>JAUMIR010000002.1:215737808-218237808 GCA_030847615.1 Gambelia wislizenii
TTGTACTTGTTCTCTGCTCTTCCCCAGTAGCTCATTGAGTGCCTTCCAAGCTAGGAGTCTCATCTTTTCTTTTACAAAACAAAATTTTGTTTTGATTTTTATTTTGTTTTTATAACCACACAACTTGATTAGCTGATATGACCTTTTCCTATGTGGAAATAAAATATCCAACAGAGGAAAGCACAATGGTGAAAGTATCTATGTAATAAGTACATCTATTGTGTGCTCTTGTTTCATAATGAGACCGTTTACCTGGCCTGATATCCCCCACTCTTCCAATAACTCATCAGTTGGCTACAGTATATTGCATACATTGGCTTTTTAATGGCATTTCACATGGTTGGTAGTAGACCAGGGATCACCAAATATAAGGAATCAAGATTTGCTCAGAAAGCCTAAGAAAGTAGCCAGCCCAAATTTCTAAAAGACAGGCCTGGGTAGTAATTAAGCAGACCCCCCCCCCATTGAACTGATGAGTTAGGGAGGAAATGGGCTAATTTTCCAGGACGTACATGGAAGTGAGTCATTCACTAATTCAGTCAAGGTAACTGGACACTCACTGCAAAACTGGTTTCTCCTCACACCTTTCCTAAAATAATAAATAGTTGCCTGAGGCCCATCAGTTCCAATATTTCAGCCATTAGCGATCGTTAACACATCTAGAGAATAAATTGTTTAACCCTGGGAAACCAACAGACATTGTATTTCACTCAAAACACCCCTTCAGGGGGAATATCAAATGTAAATATCAATCCAAAACACCATCAAAGTGCGCTCAGTTTCCCAGAGGCCATTACTCTGTTGGTTTGCTGGGTCTCCTGGCACATCTAGCCGTTCTTTTTCTCTGCACTAACCTCTACCCTTCAGACAGGTATAGTATAACCCATGATCCCAAACTCTATTCCTCTATCCCAAAGCTTCCTCCTGTTTTTCATTAGCCTTGAGCAACTGCTTGAAGCATGAGTGTATGTATGTGTGCATTTCCCCTGATTAATTTTCAATAAAAAACATTTTTATTTTATCTCCTGTCTTGGAGACTCATCAGTTAATACCAGTATACATAGATCAAAAGATACTGCTGTTACCCGACTTCTCGCAATCACTATTTGACCTAATTAAAATTCCTCATAGAAATGATGATTTTTGGTAGACATGTGTGGAATTTCCATGGACTTCAGTAATTCGGATAACAACAGTCCAAAATGAAACAAGTGGACATGATAGGCTCTTGCCGTAGGCAGAGCAACCTGGCCTTATCTGGCCAAGGGGTGATGGAGAGACCATAGTTAAGCACTAGAGTGTATGCTTTGAATGTGGAATGTCCTCGATTCAACCTCTGATATCTAAAAGGTAAAGTACCAATCCACTCTTTCTTTTGGCCATAAAAAGGGCAGGCCAGGGAATCCAGGCTATACTTTGCTTACCCTAGTCTAGATCTATAAACTATTTGTCCTGGTAGCTGTGTGGCTCTTTAAAAAAGCACACTAAGGACTTTATCAGACCACCACCCCAAAACCCTTTCTTTTCCAGGCATAACTTTTCCATTTTTATGCCAGCAAAAGAACTCCCCATGCTGCACGTACCTTCCCTCCCGTCCAAAGGCTTTCCAGCAATGAACAAGGAACTGAATGGAGCTTCGTTCAATTCCTTGTTCAAAATCCCATGGGTTCTTACGAGAAGATACTCATGAGGTAAAATTTTTTTAAAAACATAAAAAGTTACACAAAGCACATACACACACTTAAAAGCTTACAAGTAAACTGGGGCGGGTGATAAAAACTGTGTCACCTACCTGGATGTTGCAATCTCACCCGGAAGTGTTTTGGCAGGACCAACCATTCATGCTGCATTCATGTGAGTTAAATGGTGCAAGGTTTCATACACCAGCTATGCCAGCACTAAAGTGCCATGGGGGGATCTACTGACAGCTTAAACCGTCAACAAAAGAGTATGATTTTTTTACTTGACATAAAAGCGAAAGGGCAACATTGTGTGGTACGCGTGCCCTTTCACATTTATGTGGCATTGTTATGATGCCATATTTAATGTGTCTGATAAAGTCCTAAGTGTGGGTAATCTGACATGATACTAACACGTAGTAGTTTATCACACAAGCCTGTAAGTCACAATTGGGACTGGAAAATCACATCTTTGACCTGGGCTTATCCCATGACATCAGGTCCCTCCTGTTGCTGATTTGCACTGGAATCAATGGTGAAGCAAAGCTTTACAATTGCTGCTATTCCAGCTTTCCTCTCATGTGACAGGTCCCTTTCACTGCAGTTCTGATACTGGCAGTCATGTGAGTGGCCATGATTCTCACCCTCACCCTCACCCTCTCCCCTTCCCTCTCCTCCTTGCTATTCCCAAGCAGGCTGAGGTAATGTTTACTTGTTTTTTTCACATTTTTTCCCCTTTTCTTTTAAACATTTTATTGTTTTGCCCTGCACTGAGGAGGGCATACATGGGAGGGAGGCAGGGCTAGTGAGGCAATACAGACGAGTGAGCATGGGATCATGCATCGCCAAAGGATAAAAATCACAGGATTGCAGAGGAAGTGTGGCGCAGAGCCTTTTCAAACCAGTATATTCCCGTTTGCTTCCAGAACATGATAACTCCGATAGCACATGCTGGTGTGAGAAAGTCCATAGAAGGGGGGAGAAACAACAACATACTAACAATGCAGAAGAGTATGGTGAGATCTGAAGAGTCTTAAAAGCAATTTATACATCCAGTCATTTTGAGATTAACTTCATGACTTGTGTGAAAAAGCAATCTTTATGGGCGGAAATAAACTCTCATCTTCTGTACTCGTTTTGACACCTTCCACTGCCACTGGGTTCAAATGAGAAAGCCATGGAGTGTCTCTTGATCTGTTTTAAGGTATAGCCATGCCCCCCACAAGGGGGGGGAGCTGACAGGGCTCTAGCCTGGGGGCCTGGGGGCCCAGGATTAGGAAGGGGCCCGGCATTATATTACTGTATTGTAACTTTTATTATGTAAATCCATTTAGATTTTTTTTAGATATAAATATTACTTTGGTGTCATCATTTAAACTGACTTATTTTAAATTTTATCCTAAATCCTGTAGAGCATCTGGTTGCCTTAACCTTATCAGTAGGTAGGGGCCCCACCAAGAATCTGGCCTGGGGGCCCACTTCAGAAGTGGAACATCTAAATCACCAATGAGTCCTGTGGCACCTTCAAGCCTAACAAATTTATCTTGGTATAAGCTTTCATGGAACAGAGTCCACTTTGTCAGATGTATGAGCTAGACTCTGGCTCACAAAAGCTTATGCCACATTCAATCTGGAGGCCTTATAGCTCCACATAATCTTTTGTTGTTTTTGCTGCAGCAGACTAACATTGTCCCCCCTCTCAAAATTGTCACATAATTCCACTGTTCACCACCTCTATGGGGACATTCCCCTAAGCACATTACTCTCCACAGATGAAATAAAAACTAAATAAAGCAGATTCTCTGCAGGCAAAGATGGCCCTGATGTTGCTGGGAGAGTCATAAAGGTGACATACAGTTAAGCCTGTAAAGCTCTGTTGCTATTTGAAAGAACGCAAGTGTAGAAGTATGAATCGAAAGTGTTCTGACTGCAAATTAGAAGGCTGTATCAGCAGCATGTGCATTGTGAGCAAATGTGTGTCGTTCTCAAAGAGGGAACTGCAAAAAAAATATTAAAAAATCCAGAAGCATTCAAGGCTCCTGCAGAGCCTGAGACAAATGTTGAAAGCCAGAAATCCCAAAGGGTCTTTGTGTTTTATGAATTAAAAAAAAATACATATGTCTGTCAAATCTTATCAACCAGAAGCACTGAATTACAGAATGCTAGTGTTGGCGGCATGTGCTGCCTATAAATAGACAGAGAGGTGAAAGAGAAGATGAGGGTTTTCCAAGGAGGTTGGGGGCTGCAGAGGAGACTATTCCAAACTATTAGGACTGGGAGAAACAATGCTTCCAGGAGGAATTTCAAAGGTGGGAAGTCTTGTTGGATCCTGGAATAGGGAATGCTCTCTAGTCCACTGGAACTTGGGACCAAGTCACAGGATCCAGAATTTGCAGTCAGGGGAGCCAGGAACAGAGGTGGCGTCACTGCAGGGACCTCTTGTGGCTCTGCCGCTCCTCACCTTCTCTATCACTGTTCAACTGCCCTTTTGGAGCAAGCAAGCAGGAACATGAATAAAGAGACAGAGCAGGCTCCTTTGCTTGCTTTCCGCCTTCTACGGAGCTGTACAGTCAGGATCCAGAAGGAAAGTGCAAGTGAATTGACTGTGAGTGTGTTTGTGTGCATGCGTGCCCAGTAAGGAGGTAGCTGAACCTGGAAATGCTGGCCAAAATCCTACATCAAGCAGGTAGAGTGTGATGCTCCACCTGTACACTTGTGTGTCTGCCCCTAATATATGTACTTTTTTGGGGAGGGGACAAGGTATCCTCTAGCCCAATGGTTCTTAACCTTTTCTTTACCAGGGACCCCCTTTAAATATCTTTTGTTGGTGTGGATCCCCAAGACTTTACTCAAGATTTAAAACAGCAAGAACAACAACAACAACACAATTATACCATCCATTAAACCTTCCCTCAAAGGCACTGGAGGGAGAGGGAACACCCTTCTCCTGCTTCTTCCTGCAAGTTTGTGGCTGGAGTAGATTGAATGGCAATGTGCCAGGCCAAGCCAGCCAGCCAGCCTTTGCCTTGGCTCCTATCACATGGCCACTCCACTGCAGGGAGGAGGTGGGCCAAGCAGCCTTCAAGCCTTCATGGAGCCCCTGTGAGGACACTGTGGACTCCTGGGGGTCCCCGGACCACAGGGTAAGGACCACTGCTCTAGCCCTTTGCATCCTGTCCAAAACTTCTCTCCCTCCCCTCACATCTGTCAGGCCCTGGAGGGGCTGCTCTTGCTGTTGCTTACCAGTAAGGAGGAAAGCGAGCAGGGAGGCCATTCAGGTGTGGGTGAACTGGTTGGACGGGAGGGGAAATGGGAGTGCACTCAAAGATGCAGAGCACACTACTATTAGTGTCCTATTAGTGAGACACCCATGCACAGTGCTAACAGGATTCTTGCTGTTAAATGTTTTGGCCTGTTGCCAAATGCCATAGTCCAAAAAGGAACTTTCTAACTATCTGGGAGTTGGCCCACTGGGGGAATTTTGTCCACTACAGCCACAAACCTGAAACTGACACTGGCCTCTCTGCATATTGGGAATATCGCTGAGCCATAGTAGGCTTCACCATGCATGCATGAAGGCCTCTATGACTTCACCTAGCTGACAGTAGCGGGATCTATATGGCATAGGGAATGCCTCTGAGCATGTGCAGTGTGGCAGAGCCGCCAAGGAAAGGTTTGATGCTCTGAATGTTCCACAGTCATGACTATGACAGTTCCCACCACTGCTACCAACATACATGTCTTGTTTTGCTTTGTTAATCTACTATTAGCCTCTGGCAGTATGATCCTTACTCCATGATGTACTAGCTGTAGCAGGTCGGGATTAGGCACAAGTTGCTCCTGCCGACAGAAATGCTCTTCTCCCAGCAGAAATGCTCTTCTGTTTGCTGATCTCAAAGATTTGTCAGTAGAGCAGTCTGTCAGCAGAAGTTCTCTGCTGACTAAGGACATTATCAGACTAGCCTCTTAAAACACTGTAATAATGCAAATAAGGAAGGCAGAAACACCGTGGCATCATAACTGAAATTATCAGACAACCACCACTTGCGTTTTAAGAATTGGATTGAAGGTCCCATGACAGTAACACTTGCCTTTGTATTACCTTTCATTAACAATATATTAATGCTGTTAACTGGCCCATGCATGCTCCTTTAAGAGAAATGTCCACTTACTTCCATGTTAGCCAGGGCTCAAGATCTTGGTGGTTCTCACAAGAAGTCTGCATAAAAACACCGAAAACACTTTAAAAAACAAATTAAAAACACAGATAAGCCCTGAAACATACATAAAAACTTGCCGGCAATACAGGACAGTTCATAAAAAGAGCATCCTGTTGAGCATTTTCACATTGTCACCCAGAAGTTTTCTTAGCGGCAACAGGAATGGGGGAAAGAGGACTGCCAATTCACACTGTATTCTCATGATTACGCTCCTCAATACTGTGACAATAATGATATTGAAGAGCTATTCATGGCTTAGCCCATGAATAAAAAGTGACGCCTTATTCACGGCTGGCGCACATGCTGGCCACAGGAGGTGGATGATGTTATCTGATAATTCAGCCCATTACATTATCATTGTGTTGTAATGATGCAATTTTTGCCTTGTCTGATAAAGTCCTTAGACCTGCAAGCAGAAGAGTCAACGGCGGAGGGTAGTGGTGTGGTGAAGCAGGAGCTGAGTTGCACCAGAATCAATACTCCTCCACCCCAGGGTTACAACCACAATGTTGGCACAAAATTATTCCAGGGCAGAAATAGCCCTTAGTAATTTTCATCCTCCTTTCGCTGGGATGGGATTGAATTTAGCACAGTTGGCCTAGTATTAGTTCAGCTGGCTTTGGCCATCTTGACTGATTAGGATTCTGCTCTTAGTTTCTGCAAAGCTTTTGAGTTCGCAGTGACAGAACGACCCAGCTACCCCTCTTGTGTTGGTCACATACTGTATCTCACTGTTCACCATCTGTCCTCAAATAGGCACAGAACCAAACCACATGCCCAGTTAACCAGACCTTTGACAGGACATTTTGAGACTTATAAAATTCAAATTCTACCACCACTATCCCACCCTAATTAGGGTCAGCTTTCAGAAGTATGCTGATATTTTCATTTTGGAACAGGAGGAGGAGAGAGAGATTGAGAGTGGGGGAAGGAAGGAGGCCGGGGCAAGGTGGAAAACTAGACAAGATTATGCTTTTTTTCTTTAAAAAGTAGCATAAAGAATAACTAGAATCATAGAATTATGGAGTTGGAAGAGACCACAAGGGCCATCTAGTCCAACCCCTGCCTTGCAAGACAACACAGCTAAAGCACTTCTTGAAAGATGCTCATCCAATCTCTGTTTCCCTCCAAAGATGGAGAGTCCACCACCCTCTGAAGCAATCTATTCTACTGTTGAACAGCTCTTACAGTTAAAAAAAAACTACGATTCCTAATGTTTAGGTGGAATCTCATTTCTTATAATCTGAATCTATTGGTTTGTGTTCTAGTCTTTGGAGTAACAGAAAACAAGCTCCCTCCATCTTCTCCATGGCATCCCTTCACATGTTTCAAGACAGCTATCATGTCTCCTCTCAGTCTTTTCTTCTCCAAGCTAAACCTACCCAGCTACCTCTGTCACTCCTCTTAAGGCTAGTTAGGATTAATACAAGAGTCAAAACTACTCAATATCATGGTCATGGTGGTATATCTCAAAGCCTACGAATTGCCCACAAAATGCAATGTCCCGTTTCAGGAGATGCTACATGCTGGTATGCATTGCAGCTTTTTTTTCTTCCTTTCACTGGATTCTGAAATGCAGGTTGCAGAAACCAGTTAGTTTTCTAAGGTGTACCTGTGTTGCAAATATCAATATATACACTCCCCCCAAATAATTTAATGGAAGTCAATGACAAATTCTTATCAAATATGTATTTGACAAGAATTTTTCACTGACTTCCATTAAATTATTTGGGGAGTGTATATATTGATATTTGCACCATAGGCACAAAAGCCACAGTAACACAATCCAAAAGCCACAGTAACACAACATCTTTTGAGGAATAGAATACAAGACTTTGGATAGCTAGTTTAGAGTCTGGAACAAAACCTAGAGTGCATTCATGCTCTCATAGAAGTAAAAGTCACAATGTGGACTGTTATTTTTATTGTGGCTTTAAGATCTCCACCCCACCTCAGGAATGGGATAGAAATTGATTTGGTTTCAATTTTGCTATGAACCAACCCAACTTTCAATTTCCAAACTAATATATCAAATGGAATGTAGTTATACTTCATTTTTTTCTAGAGAAAATTGCTTGCATTAAATGTGCATATAATGAGGAAAACGTGAAAATTATGTATATTAGTTGAAGTGTGAACAAAAATGCATATGATTGGGGGGGGAGTTTTAATTGGAAGGTTCACCAACTGATGCAGAAAAGGGATGGAACATACTAGTGCATTTGAAAATTGTAAAAAGTATAGAAGGCTCATTTTGTTCACTTCTAATTTTTTCCTAATGAATCGGCTTCCTATGCTTTTCATCAATTGATAACATTGGCATCTACAGCACACCTCAGAAAAGAAACACTGACCATGCAGTCCCATAGAATCATAGAATCATAGAATTGCAGAGTTGGAAGAGACCACGAGGGCCATCCAGTCCAACCCCCTGCCACGCAGGAAATCTTGATCAAAGCATCCCCGACAGATGGCCATCCAGCCTCTGTTTAAAGACCTCCAAGGAAGGAGACCCCACCACGCTCCGAGGGAGTGTGTTCCACTGCCGAACAGCTCTTACTGTCAAAAAGTTCCTCCTCATGTTGAGGTGGAATCTCTGTTCCTGGAGCTTGCAGCCATTGCTCCGTGTTCCAGTCTCTGGAGCAGCAGAAAACAAGCCTGCTCCATCCATGTATTTCAGCACAGAAGTCCCATTAAGTTCAATGGAGCTTATTATTCAGAGGCCTTTTTCGGACAAGTAAAATGCAGCGCAAGCAGCCTCGCCACGCTGCGAGGCTGCAGCGCTGCAGGGCGTCCCTTTCGGATGACACCCATCCCTGCCGGTACTGTTGCGGTACCGCAGGGACATTTGAGTGGAATATTTTGCCGATTTTTACTCACGATCGTTGATCGTTGATCGTGAGTAAAAATCGGCAAAATATTCCACTCAAATGTCCCTGCAGTACCGCAACAGTACCGGTAGGGACAGGTGTCATCCGAAAGGGACGCCCTGCAGTGCTGCAGCCTCGCAACGTGGCGAGGCTGCTTGCGCTGCATTTTACTTGTCCGAAAAAGTACAGAGTGTGTCTGTAGGATTGCAGCATTATTCACTTTTGCTAAAATGTATTGTTACCACCAAGGGATCCAGCATGACGTAGTGGTTAATTCGAGTGTTGGAATAGGACTCAGAAAGGTTAGAATTCAAATCCCCACTCAGCCATGGCAATCCACTGATTGACCTTGGGCGAGTCACACTCTCTCAGTCTCCAAAGTAAGCGATGGCAAACCTCCTCAGTATAAATTTTGCCAAGAAACACTATGATAAGATTGTTGTACGTTTGGGTCAACGTGGAGACACCTAACAACAACAATAACAATTGACCCTCCCACTAACTGCCATTATTCCACTGTATGGAACTCTAGGATTTGTAGTTAGGTGAAGTGCTTAGGATTCTGTGCTAGAGATCTCAAATCCCACCCTTCATGATTCACAGAACTAGATTAGGGCACAACCCGTCCGCCTCATTACATACAACAGTAAGACCAGACTGGGGGTTCTAAGTGTATTTGGCTGAGCATGGACAGAAGCCTCAGCACTCTGTTTTATCATGTTGCCAATCAAACACTCTATTCCCATTCATTAGAACATGATTAAAACCTCCCTTCAGACCACCCTGGAGTGATAGGACGAGGCCTCAGGCCATGGCCCCCACATCCTGAAGCGGGAGGCCCGGCGAGGATCTTTGGTGGGCCCCTACCAACTGCTAAGATTAAGGGCAGCCAGATGCTCTACAGGATTTAGGATAAAAATTAAAATAAGTCAGTTTAAATGATGACACCCAAGTAATATTTATATTTATATTAAAAAATGGGTTTACATAATAAAAACCTATGATAATATCATGCCAGCCCCCCCTCCTAATCCCAGGTGCCTGGCCCCCAAGCTAGAGCCCTGTCAGTGCCCCCCCTTGTGGGGGCCATGCCTCAGGCACACTAAGGAGATTTTCACACAGGCTATATATCCCGTGGCAGGAACAGAACAGTGTCGGGAAAGGTTTTCCCTTTCGGACGACGTTGACCCCATTCTGTCCTGCATCCATCCTGATCCTGTGACTGTTCCAGAACAATGTAATCACGATTTTTCATCGTGAATAGACCTCCCGTTCCGTCACTATCACGCAATCACGGGTGTGTAAACAGGAGCCCCGTTCCTGTTCCGAAATGACAGCCGTGGAGGGGAGGTCCGTTCCGAGCACTTCCTGGTACGATCTGGACATCCAGGTAAGTGGCACCCTTTATTTTACCCTCCCTGTTTTGATTATGTGATTTAAAGAGTGTTTTTGTGCTTGGTGAACTGATTTTATGTTTGGGGGAGTTTTATTTTTTAAATTTACTGTCCGGCGTTATCACGTGATAACGTGATAACGTTTCAGATGGCCGGTCGTAAAAGCAGCCTTACGACAGCTGCATTTACGGCCAGCCAGCAAGGGGAGGGGGAGCCCGTTCCTGCTGCGGAATTAAGGTGAGTGTGTGAAAGATTTATGTTATTCCGTGGCAAGAACGGGAGAGGAGGTAGCGGGGCAGTAACGGGGCATTTTGACCCCGTGTGAAGATCTCCTAAGACTTTGAAGGGTGGGTCGAATGTACACATTTTGAGCTCATTCGTTTTTTGAAATTCCCAGAGAGCTTTCAAACAATGATTAGGAAATGCCCAATGCTGCTGCATCACAGAAATGTCACAGCACCACACAGAGCAGCTAATCATGCAATGAGTGGGCTTTCTGCTGATTCTTGCTTATTGTTACTTCTAGGAATTTTGGGGGAGGATTAGGAATTTTTTTTATTAAAATAAAACCATTCTACAGAATAATACACCCAACTGCAAAAGGCCGTAACAATAACGCAAAAATCTTTTTTTTTTCTCTTCTCTTACTAATACAAAAATAAAACTATCTGTCCAAACACTAATACATTTTTCCTCTTAATCTAAACACTCCCCAGATGAAATCAGGGTAGGATTAGATGACAGAGCAACGTTGCTGGGGAGCAACATATTGGCCAGACCTCTTATAAGCACCATCTCCTCAAAGTAAAAGTACATCTATACTAAAAGGTAAACAAAATGAGATAAAACAACCATCTCTCTCAATATGGATGTTGTGAAACCTGTAGCTGAGGGCTGAGCAAAGTGTGGTCCTTGAAAACAATTTAACTACAACAAAAAAATGTTGGATCTGGGGGCAACATCTTTAAGGCACATGTGGCCCCGGACCACATGCCTCCAGGTCCAACAATTTGTTTATTACATTGGTTTCAAGGCCTCCTGGTACTGTTTAACCCTTAAAAGTATACAGATTTGAGAATCAGAAGTGGACATACAGCCACTTGGGGGGGGTGAGTGTCTCATTTTTGTAGTAGTCTATGTGGCCCCTGTAGATCCCAGGGCATAAAAGCAGGGCCGGATTAAGGAATTTTGGGGGTTGTGCAGCACTTTATTTGGGGGAGGCACATGTTTATCTCAGGTGAATATAACTTAACCTATTCACAGTACAGGATATTCAGATTATTATAGTACATAATTTGTCACCAATAATTTAGTTTAAAAAAACTGTATTATAGGCACTAATGTAATATTGGTGTAGATTTCCTCAGTAAACAGAATACTGTACAAACATATTACAAAACACTCTAATGCAACACTCTCCTAATATTTAAGGTAGATCATTCCTATTAAACAAATCTCAAAAGCCTAGCCCATTCACACTAAATGAAAATTATAAAACACTAGTTTCAGCATGCTGAATTTGAAGTCAGGGAAAGAAAGAACTGAGTCCAATTTAGTATATTTAATGCATTTTGTCCTTTCTTACTTTTAAAATGTTATGTTGTAAATTAGCCTGGATTATTCTTTTAAAATTATTCTAACCAGTTTACATAAAACAAAACTTGTATCAAATAATTTAAAATCACAACATTTATAAAATGGACTTTTCTCTTCTAGCTTCTTTGGATTATAAAAAAATTACTCACTTAAATCCTAACTTTTCTTGCTTTTTGAGCAGCAAACATCTTCACTAACTTCTCAATATCTAAGGAACATGTACAACCATTACAGAAAGGCCTCTTATCACACAACACTGTTGTAGTGCTATTATTCCACTTGAACTGCTATGGCTGCTTCCTGTGGTATCGTGGGATTTGCAGTTTAGGGAGAGGCATTTAGAACTCCGAGCCAGAGAGCTCTTAGGCCTCACTAAATTACAAACCCCAGATTTCCACAGGAGGCACCCACAGCAGTTAAAGTGGAATAATAACACTATAACAGTTTGTGTGATAAAATTAGTGCAGGTCCTCCCTGGCTCTTGGCTGGCCACTTTGAATGTCCCTCTCCCTTTCCCAGCTCTCATTGAAATATACTTGCGTAGGAATTCTTTTACCTTTTAGTCTCTGGTAAAGATGTCAAGACAAGATTATCACACTACACTGTTATAATGCTATTATTCCACTTTAACTACTCTGGCTGCCCCCTGTGGCATCCTGGCATTTGCAGTTTAGGGGGGACATTTAGTATTCTCAGCCAGAGAGCTCTTAGGCCTCACTAAAGTACAAAGTCCAGAAATCCACAGGAGGCAGCCAGAGCAGTTAAAGTGGAATACTAGCACTAAGTGTAGTGTGATAAAAGACAGATTATGAAATCCTTTAGGTAGCTGCCAGCTGCTTTGGTCAGTTAATTAGGTTTTAGTTAGCTAATTTGATACTTCATTTTATTTGAAAAGCAATTGACCATTTTTGAATATTTCTCAGTTTGGTTCTTGAACAAATATACGCAGTTGGAAACTGGAGATGATTTAGTTCTCTTGTCTAGCTTGAAGATTGGCCTTATTCACCCCACCTAGAACACTTGGCAAACCCACTGACCTGTCATTAAATAGGTTTAAAGGACACTTAGATTGGGTAGTCCTCTCCTTCTTCATAAGTGAAAACATGGCTGGTTTAAGGCACCAGCAGCGTCAGCATCCGCAGGATGCCCCATCATTGTGGGGGGGCCCTTAGTAACCCTTCTCCTGCAAAAATATTATTAGTAATCATCTGAATATCTTGTACTGTGAGTAGCTCAGGTTGAGTTAGGTTACATTGGCCTGAGATAAATATATGGCCCCCCAAAATAAAGCATTACAGGGGGCGTGAACATTCCTTAAACCAGTCCTGAGTGAAAAGGCCTAGATACTCACATATCTAGGCTAAAAGTTTTAAAATAACAAATAGTAAACCCTTGTAATGCATGGAGCACACAGCTCCATTAGCGCCTCCTCCATCTTCTCAGGGGCCACTGCCAAAAGGGCTTCCCACCGACACTGGGCTTCTCTCTCCACTCCCTCAGGTGGCCCTCCAGCAACTTCTGCCTCAGCTTCTGCCACCTGCCAGGCGCTCTTCTCCCTCGCCGCCCCTCTCATAGTTTTCCCACCTCTTCCCTCAGGTGCTCCCGTCGCTCCGGGAGAAACAGGTCCCCCAGCCCTTGTGCATCTGTCTCTGTCTCCACACCTTTGGGAAACAACCTCACCCGGTGCTTTTCCTATCCTCTCCCTTTTCAAAGCACAACCTTTGCTCTCCCTGGACAAGAAGGAATCAGAGGGATGGGTGGGGGCGAAGGTGCCTCCCTGCCCTGCTGCTGCCCCTCCTACAACGGCTGCCCCCTTCGGCTACCAGTCAGTGCCCAATGCGGCGAGGGTCAGAAGACTTCTTACTAATAATCTTTTTGCAGGAGGAGGGTTACGATGCCCCCCCCCATGGCTGCAGGTGCTGCAGGGCCCTTAAACCAGACCTGCATAAAAGTAGTCCTGGGACCTGCACAGTTGCCAATCCCTGTTGTAATCTATTATTTTAGTTACACATGTCCAAAATACAGTCGTCCCTCCATATTTGCTGGGGTTGGTTCCAGGACCCCCCATGGATACCAAAATCCGTGAATACTCAAGTCCCATTATATGCAATGGCATAGCAAAATGGTGTCCCATATATAAGATGTCAAAATCAAGGTTTGCTTTATGGATTATTATTTTTTTAAGAATATTTTCAAGCTGTGAATACATAAATCCGTGGATACCAAATCCATGGATACGGAATGATAACTGGAAATTCTCTTTCTCCCTCCCTCCCTCCCTCCCTTCCACACACACACACACACACACACATGCACAAATGGCTGGCCACTTTTTAAGCAACTGTTATACAATTACTTGCATGTATAAAAAGAAACTGAAACCAGTGTGGTGCAGTGGTTTTGGTATTGGGCTAGGACTCTGGAGACCAGAGTTCAAGTCTTTGCTTGGCCATGGAAACCCACTCGCTGACCTTGTCACACATTCTCAGCCTCAGAGGAAGGCAAAGGAAAATTCCCTTTGGACTCATCTTGCCAATAAAACCTTGTGGTAGGTTCGCCTTAGGGTCACCATAAGTCGTAAATGACTTGAAGGTACACAACAACAATGAAAAGAAAGCAATGGGGTTAAAAGAGTCAGATTCAAGGCCAGTTCATACCGGTATGAACTTGATCACTTAATTTCGCATCACCTAATTATTAAACTCTTTATTATTGACGGCTAAACTTCTTGTTACTCACAGCTAAAGCCCTAGTCCACATGTAAATATTAATGGTGTAGTAGAGCCCTGTGGAAGTAAAATTAGTTGTACCGCTTGAAAGTAAAGATGGAGAGGCCACATACTTTTTTAATACCATGGAATAACAAGTGACTTCCAACTTTTCAGCTTATTTACTTTCTCTAAATCAATAGCTTAATAAACTTCTACATGATTCTACTATTCTTCAAATCCTACTATTGATGATCTTCCCCAGTAATCTCTCAGAAAAACAACTATTAATTCAATTAATTCAATTAAAGCTGCTCTATTGGTATGCCATCTGTGGCTGGTATTTTATTTCTCCCAAGTACTCTGAGTGTAGCTTCCACTTCAATTTCTAAATGTGGAGGTTTGTCTTCATATTGTTCTTCCTTGAATGAATCTGTCAACCTTTCATCTCTTTAAATAGTTCTTCACTGAATAGTTTCCATCATCTTTTTATTTCTATGTGGTCATGTAATGTGTGTCAGGGGATGATAGGACACTCAAACCCTGGCAGAAGCAAAAAAAATATATCAGCAGACTTAGTAGCAACCCATTCCCAAGTATACTCACATACAGAGTGTTTGACATCCAAATAAGCAGGAGACACTTTAATCTTCAAAGCCAAACAGTTGCAATATGTACAAATATTTACAATTGAAGGACAAACTGCTTCACCAGGCCTCAGCATTCACAAGGAGAGGAGGAGGAAGTGAGCTCTGTTCTGAGCTCTTTTATATATCTATATCTACAGGACATTTCCCTCTAGTGACCTGACTGGGCATGACTTGGTAGTTCATGGAGTCAGCCATTATGACTCAGCATGATTCTGCAGTTGTTCGGCCATTTTATAATGGAGTTCGGTCCTCTGCTGGTTGTAGAGCATCACCACTTATGGTTTAAATTTCCCTTGGATTTTTCAGATCTTGTGGAAGAAGTCTCTTGTTCTTTTTTGTTGTCATTTTCTATTTCTCTGCATTGATTATTATAATAGTTTTCCTTGTCCCTGCACACAAATCGCTGAACAGTTGCATTGAGGGTTCTGACTCTATTTCTGTCACCTTTTTCTTTTACTTCTTGTCTTTCCTTAACTGCTTGAAGAGTTTCATCTGTCATCCAGTGGGGCTTTTCTTCCTTTTTTGCTGCAGACAGTGTCTTTTTGCATTATTTCCTCATAATGTCCCTGGCTTCGGTCCAGAGTTCTTCTGGCTCCTGGTCAATATTTTTTACATTTTCTTTTAAATTCTATGGGGATGTTTTTCAGGTTCTATTTTGGCACAGTGATTGAGTTAGTGTTCTTCTATAGTTTTTTTCTCATTTTTTTATATTAGCAGTTCATGGTCTGTATCACAATCTGCTCCCGGTTTTTGTTTTGTTTTTGTTTTTTGTTTTGTTTTTGTTTTTTTGTGTTTTTTTTGCACAGAGGATGGAGCTCCATCTTCTATTTCCAACTATGTAGTCTATCTGGTTTCTACAATGACTGTCAGATAATGTCCGTGTACAGTTTCCTCTTTGGTTGCCTGAAGAATGTGTTAGTGATGAACAAACTATTGCTTCACAAAATTCAATCAGTTGCTCTCTTGATTCATTTCTTGATCCTAGGCCAAATTTTCCTATCCTCTTTGATTCTGCTGTTTCCAATTTTTCATCCCAATTACCTCTGCTTAACAAGAAGTCTTGTTTTGATGTGTGATCAGTTTCCTCCTGGACTCCACAATAGAATCAATTTCTTCTGCTGCCCCTTTAGTTGGAGCATAAACTTGGATTAAGGTTATATTGATGGGCTTTCCCTGATGTTTTAGGACTTTATCAGACTAGCATCTAAAAATGATGTAATTCTGCGAATGAGGAAAGCAGAAACATAGTGGCATTATTACACTTATTATTGCATGTTGCTGTAATCACACGAAAGAACCGCCATGGAATTATCACACAACCACTACTAACACTTTAAGAATGGAACTATAACTCCATGATTTTGCATGGATGAGATTTCGGCAGATCTCACGAGAAGACACAAGCATGCTTAAAAACCCATTCATTTCCAAAGTAAATGAACACACAAACACTTAAACAAACATAAAAATGTTAAAACAAACTGGGACTGTTCATAAAAAGACTGTCCTGTGGATAGTTTTCACGTTCTCACCTGGAGGTTTTCTCACTGGGAAAGGGGAGGGGAGAAAGAGAACCACCCATTCACACTGTAATCTCGCGATTACAGTGGGACATGCTTTTTCATGTTCTTCAATACTGTGAAAGGATACATTTTGAGGGCTATTGACAGCTTGTCCCATCAATGAAAAGCATCACCTTATTTGTGGCTGAAGCACAGATTGACGATGGGAACATGAGGCCAAGCGATAGAGAAAACCATAGATATTCTTGCAAAATAGTTAGTAACCTGCAGGCTAGACAATGCAACTGTTAGGTGGATTTGTAATTGGTTGACTGACTGAACCCAAAGGGTAGTCACTAATGGCTCCTCTTCATCCTGGAGAGAAGTGACCAGTAGGGTGCCACAGGGTTCTGTCCTGGGCCCAGTGCTAGACAACATCTTCATCAATGACTTGGATGAGGGAATAGAGGGTATGCTTGTCAAGATGACACCAAATTAGGAGGGGTAGCTAAGTGTCAGGAGTTAGAGACTGAACTCCATTATAAAACGGCTGAACAACTGCAGAGTCATGCTGAGTCATAATGGCTGACTGCGTAAACTACCAAGTCATGCCCAGTCAGGCCATTAGAGAGCAATGTTCTGTAGATGTATATATAAGAGAGCTCAAAACAGAGCTCACTTCCTCCTCTCTTCTCTTCCTGTGAATGCTGAGGCCTGGTGAGGCCATTTCTCCTTCAACTGTAAATATTTGTATGTATTGCAACTGTTTGACTTTGAAGATAAAAGTGCCTCCTGCTTATTTGGACGTCAAACACTCTGTGTGTGAGTATTCTTGGGAATGGGTTGCTACTGAGTTGCTGAGATACTTTTTCTTTTTTGCTTCTGTCAGGGATTGAGTGTCCTATCATCTCCTGAAAGAGGTTATGGGCCCATAGGATTGATCTCAGATTAAATAAGGTGCACCCTGAAAAATTCCCAGAATCTTTTTGTTTTTGAGTGTTTTTGGCTAGTTGGCTGAGAAACAGTTAAGTTTCAGCCAGGCTCTGTGTTAGAGCTATATTCAAGCAGCCTTGAAGAGCTGCCATCTGCAGGCTGTTTGTGTTTCATAGCTGGAGATTTTTTTTTATTCAGACAGCACAATGGCAGATACTAGCCACGTTCATTTTAAGAAATTGGCTGATGGAAATTATCCAGCCTGGAGTTTATATATGGAGGCTTTATTAATTAAGGACAATTTGTGGCACATTTTGGAGAATGAAAGTGTGATCCCAGAGGGGTCAGAAGATGAAATAGCAGTGTTCAGACTAGCAGATCAGAAGGCTAGAGCTGCAATTCTCTTATTGCTTAGCCTCTCCCAGTTAATACATGCGGCCCCAGCAAAGACAGCCTTTCAGCTTTGGACAGCTTTGAAAACAGTTCATTAGAATTTGTCCTGCCTCTCAAAGATGATATGGACTAAGAGACTTTATAACACAAAGCTGTCTATTGGAGGCTGTGTGAAAGCCCATTTGGAGGAAATGAGGCAGCTTTTTCAAGCGGTGGCCAATAGAGGGGTGGACATTCCAGAAGCCCATAAGTGTTTTGTTTTATTTTATTGGGCAGTTTGCCAAAGGAATGGGATTTCCTAATGTACAGTCTGCAGATCACCAGGGAGAGTGATTTGTCTGTAGACCTGGTAGCTGGGCATATTCTGGAAGAGGTCCAATGCAAGCAATTTGATTCCCGGATGGAGGGGAATAAACAGACGCAATCAGGAGAGCACTAAAACAAAGGCACCTGTGGAGGAAGGGAGCCTGCAGCTACGTGAAACTCTGTTTCAGATGCAAAAAGCCTGGACATTTTCAGAAGGACTGTAAGATGCCTGCACGGATAGGAGGCGTGCATCCTCTCAGTCTGCAAGCCATGCCTTCGTAGCATAGCACCATCCTGATGGTACTGAGGAAAGAATTTGGTTACTTGATAGTGGGGCCACGCACAACATGGTTAATAATTTACAGTTGTTAAGCAATGTTAAAAATGCTTCCATAACCAATATTACCCTTGCAGATGGTGCTCCCAGCAAGGTGCAGAAAATGGGCACTGCATATGTGACATCTTTTGGTAAAGATTTTGAAAACATGTTATGTGTTAACAATGTTAACACATAACATTGTTGTATATTAAGTGTGTCCCAAATGACTACTGATGGTTATAAAGTGATATTTGAGGGGGAACACTGTACAGTAACAGAAAGGCGTAACATGAATAATGTCTGTGCAAAAGGGATAAAGAAACATGAGTTGTATTACATGTTGCCTAAAGGGAAGGTGGCAAATGTGAGCCCTGCAGACAGTGTGGCCCTACATGATAAGTGTGTGCATTACTACCACAGGCTAATGGGCCATGCTAGTTACAAAGGGTTAAAGGAGCTAGCAGAAGTGTGCCCTGGTTTAAGCATGAAACACTGCCCAGGGTTCTTAGAATGTGCTGTGTGCAGGAAAGTGAAGGTGAAGGCTTTCCCTATTGCCAAAAAGACCCAGTGTGTCACCAAGAGACCCTTTGAAGTTGTCCATGCTGATTTAGCAGGCCCCTATAAGCCCACTGAAGGGGGTAACCGCTATTTATTTGTGATAGTGGACAGACACACTAGGTACACCTATGTATACTTACTGAAGGAGAAAAGTCAGGCTGCAGACAGGGCGAACATGGTGGAACGTGAATTTCCTTCTCATAAGGTTTCCAGTCTGGTGATGGATAGGGGAGGGGAATTCTTATCCAACAGTCTGCAGACCTGGATGTCTAGGAGGGGCATTAGACACAAGATCACAAATCCAGCATCTCCAGGGGAGGATGGGCTCTCAGAAAGGAAAATTGGGATGTTAAAGTGCATGATGGAGTGCATGATGGAAGATGCACAAGCCCCAGCTGGACTGAGGGGGGAGGCAGTGAAGACTGCTGCTTACCATTTAAATAGACTGTGGACGTGTAGCATCAACCAGACCCCATATTGTCTATTGTATGGTAGAGCATCAAACCTCAAGCACCTGAGAGTTTTTGGACAGTATGCAAATGTACCGATTCACCCAAGCCTAAGTAAGTCTGGGCAGCCTAAAACCGGGAGGCTGCATTTCCTAGGCTATGAGGGTAATAAGTACGGGTTTTCTCCCCATCCTGGAAGGGTGGTGTTCTCCAGGAGTGCAAACTTTAAAATGCACTCAGGGTGGGACAGATTGCATTGCAATTAGGAAGTGTTTGTTCCCTTGGGGAGGGATGTGCCAACAACTCCCCAAAGCCCCACAAATGGAGGGGTGGTAATGCCTGATGATGACGGGGAGGCACAGGAAGAAAAGCCTGACACTTCACATGCCACTCCAACACACACACCACCATAAACAAGCAGTGAGCCTGACACAGAGAGAGATAGCAGCAGCAGTGCAAGTGAGGATGAGTCAGGGAGAACTAGGGTGCTCATCCCAAGAAGGTCAACGGGAGTCAGAAAGGCTCCTGACAGATTTGTTGTTCAGGAAGCCAGGCTATGCATTGTCATGGCAGAGGAGCTTACAAGTTTTCAGGATCTCCTAAAACTTCCCAGGAAGAGCAGGAGAAGTGGAACTCAGCCATGGACTCTAAGTTCGAGTCACTAGTTGAGAGGAAAGTGTTCTGTCAGGGATTGAATGTCCTATCATCCCCTGACACTAATACCCCAGAGGACAGGAGCAGAATCCAAAATGACCTCAACAGATTAGAAAGCTGGGCCAATATTAACAAAATTAATTTCAACAGGGAGAAACACTTGGGCACTAAAAATGAAATGCACAGATATAGGAAGGGTGACACATGGCTTGAGGGCAGTACATGCAAAAAGGATGTAGGAGTCTTAGTGGACCACAAGCTGAACATGAGTCAGCAGTGTGATGCAGGAGCTAAAAAAGCCAATGTGATTCTAGGCTGCATTAATAGGAGTAGATCAAGGGAAGTAATAGTGTCTAGATCAAGGGAAGTAATAGTACCACTATATTCTGCTTTGGTCAGACCTCATCTGGAGTACTGTATCCAGTTCTGGGCACCACAATTCAGGAAGGATATTGAGAAGCTGGAACGTGTCCAGAGGAGGGTGACCAGGATGGTGGGAAGTCTGGAAGCCATGCTCTATGAGGAGTGGCTTAGGAAGCTGGGCATGTTTAGTCTAGAGAAGGTTGAGAGGTGACATGATAGCCATGTTTAAATATTTGAAGGGATGTCATACTGAGGATGGAGCAGGCTTGTTTTCTGCTGCTCCAGAGACTAGGACACGGAGCAATGGGTTCAAACTACAGGAAAAGAGATTTTACCTAAACGTTAGGAAGAACTTCCTGACAGTAAGAGCTGTTCGGAAGTGGAATATGCTGTCTCGTATTGTCGTGGAGTCTCCTTCTTTGGAGGTTTTTAAACAGAGGCTGGATGACCAGCTGTCAGGAGTGCTTTGATTGTGTATTTCAGCATGGCAAGGGGTTGGACTGGATGGTCCTTGAGGTCTCTTCCAACTCTATGATTCTATGATTGATTCTATGATTCATGCTAACATAATGTCGTAATCATGCAATTTTTGTTGCAACTTTAAAAATTCTTTATTGACATGTTATCGGTCAGATTCTACATTATATCCTTTTACTTTTTTGGCTACATCTCTCCTCTTTATAAATGCCACTGCATTGCTTCTTAAATTTTCATTTCCTGAGTAAAACACTATTTAATTATCTGATTCAAAATGTCCAATTCCTGTCCACTTTAGCTCGCTCACCCCAAGAATTGCAATGTTTATAAGTTCCATTTCTTGTTTTACTATACCAGGCTCCCCCTGCTTCATACTTCTCAGTCCATGTTCCCATAATATGTGTTGTGCAGCTTTACATTTTCCTTTTACCTCTGAGCACTTCAACAGCTGAACGCCTTTTCAGCTTGAGTCCAGTTGTGTTGTTATCCACAGCGCTACTTGTAGTTGTCCTCTGCTGTATCTCAGTAGCTGGTGTGCCAACTGACCTGGGAGTTTCATCTTCTGGCACTATCTTGTTTCATTTTGGATTGTTTCATCATAGGGCTTTTGTACTAAAAGAACTTGAAAAGGAGGTTTACCATGCCTCCCTCTGCACAGTACTAGCAAGTGTTAGCTATGGTGCCACTACTGTGGTCTCAGAGAGATCCTCCACCAGTGTCTTCCCCCCACCCCCACAACTACTGCTACCACTCAGTAGCTGTTTGGCACAGTTAGTCTGGCTCCTCAGGAAAAGCCTGTCTGACATGGGAGACTCTACCAGCAGAACTCCTGCCCTCAGCATGACCTCTTGCCTCACAGGAGCATGCAGTCCCACCACCATGGAAAGGTAGTGCCATTAATTTGTCTAATTCACTAACAGGATGCCGGCCATGAAATGTAATATCAAGAAGGTATTTTGGAAGACATGAACATAACCTTGCTAATTTTCCACAAATTATCTATTTGTCAGTAGTAGAATATTCTGTATTTAGATAGGGATACATTACAAGTATTAAACATTGTGCTATAGAAGTGTCGTAAATGTGGGCCATATTTCTGTGGGATGGTCTGTATTAGAGACTAAATAGTGTAATTTTTAAAAAGTGCTAAATGAAACATATTTTATGAATGGTTGCCTATATAAAAATGGCTACAGTCAGCCCTGAACTTTCTTGAGGGTTAGAGGAAGAGGATCCCCATGAAAGTGGGAAACCTGCAAATATAGGCCCACTATTTATTTATGTTTAACTTGAGAGAACAGTTTACTAGGCATTTGTATCCTATGGCGTGATTCCATATTCAACTTCTGGCCAAAGATGACCACAGAATCTCATTGGAGGACCTAGAAAATGCCTATAGAAAACATATTTAGTAGTCTGCAAATAACCAAATCCGCAAATGCTTAACCTGCCAATGTGGGGGGACAACTGTTTATCTAAAAAGCAAGGGTGAGGGCACCTGATACAGCATTTGACAAATTCAAATTAGTTGACTTGGAAATCAGTAATTTTTGTTTATCTTTCCTTTGATATACTGCTTGCTTTAATCCCCCCCAGTCATCTTTTTGCATTTACACTGGCAAGAATGGAAGTTAGAACTTCTTTTTCTACATAAAGAAAATCCAGGCACTCTACGTTCTAACTGTCCATGAAAGAGCAGCTCCAAATTGTTCCAGGAGCCACTTCAAGTTCCCTGCACCATATTGGCCAGGTCAGACTGTCTTGCCATCTTCCAGGTGCAAAATCTTTCTGAAATAGTCAAGGTAGTGCAATTCTTTGAAACTGACATATTAAGGTGGTATTTAATGATCACCACATCCTACTTATAATCAAAACAGAAGAGTTTCCGCTTCTCATTCATTTTTAAAGGACTATTCAAACACCCTTTTATCTCCACTAAACAGCCTGCCATGTATTTGAAGACATTTTATTTTTTGTTTCTACAGACATCCAGGGGGGAAAAAAGAGAGGAAAGAAAAAGAAAAGAAGAAGAAAAGAGGAAGGCAAGTATTTTGGAACACTGATATATAAAGATGCAAAGGCTTATGCAGCAAGCAGTGAATGACTTCAAACTGATCCAGACACATTCATCTTCGCAAGAAGAATTAGACTCAGTGTGATTCATTTTAATAGCAGAGGAAAAAAATAATACTACTGTGCAGTGCTAAGTTCCTAACCTTTGATGGTAAAATAAGGAGGGGGAAAGAACTTTCTTCCCCCACATAGTTGAAGTCTGCCTACCCATCTGTTATGTCCAGCTCATCAATTAAGGTGAACTCATGAACTTGAGAAGGTGTTTAATAAAGACAGCAACCCATTTAAATGTGGGAAACCGCCTGCAGCTTTATTTTAACGGAGAATTCAGTTCTTAGCCCTGTGTACTCGGCATGAAATTTTTTCTCATGTTTGGAATGAAGTCTTGTCTCGCATGCAAAATAATTCCAGATGCGCTTTGTTACTACCTGGATAAGAGTGGAAGGTGGGAAGGCGGGAGTGACAAGCAGGGAAACAATAGGTGCCATTTTTGGATTACAAAAAGGAAGCACCCTTTTCTATGGAACCCTCCAAAAGGTCATCAACATGATTGGCAGTCCAGGGAGAGAGGTCTTCGGTGAAATACTGCAAGCACGTGGTCACAGCCTTCTCTGATCACCAGTGAAGCAGACATTGTCGCTAGAAAGAAATTCTCACCTGAAGAGATGTGACCCTCCACAAATTACATTCCAGTATCATACTATGGAAAGAAGAGCAAATAACCTTGCAACTAAATGTTGTTGTTTTAATGCGGGTCTTTATATAGAATGGAGTTACAATGGCAGGGAGCACTTATAAGCTGGATACAGTTACCACTGTGGGTAACCACTGTAACTCCTAAAATGCTCTCACAAATATCTGCACACAAATATCTATGAGTCAGCCTACTGATCTAATAAGCTGCGGGCACAAACATGTTGCGTCCTGTAATTTCCAGAGCATCTCTCAGGGGCAATGAGCAACCTTACAAAACAGGAAAATGCCCCAGGCTCTGGATTATACTAGTGCACATCTTTGATTTCCTAAGTTGAATACTGCCAGCGTGGTGTGGCAGTTTGAGCGTTGGACTACAGCTCTGGAGTTCAGGATTTGAATCTGCACACAGACATGAAAACCCACTAGGTGACCTTGGGAAAGTCACACTCTCTCAGCCTCAGAGGAAGGCAATGGTAAACCTCCTTTAAACAAATCTTGCCAAGAAATCCCAGTGATAGGGTTACTGTAAGTTGTAACAACTTGAAGACACAAAAGAACAACAACAAACTTAGACAGAGACTGTCAGCTAAAAATTCTAGCTTCTTAGTGAAAGGAGACATTTGTGAACACGTTAGTCTTGTGATTATGAGGAATGGTGGTACTTCATTTGTCAGGGGAGAAAGATGAGGGTAGAAGATCTGTTGTAAAAGATGCTATTTCTCTTCTAAATTCTGTCTTGAAAGCCTTTTATAAGATATACAGTTGTCCATTCATATTTGCTGGGTTTGGTTCCAAGACCCCACCCAGTGAACACTGAAGTTCCATTATATGCAATGGCATAGCAAAATGGTGTCCCTTATATAAGATGGCAAAATCAAGGTTTGTTTTTTGGATTATTATTTTTTAAAGAATATTTTCAAGCCATGAATACTTAAATCTGTGGATATGGAGGGACAACTGTAGTTCCTTTCTTAAAACTACTTGGGAATTTGCAGTTGAAGGTTTAAACTTGCAAAACCGCCTGTATCTCCAATTCAGTTTCATGAAGACAGTAGTCCTGAAAATTATCAGCTGACTCCTACTCTTTGGTACTTATGCCAAGACACATGAAATCTTAACTGAATCTGTTGCCATCCCCCCCCATCTCCCTACTTTGGTCCAAGAAGGAAAACTCTAAAAAACAAACAAACAAAAACAACAGGGATCCTAGGAAGGCACTTTGGGACTTGGGTGTGAGAACCTGCTCCAATATGCAAAAGGACACTTCATTTAAAACAAAAAAGAACAAAAGATTAGATTAATTTGAAAAATATAAAAATTTTAATAAAGGCTACATCTCTTAATTACAATAATTATTGTACCAAGTAATTTTTTTCTTTAAATGAAACTCTGTATAATGCATAATTTACAGTATAAGTAGAACAAATGTCATGGCAAAAGTCATAAAGTACAAGACTTGTAGTAAAAAGGCATAAAATATATTATACATAAACCCCTTAAACAAACAAGGGAGAGTCTGGACCCTGAACACAGGGCAAAACATGGCATAGTAAAACCATGCAGGCACAGGTACTGTACTGATTGAAGGGTTTTTTTCTTAAAAAAAAACACACACACACTAGAGATAGTGTATTAATAGCATTTCTTTCCACCACATTTTTTCTACACTATATACAGTCATACTATACAAAAGAAATGTTAGATTGGCATAGAATGCACCAATTAGAACCAAACAAAAGTCCAAATTAGATGTCTTTACAGGTGTGTGTCTGTCCATGTCCATCCTGTTGTGTTCCACTACACACAAACATGGTACAATCAGATGAACGAACTGTTATAATGATTTTGCAGCTCAGGTTGTACATATTTCAGCCATTAAGTACAACAAGCAAAGCTGTATAGTGTGATAGGCTGCAGAGGAGGAGAGGACATTCAAGCTGTTGCAGTCCCAGAAGCCAGCCATTGTATTATTTTTGTTTGACAAAGCAACTAAAATGACTTACTTGCCCAAGGCATGCTTAGAAAGCTGTGATGTTATTCCCGAGTGGTTTGTCTGGTAGTGTGGCAGGCTTTTGGCTTGGTAGAAACAATGACAACACTTATGAAACCACATCAAAAATGATATACTAGCCCTACTGGCCCTCTTAATGGGAGACAAATTCTCAACTACCAGATTGTTGGAGCAAGTTACCTGGGTTCACCATACAGGGGCACCAACATTTCACTATAATGCAGTGAGGTTGTCAGCCTTTGATCCTCCAGATGTTTTGGACTACAGCTCCCAGAAGCCAGTATGGTCAATATTCAGGGTTCTGGGAATGGAGTTTCAAACCCTCTGGAGGGCCAAAGGCCGAGAGCCCCATTAACAGTCATTTCATCTAAGATGGGAAACCACATCTTGACACAGTTCAGCCTATTAATTGCAGCTGCAACATGGAAAGCGTCACTACAAAAAGAGTGACTATGTGAAGGGAGTAGAGGAACAAGTATGCTGTTGCCGATGTTGGTAAGGAATATGCCATTAAAAAAAAAATCTGGCTATATTTATGTCAATGTGAATATGAACTGAAAGTTTCATGTACCACTTTTCCTCCTGTGTTTGAGACAGTCATCTGCAATTGGAACTGGACAGTGTGAAACAGTGGCTCCCTTATCTGTGCTTGGGATTTGCCACAGGCTTTTTAAACCAAAGGCTTGCAATGGAAACAACACATACACAGGGAGCAAAATATAGAGAGAGAGGCAGGTGTATATTATTAGCACAAAAACTGAGCGACAAGACCCATTTATGTTATTATTATAGTTTGCAGCAGTGATATTATTTAACTCATGAGAACACCGTGAGGTTTGGTGCAGCTGCAGCATTCCCAGTCTCCCATTAATGGTTAAGTAATCAGGAGCCATTGTGGGTCTCGTGTTCTCTTTCCTCTCCTGCCCTCTTGCACTTGAATTTCTCCCATTCCTCTCTGACCCATCCTGGGGCTAACCAAGATGGCAACATTTCTACTGGACCAGTGTTAATAGTAACCATGGTGAGCTTTAACACCAGCACTTGCAGCTACGACCACAAACAGGTTTGCAAACTGTTAAAATGAAAGCTACCTTTAGTTCACTGGTGCCTGCTATTAACACCATAGTCAAGTCCAAACAGGAAATGGGAAGAGGAAAGAGGAAGGAAAGGGGTCTTAACCTGTTGGATGCTCCTGATTAACTAATCATTATTAGGCAATCAAGAATATTATGTCTGCGCCAAGCCTTAGAATCAGAGCAGCATTGATTAAAATACACTCTTCTCTAAAAGAGCATAATTGTGTAGGGCAATTTTCATTCTCTCACCTCCTCTCCCATTCTCAGAAATAAAACAACTGGAGAAATGCTATATATGGCATAATTCCAGTTGGCTTTCTAAAGTGGCAAGAAACAAATGCACTTTAAAAAAAATCTTAATTATTTAGATAGTGGAAATGATGTAAAAAATAAAATATAAAACCAACCTTTTCCTCTCCATCGTATCCCCTCTATTCTCCATTTTTTAAAGCAGCATGTCCATCATTGGACGTAAAGGGGAATAAAACCAGACTGTTCAATAAATATCAATAAGGATTATCATAAGATAAACTATACACAATATCTCTTAGTCCATAGGTGTGGGATCCCCAGGAAGCCATATATTACATATGGAGTCTCAAAAAATGGGCTGCATCTTCAAAAACCAAGAGTGGTCATGTTTTCTTAATAAATAGTTCAGGGTTGCTAACATCTTGGTACCCAGCGCAACAGACTTTTATGTTGTCCTCCTCTAAGGCTGATTTGGCAAAGTCTTCGCAGATGTCCGTTTATTTGTGTTGCTTTTTCTTCATTGGTTCAAACTTTCCTTCAAAAGCTTGATTTGGTGGTTGTGTCCTGAGGCTGGCCTCTTTAGCTTATGTCTCCCTAAACACCTTCACACAGGCAAGGCCAGCCAGCCAGCCAGCCAGTCAGTCAATCCTCTCAACTTTTCCCAGGATCCTTCCTTCGTACATGGGCAAAACAGCATCATCGTCCCAGATTTCTTCGAAAACTGCACCACAGTCAAACTCATCACTTGCCTTTTTGAAGTAATACCTGGAATCAGTAAGATCAAGAGATGCAAAATAAATGAAAGAGGACTTTGGAACTACGATTACACACACAACCAACCTTCCACATATGGAATCCCAATATGCATTTCATAGAAAATTCCAACACCCCCTTCCACACACTTCTGTTCATGTTTTCATGTACAACTATGGGTACATCCATTTGTTCTTTATCACCATGTTCGCTGTCAGTTTAACTACATGCTTCCGGCACCCTCCACTGCAAAAAAGGCATGATAGCTGATAACACTCTCCACAGCAACTAGAATTCAGTGCCCCCAGATGTGGCCATTGCCACTTGTTGAACTTATCTTCCATGAATTTCTCTAGTTCCCTTTTTAAAGCCAAGTCAGCCACAATCCCATTGTGGGCTCAAATTACCACAGAATGTCCTTTGCTTTGGGAGAAGTTATGGAGCACTACCTTGATATGTGGATGTGATACATCATAGCAAGATAAAGTTCAGCATACAAGCAAACAGCCTCGCTATGTCTTAGGACATCACCTCAGCCATCCTTAGAAATCTACCCCAAGGCAAATGCCCCAAAGGTAGTTACCCCCAAATGCTGCTGAAAACACCCTACTTGTGTTGAGTGAGCTCTGCCCTAGTTGTAAAAATAAGGAAAATGAACATGTAAGGGGAAAAGAACATGTAAAAATTTTAAAAAATAACATAAGGACACATGGATTCCCACCATCCCATGTCCTTGGGCCCATTCCACGTCACTCTCCGTTTCTGAAGTAGGGTGTGTCAAGAAGTGGATCATGTGGAGATCCACATGATAAAATTGTTTTCTTTTTACATTGCATCTGAATATCATTGGCCATGAGCTTTTTTAAAAGAACAGCGCACTTAATGCTGTGCTCTGTTCCTTAGCTAGCAAAAATTTAACTCTTAGTCTATTAGAAACAGGCAGACATAGCATAGAATCATAGTTGGAAGAGACCATAAGAGTCATCTAGTCCAACCCTCTGCCATTCAGGAATACCCAATAAAAGCAATCAAATGCAACCTTTCGAAGTCTCTGAGAGGGGAAGGCTAGCAAAGATGGCAGGAAAAGGAATGGATAGTCTGGCAAGACCTCACCATTGCCAATTAATACAAGATGTTCCAAGGGAGCTGTGCTGACACAATGGAAATGTTGTGACTCATAATTCTGCCTTTTGTAGTCACAGAATATACTAAATGGTGAACTGGGAGGAGCCAAAGGAGTTCATGCCTTTAAATAAGCTGTTGACAGACCTTGAAGCAGAATTAACATCTGACCAGTTTTATCTTTTAAAATTGACAAGAATCATCTCACTACCACAACTCTACTACAGGTGGCTTCAGCATGTCCCAATCTTCTTTAAAAATAACTGTAAAAATAATACCACTTTCAGCTTCAGTGTGTGGCAATGGACAATGTAAAATAGGCAATATAGACAAACAGGTAGAAAAGAGGGATATACTGAAGCCCTACACCCAAGTCAGGATGGGAGGCAACTCTGAAACCATTAAGTGCTCTTTGTAACTGCAAAGAGATTATAGCAGATCTATGACTCTAAAATAATGATGGTGATCAGGAAACTTTTGGTTTTCCCCTCAGTTTCTATCAACCTTGCCTTAAATCATTTCTGAGACCAGCACCACTGATTTCATTCAACCACATACGCTTAACAGATTCATTTATCCATGAGAACTGGCCCTGAATTGTTTCCAGGACTCACAGAAGTGAGTTGAGTGCCAGTATTTCATTCTGGATATACAAAATACCAGGTCAACCAGCTCAATAACAAGTAAGGAGAAAGGTTTAGGCAAAAGAGGAGGATGCGCAATTTCACTGTCCAACTAAATTATATATATATATTCTCTCTCTCTCTCTCTCTCTCACACACACACACACACACACACACACACACAGGCACCTTCAGGACATGTCTTTAAAATTTAAATTTTAAACCATTTATAGATCCTGGCAACAGGAGCATTGAGTTCTCCCTGCCCGAAACATCTAACTTAAAGAAATACAATTTCAAAACAAACCTCAGTGTTTCCGACCTAGGCTCATGGCTAAACTTGTACAATTTAAGAATTTCTATTAAAACAGGAGGGGAAAGTTGCATGGTGTAAAACTGGGAACATTTCATCGTCATTTTTATTTTATTTGTATGTGTATGTATGTGTGTGTGTGTGTGTTTTGTTTTCTTTATTGTGGCTGTAGATAAAATCTCTAAACTGCTGGCACTTTCCAGAGCAGAACATACACTTTTTTAAAAAGTGGTGTCCACTCTCATCTGTTTCCTAGTGGCCGTTATGTAATGAGCAATCTTGGCTTAGACTGCAATATTTGACACAGAAAGGTCAGGCAGCAGTGTCCTGCTTTCCCTTTCTTTGGCTTGGGATCGTTAGATCACAAAGTCGATGCTCATGCAGACAAAAAAGTGCCCCTTCCCCTCTTGTGTCAAACAGTAAGGACCCCTCTATTATCCTGAATTAGACCGTTCAGCTTCTTGATTAAAGGTTCCTTTTATGCCCCTTCCAGCATTCTGTCTTCTCAGGCTGCTTAATTGCATATGCACAAAATGAAGGCCTTCCATTCAGAGGGTTAGCATTTAGGGAGCCTGCTTGTCTACTAACACACACAAACACACACACACAACTTGCACCCAAGCTGATCTCTCTTTCTGCCCTAGAAACTTTTCTGCCATCCAATCACCAGCAAGAAAATTGGGCGAGGGGGGGAATCCAACCAAACATCCCTCTTGGTTTTTAAGCGCGCGTGCACACACACACACTTTTATAAGGAGGCAGCTTGATACAGGCTAAAAAGTTACAATTTTTATCCATATGCATCAAAAAGGGGATACCTTCCAAAACTTTGAATTGTACCAGTTTCGCTTTGGTGTTTAAGTTGTCTGAACCTATCAGCAAGAGGTTTTTTTTCACCCTATAGCTTTGATTAGGGAGACAACAACACAACTTTTATTAATCAAGTTAGAAAGGGGAAACGGTTTAGTCATTTTTCTGACTAAAAAACGCCTGCATTTTTTCTGTCACTTTCAGATGAACCTGTGAAGTAACAAAATCCATTTACTTCAGTAGGGCCAAGATTTGTTCCTGGCCTAGGCCTGTTTTGCAGAGCCACAACCAAAGCACAATAAAACATCTTTCTAGAATCCCTCCAGCTAGCAGGCCAATGGGGGTAGGAGAGGGAGAGAGAAATGAGGAAAAACTTTGAATGAGGCACAAAAGGACTTTAGCTGGGTTTTATCTGCTCCTTTCCAAGAGGATAAACAGCTGTAGCAATAACTTCCCCCTTGATCTTCAACTCTGGCAGCACTGACAAAATTCTTTGTTTGAACTCCACATTTTATTTTCTTGGGGGAGGAGAGGGGGAGCTCCACACACTGTGACCTTTTCCATAACTACAACCTTATTTCTCAAAAGAAAAAAAGGAAAAAGATTTTTTAAAAAGGGAGGGAAAGGAGGGGCGTAGGAGAGAATGCAAACTAATATCTTTTCCCCACAACCTCTTAAAACACATCAGGAGGTCCTTATTTGCTCATAGACACAGGGTCTCCCCTGAAACACGTCTATTTAAATGTGGCAATTTTGGCTTTGTTTCCCACCCCCTCTTTGGCTGCTCCCTCCCCCTCCTTTTACATCTGGCAGGCATACAGTCTACAAGGCTTGGCAGTAACTGTTCCCTCGCCACACACACACACACACACACACACACACCTTTTTTCCTTTCTTTCTTTTTTTTTTTAACTATTGCAATGTTACCCAACACAACCCAGTATTTGTGTATGGAGTGGGGGAGGGAAGGGGCAGGCATTTTTAAAAATAAAATAAAAAGTGCATACCTAAATCTCAAATGCATGCTGGATGGCCCCCTCTTTCACTGAGATACCTGAGAGAAACCTGAGGTACCTGTGTTGCAAACTGACTCATTCAATAAAGGATTTTTGAGTGTCAACCATTTATGCATGTCTTTGTGTGTTAAAATGAAAGGCAAAGGCTTCAAAGCCATGCTTATTAAGTGTGCCTTAGAACAAAATCAATGCCAGATGTGACCAGAGAGACCAGCTCATTCTTCCCTAAGCAATCCTGCTACTCAGGGGCAGTATGGCCCTCTTCCCTGAAGGTCACCTGCAGTCTCATTCTAAGTCCAGCCAAAAAATAAAATAAGAATAAAAATAAATCAAAGCTTAGACAAAAATGATTCCCTGGGAGAGAAACACATTTGGATAATTACTTTCACCTTGTGTCTGTTCAAGATTTTTTTAAAAATAGTGATGGGTCTGAGTTTCTTTTGTACAAAAGAAACAAAAAGAAAGCCACACACTCAAAAAATATCCCTCATTATCAGTCATTTTAAAATATAGTTGACCCTCTGTATCCATGGGCTCTGCATCCACTGATTCAACCAACAATGGCTCAAAAATATTCAGGTGGTGGGGGGGAACCAAAAAGTGAACCTTGCTGTTTGCCATTTTATATAAGTGACACCATTTTACTACACCATTGTATATAATGAGACTTGAGCATCCATGGATTTTGGTACCCATGGGAAGGGGGGTGTCCCTGGAACCAAACCCCAGCATATACCAAGGGCCCACTGCAGTCTAATGATCACAGAGGGTGCATCCACACTACACAAATAATCCACTTTGAAACTGGATTATTTTGCCATGACTCCTTCCTATGGAATCTTGGGGTTTGTAGTTTCACAAGGACTTCAGCCTTCTCTGGCAAAGAGTGCTGGTGCCTCACCAAACAACAAATCTCAGGATTCCATAGGAAGGAGCCATAGCAAATAATCCAGTTTCAAACAGGATTATTTGTGTAGTGTGGATTAGGCCAGAATGTCATGGAACAGACAGAAATGCCTGTGGAGTCCTTTAAGAACCTAGGAATTATAAGACCACAGCTAAGTGTGCTTTGTGGCATCCTGAATCTTCTCTAGATGTTCATCAGAGGTCTTTCAGACTGTTACCAGCTTGCCAGCCGGGAAGAAGATTCTATATGCATTGGAACAAACACACACACACACACACACACACATCATATCACTACCACAGACAGTTTACAGATTGTGCCACAGAACTGTCATTTGCAAATGTTAGGCTCAGAAGTACATGTGTCACATATCCATATCTTACGCCCAAAGCTAGAGTATTCTTAGTTCTAGAAACACTCAGTTAAGGCTCCAAGGGAAATGGGAGGGTACTCATCCTGTATCCAAGAGACGTTTCAGTCTAAGGGTTGGTTTATGCTATCCTTGTGTGGTCATTGCCACCAGAAACCAACATGGTGCAGACACCTACTCATTCAGATAACCTATGAACGCATCCATTAACATCTAGGGATAGCCCTTTGTTTATTTACAACATTTATCACATGCTTCTCAGCAGGTACAGGCAACCCCTCCAAAGCAGTTCACAGCCATATTAAAAGCACAATATTCATAAAAAGAAATACTCACGGACTAAAAGCCAACAGTGAAAAGTTCTATAGAGACCAGATGAAGCCTTGTGAGCAATGCTAAGACACACTAAAAAGCTGAGCAGATTTTTAAAAAAATATATATTTTGCCTGGTGCCAAAATGATAAGAGGCAAGCCTTCCTAGAGAGCATGTTTCAAAGGCAGGAATCCAGGAGAAGGTCCAACCCCAGATTTCCTGCTTGTCTCAAATCAGATGGCAAAAGGGATCTGCAAAAAGGAATGAAGGACTTTCAAGGCAGGCCTTCCCTTTATAAAACAGGAAAAATGCTTTTAAGGGGTACATTTTCCAGGGCAAAACTATGGGCCTTTAGAGCTGCATTTGCATTGTAAAGCCAATGTGACCCCCAGTAGCAAAGCTTGGGGCAGTGTGAGCACCAACCATACCAAACAAATCCCAAAATCCAAGCCAAGGGAAATCATATCCAGTGCTCAGAGTAAACCATGCAAACAAATTAACTTTTGTGTATTGGTTCAACTTCCAAGAATTTTTTTTCCTCATAGTGCTTAGAAGCTCTGGCAAGGATTCAGCTGTGCAAGAATGCAAGAGCAATGAAGGCTGGAAAAGATATAGAGCTTGGGAGTTTAAAAGGCCAGCAAAAGGCAAAGCAGAGAGGCAGGAAATAGCTACACAACTGAAACAGTGGTTGTGCTGTGAAATGAGGTTTCACCTATTCTTACCTGGCGCTAGAGCACCCATTGCTGCTCATATATTTTCTCAAGCTACTTTCCCCATGCATGTGGGCTAGGGACATTTGCACCTAGCTTAACGTGAAAATTGATTGTTTGTACATTTGGTGGCACAGAGGCACACATTCCAAGTACACAAAGCTCACTAAGGGGAAACTGGAGAAGTTCAAACTTTGGCTATTTACACAGGAAACTCAAAGTAAGGAAGTGCCAGCTTTATGAGAGGGATAACTCTAAAAAGGCAGTCCAAATCTATACTATCATCAGCTCCCGTGTATTCTATTCAACAGTGTCCACTTTTAACTTTATAGAAGTCACTGTCTCCAACACTCATGGTGAGACCTGCATTTTTCTCCAAATAGTTCACACATAGTACCTTGAATAAATACCATCCCAAGTACAACAATGTTTAGAATTGGCCATTTCCTTTCCTGAATTAGATCTTTAGCCACCATTCATGGACAAACAGGACTTTGGCTTAATACCTGATTATTTACTTCATCTTGTGCAAAAAGCCAAACAAAGGAAAGACACATTCAGAGAGCACCGCCTCTCTTCCAATAAGACACTGAACTGGGATATTGTAAGAATCACTTCTGCACAGCAAGAATCCTGCATTCAATAGTACCCTTTGCAGCCAATTACTCTGTAGCTAATCCCTCCCATTTTGGAGTTTCCCCATCTGCAAATGAAAATAAAAGTATACAGCAGCAGGAGTGGGAAACTGTGGTCCTCTAGACTTTATATATATATATTTGCCTACAACTCCCATTAGCCCTACCCAACTGGTGACGGATTCTGGGATTTATAGTTCAAAAACATCTAGAAGGCCACAGCTGCACATATTAGTATAGAATATTCAACTGTAGAGACATCAGATTGGCTCTTCAAAGAAAACAACAACACATTTTTCATAATACAGCACAGCCATAAAATGAACCCAGAACTTTGAATGGACACTTTATATGCAAGCGCCAGGGCACATCCACTTGTAAAAGGTGACTGTGCTGGCAACAAAGCTGAACAGTCCACTCACCAGATGAGACCTCGCTCAGTTGCCAGAATAATCAACCCACCTCTTAACTAGTATTGGTTTTAGTGGGTAAACACAAAGAGGACAGAAGAACTTGGAGAGACTGGTGAGCTAGCTGCAGACAACCTTCAAAGAGTGCAGTAAACCCTTCCTTACTGTGGGAGGACGCTTGCAAATACTCCTTGGTTATTTTGGCACGCAGTCTGTGCAAACACAAGGAAAAGAAGAAAGAAACCACAAAGATGCTTACCTATAATTTCCCTTTTTGCTCAGCTGCTCTTTAAAGTGCCCAAGTGTCAGGCTCTGGGCCTTTAACATCCTCCTATAGGGAATTTCTTCTCCACAGAAAAAATAAGTGACAATCAATTCACTAGGCTGGGAGGAGTGAGTAACAGGAAGTTTCTTTGGTTCTTTGTGACTGAAATGTAAAGGAAGAAGGACAGAAACAAGTTAAGACTCCATAAAATATATGCATATATGACAGTCAAAGAGTGCAATTATATGAGACAGAGTCAGCTAACAACATATAGCAGTTGGAAATTAAAAGCAAACCATGGCATCTATTAATATAATAAAAGTTGAGGAACTCTGTGCCAGATAAATATTGCTAGTTGATGGAGGGAGAAAGCAGGAATAAATTACATGCAGAGCATTAAAAATGAAGGGCAAGTCAAAAATCACCCAGGTTTACAAGCCCAAGCCACAAAACAACACGAGAATGTCTACATGTATACCCAATTGGGGTCTAAAGCAAAGGTGAGTAAAGATGAATAAAGTGTGGGTTGCACATAACTCCCCGGCCTATTTTAAGGCCCGCCAAGCCCCTGCCAGATCCACCCCAAATATATATTTTATTTTATTTTTGCCTAACAAAAATGCAAAGCTTCCTTTAAGGAGCATGAAGGGAAAGCAATTCCATCATGCTCATGGACTCCCTTGGACCATTTTAGACATAGGTGAGGTCTTCTTTTCAGCCAGAAAGTAAACCAGATGGTGTGTGTGATTAAGTGTTTCCCCATCCACTACCAAAAATGTTTTTCAAAATTCAGGAGTGGGGGGAGGGATGGCACAGGGTACAGCTCCCCACAGTCTACTATGGCTCCACTCCAACCACCAGCAGTTGCGCACTGCTGGTCTAAAGATTTGCAGGCAAACGTCACTACAAGCAGCTACTGAAAAGTGAAGAGTATGATCCTATATGTGTCTAATCAGAATAAGTCACAGTGGCCATGATCCAACAATGTACATCGACTGTACATCGACTGATGGAAGCAGCTCCTTCAAGGGAACTGGAAAGGTGCAATTCCTGCTCTCTGCACAGCCTCCATGCACTCTCAACAGGGGTTGTCCCTTCTCCCCACCTCCAACCTTGCACAAAATCAAAACTCTGATCTGGATGGTTTCCCAGTGCTAGGGAGCAGACATGGAGGTTTCGCAAGGGCTGCCTGCATACATTGAGGAATGAGAATTGCCCTCTCCTGGTTGTAATGACAGAGCAGCTTCTCTCTGTGGATATATGCTGTTGGATCCTGGCCTTTTAATTCAATGGGAATTACTCTCAAATGTGCAGGATCAGGACTGCAGCCTCAGCCTCATTCCAACTCTCAGTCTATTGTATGAATAAATGAATCTACTCTTTTAGCAGCCTTAAGAAATTGTGTCCCTACTAGGAACTAGAAATGGATAGGCCACATGGGGATATTGAACACTGGAGCCATTTAGTCAGTACTATATGACATCAACCAAGCTTTAGTCCTGCCCATGTTGTGTGATGCCATGTTTGGCTACAAGAGTTGAGGACCAGTAGAGATGCTCTGTAGTCACTGTGACTTTTAAGGTCACTTTCCTACAGTTTGAGTGCTGGTTCCTAAGGGAGCTACACTCTTAGCACTGAGTACGGCATAAAGCTTCTCAGTCACTAAAACCTATGTAACTGAATTAATGAGAATGAATGTTCCTTGAGAGAGTGCTGATTCATTGATATAAATTTTAAAAAATCTTCTGAAATTAGACAAACAACCTACTACCCAGAAACCTTCTGTAATTTTCCATGAAGTGATTCAACAGCCTTCTGTTTCTGAGTTTCTGTCTATATTTTAAACTCCATTTCATCAATTATATCATAATTATTTCAAAACAATTTACATTGTTATGCAGGTTAACTTATGGTAACCCTATTATACGGTTTTTATGGCAAGATCTATTCAAGGGAGGTTTGCCTTGCCTTCCTCTCAAGCTGAGACAGCATGACGTGCCCAAGGTCACTCAGTGGGTTTCCATGGTGAGTGGGGATTTGAACCCTTATATCCTAGAATTCTAATCCAGCATTCAAACTACTCCATCACACTGGCTCAAACATTTACATACTGTATGTCTTATTAAAATATTATTTTATGTCATACATTTTTAAATAGAAGTCCCTCCTGCTGGGGTGCAGAAACAGTGGCCTTCATGTTTCTGATCTAACACTATGACCATTTGATCTAACCTGACCATTTGCCATGCTGCCCGAGATGGTAGTCACCCATAGGTTACCAACCTTTGCCCTGGAACCAGTGACTAGCTTCCCTCACTTCCTCTTTTGTTGTCTGTACATTTACAGACGTTCAAAGTAGAATGGAGGGAGAATTAGAGACAATATTTTCTTAAGAGCAGGGAATGGACAGGTAGACCTCTTGACTGGTGGATGGCCCATGCAGGCACTTCCCTGTTTTTTAGCACACCCTGTTTCTAAGCCTCTACAATAGCTAAGGATAGAATCTTGTCTCCTTTATGGGTGTGTGCGCAGATACCTCAGGCTCCATCACTGAAAGCTTTGAGGGGTTGTAATTTCCACATGGAGCTTCACAGGAACAGGAGCTTCTCCATTCACTTAGATACCAAGGAATATTCCATACATTCTTCTATACTGATGTGAACTAGAAAAGCTCCTGCTTATGTGGATCACTATGAATCTCATAAAATGCTGCTGGACTAAGATGAGAGATCTGTCTCGTTGCATCCGATTCTGGGATACAGCAACAAGGCAGGCAGATTTTTGGAGCCCTGGCACTTTGGTAGAAAGGGCAAGGGCAGCAGATAGCCAAACTCTTGTCACATCTTGGGCTCCTAAGGATATGAGATCCTCCTACAGAATAACAAACAGCTCTGCTACCCAGGAGAATAGTAACAGTGCCTCAGATGCCATGGAGGCAACTTCTGAGGCAACATTGACTTGGCATGTCAAAAGGTCACAAAGTGTTACTCCACAGTAATTTACTCTTCCTAATTTGTTCCAAGTCTTTGTAGAGTGGCTTCAGGAAGAATGGGGGGGGGACTACTAGCAAAGACAGCTGGTGGACTTAAGGTCAACCAATTAAAAATGAAAGGCTATAGTCAGGTGGCTTAGCTTCAACTTCAAACATTACTCATTGCTTAAGATGAAGAGTGTAAGAAAGGAAACTTTAATTATTTAGACTGAAGCAGATTTTGTGTTAAAAAGAACTATCCTGTAATTAGATTAATCCAATCTTTGTCCACTTTACAGGAATGCAAGCTTTTTTTTAAAAAAAGGAATGAGGAGGCAAGATTTGCAGATGTTTTGTTCTTGTTTCACCCCATCAAAAGAAAAAGGAAATAGCATGCTACCAAGAAAGGGCTACAGTTTCAAAGCACTATTCCACTGATAAAATATAAAAATATACATTTTTTAAAAAAAAATGACAGCGAATAATATCTAAGCTATACATGTTTCCATAGGGCAACACTCACTCTTCTGTGGCTACACTTGCATTGCAAAAAGGACCATTTCCTCCTGGTACGGAAGTCAAGTGGCTGCGATCCCTCGGCTGATTTGAAGCTGAACATCTAAAAGTTTGAGAAGGGAAGGGAGGGAGATAAAGAAAAGAATGATCAAACTTTTAAAAATCCTACCTGTACATCTAAGATCGTTGTGCTGAAACAATCAAAAAGTATCCCCGTATCTTCCAATGAAAAACTGCAAAGGCATCATTTGGCCAATTCACTGGATTCAGTTCCAGAAAGGCATACATGGCCATTAAGGAAGCAAACAAATAAGGGTAGAGTGTGGGATGCTAATTGTTCATAACAAGAGAGAGAGGAGAGAGAGAAAGAGAGATTATAATTTCTACTGCACACTTCAGTTTAGCTACAGGCTTGTTTTATAAATCCAGGGCTGTAATACAGTTGTCCCGCCATATCCACGGATTTGGTATCCACAGATTTAAGTATTCACGACTTGAAAATATTCTTTAAAAAATAATAATCCAAAAAGCAAACCTTGATTTTGCCATCTTATATAAGGGACACCATTTTGCTATGCCATTGCATATAATGGGACTTGAGTATTCATGGATTTTGGTATCCATGGGGAGTCCTGGAACCAAACCCCAGTGAATATGAAGGGACAACTGTAATTCCACAAGAGCATGCACACACTGTGTCATGCCATAACGGTGTACTGCCATGTAGTGAACAGGACCTAACTAAAGGGAAATTTGCTCAGGAGCTGATTTGCAAACTGAGCTATTTTTCAAGTGAATTTCTTTCTTCTCCACCCAAAAGGGTTTATGTAAAGCTTAAAGAGTCTTCCTAGATAAAAAGTTATCAGCTTAGTGAGAGTAACATATGGGCACTGGGCTCTAACCTGAGTTCGTATCTCTAGAAGGGCTCAATGAACTGGAGGAGTGAGCATACTTAACTTCTCAGGTCATCTCCATTCAGAAGTCTCATCATTATATACGGTAGCCTCTCAAAGGCTTTTTTGAACACACCCACCCTTGTCCCTTCAACATCTCCTCCCATAATTCAGTATGTTATTAAAATGCCACTCCTTGGGGCCTCCAGGAGTGGTAGATAGCAAAAACATATCTCCCATTGCCTCCCTAAACAGGAAAAAAATGGCCCAAAAGTGACTAAAAATGAAACAAGAAGTAACTTCCAGTTCTCATTTCCAGTTTTTAGGCTTCCAGTGGGAAGTTACCGTTGTTTCTGTGGCTTGGATACTTCTGCTAGCCTGCGACAAGCTTCCTCCAGCTGGGCCAGGGTATTGGGGGGTGTCAGTGGGGGCATGGCAGGATCTTGGACAAAAGGATGGGCAGGCTGAACGCCTCGTGGGTGGCTGCTGTTCCCCCACAGGTGGTGACGGGCTGGACGCTCCCCAGGCACACCTCTGGTGGACTCTGAATTGTAGGCCTTCTTTGTGCTTTGTGTGCTGAGGAGAGAAAGACAGGGGAGGGAAGGTACAAGGTTATAAAATCTGGAAAATATGACTTTAATAGCAGCTTCTGTTCTGTGCACACTCACTCTCGCTCGCTCTCGCTCTCAAAAAAAAAAAGAGAGAGAGAGAAAAAGCAAAGAAAAAGTCTGTCATAACATGAAAAGGGGCTCTTGCCAAAAACATGACATTTTTGTGGTTTTTCTGGTTCCGCGGAACAGCTTTCATATTAAACCGGAGGAGCAAAAGAGCTTCATTTGTTTTTCGTGATTGTAAAAATAGACAGCTGTGTAATAGATAAATATTTACCAGGAGCAACAGTGTTGCAGACAGCTTATATTTACCTATGGGGCTTGTGCTTAGATTGTCTTTCACTCTCCAGCATCCATTGCCAGACATTCTGTGATCGGTCTGCCTCCCCTCCAGGTAGCTGGACCCCTGGCGGGATGGAGAGCCCTCCTCCTTCTCCACCTGGCAGGAGGATGCCATCTGGTAGCTTACAGTTTCTTTTCGGAAGTGTCCCAGTTCTGCTGAGGCTGCCACAAGAGAAGGGAGAATGTCACTTCAGCTTGCTCTTTGCTTGTCACCGCCAATAGTTTATGCCAGAAACACACCCAAAACACACACCTCTCTAGCTCACCTCCTTCCCCTGTCTGCTCTCTCCAACTCTTTGTAATTTCTTACACACTACCAAGAAACTCCCATGTTTAAGAAAGCTGACATGACTCTCAACACTGTAGTCAAATTGACACACACACACACACACACACACACACACACACCACTTGATTTCAGAACTCGCCCAGAAGAAAACTTACCCAAATGGCTCCAGCTGAGCCACAGGAAGTTCCATCCCTTTTGAGTGACCCTTGCACTTGGAGTAGCAATAGTAGTCGCTCCCACCAGGGCCCATGCATTGGGCTCGTTGGGCCACTTCTGCCTCTATCTGCTCCTTTGTTTTGGGAATGGTGTGATGGTGGATGTAGTGATGGTGAACATGCTTGGTGGTCTGCTTGGTGACAAATCCTTTGCTGACCAGGGCACAGGCAGTGGGGAGAGAGGCTGTGCCGGGTGCCAGTACCAGCTTGCCACCCGGGAGGCGGTCTGGAGAGTGTGAGCGAGGACTATGTCGCCCCATGCCAGGAGACTGGCACCCTGGGGTCTTCAGCACTCGTGAAAGATGGTCATCCAGGATGGCCTGAGGATCATCCTCATAGCTGCCAGAGGGTAGAAGAGTCAAGGGGTGCTGCTGATGCTGGACAGGTGTAACTTCTCGGGTGGTCTGTGAGCTGACAGGTATGTCAGACCCCTCCTTCTCTTCATCCTTCAGGGGCAAAAATATGAAAAACAACCAACTGATCAAACAAACAATAATGCAGAAAAGGGGAGAGCTAGTAATGGCTTCAGGAATTTTTGTCAGGTATTTATTCTTTCAACCAAGCTGCTCCCCACCTCCATGACACTCAAGATAATTAATGGAGCCAAAATCAGATAAAAACAAATGCCTGTACAATTAAAATGTAAAAACAGATGAAAGGCTCACAAGCAAAGAGGAACAACAACAACCAGCCAGCCAGCCAAAGCCTTCCTTCCAGAGCCACAACCCACCTTTGATGCCAAAGGCCCATCTAAATAGAAAGGGCAATGGCTGTCAGCAGAAGGACAGCCTAGCCTCCCTCTATCGGGAGTCTCACTCGAGCTTGGGTGTGGTCAGTAAGAAAGCCCTCTCTGGCACCCTCATGAAGCATAGATTTCTGAAGGTGGCAGGAATGAAGGAAAAGCCTTTCCCCCAGGAGACCCCAAGCTCCAGGTAGGCTCATATGGGAGAAGGCAGTCTTTCAAGCAAGCTGACCCCTAGTCATGCAGGGCTTTAGAGGTCGTAACCAGCACTTTAAATTACACACAAAACCAGACTGGTGACCTGTAACAAGAGAGCCACACATCCCTGGTCAACAGTTTGGCCACAGTGTTCTGGATCCAGCTGAAGTTCCTGAATGCTTTTCAAATGAACCCCCACACAGAGCATGTTAAGAGTCGCCTGCATATCTGCGGTAATTACATACTTCTGTGTAACATCCCAAAGAGGAAAAGAACAGACCTATGGAGTCAGGTGGGCTTGTTTCTTCAATTAGAGACTTCAACTGACAATGAACCAAGAAGAGGCAAAGAAAACTATCTTTGAGGTTTTTGGAGGCAGGGGGTATTTACATGCAGGGCAGCAACAACCAGCACTTGCTCTACATTCTTTAGGACATAATGAAGTACACACTCAGGGCTCCGGCCATCCCCACACCCCCTTCTACCTGCCCTCCTTGCGCCTTCACACCCCTTCTTCAGCAAATGGGTGGGAGTGGGGCACTTCACAGCAGGTGCCCAGGCTGAACAGGTTAATCCACCTACCTCTGTGATTTGCTGTAGCCTCTCCTCCAGAGAGTCCATGGTCTCTTGCTCTCGCTTGAGCTTTTCCAACCGAGAGATGAGCTCAGCGGCAAAAGCAGCTGGTTCCACAGGGGTCATTTCCCTAGGAAGGCGGTGAGTTCTCTACACAGAGCAGGGACAAAAAGAACGAGCCATGTTTAGCAGGCGGCAGAAGCCAAGGCAGCTTAGCTCGAGCAGCATTTCTGGACCCGTTAAGCTTGTTGTGTCTCCATGTTTGGATGAAAAGACGACCGCAACTAGGCATGGTCTGCTCTGGATTTTTATGAGCTAGTGCTGTGGCCTCATGGAGTGACATCCTCCCCAATAGCGTTTGCCTTCGGCAGGAGCAGTTGGTCGCACTCCGAGGAACCCTGTTTGTTCTCTCTGTAGTACAACCAGCCCATCAGTAGCTACTCTGAAGTAGAAAATCTTCAAAGACTGTTGTCAAACATCAAATAAAAAACTCTGAGGTGGGAGGGAGAGGACTTTAACTCAAGGAATAAAAGTGGAGTATAAACAGAAAGGAGTTGGAAATTAAAAAAAATAAGATGGGGGAGAAAAAGGGAAGGGAACTGAGGGGGGAGGGAGAAAAAGAAGTCAAACGGTTGCAGATCAGAGAAGTGCTGGTAATTTATTTCCTGGCTACACACTGGGCACCTTTGAGGTAGTGTTGTCTCAACAGTGTCCTAGATCTCTCTCTCTCTCTCAATCTCTCTCTCTCTCTCCTCTCCCTCTCCCCCCTCTTTCACCCCCCCTCGCCCTCCATCTCTTTGTACAGAAAATGAAGGAAGCTGCTGCAGGCAAGCAGTGATACACTGCTGAGCGTGGCTGCCTCAAGCAGATCTATCAAGGGAAAAGGGAACATCTCCAAATCAAGTGTAGAATATAAAAAGGCAAGTCAGAATCTCTGCCAAAAAGAAGCAAGGAATGAGGGAAAGCTGTTTCCCATCACTTTTCCTTTCCGTATCCCCACAAGCACCCCCATTTATTTCTTTTACCCTTAAATTCTGCATAAACACACACACAACACACTTTTTTTAACAATTGAAAGCTGAACTGTCAACTCTTTCACATCCTACCCATGAGATGAGGTGGGGCCTCTCTCTCTCTCTCTCCAGTAACCACTTAGCTTCAGAAATGATGTGAGGGTAGAAAAAGGCCACTCTGCTGGAAATTGTCACTCTTACACAAGCTGGCTCTATTCAGTTCCCTGATCAAAGCACTGCCTTACAGAGAAAGTCGATTTGCACGCCCCAGGACAAAATAATCTAATTTACAAGCAGAGGCTATAGAACTTTCTTTATGGAAGAAGAGCAAAAATATAATAAATAAATAAAAGGAGCATACAGGCACAAAGCGATTCCACAGATTTCCCCCATATATATATATATATATATATATATATATATGTGTGTGTGTGTGTGTGTGTGTGTATGATTTCTTGCTTCTTAAAAAGACAGCAGGAAGAAGAATTTGGTTACTCTAATCACAAGACAAGTTTGTATTTGTCTATGTAAACAGTTTCATAGAGAATTATTTCACTAGAATTACACCAGCGCCTTCCTGAAACCAATGGTGCTTTAGATGAGAGGGAGAGTCAAATTTCCAAGATGCAGAATAAAATTAACTGCCTACCTTGAAGCCAACAGACATTAAAAACTGATATTTTTTTTAAGGAGGGGGAGTTGACAGAAGGTACATGTTTGGTACAACTATTCTCTTTCCTTTTGGAAAAGCTAGGAAATCTATTTCCTGCCAAGACATTGCTAACAGTGGGACAAATCCTGGCTCCGCTCAAATAAATAGGAGAACTCCCAGGGATTTCAAATGAACACAGGCTTTCTCCTAGTGGGTTTTTCTCTCTTTGACATCCTGAAGCAGAGCAGAAAATGGGATGCATTATCCTTAAATAAATAATTCCCCACCCCTGAAAAAGGCTGAGGAAGTTAAGGAAGAGATTGAAGAACCTCCTGCCCCCAGCTCTCCAATCATGTGGCTTTGACTAGACAGGAAGCAGGCTTTTTACAGTGGCCCTTCACAAGACAACAGGACAGAAATACTTCCTGAAGCCAAGTCAGTAGTTAAGTTCCCCTCCTTAAAAAGAGGTGTGTGTGTGTGTGTGTGTGTAGGGAGAATTAGATTTCCACCCAGAATTAATCTTTTTAAGGGTTGTGACTAGTCAAGCAAGATACAGAGACATTTCTAACAGGGAAAGGAATCATAAAATGGGTCTAACCAATATGGTGGTGCCCTCCTCCCCCCACACACACCTGCAGAGACTTTGGAATACATCTCCCATCAGCCCTAGCCAGCATGGCCAATGGTTAGGTGTTGGAGAGTTGTACAAAACATGTGAAGAGCACCAGGTTGCCCTCCCCTTGCATATAGGAAAGTGGAAACAAGAAAGGATGAAAGAGAAGTCCTGGTAGATCAGGCTAATCTCTGGTCAGCAGTCTTTTTCTAAGAGAAAATAGCCCGAAGCTGCTGAAAGTTCATACAGAATGGGATCAAATGAAACTATACCATTCCTAGGCAAATGGTAATTAGAGCAGAGGCACTGGCCAGGCCAGCTGGGGCCATGCTCCATTGGCCACGCTGGCTGGAGATAATGAATTTGCAAGTCCTGCTTGCAAATGGATAGAAAAGACTGAAAGAGGTGTCCAGGTTACCAAGGAGGTAGCTTTCCACAGACCGTGAAAAAAATGGGGGATGCAGGGCAGGGGGCAAGGGATGGGATAGAAATAAAGGTTTCAAGTTCAGAATTAAGAATTCTCCCATCTATCAGGGATTTAATGATCTGAAAATGCCCTCCCCACAAAAAGATTCAGATGGTGTACTCTGCTTTACAGCAGCTGTGTAAACACCTTTGCTTGCTGCTGGTACCTTAGCTTAGTCATATCCACAAGTGGTATTGGGGGAGGAGGCTGGTGCTTGTACCTGTGGTCTACCACCCACACATTCTTCCCACTGTGACCAACTGATCTGTGCTTTTCTCCAAAATGGTGCAAAGCGAGGTGACTCTCTCAAGTGATGGACATGAAGGTCACAGCACCCACAGATTACACAGCCTGATCAATGTTTTGTGGCTGGAGAAGAGTCCAGCTATGAGGAGAGTGGATTTAACCCCTGGCAGCAGGCCTGGTCAGTACTTGGATGGGGGACCACCAAGAAATGTCAAGTGCTGTAGGCTGTATTTCAGAGGAAGGCAATGGCAAATCACCTCTGAGTAGTCCTTGTCTAAGAAAACCCCATTTAGTTCATGCGGTTAACCCTAAGTTGACAGGTGACTAGAAGGCACATATATACATATCGAAGAAAGGGGATGTCCTGACCTGACCTGTCTCTCTGTGAGACTGTTATGTTCATAGAACAAGGAGTTAAAGAATAGGAAGATACCAGATAGCTTGGGGTAAGAGGATTTCTCAAGCCAAAGGCCCCAGGTTCATTCTTAGGCAACACCAGTTAAAAGGCTTAAGTCACAGGAAAGACCATCCACCTGAGATCCTGAAGAGATGCTCCCAGTCAGAATAAACAATGTTCAGCTAGGTCAGCAGTGGATAATCAATTTTTTGTAGTATGAAGGGCTGTTGACCCATCAGAAAAGCAAAGCAGAGCCAGATCAGATTGTGGTTAGAGCTAGAACCAAGTGTGGGCAGAGTTTGCAACTGAGCATTACACTTCTGTGGTTTCTCTCTGTCTCCCACATTCCTCCCTTGCCACACGAAACAGAACCAACTTCCAGAAAGGCAGACTGGAGAGCAAGAGTGGGCCCACAAGTTTTTTGAGAGCAGACCTTGGGAATTTTCCTTTTAAATGTAATTCGTTACTTTTACAGATCCAGTGTGCCCCCAAGTAGTTAATTACGGTTACAGTACAGATTTTACAAAGAGACTCTTTACTTCCCTATTTCTCAAAAGTACAGAAAATCTTCTCTTTCAATGCATCTCATCACTGTATCAATACTTACAGCAGAGCATGAGCCAGCACCTGAACTACATGGTATTTCTCCTTCACCATTAAGTGAAGTGACACCTCCATAAATATTAAAGTATTTCTCCCATTTTGGGAGAAAGGCAGGATATAAATCCAATAATAAATAAATAAATATTAAAGTAATTAAAAAGTTACAGTTTCAAGGCAAGAAGAATGAAGCTATCCCATATTCTGCTACAGTCATAATGCAATACAGTTCTACTTTTTTTATTCGGAAAGGAAACAATTCAAAGAAATTAATTATTTTCACTAGTAATTTCCATGCCTTGACAGACAGCTAGAGAAAGGTTCTATGACATTACACCAAGTCCCATGGAATTTTAATCCCCTCCTGCCCCACACACGCCCTCCTGCTGGGGTTAAATGGACAAACACATATGAGACATATTCCTATGTTTCCTATGTTCTGAGTTAATGACTAGAGGATTTCTAAAACTTCAAGCCTACTGCTTTCAATGAAGATGTGTCCACCTGTGCCAGGTATCCCCAGCATTTAACCACTCCTCTTAGGACAGGAGAGGCAAAATCTGCCTGTCACTCTACTGTTCCCAGGACTTCTCTTCTTTTTCTTAGTAGATCGGTGTCATTTCAAGGTCATATTTTTGTAATCTCCCCTCATTAGCATAGTAATCTCTTGTACTTACCGGAAAGTGAGGTAGAGAAACTTGACCATTGGCCTTGACACTTCGATGCATTTCTCTCTGGAGCTGCTTCTTGCTCCCCAGTCTATAAGGAGGGATTCCATCACTAAAAATGGTGGGGGAAACATAGAACATCAGTGGGTTTTCAGCCTAGGCTGCAGTTAAATGAACACTGAAACAGTTTTTTTCAGCAAACAGGGCTTAAATTTGATTAGTTCCATCCCAGACCCTGATGTAGAAGGCTTGTTTCTTGTTCGTTTGTTCTAAACCAGAACTTGATAACCCTACTCAGAGTTACTTATAGCGGGTAGGCATTGTGTGGCTCTCCAGGTTGCTGGATCACAACTCCCAGTAATCTTCACCTATTGGCTAGGCTGGGATGTGCAGACCAACAACATCTGTAAGACCAGACAATTCCCACCCCTGTTGTAGCTGGTTATGGAGTAAGGAGGGACTATGAAGGACAGGCTGTAGGACCGACCAGTGCTCTTTCAATCTGACCCCACAAAAAGATGGAGCCAGGCCGGCAACAAAATCAATAAACTTCAGTTAACTCATGACACCTTACCATCAAAATGTTTCTTCCTCTTCCATATTTAAACTTCACTGAACCTAAAGACATTTCTGTGAGACAACAACTGAAGAGCAAAATGAGAACACGCTCTATTTGTTAGGTACTGTCATCTGGTTCTCATGGCTCCCCAGCCCCCTTCCTCATTACTTCCTTGATGTCATTTTTAATGACTTTTTATGCTTTCAAATTTGGATGACCAGGAAGAAAAGACATAATTTAAGTTGGAAGGTCTTGTTTTAATCTGTGTCTCTGTACCAAATCTAAGCCTTAACTGGTTCGCTGTGGTATGTTAAAAGTACCAGCAAGAGCAACAAGAACTGACTTGTTCAGTTTCTAGAACCACTTATACCATAATATGGATGTCAGAGGACTGAGGGCCTTCCAGTTGGAAGGGGAAGAGCATGGCGGATGCCAGATGTCTAGTATAAACTGCCCCTAAACATGGAAGTCACCAATGAACCTGTAACTTCTTAGAAATCTACCTAAAGATGTAAAACACAGACCTAGGGCAACAACACACATTGGTAAAGCAGCAGGGAAAGTCACTCAGACAGAGCCTTTTGCTGCACACTATCCAAACATAGTCTTCCCTTCTATAATGCAAGCTCTGTAGTGGGAGAAACCCTTCTGCAGGTTTGAACCAGAAGTTGGCTCTGCACAGTGTGATTAATTGGCTCCCCACGAAGATAGTAAGAAACCAGAGACAGGATACCCCTGGATACTGATCCCTGGGGAACATGCCCTCATGCCCTGTGTCTGAGGTCTCATAGAATGCTTGACTACATACAAATGTGGAATGGACTGGCAGGCCTCCTTCTTATGTTCTTAAACCCCACGGATAGTGTTTTGAAGCAATTAGGCACTTGGTTTCTTTCTTAAATATATATAGTATATGGATGGATAAGTGAATTAATGGAATGATCGATGGAGATTTTATGCAGCGCTTTTAAACCCGTGGCCACCTGAAGCATGGGGTAAGCCAGGTGGCTGATCCAGCATTCATTTCAGCTACAAGCAGGAGTGGGAATGGTCAGGCCCTCTCGGTGTTGTTGCTGGACTGCAACTCCCAGCATTCCTCACCCACTGGTCATACTGGGGGTGCAGGGAATTGCAGCCCAACAACATCTGTTCAGCCACAGATGTTCCTACTCTTGATCTATAGGCAGGTCTGTCTTTTCAGTTGCAAAGCCTAGCCTGTCCCTGGGTGAGAGATATGCTTCAAGCTGTCTTTTTACCTAGCAAGTCTTCACCCCGACATTTACATTCCTAGCACCCAGAAATAATGTCTGGATAGCATACACATGTTGTACATTAGCCATGTATGCACACCATGCAATGACGGCCTAACCCAGGAACCTAGAGAGGTGTATATAGATGTGTGTACACTAGATAATTTTGGGGTTTTCCTGTGTGAAGCTCTGGGTGCACAGGAATTGTTTGCTGTGTATAGGGGGGAGCTGCTCTATAACTATGTGAAGCCAGTGTTTTAAAAAGAATGCAACTCCACCAGCCCTGACCAACATACCCAGTGTTTAGAAATGCTAGTAGTTGCAGTCCAACAACATCTGAAGGGCAATGCGATTCCCACTTCTGGTGAATAGATGTCAGTCCTCAAGCATGCTCATTAGTAACTCTCATTGAACAGAGTGGTACCTACACACATAAGATTGCACAACACATCTGCCCAATTCAGAAAGGCTTGGGAGCTAATTGGGCTCCTGGACTCCTTTTAGTAAAAATTTATTCACAGTTTATATTAACTTTAGGAAAAAAAAGACTAGCTTCTTAGAGCAGACTTTCTGAGGACAGCCAAGAAGATTGCTGAAAGCAAGCAAAGGAGCCAAAGAAGATGGGCTATGAACTAGAAAGGTCTGGCTTCAAGCCTCCTCTGCTGTGAGCTTGCTAGGTGGCCCCTCAAGGAAGCCACTGTCACTCATGCTCAGATCTCATTATCCCCATATCTCCAAAACTGGGGCAACCAGGCTTACAAAGGTATATGGTATGGGTGGGAATCATGCAGCCTTCCAGGTATTGTTGGGCTGCAAGTCCCATCAGCCCTAAGCAGCATAGCCGATGATGAGGAATGCTGTGATCTGCAACCCAACAACATCTGGAGGGCTGCGTGATTCCCACCCATAGTATCTGGCCTTTCCCTCTTAACTCCAAGGCCAGTTTGCATAGGCCATGGAGCAGCCTTGACCTCCTCTTCATCATCATTTAGTTCTATAGCACCATCACTGTACATAGTGCTTTACAAGTAAAGGAACAACAAAAGAGTTCCCTGGAAACTTTTAAAGTTTGCATACATGCACTTAGCCCCCAAAATAATTTTTTAAGCCAGGATGTAGGAATCTCCAACACCTTACACCAGAGGGTAGACAACTAAAGGCCCCCTGGGAGTTGCTTCAACTGCAAGTCTCAACTGCCCTAGCCAGCACAGCCAGAGGTGAAAGATGAGAGATGTAGCTCAATGAAATCAGGAGTGTGGGAAGTTACCCACCCTTGCCTTACACCAATGAAGACTAACCAACCAGTCACTATGATTCCTGTTTAGAAGGTTTCAGCTATGGTGGGCAGTTATTTAAGCAATTTGTTTCCTTTACTCAGCCTTAACAGTCATCAAACACTCGTATTAGTATTTTCTTTTCCCCACTCCACAAAGAGGAACTAACCCTATCCCTAGCCTTAACTGTTTTCTCTCAATGCAGTTACAAAGGTGAGAAAATTTATTAAGTAGATTGGGAGATTTTAAAGACTAAGTGCTTCCAACTTAAATTATGTTTTTTTCTTCCTGGTCATCCCAACAAGTGCATGAAAAGTCATTAAAAATTAACAAAGTCAAGGAAATAATAAGGAGGAAAGGGGCTGGGGAGCCATGAGAACCAGATGACCGTACCTAACAAATAAGAGCGTGTTCTCATTTTGCTCTTCAGGGGTTGGCTCACAGAAATGTCTTTATGTTCAGTGGAGTTTAAATATGGAAGAGGAAGAAACATTTTGATGGGAAAGCATCATGCGTTAACTGAAGGTTTGGTTTTGTTGCTGGCCTGGCTCTATCTTTTTGTGGGGCCAGATTGAAAGAGTACTGGTCTGTCCTACAGCCTGTCCTTCATACTCCTTCCTTACTTCCCAAGTAAGTATATGCTGGACTGTACTGAACCTGCATAGTCTATTCAAATCAGCAGGTATGGGTTGGATGAGTGAGACGGAAGGGATTATCAATCCCAATGATCATTCGGGCACCCACTGGCCCAGGGACTTGAGTTCTGTTCAAAAAGCTTTGGAGACTTACTTATTTTTGCAATGTGGCATTTCATTCTAAACTCTCAAAAGCCCATCTGGAGGTTCACATCTACTGAAAACCATTCCATTCAGACCAAATGTCCGGTCTTTCAGCTGAATGCTCTGTCCTTTCCGTCTCCCAAACAAATGTAAGTATTTGAATACCAAAGTTAAATTTGTTCTATGGAGCTACTTCTTGAGTAACTGCCTGGAATCCTCAGCTGACAGGGAATGCAGCTGCCTGACTCCTGCCCAGCCAGGGTGGCTGATGGCTATTGGAACACCAGCACTCCCCCGCCACCCGCCAACATTTGCATTGGATACATATTGTTTTCTGGAAGCAATTTAGAAAGGTCGGATTTAATCTACAGAGGCCAAAACTCTTAAGAACCCCAAAGAGACTGCCTTCGCTCCTAAGAGTATTCCATTGCAATCTTAGATGATTGTCAAAAAGCTACACTGCCATGCTGCGGGGTGAGCTGTTCCAGTGGCAGAACACTGTTCCACAGGTCAAAGCTAAACATCTTTCTAAAGCATTACATGTTCTTGCCTGGTGGTTTTTTGTTTTGTTTTGTTTTAGGTTTTTGTTACTGGCGCGGCGTTTTTAACATCAGTGCAAGTCTACCTACCTCAGCAAACAGGTAAATCAAGGTTACAGGTAAAACATGTAGCTAAAGACAATGTCAAAAATGGTTTCTGCTAACCATAGTTAAAGACCTTGACCACAGTTTTGGCCAATCCAACATTCATTCTACTTAAGAAGTGACCCACTGGAGTCAATGGGACTTAAAGTTAGTTTTTATTGAATATCTTTATTCTTTGTAGTGGGACTACTTTTGGTAGTACTGACGCTGGACTTTGCAATGTTTACAGGCAAACCAGGAACTGCATTTTCCCCACCGTGTGTCCCACCTTCAGTTACATAGGTTCGCTTCCATCTCCACAGTGCAGCAGCCATACAAAATGTATGAATTCAAGAACCATGGCAAAGTAGGATTAGCAAAATGACAGTTTGTAAATTAGCATCAAACGATGATCTGATAACCTGCTTTGGCAGCCTTTTTTAAACCATGGTTTGTGAGCAACTACATTCAGATGTGCTTCCATGGCCTTTGCCTGTTACATTCAGAGCACAGATTCTACTTGCATTAAACCCAGCTTTATCTGAAGCAATGAACTCTACATTAAGAGCAGTTAAACTAGGATAAATGTCCAGCTTATATCTTGGTTAAACAACATTAAGCCGTAGTCCCACAGTCAAGACATAAGTGTGGAATGATGACTTAATACAAGCCAGGATCTTGCCACTGAAGTCAGTCCAAGAGGGAAACGCAGCAGTACTCATATAAGGCAACCATGAAGTGGCACCATACAGGCTAAGAAGTTTTATCAGGAATAACCTTTCATACTGCAGCCTAGGGTGCTGAAGCAAAGAAGCCAAATACAGTTGTCCCTTCACATTCACTGGGGTTTGGTTCCAGGGCCCCCCATGAATACCCAAACTGTGAATACTCAAGTCCCATTGCATGCAATGGCATAGCAAAATGGTGCCCTGTATATAAGATGGCAAAATCAAGGTTTGCTTTTTTGGATTATTATTTTTTTAAGAATATTTTCAAGCCATGAATACTTAAAACCGTGAATGCCAAATCCGTGAATGTGGAGGGACAACTGTACTACCTTAGCTTGCATTGATAGAACCATATTTTCCAAATCAAGGGAAGCAATAGCCCCACTATATTCTGTGCTGGTCAGGACTTTATCTGGAGTACTGCATTCAGTTTTGGGCACCTTGTTTTAAGGACATCAACAAATTGGAGTGGGTTCAGAGAAGGACAATGAGGATAAGAGACCAAACTCTTGAGGAAAAGTTGAAGGAGCTGGGCATGTTCAACTTGGTGAAACGAAGAATGAGGGTGACATGGCTGCACTCTTTAAATACATCAAGGGCTGCCACAAAGAGGAGGGTGCAGGCTTGGTCTCTGTTGCCTTAGAGGGTAGAAGCAGGTACGTTACAGGAACATTAGATTGAACATTAGAAGGAACTTTCTGACAGTGAGAGCAGTTTGGCAAGAACCAATTTCCTACAGAGATGATTGGGTCCTCCTTATCTGGATGTCTTCAGAAAAGTGGCTCAACAGGTACCTGCTGGAGATGCTCTAGCTGCAGATCCTGCACTGAGTAGTGGGTTGGACCTGATGGTTCATACGGCCCCTTCCAACTCTATGATTCTACAGATTCAAGTGAGCTGCAGTACACAAAAACTTATTCCAAATACAACCTGTTAGTTTTCAAGGTGCCACAAGATTCTTTGTCTTTTTTGCTGCAACAGATTATCACAGCTCCACCTCCTGGAAACTAGAAACCATGGCTTATGAAGCCTGGGTGAATGTCCAAATCCCATCATAGAAACAAACCACAGCTTGGCTGAACATCTCAATGAAGCCAAAAAGAGTTCCAGTCAGAGCAGAGATGACATACTTGTCTCTCTCTGTGGCAAGTTATCCCATGTACTTATGTTTCAAAAATGGTGTAGTGTAGTTCTAAGCAAACTGAGTTTCTAAGAAAAGTTACATGCCATTGCATTCCCTCCATCCAACTTTGCTGAAATTGTGCCTTGGGAGATATTCTGTTCCTATTCTGAAGTTGCAAGGGATGTTCATAACTATAGGAAAGTCACCCTACCCAAACACTCACACACCCTGCTATTTGGGCTTCATTCTACTACTAACCTACAGAGATTAAAGGCCTGGCAAAACAAAAGACATTTTGCTGGATGGCACCGAATTACACTCACAATTTTTGGGGGGAGAATTCTGCCAGAGTTCTGCTCACATTAACCATCACCTTTGGCCAGGTGGCAGAAGATTCCTTCCTAACTGTAGGCTGTCTAGTGCCCCAAGAATTATTTTTGCCCAGTCCTGCAAAGGTCAGGTCATCTCCATTGGAGTCCTTTTGTGCTATGAGTATTTTTCCTGAGTTGTCATCCTCTTTGCTTGTGCTGAATTTTGGTTTGGTTTGCTTAGAGCAGAGGCAGTGGTGAGGAATGATGGGAGTTGCAGTCCAATACCATCCAGAAAACCACAAGTTGCCCAACACTGCCTTAGAGTAAATGGGGCAGAGGAGAAATTCGGGATGATAGGTACCTTCTGATATTTCCAGCTCTGTTTTTGCCCCTTTGGTTGATGTAAAACCAATACAGTTCATGAGTCACACCTGGGAAGTTGTTTCAAATAGAGTGAAACATAATGCTTAAGATATCTACCAGGAGCTCAAAGGCTCTCAAGGAGAGATGTAGGAATGCAAGTTTAAGGCTGAAACCCTGTAAATACAGTCAGCCCTCCATATCCATGGATTCTGCATCCACAGATTCAACCATCCATGGCTTGAAAATATTCCACACATATATACACACACACACAAATCCAAAAAGCAAACCCTGATTTTGCCATTTTTATAAGGACACCATTTTATTATGTCATTGTGTGTAATAGGACTTGAGCACCCATGGATGTTGGTATCCACAGGGGGTCCTGGAACCAAACCCTCTTTTTGAAGACCACTGTACTAATCTGGGAATAAGTCCCACTGAACTCAGCAGGCTGTACTCCTGAGTTGTAATGTTTAGACCTTCACTGCTAGTTTGATCACCAAATAAAGTAGACTTATTTGCTGCACAGCAAAGTACTTATGAAATAATACTTTGACCAGATAAGCCAGCCTGTCACAAAGGCAACACACATTGGCATACCACAGTAAACAAGACAGCTGCACTACCAACCCAAAGGAAGTTTTTCCTGCCTTCCCACATTTGTTAACTTTAATCCTTAGGTGCTGTCAATAAAGCCACTGCACACAAACAAGAAAGAGACCATTACACAATGCTCCAGCAGATCCACAAGCAAAATGGCAATCATGAATGCAAGACAGGCTAGGATGCCATTCCAAGTCTCCATGGGAGAGGAAATGCAAAGTTCACCGCTTTGAAGGCAGAAAAGTATCACAGCGATTTTGGACCTGATAAGCATTTCTGCATCCAGAGAGAGAGGGCAGCAAAAGTCTGTCAAATGTGGCAAATCTATCAAGGCTGAAAGGGGAGGGGGAGAGGTCGCATTACCAACTTCCTTCCCACTGTTCAAATGAGCCCACATACAGCAAAACCTCCATCAAGAGCAGCTCTTGTTCTGTGTCAAAAAATAATTCACACCGCCAGAGGGTATGGGGCATTTTGCTGCACAGGCCAAAAAAGAAAAGAAAAAGGTAGAGAAAAGAAAAGGAGAGAAGAGAAGAAGAAAAGAGAACAAGAGAGGCCTCTGCCTCATGGAAGCTTGGAAGGTAAAAGAAGGCTGGATGATCTGCAGACCTCAAACTGCCATCTACCTCACTCAGCATTGTCAGTGGTGAGGGATGATGGGAGTTGCCCTGTTTTCAAGTTTCACACAGGGGAAAAAGCAGGGGGAGGAATGAATAAAAGCAAGTTTAGAAAACAGAACAATAGTCTGTTTTTAAAACATAATCTAGTGGCAGGAGACAGAGGGATAAAGCAAGTGAGAAGCAGCACATAAGGAGGACTCATAGACCAGCGGACAGAGTATGTGGCTTGTCTCAGTGTGTCTTCGGCCTTGCATGATCCAAGGTAGCAGGGCTGGGCAGAACCTCTGGCTGAGACTAAGAACAGCAGCAGTCAATCTAGGTAAGACGATGCTGGGCTAGATAGGGCCAAGCTCTTTGGTTATCCCTGGATACTTGAAAGGAGGACAAACTAGCTACAGAAGACATGGAAAAGTAAAAGTTCACCTTCCACTGGCTGCTTTTTCACTGACCCAACATAACTGGGCCTCTGGTTTGTGAAGAAGAACATGGAAAAGTTCCTTGTAATGAAAGCACAGCAAAAAAAAAATCACTGCAAGTCCACCCTGCAGCATTATATCAGTCTCAGTCTGCCTGACACCCACTGCCCATTCAGAGTCCTCTGATCATCTCAAATGTTTTGAATACTCCTTAACCCAGTTCTTCGGACAAGTGAGGATGTCCTTCTAATTGGCTTGCTTAAACAGCCGCTATCTTAGAACAAGATGTTAATTAAAATTAAATAAAAGGCCTTGGTGAATCTCATTTTAGGAGGAAGGTGACATTACTTAACAGCCCAGAGAAACAGAACTGGGCATTCTAATGAGGCCTGGAGAACTGTCAGCCTTCAATATGGAAAATAAAAAAGCACTGGAAGAAAATAAGAATACAGTAGATAATGCAATAATACAGAAAAGACCTGCAGATGCAGTGTGAGTTTTAAACCCAAGGGAGATTTGTTGTTGTGTGCCTTCATGTCATTTCCAACTTATGGCGACCCTACGGAGAACCTATCACAGGGTTTTCTCAGCAAGATTTGTTGAGAGGGAGTGTGCCACTGCCTTCCTCTGAGGCTGAGACAGTGTGACCTGCCCAAGGTGGGTTTCCATGGCCAAGATGGGATCTGAACCTTGGTCTCCAGTGTCTTAGTTCAATGCTCAAACTGCTAGACCATGCTGGCTTTTTGCTTCTGGCTCAAGCCTGAAGCCACAACTTCATAGGATGTCCTTGGCTGAGCCACTACCCCATGGTTTTCTATCTGAAAAAAGGAACCATTGTGACCCCTCCTAAATAGGTAGCTGAAAAGTCAAGGGGAACAGAAAATGGAAACCACCTTGCACTCCCAGCTATTGTGGTACAGGAGGTAGAGACATGCTGGAACTTAGAGAATGGAGGTCCTGTTTTAAAAGCCTTGCTTTGCTATGAAGTACAGTGGGTCAAGGCACTAGTTTCCAGTCTATTCCGGAGGGCTTCTGTAAGGTTCAAATGACAAAACTCTGTATAGACCATGATGAACAGAACATCTTGGAAGAAAAGTGGAACACAAATCTAATCAAGACTAGATGCATAACTTTATTACAATGTTAGCCATTTTAGTGATTTTAAATTCACTATGTACATTTTTTTGTCAGCTGATTTTATTGTATCCTCTGGATTTAACACTAGAATATTGTAAGCTGCTTTAGAGACATTTAAAATTAGAGCTAACCTATCCAAAATACTATGGTTTTAAGAAGTGGTATATATGTTTAAGATAGCTTCTTATGTCCAGCTCAGTGCAAACCCATCTTTCCTTCAGCAGCACAATGGTGTTAAATGTCCTGGTGTATGTGTGTTTTAAATCCAACTCTAGGAAGAAAAACTGCCTGGTGTTTTAAGGCACTGAGTAGCACAGTTTAATTATAAACATTTTAACTAACCAGTCTGGTGCTAAGCCAATCTGTTTCTGGGGAAGCACTGGTTTTGAAGTCTTCTTTCCAGTCAGCTGCCATTTAAGCTGAGCCAATTATCTTAGCCTTTTGACTTAGATGTGCCTGACCTAACCTGAATGTAGTTTCACTGCTTCTTTTGAAATATCAGACTCATGCGCATATGCATTCACTCCCATCTTCATTTGGCAATGGCTCTGAAACGGAGCCTGTGATCTTGCCAACATCAAAAGCCTGGTTTGTAAGATAAGGTAATATTTGAAGTTCGCTCAGCAGTATTCCCCTGTGTCCAAAGTAAATCCATAAATAAGATATAACCAAATAATAAAAAGTCCCCTGTCGTCTCTTTCTCCTACTCTCCTTCCTTCCAATAAAAAAATGGAAATTTAAATTTGCCTGACGCTTTGTGGCCAACACCAAAAAGGAGAGATTAAACAACAACAACAACTCCATCCACATTGATCCTTGGGGTTAAATATGACTTCACACAAGGAAGCATATATTTTCATTCTGGGAAATCCACCTAAGGCTACCATGAAAACACGTACCAGATCAGAACTGGCTTCAGCAGTCTTTCTGTCCATTGATTTGTACCCAATATTGTGCATATGTATGCATGTGTGCATAGATACAAATGCAATCTGACAGTTACATCACTCTAGGAAAGAGACATGATGTGCCCTTGCATCAAAGGTGGCAAATCTATTTCACTTTACTCCCTATCCACTCCCCCTGCCCCCCACACACACACCTGCTGCCCCTCAACAACAAAACTTTGGAGAATGACCAACACATTCACCCCTCCCACAATTACTCATGTTTCCCTTCAGACGCCCAGGGCCTAGAAGAAAATTCAAACTCAAAACCTTGGCCCACGTGTTGGGTGTTCCTCCAATGCCAACAGCTGCTGAAGCAGATCAGCATGCTTTTGATTTTAAAGAGTTAGTAGTATTTAGCCACAGAGCTTCCAAAAAGAAGGACTGGGTCCTATTGACTGTGGTGTGTGTGTGTGTGTGTGTTTTATACGTGCACACATACACACCTCTGTTCAACTTTGAGAATGCTTCTTTCCTGACCAGACTACAGAAAATTCAAACATTTCTAAAGGCTTCAAGAGGGGCAGGAGGGAAGGAGATGGGAAGTTTGCATCAGGGACCTATTTAAACCCCTCAAGTTTGGGGAGGTTGCTCTCTAAGGCAACATAACCATTCTGGGTTCTATAGAAATCCACGCTGCACCCCCATCCCACCCACCCCTCCCCATATCTTGAAGCTCCCAGCAGTTTAATCAGGCAAGCTTCCCCTGCTCCTCACAGCCTGTACTGGCTATTGTTAGGGCAGGAAAAAACAGCCAGGCCCCTTTCATGCCTGGCTTTAAGGGGAGCTCCTATTCACTTGTTCAAGTAAATTTCAAAGCGGCCTGCTACCCTCTTATCCCCTCTAAGCTCCCCTAGACTAACAATAGGCTGAAAGCGATTCAGTTAAGCCTTTCATCCACCATGCACTTTATTTCTCACTCAGTGCTCTCATCTGTGTAAGGCCCTACAATTGGCATTGCTGTGAAGAGAGGGTATAATCCCATCCCTGTGTGTCCCAAGTGACCCAACACTGGTCCAGAAATGACTAACCCAATGAATGCTCTGTTGACACATGAGCACATACAAACCCCACCACAGCCAGACAGAAGAAATTTAAACAGTGATGAATCTTTTAACAACAACAACAAATCATCAAATGACAATTTTGTTCAATACTAAAGAGGAACTGGCATTCCCAAAATAATTTGAAAAACAACTACTACAGTACCAAGCCCTATGTACATTTAACAATAAAAGTAAGGTGAATACACCAAGGGACTACTTTTTTAAGTGAGTATTTTCATTACGCGCATGTATTCATGAAAAGATTACAGCAATGAGGATGTGTTTCCAACATCAGATTTCAAGACTACCAAGAATACACAAGCAACCTCTGAAATATTTCATTTGGATTTACTGCTAGATACACATAAGTAATACAAGTGGAAATTGAAACTAAGGCCTCAGGTGTCTGTGTGCTGGGGATGCGGCTGTTGTTGTATGCCTTCATGTCATTTCCAATTTGTGGCGACCCTAAGGCAAACCTATCACAGGGTGGGTTGGGGGGTGGGTTGGGCAAGATTTGTTCAGAGAGGGTTTATCTTTGCCTTCCTCTGAGGCTGAGAAAGCATGACTTGCCAAAGGTCACCCAGTGGGTTTCCATGGCTGAGTGGGGATTTGAACCCGGGTCTTCAGAGTCATAGTCCAATGCTCAAATCACTATACCATACTGTCTCTCTGACGGGTGGGGACCCTTAATTATATGAAGCTGATCACTAGGCCCTTGAAGAAATTTTAAAAACATGCACACATATTTTCTGTTGCAGAAAATAAAGGTTCTCCTATCCCCACAACAGCCTGAGATACCACATAGACTTTTTTTAGCAGGTGGAAGCAGGTGATAGGAGAATGAGGTGGGGAGAAATAGAATTGACAGTGGACATGTGTAAAATCTCTTTCATGCTTATAGCACTATGATTCCACTTTAACTGCCATGGCTATGTTCTTTGGAATCCTGGTGCTTGACCTTTGGCCAAAGGCACTAGAGGGGAATTCTCTGGCTGAGGATTTTAAAGGTCACTCCCTAAACTGCCAATCCCAGGATTCCACAGGAGGTTGCCATTGGCAGTTAAAGTGGAATCATAGTGCTATGGAGGATTTGCAACTGGCGGAAATAAGTTCTGCCTATGGGCTAGCACCTGTGTCCCTGGAGGTTCCCCAATATGCCTACAGAAAAGCATAAGGGCACAGCTGACACTGTTCTGTTGGCAGGGGAATGGTTGTCTGGGGCAGTCTACGCTGTTATAGTGCTCAGAGGAGCTCTCAAGCTGAAAACTCAAAAGGCCCCTTCCTCAAATCTCAATCCCATGGCAGTTAAGGTGGATTCCTAGTGCTATAACAATGCCATGTGAAAGAGCTCTTAGTTGCCAAAAGTACATAGAAGTTTGTCCAAGAAAGGTAAAAAAATTAAAATGTGCCTTTCTTTAATCAAAGATGACCAGGACTTTGCATGACATATCATTCCTCTCATTCTTCTTCCAGAGATTCACCAAAAAAGTGCTTGTAAGCAAAATTCCACAGAGTCTCCACTTACAGAAGAGACTCAGCCAGGTCTGGCACAAGTAGACCATTCATTCTTCAGGTTAATAACACCCTGAAGTTAAGCAATAACTTAGGGAAAGCACTTCCTAGAGGAAGCAATTTCTTTTTATGGCTGTTAATTAGATAACAGTACACCTAGTCCTAAAAGCAAGGGCAAGGTGAGATTGTGGATATGGGGGGCTAGTATGCTTTCCATGGTTTACTGGCTATATTTCTAGTCCCACTGGGACAACAAGATTGTATACATTAAGGGGTCGGAAGTAAAATCATGACAACAGGGTAGCCACATCAACCTCCCGTCACCCATCGACTGACACCAGAATTTTAACAGAGCTCAAAATAGTAATAATATCCAAGTGCCATCCTTTTCAGATCCCAACATTTTATCTTTATTCATCTGAAGGAAATACTTACACACTGCTGTCTGTCATTGACATGGAATCATCTGTCAGAGCATCACTAGATATTTCACTATCATTTGCACTAGTGGCAGGAGCAAAGACGTAACCAGAGTTCACATGGTAAGGGTTAACAGGATCATTCCTCTTGAAGGACCTATGTATGAACAAAAATAGGAAGCCCAGTTATTTTTCAGATGCAGGAAATTGACACATTAAAAGGCCAAAGAGCAATGAGATAGCTACATAAGTACACACAAGACAGACTGCATGCCTAACTTGAAAATAAGGCCTCGTCTACATGATGAAAATAAAAATCTGTTTGAAAATAAAAATTCAAAATGGCAGCCGTTCGAATGCGTACAATCTGCCTACATGATTTTTTACCACCCCTAAACTCCATATGACCCCCCTTGCCCAGCTGGCTGGACTTGGTGATCCAAGTGGTGGTTTTAAATCTCCCGCCACTTTTTTTAAATTAAAAAGGTGCCTGTTATGCAGATAGTCAGTTTTCCGTATTTACAATATAAAATAAAAATGAATAAATGCAAAAATCTCAATTTCATGGACTTACTGGACTCTCACTTAGCTGGGAATCCAACATGGTGGTCGCTCCCAATTCCCCTCTTAGCTAGCCCCGCCCCCTGTGCTCAGCCAACCAATCAGATTACACTGGCTGTTCATATGTGTGGGAAATGATCGCAAATTCGAAGGGTTGTATGGATTATTTGCTGAGATCCGCTATTCCTCCCGAACTCCAAATTCACAGACTTTACAGGGAATTTGCTGCCCCCCCCCTTTCTGAAAGACATGAATGTATCCAAACAGCCATATGTACACATTATTGATCTTTCAAACGCAGTACGGATTTTTTTTCATCGTGTAGATGGGGCCTCAGCCTCACTAATTTCAACCAAGCTCTTAGGAGGTGAGAAATGTCTAAGATGGATCACAGCCTAAGTGTTCCTTTTTAGATATAAACATAGCCATGTAATTTCACAGGTAGGTCTACCCACCCTGCTCAACAGTGGTAGGAAACTGTGTGTGTCCCCTCCAGCTGTGGTTGGACTAATGCTCCCATAGCCAGCAGTGTCAATGGCAAAGAGTGAGGGCAAACCCTTCAGCTGTCCTGATTTGGCAGGGACAGTCCTGATTCACCCTCTTTATCCCATTTTTTTTCAGCTTCTTTACAATGTCCCCATTTCTGTCTCCTCCCCACACTTGCTCTTCAGTTTGCTTCAATTGCTGAAAACTGAGTTCAAAGTAAAAAAGTAGTTTAATTAACCTAGTGGGGGCCCAGGCAAAAGCAAACTGCTACAGCCTCTCCTAGGTTGTGTGTTCCAGCTCATTAATCATTTTTGCCCTCTTGACCACACTGATGTTGGCATCCCAGTTTTCATCTGTGAAATGTTGGGGGGGGGGCATGTGGGGAGAACTGCAGTCCAACAACATTTGGAGGACCAAATGTCCCCTGCCCTTGCTTTGCAACCTCACAGCCTATTTTAAAGTCACCAGCTCTTGCATAGTTTTTAAAGGTGAGATTTATCAATTAACGTGTCCTTGCATGGATACTTTAAAAACAAAAACACCCCTCACCCTTTCTCTAAGACATTCAGGACAGTAAACGCAGAGCATCTCCCCATTTCTACTTTAGTCTCACAACAGCCCTGTGAGGTAGATGAAATCAAGAATAAGATGGCCTATATCACCAAGTGGGTAGAACTTCAACCTGGGTCTCCCTTGCTTGGCTTTTTCACAGGCCTGTCCATGTCACTCCTCCCAGGATTTGGAACTGCCTGCCAAAAGAGGGTGAGCTGGCACTCTCTCTCTCTCTCTCTTGCCTTTGGGCCTGCAGGCAACGATCCTTTTAAGTAAGATGGGCCCTTTGGAACCTTTAAACTGGATAGTTGCTCAAGGGGATGTTAACTGATTGGGTGCTATTATCTTTTGTGTTTTAATTGTGTTTTTCACTGAATCGGTCACATTTTCATTGTAATTTGGTTATATTTGAACCTAGCACCGTGAGTACCATTTCTTCTATCAGAAAGGCAAGGCATATCTTTAATAAATAAATGAAAGATCAGAAAAGACTCAGTGCAGTGGTGGGAGAAAGCTGCCTTGCAAAGCTACTTCAGCACCAACGTCTTCGCTATAGTCAACCCCCATCCACCTCCATGGGGCTTACTCCCAGCTGAGTGGATACACAGGACTGCACCCTTCACATTCATGCATGGGGTGGTGGGGCTACAAGCAATGTTTTAGCCATGTTAGACAACACAAGCCCACTGTTTGATAGACTACATTTTAAAGAAGCTTGATTTAGGGATATTAATACTCTATTAGGGTTCTATAAAATTGGCATTGCAGAACATGCAGTCCAATCCTTTTCCCAAAAGGCAAGGGGTGAGCAACCAGTGGTTTTCTGGACATTCTTCAGACTGCAGCTCCCATCAGCCCGCACTCCTAGTTATGTTAACTAGGGCTGATGAGAGTTGGAATCCAACAATATTTGAAGGTCACATTTCCCTGTTCTCCACCCTAAGGCAAGGCACTGTAAAGCATGCTCAACAGGGTTTCTCTGTCCAGACTTTTCTTCAGAACCTCAGAGGAAAACAAACCAAACAGGATTCCTTTACCAGTCTGCTCTACTGCCTACACTTCCAGTAAGGTTAGGATTTCCCTCCAAACACTCAACAAATGTTTGTCCTTATTCCTTGTTCATTTACAGTAGGATGGGAATCATGTAGCCCCACCCCTGATCTAGTTGGCCTGCAAATCCCAGCAGACTTTACCAGCACAGCCAAGGGTGAGCAGTGCTAGGGGCTGCAGTTCAATCACCTCTGTAGGGCCACATGATTCCCACCCCTGATCTCCAGGAAAGTGAAACAAGACTTTGGACAAGGGAGATTAACATGGTTAAAAAGATGAGTTAAAGGCCCTGGAACAGAACTTCAATCATAAACTCAACAAGCAGCCTTAAAGGCATATCACTTTCTTTTATGCCCTTCAGTCCATAATACAGGAATAATTATACCAACCTACTTTAAAAGGCTTCCATAAAGACTAAATAAAGCAGTTGAGAACTTCCAGCTGTTGAGATCCTGGTGAACTGATCTTCCCAGCATGCTTTACCACTGGTGAGATTGACTAGTGCTGATGGGAACTGGAGTTCAGCAACACCTGGAAGGCCTGGACTAGAGTGACTAGAGTGAGCTTTTAGGAGGAGTAGTAACTGCTAAATCCTGTGGAGTGCCCACAGTATTCTGGCATTGTTTCCAGACCTCAGTTTGAGATACTCTAAGTATGCCAAAGTGACAGAAGTGTAAGGAACTCTCCTAGGGTCTATTCTGACCTCCCAAATTCATTTGAGAGACATCAGATTTCAAAGGGTACTGCCCCCACACTACAAAAAAAAGGCCTTGTGCCCACAAGACACTGCATAGATAACAACAAAAGACTAGAGAACTGGAGATCATCTTTTCTCAACCAAATCTCAGGGGTTAGGCAGGATAAAAAGAAGAGAACATTAAAAAGAAAGAACTGTCAATGTGGTATTTCAGCTAAGTTGGTCCAAGGATGGGGCTTCCACCATCTATTGCTTCTTTATTGTATATTGTATAGGATCGATGTGGCAGCAGTCTCCTGAATGACATAGGCCCTGTATTATTCGAGATGTTGCTGCCATGCTGGCCCTACCTTATAATGGAGGAATAATAGGAGAAACAACAGGGATGTATGTGCCACATTTGTATTTTATATTCTGTAGTGACACTCCAAACAACAGCTTGAATGCTAAGTTCAAGACAGAGCGGAGGTACTGCTTCTAGCTGAACACTTTAGAAGCTGTTGCTTACAGAAAGCACCTTCTTTAAACACACACAAGCCCCAACTATCAGGAATCCAAACTAGGGTTTTTTTATTCCCCCCCCCCAGATGTTCTTTATTTAAGCCATCACCCCTTTTTCCAGGCGCTTCCTCCACTGAATATGAATATAGGACACCCGTTTCACATGCACACCACTTCCATAACATTCCACAGAAGAGAAATCACAGAGGCCAGACCACATCCCTCATTCTGAAGAAATCCACTTTGGCAACCCTGTTCGAACCAGGGACTCTTATTGCCTGCTGTTAGGTTTTAAAAGAGTCACTTGCTTAAAATTAGAGTCACTTGCAAGCAACTTGGGAGGTGGGGTGGAGGGGAGGAAGAGTCTTTCTTTAAGGCCAAGACATCAGGAGGGAAAGTTTTTTTGGAGGGGGGGAGTGGGTTGGAGAATCCCACTTGCAGAGAGCAGCAAAGCTTGATTTAAGTGAGCAGCCTGGCAGCCTTAATGAAAAGCAGCACTTCCCCTACCACTAGTATTCTAGTCTCTTTGTTTCCATTTGCCCTGGTTACCCACTCTCGACCTCTTCAGTAGTCTCTACTCAGTTCTCTCACAAACAAGGCGTCCTCCCCCTCTTTCCCCTAGCTCACCCCCCTGCTGTGTTGCATTCCTCCATTTCACTGGCAAAGGAGAAAACATGAGCCACTGCAAAGGCTTAAGCAGAGAAAGGAGTTTTGGGGAAGGGGGAATAAAAGAGAGAGACAGTCAAGCAGGCAGGCAGCCCCTCTTCAAGTTATGACGGCAAACAGCGTGAGTGAAGTTCTAGGCCTCTGCCTCAAGCTGACCTTTGCAGGAGGCCAGGCTGCAAAAGAGTCAGGTATTTAAGCACAGCTGGGATCGCATTCTTTTCTAAAGCACACAAAGATATTTCAGTGGGAAGATCAAGACATTCAAAAGATGATGGGGGGTAGAGAGAAAGAACTGTATATAGCAAAGAGTGACAAAAGAACAAAAAGAAAGTCAGATCTTCAGGATAGATCAGCCACATGGGTTTCCAACTGAAAGTTACTTTACCAGGAAAAGCAGGGAGTGGGTAGAAGAATTCAACTATGATACCAAAATATATTACTACTCCCCTTCCTCATAAAAGAACTACATTTGTAGAGTTCCAATGGCATTCTTTTTGGGCCTAAATATCCTAAAGGCACCAGATCTTGTCTGATCTTGGAAGCTAAGCAAGGTCAGCCCTGGCTAGTATTTGGATGCTACTTAATACTTGGATGGGAGACTGCCAATGAATATCAGGTGCTGTAGGCTATATTTCAGAGGGAGGACTGTACCAATTTTTGGACTGTACCAATTCATTCCCCTTCCCCCCCCCAATGTAAAGTGATGTACAGTTCTCAGCCTTTTAGCAGGAAAGAAGCAAGAGGTGTTGTGTGCCAATACTGTCACAAAAAGATGTGTGCTATTGGGAGATCTGAAGCAAAACACATTTTTGAGGAGGCAGTTCTAGGTATATGAGGGTGTGAAGCAGAAAGGCTGGTGTTTTTTTGGAAGGGAGTCTGAGACCTTGATGCTACTGGGGCTGGTGGAGCCACAGGAGTGAAAATGACAAGGAGGAATGTATACAGCACCAGATCCTGCCTGATCTTGGAAGCTAAGCAAGGTCAGCCCTGGCTAGTATTTGGATGGGAGATCACCAACAAATACCAGGTGCTGTAGGCTATATTTCATAGAAGGAACTGGCAAAACCACCTCTGAGTATTCCTTGCCTAAGAAAACCCTATGAAATTCATGAAGTTGCCATAGGTCAACAGCTACTTGAAGGCAAATACAAACACACACACACAGGCATTCTTTAGGCCCCTGTTCATTCTGAGTTTTTCAAGGAAGTGCGGGGGTAGAGAAGTCTGAAGTCTTTACTTTTTATTACTCTCCTTGAAACTGTTTCATGTCCTGCTTTAACAAAACCCAGACCCATGAAGAACTATTGTTGTAAAGTATCTGGTTTCAAGATGCTCACCATCTGTACAGAATGAGAGCCATGTTCTTTAAGTGCCTTTTAAAGTGTCTCCTCCAGTGCCTCAAAGTGATGGAGAAGTTCTTCAGAAGTTTTACATCAGAATGGGCAACTTGTAACCCTCCAGGAGTACCTTCATGTTACACAATTATAGGGTGTCAACTCCATTTTAACTGCTATGTACCATCCTACCCTGATGACATTTGTGGTTCCATGGGTGAACCTTGAACCAGTGGGGAAAGGAACGCCTAGTCTTTCTTTGGCCAAAGAGTCCCCTCTCAGCTTCCAAGAAGTGCAGTCTGACCACCTTGTTGAAGAAGGAACAGTTGATTTTTTTTTAAAGGCACACTTTTAAAGGTTCTGCCTACAAAGGCAAAGTGATGATTGACAGGTTGCATGCTCTTTGCAAATTTCATTTTAAGTTCCAAAGTTCCAAGTTCAGTTCAGTGGTCAATATTGTTAAGCGCAGTTACAATGCTTTTTTGGTAGGAAAATGAGTAGAGGTCACTACGTTGCAAACTGTCTTGAGTAGTTACAAGATCCCATTGGGAAAATAAGAGTCTCTTTCAAACTTAAACACAGCACATTCCAATCCCTTCCCCATGTGGGCAAGGCTATGCTTCACAGATTATTTAATCATTGGCTCTGGTACAATGAATATGGAGGGACTTTGGTTCAGTAGGAAATAAAGAAGGTAGGTAAATTACATGGGGGTTCTTAGGCTTCTTAACCCTTTAGAGATATACCAGAGTCAGCTCTTCTGCTTACAAAGTTCCCCCAACTGGAGGTAACACACTACAAAGGAGTATAGAACATAGTTCAGGTATATCTGAAAGTGTTTCTTTGGAGAACATCCAATTGTACCTGGGGTTGTGGAGAAGGAATAAAGAATCTTTGAGTTTGTAGTTTAGGGGGGAACCCAAGAATCTCAGTGGCTGAAACTTCTGAGTACAACTGTAAATTCAAGGATTCCATAGAATGCAGCCATGGCAGTTAAAAGTGGAATCATAGCGCCACAACTGTGTAGTGTGAAAGGGCCCAGAAGTCCCATTATCTCGATCAGCAGGAGCAAAGGGAGGGGGTGATGGCAGTTGCAGACCAACAATATCTGGAGAACCAGAAGTTGCCCAGTTCTGCTGCACAGAGTCACTTCAGAGCACTGGTTCTCACCCTTTGGCCCTCTAGATTTTTTGGAATTCACCTCCCACACACCACCATGCTGGTGGAGGCTTCTGGGAGTTGAAGTGCAAAACAGATGGACAGACTTAGTTGAAAACCGCTGCTTTAGATAGTTACCCTGCTTTAGACAGTTAATCTCCTCAAGCTAGGCTGAACTTCAAACACACTGCACCCAAGTTCAATGCATTTACAACCACCTCAAACTAGACCACAGAAACTCAAAACACAAAGAGAATTGCTGAGGCATTTAGCTAGCAAAATAACTTTTTAAAAAAGAACTTGGACTAAGTGGGTAGAGAGGAATATTTGCCTACAATCATATAATTAAATAATAGATTTCTTTTTTTAAAAAAAATCCAAGTTTGTGCTCTTAAAAACAGAAAATCCCTACATGCATTAAGTAAACCAATTAGGGATGTTTTCATAGTTACTTCAAAAAAGGAGGGAGGGAGAGAGATCTTGACCACACTACAACCTTAATTGTAGCCAGATGCTATCAAGCTGCCTTCAAGGAGCTTTCATTTCTGGGCAAAACAGTGGTCTCCAACATAAGTTTCTGCAAGCTGGCACTCTGAAAAGCAAGCACCTACCACCACCTTAAGACTCAAAACAGGGGAATGTTTTCAGGTAGCAGTTGCTCTTCAGCTTCAAGAAAGAACTCGAATTATTATCTTGATGAAGTGATAGTTAGTGTGTCATTGCCTGCCCTAACTTAGGGAAGATGTCTGTATTACAAACCAAGGAAAAGGAACTAATTTGGGGGGAGGGGCTGCAAGAACCAGCATCATTTTAAAGGATCTTTCCCTCCAACTCTCCCTCGCATTCCAGTTAGCCTCCATCACCACCCCATCCCTTCAAGTGCCTCAAGACCTTCATTTTCAACCAGACTAATGAAGCCTATATGGGACTATAGGGGGTAACTTTGCAAACAGACAAATGTGTTTTACTTCAGTGTAACTTAAGTTTAGGGAGATTTGTGGGGGGATGGGAGAGCAGTATAGCATTCCATGGCTGACATACATTTTCGGGAGCAAAATCTGAAACCACAATGTAACTCAGGGTGTAGCAAGGAGCCTGTGGAACATTCTGACTTGTTTCCTGCTGGATCAGGACACTTCATCTGAACCTGCAGCCACCTATCTGGTGTATGTTTACAACACTACTGTGAACCAAGTATATAGCTGGCTTCACACTGTATCCAAAGAGGTGAGAAGCAGTGTGTGTGTACGTGTAAGAAGGTAGTGTTTGGAAGTGTATTCATACACATTAGCCCTTCCTGCCTTTTAGTAATGACAATTTTATTCAAGGGGTTCAAACAACTTGACCAAAAAAAAAAAATAATAATAATAAATAAGCGCCAATCAGCAAAATCCTGAGGGAGTGGAAAGCTGTCTGCTAGGCATGAAGTACTGAGTGGTAAGGCCTGGTTCACAACAGAATTTAACACATAGCAAAGAGGTCTGTCTAACAGGCTACTATAATTAAATAAGGGGATCTTGTGGCACCTTCGAAATTAACTGAGAGAAAATGTAGCATAAGCTTTCGTAGTCTACGAAAGCTTATACTACAATTTTCTCTTATTATATCTCAAAGGTGCTAAGATCCCCTTGCATACTGATACTCCAGACTAACACAGCTATGTCTTTGAAGGCTACTATGATGTAACACCAACCCACAAGAGGGGCAGTTCTGTCCCCATGGCACTGTGCACTGATACACTCAGAAGCCAATGTAAACAAACTTTTCAATTCTACTTCAAGAAAGTCAGCACAACAAAAGTGAAACAGCTTTAAAATCTTCATGCCAGAGAAGTCATTAACACATACTTGTAGTCTTTTGAGAGGAAGAGATATCTAAACTGAAGTATCTATCTTGCCTCAGGACACCACGCCCTCCCCAAAGACACTGTATACAAGTATACATTGAACCCATACACTGGATGGGGAAAGGGAAAGGGTGCTTGCTACCCTTAACCTTGCACTTCAGCTGAAACTTTGAACCAGAAGGAAAAAACCAGATATAAACTGTTAGCCTCCACAGCCCTGCAGAAACCTGACATGCAGCACAAAACTCTATATTTGAGGAGGGAAATTTTTGTTACCTTCAAGTGGGGTGGGATGAAGATAGAAAACTAGAAAGGCATTCATATGCCAACTTCTACTACCAGCTGTAGGTAGACTGAACATTTAAGTGCAACTCTTCTACAGAGAAAAAAAATACTGAACTTTTTATGTCTTTGAGAGTCTGGTGGCCTCTGGGTTGAAAAAATGGTTTCTCAGCTAGTTCCCTGAGGCTACATATAGCTGTGTTTTCCTGGTCTAGATGATGATTATTACTCCTGGGTACAGTGCTTCTAACTGGCAAAGTGCTCAACAGCCTTTATTGAGGTCACACCTACAATCAGCTGGAAAGGTATTACTCCCACCTGAGAGCTGAGGAACTGAGCCTGAGAACCTCCTGGCTTGCCAGAAGACCACACAACTAGACCATAGCAGCAGTTGGCAATGGAGCCCACTGGGGGCAAGCCCAACTCTGCTGTTCACTCAGGCACAAGAAGCACTGTGACGGGAGGACCAAAGCAGAAAAAGCAAACTTTTGCCTCATCACGCAGCAAACCACATATTTACTTCACATGCAAGGCATAATATTTTCCACATAAAACAACTATCAATACATTCCTGACCAAACATGTGCCCAAGAGGTGTTGCTGCAGGTTCAAATGGAATTCTCTGAACCACAGGTAGTCTCCTACTTTAGAAGCTCCAACACGTGACAGCAAAACCCATGCCTTCCGTGCCCACAGAACTTACAAGTGTCAATGCCTTCTATAACTTTATCTCAACTTTGGAAGCATGATGTTGTGTATACGGACCTAAATTTTAGCTGTGGATAACAGCAAAGGCTGATGTCAGACTTCTGCAGCTGCTATAGTTCACAACTCTTGAAACCCCACAAGAAAACTTACATGTTAAAGCTTTATCATACAGAAACTTCCCTTTCACCAGAGAAAGACAGCATGGCACTAAAGGGAGGGTCTGAGTTGTTTGTTTAAAAACCACCACCACCACCAAGCATCCCCTTCCTGCCACCAGAGATGAAAAGAACAGGTAATACACACTGATGTCATTTATACAGGCAACAACTGGAAGAAGCTTCTCACATACTACTTGGAGCCCTTCCAGATTTGCACTGGTGTAAGTGAAAGTGGAATTAGAACCAGCTGTCTTTCCAATCCTATCACAGAGGGGAATGGGGGGAGACCACAAACACTGCTGCTTTTTGAAAGGACAAGCAAGAAACACAACAGATGCAATTCAGAAACCCTCCTCTTAGAGGCAGGCCATAGTTGAAACAAGCTGAAAACAGAAGAGATGCCTGAAGTCCTTTGATGTCTGTGAATCACAGAAACACTCACAAAAATTCCTGTAAACCAGATGTCAAATACTTACCAGATTGAGAAAAGAAACTCCCCAAGCAAGACAGAATACACACAACAGAGGGAGACAGAGCAGGTCCTTCTGCTCTACAGATTCTTGTTCAACCAATTTTCATTTAAGAAGGGGAAAGGGAGGGGAGAAAGAGAATATGGTGTCAGAAGATTATGCCACTCATCATGATTAAGAGAGAATGAATGAATATGATGATGTTGCCTTTTTGTGAGAACTATTCTTGCCTACTTTCAGCAGACAACCACATTCAGCCAAAGCAAGGGCACACATCACTTCACTGAAGTTACCAAGGACTAGGCTAAGTGCAGGATATTCTAAGTGCAGGTAGAAGCTTCCTGTCAGAGCACCAGCTTTACAAGGAAGAATTCAGTCCCTTGCATTTCAAAAGACGCCCCCTCCCATACACCTCTGAAATCCTGAAAAGGTGTCGTCCCCCCCAGCAGAGTAGGCAACATTGAGCTTGAAGAACCAATGATCTGACTTTACCAAGACAGCTTCTTATAAAGTTGGCACACCCATTCTCCTGATAGGTAAAATATTGCCCTTACTGATAATTTCTTTGGCTTAAGTACATGGTACCCAGCTATTACAAATATATTTTAAACAAAGTGTACAGTATATGTATAGCCAATATACATTGTCTCCTATGTCACTAGGTTTGGTCACATAGGTAACCACAATAAGAATATGGATTTTTTTTTTGTTCCACCATCATAATTGCTTCTCAATTTCTACATGTAATCCACTTATTTCAACACTAGTTGGGGATGAAGCTGGCAAACTAGTATTTCATTACTCATTCACATGCCTAGATGGTGCTCTTCCCAGTTCCTCTTAATGTGGTTTAAAGTGGTAACAATTAAGGCATGTCTCCAAGAACAAGTTGCTTTGAAGTTCTTTTTTGATGTCTGAGAACTGTCTTTAAGAACTGGTGGGTCTTATGAACCACAATGCACCGCCTTCTTTATTAGGGAAAAACACAGCCTTCCCCCAAGCCAGAAATATATGCCAATATTTTACGTGTGATTTAAAAAAAAAAGTTTTGCCAAAGTCTACTCAAAACAAGCACACAACATTGTTGGATGAGCTCACAGCCTGAGCTTTGTAAGACTTTCTATGGAATAAGAGATTTTAAAAAGCTATTCAAAACTAGCTTCCTTACCTGAACCCATTCTCCACAGTTTCTGTAGCTCGGACACTTGCTGTAGCCCTCAGTGTCTTGCTGGACAACCCAAGAACAGATGGCAAAAGTTTGTTTTTAAAATCAGCACAGCTCCATTCCTCTTCTTCATTCAAGGTAGGGAGATAGCCACAGTCAACTTTTAAGCTCCCCAGTCCATTGCTGTTCATGTAAGCAGGATTCTCTCCCCCACTCCTTACATATTCGAGGTATATATCAGAAGTTAAAAACATCTGGTAAGCATTTTCCTCCATCACGGTCTGGATCTCAGTCTGTGCCTGGTCAAACATTATAGAATCAATTTGTTGCTTCTTAATACTATCCCTTATGTAGGTCTTGGTGGCAGGCTTGAGTTGCTTGGAGACAATGCTGTTGTTTTCAATGTACCTTTTGTGTATAGCTTTGGCAACTCTTAAAGTTTTGGTATCCTTAAGGTCCATCTGCCTGAAGCCATTGCAGGCAAACCAGAAATCTAAAGTATCCACACATTTCTCCCTTTCCAGGAAGGTCCGGAAGAGATAGGCACCATCTTGATCTCCAAGCAAGGAATGCAAGGATTTGGTCCATCGGGCAAGAGGGGAATCCGGAGATGCACTGCCTTCTGGCTCCCCCAGACCATCCTCATTCCGCCTGGGTGTGGAAGAAACTGACATGGCCTTGAAGCTTTGGTTTTTCACAAGAAACAAACTGGCAGCCAGGTGGCATGGTGTCTCTCCTTCTTCCCCTGGTACAGGGGGGCGTGGGGCATCTTCTCTGAAGCTGCTACTGGGGTCTGGAAGGTGAGTCAGCAAGGCTGCACTGCTCATGGTTCCTTCTGGAGTTCCTTCTGGCAGGGCTCCCCCCCCCTTTCTTTTTAAGTTCCTCAGTAATCTGTGTGCGTGTGTGTGCCTTTCTCTCTCTCCTTTCTCAAGTCAGCAGGGGATCCTCTGAGTCTTCTCTCTTGAAGAAAAAAAAGGGGGGGAAGTATTGATCTAATCAAAACCAGATCCGCCCAACATCAAAGACAAAAAGTAAACAGGCTTTTCAACTCTTCACATTAAAATAAAGAGGCAACCACAGCTATCTGCAGCACTAATCAAAAGTATCAGATATGCTTTTTCAAAGAGAAAGACTGAACTCTGGGCACTTTTAACTTTGGTGTGGAGTGAGCAAATGGGGGTAGGGGAGGGGGTCTGGAAACAACAAAAAAAAATTGAAGTCTTAATTATTGCATCGCCTATAAAAAAAATCAAAACATGCAAAAGAACACCCTCTTGAACTTTTCCCTCCTACTCATGATAACATCTGAGCAGTCCCAGGAATAAATCTTGGATCTCATTTTGCCATTTTGCACCAAAAAAACACACCATCTTCCAAGTTTTGCCTCCCTCTCTCCCTCTTCTCTTTGGTAGATAACTCAAGGCAGAGAACAAAACGTGCTTTCCTCAGCATCTGGTTTCCATTTCTCCTCTCCCCCCTCCCCACCAACCCTTCAACTCCTTCAACTTTTAGATTATGATCACCAGAAACCCTTCTAAGCACAACCAACACTGGATGCTCCCCTGAAACTGTACATTGAGAAATGATTCAAAGAACATTTGAAAAAAGAGGGGGGGGGGAAATATCTTGGCTAGAGTGTTGTTTTAGAACCGAGTCCAATTCATTTCTGATCTGCTGCTGACCACCTTCAAAGAGACCCTACAGCTTTGGAAAGAAAATCGATGGAATACTTATATACTATTCCCACATTAAACATCTGCACAGTTAAAAACTTCCGCCCACTGGAAGTCAAGGGTTGGAATCCCTCCCCACTACTCCCCCACCTCTGATTTCTCATGCTGTTTTGTTGTTATTTTTTAAGGTAGCCACTTTTCCACCATTAAGGTGAATTAACCAAATTTTGAGAGCTTTGTGGTGGGGGAACTCCCAAACAACCTTCCTGAGGTTACACAAGTACGAAAGGGATTTCAAAGTTCTCTATACACTTTCAAGATAATCAGCATCCAGTCCATTTTTTTTAAAAGAGATTCTCCCAAAACATGTGAAGAGTTCAAAGCGCATTAGGAGATCTAAGCAACTCCTTTCTTGGCTTCTGGCATCTCCAACAAAACTTCAGACAGACATCATCCAGAGTAGAGATGAACAAATGTAGACAAGTATTACCATGGATCATTTATACATACACACACACACACACACACAGCATTTCGGTAAAGACCTGAGATTAGAAACCCTTGTTTTAATTAGATGGTGATGGATGATGAGGATGGTGATGATGGAGAAAAAGCTGCTCCCCTGCCATCATGTACCTGAACTGGAACAGACATTCCAAGAAGTCTGGCTGTTCTGTCCTCAGGCTTCCAAGCAAGCAAGGCTCCCATCACAGAGAGGGAGAGAGGCTGCTGGTGGTGGTAGTGATGGTAGGAAGGGTGGCTTAACACACACACAACACATACACACCAAAGCAGAAACTACAAGCTACGAGGCTCCGCGCCTCCCAAGTCTGGGGGTTAAAAAAAATTATATAGAAAAGCTCTCCAGAAATGGCGACCGACTGAAGGGACGTGCGGAGTGGGGGAGAGAGAGGCTTGCTGAGAGAGACTATTTCAGCAACCGAGGAAAGTAAGGGGGGGGGCTGAGAAATCTTTCAAAAACCAGTTGCTTTCTCCGAGTCCTGGGCAACAACTGACCCCCCCCCCAAAAAAAAGTCAGCCCGCAACAGCGCTTCTTTTGGAGTTCAGGGACGGTGTTGATCGGAGAGAGAGATCTCACACATCGCATCCTGGTTGCATCCTACCTGAAAATAAAAATACTTGTGTACACACACACACACCCTGTATCTCCAAGGGAAGAAAACCAGGGAGGGAGGGAGGGGGGGGTTGGATCGGCCAGTCGAAGAGCCCCCCTTTACTTTACCGGGATTTGTAGTCCGGGTGGGGAAAGAGCCTGTCCCGATCCTTCACTAGATCTCTTTTCTCTCTCACACACACATACACACACATTGGAGGCTGTTATCCTGATCCTCATCCATACCTACCCCCGCTTCTGGCTTCTTCGCAGGCTGGGCTGCTCGCTCCTAACTAACACATAAATAGCTTTCCTTAACAACTTCAAAGCTCCAGCCAAGAGGACATCAAAGCGATCCGGGAGGGAGGGAGGGAGGGAGGGAGGGAAGGCGGAGGGAGGGAGGGAGGGAGGGAGGCGGCAGCAGCAGCAGCAGCAAATCACACACATTCTTTTACAACTTACCATTGATCATCCAGGAGTTTGGTGGCCGGGGCTGGGGAGGGGGGGGGGTGTCTCCTTTTCTTTCCCGCCCCCTCCGTGCAAACGGGCGCCCGGTATTTCCTTTGCAAAAAAAATAATATTAAAAAGAAAAACCCTCCCCACCTTGAAGCCACCTCCCTCTGCTCTTTCCTACGGGGGGGCGGGGAAGAAGTCATGCGCCCAGTTGTGGCGATCGCCCCCCCCCCACAACACACACTATGTTTCCATCCTCCACCTCCTCTCCAGCTTTGCAATGGCTTGAGAGTTTCCTAATAATAATAATAATAATAATAATGGGGAGGGGAGTGACTAGGAGGTTGCCCGAAATGTATCAGGGAAGAGAGTTCCGTGTGATCCTCGCCTTCCTCCCTGCTTCTGCTTCCACCCAAAGGAGAGAGAAAGAAGGCGGGGGGAGGAAGGGGGGAGAAACCCCCCAAAGCCCCCCGAGGGTCCTTCCCCGCCTCCTCTCCTCCTGCCCCCTCCCCACCCACCCCCCTCCTCCGCCTCCTTTCAACTCGGGTCCAGTTTCCAGCCGAGTCCTCGCCTGCACCGAGTGTCCTCCGGGCTATTCCAACAAACACTGCGCTGTGGATTTAACTGTGCACATCAAAGCCAGCCACCGAGAGGACGGTCCTGACAGGGAGATAAGCGCCTCTTCCCGAAACACCGCCTCCCTCTTTTCAAAAAATAATAACACAACACCACACGACCCCCCCACACACACACCCCTCTTCTCCCCGGCCCTCGCCACCTGGGCCACAGGGCAAGAGGGGCATGAAACGCCCAGCTTTCCAAGGGCTGCTTTGGGAACCTTCTGCTCCTTCCCTCCCCCCCAATACACACACACACACACACACACCTCTTTGCATGCTCTTTTTATTTTTAAGCTTTTTCCAGACTTGGGTGACCGTGGCTGTTATTCTTGCGGTTATCCTTGCCGCGCTGGCGCTGCTGCCTGGGCTTCCCAGCCTGTCTTCCCCTTGCCTTTGGAGCGGCTGCTACTAAGTTGCCAGGACCTTATCAAAGGGAAGCCATCGCTCGCCAACTCCCCCGGGCTTTGGCGCGTCAGAAGCCACTGATCCTGCCGCCCCAATCGCCTTCGCCCGCCTGCCCCAGCCTTAAAGGGACAGGCCGCCTTCCCGCCCCCCCGCCCCCGCCTTTAACCCCTTCCTGGCCTCAGCCCTGCGCTTGCCAAGCCTCGCCTGCCTCCCCTCCTCCCCTCCCCTCCCCTCCCCTCCTGAGATAAAGATCAATTGCTGTTTGAACTCCCTTCCCTTTATTTTCCTATACAATGCCCAGCAACCGCTGCCTTGCTCTTTTTGGAGAGGACAGGGCGGGAGGGAGACCCGGCAACTTTAGTCTAGCAGTGCGAGGCTGGGAAATCATTTTGCGGTATAGCCTCCTCTCCCCCCACCCCACGTTCCCCCTCCCCTGTTCTTTCTCCTTCTCCATCTTCTTCTTCAAAGTTTCCAGTTGGAAGAAAACTGGCCTTTTCTTTCTCTTCTCCCCCCCCCGGACTCCCAATGCATCTTAACTAAACAATATCGGATTGTAATATAACTGGCACACCAACACAACTCTGTTCCCGCCTCTCCCCCCCCCCCATATGTTAAATATTAAACAGACACGGAATGCTTTAGAAAAGACTTGAGACAAAAGGTTCTAATTAGCCATTGGATCTGGCCCGCAGGTTTCAGGCCAAGGAGCCGCCTCCCTTCCCCCATTTATATTCTCTTCCCTTATGAAGTCTGGCTCTGTTGTCTTTTAGGGTGGGTTTCCCCCCTTCCCCTTTCTAAATATTTTCTGGGCAGCCCCAGAATACAAGAAAAAGAAAAGCTCTCAACTTCAGGGAAGTTCTAGTTTCATCACAGATCACAACTCTGTGATTCCCCCCTGTTTTCCTTTTTTTTGCTTTTACTTCCCGCCACCCCACTTTATGTACACACTCACATTTCCTTGTCTTGCATCTATGGGCTTGTTTCAGGGATTTAATTTTTAATTGCATTTACAAAACAAGCAAGACTAATAAGGATGTACAAAACTTGGCAACCGGTGTCTTTTCCTCAATAGTGGAGAGATTGCCTTTAATCATATTATGATAATCAGTTTTTATCACGCAACCCAGGGACCCAACTTACTGTACTTGGGAGATGGACTAACACTGGGAACCACAACACACACACACACTTTCTCTGAAGGTACTTCAAAGAATTTAGAGGACTAGCAGCATGATCAGGTGAATGTTGACCCCATTACTCAAGAAGTCCAGATGGATGTCATACTGAGGATGGAGCAAGCATGTTTTCTGTGGCTCCAGAGACTAGGACACAGAGCCATGGGTTCAAACTACAGGAAAAGAGATTCCATCTAAACATTAGGAAGAACTTCCTGACAGTAAGAGCTGTTTGGAAGTGGAATACACTGCCTGGGAGTGTGGTGGAGTCAGGACCTGTTTAAGGAATTTGGGGGCCCTTGCAATGCTTTATTTTGGAGGGGGGCATATGTTTATCTCAGGTCAATGTAACCTCACTCAACCTAAGCTATTAACAGTACAGGATATTCAGATTATTACTAATAATGTTTTTGCAGGAGGAGGGTTACTACGGGGGTACCCCACAATGATGGGGGCCCCTGCGGATGCTGACACCGCTGGTGCCTTAAACCAGCCCTGGGTAGAGTCTCCTTCTTTGGAGATTTTTAAGCAGAGGCTGGATGGCCATCTGTTGGGTATGCTTTGATTATTTATTCCTGCAAGGCAGGGGGTTGGGCTAGATGGCTCTTGTGGTCCCTATGATTCTATGAATCATTCCCAACACTTTGATAGTGGAATAGACTGCCTGGGAGCATGGTGGACTCACCCTCTTTGGAAATTTTTAAACAGAAGTTGGATGGGCATCTTTCAGGAGTTCTTTCATTGTGTATCCCTGCAGGGTGGGGGATTGGACTAGATGGCCCTTGTGGTCCCTTTCCACTCTAAGATCCTATGAACTAAGGGTGCGTGGAGTTTTTTTGCCTGGAGACCCAAAGATGAAAGAAAGTCCTTTGCAACCTTTCTTAGAGTTAAGTCCTACTGAGTGACATGGCACTGGTCTGCATCCTTAGGGTGATTCTCATTATGTTTTCAATGTTTTTTTTTTCTCCTACATCCTTTAGTGCTCTTCGTTTATACAAATTAACTGCTTGAATTAAGAACTAGATTTTCAAAGGCAGAATCCTTCCTAGGACTCAACAGAAACTTGGAGGGGGTGGAAACAGGATGAGAAACTCTTAAATGTTGCACAGCCCACTCCCATGAATATTTACTCACAAGTAAGTTCAATGAGTTCAGTGGAACTTAGGGCAATGATTCCCATGCTGGGAAGTCTAAAGTGTGCTTTTAAAAAATTAAGATACCAGGGAGACATAGACTGACTCTCTATTGGTCTGAGAATATGGCACACTGATTTCTCTCCCTGTCCTTGTCAATATGTAGGCAGAAAACCATCCTATGAAAGGATGTACAGTCACCCCTTCTGTCCACGGGTCTAATGTTTGTGGATTTGATTATTCGCAGATTATTGGCTGCCACCTCCACTGCTGCCCCTATGCCATTTTTAATAGGGACTGCAAGCCACATGAGACGGAGAGAGACTATGACCATGTGGTGAGGCTTGTAAATCCCTAATAAAAATGGCATAGGGCAGCACCGGCGGCAGTGGCAAGCCCCAGTTGCCCATTTCTACCTTGTGAAGGAACCCCAACACCTCGAAGGCATCTGCAGTGGGTTGAATCTGCAGATCGGACTTTTTTGTGTAAATACGGTTTTGGCGGAGGCTAGAGACATTCACGGCTTTTCCACTTTCATGGTGGTCCTGCACCACTAACTAGCAAATGTGGAAGATGGACTGTATGACTTGTATTAGGATCCACTACCATAGTTCAGCTCAAAAATATTGCTCAGGGCTTCTCTATACAGCAAAAATGCTTCTCATACAATTCAAGAAGAAAACCTTTAGTCCCAATGGGATCCTGCATCATTTCACTGTAATTGGAAGGAGGGGGGCAAAAACTCCAAATACAGTAGGACCCCTGTATCCGTGGAACCAATATCTGTGGTTTCAGTTATCCGTGGGACACAAAACAGCCCATCTACCATGGAGTTTTCCTAGAAAATGCCTAGAGAGGCATCCTCTCTAGACATTTTCTAGGTCCTCCAAGGCAACTCTATGGTATTTTAAACAGGAAGTCCCATTATTTTCAATGGCGTTCACTGTTATCTGTGGTTTTTGGTAACCGCGGGAGGGGGATGAACCAATCCGCTGCAGATACGGGGTCCTACTGTACAGAGTATTTTTTTAAAGAACTCTGAAGGAAATGCACATTCCCCCTCATTGGGACAACCAATTTGCTTTGCTGCACATTCCCAATAAGGGCAGATTGGTTGGATGTGCACAGCGGGCGGAGCTTGGTCACAAGGCAAGCTCCCAGAACTGCCATGTTGGATTTTTGTTGTAGTGATAGTGTGCTTATATGACAAAACAGCCTCTATTTTTTCTTTGTTTTCTGTTTAAGCAGAAGATCACACTTCCACACCTTGGATTTGCTTTTTTTTAAAAAACCTGTTTGGTGGTGCCAACTGGTGAGAATAAAAACGGAAGTAATTCACTCACGCCCACCATCTTGTTTCACAGGCATATGCGTATGGCTTCACATGCCTGTGATCTTGAAAAAAAAATGTGGAGACAAATGAAAAGCCCCCAGATAGCATTGGTAGCCACAACCCTGAGTTAGCAAGAGCTGAAAAGAGCTGCTAATAATAGGGTCTCTTGGACACCTCCCATTCATAGGATCACAATACAGTACATTGAATCTGACTTGGCTGCACAGAACCACATCAAGCATGGCTCCATCCTCAATACCCTGAATGGATGGGGGGAGAGAATGGTCAGTCCAGGACAGTTCTAAGTGCTGATTAGAACAGAGCCATTGACTCAATGGGCTTTACTTACATTTTAACTCATCGTCCAACAATTGATTCAATGGGTCTCTTCTAGCTGGGGCTATCTAACAGATTCCAGCCAAAATGAACTTGCCGAACCCATAGTTGCAAAGAGGGTGCATGTCCATTTGTTCTGGAAGTTGGGTAAGGAAAGAAAAGTGGAACGTTTTCGAGTGCATGGGTGAAGCATGTTACCAGTTTTACCCCAAAGCTTAAGTCTCAAATATATTTTAAAACAAACACAAAGTGTGTGTGTGTGTGGTGTAATAGTTAGAGTATTAGACCACAACTTGGGAGATCCAGGTTCTGATTTCTACTTAGCCATGAAATTCATTAGGTGACTTTGGTTCAGTCTCTCTCTCGGTTTGACCTACCCCATAGGGCTGTTGTGAGCATAACAAGAGAGAGAGAGACATGTATGCCACTTTGAGCTCACTGAAGGAAAAACAGGACATAAATGCAGGTAATTAATAAATAACCCTGAATTACTCCCCCCCCAGTTGATCGTGAGTAAAAATCAACAAAATATGACGCTCAGCTCTCCCTGCGGTACCGCAACAGTACCGGCAGGGGCGAGCGTCATACAAAAGGGGCGCTTTGCAGCGCAGCAGCCTCGCAAGCTGGAGAGGCTGCTTGCGTTATTTTTCTTCATCCGAAAAAGTCCCTAGTCTCTAGAGCAGCAGAAAACAAGCTTGCTCCATCCTCAGTATTGCATCCTTCAAATATTTAAACATGGCTATCATGTCATCTCTCAACCTTCTCTTCTCCAGACTAAACATACCCAGCTCCCTAAGCTGCTACTCATAGGCATGGCTTCTAGGCCTCCCACCATCCTGGTCGCCCTCCTCTGGACATGTTCCAGCTTCTCAATATCCTTCCTGAATTGTGGAGCCCAGAACTGGACACAGTATTCCAGGTGAGGTCTGACCAAAGCAGAATACAGTGGCACTATTACTTTCCTTGATCTAGACACTATACTCCTATTAATGCAGCCTAGAACCGCACTGGCTTTTTTAGCTGCTGCATCACACTGCTGACTCATGTCCAGCTTGTGGACCACTAAGACTCCTAAATCCTTTTTTCATGTACTGCCCTCAAGCCATGTGTTACCCATCCTACGGTATATCTGTGCATTTCATTTTTACTGCCCAATTGTAGTATCCTACATTTCTCCCTGTTGAAATTCATTTGAAATTCAGATGGGAGAGGTCAAGGCATCACTATCAATGCTTCTGGTCAGGGACAAGCACTAATACTAATATCGAGGGAGCAGCAAGGGGATAGCTTTTTTTAATTGAAGTACAGAATTGAAGAAATCTCCTTTAGAAGATTCCTTTTTAACCTCCATACAAGGGAACAGAGGGTGTATTCACACTGCACAATTATAGCAGTTTGATACTATTTTAAGTGCCAAGGTTCCATCCTATGGAATATTGGGATTTGTCGTTCAGAGAAATATTTGGAATTACCTGCCAGACAGCACTAGTCCACTCCCCTGAACTACGGTTCCCAAGATATTCTGAGTTCCTACTCACACTACAGATTTATACTGATGTAATCCTCAGTTCTTCTCTTTTCAAGGTTACCTTAGTGCCTTCCAAACAGTTCACAAAACCACAAATCTCAGGATTCCATGGGATGGAGTCATGTCAATTAAAGTGGTATCAAACTGTTATAATGGTGCATGTTGATACACCCAGAGATCAAGGAGTTCTCAATGAATCTGCATTAATTTGCATAATGGTTTTGATGTACTAGAAAGACAAAATAGTTTATCTCAGTGTCAGCTAATGGTTCAGAAAGATGTATGAACTTTGAGATTCTGGAAGTCAGGGTGGTGTTGCTTTGCACAAAAGTGTCATTTATGTTGAGAGTGAAATTAGCTATTAAGTTTATATTCAGTTGCCATTTAAATTTAAGTTAAATGCCTACACTGAACACTTTAGCAAAATGTAGCTGAAAAATGCCATCCCCCTCTCTGTTCTGAGTTTAGGAGAGAAGGAAACAGTTCTAAGAAAATTAGAAAATTCAATTTCTCATCCACCTCACCAAAACCCCTTTTTCCTGTATTCCCTTTCTCCCCCACCCTCCCTGCCCCCTCACTTACAGTCTTATTTCCTTTCCTTCCTTCATTCTTTCTTTAGCATACTGATTCCTTTATGGATCCCAGCAGAAGTTCCAGGGCTGAGAGCTTCAAAATTTCGTTTACTGGGACAGATGAGAAGCCTCTATGCAGTGTCCAATGTAGAACACAGAAGGACCACTTGAAGGCAAAGAAGGCCCCACCTCCACCCCACCTCCAAACTTCTTTGATTGCTCTTTGTTTTACAATCCTTTAACCTTGGAATTAACTATCATACCCTAATAAGGAACGGAAATGAAAATTTCTGTAACCCTTCGCATTTATTAAACTACTTGACAGTGAAATTAATAGTTCAGCACATAAGCATATAGGTATAGCTTCTTAACTGGATTTATAGTATTTTTGATCCCCATTTAGGGAATCCTGTGGATGTAGCATATCTTGACTTCAGTAAGGCCTTTGACAAAGCCCCCTCCCCTGTGATATTCTTGCAATTAAGCTAGTAAAATGTGGGCTAGACAATGCAACTGTTAGGTGGATTTGTAATTGGTTGACTGACTGAACCCTAAGGGTGCTTACCAATGGCTCCTCTTTATCCTGGAGAAGACTAGTGGGCTACCGCAGGGGTCTGTCCTGGACCCAGTGCTATTCAACATCTTTATCAATGACTTGGATGATGGAATAGAGACCATGCTTATCAAATCTTCAGAAGACACCAAATGAGGAGGGGTAGGGAATACCCCAGAGGACAAGATCAGAATTCAAAATGACCTTAACAGATTGGAAAGCTGGGCCAAAACTAACAAAATGAATTTCAGCAAGGAGAAATGTAAGGCACTACATTTAGGCAAAACAACTGAAATGCAGAGATATGGGAAGGGGAACACCTGGTTTGACAACAATCCAGGGATCTAGGAGTCTTAGTAGAGGACAAGCTGTACATGAGTCAACAGTGTGATGTGGCAGCTAAAAAAGCCAATTCTGGGCTGCATCAATAGGAGTATAGTGTCTAGATCAAGGGATGTAATAGTGTCACTTTATTCTGCTTTTTGATCAGACCTCACCTGGAATACTGTGTCCAGTTCTGGGCACTGCAATTCAAGAAGGATATTGACAAGCCGGAATGTGTCCAGAGGAGGGCAACCAAAATGGTGAAAGGTCTGGAAGCCATGCCGTGAGGAGCTGGGTATGTGTAACCTTGGGAAGAGAAAGTTAGGAGGTGACATGATAGTCATGTTTAAATACTTGAAAGGATGTCATATTGAACAGGGAGCAAGCTTGTTTTCTGCTGCCTTAGAGACTAGAACACAGAGCAATGGACTCAAACTACAAGAAAAGAGATTCCACCTAAACATTAGGAAGAACTTCCTGATGGTAAGAGCTGTTCAACAGTGGAATACAAAGTCTCAGAGTTTGATGGAGCCGCCTTCTTAGGAGGTTTTTAAACAGAGATTAGATGGCCATTTGTCATGGGTACTTTAACTGTGTATTCCTGCAAGGCACTGGATGGCCCTTGTGGTCTCTTCCAACTCCAATGATTCTATGATTTAGACTGAGTGGGCTGCATTCGCAATTGTTGTTGTTCTGAAATCCTCCTTAAGTTTCTTTGTGGGAAAAAATTCTTCTTTGGAAAAAAAATACTTATTTACTATTTACATTTATACTTTACCTTTTTTCCCATGAGCTCAAGGTGGCTTGCATGTCTCTCCTGCCTAGTTTATCCTCACACAACAACCCTGCAAGGTACATCAAGCAGAGAGATAGCAAGTTGCCCAAGTTAAGCCAGTAAGTTTCATTACTCTGTGGGGACTTGAACCTGGGCTTCCCAGATCCTGGTCCAGCACTGTAACACAGTTTTATTTTACATCAAATAAACACATTTCAAAATCAAATTCATAACAATCTTTTCATGGTTTAATAAATCAGCTTTGTGGTGATTTTTCTTTCTTTTTTATTGTAATTTTGCAGGTTGGCTAAGCAGACTTTAATAAAAATGCAAACACATCTCAGTCAATATTTATCTCAAATTTAGTAAAGCCTAAAATATTTCATGTCATATGTACAGTAGAATTTTAGTTACTTGGAATGCTTGACTAGATGTATCTTTGACACTATGGCCTAAATCTAATCCTAGACAGAGTATACCCACTAATTAATAGAAATTGCACTGGTACTGATTTACCATTCAGCAATTTATTTATTTTGTTGTTGTTGTGTGCCTTCACGTCATTTCTGACCTATGGCAACCCTAAAGTGAACCGTTCATGGAGTTTTCTTTGCAAAGGGTGTTTTGTTCAAAGGGTGGGGGGTTGCTTTCCTCTGAGGCTGAGAGAGTGTGACTTGCCCAAGGTGGGCAAGTGGGTTCCCATGGCTGAGTGGGGATTTGAACCCTGGTCTCCAGAGTCCTAGGGGTTGTCTAGATGGTGGGGGGGAAAAAACAACACAACAACCTCGTCATGGAATTTGGGGAGAATATCTTTCGTCCCAAAGAGATCCCATGGTGATTCACTGTATTGAGCAGGAGGGCCCCCCAAAAACTTCAAAAACTACATGGGAAAAACCTTTGTGGCTTTTCCTGACATTTAAAAAAAAATACATGGAAAAGTGCATTACTGCTCATTTGGACAACAGATTCACATCACTGCGCAGGGCAGAAGTGGAAAGCTCATTGGGACAACTGATTCGCTTTGCTGCACATTCCTGATAAGAGCAGAAGTGGAAAGCTGATTGGCTGGGCATGCATGGCGCGGGGGGGGGCAGGCTTGCTGGCAATGAAGTGGTTGGAAGCACCATTTTGGAGTTTTATATTAACAATCATGTGCTTTTTTTATTGTGTACTTTGGTGACCAAACAGTTATTTTTCAAAAAGCCCATAGTATATTACAAGAGGGATTGTAATCCTCCCCAGAGCCATTGGAAGAAAGGAATTTGAAGACAGGAGTGTAAATCGCTCCAACATTGTTTTGCCTGCCTAAGCCAGTGGTTCTTAACCTGTGGTCCGCAGACACCCAGGGGATTACAGTGTACTCACACGGGGTCCAGGAAGGCTTGAAGGCTACTTGGCCCACCTCCTCCCTGCGTGGAGTGGCCATGTGACAGGAGCCATGGCAAAGCCTGGCTGGCTGGCTTTGCCTGCACATTGCCTGCACATTGCCATTCAATCTGCTCCAGCCACAAACTTGCAGGAAGAAGTAGGAGAAAAGTCTGCCCTCTCCTCCAGTGCCTCTGAGGGAAGGTTTAATGGATGGTGCAATTGTATTATTATGATCAGGTATTATTATTATGGTTTTAAATCTTGAGTTAAGTCTTGGGGGTCTGCAGCAGCAACAGATATTTAAAGGGGGTCCCTGGTCAAGAAAAGGTTAAGAGCCACTGGCCTAAGCCACTAACAGCTATGCAGGCTAGGATCTGAGGCTGACTCTTCTGGGAGCAAATCCCATGGATGTACTTTCTAAGGTGATCTCCTAAGGAGCCCTGGGTGGTTGGTTTTGTGGAATATCTTATCCCTCAAGGGATCAAGCTAGTGGCAAAAGCTGCAACCCTGTTTTTAAATCAGGGGAGTGGGAAGTCTAGTTTACAGAGTAAAGGGGTATACAAGTAGAGGGGCAGAAAGCCCATAGCCTCCCAGACCTCATCTGGGAGAATACAGCTTTGAGAAAGAGGCTACAGGAGGGTATACAGCTGTGTGCATGGGGCAAGTTCAGGTTCTCTCACCTCTAGCCTCCTTTTGTCTTGTCCCTCTTGACCTGTTTGGTCACTGATGCCTGGCTTAGAGCATCAATACTGTAAAAATAATGTAGTTTGACACCACTTTAAGTGCTGTAGCTCCATCCTATGGAATCCTGGGATCTGTAGTTTTACAAGGCCTTTAGCCTTCTTTGCAAAAGAGTGCTGGTACCTCACAAAACTACAAATCCCAGGATTCTGTAGGATGGCACCATGGCAGTTAAAGCAGGGTCAAACTGCATTATTTCTACAGTGTAGATGCACCACAGATCAGGTGTGTTTAGGGTGAGATTTGTTGTTATGTGCCTTCAAGTCATTTCCAACTTATGGCAACCCTAAGGCGAAACTATCACAGGGTTTTCCTGGCAAGATTTGTTCTTAGGGGGATTGCCTTTGTCTTCCTCTGAGGCTGAGAGAGTGTGACTTGCCCAAGGTCACTGAGTGGGTTTCCATGGCTGAGCAGTGATTTGAATCCTGGTCTGCAGAGTTGTAGTCTAACACTCAAACCATTTTACACCATGCTGGCTCTCTTTACGGTGAGATATAGTAGCATAACTAGGGGAATGGGAGGCAGTTAATCACAAAAAGTAGCTCCATATACACAAACACACACATTGCCTCAAGCAATTAATTCAAGCACTGGATTTTACAGAATGAAAATGCTTCAGCTTTAAAGCAGTTGTTCTGGGTGCTGAGGCCCTGGATTCCCCATTTTTATCTATAGACAGGACCACAGAACTTTTCACAGCTCCCTCACAGGTGCAAGATCAACCGGTGATGCTTTCCTTGATTTTTTTAAAAAATGTTTGCTTATTTATGTTTATATTTATAGGGTGCTTTGCAACCACAAAACCCTGAAAGCAGGTTCTAATTGAAAATATTATTGGAAACATATAAAACATAACACATACACAAATCGTCTCACACAAAAAGCAACGGCACTTCCTGTTTCAAAAATAACTTGACCCAACAGCTCAGAAAATTCAATGTGGGGTTTTGTTTTTTTAAAAAGGACCTAAACAAAACAGGACTGACAGATGGGATTTTAAAGATGGAATCCCATTGCCCAGCTCCCACTGTGGGCTGGCTTTTCCCACAGAGGATGACTTTAACTCCCTTTTTCTCTTCATCAGGCCTCCTTCCCCTCCACCTGCCATTCCTGAGGCTTTTGTTTCTTCATCCATGGCCTAAAACCTTGTTCAACAACTTTGACTGTGAGCATCCTGTCCCAGTACAACCCCACCCTGCCCTCATTGGCTGCTAGTCTCAGCCCACCTGTGGCATCAACAGTGGTCTGCCTGTTTACCAGTTTGGGTGCTGCACCCAAAAGCAATTTCTCTCCAGCTAATCTTAACTCATGGTGCTTGTGTGGGAGACCATATGGGTGGAAGAACTTCCTTTGCTGTAAACGCCTAAACATTAGGAGGAACTTCTTTACTGTAAGAGCTGTTCAGCAGTGGACTGGACTGCCTTAGAGGGTGGTGGAGTCTCCTTCTTTGGAGGTCTTTAAACAGAAGTTGGATGGGCATCTCTCAGGAGTGCTTCAAACATATATTCCTGCCTGGTGGGGGTTTGGACTAAGTGGCCCTTTTGGTTCCTTCCAACTCTAAGATTCTATTATTCTAAGTATTCCCTATCTGTGATGCAGCAGCTGTTGAAAATTCACAAAGTCTCATTCCATTTAAAAATGGCAATTTCCTGATGAACATGGCCAAATGCCTCTCACAATCAGTGATGGGGAAACTTTAGACTTTCACATGTTTTGAACTATGGCTCTTGCAGTCTCAGACTATTGGCCATACTAACTGGCATTGATGCGAATTTAAGTGAAAGACATTTGAACAGCCTCATATTCTCCATCCTTATTCTAGATCAGGGATGGGAATTACATGGTTCAGATGTTGTTGGACTGTATCTCCCATCAGCCCTAGCCAGCCTAACCAGTGGTAAGGAATGCTGTGAGTGCTGTCCAACAACATCTGAAGGGCTGGATGAGTCCCATCTCTGTCCTAGGAGGTGACTCCATTCTCTTAATTTTGTACTTCACTGGTAGCTGATGTAAGTTAGACAACTATAGGTTGTACCTCCATTGTCTGGCCCTTGACTGAGAAACAAGTGATGTAATGTGAATGTTCAACACATATTTGATAAATACCTAGAATAAAATAAACTGAATGCAGGTGCTTGGTACCAGCTGGGTATAAACTACCAGCCTCCTCCTCATTAAAATGTGCCAGCAGAAGGCAACCTGTTAGAGATGGCATCCACATGGAAATGAAATAAAGTACTTTTCTCTCTCCCTGCAGGGGGGATTTGAATCAGAGCAGCCCTATGAAAAGACAGAGCCAAAAACAGGCACAGGCATGAATTCCTGTTGCCACAATTCTTGGTTTAATGCTGTAGCTGGAAGATTAGATCTCCATAAAAAGCAAAACTCAAATCAGACCACTCCATATCCAATATCCAAATGAGGATGGCAGGGAGGAGGCTGGGCAGCCTGCTCAGGAATCATGAGTTCAGTGCAGTGGCCACCAGGGCACATCTGAGGAAAAGCACTGCTCTTACCCAACAAAGCAAGGAAGGGGGAAGAGTGGCCCATGGGCCACATGCAGTCCCTGGGGCTCCAATTTGCAGACCCTTAAGCCCCCCTCCCAAATAATTCAAAGCTCCCAGACCCTTTTAAAAATGGAGTGATTTGTTTTGTCTAAAAAAATAAATACATACCCTAATAGGTGAAATTGTTACAGTATGCTAGGCTGATGAGTTAGAAGGAGAGGGTTTAGGCGGTGGTGACTCTCCCTCTCTGGACCCAGCTCCACTGGAGAGTCATCAAGCCCTTCATTGCAGACCATCAGAAAAGCTCTGAAGAGCCACCATTTTCACTAAAAGCTCACATACGGTTGGGGATAGTTTTAATTTCTTGTTTTTATTGATTTGTGCTTTGTATTGTTTTGTATCGTTCCTAGAAAGGCTGGGAAACATGGTCCTTCAGATGTCCCAGCAGCCTAGCCAGTACAGCCAACGGTGAGTGTATGAACCGATATTGTTGGTGGCTGCTCTGTGGCTGAGGAACTCACTCCTGTTAAAAGCCCAAGAAAATGGAAATGCACCTCTAAGGGCAACATCACATAATTGGTTTTCCCAACTAAGATTCAATGTCACTTGTATGGTTTTTATTACTACTGATTACTGTTTATGTACTCTTTGTGCAGCATCATTGTTGTGATAGCATTGGGGTTGCCAGCATAAGGCCAAAACCAGCAAGCTTCTCCCACAAGGAGCTCAGGATCTAAAAGTGTAACAGTGGAGAAGAAACTGTGGGCTCGTCTACACTGGCAAAAAAATGCAGACTCCCCATCCTGAATCCGGTGCTGGCAATCCAGGTAGCTACTTCCAGGGAGGAACCAGGGTTTTTTTTTACCTTAACCTGACTTTGCTCCAAACTAAGCAAACTCAGGTTTTCCTGGAAACTCTGGAGTGACTTCAAGTTCTTTTGCTGTCTGGATAGCTAGATCGAGTTCAATTCAGCCTGATCCAGTTGTCCACACGCAAACTCTGTGCTGAGTAAAGTGCAGAGAAGGGGATGGATCCCCGTTGGAGCCACCATCACCTCACTGGCCAAGCAGCTCCCTGAGAGCCTGGCCAGCAGCATTGCTTCTGCTGAGGTCAGAACAGGGTGCCTGTGTGATCAACGAGGAGGAGGTAGACCCACTGCTCCTTGTTGATCCTGTCTGCGCATACCATTCTGACCTTAGCAGAAGTGATGCTGCCAGCCAGGCTCTCACAGGGAACTGCTTGGCCAGTGAGGCTCTGGCCCTCTGAAAACAGGGGACAGGCCAGTGGGCTGATGCGGTGTCACCCTGGCATAATACTCCGGACTGGCCTTGGATTAAGTGGCCAGTGTAGACAAACCCTGGAACATGAGGGCCAGAATTCTGTTGGTCAGTCCCAATTAGAGTAGGACTTATTGAATCGTTTTTTGTGTGATGAGTTGGTAAATCCAACTGATTCAATAAGTCTTCCCTAGTCAAGACTAACAATAGGATTTAGGACAAGGAGAGCCCTGCTGGGTGAAAACCAGTGCCCGTCTAGTTCTGCCCTGAAAAAGTAACATTTCCAAACCCCAGTCAACTCAGACCACTTGGAGCATATGTGACATTTGAAATTTTCTTCCCCATTGTGTATTACTTATTTGTGTGCCTTCATGTTGGTTGTCGACTTATGGTGACCCCATGAAATGAGTTACACTGTAACAATTTGTCCTTTAGTACCAATTCATGGAGTCTGGAGAGATCCTTTTGGAGCTCTTTCCTGACTGGCTGTTGTTTTCACAACTCTGAACAATTTGGTTCCATCTGCAAATTGCTGCTCTCCAACCCAAGGTTATTGCAGAGCCTCAGTCTCAGTGCAAGTTCTTAGGGAAACCTGCTGCTGACATCCACCCATGGCAAGAACTGGCCAGTAGTATACACAATGCTAGTATGCACAATGTACTAGATGCACAATGGGGACCAGTTAGGAATGACTCTGCATAACCTCCTCCTGACTCTGCCAGTTCTGAGCGACATTAAACATTTTATCCACAAAGCCATACAATAATTTGTAATGCTTGGGGCATACGCATTGCTAAAAGCTATGCTGATGAACCAGATAAGGAACTGCAGGAACAAGTAGCCCTTTCATGGGTTACTTCATGCTTGAAAATCAGGAGAGCTCCCTCAATTTCATTATCTTTGTAGCGGCATGGAGAAGCCCTTGTTGCTTGGCCTACAGGGAGACTGCGACATGCGCACAGCAACCACAAGCATCAAGATATCTTTGAATCTTCATCTGATTCCCCTGTTCACCATTGAAACTGAATCTCCAGACTGAGCAGATGGCAAAATTAACAATTTATATTTTACTTCTTTGTCTATGCTTTTGCACATTAAAGCAAATAAAAGCCACACAAAGAAGGAAGGAGCTTCTAAAACTAGGTACAAGAGACCCAGCTAAACCTCTTCTGCAAAGGAGCCTTCAGCATTAGGTCCCTGTGCAACAAATATGCAACTAATGCAAGAGTTCATATCATAACAGAGAACCGCTACTGGTGTTTACTCTCCAAAATGTGATTCAATTCAAAGCAGATTCAAAGGAAGAAATTATTGCCATAAGGTTTCTCCAAAGGCAAGTGGAGATCCTTCCCCCAAAAACAAGAACATGTGGAAGAAAATGAGAACTTTTGAGTGAAGACAGCGGTTTTGTTCACTGCCGGGCCCATAGCTTGTAAGATAAGACTGGACGACCTCTCTGCTTGGCTACTGACATGGTGAGATACTTACAGCAATGAATCAAACTCTCTGGACTAGTTGTTGCCTCTCCCTTTCCTGAAATGGGACCAGATTTTTGTCTCAAGGTGGGTTTTTTTAATGATATCCTGATATGGGGAGAGCAAGCAACACCATGTGCAACTGACTTCTAGTCTGAAGTTGCAGAACTCTTAATTTTTGTCAGAGCTTGACCATAGAAAAGAAGAGATGCCTTTGGACCAAGTGCAATGAGGACAATTCCAGTGTGTCCCCAATGCTCTGAAATGTGACATCACTCTTTAAAACTCAAGGGAGTTTCACTGTTCCACTATAGAGGATAAAGGAGGAGCCTATAAACATTTCTTGGGCTGTACACAATACTCCCCCCTACAACTCCTTTTCACTTCAATGTGGCTTCAGCAAGCAATATTTCCTCAAGATCACACTTGGTTTTGAAAGATTTAGGAGCAAGGGAGATATCCATTTAGGACTGTCCTAATCTGGTGTATTTTGGGTTATCATCTGGGAATATCAAGACATTTGGTTGCAAACATCCTTGGTGGCAAACCAACAAGGCAGGCCATGGCAGGATCATTTAAAACACAAATCAAACCATCTAATCTTCTTGCTGTGAGTAAAGGCTGAAACAGCCAGGGGGTGGGAGTGGTGGAGGAGGAGAGAGAAGGGTTTTCTCACTTCATTACCATCAGGAAAACATACTGCCTGAAAGTAACTCCTGGAAGTATATGTTTTATCGGCTCCCACAGAAGTTGAGATTTCACCCAGAATCAAAACCTGCTATTCAGGCATTGCAAGTGACATCATATATACACTGTCACATGCAATGCAAGTTGTAACGTTCTCACCAGTGGTCATGTTGATAACAAGATCAAAGGCTTGCAACTACTTCAGCTGAAGTGATGGAACAGGTTTGATCAAAATGAAAGGAAGGCCCTGTACTGTATATAGAACACAAGAGAGGCTTGGAGCCCACATGTGAGCTAATACCTTTGAAGTTGTTCTTTCTTTCTTTTTTTAATTGTAAATTACTTCATAGGTGCATTAAGCTGCTCGCAGTAGTGTTCCTATGTATATGTGGATTTTTATAATAAGACAGAAAGTAGTGACAAGCCTTTTTCTCCCAGCCAAAAAAGTGAAATGAATTACAGCTCCCAGGCAGGTCAACATGGCTCCTGATCAGATCAAGGAAGTAAAGAGAAAAAAGATAAAAACAAACCTTCATTGTACAGGTATGAGTTTTAGGCTTTCACCCTTCCCTCACTACAGTGGGTGGCAAATGCCCCCTCCCTTATTTTAGACTTCACACAATTATTTGGCAAGCACATTTATATCTCTGGTCAGATCACTCTTTCTATAAACTTGGTGACTATTGTTATGAATAATTAAATTGTCTTCTATACCTGGTATAGGGTTATCAGATTTTTATTGGCCTCTGCTCCTGTGTATTTACTAGTAGTTTGGGTTGTAGATCCATCTGTCCTTCCTTCCATCCAGTACACACTCACGCACACCCATATACCACCTTTTGTCACCGTAAGAGGCCTTCGGAGTGGTTCAACAACAATATAAACACAATCCTACAATAAAGCTGAGAATAAAACTACTATAAAACCCAAATAAAAACAATAAACATCGTTAAAATGCACCAAATCCAAGATTATCAACTAGTGCTGTGTGTCATGAAAACCTGCTGATTTTTGAAGATCAAGCCAATGTTAAGAAGACAAAAACAGACCAGGATCATTTTTCTAGTCAGCTGGAAATCCTATCAGATAGTGGCCAGCATCCTGTTAGTATTTCATGCACAAGTTGGGGCACAGATGTTTATTCACTTGTTTTTGTGTTATACGGTATATCCATAAATCCTTATATAGTATATCCATAAATCACCAGGAGGGGCTCTACCTGCTGCTATTAACTGATGAGGAGGGGAAGGAGGCAATTCAGACTTGAAGATCCAGCTGCTCTGAGCTCCCAGAGGAAGGAAAAGATGGGAGCACAACCTTATTTTTCCCTGCCCAACCAAGCCAAGACCAGATACTTCTCCATTGTCTGAATTTCCTGCTCTTTCCCCTCCCCACTGGTAAATGACAGCAGCAGGGCCTTTCCTGGGGCTTGAGGGCTACCAAATGGTGGGAGGATGTGGAACTGTGAGTGCAGAGCAATGCACAGATGTGGAATATTGGCCATTGCCTGCCAAATCCCTTCATCTATGTAAAGAATAGTGACTCTGTTTTCTCCTCCACACAGAAACTGGTACTAAAGAAGCCCAAGGACAGAGCCACATGACATCACTTTCAGTTCCTATTACACCATGGACATACATGCAGCTAAGGGACCATCTGAATTGCCTTCAGCTCACCCTGTAATCCACAGCAAGGGAATATGTGGTTCTCCACTTCTTGTTAAGCCACAACTCCCATCATCCCCCCCACTGGCTGTGCTGGAGGCAGCTGATGGGAATTGCACTCCAAACATACCTAGAGAGAGCCACATGTTCCCCACCCTTGCTGTAATCCAATTTATAGGGAGCCCTGGTGTTGCAGTGGTTAAATGCCAGTAATGCAAGTTCGATCCCAAGGGCTCCAAAGTTCATTCAGCCTTCCATCCTTTCATAGGTTGATAAAATTAGCACCCATCTTCTGGGGGCAATTAGCTAACACACATTGGAAACTGCTTGAAGAGTCCCTAGCATGCTATAAAACTGGTGTAGATGTGTAGGTGCTATTGCTTAACAATTTGTAAGCCACTCTGAGAACCTTCATGGCTGAAGAGCAGGGTATAAATACCCAAAATAAATAAAAATAAAATAAACACAGTCATCATGACAATATGTTGAGAAGCTGTTGTGCTAGCCCAAATGTTATACAGAGAATAAGGCAAATAACACAACAACCCAACAATGGGAGGAATAAATGCTTTAAAAGGCAAATAGGGGAAATGGCCCATGGTCTCAGATGTCTCTATACAAATGCACAGAGCATGGTAGATAAACAAGATGAACTTGAACTCTTAGCACAGCAAAACAAATGTGATATCATAGGCATCACTGAAACCTAGTGGGATGAGTCTCATGATTGGAATGTACTAATACAGGGGTATAGCCTATTTCAGAAAAACAGACCAAACAGGAAGGGTGGTGGAGTAGCATTATACATTAAGAATGTGTACACCTGTGAACAGATCCATGACTTAAATCCTGGGAGCCAAGTTGACAGCATCTGGATAAAAAATAGGGGAGAGAGAAACAGCAGGGATATCATTCTGGGGGTCTACTACAGGCCTCCAAGCCAAACCAAGTATTTGGATGATGCCTTCCTGGAATAGATGACCTCACATTCAGAAAGGAGAGATGTAGTAGTAATGGAGGAGGTTAACTATCCTGATATTTATTGGAAGTCCAACTCTGCCAAGAATTTAAGGTCCAACAAATTCCTCACTTGCCTTGAAGATAATTTCATTGTCCAGAAGGTGGAAGAGGCAACTAGGGGATCAGCTATTTTAGATCTGATCGTAGCCAATGGGGATGACCTGGTTAATGGAGTGGAAGTGGTAGGATCCCTAGCGGGGAGTGACCATGTTCTCCTGGAGTTTGTTATACAGAGGAGAGGGGAAACCAAGCATAGTCAGACATGCATTCTAGACTTTAAGAAAGCTGATGTCAGAAAACTTAGGGAATTACTGGGGGTGATCCCATGGTCAGAAATACTAAAAGATAAAGGAGTTCATGAAGGATTGGAGTTTCTAAAAAGTGAGATATTGAAGGCACAACTTCAAACAGTTCCAATGAGGAGGAAAAGGGGGAGGTGTCTAAAGAAACCAGGATGGATGTCGAAAGAACTCTCAACTCAGCTAAAACATAAAAAGGCCATGTACAAGAAATCGAAAAGGGGGGAAATCACCAAAGAAGAATTCAAACAAATAGCCAGCTCATGTAGGGGGAAAGTCAGAAAAGCCGAAGCTCAACTCAGCTCAGGCTTCCTAGAGAGGTTAAAAACAATAAAAAGGGCTTTGGGGGGGGTATGTCCATAGCAAAAGGAAGAACAAGGAAATGGTAGGGCCACTGAGTAGAGAAGATGGCGAAAGGCTAACAAGGGACAGAGAAAAGGCAGAACTACTTAACATCTTTTTTGCTTCAGTCTTCTCCCAAAGGGGGAGCAGTGCTCAACCTGGCGAAGATGGAACAGATGATTCAGTAGGGGGAATACAGCACAGAATTGGTAAAGAAGTAGTTCAGGAAGACCTGGCTAGTATAAATGAGTTCAAGTCTCCAGGGCCAGATGAACTTCATCCAAGGGTATTAAAAGTACTGGCAGAAGTAATCTCAGAACCACGGTCAATAATCTTTGAGAATTTCTGGAGAATAGGAGAGGTCCCAGCAGACTGGGGGAGAGCAAATATTGTCCCCATCTTTAAAAAGGGGGGAAAAGAAGACCCCAATAATTACCGCCCAGTCAGCTTGACATCAATACTAGGAAAGATTCTAGAGCAGATAATTAAACAGACAGTCTGTAACCACTTAGAAAGGAATGCTGTGATCACAAACAGTCAACATGGATTTCTCAAAAACAAATCATGCCAGACTAATCTTATCTCTCTCTTTTTTTTTGACAGAGTTACAAACTTGATAGATGAAGGGAACGCAGTGGATGTAGTGTATCTTGATTTCAGTAAGGCTTTTGACAAGGTTCCCCATGACATTTTTGCAAAAAAGTTAGTAACCTGTGGGCTAGACAATGCAACTGTTAGGTGGATTTGTAATTGATTGACTGACCGAACCCAAAGGGTAGTCTCCAATGGCTCCTCTTCATCTTGGAGAGAAGTGACCAGTGGGGTGCCACAGGGTAATGTCCTGGGCCCAGTGCTATTCGATGTCTTTATCAATGACTTGGATGAGGGAATAGAGGGTATGCTTATCAAGTTTGCAGATGACACCAAATTAGGAGGGGTTGCTAATACCCCAGAGGACAGGATCAGAATCCAAAATGACCTCAACAGATTAGAAAGCTGGGCCAATATTAACAAAATTAATTTCAACAGGGAGAAATGTAGGATACTACACTTGGGGACTAAAAATGAAATGCACAGATATAGGATGGGTGACACCTGGCTTGAGGGCAGTACATGAAAAAAGGATCTAGGAGTCTTAGTGGACCACAAGCTGAACATGAGTCAGCAGTGTGATGCAGCAGCTAAAAAAGCCAATGTGATTCTAGGCTGTATTAATAGGAGTATAGTGTCTAGATCAAGGGAAGTAATAGTGCCACTGTATTCTGCTTTGGTCAGACCTCACCTGGAGTAATGTATCCAGTTCTGGGCACCACAATTCAGGAAGGATATTGAGAAGCTGGAACGTGTCCAGAGAAGGGCGACCAGGATGGTGGGTGGTCTGGAAGCTATGCCCTATGAGGGACAGCTTAGGGAGCTGGGCATGTTTAGTCTGGAGAAGAGATGGTTGAGAGGGGACATGATGGCCATGTTTAAATATTTGAAGGGATGTCATACTGAGGATGGGGCAAACTTGTTTTCTGCTCCTCCAGAGACGAGGACACGGAGTAATGGGTTCAAACTACAGGAAAAGAGATTCCACCTAAACATTAGGAAGAACTTCCTGACAGTAAGAGCTGTTTGGAAGTAGAATGCACTGCCTTGTAGTGTGGTGGAGTCTCCTTCTTTGGAGGTTTTTAAACAGAGGCTGGATGGCCATCTGTCGGGAATGATTTGATTGTATATTCCTGCATGGCAGGGGGTTGGACTGGATGGCCCTTGAGATCTCTTTCAACTCTATGATTCTATGAAAGTGAGCATCAGCCCTCAGCAAGCTGCTCTGTTCCAGGGGTTCCTTTGTCAGATGTCTTGTGTAACTTCAGCTAGAGGTGGGAGGCGTGATTCAGAGGTCAAAATCAACCACCTAGGTATAAATAGAAGGCATAAAGAACAGAAGCCAGGAGTCATGAAGATGGAGCTGAGGATGAAGACAAAGGCCAAAGGAATCAGCCAATGTTCTTCTCTGCCTGAGGCTAGGCATGTAAACCACTGGCAGAATGGAGCTACATGAATAAATGCCAACAGAAAAGACAAAATCAGCAAGAAGTTGGTAGAACAGAATTTCCCATGTTGTCTGGAACGTCTTCTGGATAGAGAAGAGAGATCTGGAGTGTGCCTTTCAGGCCTAAATATCTATTATTTGATAGATGTGATGTGTGGCCTTCCAGATATTGCTGAACTGCAATTCCTATCAGTTCTAGCCAGAATAGCTCATGGCAAGGGATCATGGGAGCCATCGTACAAAAACATCTGGAGGACCACACATTTCCCATCACAAGTTTAACCATAAAATGAGGGCCAGGGCGTGGTGATGCCAACACTATTTCACATGCATGTTTCATAACATTTTTATTTGACTTTTAATGCATATTGTTTTATTCAACCAAGCTTCTGTAAGTAAGTCAGGTTTTCTGGCTAACTTGCATCAGGAAAATGACCAGAAGGCATGCTACAATTTCACCAGCATTGTTGCAAATTATTGCCTTGACTATATCAACATCAAGATAATCATGTCCATTTGTCCAAATATTCTTCAATATGAAGAACATACGTTTTTCGTAACTGTTGCTAACAGGAATTACATTCCACACAACTTTATAAAGCAAGGGTGAGGAACATCCACACCTACAGATGTTGTTAGACTGCAACTTCCAGCAGTACTAACTAATGGTGAGGGATACTGGGAGTTTCAATCCAACATCTGTTGCAAAGGTATGGTACAGAATCAGCAGTAAATTTTTAAGACAGTAGCTTCCTCCAGCTATCTTCACATTACTTTTCACTTGTGACTATCAAGGACATTTTTTAAAAAGTGTCATAAAAGAAACAACAGCTCCTCTGGAATACTTAGTACATCTTCACTACTGCCAACAAGAGGACTGGTACTGTGAGTTTAAGAAGAGCCTCTAACTCAAATCCTGCATTGGAGACATTTTTACAGCACAGTTTGCCAGTGGGTATTCTGGTGGGTTTTGCTGGGGATGAGTGAGGGGCTGGCCCTACCATTAGAGGGAGAAAGAAGTGGCCACCTCATGCAGTAGATATTACAGAAGGGCTGTCATAGAAGGGCAGCAAATTATTAGTGACTTCTTGTTGTGTGCCTTCAAATCATGAACCAGTCATGGTATTTTCCTAGCAAGATTTGTTCATAGTGGGTTTGCCATTGGCTTCCTCTGAGGCTGAAAGAGTATGACTCGTCCAAAGCCACTCTGTGGGTTTCCATGGCTGAGCCACTGGATTAACCCTGGTCTACTGGAGTCCTAGTCCAGCACTCAGACCACTGAACCATCATGTTAGCTCTTATTAGTGACTTATCATTGCATTTGTAGTAACAAAGATAGGGAGGGGTGCTTTACTGCCTCATGAACATGCAAAAACTGCTTGATTGGCTCTGAGTGCCCTGCAACTTGACTTAGGGGAGGCACCATTTGCTGTTCTTCCTCAGGCAGCAAAATGTCTTCAGCTGGTCCTACCTGTATGCATGGTAGAGGAAGGAACCAGTGAATGTTTTTTGTCTGGGTCTAGAGCTTAGACAGCTACTTTTAAATGTAATTACTTACAGTTATGGTTCTAAAGCTCAGGAAAAGTAGTTAGTTACCATTATAGTTATGATTTCAAAAAGTAATTTCCATATTTCTCAAAAGTACCTATATGGTTGTTGTTTTTTTGTTACTTAAAAAAACCCACCAAAATGGCTGTTTTTCATCCAGCATCAGAAGGCATAGCATAAGCCAGTAATTAGGCCAAGTGAAGCCACAGCCCCCAACTATAAAAGTAACTTGAAAGTTACAGTTATACTACAAAAAAGAGTGAAGTTATCTCTTGTTCAGTTTTTAAACCCAGCTTAGATGCCTTTTTAAAGCATTTAAAAAATTAACAGAAGATGCATTTATCAATAGCTACTAACCAAGATAGCAAAATGCTCATTCTATACCTGGAGCAGACTTTGGGAAAGTTACTTTTTGGACCACAATTCCCATAATCCAGTGGCAATGCTGGCTAGAGGGGAAGTTGTAGTTAAAAAGTTACTTTACCACACTCCAGGCAGTTTAGGGCTGTAGCTATGAGGGGAGGCAGGGCAAAATGAGAATGTTGGCCCCCTCACAAGAATACAGTACTTCCCCCATGAAATGTCCTTGAGTCTCCAAATTTCCAGCATTGCAGGAACATAAAATTGCAGGTGAACAGTTAGAAATCCAGTCCAGGCACCCCAAGAAAAGGGTCTAGCAAGGTGACCAAAGGAATGTGAACACAGAAAATAAAAAAGTACTAAGTGTGAACAATTTTCAGTGACTCAGTCTCTCGGTGGTACAAAGTTTGAGACTGTAGGAAAAGTTCATTTTGCCATCTTGACCACACTCTGTTGTTGCTTGGCCACACACGTCTCCATTTTCACCAAGTTAGGTGAGAGGTTTCCCACCTGTGTAGTCAAGCCCCAGGGTTCAAATCCCCACTCAGCCATGGAAACCCACTGGGTGACCTTCGGCAAGTCACACACTCTCAGCTCCAGAAGAAGGGAATGGCAAAAACCACTCTGTACAAATCTTGCCAAAAAAACCCTGTGATAGATTCTCCTCAGGTTGCCATAAGTCAGCATCAGTTTGAAGGCACACAACAACAACCACAATGTTGATGCATGTTCATGTTCAAGGCAGGGGTTTGAAGCTAGCAGAGAGGGCAGAAATCCTTTGTGGGGCAAAGCCCTCATTCTGCCCACCCAGGTGGCTAGATCCCTGCCTTGAACATGCATGTACCCTCCAACATTACATAGATGGTAACCAGGTTGTATGTGGCTAAGCAATAACGGAGTGTGATCAAAATGGCAAATGTTATTAATGAAGAAAAACAGAGAAGCTAGGAGAAGCTGCAGTAGTTTGCTTTTGCCTAGACCTCCTGGGAAGGGCAAAATTCCACTCCCCCATCTCCTGCTGAGTTAATTAAAGTACTTTTGGACTTTGAAGTTCAGTTTGCAGTAATTGAAGTAAGTTGGGGACAAAGAGGAAAAGTGGGAGAAGAGAGAAACTGGGACATTTTAGAGGCAGCTGAAAAGAATGGACTGATAGATTTGGCAGAGCCTGCTAAATCAAGACAGGAGTAGGATACCCCTGAGATGTTAGGAGAGAAGCATCAGGAAGGCTGTTGCCTTTACCATCATTTTAAAGCACTCTGTTGAGCTAGCTACAGTTGGCTGTAATCAAAGAAGTGTTGGGCTAGAGAGGGTCTTGGCCCCATCTTGCAGGGCTGTTCGTAATCCGTAGCCAATCCCAGAGAAGAGACAGGCACAGCTGGGAAGAGAAATACAGTACATTGGGAAAGTTACTTTTGGGGCTGTCTTTTTTCACTTTCTGCAGTGTAGTCAGGTACAAACGCAAAAGAAAATAGAAAAGGGGACAGGCTTCTCTGTCATCAATAGTTGTGTACAAATTTCAGCATGGAAGCAACACCAGGCAAAATGCCTTCTTCTGGAGCAGAGCTAAGAAAAGTGCAGGAGCCCTGCTTCCTCCCACCCACCCAATGATCACCTTAGCCCTCTCCCCTTCATGGTTTCTTTCAGGGTTTGTCCTGTTTCAGGTCCCCTACCACCCAAGGTTTAAATTGAACATGATGGGTATTTCATTCATCTGTTGTTATTATGTATGTATGTGTGAAAAGTAGGCTTGGAGACTGCCATTGGGAATAGAAGAGCAGATAGGGGAGTGGGAGCTGCTGAACCGTTTCCCTTCCTGCCACCATTCCATTCAAAGTCATGCCGTCTTTCTGATTATGCAGGGACAAACAGCAGGAAAGGAAAGAGTCACTTGTTCAGACCCTGCTTCTGCTGCTCTTCTGTTCCCAATGGCAACAGCATAGGTTATCTTGGAAGGAAAAGAAAATTGGAGGTAATGGCAGAAACTGATCAGCAAATAAAGTTTCACCACAGTCACAAATTCACAAGGTGGCTTCAGGCAATTAACCATTCTGCCTGTTTTAGCCCATCATCTACAAAAATGGTAAACATAACGCTGACATCCTGCTACAGATCACTTTAAGGATTACGATTCTCCATGGATTGGATTAAGACTAAGTGATTCATGCTCTCTCTCTCTCTCTCTCTCTCTCTCTCTCTCTCTGGACACATATAGGACACATTAGTCACATTAGTCATTACTCAATTGAGTACTGTACTATTGATTTCAGTAGGATTACGGCATCACCATCTTTATAGTGCAATCCTATACACATCTACCCACAAGTAAATAATGTTGAGTTCAATAGGCTCTACCTCCATGCGAATGGGCACAGGATTGGTTGCCTGTCACATGTCCCTTTGACATATTCTTTATATTCTAATGAATCCAAAGCCAATAATATTTATAATAGTTCACAAACTGCCAACGTTTTAAAATCTGTGTTTCATATCTGCCCCTATTTAACAAAACACTATTTTTAATAATATTATCCATATGCAGAAATTCAATTTTAACAAAGAGAGTGAGAGAAGAAAGGAGTCATGAAAGAGACTTCAGTGAGAGAAAGAAAAATACAGTTTTATTAGATTTGAAGCTGGCCTAGTAAGCCAGCACACTTTTGTTACTGGGTTGAACTTGATAAGCTGTACATTTTTCTCTGCCTTTTATCCTCTGAAACGTCTCCAGCCCCTCTCTCCCACCTCCACCAGGCACTCTTCTTTTTGCCTTGATATTTTGTTAAACATATATCCACTATCAGAAGGACATTACTTCTCTGGGCCAATTTTCCTTCAAGCAGACATTAAAGGCCTTGTCTCTGCACTGAATGTTTCATACCAGTTGATAAAGAGATGAAAATGGTTTGCTATCGCTGTTAACGTTTCTTAACTGCTTTTCTTCCCTAAAATGGAATATTGATTGTAGGATAGAGGAGTGGGTGGGAATATACCCAATTTGTGAAACATGGAATAATGAAACAAACAAAAAGAAATAACCCTAATAAGCATTTAGAGTATTTAAAGGGTTTCACATGCATTATTTTGTTGTAACCCTTACAGCAGATAGAAGAATCCTCCACAGTTTGCAGTGGTTCCCCATCCAATGGCAAGCTCCTTCTACTGCCATTTCTGATCAGTGATCAAGGTATTTAAGAGGGTATTTAAAGATAAGATTAGACCGCATTTAAAGGCCAGGAAGCCAGGGCATGAAATTCAGTTCTGGCCATTTGTAGCCAGGCTACATCAAGGATCAAAGATTATATGCCTCTGACTGCCAGCTGCTGGAGAACAATTTTAAGGAAGAGCTCTTATCCTCAAGCTTGAGCCAGTGTGGTGTAGTGGTTTGACTAGGGCTCTGGAGACCAGGGTTCAAATCTCTGCTCAGCCATGGAAGTCCACTGGGTAAGTCACACTCTTTCAGCCTGAGAGGAAGGCAATGGCTAACCTCCTCTGAATAAATCTCCCAAGAAATCCCTGTGATAGAGTTTCTGTAAGTCAGAGTCAACTTCATGGCACATAACAACAACAATGGTCCTCAAGCCCTGCCTGTGGGCTTCCAAGAGGCAGCTTAATTGGACCCTTTGCAGGAAGATAGGTACTGGATTAGATGCTCCTTTGGCCAGGCCATCCGTCCTGCGGGACTCTTTTTCTTAAGTTCCTATAGTATTTTTATCCCATTACTGCAAACAGAGGGATACAGGCTGAGAGATAGCAACCTGCCTTAGTACCTCTAGTGACTTGATTCTAGAGGTATCATTCAGACCAGGACTTTGCCATTTGTAGCTCTATTTAATGGCTGGTGTAATTGTATTATTATTATTATTATTATTATTAGGTGGTATTATTAGGGTTTTAAATCTTGAGTTAAGTCTTGGGGGTCTGTGGCAACAAAAGATACTTAAGGGGGGGTCCCTGGTAAAGAAAAGGTTAAGAGCCATTGTCTTAAAGCAACTTAATTCCTCTTAAGGAAACAGAAATAACTGTAGCGACATGCATGAACAAAGGAGGACATTGCTGTTGTTGTGTGCCTTCGAGTTGTTTCTGACTTAGGGCCACCCTAAGGCAAATTGATCACAGGGTTTTCTTGGCAAGATGTGTTCATAGAAGGTTTTTGTTTGCCTTTCTCTGAGGCTGAAAGAATTGACTTGCCCAAGATCATAGAGTAGTTTTCTATGGCTGAGCAAGGAATCGAACCCTGGTCTCCAGAGTCACAGGAGATTTTCAGACAACACTGTTATAGTGTTACTATTCCACTTTATTTGCTATGGCTGCCTCCTGTTAAATCCTGGGATTTGCAGTTTAAGGAGGGGCATTTACCACTCTCAGCCAGAGAGCTCTTAGGCCTCACTAAACTACAAACCCCAGAATTCCACAGAAGGAAGCCAGAGCAGTTAAAGTGGAATAGTAACACTATAACAGTGTAGTGTGAAAATCTCCACAGTCCAACACTCAAATCACTACATGAGGCTGGCTCAAGGAGGACATACTAGAATGTATTTTATGACAATCTTCCTGCCTCTAATCCATTGTTTTAGATCAGTGATAGGAATAATGTGGCCATCCAGATGTTGTTGGGCTACAACTCCCAACAGCCCTACACAGCATAGCCAATAGTGAGGAATGCTGGGAGTTGCATTCCAACAACACCTACAGGGCCACACTATTCCCACCTTTGTAATTTAGATTATGACAGTAGTGGAGGGGATGATGGTAGTACAAGCCGGCATTTATGTATCAGGTTTGTAAATATTCCATTGCCTGGTTGCCAGTGACAAATAAAAATCACCTTGAGGCAACCAGGGAAGAATTGTAATGTGTGTTTTGTTTTCATGTGAGGCCACACATGTGTTTGCTCAGCTCAAGACATTTTCAAAGCCATTTACAATTAATATGAATGACCCAATTAAAAACAGTAAAAGTTCATGCTAAAAAAAAGCAATCACACATGGGGGAAGTATACATCAGAAGTTAAAAATTTAGGGAAATGGGGAAATGTTTGCCTGGTGCCTAAAACCATTAGTGCCAGGTGAACCTCCCTGTCAAGAGACTTCTGACTGTAGGATTCTGGGAGCAGTAGTCCAAAAATAATTTTTTCCAAACTCCAAAGACACTCTCTTCTCTCATGCGCTGGCCTCACTTGAGATTGCAGGAGTGCCAGGAGGTTAGCTTCTTATTAATTCTTTAGTGCCCAGGGGAAATGATGTGGGAGAAGCCATTCCCTGAAGTATCTATGTAGGAAACCATTTTCACATGACTAACATAAGCTGTGGAATTCCCTCCCTAGGGTGGACCCACTCTGCTCTCTTTCTGCTGCCAGATGAAGACCTTTTTGTTTATCTAAGCACATGGTTGTTAACTGTCTGTTGCAGAAGGTCTTTTAAATTGGGGTTCGAATGCCCAATTTAAATTGGGCCATGAAAACCCACTGGGTGACATTGGGCAAGTCACACACTCTCAGCCTCAGAAAACCCCATGGTAAGTCTGCCTTGGAGTCACCATAAGTCAGAAACAACTTGAAGGCATACAACAACAACAAAATGTTTTTATCATTATTATGTTTTAACTGCATGTTTAATGATTCTAAATTAATGTTTTTAATATAATTGCTTATGTAATTGTTGTTGTTTACTTCTATATTATCCATTGTTTTACTTGTAATTGGTTTTAACTTACAGAGCCAACTTGGATCCCATATTGGAAGAAAGTCAGGATATAAATTTAGTGAATGAATGAATCATAGCTATGTTTGACATAATATATTTTGAGGACTGAGACTGTTTGTGAACAAGATTCTTCAGTGCTATAACATGCACCAGTTTCCCACTCTAGGATTCCTATTCTGCTTCTCCATGCTCACCACTAAGATGACATCAAAAAGCCCCAGTAAAGGGAAGAAGAAATTTTGGCCGTTGAAATATTTTGAACTTCGCCTCCCACAATCATTTACTATGGCCACAGTACCTCACCATTGGCCATGCTGGATGGAGTGACTGGAAGATAAAGTCCAAAACATCTGGATGGCACCCTCCTTGCTATCTTTCTACAGATGGGTGAAGTTCTATTCATTCTGAAGGCCTTCAAGGACTGATTGCTTAGGGAGAAGAGGCCTTGCATAATGTGTTGGATCATTTCTTTGTTGTTTTATTTTTAATAGTTCATATTTTAACTGGTTTTAATATACATTGTTGTAGTCGTTGTCATTGTCATGTGCCTTCAAATCATTTCCAACTTATAGCGATCCCAAGGTGAACCTATCACAGGGTTTACTTGGCAAGATTTGTTCAGAGGGGGTTTCCCGTTGCTGTCCTCTGAGGTGGAGAGAATGTAAATAAGTAAAATTTCCTGGCCTGCCTGCCTCCCCCAATCTACTCTACCAGGCAGCACCTGCACCAAGAGATGCAGGTCTTTTCTGTAGCAATCAGGGCACAAGGAGGAGGATGTTTCCACCCATTGGCATACCTCACCTTCTGGAATCAGAAGATTCAGGTGAAGAGGAAGAGGTAGATTGCTAGGAATCTGCAGCTCCTGAAGGTGGTGGTCTCTCTGAGTCAGAAAAGCCAGGGTTGAGGAGGCAGAGGGGAGTCCTGCTCCCCAGCAGCAGGTTGCAGCCACTGAAGACCTACTGGCATCATTCATCAAACAACAACGAGACAAAGAGAGATTGTGCTGTTCCCCGCAATTGTTAAGTAAGACACACTGACCTGATCAGGCACCTGGTGACTTGAAGCAGCTGCCCATAAACCTCTCAGCCACTCCCAGGCAGCTTTGTTGCTTTCAACCCTCCTTCTTGGTGACTAGCAGTACTTTTTGGTGTTCATATTTTGCTGGCCTTGGATTGGTTATGATTTATGACTCCATTTTATTTCTTGCTGGCTTTGTCTATATGGACTACTGACTTGCTGAACAGACTTCCAGATTGGCTGACGACCACTCTCTTACCTCTCCCTTCATCCTGCTGGATACCCTGTGACTCACCTTTGACAAGTCTTACCACTCTAACAACCTGGTTCCTGTGTCACTTGCTGAATGGAGCACAGATACCCCCTCCTGTCAGCCAGTGAGGCTGCAACAGAATTGTGGCAGGGGCCCTGCTTTTGGTTGTCACAGCCTTGCTCTTTCTTTCAGGAGAGGGGTTGAAACATCCTTCTGCTGTGCCGCAATTGCCAGCTGAACAAACCTCCATCTCTCAATGTGGTTGTTGCTGGGTAAAGCAGGTTGTGGGACATTTATGACTGTGGCAGTAGTGTACACAATTGTGACTACACAGTGCCAGTGAATAGGGAGCCCTTGTTATTGTTGTTTGCCTTCAAATCATTTTCTAAGGCAATTACAGTAGGCCCTTGGTATCTGCTGGTGTTTGGTTCCAGTGCCCACCTACCCCCGTGGATACGAAAATCCATGGATGCTCAAGTTCCATTATATACAATGGCATAGTAAAATGGTGTCCTTTATATCAAATAGAAAAATCAAGGTTTGCTTTTTTGGAAATTTTTGTGTGTGTGTGTGTGGATATTTTTAAGCCATGTTTGCAGAATCTGTGGATAAGGAGGGCTGAGTATATCATGGGATTCTCTGGCTTCCTAGGGAGCAGTTACAAATCTGTAACTCTAGGTTACAAATCTGTAACTGGAGTACAGAATCCCAGGCCTCATGTTTAACTTTTGTATGTTGTGAATTTTAAACTTGTTTCTTTTAACTGTTGTTAAGCCACATTCAGTCCTGAACTGGGGGAAAGTCAGGAAATCCTTCCCCACCTCCCCCATTACTATTGTAGCAAGTGTCCTCAAACCAACTCTTATCAAGAAAAAAGACTGAAAGGTAAAGGCAGTATCACAGCCAAAGAGGAACCAAAAAATGGTACTAAGTTAGTTAGGAGGTCATAGGAAGAAAAATGTTTGTTCCCAACATGTTGAGACCAGTTTTTCCAGAGGAGTCTGGGTACCTTGCTTGAAAATACCATGAATATAACCTGTTTGATGCTAAAAGTAGCAGAGTAGGACTTTTGCAACTGACTATTTTTTGTTTGGGGTGGAAGGAGTAAAATGGGCAGAAAAGTATATCTGCTAACTTGCTGGGATTGCTGCTGAATTGTATTTTTTTTTTCTATCTGGCTTCCATAGCTTTATATTTGAAAAATGGTTGCTTAAAACCTGGACTAAGAATGAAGTGAGGTAATTGGGAAGGAGGGGTGGAAATCATAGAGTAGGAAAGGAAACCCAAATGTTTTGAATTTAACTATTAAGGAGAGTTTCCAGCTAGTATACTCAGAACTCAAAATTAAACAAATGAAAGAAACATGTTTCAATTTTTTGTTGGTTGCCTTTAAAAAAAAGTATGTAGACAATAATGTGATTAAAAGGAAATAAAGAAATGGAGGTTTGGCTGCTTTAACTGTTTGTGTACTAGAATGAATGTTCCATCCCATTAAAGGAGGGAAGGGGAGCTGGAGGTAACTTACATGGAAGGCAAAGCAATCCTGCTTCTCATTTCACTGCCAAAGTACTTTGTTGTAGTGGTGTGCCTTCAAGTCATTTCTGACTTATGGCGACCCTAAGATGAACTTATCACAAGCTTTTCTGAGGCTGAGAGTCTGTGACTTGCCCAAGGTCATCCAGTGGGTTCTCATGGCCAAGCACGGATTAGAATCTTAAGGGGAAGCCACACATCACAAATAATCCAGTTTGAAACTGGATTTTTTGCATGGTTCCTTCCTATGGAATCCTGGGGGTTGTAGTTTCACAAGATCTTTAGCCTTCTCTGACAGAGTGCTGATGCCTCACCAAACTACAAATCCCATGATTCCATAGGAAGGAGCCATGTAAAAAATCCAGTTTCAACCTGGGTTATTTCTCTAGTGTGGATGCCCCCCCTGGTCTCCAGTCATAGTCCAGCATTCCAACCACAATGCCACACTGGCTCCCCAAAATGTTTTGCAATGCATAAAACCCATCTGTGTTTACATGAAGCCCAGGTTTTCATTCATGCCTTGTAATGGGACTGTAAAGACATATTAGTAGTGCACAATTATTTTATGCCACAGAAGTAGGCAGTGCCAGGAGGTGATTTTGTGAATGTGAAATAAGCCTGTTTTTTAAAATTTATTTTAAAAATGTATTTTTATTCAAACAGGGTTTTGATGATTAACTCATGTAGAAGGGGGGCTCATTAAACACTATCCTTCTTGTTATGTTTTTAAATGATTTTACACTGTTTTAACTTAAATTGATGCTTTAATATGATAGCCAATTTAATTGCTTTTTTACTTTGGTGTCATCAGGCTTTCAGTTGTGTCTTGACCATGTTGTGAGCTGCCTTGAGTCCTATGTTGAGAAGAAGGAGGGATATTAAACAAACAAGCAGGTGAATTTAGGAGATTTTCAGACGGGAGGGGACCCCCCCCGTGGAGGTCGGGAGAGAAATGGGGCTGTTCCGCTTCCAGCACTCCATTTCATATGCCCCAGTCCTTCTCCTGATCTCCATTTGTTCTCCCTCCATCCTGCTTTCATTTTCCTTATACTACTTTCCACTATTTTTTACTAATGGAAACTTCCTTTAGTAAAAAAATAGCAGAAGGAAAATGAAAGCAGGACGGAGGGAGAACAAATGGAGTTCGGGAGAAGGACGGGTGTGTGTGAAATGGAGCCCTGGAAGTGGAATAGCCTCGTTTCTCTCCTGACCTCTGTGGGGTTTTTTCACCCCATCTGAAAATCTCCTTAGTGTGAAGTGCCTGGAAAGGGTTGCCAACTTCTCATCCCTGGAACTGTGCCTCTAACAGTTTCTTGAAACAGTGGCAACTGGTGGCCCAGCTGTTGATGAACCAATGAATCCACTCTCAGTTTTCAACTGAGCTTTACAGGAGTTGTCCAAGGCACTGAACTCTTCCCCCCCCCCTCGCTGCTCCCCTACCCTAAATAAGTTCAGCATCTTGGATGACTCCTTTAAAGTTCAGACTAAGGAGATTTTCAGACAGGCAAAAATCGCCCCTTGCCGCGCGAGCAGCCTCCCGAAACTGCTGCGCGGCAAGGGTCTTTTTCGGACGACGCTGTGCCTCTAGCGAAGCCGTCCGTGTCACTTCCGTGAAGCTTGGGACGGCTCCGCGTCATATTTCAATCACGGGCAGCCTCACTCTCTCAGCCTCAGAGGAAGGCAATGAAACACCATCTCTGAACAAATCTTGCCAAGAAAACCTGGTAATAGATTTGCCTTATAGTCACCAGAAGTTGGAAGGCACACAACAAGTAGTAACTGGACTGATCTACCTAATTCATCCTTCTAACGTCACCACTTGCAATGACCTCTTGAAGACCTTAACATTTGCATATGTCTACACAATCAATGATTATATTTTAGATGGAAAGGAGTTAAAATCTCTGTGATAATCACTAACTTTCCCCTGACTTCTCTTTGAGTTTCAGGCAGGTCTGGACAACTAGTGTGACACCATAATGAATTCTGTCATTTTGTGTCATCCCAGGTACTGCTTTTTAGCCAAGAGACATCTTTAATCAAGAGCAATCAACCACCACCACCTCTCAGCGGGCCAACATACATGGCTTCCGGAATGGATTGGGCTAAATGAGTCACCAATTCCATAGGCTTATCTTAAGATATTAGCCTAAGTTTGGTAAAATTTTGTGGCTGGCTGAAACAAAACCACCCCAAGAGTTACTGCCTCCCCTTCCCCTAAAAAAAAATAATTTTTTTGGCATTCCTATCTGCAAAAAGACTGCAAAAACCAGGACAGGGGAAGATTGTCAAGCACCTGAGAAGTCACAATATGGGCTTAGTGAGCTGTGTCCAGTTTAGTAGGTTACACATTGTTGTAGGTTTATGTAAACAGGTGGGAGTTGGTGAGAATCCAACACTCACTGCATATAGTAGTTTGTATTCCGTTTCCTCATTTATGTTCATTTATTGGAAGACTGACACTCATCTTGCCACAGACTTTTATTATACATCAGGGGTGGGAAATTATGGCCTTCCAGATGTTTTGGCCTATAACTTTCATCAGTCCAACCAACATGGTCAGTTGTAAAGGACTGTGAGGGTTGGGAGTCCAAAATGTTGGAAAGACCAGAGCTCTCACATCCTGAAATAAATGGAAAGTCTCCTTTTATCCTCCCTTGTACCAAATGTAAGGAACACTTAAGAAATTTAGGTCAATGAATTTGATAGGTACTGGTATGCATGCGTGCACACACAGACAGACAAAAGGAAGTGGAAGGGGGGAACTACACAGATCCACACATGTGCTTAGTTTCAAACTGTTTTAATTTTAATTGGTTTTAATCTGTCTTCTTTTAACTTGCTAAATTGTTTGATATGTTTTAAGCCTTTAAAATCATTTTTATTGTTTACATTGTTTACGATTGGTCAAGTTGATTTTATTGTACACTACTCTGAGATCTTTAGATAGAGGAAAGATATAAATATTTTAATAAAACAACAACAAACATTCTGCACCCTCCATAGCCCATGCATCTTTGAGTTAGGGTTCCCCTGTTGTTCAGTCCAGGAAGTTTAAGTTCTAGTTCAAGTTGCCCAAGACCACCGAGTGAAATTGCTTAGCAGGGCCATAAACTGCATCCAGGAGAAAATAACAAGGGACCTGTCTAAATGGTGAAAATACCTTTCATGGAATTTCCCGGGAATCCTACCAGTCTAAATGGGATCCAGCACCACTCCACACTATTCGGAAGGAGGGAGGTCCCAAACGGCAAAAACAACATACTTAAAACCTTTGTAGATTTCCCTGTACTTTTCCAAGAACTGCGAGGGAGGTGCACATCTCTGCTCATTTGGACTGTCAAATGACAGGAAACCAGAAAAGAAGCACAAAGCTGATTGGCTGGGCAAGAGCAGGGGCGGGGCTTGCTAGCAGGGCAAGCACCTGCTGCCGCCATGTTGGATTTTCACCTTAGCGGTTGCTTGCTAAAACAATAAAACAGGATCAATATTTTATGTTTTGCTTTTCTATAAAATTGGAGGATCACTCTGTTGTACCAGTGTACCTTCGATGACTTTGAAAAACAAAAACAAAATGGCGGTGGTGAAGAACTAACGGGAGTAAATAATTCGCAACCTCCATCAGGAATGTGAAGCTTATGGGGGCTTCTGAGGCCAGAAAAACCATTTGGACATGTCACTGCTGCTGTGAGATGCCCTTGTGTAGACGGGCCCAAAATTTAAAGGAAGAGGCAAAACAGGAGCAGCATAAAGTGGACCCACTTTTTCTGCATAGACATCTAAGGACATCAGACCCATAACCTGTTGTGTCCAGACACCCTCTCTGAATACAAGGTACTCCTTAGGTTTCATCTTCAGGTGCTCTCCAGAAGAAGGAAGAGAAGAAACCTGTATGGCACTTACAAGTAATTGTTTGGAGCTATCTGGGTTGGAAGATGCATCCTGTGGCATTGCTAAGGCTGGTGTCAACCCTCCCCCCTGAAGATATCACCTGGTATGGTTCGGCCTCTCCGTACCCCACTAGTGCCGCCACTGGATGCATCCTTTACCCCTGTACAGCATTACTGCTCCTGCTTCAGACATATCCTGCAATGAAAGCAGCATGGAGGGAAGAAGCACACCCCCTTTCTTGCTGCCCCTGAAGAATACCCAGCATTGCTCTTCTTATGTACATGAATCCATGGTTAATTTCTATGAATGAGGTCCCAGGGCTCATGTTTCTCTGAAGCCACATACTCTTAGGCCTAGGACTTTATCAGACCAAGCAACAGTGGCATCGAAAGGATGCCTAATGATCGTGAAAGGGTGCGCATACCAGACAACCTTGTCCTTTCACTATCATGTAATGTAAATGAGGCGTACTTTTTTATTGACAGGCCAAGCTGTCAATTGATCTCCTGTGGCACTTTTTTGTCAGCATTGCCAGCATTCGTGTCATTGTGCTCACATGAATGCAGTGTCAATGGGCAAACGCATCTGGTTGAGATTGCAACAGCCAGGTAGGGGACACCCTTTTTATGACCCCCCCCCATGTACCTGAAACTTTTAAAATGTGTTTTTGTGCTTGTGTGAACTTTTTGTGTATTTACTTTACTTTAATTGTTTAATTTCTCATGCTAGCATCTTCTCGCAAGAATCGGCACGATCTCAACCCCAGAAGTAAATGGAGGTCTGTTTGTGCTCTGTTAACTGCCGGGGAAGCCTCATTGATGAGTGGAAAGGTAGGCCTGGTAGGGGGTCTTCTTTTGCTGGCATAAAAATGCCACAATTTATGCCAGCAAGAGAACATAAATGGGGGATTGTCTGATAAAGTCCCTAGAGAAATATTGATTTAAGATGTGCCACAGATGCTGAGTAGTGAAGGAAAAGCATTTGGTACATATTTGGGAGCATCTCCTGCCTTTTTCTCATGTGCCAAGGCTGAGACCTTTCATTCAGAACAGTAAGTACTCTGGTGGCAAGACCCAGCCCACACAGAAAGCCCTCTGGGAAGGAAGGCCATGCCATGAGGTTCCTGCATTACTTAACAGAGAGTGGCAAAGGAACCAACAATAATAACAAGGATGGCCCAAGGAGGAAAATAATATATAAGTCTGGGGAGGGGGGAGAGATTTTAAAAGGGGGTATGACTACAGTGTCTGTCTGTCCATGTATCCCCTGGCTTTACCATGCAAATCCCAGTAATATTAATGAGGGTTAGGCACGCAACTCCTTTGAACAGTGAAAAGAGAAGACTCTATTGTCTTAATCCTGCCTGAAAACTTTAGCCTGCATATGGCATGAGAGAAGTGTTGGCATCCTACAGTGGCGGAGACCAAAGGTCCCATTCTCATGTCACCACCACACATACCGCAGCTATTGTAGCAAATTAGATGAGCCAATGGTAGTGGAATATGGTTCTCTTATTCAAATGCCTCTGGGTGGGCGGCTGGCTGGCTAGCTGGGGGATATGGCATAGCAAATAGTTACCCCTGGATCAGTGGTGGAGAGAGGAGAGTTGAAAGGGCAATTTAGTACAATGAATTAATTCCCTCCCCACCCCACCAGGTATTGAAGGCTTCCCCGCCCCCACACAAAAATAAATAAATAAATAAAAATCACAGAGAAATGGTTTGTATTTGGTCCAAATTCCAGCTTGCAAGTTGAGGTCATCTCACAGCCAACCAGCCCTTTTGTACAACTGACAATAGACTCATTAAAAGCACACCCAAAATGTGGACGTAATTGCTTATTACTCCAGACATGGCTTAAGACATTAGCACAAATTCCACAGATTTGTAAGGTCCCATTGTCTTTTCATTACCCATGCATGCAAATGACATGGGAGTCCAACAAACCACGGGCACATTCCAGGCTATAAAGAACACAGTTTTATTATGGGCTGAAGGCTGGGTTATTCAAAAAATAAATATTTGGAAAACATTTTTTTTTTTAAATTATGCAAGCCCAAGCAATTTCTTGTCTGTCCTGGATATAGTCCAAAGTAATTTTTGCTGCCAGATACTTCGGTTCTTGGAAAAGACAGGAAATTGAGGGGGCATACATGAAAGAATGGCAAAATAATGCAAGAGTGATGGATGAGTACAACCTCAAAAATCTGAAAGTTCTGGGTGCATCCAAAGAATTCAGTCAATTATTATTATTATTTTTGCAGGCTGAACCTATGTGTATTTCTTCAGAAGAAATTCAGAGACTTGCAGCCTTCTCTACATTGAATTGTTACTGACATAGGAGCTACATGAGAAATGGGTAGGAACATCTGAATAGCAATAAAGGACTTGCCACCCAGATGGCTATTTAATCAACAGCAAGGCCTCTGAACAAGTCTTGCCAAGAAAGCCCCATGATCGTTTCAACTTAGCATTAAATCAGAAATGATTTGAAGGCATGGGGCAATGCCAACAAAGTCAAGAGTATATATCTCAGCTACTTTATATTGGGTTAAACCATGGACTAGTGCAAGACAGCTGCCTGAGGTGAAGAACAAGATGGTGTCCTCTTCCAATCCAGGGGAAAAGTGACTGGACGGAGAGTTGAATCTTACCTGGTGATGGGTGAACATTCTCCATTACTCTTGAAAGTAGCAGGCTAGCTTAGGGGACGAAGCAGGTCACATGACACACATAGCTCTCTCCTCCCATCAGTTTGCTGCATCTGCTGCCTGAGACAATTGCCTCACTCTGCTTAGTGAGTTAAGTCAGAGGCCTATCCAGGCTACAACTCCAGCTACACTGTTATAGAGTAGGACCCCCTTATCTGCTGGGGATTGGTTCTACGGGAGCCGTGGATACTGAAAACCATGAATAATAGCAAACGCCATTGAAAATAATGGGACTTCCAGTGTAAAATACCATAGAGTTGCCTTGGAGGACCTAGAAAATGGCTAGAAGGGACACATTTTCTAGGAAGACTCTATGGTAGACGTGCTGTCTTGTGTCCCGTGGATAACTGAATCAGTGGATAATGAATCAGTGGATACAGGGGTCCTACTATAGTACTATTATTCTACTTTAACTGCAATGGCTGTGTCCTATGGAATTCTGGGGTCTGTAGTTTAATTGAGGCCCAAGAGCTCTCTGGCTGAGAATGCTAAATTCCCCCCCACTGGGGAAACTGCAAACTGCAAATCCCCAGGATTCCACAGGAGGCAGCCAGTGCAGTTAAAGTGGAATAATAGCACTATAATAGTGTAGTGTGATAATCTCCTCATGCAGAGGTCGTGTTCTCCATCCTGCTATCTTTCTTTCTTTCTTTCTTTCTTTCTTTCTTTCTTTCTTTCTTTCTCTCTCTCTCTTTTCTAAATGAAAGATGTTAAGGACCAGAACCTGGGACCTTTTCCTTGCAAAGCATGTGAGTTCCCATTGATGCATGCCAAAATCAACATCTAAACTTCATACATCTGTAAGAAGACACCATTGCACCATATCTTCCCTTGCTATCTTTATACATCTCACTAGCCCTTAATGGCTAAAAAGAGTTGGAAGGAACATGTTAAAGACAGGTTCATTAAAAAAAAATGAACTAAAAGGCAATAAAGAAGCAATAAGCAGAGTAACAGGCGATTTAATGAAGCCGCTTTTTAGTAACATTATCAATAACAAGTTAACCATTCTCACCGGGGAGGGAGGTGTTGCTGTAAGGACTTATGGGGGGGGGGGAGGGATACTTTTACAAAACAACACTCCAAGAGCTGAATCAGAGTGAATGATGCTACTCCCAAAGCAATGGCCCTGTTCTACCAATCTCAAGGCACAGCAGAGGTTCTACAGAGATAAAGGACTTTATCAGACACTGCAAAAATGGCGTCATAAGGATACCAGATTAACTGGGCATGCATACCAAAGGATGCCATGTTTTCACGTTTTTGTCTGGTCAAAAAGATGCTCTTTTTTATTGATGGGTCAAGCCATCAATAGATCTCCTGTGGTGGTTATTTGCCAGTATTGCCTGTGTTTGAAACCACACACCATTGTCCTCTCATGATTACAGCGTTAATGGACAGAACACTTCCAGGTGAGAACATGAAAGCCAGGTAGGGGATACTCTTTTTATGAACCTCCCCAATTTACTTTGAACTTTTAAAGTATGTTTCTGTGCTTGTGTGCACTTTTTGTGTAAATTTTCTTTTTAATTTTTTTTTAAAACCGCGCTCTTGTCATCTTGTGAGAGTTGCCGAGATCACGAACATGGAAGTAAATAGAGCTAGCATTTGTGCTTCAGTAATGCTGGGACTGCTTTTTCTCACTATTACAGATAAGCGTGATGAAAAGGGTTATTGTGCCGGGACAAGTATGATGTAAAATGTGGTAGGAAAGAAAAAAAAATTTGAAGGTTCGTTTGATAAAAGTCCAAAGTCTGTGTCATGGATGAATACATATCAGAATTCATTCACTGTTAGGTTTGTATCCTCTCTGTCACACCAAGTAGCTCATAATCGTATATGTGGAACTAACCCGCTTTATTTCCATAGCAATTCCATGAAGTCAGCTGTGCTGGGAATTAGTTGTATGTCCCTCTTGACATCTTAATTAAGCTGCCCCTCAATGAAGAAACTCCTGCTTTTTAAAATACACATTTTAATACATACAATATAAACACTAACAACAACACCCATAATGGCTGGCATCCTGTTAGTGGTATACACATGTGTAAGTTAACCCTATGCCTACAAATGTCTATTTTTGGGGCCCTCGAGGAGGTTGATATATTAGCATATTTCCTCCTCAGCAATCAAAGACATTCCCCTGACCTACCACAGATCTGCTGATACCCCTCACCCATGGGTATTCATGCCTGGAGGAGGGGGCGGGGGTGAATCACAATACCATCTGGCTATGTCCCTATAGCCAGACATGAAATGAGACAATCAGAGTTTCCCAGCAGACCTCAACAGGTAATGTAATTGCTTTGCATCTGGCTACAGAGACATAACCAGACACTTCTGCGAACCCCTCCCTCTCTTCCAGACATAAATAGTTGTGGAAAGAGGGGCTTCAGTGGCAATGTGGTAGTTCCAGAGGGTGATAAAATGGCTCAGTGTAGTGTAGTTTCATGTAAGGAACTACTGAGCTATGCTGAGCCATGCAGGATTGCAGCCGAAGTGTGAGAGATGGTCCTAAAAGTAAGTTTGGGATGCAGATCCAACATTGTAAGATGCCAACAGGAGCACCAGGACACTCAGAAGAGCATAATCCCTGTCTTCTGCTGATTTTGTTAACCAGTTCACCACATAACAAGGGCTCTGCTTGGCCTATGTGTTTGTGAGGAACTCCCTAACCTACATGACTGTTTCATTACAGTCGGCTCTCTGTATCCACAGATTCTGCATCTATGGATTCAATCATCCACAGCATGAAAATATTCCAATTCCCCCTTCCCTCAAAAAAGCAAACCTCGATTTTGCTATTTTCTATAAGGGCTGTCCCTCATAGGCCTTGTCTACCCCAAAAAAAAAAAAAAAAGAATCCGTTGGGGGGGGGTAAAAAATTCAAAAAGCAGCCGTTCAAATGCATAAGATCTGACTTCCAGTTGGTTATGGCGGACCGAACGGACTCTACTGAGGAGCTCTCAGGGAGATCCAGCCTCGCATGGTTTTCGCCCGGACTTTTGAACAACAAAAGTGGGTGAAAAACATCTCCCTGGCATGGGAGAATCGGAGGGGCTCACGGAGATCCATTGCCCGCCCAGCACCCCCGCAGATCGATGCGGATTGCAGATCATCGGGAGGAAAGGAGCGGAGGGGATCGGAGCTTACCGCCACCACGTGAGTGCAGCTGAGATTTGTCCCCAGCGTAAGTCCAGCCACCAATTTTAGAAAAAAAACCCTTGACAACTTATAAAGCATAAAATAGGTATTCGGTTGGATCCAGTGTTTATTTGCATCACAGATTGAAGTTTCATGGACATGTGCAGCCTAAAAGACTGTCAGTGAGCTTTTATAACGATTAAGAGACTCTTGTGCTGCATACAGTAAAGAAAATATAACAGAAATCTTGGAGATTCAAGAGAAAAGGAAAGAAATACAAAGAAAGATAGACAACTAGAGAAAGGGAAATATATGATTTTTACCTATCTTTGGTCCTCCTTCTTTTGAATTTTCCCTTAATTGTGACATAAAAAGAAAGAACTGTAAGCATTGAGGGGGGGGGGAATGGAGACAGCGTAAGAGTGGAATGGACACTTTGTTTCCTCTTTGAGAACACTGATACAATAACATATTTCCCATTATATCGCTCGGGATTTCCCTTCTTATTAAAACCCAGGAAGAAATGGGAAAAGGTGTCATGTGCCATTGGTATTTATACAGGCAGATAAAAGAAAGATATAAAATTGACTTGAAGTTGGAAGGTGTTGAAACCACAAAAACTGAATGGGAAAAAATAATACAGGCGGGAAATAAAAACATGATTTCGAGGTTTTACAAATTAATATTAAAATGGGATACAGAGGAAGAAGTAGTAAAACAAAATATGATAAGATGGGCACAGAATGTTGGTCATCCAATTGAACTAAATCAGTGGGAAAAAATGTGGACAACAAGAATGAAACATACATTGTTGCAGAATATTAGAGAAAACATACTTTAAAGATGTACTTTAGATGGCATTTGTCTCCAAGCAAATTGGCAAAAATGTATAAAAGTGTGAAATCAAATTGTTGGAAGTGCGAAGAAAAAAATGGAACATTTTCCCACCTTTGGTGGAGTTGTAGAGATGCTAAAAAATACTGGCGACAAATACAAAGGATAATTCAAGATATTATGAAAATCACCATCCCCATGAAACCGGAAATGTTTCTATTGGGAATGATTGAAGAAGAACTTGAAAGAAAGAATGGAAAGATGATATTCTATATGCTGGCAGCTGCTAGAATAGCATTTGCTAGCAAATGGAAACAAAAAGAACTACCATCGATGGGTCATTGGTTGGAGAAATTACTCGAGATGGTGGAAATAGATAAGCTATCAATGTTACTTAAAGGGAAAAATGTAGGAAAATTTGAGGAAGATTGGACTTTGCTATCGGACTATCTGAAAGTAAGATTAAATAACTCTATAATCTAACAAGAGTTGGAGACAAGACTCATGAAAGGAAATGTATAAATAAAAAGGTAAGTACATTTACATATGTATAGATACATAAATCAATTCGAAGTAAGGAAGGGAAGATATTACATTCCAATCTCTTTTGCAAGGATGAAAATGCGAAGGAGGAGGAGAGAGAGAGAGAAAGAAGGGAAAGGGAAAAAAAAGGAAAAAGAAGGTGAAAAAATAAAAATAAATAAAAATGGGAAGATACAAATTATCGAAAGAGATATATCATCTCTATATTGAATCTCCAAACTTATAAATAAGAAGGAATGAGAGTGAAGAGAGAAAATAGAAAATAAAAAAATTGAAAATAATAATTAAATGAATAAACACATAAGTAAGGAAGAAGGAAGAAAAGCAGACTCCTACACTTGACTTATATTCTTTCAATTCCTATCTTCTTATCTATCACTTTTCTTCTTTCTTTTTTTTCCTATTAGAATAAATGAAACGAACAGAGGTTATAGAAATATAAAAGGAAAGGATGCACAAAATAAAGAAAAATGAAAGCATGGAGAGACCGGATAGGAAGTCAAAGAATGGGAAGAATGTGTAGAATGAATGAAAGAATGAAAATAACCAAATAGGATGGAACAAAGAATGGAAAAGAAATAGTAGAGATGGATAAATGATGAGGAAAGATGAGAATATAATGTAGAATGTGAATATAATACGAGTATTTAAAATGTGTTTTCTTTCGCTTCTCTGTATATCTATTTATCAAGCTAAGAAAAAGATATGTAAATGATAAATGATGGATGGAAATGAAATGGAGTATGTATGATTATGCAAATTTTAAACTGGAAAAGACTATGAATAAAAAGATAATATATAAAAAAACAAATGTGTAAGATCTGCCTACATGATTTTTACCCCCCCCCCTAAACTCCATATGACCCCCCTTGCCCAGCTGGCTGGAGCGAGCGATCCAAGTGGTGGTTTTAAATCTCCCGCTGCTTTTTTTTATTTACAAAGGTGCCTGCAATCCAGATATCCATGATTATGTTTTAATAATTAAATATAAACATGAAAAAATGTAGCACAGACTTACCAGACCCTCGTCAAGCTGGGAAACCAACATGGCCACTGCAGCTCCTATCCCTCTTTAGTCCTGTCCCCTCTACCTGGCCAGCCAATCAGATTGCACTCCTGTTCGTATCTGTGCGAACAGGAGTGTACAAACGACCAATTATTCAGAAGTCACATGAATTAATACCTGAGATCTGGAATTTTGTCCGAATGCCAAACTGCCAGACTTTACAAGGTAATTTGCGGCCCCCCTTCTGAATAATATGTTTCTATTCAAACAATCGTTTGTACAGATTGTCAATCTTTTGAATGCCATACGGATTTTTGTGTGTGTGTGTGTGTAGACAGGACCATAGTTTTACTACACCATTGTATATAATGGGACTTGAGCATCCATGGATTTTGGTATCCACAGGGGGTTCGGGAACCAAACCCCAGGGCCCATTGTATATGCTATCTGGTTGTATATTCCTTGGAAGGGGATCTGCCTTCTTAGGGCTTCTCCCAGGCAGGGATGGTCCAACACGTTTTTCTGCCTCAGGCAGAGCAGTAATTTGTGCCCTGCCCATGGGAAGGTGCCGAGTACCCAAGGCCAGACAAGTTATTTTGGCACCTGAGGCGGAAAATCTCATAGGCACCTCCACCCAAGGCAGGTTGTACAAATACAATAACAACAGAGTAAATAATGATTTTTTCATATTATGTGAAGGCAAATAACTTTCCTGACATCCCCATCTGCCACTTGAGGTGGCCACCTCACTCTGCCTAAAAATAGGGCTGGCCCTGTTCACAGGACCCTGAGCACAGCAGTAGTGGTAGCAGTAAACCAGACAGACAGACAGACAGACAGACAGACAGACAGACAGACAAAATAAACCCCAGAGAGCTAAGCATCATGTCCTATTAAATATCTCATAGTCATGTCATCACTGCAGTTTTGTACAAGATTATATAAGGTCACATAGGTAAGGATATAAATGTTTGAATTACACTACATTAAATATTCAATCTAGACAGATCAAATTGCATCTACGTTGAAGCATAACTGTAAACTTCACCTGGAATATAACTACTGAATGACTGGTCTTATGAACTGTCACTTCAAAATACAGATACAATAACTAGATTATGACTAGAACTCAGCAAAAGGCTGTTTTGTGCTTTGGACATTGTTTTAGAGAAATTACATACAGGCCACCCCTGGTATCCATGGGGATATGTTCCCAGACTTACCATGGATACGCAAAGAAACTGTGGATAATGGCAAGCCCTATTGAAATGAATGACTTCTGGCCAGCTTCTGGCAGAAGCATATCATAGAATCGTGCTGGAGGACCTAGAAAATGCCTAGAAAGTTTTTTTTTTCAGACATGGATAAATGAAACTGTGGATACCAGTCCCATAGATATGGGGGCTGACCTGTTTACCCAATCCTCCAGGCAATACACTCAAAGTTTCCTCCCCCACCTCAAGGAACATATAGGCTGATGCCAAAATCCTTTTAATTATCTTATGCTGGTATAATGCCCTGGATGTAAAGAACTTTTGGGAGGCGTGGTAGTGAGGGACAACAGTGTACGCCATCCCTGTCAGGACAGAGAGCTGCTCTGCTCGCTTCCAAGTAACTTTGCAGCTAAAGGGGCAGCTTTATTTCTTGACAGAGATGGGTTTTGTTGTCATTCCCCCTTTTACCTCAGGTGCTGTGCTGCTGCCTACCTTGTTGCTGCCACTTACACCAGTAGTAAGAGGATTACAGTCTCAGGAACCACAAACACCTAGCTAAATAGTCTTAAATATATATTCATCCTTAAGGTATCAGCATGAGATATGTGAAATAATTAAGTGGTTTTAGATCAGGGACAAAGAAAATGAAGCTGTTCTGAAGTTCGTGAACTGCTGCTCCCTTCATCCCTCTTCACTGGACTTGCCAGCTACAGTTAAAGTGAGTAGCAATCCAACAAGAAGTTCTGGAACCAGAGCTTGAAATGTTACTCATTTAAAGGAACTAGTTACTTTACTTATCATTCAAAGGTAAATCACCAAGTTTCTCATTATTGACCATGACTGCACCATTGAAAAATACAGGGACATGCTCTCTGGTCCCCCAAGTGGCTAAATCAGATGTTGCACCTTGGAAATTCTGAGAAAAGTGCAAAAGTGCTTCTATTCCTCTTCCATTGAAAGTACAGTAGGACCTTATATCTGCTGGGAATTGGTTCTGGGAGGCGGGGAGGTGTGGATACTGAAAACCATGGACAATAGTGAACACCATTGAAAATATTGGGACTTCCAGTTTAAAATACCATAGAGTTGTCTTGGAGGACCTAGAAAATGGCTAGAGAGGACACATTTTATAGGAAGACTCTATGGTAGGTGTGCTGTTTTGTGTCCTATGAATAACTGAATCAGTGGATAATGAATCAGTGAATACAGGGGTCCTACTGTAGGTAATTCCAGCAGTGGCAATTATGGGCAAAAAAGTGACACTGTTCCAGCTTTTCAAAGAAGTAGCCCTGTTAGTCTCTTGCAGAGTAAAAAGGAGGAAGGGACAGGGGCAGGAAAAGAAAAGAAAAGAAATGTGGCAGGATCTTTAAAACTAACTGGATATAAAGCTTTAATGGATACAAACCCACTTACTCAGTTGCAGTACAGAGTGATATTAAAGCCTCAGGTTATAAAGCATATTCATATTGACCCCTGTAAAGATCTGAAAGCTGCCTATCACCTCACCAAGCCCTTTGAAAATTTAGGGCAAGGGACATGATTTGCATCTTTCTGGACCCTATTACATTCTATCACACTCCCACAACTGTATCAATATCCTTTATAACCTAAGGCTTTAATACAATTCTGGACTGCCTCTGAAGAAGAGGGTTGATATCTAAGAAAGTCCATGCTAAAATTAAAACCAGTTAGCTTTAAAGGTACTGCCACATTTCTTTTTTTTCCCCTACCCCCTCCTTCCCTCCTTTTTATACTCTTCCAGTTTGTTACTGCAAAAGCAACCAGTTACCACAGTAACTCATTAGAATGCCAAGTTGTTCCTAGCTCTGTCTGGGAAACCCAAAGGTGCATACCCCTGTTTTAGCTGCCATCATTTGTCCTATTACCAAGCCAAATTTGTTCAAATGGAGGGGGTGGAGCTGTTTATCTCAGGAAGTTTGAGTTTGAGCACATTTGTATTTCTGATAAACTTGCAAAATTCTCTGCTTTGGTTGACATAATGGTGTTGTCCACGTGGTGAAAATACTCTTTACAGAATTCGCTCAGAAAACGAAATGTCTTAATGGGATCCTGCATTGTTTTGTCGTGTTGTGAAGCGGGGGGCAAAAAGAGGAAAAAGTACATGAGAAAAGCCATTGCGGCTTTCCCCAACTTTAAAAAAAAATCTCAAGAGATATGCACATTTTTGCTTGTTAAGACAAGCAATTCGACATGAATTGCTTCCCCATGCAGGACACCGTGCAAACCTGATTGGCTGGATGAGCACAGGGGGTGGGGCTGGGTTACAGGGCCTGTGCCCCCGCTGCCATATTGGATTTTCGCTTTAGCAAGTGATCGCTAAGGCGATAAAATTGAGATTTGTGCTATCCTTTTCTCTCTTTTTGAGGAAAGGTGAAATTTCACTTGTGCCCACCATAGAAATAGGCATGTGGGGTTTATGGGGGCTGTAAAACCATTAAGACAAGTCAGAGCTGCTGTGACTTGCTATTACTGTGGAACAATCAGTTTTCTTCCCTTCCTGTAGACAAGCCCAAAGACTAGGATATAAGAATGTAAGAAGAGGAGGATTCATTTTCTGATGGCCTGTTGTTTTCCTCTGAACACCTCACCTTCAAGAGTTTTGGTCAAGAATTGAAAACCTGAGCCTGACAATCAAAAGCACACAGTATAGCTCAGTGCAAACCATGGGCTAAGCATCCAAATGTAGAAGATCCAAACTGTAGTTTAGAGCTATTTCCCTGCTTGCCTTTTCCATCTGCCCAGTACTTGTTTGAAAAAGTATGTGTCCTATTTACAAAGTGCAGCAATTGTTTGAGGGAGAGTAATGGCCACATCTTGGTTTTTTAATCATTTCTGATTTAGTGTGGAATGATTTAAAAAAACAGAAAAACTCCAAAAGCACATACACACAGAGCACAAACTGCGATTTACAAACCAGCTTCAAACCATGATTTGATATCCTAGTTGGCAATCTGGCACAACCCATGCTCAGAATGTACTCTGTCCACCTCCACCACCCACACATTACTATGCACTAAATAAACAAGGGAGATGGGGAACAGGACTGTATCCCCATCCTGAGATGCCTCCTGGCCTCGTAGGCTCAACATGTGTGCATTTGAGAGTAGAGTAAAAGTGGGTCTGTGTCCATATGGGTGTACATGTATAGGCTTCCTGTGTACAAGTCAGAATGTCTGGCAATTTGGGTCCCTGCCCATGTGGAAGGACCTCTCTGCACATAACCTCTATTTCATACTACTACCAAATAACTGCCTGCTGGGGGAATACAATGAACTGTCATGTCGGCAGTGGGTGCCACAAGTGGACATGATCCTGCTTCCCCCCCCCGCACATGTTCACTGAATCCCTCTGGAAGTGGGAGGGATATTGTCTGAAGGAGTCATGGATTCAGATGCAGCCAGACATGTTTAAATGGGCCTAAGGATGGGAAGCTGCATTTAAAGTGAGGCAGATGGCTATAAGGGACTGGACTTTTTTGGCTGTGGCACTTCACTTGTAGAATGCTCTCCTCATGGGAGGTGGCTTCAACAAACAAAAACAGTAACAACAACAAAAACCTTCCGCTCCTTCTAACCTTTTATGTATTTTCTCCCTTGTTGCCAGTGTTGTAAGCCACTAACATCATCTATTTCTTCATCAACAACAAGAATAATTTGTGCTGAAGGAGGCATAAATAATTTCTTTCCATCAATACAGTTGGAGCCTTGATTGACCAGGCCTGGTCTTCTAAATTTCCCTACAGTGTTTGTTTGTTTGTTTGTTTGGGGGGAGAATTCTCCTTCACTACCTTTTGCTATTGTGTTATTGTGGATTTATTTGTTATTGTGAACCACCCAAGACATTTTGAATTACAAGGCTATATAGAAGTGAGTTAGAGCCTAAGGTAAATACCCTGAAGACACCAGATCCCATCTGATCTTGAAAGCTAAGCAGGATCATGCCTGGTTAATACTTGGGTGGGAGACCACCAAGGAATACCAAGTGCTGTAGGCTATATTTCAGAGCAAAGGACTGGCAAAACTAGTTCTTCTGAGTATTCCTTACCCCAAAAAAAAACCTATGAAAATCATGAGCTCTCCATCAGTCAACAGGCAACTTGAAGGTACACACACACGTAGGTTAAATCCACAAATAAAAGTTGATTTCTGGTTTAATAACTGGCACAGCTAAGTCCTAGGGGTGCAGAGAGAGCATGTATGGCAGAGAAGGAACTGCTGCTTCCTAAATCAGGGGTAGGAAGTGTGTGACTCCAGATGTTGCTGAACTGTAAATCCAAAAACTCCCTACTCAGTCCAGCCAATGGTGAGGAAAGCTGGGAAAGCCACATGATTCCCACCCATGTCCTAAGCCCTTCTGGGCTCACATCAGCCATGGCAGAGGGTGAGAGTGGGGTGGGTACAACTCTTTTTCCTTTGTGGCCAGTTGGTTTCCCCTTCCATTGCTCCCCACAGGACATGAAATGGTGCCGCCAGCTTCAGGTCTGGGATAATCCCTTCCATTCCCATTCTTGGGGTATGTCTGTGGAATGAAATGGCTCTGGGTCCAGAAGACCCAAAGCCTCCCCTAATCGCCTGGGTCCAGGCCAAAGGTACCCTTTTTTCCATGGCGGCCGCCCAAATAGCCAGCGATGGAGAACCAGCCTTAGTAGTTGAGGTTCCACTGCGAGGAAGAGGGAGGGGCCCTCTGCAATGGAACATCTCTTTCTTTGTGTTTGGACCCCTCTCACCCACAGAGGGGCACTTGGTAGTGTCCTGAGGCCCCCAGAATGCCTCCTTCCTATGTCCCTTAGGATTGTGTCCAAACCGGCATTTTTCCTCTGTTAATACAGCTGCAACCTTCCCTCCAAAGAATCATATACTGTACATTTATTGAATCATACAGTTGAAAGAAGCCACATGGGCTATCTGGCTCAACCCTGGGCTCAATGCAGGATCTCCAGCTAGAGCATCCCCAGCAGGTAGCTGTCCAGCCTCTCTTTGAAGACATCCAGAAAAGGAGACCCCACCACCTCTCTAGGAAATAGATTCTTAAAATGAGGTGTCCAGAACTGAACATGGTATTCCAGATGAGGCCTGACCAATGCAAAATATAGTGGGACTAGTACTTCCATCAACTTGGAAACTATGCTTCTATTACTGCAAGATAAAATAGCATTTGCCTTCTTTGCTGCAGCATCACACTGCTGGATCATGTCCAACTTATGATCAACAATAATCCCAAGGTCCTTTTGACATGTAATACTGCTGAGCTATGTCCCCCCCCCACCCTAAAGCTGTGCATTTGGTTTTTATGGCATAAATGTAAAAATGTTGCATTTGTCTCAATTGAATTTCATTTTATTAATTCTGCCCAATTTTCAAGTTTATTTTCTAGTTTATGTAGTTCCTTTTGAATTCTGTTCCTATCCACCAATGTGTTAGCCACCCTATCTTCTTTTCTGGTAAAGCTCCTATGAGTTTAACAACTGCAGTCAGAAATCCAGCCAAGAAAATCCCTGCAGTGCAGTGCAGGGAGGGAGTTGCAGAAAATGGGATCTGTTGGTAAATTCAAATGGCAAGAAGTCTGTTTGAGAATTATTATTTTGGGACACACAGTTGCAGACTTAGATTTGAGCAGCCACCCTATAAATTTGTGTGCGTGTGTGTGTGTGTGTGTGTGTGTGTGTATATACACATACTGGTGTCAGGTTCTCCATTTAGAGTGTTACCTTCTCTAGCTTTGAAGTCTGTAATGATTCAAAAGCATCAAGAAGCTGCTACAAATGTTAATAAAATTAAAGCCATCTGAAAGTAGGATTCACATGTGCCTTTGAAAGCTGGTCTGTGATCAGTTATTACCCTCAATTACCTTGTTGTCCACTCTTTTTAGCTCGGGGTTAAACTCTTAACACTTCCCTTTGAAGTGGTTATCCTTTTATCTATGACCAGACTGAGGAATTTAAGGGCAATAATCAATGTGGGCTTCATAAGAATAGGAGAGCCAAGGCAACAGAAAATAGGTGTGAATGTCCCTTTAACTACGGGCTGAGTTTCTTTGGAGTGGAGGGGGAAAGGAAGGAAAAGAAGGGAGAAGTGGACACATTGTTCTCAGTGATAGGATCTCTTTAAAAGAGTTCTGCAGGGTGGGGAAGACGCAGCAATTTCCAAATCAGCACTAAAAAACTTAAGCTGAGGGGTGATAATTTGGAGGAAGAACAGCAGCAAGGGAGTGGGTCTCTCATCAAAGGGAGAAGAAAAAGTAATGAAGCACAAAGATACAATTAAAGTATTGGCTTAATCAGGGCTTTGATGTCTGACATGGTCCATAACACTGTTAAAAGGAGAAAGCGAGATGGATTCTCCACTCTCATCCAAGCAAAGAGATCTCACTGAAAGACAGGCACACACCCGCCATGGCCATCTTTCAGTTCTTCCAGAAAATAGGTGGTCTGGGGGCAGAAGGGTGGGTTTAAAGCATAGGCTGTTGCATACTCAAGAGCTAATTAATGTAGGGAAAACATTTATCAAGCAGTTAAAAAGCCAGTGCAGTGGAGTGGTTAGCATAGCCTACACACACACACACACATGCACTGCAGCCTCCAGAAGTGTTTGATGACAACTCCCATCACCTCTGGGGGCAACGGGATTTGTAATCCACCACATCTGGAAACCAGAAGGCTAGGTTTCCAGACCAGGAGTGAGGGAAGCCAGGTTCAGACTACAAGCCCAGAGCTGTAAGTGCACTGGGTGACCTCTTGCTGCTTGTAATCTCTTATCCTGTCCCCTCAAAAAGAACAGATGCTAGGAAGCAGAGAGTGGCATGAGATGTTGGGAAAGCAAAGCTGCTAGGTGAACCTTCCAGCCTGCCCTGAATCCCCTCAGGTAAGCCTGCTATTTTCCTCAGGAGGTGTCATAAAAGTCAACTGCCACTCCAGTCTGCTTCTTCTGTTTCAAAACTGGGTTACAGGGAACCAGAATCTGGTCCTTGGCCTCAGGCAGCAAAGTGACTTAGGCCTGCTCTGCAACTTACTTCAGGGGATTCTTGTGAGGATAAAGCTGGAGGGGGGTGGGGGACAAACAGGAAGACCTATGTGCAATATGGCCCTGGGCAACACAAACAAAAAGCAGGTCCCAAGTCGTGTGATTGATTTTTTTAAAAAATGAAAACCATTTGCGCATATTGGAATCCCAATGTCACCCACAAGTGCATTGAAAGGGTGGGGAATCCACCTCTTAAGGTTTGTTCCTAGTCATTTTTATGGAGAGTACTGTAGCATAGCAAATGCTCATTTTTGAACCCAGATCTGCAAAACTTTTGACTCTTCAAAGGTTTTGGCCTTCAACTCTCAGAGCTTGGAAACATTGCTTTTTGAACTGCAGCTCACTACTGGCCATGCTGGCAGGTGTACTGTCTAAAAAGTAACCTTTCCAATCAGCCACCCAATGGTAAGGCATTGTGGGAGTTGTGTTCCCAGCTACCTGGAGGACCAAAAAATTCCCATCCTTGTTCCGATCTACATTAATCAATAACGCACATGTGTGAACGTGCTGTTTGGAAGGGATTCACTGAATCTTTTAATCACCTAAGAGAGTGGTTTTATGAAACAGCCCATACAGTTTCCATCTTAAGCAAATCTCCACAGAAGGAAACATAATAGCCAGATCATCCAAAGAGCCAGATCATTTTCAAAGAAGTACAGTTGGCCCTCCACATTGGTGGATTTAACTTTTGCGGATGTGATTATTTTCCGATTATTTGTTGCCACCTCTGCTATTGCCTTATGCCATTTTAAATAGGGGCTGCAAGTCTCACAATACTGAGATACTATCGACGTGTGGGAAGACTTGTGAGTTCCTATTAAAAATGGCATAGGGCAGCAGCGGAGGTGGTAGCGAGCCTCGCCAGCCGACACCTTCTGCCTTGTGAAGGAACCCCGCCACCTCGAAGGCATCCACAACAGATTGAATCCATGGATCATACTTTTTGTACGTGTTAAATACAATGGGGCTAGAGATATTCAGTTTTCCCACTTTCATGGGGGTCTTGTGCCCCTAATCCCAGTGAACGTGGAGGGCCAACTGTAGTTGTGTTAGTCTCTCGCAGCTTAAAAAGGTGTAAGGGAGGGGAGAAAAAGTGTGGCAGCTCCTTTAAGACTAACTGGTTTTTATTTCAGCATGAGCTTTCTTCAATACAAACCCCCTTCTTCAGAGGCTATCCAAAGTGGTCTTAAGGCCTCAGGTGTCAAGGATAGTGATATAGTTGTGGGATGTAATAGGGTCTAGAAAGATGCTAATCATGTCCCTTGTCCTAAACTTTCAAAGGGCTGGGTGAGGTGATACATGTCTTTCAGATCTTTACAATGGTCAGTTAGTGTTGGTGTGTGGAAGCAATAAATCTGTTTACCAAGGACTTTTATCAGACTAGCCTCTAAAAACAGTTCTTTTGCCAGCATAATTAAAGCCATTTTTATGCTGGCAAAAGAATGCTTCTCACCACACTTACCTTTGTCTCCCAGCAAAGGCTTCCCCTGCAACGAAGAGGAAGTGAATGGAGCTCTATTCACTTCCTCGTTCCAAATCCCTTGGAGTCTTGTGAAACTTCATCACACGGGAAATTCAAAAATAAAACAAAAAATAAAACAAAAAAGTTTTTTTTTTAAGCACATACACACACTTAAAAAGCTTACAAGTAAGCTGGGGAGGATCATAAAAAGTGTGTTACTTACCTGGATGTCACAATCTCACCTAGAAGTGTTCTTGCTGGACCAACCATTCATGCTGCATTCATGTGAGTTAAATGGCACAAGGTTTCATATGCTGGCAATGCCGGCGCTAAAGTGCCACGGGGGATCAATTGATGGCTTCAGCCATCAATAAAAAGATACAGGTTTTGGCCAGGACATAAATGCAAAAGGGCAATGTCATCTGATATGCGCGCCCTTTTGCGTTATGATGCCGTATTTAGTGTGTCTGATAAAGTCCCAAAAGTCAGTTTCCCTAGATTCAAAATTTTGTATATGTATGTATGTAGTGTGCCATGAAGGCATTGTCTTTGTTCCAAGGTACAGTAAGAGATTTACAGGTTGCTTTCCTAGAACAAGGAAATTACAAAAGAAAACTAGAAAAAGAAACAGCTGAATTGAATTACATTCACAAATTCCGGTCCATTAGCCAAGGTATGAACAAAGTCAATTAACACTAACTGACAATTGTGAAGATCTGAAAGATCTGTATGATTTCATCCAGCACTTTGAAAATTTAGGGCAAGGGACATCTACAAAAGCTCATGCTACAATAAAAACCAGTTAGCCTTAAAGGTGCTGCCACAGTTCTTTTCTTTTCTTTTCTCCCCCTCCTTTCTTCCTTTTTATCATCCAAAGACAGTTTCTAGGATGTACCTTTTAAAATGTGTTGCAACAGCTCCCTAAGGCAGCAAAGGACACACAGGTGGCTTGGATCCCTTTGATCCATGCCTGGCAGCACAAAATGAATGTTGGCCTTGTCTTTCATCCAAGGCTGATTCAGGACTGGCCAGAGGCTCAGGCTACCTAGTGCCAGTGCTGCCCACTCTGGCTCATGGCCATGTGTCAAGTTCTCTAGCCAAAGCAAAAGGCTCTTTCCCATTTTTGGCTTCCTGAGCCTTTCAATTTTGGCCATTTGGGGATAGCAGGGACCTAATTTGGGGCTTGCTGGACGCAAAGCAGGTGGCTTTAAACGAAAAAGCCTTTAAGAGGCAGATGCATTGTTTTTAACTGTACTGTTTTTCATGGCTTTTATTATTTTTATAATTGTATATGAGGTGTGGTGCTGTAAATGTTGGAAAAGGACCCTAGGAAAGCAGGGTTTGAATCCCGCTCAGCCAAAAAAATCCACTGGGTGACCATCGGCTAGGCACATGCTCGCAGCCTCAGAGGAAGGCAATGGAAAACCCCTTCTGGACAACTCTGGTTGAGAAAACCAGAGAGCCCTCTGGACGATATGTAACAACAACAGTTCAAATGATTTGACATTGTTAACAGTTTAATTCCATTGTACTGTTTGTCTTTTGTATGTTTCCATCTATATTGTACTGATTTTCACTTGTAAGTCACCTTGAGTCCCAGTTTTGAAACATAAATAAAGATTATGATGATAATTATAATGATAGCACCACCACGGAGCTATTACTTCTGTCTGACTAAATCCTCCCCTCGCAACCCCGGTTTTCACTGGAAACCATATTTCATGAGAGCTAGTATAGGGTAGTACAGTGGTTCTTAACCTGTGGTCCAGACACCCCCAGGGGGCCAAGTTGTCCTCATAGGGGGTCAGTGAAGGCTTGAAGGCTGCTCACCCCACTCCCTGCCTTCAGTAGAAGTGGCCACGTGACAGGAGCCAAGGCAAAGCCTGGCTAGTGTAGTCCACACATTGCCATTCAGTCGGCTCCAGTGACAAACTTGCAAGAAGAAACAGGAGAAAAGTCTTCCCTCCCACTCCAGTGTCTCTGAGGGAAGGTTTCATGGAAGGTGTAATTGTGTTGTTGTTGTTGTTAAGGTTTTAAATTTTGAGTAAAATCTTGGGGATCCATGGCAACAAAAGTTATTTAAAGGGGGTCCCTGGTAAAGAAAAGGTGAAGAGCCACTGGGGTAGTACAAAAAGTGCTGGATTTTAAGACCAGGATCCAAACATTTGGGAGAGCTTGGCCCAGTCACTAGCTCCCTGCCTAACAGACCTTGCCTGAAGGTCAGCAAGGCCCTGATTCCTTCTCCTGGATATTTTGAGGAGGAGGAAGGGTGAAAGGGAGTCCCCTGGAGGAGGAAGGAGGTATTAAAATGCACCAGCGTGCTCCTTTGAGCATTTCCTGGTCAAACCCTGCTGATCAGCTGAGCCAGCGATGGGAAGGGGGAGGCAGTCTAACAGCTACTGCAAACTACAACCTCATTCACCACCTTGGTTTTTTTCCCGGGTTGTGAGGCCATGTTCTGGAATAGTTTCTTTCTGACGTTTCGCCTGCATCTGTGGCTGGCATCTCCAGCTCCTGCTCTCTCTGCAGTGCAAACTGTTTGAAAGATTTGACAATAAGTCCAGCATTTGAGCAATCATACAGGAAAATGGAGGGGCTGCCCATCCATATCTGTAGATCATATATGGATAACAAGATGTACTGAGTGTAGTTCTTGTTGAACACCCAGATTTCTCCATTCACTGTGGGCGTAGGGACACCATGCCCATTGTAGTGGAACAGGACCCTCTCCTCCTTGATATTTCAATGCAATGATGTTCATAGCTTCTTAACTTCATCCACTGTAGGGCCAAGGCTCTGCTTGTATCGGGCCTTGGTCTCCAAAAGTCCTAGTCCAACACTCAAATCACTGCACCATACTGGCTTACTAAACTACACTCAGTACATCCTGTTATCCATATATGATCTACAGACATGGATGGGCAGTCCCTCCATTTTCGTGTATGATTGCTCAAATGCTGGACTTATTGTCAAATCTTTCAAACAGTTTCACTGCAGAGAAAGCAGGAGCTGGAGATGCCAGCCACAGATGCAAGAGAACCATCAGAAAGAAACTATTCCAGAACACGGCCTCACAGCCCGGAAAAAAACCCAAGGAAAATCATTCACCACCACTTACCAGTGTGGCTGCAATGAAGAAGGCCAACAGGTTCATTTGAGTCTGAAATATTAGGATGCTAACTTCTTGGTTCAGCATCCTAATATTTCTTCTTCCTCTTTGGCTTCAATGTACCCATTGCACAGAGATTACCAGTGTGCAGTAGCCACTTCCAACCAGGCAATGTCCACGTGTGGAAGGGAATGGTGGAGCTTGTGGTCAAACATAACTGGAGGGCACAAGCTTTCAGGGATGCTGTGTCAAAAGACATGTGTCTTCAGACCTCTGAAACTGAAGCTCTGGATGGGTTTGTAACCTTGACTACACTGTGGATGCATCTGGAATGGTTATTTGGCAATTGAAAGGATTGGTCCCTGACGGGACGGTGCCTAAGCCTGCCATTTGCAGTTATTTTTCTGCAACTTCGATACTCGTTGTGTTTTGCTTTTGGTACTTGCTAACAAATGTTCTTTGCCAACTTTGGAGGGAGGTGGTAATGGTTTCAGCTGTGTTGGAGAAAGATAAGAGCAAAATCAGTCTGGGAAAAAGAGGCTGTCTGATGTAAGGGAATGTCATGTCATGTCATGTCAAGGGACGATGGTTAGCCAGTGGTATTAGAGCCAGCCAGATTTTATAGATTATAATATGTTTTTAACAAAGTGTGTAGCATTTAAGTTTCAGTTCTCAGCAACAACCTTATATGGTATGCTTCTTGGATTTCTGACAATAAAGTTTTCTGATGAATTCTGAAATGGTCGTTCACTGAATCTGGGAATGCAAGTACATGACAGCAATCTTGTTCTGGGCGGTAACATACAGATTTTTTTGGGGGTGGGAGGGAGTCCATATTATTTATTTTACACCATATAAATGCCCTGCCTTGGACTTTAAAAATGTGAATGCTGGGGTTATTTGCTGCAAATAAAGAATAATTGTTTTCTAAGACACCTAGGAGATTATCAGACTCAGGCAAAGAGCCTGCGAGGATGACCTCACTGTGCCGTGTAGTTTCGCATGTGTTCTCATCCTCACGTGCTGCCTCCGTGCAGACTCTGTGCTGAGTGGAGAATAAGCTGTCACTTTTCATTGATGGAAGTTTCCACCAATGAAAAGTGAGTGTTTATACTCCACTGCAGCACATAGTCTGCACAGAGGCAGCATGCAAGGATGACAAAATGTGCAAAACCGTGCAGTATGGTGACATCATCCTCGCAGGCTTTTTGCAGCCTGTGTCTGATAATCTCCTTAGTAATGTTAGCTCAATTCACAAATTGCTGGCTTCAGGAGGAGCTGAAAAACACCCCTCTTCTTGTATTACTTTTGGTAGGGACAAAAAGATTATGTTTTGGGGATCCACCCATTCTCTACAAGTGGGATCTCCAGATCTGTGCAGGTTCGGTTCCAGGGGGCCCCATGGATGACAAAAAACATGGATAGTCATGCCCCATTATTATTAAATGGCTGTGATATGTGTGCGGATGCATCAACATGTCCACATACATATTGCTGCCATTTTAAGTATGGTACGCAACAATCTGCAGGCAGTTGAAACCAGGGACCAGGAACCCGCAGATGGGGAGGGCCCACTGTACTCAGAATGCTGTATGGTGTGTGTGTGTAGAGAAGTGATTGTTCAAATTTTCAACAAAACTCAAACTGGCATTTCAGAGGCACATCTTTTAGACAAGACTGACATACGGATTGTGTGTGGTCCCTTAATGTTGTTGGTTTGAGAAAAACATGAAGGAGAGCATTTTTAAAATGGTATTCCCCCCATTTGAAGACTGCAGTGATACAATCCAATCTATTTCTTCTTTCTGCTGCATGTGGGAACCTGGCCCTGTGTGTCCTCTTATCACAGAACTGCTGGGACGTAATGGATTTATTTTAGAAGGTCACCATGCTCTCTTTTGTACTTCCATGGCAGGATTATCTGTACATCTGTTCAGTTCAGACTGACCTGCATAATCCAGAACAGAAATGCAAGCCAAGAAGATGCACCATGTTGAGATGTTTATGTATAACTGCCTTCTAAGTCAGGGTGGAAGGACATAGGCGAGGTTGGAAGTAAGCAGGAGGCTGATGACCACCACCCCTGGTCCCTCCCTCCAGGGTCATGGTGGTGAGATTTTTATGGAGAATGCTGGGAACTGTAGTCTCCTAAAAAGTAATTTTTTCCAGTCTCTGCCCTGGTGATGCTAATCTGCATAATCTCCTGATCCACAAGAAAAACAAAGAGTCTTGTGACACCTTAAAGTTTAAGGTTTACAAGTTTATTGTAGCGTGAGCTTTCATGGACTATACATCCTGCCTCATCAGAGGCACGGAGCATTAGCCAGAATTTCAGGTTGTATATACAGTGCACTGCTTGTAGACAGTAAGATCACAGGAAAATTAAATGCAGAAAATCCTGACAGTGACAATTACCTTATTAACACTGACCAGTCATCAAACGGTTGTTGGTAACATAACCATCTTGGCACCAGGTTAGCCAATTAACACATACAGTGTGGTAAGGATTCATTCTCCCAATGGGAACCTTTGGTGATAGACTGCTGCCTCCCAAGCTGTTGTGACAATCCAGGGGTGGAAAACTGTGGCCTTTTCAAAGTTCCCACTCTAGCGAGCATTATCAGTGCTAAAGGATTATGGGAGCTGCAGTCCCAGAACCTGAGCCACAATTGCCCACCAAATCATGAAGTTGTTAGTTTTTAAGGTGTAACAGTTTGTTGTTTTCTTTGCAACTGGCAAACAAGGCTACCATCCTGAAATGGATATGCAAAGTGGGGATTTGATTAGAAATAGTAATGCTGCCCTCATAAAAACAGGTAGATGAGGGCAAGGACCCTGAGCCCAGTGGATTTCCGCCCGCCCCCCGCAACCTGAGGTTTACAGCTCCTTGTTCCAGCTGGGTTTGTAATGCTTAAGCGGTCAATAGATCTGCCGGCATTGCTCGGTGTGTGAAACCTCCAGCCCTTTAAATCTCATTGCTGCAGAGTAAATGGCTGGATGTGGCACAACACTTCCATGTGAGATCATGATACCCAGATAAGTGACGAACTTCTAATGACACTCCCCAGGTTACTTGGAAGTTTTTAAGTGTGTTTAGGTGCTTAGTGTAATTTAAAATGTTTTATTTTTTGTTTTATTTTTGCATTTCCTGCACAATGAACTCTTGTGAGAATCCGCAAGATTTCAGAAGAGGAAGTGAATGGAGCTCCGTTCACTTTCTCTTCATTGCCAGTGAAGCCATTGCGGGGAGAGAAGGTAAGTGCAGGGGAGGGGATGTTATTTTGCTGGTATCGAAATGGTTTTTTTCTATGCCAGGAAAAGAATGTTTAAAGGGGCTCATCTGATGAAGTCCTATGTCTCTGGAGACCAGGGTTTGAATCCCTGCTCAGCCAAAGAAATCCACTGGGTGACCTTGGGCAAGTCACACTCTCTCAGCCTCAGAAGAAAACAAAGGCACCCCCTGTCTGAACAAATTTTGCCAAGAAAACCCCATGATAGGTTCACCCTTAGGGTTGCCATAAGTTGGAAATGACTTAAAGGCACACAACAACAATCTGCTTCCTGAGACAATGGACTCATTTTGTAGAGTGGTAAGGCTGGCCTGAGCCAGTGTAGTATAATCATTTCAATGTTGGATTAGGACCCTGGGGACCAAGATTTGAATCCTTGCTTGGCCATGGAAACCCACTGGGTGTCCTTGGGCAAGTCATACTCTCTGAGCTCCAGAGGAATGGTAAACCTCCTCTGAGTAAATCTTGCCAAGAAGATCCTAGGATAGGGTCACCCTATGTCAGAAGGCACATGACAATAACATCAACAAGAACATTGGCCTCCTCCCCTCCCTGCCTCTCATCTCCCACTCTTTGTGGGTGCTATGCAATAGAAGAGGGCTCAAAACTGTGACTGGCTTTGAGAAGATAACCTTGCAGGGTTTCAGGTAAACTGAGCAGCAGAATCTTTGTTGGCTCTTTCCAGGAGAAACTGAGACTGTAAAGTCCCAGTGATCTCAGCAGCCTGTTTTCTGATTCTGCTTCCCTTCCTTGTCTTTCAGTGTTTAACACTTCCCTGAAGGTCAGCCCCAAATTGCTCCCATTTCAAAAAAAACTGTGGTGCACTGGAAAGGATGGCCAACTGTGTGTCACAGGTAAACGGAGATTAATCTGCTTTCTTTAAGGCATGTTTCTCTCCTATTACACAGGAGTGGCTTTTTCTTGTGCCTTAATAAGTAGTTCTTCCTAGCATGCCTTTTCTGTGCAAGCCTCGTACTTTTTCCTTCAATTTTTGTTTAAAAGGAGTGAAGAGACATGTATACATGTCATATTGTCCTATGTTAAACTAGAATTCAGCAGGCTCCATCTTGGCCTTTACACCCCTTCCCAAATGCCATTTCCCCCTCCGCATAGTATCATAAAGTTGGAAGAGACCACAAGGGCCATAGAGTCCAACTCCCACCATGCAGGAATACACAATCAAATCATTCCCGACAGATGGCCATCCAGGCTCTGCTTAAAAACCTCCAAAGAAGGAGACTCCACCACACTCCAATGCAGTGCATTCCACTTCCGAACAGCTCTTACTGACAGGAAGTTCTTCCTAATATTTAGGTGGGATCTCTTTTTCTGTAGTTTGAACCCATTGTTCCGTGTCCTAGTCAGTCTCTGAAGTAGCAGAAAACAAGCTTGCTCCCTCTTCAATATGACATTCCTTCAAATATTTAAACATGGCTATCATGTCCCCTCTCAACCTTCTCTTCCAGACTAAACATGCCCAGCTCCCTAAGCCACTCCTCATAGGGCAAGGCTTCCAGACCTCCCACCATTTTGGTTGCCCTGCTCTGGACACATTCTAGCTATTCCCATGGGGTGGATGGGGTGGGGAGGAAGATTCTATAGTCTGGCTGGCTGCAGAAAAAGGGCGGGGGCTGTTATTTTGTCAGAATGCTATGGAAATGGAGTTGAGAGAGCCAAGACAAATTTGAGGCTCTTAGTTCCTGATAAATAATCTGTAAAGCAAACTAGCCTCAATAAATCATTATTTCTTTAACTCTAAGTCACATCATTTATGCTGTATCTGTACCATTATGATGTACCATAATGTACATTATGTACCAGCATTAAACTGGGAAAGAGCCAGATTTACTCCTAAAGATGAGTAACACTTAAGGGATATTAGCTGATTAATTTTCTGCCATTTACCAACTGCCAGTTAGGAAAGGATGGTTTTCAATTTAATAACCAAAACTTATTGTTACAAGGGAAAGATCAACCTTAATATTTTTGTTTCAGTCCCTGTTATGGTAAATAATCTGTAAAGCAAACTAGCCTCAATAAATCATTATTTCTTTAACTCTAAGTCACATCATTTATGCTGTATCTGTGTGGCAGAAATAATGCAGTTTGACACCACTTTAACTGCCATGACTCAATGCTATGGAATTCCAAGGTTTGTAGTTCTCTGTCAAAGAGCTCTGGTGCCACAGGAAACTACAAATCCCAGGATTCAATAGCATTGAGCCATGGCAATTAAAGCAGTGTCAAACTGGATTATTTCTACAGTGCAGATGCAGCCTTAGAACTGGTTCATAAATTAACTGAACTGATTGAAACTTGCATCCCCACTTTTATGTGACTTTTTAGACACCAGGCATCATCTTCTTTCCATTTGGAAGGAGCTGGTCCTTGCTAGTGATTTGGAGTAATCATCCCACATCAAGTACCTGATCATTTCTGAAGCACCATCTGTGGATCCACATCTCACACACATACCTGCCTTTTCTTTCCATTAGGCTGTAGTCCTATAAAACCATTTTGCTGGGAGATGGCCCCATTGAGCTCAATTGGACTGAGTGGGTTTTGCTGATGATGGAGTTCACTGTGGCAAATTTATGTTCTTGCCTGAAATAAAATGAAAAATTCTGTCACGGTAACCCAAACCTCTGCCGAAAACACTGAATTCTGTTACAAACATAATTTTGGAACTTAAAACACATTTGCTGTTTGGGTAGGATTTGTTCTGCTTCTGAAATACATGAGAAAGATCAGAGGTGAGGAGTGCTCAAGGCCTATCCTCTATTGATGTGAAATGATGTTCATCCATTCCTACACACAACACACCATGTTTTCTTTCCCCAATCAGTGCCCCATACTGTCAAGATAATTTTGTAAGCTTGAGTGCTAAAACTTGCTTTTGTCTTAAAATGAAAGATGATACCATCTCAGGATGCTGAATTTAGTTCCCAGTATACATTTCTGCATGTACAGTACAATCACTGTCCTTTTTATTACAGAATGCAGTTTGACACCTCTTTAACAGCCATGGCTCCATCCTACAGAATCCTGGGACTTTTGGTTTTGTGAGGCACCAGCACTCTTTGGCAGAGAAGGCTAAAGACCTTGTAAAACTACATATCCCAGGATACGATAGGATGGAGCTACAGCACTTAAAGTGGTGTCAAACTGCATTATTTTTACAGCATAGAAGCACCCCAAGACAGGCATCAGTGACAGGAAGTAGTTACAATTCTGGCAATACACTATCTGTTTTAACTCCTACTTCGAATATATCCAGAACAGTACAATCAATTGTAGTTTAATAAAAGAAGGAATAATTATACTCCTGTGGTATCATGTGTACAAAGAGGCAGCTGTTAAGGACACAGTAACTCAGGTAAAAATAAGATGGCAAGCATGAGCTGCATGTGCTATACAGTATTTACCTGCTTTATGTGTCCTTGTTTTTATTCATTGTTATTCCTATTATTGCCCCCTCAGGGAGCACAACATTTTATAGAGGACAAGGCCCTGTTCCCAGGCAAAGGGTGGAGAAAATTTAGGATTATGGTAAGGGATTATGGGAGAGAAAACATCTGGAGGGCCAAGGTCCCCCACCACACCCTAGGATTTGCAGTTTATAACATGCCACAGGTAAGGAAGGAACCAAGAATAAAAAGTAAGGTGATAAATTGACAGGTGTTTCAGTTACCTATATTTCAGATTGTTTGTAGTACAGTAGGGTTGGGCAGCTGCTAAGGATCTCCCTGGCTGAGGCCATTAGAGCTTTCTAGCAGAGTATTCTAAAGGCACCTCACTAAACTGCAAATCCCAAGAGTCCATAGGATGTTGCCATAGCAGTTAGAGTGGAATCATAGCACTCAAACTGTGCAGTATGAAAAGGTCCCTGGAATTCTGTGGGCTGTACCAATTCACTCCCCTGCCCCCGCCAAATGGAAAGTGGCATTCTGGTCATTTCTGACTTTGAAAAAGGGAGCAGGTGGGGAGAGGATGTTTGGAATCCAAAAGAGGCCCCAAAGGAGGGTGAAAGAGTTTCTAAATAGCCAGTTGCATCCCCTGGTTGCATGGGACCTATAGGCTGCATAGGTCTCATCCTTTAGTTGGAAAGAGGCAAGAGGGATTGTGTGCCAATACCATCACAAAAAGATGTGTGTGATATTGAGGGACTGGAAGCAAGCAAACAAGAAAGGTGGCGTCATACACCTGTTTTGAGGAGGCAGTTCTAGGCATAATAGGGAGTGAAGCAGAAAGGCTGGTGTTTTTGGAGGAGGGTCTGAGACCTTGATGCAACTGGGGCTGGTGGAGCCACAGGAGTGAAAATGACAAGGAGGAATGTATAGCACACCAGATTCTGTCTGATCTTGGAAGCTAAGCAGGGTAAGCTCTAGTTAGTAATTGGATGGGAGACCTCCAACAAATACCAGGTGCTGTAGGCTATCTTTCAGAGGAAGAAACTAGCAAAACCACCTCTGAGGATTCCTTGCTTAATAACACCACATGAAATTTAGGGCATCATTCTGGTTTCTAGGAGGAGTTCAAGCTTGATATGCAATAGGACCCAGTTATTTGTCTTTTTAGCAATCCATGGTATCTGCAGAACTCTTGCTGTAGGAACTTCTGCTCTACAGGAAAAGATGTTGTATCACCCACTGGAAACTCCCTTCGCTATCCCTCTAGCTCAATCTTTCCCACTTTATTCGCTAGTCTTGTGTGAATGCTTGATGCCTGAATGTGTGTGTGAATGTTTTTATTGGTTTTCTCAAATAAAGATCATTTATTGTACTATCTAGCTTATGTCTCCTCCCTGTTACCCATATAAATAGGTCAAAAGGTCCTATCATCACTCCCTCTCACTTTGTCAAGCTGAGTATATATTAAATTTCGCAATTTAATACTGCTATCCAGAGGGTTCTCAAGACCCCAGAGTGTTTAGGCTAACAATCCCACCCTTCCTCCAAAGAGTCCAAAACAGCTTCTGTAATGCGGAGTGTTTTCCACTACATCCTCACAACAAGATTGTAAGCCTGAGGGCAGGGAACTGTTAAATTGATCATTGTAAGCCCCTCTGATAGCCTTTGTGGCTGAAAAGTGGGGTATAAATAAATAAATAAAATAAGAATAATGCTAGGAGATAAGTTAAACTGAGAGGCCCAGGATCACTTATTCAGTGTTGTAACTGATTGAACACAGGTATTCTTTCCTGCACCACTAACATCTGGGCTGTGACTGTCATGGGGACATGATGGAGGTACACATCTGCAACCACTGTCTTGGGCTTCATCTGCATTTTGAAACATGGCTATATCTGAACCAAGAGCCAAGATATTTACAAGAAAAAGCTGCTTTGAAGCAGGGTTTCCCTTGGCTTCTATTATCGATATGTTGTATCTTCTGCCTCATGGGCTTACGTTGATCTAAACAAGATGTTCTAAACAGAAATCTCTCTTAAATAACCAAACATGGCTTTCCAACTAAAATATTCACATTGCACATTCACATGCCCTACAGAGTTTTTAAAAGCTTTATGGAGCTTTATGGTGGATTTGGCTGCCCCCCCTTCTGAATGAGATGTATTGATGCGAATGTCCGTATAGACAGATCACCTTCCATGCAATTTCTATTTGGATTATTTTCACTGTGTAGACAGGGCCTTAGTCTGGTTCCTCAGCAAAAGCCTGCCTGACACAGGAGACCCTACCAGCAGCACTGCTGCTATCAACATAGCTTCTTCCCTCACAGAAGCCTGTAATCTCACCTGCGTGGCAAGGTAGTACCATTGGTGGGTCCAACTTACTTACTCTATTACTGAATTAGTCCACGTAGCAATTCTCTTCTCTATCATTCTTGGTTTTATTGTCTCTTAATCTCTTATTAGGTATATGGTGTGAGTGAAGACATGTGGGTCCCATGATTTGCTGGGGTTGGGGGATACCAGTATTCTGAATAAAAATGTTGTAAAATATATTTCTGAATGACCAACTGGTTGCTTTCAGATTACACCGTCAGATTTAAAACATTCTTCCCCAGCCTGGTGCTGTCAAGTTTTTTTGGACGACAGCTCCCAGCATCCCTGACCATTGGGTATATTGCCTGGATCTGATGGCAGCTGTAGTCTATCACATCTGGATGCACCATTTTGGGAAAGGCCATTCAATTGAATGCAGTCTTGAAGTGGATGATTGAGATCCTGTAACACACTGGTAGAAAATTCAAAGACATAGCCGTATTAATCAGGATCACTATGCAAAGCGATTTTGTAGAACCCTTTGAGATTAACTGAGGGAAAGAGGTTAATAGTATAAGCTTTCATAGACTAGGTCTATTTTATCAGATATATCTGATGAAGTAGATTTAGGGAGAAGCCACACTACACAAATAATCCAGTTTGAAAGTGGATTATTTGCCATGGCACCTTCTTATGGAATCCTGAGATTTGTAGTTTGGTGAGGCACCAGCACTCTTTGGCAGAGAAGGCTAAAGTCTTTGTAAAACTACAAATCCCAGGAATCCATAAGTAAGAGCCGTGGCAAATAATCCAGTTTCAACCTGGATTATTTTGAACGCTTCCACCAGCGCTGTTTACGCACAATCCTAAATATACACTGGGCTGACTATGTGACAAATGTTGCTGTCCTTGACCAAGTAGGGATCACCAGCATTGAGGCCATGATATTGAGAACACAGCTGCACTGGGCAGGGCATGTGTCTAGGATGGAGGACCATCGCCTCCCCAAAATAGTACTCTATGGTGAACTCGCCACAGGTCAGCGTAAGAGGGGCGCTCCAAAAAAGCGATACAAGGACTCCCTGAAACAACATCTCAGGCTTGGCCAAATTGATCACCAACAATGGTCCGCCCTGGCCTCACATCGGGAGGCATGGAGACACATTATCCACAATGCTGCAGCCTTATTTGAGAACTCACACCAAACAAGTCTTGAAGAGAAACGGCAACACAGAAAGAATCACAACCCGGTAACATCACCCGAGGAAACCTTCTGCTGTGCTTTCTGCAACCGGACTTGTCTATCTCGGATTGGCCTTTTTAGTCATCAGCGCACTTGCAGAAAATGCGGAATGAGTCCTTCCTGAATCTTCGTTTGTGAAGAAAAGCCAGTGAGAGAGAGAGAGAGAGAGAGATTTCTGTAGTGTGGATGCACCCCTGATCTACGAAAGCTTATGCTTCCAACTTCTTTCTCTCAGTCTCAAAGGAGCTACAAGGTCACTTTGAACACTAGTGGTGAGTTACGCTCCACCATACTTACTTATAACTTCCGTGAAGGCGGTGGAGGCCTCTTTCTTTCTTTCTTTCTTTCTTTCTTTCTTTCTTTCTTTCTTTCTTTCTTTCTCCCACTGCTTACCCTGGATGTGTAACAGCAGCTGGGAGTGAGTGGACGTTCAAGAGCAAATCTGTCTCCCTGGCTATTGATTGGCATACAGGGGTGAGCCAAGCCCATTCTGGCTGCTCTTGAACACCTGCAAACAAAGCAGCACCCCCAATAGAAGGCTGCTCCTTCATTCCCGGATATTCAGAAGCAGCCAGAATGCCCTTGGGCACAGCCCCATGCCCCAGGGAGATGGAGGAATGTCTGCACACACACACACCCCATTGTTGTTCTGAACCCAGGGGGCACACATTGCAGGAGCAGGTACCAGTCCCTCCTTCTGCAAAGTCCCAAAAATGTCAATACGTGCAACTGGAGTGTTGTGCCAGCATATGTCACCAACAAGATACTGGCTAACCTGGCTATCTTTCGCCGAGCTCTCAAGAAAGGGTTAATATGATACCAGTGTCAGGAGTACCAGCCATTCTCTGGTTCTTGACTATGCAGCACACTTTTTAAAAAAGCTTTTATCTAGATAGTCCATATGAAACTTCCTTTCAGTGTTTTATTAGTCCTCCAAAATTAATATGAATTGTACAGTGAAAACGTCTTGCAAATAAAGGCCAAACTAGATTGATGCCATAGATGAGTCTTTTGTTGTTAAAAGCAGCAAAGTTTTTTTTGTTTTTCTTATTGATATGGTTTGGTCAGACTTTGCATTATATCCCTTAACAACAAGATCTTTTGTTGTTAAAAGCAGCAAAGTTTGGAAAGGAATTAATAATAGTTATAGTTCCAAGGCCTTGAAAAGTAGTTTCTTGATGTTGTAGTTACATTTTTAGGAAAGCAACCCTCTCCAGTTTCTCAAAAGTACCTCCACTGTAACTTTTTTTTAAAAAAATCTGAATACTGTAAGACACTTGGCCTGTGGTGCAAAAGACATTCTTCTCCCATCCATCTCATCATTGTCAACAGCTGCAGCAGACTACAAGGCAGCAGCCTGAACCAGCCCCTGAACCATAGGATGTTCCTCCCCAGCCATTTAGTGAGGCACAGACTAAATGCTGTAATCATTGCTTGCATTTTACTCCACAGGCTTTACATCATTTCCCTCCCAGCCTGGTTCCCTGTACCTGTATTTGCTTTTAAAAGGCTATTCACACAATAATTGCTGATTGCCTTAACAGTGGCTTGTCTCTTTTGGACCCAAGACCCATTAAGCTCAGAAGTTGTTACGTATTTGCTCCACGTATTCCTGTTTCGGATGGATGTTCCATTCAAATACTGTATTCTGTCTGTTTATCATTTCTATCTCACTTTTCTTCCAAAACTTGAAACTTGTTAAGGTGGCTAAAACCAACATTTGTAAAATGTTGTTGTTATTAACTGGCTTCAATTCAACCTTGACACATGGCAACCCTGTGAATGAGAGACCTCCAAGTCACCCTATCTTCAACAGCCCTGCTCAGGTCGGGCAGACTCAGAGCTGTGGCTTCCTTGATTGTGTCTATCCATCTGGTATGCAGTCTTCCTCTCTTCCTACTGCCTTCTACCTTACCGTGTATTATTGTCTTTTCTAGTGGGTCATGCTTTCTTATGATGTGGCTGAAGTATGATAGCCTTGATTTAGTCATCTTGACTTCTAGAGAGAGTTAAGGCTTGATATGCTCTAGGACCTATTTGTTTGTCATTCTAGCCATCCATGGTATCCGCAGAACTCTTCTCCAGCATCACATCTCAAAAGAGTTGATTTTATTTCTGTCAGCTTTCTTTGCCATACAGCTCTCATATCCATACACAGTGATGGGAAATACAATGGCATGGACAATTCTAACTTTAGTGCTCACTTGTATATCTTTGCACTTCAGGATCTTGTCTAGTTCTCTCATAGCTGCCCTTCCCAGTCCTAACCTTCTGATTTCTTGATTACAATCTCCATTTCTGATCCAAGGTATGGGAACTCTTTAACAATTTCTATTCCCTCATCATCTACATTGAATTTATGTAAATCCTCCATGGTCATTATTTTTGTTTTCTTAATGTTCAACAGTAAGCCTGCCTTAGCAGGCTTATTTAGGTACAAATAAAAACACAAAAAAATGATACTATTAGACCATAATGAAACAATTGTAACATCTGCCTGTTCTGCCTTTTGACTGACTGGTGTAGAACTAGAAACACTTCTTTGGATTTAGAAAGAGCAGAGAGATAGAGTTGAGGGTCATCAGCATAGTGGTGCACTGAACCCCAAAATTTCAGATAACTTCTAGAAGTATTTGTTAAATAGGATGAAATAGAACATGGAGGCATTGTCTATCATCACTTCTGAGTTTGCACCTCCAGGAAGTACTGGAGCTGTTGTGAATTAGGGCCTCCCAAGTCCTATTCCAGAAAACTTTCTGTTCCAGAAGAATGCCATAGCTGATGGTCCTGAAAGTTGCTAAGAAGGTCCAGCAGAACCAACAGAGACACAATCCCATTTTCCCATTCACAACGTAGAGTGCCCACCAGGGACAATATCCATCTAATAACCAGACCTCAAGCTATGCTGGAATGGGTCTAGCACATTTTTCTCATTTAGGAAACCCTGGTGCTGGGATGCCACCACATGTTTTAACATCTTGCCTAGGAATGGAGTATTGGAGACTGTCCAGGAATTATCTAATATGTTGGGTTCTTGGGCAGTTCTTACAGAAAAATGTCTTATCTCAACCTCCCTTAGGTGCATTGGAATCCTGCCTTTCTGCAGAGATACCCAGGCTGCAATCTCCCATTACTATATGGAAAATGTTGAGTATAAAGTACAGTATAGATCAAGCCTGAGGATATTTATAGAAACTTATTCTATAGTGTCTCTTGTCCACATTTCCTGCTGGAGAAAACTGGAAGTAACACTAGATTAATCTCAAGCAATATTCTGAATTGCTGGGCTTCCTGCCCCAACCCCTTCTCTAGCAGAGGGTAACCTTGTGCAGTTTTACTAGAATGCAGTGAGACTGAGAGGCAGAGTTTTGTTTTCCCTGATTTGACATGATCTATCATACCAAAAACTACAAGTTCCAGAATGCCTTGTGCATTGGCAAGAGGGAGAAATACCTGTTAAGACTGCAAAGCACAGCACCAAAGACACCCCCCCAAAAAAACAACACCCCCCTAACAGACAGTGGGAGCAAGTGCACTTCCTGCTGCTGATAGGATCTGCAATTATGTGAGTAAGCATCTGAATTCACTCACAGTGGTGCACATATACACCATACTGCTATTTTTGGTCATGGTTATAAATACAAATCAGGCTGAGAGAAACATAAGGAGTTCAAATAAAGTGGATTAAAAGAAATTAAAGGACATGAGTCTGTCCTCAGGTCAGTTCTTCAGATCTGACAAGTGAAAATGCAGTGACTAGAAATCAGTTAAACAAAATCAAGATGAAAATGATTTCAATATAGAGACTAAGTTTGTGTCACTTGTAACAGATGAAAAAGGAAAGCTGTCAGAAACATGCATTACGTGACTCCAGTTTAATGCCTGATATAGTCAGGTTGTATTACCATTATTGCCATATTCAGAAAGTTGTAAGAAGTGGAAGCAGACAATCCTTCAATATCTGATTCTTTCATTTTCAGAGATCTAGGCTTTGATCTGAAAACACTACAGATTCTGTAAAAAAAAATATTCTAAATGGTGTCATGACTTTTAAAGAACAGCAAAAGCTAGCAAGGTCAATGGCAAAAGATGTTAAAGGGGAACGATTTCTTGAATTTCTTCTCAAATGTAAGTCTTCCAAAAAGAGAGAAATGACATGAAGAGACTAGCTTGTTTGGAGTGGTATCATCTGAGCTCTATATTGTTTCACATGTTGGCTGTTTCCCAAACAGATATAAACAACCCAGTATACTGGCACCCCAGGCAGGTATTCTCTAAGCTGGGCATCTCTGGAAAAAATGGTGTAAACTATATACTAAACTTCCTAAATATGAAAACAGCATAAAGGATAAAATTTGCTACAGCCAGCAGAAGCAATTATATGAGGAATTGTAACAATCATGTATGTATGAATGAATGAATGAATGAATGAAGACAGAAACAGAGGGCATGCTTATCAAATTTGCAGATGACACCAAATTAGGAGGGGTAGCTAAAACCCCAGAGGACAGGACCAGAATTCAAGATGACTTTAATAGATCAGATAGCTGGGCCTAAACTAACAAAATGAATTTCAACAAGGAGAAATTTAAGATAATATGTTTAGGCAGAAAAATGGAAACACAGAGATATAGGGATTGGTGACACCTGGCTTGACAACAGTGTATGAGAAAGGGATCTAGGAGACTTAGTAGATCACAAGCTGAACATGAGTGAACAGTGTGATGCAGCAGCTTAAAATGCCAATGGTATTCTAGGCTGTATCAATAAGAGTACAGTGTCTAGGTTGAGGAAGTAATAGTGCCACTCTTTTCTGCTTTGGTCAGACCTCATCTGGAATACTGTGTCCAGTTCTGGGCACCACAATTTAAGAAGGATATTGAAAAGCTGGAACATGTCCAGAGGAGGGCGACCAAAATGGTAAAAGGTCTGTAAGTCATGCCCTATGAGGAGGGGCTTAGGGAACTGCGTATGTTTAGCCAGGAGAAGAGAAGGTTAAGAGATGATGAGTTAGCTGTGTTTAAATCTTTGAAGGAATGTCATATTGAAGATAGAGTAAGCTTGTTTTCTGCTGCTCCAGAGACTAAGACACAGCACAATGGATTCAGACTACAGGAAAAGGGATTCCACCTAAACATTAGGGAGAATGTCTTGATGGTAAGAGTTGTTTCTTGTTACGATGCAGAAACACAGAAACCATACCACACTTTCTCACAGCAAAGAGAACATTAAAATCCCCACAGGCCAACCAGATCTACAACAGAATGGAAAAAGCACTATTACGAGAGAGAATACACACCACCTGCAAAGACCTGGCCAACACAGACAAGGAGTTATTATCACTCCACTTCAACATCAGTCAAAAAATGAACACCCAAGACTGGGACAAAATTGACAACCTCACCTACAGAAAAAAGGAAGAAGATATGGCGATTCACACTGAAAGGCAGAAACACAAATTTGACAAATGCCACAAACACCAAGAAAAACCTCAGCTGGACACAGCATGGACTATTATCAACCTAACAGAACGGCAACTGTCAAAAGAAGAAACATCCATCTTGTCCAAAGGAGGCAATTTTGCAATTACCACCACCAGAATCCCAGTTGAAGACATCATCGCCCATGTTGAATCTGCCTTCTACCATCTCCCAGAGGAAAAGGCAGAAGGGATAAGAGGAGAAACAGCTAAGATCCTGAGAAAGGCAAAACCACCACCCAGCAACATAACCATAAAAGAAAGAAAAGCATAAAAGAGACAAAGGAAAAGAAAAAAAACATAGGAAAAGAAAAAGAAAAAAAAACTCCTCCGGCCACCCTAGCCTCCCCCCGCATCATGGCAACAGCACATCCGACAAAACATAAGGGAACTCTTGGGCCCTGCAACATACAGAAAACTCAAGCAAGACCCAACCAACAAAATCACCAGAAAAACAAATGCCTTGATCAAGAACTCATCAGTTTAGCCAATCATACACCAGAATCTATGCAGAGCAGAGGCTCTCCCACCAAGCCTATATGGACTTCCCAAGATCCACAAGGATCCCATTCTACTCTGACCCATAGTGAGCACCATTGGATCCCCCACGTATGACTTGGCCAAGTTTCTGGCCACACAATTACAAACCCACATAGGACGAACCCCTCACTACATCAAAGACTCAGCTCACTTCATAGAAAAAATCAACAACATCAAACTGAAACCTGGAGACAGGCTGATCAGTTTTGATGTTGTCTCCTTGTTCACCAAAGTCCCCGTAATGGACACCATGGCATTCATACAACAAATATTTCCTAAGGACATCACAGCCTTGTCAAACACTGCCTCACCACAAGCTACTTCCAGTGGGATAACGAATTCTATGAACAGATAGATGGGGTAGCCATGGGCAGCCCCCTGAGCCCAGTGATAGCAAACTTTTACATGGAACATTTTGAAAAGCAAGCCCTGGAAATAGCACCAAAAAAGCCCACAACATGGTTCCGATATGTGGATGACACTTTCACCATTTGGAACCACAGAGAAGAAGATTTGGTCTCATTCCTGAACCACCTGAACAGCATCCACCCAAATAGCCAATTCACAATGGAAAAAGAGAAGGAAGGAACACTGCCATTCTTGGATGTCCTAGTCATCCGCAAACCAAACGAATGGTTAGGCCACAAAGTATACAGAAAACCCACACACATGGACAGGTACCTACACAAGAACTCCAATCATCATCCAGGACAAAAAAGAAGCACAATAAAAACATTGGTAGACTGTGCAAAAAGGATCTGCGAACCCCACTACCTGGAGGACGAACTGAGACACGTAAACTGGGCCCTACAGGCTAATGGCTACTCCAGAGCAGACATCACAAGAGTAGCCAGACCCAGAAAAAAAACCACAGGGATGAAGAAGAAAAACAGTCACCCAAAGGGAAGGTATTTTTACCATATATCAAAGGAGTCACAGACAGAATAGGAAACTGATGAGGAAACACAACCTCCAAACAATCTATAGACCAACCAACCCCCCCCCCCCAAAAAAAACCAAAGAAATGCTATGCTCAGTGAAGGACAAAAGAGACCCTCTCACAGCTGCAGGAGTTTACCACATACCATGCAGCTGTGGACAAGTTTACACAGGGACCACTAAACACAGTGTGCAGACACAAATCAAGGAACATGAGAGACACTGCAGACTGCGCCAGCCAGAAAAATCAGCAGTAGCAGAACATGTTATAAACCAACCTGGACACAAAATGCTATTTGAAAACACAGAAATTCTAGACCAGGCCAATAACTATCATGTCAGAATGCACAGAGAAGCTATTGAAATCCACAAACACCTGGACAACTTCAACAGGAAAGAATAAATCTTAAAAGTAAACAAAATCTGGCTTCCAGTGTTGAAATACAATAGAATCAAAACTCAACACTTACAAAAGAATTCCACCCAGGGACAGGGAGATTTCCAGCATTTCTATACCCAGAAACTAACCATTCAATTACACAAATTTACATATTCTCCCCAACAATGGTTCACAACATATAAACTCCACACACACACCTACCCAACCATTCTCTGAGGATGCCAGCCACAGATGCAGGCAAAATGTCAGAAAGAAACTATTCCAGAACACGGCCTCACAAAAAACCCAAGGAAAATCAGTGGAATGCATTGCCTCAGAGTGTTGGAGTCTCCTTCTTTGGAGGTTTTTAAAAGAGAGACTGGATGGCCATCTGTCAGGAGTGTTTTGATTGTGTATTCCTGCATGTCAGGGGGTTGGACTGGATAGCCCTCATGGTCTCTTCCAGCTCTATGATTCTATGAGAAACAATCTCATGATGAAACATCTGAGCCTGAGGAACAATGTCTTACAATCTCTGATGAACCAGAAGCTTTACTGAGAAGAAATGTTTTCATTGAAACTTTGGACATTATCAGCTGTGCAGTAGAGTACAGATTCAAACCATTTGCTTTATATTCTGTTCAGTCCTAAAATATGTGAGAATCGAGACTGGAGAAGTGGAGGAAGCTTCTAAATGCTTACTTTGCAAACAAGGCTGCAGTAAGGTGGTTAATCCAGCCCTGAGCAATTCCAAGAACAGGGTCACCCATGTGCACATACTTTCCTTTTTGGAAGGCTGGCTTTGCACTGTGGCACATTATGCTTTACAGTACTACTAGTCTGAGAACCAAGCACTTTCAGATCTGAAGGACAGGGCAGCTTTGAGCATCTCCCCACCCTTTATCTAAGCCGTATGCCTCAGCTTCACCTGCTACACAGGTGGGGCCTGGGGTCAGTGAAAATCACTGTCTATCTACCTTTGGGGAGAGTAAGGATAGCAAGATCTATAAGTTTCCCTCTCCAGGAGCATTTCTTTCTTGATAGCACAAAAGCACAAGACACACACAGGTGTGAGTGCAGACAGGGCATCAGCAGCTGTAAGGGGCTCCTAAGCTACTGAGGAATCTGGAGCATTTACTCTAATTGCACCATAGATAATCCAGCCTTGTTCACCAATATCCCATAGGTTTTTTTTAAAAAATTAGTTATTTATACCCCGCTCTTCAGCCACAAGGCTATCAGAGCGGCTTACAAATTCTTTTAAGCAATAGCACTTTACACATCTAAACTGCAATAAGCAGCTTCCAATGTGTGTTAGCTTATTGCCCCCACAAGCCGAGTACTCATTTTCTCTCTCTCTCTGGCTTTTCTTCGCAAACGAAGATTCAGGAAGGACTCATCCCGCGCTTTCTGCAAGCGCGCTGATGACTAAAAAGGCCAATCCGAGATAAACAAGTCCGGTTGCAAAAAGCACAGCAGAAGGTCTCCTTGGGTGATGTTTTTGGGTTGTGATTCTTTCTGCGTTGTCGTTTCTCTTCAAGACTTGTTCGTCGTGAGTTCTCAAATAAGGCTGCAGCATTGTGGATAGTGCGTCTCCATGCCTCCCGATGTGAGGCCAGGGCGGACCACTGTTGGTGATCAATTTGGCCAAGCCTGAGATGTTGTTTCAGGGAGTCTTTGTATCGCTTTTTTGGAGCGCCCCTCTTACGCTGACCCGTGGCGAGTTCACCGTAGAGTAGTATTTTTGGGAGGCGATGGTCCTCCATCCTAGAAACGTGCCCTGTCCAGCGCAGCTGTGTTCTCAATATCATGGCCTCAATGCTGGTGATCCCTGCTTGCTCAAGGACAGCAACATTCGTCACATAGTCAGTCCAGTGTATATTTAGGATTGTGCGTAGACAGCGCTGATGAAAGCGCTCGAGGAGTCGTAGGTGGTGGCGATAGGTGACCCATGTTTCAGATCCATAAAGGAGGATAGACAGTACGATGGCTCTATACACACTGATTTTTGTGCTTTGCCTCAGGTGTTTGCTCCAGACTCTTTTGTGAAGTCTTCCAAATGCACTATATGCCTTTGCTAATCTGTGATCGATCTCTTTGTCAATCTTGGCATCTGAGGAGATGATGCTTCCCAGGTAGGTGAACTGCTGAACGGACTTGAGCACTGATTTGCCGACGGCAATGTGGGGATGGTGGTGTTCGTCCTGTGGTGCAGGCTGGTAAAGAACTTCTGTTTTCTTCAGGTTGACTTCTAGCCCAAACAGCTCTGCAGCTGTTTTACCAACCTACGAAAGGATGGAAGGCTGAGTGAACCTTGGAGCCCGCTACTATCGAACTTGCAACATGGTGACTTGCAGTACTGGCATTTAACCACTGGTCCACCAGGGCAGTGTTTTTCTGAGAATTTTCCTCCTGAAATGTTGCACTTAGAAAAACAAATGCCTATTTCTGGAAAAGAAAATGAACTATCCCTACTTATTTAATGAGGCTCAGGACCCTACACTGGGAGATGTTCATGTGTCACGTAGCTACATCTCCATAGTTACATCTCCCGATACTGTGCTCCCACTTCTTGTAAGCAGTGCAGCTATTTTCTGGTAGCTGGACATGGTGCGACAAGCATATGCAGAAACCTCCCAAGAGCCCCTGCAGATTCCTGCACATGATGTCCATTCCATGCATCCAGCTACAGGAATATAGCCGGTTGTGTCTGTGCTCACCCCTGCACTCTCCAACAACATGGAAATGGCTGTGCTGGCAGGAGGGAGACCTGCATTGCCTACAAGGTTGGGGGTTTTTTGGGGGGAAGGGGTTGTTTTGTAATTAGAACAGAATTCTGACCTCCACAAGAACCAAAATAACGAGTTGTGATGGTGGAAATCTAACTTACACCATCATAATTCACCAACAGGAGGCAGGTTGAGATTTACAAGGAAAAAACTGCAACTAATTTTCCATGGAATGTGCATAGCCCTTGAGATATTATTGGTCCCCCCCCCCAATACTGCCAGTGACAGTGGTACAAACTGGAAGTAGTATCAGTAAGTCTGTAATCTTCAAGAACTGAAGTGCCAGTGAAGCAGGAACAGTCAAGCACCCAGCTATTTTGTCATTTTGTCAGTTGATGTGAACACACCAGATAAATTGACTGGTGGGTGAGGTGAGTGAATTCATAGTTTTGTAATGAAAAGGGCCAGAGAAATATAGCTCCAAAGCTAATTGGCCTAATATTTGCAGTCACACAGGTCTCTTATTAGAGTTTTTTTTTTTGTAAAAAAATCAGGACATTGACAGAATAATCCCTTTCCTCCACATCAAGATCACCATCTTCCAACCCAACACAAAATCAGGTCCAGAGCATGGAGAACAAGTGCAGCCAGATGTCCCTTGGGAAAGGTCCAGGTTACTGTGGAGACCATGAAGTCTGGAGCCACTCCTAACAGAGTGGCCTCAACATGAATGTTCCTGTTTTCCAGCATAACAAGCCAAGGGGACTCTTGAGGGTGTTACCAAACACCCTCAAGGCCACCCTGACCCAGCTTAGGAGGGGAGGCTGTTGTGCACTGGGAATCAGCATGATGCCTATTCTCTCCTGGGCTTTTAGATACCCATAGGGTACATCTACACTGTAGAAATAATGCAGTTTGACACCACTTTAACTGCCATGGCGCCATCCTACAGAATCCTTGGATTTGTAGTTTTGAGAGGCACCAGCACTCTTTGGCAGATAAGGCTAAAGGCCTTGTAGAACTACAAATCCTAGGATTCAATTGGCTAGAGTTACAGCACTTAAAGTGGTGTCAAACTGCATTATGTCTACAGTGTATATATATATATATATATATATTAGGTATTTATACCTGGCCCTTCAGCCACAATGGCTATCAGAGCGGCTATATCTATAGATGCACCCGTAGTCAAACCTGATAGACTGTGAGGTGTAGTGTTGCAAAAGACCCCCCAAATCTCTCCTGTTACTGCACAAAGAAACAGGCAAGCAGAGAAACTTGTCCAGCTTCATCCAGCCAAATTCCTGTGATGCAGGCTCAGTTGTGCTCATCCAGGATCAAATCCTAAATGGCTATATTCCTCCCTCTGACCACCAGCAGCTGCATTCAATTGCAGGGCTGTGGTGGTCTGTTACTAAGGTTATTTGAACTTGGCATACTTTGGTGGCAGCCAAGTCTCTTGCTCACCTCTCTCCAATACTAACATAACCAGTATCCACCAGGGTTCTGTGGTTCCAATGGATGATTTCAGTGGACATTCCTTTCTAATGTTGTCAGTGAAACTTTGCTGCAACTAACTTGTGCTAGATTCATCCATTGTTATTTTAATTATTCTGTCTTTCCCCATTTTGTGGAAGCAACATGGCTCCTAGAAACTTTGAACCATTATATATTGGTAACTGAACTAAACCTCATATTTGATTAGAAAGAATAGGGGGAAATAATTAGGTCCCTGGGTAGTCAGCCCTCAGTTGTCTCCCTGACACCACAAACTATCAAAGACAGGCAGGGACACACTTCTGTGTTCTGCTTTTCCACCTAAGTGTGGCGTAGGCTCATAGCCTCAGCAAAGCAAATGTTTCAAGGAGCTGCAGTGAATGGTGACTTTCTTGTTACCTCATTTTGAAAATACACTCTGGAGAAAGACATAGAAAAGGCCGCCAGAATGCAGAGATGGCTGAGGGTGGGGGTATTGATAAAAAATACTTGTTAGAGAAGGAAAATTGGATTAGTGATAGGATTTCAGCCATGAAGTCCTTTAGGGAAGGGAAGTGTGTGTGTGTGTGTGTGTGTGTGTGTGTGTGTGTGTAGTGGGGGGGGAGAGAAAGAATAATAATCTTTTTATCCCCCCTCACTTCATGGGCCAAAGAAGGCCTTACAGCCCCAAATATCCAGCCCTTCTAATCTTATTTTCCTTTCTTTCTCTCATCTCCCCCACTGCAGCAGCCTGTGCTGTATTAACCCCCTTCTCTCATTTAAGTGCTTTGAATAGCTCAGTGGGTAGCATCCTTCTTAGAAAGTGAAGGAGGGCTTCCTTGGAGACCAGATGTCAGAAGAGAAATGCAGACAAACAGCCAGCCCTGCTGGCATGTAGGAGAAAAGCCCCTCCTGTAATCTCTGGTGCCGTCCTCTGGACGTGGGCTCCCGGCTAGCAAGGCATTCCAGGTGCCCGCCTGAGAACACACAAAGCCTTTGGTGGGGCTCGGCAGCATTTTGTTAGAAAACTAAATCTGGGGGAGAGCCAAAAGCCCTCCTTAGCTGTATTCCAGGCAGCCCAGAGGGAGAGCACAGTCCAAAGTTGCAAGCTCAAGGTCATACTTGGGGATGTTTATTCATACTGTTTAGGGCTGGGGGGGGGGCGCGGTTGACCACAAGGACTCTCAAGGAGGCTTACCCTAAGCACCTTGAAACCAATTCCATAAAAGCTATGCACAGTTGCACAGGGCACATAAGGATTTGCCTTAGACATGGCAACAGATGGGCTGTTTCTCCATCTAAGCCAGTGTTGTTGATTCCAAGTGGAATCAAGGCTGGCAGAGCTTCTCTTCACTGCCGGCTACCTCATCCTTTCCAGCTACGGAGGATGCCAGCGACTGAAAGTGGGACCTTCTGCAAGCAAAAGGCATCCTCTTTCACTGTACTGTGATCCCTTCAACGCCTACAAGGTGAACAATCCTTCATTGAATGCCATGAATTACCTCTTAACACATGGTGGTGATCTAACTGAAATCACAAACAGAAAAGATACAGTGGTTCAAAGTTCGACCTCTTCCCGGCAACACTGAGGGCTTGTCTATATAAGGGGGAAAATGTGGGTTGATGTGCACTAATGCCAATCTGAAGCAGCTTCGATTTGTCTTAACTTTTTTTTTTTTTTGCAAAATTGCAGCCATGTGAAGACATACACTTTGTTGTTCAAATGGGCATACCCGCGAATCAGGATTGGCGAGTGCGAGTGAATTACTTGCGTTTTTATTCCCACCAGTTGCTGCCGCTGAACAGTATTTTTTTAAAAAGCATATCTAAGGTGCGAAAGTGCAATATTCTGCCTAAATAAATTTTTAAAAAGAAAAAAGACAGTTTTGTTATATCAGCACACAATTGCAAAGGCAAAAATCCAACATGGAGGTTCTGGGCACTTGCCTTGTTAGCAAGCTCTGCCCCCTGCGCACATCTGACCAATCAGCTTTCCACTTCCACTATTATTGGGAATTCGAATGAATGTGAATCAATTGTCCCAATGAGCGAGAATGCGCATTCCCCACTGTGCTTTTAAAAAACTTCGGGAAAAGCTGTGAAGGCTTTTCCTGTGGAGTTTTTGATGAATTTGACCCCACTCCTTCCGATTACTGTGGATTGACGTGGGACAGCATTCATACAAATTGCATTCTCCTCGAATTCTATGAGGAGCATTTTTGCCATTTAGACGATTCCTGAGTGCATGAGTGAGACTAAGACATGTAGTCCTCTAAAGGCCTACTTAGTCCACCTGGTTCCCCTTGGGAAGCCCACAGGAGGGATATGAGTGCAAATGCATCTATCTCCCATTCCCTAGGAACTGATATTGTGAGGCCTCTGATTCTGAGGAAAGAACTTCGAAGTAACCAGTTGTCCTTAATTATTCCCCCCCCTCCACAACTAAGGTATTATGTTAAGAACAGATACCTTCACTCTATTTGTGCTGAAACTGTAATGTCTTAGTTACTTATGTGGTGACTGTATGTGTGGCCTCATTAAATGGCTGAGGAGGAGTATCACAGGGTTCAAGTGCTGGCTTGTGTTGTGCTCTGCTGTGGGTGTCAAGGCAACAACAAGATGGATGGGAGGAGCAGTGCTTTGTATCACTGTCCAGCAGACTATAGTATTCAAATGTTTTTCAGGAGCTAAAAATCAACTAATGATGAGTTATTTTTAGAAAGATATAACTATAACAGGAGCTCATTTTTTCTTGGGCCTTAGAACTATTACAATAACTAATTACTTTTCAAAAACAGCTTCTCAAGATCCGATTCAGGGGATATAATAAATGGCCACTGATTTATTCTCCAGGTTTCTGTCCAATCCTCTTTGAAAATCCTGTTCAAGTTGGTAGCTATCAGTAGATCTTGAAGTACCGAATGCCATTGCATCAACTATCCATCACGTATAGTAATATTTCCTTTTTATCTGTCCTGACTCTCCTACCACTTGGTTTCATTGAATTGCCGTAAGTTTTACTATTATGACAGAAGCAGAAAACACTCCTTATCCATTTTGTCAGTACCACGATACCTTTATCCTGTTACATTTACTTGCCATTTTGCTAAGCTAAATAACCCCCAAGATTTTAACCTTTCCTTGTAGAGGACTTGCTCCAGTCATGCGATCATTTTGGTTGCTCCTTTCTGCATCTTTTCCACCTGTATGGTGTCTTTTCTGGGGTGCAGCAGCCAGAACTGTACACAGCACTGCAAGTATGGTTGCCTAGATCTGTGTTGTAAAGGCATGATGATGTTGGCAGTTTTATTCTTCTCCTAAGGATCTTCAACAATGAATTGACCTTTTCACAGATGCTGGACACTAGGTGCAACATTTTAATTGAACTACCTACCCATCATAAAGCCAAGATCCTTTTCATGGCCAGTCACTGCCACCATCAGCATATATGTGAAATCAGGGAGGGTGTTTGGTGTATGCATGTGTGTGAGAGAGAATATGTTTCATTTTACACTTGCTTGCATTTGAGCACTTGTGAATAGAGAATGTGTGTGTGTGTGTGACTGTGAGATAATTTCAGATTCATGCACATGGATTTCAGCATAGCATATGAACCCCATGTAAAGCAATCCATATGCCAATTAGCTTAGAAAAGTGAAGACTTGGTGGGCCACATTCTAGTCTTCGATCAACTGGTCCGTTCCTGCAGCCGCTTCTGCCTCCGGCCACGTCCCACTCTCTGGATCCAGGGAGGAGACCCACGGCACATGAGCAAAGCCCCCTGCATGTGACCAGCCCAGTCACATGCTGTGGGCCTGCTTTCTGGATCCAAAAAGTATGATGTGTATAGCCACTGCAGTGATGGATCCAAAAAGTATGATGTGTATAGCCACTGGCGTGGTGGTAGGGCCTCCTGTAGTCCAGCGGGGCTTGATCCATTTCTTCCAGAGAGACATTGTTCTCCCCCAGGTATTTTAATATGACAGATTATTTGCTTAGTCCCATTTTTGCTACAGGCGTTGTTAGGACTGCCCAGTGGCAAAATGGGGCAAAAGCCTTGCATCATTAGGACTGCAGGGCTCGAAGATGGAGCCAAGATGGGATAAATAGCCTGTCTGGACAAGGCCTGAGATAGAACCATTGAAGCACTTGGATTTATGTATGTGCTGACTCTCCATTTCATAATTCATTCAGTGGGTCTACTCTAGTTGGGATTATCAGTAGGATTTAGGCTAACCATTCAGATATATAGGGACAACAAGCAAGCTACTTCACCTTCCAGTTATACCTTAGCTACCTTGCTAAGCATAGCAAGGAGAATTTTACCATGCAAAAGGTATACAAGGCAGATCTCAAAAATGGTGGTGGTGGGGGGTTAGACTACTGTACAACCTTTAGAAACCACATGGCCATGCTGAAATGGGAATTTTGGGAGCTGTAACCCAAAGAAGCCCCTTCCCCAAGGCTCGTACATAGGGTACAAAGTGTGTGATAAACTGGTCATTCTTGCCAGCTAAATGCACATAATGGCCACAATCCTTCATCAGGAGACATCACTATGATAGTTTCCCATACCCCGCTCCAAATCCAGCCATTTCCTGGTTGATGAGGAGTGGGAGGAGCAGCAGGCAAGTGTTCAGCTCTTTCTCCACAGCTGGGCACACAGTGACAGACATCTGCAGGGACCACCAGAGGTCTCCTGAAGATCTCTGTGGCTGATATCATTACTCTGTGTGGAGCGATAGGAAATTCTCAGTAAAGAAATCTGACCTCTGCAATGACCAAAAAAGTGAGTTGCAACGGCATAAGTCTGGTTGTTGTCATCATTGTGTGCCTTCAAGTCATTTCTGACTTAGGGCAAACCTATCACAGGGTTTTCTTGGCAGAATTTGTTCAGAGGGGTTTTTTTGGCTTTGCCCTACTCTGAGGCTGAAAGAGTGTGACTTGCCCAAGATCACCCAGTGGGTTTCCATGGCCAAGTGGGGATTTGAACCCTGGTCTCCCGGTTTCCTAGTTCAACACTCAAACCACTACACCATGCTGGCTCTCATAATAATAATAATAATAATAATAATAATAATAATAATATTTATTTATACTCCGCCCCTCTGTTAAAACAATCGGGGCGGCTTACAAAATTTAAAATACAATACAAATAAAATCCCTAAACACCCCAACTCCCACCCTCCCCCATAAAAAAACATTAAACAAATATAAATTAAAACAACTAATCTAAAATCACTTTTAAAACTATAAATACAATAAATATAATAAATGGCCAGCATAAGTTTGTTTGTGCCATTTATAATTCACCAACTGCTTTCCTTCAGTGTGTGACAATCCACTGAATTTTTAGTCTTTGTAGCTGAGACTACATCACTGCAGACTACTGTTTCCCCATTGATATACTCATAATGGGGTGCATATAATTGCAAGGGGGGGGGGAGAATAGGAACATGGGATGCTGCCGTATAACACTGTGATTCCTCCACAGCTAATCTGTAATGTCAGCTAATTTTCCCTCGTGACTTTCCCACATTTGTTTGCTGATTTCATATGATGACAACGACGATACAGATACAAGTTGCCTGCCACATACATTTCCAGACTTACCACAAATACATACATACATATATATATATATATATATATATATAAATACTTGAAACCGCAGGTAATAGCATACTTCAGAAAATTGTGCTGGAGGCCCTAGCAAATGCCTAGAGAGGCTGTCTCTCTAGACATCTCCAGCATGACTGTATGGTAACTTCCACAGGAAGTTACCACAGAGTTGTGCTAGAGAACCTAGGAAATGCCTAGAGAGCCCATATTTTTCAGGGGGCAACCTGTAACAGCTAATTGACATTTATACAGTACAGAGGTTTCAAATATTTGAAGCCTTTCAAATACCTTATCTAGTTGTAATCCTTAAAACAAGGATGAGGAACGTCTTTCAACCTCAGGAACAAATTCTATTTTGAAGACATCAAGGGGAGGCAGGGCAGAAGCAACAAGGCAGCCCAAAATGTCAGCCTAACATTTTTTCTGTGTATACTGAGTCTTGGGAAGGGCATGTCAACCTTTTAGAAAGGAGGAAGAAAACATACAAATGTTGGGAGACCATCAGAGGATGGAATCACTGGGAAGTGGTGTGGCCTTCTTGGTAACTCCAACAAGATGGATTGAGATCCCAGAGGGCCTAATTTGGCCCCAGGACCTGAATTTCACTGACAGTGCCTGTACAGTAGAAGAACCCTGTACAGTACAATACTATTCCTTTCCCCATGTTGTAGGAGGTGGTGATGAGGGGGACTGAGGCTTAAAGTGAATGGCCTGGCTAAGAGAAATGTGAGATGTAACTCTAGAGACTTTCCAGTTCATGCTTCACTCTTGTAGCCACTAAATCACACCAGCTCTCAGAATTTGATTTCTTGACTATGGACTCTTGATTGTGCTGTAAACGTGAAAGGGGCAGCTGAATTGTGGATGTGGATGTATAGCATGTTTAAATTTCCACACCACTGAAGCTTTGTGTTACATGTGCATGCTTTTCCAAGCGGCCATATGCACACTGGGCTTAGGTTGCTACTGTAAGTGGTTGCCTGTCACCCCTCACTGAATTTATGAGGACAAAAGTGGAATAGCTGTGCCCTACTTGCATCGAATGAGGTATAATTTGAGCTGTTTGCACATCCCAGGAGCTCCAGCCAATGTACAAAATTGGATGGTTACTCACAACTAGCTTGAAGACGGCGAGACTGGTGCTAAGTGAGTTGTTCCCACCCATCAGTGACGTGTGGGGTGGTGTTGCTTGGAAGCCACAGGGTACACATTGCCCCTGAATGATTTTCAGGCTACCCAATGACTTCACAAACAACCATTTCAGCAGCATTTCAACTAATTCCACTAAATGCTTCTTACAGAGGGCCTTTGCCAGTATTGTCTGGAGCAAACTCAATTAATTAGTTCATCCTAGTCTGGGGTTTCAGCCAAAGAACCAAGTAGTGCAAGACCACACAGGCTCCCCTCCTAGGAATAAAATCAATTTCCCGTCTATTAAAAAAAAAAAAAAGGAAGAAAGAAAGATGTTATTAAGGAAACTGTCTGCTTCAATTCCCCAAGATGATTCCATTGTCTCTCAGTCATATATCTAGTGGGAGTTAACTTTTTTTTAAAGGACTCGTCTAATAACTTTTCTGAACAAACAGAATTTCTAGATTCCTCCCTGCATCACGCAGTAATAGCGCCCCTGCCTAAATATAACAGGGAGAAATTCCATGGTGTGGGGATACCACGGGCACCAGGGATGAAAGATCCAGCATGGCAGGACTGAGGGTAGGCCCTATCATTAGAAAGAAGGAAGAAACTAGGTAGCCATGAAAAGCCAGCAAATCCTTCATTTTTTAAAAAAATTATCACCATTGCATTTGGGATGGGCGGAGGTGCTTGTGGGATTTTCCACCCCATGTGCAGAATAACTGACTCTTGTACTAGCATACCTCTTAGCTTGGGCATACCCTCCAACGTTTCAGATGAAAACCAGGATTCATGTGGCAAAGCAACATCAGCATGTGATCAAGATGGCAAAAGTTATTAATTAAAAACAGAGAAGCTAGAAGAGGCTATAGCAATTTGCTTTTGCCTGAGCTTGTAGGGAAGGGCAGGATTCTGCCCCTCCTCTCCTCTCCCCCTTGTTGAGTTAATGAGTACAAACCTCTGTACTTTGCATTCATTTTGCAGCAACTGAATTAAGCTAAGGACAATGGTGGAAAGAGGAAGAAGGAGAGAGAAACTGGGACATTTTAAGCACAGGTGAAAAAGTGGGATGACAGAGGATTAAAAGGGACTTTCCCTGCCAAATGGAGACAGTTGGAGGATATGCATGGCTCAGGCAGATCCCTGGAAGAACAGTTTCTGAAATCAGAATTCTTCCCTCACAGCAGCCACCTCTCCCCCATTCAAAGAGACCAGGATCCATTTCTGGTGCCATTTGTCTAAGGAGGTTTCTCCTGCAAATGAGCAGGAACCATTCACAAGTGGATGTTTAATTCAGTCTCTATTCATGGCACAATGAGAACAAAGGAATTGACTGAGGCAATCATTGGCTCCTGCTGGGGAGCTGGAGACTTTAACTTGGTTGGCACCTGGACTTTGAATCAGGCCATTCTCCAATTGGCTTTGCCAAGCCCACAAGAGGGCTGATAACAAAGCCTCAGAGGAATGCAGGAAGAAAAGAGAAGGCAGGGAAGCTTGCAAAGTCACACTGGATGTTAATACAGCCTGGGTAAACTGGAGAGGCCTCTTTCTGAAGGCCCTTGCCTCATGGATACATTTTTCCAGACATGGAGGAAATGTCTGTGGAAGAAAGGAGTATGTTGCCATGCTTGAGATGTGGCATGGGAGTTTTTTCACTGCTGCCCCATGTGGCAGATGAAGCTTGTACTCACTGACTGTATGAGTGAGCTGTGCACTCATGGTAAACTCAATTCTTCCTGGATAGCACTTTTCGCACACAATGGTTCATGCACTTTCTCCCTACATTCAGCGTCATGGAGGATCCTCAATGTTGTTGGATAGTAACTCCCATCCTTCTTCATCATGGCTTAACCAGCTAGGGCTGATGGGAGCTGCAGTCCAACAACACTTTGGAAGCCACTGGCTGCTCACCCTAATCCTACCAAGAGATGATCTACATGTAAGATACATGTAAGAAACAGGCCTACATAGAGTTATCTTCCGCAACCCAGTGCCCTCCAGATGTGTCGGATTGCAGTTCCTATCATCCAGTGCTGGCTGGGGAGGGTGCACATTGTGGTCCAAAATGTTTGTGGAGAGCACCAGTTTGGGGGAAAATATCATAGAGCATGCAGCACAGGGCCTTGCAAAGAGCCATGAGTGTTGCCATGGTGGAAGGAGGTTGCCTTTTTCAGCCTTTATTCATCTGTTGGTTACATTTATGTCCCACCTCACCTCTAAGGCAATTCAGGTTACTCACATGGACCTCTTCCCAATTTGCATCCACATAAAAACTTTGTGACGTAGTCATGCTCAAAGACAGCAACTGGCCTGAAAGCACGTTGGGATTTGAACCCAGGTCTCCTTACACGCCTGAGCATGATGCCATACTGGTTCTGAAATGTCTAGTAAAGTCTATGCTATTTGTAGCTTTGACAGAGTGCAGCCTGAGGCAGTGTGCTGTACTGATTAGAGTGCTGGGTTTGGGTTTTGAAATCTTGCTCAGCTAATGTTCAGCCAAAACTGGCCCTGGAAAGGTCTGCAACCAGAAATCTTGGGGTAATAGAGTGTCTGGGTGCAGGGAACCACCAGAGCATACAGTAACATTCAGGTGGCTTACTATGCTTTGAAATAATTGCATTTTCCTGTACAATCAGACCCCTGTAATATGTGGAATTGAAATGTGATTTCAGTTATCCACAGGATGCAAAATAGGGACGGATACCATAGAGTCGTGCTGGCAAATGCCTAGAGAGGCATCTTCTCTAGGCATCTTCTAGGTCCTCCAGTGCAACTCTAGAGTATGTTTTTACCCAAAGTCCTTTATTTTAATAGGTTTCACTGTTATTCGTGGTTTCCGGTATCCATGTTAAGTCCGGGTACCAAACCCCCATGGATATGGGGGCCGACTGTATTTTAAGAAATACTGTAATTTTTACATTTTAAACATAAGGAATGATTCTTTGCATTTTATTTGCTCTGTGACCAGAATAATGAGGAGCTAGTGTGGTGTAGTAGTTTGCGTGTTGGACTATGACTCTGGAGACGAGGGTTTGAATGCCCACTCAGCTATGAAAACCCATTTGGGCAAGTCACACACTCAGAAAACCTTCTGATATGTTCACCTTAGAGCTACCATAGTCAGAAGCAACTTGAAGGAACATGGTTCCACTCTATGGAATCCTGGGATATGCAGTTTTGGATGGGGCGTTTACAATTCTCAGCCACAACAGAATAAAGGAAGGTCCAGGAATATCATTACTTGATTGGGTAAGTAAGAGCCATGGGGTAAAAGAATACCATCTGCATATTTTTCTTTTTCTTTCATAGTAAAAGTGTGCATGGGTATACAAGCCTTCAAGTTGCCTCTTGACTTATGGTAACCCCATGAATTTCATTGGGTTTTCTTAGGAGAGGATACTTAGAGGTGGTTTTGCCAGTTCCTTCCTCTGAAATATAGCCCACAGCACCTGGTATTCTTTGCTGGTCTCCCATCTAAGTATTAAACAGGTCTGATCCTTCTTAGCTTCCAAGATCAGTAAAAGTACCAGAGATTTATTTAACTAGAGATTTGCACAGCTGTCCACTTTTCTTAGTTATTCCTTTGTTATATGGATCTCTAAAAACTTAGAGGAAGGGGTATAATGTGATGATGAATTAGTACAGGTATAGAGCACAACAAATCGATTGATAAAAATGTGCGTGGTGTTCAGCTGAATTTGCTGGTGGGCTGCCTTGAGTTTCAGTTGAATTACACATGGCAAATGTAAGCCCACCATGCTAGCAGATTTACTTGTCTCCAGTAGGACTAAGGCCTACAGAATGTTTTAAAAAACCCTTTCTCTTTGCTAATGGCATTCTGGGAAACTTGCTTCTAGAGAAAGGAAGGTGAGAAAAGGGCCAGTTCATATATGTTTTTCTCAACACAGCAGTTCTCATGGAGAAATATGTTAGGGTGGGAAGCAAAAGGGGTGAACAATCTGAACACATAACTGTCATAAATGTTGTAGGAAAAAAAGACAATGAAGAAAAAAGTTGGTGTCATTTACTCAGAATACTGCAAACACATTTTTTTTTTTGCTTTAGATTTGGCATTTCTAGATTTCTTTTATAGAGGTTTCATATTTTACAGGTGGATCCCTTACTCCCTTTTACACCCTGTTGTAGTCAGAATCATATGATGTGTTGCTACACAGTGACTACTGTAAAGTGTTCATTTAGTATCATGGACCATATTAAGAGGTAGCTGCCTGTTGCTTCTGGCCCTATAGGATGCTGCACATTCCCACACGACTGCTTGAAAATCAAGGGAACAAAGCTTTGCTCTAGATTTGTTTCTGTGCTGGGTAATAAATAATCTGGGAAACAAGTCATGCCAGACTAATCTAACCACTTTTTTTTTTTGATAGTCACAAGTTTGGTAGATGAAGGGAATACTGTAGATGTAGCATATCTTGATTTCAGTAAGGCCTTCGACAAAGTCCCCCATGATATTATTGCAATTAAGCTAGTAAAATGTGGGGTAGACAATGCTACTGCTAGGCGGATTTGTAATTGGTTAACTGACTGAACCCTAAGAGTGCTTACCAATGGCTCCTCTTTATCCTAGAGAGTAGTGAGTATTGGGGTGCCACAGCGTTCTTGTCCTGGGCTCACTGCTATTCAACATCTTTATCAATGACTTGGATGATGGAAAAGAGGGCATGGTCATCAAATCTGAAGATGACACAAAATTAGAAGGGGTAGTGAATACCCCAGGGGACAGGATGATAATTCAAAATGACTTTAACAGATTAGAAAGCTGGGCCAAAACTAATAAAATGAATTTCAACTGAGAGAAATGTAGAGTACTAGACTTGTTTTCTGCTGCTCCAGAAACTAGGACATGGAGCAATGGACTCAAATTACAGGAAAAGAGATTCCACCTAAACGTTAGGAAGAACTTCCTGACAGTAAAAGCTGTTCAACTGTGGAATACACTGCCTTGGAGTGTGGTGGCGTCTCCATCTTTGGAGGTTTTTAAACAGAGGCTGGATGGCCATTTGCTGGGGTTGCTTTTATTCTTTATTCCTGCATGGCAGGGGGTTGGACTGGATTGCCTTTATGGTCTCTTCCAACTCTATGAGATGACGAGCCTGAGTAGCTTTAAAAAAGCACTAAAGATGGATCTCTTTCGGTAGGCCTTTCCTAATTAGTTCTCAGCCTCAGGGGCTCCTGGCCCTTTTTAGTCTGCTGGCTGCTTATTTATTATTTTAATGTGATTTTATATCAGCTGTTTTAATGTATTTGGTTTAATGTCTTTTTATGGGGGTGGGCAGGGGTGGGTGGTGTTTGGGGATTTTAATTTGTATTGGTATTTTAATTTTTGTAAGCTGCCCCGATTGTTTTTAACAGAGGGGCGGGATAAAAATAAATGTTGTTGTTATTATTATTATTGTTGTTGTTGTTATCATGGTCACAAGTGTGTGCAGCAGGAACACAGAACAGATTGTATTTATTCACTCTATTTTTTGCCAAGGAAGTAAGCAGAAAATGTCCAGGTGTATGGAGGGGATTTTATTTAGTCCCACACATGTCAAACACATGTCAAATCAAATTCTTCCTTAGTAACTTTCTTAAATGATTATTGGTAACCTTCTGAAAGCCCTCTATCACCTCACCCAGCCCTTTGAAAATTTATGGCAAGGATCATGATTTGCATCTTTCTGGATCCTATTACATTCTGCCTCACTCCCCCAACTGTATAATATTCTTTATATCTGAGGCCTTAATACCACTTGGTACTGTACCCGCAAAAACAAAAACCAGTTAGTCTTACAGGTGCTGCCACATTCCTTTTATTTTCTCCCCGTCCTTTACTCCCTTTTAACTGGTAACCTGGTGTCCAACCTGGGCTCCCCCCACCCTGGTGCACCTGGATGATTCCTCCACTTCCCTGGGATTGGTGCCCTCCTATTTTCCACCCTTCCAGAGGCTGCATCTTCTGAGTCAATGTGCAGGTGAGGTAGGTGTGCATAGATGGATGTTTGTTGGCTTCCTGAGAGGGAATCCTGAAGAGCTCTAGGCACATAGATTTGAATGTGAGGCCAGCAGGGTGGGTAGCTCAAGTTCACATTGGGACACAGGGGTAGGGCTGAAGAGAGAGGAGGAAGCCGGTACAAATTACTGGGCCCAGGCAGTCCCGAAGGGCCTCCAAAACCTAACTATGTTATATACATTTTTGCCTTTCTGTGTAGCATCATTTTTTGTCCATTGCTTTTGGCACCCACTGGTAAGATAGGTGAGTTTCAAAGAAAATACTGTAATGGCAAACAAAATTCTGAAGACAAGTGAAGTGAGAGTAGGTCTGGGGACAAAATGAGGGAAAGGAAACATTGGATGAGCAAAGAGAGACAGTTGTGACAGTGAATGGGAGGAAGAGAATGAGAGAAGCAAATGAGCTGGCAGGAAGTATTGGAAGAAGCTGGAGGTAAAATGCAAGACCTCATATGACAGTGGTGACTGCTGGAAACAGAAACCCGGAGGGCATCAGCCCATTGTGTCCTGGGTTGCCCAAAGGAACAGGAGCAGGAATACTGGCCTGGTGGGGCTGCGCCCCCACCTCTTCTCTAACTCCTCCACCTCTGAGAGCAGTCCCTGAACTGGCCTGTGAAGCAAGTGGGGGCATCCTCTAGGTGCGGGTTAAAGAGTGAAGTCAGGGAGGTGGCCAGGGAGCATAGGGCTGGTTGTGGGTGGCAGGAACTATGTGTTTCCCCCTCCTTAAGAAAGACTTGGGGGCTTGGCCCTCACATCATGAAGTGGCCTCCCCACAGGCCAGGATCTTTGGCAGCCCCCCTACATACTGCTAAGATTAAGGGCAGCGAGATGCCCTACAGGATTTAGGATAAAAATTAAAATAAGTCAGTTTAAATGATGACACCAAAGTAATATTTATATTTATTTAACACCTAAATTAATTTACATAATAAAAACTTACAATAATATCATGCTGGGGTCCCCTTCTAATCCCGGCCCCCTAGGCTAGAGCCCTGTCAGCTCCCCCTTGTGGGGCCATGCTCAGGGGACCTCAAGGGGATGAGCAGACATCCAAGCCCTGCAAGAAAATTTCACCGGGGTCCAAAATCTGCTCTCAGCAGCTCTGAACATGGAGCTGTAGCCAGTGGGCACAATCTACTCTGCTTACATATTTTCAATCACGGGGGGGAGGGGTCATGTGAAATTATGCTTAAAAATAATAAGTAAAACAATGCAGCTCATCAGCCACAAAAAAAAAAAAAAAGTTCTCATCAACTCAGCCTCCCAATGACTCCTGGAATTGTTGAGCATTGTAGCCATTTCAGATAATTACCAGACCTCTTGCAGGGGTGGCGGGTGGCATATTCCTAGCAGCTTGCTCTAGTGCTTTCAGCACAGTGAGGGGGAACAGAATGGGGACTGAGAAGAATATTTCTATCAGCACAGAAGTTCACATGGAGTGAAAGGGGGACACTTAAGGTAGACCAGTCCCATATTAAAGGGCTTTAAACAGAAAGCACAAGAACATTGGGATGGGCCTGGAAGTGCATAGCCTGCACCTACAGGTGCTGTCAGGCTTGTTGGATATGTTTTCAAGGAACTGCGTGGTGGAGCCACCAAGCCAAATGTCTGATTACAAGAGAAGCTTCACTGCTGTGAGGCTTTACTTGATAGAGAGTTCCCTCCCTGCCTGTAATGCTGTAAGCTGCTGCTACACAACCCAGGATAGTCAGAGCCAGAGTTGTCCATATGAAGATCTAGACTATCTCCAAAGCTCTAGCTGCTCCACAGTCCCTGCCTGCAGCTGCCTTTGAATATTCTTAAAGAAAGACTGGACCATGGGGAGGTTTCTGTGGTGTGAAGAACTGAAGTGAGTGCTTCTGCAAGTTTAGTTATTCCTCTTAACTGCTAGCTATCCTGTTAGCATGTAGAGAAAGGATGAAACAGGGGGAACTGGGAAAAGCTAGCAGGAGAATGAGACTCATGGAATACCTCCTCCTATCCCATTGTAACAAAAACCTCACACTGTCTTCCACTAAGTTATATTTTCACACCACATTCATTGGTCATATCCAAAACCAGCCTCCTTGCTGTATCACACATCACAGATTAATTAGGAGTCTGGCACCCTTTGTGGATAAGTAACTGGGCTCATTGTTTCACTTTATTAAAAGGCTTGCAGTATTAGAAGCTGCACAAAAGATACTGGCTCCTATAGTAATGCCTCCTTTTATTCATTTATATTTATTTGAGGTTTGTAAACAGCTTTCAGGAAAAGTTTAAAGACCCAAACTCCATGACAAAACTACCCTCAAAATATTAACATGAATTAATTTTTTTTTAAAAAGCCGTGAGGTATTTCATATATAATGTTTACGTTACAGTAACCAAGGAGCCTCATATTGAAAGGATGTTATGAATTCCCTTCACCCCAGCAATTCTTGTGATGCTTTGTGAGTGGAGTTTTACAACAGTGATTTTGAAAGAGAATTTTGACACATTGGATAGAGGGATGTTTTCATGGTCCTTTCTGTAGATGGAACAATTCCGTCATGAAAAAAAACTTAGACAGCAGATTAAAAAGAGCAAATAAACTGAGGCTCTATTGATAAGCTTTGCACTCATTGGAGGGTGGTTAAACACAAGACGCTGTGAATGTGCTAATACACTGTGGGCCATGCTCTCCAGGCTATCATTCCACAAAGCATAATATCCAGCATTCCATCACCTTTTCTGAAGTTCATCATTCTGACACATGGTTCATGGCTCATACAAGTGAAGGCTTCTCTAATCCATCCCATCCCTCTCTCTCAAGCAGACTAGAGTTGGAACACAGTTTACAGCATAATCAGTCGCCGTGCTGGATGGGGAATTCTAGAAGTTGTAGGCTCAAAGGTTCTCCAGGCAGAGTGGTTTGCCTAATGCAGACTATCAGTCATCTCACCTCCAACAATATTCTGAAGTACTCAACCGTTTGAAATAGTGAACAAGGACCAGTGTAAGCTGCTGGTGCCTCTCTCTGTATGCTGTTAAAGGGAAGCTTTTTTGGGAAAGTGAAAGTATTACTAAGTTTGACAAATGCTGGATCTGAACTGGTCAAACTACTTTTGCCTTTTCTTTGTTCGGTGCAATTTTGACAAGATATTTATAAAGAAAACTGTTGGATATGGCCCATTGCTATTAAATCCAAAGGCACATTCACTTTCATGTAGTTTTATTTATTTTAAAACTTCTGTAGCACTTTTCCGGTCCATGCAGTGATGTGAAAAGTGGCTAACATCAATGAAAAATAGAAGGGCCAACAAACAAAACTCATCAATAATCCAATTAAGATGGGAAAATCAAAGCAGAAAATAAAAACACCAATAAAAGAACCATAGAATACCAGAGTAAATTTAAAAATCTAAAAACAGTCCAGAAGTAATAGACAAAGCAAAATAAAAATAAATAAATAAATAAATAAATAAATAAATAAATAAATGTTAGCTGGAACAAAAAAGTTTTCAACAGGTTCCAAAGGAGGAGAGACAACTTGATGTCCTGAGATGAGGAGGTGCACATATTGGTGTTTACACAGAAGATTTGGCCATGTGTTGTCAGTAGTTTTAGTGAACAGTGGTATCTACAAAATGTTTCACTCAGTGATTACTAGAACAAGGCAGACTCATGGCATTCTTCATTGAAGAATCAGATGCCCTGAGACATTTAGGGCTTTGAAGGCAATAGATGCAAAAAGTGTGTTACTAAAGTTCTCTAAAGTTATTGCTGGTCAATACTTTACCAGACAGAATTCTGTTTCCAAAAGTTCCTCAAGGGCATTCCATATAAAACCCATTACAGTAATATTACCCAGCCTCGACGTAACAAATGCATGTGTGACTGCAACCAAGTCTGGCCATCTGAAGAATCAGTGCATTAGTCTAGGACATTTTGCTGCTTTAGGAAAAGGACAGGATGCCTCCCCCCCCCCCGTTATTCCATGAACAGGAGCCAATTGGACAAATAGCTTTTACTTCAACAGGATAGCAACAGAATAGCATCCTTCTCCACATGTGAGGGCGACAGGCTAGCTTAGGTTAAGGTCATGTAGCACACTTATGTCTTTCCTCTAACAGAGGGGGATGTGAGGGGGGGAGTTAGCTGGAAGGACTGAGGACTGCTGCTGCCTCCCACCATCTGCTGTCTGAGGCACTTGCGTTCCTCTGCCTCATGGGAGGGCTGGGACAGAGCAAAGGTGCCTGTAAGTCACCTGTGTTGTCTAAGCATCCATGAGCACTCTAGACCTAAGACCACCACACATCTGATTTTTCATAGGATTCTGTTGATTCTCAGTACTCAGTGGTTTAGTAAACTTTCATCAGTCATCACCCACTCATGTGTGTATGTTACTATAGTTAAACTAGGGGTTAAGTTACAAGATAAAATAAATCTGCTTAGAAATCGCAAAGAGTCTTAATAGTTCCCATGTCTTTCGGATCCATTCTCAATAGGCTGTGGGAACGACCAGCAATATTCCCGAAACAGCCATAGCACAGCTGATCCGTGATTGGTCAGACCAACCTTGGGTGTGCTCTTCCTGCATCCACATCCTCACCCACCCATCCGCCAACCATCCCTCCTCTGTCATCGGTGCCAAACTTTTTTGGGCTGCTGCCTGTGGGCTTCTTTGGCGGGGTGATGAAGCAAGCAAGCAAGCAAGCAAGCAAGCAAGCAAGCAAGCAAGCAAGCAAGCAACAAAAAGCAGCAGAGGAGGGGTGGGCTTGTGGGGAAGGAAGCCGAGGCAAAGGGGCGAAGCAGAGGCAAGCCTGTGGGCAGAGGGGCGAGCGGCAGCTCCTTGACCAGCAGCCCACTGCCCCTTCGCTCCCCGCCAGCTGGCCAACTCTGCCCCAAAGGTGGCCAAAAAGTAAGGAGTGGCAGTGGCCGGCGACAAGGGGAGGAGGGAAGCAGGACGAAGGGGGAGCCCACGATTCCATTGCTTCTGGCGGCTGGGTGCTCATCCCTCCAAGACCATCTTCCACCTGGGAATCTAGCCTGCTTTCCTTGCTTTCTTTTGACATTATTCCTCTCCCCACCCCATGGTCTCCCTTCTTTTTTGGTTGTTTGCATACCTCTCGCCACCCCCCACCAGCGATTGGGGACTGGGCAGGTGCAGGGTGGCGGAGAGATGGCCCTTAATGACAGCAGACAACCACCCTGCACTCCGGTGGCCACTCCCAGGGCCGGCTTAACCATACCGCCAAATCAGCATCTGCGGGGGGGCCCACACCAGCAGGCGGCCCCATCTGGACCTAACCCTCCTGGCTTTAAAAAACAACAACCAGCGTCTCCCAAACTAGAAAGCTAAAGAGAAAGAGAAAGACGGAGCTTTCTTTGTGTGGCTGATTCTGAGGGAGTTTGTTCCTCCCTCCCCCCGATCATCGTCAAAAGGCAAGCCAGCCAGGAGAGGGGTGAGTGTGTGTGTGAGAGAGATTGGGAGGGGAAGGGGGTCATCTCTTGTTCTCCCCTGCTCTATCTTCAGAAAATGCTTCTTTCTTCCTTCCTTCCTTCCTTCCTTTCTTTCTTTCTTTCTTTCTTTCTTTCTTTCTTTCTTTCCCCCCTCTCTCCCTTCCTTCCTTCCTTGCCTCCCTTCTTTCTGACTTTTTGTTGCTCTCTCTCTCCTTCCTCCCTTCCTTCCTCCGTTCTTTCTGTCTTCCCTGTCTTGCTTCCTCTCCCCTCCCTTCCCCCCTTGGTCTTCTTCAGCTTCCTCCCCTTGCTGCCAATTGAGTTCAACCTGCAAAAGGAAATTTGTGTGTGTTTGCCTATGTGCCTTCAAGTCATTTCTGAGTAAGGTAAACTTATCATGGGGTTTTCTGGGCAAGGTTTGTTCAAAGGGGGTCTGCCTTTGACTTCCTTTGTGGCTGAGAGAGTGTGACTTGCCCAAGGTCAGTCAGTGGGTATTCATGGCTGAGTAACAATTCAAACCCTGGTCTCCACAGACATAGGGCAATGCTGAAACTTCTACAACACTCTGGTTCTTTTAACAGAAGAATATACAAAATATAAATAAAAATGTGGAGTAATATTACTGGGAACAATGGTTTTATTGTTGTCAATAAAACACCAGTATCCCATTAGTGCTATGTGAGAGCCATTGGGCTAAGCAGTGGTTTTTAACTTGTTCTTTATCAGGGACCCCCTTTAAATATCTTTTGTTGCCCCAAGACTTAACTCAAGATTTAAAACCCTAATAATAATAGCTAACAACAAAAACAATACAATTACACCATCCATTAACCTTTCCCTCAGAGGCACTCTTGCTTCTTCCTGAATGTTTGTGGCTGGAGTGGATTGAATGGCAATGTACAGGCCAAGCCAGCCAGCCAGCCTTTGCCTTGGTTCCTGTCACATAGCTGTTCCACTACAGGGAGGAGGCGGGCCAAACAGGCTTTAAGCCTTTGTGGACCCCCTGTGAGGATATCATAGAATCATAGAATTGTAGAGTTGGAAGAGAACACAAGGACCATCCAGTCCAACCCTGTTCTGCCATGCAGGAAATCATGATCAAAGCATCCCTGACAGATGGCCATCCAGCCTCTGCTTAAAGACCACTGGGCTAGAGAACGCTGGAAAAGGAATAATGCAACCAGACCTTGAGAAGGGTGCTGGCAGGGGGATTTTGAGAGGTGTAATACAAAAGTAACTTTCCTAGGCTCTGAATGCAGCCTAGAATCATAGGGCTGGAAGGGAGCCCAACAGCCATCCCATCCGATCGGTCTCTGCCTTGCAGGAACAGACAATCAAAGCCCTCACAACAGATGGCCATCCAGCCTCTCTTAAAAACCTCCAAAGAAGGAGACTCCACCACACTCCCAGGCAGTGCATTCCACTTCTGAACAGCTCTTACCATCAGGAACTTCTTTCTAATGTTTAGATGGAACCTCTTTTCCTGGAGTTTGAAGCCTTTGCTCCATGTCCTAGTCTCTGGAGCAGTTAGAAAACAAGCTTGCTCCATCCTCAGTATGACATCCCTTCAAATATTTAAACATGGCTCTCATGTCACCTCTCAATCTTCTCTTCTCCAGACTAAACATACCCAGTTCCCTAAGTTGCTCCTCATAGGGCATAATGGCTTCCAGACCTCCCACCATTTTGGTTGCCCTCCTCTGGACACATTCCAGCTTCTCAATACCCTTCCTGAATTGTGGTGCCCAGAACTGGACACAGTCTTCTAGGTGAGGTCTGACCAAAGCAGAATACAGTGGCACTATTATTTCCCTTGATCTAGACACTATACTCCTATTAATGCAGCCTAGAATCGCATTGGCATTTTTTGCTGCTGCATCACACTGCTAACTCATGTTTAGCTTGTAGCAAGTCTACTTTCTTTTTTTTTTGAGGAAATCTACACTATTACGTTAATTGCTAATTAACAAAAAATATTTTATTAGTGCCTATAATATAGTTTTTAAACTAAATTATTGGTGGCAAATTATGTAATCCAGTAGGTCCCCCTTATCCACTGGGGATTGGTTCTGTGCGGGCATGGATTCTGAAAACTGTGGATAATAGTGAATACCATTGAAAATAATGGGACTTCTGGTTTAAAATACCATAGAGTTGCCTTGGAGGGCCTAGAAAATGGCTAGGGAGAACACATTTTCAAGGAAGACTCTATGGTAGGTGTGCTGTTTTGTGTCCCTGGATAATGAATCCATGGATATGGGGGTCCTACTGCAACCTGAACATCCTGTACTGTGAATAGGTTAGGTTACATTGACCTGAGATAAACATATGGGGGCCCCAAAATAAAGCATTGCAGGGCCCCCCAAAATTAGTTAAACCGGCCCTGGCCACGCCCCCACCTTTGCCTGTGTGAATTACAAAGCAGAAAACTTGCTGGCTCAACCAGTTTCACACTAAATCATGTAAACTACGCTGCACTGGTATGAACGGAAGGTAAACTGGAATTTTTCGCACTAAATTCTGCCGCGTAACTGACCTAGGATTTGGGCAGGAACAGCTGTCAGGGGATGATAGGACATTCAATCCCCGACAGAAGCCAAAAACTATCTCAGCAGACTTAGTAGCAACCTGTTCCCAAGAATACCCACACACAGAGTGTTTGATGTCCAACTAAGCAGGAGGCACTTTTATCTTCAAAGTCAAACAGTTGCAATATGTACAAATATTTACAATTGAAGGACAAACTGCATCAGCTTTCACAAGAAGAAGAGGAGGAGGAAGTGAGCGTTGTTCTGAGCTCTCATATCTATATCTACAGGACATTGCCCTCTAGTGGCCTGACTGGGCATGACTTGGTAGTTCATGAAGTCAGCCATTATGGCTCAGCATGATTCTGCAGTTGTTCGGCCATTTTATAATGGAGTTCAGTCTCTAACTCCTGACAATAGCAGCTTATGTGCCTGTTGTGAACAAAGTGTGTGTGTGTGATCTAGAATCCTTGTCTAGCCAAGCAGATTTAGAGGCTGCATCTAGTAGAGGAATGGGGAGCGGAGCAATATTTAGTCATTCTTTCCTTCCTTTGCAGCTTCCACCTTTCTTTACCATCTGTTGTGAATGAACCAATTTGACAAATGAGCTTGAAGGAAAATCCTGTTTGTTGAGAATCTTGCTACGATTCCGGCAATAAGGTCACAGTTAAGTAAAACCCCTAGCATTCAGAATTTGAAATTTTCACTTAGAGTATTCAGTTTAGTTCTGAAGGCAGTGAGTGGGAGGCATAGCAAACAGGAGAATCCATTGTCTTACTCAAAAATCTTAAGGTGTTCTTTGATGTTATGCTGTATTTTTTCAATAAATAATTTGAAAGCATTTATTTATTAAATAGAAGGTTCATTTATTTAATTTTTATTCAATAAATAAAATTTTAAAATATAAGCATTGAACAATCACTGCCCAATGTTTTTGAATCCGTACCTGCACACTATTCTTATTTTCTTAAGTTGGGTCTTACTAAATACTCACCAAAGGTTAGCTTTGAAGTCTCCAATGGTAAGAGCAATGGCCTATGAAAAGAATTTTGTGTTGTTTACAGGATAATGTATCATAGGAGAGATGGTATTTTAAAGAATCAGAAAACACAAAAAGGTCATTTTAAAGAAGCTTAACCCAATTAATTTGGTGCTTCTTCTCCTTTGTTTTGTCTACCATATTAAGTTCACCAGATTCATCATTTTCATATCTTTTTGTAATGCAATGTACAATATAATTGGAATATCTAAAACAATTTACTCCAGTCCTGTGGCCTCTCGTGCTCTTTGCTGCTCCTGAAGAGAACCTTTGTTAACTATGAATGCTCTGAAGAGATACTGGGCACCAAATGTAAAGAAGCAGCATGCTCATTCCAAGAACAGCTAACTTTTTTTTAAAAAAAGGGAGTGGGGAGGTCATAGCACTTCATTAAATTGCTTCACACCTTGAATTTGTGGGAGAGTGAAGTACATGTCACCTCAAAGTACGGTACACTGTCTTTGACTCTGTAAATAAATAGTCTCAGCAGATCAACATGGAACACCCTCCCACCCTGTTCAAATTTGGATGCTTACATTAAAAAAATGTATATAATGCAAACAAATGTGTGTTTCTCGGAAACTGCAAATAAGTTAAGCTAATAGTGGCAATATGCCATTGAGGGAAGGATAAATTACTTCTACTGGTTTAGTATTTGGAGGGCGCAATTGCCCCTTCTATTGCACATCTTTTTCTTTTTTATACTATATGTAGGGCATGCATTTCTGATTATTATGAGAGATCACACCAACCAATCTCATGCAGATTCAAACATGCATTTTCCATTATACTTTTAAAAAGTCCCCATTGATTTGATGGTGGTTACATTTGGGAATTAATTGTGATTTACCTTGCTAATTTCTAGAAACTATTATTTGAATTAAAAGTTTGGGTGTTTTGTGCATGTCATGCTCTATTATCCATTTCATGAAGTCAACCTTTGCCCTGTCAAATAAAACATCTCAAAACACATTGGAAGCTATCTTTCCAACACCCAGGAGACACTACTAGAACTGTGGGAGGCTTTCTCAGCATAGAGAGGCTCTTTGAAGATGTTGTTACAGCCAAACTGGTAAGTGGGACAATTCACACTTTGTGAGATATCACCAGCTGAGCCAGTCCTGTTGCCACCTGGAATGACCAAATGGTCAGAACTGGGAGCAAAGTCTATAAAATTGTAAATGGATGCTATGTGAATCAAAATATTCCAAGGTATTGCAGCTGTGACTGAGTGAAAACAAAGTAAGTGTGTGTGTGTATGATTGCATGTAATTGTATTTTCCTATGCACACTTATCAAAGAAGTTCACCCGGCAATGCTCCAGTAGAAGATACAACTCCAGTAGAAGATACAACACATACTGGAGGCTCTTCTCTTCCATCCTTCCCTCTCTTTTTTCTTTAACAAAAGAGGAACTCTGAATGGTACCTTCGTTCTCTCACAAGGGATGCTTAAATCCATTTCCTGTTAGAAGCCTTCTGATGTAGAGGAAAGGAGGCTTGTGGATTATGTCTGTAAGATGTAAGTTTGGTAAACCTATGTAAATACTGATTAGGAAAAAAGCCAGAAAAGCACGCAACTAATTTTAACAGACTTTGGGCCTATCAGAACTAAAGAGAATGATATGGGAATTCTTGTGTAACAGTGCATTAAAAAAGGAAGGAAGAAAAAAAAAAAAAGAAAATTTCAATGCAACTACTAATAGTACAAAAGCCAAACTGATTTTATTGGGCTGATCATGCATTTTCAGTTTCTAACTCACTATTTCTATACTCTTTCATAATGCGCTTTAAAAAGCCAACTTTCTTTTAATGACAAGCCATAAAGAGGAATGCTTTTTTCCCTGAAAAAAAAAAATCAAAGCTGAACGAAGATGAGACTTTTTAAAAGGGAACTATGAATTAGAATGACCTTGTGTTCTGGAACTTTTTCACACATTGCTTGATGTTCTCAGTTCCCTTTCACCCCCTCAAAACCAGACTGAGTGCAGGCGCCTTTGGCAAATTAAGACTTGAGAGGGCAGGGAAGGGTTTTGCAGAGAACTCATAATCTCACTGCATTATCTATTGGAACTGCTGAGCATCAAGGGTGCCCTGTGTTTTTCAGGGTAACCTTTAGCAGTTATTAAAGCAATCACAAATATTTTCTTCCTGTCAGAGTTGGAGCCCTCTCTACTAGGAGCAAAGTTTGAACACAGCATGAACCCCCTGAAGTTGTTTTTATAAGAGAGTTGGACAACTAACAAGAAGAGTGCATCAGCTCTGTTCCAAGAGGGAAAAAAATAAACCCACACCATGTTGCAATTAAAGCATGGTTATATAGTTCATAGCCAAGAAAGGGGCAATGGTATTTCAACTGTATGAAAAATGAACATATTTGATACATGAATAACAGAAGAAAAGTCACTAGCAGGGAAACAATAGTATTTCACTTAAGTAAAAACAGCACTATCTATTCTAATGGAAAAGTTCAATCAATTATCTTTTCTGGGGAAAACAACACATATTGTGCCTAACTAAGCAATCTGATGCATCAGCAGCCAAAGTGCAAAGCGGGATCTGTCCTGTGATCATGGAATTGATTGTTAAACACATTAAAGATCGTAAAGATCTTGAGATTAGGGAACAAGTAACTGCATTTGTGAGAAAAATAAGAGGCCACTTAAGGAAACAGAAAGTCTTATCTGCGTATTGAAAAATATTCAATAGCTTAGCAGTTTCTGCTGATTATCTAGAAGAAGCAATCTTTGCTTTAAAAAACAGATTAAATTAGAGTTTAAGAACCAAACTAGATGCAATGGCTGCAGAAAAGTTTATTTGTGATCTAGCCACATAAAGTATTAACTGGGGGCAGAAAACTCTTATCCTCTGCCCACAGCTCATTTCAAAGGCAGCCAGCCTTTCCCTTAGCCACACTAACTGTCCTTAACTTATAGCTGCTACTGAAAGTGAACTTGGCTGGCAAAACAAAACAAAACAAAACAACAACAAAAAACAAAACAAAACACACAAAAAAGCAAGGAAAAGTGAAAAGGGTTCCCCTCAATCTCAACAACTACTCTGTCCTGAAAACCAGACACAGCTCAGCTTTAACATGATTGTGGCAGACATGGGCTGCAACATTCTATGCTGAAAGTGTACACATCTCCCAACAGGATTGTCTCGAGGCAGTTCAGCATACTGCAAGGCCTTGATAGGCTACAATCTTACTCCAGGTTCTCTTCTGATTTTTGTTGCCCTTCCCTGTGCTTTTCAACTACCTGCCTAGGGAGAGCATGGGGCTATACTAGTCTGCTCACATGTTATCCTACAGCCCTTTCATCTGTGCACATAATCACCCCACCCAGCTCCTTACCTCCCAACAATCCCACAGAGGACCCTTTTAAGCAGCCTTCTTCAACCAGTGGCTTTTTGGACTCCAGCTTCTACCAACCATAGTCAGCATGGTCAGTAGTCAAGAATGCTGGGTAGTAGTTTAAAACTTCTGAAGGGCATCAGACTTGGGAAGACTGCTTTACAGTGACTGACTTAACTTGTGAAACTAAAGCTGCTGACGCACTGCAGAAATAATGGCATTTGACACCGCCATGACTTTAATTGCCATGGCTCAGTGCTAAGGAATCTGGGGATTTGTAGTTTTGTGAGCTATTTAGCCTTCTCTGTCAGAGAGCTCTGGTGCCACAACAGTCTAGAAATCCCAGGGTTCCATAGAATGGAGCCATGATCGTTAGAGTGGTGTCAACTGGCATTATTTCTGCAGTGTGCCATCAGCCTGAGTCTCCACAATAGCCCCAGACACTTAACAACTCCAAATATTAGAAAGGAGTACAATAAAGTTCAAGGGATGGCAAGATAATACCTGCAAAATGTTTTGAACACTTTAAAGCACTGCATAAATGTTAAGTATTATTGTTACTTTCCATAAGAAATTTTCCCTCTAATTGCTCCTGTTTCATACCCACAACATTTTATCCTTTGGTATTTAAGTACAGCAGAGAGCCAGCACGGTGTAGTGGTTTGGGCATTGGACTACAACAGTCCAGACTGCTTGGCCATGGAGACCCACTGGGTGACCTTGGACAAGTCACACTCTCTGTTTCAGAGGTAGGCGATGGCAAAACCCGCTCTGAACAAATCTAGCCAAGAAAACCACATGTTAGGTGCACCTTAGGATCACCGTAAGCTGGAAAACAACTTGAAGGCACACAACAACAATTTGAGTACAATGTTGCTGCTCTCATTGTGAGGGACACAGGGGTGTATTCTTTGCCACATGTGCCTTTACAGTACATGAAAAAGGTGTGTGTGTGTCTCAGTCCATGTCATCAGTTTTCCAATATATTTTAGAGTAGGAGTGGGGACCCTGTGGCCTTCCATATATTGTTGGGTCACAATTTCCACCATCCTTGACCACAATGATCGGAGAAGGAGTCCAACAACACCTGGTAGTTCAAAGCTTCCCTGCCCTTTTTAGTAAAATAGGAGGAAAATATGTGTGTGTGTCAACTCACAACTAATCTGTGTATGTTGAATTCAGAAATGAGGGGTGGAATCTTATGTTAATGGTCTAAATACCCTAAAGGCACCAGATCCTGTCTGATCTTGGAAGCTAAGTAGGATCAGTCCTGGTTAGTACTTGGATGGGAAACTTCCAACAAATCCGAGGTGCTGCAGGCTATATTTCAGAGGAAGGAATTGGCAAAACCAGCTCTGAGTATTTCTTGCCTAAGAACAGCCTACGAGATTCATGGGGTCACCATAAATTGACAGGCAACTTCAAAGCACATACACATGCACACATTTTATGTTAACATTTTGTACTCAGGTTTTATAGTTACCGAAGTACTCGGTTTTGTATCTTTTATGTTTAAAATATTTCAATTTCTCCAAAGTACTGCCTTTTCCTGCTTTATGATTTTAGTACACTCTTTAGGCATGCGCTTAATGTGAAGTATGTAAGCAGTCCATTGCAATGTCAATATTAGCACTTCATTTTCGAGGCTTGATTTTTCTCTATACACTTCAAGCAGTCCACACTGACTATCAAAGGCATGGAGAAAGGAGCCACTTCAGGCATACAAACTTCTATAGAATTTTCACACCTGACATTTAAGTAGGGAAGTATATCTCTGATGTCTGTAAATCAGTAGAAAAGTTTCACTGCTAAGGCTGTACTTAAAACCTAAACTGCATTATTTCCTACTATTCCATTCCAGGCTAAAATATGTTTGTACCATCCCTTGGGAAAGCACTGAGTATTCAATCAGCTACCAAAGTAATGGTTATGACCAACTACAGTCTCTCTATAGTCACAAAAGTGTATCCTAACAAATGCACCATGACTTGTCTGTACAAAATGTGAACATTTGCAGGTACATTTATGTTGTTGCAGGTACATTTATGTTATGTACATGATATGTTGTTGAAAACGAAAATAATGTAGAAACAAAAATGTAGAAAAATATTTTAATATGTCTTCATGTGAACATGAAAATAATGCCACATATGTTCTAATACATTTTGGACAATATAATAATAATGAGGAGGATGATGAGGATTGATTATTATAATAAGGACGTGATTCTTAGCATGCTTAAAAAGTGAATAAATTGTATCAGGAAGGCAATAACAAAAATAATAGGAGCAAACAAAATTAAGTTTTTCAGTAAGTATATTGATAAATACAGGTATTGTATATATCAAAAGCATAAAAATCTATATTATAATGATAAATAATTGAAGTAAGTGATAACTTAAAATACGGTATGTTATGAATGAGGGATGGGCTTTCTTAGAATTATTTTGTCTGCTTTAACAAAAGGGCCACTGATCTCTCAGATTAGTTCACAAGATCCAAATCTTCAAACCTGCTGAAAGAAGTCCACTAGACACTTGAACAAACCAGTCATCTCCAGTAGTTACCTGGAAAAGAGAAGTACACATTAGAGAGCCAGCATGATATAGTGGTTTGAGCACTGGACAATGGCTCTAGAGACCGGGGTTTTCAGTCATGGAAACCAGCTAGGCAAATCACACTCTCAGCCTCAGAGGAAGGCAAAGGCAAACCCCCTCTGAACAAATCTTGCCAAGAAAAACCCATGATAGGGTCACCTTAGGGTTGTCATAAGTTGGAAATGACTTGAAGGCACACCACCACCACCACCACCACCACCACCCATTAGTGATGTTGAGAATACCTTGTATTATCAGGAGCTTTCCTACTCCTGGGGTCAGTATGCCCACCAAAGAAGGGCCCACAGTATCAGGCACTATTATGAGGGACTTTACTGATAAATTCTGAGTAGCACCTTGGGTTTGATTGAGAATATAAAAAGGCAATGGGTGAGATCAAAATGGGCCACCTGCACAGTGGGGCATTTGGAGGGCCTCGGTCTCCCTATATCTTATTGCTCCGAAAAGCTGGTACTAAATACTGGCTGGCAGCTGGGACAGTGTGAAAGAATGCATCCTGAGGGAGAGATTGGCACCACTGTCATAAATGGAGATACTTTAAATGACAATCTGCCCAAACAGTGAGAAACACTGGCCACGCTTTGACAAGGATACACATTTGCACTTGTGTTGCTACAGACAGTGTGTTTAAAGGGGCTGGCCAAGTATCTGCGATGCAGCATCAGTTATCAGTGGGTTCAGATCCTCATTTGTTCTCATACTGGTAACCATGGTTTCCAGGTTTAGACCAAATTGCAAAAGAGAATTAATTAACGCTGGAAGTCTTCAATTGCAGTGTGCACAGGTGTGAAGCTTACATATTCCTTGGCTTAATAAGATGAGATAATATTATGTCTAAACTAGGCCACAATCTCACATGCAGGTCGACACCACATTGCTGCTGATGCTATCCGTGTCTGTGGAATAGCTTGTTAAGAAGATCTGATACAGTCCTACATTCACATTATAGTCCCATCTTATATGGAGTTTCAGTTTCCACAGGATTTGCATATCCTGTTGCCCTGCAGAAATGTTGAGTGATGATGGGTGAGTGTCTTTCAGTGTGAAAGTCCTCCGTGACATCACCTGGAAGGTCCCTTTTAGTTAATCACCAGTGTGAGTCACTTGCTTCTAAGGGCATAGCGCGCCCTTGTGCTGCTGTTGCAACATTTGTGGACATTTATTCACGATGGTGTAACTATCAAAGTAAAGGCAACGTGGGTGAAGACCTGGTGCTTTGAAGATACAATCTGTAATATTACAAATTGCATCACCTTCCTTTATCTTAAAAGGCAGTGCGGCACCTCCGCATACCTGCAGCTGGGTGCTGAGTTGCTGTCTCATCATGAATGCAGAGGCAAGGCCCAGGCTTGCAGTACACCTGCAAGTTCTCATCTTGCTTTAACACTACTTACAAACCACCAAAGGGATGGGAGGTGGGGAAATGCTCTGCAGATGCTCTCTTTACTGAAAAGCAAGGCGCTTTCACACTGCCACCATAGTAGAGTTATTGTCATTGCACTTTGCAGTTCTCCTGTCTCAGGTGTGAAACATTGCAATCTGAGTAGATGGCATCTATTTACCTTCTGGTACGGTATGTGCTCAGTTCCTCTTGCAGGATGGATGCTCTTTTTTGCAGAAAATTTACCTAGAAAAATACAGCTTTTATGACAAAGAAGCTTCAACTATACAATGAACAGGAGGCACAGCTGTGGTTTCTTAGGTATCTGTTCATCTGTTTACTATTTAAATTCAATTTATGACCTCATTATCTATACCTATTATCTATGGGTTGACCTCAGTGCCTCTGATATTGTGCAAGGAAAGCAGCCTGAACATTACCATCATTGAATCACATTTTCTGATAATATAATTCATGGGTAAAATAGATCAGGCAGAACTGTTTCTTTTTAAAAAAACTTAAGCTTAAAAAATACTTACAAGGGACACAATAATTTACAAAGTGAGCAGGGTCCTATAATTTCTAGTTCTAATATCACGGTTAACACCAATACATCATAAACAACAAGTAAGAATTTGCTTTAGATTTTCTGTTTAGGAAAAAAAAATCAGAGACCAGAATGTTCTTATAAGGCAGGTAAAATGATTAACATACTATAACAGTGCCTTGGTGCCATGCTAGGACATCACACAAAGATTACACTGAAAGGCTGAGAAGGGAGGAGGAGGAGCAGACCAACATATTTTAAACATAAGCAAAGCTTTGTTTGAGAAGTAAATGTTTCCTATTTGTTCATTGTTAATGCTGTTTGGTTGGTACTTTTACCCAGCCAAGCCCTCTCATTCCTCTGGAACAATTAATAACCCTGACAGGTGCAAGGATTCCACTGCTCTTTCTGTCTGATGTTTTTTGAAGCAGGAATTTCAACAATTTTAAAAGAAGAGGACACCTGTGCTTCAGAAGGGAGCCTTGCTTACTGAGCAGTCTGTAGCTGGCTACTGTATTTCACTGCACAGGCAGCTGCCAGCTATGCTTTTCCAGGTTAACACCCACTTCAGAAGTCTGGAGTGACTTTTACTCCTTTGAAATGCTGTCTATGCTAACAGAAGCCCTGCAGGTGGAAATCAGATTTCATTAAAACACACACACACACCCCAACCCCAAACATACTTCACTAGAAGCTGAGATTTCTCAGTTGTCATTGCCATAATGTTTTACACTGAGAATAATTATTAGAGAAGCCACACTTAATAGCTAGAACTAGGTTTCCTAGGCTAATGTTTCCTCAGACATTATCTTCAGCTATTGTAATGACAATGCTGGCTGGAAATGACTGCCAGCAGGAAATACTTCTCACTAGCAACTGTACCAGCAACAATACCCATAAAACCCTGGCCACCACAAACAAGAAGTTTATTCTCATGCAGTTTCATTTTGAGAAACACTACCAAAGAAAATATCCCACATATATAATTTTTCTACTGCAAGCAAACTGATGCGGATCCTGTTTCTTAAAAAGTGTGTGGTGTTGTCTAGACGATGAAAAAATTCCTCAAAGAATTCAAGAAGAATACCTTTCATCCCAATGAGATCCCACTGATTCACCATTTTTGGCAAGAAAGGGGGAGGGGACAAAAACCATGTGAGGGAAGCCTTTGCAGCTTTCCCCGAACTTTTAAAAAAATACGCAGAAATGTGCATTACCACATGTTTGGACAACCAATTTGCAGCGCTTTCTGGAAGTCAAAAGCTGATTGGTCAGATGTGTGTGGGGGGTGGCCTTGCCAGCAACAAAGTTGCTGGAACTGCCATTTTTGAGTTTTGCAGTAACAATTGTGTGCATTTTTGCAGCGGCAAGGTGACCAAACAGCTTTTTAAAGCAGAATGTTGCACTTGCACACCTTAAAGTTTTTTAAAATGTACAGCAGCAGCAACTGGTGGAGAATAAAAACACGAGTAATTCACTTGGGGCCACCATCTTGATTTGCAGGTGCACCTCCATGTGAATTTCAAACATGGATAGCTTCGCATACCAGCGATCTTGCCAAAAAGCCATGGAGACAAATGGATGTTGCTGTGATTTTGCATTAAGGTGCAGCAATCCACATTATATCACCTCATCTAGATGACCTCTGTGTGCATTGTGGAAGAGTGGAGGTCTTCCCATTTTCAGAATTTCCTGAATCTACAATCCAATAGCTTCTGTGTCAGAAATTATGGACAGTCATAGGAAACTAATTAAAATACAGTAGCACCCCCGCACCTGCTGATTCGCCATCCGATGATTCAATTATCTGTGGATGGTGACAGCCAGGAGGTGGACGGGGAGGGAGGGGATGGCTCTGGTGGCAGTGGTGGGGCATGCAGTGGTGGTGAAGGCTTGGGAGGCAGCGGCAGGAGTGATGGCGGTGGTGGCGTAGGCCCGAGAGGCTGCAACAGCAGTAGGGGTGATGGCAGTGGGGGGGCATGGCAGTGGCAGTTTGGGAAGCCGCGACGGCAGCAGGGGTGATGGCGGTGGCAGGGTGCATGGTGGTGGCGGCCTGAGAGGCCGCAGCAGTGGCAGGGGTTGTGGCAGGGTATGTGGCGGCAGCCTGGGAGACTGCAATAGTGGCAGGGGCGATGGTGGTGGCGGCAGAGGCCTGGGTTGCAGCGGTGGTGGGCTGGGCCATGAGCCTGCCTGCCTGCCTCCCTCCTCCTCCAGCGTGTTCATTATTATCCACAGAATTCACCATCTGCAGGGCCTCCTGGAACCAATCCCCCACGGATGCGGGGGTGCTACTGTAGCCTTTAAAAAACCTTTATTAATTGCACATAAGCTAAAAGACAATCTTTACAGAAGGTTTCTTCATAAAGTTGCAACTCATTTAATAAATATGCATTTGACTTCTTGGTATTAAAGGAATGTACAGGCAGTTGTATTTCAGGTAGCTCCAAGTAGATTACAAGTGGCTGCTAAAGGTTTCTGATCCAAAAGGAACTGGAAAATCACAAGGTTGGAATGCTTGTTGTACACTCAACGATGGATTGAACATTACAACTAAACCATGTTGTGGTGTCCTATGAATTCTTGGGTCTATATTCCAAAATCTCTATATTCTGCCTGCACTCACAAAAGCATGCAAAGGCAATCAAACGGTGGAGGCTCCATTTTTCCTATGCAGAACACCAACTGGCTCTATGTTAAGGCTACTCAAAGTCATCTACATGTTCAATTAGTAAATGATTGGAGAATAGCTGCCATGATCTTAGGGGAATTTTAAGGGAGCCCCTAACAGGCTAATTTTACCTCTTTACACTGCTTAATGAAGCACTCAAAGAACCAGCTTTTGTTGGTGAAAACCAGGCTGGAATTCTATCTGTAAGAAAACTGAAACTAGGACTACATGTTGGCCAAACTTTGTTGGTAACACCAGCACTCCCTTAAATCCATTGTTACTCCTTTGAATAATCAAACCTTCTAACTGGCTGCTAGCATTCCAAGCTTACTAATTTAAGATTTTACCTGAGATTTTAGTGAACAAATTGTGTCTTCAAGTTCCTGTCTTAAAGATGCTGGCATCAGACCTTTAAGTTTGGTTTCATATTCTTGCCGTATAGCTGTCATCTGAAACCAAAGAAAGCAAGCGTTTACACAGCAAAGAGTAGATCAACTAGTTAAGATTATTTAGTCACAGACTACTTTCTCCAGTTTGTTCTTTGTATTGTAGGAGCCTATATCCAGGATGATCTGGACAATGAGAAAATAGTTTTGCTGTATTCCATTACACTGAAGATACCCTCAGTACCCTCCTGTAGTACTGAAGATGCACATCTCCCCCTTTGATCAGCTAGTGACCTCCAGATGTTTTGGATTATAGCCTCCGTCATTACTCATGACCACTGGCCTTGTGACTAGGGCCAATGGGGATTAGAGTCCAAAACATCTGTAGGGCACCAAATTGCAGAAAGCAAATGAGTAATGAATGTGAGGTAATGATAATCTCACTTAATGTCAGCTAACTACAACTTGTTTTCTAATTAAACATTAGTTTAAGGATTCTGCCACTAGAGATTGGTCGCCTATGTTGTCGCTCGTCTTAGAATACTTCAGCACTCACCATCATCTGCCACCATCTGATGAAATTATTGCAGGAAGACTCTCATTCAACCATCCTAGTCATCTCCTACTCCCCACCCTTCACTTTTCATTCATTCAGCATAGAATCCATTCTTTTCCCCAGGTGTGCCCCACACACTGTTTTTTGGCTCTTTTGATAGCAAAGATGGACCAGCAGCTTTCTTGGGAAAAGTATCACCTTCTGCACATTCAGAAGCCATTCAGAATGGTTTTATGGTGTTGGTTGTTTTGCTCCTGCATTTGGTTATTCATTTGCCTCTTACATATTTTAAGACTATTAAGTGTTTTCCGCTGAGTAACAGAACTAAAATAGATAATGACCTAAGTAAGCCAACATCATTGATTAAAGAGGTTTGTGTGTGTGTTTGTGTGTGCGCACACCTTTAAGTCACCTGTCAACTTATGGCAACCCCATGAATTTCATAGGGTTTTCTTAGGCAAGGGATACTCAGAGGTGGTTTGCCATTTCCTTCCTCTGAAATCTAGCCCACAGTATCTGGTATTCATTGGTGGCCCCCAATCCAAGTACTAACCAGGGCTAACCCTGCTTAGCTTCCAAGATCAGACAGGCTCTGGTGCCTTTACGGTATTTATTCAGGAGGAAATGCTTTTTAACCCAACAAGAAACTTCCCTTGATGCATCTTTATGGATTATTTTTCAGTTATATTACTGGAAGCTAAGCCAAAAGATTTGACCTACTATTTCCCTATTCTGCAGCCCAACAATGCTCTAAAAGAAGACACAAAAATAAAAATAAACTCCCATTCTTGAGGATAATTACTTTTCCTTTTTTCTTGTATATCAAATGGGGGGGGGCAAATTTGATGACACAAGTAATGGCTTCCTTCAGTGACCTCAAGTTCTTTCTAAGCTTCTGTATTCCATGAGATCATAAACCAGTTCCAGCTGTATTTGGAAAAACTCTCGGGGTTTTGCAAGAGCCTGTGACTTCTTTCTTTAGAGTTAAAGGTGAATACAGTACTACAGAAATAATAATAATTAAAAAAAAAACAGTTAAAATATACAACCTCTAGGGGAGGTGGTTCTGGGGGAAAGTATCATTCCTGCAGGCTATGGCCTTCTCCTCCCTTGACTATTTCTGTGCTGCTGCTGTGAACCGACTTACCTGCAGGAGAGACATTCCTAGGGAAAGGAAAGCAAAGGTTGGCCTGCAGGTGACAGCCCTCAGGTCTTTCCCTCTTGTCTGGTCTACAGGAGACCAGGGAGTGAGCACTGCAGCCTGCCCAGTTTTTCCACTAAACTTAGCTACTCAAAAAGCAAAACTTTAAAATGAAAGGTGTATACTTTTGAAAATCCACTTAACTTTTCACTCCCTCCCTGTAAGCCTGATGAAAGAGAACATATTGTTAAACCTTTTTTTTAAAACCAAAAATGTTTATAGATTAGCTGATCCTGCAGAACAAGTCTAATCACTTGGCTTTCTCCTTCTATGTGATAAACATGTGTGTTAACTTTCATTGTCATACTCCTTTAGACTTTTGACAAGCTTCTAAACAGATAACTTAAAAGCTTCTTTAGTTAGATCTACAGAGAATTCATTAATCAATATTTTGTCTACAACTAAGAAGTATATCAAAACAGGTCTATAGGAGATAGATCTGCAGTAATTGCAATCATCTTTGTAACAGGCTTTTCAATAGGGCTAAATGAAAAGTCTACTAACCACTGAAGATACCGCTTTTTAATTACTTTTATTATTTTTCTTCTTTTAATGTACCATTTCAGGGGAGAAACTACTTTGGACAGTGAACTACAATGCTAGTCAAAGCTCTTTTTCTCTTAAGTTCTTCTACCACAGCTTTCAATTTTATACAGACAAAAATAAGCTTTAAATTCATTGCTCTCTCCTAGGGCAATTCTTACCCCTCCTCATTTCTTTTCATATGGAAAAGTTTCCCCTATAGTCCAAAGGATGCTTTGGGGGCAAGCAAATGGGCATGGAGGATACAATCATAACTCCCTCAATTGGACCGCAAAGTGAAGGAAAGCAAATGGCTTGCTTTTTGTTAAATTGATAAGCCTAGTAGTTAAAGGCTCATGCTCTTTGCTACTATTATTTCTTGCAGGATGGGGCCCGCATAACATGCACAGCTTTTGTTCCTTCTCTTTCTTTTGGAACAGGAAGGATGAGAGTCTCCTCTATCTGTACAGACTTCATCCAGCTCAGCCTCTCTTTCTGTTTTAGTGCCCTACCAGGCACCATCACAGGTTCACAGGGAATCCACTTAAGTGGGGGGGAGTGCTTCCCACGAGAACAAAAATGATGCATAGTGAACCATACAGCCAACACAAAAGCTTCACAAATCCTTGTGCAGCATTACATAATACCGAGGGTCTACCACAGTTCATAGAAAAAGGCTCAGGAGACATACGTTATAAAATGCAAGCCAGACAGAAAGTGTTTTCTCCTCTCACCATAAATTCATTTCATTTTATTCCTCTCCTCTGCTAAAATGGATGTAAATTTTATCCCAACTGCAGAGACAATGTGTGAATCATTTCAAATACTTGGTAATACAATGGGGGGGTCAACCTAGATATTCAAACTGCAATATTCATTCCCATTGGAAAGGAGAACAGACTTTAGTAGATTTAGAACACATTCCTGCTGAAGAAGGAGAAATGGATAAAACTGATAGACTAAACAAAATATTTGAGCATTACTGCATTCCAAAGTAAAGTGGTACAGTAGAGCACAAATGAATTTTGCATACTCCAAAGGGGCAAAACATTTTGTTTTACAGTTAATCTATGTATTCTAATACACAGCCACACAGACATTCTGTACAGAATACTATTTGGGATTTAGATATAACTTGAAACAATAATTTCACAAACACAACCAATTACAGTATTCATTTGTTTCATATGACGAATTAATGTAAACAACTTGAAGCATCTCTCTCACTCTTTATACAATTAGGTATAAGAGCCATTGGTTTCCCCAAGATTTACTGAAAGGCAGGAACATACTTGAAGCATGTCAAGTCTTATTGATTCAAACAAAAAACTGACACAAGTCAAGCCCCAATGAATTTGGGAAGCAATGTCAAACGATCGGAAAAAGTTCTGATGGAGAATGTTAGACTTGATTGCCTCATGCTGCACTTTTTTCAGACATGTTCAAGAATGGCTTTGAAATGGCCACATCACATTTGCCTTCTTTCCACCTCTGCTCATACTAAATAAATAGGACGACTTGAGTCACAGTATTCACTGAATGAGTTCACAGTTGCAGCAGCTGTGTAGCTCTTTTGCCAGCTAGATGAAGAAACACTGAATACTGGATTGAACAGTAATTTGGCAGTTTACTTCAAAGAGAAAATGAAACTTTGGAAGTTTGTTTAGCAGTTTGTTTGAGGTAGTCAAGGCATAACAAACACAGTTTTAAACTAAAGCTTCTTTCTGCTTTTAGTTCCTTTCATTAAACGTATCCAGTTCCTGCAGAACTATTATCAAATTTGTGAATACTGTTCCCTAAACTCATTAGCACAGTGTAAAGTTTATTCTTTACATTTAATTATTCCTCCAAAGCATGTCCACGCTTTCTATGGGGCTGATGGGGTCCTTGCCCAGATTGCTTACAGTGACTAGAACCAAATCAAACTTTTAGAAAGAAACTTTTGGTATAGTCACCTCAGAACTACAACACTTTAGACTGCCAAGAAAATGGTTAGCACTACATGTCCCTTCATGTGAAAAGCTCTCATGTGTAGAAAGCTGGCCTCCTGGGAAGAAATGTTCTACTTTTGTCTTTCTGTTATGTACTAGCTTTCTGTGCATAAGAGGTTTTTAAAAAGTGTTTTTATTTAATTTTAGCAAATTATAACCAACATAAAGGCAATAAGACAATTAGCACAAAATGCTAACAAGCAAGCACCACTTGCATGACAATTTATGCTGACAGACCTATCTATGCCCAACCCAGTTTTTTTTAATTTTACCAAAATTCATTAGAAACAGTTCTTCCAAAAATCCGTATGAACTGTAAGAGCAGAAGTGCATGTTAAGTTTACAATTATCTGTGAAATCTCAGTGAAATTCTCCTTTATTTGACCTCCAATCAATCAGCGTCTCTGAGATATTTTCTGCATTAAAGAAATACTCCAGTCTTAATTTAACCAAGATTCAACACGTGGACCTTCCTTGTTTTTCCATCTCTGACTTATTTCCATCCTAGCAGGTGCCATGAGAAGAGAAATCAAGTTGTGATGGAGTAGATCCTTGTTCCTTCCAGTAAAGAGTAAAAGAATGCCTATCATTTCACACAGCATTACTTGTTTCTGCCCACAACCCCTCACACTTAAGTGTGACAGTATTTTATTATATATGACCAAGGAGAAGAACACAAATTAGTTCATTGGTTTGGCACAATCTCTATTTAAGGTCCACCTCTTACAGTAGTCAAGTTCTTTGCCTAACAGAATGTCAGCTAGTTTCCTGTCATTAACTAGCTTTCAACAGCTAGTTTATATAGGAGATTATCAGACGTGCCAAATATGCCACCACAGGGACAACAGGACGTCGCTAAAGGGCTTAAGTATTAGACGGCAACCACCCTGTGGCATTATGCCCCTATTCCTCTTCCGCCCCCCACTCCTTTTTATTGATGGCTTAAGCCACGAACTGACCCATCATTCCATTTCTGTCACAGAACGATGGATGTGCAAAAAGGTGCCCTATTATGCTGATGCGATGCCAGCCATGGTGGGAGGCCCTTGCCATACCCTTCTGGTTGAGATTGGAACATCAAGGTAAATGACACACTTTTCTCCTCCCCAGGTTACTTGGGCTTTTAAAAATGTGTTTTGGGGCTTGGTTTTTCTTTTTGACATTTGGTTTGCTTTTTATTTTTAAATTTCTCATGAGAACGGCCGGACTTTGCTTTCCAGGAAGTGGATGGGGCTTTCAATTTTGGTAAGATATCTTACCAAAAGTAGATAAAGTAGAACAGCATCAGCATATAATCTGATAACATGCTGCTGACAATTAACTACTACTCTTTGAGCACTAGAATTTGACCTAATCATGTCAGGCAGTGGCTCCACCACAATGGTAAAAAGGAATGGCGGGAAAGGGCAGAAAGTACCTTCCAGAGAACAGTATTGAGTCTGGATCTAGTTTACTCAGAGTGTGCCTTGGAGTGTGGTGGAGTCTCCTTCTTTGAAGGTTTTTAAACAGAAGATAGATGTCCCTCTGTCGGGAATGATTTGATTGTGTATTCCTGCATGGTAGGGGGTTGGACTGGATGTTCCTTGAGGTCTCTTCCAACTCTATGATTTCTTCAATCTACTGGTATATATAATGCACAGTAGCCCTCACATAATGTATATATCATAACTACAAAATTAATCCTGTAGCCCTGTTTCTTTAGTATCTTTAATAAATAAGACCATTCAACCTTATCAAAAGACCATTCAAACTTATCAAAAGCTTTTAAGGAACTGAGATATAACAGGTTTTTCCCCTATGTTATTAGGACGAGTAATAGTTAATGTTCCCCCAGACAGATTCCCTTAAATGCCTCCTGGGCATGAATCCAACTCAGTCTACTATAGAGTATTTTGATAGTGTATTCCTGCATGGCAGAGGGCTAGAATGGATCACCCTTGTTGTCTCTTCCAACTCTATGATTCTGTGATTCTAATATAGTGTAAAAAGGAAAGATGGAGAGAAGAATCTGCTGATGTCTTTAAGACTAACTGATCTAAAATCTTCTGTGGAGTTCAATCAACTTCTGTTGAAGAAGAGCACCTGTATTACACTCAAGTACACTTAAATGCAGATGTATTGAATAAGTGCACCTGAGGTTTAATGCATCTGAAGAAGTGAATTGAAATCCATGAAAGTTCATACTACAATAAATCAGTCTTAAAAGTGTCATAAAATTCCCTATCCCACTTTTTTTTATTGTAGAAGAGGCAAACACAGCTATTACTTTAAAAAGTACAATATAGTATGTGATGAATAAATGAATGTGGTTGGCTATTTTTGAAAAAATCAGTTTCATATTATGATTTAATGAGACAATGGGGCAATAGGCTGATAGCAATTGAAGATTACTCCCTAGATCAGCTATAGTTACTAATCCTGATTCTTTCCTGCTAGTTGGGATATTGCTAAAAATGAGAGATGTTATTCTTAATTTTATTTACAAAAAAAGGTATGTGACAACAGAGATGCATTTACCCTCCAAATTCCTGTTCCATTCTTGTTTCAATTTCAGGACCAGGATTTCATAGAATCATATAATTGTAGAGTTGGAAGAGACCACGAGGGCCATCTAGTCCAACCCCCTGCCATGCAGGAAATCTTGATCAAAGCATCCCCGACAGATGGCAATCCAGCCTCTGTTTAAAGACCTCCAAGGAAGGAGACCCCACGCTCCGAGGGAGTATGTTCCACTGCTGAACATCTCTTACTGTCAAAAAGTTCCTCCTAATGTTGAGATGGAATCTCAGTTCCTGGAGCTTGCATCCATTGCTCCGTGTTCCAGTCTCTGGAGCAGCAGAAAACAAGCCTGCTCCATCCTCAACGTGACACCCCTTAAAATACTTAAACAGGGCTATCATATCGCCTCTTAACCGTCTTTTTTCCAGGCTAAACATACCCAGCTCCCTATGTTTCTCCTCATATGGCATGGTTTCCAGGCCTTTCATCATTTTAGTTGCCCTTCTCTGAACATGCTCCAATTTGTCAATATCATTTTTGAATTGTGGTGCCCAGAACTGGACACAGTATTCTAGGTGAGGTCTGACCAAGGCAGAATGGAGCGGCACTATTACTTCCCTTGATCTAGACACTACACTTCTATTGATACAGCCTAAAATTGCATTGGCCTTTTTAGCTGCCTCATCACACTGTTGACTCATGTTCAACTTGTGGTCTACTAGGACTCCTAGATCCCTTTCGTACGTAGTCTCATTCAGCCAGGTCTCTCCCATCCTATATCTATGCATTTCATTTTTCCGCCCTAAGTGCAGTACTTTACATTTCTCCGTATTGAATTTCATTTTGTTAGCTTTGGCCTATCCTAAGATGATGGAAACAGGATCTAAGTAAATAACTGAGACTATTTTTATTTCTCCAATCAAACCCAATATTGAGTATGCTACTAGAAAGGGCTCTATACTGGAATAGGATAGATACTTTGCAGAATAGTATATTTCTTGACTAATAGATTGAAAACAACTTCCACTTTACTCTTACCAGCTTTGGTGCCTTTCTGATTTGGTGCCATTTTGGCAGTTTCTTGTTCAGTGTGTTGAGCCCCAGTTATCAGCAAGTCTGTTTGTGTAAAGTATATATTTAAATCTCATTCTGATAATAATTCTGACACAAAGGGACTCACAGTATATAACCCCCCACACCCTTATGCCACCATTCTCTGGACATGTCAGCCACAGATGCAGGTGAAACATCAGGAATAAACTCTTCCAGAACATGGCCTCACAGCCCGGAACCCCCCCCACCCTAATTCTAACCCACTTTTAACTCCTAGGCATTGTTTGAGTCATAATGTACAGTAGTTTAGAAGCTACCGAGAGCAGAATTAGTGAGTGGATGACAGAGCTCTAAATTTAAGCCACTATCCCTGCTGCAGAGAAACCACATAACCCTACCTGAAGAGCTTTTTGATGGCATGGAATATTTATTCATACATCTAAGTGGTACAAATTCCATGAATGATACGAGGACTGTAACACATGGTTTTCTGGTAGTTTGCCTTGGCTCATGCCTGAGAAGGGGCACATCTGAGAAGATCATGTCCTAACAAATAAGTAGCAAGGCTGAGGTAGAGAAAAAGCCAGAGGGCAGTGTAAGGATGCAAATTCAAAGAATATTCTATAGTTAAAATGGACTAAGCAGTTGCAAATTGGTCATTATTGATAGTCCTCTTGTGAGTTAGAAAAGGATGAGCCACCAGATATTCTCTGGAGTGTAAAACCTTATTGTACACCCTGTTGTTTATGGCTTCTTTTAAACCTTCAAATGGAAGATTTGTAAACTGCCTTGGCTATTGATCATGATGTTGAGATATAGATCTTGAAAATAAATGAGTAAAGATGAGCATTTGTAGGACTGTGCCCTGATGTGTAAAAGGAGATTAGGAGGCAGTTTAATAAAAATGTTTCTTAAAGCTTGAAAATTGGCATGGTCCCTGTGTTCATCCCCATAATGTTCCATGCTAATTATATCTAAGCTACAGAATGTTTTATATCTGCCAATATATTTTTTCCATTTGAATGAGAAGTCAACATGCTAAGGAATTATTTTATATAAAACCCAAATGAATTATTATTTACAGCTTTTCCTTAAAATCCATACAATTTATGTCAAGAATGAAAAAAACTAAGACCTATTTGAAGTACCAAGAAACATCTTCAATTAGGAAAAAAGTCATGCCAAATATGGTATTATGCATCATGCAAAAGAAAATATAAATTGAAGAGAGAATGCAACAGACAATTTTAATTAAAGCAGTAATAAGTAATGTAAACCATTTGTGTGCAAGTTAAAGAATCACAGCAGCAGACAAACTCATCATCTGAAACTGTCCACGCATACAAAATAACAGAAGACATGATGTGAACCACATAAGTGACTTTTCCTCAGACCATTCACCCTGGAATAATATTTGTTTACACTGCCACACTGATTTCTGATCAAGGGTCAACAGTCAGAGAACTGTAGTTGGATTTCTGTATATCCCCGTTAAAATAAATGAGGGCCATGTTGGAACAGTAATGACTGATTAAAGCTGCCACCCTATGCATACTTACCTGTGATTACTCCCCAGTGAATATAGTGGGACTGAGTAAACATATGGGATTTTGCTATAATTTTAACAAGTCAGTGTCTGTTCTGGGGCTTGAATCTACCATTCCACCACCACTACCACCACTATAACGCTAATTCTAGGTTCTCAAGATGCTTCATATACATTATCTCAATGATTCTTTTGACAACACTGTAAAATTAGGCCAGCATTCTAACCCTTATCATCAAATAAAGTAGATCGATATTAATGTCACACATTACAGATGAGGGATTGAGTGAAAGCGGCTGACTTGAGTTTCTCTAGTGATCATGGCAGTGGCAATATTCAAACTGAAAATCCCTCCATTTATAGTTCAATTTTTGGAGTTCACAGTATCCCTGGCTCTGATCATTATACTCAATTAGAAATCATGCCCTTTGAGTTTGAAGACTGGTCCTATTATGTCACACATAAATGCTGTGAAGAGGTTCTTCATTGGTCAGAGCTAGACTTTGTGTTCAGAGACAACCTCCTTTCACATGTTCCATGGGAAAGCCATGCCTCAAGTTAAGCCTTGAACAACATATGGGGCATTGTGTCTGATCAGCTGTTGGGTGCAATGAGGCAGGGGGTGGAACTACTGTTATTATGTAACTATGAGATTATGATTAAGTGTGGCAAAACACTATTTTATTAATGTGTGACTTTTTCTCCTATTTAGACTTACACTGTGTGGTGTTTCAGCTTTTCCATAATAAGCCATCAACTCATTCAGGGTGGAGCATTTGGATCCAACAAAACATAAAATGAAATATATTTGAGTTCACTTACCGTAATATATGGTACACATTTTCTTGCAAAGAAGCAAAACACCAGAGCAACTGACTGTTTTCATTTGCAGATATCAAGAAAACAAGTGCTATATTTAATAAATCTGATATTTTTTTATATACTGTTGACTTGCAAGTCCTGCTCAACCTGGAGATAATAGACTAATAGTTAAACTCTCACCTGCATACAAGAAGCCAAACAGGTAACTATGTAAAAGTGAATGGAAGACTCAAGCAGAAGATGTAGAGAATTCTCAATTTTTGAAACAGTTTCACATTGTGTTTTATGTTATGCATCAATTGTTGCATCAAACTGTTGTGGAAAGATTGCATAGTGTGAAAATAAATCCAGTTCCAAAACCTAGTAGATTTTAATATATCAATAAGACATATATTGGTATCCTTGATTTTATTATTTGTAATTTTCCCCTGGTTCCTATGCAACTGATTAGCTTCTGTAGCTATTTTACTAAATATTGTTTTGCTGTCTATATTTATATTACCTGACAACATAATATTTATCTGTAGAATGTGACCACAATCAGAAGAAAGTCAATGAATATATAATTATAAAAACTGTACTTAAATGTAAAAAGAAGGAACTTGACAGTGTCATCTTTATCTGTACAATGTGACTATAAACAGAAAAAAATTCAATGAATATGTAAATACAAAAACAGTACTTAAATGTATAAAGAAGGAACTAATTGTATTGCTCCTAACCCTTATCTTAATTAAGGGAAGGTCTATTGTTCAAAGAATAAGGTAGCACAGCTGTCTAGCAGTTTACAACGCAGGTGGTGGTAGTGGTAGGGTTATGTGCCTGAATGTTCTTCCATGTTAAAAACACAATAGGAATAACATACAACATAACACACAAAATAATAAGTGCAATAAAACACAAAACCCCTTCCCTACCTTTTTGCATATGGAAAACAGAGGACAGGGGGAGCCTATACTCCCCCCCCCCGCCATATGTTGGAGTACAACTCTCATAATTCCTAAACCCTGTCCATGCTAGTTGAGGCTGAGGGAAACTGAGATCCCCAAACATCTACAGCTACAGATTCCTCACCCTTGATGTAAAGCTACGTATTCTGGAGTAAGCACTCAAGCTTAGAAACCTATTATAGCTGAGAGTTCTTGATTCAGTCAAGGTTGTTAGCATGTGATTCTTCTGAAAATGTCAGCTATGTCCAAGAAAACTTATTATTTCAATGACTTGTATTCCCTCATCTTTTCTTTCTGAAACCAGATCACCCACCTGGAAAATCCTCTGCAGCTAAGGAATTAAAAGTTTTATATACGGTAATTTACAATTGCCAAAAGAGGAGAAGCCAAAGAAACCTTAGGAAGCAATGTGCTGTACAGCAGCAGCATTCTTGGGATTACATGTCTTGGACAGGAATAAAAGTCATCACTCAACACCATGGCATAGCTGTGGTCAGAAAACACTTGCTACTTGACTAGCCTGCCAGCCTAAAGGATCCCTTCATTACCTCTGCAAAAATCCAACTGCCAAAAAACCTCCAGCTTCTTCTCCTAAAAGAAAACTTCTCAGTGGCCAAGGTATCTTATCATGTGTAGGAACATTAACTTCCACAAAAGCAAAAGAAACTAGGAACAAGAGAAAATAGAAACAAGCTAATTTTGAACACAATTGCAGCTTGATTTACTGAACATAGTAGACTTGTTTGTATGTAATTGTAGCTTGATCGTCTGAACAATGTACTAAAAGTCAAACGTTCTCACTAGACCAATCTGGCATCTTGGAAAAATGGTGCCCATTATGCAAATATGGAAAATAAATATAGTATGGGTTCTGTACTACTTAGGACCGTGGTTCTAGGCTCTACAACCAGGATTTGAAGGAAAATAGAAGGGGGGAAATGAGAAAAATCATGTTTGAAATTCTACTAGGTGAAAGCAGTTCTGTTTGTTTGTGGCATTTCCGTAGTAGAAAGATGTTCCATCAAAATCTATAAAAAACCCCAAGGCTATTCCCCTTGTGACCCATGAATAAGTCAAGGAACATTGGAGGGAAGACAGTGATTGTTGCTCTCAGCCAGCTGCTTCACCACATCATCAGTGTCATTAAAGTCTAAGTGATCATCTTGTCTTGCAAATCAACCAGCAACACAGTTGACATCACTGTGATGGCATATAGAGTAGGAACAGGCACAATGGTTGTTTCCTATAATGGAAACTTACACAGACAACCCATAATACGCTACTTTAAAATTTATGTTATATGACTGATGGGGTTATCTACTTCACTGTGTTGTGTGGCTTCAACTTGAAACATTAAATGACATTTGTCAGTGTTATGCCAAATATGTAAAAATACTCACCCTCCCAAGCACACACACATGCACACACACACATAGAGTGGGCCCTTGGTATCTGCTGGGGTCTGGTTTCAGGACCCACTGTGGATACCAAAATCTGTGGATGCTGAAGTCCCATTATATACACTGGCATAGTAAAATGGCATCCTTCATAAAAATCAAACTTTGCCTTTGGGGGGGGGGTTCGAGCTGTGGATGGTGGAGTCTGTGGATGCAGAATCCATGGATACGGAGGGCCAACTGTAAATGTAACAACCTGATTCTGATGAAGTGAAAAGTGTCCATGGAAAGCCATGCCATTCTAATTGCATTAGCTCTTATGGTATCACAAGACTCTTTGGACTAAATTCAATTGCAAGTTGCAACTGGAGCAGGCCCATTGACTCAATGAGACTTACATTAGTGTTGACTCATTCAAAAATTTGTTTCACAGGTCTAGTCTAGTTAGGACTAGCATTTGGCTTTAAGCTTTGCTGTTTTAGCTACACAGACTGTTACTGCTACTCTTCTGGAAACTGATATGGAGAGAAGTATACCTATACTATTTGAAGGGTATGACATGACCAGCTTGAAAGATGAAAACTTGTAACACAGAAGAGTAAGTGACAACCCAACCCTGCTTCTTCTCTAATCTGAAGTACAGCCTCCACCAGGCTGGAGAAAAGGAAACAAAATAGAAAGCAGGGCAGTCATTGGCTCTCCTGAGAACACAGTTCCCTGGGGTTTGTCTTTAACTGTCATCCAGCAGCCATTCCACAGGCTGAGGAACCTCTTAATATAAGAGCTTGGTGCCTAAGTTTTCTTGCTTTACTTTTTCCTCACTCTACTCTTTTCCTTTTGTGTCTTATCTTTTTGGGGACTCTCTTACCTTCTTATTGGTTTGTAAAGTGCTCTAAGATCATTTCTAGCTGTAGATAAGAAAATGCTTCCCATTCCTGCCTGCTTGAGAGAGTTTCCTCTGTATCTGGACCCAACACAGTGGGAGGAGATGGGAGACGGCCTTCTTAGTTGTGGCTCCCCAGCCACAGAATGCCCTTCCCCTGGGACCCAAGTGACAGCAACATTAGTCTCCATTCAGTGCCAAACTAAAACTTGGCTTTTTATAAGCCTTTGGGGCCTAATGATTTCACCAAATGTGTATATATACATAGTTTTATATTGTATTAACTACAACTTTAAAAACTAAATTAAGGTATAAATGCTATAAACCAATGAATAAATCACACTTCTGTCATAGTAGCTATACATGCAGATATGGAAGCCATCCAGGCTTCTGGTGATGTAGACAGAATGGTTGTTGGCAAAGCCATACAATGTGCTACATTAAAAACTAAGGAAATAAATAACACCACAAAGAGTTCCCTATAGTTAGCAGCTTCAGCCTGATCTGCAGTCAGTATCTCATTATGACCTCTTTCATTATGCCACATGGTACACAGATCATTTCCTGGTCAAGACTGAACTAAGAGTCTTTTCCCTCCCCACCGGGGGTGGTGGACCCATTAAAATGGTCCGCCCTCGAAGGCTAATGGAACCAAGAGGATTCCAGAAAGCCTTGGAGGGTTTAATGGTTGGTAACGCTGGTGACCCTGTTGAAGCTTTGGTTAATACCTGGAACACTGACCTTACCAAGGCTATCGACACGATCGCTCCCAAGCGTCCTTTCCAACCCGCTCCAAACCGTAAGCCATGGTATACAACAGACCTTAGGAAAATGAAGAGGGTTGGACAACGACCAGAGTGCAACTGGCGGAAAACTCGACTCTTATCCGACAGGACTCGTCATAGGAACTTTCTTTGGTCCTATCGAGAGGCAATATGTGCAGCGCAGAGATCCTTCTCCTCTGCACATATTGTGTCTGCAGAGTCCCGTCCAGCAGAGCTGTTTAGGGTGGTAAGGGAGATGACGCAGGTTATTCCTGCGCAGAACCCCTTGCTTAACCCAACGACAGCCTGCTGTGACGTGTTTAACAATTTCTTTGCAGATAAAATCTCTCGGATAAGAGCCGACTTAGATGCCAGTAATTTGACAGAAACAATTGACGAGGTGTCCAGCAACTCCGTTGATGTAAGTTTACTGGATGAATTTCAATTCATGAGTACCAAGGATGTGGACAAGCTACTTGGTAGGGTGAAGAAGATGACCTGCCCTCTCGATCCTTGCCCTTCATGGCTGGCCATCCAGGGGGGGACTGCCTTGATGGTGTTCCTTAAGGACATCATCAATGCATCCCTCAGAGAAGGGTGTGTTCCATCTTGTTTAAAGGAAGCAGCCGTTAGGCCGCTCCTGAAAAAATCTTCCCTTGACCCCCTGGACATGAACAACTATAGGCCAGCTTCTATGTTACCATTCTTGAGCAAGGTGATCGAGAGGGCAGTTGCTCTTCAACTGCAAGTGGTCTTGGATGAAACCGATTATCTAGACCCATTTCAAACTGGCTTTAGGACGGGATTTGGAGTTGAGACTGCCATGGTTGCCTTAATCGATGACCTGCGTCTAAGCATCGACAGGGGTAGTGTGACCCTGTTGGTACTTTTAGACATCTCAGCGGCTTTCGATACGATAGATCATAGCATCCTCTTGGATCGCCTGAGAGGGTTAGGAATCGGAGGCACTGCGCTCCAGTGGTTCCGGTCCTTCCTCTCGGGCAGGTCCCAGAGGGTGTTGCTCGGGGACAGTTGCTCCAGCAGAAAGGAGCTTACTTGTGGTGTTCCGCAGGGCGCCATCCTGTCCCCGATGCTGTTTAACAACTATATGAAGCCGCTGGGTGAGATTATTCAGAGTTATGGGGCTGGGTGTTATCAGTACGCTGATGACACCCAGATCTATTTCTCCTTGTCCCGATCGTTGGCCTCGAATTCCGATGGCATCTCTCCTCTTAATGACTGTCTTAAAGCAGTAATGGGCTGGATGAGGAAAAACAGATTGAGATTAAATCCAGACAAAACGGAGGTGCTCACGGTAGCGGCCCCAAAACCAGAAGTTGGGTTGCAACCTCCAGTCCTGGACGGGGTCACGCTCTCCGTTAAGGACTGTGTTCGCAGTCTGGGGGTGCTCCTTGATTCATCGCTTCAGATGACGAGTCAGGTGAATGCGACAGTCAGCCTGTTATCAGCTTTGGCTGATACGCCAGCTGTGCCATTTCCTGGAAGTAAAGGACCTCGAGACTGTGGTGCACGCGCTGGTAAACTCTCGTCTAGATTTCTGCAATGTGCTCTACATGGGGCTGCCCTCATGCTTGGTCCGGAAACTTCAGTTGGTACAAAATATGGCAGCCAGAGTGGTCTTGGGAACATCTCGGAGAGACCATATAACTCCAGTATTAAGATCTCTCCACTGGCTGCCTATCAGTTTCCGGGCCCAGTATAAGGTGTTGGTTATTACCTTTAAAGCCCTAAATGGCTTGGGTCCAACTTATCTCCGGAACTGCCTCCTCCCATACAATCCTCCCCGCGCACTCCGGTCCTCTGGGAGGAATTTGCTTCAGCCACAAAAATCCAGGCTGTCTGCAACCTCCCAGAGGGCCTTTTCGGTAATCGCCCCCAAATTGTGGAATGACCTGCCGAATGAGATCCATCAGATGACAAGCCTGAGTAGCTTTAAAAAAGCACTAAAGATGGATCTCTTTCGGCAGGCCTTTCCTAATTAGATCCGGCCTCAGGGGATCCTGGCTTCTTTTATTCCGCTGGCTATTTATTGTATTTATTGTTTTTAAAGGTGATTTTAGACCATTGCTTTTAATTTACATTTGTTTAATATTTTTTTATGGGGATGGGTGGGGGTGGGGGTGTTTAGGGATTTTTATCTGTATTGTATTTTAAGTTTTGTAAGCCGCCCTGATTGTTTTAACAGAGAGGCGGGGTATAAATAAATAAATAAATATTATTATTATTATTATTATTATTCTCTACATAAGAAGAGGTATTATGATTACGAAAGCCGTATGGCTAACTACTCAGCTATGCAATACTCCTGTGTTCACTCCTGCAATGCAGCATGGCCTGAGTTTTCTATTAGGTCAGCACTAATGTGGAGAGGGCTGGACTCTGGATGGTGATTGACTGAAACTCATTCCAACATTACAGGCTGCAGCTCGGTCGTTACAGCTGCACATCAGGAAGGGAACAGGGCTGCATCTGGACTGCAGAAATAATCCAGGGATTTGTAGTTTGTTGTGGCACCAGAGCTCTCTGACAGAGAAGGCTAAATCTCTCACAAAACTACAGACCCCAGAGTTTCATAATCTTGAGCCATGGCAGTTAAAGTGGTGTCAAACTGGATTATTTCTGCAATGCAGATGCAGTCCATGCCTATCAGTTTTGGCAATGAGATATTTTTATCACAATATGTGTTTTTTGTGCTAGCCATGGTTGCAAGTGATAAAACTGAAGGGCAGAAGCAGTTTACCCTTTAGACTGGCGTTTCTGATCAAAACCCTCAAGATGATATACTTAATGAAAACCCTTAGGAAGAACACCCTAATAAAAAGAATGAGTCTGATACTGCTGATGAAGACAGAAAAGATCATGACACCATCAAAGAGGCACTGTAGAATGCAAAAGAAATTTATCATCTCACAGATTTGTTTGATTGAAGTAAAATTCTGTTTTCCCATAACTATACTCATGTAACCTATAAAATTAGAGTATGTCAAATTTTTGACCATACTCCAATATGCAGCGTAGTTTAAATGTTACGCAAAATTTGAAAAGAAAAACTAGACTCATAAATTTCAATATATCAGATGTCATCTGTTTCAGATTTTCTTCCTGGTTGCAGAGATTCAAATCTTGGTATAGAACCCTTATTGCAGTTGTTTGGGCAGCCTTGTTTGTGGCCATTACTTGTTGCCTGATTGTGGGATAAAGAGAGGAAGGAAAGTATCTTGATATGGATCCCCCATCTACAGGGAATGCCTGGTCAGGAAAATATATACAATGGCTCTTTCCCTAATGCCACACACATAACACTTCATTCCCCCTGCCCCACAACTGTACATCATTTACCCCCAGAAATTTACTGCTGCCTTTGTTGCATCTCACACATCAACTTTTTGGTTGCTATCCTTTCCTGAAAATGTACTAATTTTATGGTCTAACTCCAATTAGAGTAGACCCTTTGAACAAGAGTAGATCCTTTGATTCAATGTGGACTTGGTGAATCAACAGTTACCTAAGATGCATTGATTAAATGGATGTTTAGGCTCATGTCTTAACTAGGAAAAGTTACTTTTTAGGTGTAAATTCAACTGCAAGACACCACTAGAGCAAACTCCCTGAATCACCGGGTTTTACTTAAGTGTCAATTTACCATTCAGTAATTGATTGAATGGGGGACTACCTGGGACTAGCATTTGGATTTACACCAGAGATTACAACTCCTAGTACACTGTAGCAAGCACAACTTGCTAGCTGAGGAATTCTGGTATTTGTAGTCTAAAAAACTGACACCCCCCCTCCCAAATTCTGATATTAGTAAAAAGAACGGAAGCTTCGTTATAGACTAGCAACAAATGTGAGGCTTAAATAGTTTCTCTGAATACTAACCAATAAAAGTCTTACACTCTTTTCTGGCTCAATTAAAATAGGATTGAAATAAAGCCCAGTAAATGTTTTAGGATCAAAGTAAAATTTTAGAAAGTGGCCAGTTGGAGAGTAAATTATGTCCTGAACAGCTGCAAGAAACAAAGAATCCTGGCTTTCTCCCATCCCACTTAAAAAAAATTACAAAACCCAAAACAAACAGAAAAACACAGAAAATTTCCCCCTGCACAGATTCCAGACTTCATATGCAATAAATCTGGCTATTTAGATACATATTCATTTAGTCTATTAACAACAGGCTCCTCTCTGCTTCAGTATGTAATATTTTGGACCTTCCCAAGGCACTACTGATTCTTCACTGCTGTCGTTGGCTGAAGCTATGATGAACAAGCTATGGGCTGCCTTCAGCAGACATTGCAAATGTAGATACAGTGTACCTGCTGTATCGGTGGGCTTGCCATCCACTGACTGGAGTTCCTGTGGGTTGCCACGTCCATTAGTGGGTGGGTGCATGCAGACATGTCAGAGCACAGCTGTGTGCATATGCCACCATTGACTAATATGGGGCTTGAGCTCCTGTGTTTTTTCCAATCTGCGGGGTGGACGGACGACGACAAACCCCTGCGGATGGGAAGGGCCCGCTGTACTATTAATAGTAATGATATTGTGATTGCTACCAGAAAGGCTACCAGAGCCTCCCAGAATGATGGTTACCAGTCTTCCCACCCCCACTAAGTCCTTCCTACTGGACCTTCCCTTAGTTCTATACATTCCAAGTTATTCTTACCTGCTGATCCCCAGAACTGTATGTGGAAGCTCCTCCTGCTAGTGATAAAAGGATGAACTTCCATATTGCAATGCTTATGCCTCTGAACAGCAGACAATAAGGACAAACAATAAGGAAATATGTTTTGCTCTCATGTCCTGCTTATAAATGTCCCAAGTGTATACGACATTATGGGACATGAGGCAAACATGTAGCTGGAATATGCAAGGAAATGCAACTTTTCCATAGTCACACATTCAGTATTTGGCAGACCATCACCAAACACCAAGTGACACCCACTGTTCCCCCATTTGCTGCAACAATACAGCATCCATGTTAACAGAAGGCAAGATAGTGACAAAAAAACACATGTTATCTGCCCCAGGCCTCAAACTGAGAACAAGGTCTGAGCCCCAAAGATCAATTAATGTATCCCAGAAGTACTCATCTACCCGGCATTTCCCCCTTAAGGAAAAGAATCCCATTTTTTCTTATTTGTTGCCTAACCAATATCCAGGGTCCTTCTTTAATTTTAGTTTCCAGTTAAGGAGGCAGAATTAATGCAGCTACTACCCAATCCAGAGGCACTCAGAGCCCAGTTAGCCAGCCTGCTGCCTCCACCACCTTCACCCTAATTCCACCTTGCCACCTGTGGGTGCTCAGCCTGCTTGCATAAAGGCAGATGTGACACTCCTTGTAAATCTCTTTGTTGCTCTGGTAATGGCATTACAGCCACATGAGAACACTTTAAAGAAAATTCTTCCCAGTTCAGAAATCTCTAATTTCTGTTCAGTGTTGCTCCAGCACTGCAAATTACAAATAAAAGTAAGAAATGTCATTTATATACCATTCTCTCTCTCTCTCTCTCTCACACACACACACACACATTCCCTATGCCTACTTCTACTTATTGAAATGTCAACTGTAGGACCAGCATGTTTTTCCCAGCGTATATTGTAGGGTTTCTGTTACTGATGTAAGAGAAAAATATCCTCTGTTTCCCCCCCAGCTATCTACTTGGTTCCCTGCACTTTCAGGATTCTGTTTTTGTTTTTGGCTGATGGACAGAACCTATAGCATAGTACCACACAGATCCACTCTGGAGATATAATGATGGGACTGTCAGAAGAGGTTTGTTTCCTCTATTACCGGTAATTAAATACCTGTGTAAGAGTTTGTATGATAATTAGTCAAAGATAAGAGAAATTCCTGTTTTGGACTGTAACTCCCAGTGACTATGCAAGCTGTGGATGTTGTAATCCAAAAAGCTTTTCCAAGCCTGCAGAAAGTCATCACTGGTTGAGCAGACCACTAAATTACTGTGTGGATCAAGGACTATCAGGAAGCTACTACTCTTCACCCTTCTCATCTACAATACCCAACTCTGCATTTTTCTGTCTCACACATTTAATTTTCTCCTTACAGAATAGCACAGCCCTGGAAACTCCAACCCTAAACCGTTAACAAGGAATTCTATCCTCTGAAAGGAAATAATTCTTCTGATTGTTTCTATACCATCTCAGTGCTATAAGACTATTTATTGCACTATGTAAAAAAAAAAGAAAAAAGAGCACTCTCTTCAATGTGTTGTTCCCCAAATAGGAAAATACAAATACTTGAAAGTGCAGGACATGCCCATTTTATATTCTTATCAAAAAATCACTCTCTCCCTTTAAACTAAGTTTACTTAGTGCCTTTCAACTTTGTTTACCTGCCTTCTCTCTCTTATCCCTCTTTCCACTTCCTCTTCCCAGCTGCTCAAATCATTTCAACTATCTGTTCTCGTTCTGGCAGCTACGTGCTCACCTTTGTACATTTCTGAGAAAGCACCTGATTTCCAAGGTTAAACTTCAGTGTTAACCTCTGTATAACTACTGTCTACCTCTCCTGACTTCTCTAGCATTCTTCTGTTGCTTCCAAAACACTCTGCACTTAATTGTCTTTTTCACTTGAAGAAAATAACTGAGAAGAAAAGTTCTAGCTAATTATCATAGTCCTCATTTCACTAACATCTTGTATTCCATGATTGTGTTAGGAGCAGCTGTTTTATATTCTGAAATCAGACGTACAAAACCTCACTCAACTATGTCTACAAATATTGGTAGAAACCACTGTTCTCCATTAAGCTTCAGCCCCTCACCACTGTCAACAAAGGTGGAGATATTAGTAACTGCCTACCTTAAAGAGGTTTTTTAAGGATTACTGCGATAACACCCCCTTAATAGCTTTAATAACTTGAAATGTGCCAGAAAAATACTAAGTATTAATATTATTTAATTTGATAATGATGCCACCAAGTTTTGGCATAATACAGTAACTATTACTGAAGAGCATTTCTACAGAGCCAGAGCATGATCCCATTATTCCAGGCTCTCTCTTTGTGACCTGTCCTGCTGAAAAGAAAGCACACTGTAACTAATCATGGTTCAATCTCCATCATATACTTCTTTCACAGTTGTGAATGTTCAGTAACATGTATCAACTACATCTAAGACCCTATCTCGTGTTGTCCAGACTGAAAGAGGTTTCCTCTTGCATGTCAAATGTTATTGACAAAGCTTGGAGGTATCACAATAGAGGTCACAATGCAACTAGTTACTTCTGCTGTGACTGAGGCCACAACATCATTCCTTTAAGAAAGGAAGGTAACAGCTGCAAAAATGTTCCCTTTCCAGGGTCCTGAACAACACATTTCTGCATACATGGAGTTAAAAATCTACTTTTAAAGAAGGGTCCTGCATGAATCAAGGGCTATCTGTATATTGCTGCTCTTTCACTTTTCAGCATGCTGAGACCTCTTTGTTGGAGGGGGTGTCAGGAGCGTTCCCAGCCTCTGCTGGAGCTCTGCAAGATTCTACATATTATCCTAGCTCTTTTAATCCCATATGTGCAACTGCACAAATGTTCTGAAAAAATAATAATACACTAGCACCATAAAGAATATAACACCCCCAGTACAAAGGCACAGATTTGGGGAAAAGGGGCACAAAGTAGGACAAGTAATACAAGTGCTGATAACCCATTAAGTTTGGCCTTCAGATTTTTGATTTAATGTATGATTCATAGCAGGATATATGGTAGAAAGCAAGGCATAAAAAGCAAAGAGCAGTAGGAATGACAGGAGCCCAAAGGTGCTCTGGGAATATCCACTGTTACAGAGCAAAAAAGGAGTTTCTGATGCTCCAGTTGTTCAGTTGGTATTCAAGTTGAGTATTAATCTTTCAATCCTGTGAAGTAGATCTAAAATGGTATTAGTGGGCAACATGCCATTAAAGTCAAAGGACTACCAATTCATTGTTCTATAGCATTCATTTTGTCTGTTGTATTTTAGGTTTCATCATGGGGTGATAAGGGATCATCTGACCGAGGGGTGAGAAATTTAGAGAAGAACATAAAAGGGGATAAAAGGAAGGAAATTGAATCTACCTGGCTTTACTACTGCAACAACAAAACAAACTGAAAGCTGCTAGTATAATAGGCAATGACAAAGTAGGAAAGTGAGGCAGAGGATTATTACTTTTTAATATTTGTTTAGTACTCTCACTGTTTTGGAACACAGGAGAGTCAAGGGCCTAGTCCAGAGGATTTACAATCTGTGTACAGAAATATATAATCAAATAAGGGCAGAAGAACGCACACATGAAATTCATTTTCCATTCTAAAAGGACAGAACTGGTGTTCATTTGCTTTTGCCACCCTCATTATCTCCCTCTACAAGGGAATTTATCAAAGATTTTGGACCAACTTAAGACCTACTAAATCTAGAACTCTATATCCAAAATTAACTAGCTCACACTTGCTTTTGGGAACCTCTTAAAAAGAGTGTGATGGCAATAGCCAACCCTATTGTTTGTCCTTACCATCTGGTAATCAGAACCCATCTAGCTATGAAAGCCAACAATCAAGTGAAATGTCAACCATGCAGAGATATGCTTCATTTCCTGACTTCATATATTTTGTACTATGAAAAGCTGTATCTTGAATGCACACCCTGAGGATATTTGTTTTACAAACACATCACTTCTAATTAATTTAAATGTTTCTGCATGTTTGAAGCCAGCAGTACCATCTTCAGTCACTAATGCACATAGATTTGCATGTAAGAAGGGGAGAAGAAGTCTTAGAGCTTAGAGTTCTAGGGCTGGCCCCTCGCATGGTGGGGAACCAGTCTCTCATAGGCATAGAGTGGACAGACTCCCTCCCTCAGGGGTCTTCTGGAGTACACCATGGCAGTGAACATACCAAAGGCTTATATTGATCAATAGTGTCTTGTGGGGTAATATATAAATTAGACAAACAATGAACATATACATAAGTAAGTGAACCCTGGGTTGCATCAACCCACTGAAAGCGAACAGTCAGAATCACACACTTAAGTAATTAGGTAGGTCTGCAGCATGCATTTAGGAACACGCTCTTCACCATATGGTTGTGTGGAAACACATCATGCCACCATCCAAAGGCATCTTGAGGACCTCAGAAAAGCAATCATGGCTGATGATGCACCTAGAAAAGGTTGCAAACCATTTCTAAATATTTGGGGTTCCACCAACTCACTGTAGGCAGAAAGCCTACAATGGAGAACGTTCAAGACCAAAGGCACTGCGTCCAAGAACAAACTGATGCACCATAATCATGAGTTCTACAGTGTATCAGAAGATTCCAGAGGAGTATGTCAGACTATCCATCTGATTGCTGAAACTGTACTTGGGCCACACAACATAACAATGATCCTAAACATACAAGCAAATCCACCAATTAATAGTGTCAGAAGAAGAAATTTCATGCTTCAAAATGGCCAAGTCAAAGTCCCCCAAGGAAATGGTGTGGCAGGAATTGTAGTGAGTTCTATAATGAGGAACAGACCAAAATTCAAACATCTGATGCTACTGAGAGTTACAGGGAATGCTTACTTGAACTCATTACTACTCAAGATGATACCACCAGATACCGAAATCTAAATGCTACTAAACTTTTTCACACATGGATAATAGCGGATAAATGCTGGAAATGCATCATGTTTATGTGCCGTTTGTTTAATCAAGTTATCTGTTCTTCTTTATCTAGCATTATTACGGTAGATCTAATTATATTTTATGCTGGTAATATATCACAATCCTAAGGAATTCAAGAAATTCTTTCTCATCACTGTAAACAATAAATTGTCCCCACTTATGAATTAATGATACCTATGATAAACAATCGTCACAATAAGAGTTTGTGTTCATTCTTGCATGGCAGGGGACTTGACTGGTTGGCCCTTGTGGTCTCTTCCTACTCTATGACTCTGTGGTTCTAGATATTCAAGATAACGGTTAGATCAGAACACCTCCACACACTCATCGTGGCCCCTTGTGCTCCACTCCATTGCTCCTGATGTTCAAGGGATACTCTTGAATGATGTCTGATGGCACAGACAGGAGTGCAATGGGACATGGAAATCAGGACAATTTGGTGGAACTGATTTGCATATCTGGAAGGGACTGTCTACTAATGCAGTACATCTCTGGATCCAAGCTAAAATATCTTGCTGAATTTGCTGTTGTCTAAAAGCAGTGTTTCTGAACTTTTCTGGGGTTAAAGACCCCTTTTAGAATTCTTTAAATATAAGCCCTCCTCAGATACACATAAATACCATTTTCAGAGAAACAGGAAGGAAACTGAAGGGGGGAAATAAATTATTTCCCCTCCTTGTTAGTGGATCCCTTGAAATCCATCCATAGACCTTCTAGGGGTCTATGAATCATAGGTTAAGAACCCACAATCTAAAGTATTAAGATGATGTACTTTATCCCAAACCAGCACCAAATCATTTTTTTCTTTATCCTAAGACATGGGAAATGTTCTCTGTGATTAGTACCAAAATTTTCAAATGAGGCACCATAGTTTGTCTTAGAACAAATTTATTTAACTGGCATGGACACAAAAAGTTAGGCTGAACATTGTAAACATCTAACGATCATAAAAAAATCAACTTAAGTAAGCTGGAATAATAAACATTCAACTGGCAAACTCAATGTGCCATTGAATCATAGTTCTCTTGCAATTATCACTTCTGTTTTCATTTTGTACTTTGGAATGAAATGGAAGAGTTATTTTTTTTAAATAGATTTCACTATTTCTAGACAACCGTCTACATACAAGTTTTCCTTTTTTTGAGTTTTCCTTTATTTCAAAAGGAATATTTAAGGCTTTGAAAACAGTACTGGAACTTACTTTTACTCTCACAAAAATATTCACAAATTATAGGTAATTGATATTTTTGTCTGAGATGAATTCTTCTTTTAAGACTCTTTGGGTCTTCGGTTCTAAATTAGGAGTAGGTAATGGTGGCCCTCCAGATCCTGTTGGACTGCAACTCCCACAAGTCCTCGCCATTATGGTGAGGGATGCTGGAAGCTGAAGTAGAATAAGAATTGGAGGGCCATAGTTGCCCCTATTCTAGATTAAATGTCTTCAGCAATTTAAAGGGGTAACTATGAAGTTCTTGGCAAATGCGTATCTTCTTGCTGAGGCTGTTTTCAACTAACGCAGCTACTGACTATCTCCAGGCTCTCTTTCATGAAACTTTTTTCTATCTCCGTTTCAATCAGATTTTAAGGCCCGGACAACAGAAATTGCCTTAGTTGTCTATTGGCTATCTGGTGGTCATGGTGATGCAGGAATGTCACCTTACTGGTACTCTTGGGTTAGGATTAACATCTGGACAACAGCTTGAGGGTGTCAAATTGCCCTTCTCTGTCCCAAAGAACCACATTCATAGTTTGGAGGTGCTGCTGGATTCCTAATTGTCACTAGAGGATAGGCGGCCTCAGGGATTCAGCATGCCTTTTATCAGTTTAGCTTGACAATCCTGCCAGAACAGATACAGCCTTACAGCCATTATTCATACAGTGGTAACCAGCCTCTTAGTTATGTGGAGATGGTTTGGAAAGTTATCTGGAAACCGGTTTGTCCAAAATGAGGCAGCTAGACGGCTAAATGTGGCTGATCAATATGGCTGCTGTCACTCTGTTTCTAGATCAAGTTTTAAATGAGATTTTACTCTTTAAAGCCCTAAACAACTTTAGACCTGTTTACCTGGATAAAGTAGCTGCTCCTGGGCGACCCTATGGTCCCAGACATTGAAGTCATGTTTGAGGCGCTTCTTTAGGTGTTCTCTTAAAAGAGGCGAGGTGATTAGCTTTGGAGGGGGGGGGGACTTTTTCAGTGATGGCATGTGCCCTACCCCAGCTTACCTCCTGCTTGGTTCTTGTCAACAACAGGCAAACACTTAAAAAAAAATCCTTCAAGCATTTAAAGAGCAGCTGAAGTGGTTTTAGATATAATCACTCTTGTATTTTGTTGCTGGTTAGACTGTTTTTATCTGCTGCAATATTTTTATTCTTTGCTGATGGTTCAATTTTGGCTTTATTATGTGCTGTTTTTATTCACTATTTTGGTCCATTGTACATATTCCAGAGAACTCTGGTTACTGGACTGCTTAAAAGTGCAATCAGTTAATCAATTGTATCTGCTCCCAAGCTACATCTACATGGAGCATTATGTCAGATCAGCTGTTCACATGTAGACGTTTCGTTACTTCCAGTTCTTATGATGTGGGACTGTTTATTCCCCATTGTTTCATTAAACTTTGGACCTGAATATTTCTTGTTGGAGATGTTCTTATTCCCAGTAGAATCTACCAGCAATTTCTAAGCAAATGCTTTAGCTACTTATGAGATAATTAAACCAACAGAATTTAACACTGTGCCTAATCTGACAACATTGTACTACTACATTGTAGTGATGAAACTTATACATGCCTTTCCTCTTGAGCACAGAGGGATTCTCTACTACTGTTTGCTTTCATGAATAAGTATTGGTTTGTATCAAGAGCAATGCAGAGTCCAATGACTAAAGGTGTAAGAAGCCTCCAGGAGCTGGTGCAGTGGGTCCTGAGGAAGTAATCTCCAAGTGCTCTTTGCCATTCCTGTCAGACTACATATTTTGATCAAAATCTCCCATAAGGGCTGGGAATGGATCTTGTCTAAAAACCCAGAGAGCCATGACCAAGTCACAAACTGGCTTCGTGTTGGTTAGCAGACTCACTCAATCATCTGTTGAATGATGAGTCAACATGCTGTTAAATTCCACTGATTCAATGGGTCAACTCTAACCAGGACTAACAAGAGGATTTAGGACACGTTATACAGTACTCAGATAGATGAAGCAATTGTCTCAAATCTGCAATTTTTCTAATTGTAGCGGATTAAACCTTATGCAATAATTAGAAAGGCATTTAAAAAAAATAGAAAAAGTTTAGATACCAGATTATCACCAATATTCCAGGTGAAGTTTGCAATGCAGGTTTCTCATAGCTACTCAAAACTCTTGCATATTTCTGTTAATGATCTAATTAAAAAATCAAAGCACTTCATTGGCTTGTGTGAGAAGTGATAGTTTGGTCTGGTGATAATACTTTGTAATGTTGAAGGGCTTTTTTTTAAAAAAAACTATGCTTTTTAAATTTAACAATAGTTTAAAAATATTTCTTTGGTCTCTCTCTCTCTCTCTCTCACACACACACACACACTGTGGTATAAGCTAATATTTTGTAAGCAGTTAAGGCGTAGTGTTAAGCAAGCTTTATTTGTCTGAGGGGCAAACTACACACTGAACTGCAAATACCTTGTGTAACAAAGCCCTTTAGGCTTGTCTCTTCTTATAAAGTGTCTACAGCATGGACAGTCTACATTACACAAAAGACTGTTAGAAAACAAGAACTTCACCCTTTCCTCTCCATTCTTTTTCTTCCTTAATGTTCCACTCCCATATCAAAATATTTAACCCCCCCCCACTAATGTTCTGGACCTATTTTGCAAGAGAGAAGGAGGCACCAAGGCTTTATCATTCATGGCTGCAGTGTAATGTGTAGCTTGCCCTCTAGTGAATTTGTCAGTCAAGAGCACAAAGTTAGAGACGTGTCTAATCTAAAAACAAGACAAATCGGAGAACCAAGATACCACCCAACTAGAAATAATGAAAAGCAGCCTTGTGCTTTTAATTAGAAACACAACAATTTTTTTCATGTCTCATTCATTTGTTTGTTGTTGTTATAGAATCAAAACACAAGACTTTTCCTTTTAATGAAAAACAGCAGCCATTTAAACCTGCACTCCCCGCACCCCCCCTTGAAACAGACTAGTAAAAAAACCAGGAAAATTGCCCTTTGTAACTGTGCCAAGGCAAACTTTGAACCTTTATAAATGTGGTATCAAGACAGTAATATTTGGTATAAGGAGGGGGGAAGTCCCAAGAAGTGCCTTGATGGTCATATCCTCTTAAGCAGATGATCTGGAGCTGGCTAATGCTGTTGCTGTCTCTTTAATCTGCATTTTTGTAGCCAGTTTGGTTAAGGATCAGCAGTGAAAAGAAGTTGTCATTTCAAGGCAATCATCACCATTGTGTTCTTTTGAGAGGTGGGTTAAGGATAAACAACCATAATGAAAAACATATACCAAATTCTTTTAGATGTCCACTATCCCCAATTACTGGCCTCGAGACTTAATGAGAAGTCAAATAAAACAAAAGCCAAAAGCCACACAAGACTGATACCTTTATTGGTCAACCAAAATGCACAAAACACATCATGAAAGCTTTCTAAGTTCCACTGGCTTCTTCATCAGGCAAAAAAGGTTAAAAAAACATACAAGAGAAAGAAAAAGGGAAAACATGATGGTGTTAGAATCACAGGCCTACATTTTCTATCAGATACTGACTGTTGTAGTTGAGTTGGTTTGAAGGGGTCTCAATGCAAGCAGAGGCACTCCCTTCTTGGCCATGTGGAGACTGGGACAAAGGACAGTAAAATTTAAATTCCATTAGCAGCAGTAAAGTTACTTCTCTTGGGATCTAGGGTGTCTGTCTTTTGTGAAGCCACAGGCCCCTTACTTAGGCAGAGAATACTGAATTTCTCAAGATGTCTCTGTACTTCTACATCTGGAAAAACTTTTAGGAGAAGTCAGTATTGGACAAGCACATGATTAACTCATTGGAAACTTTCTACATTAATGAATTAAAGCCCCTAAAAGCAGTTCTGAAAGTGATAGAGCAGAGAGATTACTATGGAATTAAGACCTGCAGAAGCAGTTTTGAAAGCAATTGATCAGAGAGTTCATACAACGGAGGTTTTCAATCAACTGCACTGTCCTTTAGTTGAGATTAGAGCGTTACTGCACTCGGAAGAAAAGAGGCAAAGCAGCAGGAATGTTCTGTCTTTCCTGCTGCCTTATCACATAATGTCAGCATTCTTTCATTCTAGTCCCATGGAGGACCAAGGTAAAATTGCATCTTTTTGCTAACCAGAAAAATCCATTTGCAAAAAGACACAATTTTACCTTGGTCCCCCATGTGACCTGAACAAAAGAATGCCAGATGAATGCCAATGCCATGCAGTAAAGCAGCAGGAAAGATGGAACGTTCCTGCTGCTTTGCCACTTTTCTTCGGTGTGTGGTAAGGCTTCCAGTCAATCTAAGCAGTGAAAAAGCAAACAACAAAACCAGAAGGATGAAATCCAGAGAAAGAGAAACAGTCAGCATTTCACTGCTTACACTTTCACCTGTCCTAGGTCTAACAGTTTCTTATGTACTTATTTATGGTTTGGGTCGCTTTCTGATGCCCAGAAACTGCTTTTGAATTATCCCATGTTTCTTACTTTTGGAACTACTCGGGCAGAATTATCTCATCGGGTTAAATGAGACATTTCTATTTGGTTCATGGAAGAATTTTCCCTTCATAGGAGGGCAGTCATAGAGTCATAGAGCTGGAAGAGGCCATCAAGTCCAACCCCCTGCTTAGTGCAGAAGCTCCAGCTAAAGCATCCCCAGAAGGTAGCCATCCAGCTTCTTTTTGAAGACGTCCAAAGAAGGAGACCCCGCCATCTCCCTAGGCAATTGGTTCCATAGCTGAACTGTTCTTATTGTCAAAAAGTTCCTTCTAATGTTCGATCAAAACCTTACCCTCCTTTAACTTAAAACCATTAGCCCTTATCCTACCCTCTGGGGCAGCAGAGAACAGGCCTGCCCCTGACTCTCTGTGACAACCCCTTGAGGTATTTAAAGAGTGCAATCATGTCACCCCTCAGTCTTCCCTTCATCAAGATGAACATGTTCAGTTCCTTCAACCTTTCCTCATATGTTTTGCTCTCCATGCCTCTTATCCTCATTGCCCTTCTCTGAACCTGCTCCAACTTGTCTATAGCTTTCTTTAAATGAGGTGTCCAGAAATTAACACAGTACTCTAGAGATGCCTGATCAGAGCAGAATATAGTGAGACTATTACATCTATCGAGTTGGAAACTATGCTTCTATTAATGTAGGCTAAAATAGCATTTGCCTTATTTGCTGCAGTATCACACTTCTGGCTCATGTTCAACTAATGATCAACAATAATCCCAAGGTCCTGTTCACAGGTAGTACTGCTGAGCCATTATCCCCCATCCTATACATGTGCATTTGATTTTTGTGGCCTAAATGTATAATTTTGCATTTGTCTCAATTGAATTTCATTTATTAATTTCTGCCCATTTTTCTAGTTTATCAAGGGCCTTTTGAATTCTGTTCCTATCTTCCAATGTGTTATCCACCCTCCCAGCTTTGTATCATCTGCAAATTTGATAAGAATTCCCTCTGCCCCATTGATAAAAACATTGAAGAGTAAAGGCCCTAGGACAGAACCCTGAGACACTCTGCTTGAGACCTCCTTCCAGTTTAAAGTACAGCCACTGATGACGACTCTTTGATCATGGTTTTCCAACCAATTATGAATCCATCTGATGGTGTTTCTGTCTATACCATATTTAATGAGTTTGCTAATGAAAATATCATGGGGACCTTATCAATTGCTTTGATGAAATCCAGATAAATGACATCCATGTAATTCCTACCATCTACTAAACTAGTAATCTGATTAAAAAAAGAAAGATATAAGATCATTTTGGATTTGTTCTTGACAAACCCATGCTGGCTTCTACTGAGCACTGCATTGCCATCAAGATACTTGTAGGCAGATTCCTATATAACCCATTCTAATATTTTTCCTGGTAATATTTTCCCCAAGGTCAGGATGACTGGCCAGTAGTTTCATGGATCTTTTTTTAAGAGATGGATAAGGATTACTCATCTCCAGTCCTCTGGCATTTCACCCATTCATCAAGATTTAACAAAAATGATGGCAAGTGGCTCTGTGAGTACATCAGGAAATTCCTTCAGTTCTCTGGGATGCAGTTTGTCCGGCCCTGCAGATTTGGACTAATTTAGGTTAATTAGGTGATTCCTGACAAACTCCTTATCAATCTTGATTTACAATCCAGATTCCTTGCTAATATCTCTTTTTTGGGGGAACAGAAGCAAAATAGGTATTGAGCAATTCTGCCCTTTCATTGTGATCTATCAGTATTTTACCATCCTTGTTGAGCAGTGGCCCCACCCACCATTTCATTGATCATTCTTTTGCTCTAAATATATTTGGAAAAAAACCCTCGTTGCTCCTTGCTTCCCTAGTAAGTCTCAGCTCATTTTGAGCTTTAGCTTTTCTTATGCTACTTCTGCAAGCTTGGGCTACACATCTGTACTCTTCCTTGGTGAGTCATCCATCCTTCCATTCTTTATACCTGCTCTTTTTTTTCCTTTTTACTTTCTCCTCAGGCTTACTGTGCAGCCACATTGGCTTTTTCATATGTTTCCCATTTTGCTTCTTCCATGGAATTGTTCATGATCATGCTTTTAGCAACTCGTTCTTCATGAAATCCCACTCATGCTGGGTGTCTTTTTCCTTTAGCATCTCTAGCCATGGGATTCTACCCAGTATTTCCTCTGAGCTTGGTAAAATAAGCTTTCCTGAAATCCAAAATTTGTGTTTGACTATACTCTTCTTTGCCCTGTCCTATAATCACGAATTCTAGCATTACATGGTCACTCCCCCATAAAGTACCATCTGCTTTGATTCCAATGACCAACTCCTCCCTGTTGGTTAGGATCAAGTCCAAGATTGCTGACCCCTTGTTCCTTCCTCCACCTTTTGAAAGAGGAAATTATCTGCAAGGTTCTTCAGGAACTCGTTGGAAACCCTATGCTCAGCAGAGTTAGTCTCCCAACAGATATCAAGGTAACTGAAGTCTCCCATAATTACCTGTTCATGTGTCTTGGAGAGTTTTAAGATTTGATTCAGAAAAGCATTATCCACCAAAGATTTAGTTTAAAGTCCTCTTGATCAGATTTGCCATTCTTTTGCCAAAGACAGTCTTCCTGGGCTTCATGAGGTGCAATCCATCTGTAGCCAGTAGTCCTTCATCTAAGAAGTGAAGACCATGGCTCCAGAAGCCAAACCCCTCAACACTATCTGTGTAGGCAGTCATTCACTTGTATAGAATCATAGAATCAGAGAATTGCAGAGTTGGAAGAGACCACGAGGGCCATCCAGTCCAACCCCCTGCCATGCAGGAAATCACGATCAAAGCATCCCCGACAGATGGCAATCCAGCCTCTGTTTAAAGACCTCCAAGGAAGGAGACCCCACCACGCTCCGAGGGAGTGTGTTCCACTGCCGAACAGCTCTTACTGTCAGAAAGTTCCTCCTAATGTTTAGGTGAAATCTCTGTTTCTAGAGCTTGCATCCATTGCTCCGTGTTCCAATCTCTGGAGCAGCAGAAAACAAGCTTGCTCCATCCACAACGTGACACCCCTTCAAATATTTAAACAGGGCTACAGTATCTTCCTGTCCCTATGTGGTCCTCTATCTTCCACTGGCAGAACTGGTGAGATTACCACCTATGCCCTTAAACCCCTCACCTTCCTTACCAGGACTTCATAATCTGAGGTAAACTGGGGTGTTCTTCTCAGTGTCATTGAGGCCCACATGAGTAAGAAGAAAGGGGTTTTGCTCTGTGCTCTTGATGAGCTTCAGCAAGTTTTCAGAGACATCCTGAATACATGAACTAGGAAGATAGCACAGTTCCTGATTCATCTTGTCAGACTCGCACACACAGCCCTCTATACCCCTGAAAAATGAGTCCCCTACCAGCAGCAACGTTCTTCTCTTCTTACTGCAGTTAATAGTTGACTCTTTCCTTGGCTAGTCTTCTTTTTGGGCATTGTCACCACCATGATCTTTAGGAAGATGTAGCAAGTGACTGCTTAGTTGGAGTGGTTCTGAATCCTTGGGTATGGTTTGCTCCTGACAGTGCGTGCCCTCCAGGGTGCTTCCTCAGTGATACAGTCCTCTTCATTTTCCTTGGCAGAATTTTCCTGTTGATTCTGAAGGACTCCTTCTAAAGGACTGCAGCAATCTTTCTGAAAATTTAAATTTCTTCCATTAATGGAACAAAATCAATGGATCTAACCCAATGTTTTTCAGCTGAGTTAGATCACATACAAAGCTTAATCCATACACATAGAGCAAAATAAGAAGTAAAGGAACCATGCCACTGCAGACTGTTTTTGAAGTGACCTCTCATGTAAAAATCCCACATCATTCTGCTGTATGTACAGTCCATACTTTAGAGTGACTGAGATGTCAAATGATAGCCCCAGTCAAGATTCCAGAAGAATCATGTCTTAGAAACAGAACTAGGAAGACAGAATGTAAGTGCTGTGTCTCAGAGCATCTCTTCAAAAATTCATTTGAAAATCCCTGGTTTCATTTTCCCTTTCTTTCTGTGACTACACCAAACATTTGCCATGGTGCTGTATTATAGTAACAAGTGACAGTAAAAAACCAGGAAAAAAATAAAAATAATAATAATACACATTGGTGTATTATTATTAATACATTATACATATTGGTTTGCTGACAGTTTAGAATGTATAAAGTTATGTGCAGATAGGAAACAGCAGTCACTGTGTGCTAGAATGCACTCACTGAATTGTTGATCAATGTATTTTTCCCCTGCTGAATACAGCAATGGAGGGCATGGTTTTGTGAATGTGGTAAAGGACCAGACTACAAACAGACTATACAGAGCGGCTAGTAACTATAACCCCTCTTTTCAGTTAGGAACATTTTTAAAATATTTTACAAATGGATCATGACAAACAGACGAAGAGTATATGTCCAGTAAGCAGAGATGCATGAATGTTCATATGGCACTCCGCCCTTCTGAATAGCACAGCTTGTATAATATTGTAAAACCTCTCCAAGGTAGGGATGGAAGGGTCAAAGATAGTAGCCAATCAGTACTATGCATAATCAACTTCTGCAAAACTCATAGAACCAGCAGTGGCTAGACTCCAGCCCTTTTCAGCCTTTTTACCTTAGAGGAACCCTTCAAGTGATTTTTCAGGTCTCAGGGAATCCCTGTATTGAAAATTTTATATCTATAATTTTTTTAAAAAAATGTTTATTTTTTTTCAATCACACTCTCTTGTGGAACCCTGGGGTTCCAAAAAGCCTCATTGAGAAACCCTGCTGTAGAGACCTCAACAGAAACACTTTGTGTCTGCTGAGACTACTGAATTTCTGTCTGGAAATACAGGTTGCCCCCCGTATCCAAGGCCAGTTTAAGGAATATTGGGACCCCCTGCAATGCTTTATTTTGGGGGCCCCATATGTTTCTTTCAAGTCAATGTAACCTAACCTATTCACAGTACAGGATGTTCAGATTACAGTAGGACCCCCATATCCACGGATTCATTATCCATGAGACACAAAACAGCACACCTACTGTAGAGTCTTCCTAGAAAATGTGTCCTCCCTAGCCATTTTCTAGGCCCTCCAAGGCAACTCTATGGTATTTTAAACCAGAAGTCCCATTATTTTCAATGGTGTTCACTATTATCCACAGTTTTCAGAATCCATGCCCGCACAGAACCAATCCCCAGTGGATAAGGGGGGCCTGCTGTATTATATAATTTGCCATCAATAATTTAGTTTAAAAACTATATTATAGGCACTAATAACATATTTTTTGTTAATTAGCAATTAATGTAATGGTGTAGATTTCCTAAAAAAAAAGAGAAATAGACTACAAGCTAAACGTGAGTTAGCAGTGTGATGCAGCAGCAAAAAATGCCAATGCGATTTAGGCTGCATTAATAGGAGTATAGTGTCTAGATCAAGGGAAGTAATAGTGCTACTGTATTCTGCTTTGGTCAGACCTCACCTGGAAGACTGTGTCCAGTTCTGGGCACCACAATTCAGGAAGGGTATTGAGAAACTGGAATGTGTACAGAGGAGGGCAACCAAAATGGTGGGAGGTCTGGAAGCCATTATGCCCTATGAAGAGCAGCTTAGGGAACTGGGTATGTTTAGTCTGGAGAAGAGAAGGTTGAGAGGGGACATGATAGCCATGTTTAAATATTTGAAGGGATGTCATACTGAGGATGGAGCAAGCTTGTTTTCTGCTGCTCCAGAGACTAGGACATGGAGCAAAGGGCTCAAACTCCAGGAAAAGAGGTTCCACTGAAACATTAGGAAGAAGTTCCTGATGGTAAGAGCTGTTCAGAAGTGGAATGCGCTGCTTGGGAGTGTGGTGGAGTCTCCTTCTTCGGAGGTTTTTAAGAGAGGATGGATGGCCATCTGTTGTGAGGCCTTTGATTGTGTGGTCCTGCAGGGCAGAAGCCGATTGGATGGGATGGCTGTTGGGGTCCCTTCCAGCCCTATGATTCTAGGCTGCATTCAGAGCCTGGGAAAGTTACTTTTGGATTACACCTCTCAGAATTTCCCTGCCAGCACCCTTCTCAAGGTCTGGTTGCATTGTTCCTTTTCCAGCATTCTCTAGCCCAGTGGTCTTTAAACAGAGGCTGAGTGGCCATTTGTCAGGGATGTTTTGATCATGATTTCCTGCGTGGCAGAACAGGGTTGGATTGGATGGCCCTTGTGGTCTCTTCCAACTCTACAATTCTATGATATCCTCACAGGGGGTCCACAAAGGCTTGAAGGCTGTTTGGCCCACCTCTGCTGACAGAATTAATTGGACCCTGCTCTTCACCACCCCTCCCCACCACACACTGATAACACTGCTTTTAGTACTGGAGGCTCCATATAACCATGTCCTAAAAGGCTGGAAGGCTCCACACAGAATCCCACAGATTTAACTCACTTTAAACACATGCACAGTTAAATCTTAATTCTGTGGGGTGAGGTTGCAGGCTGCGCAACTTCATGCAAAGCCCCCTCCTTCCCCAATGTGTCTTCTTTTCTCCCCCACCCTCACTTTTCAGTCTGCACCTCCTTTCCTCCCTCTTGCCATCCTCCATCTTCTGCCCTTCCTGCGACTGAAGAGCTGGTGGAGGCAGCTGGGCCAGAGATGGGTCCTAAAGCCCAACATGTCTCATTAATATTTCTCCTCGAACCCCTAGTGATGTCTCATGGAACCCCGGTTGAGAAACGCTGGGTTAAAGGAAACTGGAGTTTGTCTAAGAAGAGAACATACCATAGCAGTTTCTGATTTGTGGGCCTATATCTAGTGGGTGTTATTGCATTAGCCCAAGATCCACTGCATTAGTAGATATGTATTTACATAGTCTGTGTAAGAGTGGTATACAGTGCAGCTTCCTGATTGCCTGATACAAATTGTGTTCTTCCTGTACTCACTACTACACCTGATCTTAGCTACAATGCTGAGAAGCAACTGCAATACCACTTAGTTACTGCTTGTGCATAGCAAAACTATGCCAGCAAGAATTTTCACTTCATTATTGTGATGCTGGATTTAGGGTTTAATTCACTGTCTGGTCACTATTCTGGGCTTAATTCACTGTCTGGTCACTGTCTGGAACTGCTAATAACCAATAGAGGGGATCTCTTATACTTGGGCTATTACAACAATAAAAATATGCTAGCTACAAGAATAAAATCACCTTTCTCAACACCCTGAGACTTTGTCTCTTTTCTACATCCCCACTATTAAAGGACAACCAGTTATTATTATATAATACATTTAATTGTACTCTTTTACCAAGTAACACAGCATAACATACATTATTTTCCCACTCATATTTTCTTAATAGCAACTCTGAAATATACATTTGGCTGAGAGTATCTGACTGGGGAAACAGTCACAGTTAATTTCACAGTTGAATGAATATTTGAACCTAGATCTCTCCAATCCTAGTTGGCCATTCCAAACACCACATCATGGTGACTCCATCACTGTACCAAGACAGCACAAGAATATAACATTATATGAAACAGAGAGAATCTGTGTTAAGATATTAAAACATGGAATCATTCCATGTTTCCCAAAACATGGACAACATGAATCTATTCCATTCCAAATGGGGAAGTGAACGGTTAGTTAATTTCCTTGGTAGCACTGTCCCCATTTCAAAGGGGTGAATAGCAATACATTCCATGCAAGCAAAGTGATGATCAAAGTTTACAAGAATGGCTTTTATTGTATATGAAGCAAGAAATGTGAACTAGGTAATCTGGGTTCACAAAAGAAAGAGGCAGTAGGGATCATATTGCAAACATATGTTGGATAATGGAAAATACAAAAAAATGCTTTATATGTAGTATTACAGCAAAGCCTTTGACTCTATAGTTTATGAGAAGTGATGGTTCATGCTAAAAGAAATGGGACTGCCATAACATTTGACTGTCCTGGTGTGTAACCGATACTATGGACAAGAGACCACTGTCAGGACACAGTATGGAGAAAGAGAATGGTGTCACGCAAGGCTGCATTTTATCTCCCTATCTGTTTAATTTATATGCAGAACATATTGTACAGAAAGCAGGATTAGACCCGGAGGAAGCAGGCATGAAAATTGGAGGAAGGAATATCAATAATTTTAGATATACATATGATACCATATTATTTGCAGAAAACAGCAAAAACATGGAATGACTCCTGATGAAAGATAAAGAAAGTATAAAGGCAAGGTTATAGGTGAATATTAAGAAGATAAAAATAATGACCACAGATGATTTATGTAACTTTTAAGTGTTTAGTGAAAAAGATTTCCTATACCTTGGCTCAGTCTTTAATCAAAATGAAGACCGTACAGAGTCAAGACATCAGAAGACGATGACTTGGAAAGATAGCCATGAAGGAACCGGATAAGATCCTCAAGTGTAAAGATCAGAATTGTCCATGCCATAATATTTCCAATGTCTACTCATGCATGTGAAAGTGGACAGTGAAGAAAGCTGACAGGAAGAAAACCAACTGATTTGAAATGTGATGCTAGAAATGAGTTTTGCAGGCACTATGGATTGCTAAAAAGACAAATCAATAGGTCTTAGAGGAAAACTAGCCTGAACTCTCACTACAAGTGAAGATGACTAAACTGAGGTTGTCATACTTTGGACATATCATGAGATTACATGACTCACTGAAAAAGGCACTAATGCTTTGTAAAGTGGCAGGCAACAGTAAAAGAGGGAAACCACATTACTAGGAAGCCACTGTCCTGAGTTTGTAAGACTTGAGCAAGCCAGTTGAGTACTGGGGCTCTTGGAGGTCACGGTAACTCGCAGTCAACTCGACAGAAAATAACAACTACCACCTATGGAAATAGTCTCTGGAATGTCTCATATTCATTATCTCAAAAATGGTGCATGAAGTTTAGAAAGAGTAATGCTTTTTTTTTTTTTTTTGGTGTCACACCAGAATATGAAAAGCTTTGTGAGTGGGTCTGTAAAGTGAAAAACATTTCAGTCCTTATAACAAGCAAAGGGTCTATGGATGAATACAAGGAATTCTAGCACAGACCTTTCTTTTTTTGCCTTGGACATTATAGTTATTCCTTATGCAGTCCAATCTACACATGCCTACTACTTGTATCCCATTGAGTTCAACGGGATTTATTCCCTGATTTGTATATACAGTGCTGCAGTCTTAAGAACTCAGGATAATATTCGCTAGGTCTTTTTTCTGATATTCTCAACTCTTAAAGAACAACTTAAGTTAGTCATCTCTAAAGCACCTTGTAAACCTTTAAGTCACTTTATCACTAGACAAAAAAAATGAGGTGTTCCAATACTTACCAGTTCAGAATTACAACTAAACCATATTTTACCACAAGGACAGTGAATAACTATGATCCTTATGCCTGCCCATTTTCCTCCCCTTCTTTCAAGCATGAATGAAGTAAGTGTAAACCTTATGTTTCAGTATGAATAACATGCAGTTTCTCATTATGTCTGAATATAGTAAACTATCTTTTATTCAAACTACAGTTAGTTCAATCAAGCCAAGGTTTAACAACATGGTGTAGGGACTAACTATAGTGAGAACAAATCTTTTTTCCTGTATTCAGATTTCATGGGGAAGTGGCATGTTCCAAACTGCCAATCCCCACCCCCTTTTAAGAAGGAGGGGAGAGATTGTGAGGGCAAGACTCAGGCACGCTCATCTGTGTAAATTGTCTAGTGCTATATCTGAACAAATCATGTTTCTTTTTTCTTTTTAACCATTCATTGCATAGCAGGAGAAAATAAGGACATTAGTCAAATATAAAATGTTCAGCAGATGTATAGCTTTTAAAAAAATGTTTTTAAATTACTCACCTGGAAATATAGTGCACATCACATTGCCACTTACAGTGTACACAGCTTAGTAACCTTGTAAAATTAGGTTGGTGGGTATATGTAACAGGGCTTTTTCTGTAGCAGTGCCTTGACTATGGAACTCCTTACCCAAGGAAGTTAGGTTGGTCCCATCTCTTTGAAGCTTCTGGCAGCCAGCCAAAACAGTGCTGTTCCACACAGGGAGCCCTGGTGGCACAGTGATTAAACACCAGTACTGCAGCCACAAGGTTGCAAGTTCGATCCCAAGGGCTCCAAGGTTCACTCAGTCTTCCATCTTTTTGTAGGCTGGTAAAATGAGTACCTGGTTTGTGGGAGCAATTAGCTAACACATTGGAAACCGCTTGGAGAGTGCCTAGCATGCTATAAAAGTGGTGCAGATATGTAAAAAGCTGTTGCTTAACAATTTGTAAACTGCTCTGAGAGCCTTTGTGGCTGAAGAGTGGGGCATAAATATGAATAAATAAATAAATAAAATGTTTGAAATTGCTGTTTTAACTGCTTCAAAACTAGATTCTAGGACTGCTTTTAGATGGCTTTTAGGAGTTTTTAATAGTATTTTAATATATTTTTAAAAAAATATTTTTGTATTGTTTTAACTGGGTTTTATTTGTTCATCACATTGGGAGCCTTTGTGGGCTGGGAGGTGCTAACAGAAATACTTTAAATAAATAAATAATAAAAATGTATGTAAAGCATGCTGACCAAAACAGTAAAAACCAATGAAACAAATGGGAAGGAAGTGTTTTTCACAGATGCTGAAGTTGCTTCCCCCCCTCCGTTCTGGGCCACAGCCCTTAGAATGCCCCAATTAGCATGGCCACCAGTCACACCGATTGGGTGGTTCTGGAAGTAGTAGTCCAAAAAAAAAGTAATGTCCCTAACTTCTGATTTTCCAGTACAGTTGTCCCTTCATATTTGCTGGAGTTTGGTTCTAGGACCCCCCGTGGATACCAAAATCTGTGAATACTCAAGTCCCATTCTAGGCAATGGCATAGCAAAATGGTATCCCTTATATAAAACGGCAAAAGCCAGGTTTGCTTTTTGGTTTATTATTTTTTTAAGACTATTTTCAAGCTGTGAATACTTAAATCAGTGAATACCAAATCCGTGGATACGGAGGGACAACTGTACTGTAGACAGGAATACTCATATATAATGGTCACTACCGAAGAGCAGAAATTTATCCAAAAAGGAGATTATACCTGTTCCTGTGTCTCCAGATCTTTGTATTGCAGTTTCTTTTCTGCAGAGCGAACTTGACTGCTATAGTTCTCAATCTCATCTTGCAAACCCTGAAACAAATTTCAAAGCAAAGCAGATGTGAACACTCTCAAGATGAGATGGGGGGGGGAATGGATAAATATAACATATGGTGATAGAATTCATCAAATTTCTAAATTCCTCCATGACAGTTACCAGCCATGTCCAAGAACTTGCAACAAGAACCACCCCCACTCATCCTCCCCTCACTAAAATTTCTTTCTACAGCAGTGCTGTTAGCAATTATATTAAGTTAAAAGAAGGCATAATGTTTTGCTGTCAGGTCACAAGAAAATCATCATCATCATCATCATCATCAGCAGCAGCAGCTTCTGTGAGCTCCCAGACAATGCTGCTCACAGCCTCTCTATAGGACTTTCTGCTGTGCCCTTGTCTCCTCTTTATCTGCTGAGAGGAACTGGGAGGTAAATTATGCCCATCAGGTATACTGCTAGATTTCTTAGTTGCAACTAGTTTTACATTCAAATATTCTTCATCTAGTGGCTGAACTCACATCTCTGTATGAGGCCCAACCCTGGGCTTGCCACCTTCCAACCAGGAGGTACATAAACAACAGCAACTCACTCAGAAACAAAAGGAGATGGGGGCACCTCTGTAGTAATATAATTCTCACTAACAAAATCCCAAGTTTAATCTTCAGCATCTCTAGATACAACTGGAAGACTAAAAGCCTGGAGAGCTCCCACCAGCCAGCGCACACAGGACTGAACTAGATGCGTCAATGGCCAGACTTCGAATAAGGCAGCTTCTTATGTGCTAAAAGGACACACTTTTAGGTGTAAGAGGGAAATGTGCCTCTGCGTAAGATATTCCAAGATCCACAAGGGCATGCAGCAAGGATGCAAACACAGTAAACATAGGACATGATTCATTTCAGAGCTTATGGCATTCTATCCCCTCTTGCTCAACATCCTAAACATTCAAGCCAATGCAGAGCAACTGAAAGAACTTGCAGCATACCAATTCAAGAGAGAACCCCCCTTCTATCTCTTTTTAGACAATAATAGAATAGTGTAGGCTTAAATCATTTACAGGATAAAATGGCTATTCAGATAAGATAAGAGAAGTACTTGTGATAGATATTGCATAATTGGTTTGAAGTGATGCCAAGAGTTAGCTTAAAACTATTAAAGTTGTAAAGCTTTAACATGTTCTGATGCCAAAAACTTTTATCAACACTAAGAGAGAGCTTCAGATCTTTCCAGTTCCATATACACACAATGTCTCATAATGGAAGTTCATCATAAAATGTGTTGCAACATACTAACATTTATTGCTAAAGGGTGACAGGCCTGGATAGTAACAAAGAAAGGTCTGTAGCATATAGTCTGCTGTCCTTTCATCTCCAGACATATCATTGCTACGTTGTGTAGAGGGAAAAGGGTTTCTTCACTAAACTTAGGTAAAACCTGGACATGTCTCACTCACCTCAGTGGGCATAAGCATGACTAACATTACTGGCATCTAGTCACCCTTTGGAGAAAAGATTATTTTTTGTCTACCTGGCTTTTTGTTTTGGAGAGAGAGAGCAAGGTTGAGACTGTCAGAAACTACTTCTGATTTTCTTCCATGGCAGAGTCTCAAAACAGTGCACATAGGCAGTCTCTAGATAATTCCAAGCTTTGCATTGCTTTAGGAAGATTGCCTTATTATGGGGCTTAAAATCATGTAATTAGGGCCATCATAATTTCAAACAAGTGTATGTGGGTATGCACTGAGTGAGGGGAAGGGGAGACTGGGCAAAGAATGAGGTTTACAACTTCCATCCCTAATATGTGACAGTTTAAAAAGAGTAACTAACAAATGCTCAAATTTGCATTAGCCTCAAATGTCTAAGCCAGCAGGGCTATTTTAGGCTTGAAATCTAAACACACTGCTACATGTGAAGCTTATGGATACCTAGCTCATGCATAAGAAGGGCAAGGGCTACTGTACAATTAATGTCTTAGGGAGAGGCATGATCCTAGCGTAGTGCAGGCATAGTGAAAGGCCATTTCCAACTTTTTCCAAGTTGTGAAGTGCAAGCACAGAGCACCTTGTTTGTTTTTCAGTGGGGCATCTGGATTAAGCAGGTTAATCTTTAGGGGGCTAAGGTGCTGACTGTTCTGCTTCAAAGCAGGAGGTGTGATCTGTCAAAATTTTGGTTTCTTTGATGATTCATAATTCATGGTTAATGGAATTACTCCTCTTTTGTGAAGCTTGTATGCTTGATTAATAGATGTGCATAAAATATGTGTGTGCGGCTGCCTTCAAGTCACCCGTCAACTTATGGCAACCCCATGAATTTCACAGATGCACGTAAAATGTGCATCAAAAGTAACATTCAGTGTAAATGCTGTGGCAAGAATCAGTGGAAACAACTGCACAGAGATACTTTTATGTATATTGTGATTTTAATTTCCATAGTGAATTATTCAATCAGACAAGAATCCTTACACACAATCCTGCTGTTAATAATATTAAAAATGATGCTGTGAAAATAACATTGTGGTTGTCAATCTACAACATATCTGTCTTAAAACCAAAGAGTTTTTCTTCAAACTGTTAACATATATTCCATTTAATGATGGGAATACCAGTGCTAGTGTACATTGAATAACTTTTGCACTAGTAATATACATAGCCTGAAGGTAATTTTATACACAATATTTTTAATAATTTTGTGTATGAAACAAAGTTTGTGTACACTGAACCATCAGAAAGTACAGGGGTCACTATCTCAGCCAACCATGTGGACAATTTTGGATTTTGAAGTATTTTGGATTTCAGAATTCTGGATAAGGGATACTCAACCTGTATTGATGTTTCATGGGTGTGGTTAATTCAAATTGTGCCATACCATAGGTTTCCTCGTGATTGACTGAATAAGGAATAAAGTTGACTGAGTACATTGCTAAAGATGAGCCTGCTTAAGTCACAAAGTAGCAATAGAACTAACTGTCCCCCTATAACAGCTCTGGAGACAAGCCATGCCATGAAGTGCTGAAGACTGCTGACTCCTTTGGAGGAGACCATCTGCTTTGCAAGAGTAATCTGGGTGCCGTTTACACGATGAAAATGTCCCGGGAATAATTCGTGTCGATCCCTGGCAGTTTACACGTACATCGGGTACGTGATTTTTGGAAGGGGGGCCACCTTTTATCCCTCAACCTGCGGGACTTCCAGTCCTGCGGGTTGTGCCAGTTTTTTAAAAAGTCACTGGAGGATTCAGAAAATCGGAAATGTAAACAGCCTGGGACAAAATATCTTGGTACCAGGGGATGACCAGAAATGGTGACTGGGGGCGGGCTTAGAGATCAGCGACCAAAAAAGGAGGGGTCAATCACCCATTCAACTGATCCAGCCTCACCAGCCGAAAACAAAGGCATCCCTTCCAGCTGCACGAAGGTTGATGTGTGTGTGCGCGTGTACTAAATCACCTTTTAAAATGGATTTCTACACTGCAAACCCTTCAGCTTTAACCTCTTCCTCAACTGCATGTTACAAAGAGATCGTGGTGGTCAGAGGGTCGCCCATTCATCCCCTGCCTTGATCACCTCCCTGGGTCTGAACGGGCACAGTAAAATATTCCAGCGTCTGAGTGAATGAACACACTTTTATCCCCCCCCCCACAATGCACAGTAAAAAAATGCCAGCATCTGTGTCTTTCAAAATGTCTGTCTGTCGCTGGCTTGAAATCTTCACTCTGCAGCTAAAACTCTGCTTTAAGGGTTAACATTTTAAAGAGACAAGGGGAATACCAAGCCTCTCCCCCCTCACTCGGCTTGATTTCAAAAGGAAAGCACTCGTTCCTGCGTCTGAGCGAAAGATCACATTCTGGGTCTTTCAAAATGCCTTCTGCTTAAAGGGTTAACATTTTAAAGAGACAAGGGGAATCCCAAGCCTCTGCCCCCTCTCCCCCCCCCAGCCAGCCAATAGCATCGCTCGTGGTGCGGAATTCTAAAGGAAGTGCGTCACCGAGGTAGTGAAAACACGACTAATCGCATCCTTGATTGACAGCCAAAAAATAAATAAATAAAAAATCCCGGTAAGCTAAACATGTGTAAACAGCAAAAAGCACAGGATATAAGAGTGTGGGACCAATAAAACCTTTTGTCGTGTAAATATCAATCACGGGATCTTCCAGGATTTCCTAAAGAGTGACAAAAATTGTATAAACAGCAAGGGACGGATACGGGATCAGAAAGTCACAGTAAGCCCCGCGACAAAACTTGTCATGTAACTGGCACCCTACTGATGATATTAGTCAATGTCCTTCAGAAAATTTCTAGCTTCCTCTGGCATTAGAGAGGGTTATTGACAGAAATCAAAGTTCAGGGTGGCATTCTTCTTTTTACCAAATGGAAAGTGGCAGCCTATGGAGAAACCTGGGTTGCTGCTGCTGTTGTTTTTTACCGGTATGTCAAAGAAAGGAATGCTCTGAACAGTCAATTTTGGTAAGAAAGAGAATCTTGACAAACCCTGGTAGACAACAGCAAGATGTAAATTAATCTGAAGCTCACATTAGCATTTGCTCAGAGATACAGTAAACCTGAGCTACTTGCCATTTAGTCAAGCTTTCTCCAGTTCTGGGAAATCATGCCATATAAATAATCTTCTTTTTACTAATGACCTAAATGATCCAGCTATAGAATGACCCAACTACAGAGAACTGAGATTCCATATACATAAATATTGTTAATACACTTGGACTATCTGTTTTTAGTGCAGCTTAAAGACATGGCAAATATTCAGGCAAATCAAGAGATAAGGAGAAGGTAAAGAAGTACTATATATCTGAGTGAAAGATCAATCCAAAAACCTGTATGGCCTCAGCTGCAGTTAGCATGCAAGTCCTCCTCTCTTCAAGCAGGACACACTTCAAAATGTAACAAACAGCCCTTGACAGCATTTCCTTGGAGTGTAATGTGGCATCTTTTAAAAATGAAATGTAGGCTTAAGGTTCAAAAGTCCTGATTCAGTGAAAGGGCGCACAACACTAATTTCAACTGCTCAATAATACACACTAGGCATTTGTTTTATGGAAAGAAAGCTTCACGCCTTAACTTTAAAAACATCCAATCCACAGCCCATGGCTCCTGGTAAATGAACAGATGGAATGAACCTTAGAACATTGGTTTCAATTTTTAAAAATGTCTGACATTTGACATGATAAAAGCAGTTGAGATGTGTTTTCAAGTAACAAATAATAGCTAAAATTTAAAGTGCGTGAGAAACAAGTATTACCGTACTTCCTTCTTTCAGCTTCAGAGTTGACAAGCATAATTGCTTTAAAGGTAGCTTTTTATTTCAAGGAAGTCCATTTTCAAACAATATGTAAACGTCTGCAGCTGAAAGTCTACATGAAGCCTGACCTTGGATATGCTTCATATTGGCCAAAGAACAAGGAAGCCCTATGTTTTGCTTTCTTGCCCAGATATCCCATCCTCTGAAAATACTTAAAAACGTAAATTAGATAAGCTGTACTGTAACAGTATGAGTGCATTAAAAAGTCATTAGAAAAAGGGCTTTCATTTAATTTATTGATACAAGAAGAAAGAAGCAAGACACATGACAAACCTCTTTACATTTCTTCCACCTTCTCTGGCTCTCAAAGATTTATTCTTAAGAACAATACTTTGTAGTTAGGACTCTGGCACCACGGTCAAATTTGACATAACATTCTATATCCATCGGGTGACTCTTAATGTTTTCCCTCTGAACATATACAAAGGAAACTGGCCAGAGTCCAGATGCATACAACTTTCTCATAGATTGCGAAAGGGATATCTTTTTTTGGCCTGGGATGCAAATTCCAAATTGGGAAGAGTCTCAGCAGTATTCCTACAGGTGGGGCTTGCTGAAATTAGGCATATCTCAGCCTCAGAGGACAGCAAAGGCAAACCTGCTCTGAATCAATCTTGCCAAGAAAAAACACACACCCATGATAGGTTCACCCTAGGGTTGTCATAAGTCTGAAATGACATGAAGGTACACACCAACAGGCAAAAGGCAAGGGCAGAGCCATAGAAAATTGGGGTGGAGCCCAATGTAAATCTGATCAATTTGGACATTTTCCCACCAAGCATGGGATGTGGTGTGGGTGGTCTTACAAAGAATAATTATTTTATTTATTTGTTTGTTTAGAATACCCCACCCAACCAAAAAAGCCCCCCCCCCCGGAGGCTTACAAATCATTAATTTGACAGTTCCCTGTCCTCAGGCTTGCAATCTAAATAAGTCACAAAACACAAGGAACAGAGGATGACAGTGGGGAAGGGGATTATATCTGGCAGATACTGACTATTCTTATTCTTCTCTCCCTCGGAAGCCACACAGTTTCAAATAGAGCTCCTCTTCCATGCAAAACCTCCCCATTCTTGTGTTCAATATAGAACTTTTATAACTGTAAACCAGAGCTCATGTTCCATGTGAACTATCTTAGCAGAGATGTGGAAAATTTTAAATGCTATAGTTTTCTGTGGAAAATTTTCCACACACGCATTTATATATAGTTGTCTGGGCTGTTGTATTGTTATCAATTATGCTAGGTAGGCTTAATACAGGATATGAAGTTCTTGTTATTCAAACGCTAGCAGAGGAGCAGACTAACAAAATAACACACCACTATGCTTGTTTTTTTTTTTTTTTACAGAATCTTTTGCTTCTCAATTAGTCACAAGTACAGATAGTCAATGCAAAATGTGATACATTGCTTTTGCCCACAGATTCCCATCCATCCTTTAGTAAAACAGAATGTTCATTTAGTGGAACTGAGCCAGTTTTTTTCTCAACTTGAAATGGAACTGATCAGTAGTGAGGTCAATGAGTGAAGCTGGAGTACTACAGTTATACCTCAGGCAAAAACAAGTTAAATTACTGATATAAGATTTATATATTTATGTACCGTATATTCCAGCGTATAAGACGAAGATTGAGCCCTGAAAAATAGGCTCCAAAATCAGGGCTCGTCTTATACGCCAGATACACTTTGCTTTACCCCGCCATCTGAACTCCTGACTATTTGCTCACTTTGCAAATGGAGCAAAGAGGCAGGAGATCAGGGAGGGGGGTGAGGCAAAGTGCTTATGGTTCATTTGCCCCCCCTCTGTCTTCTCCCCCTTAGGGGAGCAACTGAGGACAGAGGAGGGGGGCGAATGTTGCTGGAAAGCCCCCCCTCCAGCCACCCTTCCACCCAACCCGAAGCCGCAATCCGGCTCCCAATCGTGGCTTCGGGGAGGGGGTGGGTGGCTGGGAAGCCCCCCTTCCACCCTCCCCAAAGCCCCCTCCCTCCAGCCACCTCCCTCCTCAAAGCTGCGATCTGGCTCGAGATCGCGGCTTCAGGGAGGGGGTGGGTGGCTGAAAAGCCCCCTCCCTCCAACCACCCTTCCACCCTCCCCAAAGCCTCCTCCCTCCAGCGTCCTCCCTCCAGCCACCCCCCTCCCCAAAGCCGCAATCCCACTTGAGATCACAGCTTCAGGGAGGGGGTGGGTGGCTGCGAAGCCCCCTCCCTCCAGCCACCCTTCCACCCTCCCCGAAGCCCCCTCCCTCCAGCGTCCTCTCTCCAGCCACCCTTCCACCCTCCCCAAAGCCCCCTCTCTCCAGCCCCCCCAGCCAGCTGGCCATCCCGCATTCCCCAACCCACGAGGAGGCTGGGCAGCCTCCTCGTGGGTTGGGGAATCGCGGGAGGAGGAAGAACCCTCCCCAGCCAGCTGGCCATTCCTCATTCCCCAACCTAGGAGGAGGCTGGGCAGCCTCCTCGTGGGTTGGGGAATAGAGGGAGGAGGGAGAACCCCCCCCAGCCAGCTGGCCATCCTGCATTCCCCAACCCATGAGGAGGCTGGGCAGCCTCCTGTGGGTTGGGGAATCGCGGGAGGAGGGAGCCCAGAGGAAGGGATCGGGGCTGCGGAGTTAAACACCTAGATTCACTCCCTCTTCCTTGACGGTGGGGAGAGGGGGCGAATGCCGGGGTTTGGCTCCACGGCCCCGTGTCCTCCTTCTGGGCTCCTTTTGGAAGGGAGCCCAGAAGGAGGGATCGGGGCTGTGGAGCCAAACGGGGCATGTTCGCCCCTCCTCCCCACCTTCCTTGAAGGTGGGGGAAAGGGGCGAACCTAGCAGTTTGCTGCGGCCGCCCCCGCTTCCTCCGCCTTCGTCCCCTTCGGAAAAGCCAAGACGGAGGGAAGGGCCTGCTGAGGCAAACTGGGCATTTTCGCCCCTTTCCTCCACCTTCGAGTCATGTTTGACTGGAAGGTTGAAGAGAGGGGCAAATGTTGCGGCTGGCTGGCTGGGGGAGCCCTGTCAGCGGATCCTGTTTACTTTCCCAACTCACGAGGAGATCCTCGTGAGTTGAGAAATAAAAAGGATCAGCTGGCAAGGCTCCCCCAGCCAGTCAGCCAAATTGGGGGATGGTGGTCTTATATGGTGAATATATGCCTAAGCCTAGATTTTTGGCTGGAAATTGGGGGGGGGTCTTATACGCCCAGTCGTCTTATACGCCGGAACATACGGTATGTGTCTTAAAAACTGTTCTTTCAGGAGTAGTCATTTTTTCTTAAATACAAGGGAACTGCATGTTATTTTCTTTACATTCTTACAAATACTCCAGTGAAATATTTTCTACTCTGAATGTTTTTGAATGCAACATTTAAACCAAATGTGATAAATCAGATGTTATTTAGAGGACCAAAAAAGTCTTTTGGTTTGACATTTTCTGGAAAATCCACTTCACTCTCTTCCAGGGCCACAAAACACTGCTGATTTCTAAGGATTTTAAAAGCTTCATAGCTCTACTTTTTATATCTTATGATCTAAGGGTAGAAGAAGCTTGCAGGCTGGATGAGGAACCCTGTGGGCTTCAAGCAGCCTTCAGTCTGGAGGCTCCTCATCCCTGTCTGTCAGAGAGGCATCCATGAACCTGAACTATTAAAAAATCTGGATGTTGCTAAAAGAGATCATTTATGGGCAAAAAGGTGAGAACAATATTTCTTCATGCATACGTAGCTATCAATATAGCTTATTAGACACTTTGTGAGTATAAAGTATGATGTGAAAACTCAAGGATGTACTGAAATGTAATGCCACACATGGAGACCTCCAAAAATGGTCCTACACAACTAAGCATTCAATGTAAGAGTTACGATATTTGTAAAACATGAGGACAGACCAGGTCACCTGGAGAGTCTCCACACCAGAACTCTGCATTTTTGGCAGTTAGTACTGACATGGAGTCTTCCTCTTAAGTTGACCCACTTGGTAAGTGAGCTACACATTTGATGGCCTGGCTGTGGCTGCACCATGCAGGGCTAGCTTTTAGATGGCTCCCTGCCTGCCTTCAGCATTTGAATCTAATCTCAAGTCTTGCAAGATCAGGTTCAAATAATTATTTTGCCACATGCTTCCTTAAGGCTTGCTGTTTCTGAGCCAGTTTCCTAACTGTAAAATAGAGGGGATAAGTACTGGAAGACTGCTGGGGGGGACGGACCCTGGTACTGCTAGGAGGGGGATATTATATCAACATCTGGAGTAACATACACTCTTTTGTTTCAAAATGTTTACTAAATCTCTCACCTGTCAGTGCTATAGAAACACTACACTGCTCTGATGGATTTGTCAGAGTTCATTCATCAAACTGTTATTGACTATTTTTATTGGCAATGTTTTGCTTTAATAAAAAAATAGGGGCAAAGGACTTTATAGACACAAGTGAAATGCAGCATGGCAAAAAGGATGCTGGTACAATTTTGATACAGAGTCATAAGCATTCCTATATTTCTGGCTGGTGACAATTCCACCATGCCACTTCTGTACAAAATGCAAAAGAGGAAAGACAACATTTTTACAGAATCAGCTTCTGGTAACAGGTGGGGGAGGAAGCAGTAAACAGTGAGTAGGTGGGAATGGTTTTGTGGGACCATAACATTAGGACAAGGGAACATATTCAGGGGTAGCTGTGTTGGCCATGAACAAAATCCACAAAACAGTGATAACTTTGTGAAGTCGAAGGTTTTCATGGCCGGCATCCACAGATTTTCCTTGGTTTTTTCCTGGGCTGTGAGGCCTTGTTCTGGAATAGTTTCTTTCTGACGTTTCATCTGCGTCTGTGGCTGGCATCTTCAGAGAATGGTTGGGTAGGAGTGTGTGTGTGGGTATCTACTGTGAACCCCTGTTGGAGAGGATATGTAAATTTGTGTATTTGAATGGTTAGTTTCTGGGTATAGAAATGCAAGGCTCATTAGTGTCTGTTTGGCTAATGGTTGGTTGACGGGCCATTATCTGCTAGAAATCCCCCTGTCACTGGGTGGAATTCTTTTGTAAGTGTTGAGTTTTGATTTTATTGTATTTCAAAACTGGGAGCAAGATTTTGTTTACTTTTAAGGTTTCTTCTTTCCTGTTGAAGTTGTCCAGGTGTTTGTGGATTTCAATAGCTTCTTTGTACATTCTGACATGATAGTTGTTGGCCTGGTCCAGAATTTCTGTGTTTTTAAATAACATTTTGTGTCCAGGTAGGTTTATAACATGTTCTGCTACTGCTGATTTTTCTGGCTGACCCAGTCTGCAGTGTCTCTCATGTTCCTTGGTTCGTGTTTGCACACTTCGTTTAGTGGTCCCTATGTAAACTTGTCCACAGCTGCATGGTATGCAGTAAACTCCTACAGCTATGAAATGGTCTCTTTTGTCCTTCGCTGAGCGTAACATTTCTTGGATTTTCTTGGTTGGCCTGTAGATCGTTTGGAGGTTGTGTTTCCTCATCAGTTTCCCTATTTTGTCTGTGACTCCTTTGATGTATGGTAAAAAATACCTTTCCTTTGGGTGGCTGTTTTTCTTCATTCCTGTGGGGGTTTTTGGGTCTGGCTGCTCTTGTGATGTCTGATCTGGAGTAGCTATTAGCCTGTAGGGCCCAGTTTAGGTGCTTCAGTTCATCCTCCAGGTAGTCGGGTTCGCAGATCCTTTTTTTTTTTTTTTTTTGGTGGTCTACCAATGTTTTTATTGTGCTTCTTTTTTGTCCTGGGTGATGACTGGAGTTCTTGTGTAGGTATCTGTCTCTATGTGGGGGTTTTCTGTATACCTTGTGGCCTAACCGTTGGTTTGGTTTGCGGATGACTAGGACATCCAAGAATGGCAGTATTCCTTCCTTTTCTTTTTCCATCGTGAATTGGATATTTGGGTGGATGCTGTTCAGTTGGTTCAGAAATTAAGACCAAATCTTCTTCTTCATGGCATGAGAGACACTGCAGACTGGGCCAGCCAGAAAAATCAGCAGTAGCAGAACATGTTACAAACCAACCTAGACACAAAATGTTATTTAAAAACACAGAAGGACAGGTAGCTTACCTGTAACCATAGATCTTCGAGTGGTCTTCTGTGAATTCACACAGTGAGTAACTTCTGTGCCTGCGCAGAGCACTTGGAACACTCTAGAATCACTAGGTAGAACATGTCTTGCAACATTTTGGTGGTAACTCCACCCATCCTAACAGTCCCTTTAAAGGCGCTCTTGCCTAAATCCCCTCAGTTCCTTGAAGGACGCCACAAGTAGCAGGATCAGGAACATTAAGCATACATATGTCATAGCAGGACATAGAGGGGAGGATGGGCGGATCTCTGTGAATTCACAGAAGACTACTCAAAGATCTATGGTTACAGGTAAGCGACCTGTCCATCTTCTTCGTGGTCTTGGTGAATACACGCAGTGGATAGATTAGCAAGCTTCCACTCTAGGAGGAGGTATGTCATGCTAACAGGTAAGACGAGGACAAGTGATATTTCTGAGTCATAGTAATGAACACTAAGCAGTGTAAACAGAAGCATTATTGTGTATTAATATCAGAGTAAGCAATAACCATACAGTACCAAGATGACCATAAGATCTCACTCATTGAATAGAGGATAACACTGCCCTCCCAAACACGAGTATCCAATCATTACGAGACCAAGTATCCAATCTGTAATGAGATATAAATGTCAATGGTGTGGACCATGTAGCTGCCCGGCAAATGTCCTCCAATGGGACCCCAGAGAGGAAGGCAGCTGAAGCTGAGACAGCCCTGGTGGAGTGTCCTTGAACCCGAGAAGGCAAGGGCTTCTGGGACAGTTCATAACAAAGAGAGATGGTCGAAACCACCCATTTAGGCAAATGCTGTGGAGAAACAGGGACACCTGATTTAGAGCCTGCGTAGGAGACAATCAGTTTCAGAGAATTTTGAAACGGAGCTGTCCACTGTACATAGAAAGCAAGGGCTCTCCGAGTGTCCAAAGAATGGAGAGACCATTCAAAGTCATCCTTTGGGTCCTGCATGAGGGCCGGGAGGACAATGGATTGGTTCAAGTGAAAGCCAGAAACCACTTTGGGGAGGAAAGAAATGTCCGGTTTCAGAACCATTTTGTGCTTGTGGGAAGGCCAAATACGGAGGATCGGTATGGAGTGCACAAAGTTCACCAGCCCGATGGGCAGAAGTGATGGCTATGAGAAAAGCTGTTTTCCAAGACAAAACCCTCAGGTCTGTAGTAGCCAAGGGCTCGAAGGGGCGCTTCGACAGCTGAGAGAGGACAAGTTCCAGGCTCCAAGCCCGTGTTGGCTCCATGATAGGAGGATGGACGTTAGCATAACCTTTCAGGAATTTCTTGACCAGTGCGTGACGAAACGGAGAAGGTCAACCTCATGCCTGCAGCTTAGTGGAGATGACTGCCAGATAACACCTCAGAGATTAAAGAGATAGTCCTGAATCCGACAGATGGAGGAACTGGAGTACGGTGGTCATGGAGGAGGGTTCGATGGTGAGCTCCCGGTCCGACAAAAAGGACTTGAAATGGTTCCACTTGTAGGAGTAGGAATGATGTGTAGAAGGAAGAAGAGATGCATCAAGTACCCTCTGGATATCAGGAGCAATATGTGGTGAGACAGGAATGAACCCTCCAAGCTGTCAACTTAAAGGTTTTGTATGTCTGAGTGTCTGACGTTCCCATCCTGGATGGTCAGTAGGTCGGGACGGAACGACAGTTGTATGAATCGGCGGCAGGCCAGAAGAAGAAGCGGTGCAAACTAAGGTTGTCGAGGCCACCATGGAGCAAGTAGGATCGCATCTGATCGGTCCCGATGAAGCTTGGTGATTACCCTGGTCAGCAGTGGGAACTGGGGGAATAGGTACAATAGTGGTCTGATCCATTGAAAGAGGAATGTGTTTCCCTTGACCCCCGAACCCAAGACCTGATGCAGAACTGGCAACACTGTGTTGGCGGGAGTTGCAAAGAGGTCGATCTCCGGGTTTCCCCATCATCAAAACAGGTCCCGAGCCACCAACCAATGCAACATCCACTTGTGAATGGGCGAGTTCAAATGGCTCAGTCCGTTGGCCAGAATATTCTCATCTCCAGGAAGATGAATCAAATGGAGAAGAATACGTCTCAGAATGCACCAGTCCCAGATCTCGAGAGTCATCGACAGCAGGGAATAGGATCTCGTTCCTCCCTGTTTGTTGATCTAATACATGACCGATGTATTGTCCGTCACCAATAGGACAGTCTTGCCGGTTATCAGCTCCACCAACAGAAGCGCCTTCTATACCACCAACAGCTCGAGGGCATTGATGTGGAATTCCCGTTCCTTGGCAGTCCAAATGCCTTGAACTGCATACGTTTCGAGGTGAGCTCCCCAACCAAGCAAGGATGCATCCGTAGTGATGGAGACCTCCAGTTGCAGGGGGGGGGTCCGAACAGCAAGCCTGACAGGACGTTGTTTGGTATCAACCACCAGTTCAGGGAGCGTTGGATCACCCGAGGCATAGTGAGGAGTTTGTGAAGAGGGTCCTGCAGCGGGTTGAAAATGCCCAGGAACTAGGACAGGAGCGGTAAGAATCGAAGCCATGCAAAGCGGGTGATCAACATCATGGCCACCATGTGGCTGAAGAGAACCTGAACAAAATTTGCAGAGATCCTCCGGGATCAATGACAGCAATGGATTAAACCTCTTAGGGTACTGAAGCAGGCCTCTGGCAGGTACGCCCTTGCGTGCCTTGAATCCAGACGGGCTCCAATGAATTGGAGCGATTGCTCTGGTTTGAGATGTGACTGCTCCAGGTTGACTACAAGCCCAAGTTTATCTAGGAGACATAATGTTGTGTTGATGTCCGTGAGGAACTGAGGGCGAGATCCTGCCATCAGGAGTCAGTTGTTGATGTAAGGGAAGATGACCACCACTAGCTGGTACAGAAAAGCCGTCACCAGCGCCATGCACTTCGTGAACACCCTCAATGCTTTGGCCAGACCGAATGGTAAGATCATAGAATCATAGAATTGTAGAGTTGGAAGAGACCATGAGGGCCATCCAGTCCAACCCCCTGCCACGCAGGAAATCACGATCAAAGCATCCCCGACAGATGGCCATCCAGCCTCTGTTTAAAGACCTCCAAGGAAGGAGACCCCACCATGCTCCGAGGGAGTGTGTTCCACTGCCGAATAGCTCTTACTGTCAAAAAGTTCCTCCTAATGTTGAGGTGGAATCTCTGTTCCTGGAGCTTGCATCCATTGCTCTGTGTTCCAGTCTGTGGAGCAGCAGAAAACAAGCCTGCTCCATCCTCAGCATGACATCCCTTCAAATACTTAAACAGGGCTATCATATCACCTCTTAACCGTCTTTTTTCAGGCATCCTTGAGATCCTTGCATCCTTGAGATCGATGGAGACAAACCAGTCTCCCTTCTGGAGGAGGAGCAGGATTGAAGCCAGAGTGACCATATGGAACTTCTTCAGGATAACAAACTTGTTCACCCCTCGGAGGTTGAGGATCGGACTCAGGCCGCCATCCTTCTTGGTGACTAGGAAGTACCTTGAGAAGAAGCAGAGGTGACGATGTTCCAGGAGTACAGGTACGATGGCTCCTTTTTGCAGTAGCGTCTGCACCTCCTTGAGGAGGGGAGGGGAGGGTCGCATTGTTTGGATCCAGCCTGTTGGTGAAAGTGTCTGAAACTCAATGGAGTAACCTTCCCGGACAATGTGAAGCACCCAACGGTCTGATGTTACTGTCGACCAGCTGTCCAGAAACATCGAAAGGCAGTTTCTAAACATTAGACTCTAAAGGAGGAAGAAAAGAAGATGAGTAGTTGCTCAAAATCGCCTCCATTCTTGGTCCTTTGGCCTAAGCTTGGCCGGCAGATGGTACCGAGAGGTAGAGGCTTGGCTACTCACCGAGGATGCCAACGAAGCCGGTTGCTGGTATCGAGTACACCTGGATGGTTGAGGCACATATCCCCTAGGGAAAGATTGGGAGTAGGAGTAAGAATGCCAACCGGAGTGGCCCCTCGACCAATATGCAGAAGATGAGGTTGAAGGCATATCGTACTTCCGTGTGGTGGTCCTCATCTTCTGTGTGAACTCCAACTTCTCATTGGTGGCAGCCAATTGGTTGAAGAGGCCAGAGTGGTCGAAGGGCATGTTTTCAATGATAGCAGAGACTTGCGGGGTGAGTCCAGACGAACGGAGCCAGGTGTGATGTCTAAGAGCCACAGAACCAGCCACAGTTTTTGCAGCACAATCGGCTACATGTCTCACAGAATTCATTTGCTGACCTGCCAGCAACTGAGCCTCCACCTGTATATCCTCCACCAACCTACGCCTCTCATCGGGCAGATCCTGGATGAGAGGACCCATACTTTCTCATAGGACTTGTTGGTAGGCTCCCATACACGCAGAGTAATTAGCAATCCGGAAGCTCAATCCTGCAGCCGAGTAGATCTTTTTACCAATAATATCCAATTTTCTGCCCTCAGGATCCGCTGGGGAAGTCTGCATACAACGTTGCCATCTATGCTGAGATGCCTCTACAACAACAGAATTTGGGCAGGGATGCTCCCGCAGCCAGTCAATGTCATATCCAGACATATGGTATAAGCAGTCGATCCGCTTGGACGTTGATGGGATCGAGGATGGGTTCTCCCACGAGCCCTAGGTAAGCTTCAACAGCAAGGAAGAAGAAGAAGGTTGGCCACAGGAGGGGCCTGGGATTTGATCCGATGGTAGATGGGATCCACCGGATCGGATTCCTTTTCTGGAGTCTTCAAATTTAGGGCGTGGGACATTCTCACCACCTGTTCAGTGAAAGTACGAATATTATCAGTGGGCGACAATGAATCTTCGTCCAATAGGTCAGACAGTGGAGAAGGAGCATGTGGTACATATGAGATGGAGAAGACTGACGAAACCGAGGATGACAATGATGGCAAAGGGCTGAGAGGTCGATGATGCAACGAAGTTGTCCGTTCTGGAGGCGTTGGTGGTACTGGAGGCAGAGGATGGGGTTCAGGCCGCATCGGGGATACTTGATTCCTTGTATCTTTCATAAGATGCTTGACAGGTCGAAAGCCTCCGGTGGAAGTTTTCTCCAGTCCATGAAAGGAGATGTGCGGTGGTGACTGGTAGTGAGCATGCCCAGTGTCTGAACCCAAGCCAAATTGAGAACGATGGGTGAATGTAAGACCTTGGATCTCAGTGGAGACATCAATGGAAACTTAAACGCAGAATGGGCCACATCATAGGCACCGTAGGAATGCTTGGAGTACAAGAAGCGAGGAGATGGAGTTGGAGCTCTTCCAATCACCTCCTGAAAGGTGGTCTCAACGTCAACGTATATCGTCTCCTTACCGAGGAGTTCGTCGCATGACACTATAAGTGCTGGGGACCGAGCCTGAGTGGTCGGGCAAGTCTGGAGTTCGTCATCAGAGACGTTGCCCATTTCCACCTGAACAATCTCCAAGGAGGGAGTCGGAGTCACCTCTGGAGAGTGGGAATGGCTTTGAGCATGAGCCTCTGTCTCCGTCACCTGAGCTGGTACAGGCATAGGGACAGACTCTGCCAGTACTACAACGACCTCGGCGGTTTGTGGTTGTATCACAGGCTCAGATGCCGTGGTGGCCACGTAGTGGACCTTGGGCCTCCGCTGGATGAGAAGAGGTGTGCTTCTCCTTCTTTTTCTTCTTCTTCGGCTTGTCCTGTTTAGATGAAGCCATGGAGTCCCGCTTCCTACTGGAGCCCGACCGTTTTTTTTTTCATTTATACTTTTTATTGATAAGTTTTTAACACATTCACAATACATCCATCAATAACATATTCATATTTTCCTTCTATATTCATCAATTTCCATTTATTTTACTATATACTTCTTTTATCCTTCCACCACCTTCGTATTTCGTGACCTCCCCAACCGTCAAATTCCAGTTTAATGTTGTCTTCTTTTACTCTCTCCTTGCACTTTTTAAATTTTACATAATTACATAATTACATCTCTGTATTTATATCTATTTTCCCCCATTAGTATTGTAAGCGTACTATCCTCACCTCAAATTAGGTCTGACCCTATTTCTTAGCTTACAACTTTACAATAACAATCCTTCTCTTATTTCCCACCTCCATATTCATATCTTATTATTTATATTATTTGTACTAGATCAACCAATTCAACAATGGTAAATCAACAATAATAAATTAACAATATTAGAATTGCTTATGACCACAAAAATACAGTTTCTATACCATCTTTAACATTTTTCATTGCTCATTTTCGCGTCCCATCAACAACTTGTAATAGTCTTCCCATATAAATCTTCACTTATTTTTTTTCTCTCATCAGTTCATTTCCTTATTACTCCTTTCACTCTTAACCTTTTCTTGGCTAATTTTGAGATCTTATCCTTCCTCTTGTTAAATTGTGACAATGGACTTTTTAATTACCCTTCTAATTGCATTTCTTTTCCCTTTTGCCTGTAAATATATCCACAGGGGATTCCAGGATTCAACAAAAAAAGAATCTAATTTGTTTTCTAACAAGTAGGTCAGTTTATCCATTTTTGCTACCTCTAACAATTTCTCTAGCCATTCCATTTCTGATGGGGTCTCTACTCTCCTCCAGTATCTGGCGTATACAATTCTGGCTGTTGTACACATGTGCCAGAGTAATCTTTTTATTTTCCTATTTTCATTTGCTAAGCTATTATTTTCGTAAATGCCTAACAAGAATATTTCTGGTAACATGTCTATCTTCTTTTTAAGAATTTGTTGCATTTTTATTTTAATCATATTCCAAAATCTCTTTGCTTTTTTGCAACCCCACCATTGATGGAAAAAGGTTCCTTTTTCTTCCTGACACTTCCAACACTTATCAGAAGCTCCACCAACCATTCTAGCTATTCTTACCGGGGGAATATACCATCTGAACATTACTTTTAACAGGTTTTCTTGCAAACCATATGATCTTGTAATTTTAGTTCCTCTAGCCCATGATGCTTCCCACCCTTCAAAATCGATGTTTCTACCAATATCTACGGACCATTTCACCATATATTCTTTAGTTGTCTCATCTTCCAAATTCATCCCCAACAGTAATTGATATATTCTAGATAGTAGGTGCACATTGCCTTTCTCCAAATTTTTTTCAAAATTTGATTTAGTCAGATCGATACCACCCTCTGCCATATCTTTCCTATATCTTTCTTTTATTTGAAGATATGGAAACCAATGTATATGTTTACCCTATTGATTTAATTGTGAATTACTTTTTAAGCTACAATCTTCCTTGGTACCTTCAATTAAATCTTTATAAGTCAACCATTCTGTTTCCATTCTTAAGCTTTTAATTGATAAAGCTTCCCCAGGTGACACACAACTTGGAAGTTTAGGAAATAAGTATCTTTTATATTTCATCCAAGTTTTATACAATGATTTTCTAATAGAGTGGTTGTTGAACTCTCTCTGAGCTTTAATTTTATTATACCAAAGAAATGAGTGCCACCCAAAATGCAATTCGTGACCCTCCAATAGCAGAAGTCTTGTATTATCCAAAGTAATCCATGGTTTCATCCACATTAGACAGCTTGCCTCATAAAAAATCTTCAAGTCCGGAACTCCCATTCCCCCTCTACTCCTTGTGTCTGTCAGAATTTTAAATGTTATTCTTGGTTTTTTTCCCCAGCCATAAAAATCTACTTAATTCTTTATTACAATCCTTAAACCATTTTGGTGGTATCAAAATTGGTATCATTTGGTACAGAAAAAGAATTTTAGGCAAAATACTCATCTTTATTAGAGATATCCTTCCCATTAAGGATATGTCCAATTTCTTCCACATATCCATCTTATCTTTAATCTGTTGCCATGTCGGAATATAATTATTTTGAAAAAGTTGTCTGTTATTATCCGAAATAAAAATGCCTAGATATTTCACCTTTTTTGCCCCTTTCACCCCGCACATCTCCTCTAACTTCACAATCTCCTCTTGTTTTAAATTTTTACTCAGAAAATTTGTTTTTTCCTTATTAATTTTGAATCCTGCCCGTTCCCCGAATTCTTTTATCATCTCCATTAATTTGCCTCCTTGTTGTAATGGATTTTCTAAATATATTACAATATCATCTGCGAAGGCTTTATAAACATATTTTTCTTTCCCGATCTTCACACCTTTTATTTATTCACTAGACCGAATATCTCTTAAGAGTACTTCCAATATTAACACAAATAACAGCGGGGAGAGCGGGCAGCCCTGTCTTGTACATTTCTGAATAGAGAAACTATTAGATCTCTCCTCATTTACTATTAAGTATGCTTTTTGTTCTTGGTAAATGGCTTTAATCCATGTAGTGAAATTCTCTCCGAATCTCATAGTTTCTAATAAAGTAATAAGAAAGCCCCAACTAACATTGTCGAATGCTTTCTCCGCATCCAAAAATAACAAAATTCCTCCTTTTTCAGTGTGGAAATCCAAATATTCAATAATATCCAATGTTGTTCTAACATTTTCTCTCATCTGTCTACCTGGGAGGAAGCCTGACTGGTCTTCTCCTATATATTGGGGTAGGGCTTTCCTTAATCTTTGCGCCAATATAGAGGTAAAGATTTTGTAATCCTCGTTGAGGAGCGAGATTGGTCGGAATTCATTTGCTGCCAAGTATTCTTTCTCACTTTTTGGGATCAAGATTATATTTGTTTCTTTCCAACTTTCCAGTAACCGATTTGTATCCTTAATTGTATTCATAGTTTCTTGTAATGGTTTCAGCAATTGTTCTTTGAAACATTTATAATATTTTGCTGTTAATCCATCCACCCCTGGGGCTTTATTAATCTTTAGTTTTTCAATTGCTTCTCTGACTTCCTCTATAGTGATTGAGCCATTCAATATTTCTCTATGTTCTTCATTTATATATGGTAAATTTTTGGATGTTATATATTGTTTTATCTTACTCCTATCTTCTTCTTTCTTTGTTTCATACAATTTTTGATAATAGTTATACAAAGTTCTTTGTATTTCCGTCCTTTTCACGATATATCTTGATCCCTCAATTAGACCATTAATCAGACGTTTTTTCTTTTCTTTGCATACCTTATACGCAAGCCATCTCCCTGGCTTATTAGCACCCTCAAAGTAGTTCCTTTTGACAAATTTCAACTTAACATCTATTTCTTCTGCCGTCATTAGTACCTGTTGATTTTGCAAGAGTTTAATTTCTTTCACATATCCTTCGTTATCTGGATCTTGTTTAAGCTTTAATTCCTGCTCTTTTATTTTATCGGTAATGTCTTCCATCTTTTTCTTTTTTTCCTTCTTGATTTTTTAATTAGAATGCCTCTCATATAAGCCTTTGAAGTATCCCATACTGTTTGCACACTTGTTCCTTTGTTTAAGTTGTCTGCAAAAAAACCTTCAATTTCTTTTTTACAATAAGAAACCACCTTTTCTTGATTTAATACATACTCGTTCAATTTCCAGTATCTTGCCCCTCCTTTTCTTTCCAATTGGATCTTAATTGGATTATGGTCACTAAAGGGTTTGGGCAGTATTTCCGAAGATTTGACCATGTATAATAAAGAACTCGGTAACCACACCATATCTAACCTTGACCATGAGTGGTGACATTCTGAGAAAAATGTATAATCTCTTTCCCCCAGATGTTGAACCCTCCACACATCCTTCAGTAGATATTCCTCAATCAACTGAATACCTTCTTTAGATAGATTATTCAAACTTTTCTTCTTAGTCTCCTGATTTGAATATTTTCTATCTAGATTCTTATCCACCACTTCATTGAAGTCACCTAATAAACATATCTTTTCATAGGAGTGTTTAGCAAGCTCTTTTTCCAAATCCTCATAGAATTTCTTACTACTGTTACATGGAACATAAGATCCAATCAAAAGAATGAGTTGATCATTCAAACTAATCTCTATTCCTAAAAATCCTTTTTAGGAGCCCGACCGTTTTGACGATCCTCGGTCCTAGCCGATGTGAGGGCCTTGAATCATGGTCCCGTGATGGTCCCGCTATGGTGGAATGCTTGTGAGAGCGAGGGCCTCTGTGTCTGAAGCCACAGATTGATGCTGGGACGGGCTCGAGGATCAATGCCGGTGCTTGGTGGTCGAACTTACTGACGGTGAGCAACCCCTCTTCTGAGTCTGGACAGAAAAACTTTGGGCAGCCGAAGTAGAGGCAGATGCAGCTCTTGGAAACAACATCTTCTCGTAGAGGAAAGACTTGAGGCGAGAAGAACGTTGCTTGTGAGCTTGAGGGGTGAATGCCCAGCAATGAACACAAGCATCAACGTTGTGAGCCTCCCCTAGACAAATGAGACACTTCAAGTGTCCGTCAAAGCTCGGAAGCTTCGCCTCGCAAACAGAGCACCGTTTGAAGGCAGCAGATTTAGAAGCCATAATTAGCAGATAGGGTGAGGCACAAGGGTCAAGCCAGTCTGGGTCATGCCAAATCTAACAGAAGTCAAGCCAAAGGTTGAAGAGTAGACAAAGAGCTGAAACAGTCCGAAGGTCAAAGCCAAAAATCACAACCAATCAAGAGAAAATCCAAAATCAAAGTACAAGAACAGTCCGAGACAATCCAATGAAAGTAAGACCGAAAGTGAAAGAACTCTAGCGATAGAGGCTTGCACGGCAGACAAAAAGGAACTGAGGGGATTTAGGTGGGAGCGCCTTTAAAGGGGCCGTTAGGATGGGCGGAGTTACCACCAAAATGTTGCAAAACATATTCTGCCTAGTGATTTTAGAGTGTTCTGAGTGCTTTGCGCAGGCGCAGGAGTTACCCACTGTGTATATTCACAGAGACCACAAAGAAGACGCTATTGAAATCCACAAACACCTGGACAACTTCAACAGGAAAGAAGAAACCCTAAAAGTAAACAAAATCTGGCTGCCAGTCCTGTAAAACACTAACATCAAAACTCAACACTTGCAAATGAACTCCACCCAGGAACAGGGTGATTTCCAGTACACAATGGACCATTAGCCAAACAGACACTCATGCTCCTTGTATATCTCCACCCAGAAACTAGCCATTCAAATACACAAATTTATATATCCTCTCCAACAGGGGTTCACAGTAGATACCACCCCACACTCCTACCCAACCATTCTCTGAAGATGCCAGCCACAGATGCAGGCGAAACGTCAGAAATAAACTCTTCCAGAACATAGCCTCACAACCTGGAAAAAAACAAAGGAAAATCTATAGTGATAACTTTATTTGCCAATCAAAAGGATAAGGGTAACCACCCACTGTGGTTATGACAAAGTTGTCCCCAACCCAAGCTCCTCTTATCCCATTGAGAGCTTCCAAACCTCTCTGTGCACTGTAGTCTTGAAGATTACCCTCCTGAACTTTGTATTACCTTTCATAAAATGAACAAAACTCCAAGTGACACACTTAGTGATCTCCAGTGGAGCTCTAAGAATGCATTATTTTGTTCTGAGCTACCTTCACTATTGTTTAAAGGGACCCTTTAAATTACCATAGATTTACAAAAATCAACATATTAAGGTTTAATCAGATTGGGGAGGTGACAGGCACATGAGACTGTAACATCTCTGTGTGAATTAGGGTGCTTCCTGTCTTCTTCCCTCTCTGCAGCAATGAAGAATTCATCATTTTATGGACATTTACCTGGACATCTGTTAGAGCATGGAAAGTTACTTTCTAAATTTTTTTTCTCACTTTTATAACATTCATAATCCTTTATTAAAAGAGTGGCTTGTGTTAGCAGTGAGTTACTTTCAGTTAATTCTTACATGATTTTTAAAAATACACTTTAAAATGCCCCAATTCCCCCCAATTTAGCTCCAAAAGCAATGCTTTAGTGACAGGGAGTAAACATTACTTGACATTCCCCCTACCCAAAGTAATGACACCACCAGCCATTAGATTTCTTTTAAAAATAATGGCATTGGTAATACTGTTGCTTGCAAGGTATTCCTTTTGAGTTCTGTTCCGTTACATTTCTCCAAGTGCACATTTCTCTTGACTGGAACAAAATCAATAAAGCAAGTAGAGAATACAAGCAGAGTTGTAATTCCATCCAGTGAAGTTACCCCCACATACCTGGATTGGCTGTCATCCTACTGGCCTAGAATGGGACTGGCATAAGTATTATTTAGTAGGAAAAGACCCATCTCTGGAAAAGCCCTGAGGGAATATTGACTATGACTGGGAAGTATTAGCTTTGGTATTTGGAAGAGGAGGAAAACTTTTATGACCAGTTGAATAGGTTTGACATGACGGTACTTGTAAATGTGTTGAGTTTAATTCACACAAAATTTGCTATGACTCATAATGTCTTTAACAGACTATATGTGTGGATACAAATTCAATCTAGGAAAAACTCAAGGTATAGCAACCCAAACAGTTTTGTGCCACTTTTTCCAAGCAAGCTTGGCATGTGAAGCTGATACAATTTAACTTTTTATCCACATAGTTAGTATTTTATTTTTCCAATCTAATGTTATTTTTAAGCAAAAGATTGAGTGTACCCATATAACTTGATGAATTTTTAAATGAAAATCAGTGATAAATATTCCACTAAATTAAAATGACAGAGGGAATAAAGTGCCTGGAGAAATCAACTGGATAGAAATATTGGCCAGAATCTGTTGGGGAGTTAATGAATTAGTAACCTAGAGCAGCCTTTCTCAACATTTTTACCCTGGTGGAACCCTTAAAACAATTTCCAGGTCTCAGGGACCCCCTGCCTAAACATTATTATATCTACAGCTCAAAAAACAAACAAAAAAACCTGGTCCCCCCCCATCTCAATATCTTGCAGAACCCCTAGTAACCTCTTGGGGAACCCTAGGGTACCAGGGAACCCTGGTTGAGAAATGCTGACCTCGAGTTACACATTCATAACAATGTGGAATTCACAATCCCTAAGTAGCCTCTAGTTTAGCGGAAACAAAGGGACAATGAAAGTTCCCCTGTCCCCACTTACCAGGAAGCAGCTGCATGATCGACAGGGGTCCATTCTCCTGTCACTCAGGGAGCAGCCAATGTTCCTACCCTCTCCCTCATGTGAGCGACAGTGTGAGGGGAAATTGTGCCAGGGACCCCACTTCTGACTGTTGCAATGGAGATTGCTCATGGAATGGGGTTGGAAACATCAATCAGCAGCTCTCTGAGTGACTGGGCAATGGACCACCCATCAATCACAGCAGCTGCTTCCCAGTAAGTGGGGATTGGACAGGTCAGGCCTAGAGTCACTGTGTTGCCACATAATTATGGTGGTTACACTTCGTAACTCTTCATCAGGATTCTGGCCATAAAAATAATGTGGTAAACCAAAATGGTTTGTAGAAAAGAGAAGAAAATCTTAACTTCTCATATTAAGGAACATGTATTTTAAGGAAAAAAAACACAATTTAAGAACAGGGTCCTTTAAATCTGATACCAAATGGTCTTCTAGATCTAGCTCCTGCCTATTTACCTATTTGTAAATCTACCTATTTGTAATCCCACTGGGATAATTCTAGAATCTAAATTGTTTGCAAAATATTTCTTACATCTCTGTCAGGATACTCAAGGCTTCCTTCCTATGTGACACGGAGGAGTACAAGGCAATGCAATGCAGTAGATCCCTGCATTGTTGTGGTAACAGAAGCCCTGGCCCAAGAGGCAGGAACCTATCCTAAGGAACAGAACATTTGATTATGGTGCAAGAACAATACTGATGGATTTCTGTGCAATGTTTTATCCTCTTGAATGCTATTACAGGCTGCCCCCCATATTCGTGGGGGATATGTTCCTGGGCTTACTGTGGATACGTGAAACTGTGGATAACAGTGAACCCTGTTGAAAAGAATGACTTCTGGCCCAACTTCCAGTAGAAGTGTACCATAGAATCACACTGGAAGACCCAGAAAAAAGCCTAGAGAGGACTTTTTTTGGATGTGGATACATGAAACCATGGATATTAGTCTCGTGGATATAGAGGCTGATCTGTATAACTGTTCAGATTGTTTTGCTGTCGATACCCAGCCCTGAGATCTGTTGTAGAGTGTAATACTGTATAAATTTTTTTATAAATCATTAACAGCTGGGCAGATCAGTAGCTGCAGCATGGGCTTGTGAAATGTAGGCCGGTTTTTAACACAGAATGAGTAGAAAAGGTGGGAAGGTTATAAGAAACACTATTGAAGCACAAAACATTAAGACAGGGGAGTGGGCTCCGTTCCCCTCAACCATGTGCAGTTTTTGTTGTAAAACACAGATGCCCTTCCTGTTGTTGAGTGAACTGGGCAAACTCAAAAACAAATGTGAGGGTCTTAACATGTATACGTTTGCCCTGAAGCATTGCACTATGTAATAACCAAGTTCAAATCCATTTCATACATAGTCTAAGTTACAAATAAAAGGCCTGTTCCAGAAAAATACTGGAAGGGGGTAAGTAGCTGTGATCTTTTATGCTGGGGTGGTCGCTTTATTTATTTAGGCTATCAAATGAAGCACTTATTTTAATTTTTTGAACGTTGAGATGATGTGGCAAATGCATGCCAGGTACTTTCTTATCCTTACGCCTACTTGCAAAATAATATTTGCTACAATTGTTTAATACTCCCTGCTTCAGTGTTGTCCTGTTGATAGACTAAAACATATTTTTTTAAAAAAACAAAACAAAATGCTGGCTGAAATCTTCAAAAATCTCAGATGACTCCCATATATCACCAAGTTCTAAGATTTTTTTAAAAAAAGGATATGGAAGGACATTGTCTGCTCCTATAAAATGTGTGTGGGTGTGTATACCTTCAAGTCGCTTGTCAACTTATGATGACCCAATGGTACTTTAGGTAATTTAGCTGACCATGGTTGATATCTACCACTAATGACTCATTTTTTCTATTTTAAAAATGGCATGCATTTAACCTAATGTACATTTGTACATAGGGTATTTTTTGTACTGTTTGCAACTCTTGCAGTTGTTGCAACATACTCATATGCAAGAAGCTCTCTTTTTGATGTTGAATTATTAGTACATTACTCATAAGGCTACTGGTTCAATAGGAACAGTAATATTGTTTCAAGGGTAACAGATATGCCCCCTCTTTTTTATTATTCTGAAAACTGAGCTTAGGCATAAAATAAACTAGAATTTACTTATTCTTGCAGAGAGAAGTTTGAACTTCTACTGCAACCAGAACTGAAACATATTTAATTTTCTCCCCTAGTAATTATAGTGAAAATGTAAACTTCCCTCCATCACATGGAGGAACTTAACATTTGTATTCTTAATGCAATGGGCCTCTTCAACCTCTCCGAAGAAGATGGCATGCTTCTTCAACAGTCCTGAGTCAGCTGTGGAATGAATCTCTCAGGATACAGGCAGGTTAAGTATTTCAGAACATGGGTAAATGATGAAGAGAAGATATTCCAGCAATGTCCATCGAACAGTACTTCCTCATATATATTTGTAAATACAGTTGGCCTGCCACATTTGTGGGTTTCACTTTCACTGATTTGATTATTTGCAAGTTTGTAGCTGCTGCTTAAGTAGCTTGACCTCCTCACTCCTCTCCTTCTGTTCCTTCTTTGCCCCACTATTTCCTGTCCTGCCAAAGCCTCCAGCCACTCACTTCGGTTTCTTCCATGCCTGAAAGACCTCCCTGCCCCATTCCTCAGTTTCCTTTGCCCTGCTAAAGCCTCCAGCCACTCACTCTGGTTTCTTCCATGCAAGCAGGATCCCCCAGCTTCATTTGCAAGACCTTTCCCAGCTGAAAGACCTCCTGCCCCATTCCTCAGTTTCCTCTTTCATCCAAATTTCTCCTGCCCTGCCAAAGCCTTCAGCCACTCACTCCAGTTTCTTCCATGCAACCAGGATCCTCCAGCTTCACTCGCAAAACCTTTCCTGGTTGAAAGATCTCCCTACCACATTCCTTCTGTTGCAAGCTGCTGGCATGCAGAGCAGCAAAAATCTCTTGCGAAGAGCCCCTGAAGCCTGCCTCTTTGCGAGGTTTGGGAGACTCTTTGCAAAGGAGATTACTTCCAGAAATGGGTCGGTGGCTGAGGAACCTGCCTGCTAGGCCCCTGTTCTTTGTACTCCCCCGCCTCCAGCTGCTCGCTTTGCAAGCCTGAGGAGCCCTTCTGTAAGTAGTCACATTTTCCCCACTTTCGTGGGGGTACTGAGCCCCCAACCCCTGCAAATATGAAGGGATGATTGTATTATTACAGAAAATACAGTTACACACTACTGACACTAACAAAACTGCCTATTACAGTGGCTGTGCATGTAACATGGTTCTTGAACTCTACCAAGTCTATATACCAGGCAGATTGTCGCTACCACTTTCTTAGCAAAATGCTATTTGATCAAAGTGGCCATGATGGAAAATGTGACCTTAAAAGTAACTAGCTGGAGTTTACAGGTTGCTAATAGTTTTTTTTGGTGGGGGGTTGCATCAGGTGTGATAGGACCTGCAACAAGGACCACAGAAGCGATGCAAGTAGACAAAGATAGGAAAGACCTTTAGTCATTTGACCAATGCATATGAGGAGAAGGAACAAGGAGCTCATCTATACAAGCCCCCCAAAAACATAGATGTTACCTCGCAGTAATAGTAAGTCACAGCAGCTGCAACTTGTCTTAATGGTGTTTTTGCCTGCAGATGCCTCCATAAGCTTTGCATCCAAGATGGCGACCACGAGCGATATACTTGTGTTAGTATTTACACTAAAATGTTTTTTTTAAAAAAAATTGCTGTGAGAGATATTGACACTGTAAGTACCAATTACAGAGATCAATGAAAATTTTAAGAAGCGGATAGAAATATGTATCACCTTGTTTATTTATATGAAACATTATAGTCATATTGTTGAAATAAGAACAAGATCTAGAACTTCAGTTATTATAGGGTTAATGGTGAGATTAAAATAGCCTTCAGCTTTACATGTTATCTAAATCAGCTGTGGAGTCTCTATAAGGCTAGCTTTTACTACTACTGAAAGTTTACCTGCTGTTCCTCTTTTGTATTGTATCCTGTTTGACTCTGTTTCAATGTGACCTTTTACTGTTTGGTATATTTGTTATTTTGTATTATTTGCTTGGCACATTGCTCTTGTTCATTTTTAATACTTTTTCTCTACTTGTTTTGTATGTTGCTTTTTTATAGAATAGATAAAGATTATTTTCAGTACTTGTTTTGTCTTCTGGATCCTAGTTTTCAACACCTATTGCCTGTAACCATCTGAACTACCTTGCCTGAAATTTGAATTTTGAAGGCCTGGATACAATTGTAACTGCAGGCATTTATGTGGGGATCTTGTTCAGTTTGAAGCCAACACTGCTGGACCTGTATGTATCACAGTGAATACACCATCCTACATGGGGCCAACCATAGTTCTCTGAATGAAATCTCTGAATTGATATTGCATTATTATGGTGCATGCCTAGTGATGGAGCTTGCATTGTGGAACTCACTCCTTATCAAAAAGGGTGATGAACCATTGCTGTAGTCTGCAGGACCACTGCTGAGCAAACTTTGTTACTGCAGTGGTAGTGGTCATCCATCCTAGTAAGTGTTGGATGGACTTTAAACTGGTACAGTTCCCTCTTTGTCACAAAGCAATGATATCTGCAGTGCTCTGGGTGCATACTGAAATGAAAATAAGTTAATTTCAGAACACTGTGTCAGGATGTTCCATGCATTTTGGGTTATGTCAGGATGTTCCATGCATTCTGGGTATTAGAGTAGGTTCTATAGAAGATCCTGACATGAGTTTGGTTCCTGGCTTGATTTCCCTGCCTGGGCCTTGGAGTCTCAAGAGGAGCAGCATTCCCAGGCCAAAAGGTGGGTTGGCTGCAGTCCAGAAGAGAGGCCCAGGCAGGAAGCCCCATAGTCACTTTGGCAGGGGAGGGGGAGGGCAGTTGTTATTCGCAGAATTTTCACATTCGCGGGGGGTCTGTGGAACCTAACCCCTGCAAATCTGAAGGGACGGCTGTATATATATACATACACATTAAGTCCGCAGTAGTACTATGTAAATGGTAGTTTGACATCTGTATGGCTAATGCAGTGGATGGATAAAAACGTTGGCCCATAATATGCAATTCATATCTCTCTACAATTCTATGACTCTTTGTTATCTATGTGTTTGGGTTTGTCCTTCTTTTAATTTGTTAAGCTTTAATTATACTGACGTTAAGTGCTAGAATAAGAAGCAACTGAATACCTGGGATCTGTTGTGGAGTGGAGCAACAGGTAGGATAGGACAACAGTGGCTGATGTCCATACTGGCAGGGCTGGCGTGGAAAAAGTCACTGCTTGTGCAGGGTGCAGTAGGGCAGTACAAATACATTTTGCTGGAATCCTTTCAGGCCTTCTCAATGACAGAAAGAGGTTCCTGTACTGGTAGTGGATTGGTGGAGAGTAGTGATAATTATCATAGTCTCTACATGGTGAGTTTGCTGAAGACCATCATCACCATGGCGGGAAATGCAAGTGAGGTGAATGACAATCCTGAGACAAACATTGGCCCTGAGGGTAACACCAATTCTAATAGGAGGGAAATGGGGAGGGGGGAGACTTTGGGGAAGTTCTCTCAGTATAGCCTCCCTATAAGTACAAAGGGTGTTTGGAGAGTCTTCCTTGTAGTGCTGGCCACAAAGGGAAGCTGAGAGGAAAGTCTGGGGTTGTCTAAACGGTAAAAATAACCCTCATGGAATTCGCTGGGAATGGACAGGTTGCTTACCTGTAACCATAGATCTTCGAGTGGTCTTCTGTGAATTCACACAGTTGGGGTTTATTCCTTATAAGCCCTTTATAAGGGACCGTTAGGATGGGCGCAGCTACCGCCAAAAATGTATCAATGCATATTCTGCCTAGCGCTTCCAGAAGGTTCCGAATGCACTGCGCAGGCGCAGGAATAAACCCCAACTGTGTGATTCACAGAGACCACGAAGAAGATACAACCTGTCTAAATGGCATCCTGCATCAATCCACTGTATTCGGAAGGAGGGAGGCTTCTGTGGTTTCTCCTTGTTTTTTTTCCGGGCTGTGAGGCCGTGTTCTGGAATAGTTTCTTTCTGATGTTTCGCCTGCATCTGTGGCTGGCATCCTCAGAGAATGGTTGGGTAGGAGTGTGTCTGGGGTTTATATGCTGTAAACCCCTGTAGGGAAGTATATGTAAATTTGTGTAATTGAATGGTTAGTTTCTGGGTATAGAAATGCAAGGCTTGTTAGTGTCTGTTTAGCTGATGGTTGGTTGATGGGCCATTATCTGTTGGGAATCCCCATGTCCCTGGGTGGAATTCCTTTGTAAATGTTGAGTTTTGATTCTACTGTATTTCAAAACTGGGAGCAAGATTTTGTTTACTTTTAAGGTTTCTTCTTTCCTGTTGAAGTTGTCCAGGTGTTTGTGGATTTCAATAACTTCTCTGTGCATTCTGACATGATAGTTATTGGCCTAGTCCAGAATTTCTGTGTTTTTAAATAACATTTTGTGTCCAGGTTGGTTTATAACATGTTCTGCCACTGCTGATTTTTCTGGTTGGCCCAGTCTGCAGTGTCTCTCATGTTCCTTGATTCGTGTTTGTACATTGCTTTTTGTGGTCCCCATGTAAACTTGTCCACAGCTGCATGGTATGAGGTAAACTCCTGCAGCTGTGAGAGGGTCTCTTTTGTCCTTCACTGAGCATAGCATTTCTTGGATTTTTCTGGTTGGTCTTTGTGGTTTTTCTTATAGCTTTTTAAAAACAGCAAGGGGGGTGCACATTCCTGCTCCTTGGGACAAGCGATTCGATATGAATTGCTTTCCCATACAAGAGGAAGCACAAAGCTGATTGGCTGGGCAAGCATGGGGGCTGGGCTTGCTAACATGGCAAGCGCTTGCTGCTGCCATGTTGATTTTTGCTTTAGTGAGTGATCACTAAGGTTATAAAATGGGGTTGGTTTTGGTTTTTGTTTTGTTTTATGCTGTCCTGTTAAATAAAAAAAATAGCTTTATTGCACCTTAGATATTCGGCAGCAGCTAAGTACTAATGCAGGTCAATCACTTGTGGCCACCATCTTGCATGCAAAGCTTACGGGGGCAAAAACACCATTAAGACAAGTTGCTGCTGCTGTGAAATGCCATTACTGCGATGTACTCCGTTCCCCCCTCCCTCATATAGCTAGGGCCTTTGTCTCATGCAGACATACTGTTCTTGGAATGGTGGGAAGGATCAGTCTTTGCTCTCTCCTTCAGGGCAGGATCCAACATAGAGAACCTTGTCAAAGGAACAACAACTTAGTGGCTTCCAAATTGAATGAGACCCAGGGATTGAAGAGGATGATCAGCAATGAGTTGGGCAATAGGGAAGCAATACCAAGGGAATCAAAGCTCCTGAATGCTCTAGGATAAAATTGGGATGGGCTATAAATGAGGGTCTAAAAAGATGTGGAAACTGTTAAAAGTAGAGAGGCTTTACAACATCCAAAGTGGAAGCTTGCTGAATTGGGTGGTCAGGGATCTGTTTGTGCTGGCCTTTTCTTTTTCCCCTTCCCCACACTCTGCCCTTTCTTCTTCTTCTGGGGCTCTAGATCAGGTTCTGTCACTGCTGAGTCTTTGTACATGCATTTTGCATGTAAAGATGATGTGAACGAGTAATGTCCCCAGAGCTGGGTGAGCGGAGAGTGAAGTACATTATGCATTCTGACAGTTTTCACATTTAGACCAGAGCATTCTGCCTCCGATACCAACTAAGTTGAAGTTGATCTCCTTGTCAGTAGGATCTGACTAGTCCTTGGAGAATTCCCTGAACAAACAGAACAAAATCCTTCTCCCCATACTGCTTTGGTTTTTATCTGAAAGATTCCATCTTTGTCTAAGCAACTGTTGAAAGAGCTCTTGAAGAAAATGCCACTTGCACTAACAAAGACAGAGTCTTGCAGATAAAGACCAAAGTGGTATGGAGAGGATGAGTTTGTGCTGCTTGTTCAACCGCCATCAGGGAATTCTCCTAGGCTCAGAGTCAGAAGAATGACAGCCTGTTGAAATACCCTGCATGGTAAAATTTCAGCAGATAGAATGTTTGGATGATAAGACCTCTCTGAAGTGAAAAGAACAACTGGAATGTCCATCCAGTGGAACTACCTGCCTTGGTAGGAGATGCACTTTTTGAAGAGTGCCTTCAAGGCCATGAAGAAGGGCCAAACTCTGAGAGAAAGCAAGGGCGGGGGAAGAGAAACCCTGTTAAAAAACAAAGAAAACAGGAAGATAAGAAAGGTAAGAAAAAGAAATTACTACAAGAAGACAAATTACTCACTGGTCTGGACTGTGGAGAATTTCAGATGCTCTAAAAAAAACCCTGCAGAGGTGGGGAGGAGGACAGTGCTGTCCTGCTTCCAGCGATTGATTTTGCATACCCCGTCCTTCCTCCTTGCTGGAGGGATGAGAAAGGTGCCACTTTTCATTGATGGAAGTTTCCGTCAATGAAAAGCAATGCCTTTCTCGTCCCTCCAGCATGGAGGAAGCATGAACTAAGGACGGGATGAGGACGCTGTCATGCGAAATCGATCACCGGAAGCAGGACAGCGCCGTCCTCCTCCCGACCTCTGCAGGTTTTTTTCTTAGAGCGTCTGAAAAAGTCCTGTCAGAGACAGAACTGCCATAGACAGTTCTGAGATAGTTCAGTTACTTATCAGGCCCAAAGATGCTTATACAGTACAGATGGTCAAACATTAATTACTGATAAAGCCTCCATCCTGAATCGATGGGCTGAACATTTTCAAAGTCTCTTTAGTGCCAACCGAGTAGTCCAAGGCTCAGCTATCCAACATATGATACAACAACCGATGAAAAATGAATTGGACATAGCTCCCACTTTGGAAGAGACCCTTAAGGCAATACAGCAGATAAAAAACGGCAAGGCAGCTGGGATTGATGGAATCCCACCAGAAGTTTGGAAACACGAAGGTCATGTATCCCACGATAAATTCCACGAACTCCTTGTGAATTGCTGGGAAAAAGGGGAACTGCCATCAGATCTCCGAGATGCAGTCATTATCACCCTGTACAAGAAAAAAAGGAGCAAAATCTGATTGTTCAAACTATCGAGGCATAACACTGCTCTCTATTGCTGGAAAAATCCTTGCAAGGATACTCCTGAACAGATTAGTTCCTGCCATTGAAGAAGAACTTCTCCCTGAAAGCCAATGTGGCTTCATAACCAATAAGAGTACTACAGAGATGGTATTTGCCCTTAGACAACTTCAAGAGAAATGTAGAGAGCAGAACAAGGGTCTCTATGTAACATTTGTCAACCTCACCAAGCCTTCGTCACTGTGAGTAGAAAAAGTCTGTGGCAGATCCTGGAAAGACTAGGATGTCCCCCCAAATTCCTTAAAATGATTATCTTGCTGCACGAGGGCCAGCACGATGAAGTCAGATATGGTGATGCTCTTTCTGAGCCCTAATAACTAATGGAGTGAAGTAAGGTTGTGTTCTTGCTCCAACTTTATTTACAATCTTCTTCAGCATGATGCTCCAAAGAGCTACGGCAGAGCTCGAAGAAGACGGCATCTATATACGTTACCATACTGATGGTAGCTTGTTTAACTTAAGCCGTCTGAGGGCTCTCACTAAGGCTCTAAACTACCTAGTTCGTGAACTGCTCTTCGGTGATGATGCTGCCCTTGTTGCCCACACAGAAGCTGCTCTGCAGCGTCTAACATCCTGCTTCGCAACAACTGCAGAGCTGTTTGGGCTGGAAGTCAACTGGAAGAAAACAAAAGTTCTTTACCAGCCTGCACCACAGGATGAACACCATCATCTCCACATTGCTGTAGGCAAATCTGTGCTTAAGTCTGTTCAGGAGTTCACCTACCTGGGAAGCATCATCTCCTCAGATGCCAAGATTGACAAAGAGATTGATCACAGATTAGCAAAGGCATATAGCGCATTTGGAAGACTTTATAAAAGAGTCTGGAGTAATAAACACCTGAGGCGAAGCACAAAAATCAGTGTGTATAGAGCCATTGTACTGTCTATTCTCCTGTATGGGTCTGAAACATGGGTCACCTGTCGCCACCACTTACGACTCCTCGAACGCTTTCATCAGCACTGTATATGCACAATCCTAAATATACACTGGACTGACTATGTGACAAATGTTGCTGTCCTTGAGCAAGCAGGGATCACCAGCATTGAGGCCATGATACTGAGAACACAGCTGCGCTGGGCAGGGCACGTTTCTAGGATGGAGGACCATCGCCTCCCAAAAATAGTACTACTCTACGGTGAACTTGCCAGGGGTCAGCGTAAGAGGGGCGCTCCAAAAAAGCGATACAAGGACTCTCTGAAGCAACCTCTCAGGCTTGGCCAAATTGATCACCAACAATGGTCCGCCCTGGCCTCACATTGGGAGGCATGGAGACGCACTATCCACAATGCTGCAGCCTTATTTGAGAACTCAGCCGAACAAGTCTTGAAGAGAAACGACAACGCAGAAAGAATCAGAACCCAGAAACATCACCCAAGGAGACCTTCTACTGTGCTTTCTGCAACTGGACTTGTTTATCTCGGATTTGCCTTTTTAGTCATCCGCGTGCTTGCAGAAAGCGCAGAATGAGTCCTTCCTGAATCTTCGTTTGCTAAGAAAAGCCAGAGAGAGAGGGGGGTGGGGGCTTGAGAGAATTTTTATAAAGATCCATAGATAACTACAGCACCTCCCTGGAAAAAAGTGAAGGCTTTTTATTCTATGAAAAGAATTATTTAACTTTTAAAAGAATATCCTAGGTTCATCAAAATGTAGATTCAAAGTAAATAAGTAATTAGTCTAGCCACAATACTATTTAGAGATACTATTTCGAGAGCCAGTGTTCTGTAATGGTTGGAGTGTTGGACTAGGACTGTGGAGATCAGGGTTCAAATCCCCACACAGCCATGGAAACCCACTGGATGACATTGGGCAAGTCACACTCTCTTAGCCTCAGAGAAAGGCAAAGTCAACCCCCCTTGGTTCATTTTAGGATTATTGTAAGTTGGAAACCACTTGAAGGCAAACAACAACAACAACAACAACAGCAGGAACAACAACAAACAAAACTATTTATTGAGAATCCTTTCCACTAAGAGCAGCAACTGTCAAGAGCATTAGTGGAAGAGTTCAAAGATCAGAAATCAATGCAGTAAAATATAAACCCTTGACAAAATAAAACAGGCTAGAACGTTAATATTTGGCTAGTACTAATACAACTGGTTCATATATTTGTTGTATTTCCCCTTCAGCCTGAGGAAACAACTTAGAGAATATCTCATGTTCTTCAATAAATGTATCTCCTAAACTCAGAAATACCAGAACAGCTTTAGCATACACTTATGAAGGAAAAGTTCAAAACTTCCAATTTAAAGTGCTTACACTGAGAGGATTTACAAAGATCCTGTCTAACATTTAGCTGACGCATTGTCAAAAACATTTATCATGCAACCTTTTGAAGTTTCTCAGCTCGCCTCTAGTTATTAAAGCCTGAACTGAAGAGTTCGTTATCAGTCTCAAAGCACACATGCTAAGGTTGTTTCTCCTCACATTTAAACACTGCCAGCTTCTGGGTTTGATTTCTGAACTATGAAGCACATTTTTTTTTTAAAAAAAACCTAATCAGAAGGGTGGCAGGTAAGAATCTAATGGCCTAATCCTAGGTCCACACTACATAAGAGCAGTCTCAAGAATCATTCTGTTGGTGTTATTGGAAGCATTGATTGTGAACTCTCTCTGAATGCTGCTGCCTCACAACTTTTCCTGCATCCCAGTTAAGGTGTAAGAGACTGAACACCGGCAAGCATATGGTGGGATATTTTTGCCTACTTTCATACAAATGCACCCTGGATCATCTAGCAGAAAGGAAATCAAACTGGTGTCCTAATAAAGAAGGCAGAGCTGTTATGTTTGCCAGTGATGGGATTATGACCTACCTGCAGAATGTGAAACAAAATATGCTGATCACAGGGGAAAAAAAAAAGAGTATGACAGATTTGTCCATTAGGGTACTCAGATTTTCAAAACAAACAAGCCCCTCAAAACCTCTTTGATAAATAGACTGTCATTTAAATACCAATGAAGTCCACTTAGAGGTTTTAGTGTGGAAGTATAGCTCTTCAGATAAGGCAAGATATGAATATTGATGATAAAACAAGTATGATATCAGGTCACTGCCCCATATCTACAGAACCAATATCTGCAGGTTCAGATATCCACTGCTGAAAAACTAGGGATACATACCATAGAGTTGCATTGGAAAATGCCTACAAGTGTCCTCTCTAGGAATTGCTAGGTTGCAGATACAGGGGGCTACCTGTATATTTGTATTTATATAGTAGTCAGGGAAAGACAGATAGGGTGGCAGAGGTACCGCAGGTTAAGAACATTGGCCTAGATATTGGCAAAAGTAGCATGCAAAAGCTCTGCCTCATTTAGAGAGGGGATCTAGGGACCCTTGTCTACCATTTGTTAAAACAGAAATAAATAGAAAAGAGAGCAAAGGAGTCTCTCAAGCAAGGGGTGGAACGGTCACCTCTAACTTTTTCATGAGTCTTTGGGCTCACCTTTGCCTTGCCCACAGACTGCAGAGGCAGCTGCCCTTCCAGGGCAGCATGTTGGAATCCCATTGGGGGGAGGCTGGCGGCCAATGAGAGCTCACTTTGCTCCATTCTATTCCCTCTCCCTCACTGACTCTGGCTCCTCCCACTGGCTAGAGAGTTTTTTTTTTCTAATAGGCAGCAGCCCATCCAGTGCAAAGAAAGCCTTTCTCACCATGGGAAGCTGAGTAAGTATTCAAATCCAAGTCTAGCCAGCCTTGGTCTGACACTTTAGTTATATTTGAGTGCCTAGGATGCCTTACCAACAGATGCAGTAACAGGGTGAAAACATTATGGATTATTCAAATACATACATACAACCATATTCGAGTTTTCCTATGCTAACACTGAAAGAACCCCATGATATCATTACCACAGGTTGTTTGTATAAATGAAAAATGAAATGAACTCACTCCCTTAATTTTTCTATTGCAAATGTAACATAACAACACATTAATCTGGATATATTCTCTTTTATTTTTACCTTCATTTCTCTCTGACCGGCCTGATATTTGGTATCTATGATGCCTCAAGTGATTAACAGACCTTAGAATTAACTCATTGGTTAATTTAACAATTCACTCCGCTGTGAAGTCGAAGGCTTTCACGGCCGGCATTCATAGATTTTCCTTGGTTTTTTTCCAGACTGTGAGGCCACGTTCTGGAAGAGTTTATTTCTGACATTTCGCCTGCATCTGTGGCTGGCATCTTCAGAGAATGGTTGGGTAGGTGTGTGTGTGGTGGGGCTTATATACTGTGAACCCCTGTTGGGGAGGATATATAAATTGTGTATTTGAATGGCTAGTTTCTTGGTGGAAATATGCAATGAATCAAGGAACATGAGAGACACTACAGACTGGGCCAGCCAGAAAAATCAGCAGTAGCAAAACATGTTATAAACCAACCTGGACACAAAATGCTATTTAAAAACACAGAAATTCTGGACCAGGCCAACAACTATTATGTCAGAATGCACAGAGAAGCTATTGATATCCACAAACACCTGGACAACTTCAACAGGAAAGAAGAAACCTTAAAAGTAAATAAAATCTGGCTGCCAGTCCTGAAAAACACTAAAATCAGAACTAAACACTTGCAAATGAACTCGACCCAGGGACAAGGGGATTTCCAGCAGACTAGCTGTACCTGACGTAACATACGCCAGTGATGCATTAAGGGTTAGTTGGTCTGTGCCCTGCCCCCACTGCTGCCACCGCCACCACCAGTTGACTGCCTTGGTCCTGTTGCAGAGGCAGCAGGGGTGGTGGGTCAATGATGTGACCCCCTGGGCTCCTGGGCGATATTAAAACCCATATCAAATGTTGGTCTAGTACTATAACAGAGCAAATGATGTCTACTATTCCAAAAATCCAATCCAATTAATTAGTTGGGAGGGGCATCTTTACCGATTCAATTCTTACAAAATAAACCACACCCACACCCCTTTCCCAGTGTGCTGAATGGCAGCTCAGAAAAAATACCCAACCAATCCCCTCACCCCCTCAACCAATCAACACCCACATGCAATTTCCCTGTCCACCTCACAATCTACTCCTGGTACTCAATCTGCATCTACACCCCCAGCCTTACAAGGTCCGCTCCCTCCTCTCACTCCCTCAGCCAATCAACACTCACATGTAAAAAAATGCAATTCCCCCCCCTAAAATAATACCATGTAGCTGAACCATGTGAAAGGAACACTGCCACTCCAAGCTCCACGCTGCAACCACCACTTGAAACCCTAGCAGGATACATAACGGTGTATGTTACACCAGGCACACTATTACTATTACTATTACTATTACTAATACGCCAGTGGCTCTTAACCTTTTCTTTATCAGGGACCCCCCTTAAATATCTTTTGTTGCCATGGACCCCCAAGACTTAACTCAAGATTTGAAACCCTAACAACAACAACACAATCACACCAGTGGCTCTTAACCTTTTCTTTATTGGGGACAGACTTTTAATAATAATAATACACCATCCATGCAATCTTCCCTCAGAGGCACTGGAGTGGGAGGGAAGGCTTTTCTCCTGCTTCTTCCTGAAAGTTTGTGGCTGGAGTGGATTGAATGGCAATGCAAAGGCCAAGCTAGCCAGTCAGCCTTTGCCTTGGCTCCTGTCACACGGCCACTCCACTGCAGGCAAGAAGTAGTCTGAGCAGCCTTCAAGCCTTCACAGAGCCCTTCTGAGGACACCGAGGACCCCTGGGGGTCCCTGGACCACAGGTTAAGAACCACTGGTCTAGATACTTGGCGAAAGTAGCATGCAAAAGCTCTGCCTCATTTAGAGAAGAGGGAATCCAGGGATCCTTGTCTACCACTTGTTAAAATAGAAATGAATAGAAAAGGGAGCAAAGGAATCTCTCCAGCAAGGGGTGGAATGGTCACCTCTAACTTCTTCATGAGTCTTTGGGCTTGCCTTTGCCTTGCCCACAGACTGCAGAGCCTTAGCCTTAGTCTTCTGCTCTGACACCAGCTGCCCTTTGTCTGCATTGACAACTTCTGGTTGGCTCTCCAGTAGGGTGATGTAATGGCATGTTTAGGAAATGAGGTTCCCACCCCCTTAGCCATACCTGATGATGTGGAATCCAGGGAGAGGAATTCCACTGCTGTGAAATAGGTTTGGAGATGAACTCCATGATGGCTGGGTATGCCATCATGACAGGGACATTGGAGGCAAATGAGAGCCCACTTTACTCCATTCTGTTCCCTCTCCCCTCACCAGCTTTGGCTACTCCCACTGGCTGGAGTTTTTTTCCTAGCAGGCAGCAGTCCATCCAGTGCAGCATCTGCAAAGAAAGCCTTTCTCCCCATGGGAAGCTGAGCCAGGGCAGCCAGAGGATCCCAAGGGGTCCCCTAAGGAGGAAAAAAGATGGCCTGGAACCCCAGGGCAGCCTCCCATCTCCTTCCCACCCCTTTCCAGTTTTTTTTTTTTTTTTTGCAGCCTGTACATTTCTTGGGGCAGAAGGTGCCCACTCAGTATAGGTGCACTGAGAAGCACCTGACCTGGCACAGCCTGGGGACAAACTAACCCAGCAGTAGCCAAAACAGCAGAACTGCACAGCAGAAAGGGCACAAAAACAAAGGCTTCAGCTACCAGCTGTTTCACAGTTTTGGCCCACTTTCATACAAACAGAAAACTTACAGACAGCAAGGTTCATCCAAAAATATCTGGAGAGCTTTATCTTCCATTTCAGTATAAACAAACACAGTATAGACACAGCAAATCTCATTAACAAACTCAACAGCAACACTCCTTTTTCGCCACACCAACCCACACACAATGCATTGTGTACTCTGGCTATATAGGAGTGTTTGCTAGTCATCCCTCTGCCTAGCCACAGCTGTGAAAAAACCCACTTCAGCTGTGCTAGTCTGGTCTGTTGCTCCAACATTTTCACTTTTGCACTTAAAGCAATATTACCATGACAGAAGGAGGAGGGAAAGGGTCTCAGGTTTTTGGGGACAGAAGGGGTGAAGAGCAGAGGAAGGAGAGAAAACTTACCCTGCAAGACAGGATAGGAAGAAAAAGAAGAAAGAGGATGGGGGACACATAGAAAGCAACATTATTCCCCCCCATGCATGCATATTAAGACAGCAAGGGGAGCTGGCTGAGCATTTAGTTATTGCAGCTCAACAGGCAAAGATGTGGCTGTAGGCCAAGGAGGTGGTGCTGAAAAACACCCGCAAGCTGCTGACTGGCTGGCCAATGGAGCACTACGATTGGTTGGGTATGTTTCCTAAGCGGCCAATCAGCACACTGGGAATGGTAACATACCCAAGAGAATTATACATATAGATAATGGTCCATTAACCAACCATTAGCCAAACAGACACTAATCCTCCTTGCTTATTTCCACCCAGAAACTAGCCATTCAAATACACAATTTACATATACTCCCCAACAGGGGTTCACAGTATATAACCCCCCCACACACACTCCTTCCCAACCATTCTCTGAAGATGCCAGCCGCAGATATAGGCGAAACGTCAGAAATAAACTCTTTCAGAACACAGCCTCACAGCCCAGAAAAAACCCAAGGAAAATTCACTCCACTTTTCTAGTGATTTCACCTGACTTTATAGATCCCCCACTTAACATATAACTCTGCTGTTAGGCAGGCTAATCTGTGTGAATTCAGTGGGAAGACAATATGGAGGATAGGAGGAAAGACATAACTTTTTGGAATAAAAAAGGAAGACAAAAATAATGAAAAAGAAGGAAAATATGAGTCTTGGAATGGAAAGAAGACAGGGTGGGGTAAAGATTTGTTTGTTTAGCAGGAGACTAAGGTTCACAAGCAGTCAGGAACCTTTCAGTTTTTGGCCCAGACACCGATGTCTCTCCTCACTTCATGGCCCTATATGAAGCAAGTTGTTTGGAATCTATGGGTATGTGTGTGTGTGCATTGTGACTCTCTTCAGTAATTTTCCCTATTGTATTCCACAATTCTATAATAAACAATTGATTCTCAAACCATGTTTGATTCAGAATTCTCCACTTTTGAGATCAGCCCACTAACCAATCTTTGTAGTTATCCACTTACTGTTATACCTGTGGTGGATCAGGGAGTGAAGTGTACATGTTGGTGGGGATGGAAAGAAAAAGAGGTGCAGTTGAGTGACCAATCAAGTTGATATGGCTGTAGTATGAAAGCTATGCTTTGGGACAGCCTTCCCCAACTTGACATTTCCCAAACATGTGAGACTGCCAACAGAGGAGAAAAACATTTCAGACTGGAGACAGGCAATTTTAAAAGATAACCCCCGCCCTCCGCACAAACACACCCCACAAACATCTCTTTGGAAGGAGTCAGTAACAAAATGTTGCCTTCTCTAAGGTAAACAGTGAGAACTTTCATGTCATTTCTGGTAAACCTCACAGTCTGGATCCACACTAACATTTTATCAGTGAGTTAATGATAACCAAACTATGATTTATAATGAGATATTCTCCCAATTTCTAATTTTTACGATGATCAAATTAAGGTTTAATCCCAATGTTCCAAGGTTTTGGGATTAGTACTAGGGCCTACAGATACTTTCCCGAGACTACCTGCACTTATCCATCATAGTGGCCTGAGGCCTCATATAGGGCAGAGGCAAATACAGTTCTCAAGAAGTGCTTTGTAACTGCAAATGGAGAAGCCAAGGCTTACTGCCTCGTTTTAACAGCCTTTCTTCCCAGTTAGCTGATGACTATGTATATAAGTGGCCTTTTATTCTACACACATTTCTTACATCATTTGAAAGCAAAAATGTAGAGGCTATGATCATAACACTATAGCTTTCCTGCCCCAGATGAAGAAGCTCTGAAAACTAGTGTAATGTGTTTTGTGTCTTTTGGTTGGCCCAATAAAAATAACACAAAATTGATTGTTTATTTTATTTTATTTTTACTGAAAGTTTATTTTTTGTACTAGGCCTATACCACTGGAAACCACTAACAGTGCAGGCACGTTTACACTGAAAGCAGTGGAAAAATTAAAATGAAATTAAAATAAATGTAATTTTGATTGGCTCTTTAAACCTATGAGCTCCACAATATTCCTGTAATCTGTACCCGAGAACTCTGCATATTTACAACTTGTAACTATATTTAACATTTATTTGAAGCTTGGAATCATAAGGTTGGAAGAGACCACGAGGGTCATCAAGTCCAACCCCTGTCTTGCAGGAATACCCAATCAATGCACTCTCGACAGATGGCCATCCAGCCTCTGTTTAAAAAACCCCAAAGAAGGAAACTCTACCACACTCCCAGACAGTATATTCCACTGTTCATCAGCTTCCTGCTCTCACCATCAGCTTCCTGCAACCTGTTCAACATGGAAAATCTTTACCTACTTACCAAATTGGCCCTATGGTACAAGTATATCTCAATTAACAAAGCCTCTTATAGTGAAGCTCCTTTTTACAAATTCTTTTTATGCCTGTCCAGTCCCCCTTTTCTTCTCATCTAGCTGGATGTTTGTTTATTTATCAATATCAGCTTTGGGCAGAAGGCTGGAGAAACACAGACCTCCAGTGTTGGGCTGCAGCAACCTGTCTGCAATAAGCAATGCAAGAAATCTTAAGCTGGGAAAGCATGGGATTCTACTTTAGCCAGTCCTCCTGTGAGCAGTGTATGCCTGCCTACAACAGGCAGCTGCCTCCAGAATTCCTTACTGAGTATGCATAAACAGCAAAACAGGAAAAAGGCAAAGGGGGGAGCACACAGGCCTGCCTCACCAGGCACCCCAATAAAAATCATAGATCTGTAAGCATGGCCACCAAAATGGAAATCATAAGAAAAGTGGTGGCTGGTTAGAAAAAAGAAAGGTGATTTCCAGATACATTTTGGAAGAAGCCTTCAAGTGGTCTCTAGAATGTACACAGTATTTTTGTTTAGATTTCCCTTGGTTTTTTTCCGGGTTGTGAGGCCGTGTTCTGGAATAGTTTCTTTCTGATGTTTCGCCTGCATCTGTGGCTGGCATCCTCAGAGAGTGGCTGGCATCTTCAGAGAATGGTTGGGTAGGTGTGTGTGTGGAGTTTATATGTTGTGAACCCCTGTTGGGGAGTATATGTAAATGGATGCTTCTCCCTCTTTTTATGTTTTGATTCTATCGTTTTAAAGTTTTAGGGTAGTTATTTTATGTCACTGGTGAATCTGCCAATTATTTTAAATATATGCACTATTATATGTAATTTTAAGGGGGGTAAATTGTTTTAAGTTATTACTATCATTATGGATTTGTTTTTATATCTAATTGTTGTGAGCCGCCTTGATTGCCTAATAGGCAAAAGGCGGAGTACAAAAATAAAGTTGTTGTTGTTGTTGTTGTTATTATTATTATGGTTGTGTAGGTGTTTGTGCGGAATTTATATGCTGTGAACCCCTGTTGGGGAGGATATATAAATTTGTGTAATTCAATGGTTAGTCTCTGGGTATAGAAATGCAAGGCTCGTTAGTGTCTGATTAATGATTGGTTGATGGGTCATTATCTACTGGGAATCCCCCTGTCCCTGGGTGGAATTATTTTGTAAGTGTTGAGTTTTGATTCTATTGCATTTCAAAACTGGGAGCCAGATTTTGTTTACTTTTAAGGTTTCTTCTTTCCTGTTGAAGTTGTCCAGGTGTTTGTGGATTTCAATAACTTCTCTGTGCATTCTGACATGATAGTTGTTGATCTGGTCTAGAATTTCTGTGTTTTCAAATAGTATTTTGTGTCCAGGTTGGTTTATAACATGTTCTGCTACTGCTGATTTTTCTGGCTGGCCCAGTCTGCAGTGTCCCTCATGTTCCTTGATTCGTGTCTGCACACTGTGTTTAGTGATCCCTATGTAAACTTGTCCACAGCTGCATGGTATGCGGTCAACTCCTGCAGCTGTGAGAGGGTCTCTTTTGTCCTTCTCTGAGCATAGCATTTATTGGATTTTCTTGGTTGGTCTATAGATTGTTTGGAGGTTGTGTTTCCTCATCAGTTTCCTTATTGTGTCTGTGACTCCTTTAATGTATGGTAAAAATACCTTCCCTTTGGGTGGCTGTTTTTCTTCTTCATTCCTGTGGGGTTTTTTTGGGTCTGGCTGCTCTTATGATGTCTGATCTGGACACAAAAGAATTCCAATCAGGGACAGGGGGATTCCCAGCAGATAATGGCCCATCAACCAACCATTAGCCAAACAAGCACTAACAAGCCTTGCATTTCTATACCCAGAAACTAACCATTCAATTACACAAATTTACATATACTTCCCTACAGGTGTTCACAGCATATAAACTCCAGACACACTCCTACCCGACCATTCTCTGAGGATGCCAGCCACAGATGCAGGCAAAACATCAGAAAGAAACTATTCCAGAACATGGCCTCACAGCCTGGAAAAAAAACAAGGAAAATCTATGTATGCCAGTCGTGAAAGCCTTCGACTTCATATTTTTGTTTATTTATGTAAGACTTACTTGAACTGGTTGTTTTATTTCATGTGTGTACAGGTATGTCTATTAAATAACAACACTGATACAATAACTCATCTTTCTTTATATGTATTACAATTCTAATGCTTGTCCCCTTCAATATACTCTCCGTTCACACTCACACACTGATGCAGTCTTGTTTTCCACCGATCGAAGGCGCAGAGCAGATCAATTGCTGTTAGCTGTTTCAACACATCTGCTGTTTTCTTCTTTACTGCATCAATTGACTCAAAACATGTTCCTTTAAGCACCGATTCTACTTTAAGAAAATGAAAAAAAGTCGCATGGTGCCAAATCTGGTGAATATGGAGGATGTTCAAGTATAGTAATGCATTTATCAGCCAAAGAAAGTGCTGTATGAGCAAGTGCGTATTGTCTTGATGAAGAATGAAACCATTTTCCCCACAGTTCTGGACCCCCCCGCTACTCTTTCTCTCAGCTTCATCCAAATTTCCTTATAATAATGCTGGTTCATTGTTCTGCCTTCTGGAACCCATTCTGCCAAAATTACACCTTTGATGTCACAAAAACAACAATGAGCATGGCTTTGAATGTGGACTTGGTTTGATGTGCTTTTTTCATTCTTGGTGATGATGGTGTTTTCCAGTGTCTCGACTGTTGTTTTGTCTCAAAATCATACTGGGAGATCCAGGTTTCATCACAAGTGATGATTTTTTGAAAAAGGTTTGGGTCCACCTCCAGTTGCTGTAAAATATCAGTGAAAATTTCCTTGCAGCACTCTTTTTGCTCTGGTGTGAGAACCCTAGGGACCATCTTGGCACAAACTTTTCTCATATTGAGATCCTCATGCAAAATTTTCCACGCGATGCCTTTGTCAATGTTTACAGCTTCAGCTATCATTCAGATACTGAGTCCTCGAACAATCTGGCTGATTTTTTCCACAGTTTCTTCAGTTCTTGAAGGGGAAGGTTGTCCAGGACATTCAATGTCTCCTACAGTCTCACGTTTCTCTGAATCTTTTGTGCCACTCAAACACACGCGCACGAGACACGCAGTCTTGCCTTTAGGCCTCATCAAGTATTTGAAAAGATTCTGTTGGTGTTTTGTTCAATTTTACTAATAATTTCAAATTGACACGTTGCTCGACTTTTAAAGTTAGCAGTTTTCCAGCACACAGCAGACAGCACAGCTGCTTCGAATGACAACTGACAATTAACTGAACGAGTGAGAGTGTTGATGTTTGTTATGCAGGTTCAGACATGTTCAAGGTCACCACTTAAGCATTCACAATCAGTTCTCCCTGAAAGGTAGAAACACAGTCTCGTTATTTAATAGACAGACCTCATATATTGTTAGTTTTGGATAAAAAGTTTGCTAAAACATGTTGACATGCTCTTCTTTTTTCTTTTCTTTTTTGAGGTGGAGGAACTTATCCCTATTCTTTCCATGTTACTTCTGCCTCTGGTACCATATTTTCAGTGAAAGATGTAATGCTAAGGAACACACCTATTTTGTTAACTCAGGTATTCTTGTATTATTAAATCAAACTATAGTATTTTGGTCTATACTAATTATCACTACCAGTGGGGGGGGGAGGCATTTCTCCTGTATCATAAAAAGCAGTGCCAACAGAAAAAAAATAATATTCCTTGTATTCCTGCACTTGAAAGAAGAAGAAAAATGAATCTTGTCTTTCCATGTAACTATATTAAATCAACTATATCAATCTGAAAACCTCTCCTGTTGCTATTTGAACTGAACAAAAGTTGGCTTGAGTCAACATGGCCTGAAATTCCAATATGTGCCTTATGAAGAACAAAGTACTCAAAGGAGTTTAAATATTATGTCTTCAAGCAAACTTAAAACAATGTGGACTAGCCAAGTCAAGTCACACACAGTGACCTCAACAAAGTAGGACAGTCATCACACAACTTGTAAAAATCAAAGTGTTTAAAAGATAATTCAATGGTATAAACAATAACAGTCAATAGAAGTCTTTGTTATTATGTGCCTTCAAGTCAACTCCAGCTTATAGGAACCCTATCCTAAGGTGTTTTTTTTCTTTTTGGCAAGATTTATTCAGAGGGGGTTTGACATTGCCCTCCTCTAAGGGTGAAAGGTTGTGATTTGTCCAAGGTTACCCAGTGGGTTTCCATGGCTGGGTGGGGATTTGAACCCTGGTCTCCAGGATCCTAGCCAAATACTCAAACCACTATACAACATTGGCTTTGTCAATAAAAATGCAAACTTAAGAATTTAAAATTTTGCTCTATTTTGTTAAATTATTGATTGAAATGAAACAAGTTTATCAAAGAAAAACATAGGAAAATAAAGTCTTCTAGAGCTGGTCACATTGATAGAGTTTAATTTTATTAGCCAAAGGCAAAAGTTCCCTTTTACAATACCTGTAGATAGTGTGTGTTCCTTTATAGTACAAGGAAACTTGTTCCCTAAACTCCTTGATCTAGTGAAGCTATAGCAGCATAAATGATGTGGAAAAGTAGCTTTATACTGCATGTGCTCTTCTGGATTTTACAGTATTTTTAAATGTTTTATGTAAACAGAAAATTTACTGGAACTTGGTTGATTCATGGACCGAGTGTGAATGCCCTAAATGAAAAATTTGAGAAAAAATAGAGAAATAGTCTTTATAGTAGGATCCCTCCTGTATCTGTTGGGGATTGGTTCTGGGGGAGGGGGTGTGGATACCAAAACCCATGAATAATAGCTAACACCACTGAAAATAATCGTACTTCCTGTTTAAAATACCATAGAGTTGCCTCAGATACTCTAGAAAATGGCTAGAGAGGACACATTTTCTAGGAAGACTCTATGGTAAGTGTGCTGTTTTGTGTCCTGTGGATAACTGAATCAGTGGATAAGGAATCAGTGGATACGGGGGTCCTACTGTATTTGATTTTTCTCAACATTTAGAGGGCTGTGGCTTCACGCAGAAAGGTATGTGAAGGTGGATAAGATGAGGACAGAGGAGGAGAATTTCTAGCCAGAACAAAAAGAAATGGAAAAAAAAAACCCATACAGGACTAAATATGAGTACTTTGTCAATGCAATCTGAAAAAAGAACATATTCAGGGCTAGCCATGTTGGCCATGCAGGAAAATACAACATCCACAAAAGACCAAATAAATCCTGTGATTTCACTGGCTGCTTCATCAGGCAAAGTAGGTAAAAATCATACAGAAGAATAAAAGTGATGATGTTAGAGTCACAAGTATATATTTTGTCTCAGATGTTATTTCTGTTGTCTGTTAAGATGATCTGGAGGGATCTCAATGCAGGCAGAGGACACTCATTTTGTTGGCCATGTGGGGACCAGGGCAATAAAAGACAGGTAAATAATTCCAACTCCATTAGCAACAGAAAAGTAAATTCTCTTGAGAGCTATGCTGGCCCTGTCCTGTGCAAAGCTAACTGCCACTTTCTTAGGCAGAGGACACTGAATTTCTCAAGAAGTCCCTGTACTGTTACATTTGGAAAAACATGTAGGTGCCATTTGTAGTCCAAATGGAAGAGTTTTACTTTTGTTGGAGGTAAAAACCGCAAAGAATTAAGTTTCCCAAAGAAAAGCTCGAAGAATTAAAAATGGAAAACCTAAAAGAAAACCTCAAAGAATTAAGCAGAGGCAGTGGCGGCAGCAGTATCACCACTACCACTGTTTTCTTCTAATTTTTCTAGGTAAGAAGTAACCACAAGTTATATGTTTATTCATCTAGGGTAGAATTTAAAGTGTAGATGTTCCCATTTTTGAAAACAATCTACCACCTGTGTTTCCTCTTTCCTTCATTGGTTTTCATCTCCCAACAAAGAAATTATCTCTTGCCATCTTGCTAAGTCAAAATAGGAGGATGGTCCCTTTGCATTTTTTTGTTATACAATTGAAGCAATTTTATATACAAGTTTTATATATATATATATATATATATACACACTGTATATTTCCAACTAAGAAACAGCCTTCTCAGTTATATCACCACAGTAACTGAACATTCTCCAAAGACTACCTTGTCTATCACCCATGAGTACATCCTTTGTATGACAGATCTTTTCTAAGTTTAGTTTATAATGTGGTGCTGCGCATGCATTTTCTTTTCTCTGCATTTAAATCCTGCCATGCTAATTTGCTATTTTTATTTCCTAGTTTATAATTATTATGCACTGCTAACAGGTAAGTATTTTAAAGGGATTAAAAAAAAAAACAGAATAGGGTAGATTTCACAGATGAGATGAAATCATTACTAACACCTTAATCCAGAGTGGTACAATGTGCCACAAACTACAAAACAAGAACTACAAATATGTGCAAAGCCAATTAAATCAGGCAGATGATCTCATCCACACACCATGTATCAAGTAAGAAACATACATATGTATTATCTATCTATATATAATTTTCTTGGGTATGTTGCCATTTCCAGTGTGCTGACTGGCTGCTTAGGGAACTGACCAACCAATCACAGGTCTGTTGGGCAGCCAGTCAGCACACTGGGGGCGGGACCATGTAGATCTCAAACATGGTGGCTGGAGCTGGAGAGTGAGTAACATGGGGTGGATGTGGTGTGTGCCTGTGTGTTCTGGGGTGTAGAGGGTGGGGTGGGAGGGGCAGAACGAGTGGGGGGAGGTGCAGAACAAATGGTGGTGGGGCAGAATGAGTGGGGGGCAGGGGGCAGAACGAGCAGCGGGTGGGCAAGTTAAACCCACCAGCCTACCTCAAAGGGTTGTCATGAGGTCTCCTGGGCATTTTGGGGGGAGTTTTTTAATGCTGTATGGTACGCTGGGGCCAGTATATTACCAATCATAGAATTGTAGAGTTGGAAGAGACCACAAGGGCCATCCAGTCCAACCCCCTGCCACGCAGAAATCACGATCAAAGCATCCCTGACAGATGGCTATCCAGCCTCTGTTTAAAGACCTCTAAGGAAGGAGACCCCACCATGGTCCGAGGGAGTGTGTTCCACTGCTGAACAGCTCTTACTGTCAGAAAGTTCCTCCTAATGTTGAGGTGGAATCTCTGTTCCTGGAGCTTGCATCCACTGCTCCATGTTCTAGTCTCTGGAGCAGCAGAAAACAAGCTTGCTCCATCCTCAATGTGACACCCCTTCAAATACTTAAACAGGGCTATCATATCGCCCCTTAACCGTCTTTTTTCCAGGCTAACCATACCCAGCTCCCTAAGTCTTTCCTCATAAGGCATGGTTTCCAGACCTTTCAACATTTTAGCCATCCTCCACTGGACATGCTCCAATTTGTCAATATCCTTTTTGAATTGTGGTGCCCAGAACTGGACACAGTATTCTAGGTGAGGCCTGACCAAGGCAGAATAGAGGGGCACTATTACTTCCCTTGATCTAGACACTATTCAGTTGTCCCTCCACATTCACGGAGTTGGCATTCACGGAATTAAATATTCACCGTTTGAAAATATTCTTTAAAAAATAATAATCCAAAAAGCAAACCTTGATTTTGCCATCTTATATAAGGGAAACCATTTTGCTATGCCATTGCATATAATGGCACTTGAGTATTCACGGATTTGGGTATTCACAGGGCGTCCTGGAACCAAACCCCAGCGAATGTGAAGGGACAACTGTACTTCTATTGATGCCGCCCAAAATCGCATTGGCCTTTTAGCTGCCGCATCACACTGTTGACTCATGTTCAACTTGTGGTCTACTAGGACTCCTAGATCCCTTTCGCACATAGTCTCGTTCAGCCAGGTCTCCCACATCCTGTATATATGCATTTCATTTTTCTGCCCTAAGTGCAGTACCTTACATTTCTTCATATTGAATTTCATTTTGTTAGCTTTGCCCCAGCTCTCCAGTCTATTCAGGTCATTCTGAATTTTGATCCTGTCCTCTAGGGTATTAGCTACTCCTCCTAATTTGGTGTCATCTGAAAATTTGATAATTATGTCCCTAATTCCGTCTTCCAAGTCATTGATAAAGATGTTGAATAGCACTGGGCCCAGGACAGAACCCTGTGGCACCCCACTGGTCACATCTTTCCAAGATGAAGAAGAGCCACTGCTGAGCACCGTTTGGGTTTGGCCGGTCAACCAATTACAAATCCATTTAACAGTTAACTTGTGTAGTCCACATTTTACAAGCTTGTTTGCAAGAATGTCATGGGGAACCTTGTGAAAGGCCTTACTGAAATCAAGGTATGCGATATCCACAGTGTTCCCTTCATCTACCAAGCTGGCAATTTTATCAAAAAAAGAGATCAGATAAGTCTGGCATGACTTGTTTCTCTGAAACCCATGTTGACTTTTTGTGATTATGGCATTGCCTTCTTAATATTCACAGACTCTCTGATACCTCTTTACTTATTCTGTGCTGGATTTCCCCTATTGTGTCCTCTGTTCCATTATCCTCAGGTTGATCACCCTTTTCCTTTTCTGAAAACACTGAGGCAAAGAAGATGTTGAGTAATTCTGCCTTTTCTCTGTCCCCTGTTAGCATTTTGCCATCTTCTCCACGTAGTGCCCTACCATTTCCTTCTTCTTTTTACTTTTGCTGCGGACATACACCCCCCGTTTTTATTGTTCTTAACCTCTCTAACGAGCCTGAGCTCATTCTGCGCTTTAGATTTTCTGACTTTACTCCTATACGTGTTCACTATCTGTTTGAATTCTTCTTTGGTGATTTCTCCCTTTTTCCATTTCCTATATATGTTCCATTTAAAACTTAGCTCCGTTGAAAGTTCTTCAGTCATCCATCCTGGTTTCTTGAGACACCTCCCATTTTTCTTCCTCATTGGTACAGTTACCAATGAGGTAACAGAACCAATGATAAATAATAAGTAATAAATAATAATAAATAATACATGATAAGTAATAAATAATAAGTAATAAAATAAACACTTATAGAATGGGTAGGTTTTACATTTTTAACCACCTAGAGTCCCAGCTTTGGTGAAAGAGTGAGATATAAATAAATTCTCCATCTTGATCAAGATCATCCTGACAATCACTACCATCCTTTCCCCTCTTTGTCTTCAGCTCCACTGTCTCCGATTGCCACATCTATAACCCAAAGGTTCTTTTTCTCAACCACAGTTATATCTGGAATATTATGTATTAATTGCTTATCAGTATGAATCTTAAAGTCTCACAAGATTTTTACTCCATAATTTTTTCCCACCTGTTATTTGCAGACGGTAATTTGTATTTTTTGCAAAGATACCAATGTTTTACTGGAGCCACTTTACCATGACATTTCTTATATTCTGTCTGCATGAACTGATAAGATGGTGAACAGTTTCATCTTTTTCTTTACACAGACAACTTACTTTTTGTAGCTATTTTTTCAACATTTGCCTTGATGGTATTTGTCTGAAGTGTTTGTTCTTGAGTGCCAAATGTAAGTCCTTCAGTTTCTTTTTTCAGTGTCCCATTCTGTAGCCATTTCCAGATGTTTGCCTCCTCAGCTTTTCTTCTGTGCTTTTAATATACTAAGTAGGTAGTGGTTTGTTTTGCCAGGCTTAAAATAATTTTTAAATTGTTTTCTATATACTTTTTTCTTTGTTTAAAGTTCAATAAATTCTCTCCATATAGAGCTATTAACATTTTTTATTTGCTTTTGTGGTATATTCATTCAGAGATCTTTCCTCTTCTTCAACAGCTTGTTTCACCTCTAATAACCTCTGGTCACCAACATTATGTGGTAGATAAAGTCCATCAATATCACTTCAGGGTTATAAATCATGGTTTACTGTCATCATTTTCTGAGTTTTCTATCTAGTGCATTCATTACTGTTTGAATCTACTCAACAATTCCAGCACTATCACTATCAAGTTGTGAGAAGTGCATCATGTCTAGGTCCAGAAGAAGATGAAAGGCCCTCCCTCCATCCCAACTGCCACTGCTGTGGCCTCAGAGGGAAAGAAAAAAAAGTAGGCACAGGTCCATCATGCCGAGGCCCAGAGCAGATGAAAGGCCCTCCCTCCATTCCAGCTGCTACTGCCCTGGCCTTGGAGGGAGAGAAGAGACGGCAGTATCTGCTGGACTTAATCCCTGCCCAACACTGCCATTCTCTTTTCCTTTTGTATCATGTCTTAATTAGCTTGTAAGGCTGAGGCCAAAGAACTGTTTTGTTCTTTTACTTGTAAAGCATCATATACAGTGATGCCGTTATAGAAATAAACGATGATGATAGTGTCAAGATATCAATAAAACTGGTGCATCTCTGGGAAGAGGGCATTCCAAAGTTGGCATGATACCATGGAAAAGGTCTTGTTGATGTACTTCTGATGGTGGACAACAAGACTGTCCTCTTCCAATCCAGAGGGCATGAGAGGAACACAAGATAGTAATAATTATATGTGCTAGGCCCACTTTGATGATGATGATGATGATTCCATCTTCTTTCCAGTTTGGAATTGATGGCAGCTTGCAAAAGTTAAACAGATACAGCTAAAAAACTGACATCTTATAAAAGTTAAAAATATAATTAAGTTATCAATAAAATGAAAGCAGTTAAAGGCATAGCCCTTAAAAAGAGAAACAAATATAAACAATATAGAACATGAAAGGCCCTTTCCCTTTGACTAATCAGCTCTAAAAAGCTTGCAAAACAAAAAGGTTATCACCAGCCTAAGAAAGGAGAGTAAGGAGGGTGCCAATCTAAGTTTGCTAGGAAGGGAATTCCAGAGCCTGGGTTCTGCTGCCGAGAGGCCCTCTCCTGTGTTCCTACCAGATTCTTTCTAGCAGAATATCTAAGATTTCAGTATAATTTAGGGAAGAGATGCTGTGAAAAAAGGGAGAAGCTAGGACTGTCACATCTCTTATAGAGGAGCCAAGTTGAGAACACAGGAATTTTACTGCAATAACAAAACAATGTGCTGGCTAATAACAATATTTGTAGGTAGCATAGCTTTTAGGGTCTGATTTCAAACAACTTTCACCTCTATAATGTAATTAGCCCCAGATATACAAAGCATACAGCACAAGCAAGTTATCAATTAATCTGATCAGCTCTCTCATGAAGAGAATGAAAAGATTCTGGGCTAGTGGTGTTTAATTCCATCCCTTTGTGACCAAAAATACCCCTACACAGGTAGCGGTATTCTGCTTGTTAGAGTGTTTGAACAGTACTTGGTCAACTTTAAGAGAGTTATTGCCAAGCCTGCTTGGCACATTTCTTGTAAGGCAGGCTCTTTTAATTTTCTCTTACTTTTTATATATAGTTTCAAATACTTTTGAGGTATAGATGACATTTTTTAAATGCAAAAGCTTTAAAAATAACAGAAAACAGATCAAGTTCTAAAGCACCACCCGTTTTTCATTTGTACAGTTATGTATCAGCCTTCTTTCATTAGAACAGTACAGAAAAGTAGGGAATTTCAGCCCTTTCAAAGCCATTTCATACCACCAAGAAAACTGCACTACAAAACTGAGATACAAATAACAATAAAACAATAGATGGAATGGTATAACACAGTCCAGTTCCCTTTGTATTTCAAAGTTTGATTTCAGAAACAGAAGGAGCTTCCCCACTCAGTGGACTTGAGGACTGAAGATACTAATTTAAGAAACAGAAGGTAAAACTGTATCTGCCTAAAGCAATGAAGTTTTACATCTCTAGTAAAAACGAGCTGACAACACTAAGCTCAAGTGTATGCCAAACTTTAGCTGCAAATTAGGATTATTGTAAACCACTCACAAGTACTGGGTAAGAATCAGCCAGAAGGGCTTAAAATGGGAGTATGAAGAAATGGAAGGCAACACTTTCACAAAGTATAGTGCATTCACATTGACAACACAAACCACACTATAATCTTGAAACATCAATCACCTTTCGTTTCTCTGTATCCTCTTTCTGGATTCCAGACTTTTCACCAAATGCGGTCAATTACTATGTGGTATTCTAGTGGAGCTCAGGAAACACATAATATCAGATCTAAGCTAAGCACAGTAGCTTGGTAAAGAGTAGCGGTGAAGGGTGTTACCAGGTATGCAGACAATTAGAACCTGCTGATATGGTTCAAATTATTACATAGACTCCAGTAATTGCTGTTTTTACTCAGGGGAATTGAAAGGACACGAATTATATTAACTTTAGAAAGAAAAACACAAGGGACCTAAATATAGTTCTATAAGGAAAGACTTACATTTTTACTAAAGCTAGAGGAAATGAATATGTTTTCCCATCTTTAAAACAGGCTCTTGAATATAGAGCTACTCCCAGTCTGTAGAAAGTGCAGCAGGTAGTAAGCCTTTGGCAGTATGATTTTTTATTGGTATTTGTCCAATTTGTTTCCTGTTTTCCAACAAAAACATCACATTATTGTTGTTGCTGTTGTTACAGTGGGCCCTCAGTATCCACTGGGGTTTGGTTCCAGGACAACCCCCCATCCATAGTTATCAAAATTCATGGATGCTCAAGTCCCATCACATATAATGGCATAATAAAATGGTGTAATATAAACTGGTAAAATCAAGGTTTGCTTTTTGGATTTTATTTGGGTGTGTGGATATTTTCAAGCTGTGGATGGTGGAATCTATAAATGCAGAATCTGTGGATATGGAGGGCTGATATCATCATCATCATTCCTCCTTCTTCCTCCTCCTCTGATGGGACTTTATATATGAGGCCCAAGTACTGTCCTGAGGCTGTCTGGATGAATACAATGCTAGTTATGTAGGAGAAGAAAGAACTAATTAATGGCGAGGATCCACCCAAATACTGGCCTGTAACAGCACTTTCTCTGAACGGATGTCACCCCACCCCCTCCATGGTTATTTGGTTTGAATGTATAAGCAATACAACAAAGCTATGGCAAGGCTAGATACACTCAAGCATCATCCTGTCAAAATATTCTCAAACTGTCTTATGCAGTTTTCTTCAGGCAGATGCAAATCAGTTTGGGGAAGGGAGGCGTCTTTTAGAAGGGATATATGCCAAAATTTCAGAAGGGAAGTTAATATTCTCAAATTCATTCTAGCATTTCAGGCTTTTCTTAATTTGTCCATAAAGCAAACTAAGGCATACTATTTTACCCTGGTTTTACACACCATAAAAGTACTTCTGCCATGCAAGACTCACATGTTGAAAATCTGTACATAACTCTGTGATTATGCTTGTGAAACAAAGTTTCATGTTGCTGCGATGTTAAACTTACACTTATGATTCATATGTTATTTAGAAATTTAATTGCAATATTCATCTCAAACCCTGCAAAATGCTATGAAGCACATCGTTTGTAACAACAACAGGTTCAGGAAAAAATAGCTATTTCTTTTGGAATCCCAATAAAGGAATTCATAGTTGCACGTGTTAGTTGGCAAGATGCTGCCAGAATAAGTTAGACAATATAGTGCAGTGAAGTAATGAAGTAAGACATTAAATGAGTACTTGTTCATTATAAAATCAGGAGACTGTTACTGTCTCAACAGAAAAGAAATTAAAAGAAGTCTGTAACCCTTCCTTCATTGTTACAGATAACAAATGGACAGCAAAAGAACATGACCAAACTTAAGACACCAACAACTTATTCCCAACAACTGGAATGTACTGGCAAACAGAAATATTTTAACGTCAGTGTCAGTCATATGAAAAAGATATTCTAGAGTCAGGATGTGACTGTAGAAAAGGCTCCCACCCATTCACCCCTGTTGCACAGTACTTGAATATATCTCTTCTGAAAAAGGCATCTGGATAAGACCCTCTGGTCTAGATTGTAAAGGATGTATAGGGAGCAATGCTCCTTCAGATTTTTGGGGCTCTGGCTCTTTAGAATTTCAGAAATGAGCACCAGTATCTGGAATCTTGACTGAGAAACACATAATGCTTAGACTGATCTTTTATAGCCAGTGCAATCTCTACTAGCTGCATCTCTCAAATTATTTTCAAGGGCGGCCCCAAAAACCTACATTGCAACAGCAGTGGAAATGTGCAGCCTATGGGCTCCATGTTGCCCTAGCTGGTCCTGTGTAGTTCTTGGGAGACCTTGATCCCCCAGTTGTTTCATAGTCAACCTCAAAAAATCAACCCCAAATAGCATGTTTGGGGCTGAGAAAAGTCTCTATGGGTACGGCTTCACACGTAAAGCAAGAAGAACAAAAAACTTTTGAAAATCATTCTTGAAAAATGGTGGTGGCACAGCAAGTGCCAAGTTAGGTGGTGTTGAAAATGGCCATCAATACATTCCCACCCCTGTACTATAGTAACCCAATTGGGAGATTACTGGAGTTGAAATAACCGGAACCAAACATGGCTAAACAGGGCCAAGCTATCCCTGTCCTGGAACAGGGTGAACCAACCAAAGTTTATATAAACTGTGCCTGCAAGGCCACTTGGCCCTCAGCTACAATGCTGGATCAAGTCATCCCCATGCTATGTACTCTTCCAAAGGGAGGGCAATCCCACCTAGAAAAGAATGTACACCCAGTTCCCAAGCATGGGAATCACTATCCAAAGCACATGTTTGTCAGGGTCCAGCTTTAGCTTCAACTGATTCAGATGACATAGGGAAATAAAACTAAGCATCATCATCAAACTGATGATACCTCCAAACCCTTGGTTAACTTCACCAAGTTAATTTTAATGCATGTTAGCTAGTGTGCAAGGTAAGACAGAACCCTGTGGGATTTCACATCACGTGTGCCACTGGATCAAGCAGAATAAACCTGCTGCTAGTTTCTGAAACTGACCCCCAAATGCCCCATTCATGTACAAAATGAAGAGGGTAGTTACAGAAAGGAAACCTATAGGTGGGGATAGTGAAATTTCCGCACACTTCTCAATTACTTCTATACAGCCCACCTCACACATTTCTCCCATGCAGGATTACTTCTGGTCTGAGAGGCCAGCTGAGTGAAGTGACACCAACCAAAGGACTGTGAGGAAATAAACCACTGGGAGGGAAGGCTTAGAAGTACTTGCACACTCTTGAGATTGGGCCAGCACCCTCTGCTTTATGCATGATTGGACGGTTCAACATTTAGAGAGACAGATCTGCTTGTTACCTCTAACTTGGCCCTAAAGCAAGATTTATCTATAGATTTTCCTTGGGTTTTTTTTTCCGGGCTGTGAGGCCGTGTTCTGAAATAGTTTATTTCTAATGTTTCGCCTGCATCTGTGTCTGGCATCTTCAGAGAATGGTTGGATAGGAGTGTGTGTGGAGTTTATATGCTGTGAACCCCTGTTGGGGAGGATATGTAAATTTATGTAATTGAATGGTTAGTTTCTGGGTATAGAAATGCAAGGCTGATTAATGTCTGTTTGGCTAATGGTTGGTTGATGGGCTATTATCTGCTGGAAATCCCCCTATCCCTGGGTGGAGTTCATTTGCAAGTGTTGAGTTTTGTGTTTTTCAGGACTGGCAGCCAGATTTTGTTTACTTTTAGGGTTTCTTCTTTCCTGTTGAAGTTGTCCAGTTGTTTGTGGATTTCAATAGCTTCTCTGTGCATTCTGACATGATAGTTGTTGGCCTGGTCCAGAATTTCTGTGTTTTTAAATAACATATTGTGTCCAGGTTGGTTTATAACATGTTCTGCTACTGCTGATCTTTCTGGCAGGCCCGGTCTGCAGTGTCTTTCATGTTCCTTGATTCATGTTTGCACACTGTATTTAGTGGTCCCTATATAAACTTGTCCACAGCTGCATGGTATCTACTGAGCTAGTTAGATTTATTGATCAATCTAGATTATCTATGATTCCACCTTTCTTCCAGTAAATGACCTAAGAGCATTTACAATATGAATCAATACAAAATGCTGATAAAACTAGTAAGTTATGACATTAGAAACATTCTAATTAAAAATAAACAAATAAGCAATCATATAAAAATAAAGAACTTAATTTAAAACAGAACAAGAAATGGGAAAGAAATGAAATGTACCCCATTAAAAGAACTTTCCACAGCAACCAGTTAGTGGCCAAAAGCTTGTCTAGATAAAAAGTTTTTCGTCTACCAGCAGAAGGAGCACAGAGACAGCATTCCTTGCCTCCCGTGGAAGGAAGTTCCACAGTCTGGGAGCAGCAACCAAATAGGCACTCTCATTTGTCCTTGTCAAATGTACCTTTGAGAGTGGTTGGACCAAGAGAACCTTTCCCCCAAAGATCTCAAAACTCAGGCAGGTTCAAATGGGGAGATGCAGTCTTTTGGATAGTCTGGAATCAAGACATATAGGGCTTAATACTAATTAGCTAATAATATTAATAATAAAGGCATACAAAATACTACTCCCTCACATGAGAGCTTGAGAAACACTGACCTAGATAACTTTCTTCCCTCCTCTTATGCAGGGAGACTGGGCTTGGCTCCCCAAAGTAGCACCCTTGGCAAGTCAACTTATATCCCCTTTTACCAGGGTGCCAGTTAGACGGTAGTTTTTGTCACGGGGTCTCTCGGGACTTCTTGATCCCATATTCGTCCCTCCCTATTTACACGATTTTTGTCTCTGAACTGGATATCCCAGGAGATCCCGGGATCATTGTTTACATGGCATCACACCCCGCGATATGTACCTTCTCCCACTATATACTACCCCGGAGTTTTTTTTTTTTTTGTTTACATGAGTTTACCGTCCTGGGATTTTTTTTTTTAGCTGTCAATCAAGGATGCGATTACTCGTTTTTTTACAACCTCAGTGACATACCTCCTTTAGAGTTTTGTGCCACGAGCGATGTTATTGGCTGGTTCAAATGTTTGTTAAAGCTTCTGCATTGGGGATGAAGGGATGATTGAGTGTTGCATTGCGGATGAGGCGATGAGAGGATGAGGGGAGGAATGAGCGATCGTGACTTAACGTGGGGAGGAAGGAGCGATCAATGGCTACAGCCTTTGCTGTCCTTCCAAATTGAAAGAACGCCATTTAAAGCCCATTGAAAGTGAGGAAGGAAGGGGTGCTCAGTGGCTACACCCTTTGCTGTCCTTCCGAATTGAAAGAACACAATTTAAAGCCCATCGAAAGTGAGGATGCAGGCGTGTGTGTGTGTGTGTGTATGAATGGATCGTCTACTCAGACAATGCCATTTTTACTGTGCCTTTAAGCAAATGGAGTGGATGCTGGCGGGTGTGTGCGTGTAGATGAATATGCAATCAGTCTGCTCAGACGGTGGCATTTTTTTTACTGTGCTTTTACACAAATGGAGTGGATGCAGGCATGGGCGGGATCGTCTGTGATCTCTTTACAATTTACTCTCTCTTTAAAATTTAAACCAAGCATGCAAAGGAGGAATGGGTTAAAGTAGAAGGGTTTCCAGTGTAGAAATCCATTGAACAGGGTGATTGAATGCAGACACACACAACCTACTTGCAGCTGGAATGGAAGCCTTTATTTTCATCTGGTAAGGCTGAATCTATTGAAAGGGTGACTGACCCCCTCCTCTCCTCTTTGAGCCCGCCCCTGGTCACATATATTTCCGGTCATCACCAAGTACTGAGATATCTTGTCTCAGGGTGTTTAGATGTACGATTTTCCGAATCCTCCCATGACTTTTTTTAAAAAACAGACAAACCGCAGGACTGAAAGTCCCATGGGTTGCATGATAAAAGGTGGCCCCCCTTCCCAAAATCCCGTGCCCGACATGATGTACGTGTAAACAGCCAGTGCTCGACACAAATTCTTCCCACTACTTTTTCATTGTGTAAACAGCACCCAGAAACTGGCTGAAAGGGATGGAGAGTGATGATAGTGATGACTCTTAAAAATGGGGGGTTTGGTTAGTTTTGTGAGGAGATGGAGGTCTTCAGGCTGAGGTCCTAGGAGAGAAAAAACATCAAAGAAGCCACAGGGTCCCAGTGTGCACATACTCTCACCCCACCCTGGGATGATGTTAATTAAGTCCTTCTCTCCAGGACGCTGATTCATCCAGGTTCCTCAGCAGGTCCGATTATATTGCCTTCTCTTACAACCTGGCTGAAAGTTAGGGGGTAGACAGATGCCACAGTTGATCCACAGACCTGGGGTTCTGGTCCTGCAAAGAAATGCAGGTCTACAGCTAGAAGTCCTGGGGTGGCAGGGAGGGACCAGATAGCAGCAAAGCAGCAACAAGGTCCCAAACGATATGCACACACTCTCTTTTCTGGATGGTGTGGTAGACATTACTGACTCAGCATTTCCTGAGCTAGACAGCCAGCTGGAAGCTCCAGCCACTGGATGCATCCAAGGACATGCTGTCTCAAGGGGCTGGCAAAGTGTGCCAAGGCTGAGGGTGGTGCAGCAGAGTTTACTGAATGCAGAACAAAGGCTTGTGCAGGTGCCCTCCTGACTTATAAGATAAAGAGATGGAGGAAAGTCCTGGCACTAGTTCTGAACACTCCAATGAGACCAAAGGTGGTACTTGTGTAAGCATATTTACAAAGTAGGCCAGCCAAGGGACACATACAGAAGAGGAACAGTAGCCTGGATCTAACGCTTGACAAATGGGATTCAAAGAAGATCTGGGTGGAAAATAGTCCAAACTTGTTGCATATGGTACAACAGAACAGATTATTACATTAGGCATCAGTTATTAGCAATAACATGTGGGGTACTCACCTTTTGAACTCCTTACAGAGGAATATTTTTTACAATAAGCAGATCTTTAAAAAAAAAACTTAGAAAGGGAGAGTGACATAGGGACTTTGCTACTAGTTCATGAAATATATTCTTACTATCTTATGGGTCTAAATTTGTATTCTAACTTTTTACATTTATTTTTAATTAAATTGTTTAATTCATACCCTGCCTTTCTCCCAGCACTTGGACCTGGGGGGGGGAATGAACTTTTTTTCAGTCTCAGTTCATATTACAAGGTATTTTTTTGCAAGTATGGAAATGATATTAATTCTGGTTTTAAGAAGGTTTCTCTGTAAACGGTGGTCCATGCTATTGTAGATTGTAATATCTAGCAGTGACAGCTGGTCTGGGGAAAGCCAGGTGTGCTAAGTTAACTGTACAGCCTGGAGCAGGTGGAGATCAGAGGGAATGTCCTTAGGAGAGCTCTGCAATAAAACATCATTTGTTACATTGATGTTAAGGAACTCCTCCTCAGGGTGCTGGCACTCTAGGCCCCTCAGCAGGTCAGCTTATATCCACTTCACTGAGAAATTTGGCCAAAAGTTAGGGGAGGGGAGAGATGGAAGAGCTGACTCACAACACCTACACACCTGGTCCTGCAAGGAGATGCAAATCTACAGGCTGAAGTCCTGGGGGAGAGGGATCAGATAGCTACAAAGAAGCAGCAAGATTCCATACAATGTTCACAGACTCTTTCTCTCATCCACAGATTATCTTAAACAACTCTTTTTGCTCAGGGATGCTCACACAGCTAGGATAAGAAGTTTTGTTTTCTTAAATACAAACTGTAGCTTTCATCTGAGTGTCATTACAGTAAAACAGATTATTAATCTCCCAGAAGAGCTGAAGAATATCAAAGAACCCTGCTGGATCAGAGCAAAGATCCCTATAGTCCAGCATCCCCTTCCCACAATATCAAGCCAAGAACAAGAAATTAAACATAAACAAGAAATGTAGGCCATAGTCTGCTCATGTTTTCACAACTGCCCCAGCAGTAGGAATTCAGTGGCATACTGGCCCTGAACATGGAAGTTCACTTTAGCTGTCATGGCTAATAGCCACTGATTAACCATACCTCCTCCATGGATTTGTCTAATCCTCTTAAATTATTTAAGCAATTATGGACTGTCATCACATTTTGCTACAGGCAATTCCATAAAACAGTTATGTGCTGTGTAAGGAAGTACTGTACAGTACTTCCTTTCCACCATGTGCCTATTGTCTCATGAATGAGTAGCTACCACTACAAAAACATCAACCCTGAAGATGATCATCATAACTAGTCCATCTTCTTTCATCTGCGTACATCATGTTCAGCCCCTCTGGAGAGCTTGAGAAGTGTGGCTCCCATAGGACTCTCACAAAGCATTAGGCTTGGATTTTTTGGAAACTGAAAGTGGCATTAGGTTTGCCAGGTACCTTACACACTGCTATAGAGTCCATTCTCCACTTTAGCAGAAGTGGATGGAGTCGCACTGGTAACTTTAAGAAAAGCTCTGATTACCTGCTTGGCAGCCCCAACTTCCTCCACTCCTCCCCACATGTGCCATGATTTTTCACAGGTTTCATCTTGTGCACCTTTCTTGAAAATCTCTGATGTGGTGGTTTCATATTTGGTTTAGAAATCTATGCTAATATACCTAGCCTATATGCTTTATATTAACATGCCAAACTGTGAAAAATAGGTGTTAATAACTTTACTACACAGTAATAAAGTTTGTAGCCTTCAGACTTTTGCTTTGAAATTGCCACATGATCCCACGACCTTTTGCTGGAGAATATAGAGGTTTGTTCATATTGTATTTCCACCTACACTCCTGGAAGAGCCTCTGAGTCAATGCTGTTCCAGAAGAGAAAAGGAAGAAGGCAGAATTCCAAAAAGTCTCTGGAAGCAGAACAAAGCCCAACAATTGGAAAGCCAACACAGTACTTTGTACAGAGTATTTTGCTGATACTTTGTGTTTGGAAAAGGCAAGATCCTGGATTTGTTTAATGCCTTTTTCTGTAAAGTCCCAGATTTTGAGCCTGGAATCCTCCTCAAAGAACCCTGAACCTGTATGATTTTTGATACAGTGTTAATTTCATTCTAAAACCAATAATCTCCCTAAGACTTTTAAAGTTGTTCATACACATTACTCTTTGGCATTTAGGAACAGCTTTTTATTCATCTGACTCACCTTCTAAAATTTTCATATTAGTGTTTAAAAAAAAAAAAGAGCACCAAAAGGCAAACAATCTCAGATTTACTGAAAATGAAAAACACCAAATTTCCAGCCCTGCTTTAAAATGCTGGGAAGTATCAGGCCTTGGCTTTTGTAGAACTTGGAAATAATAATTTTGTTATTGGCCATGGCTACTTCTTCTGTATGCTGAGACATGAAAAGCTAAGTGAAATAGCAGAGAGCAAAGCTTGCTACAAGAAAATGAGATGACTTAGTTCTTTTCCCCACAAAGCATGTTGGAGATATTATAAACCGGTTTTCAGATATTCAGCTTTTCATAGCTGCCCAATTGGCTGAACATTTGAAGTCACAGTAGTTTGAGCAGGCAGCCTGCTGAACAACATGCAACATTTTCCAAAGCAGCTGAAAATTTAGTTTGGGAGAAAATTATTCTGGAGCAATGGAAAAACAAGAACAAAAAGAAAACAAGAGTGTCTTAGTGAACAGGTCAAAATACAGGTAGGTTTGTTTATCATAGTACACAAATCTTCTACCTCCAGGGAAATCATGCCACAACTACCGGGAAACTGCCAAGGAAAATGCAACAATACATAAAGTTTGTGGGACATAAACACTAGACCAGTGGTCCTCCTGATGTTTTGGATTTCAACTCCAAGAAGTCCCAACCAACATGACCAATGCTCACGAATTCCAAGAGCTGAAGTCTCAAGCATCTGGAGGGCCACAGTCTGAGGACTACTGTTCTAGAGTACATCCTGTTCATGTTCAGGCTTGGATTCCTTAGTCTCTTGGACCTGAACACATGAATTGAGGGTATGTCATAATACACACCAGAACACTTTTCTTTATTTGTACATTTCAGGGAGAGAACTGTAATAAACAAGATGCTTTTCTGGGAAACATTGATCATTATTGTTTTTCTCATTGAGACGTCCACTCAATAAACTTTTCACAAACACCAGAGGCCCTCAAAACCACATTTTGAAACCCTTCAGCATGTCACCAACGAAAGTGTCAACATACCTTTGACACTTCTATACCAAGTAGTACTGCACAAGCTCTCAGCATTTTCTCTTTAGGCTGAATTCATTCCTATGACACTTCTATACCAAGTAGTACTGCACAAGCTCTCAGCATTTTCTCTTTATGCTGAATTCATTCCTGCTACAATAGTCTGTCCAACATGGCTTTAAAAGTCAAGAGAGACTCCTACAGTTTTTTTAAAATCGTAAGTTCAATACATGACTCATCAGCATGTAAAATAGAATACTGTACAGCAAATGTGTGTGTGCTTGTTTATATGCATCAAAAATAAAATGCATCAACTGCCACTAACACTCATCTTCTGGAAATCCGGAGGAAGAGATTCTGTCTTGGAATAGTGGCAATTGTAGCAACCTATACTAATGAAAATTAAACAAAACATTCCTAAAAGTTTGACTGGAAACGTACGTGACTCACTAATGCCAAAATAAAGGGATAACCCCTGGATAACCCACACACAACTGTAGTATATGACACTCCGTAAAGGGATATTCATACAAAAATATGTGAACCAGATTCAAAAGGAATCCTAGATGCTGTTCATGGATTTTCTTAGGGGTGGCATAATTTGATGAGCCTATTCAGCAGCTACTTTTCCATATTTTGATGCACTTAACATCCTTCCCGAACACAATGTGCCTTGATTTGTTAATTTCTCTATCATTGATTACAATGTATCTTGGAAAGTGGAAGCTCAGCACAGAATAAAACTAAAATTAAAAAAATGTTTTTGAATTAAAAATCAGCATATGCGTGTTTTCTTTTGATAAAACATCTCATTCACCCTACCACTTACTATAGGGCAGGAAATTGTTTCTATATGCTTTTCTGTGAACATTCTCTCTAAATTAAGCAAAGTAGGGGGAATAATTTGTTTTTCTATGGTACTGAATTTCAAGAAAAGACATGACACTGCAATAAGAAAATCAGTGTGAATGAACCAGGCACCCAATACTTTACAGGTCCCATTATGAAAAAAAAAAAGAAAAAGATAATGCAACTTCTAAAGCATCCATGTATCAAGAGAATGAATCTTTACTAAGATAATGAGATGTAGGATAGGGGGCTTTTTGTCGTATAACAAGTTTTTTTTTGCACATTTCACTATATAAGACACCAAGACTTAAGTTTTATTAGTTCAAAATATCCTTGCTGTTAAAAATAGCAACTCTGTTCTTGATTTATTATAATCATAAACCCATTTGAGATATGTTTGACTTTCTCACCTTTCTTTGCACATCATATACTTGAAATCTGAAATGGTTGACCCAAGTTTTGGAAACCATGGATTCAAACCTAAGATTAGCAGGATATCATATGATTCTTTAGGTATACCATTTATATCAGAGATTTTAATGCAGTTAAAATGTGTTAAGTTGGTAAATATATACTGTAGCTTCAAGGTTTAACTCTACATATGCTTTAGAACTTCAGCTGAAATTAGTCAAGTGTGTCCTACTGAACTGTTTAGTCTAGTTGCTTCAATCCCCACAGATCAAGTGAAAATTGCTGCAGATCTTGGCATGTGACTTAAAGTTTTTTTGTTTTATTATTATCAACTTTATTAATGGATCAGGTTATTCTAAGCAACAGCTACAAATTTGACCCCACAGCCTTTGGGAGTGTCCTTTTTCATACTACTAAATTTCATGTTTAAAAGCAAAAATTTTAACCTTCTTGAAGCTGTTAAGTCCCTTGAAGTAGCCTGTTTAGAAGGTAGCCAATGAACGCATTCTCTTTTCATAACTCGCTATTTTATAAAAGTTGTATTTGTTGACACTTCATGATAGAAGCAAAAATTAGTGTATTCATAACACAACAGTTTAGAAAACGCATTGTTCCTGATTCATTTCTCACAGATGTTTTAATGTTATACAGGTGCTTTGGGTTTGTTTGCTTGTTTTTTTAAAAAAACTATTACATATTGAGGATAGAAATGTCAACAACTAAACTAAGGTATTTTGGGTGTTTTAACTGTTTCTTGATCTAAAACATTGTTTTGTTTAGCAAACAGTTGATATACACTGTATGTTTTGCAAACAGCTACCGGTAATATTTTGCTTATTTTACCATTTTAAAAATCATATTTAATGCAAAAAAGTAAGTAGAATGATGTAGCTCAGAAGTAGTCCGAGAACTCAAAGAATATACCATATTCAAGAAAAAGAAAAATGTTGTTTGCATATAAATTCATGTTGCTAGGATACCAAGTAGAGGGACTACTTAGCTTCCTACACTGAGGCTGGAAAGCTAGGGCCTCTCTGCTCTGTTAAACGTATCTGAAAAAACACATTTAAGAATTAACACTTAGGAGAATATATATGCCAGGGTATTTGAAATTTCTCCTGGATCTCAGAAACAAGCCATATGATTCAGAAAACAGGATGAGTCCACTGCCTTCCCCTGGTGTTTCCAAGAACAGGAAACTATAGATAGCCACCTGGAAGGCAGACCAACTATTTCTGGACAGAATGGCACTCACTGTATGTGGTGCTAGAGTCTGCACAGGCCCACTTGTATCCACAGTCACAGCCAGTGCCCTCATCTTGAACATAGTGATTTACATCAGTCCAGTTCAAAGTTGTGGCCCATGGACCAGTGCTGGTTTGTGAGGCATTAGCTACCAGGCTTTGGTAGGTTTCCAGGAAAGAAAGAAACAATGTAGCCAATGAACACAAAGATGGTGTTTGTCCCTGGCACATTGGGAAAACAACTGCCAGTCCCCCACATCAGATAGCCTGAGATACATTAATCTACATCATTTTGACATATTCCAACATATCTAGCCTTTTCCTGGAATAAAGAGAGCTCTTGGCCGGATTTTTACAGTACAGTATTTTAAAACAGTCTTTCCTTGTTTGATTTTAAAGTACATTGACCAGACACTAATATTATTGAGCACAAGTCATGCAAGTAGCCACTGAATTACTTAACGTTTTAAAAGTGTTATAGCAAAACTGTTACTTGTTTTCTCTATGCCATGTGATGTATCATTGAAGTATATGGTATTGCTGTTGTGTGCCTTCAAGTTGTTTCTGATTTATGGCGACCGTAACTCAGGGTTTTCCTGGCAAGATTTGTTCAGGAGGGGTTGCCATCGTCTTTTCCTGGGGCTGAAAAAGAGTGTGACTTGCCTAAGGTCACTCTGTGGTTTTCCATGGCCAAGTGGGGATTTGAACCCTGGTCTCCCAGTGTCCTAGTCCAATGCTTAAATTACTACATGCTACAAACTTTTAAAAGATGTCTGGAAGTTTTTCTAAATTGACTTACCCCCTCCCCCAACCATAAAGTCCTGCTTGTGGAGCACACTGATACAATCAACAAGGAAAGGTTATTATTTTTTATATATAACAAACATCTTCAGACAAGTTAAGAAGCTTTCTTCTAGATTTATTTAAACAATTCTTGCCATGTGTTTTAGAGCTCTCTTAGTCTTCCAGTGGTGCCGAGCCTTTAAAGATAAGAGGTGGAACACAGCACAGGAAGAAAGGTTGAATCTCCTACCACAAGCTAAGAGGTACCAGCGAACATGTATTGTAAATAAAAACAATCTTATTTAGCATATGACACAACAAATGCTAAAGTTTCCAGCAAAAGAAAAGGGACCTAAAGAGTAAAATAAATACAGATTTGGGAACTAAAAGAAAGCCACATTTCCTCTTTATTGTACAAGTGACTATGAACAAAGCAATATTTGGTGTATGGAGAGGTGTATCTTCTTCCCAAATTATACAAAGGCACTTTTTAAAAATAATAATTTTTCCAGTAAGAGGGACACATCATTCCACACAATTTTGCCTCGTAGAAATTACAGTCTTGTCTAGTAATAAAAGCTGATGCTTCTCCTCCTTTGTGAGATCTGCAAAGGCAGCTCCTCGAGAGATTAACCCAGTGTTTCTCAACTGGTGTGTTCTGCGGAACCCTAGGGTTCCACAAGGCATGGCTAGGGGTTCCACGAGAAATAGTAACATCCCTCCGCCGGCTCCTCAGAGTATAGGTTAGCGAGGCACACCCATTCAGCACCCCCTTCCTTCCTTCTCTCCAAGGCTGAATAGATTAACCTACTTCTGCGCCGGTCAGGAGATTTGTGGGAAGGCGGCAGTGAGGGGGGTACCCAGGCTCCCTTTGTGGTGTGGCCACATTGGGTTTCCCCTCCTTCCTTCCTTCCTCTGCCCCAGAGCCTTGGGGTAGGAGCTGCAAGGCGGGAGGAGGAGCCTTCCTTACCACCCCTCACAACATCCTGGCTCCGAGGAAGAGGCAAAGAAGGAGGAGGAAGTAGGATGGCTCACGCCTTCCTCCTCAGGGGGCAGCCAAGCTGATGGGGGCGATGCTGGTGGGGACTGTGGTGGCGGAGGTGTGGGTGGCAGTGGCGGCAGCTACTGCTGCTGCCCCCCTCTCTCGCTCCCTCAGTCAGCCAGTAACATGAGGATTGTTTTATGATTGTTTTGTTGAGATCTGAAGGCACAGGCACACATGTGCTACCTGCGCTCCACGTCAGTCAGTCAGTCAACCAGCTGTACATGGGAGGGAGGGGGGCATGCTCACTCCCTTGCTAGACTTGCGACCTCAAAAGGGAGGGGTGGCTGCTCATGCCAGCACACAGGTGGTGGGCAGGGTTAGAACCACCTCTAGCTTGTGCGGTGAAAAAAGAAAAAGGAAGACTGGCTGGTGCAGAGGGATGGAGGAAGGAAGGAAGGAAGGAAGGAAGGAAGGAAGGAAGGGGTGGCAGAGAGAGAGAGGGGGGGGAGAGAGAGAGAGAGAGAGAGAGAGAGAGAGAGAAGGTGCCAGAGAAAGAAGAAAGACTGAAAAGAGGGGGGGGGAGGAAGACTGGCTGGTACAGAGGGAGGGAAGGAAGGAAGGAAGAAGAGAAGGTAGGAAGGGGTGGCCTTTTCTTTGGCATGTTCTTCACACCCTTACCTTCCACTCCCACCCCAAGCTCCTGGCATGCCCTTGACACTAGGGTCTCTGTACCAGAGGGATTGATAGCAGTGCAAAACAAGGTGCTCCCTAAGGACCCAGCTATTAATATGAATAAGGTGGTGGGGTTATGTAATGTATAAACCAGGGTTTCTCAACCCTAGGGTTGCACAAGAGGTTGCTAGGGATTCTTAGAGATATTGTGATTGAGATTTTTTTTTTTTTAGGCAGGGGTTTCCTGAGATCTGAAAATGGTTTCAAGGGTTCCCCCAGGGGGAAAAGGATGAGAAAGGCTGGATTAAAATTATATTTTTCATTTTATTTGCCTGGAAGGAAATGTTTTAAGAAACTATTTCACAACTATTGAATTATCAAGAACAAGAAAATATGCTGCTGCTCCTCTAACCATGATTCTCAAAAGCCATAGAAAAGTCTCAACTTCACCTTAAAAATACTGAAACGTCCATTTTTTCCTGTTATTAGCAAGTAAAACCACTAAAAAAAGAATGAAAATAATAATGAAAGTAATGGAAAATCTCTTTCCATCTGATGCATCTGATGAAGTAGATTTAGTCTAAGACAGTGTATGCTACCAACTTCTTTCTCTCAGTTAGTCTCAAAGGTGCTACAAGATCCTTTTGCACACTGGTTCAAACTATCATGGCTATGTCTTTGAACTGGTTCAGAATGTATCATTCAATTCAGCAATTGTGCATTCAGATATACCACGTGCTCAGAAAAGCATTTAAGAAGTCCATTTTAAGAACATAATGCCGTCAGTCCTTCAAGCATATTTCCTGAAATGTGCGGCATGTCAACACAGAAGACTGTCATGTATATTCTGGTACAGTTTTGACTCACATTACATTTTTCTATTGCCTGCTTGCTGGTTCAAAGACACATTTTTTTTCCCTGCCATAGTATCAATACATCTTGAGTTACACTGGGGATTTGGACTCGATCTCTGCTAGATATTGGTTAGGAGAAATAGCCAGGGGGATACTCATACCATCTTGAAATGTTAGAACAGTAGCCACAGAGAGAGAGTCCAGACATTCATCAAAATCTACCTGTGTTTACATAATTGATGTGAAAATCTGACAGTCTCATTGACACTGGCTGGAATCCTGGGGACACACTATGCTAGCGTAATGGTCTGTTCCCCAATGCACTCTCTACTAGCACAGGTAGGAGGAAGTGGCAGCCACAGAAACAAGCAGCAGGCACCTCTGAGCTCCTAGTTTTAAAGTGCTTTGGCTTAGGGAGGGAGGTCCCCAGAGCCAAGGAAATATAACCCGATCAATCGCCTGTGTCACGACAAGTAATTGTCTAATCTCCCTCTCCTAGTATGCCTTGGTTCTGAGTATCTTCTCAGCTGGATGCCAAGCTTTAAGCATAGGCAGCGCAGAAAATTTAGCTACCTCCTCCCATGGTTGCCAGCACTAACTTTGTTATCTTCCTCTAGTCTTTGTCATCTCTCATCTGCACCCGCAGCCTTTCCCATCTTGTCATCACACACAGCCTTTATCTCTGCCAGCACCATCACTGCACTGGTGGTAGCCAATAGGATTTTGGCCGCCATGTTACTTATTTGCATACTGGTATTCTTGTTCTGTCTTTATCCTGCACTGGGCCATGGAACATTTTTTCCCTCCATGAAAATATATGTATATTTTCACAAAAACTTTTTTTTAAAAATCCATTATGCAAACTTTTTTTAAAAAGTATGCATTTTTGTACATGTTTTTCTACTGTATACATTGATTCTATGCCTTTCCTCATTATTTAAACTGTGTCTGTGTGGAATTTTTAATTGCACATATTTTTAGTCATGCACATTTTTAGTCACTAGCAGCCTCAGAAGGTGCAAAATAGGTATTCCCACAATGAAACTTGAACCCATTTTCTCACCCCATCCTTAGTTTATATATTATATTACAGCAAGAAAGTGCTATACTTTTTTTTTTTTTAAAAAAAAAGCAGTTATGGGGAAATTATTGAGAATAACTCTATTCATGTTTGTGATGTCTGGTAAGAATGGACCACTTCTTACTAAAACTGATGGATAGTGGTTTCCACAGTGCCTCTCTCTTTATGGGTTGAATATATCAACTTGGAAATGAATGACAAGTTCAGACGTGTTCAAGGCTGATGTGTACATACTCTGCTGAATCCAATATAATAGCTGAGGTGGTAGGTGTTTTTCAGTTCCGCTAGCATTATCAAGTTGTCAGTTTACCCAGTCAGAACCAGGGGGAATGCTTTCCAGTATGCATTATGGGACTAAAAATATGCCAGAGATATAAAAATATTTTACACTCACTGTCTAGTGAAAGAGAACTGCTGAGTGCTATAAGAACATGAATGCTACATGAATTCATGTGGCCACAGCCAATACTTTCAAAACTTTTAATTACACTGAAACAGCTGGTAGCATCATTGACTCAAAAGCCCCAGATTACCTTGATTGCTCTGTCATTATCTCTAATCAGCTGCTTCTTCTCATCTTCAAACTTTTGTAAAACATCCTGCAGACGCTTTTCTGCAGCAAGCTGCTGGTGGTTGCTTTCCTCTGTCAGAGAGGAAATGGTTGTCTTAAGTTCAGCTATGATCTAAAAAGAAAACAGCATGCTAAAACACCTACTACAGTAAGAAGTATATATTTTGCATAAATTTATGCTTGACACAAGAATTTGACTTAGCAAACTCAACTGTGAAAACTAAATAGTTTAAATTAACATATTATACACTAGCAAGCAGAAAATTCTACACAGAGAAAAGAAATATAGTAATACCGGAAGAGCATAAAACTGCTGAACGTAAAAATTTATGGGAGAATTTTCCACTATAAAATTCCCCAATAATTTACTCAGCAGAACAAAGCACATTTGTTATGTGAAAACAAGGGAAATATAGGATTTCCATTTTCCACTTAGATTAAACAATTTTGAAAACCAATCCTTTGAAACATTTTTGTATACTTTTGGGCTATATAGTAAAGATTCATAAGTCATAGAGGTGTTCTCATAGATTTGGAGAACACCTCAAGGGCCATCTAGTCCAACCCCCTGCCATGCAGGAATACTCAATCAAATCATTCCCGGCAGATGGTCATCCAACCTCTGTTTAAAAACCTCCAAAGGAGACTCCGCCACTCTCCAATGCAGTGCATTCCACTTCCAAACAGCTCTTACTGTCAGGAAGTTCTTCCTAATGTTTAGGTGGAATCATTTCCTGTAGTTTGAACCCATTGCTCTGTGTCCTAGTCTCTGGAGCAGCAGAAAACAAGCTTGCTCCATCCTCAGTATGACATCCTTTCAAGTATTTAAACGTGGCTATCATATCCCCCTCTCAGCCTTCTCTTCTCCAGACTAAACATGTCCAGCTCCCTAAGCCGCTCTTCATAGGTCATGGCTTCCAGACCTCCCACCATCCTGGTCACCCTCCTCTGGACACGTTCCAGCTTCTCAACATCCTTCCTGAATTGTGGTGCTCAGAATTGGACACAGTATTCCAGATGAGGTCTGACCAAAGCAGAATAGATGGAACTATTACTTCCTTTCATCTAGACACTTTGCTCCTATTAATGCAGCCTAGAATCACATTGGCTTTTTTAGCTGCTGCATCACACTGCTGACTCATGTTCAGTTTGTGGTCCACTAAGACGCCTAGATCCTTTTCGCATGTACTGCCCTCAAGCCATGTGTCACCCATCCTGTATCTGTGCCTTTCATTTTTAGTGCCCAAGTGTAGTAGACTACATATCTCCCTGTTGAAATTCATTTTGTTAGTTTTGGTGCAGCTTTCTAAGCTACTGAGGTCATTTTGGATTCTGATCCTGTCCTCTGGGGTATTAGCTACCCCTTCTAATTTGGTGTCATCTGCAAACTTGATAAGCATACCCTCTATCCCCTCATCCAAGTCATTGATAAAGATGTTGAATAGCACTGGGTCCAGGACAGAACTTTGTGGCACCCCACTAGCCACTTCTCTCCAGGATGAAGAGGAGCCATTGGTGAGTACCCTTTGGGCTGGGTCAGTCAACCAATTACAAATCCACCTAACAGTTGCATTGTCTAGTCTGCAGGTTACTAACTTTTTTGCAAGAATGTCATGGGGGATCTTGTCAAAAGCCTTACTGAAATCAAGATACACTACATCCACTGCGTCCCTTTATTATCAAGTTTGTAACTCTATCAGAAAAAGAGATAAGATTAGTCTGGCATGACTTGTTTTTGAGAAATCCATGTTGACTTTTTGTGATCATGGCATTCCTTTCTAAGTGGTTACAGACTGTCTGTTTAATTATCTGCTCTAGAATCTTTCCTAGTATTGATGTCAGGCTGACTGGGCGGTAATTACTCAGGTCTTCTCCCCCTCCCCTTTTTAAAGATGGGGACAACATTTGCCCTCCTCCAGTCTGCTAGGACCTCTCTTGTTCTCCAGGAATTCTTAAAGGTTATTGACAGTGGTTCTGAGATTACTTCCGCCAGTTCTTTTAATACCCTTGGATGAAGTTCATCTGGCCCTGGAGATTTAAATTCATTTAAATTAAGAAGGTATTCCTGAACTACCTCTTTACCAAGTCAGCTGACCAACCAAGAATGACAATTGAAATATAAGTTAAAAAGTCCTCACTGTTGATTTTTTTAAAAAATGTATGCTTTGGTTTAGTCATAATTAGCATGATCTGGAATCCAAAGTGCCACATACACCTTTGGCATTTGAAAGAAAATTCATGCTAACTTTCTCTTCTAGCTACTGCTTGTTACACTGCATTGCATGCTGCTCAGGATAGTATCTTGACATCAAAAAATAGGTTTCCAGAGAGTTCCTGGGCTCTGGCATAATGGGATCCTGAAAACCTTCTGCACAAAAGCAAACAACTGTGTGCATGCATGTGAGATCCTCATCTAGCACAGATGTCAGTGCCTTGTGAATGAAATGGAGGACACTTGAATCTGTCAAGTTCTGAATGAGATTCTTACAAAAGTCCCATACCCACATGTGTAAGTATAATAATCTTATTCTGAGGATCAGGCAATTGGGGTGGTCACTCACATATGAAGTCCTTGTTTGCGACACTGAGAGTCACAGTTGGGCATAAAATCCATGTGATGTGCTGTGAGCAGCAACCCATAATCTAAGCCAGGAAAATACCTCACCCTGCCACTTTAGGGCAATGTACCTTCTCTGCTTGGACCACAAGTGGCTCCTCTTTTCAGCTTGATAATTTCAGCCAACAATGCAGCAACAGGAAAATTCATAGGAGATAGTTGTTACATACAAAGCACTTGTTATGAAAACATATCCAGTATAAGAAAATATTTGAGAAATGTTTTCTTGAGGTCTTGTTTATATCTCAATATACCAAAGGTAGGCAATCCTATAGCTGCTTTATGGCCCTAAATTAGTGACATCACTCATACTGGCCATATAGGTTCTGTACATGCACAAACATTAGATCAGCAATGCAGACAGATTTAGATCTAAGATCTAATGAGGGATGTTATGTGACTTCTGAATGAGGACTGCACTGGAAAAACACACCCAAACCTTCCAAAACAGTCTTATTGAGCAGGGCTCAAAACTTTTGCTTATTTTGTTCTTGAAAATGTCAAACGTTTTCGACTTCCAGTCTGGGACAGAGCGAGCGACGGCCATCTCAGAGGAGCGCTAGCTCCTAAAACTCCTGTTGCGGCTGAGGGGAGAAACAACGGAGTTGGTAAACTCCCTCAAAACCCTTGTAAAAAGGTCCCCAGGTGAGGGGATTCTGAAAGGTGCCATCAAAATTCGGCTCAATATGCGAGAATCGCTAAAAGAAGGAGCGATGGAGGGCTAGCGAATGCGATGAGCTTTAAGGTGGCTCCCAGCCACAGCAGGAAAAGCGTGGGGCGAGAGGCATACCCACGACATGCTGGAGAAGCCGCCAGACATCACAGAACCAGGAGAGAAGAAACATATTGAATAAGGTCCGTGAAGCTTGTTCTTGGGAGGCAGTCATCTCCCTCCAGCCTTTGTAGGCATTACCTTCAATTTAATAGTAGAATTATTTTGACCTGTCTGTCTGTTATTTGCTTGGCTTTAGTTTCTTAATTAAAATCAAGAATGAACAAGGCTTACTTTGGAACACTATTCCTTTTTTTATTTTTTATTTATAGTTTTTTTTCCTTTCTTCAGCCGGGTTATCTATCTATCTATCTATCTATAGTTTTCATGTGTCTCTTTTTCCTTTAGTATTAATCATTTTTTTCCCTCTTGAGGCACTTGCAATAGAAAATTTGATTGTTTCTTTTTATAATTTTTTAAATAATTTGATTGTTTCTTTTTATAATTTTCTTTTTCCTTCTCTTTTTTCTTTTTCTTGTTTTTTTCCTTTCTAATTTTTCTTTTTTATATTGTCTAACTTGGCTCTGCTGAGTCATAGGCTCTAAGTAATCCTGTCCTTGAAAAAGCCAAAAGCTGAAAGCACATTGCTGTTGCTGCTACAGGGCTGGAGAACTGCCAAGACACCTGGTCTTTTGATATAAACATAAATATAAACGTATGAAGTCCGGCTCCTGTAAAAGATTATGATGACCTTCTGACTAAATACATAATAAGTCCAGCAGCTATCAAATTTGGTATTTTGTGGTTACTGTCCTTTATATTTTTCACCATTGTGGAGACCATCTCATTTAATTTTATTATACCCGGTAATGTGTGTGTGTTTTTTAAAACCTTTTGTTATTGTTGTACTTTTTCCCCCTTTTCTTTTTTGGGAGTGATTTCCCCCACTTTCCTTCCCCCCCTCCTGTTTTTCTTTTCTTTCTTTTCTCTTTTTTCCTTTGGGTTTTTTTCCCCATTAAATTTCCTTAAATTTTTAATTTTTATATTTTTACAATTATATATTTCTTCTTCTTCTTTTTTCCCTCTCTACACTTATTTTTTTGTATATTCATTCCCATTGAACTCCCCCATTTTTGTTTTTTTCTTCCCCCCCCCTAAGGGCCCTTACCTTCTTCCATAAAAAAACACAGTTTTTCTTTTCCTTTTTATTCATCTTTCCCCCTTTTGTAAAACTACCTCCTCATATTTGGAGTGTATAGTTTTGAGTAGATATGAGTGAAACTTGTTTAATTGTTTAATCCTTTACCTCCTCCCAAAACAAGAAGGAGAAAATAGTAAGAAAGGAAGGAGATTGAGGAGGAAGGAAAGGGAAAGGAGCTGGGAGGGTAAGAGAAGTAAAGTTAAGTAATTATTGAAGATTAAAGAAAGTACGTAGAGGGTTTGTGCAAGTAAAGCTGGGGGCAGAAAAAGGGTGAGGGAGAGAAAAAGGGAGAAGAGTGTGATAGAAGAGAGATTGCCTAACGATTAGAAAAGGATTGAGAGAGAGAAGGTTTAAAAGGGGAAAAAAACATAAATTTAGGAAATTTAGGAAAAATAGAGAGTTAGAGAAGGAGAGGGAGTTAAGAAAGGAAAAAGGGAAGGAGAGAGACGGAAGAAAGAAGAAGAGAAGGGAAGGAGAAGGGAGGAAGGGAGAAGGAGGGGAGGAGTGAAAGAGGAAAGGAAAGGGATAAGGGAAAAAGAACTGAAGTAAGGGAATGAGCTGAAGAAGAAATAGAGTATAGAAAAAGAATCTAAATTAGAGTGATCCAGATTAGATTTGAAACAAAAGTGTAAGAGACAACCAGGATAGTAAAAAGGAAAAACACAATAAATAATAGAAAGAAAGATTGATAGAGGAAAGAAGAGAGGAAGAAGGGTGTAGAGATAGAGTAGAAGGAAGTATAAGATAGGGGAGGAGAAGGGAGAAGAAAAATATTACTTCAGACAAATATTGGTGCTGCAACATAAAACATGGCCTCTGGAATGAGAAGCAGAAATAAAGCATTTGATTCCTTGAACCTTCAAGGAAGGAGAGGCTCAACAGAAGAAGCTACACCACAGTACATGATGAAATTTATGGAGGAGATACAGGATTTTAGGAAAGATGTGACGGTCCAACTAGAAGATATCAGCACGAAATTTAATGCTCTCCATACTATACTAACTCAAACAAAAAATGAAGTAAGAGAAAATAGAGAAGATATCCAGTTAATAAGAAAGGATAATACTGATTTAAGAATGGAGCTGGAAGCAACACGAGATCAACTAGCACTAGCTGAGACAAGAGAAAAGGAAGCCTGGATCAGGCTTAGAGGTTTTAAGGAACTACCAAATGAAAACATCAAAAGAAGGATAATTGAACTGTTAGTGCAAAATTTAGAATGGACTGAAGAATAGGTTAATAGAGAGCTGGACTGGGTGTACAGACTAAAACCAACATTTGCAGCTAAGAGAAATCTCCCAAGAGATGTCATAAGTCAATGTGCAAGGAAAGTAGTAAAGGATTATATTATGGAAGTGCATTTTAATAAAGGTATCTACTATGAAGGAAAACTACTCATTCTATTGAAGGAAATCCCAACGAGAATTTTAAGAAAACGCAAAGATTACCATTTTTTGGTAGAGATATTGAAAAAAGAAAAAACTCTCTTCAGCTGGGATAAATTGGAAGGGATATTGTGTACATACAAAAAGGAAAAAATTTAAAATTGACTCCATTGAGAAGGCACAAGAGTTTGTAAGGAAGAACAAAAAGGACTTTGGACTACAACGGAAAAAGCAAAATGAACAAAATGACAGTAGAAATGACAACAAAGATGACACCCCCAGGAAGAAGAGCCCCTAAATGATAGCTTGCTGGACGTATGAGAATTGGTGTAGGAATTTATTTAATTGTCTTAATTGATATTGTGTGAATTGAATAAGAAAGGGAAGGTTAATTTGTTGATTTATAGTAAATAATGAAAGAGCCGCTAAAATCTTTTTCTTTAATACACTTATATAAATAAAATTATTGATAATATAATTGTTACTATTGTTACTCTATTAATTGAATTAGTTATATAGTAGAAATGGTAGGAATTAAACTTATGACTTGGAATGTAAAGGGACTAAATGCAGAGAAAAAAAGAAAATTAGTGTTCCATTACCTTAAAAATAATAAAGCAGATGTAATCTGCTTACAGGAAACTAAGATCAAAAAATCACAGGAATATATCTTAGAACAAAAAAGCCTAGGAGAAATTTTTATGTCATCAAATATAAAAAAGAAAAAAGGTGTGGTACTATATGTAAACCCGCGTTTAAAACCGACTTTGATTTTAAATGATGAAAAAGGAAGATATGTAATGGTGGAAATAACACTTGATACAACAAAACTATTAGTAATGGGTATCTATGTTCCTATAGAAGAAAAGTCTAGCTTTTTCAGAGAATTAAGAAATAACATTGGGCAAATGGATTATATTAATTGGTGCCTTTTAGGTGACTTTAATGGGGTGGTAGAGCCTAAATTGGATAGATATACAGAAAAAACTGCATAAAATGTAAATATTAAAAAATACCAAGGGAAATTATCTAAGGAATTTTTTGACATTACAGAAGAACTGCAATTAATAGACATCTGGAGCTATAAAGAGGGTGATGCTAAAGATTATACTTATTACTCAGATGTATATTGCTCGTTCTTGAGGATTGATATGATTTGGACCAGTGTGAATTTAGCAAATACGGTTAAAAAATTAGATATTTTACCTAAACCCCTATCGGATCATAACCCGGTACAGATAACAATAAAAAGTAGTAAAGGCACAAGTAATTGGAGGATAAATGAACTCTTGCTAACAAAAGAAGTAGTTGAAGACTGTAAGAAGAAATTAAAAGAGTTCTTTGAATTAAATTTAAATAAAGAGGTAGATAATAATGTGGTCTGGGATATGGGAAAAGCAGTAATGAGGGGAATCCTTAAGAACTGGAATGTAATAATTAATAGGAAAAAGCAAGCAAAACGGAAATTAATATTAGATGAAATAAAATTAAAAGAACAGGAATTGATGAAAACCCCAGATAACAAGAATGTTAAAAAGCAAATTAAAATTTTACAAGACCAATTAGCCATGATTATGACAGATGAACTAAAGAAAAAGTTAGATTTTTTAAAACAAAGAAATTTTGAGTATGGTAACAAACCAGGCAGGTGGCTGGCCTATAAGCTGAGGAAAAAAAGAGCTAAAAGGTTAATAATGAAAATGAAAAACGGGAGACAGGGAAATAACGGATGAGATACAAATACAGAAAACATTTCACAATTATTTTAAAACAATTTATAGAAAGCCAGAGACCTCATTAATAAAGATAGATGATTATATTAGGAAATGTGATATTAGTAAAGCTACAGATATGCAAAAAAAGGAACTGAACAAAGACATAACGATAGAAGAAATAGCAGATACAATAAGGAGAATGAAATCAAAGTAAACCCCAGGACCTGACAGCCTGCCAGCAGAATATTATAAAAATTTTCAAGCAGAATTAATTGTACCTTTCTCAATGGTACTAAAGGATATCCTAGAAAAGAATATAATCCCTAGTAGTTGGAGAGAAGCAAATATAGTCCTAATTCCGAAAGAGGGACGAGATAATCTACAAATAAAAAATTATCGCCCTATATCATTAATTAATGAGGATTACAATTTTTTTACAGCCATACTAGCCAACAGACTCAAATCCTTTCTGCAAGATTATATACAAAATGATCAAAACGGTTTCTTCCCCCGAAGACAGATAAAAGATAACATTAGATCGGTAATTAATATATTAGAATACTTATATTATCACACTGAAATTAAAGGGGCTCTATTTTTTTTAGATGCAGAGAAAGCCTTTGACAACTTAAATTGGCCCTTTATGTTAAAAACACTAGAAGATATAAAAATTGGGCAAAATTTTTGTAAATGGATCCAAATTTTATATAAGGAGCAAAAAGCCAGATTAATAATAAATGGAAAATTAACGGAAGAGTTAAATATTGAGAAAGGTACTAGGCAGGGATGTCCTTTATCCCGTTTGTTATTAATTTTAGTACTAGAAGTTTTAATTAATGAAATAAGAAAAGATAAGGAAATTAAAGGGCTCAAAGTGAAGAAAGAAGAATACAAGGTAAAGGCATTCGCAGATGACTTTGTAATTATCTTAGAGGAACCAATAAAGGGAGTTGGGCAATTAATGGAGATAATGGAAGAATTCGGAAAATTGGCTGGATTCAAAATTAATAAAGAAAAAAACCAAGACGTTAGTGAAGAATCTAAACAAAAACGAAAAAGTTGAACTGGAAAAAAGATCAAAATGTGAAATAGTAAAAAATTAAGATATTTAGGAATAAACTTGACAACTTACAATCAACACTTATTTGATAACAATTACGACATAATATGGAAAGGCATTAAAAAAGACTTAAATAGATGGGATGGTTTGAACCTATCACTGTTAGGTAGAATAGCAACTATAAAAATGAGTGTTTTACCAAAATTAATGTTTCTCTTCCAATCAATACCAATAATTATATCGAATAAAATTTTCAAAAGTTGGCAAACAGATATGAATAAATTTTTATTGGCTGGAAGAAAACCTAGAATTAAATGGAAGGTATTAGTAGATGATAAAAAAAGAGGTGGATTGGGCCTACTGGACTTGAGAATTTATTTTGAAGCAGCATGTCTCTCTTGGTTAAAGCAATGGATATTATTGGAGAATAGAAGAAATTTAGAACTAGAGGGGTTTGAGTTTAAATTAGGCTGGCATGGGTATTTAGGATACAACAAGATAAAAATAAAGACTTTAAAAATCATGTGATAAGAAGATCGTTATTCAGAATTTGGGAAAAGTATAAATTTAGAATATGCCCGAAAATCCCAGGATGTTTGTCACCCCAGGAAGCCTTTTGTAAAAATGAATTAAGAGATTATAACTGGATAACCTACAAAGAACTTATGGTGAGAAGGGGAGACACATGGAAAATTAGAGAATGGCAGGATTTAACAGCAGCAGGTTTTCAAATACCATGGTTAACATACTACCAGATTAGATCTAGAGTGAAAGAAGATTTAAGACAAAGACAATATGAAGGAGAAACCTCGGAGTTTGAAAAGTTATTGTAATAAAAACTTATTAGTAGACTCTATAAATTGGTATTAAAATGGAATACAGAGGATGAACAAATAAAACATTGTATGGTAAACTGGGCTAGAGATATTGGACATAATATTCTTTTAGAGCAATGGGAAGATATCTGGAAGAGAGGTCTGAAATTTACCTGCTGTTATAATTTGAAGGAAAATTTCTATAAATTAATGCATAGATGGTATATGACACAATCTAAATTAGCAAAAATGAGGAAAGACAGATCTCCGCAATGTTGGAGATGTAAGGCACATAAAGGCACATTCTACCACATGTGGTGGGATTGCAACAAAATAAGAAGATTCTGGTTAAAAATAAATAAAGAAATAGAGAAAATTACAGATATAAAGTTAGGCCTGAGACCTGAACTATACCTGTTAAACATGATTAATTTAGAAAACTCAAAAGAAAAAGAACATAGATACTTAGTACTCTATCTGGTTACGGCAGCAAGATTGGTGGTAGCTAAAAATTGGAAGAGCACATGTGCCCCGTTAAAATCAGATTGGCGGGAGAAGGTATTCGAATTGGCTAAATTGGACAAGTTAACAAATTGGATGAAGAAGAAAACGACGAAAGACTATGTAAAGATTTGGGAACCGTTTATAAAATATTACAAACAAAAAGAGGGAATATAAGTGTTCTTGGCTTTTATAGTTAGGCAAGCAGTCAGAAGGTTTATATGATTAAAGTTTTCTTTCTCTTTCTCATTGTTGTATTTGTTATACATGTGGTAATGGATTAAATAAATGGAGATAGTTAAATAATGTAGCCACAAGGGAACATAATTACCTAACAAAGTGTAATTATTTAACAAAAATTATTGGCTTCAAATTTGGTTACAGTGAACAATTATTGTAGAAGGAAGGTAATGTTAGAGCAACAAGATTAAAGTTAAACAAATGCGAGAAAATGGTAATAATGGTTGGTACAGGAGGCTGAATTTATAAGTGTAATATATAGTCAAACAAGAACAAGCGGGAAGTCTTTTGATAATTTATGTGTATATGTATATAGGGATAGGTGATTGTTATGTTGTTATTGTCGTTGTTTTCCCATTTTCTTTCTTTCTGTTTCTTGTTTCTCTTTTCTTTCTTTCTTTTTCTTTTTTTCTTGTTATGTATTTGAATCGGATGAATAGGAATATTCTATTGTTAAAGTCTTTGTCTTATTGTCATATGATGTATGTTATGATCATTTAATAAAATTATATTAAAAAAATTAAAAAAAGAAAAAAGAAAATGTCAAATGTTTTCTCCCCACTGGGCCAGATTATGCAAATGTTTTTATTTTTGGAGTTTGTGAACTTTTTGGAGAAATTTCACAAAGTATTTTTAGACCAAATACAAGAGGGTTTGAAACAAAACCACTGCACTTTGCACAAAACAGCAAAAAAAGGAAAAAAAGGCAGTGATCTTTTCACTGATGCAGACAAAAAACCTCATGGTGGATGACATTTTTTTCAATGGGGTATCCCATCATGTTGTGATAACCTTTCTTTTTAAGGATGAGAAAAATTGTGAAAATGTTTACAATGGAGACATATACTTTTATCATTACCATGGAGACGTACTAAACTGACTAAAGAACGAAACTCAAGTAACTTTAGATTACCTCATTACCAAAATTAAATTACATTAAAAATGGATAAATGAATGGAATTTACAATTCTTTTGAGTTTAGAAGCTGAGATGTTTTAATAATATATTAACAAATTTTTTAAAAGCAGCAGACAGACAAGGAAACGCTTTGGGCAGTAATTCTCAGGGGGAATGTTATTGTTTATTTTGCTCTAACTTCAGAGAGCATTTCTTGGAAACTATTTTTTGTGTGGGTGTTAAAAAGTGAGTGTTCCATGAGGACACAGAGTTAAGATTAGCTCAATGTTGTCAGCAGTACAACCACATGAAAGTTACAAGTCACTTATTATTCAAATTACATTACCACAAATATATTCAAATGATACTGTAAACCTAATGCAAAACCCAAAGATGTGACTTTGGGCTTTTCATTAGATTCAGAATTAAGAATAAAGCTCTATCTTTTAATGTATTCCATATAAAATAAATGAAACCTATAAAGCTACATATAGAAACTCTCATAAACTTCCTCAGATTAACAAAAAAAATTGAGACATGTACATTGACTTGGAATAGTTTCCTTGTATTTTAAAAAATATGTCCAGAGGACTTTGCATGCTGTTTGTACCAAATTCTGGGTATGCAAAGGAAAGGGATATCATAGTACCTTTGAGACTGAGAGAAAGAAAGTTGAAGCATAAGCTTTTGCAGACTGAATCGACTTGAAGTACAACCTTCTGTCTCTCAGTCTCAAAGGTGCTAGATAGAGTATACATCCCTTTGCATACTAATCCCGACTAACACGACTATATCTTTGAATTCTGGGTACAATCCCTGATTACTTATAAAATTATTTGTATCTTCTCTTTTGGCTCTTTAATGTCATCCATTTCTGTGTTTTTAGAGGAGCTTACTAAAATGTTTCTGAACTGCTATCATCACAAACATTACCCATATTCTCTGGGTAGAGCAGATGAATTTACTTAAAATGGCAGCCAGTGGATATGCTCCAGTGGAACATTCCACAGGAATGGTTACTACAAATCTTCACTGTGCCGCCATTTTTATGAGAAGATTTAGACTTCGGAGAGGATGTTTCAATGACTATCTCTGCCTTTTTGCTCTGCTCATGCACAAAGCAAACCAGGCGGTAATTATTTCTACTGTTGAGGAGGAGGCAGTGAGTGGTGTAGAGCAGACAAATGATACATTTGCTTCCTCATTTACCATGAGGGTGCAACAGCAAGCCAAATACAAGGCTTCCTCAAGGAAGGGCTCTCTTACCTGGCTTCTCCTGACCTCACTGTGCCACTGCAATAAGTTGGCACCATACCTCCAACTCTCTTTTTTTAAGGAAAATGCAGGGAACACACAGAGACAAATAAAACAAATGAAATTAAATACCGTATATTCTGGCATATAAGACGACTTTTGAGCACTCAAAAGTGCCCTCCAAAATTGAGGGTCATCTTATACTCCGGATATACTTTTGCTTCACCTGCCTACCTATCTCCTGCCTCTTCGCAAACGGAGCGAAGAGGCAGGAGATGGGGCAGGAGGGTGAAGCAAAGTGTTTTGCAGTTCATTCGCCTCCCTCCTCTGCCTTCTCCCCCTTTGGGGAGCAACGGAAGACAGAGGAGGGGGCGAAAGTTGCGGTTTGCCGCAGCCACCACTCGATCGCCTATGCAGCGGCCGAGGCAAACCGCTAGATTTGCCCCTTTCCCCCACCTTCCTTGAAGGTGGAGGAAAAGGGCGAAAATGCCCCGTTTGGCTCTGCGGCCCTGATCCCTCCTTCTGGGCTCCATTCCGAAGGGAGCCAAGGCAGGGCAAGTGGGGCTGCTGAGCCAAACCGCTAGATTCGCTCCCTCTCCCCACCTTGGAGGAAGGTGGGGAGAAGGAGCAAAGAAGCCCTGTTTAACTCTGCAGCCCCGATACCTCCTTCTGGGCTCCCTTCTTTCCTCACTTTCAATGGGCTTTAAATGCTGTTCTTTCAATTTGGAAGGACAGGAAAGGCTGTAGCCACTACGGATCCCTTCCTTCCTCACTTTCAAAGGGCTTTAAATGCTGTTCTTTCAATTTGGAAGGACAGGAAAGGCTGTAGCCAATGAGCATCCCTTCCTTCCTCACTTTCAATGGGCTTTAAATGCTGTTCTTTCAATTCGGAAGGACAGGAAAGGCTGTAGCCACTAAAGATCCCTTCCTCCCTCACTTTCAACGGGCGTTAAATGCTGTTCTTTCAATTCGGAGGACAGCAAAGGCTAGGTGGGGAGAGCGAGCGAAGATGCCAAGTTTAACTCTGCAGCCCCGATGCCTTCTCCTGGGCTCCTTCGGAAGGGAGCCCAGAAGGAGGGATCGGGGCTGTAGAGCCAAACGGGGCATGTTGGCCCCTTCTCCCCACCTTCCTTGAAGGAGGGGAGAGGGGGCGAATCTAGGGGTTTGCCGCGGCCGCCCCCGCTTCCCTCGCCTTGGTCCCCTTCGGAAGAGCCAAGACAGAGGGAAGGGGGCTGCTGAGGCAAACTGGGCATTTTTGCCCCTTTCCTCTACCTTCGAGTCCAGTTTGCCTGGAAGGCTGAAGAAAGGGGTGAATGTTGCCCTGCCAGCTGATCCTGTTCGCTATCCCAACTCACGAGGAGATCCTCGTGAGTTGGGAAACAAAGAGGATCAGCCAGCAAGGCTCTCCCAGCCAGCCAGCCAGCCAAATTGGGGTGTGTGTGGTCTTATATGGCGAATATATGCCTAAGCCTAGATTTTTGGCTGGAAATGGGGGTGGTGGTCTTATACGCCCAGTCGTCTTATACGCCGAAATATAGGGTAAATGTGCCCTTGTTGAAACTGCAAGATCGGATTTTTGGGGGGTCAATTTTAACACTGGTGTGTTGTGCTGATGCCTTCATGCAGACTGCTTGAAAAGACCTGGAAAATTCTAGCCCTGCCACTGAGCTAGAGGAAGGTGCTATCTTGAAAACCAAAAACCATCCCATTACCCCAAGGAGACTAAGTACAGGGCAAGGTGATTCTTTAGCCTTGGTGTTTTGTAGGTCATGAGGGCTCACACTGAATGTTGCCCGCTTTTGCCTTATATTAACTATGTCTATAAGCTTTAAAATGCTGTCACCCTCAAAGATGGGTAAATTAACTGAATTTGACATTGGATGGGAGGAACCTCTGCCCCCAATTGGCAAAAAGCAAAATGGCAGCTTGATTTGTTTGCAGTGCAATATACTTGTTTGGCAGGGGAAGGTGGGAGGGATTTTGGAATTAAATGGTAACAGAAGCAAATGCGGTTTGTTTCAATTTTCATTTTTAACTGAAAGACAAAAAGCAAACTTCCTAAATAAATATTTTTGTTTCATTTTAGTTTTGTTTTCATGTTTCCTACCTGAGAAGATTTGGCAAACTTCTGACTATATTCCTTTTCAATCTGCTTCAACCTGCTGTTGGCCTGAAAGATACACACACAGACACACAAAAAGGAAACCAGATTATCTCAGATGAAGAACGTGTACAGACATTTTGCCACTGACCCCTTTTGCCTGGCACCTCGTCTACATGCCTATCACTAAGCAGCTGGGAGCTCTGCCAATTCCAACGCCCTTTTGTGGCAGCCAAAAAATCGCTAGGGCTTGCCTTTGATCTAGGGCCAACTATTCATCACTTGAAAGAGCGGGAGGGGGTGAGGGAGGAGAATAGTACCTCTGCTGCCAATTATTAGAAAAACATAAAGGCCTCTGCGGATTAAAAAAAAAAGCGGAGGGGGGAGGAGAGAAAGAGAGTGAGTGAGTTAGTTTATCAGGATGACTTCATCTCTGTAAGAAGGAAAAAAAGGAAGGGAAGAAAAAATCATAAGCTCCACTGGAGGCTGTGAAGGTACAATGTGACTACTCTATGATTTTGTGTGCCAGCTGTTGCCTGCAAGTTCCTTTTGTTATATTCTTACACTTTTATTTTTGAAAAAAAAAAACCCTAAAAGCTGGATGCTATTAAAGTAAAAAAATCCAATATGCTACAGAGCCGTTTGGACTCTCTTTGACCCACACCACGCTCTCTCTCCCCCTCTCTCTAAGCTTATCTTTCACATCTCAAAGATAAGGCATAAAGCAATCTGGAAATAGGGGTTCTTTGTTGTTTCCATATCACATGCAATTGAGAGGGTAGTGTTCCTGAAATTCATTTCACATACAGAAAAAGTTCTCTATATTTTCCCACCTTACTTGGACCATAATTTTGAAAAAAATTTTTTTTAATAACCCAGTTCCAACAGACATCTCTCATAGTTCATTACATTCAAACAACTGCTTTCTGTTTTTCTGCTTCTGGATACAAAATGTAAAACCCTACAATCTAAGAAAGCATTTTTGGGTAATATGGTGCACTGGCTATGTCTCAAATGGACTGCCCTGTTTTCCTATATAGAAGGGAAGCACTTAGTGCACCATGCCATGGACAATCACTGTCCTAATGTGGGACGGTTTTCTTTATGAAAAGGAACAAGCAGCTTTTGACAACGCCCACTTACTGAGAGAAATGTAAGAAAACATAATCATTCAAAGCCACTGATTCTGTGGCTAAAGCTATGATCTCACTTCTGTGCTGTTCTGCAGCTGCAAGTCAGAATTAACTTCTCTGAACTAAATATAAAGGAGAAAGTACCTTAGTCTGTGCCAGAAAAGAATTTCACTGATGCCAAAAGAACACTGTGCAGGTACAGCAGACCACCCACAGGTGACCAAGGAGTCAGGGCTTAAAGAGGCCCTTCAGAATTTGACAGACATAAATAGGGGGACGTATATAATAAGATAGTATTCATAATAACAGATTAATTTCTCCAGAAAGTCATGTTAGTCTTTTGCAGTAAAAACAACAAAGAATCTTGTAGCTTCTTAAACACTTACACATTTACTGTGGCATAAGTTTTTGTGAACTCATCTACTACTTCCATCAGATCACTAGAGGGTTATCCTTTGCTGGCAAACGTATTATGTATATGCATGGATGTAGAGAGAGAGAGAAAAATAGGAGGAATGCCAGAAGGAAAAGAATGGCAAGCAATACAGACTGTGATAACTGTGTTAACTGTGCATACAATAGTTGAGTGACCATTCCCAAAGCAGTTTGATGATAACACCAACATCAGGACATTGAAAAACCAATTGACACCTCTAGTGGGATAAAAACCTGCTATTCCTATTCAGGCCACAGGCAACAGAACTGAACTCCTTGGACATGTTAATTCAGCAGCATACACTAGATTTCCCCTTTGTTCAGATACTTTCAGATCAGTAGCAGTGGGTCCTAGCAGGTGAAAATGTTTTTCTTCTCCACAGTCTGTGACACACACAATGGTTATCTTGTCCCTGCGCAGTGCATCTTTCGGAAACTTCTAGAATGTTACATAAAGTGTTTTGGCTGATGCTTTGTCAGTTCCTGGATTGTGCTGGGATTTGAGGCCAATCTTGCCCTTTGGGCTCGTTGTCCCACTGGCATCCTTAAACCTGCCTGACAGAGCTTCTTCCTTGAAGTCTGTACCAGCTTCAGGCCCCTTGAAGTCTGTACCAATCCAGGATTCATCTTCTTCAAAGTCTGTGCTGGCCTTAGCCTCCATCCACCCTCCAGTCAAGGCTTCCCTGGCTGGGTCAGCTTCCATCCCTTTGAAGCTGAAGATTTCTTCACTGCCTGAATCCATCAGTTGTTCTTCCTGTCAGCATCCACCTACTCCTGGTTGGTACCTAGACGTCAAGATGAAGTCGATTGCCTGGCAGCACAAACATAAGAAAAAGAAGAATACTAAGGTAATAAACAACTCCTTGAAGTGTCTACTGTACAAGTGGTTTCCAATGTTACCTCTTGGACTACACCAGTCTCCCAGTCAGTCCCAGCTATAATTGTCCCCTACTCAAAGTGAACCCCCTCTTTGAGAGTGACAAGTGCCTCTATCTTTCTGCAGAGGATGTAGAGGTGACTTCACTTACACAGCAACCCCAGATCGCTTTGAAGAATGTTTCAGAAGGTGAAATCCTGGAGTCTTCACCAATTGTGAGGGTGTCTCTTTCACCCCATACTGTGCAACTATCTACCCTAGAGCTTCCTGCCTAAATACATCTTCCTCATTTGCCCTTTCCTCTGTGCAGACAGTCTTGCTGTGTTTGTTCCAGTTTGCGGTCTTCCCTTTCCTGGTCTGACTTCTCTTCTTCCACCTTGAGTAGCCGGGCTCGAAAGTTGTGTCAGTCTTGATATTCTTGATATCATGGCCATCGATATCATCACAAGCATATCTGCTTTGATCGGAGATGTTTGATGTTGAGTTTGACTGATTCATCCTATTGTCGGTATCTAAGTTCCCCCTCGACAGAGGGACAATACTTGTGTAATTATGAGTAGTCTCCTCATATGTACCACTATAGGAATGAGGGTTGCTCCAAGTATTGTTAGGGTCACAGATGATCCCGCACTGCTGGGGACCATCTTGCAGCTACCATGTCTGTTTTTCCTGTGGTACAGCCTGCCCCTATTGCCATCTCTCTTCCACAGGCAGCTCAGTTTGCCCCTGGAGCTCACTCTGCTGTTGCAGTTCAGGAGCTTCCACTAGTGGTTCAGCAGGACCCTACCCTTTCCAAGGCCCAACTGCTCCAGTCTACTTCCAGCAGGCATCTCAAGCTGCTCCACCAATGGCTGTCACTTAATCTGCACACGTTGACCTTCCCTTGGCACAAGCCCTTCTTTGATCACCCTCAGCTGCCTCAGTGTCATCCGGCTCTGGGTCTGATTCTGAGTTGGTTGATATTCCTATTCGCAAGTCTCCACTGGTGTTGTTGGGAGAAGCTAACCCTTCTTCACACCCACAATGTATGAGCATTTGTGGATCAAATGATGAAGATGGCAAGGGCACTGGACCTGTTGGTGATGCAGTCACATACGCAAATCGATGATTCTATTTTCCACCGGGTCTAAGCTTAGGCTCCAGTCTCGTAGACTCTGCCTATGCTTCCATACCTTTTTCAGATCGTACGCAAATCATGGGTGAACCCTTCCTCTATACCTTCCATATCCAAGAAGACACAGGCTTTATATAAAGTACAAGATTCTGACATTGCTTTGCTGGGACAGCATCTGAAGCCAAACTCAATCATCATTGACACAGCTCAGTCTTGAGCATCCCAATGATTACACTTGACACTGGCTGATAAAGAAGGCAAAAAGTTGGATTCGATGAGCAGAATGTTCTATTCTTCCACTACCCTCTTCTGTAAAATTTCCAACTACCTTGCCTGCATGGGCACATAACAGCAGCTGCTCTGGGAGAAGTTGACTCCTTTCCTGAACAAGCTAGGGGAGGAGGACTATTGAGTGGCATTGTTTCTCCAGTCTGAGGGTCATAAATTGGTTGGGCAACAAATTACCCGTTGCATCACATCGTGAACTGTAGAAGGAAGGCTCTTATTGGGACTGTCTCTCCTCAAAGACATGCTTGGCTCAGGTCTTCAGGCCTTTCCAATCAGGCCCATGCAGTAATTGAGGACCTCCCTTTTGATGAGGTGGGCCTGTTCCATGCTGAGACTGATACCAAGTTTGAACATACACAGAAGATGTGGCCCACTGTTGAGAAGTACGGTTTCAACTCCTTGTTCAGTCTGTGTCAAAGCCCCTGTCTACCTGGTACAGTTACGGCTCAACACTGAAGGAAGCATGGTTAAAGCCCACCCCGAATACAGTCCCATCATACTCTTCTGTTACCTTCCTCTGTTGTGCTACAGCTTCTACTGCTCCTAAGTTCAAGTCTGCCCATTCTAAGAAGCGCTCTGGCAACTACTCCAAGTATCACCTTTGACTTCTACCAGGATGACCACTTTGCTCCCGTTGTATTGCCAACATCTATACCTTTTCACAACAGGGTGCAGAAGTTCCCCCATGCTTGGGCCTCCATCACCTCCAATTCATGGGTTCTCAATATCATCGCAAGAGGTTATGCCTTTGAGTTCTGAAGAAATCCTCCCTCAGGTGTCTACTGATCCACCTTCCTTCTGCTACACTGTTATAAGAGGTGGAAACTCTCCGGCAAAAGGGTGCTATCAAACCTGTCCCACCATCTCAGCTGCACCAGAGGTTCTTTTCCCAGTACTTCATTGTAACCAAGAAGGGTGGATACGTCCGTCTGATACGGAATCTTTCGGGTATGAATTATTACATCTGTCCAAGACACTTGAGTATGGTGACCTTGGCTTCCATTCTTCCTCTGATGCACAGAGGAGATTGGTTTGCGACCCTGGACTTGAGGGGCACTTACATCCATGTTTTGATCTGCCCATCCTGTTGGAGGTTCCTCTGTTTCACAATAGGCCACCGGGCTTATTGGTTTCTGATTTTACCCTTTGGTCTCAGTACCGCCCCTCATGTGTTCATGAAGGTCATGGCAGTGGTGGTAACATTCTTATGGCAGCAAGGTGTTGTCCTCTTATCTGTATACAGATGATTGGTTGATTGTGGCTCATACCAGGCAACAGCTTCTGTCGGACATCGACCATACCTTGTGCCTTCTTGATCATCTTGGCCTCATTCTAAATCAAGAGAAGCCTTTGTTGCTCCCAACCCAAAGAATTGGATTCATTGTGGTGATTCTAGATTCCAAGGCCCAAGCGACCTTTTTCTCCAATGACAGATTCTTAGCTCTCTGTTGATTTGTCCTCCGCTGCCTCCGCTACAGGTGGCTCAGGTCCAGAGACATCCTTGTAGCTCTTGGTTACATGGCATCCACCATGTTCATAACTCCACATGCAAGGCTCTAGATGCAGCCTCTGCAAGCTTGGCTCCTCTCTTGGTTTTGCTTGCTTTGAGACTCCCCCAAGAAATGGCTCACCATAACGAGGTCCATCCAATGCTTTCTGAGGTACTGGTTGAATGCAGCCCACATTCAGAAGGGAATCTCTTTTCTTTCTCCTCATCCTCAAGCTTTTGTCACCATCGATGCCTCGCTGATGGGATGGGGAGCCCATCTCAGTCTCACCATACAGGGCAACTGGTTGTCAACAGAACAGGCCTTCAGATCAGTGTGTTACAGATGTTGGCGGTGGGAAAGGCTTTCCATTCCTTCGAGGCTCTCCTTTGAGGCAAGGTGGTACAGCTGCTAACCAACAACACCATGATCATATATTACCTCAACAAAAAAGGCAGCACCAGATCCATGACTCTCCTCCGCTTCACCCTACGACTGTAGGAGCGGTGCACTGAGAGAAATATCATTGTCTCAGCAGTCCATTTTCCCAGGAAAGACAATACCCTAGCAAACACTTTAAGCAGGTCATCAAACTTGTCCCATGAGCGGACGCTCCATCCTAAGTGTTTGTACTGATTTTCTGTTGTTGGGGCAAGCTGGTGGTGGATCTGTTAACATTATTATTATTATTATTATTATTAAAGTTTATTTCTAGAGCGCTGTCGGTGTACACAGCGCTGTACAAAGACAATCAGGTTAAAACAAAATGAAACCTGCCGAAGGCATACAATCTAAATAAAATAGGCAAAATAATAAAAATCAATTAAAACAAGGATAATTACAACAGTTAATAACAAACATCCACAGTAAACCCAAGTGACAGAAAAAATAAATGTATATGAGATAAATCCAGGGAATGCCTTCCTGAACAAGGTGGTCTTTAACTCAGATTTAAAAGTGGACAAAGAAGTAATGGCCTGTATTTGAGGGGGAAGAAGGTTACAGAAGTGAGGGGCGGCAAGCGAGAAGGGACGAATCCGGGATGGAGCAGTGGAGATCCTAGGTTGGGACAGTAGGCCTTGAGTACTAGAATGAAGGGTACGGGTGGGAATATAAGAAGAGAGAAAGTTAGATAAATAAAGAGGGGCTAGCCCATGCTGGGCTTTGAAACTTAGCAACAAAAGCTTATATTGCATACGGAAAGGAAAGGGAAGCCAGTGAAGAGATAACAGCAAAGGGGAAACATGGTCAAAGTGGTGAGCAGAAGTAATGATGCGGGCGGCCGAATGTTGAACAGAAATTAAAGGATGAAGATGAGAAACAGGAAGCCCAGCTAAAAGGAGATTACAATAATCTAATTGGGAGACCCCCAGAGCGTGGACCAAAGTCTTGGCAGTGGAGGCCGAAAGAAAAGGACCTATTTTGGCGATGTTGTAAAGGAAAAATCTGCAGACTTTGGCTGTGGCCTGAATATGGGGAATAAAAGGCAGTGAAGAATCAAAAATAAAACCGAGACTGCGGTCTTCCTGGACCGGATGAATAGAAATGTTGTCAACAAAAACAGAAAAAGAGGATTGAAGGGAGGACTCAAGTGGAAAGACAAGAAGCTCCATCTTGGACATATTGAGCTTCAACTGCCGATGATGCATCCAGAGAGAGACAGCTGAAAGACCTGAAGAAACTTGCTATTCAAGCCCTGAAGAAAGATCAGGGGTGGAAAGATACAGTTGGGTGTCATCAGTGTACAAATGATAGGAAAAACCGAAAGAACTAATAAGTTTTCCTAAAGAAAAGGTATAAAGACAGAACAATAGGGGACCCAAAACAGAGCCCTGGGGAACTCCAACAGATAAGGGTACGGGAGAAGAGATCTGACCACCTGTGACTACAGCAAAAGATCTATCTGACAGATAAGATTTAAACCAGTTCAGAACTGAGTTCGAGAACCCAATGTTAGAAAGTATATCAACTAAAAGACAGTGATCCATGGTGTTAAATGCCGCAGATAAATTGAGGAGGATAAGCACAGAACAGAAACCATTTGCCTTGGCCCGTAAAGATCATTAGAGATCTTTGTGAGGGCCATCTCAGTGGAATGTCGTGGGTGAAAACCAGACTGAAAAGGATCGAGGATGGAGTTGGCTTCGCGAAACTCAAGGCAGAGGGAATAAACAACCCGTTCCAAAACCTTAGAAAGAAAAGGGAGAAGAGAGATTGAGTGATAACTAGACAAAGAAGAGGGGTTAAGAGAATATTTTTTTTCAAAATAGGGGAAACAAGAGCATGTTTAAAGTCAGAGGGAAAAGAAGCAGTAGAAAGAGAAAGATAAAAGAAAGAAGTGAAAGAAGGAAGGAGGGGGCTACAGAGATTAAGAGACAAGGGGGAATTGGATCAAGAGAACAAGTTGTAGGTTCGGAAGAGTGCAGCAAGATAGAAAGTTCATCCAGAGAAACAGGAGGAAACACAGAGAATTGATTAGTCGACGGTTCCAAAAGATTAATGGGGGAAAACAAGTTAGGAAGAACTATTTCAGATCTAATAGTAGTGATCTTAGTGATAAAGCAATTGGCAAAGTCAGTAGGGGAAAATAATGAAGAAACGGGGTGGGGGGAGAAGGTTTTAGCAAGGTGTTAAAGCAGAAAACAGCCGCTGCGGGCGCCTCTCGTTGGCGCAGATCAATGATTTAAAGTAGTCCTGTTTTGCCATGGACAAGGCGGATGTGAAAGATAAAAGAACAACCTTATAATGAATAAAATCGTCCCGCTCCCTAGACTTTTTCCAAAGACGTTCGGCTGCTCGAGAGCATGACTGGAGGATCCTAACTATGGGAGTAAGCCAGGGCTGAGGCCTGTTCGTACAGGAGGACACACAAACAGAAACAGGGGCAAAACTATCAAGAATTGAAGAAAGAGTGGAGTTAAATCAAGACATCGCTGAGTCAGCGGAGTCCCCAAGAGAGAGGGAAGAGAGGGAGGAATCCAAAGACTGACTAAGATCACAGTTAATAGACTGAAGATCGCGAAAATGGTGTTGAGCAGTATGGCGAGGAAATGCGGTATAGGTAAGAGTAAAATAAATTAAATGATGATCAGATAATAGAAAATCAGATGCCAAGTAGTCAGAAATGATACACTTGGTAGCAAGAACTAAATCAAGGCAGTGACCAAGAGAATGGGTTGAAGAAGTAGAATGAGGTTGAAGGCCAAAAGAAGCTAGAAGAGAACTAAAACGAGATGCTGAAGGATTACTGGGGTTGTCCAGGTGGATGTTAAAGTCGCCTAAAATCAATGTAGGTACTTCATCAGATAGAAAAACTGTCAGCCAAGACTCAAAGTCTGACAGGAATTGAGTAGCAGAACCAGGAGGGTGATAGATGACTGCAACCTGGAGTTGTAAAGGAAAAAGGAGTCTGATGGAATGAAATTCAAATGAGGAGAAACAATAACTAGGAGGGAAAGAAAGATCTTGAAACTGGCAAAATTTGGACAGTAATATACCGACCCACCTCCTCGACCCTCAGGGCGGCTAGAGTGGGTTAAAGAGAGACCGCCAAAAGAAAGGGCAGCAGAGGTAGCAGTGTCATGGGATGGGAGCCAGGTTTCAGTTAGAGCAAGGAGGTGAAATGAACTGGAAAGAAAAGGTCATGGATTGCAGTCGCTTTTGAGACTGCAGAACGACAGTTCCAGAGTGAACAGAATAATGGGAGCTGAGAAATGAGAAGGGGTCGAATAGGAATAAGATTAGGGGAAATACATGGAGCCATGGAAAAATAAGGGTTAGGTGCCCAATGATCAATAAATGAAAAGTGACAATAATAATAACAAAAAGATAACAACAGATAGTACTTGATGACATTGCCTGAACACCACTGTTGCTGGTTCCGCAGGTCCCCCAGCTGTCTAGCCCTCAGCTGACTCTCCTCCTGTTCTTCCAAGGGAGAGGGAGGGGTGAGGAAGAGCCCTTTTAAAGCCAAAGGCTCCAGACCACACCCCTCTAGCTGCCGGCCAGCTGCTAGTCTATCAGCTCCAGATGTTAAAGAAAGAGAATGAAGCAGAGCGTCCAGGCAGGATGACACAAAGTTAGCTCTCCTTCTGTTCTTCCAAGGGATAGGAAGGGGTGAGGAAGAGCCCATTTGAAGCCAGAGGCTCCAGGCCACGTCCCTCTGGCTGCCGGTCGGCTGCTAGTCTATCAGCTCCAGGTGTTAAAGAAGAAGGAGTGAAGTGCAGCGTCCAGGCAGGATAACACACAGAGCTCGCTCACCTCCTGTTCTTCCAAGTTGTGTTCCTGGGCTCACCAGGAAAGGTTGCGAGGCGATGCCTTCCTTCTTCATTGGGGTGTCATTGTCGTTCATGCATTTCCACCCATTCTGCTCCTCATCAGGGTCATAGCCAAGCATCAGCGGGACAGGATTAACAGTATCCTGATTGCACCATGGTGACCCAGGCAGCCATGGTTCGTCTCTCTTTTTCACCTGTGTAGAGAAGTGTGAATTTGACTTCCACACAGACGGATCTTCTCACTCTGTTCCAAGATCTTGACAGGCATCCTGACCTCGACACCCTCAATTTCACAGCTCAGAGGGCTGTTCATTAGCTCCTTTGCCCAATGCTGTTAAAGATATGTATGCTGATGAGATGTTCCCATGCCTACAAGTGGAAGACTCTATTTCATATTTCCCCTACCTGGGCAAAGATTGAGCATGTTTTGCAGTTCCTGCTGTCTTTGTCTGACAAGAGATTGTCTCTTTCATCCATCTGCTGTTATTAGTTGTTGATCTCTATGAACTCTCAGTTACTTGGCAAAGCTTCCTGCTTTCACAATCTCCTGGGGAAGAGGTTTTGAAAGAATGTAAAAACCTCCATCCTCTGGTGTTGGGCCCAACACCGCAATGGAGCCTAGATCTTGTGTTGTCCCAACTTTCTAGGAAGTCTTTCAAGCCAATGCCTACATGTGATCTTTGCCTGCTCTCCTTGAATACTGTCTTCCTGATTGCCATTGTGTCTGCTTGTTGGGTTGGTGAACTTTGTGTGCTCCGCATGGACCATCCATACCAGGGTTTCCATCCTGACTGGGCTGTTCTCCGTCCTGATGTTACCTTCTTGCCGAAGGTTGTGTCAGCCTTCCATATCAATCAGGTCATTGTTCTCCCTGACTTCATGCAGAATCTGACTTCTGTATTTGAGATGACGTTGCACTGTCTTGGTGTCTGGAGGGCTTTGGCCTTTTATGTCAACAGGACTTCTGCCTTCAGGACTTCCCAAAGACTCTTTCTTTGTTGCTCTTCAATGAAAAAAGGGACCTCTGGTTTCCTCTCAATATTTTTTCAAAGTTGGTGGTTTCGGCTAGCCATCTTGCCTAACTGACCCATAAGGGCCCTCTGGCCTGGATTCGAACCATTTAACATGGGTGGTGGTTATGTCTTCTGCCTTTCTGGCTAGTATGCCACTTGAGGACATTTGTCAGGTGGTTACTTAAGTCACAGCCTATGACTTTTATCACTCATTACAGAGTGGACTCTAGGTCTAGGCCCAATACTGACTTTGGGAGATCGGTACTTTACTCTTCTATAACGTGATTGTGTTGTTGAGGTTTCAGGTTCATTCTGTTTTCTGAAACTTGTTCTCTATTTGGTTTTTTTGGTCTGTATCAAGAGTGTTATGCTCATGCTGAATGTATATGCTTGCATTTATTGATGTTTAGTAAACTTCTGATTGGTTTGCAAGGATACTCCCACCTTCTAATTCTGTACCTTGCTAGTCTCCCATTTGAATGAGTCACAGAGACCACAGAGAAGGACAGGTTGCATATCTGTAACTATAGTTCTTTTGACTGGTCATCTGTGAACTCACATAACCCTGCTCATCCTCATCTCATGTGTCTTGCATTTCCTTTGGATTGCTGCACTGGCACCCATGGAACTAGTGTGGCACTGGAGGTGGGCGGGGCTACTGCCAAACACTTGTGTAACTCTCTAGAAGGTTTTATAAGATGCACTGTGAACATGCAAGATAACCCATTTGTGTGAGTTCACAGATGACTACTCGACGAATTACAGTTACAGATATGCAACCTGTCCTTCCACTGGTTTGAAATGTTGTCATTTCTGATGGCTTGTCCCAGTTAGAATGAGGAAGTAATACAGCACATAATTCATTGGAAAATGCGCAAATGAATGAGCCCTTGATGGTGAGGCTGACAATATTAGCTCCTGCCACGTAGCCTAAATAAATAATCTGAGCAAATTATTTTTTGTGCTATAGTGGAAATGACCTGCTCTTTACTGCAACTATAGTTGTAGTTCTCACTGCACAGCTGCAGAAACAGCCACTGTTGTGACAAGGACAACTCTCCTTCTTGGTTCTCTTTTACTAAGTGCAACTGTATACTTACCTATCTATCCAAGAACTTTTTTAAAGATACAAAACTAACAGGATAGAATGTAGGCAACATGTTGGTAAAACAAAAGTAAAACCAAGTGAAACTTTTTCATGAAAAAAGTATTCCTTCATTATATTTAATTTCTACTTTCAATGTTCCCAGTAGTCTTCATAACAGATTATTAATGAGGTCAACACCTGCTCTGCAACATTACTACCAAGCTACCATCTGCTCTATACACTCTGACCTGTAGAAAGGCTTCATAGTTGTGGAGCAAGTTCAGAGTGTGAGCCACTTCTAAGGGATCAGAGGGGTGGCCTTACCGAAGTTGTTTTGAAAAATTTATTTCAGATCTATTTCCCTACAAAGCACAGTTTCAACGTACACAGGCAAAGCTCAGAGATCTGGTTCCCTTGGAAGACAGTGTTCCACAGACTAAACAGAAAAGAGGTGATAGATGGGTAAGAATTCAGAAACATGGACACATCAAAATCTAACATACAAGCATTACTATTGAAAAGGTTATTAAGTAGATGTGGTTGGGGGCTGCAGTGGCATGACCTATGCAAACTCTCAAGCAGTATAGCAATTCTATTTTTACGAGAATTCTGGCTGTACTGAGTCTACTCATATTTTCAATTAAGACATCATTCTAAACATATTAATATATTTCCCACAGTTTTAAACAGCAAGGGATACTCAGAGTTAGTTTTTCCAGTCCCTTCCTCTGAAATATAGCCTACAGCACCAGGTATTAATTGGCAGTCTCCGATCCAAGTACTAACCAGAGCTGACCCTGTTCAGCTTCCAAGATCAGACAGAATCTGGTGCCTTTAGGGTATTAAATATATCATGAGGTTCTCTCAGCAAGATTTGTGCAAAGGGGTTGTGCCACTGCCTTCCTCTGAGGCTAAGAGTGTGACATGCCCAAGGTCACCAAGTGGGTTTCCATGACTGAGCAGGGATTTGGACCCTGGTCTCAAAGAGTCCTGGTCCAACACTCAAACTGCTACACCATGCTGGCTCTTTAGGGGCATAGCAATTGTTAAGTATATCAACCATAACGAAGCATCAAAGATGTACCAAAACTAATACAAACAGGTTTACACCTTTTAGATAATGAAGATAAGAGAGTTGCATTTGGAACATGTAACTCTCCGATATTGTTTAATCTGGATTAGTTCCAAATTCATTTCTAAGAACAATTCAAAATGCTGGCTATTAACTTTAAATCCCTAAATGATATGGGATCAGGCAATCCAAAGTCCTACCTTTTCCCACATGAACTACAGTCCTTAGAGATCCTGCTTGTCCTCCTCTTATCAGAGTTCTAATTATCTAATTATCAGAGGCTGGGATGAAGAATAGGGCCACACTCTCCTGTTACACCACATTTTCTTGACTGGAGTTCTTGAATGATGTCACTTCTGTTGGTGTAATTCCTCCTATATTTCTTGGGAAAATCTGCCATAACTGCTTTACTATTTTGTTTGTATGCTATTTACTATGACTGTGATTGTGTTCATTCTTAATTTTTAAAAAGTATGTGATTTTCCAAATCCAAATCCAAATTCTCAATGAAGAATAGTTGTATTATGCAAACTGCATTACTAAAAAAATTGCAAATTTCTTTCAATTCCTAACTTTATTCTATTTTGACTAGTCCTTTTTTAAAAATATCCTTTTTATTCAATTTCTCCAAAAAAGCTTACTGTAAAAATAAAAACTCATACATCTCGTACATCCAATAAAGAAAATAAACATGCGTTCTCTTCTAACATATTCATTCTATCTCTCATACATTTCTTCTCTCTTTTCATCCTCTCTAGTTCTCTCACATACCCCGTTACTTCCTTGTCCCTTTACCATCCATCTTGCTTTTTTTCATACTACCATTCCCCTTTATTCTTTCTTTTATTTATCATAATTCTCTGCTTTCTGATTGTCGTCCTTTATCATTTTCTTTTCCTCTATTTGCTTTTAGATATTATTTATAATCTATATAGTAAACTCAACTAAATATGATCTGTTATGCTAGCTTCTTTCCCCACTTGTTCTCCCATAGTGGGTTCAGTATCTCCCAGACCTCCAAATCTTTTAATGTTTTATTTTCATCTATTAACACAGTCAGTCTTTCCATCTCATACATATCTAAAAGTTTCAATAGCCATTCCTCAACAGAGGGTATTTCTTGTTTTTTCCAGTATTTTGCAAAAAATATTCTCGCTGCTGACATCATATATGATAACACTCTCCAAAAAAATTTTCGAATTTGAGTATCTATCTTTTTGAACATGTTCAAAAGATAGATCTCTGGGGCAAAAGGATAATTTGTAACTAATAATTTTGTAATTATTTTATGAATTTCCCCCCAATATCTTATTGCCTCTCACAGGTCCACCAGATATGATAGTACGTGCCAGGAACTTTCTGGCACTTCCAACATAAATCCGATGTATCCTTATAAATCTTCACTAGTCTCTCTGGTGTTAGATACCACCTGGTCATCATTTTGTATACATTTTCTTTGATATTACAACTCTTTGTGAAAGATACATTTCCCCCCATAATCTTTCCCATTGTTCTAGTAATATCTCATGACCAAAATTTCTTGCCCACGCTATCATGTAGGGTTTAATTACTTCCTGTTCTTGATTTAGTTTCAGTAATAATCTATATAGTTTTGATAATATCTTTTTCCTACCTCCTTGAATTATCCTATCAAACTCCACATTGCTCTCCTCTACGCCCTCTAATTTTTGGTCAATTTTAAAATTTTCCACTAGTTGCCTGTATATAAACCTGTGGCATTTGATATTTCCCGATCTTAGCTCTTCCTGGGTTTTCATAACCCAATTGTTTCCTTCTCTTTTGAGTAAATTGCTATACGTTAACCATTTCCCCTTATAAATGTCTTCTCTCTTATAATATGCTTCGTGGTTTGAGTACCACAAAGGTATTTTCAGATAAAATCTCCTTTTATATTTCAACCAGGTGTTTAATAGAGCTCTTCTTAGATAATGGTGTCTAAATTCTCCATGGACAGCAGCTTTGTTGTGCCATAAATAGGCATGCCATCCATATCTTGCATTGAAGCCTTCTAGGGTCAATAATCTTGTGTTTTCCAGTGTTAACCATTCTATTATCCAAGATAACGCACTCGCCTGTTAGTATAATTGTAGGTCCGGTAAATCTAGACCACCGCTCTCCTTTTTATCTGTTAGTATCTTATACTTGATCCTAGGTTTTTTGCCTTGCCAGATAAATCTTGTTATGTCTTTCTTCCATGATTTAAAGACCTTACTGTTAATTATGACTGGGATATTCATAAAGAAATATAGCATCCTCGGGAGTATGTTCATCATAAATTATGCTATTCTTCCCATCAACGATAACTCTTAATTTCTCCCATTTCTTCAGGTCCTCTTTTATTTTGTTCCAGATTTTGACATAATTATTTTCAAACAATTCTGAGTTCTTTTTCGAGAGTATTATTCCTAAGTATTTAGTTTTTTTCTCCACTCTGAAGCCAGTGCTTTCCTCTAATATTTGTTCCTCCCATCTTGTTATATTCTTTGTCATCATCACTGTCTTTTCTTTATTTATCTTTAAACCTGCCCATTTTCCAAATTCTTCTACCGTCTCCATGAGTTTCTCGATACTATCTTTTGGGTTTTCTAGTATAAAGACTAAATCATCGGCGAAAGCCTTATACTTATATTCTTGCCCTTGATATTTCCACCCTTTTATCTATGGATCTAACCTTATTTTTCCATTCAGTATCTCTAATACTGTAATGAATAATAGCGGAGACAGTGGACAGCCTTGACGAGTCCCTCTCTCTACCTTGCAAGGCTTTGTTTTTTTTTCTGTTAACTATTACTTGAGCCTCTTGATTGTTATATATCTTATTTATCCAGTCACAGTAGTTCTTTCCTATATTCATTCTTCTTAGAATCTCAGTCATAAATTCCCATCTTAGATTATCAAAAGCCTTTTCGGCATCAGCAAAAATCAATAGTAACTCTTTCTCATTGTGTTTTTCATAGTATTCTATTAAATCAATAATTACTCTCAAGTTATCTTTTGTTTGTCTACCCGGAAGAAATCCACTTTGGTCCTCATGGATCCAGTGTCTTAAGATTTTCTTCAATCTTTCTGCTAAAATGTTAGTGAATATTTTGTAATCTATATTTAACACAGAGATTGGTCTGTAATTTGCTATTCTGACTAGTCCTTGAGGGGGACTAGAAGGTATACTGGTTACTCCATTCCAGACTACTAGGATTACGTGCAAATGTCTGGCTTTTGTTCTTTCCTGTACGCATTATCTATACTCCTACAATCATAAGGGCTAGAAGCATGTTTTATTTTTAAAATTGAAAGTTAAAATCAAACATCGCATTGTGTGAATTTTTGCCACACAATATCATGACCTACATATCTTGATGATATATGAAGCAAAATCTATTTTTGCATTAAACCACAACCACAATTTTGACCTGTATGCTATTTAGATCCAAAAAATGAGATGGGAGCAAACTAGGTAAGTCCTTTAGAACGTGAAGCAGTTTTTCTTATGGTTTAACTTATTCCTTATTGCAGGAGGCCAGAATATGAAATGATCATATTGCCAGTTTCAGATGCATTATGAAATTGTATTTTTAAACATCTGGTTGAAACATTTTTTATTGAGAACATGGCTTTAAATTGAATAAGCCATAGTGGAACTAAACATAATCTAATTCTACTTTTTGTTTTTAAACAGACATTCCAGCTCTCTTGATGGTTTAATCCCTGATTTTGAAAGATCTATTTCTTATCTAATTAGGCTACGGGTCTAACCATGCTACCCCAAAAGGAACTTCCACTAACAACCAGAAGGGCTGAACATTTAAAAACAATTTTTGTTTTACAAGGCAAAATCTTTAAGCATTGATGCCAATGTTGTGGGGAGTTTTGTAATTGAGGTACTTATCTCTCTATCAGTGATAAAAAGCTACTGTAGGTATGTGGCACATTGATATGCCAACATTCTGCACTAATTATATCCATATTGTCTGTCGGCTGCACCATGTTCAGACCAAGCCTCAATGCTAACAGTTAGCTGGAATTAGATCAAAAGGCTGCATTGTGCTATCTTCTAAGGTCTTGAAACTGTGCTAATGAAGGCTGTATTATCTACTTTCTTTTCAGTCATATTTGATCAGATACAATTTAACTCCAGCTCTGTGGCACTGTTCTTCAGAAATTGCACACACTACTTGCTGGTAAAAAGCTTGTTAAACTTCCTTAAACAGAGCCAGTCAGATCAGGAGTGATGATTAACAAGATATTTGTCTTGTAAAGAGAACTTTTGAAGCGTTCCTTTCCTCTTCTCTGACTCACTCAGCTGAGCTATGGGCCAGTGTTTATGACACTACAAACAATTACTTGTACAGTGATCAGTTCTGACATCATAAACACTGGGTTGTGGTTTCCCTGAATGAATGAGCTCTACAGCTGGCTGCTGCCTAAGTGAAAGTTTTGATTCCTAAATACCTTGATGAGCAGCCATGAGGGGAACGGAAATGACAAATGCATTTGGTTTTGGCAAAAACATAATGGCTCATAGTTTGCAAGAGCAGCTGTCTCCCTAAAGTATTATAGCTCTGAGGTCTGTATAGGCATCAAAATCTCAGTGTTTATGATTCTGTCCTTAGCTCACCCTGTGCTGCCCAGGGCGGAACGTATGGCATGCAAGCTCTCTTTGTGCTGAGTTTGTGGAAGACCTAAAAACAATTCCTTAGGTATTAGCAATTCAAGGGCAATGATTTCAATAAATCCTGCAGTAGCAATCTCGCACAGTTTACAAATGGTAGGTAGCATATGCTTCTGTCTACTACTATCACATTCTCCTCCCAGTGCTACTTAATCCATTCACAGAAAGAAAATGAGAGAAGGGAAATTCTGTTTTGCTCACTATAAAAATGACTAAATTAAGACTATTATTACTTTAACATTTATGTTCCGAGGGTGAGTGTTCCCAAGGCGGAGACCAATGAAATTTTATTCAGAAAGCTGAAAATGGCATGATACAGTCATTGCTGCTCAAGAAATTTAAATTAAAGTTTATACTAAACACATTTTGCACTTCTCAAAACCCATAAGCTCTGTCTGACTGGAAACAACACTGTGTCAAAACAAATGGGGGGAGGGCAGAGACAACACCACTGACAGCAATGACTTTTATCATGCTACCTTCAACTCACAGACAATCTGTTTGGACATGGAAAGAGAACGAGCAAATTCTACAGTCATGTGCTTCTCAGCCCACACCATCTACTCTAAGACTGCATGCATAGGTTTGGAGAAACATATTTATTTATCTTATTAAAATATATACAGAGGAGGGACCCTCCAGAAGGTCTCAGTCCAGGACAAGGAGAGGCACTTGCTCCTTCAAGGATCAAGGTCTCAAGTCATTTAGGGCTTTGAATGTCATCACCATCACCTTGAACTCAGATCAGAAGAGAACTGGTACCTGAACAATACACCTTTAAGACTTGTGTTACATCATGTCTAAGTGGGACAATAGTCCCCAACTGCTGCTGTATTCTGTACTAGGTGTACTAGCTGTAGCTTCTGAATCATCTTCAAGGGCAACTCCTCATAGTCTAATTGGTAAGTTACTAGCATGTGAATGACTGTGGCTAAGTTATCCACATCCAGGAAAAGTAGAAAGATATAATAGCCAGTACATTGCAGCAATATAGAAATGCATTACAGAGGTGCAATAATAGAACAAGACAGCAGATCTGGCCATGCCAGAACTACATGGGATGTTCTACATAGTTTTAAAAATCAACTGAATGTAGATGAGCAGATTTTAGGGCTTATTTTGAGATATGCCATGCTCAGATATCCTCCCATACCAACAGTTTCTTCCATCTCTTCTTCAAGGTTTTGTATGTTTCCCCACCCCAGGCTGAATTCTTCTACCACATATAGGTCTTTCCCATCTTCTTTATCCACATTTAGGCTGGCTCCTTGCTACAGCAGAATATTTATTGCATTCTCTGTGCTCTAACCTGTTCCCTTCTAGAACTGCTTTTCATACAGCATTCTACCTCCTTGCTTATGCTCCATTCTACAGTGGAATGGAAAGGAGAGCCACATACTTTTGTCTGCTCTCCAGTCCCTTTGAGAAAACCTGGCAGTTTCTTCTAAACATATCAGTTTTACAAGGAAATACAACCCATCTCTACCAAATGCCACAACAATCACTGCTAAAGCTGCCACAAAGAGTAACCTAATGTCTGTAAAAAGTCTGAGAGGGCTGCTATAGATCACATTCTGGGTGAAATTAAAAGGGAAGGTGACAGTGATGTTCTGCAGTCTAACCAAAATTAGACAACTGTGGAGCAAGACTCCAGAGAGATGGATGGAAACTACAGAGAAGGACAACAAAGAACATAGTGCTTGGTCAATAGCCTACAAGATCTTAAGTTGTTTGTCTCTCTCCAAGACCAGCTACCCAGGATTTTTTTTAATTTGGGATAGTTAAGATTAAAGTGCAAACTTCACACATCTGAACCCATGAAAATGCACTACTCACAGCCAAACCATTAAACAAGCTAACTGTCAGGAAGTCTGGAAACCAGGAAGGAATGTACATAGAGATTTTGCATAACATTTTTGTGTCCAACGTGCTAAAACTGAAAGCCAGAACTACAAATGGTTAAGAACACTGTAATCCCTAAAGAAAAATACAAAGTGTGGTTAGCATTATCAGAACAACTATACACTTATGCCTTTCTCTATGATCAAATAGGTCCTGGACCTAGCCATGGCCATTCTGCTTCTGTCTCTAAAGTCCAAATGAAATGAAACCAATGAACACGTCACTGATTTTACTCCCATTCTTCTCTCATACACCCTTGCATGCTCCTTATCCTCTCTCTGTTCCTTTCTGTATTGTCCTCCCCATAATTCAAATCTAGACTGTAAGCTTCTTGTGCAGAGGATTTTTTTTTTGCTGTACAAATTGAGTTTCTAAACCATATATTTGTTGGTATCACCATGGCATCCAAGTTAAAGAATTCACCCCCCCCCAAAGAACAGCAACAGACCCAGAGGCTTAGACACTTCTGGGAGTAAGAAGAAAGCCCTTGATGGCTGCAGGGGGCCTGAAATGGCAGTTTATGCATTTCCTCCTGTGATTAAATTACAAGGATTTGCTCCCATTGTCAAGGTCATCCCCTGATGTTGTCTGTTCCTGCCATTTTCTCTACTGTTCTGTAACCTTGGTGTTAATTGTGTTTTCATTTCTCTATACTTGTTAATGAGTGTTCCTTGCATTCTTTGCTAATTGTGGAGAGGAGTAATCATGGTTTCTAATGGCAATGGGGAGATAAGCCTGCAGCTGCAAAATTGGCTTAGGGAAAAGGGACTGGATGTTGTATGGGGAGGTAATGTAGGGGATGATGGGTGACCAATAGTATTGAAGCCTGCCAGACTGGATAGACTGTAATATCCTTTTATTATACTGTGTGTCATCTAAGTTTCAATTCTCAGCATCAACCTTGTATAATATGCTTCTTGGGATTTCTGTGACAATAAAGTTTTCTGATCACTCTGAAACTGTTGGTCACTGTGTCTGGGAATGCAAGTACATAACACCCATGGAACTCCAAATATGTGCAAATATATGCCTACCTGACTGTCAAGTTGTTGGCCTGCCAATTGAGTCAATCTGTAAATTGTCCAATCCAGAGTCTTGGCAGAAACAATGGCTCAATCCTGAAACATTTCCACCTCCATAATTTGGTCTGAGTCCCTTCTAGGCATCTCTTCTGATGACTTTTGTTCTCCTTTCTCAGATACGCAGCTCTTATTTTTTTCATTCCCAAAAGTCAAGTATCCACTTCCTTTGTTCTGCGCTATCCTGAATTCAGTCATTGAGTCCTTTGTACGCTTTGTACTACTGTTCATTTACGGTAGTGCTTGCCACTTTAGCATGCACTGCTCTGCATTTGGACCAGGGTTTCCTTGGTCCCAGTTACACGACAAAAATTGTCACAGGGCTTACCGTGATTTCCTGATCCTGTATCTGCCCCTCACTGTTTATACAATTTTTGTCACTCTTTAGGAAATCCTGGAAGATCCCGTGATTGATATTTACACGACAAAAGTCTTTATTGGTCACGCACTGTATCCTGTGCTTTTGCTGTTTACACATGTTTAGCTTACCAGGATTTTTTTTTTTGGCTGTCAATCAAGGATGCGATTACTCATGTTTTCACAACCTCGGTGACGCACTTCCTTTAGAATTCCGCGCCACGAGCGATGCTATTGGCTGGCTGGGGGGGGGAGAGAGGGGGCAGACGCTTGTGTTTGTCCTGTCTCTTAAAAATGTTAACCCTTTAAGCAGAGGCAGAAGGCATTTTGAAAGACCAAGGCTGTGCTCTTTCACTCGGACAGAGGAACAATTAAACCATGTCCTTTCCTTTTGAAATCAAGCCGAGGGGGGGAGGGAGGAGAGGCTTTGGATTTCTTTTAAAATCTTGATGCTTAATGCAGAGGGAGCTGCAAGAGTGAAGATTTCAAGCCAGTGTCACACAAGGCATTTTGGCTGGCATTTTTTTACTGTGCCTTGTTGGGGGGAGGAATGAAAGTGTGTCCATTCATTCAGACGCTGGAATATTTTACTGTGCCAGGGAGGGGATCTAGGCAGGGAATGAATGGGCGACCCTGTGCCCACCACGATCTCTTTGTAACATGCAGTTGAGGAAGAGGTTAAAGCTGAAGGGTTTGCAGTGTAGAAATCCATTTAAAAAGGTGATTGAGTACACGCGCGCGCACACACACACATCAACCTACGTGCAGCTGGAAGGGATGCCTTTGTTTTCAGCTGGTGAGGCTGGATCTGTTGAAAGGGTGACTGACACCTCCTTTTCTGGTCGCTGATCTCTAAGCCTGCCCCCAGTCACCATTTCCGGTCATCCCCTAGTACTGAGATATTTTGTCCCAGGCTGTTTACATTTCCGATTTTCCGAATCCTCCAGTGACTTTTTTAAAAAACGGCACAAACTGCGGGACTGGAAATCCCGCAGGTTGAGGGATAAAAGGTGGCCCCCCTTCCGGAAATCACGTACCTGACACGATGTACGTGTAAACTGCCAGGGATCGACACGAATTCTTCCCGGGACATTTTCATCGTGTAAACGGCACCCTTGACTTCCAGACTGTTCCCTGTAATGTTTTCCATGTGGTATCCACCTCTACTCTGTTGCTTTGCCTCCATTTCCTGGGCTAGAGTCCTCTTTCCTTTTCTCTCAAACCACCTGACTGCCTTGCTTACTTGAAGATCTGTGTTGCCTTCTACACCCAGAGAGAAAGCTTTGCCCTCTTGTAAGGTACCCATGGAGCCCAAAGCATGGTTCCCTATGGCATGTGGCCACTAGGTATATTTCCTGCTACCCTTCTGCATGTATAGTAATCTTCCATACAAGTTGGTGACTCTCAGTCCAATCCCTGGTCAAGCAGGGATTCCAGGGTACTTTGGGAACTGCTACAAAAAGTCAAGTACAACCATCTGCTATCCTTTTAGCTTTGGGATAAATTCGGCTAGTCTCCATCACTGTCATCTCCTACTAAAATATCTTTCTTGTCTAGATGCTTTCTTTAGTGTAGTCTAGGCCTAAAGAGAAACTCCATTTTCAAGCATGCCATTCTGAATTCTTGTTTTGCAGCCAGCCAAAAAACTAGAAAAAACAGAAGGTAGTCTGTATCCTTTGTGTTTTTCTAAAAATCCAAGACAAAATAGGGAGTGTATCAGGATTCTAATAAAGTAATAAACTTAAGTAAGAGAAAGGGGGAGATAAGGAATCAATCAAGCAAACAAACAAACAAACCATGATTGCTAAGTTGTCATTACTGACTTAAAATGTATTCAAGTTCCCAAACTGGTTGGTTTTTCAAATGTAGCACTCAGTGGGCAGGATCCAATACTGTCAGTTCCACTGAGGGAGGAGAAGAAAGTCTCATCAACTTAGCGAACACATTTCCAGAACTGAGCTAAATGATTTTTTAAAGTTTACTTCTAGTCTTCCTCCCATGGAGATTGCATTTGAATGTGCATAACATTCATGAATTCCAGTCAGAAAATTTTGAGTATGTTTTCCACTGTGCATTTCTGAAGGAACAGGCTTCAGCTAGTTAAGCAATGAAAGAAAATCTAACTATATTTTAAAAACCACAATAGTGAGATAGTCACACACAAGTTAATATTCCCTAATTAGCTGAGTAAAAGTGTAAGCAAACTTTAAAAAGACAGGGAGGGAACTACAGAAGGAAGACTTGCTCCAGGGAAGAAGCAACAGTTCTCTGATGCATAGCAAAGAATTTCACATCAAAGAGCTAATGTAAATGGGTGCATATTCTAAAAATAATGATTAAAAATTCTCCTTCTTACAGCACTGTGTCTAACACACACACACACCAGCACTGAATGATTTGACTGATACCAAGGGAAAAAATATTTCAAGAATAGCCAAGACTACTATACTTGCTAAAAAGTCCTGGGAAAACTTTGTACCTGGATTAAATTTGAGATACTGTTAGATCACAGATAATGCACAATGTCCTCATACAGCATTTTTTTGCTTGTTTCAGAAGGTAGAGAAATTCGATAGTGTGAGAGTACCTAACAATATCACTTAGTAACCTATACCATTATAAATTAGTTTTATTTCTCTGCCAGTAACACATGGGAAACAGAATTAGAATTCTATATCCAGGCCTACTCTCAAGGCACCAGATCCTGTCTAATCTTAGAAGCTAAGCAGAGTTAGCCCTGGTTAGTACTTGGATGGGAGAGTGCCAACAAATACCAGGTGCTGTAGGCTATATTTCAGAGGAAAGAACTGGCAAAACCACCTCTGAGAAAGGTGATTGCCTAAGAAAACCTTATGAAATTCATGGGGTTGCTTAAGTCAACAGGCAACCTTAAAGCTCATGCATACATACATACACACACTTACAAACACACACTCATCTAGCTAGTAGCAACACATTCTATTGAACATAATGCTGAGTTTTCTCAGTGGCTGCTCACACCCTTTGGAACGCCCTTCCATGGGAGGCTAGGCCAGTGATGGGCAACCTTTTGAGCTTGGTGTGTCAAACTTTGCCAAAAAACAGCATAACTCGGGTGGTGTGTCACTTTGAGGAAAAAAACATGTATGTGTGCAGGATTCCCACTTTGGGGAGGGTGGAAGGGGGGAGGAAAGTGGGACCGGGGGTTCGGAAGCCCCGATCGCCACTTTAGGGAGGGTGGGGGGGTGGAGGAAAGTGGCGACCAGGGCTTTGGAAGTCCTGATCACCACTTTAGGGAGGGTTGGGGGTGGAGGAAAGTGTCGACTGGGGTTTTGAAGCCCTGATCACTTTAGGGAGGGTGGTGAGGTTGCGGGTGGGGGGAGGAGGCCTACGGCCATGTGCCATCAGAAATGGCTACGCGTGTCAGTGCTGACATGCGTGTCATATGTTCACCATCACTGGGCTAGGCTGATTTCCTCCCTGATTTCCTTTCACAAGAAGGCAAAGACTTTTCTTTTTAAGCAAGACTTTTTAATGTATAAGCAGCAGGGGTTGTTTTATTTTGTATGTTTCCATTTTTAATTGGTTTTATATTATGTTTTAATCTGATTTTAACTATTTTATTTTAAATATTTTAACTGTATATATGGTATTTTTAATCTGTTGTATATAAGCTGCCTTGTGTCCCACCTAGGGAGAAAGGCAGCATAAAAACTAAATATATAAATATATAAATTTGACAATGCATAGGCAAGATGTGCTCATGTCTAATGTCAAAAGGTAATAAAACAAGTTAAATTTAAAATATATAAACTGAGTTATCGAAACAATTATTAGAATGCACTGAATAGCTCAACTTTGTTAAGAGAGGTTGTTAATCAGATACCAAACAACTCCAAGGAGACCAGACAAGGATCAACATGCACATCTCTTATAATATTAAAACCTACTAGGAGTCCTGTCCAGAATTTCCTCATCAGCTGTACAGTACAAATCTCACCATTATTATTGTTCTTAGTAGTACCGTCGGCAACTCTGTGCTTAAGTCCGTTCAGCAGTTCACCTACCTGGGAAGCATCATCTCCTCAGTTGCCAAGATTGACAAAGAGATCGATCACAGATTAGCAAAGACACATAGCGCATTTGGAAGACTTTACAAAAGAGTGTGGAGTAATAAACACCTGAGGCGAAACACAAAAATCAGTGTGTATAGAGCCATTGTACTGTCTATTCTCTTTTATATGTCTGAAACATGGGTCACATATCGCCACCACTTATGACTCCTCCAACGCTTCCATCAGCGCTGTTTATGCACAATCCTAAATATACACTGGACTGACTATGTGACGAATGTTGCTGTCCTTGAGCAAGCAGGGATCACCAGCATTGAGGCCATGATATTGAGAACACAGCTGCGCTGGGCAGGGCATGTTTCTAGGGTGGAGGACCATCGCCTCCAAAAATAGTACTCTACGGTGAACTTGCCACGGGTCAGCGTAAGAGGGGCGCTCTAAAAAAGCGATACAAGGACTGCCTGAAACAACATCTCAGGCTCGGCCAAATTGATCACCAACAATGGTCCGCCCTGGCCTCACATCGGGAGGCATGGAGACGCACTATCCACAATGCTGCAGCCTTATTTGAGAACTCACGCCGAACAAGTCTTGAAGAGAAACGACAATGCAGAAAGAATCACAACCCGGAAACATCACCCAAGGAAACCTTCTGCTGTGCTTTCTGCAACCGGACTTGTCTATCTCAGATCGGCCTTTTTATTCTTCAGCGCGCTTGCAGAAAACGTGGGATAAGTCCTTCCTGAATCTTCGTTTGCAAAGAAAAGCCAGAGAGAGAGAGAGAGAGAGAGAGAGAGAGAGAGTAGTACTAGTAGCAGTAACAGCATCATTAGGATTGTTTTGACATAGTTATTGTGGGCGGGGTGGGGGGAAGGGGAGAGAAGAGAAACCAGTTTTGTAATGCTACAGAATTACAAAAGCAAAAAAAGGCAGCCCCCTGTCATTAAGACATCAAATGTGGAAAGCAACAGAAGAGGAGACATTCAGTGATAACATTCCTAGCATTTACATGATGATTTCACCAGATATTTCCCAGTACTTTATGGGAAATGTCTGTTTGGTTAAATGGAATATTTCAAATTAAAGCACCATTAAAATTCTCACACAAGACCAGCCAAACTATTTTGTTTCCTCCGGCAAAAGCTGCAGATAGCCACACTCCCTCTCCCCTATTCCATTCCATGGCCTGCAGGCAAATTTTACTTCAACACCAGTGACAGGACAATCTTGTTCAATGATTCTAAAAGCACTGAAGGGGTGCAGCATAAGTCAAATGGCAGACAGAGCTTGCCCAACAGAGCTCTGCACTTCCACAGAGAGATGACACCATCAGCATCTGCCACCTGAGACAACTGCCTCTCCCTGCCTAATGGTCAAGCTGGCCGTTTGCAGCCAGGTTAAGGTGAGTGCCTTGGATTAGGGGGAGGGTGGATCGTGCAGGGTGAGTCTCCCACCTTGTTTCAGCACCTCAGCCACCATTACTAATTACATGACTTCTCCTCTTCACAATACTGCTGTTCTCTAATCTAGTGTCTAACACACCATTACCAACTTCTATCCATCACATTTCTACATGACACCATGAAAACATTTTCATCCTGTCAAGCCAATTATGGAAAAGCAAACCTTGATACTTGCTACACAGATTTTCTGGCACTAGTGATATAGCCCACTTACACCCAAATACATACATACTTTAGGACGTCATATGTTGCATTTACCCTGTCTCCCAATCAACTTATCCACAATGTAGAGGCTCCCTCCCACTACTGAATAACTGTGGCAATAGATATGTTGATATCCCAGGATCTAGTGTGGAAGGAGGCAGACATATAGGACAGATTCCTAATATTGCAGGTGAAAATGAAAATGAAAATGAAGAAGAGTTAGGGCAGAAATACTATGGACGACCACCTGGAAATAAGTCCGCTGAAGTCAATCGAGCTTCCTTTTGAGTAGACATGTACACGTTTGCACACTATGCAGTATGTAAAGTGTAAAGCTGGTGTATACCTTTCTATGTAGGTCTTTGTTATATTGATACTACATTTTAAAATTATTTTAAGCTACCCGGATAGTACACATGAATTAGAAGGGATGGTATAAATCATAAACAAATTAAATAAATGAATATAAATTTGTTATTCATTTATTTTTAATGTTATAACTTATCAAACTTGCTACACTCATATCTTTTGGCCCTATCTGAAGGGGCCACAGCAGGTCACTAAAAGAAGGCATTCCCTTCACAATACAGCCAAGAAACAGTTATGTGAAAGAAAATTAAAATTAAACCATCTGGTTGTGTAATGCTGACTATTAGCAATCCTCCTCAAAGACGGTGGCCAAGAATGTTGTACAGCAGATTATATAATGTATGATAAACGTAGTATAGGAAGTCATTGCTCACTGACTCACAGAGACTGATCTAATGACTCAAGGTGGTATAGATCCTACATCTACTGAAGCCAATAGTAAATATAGGTTGTAGTCATCCTCCCACATTGTAATGAAGGATGTCTACAGCCTAAAAGGTGACTATCCTGAATTGATTTCATACTCCAGCAGATCTATGGAAATGTACAAGTAAACTAGATCCAAGCAATCCTTGCACTCAGTCGTTTAAGTGAGAAAGATATTGTGAAACGGGACCTTAACTCATATATGGAGAGTGGGGTTTGCACAGTCACTCGATCACACATAGTATTTTTTTGGCAAGGCAAGAATATAAATGAAGGTCAGACCTCACCTAGAATACTGTGTCCAGTTCTGGGCACAATTCAAAAAGGATATGGACAAATTGGAGTGTGTGCAAAGAAGGGCGACTAAAATGGTGAAAGGTCTGGAAACCATGTCTTATGAGGAGAGGGAGCTGGGTATGTTTAGCCTGGAAAAAGGACGGTTAAGAGGCGATATGATAGCCCTGTTTAAGTATTTGAAGGGGTGTCACATTGAGGATGGAGCAGACTTGTTTTCTGCTGCTCCAGAGACTGGAACGCGGAGCAATGAATGCAAGCTCCAGGAACAGAGATTCCACCTCAACATTAGGAGGAACTTTTTGGCAGTAAGAGCTGTTCGGCAGTGGAACACACTCCCTCGGAGCGTGGTGGGGCCTCCTTCCTTGGAGGTCTTTAAACAGAGGCTGGATGGCCATCTGTCGGGGATGCTTTGATCGTGATTTCCTGTGTGGCAGGGGGTTGGACTGGATGGCCCTCATGGTCTCTTCCAACTCTGCAATTCTATGATTCTATAATTCTAATTTCAAGTAAAAATGTGTTATATTTCAGCATTAGTCTGGGGTCTGGCAATTATCACAGCAGCCCTGATACAATCATTTTAGGAAACATGAAGGTGTGTTGTCAGTCTCATGGTTGGGAATCTCTTTGTGTACTGAAATTCTGCTTATGTGAAATACAAAGCCAATGTAATGGTTTAGTACACAAATCAATGTAGCTTCCATAACAGTGCTTCAAAAAGCACTGCTGTCTCCACTGGAGAACTAAGCATCAGTTCTATGTGCAGCCCCACTCAGAGATACTTGTTCAAATAAACCATGTTTCCACACAAACACTGTCTGTCTGTAAGTCTGACAACCTCTCCTACTCCGAAGGCAATCTGTTTGAGGGCTTTTGGAATTTATGAAGCTGTTCATATTCCTGAACTAGTATGGCACCTTTCATTCAAATGAATGCAGTCCAACATCTTGCTCTTGCTTTAATCAAATAACAGGTACAGTGTGAAAGATTTTGGCCATTACTGGAGTTCAAATAAGGGGCAATTAACAAGAAAATTCAAAAGGTGAGTTTTAGGAATGCCTATGGACAAACGTCCTTTGTAGTTAAACTGTGAATGAATTGCAAAGCAAATTATAAATATGCTAATGATTGAGAGTAAGAAATCAGAGTGTGATTAGTGCAAAATAGTGCTGAGTTTTGTGAGAAAGAATTTATGAAACATAAAAGTTAACAAAGGGGTGCTGCTGTAATACTTTAATAAATGCCTTTGATAAGTCATGCAAAATCTCCCTGCTGTTTGTGAAGTGCAGCCAAAAATCCACGATATGAAGTAATCAACGTTCCTTAGCAAGATTACAGTGGATTACTTTAAATAGTTTTAAATACAACAAAAGCTTCAAAAAAGAAAGAGTAAAACTTCACAGAAATAGAAAGCATTACAGAACCAATGACTAACCATATGCAAGTCCAGCAAAATCTCAATTAAAAATAGAATGGAATGCCTTGCTCAATCATGAATGCAATTAAAAACATAAATAAGACTTTTTGGATACTCCAGCTCTTCAGTGTTTCATTATTTATCAGTGCTCAGCTTGCAGCTGTGGGTCAGAATTAACTTCTGTGAACTAAATATGAAAAAGAAAACACTTTAGCAGATTTGTCCCCATTCATTCTCTCATATACTCACACACAGAGACATTACCAAACACTCCAATTTATTTCAGATTCACACAAGAATGGCAATAGTTTCACCTAAATCAGATTTTCTACAAGTTAAACATCCTTCCTACACTCAGATGTGATTGTGAAACTACTTTGATCTCTATTTCCAAATATATTTCTCTCTGTAATCCATGACAAAATATAATGTGATTTACTATATCTCTATATGACAGCCCAACAGCTGACAGAACTTAGTAATTTAGCATAAGAAAAAAACCCTTTTGGCACCAAAATATACAAATCATAATTGAGGCACTTTAGTATCATATTACAATGAAGCATATGCAGGCTGATCATAAAGACTTCAAACAATTATAATTCTTTCTCACCCATTTAATGAAGGTGGTTTTTATTCTCTGACATGTTCTGCAGCTGCAAGTCATTTTGGAACACTTTGGGCTCCCCCCCCCACATTAAAAGACTGTGTAGGACTAAAAGCATCAAATTACCCACTCCTGGTTTTCCAGCCATTCCCCCAATCCTCAAATCCTTTACATTTCTCAAGTAAGCTTTAAAAAAAAGAAAGAAAATTTCTGAGACTATTACAGTGAGTTAAGACTGGCCTGACATCAGTGTCCCACAGTCTTCTCCCTGTGGTCCACTGATTTAAATTTACAAAGGAAAAGTGAATGTGAAGAATATCTTGGGTTACGGCATAAGTAATTTGTTTTAAGTGACCCTAAGAATGGTGGTCCTTCATAAGAAGTGCCTTATTGGTTGGATCAGACAAAGACTTTTCATTATGTGTGGTCCCAAGAAACCATGGTTTAATCTTCAGTTGCTGCTTCAGGAAAAAGCCTTCAGCATCCTTTATAAGGATCCCAACCCAACATAAGATAGTCCACCAGAACATAGCTATAAGTCATCGTCGTCATCATCATCATTCATTTATTTATATAGCCCCTTCCGTTTACATGACACCTTACATGAGTGGGCTTACCCTTGTTAATACGACTGTTCCCTGCCTCCAGCTTACAATCTTATTTAGACTTGACATACAAGGAATGGGGATGGCAGTGGGAGAGGGGATTAAGCAGATCCAGCAGAAACTGCCTCTTCTCTCCCTCTGAGCCCAGAGCATTGGCCACTGTGATGGAAGGAGGGGCCTTTCATCAGCTTCAGTGCCCTTGGCACAGCTCTGGAATGGACATCATTGCAAGGTAAAGCTAAGATTTTTGTTAAAATACTTCAAGTGAACTGAATGGGGACAAATAATCTAGCAAAGAAGGACAAAGAAATACACATACATACACACACATGTACGTTACATCTCTGGCTTTTCTTCACAAATGAAGATTCAGGAAGGACTCATCCCGTACCTTCTGCAAGCACGCTGATGACTAAAAAGGCCAATCTGAGATAAACAAGTCCAGGTGTGGAAAACACAGCAGAAGGTCTCCATGGGTGATGTTTCCAGGTTGTGATTCTTTCTGCATTGTCGTTTCTCTTCAAGACTTGTTCGGCGTGAGTTCTCAAATAAGGCTGCAGCATTGTGGATAGTGCGTCTCCATGCCTCCCGATGTGAGGCCAGGGCGGACCACTGTTGGTGATCACTTTGGCCAAGCCTGAGATATTGTTTCAGGGAGTCCTTGTTTCGCTTTTTTGGAGCGCCCCTCTTACGCTGACCCGTGGCGAGTTCACTGTAGAGTACTATTTTTGGGAGGCGATGGTCCTCCAGCCTAGAAACGTGCCCTGCCCAGTGCAGCTGTGTTCTCAACATCATGGCCTCAATGCTGGTGATCCCTGCTTGCTCAAGGACAGTAACATTCGGCACATAGTCAGTCCAGTGTATATTTAGGATTGTGCGTATACAGCACTGATGAAAGCATTCGAGGAGTCGTAAGTGGTGGCGATAGGTGACCCATGTTTCAGACCCATAAAGGAGAATAGACAGTACAATGGCTCTATACACACTGATTTTTGTGCTTCGCCTCAGGTTTTGTTACTCCAGACTCTTTTGTAAAGTCTTCCAAATGCTATATATGCCTTTGATAATCTGTGATCGATCTCTTTGTTAATCTTGGCATCTGAGAAGATGATGCTTCCCAGGTAGGTGAACTGCTGAACGACTTGAGCACAGATTTGCCGACAGCTATGTGGGGATGATGGTGTTCGTCCTGTGGTACAGGCTGGTAAAGAACTTCCATTTTCTTAAGGTTGACTTCCAGCCCAAACAGCTCTGTATGACACTTTAGTAAAAGATGTTGTCCATTGCTGAACAATTGCTTTAGCTCCTCTAGAAAACTTGCAATATTTTGGAAGCAGCTTCCCATGCAAGAACTATTTGTCCTGACCTTTGGTTTATAAAGCAGTTCAATGGAGTGGAATAGGCTATTCCCTGGAGCCCCATTCTGGCATTACCTGTATGGATTAAGTAAATACATGAGAAATGTGAACATACTGTCTTTCCGCCATATCTCAGGTTCTGTTAACAGTCTGAAGAGGACAGCCTCCTCTGTCTTTAGAGGCTCTCCATGAGATTTAGAAACTAAGCAAATTGGGGTTCCAATTCATGTGGACAGAAGAGTTCTCCTCTTCAGACAATTGCCTTCCCTCCACAGAGAATGATGGGAGTAGTAGTAAAGAGCAGTAGGGCTAGCACGCACGCTCTCCTCATAGATTAACTTACTTTACTATAAATAATGTCTGAATGCCCTATACAAATTCATTGGGCCTCTGGATGGTTTATTTGGTTAACTGAGGGATTGTCTAGGCGGTGAAAATACTCCTCATAGAATTTGAGAAGAATACCTTTTGCCCCAACAAGATCACCTTATTAAGAACGGGGGGGGGGGACTCAAAAAACCATGTGGGAAAATCCTTTGTGGCTTTCCCCAAAGATGTTTAAATACTGTCTGGGAATGCAGAACCACTCATTTGGACAATTGATTCGGGATACTATACATTCTTGAAGGGGAGTGGACATGGACAGCTGCTTGGTCAGATGTGCACTGGGGTGGGATCGCTCGAAAGGAAGTGGCTGGAAGCACCATTTTGGATTTTTGCATTGCTGATTGTGCGCTTTTTTGCTGCTCCAAGGTGACCAAATAGGTTTTTTAAGCAGAAGGTCGCACTTGCACATTTGCTTTAAAGTTTTTTTTAAAAAAAATACTGTGTAGTGGCGACAACGTTTGGAGAAAAATAACACGCTAATTTACTTGGCTAATTTACTTGATTCACATGTGTCTGCACTTCAAATGCAGACAGCTTCACATACTATCGATTCTGCCAAAAGATTGTGGAGACAAATGAACTCTACTGCAAATCTGCAATAATGTGCAGGAGTCAGCATTATATCCTCTCATCTAGACAAGCCCAACTGTTGTATATTACAGATTATTTTATTTATGTCATGCTGTTAAATGCTGGATTTGGTTGTTTATTACTGATTTTTTCTATATGATAAGCAACTAAAGGGTGTTTATTAGCAAATGTGGTGAAGCAAACATTTAAAACAAATTATTTAGACATTAACTTTGAAAGCATCACAGTTCTGTACCAGAAGAAGCCAGAAAACTTAACAAATGCAGAGTTGGTTTCTTCCCCTTTCATTCTAAGACTTCAAGGACATGCCTATAAATCCTTAGAACAGAAATTTGACTTGAGTATCTGGATTCATTAAGGACAAATGCATTTTAATCTGATCCAGACAAGACACAGTTGTATGACAATAGAAGATTCCGTGGGCTGGATAGATAGCTAAGTGGCAGTTCTGAGTGGGAATTAGATCCTCCCCCAAGGACCACATTGATAGGTTTTCACAGAGCTAGCCTTATTACCAGATTAGCTTTATCCAAGCTAGTGCCCACTTTTGTTTACAGATCTCAATAGCTCCTGCTATCTCTTAGAGGAATACCACAGGATGGCATATTTGAGTGATAGTACCATGACATAACGAAGTGAAAGTATTGTGGAATAGAACTCTTACCTACTGCATAGTGCTCCCCATTCCAGGGAAGCAGGAGGAACAAAACATTGGGGAGCTTTGGGCAAAGCAGGAACGCCCACTCCTCCAATGTGTTCTTACATTATCCAGTGACAGTTGCGATGAGGTGCTACTGCACAGTAAAATGAAGGGGTTTTGAATCGGAAGGGCTGTTATTCATGCAGAGTGCCCGTGAATGAAAATAAACATTTCTGGGACACGCTGCACATGGAACGAGCACCGAAAGTGGCCAACGTCATCTGGTGAGAACAGTTTCAAAAGCGATACTGTTACTGTTAGGAGTTAGAGACTGAACTTCATTATAAAATGGCCGAACAACTACAGAACCATGCTGCCTGAACTACCAAGTCATACCTAGTCAGGCCACTAGGGGGCAATGTCCTATAGATATACAGTTGTCCCTTTACATTCACTGCTTTGACTTTTGCGGTTTTATGTATTCGCGGAAATTCCTTCCCCGCTCCCCCCAACACAGCCTCTGAGCTTCCTGCACACACACACACACACAGGGATGGTCCCAGCAAGCAACCAACCCCCCACCAGCCTCTGAGGGTCTAAGGCTGAAAGAAAATCACAGCCCCATACTGTGAGCACGCAAGCAACGTCCCCCCCTTTGCCACTTCCCTCTCTGTGTCTTAACAAACTGAATTGCTTCTTTAAAACTCACATTTTGCCCCATGTCTCCCCATGGCCCAAAGAAAAGCACAGCCGCATGCTTGCCATCCCCTCTCTGTTTCTCAACAAACTGAATTGCTTCTTTAAAACTCACATTTCAAATCTTTCCTACACACATTCACACAAAGGGAAGGCAAGGGTGGCATCTGAAGTCCCAGCAAGTAACCGACCCAGCCTCTGAGCATTTAAGGAAGAAAACTTCCTTCTGGCCAAAAGAAAAGCACAGCCCCATACTGTGAGCACGCAAGCAACGTCTCCCCCTTTGCCACTTCCCTCTCTGTGTCTTAACAAACTGAATTGCTTCTTTAAAACTCACATTTCGCCCCACGTCTCCTCATGGCTCAAAGAAAAGCACAGCCGCATTCTTGCCACCCCCTCTCTGTGTCTCAACAAACTGAATTGCATCTTTAAAACTCACATTTCAAACCTTTCCTACACACATTCACACACAGGGAAGGCGTGGGTGGCATCTCCCAGCAACCCAGCCTCTGAGCATTTAAGGAGGAAAGCTTCCTTCTGGCCGAAAGAAAAACACAGTCCCATATTGTGAGCACACAAGCTTTCCTCCTTAAATGCTCAGAGGCTGGGTCGGTTGCTTGCTGGAACTTCAGATGCCACCCGCACCTTCCCTGTGTGTGAATGTGTGTAGGAAAATGTGCTTTTCTTTCAGCCATGAGGAGGCATGAGGTGAAATGTGAGTTTTACAGAAGCAATTCAGTTTGTTAAGACACAAAGAGGGGCTGGCAAGGGGGGGACTTTGCATGCTCACAGTATGGGGCTATGCTTTTCTTTCCTCCTTAAATACTCAGAGGCTGGGTCAGTTGCTTGCTGGGATTTCAGATGCCACCCGCGCCTTCCGTGTGTGTGTGTGTTTAGGAAGGGCTCCTCCTTAAACCCTCAAAGGCTGCTTTTATTCACTTTTTTTTTTAACTTTCGCGGGGGTCTTGTTCCGGTAACCCCCATGAATATGAAGGGAGACTGTATATATGAGAGTTCAGATCAGAGCTCACTTCCTTCTTTCCTGTGAGTGCTGAGGCCTGGTGAAGCAGTTTCTCCTTGAATTGTAAATATTTGTATATGTTGCAACTGTTGAGTTTGAAGATAAAAGTGCCTCCTGCTTATTTGGACGTCAAACACTGTGCGTGAGTATTCTTGGGAATGGGTTGCTACTGAGTCTACTGAGACAGGTTTTTTTGGGGGGGGGCTTCTGCTGGGGATTGCATGTCCTATCATCCCCTGACAGTTACTGAGGCATTGTGCTAGAGAGGCTTGTGTGGTATTCCTCTTAGTCCCACTCTATGGTGACCATTTCATATAAAAGCTCAGATAATATCTCTTTTTAGCCCTTAATAATAAAATCAGAAACTACCAGTCTCAGTCACTCATTCTAAAACTCTTAATTTCCCCTCGCTCTTATGATCCATTCAGCCTCAGCATTTTCTCAAAAACAGACCATACTCCACACAGTCATCACTCAACTGCACTCAAAAGCACAAAGACATAACTTAAACTCCAAACTTCCATACACCTCTTTCAAAACTCTGGGAAACCCCTCCCATAACAGGTTCCTGCTCAGGGATTGGCTCCCTCATGCTCTCTCCCCATTCACTCAGCAGCATTCCATCAACCGCTCATCACAGTGCCATCCTTCCATGAGCTCATAGAAGCTTCCACCAATAGCAGAGACATTTTGACTGTGGCTCTGAAGTTGGCTATTCTTGCCTTGGCCCATCTATAGTCTTTTAGAAAAAAATTATTCCCAGAGGTGTTTGTGGTCTAACTTAAAGTTTGCTTTGTTTTTTATTGGCTTTATTAAAATATCTTATAATTTTACATGCATGCATTTTAGAATGGGTTTCTGTTTTATACCTTTGGAGCAGTTACATTACAAAGGTGCTACCCAGGTCCTATAGCAAACAAGAGAGAATTAAAATAGCAGTTGGGAGTGGAATGAAATATCAGACCCAAGATAAAGATCAGATAGCAAGCAGTACTAAGAAAACAATTTCTGTATTTCCCAATTTGGAAGCAATGCCTAAGGGGAGACAAGGCATGATTGTTTAAAACACTAGAATCCAAGGCTGAGCATATCCCAATCTGCAGCAGACTCTGTCGCTCTTGCAGTAACCACTTTGAGGATTCTCCACATTCTCAGAACGTGAAGGCAGTGCTTTTGGCCCTTGGGAAGTTGACAGTGATTGTATATCCAGCCTTGGGAGAAATTTGAAATAGCAGAAGCTATTAGTTCTCTATACATGAACAGATTTCAGAGGTGGATGGAGAGGTGTTGGTACTCTGATTGTGGAAGCTGCTGTTACCATTCCTCATGACCTAATGACACAAAGAGTTCCAAAGCATGAGTTATCACAAAATATATGCTATTTCATCCAGAGTGGCTACCTTCCACATACAGGCATACCAAGGATAGATATGTGGGAGCAGGTTTATAATTCCCACCTATAGGAATATTAGCAATGGAACAGAAGCAGATGTGATAGCAGAAAGTGTGCACTGCAAGATTTCAAAGGTAACTTTAAAATCAGAAACCAATAGTATTAGAAACCACTTCAAGGTGCTCAGGAAAGAAAAGACACCTGACATGGGTCACAGTACAGTTGGCTCTCCATACCAACAGATTCTTTATTCATGGATTCAACCATCCATAGCTTGAAAATGTTCCCCCAAAAATAACAATCCAAGAAGCAAACCTTGATTTTGCCATTTTATATAATGGACACCATTCTACTATGCCATTGTATATAATGGGACTTGAGCATCCACAAATTTTGGTACCCACAGAGGATCCTGGAATCAAACCTCAGTGGATACCAAGGGCCCACTGTATAATGGCCTTCAAACCACAGACATTGTGTGTAGCTGTGTGTATCACAACTGCTTCCACTGAATAAATAGAGGATGCTGGCTGATCTGACAGCTTGCTCTGTTTCAAAAGAATCAGAATACACTGAAATAGGTGAAGTGACTGTGGCATCCTTTTGGCTGTGCATGTGCTATAGGTGCATAGGTACAATTACCAGAAAAGTAGGGTACACAAACACACACACACGTTTGTGTACACATAGTATACTGTAACTATGAATCAAAATGAATGCATATGCTTTGCACATAAACTTGAAGTGTTCCAGGGTTGCTTCCTTAGAGTACTGCTAGTATGTCAACTGATCTTTTAGGGTCATCTGTTCTGAATGCTTATTTTCTTTGCCAAGTAAATTCCAGAGATGAACGTTTCTAAAAGATATATCAAGCCAAAAGTCACATCTGCAACAACTTAAAATTGCAGCTGATCTCTTTCTCTTACTAATATTTGACAAGCTTAAAAATCCACACGAGTTTTATTCATTGCGTCACACCTGGCTAATATTTACTCAAAGGTTCTATAGATACAACTTATAACATCTGTCAGACTGAAAGGCAAACTACACATTATACAGCAGCCATGCATGACAAAGTCTTTCAGGGTGTCCTTCTTAATAAAGTCCCAAGCGGGAGGGGGTGGCTTCAGAGAAAGTGCAGGAGGGAAACAAGCAATCCTTCCTTTCTCCTTTGCTTTCCTCCTGAAATCTACACATCAACCACAGACACAAGTACAGTACTACAAAGAAGATGTCAGGGCTTTATGAAATGCAGCTATAGTTTAACACAAAATACACTCCTCCCACTTTAAAAATGATCAATTATGCAGCCTGAGCTTCAGGAGGATTAGTTATTTAATTTTTCAAACACCATATATAATAATTATGTAGAATAAAAAACATAACTTATCAAATGTTGTTTTTTAAAAATTAATTAATTCTCTACAGTAATCTAATTTTATTAAACACTTTTACTAAGATACTGCAAAAAAACCCTAATAAAACATATTTTACATTTCATAAGAGCCACACAAGAAAGATAAATACAAACATCACAAATATCTTATATTTAAATAAGATTAAATATAGAGCAACTCTTCAAATTTAGCAAACAAAAAATTATCCAGGCTGGACACAGGATTCTTCCTCATTGGCATTGTTTTTATGTGCAAGAAGGAGCCCAAGTGAAGTCTCAAGTTCACATGGTGCCTCCTCCGTCTCCTACTTTGCTTAGTTATACAAAAGACATCAAACCAGATATTATGGTTTAAAATAAACTCCTGGCAGTTAATCAAAACCAGAAAAATAATCCAGCTTTTCACATTTGTTTTCTTTGAAAGTAATCAGAATTTGTTGTAAACCATCATCTATGATTTGAACATGGCAAGACAGAAGTCCTGGAAAGCAGAAGTAGACCTGCAAGTATGTTGTCCAAGAGGGAGGAGCACACAAGTCTAAGGCTTCACTTGGGCTCCTTGTATCTTATGCCTGTGGCATGAAATCCTGGTTTAAACCAAGAAGAGCCATGCTGGATCGGAACAATGGTTTCTCTACTTCAATGGCAAGACAGATGCAACAACTTGCACAGCGGCCAACCGGATGCTTATGGGATGCCTAACAAGTAGGAAATGAGCACAATAGCAACATCTACTCTCATATTACATATGATACTGGAGGCTACTGTTAGGACAGAATTTGCAGAAACTGAATGGTTTCCAGTTGGCAAAGGGGTCAGGCAAGGATGAAGTTTATCACCCTGTTTAACTCGTACGCTGAGCATATCATAAGTAAAGTAGGAGTAGACTTAGAGGAAGGCGGAAGGAACATCAACAATTTAAGATATGCAGATGACACCATACTACTCGCTCAAAATAGCAAAGATTTGGAACGATTACTGAAAAAAGTCAAGGAAGGAAGGGCAAAGGCAGGCTTACAGTTGAACATTAAAAAAACAAAAATAATAACCACCAGTGATTTACAGTCGGCCCTCCATATCCATGGGTTCTGCATCCATGGATTCAACCAACCACAGCTGGAAGATATTTTGGGGAGGGGGTGTAAATTTCCAAAAGCAAACCTTGCTATTTGCCATTTTATATAAAGGACACCATTTTACTACATCATTGTATATAATGTGACTTGAACATCTATGGATTTTGGTATCCACAGTGGGTCCTGGAACCAAACCCCAGCAGATACAAGGGCCCACTGTATATAACTTTACAGACAATGAAGACATTGAAATAGTTCAAGATTTTCCATACTTTGGATCAGTCATTAATCAGAATGGAGACTGCAGTCAAGAAATCAGAAGAAGACTAGGACTTAGAAAAGCAGCTATGAAGGAACTAGACAAGATCTTGAAATTTCAAGATAGCAAATCAAGCCAGAACTCTCCTTAGAAGCCAAGAAGACTAAACTGAGATTGTTGTACTTTGGCCATATCATGAGAAGACATGACACATTAGAAAAGACAATAATGCTTGGCAAGGGAGAAGGCAGTAGAAAAAGAGGAAGACCACATTCCAGATGGGTAGAAAGAATTAAGGAAGCCACAGCCCTGACTCTCAGTATTGAGAATAGGGGGACTTGGAGGTCTCTTATTCATGGGGTTGCCATAAGTCAAAGTCAACTTTAAGATAACAACAACAGTTAACAACAACAACCTTTAGAATTACCCTAAGTATCCTAAAAGGTTGTTTAAATACCCTAAAGGCACCACATCCTGTCTGATCCTGGAAGCTAAGCAGGGCCAGCCTTGGTCAGTAGTTGAATGGTACACCACCAATGAATATCAGGTGCTGTAGGCTATATTTCAGAGGAAAGAACTAGCAAAACCACTTTTGAGTATTCCTTGCCTAAGAAAACCCTGTGAAATTCATGAGGTCACCATAAGTTGACAGGCGACTTGAAATCACATAGATAATCTTTAGAAACCACCTCAAGCTATGGTGAGGCATCTGGGTTGCAAGTTAATTTAAACAAGTTTTAAATATTGGCTCTAAATTTACCAGCTATTAGGACCTATTTACAAAGGTGTATTGGGATCCCTGTGATTTCATCATCATCAAACTATTTAGGAGTTATGTATGAGATCTAAAACATTGAACAAAATTAATGTACTGAATTATAAGCTTCTTTTGTATCACCATATCACACAAAAGGAATGGGAAAAGAAAAAGTATCTCTATTAGGGTATGATTGATGCTGTTAAAATGGTTTTACTCTCTAAATTAACTTATCTCTTTCAAACCATTCCAACATGGGTTGCAACTGAGTTTTTTTCCCTATTGGCAAAGGCCTACATATTAGTTTATTAATGGGAGCAAACAATCCAGTTTCTAATTCTATTAACTTTCACAAACAGAAGGAGGGTGGTTTGAGGATATCCAGGTTTCACTGCTATTATGTGGCTTTCCAGCTTAAACAATTAAAATGTGCCTGGGTGTCCTTGAAAGTTAAAAACAGTGAAATGAATAAAATTTCACCATCTAGAGAAATTAAACTGGAAACAATTTCAAACCCATTCCTTCACATATCTTTAAAATCTAGAAAGTGTGGCAAAAAATATCTTATGCCTGCCCTATCACCTTTCCTCCCTTTTCATAGTCAACATCTCTTTTGTGACAATTCTGGTACAATTCTAACTTTGGAAAAAGTAGGGCTTACATCAACTTCGGGCTCTATGCATATGTTGGCTCTACCAAAATTTGGGGAATAAATTCAGATGCAGCTTAGTGATATTCCGTATGCCTGGTTTCAAATATTTCAAGTTGTACATTTTTCAGCTCAACAACACATACTGGACCAGTGGACTGTTCCTTTTGATGAACTTGAATCAGAAGTAAAAAAAAAAGGGGGGGTTAGCTGCAAATATTTATACAGTGGGCCCTTGGAATCTGCTGGGGTTTGGCTCTAGTACCACCCCCATGGATACCAAAATCAGCGGATGCACAAGTCCAATTATATAGAATGGTGTAGTAAAATGGCAAAATTAAGGTTTGCTTTTTGGGGGGGAAAAGGGTATACAGTATTTTCAATGAGGATGGTTGAATCTATGGATGCAGAATCTGTGGATATAGAGGGCTGACTGTATCTTGATTGCAGTGATGCATCCTATTTCTCTTTGTATGAAGAGTTATGGAGAAAAGGCTTTTTAAAAAATGTTAGTTTTAAGACACAATTCCCCCCTCCCCCCCTTATGAACTCTAGGAAGCACTCACAACTGAAGTTGATGTTGAAATTATTCATTTGTATTATCATTTTTTAAATAAGTCAGATCATTTTTAGAAGATGAAAATAAATCTCAATAATGAAGCAAAGTAACTTTAATTTGGAGAGAAGAAGTTAACTTCTGCTATGCTTTAAATATAAAAAAGATCAAAGAAAGAAAAGGATTGAGATTCAAATTCAACTTTTAAGCAAAAATGACAATGTCTTCATGAGTTAATATTAATCCCTTAATTATGAATTTCAAAGGTTTAAATACTTTCTCTGACCTTGGCTTTAAATAATTATGGCAAGTGCAGCTTTCTTTAAATTCAAAAAAGATCCTGAATTGTTGATCACAGCCATTTAATGGTTTCAGGCTGGCAGATTTCCAACATAATCCTTAGAATGCTGTTTAAAATTATAGACCAAGAACCTGATGCAGGTAAATGAAATGTCAGTTTCACAAAGGCTGCTCCAACTCAATATGCAAATTACTCTGTATCGTTGCTACATTTCATCTTGTAATAAATTGCAGATTGTGCTTTAATACATGCTAAAACATTTAAACACCTGGATGTTGACCAATGGAGATAAGTATTTTGAGAAGGTTCAGTGTAGTTTAATACTGAACCATAAATATATCATTTTATCTACTCCTTTCAATATCAGAGATGTAAGATCCAGAGACAGTATCAGAGAAGAATGTGGTTGTAGCAGTGGCCAAAAAGATAATAAAATAAAACCAAACCAACTTATTTTTTCAACTACATTAAGAATGTGGTGCAGGCTTCAGATACTGAAATCTAGCAATACTGTTCACACAGAAGCATGTTGGAATCACACAATATTATATAATGCACACATAAGTTTAGTAGAGCTCTTAGACAAGACACCTTCACAACAGGATCCCTTTCAACACAAAAACCTCCTCCTTGCCGCATTCACCACTAGCTAACTTATCTTCTCCTTTGGCTCAGAACAAGAAAAGGAAGGAAGTACACAGCCAACTCTAGCTCCCTCTCTTTTCTGTGGCCTGGTTGCTCTCCTTCTTCCTCTAGGCCAGTGTGAGAGAGTGCACAAACCAGTAAATAAGCAGTGCCTCCTTGCTGCCTCCAACACACCATTATAGCAAGTTGGCTAAACATTAGTTCAGTTCCCACTGATGAGAAGAGGGTGAGGGCTGAAAAAGATTCCTGTGTGGAACTGTGAACAGCTGCTAACAATCAGTAGAGACAATTTTCAGCTACATGGATAGACAAAGTGAACCTTCCTGTGTGGCACCTCATAATATCTCCCTAAGGTCAGAGACAAGACTGTCTCTAAGGTCAGAGAAGACTGACATAAATATTCTGTCCAATGCCATATTCAAAGTCACTTCTAGGTGATCAGTATTCTTAGCTGTAGAGTGCACTCTGAGTTTATCAAAGGCTTAAACGGTCTCAAGCCATTTGGACATCTATTTGTTCTTGATGTAGAAATGTTGAGCTCCTACAGTTGTCTTCCATTAGTTAGGGGAACATACCTAACCCTCTCCCATCTGATGCAACATTATGTAAATAAGCAACCTATTACAACTTTGATAAATACTCTGGAAGCTGAGGGCAGTTCAATTACCGGTACTATTGTCTCCTGCATTCTGACCTGAGAGCCCTTGCTCCTCCTGCACTTATAAGCTGGCTCAGGAGTTCAAAAGGATAGTTTGGCTTTCATTATCCTTCTAAATAGTAGAGAGAGCTTTCTTTCTGCCTTTCTTCTCTACTGAAATATATTCTAGAGGAGATTCAAACAGCTTACAGCTGGTAAAGGATAAATTAATCAACATTAGGAGGAACTTTTTGACAGTAAGAGCTGTTCGGCAGTGGAACACACTCCCTTAGAGCGTGGTGGTGTCTCCTTCTTTGGAGGTCTTTAAACAGAGGCTGGATGGCCATCTGTCGAGGATGCTTAGATCGTGATTTCCTGCATGGCAGGGGGTTGGACTGGATGGCCCTCGTGGTCTCTTCCAACTCTGCTATTCTATGATTCTAATTACTTGGAACTGAAAGCCAGGATCTACCTCTCACCTTTTATTCCATTTGCTCTTAATGGCCACCAGTGCAGATTACGGAGTGCATACCGATACCTCCATCTTTAAAGCACTGAGATACAATTCTGAAAGCAGAACTGTCACTAAAGAGAACCTTTGGGGCTTGTACACTTAACCAGCTTGGATGTGTTGGGTTGTACTGTGATCAGTTATCTTGAAATGGAAACAGCACAACATTTGGTCTTGCTCAATTCCTCCCATTTAAAAGTGTCCAATAAAAGGTTAAATGAATATTATTAAGACATATTGTAGGGGGACAGAAAGGATATACACATGCATTCTGAGGACTGTAAGTAGTGACCTACCACACCAAACTTTTCAAATTATGTATACAGCTTCAGTTTGACAAATTCCTCGATTTGCATGATCTTGATCAGATGATCAGCTTTGTGCTTACCTTTTCCAGTGCCATCTCCTTTTCCGCCGCACTTTTCTTTTTCAGATCAAGCAGCATCTTTTCTGACTCAACTTTTAGGTTGCTAACAACAGTTTCATGTTCTCGGAGAACTCTTTGCTTTTCTTCTTCTCTCAGAAGGCTAAGTTCAACCAACTGCTGTTTTCTTTGTGTATTCACTTGAATTACCTCGTCCCTCAGTGTATGGATCTGGGCTTCCATATCAGAAATGACCTTTGAAATAAATAAACAAATAAATAAATAAGGATGTTAGCTTTTTCTGCACAAATGAAATTAGAAGCTGGAGTTAAGAACTACTGTGCTGTAAGTCTGGTAGAAGGATTTCTTTAAATTAATGAGAAATGTGAGTATAATGAGGCATCTGTGCTATTCAACTAATGCAATACATAAAGCCTGACACAGAAAAGTCATGTGCTCACATTAAAGTTGAAATCCTATATACCGTACATATACCTGGAAGTAAGTTCCATTTTTGAAAAGGAGGCTTCTGAGTAGGCATCATTGTTGTAGTGTGTCTACAAGTCATTTCTAACTTATGGCAAACCTAAGGTGATCCTATCACAGAGATTTCTTGGAGAGATTTGCTCAGAAGGTTTACTATTGCCTTCCTCTGAGGATAAGAGAGTGGCTTGCCCAAGTTCACCCAGTGGGTTTCTACAGCCAAGTGGGGACTTGAACCGTGGTTTCCTGGAGTCCTAGACTAATACTCAAACCGCCACAAACCACATTGAATTTCTCTCCTGAGTAGAGAGGACTGCAATCCACAAACCCATTAGCGAAGAGGTTTCTCAACCAGGGCTCCCTGGAACTCTAGGGTTATACAAGAGGTTGTTAGGGGTTCCATGAGACATGATTTAATTTTTTTAAAATTGTAGTTATAATTTTTATGTAGGGGGTCCCTTGAAACCTGGAAATTATTTCAAGGTTTCCTCCATGATAAAAAAAGGTTGAGAAAGGCTGCTTTAGAACATAAAACAGATGCAGCTGCAAAGGTACTATTTCAAATTGTCAGGAGACCTGGGGGCAATATTCATTAGCAATCTAGAGCTTAGAAAGGGACCTATCTTGCTTGGAAGTAAGTCACATTTATTTCAGTGGGACCTAGTCCCAGGAAAACATGTCCTTCAGGCCTACACTGGAAACAATTGAGATTAAAATTGGGAAATGCATAGTTATGTTGCAATTCTTTGCTACAGTTGTCCCTTTATATTCACTGCGGTTTGGTTCCAGGATCTCCCGTGGATATCAAAATCCGTGAATACTTAAGTCCCATTATATGCAATGGCATAGCAAAATGGTGTCCCTTATATAAGAGGGCAAAATCAAAGTTTGCTTTTTGGATTACTATATTTTTTAAGAATATTTTCAAGCCGTGAATACTTAAATCCGTGGATACAAAATCCGTGGATGCAGAGGGACAACTGTACTTTTATATCTTACAATAACTTACAGCAAATATTACCAACACAGCACTTTTAACCTTTTGTTGTTGTTGTTGTTTAACCAAAGGAATCTATGCATTTAGCATATAAAACTACTGCATATCATAACATTATGTACATATTCATTAAAAAGCTGCTAGTTACTCCTGTGATGGACAGAAAGGTGAGCAAATGGGATGAGAGTATGAAAGGAATCAATCCTGGAGCAGGAGACTGAGACGGGAGGGGTTTCTGTATGTTTGAAGCAATGCGTGACAGTTAGCCTGGAGTTCAGTTGAGTCTGGGAGAGTGAGTGGACTGGAGCAGAAGGCTCTGCATGTGCGCTGTACATTTCAGGTTTGAATTTAATAAAATTGGGTGCAAGGGGTTAGAAGTCCGAATGAGAAAGCTGATTGGACAAAGAGTGGAGGAATGCATATGCCACAAATAATCCATCTTGAAACAGGATTATTTGCATAGTTCCATTCTATGGAATCCTGGGATTTGTAGTTTTACAAGGTCTTTAGCCTTCTCTGACAAAGAATGCTGGTACTTCACCAAACTACAAATTCCAGGATTCTTCTGTAGGAAGGAGCCATGCAACTTGGATTATTCAACTTGGATTATTTCAATTTGGATTATTTCTCTAGTATGGATGCCCCTAGTGAATGAATCTGAGGGATAAGGGAGGATGTTATAAAGATCCAAGAAGAATTTGTGCTAGGTCTTTTAAACTGGGTTACAGTTAAGAGTGGCTACTGAAAAGAGACAGTCTGCTCAAAAAGTGAACCATTATAAGATATAAGATGTTTTGCGTTATAAGCACAAGATTTCCAAGTTACGGTACATCTTATTCCCTTCAATAAAGTTACCCTATGTTATTTGATCAACCACAGACTCTTGGCCATTCATTCAACCTATAGATAGTAAAAGGCATGCTACCATAGAAATACCACACAATCCACACATTTGGGATAAAAGGTACATCCCTAGTTCAGGCAGAAAGAACTAAGGGAACCATAGATGTTGAGGTGGCAGTAACAGAGGGTGAAGGCATCTAGGCTGATCCCTCAAGTAAAGAGGGCTGGTGTTTTGTTATTTGCTCTCAACTATCTTATTGTGAGTTATCACATAAATAGTTGGTGACAGCCTCACAACTCCATTTGTCAATGTTTTAAAAATCAAGGCACAAATATTTTGAATGTCTATGTATCTTGCTCTTGCATTATATTTGCAGTATAATACTTTAAAAACAATAAAATTGACCAGATATTAAACAAAAAATAAGAGCAATGAAAAAAAGAGGCAGATTAGGCACAGAATAGCACAATCTAAGTGTTGTCCTCTCGCATGTGCCAACCAGCCATGTTGTGACCGTGACTGGGATGCAAAGGGTTTATCTACACTGTAATCCAGGGCCAGTCTGGAGCATTATGCTCTAGAACTGCCCCGGATCAATATGATGCCACTATACCAGAATGGATCTGTTCCAGGGCCATGCTGTAGTCCAGATAGGTTGCTGAACCAACACAACATCAGCCCCGTTAGCCCATCCCCCTCAGTACCACCACTGCTGTTGCCTCGCCTGCTGGCCAAACAGCTCTCTGAAAGAGCCTGGCCATCACTGTTGCAACCAACGAAGAGGGGGTACAGTGACCCTGTCCTTGGCATGTCACTCCATTCTGACCTCAGCAGTTATGGTGATGGCCCAGCTCTCGCAGAGATCTGCTTGAACAGCAGGTGAGGCAGCGGTGGTAGCACCTAGGGGATGGGCCAGCAGGGCTGATGCAATGGGTAAGTAGATGTGTGGACAACTGGATCACACCGGATCCAGCCCGATCCAGCTGTCCACACATCCAAAACACTGAGGCAACCTGCAGTTTCTGTTAAGATGAATTAATGGTGAAAAGGAGTAGATTCACTGTTTGTGTCATGTGGACAAATCACACCAGATTTGGAGTGGGTACATGTTTTATCAGTGTACACAAGCCCAAAAAAGAGCTTTCCTGAGCATGTCCTAGAGGGTGGGCAGACTGGTTTGGGAGGAGATGGCCTGTTACATATTGTCTCCACAGACAACAACTATGTTTAAAGAACTGATGAGAGTTATACACTCTTTCTGGAGTACTACTATTTTCATCAACAACCAAATAAACATGAGTAAAACATAACTGTGTTTGGCTGATACACATTGAGAAACCTCTATATCTCAGGATACACTGTTAACAGCTTGTGCCATTAATGACAGGTACTCCTCTACTATGAACAGTTAAGATTTAACATACTAGAGAAAACAAATGCACTCTACCACCTCTATAATAAACTGACTGGGGCTTAGAAAAGTTTCATTCATTTGCTGACCTGGGACATGAGGCAACAACTCCTAACTAGTCAAGAGGTAGTATCTTTCCCTAATCAATGAAATAATGTTTACTAAGAGTAGAATGTCTGGTTTAACACAATTTCATCCATTCCCTTTTTATGCACTATTAAAAAATGAAACTCCAAATGTTAAAAAAAGCACTGGGTTGCTCCTGCAGTTATAAATACAAAGTTGACTGCAAAGTCATACCCTTTACGTGGGTCAGATTTGTAATTTTTTGCTATCATTTGGGTACTAGTGTAAGAAAAAACCCATCTTGGAGTGGGAAGAACAAAAGAAGAGGAATAAGTAAATCTAAGTGTGGATTTTAAAAAGCTATTTGCAAATCTTTGTTGGCACCTAGAGGGGAAAAGAAGAGCCACATTAAATTTCCCTTTATTAAGGACAACAAAACCATAAGGTTAGTGTAGTTCCTCTGACTGGTACAGGTTAGAATGTCGCTGATGCATTTAAACTTCAGTCTGATGAAATAGACTTATGTCTACAAAAGCCTATGCTACCGATTTCTTTCTCTCAGTCTCAAAGATGCTACAAGATCCTTTTGGAATAGATTTGGGTAGTAAAGTACAAGCCCCTATCCATAAGGAATATATTCCTGGACTTACTGTGGATACTGGAACAACTGTGGATAAGAACAAACCCTATTAAAATGAACAACTTCCAGCCCAATCATACCATAGAGTCATGCTGGAGGACCTAGAAGATGCCTAAAGAGACCATAATTTTTGGGATGTTGGTAAGTGAATCTGCGGTTACCAGTCACACAGATAGTGAGCTGTACTGTACATAGTTTCTTAACATGGGAAATGTTTTTCCAGAAGCTGGCTTTTCCCATTTCTCCTTAGCTAGTCCCATTAAGTTGTTTGGAAAGTAAACCAGAGACATCAACTGCCTTTCTAAAAACTTTCTCAGACCCTTGAGGTAGTTTTGGTCTGTAGGTTTGGTTGGCTGGCCTGGAAAACTGATGGCTAAAACTTTAACTGGTTTATTGAACACAACAGCAAAGTGCTCCTGTTTAAATAGTGCCAGAGCAATGTTCCTCAAGTTATCTGATATGCTGGACCAGCAATTTCCCCCCCCCCCAATGTGTCAGAGATTAGTACCAAAGAAGAACAGTGGAGTAGCCAATTCTTCCTTTGATAACCATCCTTCCTCTATATCAGAAGGGAGAGGAAAACTGAGACACTTTCATGTTCGCCTACTGAAAATCTAGTACAGCGGGAAAGAGAGGGATCAGAATAAGGATCCTGTTTCTTTTAGATGGCTGGGCACAATTTTAAGTGGAGGCCAAATTTATAGCTGCTTGTTCTACAGCTCCCAAAATGGTATTCTTTTTGGTTTCATTTCTGTTTTGGAGTTATTTTTTTATTTCACTTTAGCTCTGTCTCCATGACTCTTGGTTTAGGTTTTGGCAAGCCCAAGAAGGTAGCTATAGTTTGCTTTGCATGGTTTGAGTTTACCACTGGATCGACCCATTGTTGGAATGGCAGAGGCACAATGGGGAGGGCAGAGAGGGATACAGCTTCCCTTGTTCGCTTACTAGGTATCAATACTTAGCTGGCCTTATAGGATAAAACATGGGGGACTCTAGATGCCGTGGGTGTTTCTTTTCAGATAATTCATTGATTAGAGCCTTTTCTTACCTTCTGCTGTCCCAGCCACCCTCTGCACCCCATTCTCAGTAGTAATCAACACTTTTACCTGTGAGAACACTTTGGATGTAAGGAGCGCCCAGCAATGATGTGTGTGTGCGCACGCACATGTGTGTGCATGTGAATCCACCTCCCCTGGAGCTCTCACTGTCTCCAGCAGTTTTGTTTTCCCATTTTACCAATGCCTCAAAGAAACGTGTGTGTGTGTGTGTGTGTGTGTGTGTGTGTGAGAGAGAGAGAGAGAGAGAGAGAGAGAGAGAATGAATGAATGAATGAGGAAGGGATACTTAGTTTGTTCTGCTACATTCTCTTTTTTCTCAGGGGAGGTTGAGAATCTGTACTTGTCCGATCACATGGTTCTTTGTCTCATGGTCAGGGCTGGCCAATCGATCTTTTTACAACATAGGATGGAGGAAGGGACCTTGAGTCCTCTGCATGCCCATACTATCTTCCTCCTCTCAGCAACACAGACATGTCAAGGGTTGCTGAAAGGCCCACACAGTGGCTGAAAAGTGAAAAGGAATGTGAGAGAGGAAAATAATACTGTAGTTAACAGAAGCTTTGGGGGGAGAGGGTAGGAGAAATGTCTTCTGATGAAGACAAACTTTAGCTATAGAGGTGGGAAACAGAACATGAAAGATAACTGAAGTAGGCTGGAATTGCAAAGTAAAAGCAATGAGGAGATGCATCTTATTGGCACAAAGGCAGGAAATGTACTGGTCTTGCAGAGATTGCCCTCCTACACTATGGGGCCCAAAGACTCACAAAAAAGTTACAGGTGACCATTCCACCCCTTGCTGGAGAGACTCCTTTGCTCTCTTTTCTATTCATTTCTATTTTAACAAGTGGTAGACAAGGGTCCCTGGATCCCCTCTTCTCTAAATGAGGCAGATATTTTGCATGCTACTTTCGCTAAGTATCTAGACCATTGGTTCTTAACTTGGGGTCCAGGGACCTCCAGGAGTCCTCAATGTCCTCACAAGGGGTCTGTGAAGTCTTGAAGGCTGCTCAGACTACCTCTTGCCTGCAGTGGAGTGGTCATGTGACAGGAGCCAAGGCAAAGGCTGGCTGGCTAGCTTGGCCTTTGCATTGCCATTCAATCCACTCCAGCCACAAACTTGCAGGAAGAAGCAGGAGAAAAGCCTTCCCTCCCACTCCAGTGCCTCTGAGGGCAGACTGCATGGATGGTGTTGCATTATTATTATTATTATTATTATTATTATTATTAAAAATCTAAAGTCTTGGGGGTCCATGGCAACAAAAGGTATTTAAAGTGTGTCCCTGATAAAGAAAAGGTTAAGAGCCACTGGTGTAATTGTATTAGTATTAGTATAGGTGTGCCCGATGTAATATACACTGTTATGTGCCCTGCTGGGGTTTCAAGTGGTGGTTGCAATGTGAAGCTTGGAGTGGCAGTGTTCCTTTCACACAGTTCAGCTACATGGTATTATTTTAGGGGGGAAATTGCATTTTTTAAACATTTGGGTGGTAACTGGCTGAGGGAGTAAGAGGAGGAAGGGCCCCTTGTGAGGCTGGGGGTGTAGATGCAGATTGAGTGGCAGGAGTGGATTGTGAGGTGGAGAGGGAATTTGCATGTGGGTGGTGATTGGTAGAGGGAATGAGGGGATTGGTTGGGTATGTTTGCTAAGCTGGCAATCAGCACACTGGGAAAGGTGTGTGTGTATGGTTTATTTTGTAAAAATTAAGTCAGTAAAGATGGACCTCCCAACTAATTAATTGGATTTTTGGAATAGTAGACATTATTTACTCTTTTACAGAACTAGACCAACTTTTGATATGGGTTTTGATATCGCCCAGGGGGCCACATCATTGACCCGCCACCCCTGCTGCTGCTGTGACGGGACCCAGGCAGTCAATTGGTGGCGGCGGCAGTAGTGGGGGCAGGGCAACAGAGCAACTAACCCTTAACGCATCACTGGCGTATGTTACGTCAGGTACAGCTAGTAAAAATAAAATACCTGACCACAGTTATTAAGCATTATATCATTTGCAAGCTTTAAAAAGTAATGAATTCGTCTACTCTTCTTCCTGTTTCCTATAAAGCAATATTGTTAGCATATCCTACCATCCCTATTTCATAACTGAACATAGTGGACACTTTTAGGGGTCACAATGACCGGACACTGATCGGGGTCAAGCTGACTGGAGGACAGTCAAGGTCACAATGACCTGAGACATGTTCAGAAAACCCAGATAGGATTATATTGAAAGCCCAGTCATTAATGGGCCTATGCTAATCCTTTCAAACATGCAAACGGTGACCATCCCTCAACTCTTACCCTATAGAAACCTTTCCTAAACACCCTACCTGACTAAACATTAAGAGATTGTTGCAAATCCCATCAATGCTTTGCAAGTCTGGAACTAAGGCAATCATCTCAGTTTTGGACCCTTTTGACCATTCTGTGAGAAAGCCATGCAAGCTTTGTCATAACCACGCAAGCACCCTCCAGGCTACAAAATAAGTTATAAATATCCTAGCTCTGACCCTACCCATGTGTGCCATAGACCGGACCTGCCATTTTGTGTGTCATAGACAGCATATCATGGAAGGTCCTTGCTATTCTTTTTCTTGACAGACTGGATTCTCCATGCCACCCTCAGGTGCAGTCGGGGTCTCTCCACTGCACAGACTTCTTTCTCTAAGACTGATAACTATCAGATTTTCACCCCTGACTTCTCTCTATCCAACCCTTCAGCCTTTCTCTTCAATAGCCTTGTATGGTTCTTAAGAGTTTATGTTCTTGTACGACAATTTATCTCTTGTGTTAATTTGAATAAAACACATTGTTTATTTTCAAATGGAGTGCTCTCTACAGTTAGTACTGGTATACATAGGTGGAAAGATTGCCAAAGTTACCCTCCTCTTGCAGGCCTCCTTTTGAGCTATAATTCCCCCAAACATCAAGGAAACGCTCTGAGGGTAAAAAGATAACTGCACTTAAAGCATCTGGGTCAGCAAGACCCCATAGGGTAACGAGCATAAACCCACAAGAATGGTGTAGCTCTCCAAATTCTGTCTGAATGACCTCATAATTTTTAAAACAGAAAACTTAGTAGTGTGCTATTAATATATTCATAATGTAATTATCACAGTTACCTAAATATAGTCATGTACTTATCCTGAATAACAACCAATCACACATAATTTGCAACCAACAACACATGCCATCAGACAATTTATGCTTAATCACCAGATTTCACAACTGTTTGAATAAGGCAGACAAAATAGTTACACGATACACATTGTTGTAGCAGTTCCCAATCACTGTGCCCACTAGACTGACAAGACCTGCCCCCTTTTTTGGTGTCAACAATGGTAGAAGAATCGGTTCTGAAGCTGCTTCTTTCACCATCCAAGAAAAGCTAGCTATTTCCAGAAAAAAAATCAGGGTCTGATCAACTACAGACCCAAGTCTTCTAGGAACAGACATCTTTGAAGAAGATGGGGGCAGGAGAGTAGGAGTAGGAGGAGAGGAATGCTCGCCACTGTTTCATCATGCAGTCAGAAGTGCATGTGGAGACCATCTGGTCACAGCATCAGTGCTAGCTTTAATATAATAAAGAATGATAGACTTGGAATTCTGGTTTGGCATTGCTGCATTGTTATTGAACTGAAGAAAGGATAATCAGTGACCTTCCTTTTACTAGCTCACACTTTTGAGCCTCAAATCTTCTTCAGAAAAAGTATTGCTAATGAAAGATTCCCTCTTCCCTCTGATGTACCAACCAGAATCAGGTTTTTGTTACATAATTTTACGGCTAATGGCACACCGGTGAAAAGGTTACCAGTTTTTACATCCTGTCCAGGACGCTGTGAATTCTGGTAGTTTCTCAACTATTGTCTGGCCTAGTTTTTGAACTACTTGGCCTGGCTAGTTACAAAAATACCTGAGGGAAACTCTCAACAACACATTTTGCAAAGATCTTTCTTTAAACACAGAAAAGTGGTCATCTAAAGGTCTTTAAGTGAATATTAAGCATGGCCACTTGCTGGGTAGCCTGTAAAGTGTTTTTGTGCATCTATGGGATACTACTGAGTGCTAATATAATTTGTAGCAAAGTTAAGGCATTGAGTGAGGTATGGAGTGGTTTGGGCATTGGGCTAGGACTCTGGAGACCAGGGTTCGAATCCCCACTTAGCCATGGAAACCCACTGGGTGGCCTTGGACAAGTCACTCTCTCAGCCTCAGAGAAAGGCAAAAGCAACCCTCAAGATAGAGTTGCCTTAGGGTCACTGTAAGTCGGAAATGACTTGAAGGCAAACAGCAGCAGCAGCAACAACAACAACATCTGTTAAGGCATTGTCTACTGTGCAAATAGACAAAATACTATATTCCCACACTCTATTCTCTTTCTCACAAGAAATGAACAGAACCATTTCTGGGCTAAGCATCTAAAAACAAACAAACCCAAACCAGCATTCTATGTTGTCACTTTTCCCCAGCACTATAGCTTTAAAAAACTTTTTTTTTTGCTAAAACTCCCAGAATTCCCCAGTCAGCATGGCCAGTGGTAGTTGTAATCCCCCAAAGTAACTTTTCCAAGTTCTGTCTACAACATTATGTGTTTTGACCCCTCCATTTTTTCAGTTATTCCAATAAAGGTAGATAATTGACTCTTAAAACTTTAATAATACAGTAAAATCAATTATTCTTTTACAGAGAGGTAAATGAAATCCCATGACAACAGGTGCCTCATCCTGGCTGAGGAAAAACTGGAGCGCATAGATTCATAGAAGATTGATGCAAACTAGAAATTTCCTTAAAAAAACCCCTCTCTTTATTAACCCCCAAAAAGGTTTTTATAATATGAAGCAACGTATAAGGAAAATACTACAACAAAAACCAAAACAAATACACTACAACTAAAATACAACACTACAAAACAAACTAAACTACCTAAGAAGAGGTGACTTCCAACTTCCTAGCTAATGGTTATAGTTAACTATTTTCCTACTTCCTCTTAATTCCAAAGCGTAAGAAATTAAACATTCGATTCTACTATTCTTCAAATCCTACTACTGATAATCTCCCACAGTAATATCTCAAAAAAGCAATTATTCATTCCCAATCCTTACAAAAACTACTTAATGACTTTTCTCTAATCAACATCATCAGTTTGTCCATCTCCGAAAGTTTGCAAACTAGAAATTTCCATTGCTCTCACAGCACATCTAAGCCTACTCAAATTGAGCATTGGATTTAATTTGACAAATCCTTTTTGGTCTTTAAAATTAGATTGCCAGCTTACTGCTTATACAGTATATGGTGGGGACAGTTCTTGTTTTAAACACACACATTTGCTCTTGTTTTATCTCATTTGCCCCTGAAATCTGACTCATCCAGGTTGTAAATTCTCTCAGCAAATAGTAGAATGTCTTGGGTTTGGATAATCACCCCTCCTTCACTTGGATTTTAAATGGCTAAATATGCTTTTTTCATTAGATCTATAAATTCAACTATTCTTTGCATACCATATTGTCTAATTATTTTTAACTTTTGTCTATTATGTGCTCAGCTCCTTTAGAAGATAACAGCTTGTCTGAGCAGAAGAAGAGAACAAAGTGAATAAAGATAATTTGATACATACAAGAATTGCTATTCTATTGTTCTTTTACTGACTGAATAATTTCTGGTAAGGTTTTCCTGAATTTTTTCATTGAAATATTTGGCTCTTATAACAGTAAAAAAATGTTCTTCTTTATAAACTGCCTCATTTTTATGCATACACAACTTTAATCAAGAATATTTTTACTTTACAACTTATGCATGAGAATGTGCTTAATGGCAAAGCAAATATATGGGAATTCACAAGGGCCTACATACAAAGTGTGTTTTCAACCCGCATTTACATTTTTGTACTGTAAATCCTAGTTTTATAACTCAAGAATTTCATCCACATAAATGCTGTTGTCATCCAAAGGGATATGGAGAAACACTCTGGAATTGATTCTTAAATCTTAAATATTACCAAGATTTTGTGTTGCTAAAAGGAGAAATAAGCTTACTACATACAGTCAAAATGTAATTACCTATTAGTATTCATATTCTACAGCTGCTATTTAGAAAAGAGCCCCCCCCCCAACAAGATTGCTTTCAAAACATATTCTCAGTAGCCTACAGTGTCAATTGGCACTTTATGATCTCTCGTATAAGTACTTCTTTCCCAAATGTCTTCTTGGTGACATTTATATTCTGTAGAATCTGAATAAATTATGTTTCGCTTTCTTCCACAATCTTTGACAACTATGGCTCTGGTCTTCAAACTTGTCAACCAAACAGAAGCCTTAGACATTCTTGTGTGTGAATTGCCATGGCACTTTGAAGATTCAGGATTGCAGGATGGGGGTAGAAGAAATAATTCATAGCAGTAATGTTGAATGGATCCTTTGAAATTGTTTAGTTGTAACAGCAAACATAGTGACTTCCACTGTCACAGCAAAACAACAACCAATGCCTGGATAATTTTGCCTCGGTAAAATGAATGTCAGGGTGCTGTCTACTGAGATACCACAGAAGGGATAGGTAATGATGAACCTGTAATGATACAGAAATCAGGCATGGCTAACAGCTTCATAGGAGTAGCCATATTGGTGGGAAACCTCTGACATCATCTCCTTGGTAGTCTGAAAGATGAAATTCAAACTTTTTTTAAAAAAAAACGATGCTAGCTTTTTGGCCCAAAAACATAACAGGGAAAATTTCTCTGGAAACTGCTGTGTACTATCAGTTCTCTTTTTAAAATTCGTATCTCATTAATTGATGTCAAAATGTATTTGTGCCAGAAACACCTGATTTACATATAAACATGTCAAGTATTTTAGATGCACCAATGTTGCTAACACATACCGGTACATCTCTAAAGGTTTTGTCCAGGTTTCATTTTTTAGGTATTCTATATGCACTAGACACATATAACCTTTCTTAATATATAATTATAATCTACCATATACCATTTAAAATTTCGTTTGTAAAATCATTACAGCCTAAAGCTAAAATGGAACATTAATCCAGGAACTGACGATTATTTGAATGAGGAAATGTAAAACGGGTGAAGATAAATGGCTATTATTGCTAGAAGATTAGCACTTTAAAGTCCAGACGTGGAGTTAGAACAGCTTACACTGACAAGAATGTGCCTCTGATCCCACATTCTCACAGCTACTTCCTACATTCATGGAAGTTTTTTTTTTTTAATGCAAAATTGTTTTATAAGTGAAATGCTAAGACAGACAATCCTACACAACCAGTGATTTAATGCAATAAATTAATACTAACAGTTTGAATCCAAAGAGTGTCTTACGCAAGAAAAAATACTTCTATTTCTGTTTTTGCCGAGGGAGGCACTCCCCACTTTTCACCTACCCTTCCCCCTCCTCTGTAGATCTCTGTGCTAATTTCATGCTGTTGTGGACCACTATGGCAACCCTTAGAAGCAGCATTTTGAAGGCCTGCTGGGCTGTAGTGGATATCTGTTCTGAAAATCAGATAGCTGTCCTAGTATGTCACTCCAAAAGGGATGCAAATATTATCCTGGTCAGCTATGCCTAGGACTTGGGGTAGTAGCTCAATTTTCCTAACTAAATGTTATGCCAAGCCATGCTGTTGATTGCCATCACTCTAGAATCACATTGGGTCACATCCAGTGAAATACTGATTAACAGAGTTACAGACAGCTTATTCTATAGAAAGTTCCATTCCTGCCAATCACTCTACCCATCATTACATTGCCAGACTGACTTTGTAACAGTCAATCCTAAAAGGAAACGTAGATGCCTTAAACCCCTTGCATGGGGCTTTCTCGATCCTTTATTGGAGTCACTTTGGGCCACCATCTACAGGGATAACTGTGCTAGAAATCAATGCTGCTACAGAAGCATCCATCTTAAGTTAATCTATTATGATTCAACCAGGTTGTCCCTCACTGCTTGACAGATTCTGTGAAGAGAGTCTGGAAAGAGTAGTAATGTCAACACTTTACCAAACAATGCAGGAAGACAGCCTCAGCTCCCTTGGGGATTCACTGGGTGCTAGCTTATACTTCTGGCTTATCCCTCTGAAAGCTGTTGCAACCGGCACTCCTCAGGTAAGAGGATGAGAACAGAAGGGAATTATCTGTTCATGGCTGAAGTAAGGGTTTCTGCCTCCTCTTCCAAAAAGCTCTCCCTCCTATGACAGCTAGAAATAGAACAGTGTCTGCTATGCCACTTTCTGCTCCCATGGGAAGAGTGCAACGTGACTCTCCTCAGCAGTGTCTGGATGTTACCTACTGAAAAGAGTACAAAACCACTGTGCCACAATCTGTGCTATGCCAGCCCAGTTGGAGAAGTGTGTGTATGTAGCAACAGCTCCAGAATGAAACCATTCCTTCCATCTCCAAACTATGAAGGACAACTAATTAATATGTGTTGGGGGGAGAAGAGTGACAAAACCCTTGGAAGAGACAATTCAATTAATTTTGGCCCTGCCTGGAGGTTTTTAAACAGAGGCTAGATGGCCATCTGTCGGGAATGATTTGATTGTGTATTCCTGCATGCCAGGGGGTTGGACTGGATGGCCCTTGAGGTCTCTTCCAACTATACGATTCTATGATTCTATGCCTACTATTGTCAAGGGGCGACAGACCAAAATGTGTTCAGGAATCTGAATTAAATAGACACTTCAAAGGTGATTTCATTTATCAGCTTCATTATTGTTAACTGAGTATGGAAATAGCTTATTTGACTGTTGGAGCACATTGATCCTTTCCCATCCTAGCCAAAAAAGGCTAACTTGGCACTATGAAATTACCCAGTTACAAATGTTTCTAAGAAAGGGTAGCATGCATAATGAAAGGAAATATTCTTTCTTTCATGGTGATAATTTACAGGCATTCTCCAATTTACAGTCTTGGAACAGTATAACTGAATAGATGGTGGCTGTCCAACTCTAGATATTTGTGAAAGGAACTGAAGTGCTAGCTCCACTCTTGCTCCCTAGAATAGCAAAGGAACTGAAATTGCTTCAGAAGTTTTCATAAATTAATAAGAGACACATAACCCTATTAATTCTTTTCAACACCTTTGTAGTATTTGGCATCAGCAATTAGCAGTTCTTCCTGTATTTCCCATGTGATTTAGTTATCTGAGGCATTGCCTTCCAGTACTTTTGTTCCTACTTCAAGAGATGGTTCATAAGCATGGTATTGGGCATCCATGGAATGAATTTCCCATAAAATGCTACAAGGTTCTACTCTCTCACTATTATAAGTTCTTTTACGGGTGTTTTTATTTTCATTTAATCTGGAAGTAGCAGCAGTAGCAGCAGCAGGCAAAACCAGTCTGGAGTGGAGTTTGGAAACTTGAAAAAGATGACGCTGAAAACAGAAAGGTGAATTCAGACGAAGCAGAATAATTTTGATTCAAATCCTGATGAGGTGAGGTTACCTGGTCTAGACAGGGGTTACACATTTTGAAAGATAAGATATATAGTGGATAAACGGCTTTTGATCCATTAGTATTTTTGGATATATGTCACATTCAAAAGTGACAAAAATACCTTTTATCATCTTAAATAGATGCATTCCCTTCTGGAGAAGATCAAGGAACTTGCTACCATCTACAGAGGGAGCTGGAGAATTTAGTCAACATGGGAGACTAATTGCTGGTCTGCTCCTGATAGAGTTTGGCTGCAAAGCTACTCTGAGTAGCAAACTAGGGATATCAGTGCAGCGAAGAGTCACCCGTAAACTAAGGGACTATCCCTAGTTCTGCCTCGTCTATAGGAAGCTGAAGCAAGTTAAAGAGCCCCATTCCCATTCCCAGGCATAGGTTCTGGTAGGCTTGGGGTGTTATAATAGAATAAATGTACTACTAACCTGGAAGGGCGGCAGGGCCATTTCGTTCAATTCTCTGACTGGTGCATGGATCCACAGCTAAAGCCATCCAAACTCTGCAAGTAGTCTGTTCAGTTCCTACCATTATGAAATTTTCCCTATTTTTTAATTGGAATCTCCCTTCTTGTAATGTATCCATTGTTTGGGTCCTATTCTCTGGAGCAGGAGAAAACAAGCTTAACCCATCTTTCATGTGACAGATATTTGAAGGTGGCTATCGTATTACCTCTCAATCTTCTTTTCTCCAGACTGAACATACCCAACTCCCTCAACTGTTCCTTACAGGTTGTGCTTTTAAGACCCTTTATCATCTTGGTCACTTTTTTCTGAACATGTTTAACTTTGTTTTTATCCTTTTAAAATTGTTTAAACACCATATGTCACGTGATGTCAGATCAAAGCAGAACAGAGTGGTACTACTACTTCTCTTAATTCACTAGTCCTGGTAGTGGGCTAATGTGCGTGTGTGTTCCTTCTTGCAACATGAAGGATTCTAAGTTATCCTCAGAGGAAGAAGGAAGTGCTGCCTCCTCAGGGCTGGAGCCCATCTGAGTCTCTCCCAAGTCTTTCTAGGATTCCTCCAGGGATGCTTTCTGGTTTTCCAAGACTTTCTACCCTCTATATTGTCAGAATCTAAATCTGGGTCTAACACACCATCACATACTTTGAAAATTTCAGACTCAACATTACAAATGTGCTTTGTGTACTGCTGCTGAAAGAAATGTCAAACATGCCTTTCATAGGCCTTGAAAATGTGCTCAGCATTATGTGATATAATGCATGTTCCTCCTTTGGAACATACCTTTGAGACTTCATGCTCCTTTTTGGGAGGTTTAAATATTTCAGTTTTGCCTCCCTATCACTTTAACTGGTTGCCCAGTTGCCTTTGAAGCACAATTCATGTTGCTTGAAGGTTCACCTTTAAAATCCTAACTGGCATCAGTTTAGTACTGGGTTTTTCAACCAGGGTCCCATGGAACTATAGGGTTCTGCAAGAGGCCCCTAGGGGTTCCATGAGAAATTGCAATTGGAAAGAGAATAATATTTTTAAGCTGTTGATACAATGTTTATGCAGAGGTTCCCTGAGACCTGAAAAATTATTTCAAGGGTTCCTCCAGAGTAAAAAGGCTGAAAGGTTGGTTTAGTATATCTTAGCAATGGCATCATTCTTTTGGGTGATTAAATTCCATATGTAGGTCTGCTCACCGAACATTTGGAATCCATTTTTTCCTATACAAGTGCCAATGCCAAAAAATGAAGTTAGTTTTAGATTCTGTATCAAGATTCTTAACCACCCACCCAAAAATGGAATGACAAAATGAATGAACAATAATAGCCCATTTCTTACTTGGAATATATAAGGTGGGAGAGGAGACTTTTGTCCCAAAACTCTTGGGGACAAATATAAGAAATTGGGATTGGCTATAGCTGGCTGGCACATAACAACTGCAAAAGTGAAGATGTACATACATATCCTTTTCCATGGTATTCCCCACTGGGAATAATTTTACTGGATCATGGCCTAGTTTACCAACAAAAAAAATGTTGACAGAGGATTATTTAGTATGCCAACAATTTCATAATCTTTGACAAAAATACTTAAGATTTTTAAAGGAAAGGAAGATGAAACATAGCATGTAGGCACTTTTTAAAAAATATGGATTTGGCTTAACAATTTGTTTGATATACCTTGAAACTGACTCTCCCATTATGAAGTATGGATCAGTTCCCTCATAACTCTGACTGTAACTATCAGAAGTTGAAAGATAAGATGGCAAATGTAGTCACATACATTTTGCTTTACAATTTGGCTTACAAATCCAGCAGATAGAAGGTTAAATCCTTAGACATTTATACTGCCCCAGTATTTTTAGATTTTTTTCACCTTTGCAAACACAGGATAGATTTTTTTTTAAAAATGTGTCTGGTAAGAGTAAGGTGTTATGTTGCTAACTTGCACATGCCCTCCATTAATTTTAACAGCATTAATCTGCTTACTAAGGTCAACTCTTTCCTGTAAGATAAGTGACGGCTTTGAAATTTTACATTCTCTGAAATCTATTTAGCTATCTGTTGCAAACCTGTTGGCGGCACTTCTTCAACTTGTAAACAGCTGTTTGTATTTTATGGTGCATTCTTAATCGTTATACAGTTGTCCCTTCATATTCACTGGGGTTTGGTTCCTAAATCTGTGAATACTCAAGTCCCATTATTTGCAATGGCATAGCAAAATGGTATCCCTTATATAAGATGGCAAAATCAAGGCTTGCTTTTGGATTATTATTTTTTAAAGAATATTTTCAAGCCGTGAATACATAAGTCCTTGGATACCAAATCCATGGCTACAGAGGGACAACTGTATTGCATTCTCAGTATTGAAGTGGACCTGTGGGAAGTTCTTGTATTCAAAGATATAACACAAATACTGTACTGTTTTTTATTATCTTTAAAAAAAAATAAATTATCTTTTATATACACTGTCAAGAAAATGATTCTTGGGCATGTCTAAACCATCATGAAATGCTTTTGACAGATTAAGAAAAAGATATATTCGGAGTAACCATGTTGGCCATACAGCAAAACAAAACATTTCAAAAAACAGTGATATCTTTATTGGCAGTGTCTAGATCAAGGGAAGTAACAGTGCCACTGTATTCTGCTTTGGTCAAAGCTCACCTGGAATATTGTGTCCAGTTCTGGGCACCACAATTCAGGAAGGAAATTGAGAAGCTGGAACATGTCCAGATGAGGGTGACCAGGATGGTGGAAAGTCTGGAAGCCATGCCCTATGAGGAGCAGCTTAGGGAGCTAGGCATGTTAAGTCTGGAGAAGAGAAGGATGAGAGGGGACATGATAGCCATGTTTAAATATTTGAAGGGATGTCATACTGAGGATGGGGCTAGCTTGTTTTCTGCTGCTCCAGAGACTAGACACGAAGCAATGGATTTAAACTACAGGAAAAGAGATTCCACCTAAACATCAGGAAGAACTTCCTGACAGTAAGAGCTGTTTGGAAGTGGAATACGCCACCTCAGAGTGCGGTGGAATCTCCTTCTTTGGAAGTTTTTAAAGAGAGGCTGGATGGCTATCTGTTGGGAATGATTTGGATGTTTTCCTGCATGGCAGGGGGTTGGACTGGATGGCCCTTGTGGTTTCTTCCAACTCTATGATTCTATGATCAGGGAAAAGATGTTTAAAAAATCATACAAGAGACAGAAAAAAGAAAAAGGGGGGAAATGACGGTGTTGGAGTCACAGGCCTACATCCTGTATCAGATGTTGTCTCTGTTGTAGTTCAGTTGGTCTGGAGGGATCTCAATGTAGGCAGAAGCCATGTAGGGACTGAGACAAAGGACAGTAAAATTTAAATTCCATTAGCAGCATTACTAATTACTTTAGTAATTAGTAATGTTTTGTACTTTAGTAATTAGTAATGTTACTTAACTGCTGCTAATTAATGTGTGTGTGTGAGAGATGAAACTCCACTGTGGGAGAATTTCACTCATACCTACAGGTTACGTATCAAATTAAGTATATATAATGTTAACAATACTCAAGTAACACATGAAATGAGCAACTGTAAAGTGCACCAGGATCTCCCTCTTACACACAATGCATAACATAAATTGAGCCAAAATGCAAGATCCAGTCCCCTTTCACAACACCAGAATCAAGCACTTATAAATTGTTCCTAAAGAATTCTAAATTAGAGACAACAACTTCCATTGGTAGCAGACCAATTGCGGGAATAGATTTGAAAGTAAAAGATGTTCTCAACTCTTTCTCAAACAGGGCAGTGGTCCTCTTCTAGATGCCTGCAATGATATCAGAAAGCCTTAATCTGGACTGTAGAGCCATATGAGATTGGCATACAAAAGTTACAGTACTTTTAAATATATATATATATATATATAGTATATAAGCAGAGGGATGCATGTTTCTGCTAAAACCACTTTAGGCTAAAAATGTAACTCAACCTGAAAGGAATAAAAAGTTTAAAATTGTTTAACTTCAACAAACAACAGTAGATCTCTTTAAAGCATATGAGCCCTTTAAATCAGAGGTGGGGAACCATTATGGGGGAGCAGATTTCCCCTCACCCAGAATAATCTGCAGATTGGCTGATGTTAGGATGCAAGGTGATACTTTATGGCTTATGCTGTCATTGACCCTGGCTGACACCACTCCAGCTGGAACCTCAGCCAGGGATTCTGCTGTATACCCTACCCTTCGGGAACATTCTCCAATCAGGGAGGAAATGGGAGAAGAACTGTGTCATATTGCTAGAGAAGCACTCTTTAAGGCACAGGGCTGAGGAAAGAGTTTAGGGTCTTCTGGAACTTCCCTGATGAGGAGGATAGAGTGGGCAAAACGACAACTGACCTCAAGGCCTGAAGAAGTGTTCCACTCAACTGCATGGTCCAATTGCACTTCACTCTCCGATACATCCTCCTTGCTGACTGGGAAAAGCCTTGTGAATCCCTGCTGTAGTCAGAGGGGGGCTGGGGAAACCTCACATCAGATGTTCCCTTTCCTTGCTCTAAGTACATTTTTATCATCCCAGAAGACTTCATTCTAGTTAAACATACATTATGTGTTTGGCCTCTACAGCATTTATATTCCAGAGACTGCAACATGACACTTAAAAGAGAGCAGAAATGTTATACAACCACCTCAAATGTGTCTTGGTATTTGCAACGAACATATACCACCCTAATAAGTCAACTTTGACTCATGGCGACCCCATGAATGAGACACCTCCAAGACCTCCTGTCCTCAACCACTCTGCTCAGGTCCTGCAGGTTCAGGGTCATGGCCTCCTTGAGTGAGTCTGTTCATCTGGTATGTGGTCTTCCTCTCTTTCTACTGACCTCCATCTTTCCTAGCATTATTGTCTTCTCTAGTGAGTCATGCCTTCTCATGACGTGGCCAAAGTACAACAGTCTCTGTTTAGTTATCTTGGCTTCCAGGGAGAGTTCAGGCTTGATCTGTTCTAGGATTCATTCACTGGTCTTTCTGGCAGTCCACAGTATCCATAGAACTCTTCTCCAGCACCACATCTCAAATGAGCTGATTTTCTTTCTATCAGTTTTCTTCACTGTCCAGTTCTCACTCCCTTACATGGTAATGGGAAATTTGATAGCTTTGACCGTCCTAACTTTAATGTTTGGTTTTATATCTCTGCACTTCAGGATTTTGTCTATTTCTTTCATAACTGCCCATCCCAGTCCTAGTGTTCTTCTGATTTCTTGATTCAATCTCCATTCTGATCAATGATTGATTGATCCAAGCTATGGGAAATCTTTAACTATATCTATTTCCTCATCATCTTGATTGATCTTATGTAGCTCCTACGTGATCATTATTTTTGTTTTCTTAATGTTCAACAGCAGACCTGCCATAGTACTTTCTTCTTTGACTATCTTTAGTAAATGTTCCAATGTCCCAATTTGTAATTAGTACAGTCATCCCTTCACATTCGCAGGGGTTATGGAAACAAGACCCCCGCAAAAGTGAAAAAAACGTGAATAAAAGCAGCCTCTGAGGGTTTAAGGAGGAGCCCTTCCTAAACACACACACACACACACACACACACACGGAAACTAGCCCAGCCTCTGAGCATTTAAGGAGGAAGGAAAAGCACAGCCCCATGCTGTGAGCACGCAAGCAAAGTCCCCCCCTTGCAACTCCCCTCTCTGTGTCTTAACAAACTTAATTGCTTCTTTAAAACTCACATTTCGCCCCACGTTTCCTCATGGCCCAAAGAAAAGCACAGCCGCATGCTTGCCACCCCCTCTCTGTGTCTCAACAAACTGAATTGCATCTTTAAAACTCACATTTCAAACCTTTCCTACACACATTCACACACAGGGAAGGCGCGGGTGGCATCTCCCAGCAACCCAGCCTCTGAGCATTTAAGGAGGAAAGCTTCCTTCTGGCCGAAAGAAAAATACAGTCCCATATTGTGAGCACACAAGCTTTCCTCCTTAAATGCTCAGAGGCTGGGTCAGTTGCTTGCTGGGAGATGCCACCCGCACCTTCCCTGTGTGTGAATGTGTGTAGGAAAGGTTTGAAATGTGAGTTTTAAAGAAGCGATTCAATTTGTTGAGACACAGAGAGGGGGTGGCAAGCATGCAGCTGTGCTTTTCTTTGAGCCATGAGGAGACATGGGGCGAAATGTGAGTTTTAAAGAAGCAATTCAGTTTAAGACACAGAGAGGGGAGTGGCAAGGGGGGGACTTTGCTTGCGTGCTCACAGCATGGGGCTGCAATTTTCTTTCAGCCTTAAACTCTCAGAGGCTGGTGTGGGGGTTTCTTGCTTTGCTGGGATCTTCCCTGTGTGTGAATGTGTGCAGGAAATTTTCTCCCTTAAATGCTCAGAGACTATGTTGGGGAGAGCAAGGTGGGGAGGAATTTCCGTGAATACATAAAACCGCGAAAGTCAAAGCCGCGAATGTAAAGGGACAACTGTATTACTAATTACTAATTAGTAACTTTAGTGATAGTTCCTTCAACATAGACTATTTACTGACAAAAATGTTTATTTTGGACTAAGTCAATCACATATCTACATCAAACTGTCTCACAGAAGGCCATACTGGCAAAATCAAAACAAAGAAAACACACTTGCAAAGCACCAGCTTCTGATAAATAACAAGAAAAACCTTCCTTTCTAGGGCTATTCAAGTATTATTAAACATTCACACATTTGTTCATCGTATATCACATTTCTATTATTTCCCTAAAGGTTGTAAACCCTGAGTGCTATGCAGAGTGAAAAAAATGTTTCAGTCACATCAAAAATTCTACTGACACTATCATGATCTTTAAGAATTCTGAACCTAAGAAGATAACACTGTCATTACAGAGAGCTGCATGCATGAGCTTGTTGCTGTTTTGACTCCACTTAAAAATGAATAGAGCACTACTATTCAAATAATGAGTCTCAACCTATACAGGCATTACCTGTTTGAACCCAGATTATCTGAAAGATTTTATGTGTCCATGTGCCACTGCCTGACTGATTTATGTTGAGGATGCCCTACTACAGGTACCACAGCTGAACTGAGTTGACACAGGGTGACAGTGTACCACCAAGAGGACTGCTTGCTTTCTCGACTATCATTTAGATATTAGGCAAAGAAGTTTGTATTTTCCATAGCCTTTAAAAGTGTTTTTATTGGCTGGAGCTCTATGCTTGGTTCTTAATGATGTTGAAATTATTTTAAAAGTACAGTTGTCCCTTCACATTCGCTGGGGTTTGGTTCCTGGACCCCCCGTGAATACCCAAATCCGTGAATACTCAAGTCCCATTATATGCAATGGCAGAACAAAATGGTGTCCCTTATATAAGATGGCAAAATCAAGGTTTGCTATTAGGATTGTTATTTTTTTAAGAATATTTTTCAAGCCGTGAATACTCAAATCCGTGAATGTCAAATCCGTGAATGTGGAGGGACAACTGTATTATCATATATCTTGTTTTCATTCAAAGGGCATACAGAGGATTCTTGTGAACTGATAAGAACAACATTAAATAAAAATAGTAAATTTGCCTCTCATGCTCTAATAGAATCAGAAATGTTTTACTATTATTAGATTCCTTGGCATGTTAGGCATTTTACTTTCAGTTCAGTGAAAGATTGTGGCTGAGCTCTTGTTACCCTTGTGTTTGCTATCTAGGAATTCCTCAATTCATGCTAAAGCCTAATTCACAGAACTATCAAGTAGTATGATTCAGTAGAATTATACTGTATATAGTAGGATCAAAATTACCTGAGCATTTTCATCTGAAATGAAAAGAGTATGAAAAACCCCGCAGTAGAAGACAAGGAAGGTAACACAGTTTTCTCATATAAGAAGGATTTCAGTCAAGATGAGCGCTGTTCATCTTGCGGTGTAAAGGCGCGGTGTAAAGGCGCAGCAGTGAACACAGGCGTCAACAATGTGGGCCTCTCTCAAGCATAACAAATATCTGGAGTGGCCATCGGAGGCCGGTAATTTGGCCTGACAGACCAAACAGCGCTTGAAGGCAGCCGATCCAAAAAACCAAGTCCTAAACTGACTGAATCGAAATGTGAGGCAATCAAAGAGCGCTAGCAATAGAGGTTCCTAACTGCTGCGCGGTGGACGAAAAGGAACTGAGGGGAATTAGGTGGAAGCGCCTTTTAAGGGACTGTTAGGATGGGCGGAGTTACCGCCAAAATGTATCAAAAACTATTCTGCCTAGCGATTCCAGAAGGTTCCAAGTGCTCTGCGCAGGCACAGGAGTAACCCCACTGTGTAGATTCACAGAGACCATGAAGAAGATTCTGATTTCACAAAATCCAGGGGATTATTTATTAAATTTATACCCTACCTTTCAGCCACAAATGGCACTCAGGGCTGCTAACAGTAATAAAATACAATCTCAGTTTAAACTAAAACCAAGCTAAAGTATGTACAATTAAAATATACAAAAATACAAGAAGAAGAAGAAGAAGAATCTGCAACCAACTAGTTAAAACTCCCTACAACAACAATCAGTTTAGTACCAGTTTTATTTTTATTTATTTTTTTGCCTATCAATGGAAGGACAAGAGGGGGCCAACCTAGCATCCCATGAAAAAAGTTCTAGAATCTAAGAACAGCCACTATGAAAGCTCATGTCCCCATGTCTTGTGTCAACATGAAACATCTCAGATGATGGTGGAAATGCTACAACTCCCCCAAAGACCTTAATAGTCAAGTAGATTGGTAGGGTAGAATGCAGCCGTTCAAATAGCTTGGTCTCAAGACAAATATAGTTTCATAGATCTAAGTGCCAATAAAGCCGTTTTAATAAAGCAGACACGTGTTCCCTGAAACTGTCTCTATCAGTGTTCTGGCCAGAGCATTCTGAATTTCCCAACCACTTTGTGAAGACAGTCTCACCCTGAGTGCATTACAGTAGTCCAAATGGAATATAAGTAACCAGGGGCGGGAACTGTGTGATTGTATCTGAAGTGCAAATCCCATCAGCCCTAGCCAGCATAGCCAACAGGGAATGATCATAGGTATTGCAATCCAAGAATATCCAGAGAAGTGTATATTCTCACCCCTGAAGTAAAGTATGGCTAGAACTCACACTTCCAGGAATAACTGCTGTTGGGCTCATAAGCCCCAACTGTGGGAACATATTACTAGCTGCCACCACAGCCGCCAGGATCAGGGCTGAATCTGGCAGTACACCCAAACTCTGAATGCAAGTCTTCAAAACGAGTGTAATCCCATCTTGAATCCCTAGTCACTAATCTGTATTTCTTCTCTTCCACCCCCCTGCCCCACACCTGCACTTTGGACTATGCAGGAGTACCTTTGTCTTATCTGGATTAGGGTTTAATACATTCATGCTCACATCTGAAACTGATCTAGGACTACTTGGAGAGGAGAACACTAAAGTCGAGCTTTTGTCATGAACAACAACTCCAACAGCAAACTGTACCACATTTACCTGTATTTGTACACACATAAGTATTTGTAGAAAGAGGGAGTATATTTATTCATCATGAATCTCTAAAACACTGCTGCACACTATGTTTCAGGTATGTAATTCCAAAGTAAGGGAGAAACTATGCTATTGTAACGAATCAAGCTATATTTTAAAATTGAGAGCTTGTGATCTTATCATAATCATGTATAATTACAGCTTTAATGAAGGCAGGTGTTTTGAGAGAGCAGTAATAATTTTCTCCACTGAAAGCAGCTGAAAACTAGAGTTCAAGAACAGAACAAAACAAAAAGAAGTGATGCCACAAACATAAATTGGTTAATATTATGTATTATTTTGTTGTAGGGAATGATGCTTATCCAAATAATAATAATAATAATAAACTTTATTCAGACCGTTTTGGAAAAGATGCTACATGGTTGCACAAGTGTCAGGTAACATTGCTACTAATTAATTGGCAGCTTTTTTCCCCTGTCATCTTCTCTGAATCTCAAATGATGAAACTGCTTGTTCCTTTTATTGAACCAGCTTGGCCTAGACTAGCTTGTCCCGCAGTGACATGTATATTGAATACAAATCAGACAGCATAGCTTTAAATCTGTGTTGCAGCTCTCATTTTCAATTCGAGAACTGTACTATAATCATAAGCTTCTAGTGGATGAAAGGAAATCAGCGCTCTGAATATTAGCTAATGCCACATTTGCAAGTCCTGAAGAGATCTATGCTATTCCCCCCCCAAAAAAGATCATTTCTCATGAACCTATATATATATATATATATATATGAATTGCTTTGTACTGTTCAACTGATAGAAGCAATGCCTGTGCTGGGATTAAACCCTTTTCATCATAAAGCCTCATCTGGTTCGGAGTCCAAGTCCATCAAACCTTTTTCCTTTAAAGTCCCGCCTTTGATTCGACATCAATTTATTCAAACCGCAGCTGGGTGGCTGAAAACGAAAGGACAGCATCATTTAAACCAACCATGTTTCCAACTTGAAAGAAGGGCCATAATTAAAAAAATGGGCATAAAAGAATGGAAATGGGATAATATTTTTTAATGGTAGTTCAAAGGCTGACAGATGTCAAAGCCTTTGAAGATGTCAGTACAGTGAGCAAGAAGTTGCCATTAAATAGTTTGCCTGAGAGGTGAAGCTTTTTAATGACTGAAAAAGCCCTTGCAGACACATCCTTCTGTTTTTAATTTGTCAGAGTTTCTGCTGTATTTTCCGAATAATGACATATGATTATAACTGCATGGTAAACATATTTTATAGTAGGTTAAATGAATACTTTATTTCACATTTTTTTACAGAGCAAGATAAGAATAGGGAAGCTTTACCAGAGAGCACACAATATTCAGATTCCCTGATGTATTTATATCAAATCTGATGGGACTGGCCAAACTCAGTCACTGTGTGTTACATGCTTTGTTCTTTAAATTCTGCTATTACTAGAAATTTCATAATTTGCAAATGTGCACTGAGGATCAGACTGGCTTCTGTCCTCTGGGGCACTCAACAATGAGCCCATTTATAATAAGCAGATGGGCCAACAGGCCAAAACAAAACAATCTTTATTAGGGAGGGGTAGGAGAAGTTATATTTCACCCTAAACGTACAAGAAGCACACAACCATTAGAGCACTGTTTTCTATGAAAAAGCAGGCATATTATTTTGCCATTAAAAGAAATAACAAAGTATTCCAGGAAACATAGCACCCGCTGGTAAATAAAGAGGAAGGCAACATACTCACTGGCTCCCACACTGCAAATGTTACACACGCCTTCTACAAAACTGATGTGAGACCAACTCTACATGTAGTTCTGTTCATCAGCATACAAAAGATGAACACATTCATGCTTCCAAGAATAAATGTAGTGTACCACAAGATTTTTCTAAACAGATATCCCCATAAACATATCTGCAAGCAGTGAAACTTGAATTTCATGTTAGAGTTCATGTTAAGACACCATTCTGTGATAGATGTTTTTAAAAATAAATCACATTAACCCAAAACTACCCCACTGTTCCATAAGGAGGAAGCACATATGTACAGGCAACATCAAAGAAACAGCATCCTGCACTTTGGGAGAAACACATTAACAGCCACTCCCAACTGTTTTAACTTGCCAGGAAATGCAGAAAGGACACACAATACAGGCATTTTCTCTTTTTGCTTGATACAGTCTGTTAATTCCTTAATTTCAGTCCCCAAAACTGATCATAAAGAATTGACAGAGACCTAGGAAGATTGAGACTTCCTTCATAAAGGGCTGCAGAAATGAAGGAGTTGCTGTCTTGTGATGTGACTTCAAGCTGAAGGAAGCTGTGAGTGAAAGAAACTACTGTGGGGCAGACCAATCATGCAAGCCTTTCCAGTCCAATAGGACCTTCAAATTATTAATTCACATATACACTCTAATAGTGTGCAGGCCTTTTTGACTTGCCTACCAACAACATCCAAATCTCAAACAGTTACTTGCTTACAGGAGGACACACAAAACTCAGATGGGGAGAAAGGTATAAAACCTTGCCAAACTCATATGCCAACTCTGCCCACACATCTACCCTGGAAACATCAGCACAGGACCTAATCACATCAAGCACAATATTAGAGGTACTTTCACTTGTTCATCCTTTAATGTGATATATGCCATCCTCTGCCAACAATGTATTTCAGCACTCTACATTGAGCAAACAGTCCAGTCTCTGCACCGGAGGATAAATGGACATAAAATCAGACATTATAAATGGGAATACACAAAAACAAGTTGTGGAACACTTCAGTTTTCCTGGGCATTCCATCTCTGATGTCAGGACAGCTGTCCTTGAGGGGAATAAAAAAACACTACAAAGGAAGATTGGAAAGAGAAACAGTTGAATTGGAATATATTCACAATTCCAGTCCATCAACAATGAGTCGAACATGGGTTTCCTGACACACTACACATATTATAACACTAGTTTACACCCCAGCCTGAGGAAGGTGCTCTTAGCCAGTTTATCACACCTCCTCTCTGGTTCCCAGCCACGATCACACTACACTGCATAACTCCCTCCACAATTCAAATGGTCATCTACCCACCCTGGCTTTAGGAAACATCTTTCTTCCTGCCTTTGTCCCTCAACGACCATCTATTAAAACTGAATTGTCACCTGCCACCATACCTATAAGCTTTTCATTTCTATGGCTATTCATACAGCCTACTTATAAAGTCTCTTTCTAGGTGCTAGTTCATTCCATGCATATGAGGAAATAGACTAAGTCTACAAAAGCTCATGCTGCAACTTCTTTCTTTCAGTCTCAAAGGTGCTAAAAGATCCCTTTTTTATATACTCTAAGGATGTGGCATCACTCGTATGAAAAAACAATTCTAACGCCACTGTATGTAAAGACAATCTGAGAATGGGGTGTCGAAGAAAGGAGAGGTCTGATCTCAACTACCCCCATTTCAAAGTACTAGGGTGTGTGTGTGTGTGGCTATTTATTCCTAATCCATCCCTATCTAAAGTGACCTGCTTGTAAAACTCAGGTTATGCAAGTTTCTAAAGCACATGTGGCCTTGGAAGGTTTTACATCTCTTAGATTGGAGAATGTCTTTCATGTTCTGTCAAGTGCTCCTTTTTCAACTAAACGGAAGTGATTAAAAATGCACAGGGGATTGTTTTTGTACTGTACTGTGCACAGAATGACCTGGTCTGATAATACACTCATCTGGGGTCACATTCAGAGCAGAACTAATGCACTAACCCTGCCTCCTCCGCTCCTCACATGGAGAACAACAGTCTGAAGAAGAGAGCCTCCATTACAGCTGGAGGCTTTCACTGTGATCTGGAACTCTGTACAATTAAGGTTCCAGAATGGACAGAATATCTCCATTGTTGATTGCCACATGTGTCGCTCTCTAGTGTGCTCCTCCCTGAACTGTTCAGTTTAAACCTATTCTGAATGCCTGAGTAGGGGTCATAAGTTCTAAAGCTGTCAAGAAGAGGCACCAGACTAACACTACAACTCAGTTTCTTTCATGGAATCACAGAGCTGGAAGAAACCACAATAGACATCTAGTCCAACCCCCTGCCATGAATCAAATCATTTGTGACAGATGGCCATCTAGCCTCTGTTTGAAAACCTCCAAAGAAGGAGACTCCACCACAGTCCCAGGCAGTGCATTCCACTGCCCAACAGCTCTTACCATCAGGAAGTTCTTCCTAATGTTTAGATGTAATCTCTTTTCTTGTAGCTTGAGTCCACTGCTCCGTGTCCTAGTCTCTGGAACCATAGAAAACAAGCTTGCTCCATCCTCAACATGACATCCCTTCAAATATTTAAACATGGCTATCATGACACCTCTTAACTTTCCTCCAACATTTCCTTTGCTTTATATAAAATTTAGCTGTTTACACTGTTTTGGAGGGAATGCTGCCACCTGCAACTCTACTGGATATTGTCCTGAGTCCAGGTCAAACATTTCTACGATTTTGAGTGATGGACAAGGGAAATATTACATGAGTAGCAGAAAATCTATGAAATAAAGACCCTTATTTAGGTGCTTATGTGCACAACTTCCTGCCCTTGGCAAAAACACTAACCTTTGAAATACTACTACCAATTATCATCAGCATCAGCATTATGTTACCCTAAATGCTTGGAGGTTTTAAGGATCCTCCAAATATCAATATTAATTTGAGGTATTATTATACTCAACTTGGCTATGCAAGAGGGTGCAACAGAGAGCAGGACGTTTTCACCTATGTCTACTGGTAATAAGGAGGAAATGTTAAGCTAGATAGTACAATTATTAATTTTATTGAGAAAGCAGTAATAACCATGTTCACATACACAGAAGGGAGGTTGTTTGCGAGTGATACTATACCAATCTGAGGAGATGAGATCACAGAAGAAACCAGCAGAGTGGGGATCCTGAAGCCAGAACAGCTATAGTGTTTGATGTGGAGTCGAGAGGAAGATGAACTGTGAGCCTGGCTACACAGATAGACATAGTGTCCATAGGAAGGGAATCTGTGTGCACTTGAGTGGGGTTTTAGAAAAGGTTTTATATCCAATAATTTCCTTCAGGGAGTGGGGTTCAGAGTGAAAGACAATGCTTCTTGGAGGTTCTCAAGGTGAGAGAATGGATACTCCATATATGCTAATAATCCTTAATGTGCAGATACTTTGTAACTGAATAGAGGAAGTGACCTTCTTTGTATGGGGTAAGGTAGAGGTATGAGGGATCTTTACAAACTTGAGTATTTTAGCTTAGGCTGATGGAATTAGCCAGATGTTCAGGCAAGAAGTTGCCTTACATTACCTTTATTTGGAATTTGGGCTGGCCCCTCCTTAGTGCATACCTGACTGCATCTCAGTGCTAGTCCTTTGGAATTCCTGGTTCTTGGGGAATTCCTAGTTTACTGGCCACACTGCAAGGAAGGCCACATTTGGCCAAATTATTAAATATTGCCAATTATTACAGATATGGGGCAGGGGGTATCAGGGTACGTAACAATCATCCTGCCTTCTTCTCAAGACTGGGACTCAAGACAGCTCACATATTAAAAAGATTACAATTAAAAACATACAAAAAGTCAACATTAAACCCAAATCAAACTACTAAGCATATCAAAAACATAGACTCTACAAAGATTTTCAAAAGTTACAAAGTATAATTTAAAAAAATAAAGCACTTACTTCCCTTTCAATTCCAAAAGCCTGTCAGAATAAAACAAAGTTTAGAAGGGATATTCAGAATTCTCAAACAGAGATCAATAGTGCCTCAACAAACTGCCAATCCCTGGATTCCATAGGATGGAACTATGTCAATTAACGTGGATTCATAGTGCTATATTTGTGGAGTGTGGAAGAGCCCTTTGACATGACTTCTGAAAATAGTGGGGGTTCAATTAGGCACAAATAAATGGTCTTGTTGACTCCAATGGGCCTACTCTAGGTAGAATGGCAGAAGCAGCAAGAAAAGTAAAAGAATTTTTCACTGCCAGGAATTATTTTTCCTTTGCTCCTTGCTCTTTCTTTCATTACATGCTACTTTGAATCACCAAACTGTGAGACCTGTTGACATTTAAAAGTCCTGCTAACCCCTGGATAAAGCTGTAAAAAAAACCCCTTCCATTTACTCTTCTCATTTTCCAATGGATTTTGTTAAAAGTCTCAGTTTAGAGATCATATTTCTCCCATTTTCCAGGCATTCTCAGTTGAATAAAGCAGGACAGAGAGAAATAACTTGTCCACTGATTCACAGGGGAATTTCTACATTTTTGGATATTCACAAAATTCCTCTGAATAGTGAGCTTCAGTTGGCTACCTTTCCAATTGCTGGCAGGGCCGCCAGGTTTCCAAAAATAGCAATGAAGAACAGTCAGAATATATAAAACACATTCAGAAGTAGCCGTGCTGGCCATGCAGCAAAATACAACAAAATCCCAAATCCACAAAACAGTGATGCCTTTATTGGGCCAACTAAAAAACCCACAAAATACATGATTCAAGCTTTCAAAGTTCCATTGACTTCTTTATCAAGCAAAGGCGTTAAAATCAAACAGGAGAAGCAAAAATGAAAATGTCAAGGCCTACTTTGTATTCAATATTCTGAGCATTGGACTATGACTCTGGAGACCAGGATTCAAGTCCTTGCTCAGCCATAGAAACCCACTTAGTGACTTTGGGCAAGTCTACTCTCTTAGCCTCAGAAGAAGGCAAAGGAAAACTCCCTTTGAACCAATCTTGCCAAGAAAACCCTGTGATAGGTTCACCTTAGGGTTGCCATAAGACAGAAACAACTTGAAGGCAAACAACAACAACAACATCAATCTAGTTCATAAATGTATTAGAAAATCCTTCCCAGCCAAGCATTTGCTATAATCCCCCTCACCTATTTGCTATTAGAGCAATGGCACGTTAGACAGTAAGGGTTTCCTGCATGGCTCTACCCAATATATATGCAGTTTCTAAAACTTTGCCCATTTGCTCAGTCACCCTTTGTGTGCATATATCTAAGCAATCATACCATGTGACCACAGGACCTTCCAGGTGTATTTGCAAGCACATATAGGACTCCACCCTCTCTTCCTTTCCTCCAACCTCAAGATGGTGAGTGAAGGCTCTGTTAAGCTGCTCCTCTTCTTGAAACTTTCCTGTAGTGAGCCCGGGCTTATGATTGAAAATACCTTTAAAGGTAACAGATAAGCTTTTAGCTATGAAACTTGCATACTGCCTATTTGCCTTACTTTGCTAAAACTAGTCTCAGAGAGACCCAAGAGATTCAGTGCTTCCACTTGTGAACTCTGCTAAATGAGAATGAATCTTAATTGAACCAGTCTTCATCTTTCCCAGACAAAGGGATAACACCCTGTGAACCTACTTCTAATCCATCAAAATGGGAATGTAGCACATATGTTACCATATTCTTTCATTTAACTATTTGGCATTTAGCAATAATAATTTTCACAACATTTTATAGCCTTTGCAATATGCACTTTTTGAGTAAGATAGATTCATGTTGTTCTGCCTTTATACTTGGTAAACTAACAGTAGAAAACAGTAATATGCTCAAATCTACTCAGCAAGCCTGTGCCAGGTAAGTCTACAGTTGCCAGAAAAATGTGAACACAATCCATTTGACATCAGAATCCAGATGTTCTGCCATAATGGAAACTTTATGGGGTCAGATGTATGAGAGCCACAAAACCCATGGTCAGATGGATAGAACTGCAGGTCAGCAAACTATATGTAAAAACATACAGAAAAGGTTTAAAGTGCTTTTGAAATTTTCCTATATAAGGGCAAAATGTCTCGTCCACCTCTGTTCTGCAACTGCCACAATATTCTTGTAATTAAGCTACTAAAATGTGGGCTAGACAATGCAACTATTAGGTGGATTTGTAATTGGTTGACCAACCAAACCCAAAGGGTGCTCAACAATGACTCCTCTTCATCTTGGAGAGAAGTGACTTTTGGGGTGCCACAGGGTTCTGTCCTGAGTCCAGTGCTATTCAACATCCTTATCAATAACTCGGATGATGGAATAGAGGCCATGCTTATCAAATTTGCAGATGACACCAAATTTGGATCAGAATTCAAATGACCTTAACAGATTGGAGAGCTGGTACAAAACTAACAAAACATATTCAAACAGTGAGAAATGTAAGGTAATACACTTAAGAAGAAAAAAATGAAATACATAAATATATGATGGCTGACAACTGGCTTGACAACAGTACATGTGAAAAGGATCTAGTAGTCTTAGTAGACCACAAGCTGAACATGAGTCAAGAGTGTGATATGGCAGCTATAAAAACCAATGCAATTCTGGGCTGCATCAATGGGAGTATAGTGTCTAGATCGAAGGATGTAATAATACCACTTTATTCTGCTTTGGTCAGACCTCACCTGGAATATCATGTCCACTTCTGGGCACTGCAGTTCAAGAAGGATATTGACAAGTTGGAATATGTCCAGAGGAGGGCAACCAAAATGGTGAAAGGTCTAGAAGCCATGCTCTATGAGAAGTGGCTTAGGGAGCTGGGTATGTTTAGCCTGGAGAAGAGAAGGTTAAGCAGCAGCATGATAGCAATGTTTAAATACTTGAAGGGATATCATTATGTAGAGGGAGCAAGCTTGTTTTCTGCTGCTCCAGAGACTAGGACACAGGGCAATGGACTCAAACTACAGGAAAAGAGATTCCACCTAAACATTAGGAAGAACTTCCTGACAGTAAAAGCTATTCAACAGTGGAATACACTGCCTCAGAGTGTGGTGGAGTTTCCTTCTCTGCAGGTTTTTAAATATGGCCATCTATTGTGGGTGCATTGAGTGTGTATTCCTTGAAGGCAGGAAGATGGACTGGATGCCCCTTGTAGTCTCTTCCAACTGTATGATTCTATGAATTAATGGCTTACCTTCATCTGTCCTTTCCTCTCCCCTTCACCATTGTCTCCTTCTTGTCCAATCATGAAGTACACACACACACACACACACACACACACGACCCAGAACACACCACACTCATTCCATTAAATTTCTAAAGTAATTTTGTTATCAGCTTGAGAGTGCTGCCACATCCAGGCCAATCTCTAAGCTAGAGCACTTGCAAATTCCCCTCTACGAGATACAGTGCAAGAGGTGCCAGGAAACAGATCACCACAAATTACAGGTGTCTTCTGCTTTTTGGCAACTCACTTTTCAATGACCTGATCTTTTATCGTTCTAAATTATACCCTGAAATGTATTTTTGATACTTGGTCCACATAATTGTTTGCATGATGGTTTTACAACGTGCTACTTTCTTTTCTCTCAGTCAACTCGCTGCACTGCTTTTTTCTCTCTCAGTCGACTCGGCACCATCTTTTTCATTCAGTCTGTGCTCAGTTGGAGCTGGAAAAATGTATTTCTTTGGACCACCTGCCCACTGGCAAGGGGATTAGGGAGTGGTGATCCAAATGAGAAACTTCTCCAACCTTTGGTTTCTGGTAGCTCCTCCTCCCCACTCCTCCTCCTCCCCACTCACATCCTCAACCCTCTTTCCTCTCTACTGGCTAGCCAGAGAAGCCTAATCTGGAGCTGTTCGGAACCATGTAATTGGTGTCGGTGACAATGCACACATGGACACCACACTGGTGCAGGAGAACAGCAACCCAGCAGAGCTGTGGGCTGGAGAACACAAAGACGCACAGCCCAAGTGAGCACCACACTGACAACAGGTGGGCCAGAAGATAGCAGAGCTGACGTGATGGCTTGGCCTCGGCCAGCAACACCTCAACACAGGTCACCCAGCTTAAACAAAGGAAGCTGGGTGGACTTAACCATATCTAATTCTTGTTTTGATTAGAGATTAACCAACTGCTTTTCTTAGAATATGAACACCACTAGTAAACTAGATACCAAGACCAACATTTCTCATTTTTTACTTTTCTGTTCTCCTAAAACTGCCTCAGTCACACACACAGACACACACACACACACCCTATGAGTGTGTATGGTGTATTTATGTATATGTGTGTGTGTGCGTGCGCGCACGCACACACACACACACACAAAACACACAACCAGCTGACCCTATGTCCAGGACTTCTGCATCCATGGCTTTAGCCAACCAAGGTTAGAATATATTTTTTAAAAAATTCCAAAAAGCCAACCTTGATTTTGCCATTTTATATATTGTAAAGGGTGCCATTTTACTATGCCATTGTATATAATGGTACATGAGCATCCATGGATTTTGGTTTCCATGGGGAGTGATGGAACCAAACCCCAGTGGATACCAATGGACCACTGTAAATATAATATATAATATTATAATATAATAATATTTCAGTAAAGAAGAGTCTGGGTTTACCCTTTCAACCATTTCCACTTTTTGACAGTATTCTGGTCCCTAACACATTGAATAAGTGCCTGCATAATAAAAATCAGTTCCTAATGCTCTTTTGCAATTCATCATCATTCTCATTTTAATTCCTTTACTATTGTATATACTGTACTTTCCTGAGAGTTAGCCCCTTTGAACTCAACAGCTTTTAGTTCTGAGTAGGCATGCAAAAACACACAGGGAACATACGAAGAGGTGCTGAAAAGTTCTCAGCCCGATCCATTTTCCAAAATCTGAGCTTAATTTTGTCTCTGTAGCTTGAAAGAGTGTTCATTGCCAATCTGAAGGATTGTAGCTTGTAAATTACCCATTTGCAGGATCGTAGCTCTAATTTCTGAATTTTCTCAGATCATTGTAGAACCAGGTCAATGAAAACTGTGGAATTTTCAAGTGCTGAACTCCAGTCCGTCATGAACTTCCTGTTCCTGCAGAAAAAAACTCCAAAGAAAATCCACGAGAGTCTGATGCAAACATTTGAGTGACAAGTGTCCATCATAACTCAGCTGTGAAGAAGTAGTGTGCCAACTTTCAGCATGACGATTCTGAAACCGAAGATACAGCAAGGTCTGGCAGGCCTTCAAGAGGGTCAGCTCCTGAAATTGTTGAACATGTTCACGACCTGATTTTGGCAGAGCAGCGAATCTCAGCTAAAACAATTGCTGAGACGCTAGAGATATTCTAGGAACACGCTGAGTTCAAAATTAATGAGCAGTTGGCTATGCAGAATCAGTCAGCCAAGTGCGTGCTGAAATTTTTGAATCAGAAACAAATTCAAGTTGATACCTCCAAGTTGATTTTGCAGTACTTTGAGCAATCTAGTGATAATTTTTTGGAATGACTTGTCACTGTTGATGAAACATAGTTACATCACTATGAGCTGGAGACCAAGCAACAGTCCTTGAAGTGTGAGACTTGGGTTCTCCATGGCCAAAGAAATTCAAGACTCAAAAGCCAGCTGGAAAGGTCATGGTCACAGGTTTTGGGATAAGGAAAGTATTTTGATTTACAATTGTAAAAAGCTACATGGATATTGTAAAATGTGCAGAGAAATGTGACTGTACTGTTTAAATCCTGTAAATATGTATGTTTTATATGTATGAAAATTAAAAAAATAATTAAAAAAAAAAAGAAAGTATTTTGATGACTGACCATCTTCAGAAGGGCCAAAAAGTTAACACAGAATACTACTCTAACTTGCTGTGCTGGTTAAAAGGAGGCTCTGAAGGAAAATTGGTGAGGAAGCTGTGGACAGGTGTTCTCATTTTGCAAGAAAATGCACCTGCTCATGGCTGGCAAGACAATGGATATTTAAAGAATTTGGGGTTTGAGTGCATAGACCATCCACCCTAGTCATCAAATCTTGCTCCAGCAAACCTTAAAAAGAGTTTGAAAGGAAGCAAATTCTCAAATGATTCAGAGATCATAGCAGCAACCGAGTAGTTGTTCAGTGACCAGACATCAGAATTTTTTTTGGAAGTGTTAAAAAAACTTGAGAAACAATGTGCCAAGTGCGTCAAACACTGGGGTGAATACGTTGAATGGTATGTAAGTTTCATAGCTCTGGTCATTCCTTCCTTGGTCAGGCCGAGAACACACACACACACTCTGTATCTATCTATCTATCTATCTATCTAGAGTCATCTTCAGAAACCTTTGTGTTCTAAGTGTATAAAGGGATACCACTGTGCAGCCTGCAGAGGTAGGCATTGGTATGTTGCAGAAAATATGCAGAAAAACATATCTGAAACAAAGCAGACATACATATAAATACTTAAATGGGTTGTATTCTACTGCTGACCATCTGCTGTTGACTGTTAGCAGAGAACTCCTTGTAGGGCCAGAAACACAAACTGCAAAAAAGACAAACTGGAGTCTGGTTATGCTTTAATTATTCTACTGGAAGATCCAACATGGCATAGTGCTTTGAGTGTTGGACTATGATTCTGGAAACCAGGTTCAAATCCCCACTTAGCCATGGAAACCCACTGGGTGACACTGGGCAATTCACACACTCATAGCCTTAGAGGAGGACAATGGCAAACCCCCTCTGTACCAATCTTGACAATGGCAAACCCCCTCTGTACCAATCTTGCCAAGCAAACCCCGTGATAGGTTCCCCTTAGGGTTGCCATAAGTTGAAAATGTAACATTGGAACTTACTGTGAAAGTTCCTTTTCAGCAGAAGTGGGGAGGGAGTCCTTCATCCTGGGTTTGGCTCCACCTCCAACTTAACAGGAAGGGTAATTCACCAATAACAATTGAACACACACTCTAGGGAGAAGAGCCAACCCCCCAACATCCCCAGAGATGAACAAAACCAGCTCCAGCAATCTAAACAAGTTGAAACATCCAAAAGATTTCTGGCCAGGAAGGACTCCATCCCCACTACTTCTGAAAAGGAACCTTCATGGTAAGTTCCAATGTTTCGTTTTCCAGCAGTGTGTGTGGGATTTCTTCATCCTGGGACGTACCGAAGTGGTCCCTCCTAAGGCAGGTAAAAACCCCACAGACAAAACTGTAACTGTAATCAAAACTGTAATCAAACTGTAATCAAAAAAGCAACTTTAATGGTAAGAAGCCTCAACTCCAATTAACACAATGGCTCAAAGGGGGGGGGTTGAGCACCTGAAGGACTACATTTAGATTCTAGGACAGGAACTGATGTACCATCAGAGGTTTAAGCAAGGACATCCATTTCAGAAAACCCTGAACATGTGGGTGGGAAGCCAAATACTTATTATGAGTACTCTTCAAAATGGAACCTAAACTGGAAACATGTTGTCACAGAGTGTTAGGAGAAAGACCTTTCTTCAAATCTGCCTGCAAAAATGCTAATACCATACCACCAAGGCGTACAAAGGTCAAAGTCCTTTAGTACAGCACCATCAACAAAACGCCCTCCATGTAGACTCATACAACCTGATAGTAGACAGGCGTTGTGCTGCTAGAATGGTCTCAGCCACATCTTTGTCATAGCCAATCCTCAACAAACGTTTCCGCTTAACCTCCAGGCATGGAGTTGTAACCAGCCTGGATTTGGGTAAAACAGACCTTCCTGTAGAAGAAGATCTGCCCAAGGTGGAAGTGGCCAAGTCTCACAAACCTGCAATTGCACCAGATCTGTAAACCACAGTCTCCTGGGCCATCTGGGTACAATCAAGATCACCTGTATCCATTCCTCCCTGATCTTCAACAGCACTTGTGCTAGCAGAGGAAAAGGAGGAAAATACCTATGGCCAAATGGTGGTGAGAGCATCGAAAGCTAATGCTCCCTTGGTCCACAACCTGGATACAAATTGAGGCAGTTTGCCATTTTCCAGGAAAGCAAACAGGTTCATCCACGGGTGACCAAAACGGTGAACCACCATCTGGAAAACCAGTGAGCTGAGTCCCCATTTGGAGTGAGTGGGGACGTCTGTCTGCTCAACCAATCTGTCTGATGATTCATTACTCCTTGAAAGTACTCCTCTCTGAGGGAAGGCAGATGATGTTCGACCCATAGAAACAACAACATGGTCTCGTTCATGAAGGTCCGAGAACGTGTCCCTCCTGTTGATTGATATGGGCCCTGGTCGAGATGCTGTCTGCCTGGATTAACACATGCCTGTTCCCGATGATGGCCTGGAACTTGAACATGTCAGATGGTAGCGCGCACTGGGAACCTCTTCAAAGGGTCCAGGCAGCAATAAATGGTAGCAGAATGTTTGCACCTCCAGACATCAGAAGAAAGACAAAGACACAGGCTTACGCCTAAAATCTTCTTGTTCTTTACTTGAACATAATAGGCTATTTACAATATATTACAGCATCCACAGAAGAAAAACCATCTTCACACTTCAAGATTCAAACCAGAACTGCTTAGTTCAACTTCATAGGACAAAATAAAACCCAGCTCTGCAGAGTTCCTAGCACCTCCCCCAGTGAGCTCTGCACCAGCTCAGAGCTCATCTATATTGATACATTTCCAACTGTCAGCTAGCTCTGCAGATCTATGCAGACTATTTGCTACATCACAGCTTGTTTAGAGAATAAATCTAACTACTGTACATCTCAGTATCCTGACCCCACTGTATATTTATTCTTAAAGAGCTGTATTTAAATACATTTAACCATACCAGACTTAAACAACAAATGCTGGTATTTAACAGAACCTAGTGCTTTAGTAAACATGTCAGCCACATTCTCTTCTGATCGGCAATAGGTCAAAGAGATCATCCCTACCTGTATAGCCTCACACACATTCTGGTACTTAACAGCAACATGCTTTGTTCTTGATTTTATCCCCTCAGCTATTGCCATTTGAATACAGGCCTGAGAATCATCATAAATCTCAACAGGTTCCTATATTGGTATCCCCAGGTCAACATACAGTTGATTAATCCAAATTAGCTCTGAAATTAAATCAGACAAAGCAGCATACTCAGCCTCTGCAGAAGACAGAGATACAGTGGGCTGTCTTTTTTCTTTCCAAAAAATAGGTGATTTTTCATAAATAATAACCATTCCAGACGTGGACTTTCTGTCTAGAACATTGAGTGCTAAATCACTGTCCACATAACACGGCAATTCGTGACATCCCTGGGATGAAATCTGTATCCCATAATCCATGGTATCCTTCAGATATCTTAGCATCCTTTTTAAACCTTGCCAGTCACTTTGGGTAGGCTGTAACACTTCTCTGGACAGAACATTAACTGCATAGGCTATGTCTGGGCATGTCCAATTTGACAAATAAAGTAAACTCCCAATAGCTGAATGATAAAGCCCCGCATCCTGAAATAATTTCTCATCAGTTGTGTCAACAAAATCATTTACTGTGGACATTGCAGCGCTCTTGCAGTCAGACATATTACAATCAATTAGCAATTTGACTATTTTCTGCTTTTGGTTCAACAGAAAACTGCCATCTTCAAGTCTCTTAATATTCACACCCAAATATTGCTGTACTTCACCCAGAGGTTTAATTTGGAATTTAGAACCAAGTTCTTGGCCTAATTTTGTTACTTGTTCTTCTGTTTTGGTGATTAAACACAGATCACAAAAGCAATTAGGATTTCATAGCTTTGATTTCCACCCCTTTTATACAAGCAAGGATCTGCTACGCTCTGCTCAAAACCAATACTTAACAGCATATTTCTAAAGCATTGATACCAACATTGTCCAGCTTGCTTTAATCCATAAATGCCCTTTTAAAATCTGTACACTTGATCTGGGTTGCCATTTGGATATTCAGATGCCTGCTGCATATAAATGGTTTCCTCTAAATATGCACTCCCAATATAAAAATGCTGCACTTTAAAATTATGTAGACTAGCCACTGACTGTGCAATTCTAATACTCTGCCCTTTGGCGGCGGGGGGGGGAGGAGAAAGTTTCTTTGAAACTAACGTCTTTTATCTGGGAAAATCCCTGTGCAAACAATCTTGCCTTGTACTTAGTTTCACCAGAATTCAGCCTTTTTATTTTATATACCCATCTGCATCCTACAGGTTGTTCCGCTGCTGACAAATTAACCAAATCAAAAACATCATGTTGATTTGTGGAATTTATCTCATCATCCATCACACTCTGCTGTTTTACCTGCTCCCCTTGGGGTAATTTCAACATCTCATTGAAATTGTTAGGGTCATATGTAACCTTGAACACCCTGACAGAATTATCCACTGTGAATCTTTGAGGTGGCACCCCTTTTGTCACACAATCAGACCTTCTGAGTATTGAAAACTGTGACACCTCAGAACCCTCATCATTGCTTTCTTCCTGCTTAGAAGAGTGCCTCTGTTGCACTTCAGTTTTAATTACTACAGGACTTTTTGCATTTGCATCAGGCATAACTGGCTCTTGCACTTCCTGATTTTCCTGTCCATTTCCATTTACTGGGAGAAGCACCTCAGAGTTCGAGGAACTTGGTTGCAATTGCTGTGTTCCTCAAACTGTGCATTCCTGGAAATTAAAACTTTGCCATTCGCAAGTGCAAACCTCCAAGCTTTAGAGCCACTCTGATAACCCACAAATCTTAGCCTCTGTGCTTTAGGAGATCCCCTTCTCTTCCCAAAAATTCTTAGATGCTTAACTGAAGGTTTTTTTAACCATACAACAAAAAAAAATTATGGAATTCCCTGTATAGAGTTCCATAGTCTGTTATGCAAATAATTGGCAGTTAGGCTTGCCTCGCCCCCGTATTTCTGATCCATCTTGGAATCATACGTTAGGGAATCCTTCATCGTTTGCAAAATGCCAAATCTGTGTTCTGCAATGCCATTCTGGTGGGTGGAGTGTCTGTGGAAGATGCCCCTCTGTTTTAGCCATTTCTGGAATTTGTCTGAATTCTCCCCCAGAATCACTTTGCACGCAGCCAACCTGAAACGAGTGTTTTCTTTCAACATAATTACACCAGTTCTGGAAAGTCTCAAAGGCTTCAGACTTGTTCTTCAATAAATAACAAAATCTAAACCTTGAAAAATCACCAACAATTACTATGGCATATCCGGCCCCTCCCAAAGATACCGAAAAAGGCCCAGATAAATAGGTATGTACCAACTCAAAAATTATCTTAGATTTCCTATCACTGAACTTAGGAACTGGCAATACATTTGATTTGCTCTGCTTATAAATAGAACAGTCTAAGAAAAGATCACAGTTGTTCACTTTTAAATCATAACACACCTCTGGCATTTGTTTTAAAACCTTATAACTAGGATGACCCATTCTTCTGTGGATCAAATGAATGCAATCATTATGCATTATTGCCTGAATTTGTAACAGGTGGTCTATCACCTGTTACATGACCCGGTGTTTGGGATCTGATTTGGATTGAAGAGACTGAATGAACATTGGAGGAGGGCTTGTTAAAAAATCTATGGTGTAGCCCTGTCCGATTGTCTTTATCACTCAAGCATCCTGAGGATGAGTCTGCCCAGACGTGTGTGAATTGGGACAATAGTCCCCCCACCGGAATGGGCGGACAGTCAAAGAGAATATCCAGAGTTGTTCTGAAGAAGGAGAAGGAGAAGATTTAGAAAAAGAAGAAGAGTGGGCATTGGCATGATGCTTGCCAGAACGCCAGGAGGTTCTGTTGGACGTAAAACCCCTTTGAAGGAAGTCTGAACCCAACTAAAGGATTGAGGCGAAGAACAGAAGAATTTATTTTCCACCTTCTTAGGTAAAGAAGGCAAGGCTTTCTTTTTATCCTTGGTCTCCACAAGGAGTTCATCCAAGGTCTCATGAAACAATTTACCACCCTTGAAAGAACAATTTGAAAGGTTTCCCTTGACTTTTTTATCCACATTCCAGTTTTTGAGCCATAACTGTCTCCTGGCAGCTACACTGGCCACCAAAGAACGGGAAGAAAACTGTAAGGCATCAAAGGTAGCATCAGCCATGAAGGTGGATGCCTTAGTCAATTTATTAATACCCTGGTGGAATTTGATCTCCCCCTAAGGCAGAATCACCAGAAGGTCCTTAGCCCACCTGATGCACGCCCTAGCAAAGAGGGAAGATGTGGCAGCCACCCTGATAGCAAGGGCAGATGCTTCATGGGACCAGCGCAGGAAGGCATCAATTCTTTTATCATCAGGACTCTTAAGATTGTTATTACCATCATGAGGAAATAATGAACCAGAAACCAACCCTGCCACAGGAGCATCAATGGCTGGGAGTTTGAGTTTCTCCATAACATCTGAAGGGAAAATATATTAGAATTTGGCACTAGTGGAAGCAATCCTGAGTGCACCTGGATACACCCCCTCCCCCTCCAGGACCTTCTTAAAAACATCTGGAAATGGGACCAAGTTAGAAGCTAATTGCCCTTTTGATCTTAGCTCAGGAATGTCCTGAGTCTGATCCTCAGAAGCTTGGCTTGGTATACAGGAGGGAGGCCCAATGTAATAGTTACTTTCCATAAAAGTAATGGAAAGTCAATGTACTCAAACAATTTGGGTGAAATGTGGTCTGCAAAAGGGTGGTTCTCCTCAGAAGACTACTCACCTTCCTCCCTTACTGGGGTGTCCGCAGAGTGCTTGGAGTCCACTTCCTCCCAGGAAATTACTGCAGAATGCTTTCATTTTCTGTTTCACTTCTGCAGAGGAGATTGGTCTCTATCAATCTGCATTGCCAAGTCCTGGGCAGAAAAAGGTGTGGAAGGTGGGGCTGAACTGCTGCACTCAGCTGCAGACCTCCGACAAGCCTCTATTGGAGCACCAGAAATGGTGCAAACTGAGCCTGAAGCATGGGAAATGGCTGCCATGGCAGAGACATCCCTCCCCGGGGCCTCCTCTGACCACCCGCTGCCACAGTGTGCCAAGCCACAAGGGTGACCCACTTGGCCACCTGCAGGGCAACTCCTTGCCATCAAGGATCAAGGGGGAAAGTCTATGGAGGAGGAATCACTCACCACCAGACCGGTGAGCTGCGGCCAAGATTGGTGTGCCAGGAGTATCTCTGCAGGGATGCAGCGCAGTCTGTCATCACGCTCTTCTGCCACCGCTGCACCATCAAGAGTGCTCAACAGGGAACTTCCTGAGAGGCCCCGGAGCTCCCTGTGTGCTGGTTGGTCAGCTGGCGCAACACGCTGCTGAGAGATCTCTTCCTCCTCAGGGGAGACAACTGATGCTAGGGGAGAAGGCATTCTCCCTAGAGTGTGGAACTCAATTTTTAATTCCAAGTGCTGGAGCTAAGAAAAACCCTGACCTGAAGCCTGGATAATAATAATAATAATAATAATAATAATAATAGCAATAATAATTATTTCTATCCTGCCCCTCTGCACCGCAATCAGGAGGACAGAAGAGGGAGGACAGAACTGGGGATGTTGGCTCTCCTCCATAGAGTGTGTGTTCAACTGTTATTGGTGAATTATCCTTCCTGTTAAGTTGGAGGTGGAGCCAAACCCAGGATGAAGGAATCCCTCCCCACACTGTTGGAAAACGACTTGAAGGCACATGATGATGATGACAACAACAGCAGCAGCAACTCTGCTGGGAAGTAATAGGTCAGTCTGTATCACATTAAGATGCTGATCAATGGTTTTCTCATTTAGATGGTGTCAACTGGGAAGTTAAAATTATACTCTCTTTCTCACTCCTACAATCGTAGGACAAAACCCAGATTTATGTCCCTATAAGCTGAGTCTGTACCTGGTTCTGATGTTTTCCTGTCATCATAAGAGCAATTTATTTTTTATTTTATTTATTTAGTTATTTATACCCCGCTCTTCAGCCACAAGGCTATCAGAGCGGCTTACAAATTGTTTTAAGCAATAGCTATTTACACATCTACACTGCATTAAACAGTTTTCAATGTGTGTTAGCTAATTGCCCCCCACAAGCTGGGTACTCAATTTACTGACCTACGAAAGGATGGAAACTTTCCCCCCAGGCGCTTTATCAATATAAGAGCCCTTAATTTGTCTTCACAAATTGTGGTGGTTTTTATACAACATGCTGGGTACCACCCCGTATGTCATCATGACTGAATTAAAAACAAAACCAGCACTTACTTGCAGTACATATTCCCCTCTGTTAATGGAACAGAAGAGAGCTAGTGGTGGTCACAGCTAGGTCATCCCTCCCAAGAGCCCAAATACCCTCTTCCAACGTAACAGTAAAGCTCCTGAAGCCACCTCGAACAGCCATGTTGGGCTTCACAGTGAGGAGGTAGGATCGGAGAAGCATCTGGCAGCATCCCTATAGTCAGATGCATAATGATGACATATATGCTGAGATCTGCTGAGGTCCTTCAGGAATTCCAGTGCTGCTGCAACCCTTGGGTGTATAGCTTTGGGGACATAGTCAGATGCTTCTCTGATCCTACCTACGTCTGTGAGGCATGGAATGTCTGTGTTGGGCAGCTTCAGGGGCTTTACAGTAAATTGCGGGTGTATATCGTTCAGTCTAATAGAGGTCCACATGGGGATATTTACACCATGCTGAAGGGGTGGTAGATTGAGGCCATAGTCTTCAGCACAAAAACATTATTTTTGCACAGGCACTGTGTGCAAAACACACTGTCTCCTAAACAAAAACTACTGCTCTAATTGGAACGAACTAAACTGTTCCTTGTTCACCTTTTCCAATCTGAACAAACCTAGTGTTTACAGGAGAAGTGAACAGCATACATTCTGGTAGATTGGGAGTGGGGAGGATCAATGACAGAACTTAACTGGAAATGATTTTACATCTAGAGAAGTGAAGGCCAGGAAAAAAAAACCAGGAAACCCCCCCCCTGCATTTTCCCATTTTTTCCTGAAGCCTTTTTTGTTTTTTTCTGAAAAATTGAAAAAAACTGAAAAAAGGAAGAAAATTGATTATGAAATATTTTATTTTATCATGATGAATAAAATCTTTAAGGCAAGGTATTCATATATAATTGTTTGCATACAATAATTGTTTAAATACACTGTAAATATACACTGTACTGACTGTGACGAATGTTGCTATCTTTGAACAATCAGGGATCACCAGCATTGAGGCCAAAATATTGAGAACGCAGCTGCACTGGGCAGGGCACGTTTCTAGGATGGAGGACCATCGCCTCCCAAAAATAGTACTCTACGATGAACTCACCACGGGTCAGCCTAAGAGGGGCGCTCCAAAAAAGCGATACAAGAACTCCCTAAAGCAACATCTCAGGCTTGGCCAAATTGATCACCAACAATGGTCCGCCCTGGCCTCACATCGGGAGGCATGGAGACCCACTATCCACAATGCTGCAGCCTTATTTGAGAACTCACGCCGAATAAGTCTTGAAGAGAAACGACAACGCAGAAAGAATCACAACCGAGAAACATCACCCAAGGAGACCTTCTGCTGTGCTTTCTGCAACCGGACATGTTTATCTCGGATTGGCCTTTTTAGTCATCAGCATGCTTGCAGAAAGCACAGGATGAGTCCTTCCTGAATCTTTGTTTGCGAAGAAAAGCCAGAGAGAGAGATTTTTAATATACCAATTATGATAATTTTATGTCAAATCAAATTGTACATAGTCATATTTTATGTTCCTAAAGTAACAGAGTGGCTTTCAATCTTTTAAAAAGTGCTAATGTTGCTTTTTTAAAAAAAAAATCCAAAAATTTCCTTTCCCCCCCCCGACACCCCCCTCACCAGAAAAACAATTTCTTTCTATGGCTTCAAAATTTCCAGAAATTCTACATCTCTAGTTACATCCCATGTTTTAGGACAGTATTCCCCAACTTGGCAGTTTTCAGATGTGTTTCACTATAAATTCCACCCTCCCAAGCCATCAGTCAGATTTGGCACTTGTAGCCCAATGTATCTGTAAAGTGCCAGATTAGAGAAGGCAATTTTAAATTATAAAAACAACTCATCTTAAAAAGACAATCACAAAATTATGACTATGAAGAAAAGGGACAACAAAACATGAAATTCTCTGGAAGTCTCATATTTTTCTTTAAAATAATGATTTAATAAATTAATTAACTAGTGACTAAATGTATTAGATTTCTGCCTTGTCAATGGGCATGACAATCAATTAATTTCCCCCATCCAAAAAGCAACATTAATGAATTCACATTCCAAGTTTGGCTCTGTCTAAATTTTATAACTACTGCAGATCAATGAATGTGCACCTGGAAAAAGTAGGCTCCCATAACAACTCAAAAATACACTAGCTAAACTATAATAGTTCTGTCTTTGTTAGCAAATGCGAACTTACTGTCCAACTTCATAAATACTTCTTATGGGACGATTATTGAAGCATTTCCTATATAAGGTGCTAGAAATGTTGGGTTGGATCCAGCCTTAATCAGAACAGATCCACTGAAATCAATTATACTTCTATCGCTAAATTTGAATCCCGTCCAATATAAACAAAATGTACTCATTTAGAAAGAGCAGCTACAGGGAACATCACCCATTTAACAATGTGCACCTTATTACAAAAATTCTTTATGCACCAATCATTTTGAATTTGTTCCAATCACTTGCTCTGAGTCCATAAGTTATTTACAGCCAGCTGCTACATCTGCTGAAGTGCAAAGATAAAGAAGAAATATTTAACAGAGCAAGCTAAGTAGGAAGAGACAGCATCACATCACCTCACCAGATCATCACCTGGGTCAGCCAACCAATTGCATGTGACAGTTTCTGTTCAGTATGTGAATTCTGAGCAGGCCCTCCCACAAAAAGTGTCATATATATCTGATTAATGTGGAATCCTTTAGAGAAAACAACCTTTAGAAGTACAGAGGACATCATGCTCTTTCAAGCTTCATTCAAATTCTTGTGTAGCAAAAAATGATAGGAGGAAAATAATGAACAAAAGGTGAGGATTGCAAATATAGCATTTTCTCAGTTTTACATTATGCGAGGAAGTGAGAAATGTGAATTGTGTCATTTTTCATCGTATTCTCTTTCCATTGTTCTCTTGTACACTTCATATTTTTCTATTATTTTTCTACCTAATACCTAGAAAAGGGCAGTAATAAATACCCACCACCAAGTTTAGCTTTATGTATTTCTGCATTACCTTTCTGTGGTGATGGGATTGCGTGCTCCTGTGAGGAAAGAGGTTATGCTGATGGCAGCAGTGCTACTGGTAGGGCTTCCCATGTCAGACAGATTATTGTTGATGAGCCAGACTAAATGTACCAAACAGCTACTGGGCAGCAGCAGTAGTGCAGGGTGACACTGGCAGAGGATCTCTCAGAAACAAAGGCAACAGCACCATAGATAACGCATGTTAGAACTGAGCAGATGGCGGCATGGTAAATCCATTTGAATGTCATTTACCATGAAAACCCTATGAAGACATAATCCAAAATGAAACAAGAGATAGTGCCAGAAGATGAAACTCCCTGGTCAGAAGGCACTCAATGAGCTACAGGGGTACAACAGAGGACAGGTACCAGCAGCACTGTGGCTAGTGATGCAACTCAAGGTGAAAGCATGTTCTGCTGGTTGATATACTCAGCGGTGAAAGGAACGTTCAAAGCTACACAACACATTATAGGAACATGGCATGTGAGAAGCATGAATCAGGGGGTGATAGACAAAGTAAAACAAGAAATGGAACATAGAGTCTAAACACTGCAATACACGGGGTGAGTAAGCTAAAGTAGACAGGAAGGCAACATTTTGAATAAGATGAAAAAGAAGAAAAAAACACAGTGTTTTACTCAGAAAATTAAAATTTAAGAAGAAATGGGGTGTCATCAATACTAAGGAGAGGTGAAGCAAAAGCAGCCAAACGATATAATGCAAAATCTGACCAAATATTATCAGTAAAGATTTTAGGGAAAACCTATCAATATAATCATAATCCAAATTTAGGCTCCAACTGCAGGGGCAGAAAAGGAAGAAACTGAAACATTGTATGCTGGAGTCCATGAGGAAATTGATCACACACCAAAACAGGACTTCTTTTTAATCATAGCTGATTGGAATTTAAAAGTATGAAACAGAGAAGAATGAATGATAGTAGGAAAAGTTGACCTAGGATCTAGAAATGAAAAGGAGACGAACTGATTCAATTTTGTGAGGCCAACAGTTGGTTCATCGCAAACACATTCTTTAAACAACCAGAGAACCGACTGTATACATGGACATCACCTGATGGCCAATATAGAAATCAAATAGACTACATAACTGGAAGCAGAAGGTAGAGAAGCTCCAGTTTCTCTGCAAAAACAAGACCAGAAGCTGATTGTGGCCCAGACCATGAACTGCCAATATAAAAAAATTAGAGTAAAGCTAAAGAAGAACACTAAACCAACCATCATGGCAAAATACAAGCTCAAGAACATTCTCGTAGAATTTAAACATTGTCAAGGAGGAGTGCAAAAAGACAAAATAGAGAAGCCTCAATGGATGACAGATGAAACTCCTCACACAGTTAAGGACACATGAGAAGCAAAAGTAAAAGGTGACAGAAAAACGGTCTGAACCCTGAATGCAACTGTTCAGAAACTTGTATGCAGGGACAAAGAGAAGCAATGCAGAGAAACAGAAGGTGACAACAAAAAAAGAAGAACAAGAAACCAAGTTCTGAGAAACAAAAGGGAAATTTAAATCAAGAGTGGGGATGCTCTATGCACAGCATGGGAATACATTACATGACCAAGTAGAAATAAAAATATATTGGAAACAATACACTGAAGAACTATATAAAAGAATTAAAAAGATGACAGATTCATTCAAGGAAGAACCATTCACCAATAGACCTGCTCCAAGCCACAGAAACAGAATCCACTCGAGTTCTAACTAAAATCCGTCAACAAATATGGAAAACAAAAAAATGGCCCACAGATTGTAAACACACAGTCAGTATACATTCCAGTCCTAAGGAAGGAGACACCAGTGATTGCAGTAACCACAGGACCAATGCATTAATTTCACATGCAAGCAAAGTGATGCTCAAAATTCTACAGCAAATACTTTTACCATACATGGAGTGAGAAATGCCAAATGTCCAATCTGGGCTAAGGAAAGGAAGAGGCACTAGGGATCATAATGCAAAGGTATGTTGGATAATGGAGTGCACCAACAAATTTCAAAAGAACATCATTCTGTTCTTTACAGATTATAGCAAAGGCTTTGATTGTATAGATAACAAAAAATTATGGTTCGTTCTTAAAGAAATGGGTGTGCCACAACAGTTGATTCTCCTGATGCGTAGCAAGAGGCTACTGTCAGGGAAGAATATGGAATGGTTTCCAATTGGCAAAGAGGTCTGGCAAGGCTGCATTCTATCACCATGTCTGTTTAACTTGTATGCTGAACATATCATACATAATGTAGGATTAGATTTGGAGGAAGGAGGCATGAAAATTGGAGGAAGAAACATCAACAATTTAGAATAGACAGATGACAACATCCTATAGCAGAAAATAGCAAAGATTTGGAATCATTAGTCAAGAAAGTCAAGGAAGAAAGTGCAAAGGCAGGTTTACAATTGAACATTAAGAAAACCAAAATAATGACTACAGATGATTTACATAACTTTAAAAGAGATGACGAAGACATTGAAATATGGTAGTTTAAGATTTTTCATACCTTTGTTTAGTCACTAATCAGAATGGAGACTGCAGTCAAGAAATCAGAAGAAGACTAGGATTTGGAAAGGCAACTATGAGGGAACTACACAAGGTTCTGAAATGTGAAGATACATAGAATCATAAAGTTGGAAGAGACCACAAGGGCCATCCAGTCCAACCCCTTGCCATGCATAATACACAATCAAATCATTCCTGACAGATGACCATCCAGCCTCTATTTAAAAACCTCCAAAGAAGGAGACTCCACCACACTACGAGGCAGCACATTCCACTTCTGAACAGTTCTTACTGTCAGGAAGTTCTTCCTAATGTTTAGATGGAATCTCTTTTCCTGTAGTTTGAACCCACTGCTCTGTGTCCTAGTCTCTGGAGCAGCAGAAAACAAGCCTGCTCCAGGCTCAGTATGACATCCCTTCAAATATTTAAACATGGCTATCATGTCACAGCTCAACATTCTCTTCTACAGATTAAACGTGCCCAGCTCCCTAGGCCACTCCTCATAGGGCATAGTTTCCAGTCCTCCCACCATCCTGATTGCCCTCCTGTGGACACGTTCCAGCTTGTCAATATCCTTCCTTAACTGTGGTGCCCAGAACTGGACACAGTATTCCAGGTGAGGTCTGACCAAAGCAGAATAGAGTGGCACTATTACTTCCCCTGATCTACACTCCTATTAATGCAGCCTAGAATCACCTTGGCTTTTTTAGCGGCTGCATCACACTGCTGACTCATGTTCAGTTTTTGGTCTACTAAGACTCCTAGATCCCTTTCGCATGTACTGCCATCAAGCCAGCTTTCACCTATCCTATATCTGTCCATTTCATTTTTACTGCCCAAGTGTAGTAGCCTATATTTCTCCCTATTGAAATTCATTTTGTTAGTTTTGGTACAGCTTTCTAAGCTACTGAGGTCATTTTGGATTCTGATCCTGTCCTCTGGGGTATTAGCTACCCCTTCTAATTTGGTGTCATCTGCAAACTTGATAAGCATACCCTCTATCCCCCCATCCAACTCATTGATAAAGATGTTGAATAGCACTGGGTCCAGGACAGAACTTTGTGGCACCCCACTAGCCACTTCTCTCCAGGATGAAGAGGAGCCATTGGTGACTACCCTTTGGGCTGGGTCAGTCAACCAATTACAAATCCACCTAACAAGTTGCTTTGTCTAGCCCGCAGGTTCCTAACTTTTTTGCAAGAATATCATGGGGGGCCTTGTCAAAAGCCTTACTGAAATTAAGATACACTACATCCACTGTGTTCCCTTCGTCTATCAAGTTTGTAACACTATCAAAAAAAGAGATGAGATTAGTCTGGCATGACTTGTTTTTGAGAAATCCATGTTGGCTTTTAGTGATCACGGCAGTTACAGACTGCCTGTTTAATGATCTCCTCTAGAATTTTTCCTAGTATTGATGTCAGGCTGACTAGGTAGAGATTATTTGGGTCTTCTTCCCCCCCCCTTTTTTTTTAAAGATGGGGACAACATTTGCTCTCTTCCAGTCTGCTGGGACGTCTCCTGTTCGCCAGGAATTCTCAAAGTTTATTGATAGTGGTTCTGAGATTATTTCTGCCAGTTCTTTTAATACCCTTGGATGAAGTTCATCTGTCCCTGGAGACCTGAGCTCATTTATACTGGCCAGGTACTCCTGAACTACCTCTTTACCGATTCTGTGCTATATTTTCTCTACTGCATCATCTGCTCCATTTTCCCCAAGTTGAACACTGTTCCCCCTTTGGGAGAAGACTGAAGCAAAGAAGGTATTAAGGAGTTCTGCCTTTTCTCTGCCCCTGTTACCCTTTGCTATCCTCTCCATACAGTGGCCCTACCATTTCCTTGTTCTTCCTTTTGCTATGAATATAACAACAAAAAAAGCCCTTTTATTGTTTCTAACCTCTCTAGCAAGCCTGAGCTCCCTCTGTGCTTTAGCTTTTCTGACTTTCTGCCTACATGAGCTGGCTATTTGTTTGAATTCTTCTTTGGTGATTCCCCCATTTTTCCATTTCTTGTACATATCCCTTTAAAGTTTTAGTTCAGTTGAGAGTTCTTTCAACATCCACCCTGGTTTCTTTAGATACCTGCCATGTTTCCTCCTCATTGGAACTGTCTGAAGTTGCACCTTCAATATCTCATTTTTAAGAAACTCCCATCCCTCATGAATTCCCTTCTCTTTTAGTATTCCTGACCATGGGATCACCCCCAGTAATTTCCTAAGTTTTCTGAAATCAGCTTTCTTAAAATCTAGAATGCATGTCTGACTATACTTGGCTTCCCCTTTACTCTGTATAAGAAACTCCAGGAGAACATGATCACTCCCAGCTAAGGAGCCTGCCACTTCCACACCATTAGCCAGGTCATCCCCATAATTGAATACAAAAGTTAGGATTGTCCACAGTGAAGAAAGCTGATAAGAAGAAAATCTACTCATTTGAAATGTGGTGTTGGAGAAGAATTATAGACACCATGTACGGCTAAAAAGATAAATCCATGGGTCCAACTGCTATGAGATCGGTGCACCCAGCTTCGAGTCTGCATAGGAAGCAAATAGCTGAGGTGATTTACGGATTGGAGCAGTTTGTTGTATGTAGATCGCGAGCACCCTCCGCATGTCCATGGAATGGAGGGTACGCTCGAATTCGTCTTTCGGGTTCTGCATCAGCGCAGACAGAATGATGGGCTGGTTGAGATGGAAGCTGGAGACCACTTTTGGCAGAAAAGAAATGTCTGGTCTGAGCACCACCTTGTGCTTATGGAAGGCTGTGTATGGTGGATCCGATCGTAAGGCACACAGTTCTCCAGCCTGACAAGCAGAGGTGATGGCAATAAGGAAGGCAGTCTTCCAAGAGAGCAGACGAAGGTCAGCTGTAGCCATGGGCTCAAAGGGTCATCTCACCAGTTGGGAAAGGACGAGTTCGAGGCTCCAAGCCGGGTGGGTTTGAGTACCGGGGGATGAAGATTGATATACCCCTTCAGGAACTTCTTGACTGTTGGGTCTTGGAACGGGGAGGGTCAACCCTGAGCTTGGAATTCGACTGAGGTCGCGGCCAGATAGCATCTGAGGGAGGATATCGAGAGCCCTGTTTCTGATAGGAGAAGAAATTGGAGGGCAACTGGCACAGAACAAGAGTCCACGTTCAGGCCACACTCAGTTAGGAATGCTTCAAAGCGTTTCCATTTGTATAGATAGGATTTGTGGGTAGATGGCTTTCCAGCCACATCCACAACATCTTGGATGTCAGGTGATAAAAAAGCAGTAGGCATGGTAACAGATGGGAGAGGAGTCACAGATGTATCCTCCAGGCTGTCAAGCGGAGCATCTTGAGGTCGGGATGTCTGACCCTGCCGTCCTGAATCGTGAGATCGGGACAGTCTGGTAATTGGATGAAGCGCCGACCGGACAGGTGGAGTAACGATGCGAACCATGCCTGCCAAGGCCACCATGGTGCGACCAATATTGCGTTCGCTCAGTCCCGACAGAGTTTGGCGATCACTCTTGTAAGGAGTGGGAATGGAGGGAAAAGATAGAGGAATGGTCCTGTCCACTGGAACAGGAATGCATTGCCCCTCGATCCCCGGGATTGGATCCTGGAACAAAGCTGCATGCACTGTTTGTTCTCTCGGGTCGTGAAGAGGTCTATGAGGGGAGTTCCCCAGCAATGAAAGAGCTCCTGCACCACATGCCTGTTTAGCATCCATTCGTGGACTGATGATCTGGACGGCTCAGTCTGTCTGCAAGAATATTCTCCTCCCCTGGAAGGTGGATGAATTGGGGAAGAATGTCTTGACAAACACACCAGTCCCAATTTTTAAGTGTGAGTTGGAGAAGCTGTGGAGACTTCGTTCCTCCTTGCTTGTTTAGGTAATACATAACAGAGGTGTTGTCTGTCAGTAGGAGCAAGGTCCTGCCTGTCACCAGAGTCTCGAAGGCCCAAAGTGCCTTTTGAACTGCAAGAAGCTCCAGCACATTGATATGGAGTGTCCGTTCTTCAGCACTCCAAACGCCCTGAATATCATGGGCTCCGAGGTGGGCTCCGCAACCCAATGTGGGGGCATTTATTGTCAGCGAGACCTCTGGTTGTAGAGGCTCGAGTGGCAGGCCGGACAGTACATTGCTCAGTATCAGCCACCAGTCCAGGGAGTGATTCACCCATCGTGGCATTGTCAAGACCATTCTGGGTGACTCTCGCAGAGGATCGAATACATTCAGGAACCAGGCTTGAAGCGGTCGGAATCGCAGTTTGGCCAGGTGAGTGACTGAGGTGATAGCAGTCATGTGGCCTAGTAGAACTTGTACCGCATGAGCAGTCTTCGGGATCAACGGCAGTCGTGGATGAGGAATTGAAGAGTGTCGAATCAATCCTGAGGGAGGTATGCCCTCGCAGTCACTGAATCCAATTGGGCCCCTATGAATTGAATGGATTGTGACGGGATGAGATGAGACTTTTCCATGTTGACAACAAGTCCCAGGGTGTTCAGCACATCTAGGGTGAAAGTAATGTCCATCTCGAGCTGGTGTTTGGACCCTGAGACCATTAGCCAGTCATCGATATAAGGGAAGACTATCACTCCCTGTTGTCGAAGAAAGATGGCCACTGCAGCCATACACTTTGTGAACACCCTCAGTGCCATGGAGAGGCTGAATGGAAGGACACGGAACTGAAAGACATCGTCCTCGATCTGGAATGCCAGGTACTGTCTGTGGGCAGAATGGATCCCAATGTGAAAGTAGGCATCCTTGAGGTCTATGGATGCAAACCAGTCCCCTTGTTGAAGGAGGAGCAGTATAGTAGGTAGAGTGACCATCCTGAATTTCCTCGGGGCAATGTATTTGTTCACCCCTCAGAGATCCAGGATTGGACAGAGTCCCCCATCTTTCTTGGTGACAAGGAAGTACCTCAAAAAAAAGCAGAGGTGTCAGAGATCGGGACCAACAGGTTCTATGGTCCCTTTTTGGAGTAGCGTCTGCACCTCCTCGAGGAGGGGAGGGCGGCGTTGGTCATATCCAACCGGTTGGAGGCAGAACATTGAATTCAATCCAGTACCCTTGTACGATCTGTAGTACCCAGCGGTCCGATGTTATTGAGGACCAGGCATCCTGGAATGATGACAGTTGGTCTCCGAACAAGGGAGTCTAGGAAAAAAGAGATAGTCATAGTGAGGTTAAGGTGAATCAGAACCTCTTTCTGTCATGGTCCTTTGGTTTTTGTCTGGAGGGCAACCTGTAGTGGGAGGTCGAGCTCTGGCTCCTCACCGACGAAGCCGAAGATGGAGGCTGTTGGAACTGGGAGTGCCTAGATGATTGAGGCGTGTTTCCTCGTCTGAGCTGGAGGCCATAAGATGAGCCTTGCCAGCTTGTACAGTTCTGTGCCTGGTAAGTAGAAGATTAGGACGATGGCATACCGTACTTGCGCGCGGTGGTCCTCATCTTCTGTGTAAACTCTAGCTTCTCATCAGTGGACCCACTGAAGAGGCCGGAGTTGTCAACCGGCATGTCTTCAATGGTCGCTGCAGCTTGAGGAGCGAGTCCAGAGGAACGGAGCCAAGCATGTCGTCGTAGGGCAATGGAACCTGCGACAGTCTTGGTGGCACAGTCTGCAACATGCCTTGGCGAGTTCATTTGTTGCCCGGCCAGCAGTTGGCCCTCCGCCTGGTGGCTTCAGCTAGCCTCCTCCTCTCATCAGGCAGGTCTTGAATCAGGGGCATCATTCTCTCCAACAAGACTTGCTGATAAGCCCCCATACATGCGGAATAATTGGCAATTCGGAAGCTGAGACCAGCAGCCAAGTACATCTTCTTGCCAATTATATCCAGCTTTCTGCCTTCTTGGTCCAATGGGGTCGTCTGGGTCCTTCGTTGTCTCTTTGCTTGCGAAGACTCGACCACCACAGAATTGGGACGTGGGTGTTCTTTCAGCCAGTCAATGTCGTCGCCTGCCATCCAGTATACACGATCGATTCTTTTTAAAGTTGACGGGATGGAGGATGGGTTTTCCCATGAACCCTGCACCAGCTTCAAGAGGGAAGGCAGAATAGGGATGCTTGGCGCTGGAGGGGCCTTTGACTGTAAGCGGTGGAAAATTGGGTCCACCGGCTCCGACTCTTTCTCGGCCACCTTCAACTCAAGTGCATGAGACATGCATACGTGTTCAGAGAAAGATCGGACATCATCTGTAGGTGAAGATGAGGCTTTGTCTAGCAGGTCAGGTTGTGGAGATGGAACATAAGGCATGTAGCTCTCAGAAGACTTAGAGGATATCGACGAGTCTGATGATGGAGAGGGACTTCGGTGCCTACGGTGCAGCAAAGTTGTGCGAGTTGGAGGTGTAGGAGGCAAAGGAGGCAACAGACGAAGCAGAGACACTTGTATCTCAGTGTCCTTACGCATCGGTACTAATGGCCTGTACTCCAGTTCACAAGATGTGTCCAGTCTGTGGAAGGAAAGCCTTGGTGCTGTCTGTACCATGGCACGCAAAGTGGCAGCTTCAGTTGAAAGATGAAAAATCGGATCAGGAGAATGCTCTTTCCGTTCCGACGTGGTGGAAATAGGTGCGTGGAAGACAGCCCTAGCCAAATCACAGGTGCCGTAGGCTTGCGCATCCTCTTGGATCCTCGAAGTGGAGGGCCTGGGCTCATACCCTCAATGATGGATTCAGTCTGCACATTAACATTAACATCAGCGGCAGTGTGCTGAAGGAGCTCTGCCCTTGAGACGAATAAGGCTGGAGAGTGGGCCCGAATCCGGGAGGTCGTTTCCAAAATCTCCGTCAATACATCCCCCACATCAACCTCTAAGATTTTCAGAGAGGGAGTTGGGGTATCCATACGGGAACAAGACCGTTCTGTGTCAGATCTCTGGATTCGAGATTCTTCTCAAATTGGAGCCACAGGTTCATGCAATGTTGTAACGCCCATAGCAGGTGGGTTCGGAGTCACCTCCATGGAGGACTTAGCCAAGTCCTTCAAAGTCTCATCACTTCGAGAAGAGTGCTTGGTCTTCTTTTTCTTGGAGACCTTATCCTTAGAGGATGTCAAGGATTCCCGGTTCCGACCGGGGTCTCTTGGTCCCACTCAGTCCTGAGGCATCACCTTCGAGGTTGAAGTGGTCGATTCTGATGAAGCTTGGTCTCGAGCTGAGGACGGTTTGGCTGCATGTTTATGAGAATGCCATACCGCTTCAGGGTCGGAGGCCACAGACCAATGGCGGGAAGGACTCCTTGATCGGTGATGCTTCTTCTGAGGGGATCGATGTGAGACTAATTGTCCCCTTTTCTGAGGAGAGGCAGGCTGCCCGGTGGCCAAAGTGGAGCCTGCGGGTGGTATAAGGGCCTTTTAATATAGAAAGGACTTCAAATGCGAGGAACCGCGTTTGCGAGCCTAGGGTGTAAAGGCTCTACAGTGGACGCAAGCATCGACATTATGCGGCTCACCCAAGCAAATAAGGCATTTAGAGTGGCCGTCCGAACTTGGCAACTTCGCTTGGCAAATGGAGCACCTCTTGAAAGCAGCTCTTGAGGCCATTTTGAGTGGCACAGTAGAAGTAGAGGACCAGGTCTAGCCGGGAAGTCAAGATCAAAACCAAAGCCTAGGGATGAAGAGATACTGTCGTCAGCCGGCCGTGTCAAGTCGAGTATCAGAGAGCAGACAAATCCAAGAGAGTAGGCAAAATCGTAGTCAAAAAATCCAGTCCGAGTCAAAACCGAAAGTAAAAATCGATAAGATAAGCGATAGAAAGTTCCTTCAAGCTACTAATGCGGCGGAAAAAAAGGAACTGAGGGGAATCAGGCAGGAGAGTCTTTTAAAGGGACCATTAGAAGAGGCGGAGTTACTGACAAAATGTTGCAAAGCACATTCTGCCTAGCAATACCAGAAGGTTCTGAATGCTCTGTGCAGGCACAGGAATAACCCAGCTGTGTGATTCACAGAGACCACGAAGAAGATCACCTGGTTCAACAATGATTTCTAAAGGTGCTAAAGAAATGTTAAAATACCTGCCCAAGAAGCTTCAATGTGCAACATCTGAGTGAACTGAGTACACATATTATGCTTTGCATGTTGAATTTTTACATAACGCCTTGTGTTACAACAAATTTAAAGAAATGAGAAATAGATATAACACCAGTAATTGGTTAGAATGTACTGGAAAATCCAGAAATGTACAATCAGCATATCAAAGGGAAATGTGTAATGTTCTTAGTAGCTTTCTGAAGTTGAACTACTATCTTCATTTCATGAATTTGAAAGACATTCTTTTTAAATACATTCTGTAAACCAATGGCTATTATCCTACGACCTAAAGCAACTACTCAGCAGTAATAACATACAAAAAAAAAAAAAAAAGATAAACCTACAATGATCAGACCTGATGCCATTCTGTCCTTCTGGCAACACTATTATAGGCTCTAACAATCTAAGACCCAAAATCAGTGGTAGCTCACCTCCGTACATCTTCCAATATGATAGATGCCATGATCTGGCAGTTAATGTCCTTCAGCATTTGACATGAGTCAAACAGTCCTGTCTATTCACAACAAAGACTAAATAGACAGAAATGTCTACCTCTAAAGACACTGTCGTTGATATTTAAGTGGCCACACTTCGGAAACCTCGAGGAAATTCAAACAGAAACTACTATCAGAAACCACTAAACTACAATATATCAATAGGTACAATATATCTTATGTGGTGTGTCTTATCTCCTGCAGGCTGAGTAAGATTTTTTTTAAATCATACAACACATGCTAATTTGCTCACCAATGGATGTATTTTCCTGTTAACCAGAAAAATTGTTCTCTGAATGGCCAAGGTTAATAATGTAATTGTGAGCTGTACTTTCAACATTTCTTTCCCTCTGACCTCACTGTTTATTCCTTCAGCCTCACCAAGTTCCCCCTGAAACATTTCAGAATTCAATGTCATGCTTCCGATAAAGTGGACTGCAGTCCAAGAAAGTTTATGCTGTGATGAAGTTCTTCATCTTTAAAGTACTATAAAATTATTTGTTGTCCAAATCTGAAACTTTTGGCATTTCTTTTTATATTAAGTTATAAAAAAAGGAGAAGGAATAAAGGTCAGATAAACAACCTTTTCCTGCAGCCAATAAAGCAGGATCATGTACCACAAGAATGATGAAAACGTAATAAAATGGCATAAAATTATAGCTAGATATTTGCAAGAGGATAAAGAAGTTCTCAACCACCCATTCTCTCTGTTGAACATACCCATCACTCCATTACAGGCTGTAGCCTAAAGCACTGTATCGAACTAGGGGAGGTCCACTCAGATCGGCCCATAAAACAATGAAATAATGAAAATTTTCAAGACTGCAGAATTAAGAGTTGTATCATGTCCACCAAAATTTGATAGAAATGCTTTGGCTAAAATCCAACAAGTATGTCAATGGTGTAATAGAAATTGGGGCCCCTGACATGGCCTACCCTGTGGAATCTACCACGGACCATACAGAGGTTGAAGTACTCAAAACCTTCTTACCATGTTAGCAAAAGAAAACCACATAGGACAAACCCCTCACTACATCAAAGACTCAGCTCACTTCATAGAAAAAATCAACAACATCGAACTGAAACCTGGAGACAGACTAATCAGTTTTGATGTTGTCTCCTTGTTCACCAAATTTGTCAGGAAATAACATGGAGCTGTAAGCTTAGCAATGAAAGTAGTTAAGCTCCAGTGGCAGGTGTGTCTGTAAGTTAGCATTTGAGAGTAAGCACACCTGAGATGCCTGATGTAACAGGCATTGTTTAACTGCCTATAAAAAGGAGATGGGAATTATCTCCAGTGTGGGTTTGTTGTGGATGGTGGTTGGTGAAGCAGTTTGTTGGTTTAAAAGAGATTGTCCTATACTCTGTATATATATTATAAATATACTGCAGACAAAGATTAAAGCCCTCAAGTTGAGTGAAGGCTGGCCTTGTTGCTGTCTTTATTTGGCAAGCCAGAGCTCAAGGTAGTGTGCTGGGGTGAAAGAATTTTTCCTTCTCAGCCTAAAGTCTTTTGCAGAATTCTCTCCAGAAACCTTCTCCTTGGTGTCCTGTTGATGTGGAACAACTCTGCAGGTGGTCGTGGTGGACACAACGCGTCTTTCTACACCCCAACAAAAGTCCCCATAATGGACACCATGGCACTCATACAACAAATATTTCCACAGCCTTGTTCAAACAGTGCCTTACCACAAGCTACTTCCAGTGGGATAGTGAATTCTACGAACAGACAGATGGAGTAGCCATGGGCAGACCCCTGAGCCCGGTGATAGCAAATTTCTACATGGAATATTTTGAAATGCAAGCCCTGGAAACAGTACCAAAAAAGGCCACAACATGGTTCCGATATGTGGATGACACTTTCGCCATTTGGAACCACAGAGAAGATGTGGTCTCATTCCTGAACCACCTGAACAGCATCCACCCAAATAGCCAATTCACAACGGAAAAAGAGAAGGAAGGAACACTGCCATTCTTGGATGTCCTAGTCATCTGGAAACCAAACCAATGGTTAGGCCACAAGATATACAGAAAACCCCCACACATGGACAGGTACCTACACAAGAACTCCAACCATTACCCAGGACAAAAAAGAAGCACAATAAAAACATTGGTAGACTGTGCAAAAAGGATCTGCGAACCCTACTACCTGGAGGACGAACTGAAGCACCTAAACTGGGCCCTACAGGCTAATGGTTACTCCAGAGCAGACATCACAAGAGCCGCCAGACCCAGAAAAAAAAAAGGAATGAAGAAGAAAAACAGCCACCCAAAGGGAAGGTATTTTTACCATACATCAAAGGAGTCACAGACAAAATAGGGAAACTGATGAGGAAACACAACCTCCAAACAATCTATATAGATCAACCAAAAAAATCCAAGAAATGTTACACTCAGCGAAGGACAAAAGAGACCCTCTCACAGCTGCAGGAGTTTACCGCATATCATGCAGCTGTGGGCAAGTTTACATAGAGACCACTAAACGCACTGTGCAAACACGAATCAAGGAACATGAGAGACACTGCAGACTGGGCCAGCCAGAAAAATCAGCAGTAGCAGAACATGTTATAAACCAACCTGGAAACAAAATGCTATTTGAAAACACAGAAATTCTGGACCAGGCCAACAGCTATCATGTCAGAATGCACAGAGAAGCTATTGAAATCCACAAACACCTGGACAACTTCAACTGGAAAGAAGAAACCTTAAAAGTAAACAAAATCTTGCTCCCAGTTTTGAAACACAATAGAATCAAAACTCAACACTTACAAAAGAATTCCACCCAGGGACAGGGAGATTTCCAGCAGATAATGGCCCATCAACCAACCATTAGTCAAACAGACACTAACAAGCCTTGCATTTCTATACCCAGAAACTAACCATTCAATTACACAAATTTACATATACTCCCAACAGTGGTTCACAGCATATAAACTCCACATACATTCCTACACAACCATTCTCTGAAGATGCCAGCTACAGATGCAGGAGAAATGTCAGAAATAAACTATTCCAGAACACGGCCTCACAGCCCAGAAAAAAACCCAAGGAAAATCTATTAGCAACAGAAGTTTCTTACCTTTGGGTCATAATGCACCTGCTAAAACTAACATACAGGACAGAATCGCAGGGTGTAGTCTGAGGCACAAGATAAAGTAATTATACTGATGCTAGGCAAATCTGGCCACTATCTATCACCTTTAGTTCTGCCATGGAAGAACAGTAGAATGTAAACTCATGTATAAATCTAGAAATTCTAGACAAAAAATATCACCCCCCAAAAACGTATTCACCCCAAAAAACCTTATCCGGTTGACCTATCCATGGGACAGTGGCACTGTACCTTAACTCTTATCAAAAAAGGAGCCATCCTCTTTTCTGAGTAGAAAAGCAAAAGGCGAACACTTAGTCTCAGGAGAACCTAAAGGAAGCACTGACTGTTACGATTCATGCTCGATAAATATGAATTACAAGTAGACTTTTGATGCATCAAGTAGGGAGCTGCCTCTTGTCAGAGTCGCATGCATTGTAAAGAGGAAAGGGCATATTGGAAGGGAAGGGCAGTGAAAAGCCTGGATCCTTGTCCATCTTAGAGAAGTCAGACCTCATTTTAAAGTACAAACTGGATATTCCCTCCCTGCTGACACGAAATGGTATCATTTATTTGTTCACGAGAGTAATCAGTGCTTAACTGCCTTGCTTACCTCCACTGAATGGAGACCCTGCAGAACTGACTCAGGCTGGTAAACACCCCCACCTCCCCGTAATGTATTTGTGCAGTTTCCAGAGAAGTTGGGTGATCTTATTTGGATCTGAAGGGGGGGAAATGTTTATATTTAATTGGCTTTGTCTCAGGTGTGCAATTTCACTTTTTTTGTCTCCCCAGTCTATCTAAGAGTCATTACTAGTGCCCAGAGGGTAAAAGATAGTGGTCACATTCACACCTGCCCTTTGCACACAGACCAAAAACCTTTGCGCATGAGCCACAGACTTTGCACTCACCACTCTAAGCACATGGGGCCTTTCAAACCTTCCACAGGAGAACATCAAGGTCATGTTTTGCCCTGCCCAGAGGTGTTCCCTAAATCCAGATGACAACCCCCATGTTAGAAAAGGGCTATATAGGCAAAGAGAGTCTTGCTCTCCATAAGCTCTCTCCAGAGGATCTCCTTCCTTTTGAAACCTTCACATGGTCCCCTTCATCAGCTGCCCTGATCTTCAGCCACCCAGCTTACCTGGATTCTTCTTCACATCAGAGGGTGAGAAAATCCATGTGTATCTTATTCTGTAGTCCCTTAAGCTTAGCTGCATTCCTCTTAGATTGGTCAGGAGTAGGGATTTTAGCACCCGTGCCATCGTTCTTCTCTTTTTCCTTTAAGAATCTCCTATTGTATTGAACACAGACTGTTCTGTTGATCTCTACAGGTTTTTCTGTCTTTTTAATAAAGGAATAATAGTTCTGACTGCAAAATGCCACATTGGTCACTTACCGTGATGGTGTATTCTTGAGGGAATGCGTGATACGGGTCCTTAGCTGTGGGTTATGTCAATTGCTGCCCAGGAAGAGCAGGAAAATACAACCTGTCCATTGAGATTCAAATGTCTTTGTCTCTTGGTCTCCTCCATCCTGAGCACACGAAGTCAGTTCGCTAACTAGCAAAGCCGTGGAAGGAAAGGGAAAATCGAGAAAAACTTAAAAATAGGTGCCCTAGTCTGGATCCCTCTTGACTGCAGTCACAGGGTGGGGAAGGACCCATATCACCCATCCCCTCAAGAATGCACCTTCACGGTAAGTGACCAATATGGCATTCTCTGAGGGGAAGGGGTGATACGTGTCCTTAGCTGTGGGACATGCCCTAGCTTAACTGCAAGAACTAGGATGGGATGTGACTGCAGAGGGGTGTGACATTAGTCCTTGATCACATTTTGGAGCACCCTGCGGCCGATGGCTGCTTCAGCGGAACAGAACTTGTCCACCTTATAATGCCTGACGAAGGCGGAGGGTGTACTCCAGGTTGCTGCCTTGCAGATCTCTGCTAGGGAGGCGTTGGTGGAGAAGAGGCAGACGTTGCTACCGACCTGGTTAAATGAGCCATGACGCCCGATGGTCTAGGCAATCTGGCAGTCATAGGCCATGAAAATGCAGGCCTTTATCCAAGAAGCTAAGGTTTGTTGCGAGGCCCTGATTCCCATTGATGCCAAAGAGAAGAAAACGAACAGGGAGTCGCAACAACGGAAAGGGGTCGTGCAGTTGATGTAAATCTTAATGGCCCTCCCAACGTCTAGCTTGTGCCACAACTTCTCCTTCGGGTGAGAAGGGATTGGGCAAAAGGAAGGTAAGATGATTGGTTGTGTGACATGGAACTCTGAAACGACCTTGGGCTTAAACGACGGGACAGGGTGAAGTGTCACGATGTCCTTGCTGAAGGAACAAAGATGTTCCCTCACCAACAGGGCGGATAACTCTGAAACTCTTCGGGCTGAGGCGATAGCCACGAGAAAAGCCACCTTTATGGTGAGGATTCTAATTGGAACCTTGCGCAGAGGTTTGAATAGGTGTCTCATGAGTTCCCTGAGGACCAAGGGTAGGTTCCACAATGGAAACCTATGACGAAAGGGGGGGCAGGATTATGGAAGCGCCTCTCAGAAAATGGCGCACATGTGGATGCAAGGAAAGACGGGCCCCTCCGTGTCCTGGAATGAAGGCAGAGAGGGCTGCTACCTGTCTTTTTAAGGTATTTGGGTGCAGTCCTGAGTCCAGGCCCTTCTGGAGGAAGGCGAGGATATGCTTCACTGAGGCCTTCTCACACCTTAAGCTCATGAAGTACACCACCTTTTAAAGGCTCTCCATGTGGCCCCATAGATCCTCCTGGTGGAGATGCACCTTGAAGACAGTAAAGTGTTAATGACCAACTCTTCGTAGCTGTGGTCTTTCAGGGCCTGCCACTCAATCTCCATGCCGTCAACTGCAGCCAAGCTGGATACGGGTGCAGTATTGGTCCCTGGGGAAGGAGGTCTGTCCTTTGTGGAAGCCACCAAGGGCTCCTGGCCGACATCTCCATCAGATTGGAGAACCATGGTCTTCTTGGCCAGTGAGTAGCAACCATGACAACTTGTGCCCTCTCCTGGCGAATCTTCCGACACACTTTCCCTATGAGTGGAAGATGGGAAAACAGATATAGGAAGCCTACCAGCCAGTGTGCTCACAGGTCGTCCGAGCCCTCGGCGTCGTGGTGTAGGAATCTGGAGAAGAACCTGTTCAGCTTGGTGTTGGAGCACGTCGCGTACATGTCCACCTCCAGTGGGCCAAACCTGTCCTGAATCTCTAGGAAATCCTCCTGATTCAGTTCCCATTCCCCTGGGAGCACCAGATTCGTGCTCAGGTAGTTTGCTTGCTGGTTGAGATTCCCTTGAAAGTACTGAGCAGTGAGGGATAAGACCGAGGTCTCCGCCCATTAGAACAAGAGGTTGGCTTCCTGATGCAGGGATTTGGATCTGGACCCGCCCTGTTTCGCAATGTAGGAGTGGGCTGTTGTGTTGTCTGTCATCTCCATCACGTGATGGTTCTTTAGTAGCAGCGTGAAGTGTTTGAGGGCCAGGCATGCTGCCCTCAGTTCCAGCCAATTGATGCTGTGAGACTGCTTCTTTGGGGACCAGAGTCCTTGGGTCATGTCCCTGACAATGTGCCCCCCTATCCTTGCAGGCTCGCATCCGAGGTCACCAAAACAAGATGTGTGACAGTGACTGGAGACCCCCTGGCCAGAGAACTCACTTAGGTCCACCAGGTCAGCAACTCCTTTACGTGTTGAGGCAGAAGGATGAGGAGGGAACGCCTCAGTGAGATCTGTTACTGGTATGGGATGAGGAAGGCTTGGAGAGGTCTGGAGTGAAAACACACCCAGGGAACCACACCTATTGCCGAGATCATGAGGCCGAGCAGTCTAACCAATGTCGATAGCAGAACCATCTTCTGAGACCTGATCATCCGGGCCTCCCATCGGAGCACCGTTTGTCACTCTTGTGAGAGTTTGACTTCAGAATTGGAGGTGTCCAACTGCACGCCCAGGTGGACAATGGTTCGTGCAGGAACCAGGTTGCTCTTTTTGAAGTTTACTAAAAAAACGTGGTTCTGGAGGTACTGGTTTGTAGATCCCTCTTCGCCTTCCCCAGAGAGGAGGACCTCAGAAGGATATCGTACAGGTACAGGTATAGAGGTATAGGTGGGTTCCCTGGGATCTCAGATTGGCAATTAAGATGATCAGGACCTTGGTGAAGACTCTCGGTGCTGAAGCCAGTCCAAAGGGTAGGGCCCTGAACTGGAAGTGTTGGTCCCCAAATGCAAAGCATAGGACCTGTCTGCTGTTCTCATGAATCATAATGTGGAGGTAAGCTTCCGAAAGATCCAGAGAAGCTAGGAAGTCCCCTGGTTGCAGAGCTTCTCTGATGGATGTCAGGGTCTTCATCCTGAACCATTTGTAAGTCACGTGTGAATTGGTGTACTTTAGGTCCAGGATGGATTGAAGGGTGCCGTCCTTTTTTGGAACTGTGAATAAGAAGGAGTACACCCCTGAGAAGCATTGTGAGTCTGAAACTTCTTCTATGGTGGCGGTGTCCTGAAGGTGAGATATTGCCATTGTTAAGTCTCTTGTTTTCTGGGGATCCTTGGGGATTGGAGCTGGGAGGAATCTGCCCCTTGGTCTTGCGTCGAACTCGATGCGATAGCCCTGGTCTATTGTGGCTATCACCCATTTGTCTATTGTCAAGTTCAAACAATTAGCAAGGAACAGATTGAGGCTGCCCCCCACAGGGGACGGCTCCGAGTCAGGACTGCTGCCGCGTGCCCCCTCTCTGTTGGTTGGGGGTTCCCCTTCCATTGGTGTTGGACTGGGTCCCTGAAGACTGCCGAATGACATAATTTGGCTTGACCCAAGCAGGGCGAAAGGAGTTGCAGTTCCTCTGATTCCCAAAACCCTTTGAGAAATGAAAGGAGTGGAAGGTCTGAAAAGGGCGTCTCCCACTCTTCTTGTCCGCTTTCCTGAGGGTAGAAGGCATGGCTTGCTGCTTGTCCTTGGTCTCGACGAGTATGCTCTTCAGGGCCTCTTCACCAAATAGCTTAAGGCCCTTGAAAGAAGAGGATGCCAGCACAGCCCTGGTGGGGGCATCCACTTCCCAGTGTTTAAGCCACAGTGATCTCCTGGTAAGCGTCAGGGCCCCTATGGATCTGGCTGAGAAGACCGTTGCATCCTGGGTTGCGTCCGCCATGAAAAAGAGAACACATAAGAATCTCAGGAGCATCTTGTGGAGTATCGTGGGATCCAGGTCTTGGATCTCCATGAGCTTCTGAAGCCACACAATGGAAGCCGCGAAAAGAGGGAAATGCCCAAATTGGCTCGCACCCCGAGGGAGGAGGTCTTGTGTGCCTTTTTGATAGCTACATCTGCCCTCTTGTTGTCTGGGTTCTTTAATGAACCCTCACCCTCTTTAGGAGCGAGAAATTACAAACGAGGGAGAGCACAGGTTGATCGACCACTGGAGGCTTCAGCTTCTCAAGGTGATGTTGACTAATATTGTAATATTTCTGGGCCACCATGGTGCCCCTCTTCCCCAGGGATGGTTTATCCCATTCATCGATCACCAGACTCCAGAGGTCCTTCAGGAATGGTAGTTCTGGCTTCTTTGGGCGCTTGAAGCGCATCACTGCCACCACCTTATCACTGGTCGAAGGCATTGAAGGTGTCTGGCTCTGTTCTGAAGGGGAGATCTCAAGGGTGGTCATCATCTTATTCAGTAGTTGGACATACCAGTCCCCTTGAAAAATCCTGTTGGAAGATTCCTGCTCGGAAGTCTCCGAGTCAGAGATCTCGCCATCCTCTTTGTCGGACGAGAGAGCCAGAGCTGGGTCGCCTGGGGTACTGGAACCCCTGACGGCCGCCAAAGGTTGACGCTCCTCCTCAGAGTCCCTGGGGGACCCCTTTGACGAGTGAGTGGAAGGAGGATCCTTCCTCTTTTTAGAGTGTGTGGTGTTTGAAGCTGCCTTTGCAGGCCAGCTTCCAGCTGCCACAGTAGCAGACTTGGATTGTTTAGGGCCCTTGGTTTGGGGCCGTGAGGTAGCCCAGGCCACCGGAAGGGCCCTTAGGGCTGAGGTGCTTGTGCTGGGGCCCTCAGATGAATCCTCATCTGATAACAAAGCAATAGAAAGAAGTTCTAGGGCTGCCTGGATTGAGTCCTTGCGCTTCTTACGCCAGCCCTGCGAGGAGGCCGCCATCACATTGGTGCCACCCACACTCCCTTGAACCTCCTCAACTTTGGACTCCTCCCTACTGGAAGGGTGTGAGGATGAGGAATCCCTTTGGGAGTACATAAGACTGTGAGAGGCTGAAGCATGAGGGGGTCACAGTCTGAGGGACCCAGGTCTGCTGGCCTTGGTGCTGGTACCCCAGGGCATGGGAAAAGGGGGTGACCTGAGTGCCTATGGTGTGAGAAACCATAGCTGGATGGAGGTTGGGTTGAAGCACCAGTGTTTGGTTGGCTAGGCGGCCACATGGTAAAGCCAGGCTTTCACCTCCCCCCACTGCCCCAATGGCAGGTTCCTCAATGATGGAAGAAGGAACTGAGCTGTGGGCCTCAGTGGTGGGAACCCCTCCTCCACGCCCTTGGGTCACAGGGGGGGGAGTGTGGTTGGGTCTCAGATGTGACGACCCATTGTTCCTAGTGGATCTGGAGGCCTGGCCAGGGGTAAATGGAGGCTTGATTCCATGGTTCCCAGTCAATAAAGAGGGAACTATTCGGGGGGGAGGTAGGGAGCCGGGTTCCCCCCATCTCCACTCCCCCCAAGGGTCCCCTGTACCTGTGTGGGGGCTCCTGCCCCCATCTAGCCATGGCAGCAGGGCCCAGGAGTGTGCCAGGAGGAGGTTCATAGGGGTGGATGGTGTGTCGCAACCCCGCAAGTCTCCTCTGGGGCTGGCTTCCTCTTCGATGGAGCCAGCCTCCTTCGTTTCTTTGAAGAGGCCTCCTTCCCCTTCCCAGGGGGGAGGTGCTCCAGCTGGCCTTCCAAAGCACTCCCTGCCGCAATGGCCAGGGAGGCTTTTCTGGCTGCCTCCCTCTGAGGAACCCCCGGCAAGGGGTCATCAGAGGTAGCCATGGCGACCGCGGCTCTGTCCGTGGTGCCCACATCAATCACGAGTGGCCAGGGTCGATAGCCGCATCCCCCACCACTCTGGAGCCTTTCCCCTCCAGCTGGGCGATCTCCTGTGCCACTTGCTATTTCCCATAGCTGGATGTGGAGAGGTGCAGCTGGAGAAAGCAAAGAAGAAAAGGAGGGGGAAAGGGTTGGAGAGAGTCAGCTGGAGAAAATCAGCTGGAGGGCTGGAGAGAAGAAAGGAGCTGCGAGAAAGAGAGAAAGGATTTTTTTTTTTAAGGCGAAAGATTTGAAAAAGAAATAGCAAGGGAAAGGCAGTAGGTGAAAAAGGGGAGCAAAGAGTAAGGAACTAAGGAAACACAGAGAACAAAGGAGAAAATAAAATGGAGGAGAGCCTTCCTACAACCGGCTGGGCAAAGCAGGAAATTAGAACTGATCTCGTGGGCTCAGGGTGGAGGAGACCAAGAGACAAAGAAGTTTGAATCTCAAAGGATAGGTTGAGACTGACATAACCCACAGTTAAGGACCCATATCACCCCTTCCCCTCAGAGAATCAACTTGTACTCGATCTGATTTCTTCCCTTCTAAAGCAGGTCCTCTGTATCCACGGATTTGGCATCCATGGATTCCACCATCCACAGCTTAAAAATATTTTTTTAAAAATAAAATCTAAGAAGCAAACCTTGATTTTGCCTTTTCCTATAAGGGACACCATTTTACTATGCCATTGTATATAATGGGACTTGAGCATCCAAGGATTCTGGTATCCACGGGGAGTCCTGGAACCAAACCCTAGTGGATACAAAGGGGCCACTATACCACAATTTTACTTCAAGTCACTCTGGCTAATTGTCCATTTTCAAAACCTTCAGCCTGTAAGGTCCTGCAGAGACTTAGTGCCTGGAGGAGTTTCCCCCGCCCCAAACCAGTAAACCCAGTGCACTGCTCTTAACCTGACCCACTCTACTCTCTCCACTGCAGCACTGCTTCTGTCCTTTTTGAATGCCTGGGTGGAAAAATGGCAGTGGTGGTGATGGGTCTTTAGCACTTCCCTTCAAATGATTGCCAAGAGTAGAGGGGATTGGTGCTTCTTTTAGGTTCTCCTGGGACAGACTAAGCTCTTGCCTTTCACCACTCTACTCAGAGAAGGGGATTGTTCCTTTTTTTTTTTTTAATAAAGAGTTAACACCATATCTTAACTTTTATCAAAAAAAAAATGAGCCATCCCCTTCTCTGAATAAAGTGGCGAAAGCCCTTTTCAAATCTCTGGATGGGAAAATGGTGGTGGTGGTCAGAGGTGGCTGCCCCCCCCCCCATGACGCAGTGCTGGTGCTTTCCCCTCTCCATGGAATGACCCTCGACTTATCCATAGCTCATATCAAAATCTATAATTTTGGCCCCCAAAGCTGCCCTTGGCTTATACATGAGTATATATGATATATAATAACATATTTCTAAATAGAAGGCAAGACATGTATCTTTATTTGGTAAGCTGATAAACAAAGAAATCTAGAATTTCAGCCTACTATTACCCTCTATTTAACGATGATTGAAGAGGAAGCTCTCCCTCTCTCTCTCTGGCTTTTCTTCGCAAACGAAGATTCAGGAAGGACTCATCCCGCGCTTTCTGCAAGCGCGCTGATGACTAAAAAGGCCAATCCGAGATAAACAAGTCCGGTTGCAAAAAGCACAGCAGAAGGTCTCCTTGGGTGATGTTTTTGGGTTGTGATTCTTTCTGCGTTGTCGTTTCTCTTCAAGACTTGTTCGTCGTGAGTTCTCAAATAAGGCTGCAGCATTGTGGATAGTGCGTTTCCATGCCTCCCGATGTGAGGCCAGGGCGGACCACTGTTGGTGATCAATTTGGCCAAGCCTGAGATGTTGTTTCAGGGAGTCTTTGTATCGCTTTTTTGGAGCGCCCCTCTTACGCTGACCCGTGGCGAGTTCACCATAGAGTAGTATTTTTGGGAGGCGATGGTCCTCCATCCTAGAAACGTGCCCTGCCCAGCGCAGCTGTGTTCTCAATATCATGGCCTCAATGCTGGTGATCCCTGCTTGCTCAAGGACAGCAACATTTGTCACATAGTCAGTCCAGTGTATATTTAGAATTGTGCGTAGACAGCGCTGGTGAAAGTGCTCGAGGAGTCCTAGGTGGTGGCGATAGGTGACCCATGTTTCAGATCCATAAAGGAGGATAGACAGTACGATGGCTCTATACACACTGATTTTTGTGCTTTGCCTCAGGTGTTTATTGCTCCAGACTCTTTTGTGAAGTCTTCCAAATGCACTATATGCCTTTGCTAATCTGTGATCGATCTCTTTGTCAATCTTGGCATCTGAGGAGATGATGCTTCCCAGGTAGGTGAACTGCTGAACGGACTTGAGCACAGATTTGCCTACGGCAATGTGGGGATGGTGGTGTTCGTCCTGTGGTGCAGGCTGGTAAAGAACTTCCGTTTTCTTCAGGTTGACTTCTAGCCCAAACAGCTCTGCAGCTGTTGCAAAGCAGGATGTTAGGCGCTGCAGAGCTGCTTCTGTGTGGGCAACAAGGGCAGCATCATCGGCGAAGAGCAGCTCACGGACTAGATAGTTTAGAGTCTTAGTGTGAGCCCTCAGACGGCTTAAGTTAAACAAGCTACCATCAGTACGGTAGCGTATATAGATGCCGTCGTCTTCTTCAAGCTCTGCCATAGCCCTTTGGAGCATCGTGCTAAAGAAGATTGTAAATAAAGTTGGTGCAAGAACACAACCTTGCTTCACTCCATTAGTTATTAGAAAGGGCTCTGAAAGAGCATCGCCATATCTGACTTGACCACGCTGTCCCTCGTGTAGCAAGATAATCATTTTAAGGGATTTGGGGGGACATCCTAGTCTTTCCAGGATCTGCCACAGACCTTTTCTACTTACAGTGTCAAAGGCTTTGGTGAGGTCGACAAATGTTACATAGAGACCCTTGTTCTGCTCCCTACATTTTTCTTGCAGTTGCCTAAGGGCAAATACCATGTCTGTAGTACTCCTATTGGCTCTGAAGCCACATTGGCTTTCAGGGAGAAGTTCTTCTGCAATAGCAGGAACTAATCTGTTCAGGAGTATCCTTGCAAGGATTTTTCCAGCAATAGAGAGCAGTGTTATGCCTCGATAGTTTGAGCAATCAGATTTTGCTCCTTTTTTCTTGTACAGGGTGATGATGATGAAGAGGAAGACTATTTTGCTAAATCCCAACATTAGAAATTGCTCTAGCTATACTGGTTCCAAGAATGGTTTATAATAAGAATACAGGAGTAAATTAGAACAAAATAAAAGATGGGGAGGTAATGGGTAGACCACTGGACATAGGTAAGTGGAAATTTAAGATTCTTAAAGATATCTGACCTTGGCTTATAGCAGACTATTTTTGTCAGAACCAACACAGTTCCAGAAGGTGCTGTGGTTCAAATCTTTATCCAGACCCCTTTCAGAGGGAATTCCATACACCTTTTCACAGTTGTCTTGCTAAGTTCTACTTTTCTTTTTTATATATAATTCCTTTTTATTTATCAAAAAAACAGTAAAATTGAACATGTCCATTTTGTAGTTACAAGTCACTACAAAATGTCAGACAGTAATAGTATTTTTATACATAAAAAGGAGAAACAGAAGAAAGGAAAGGAAAAAATAATCCATTATACATATAACAAATTAAATATACTCTCCTAGTAAATAGTTCCATTTGGTCATGGAAATAGAGGTAGGCAGTTTTATGCAATGGAGTTATGTAGTGGTCTTTGAAAGGGTTTGTATTTCATTCCATTAGGACATCATTCCACAATTTCTCGTGGTGGGCAGGTGGGGCCTGCTGAGCTATATTGCAGTTTATGTAATCAATCATTGGAAGCCATTTTTCTGCAAAGGGTGTCTTTATGGGGTATCCTTGAGATATCTTAGTTTGTTCCTTAAGCTTTTCCATTAACCAAATATTCCAGAACCTCTTCCACCATTTTCCCATCATAAAATCTCCTGTTTTCCAATTTTGCACAATTTCTAGTCTTGTTATTGCCAACAAAAAACATATTAGGTCTCTGTGTTTCACTGTGGTATTTTGATCAGTAAAAAGGGAGAGAAGTGTTATACTAGGGGTTGTGGAAATGGTTTGCTTCATGATCTGAGAAATCAGCCTAAGTACCTCAGACCAGAACTTCTGGACCAGAGGGCAATGAAACCACATGTGGAGATATGTGCCTTTGTCCTTGCAACCCCTCCAGCTATTGAGCTTACTACTTTTGGTGATTTGAGCCAGTCTGTGGGGTGTCAAATACCACTTATAAACCACTTTAAGTGTGTTTTCTTGTATTATGACTGGACTTTTCTGAAATGTTAGGGATTTCCAGATGTTTGACCAGTCCAGATCGCTTAAGGGGTGTGCTACCTCAGTTTCCCAGGTGGATTTGAATCGAATGGTCTCTGTCATTGTGGTTCCTATCATAAAGTTGTATATAATTGCCATGTGGCCCGTGACCTGATTGGTAGAGAGCATACATAAGTTTTCAAATTTCATTAGAAGTCTAGGGGCGAAGCCCTGATGATGTATGTGGGATAAGAAATGAGCAGTTTGGGTGAGTTGTATCCAAGTGGGAAGAATGGGGTCCAAATCCTTTATGAGTTCTTCTTTGGTTTTAGGAACATTTTTATGATATAGATCAGATATCATATATATCCCCTTCTTGTCCCAATCTAGGTATGTTGTGTATTTGATTGGGTCCAAAAAAATTTGGGATGGGTCAGGAAGGGGCAGATGGGTAATACCTGGGGCATCATTTTGTGACTCCACTGTTTCCAAACTCTTAAAGACATTCGTGAGAAAGGATTTTCAATTTTTTTGATTTGAGGGTAGGAAAGGTTAGAGAAGTACATTCCCATGTGTTTTGGGTCTTTCAGGTTTAATTCTGTCTCAATCCAGTTAGTTTGGGGTTTCTCTTGAATATCTGGACCAAATGCATAAGCTGAGCAGCCATAAAGTAATATGGCAAATTGGAATGCCCATTTTGAAAATCTTGTTTTTTTTATTGTTGAGAATTAAAGTGTGGAATAGTTTTTTCCAAATGTTGAAGCATGTGAAAGGGGGTTCCAGAGGGATTGTGAAAAATAGGAATAGAAGTCATGGAAGTACAAACATTTTTAGTATCACTATCCGTCCCAAGAGGGATAGGTTAAATGTGGTCCAGCGTTTTATTTTTTGCTTTATACAGGTTGTAAGTTGTTTATAGTTCCGTGGAAACAGTTGAACTACGTCTTTGGTGATTAGTATCCCTAGATATTTAAATCCAGAGGGTTGTAGATGTAATTTAGTCAGCTGTTGCCATTCGTGTTGTGTTGAGTGTGGGGTATTTGGGCATAGTAGTTTTGATTTTTGCATGTTTACTCTGAAACCTGTGTACGTGTCAAATTTGTTCAGTATCTTTTGGAGGGCAGGACATGCAATTGTCATGTTCGTGATATAGAGTAAAATGTCGTCCGCAAAAAGTCCAATTTTGTGCATTTGTTGGTGGATCACAGGGCCTTCAATTTGGTGTGTCATCCTTATTTGTTCTGCAAGGGGTTCTATGGCTATTGAGAATAATAGAGGGGACAATGGGCACCCCTGCTTGGTTTCCCGATGAAGTTAGAATGTTTGGGAGTCTACTTTGTTAGCACAGATCGTTGCTTCAGAATTGGAGTAGATTTTGGATAAATGTTACGAAAGTGCCTTTTGTTGCAAAGTGCATAATATTTAGTGTTCTTCTGATGGCACCGGCTAGCCGCCAGCCAGGCATAAAGCCTTTTTGGTTGGAATGTATGTCTCTCTCTCTGGCTTTTCTTCGCAAACGAAGATTCAGGAAGGACTCATCCCGCGCTTTCTGCAAGCACGCTGATGACTAAAAAGGCCAATCCGAGATAAACAAGCCCGGTTGCACAAAGCACAGCAGAAGGTCTCCTTGGGTGATGTTTTTTAGTATTTTTGGGAGGCGATGGTCCTGCATCCTAGAAACGTGGCCTGCCCAGCGCAGCTGCGTTCTCAATATCATGGCCTCAATACTGGTGATCCCTGCTTGCACAAGGACAGCAACATGGAATGTATGTAATCAGTAATGAAAACATTTAGGCATTTTGATAAGATTGAGATCATTATTTTAAGGTCAGAGTTGATCAGGGCAATTGGTCTGAAGGCGGTGATGACAGGCATGACATCCTCTGTCTTGGGGATCGGGATGATCCGTGATCTTTTCTAGCTGCATGGATGCGGACCATTGCGGAGTTCATTATACAGGTTGTGTAAGTGTGGGGTAAGTTTTGTTTTGAGTTGTTTATAGAATTCAGCAGAGAATCCGTTGGGCCCTGGCGCTCATCCCAGTTTCAATTGAGTAATTGTTCAATTTCTTGTATGGTGATTGGGGAATTTAGAGCTGCTTTGTGTTGTTCCATAAGTTTTGGAATTTTTAGTGAGTCTAAGAATTGGGTAAGATCTAGGGATTGCGGGCACTATGAAGTGTATAACTCTTTATAGAATGTGTGAAATCTGTGGAGTATGCCCATGGTTTTAGTTACAGTAGTCCCATCGAGGGTTTTAATATGTGAGATGCTTCTTTTTTCAGCTTTCCTCTTAACTAGGCGTGCCAATAGTTTTGAGTTTTTATTCCCATGCTGACAGTAATTGCCTTTGTATATTGGGTGGCTATATGGATGCTAATTCCTATAATTCAGATTTTATTTTCATCAATTGAACTAGTGTTTGTTTGTCTTGGTCAATCTTGTGATTTTGGGTCAATTTAGTTAATTCACTTAACAAAGAGTGTGTTCGCATCTCTTTTATTTTTTTCTGTTTTGCTCCCTCCCATATCAGTAGGCCATGTAAGACTGCCTTTAGAGTGTCCCAGAGTAGTGATTCTGTAGTGTCATCTGTTTTATTCTCTTGGTAAAAGTGATTAATTGCCTGTTGTATGTGTGTTCTGAATGGTTCATTATTCAGTAAACAGGAGTTAAATCTCCATATTTTAGTTGGTTGTGTTGGTTCTGTCAAAGACTAGTCCATGGTAAGTGGAGTATGGTCTGAGTGGAGGGCCGGGTGGATTGTGACTTTTTCAATGTGGGACATGGTCATCTTGTCAACAAAGAAGTAGTCAAGCCTTGAGTAGGAGTTATGTACATTGGAGAAAAAGGTGTAATTTCTGGTTGTGCAATTAAGCAACCGCCACGGGTCAACTAAGTTTAGTCTTTTAAGATCTTTCAGAGGAATCTGTGGTATTGAGTGGGGTTTGAGTGACTTATAAGAAGATTTATCCATATAAGTATTGAGAACTGCATTAGCGTCCCCTGCAATTATCACGGCACCCTTTGTCATCTGTTCCAGAGATTCCAGCAAAGATGTCAGGAATTGGGTTTGGTTAGAGTTTGGTGCGTAGAAACAGGCTAGGATAACTTCCTTGTTCATGAGAGTGCCCTGTACTGTTACAAATCTACCTCTAGGATCTTAAATTTTCTGTGGGATGAATAAGGTTTGTTTATCAAATATTATTGCAGTCCCTCTCGCCTTTCCATTACCTCCAGCCACGAATTGTTGTCCAAATTGGGATTTTGGAAACACCAGGTTGGGTAACTTGTTGTGCGTCTCCTGTATAAAAATGATGTTCAGGTGGAGAGGTTTGAGCTGTTTTAATATCTTAGCTCTCTTAACCGGCGGTCCTAGTCTTCTGACATTGAAAGAGAGAAATTTGAGGGTAGACATGTCTAATCAGATAGAAGTCACTTTTGCGTTTGTTGCTAAATGAATAGGCTGAAGGTAACAATCATGGATGGCAAGAGAGAATGTGTTTGCAAATAGAGAGCAACCATACAATGAATGTCCAAAATCCTTTCAGGATTTTTGAGAGAAGAGTTAAACAAAATAACAATTTAAAACATCAACATCAACAATGACCCCTGAACATTCAAACACCCGGGCAAGAAGAGCTTCGGGTGGGGGTGACATCCCCAGCCTTCCCGGGGAACCATATTTGGGGGACAATCTAGAGCAAAAAAGACTGTTAAGGCTTCTTTGTATTGACAGTGTTAAGTGTGTCCTTGAACTACCAACCTGTTTCTGAGTGTTATGCAGCACGGTACCACATGCCCTGGTGTGCCACCAGGGCATGTGGCCGTGCCGCACCCACCCAGACCAGATAGTGCATAGCAGGCAGATAACTTATCGGTCAGCTTAGGCAACAACAGAAGGATCAGTAGGTGTGGGTGTTTCAATGGAGATTCTGTTGAAGTCCGCAGAGGACCCAGTTTCAAAATGTGCTTCTGTCTTGATTGGTGGGGTGGAGCACGGCCATTAGCTCTTTGTGGACCTGTTGTTCCGGTTGCCACCACGTTTATGGAGCACTAGTGTTCTGGCTCTTGTTAGTCCTTTTGAGGTGTGAAGCCTTCTTGTGTCTAGAGACCAAGGACCATGTGTTGGTGTCAGGTATATGGGTCTTCTGCACAGCGGTGTCCTCTTCATGTCGTATCTCCTGTTCCAAGGTTTTGGGTACAGGAACATCTATGGCTAGCAGTATGTCCAGAAGCTGGGATCTTGTAGTCGCAATCATAGTTGTATTGTTATGAAAGATGATTAATTTGAATGGGAAGCCCCATTTGTAGCGTATCTTCTCCTTTTGTAAAATTGATGTCAGTGGTTTAAGGAGTTTTTGCTTGCGTAGGGTTTCTAGGGCCAGATCGTGATAGATTGCTATTTGAGTTGCATTATGCAGTATTGGCACTTGCTTTAAAAGGAGGTCAAATATGCGAGCTTTTACAGAGAAGTGGGCAAACCGAGCGATTATGTCACGAGGAGGCTTGTTCAAAGTGGGTGGAGGGTCCAGTGCTCTGTGGACATGTTCTATATCTGTTGCAGTAATGGTGTCGTTGGGGCAATGCTTATTAATCCAGCCCACCAAGAAGGTCAGGATGTCTTTCCTCTCCACGCCTTCCACAAAGCCGCTAAATCTAATATGCGCCCTCCTCCTCCAATTTTCCAAATCTTCCAGCTTCTTTGCTAGGGATTTGTGTGCTTCCTCAAGGTACTGTATTCTGTGCTCATGGTTTTGTCCCATTTTATGGGCCTCTGTGGCTGTTTCAGCAAGTTCAGAAATTGTTCCTGTAAGTTCTTTGATAGAGGTTCACAGGGGGGAAAGGGCTGCAGATCAGTCTCTGCAGGTCTGAGACAATCTTCTGTTGCAGCCTCTCTAATTGGTCTGGCAGCTGCTGGTCATTTAGCTTTGGTGGCGTCTCTTTCCCTCCCCCTCCTTAGCCTTTGCTGCCTCCTCCCCTGCTTGCCTTGTTAGCTGCAGGCGCCATTATGTCTTCCTACTCAACAGGCTTGTTGTTTTCTCTGCTGCTGAAGCCCGGAGTCGTTTCCCACCCCTTTTTGATCAGGCAGTATTCAGAGATAGACCTGTCAATCGGTCTCTTGCTGCCGATCATCAGGGGGGTGTTTTCAGGGTGGAAAGACTCCTCCAGTGCTACAAGGACAGGCTTAAATAACCAGGCCTTTGGGAGCCTTCTCTCTAGTTGTCAGCCATCTTAGGTGTCCGGACATGCCCCTAAGTTCTACTTTTCTTTAAAGATATTAATATACAAATACCCTAGTTTTAATAGAACAAAATCTACAATATTTATTTATTTATTTGCTAAAAATGTAAAAGTATCATGTATCTACAGAGGGCTCTTACACATTAGTACCTTTACTATCTGGAAGCCAGGCATTTTATCTCAACATCACTGGATCTGGATGAAATACTGGAAATTACTTCAGAATATCTGATGCCATCTTTATACATCCGTATACAGCAACCCTTTCCCCAACCATTTAATGTAAAGTAAGAGCAAGTGAATAGAGCAGATATAGATCTTTTGCCCACTGTTGAAGCAAATCTGTTTCTTTGTATGGTGTCACAGGCTTCTGAACTAAAAGACCATCTTTGAATGTTCCACCTCTTTCTATCTGAATCAACTAGCCTTCTACTTTTCCCATCCCTTGCCTGCCCTAGTCTGTGAATGGCTTGGATAAATAAGATATGAACTTCCTGCCAGGACTGAAGGACTGTTTGTCAAACATGGCAGACAAAGACTCCCAAATAATGTAATAGAACAGATGATCAGACAGGTTCAGTAGGATACTGTCACCACCTTCTAGGCTTGGGGAGGGGTGTCATCCCACAACCAGAGCACTACAGCCATGAATGCCATCTTCCATGTTTCCAGGTGGTTTATTTGTCTGAATGGTGGAACTTTGAGGGCAGCTGCACCAGCAAATCTTGATTATCAAAAGTGTGTAAATGAGGTAATCTAAAAGCCATTTAGGACTCTTAGAGTGAAAATCAACACCCTTGACTTAGAAGTCTAGCTACTGCATACTGCACTAGCTGGAGCCTCCATGTCACATTCAAAAAACACCTAATGCAGAGTACATTAGGAAGTTACTGGTACAAAAATGACTGTGGCCAGATTGTCCTTGTCCAGGAACGGTTTGTTGGTAGACCAACTGAAGCTCAAACCAGGTACTCCGAGCCACCAGTTCCAGATGGGCTGCCAAAGATGGATCCAAGAGTCCAAGTGACAGAGACACACCTGCCCTGGTGGGCCAGAGCAACCCTATTCAGAAAAGGGTGCTTACACAGTTCTCGGGAACTGCTGACCCACAGAGCCTCTGTTTTGTTGAAATGCATGTTCAATTTATTAGCCCTCATTGAACAAGTTACAGCATCCATGCATTCATTCAGCAATGCTTTTACAGTCCCACCTGATTCTAATGATAAAGGGAAACAGATGTGGGTGTCACCAATATTCTGACAGTACATGACCCCAAAACTCCCAATGACTTGAATCAAGTTGTTAAACCACCATAAGAGCATGGGAAACAAAATAGTACCCTTTTGACACTCCACAAACGAGGATTGAAGAAATATCTTCCAGTCACTCTCTGCAACAGACCAGCAGATAGAGCAAAATACTCCATGCCTCCTACTCCCATGTTACAGAACTTCTCCAGTAAGATACCATGTCTAATGAGATCAAAAGCAACTAAGAAAATCAGTATGGGAGCACTCCCCTTATTTGTCTCCCAACAGATAATCAATCAGAGTAAGCATGATTGTTTCATTCCCAAATCCAACCTGAAATAGGCCTAGATAATCAGTTTCTTCCAAGAATGTCCAACGCTACACAACCATTTATGTTTTAACTATTAATTTGTAAGCTGTCTTGAGTCCCAGTTTTTGGGGACAGACAGGATATAAGTTAACAACCGTAGCAACCATAAAAACCATACTCTCAAGCAACTTGGTAAATGGGAGGGTTATTTGCAATGGCGTGCTCATTCTCATCTACCCCAAGCAGGTCCTCTTCAAGATAAAGTATTCTTCCCAGGTAGCAGGCACCACCCCCTAATGTAATGAATCATTTATCCCCTCCTGGACCCACCCAGCAGCTCTTCTCTGCTGAATCTTAGCCCGTTTGGGCAAGAGTTGAACTTAAAGATAATGCAGAGGATGGATTCAAGTATCTGCTTTATCAGGCTGCAACAAGTTAAATTGATTGCAAGAAGCCTAACTAGATGGACACCTCTCCAAATGCTATCACAATGGCAGCATCAAGTAAATAGCGAATTTAACACAACAGGCAATGGAGTGTTTTGTAAGCCATCTTGGGTCCCACTCTGGGAGAAAGGCAGTACAGTTGTCCCTCTGCATCCACAGATTTGGTATCCACAGATTTAAGTATTCATGGCTTGAAAATATTCTTAAAAAATTAATAATCCAAAAATCAAACCTTGATTTTGCCATCTTATATAAGGGACACAATTTTGCTGTGCCATTGCATATAATGGGACTTGAGTATTCACAGATTTTGGTATCCATGGCGGGGTCCTGGAACCAAACCCCAGTGAATATGAAGAGACAACTGTATATTAATTAATTACTCAATTCAAGCTCAGAGGGGTAGTTGTATTAATGCCCTTCTGGGCTTGAACTCAATACACTGTTTACCAGCCAGACCAAATCTGCTAAACAGCAGCCAAAACAGAAGAGGGCAAAATACACCTTTCTTACCTTCCTCTTCACTGCCATAAAATACAAATGAAGAATTCTCTGTTTTTCATCATAAGTACTTTGTGACTTACACTAGCCATACTGTAGCTGTTATTTGCTCTGTTTCATTGCCATAGATCTTCCGTGAACTAGAGAATGTCATGGTCTCCACAGCATTTGACTAGGTACTCATTATATTATATTATATTCTGTGATAAGACAAATTATATTCTGTGATAAGACCATAGATGAATATGCAAATCTGAGTCTTTCAAAATATGCTTCCCTCGTCATGGCTACTGTGGAAGTCAGTGCTGCCATGCTGATTTCTAGAGATGGATGGTTTATGACTTAAAGCCAATTGCCCATTTTTAAAATTATATTATTCCTGCTTCTGATAGCTTGCCATCCTCCAAGAATCTATTTGAGAGATAGGAAATAAGTGATACTTCTCTGGATATCAGAGAAAGATTATTTTTCTGAAGTTAGAAGATGAATGGATTTGCTTCCTTAAGTATCACATCCAGCAGTTTAACCAGCTCTGATTCCAGATCCACATAACAAGTCAAATGGAGGCACTGCATGGAAAGGAGTCTACATTTTCCCAGGGTCTCAAGAGTGGCATCACAGGTTATCCCTGATTTCTGCGCTAGCCTGTGACAGGTTTCTCAACAGAGAAACCAGGTATCAAAACAGGTGGAATGGTGGTCCTTCTACAAAAGTATTGGAGGAAGCCCATTTGCTCAGCAATGCCTGAACAGGGAACACATACAGGAACAGGAAAGTGTTATACCTCAAAGACTATGAATCTGTTTCCAGCTCAGCTCTGGGAAATGTCCATCCTGCTCCATTGTATTAATACTACTCAGAGGCAGAGAGGGACCCACAAGTAGGTGAAAAACCCCAGAGAGGTGCCGTAGAATGGAAGAAACACAGAAAATTCTGTTGCAAATTAAGTCAAAGCCTTAGACAAGGCTGACTTGGGAACTAGCACTGCAGCGGAGGAGCACTGCTGCATAGGCCTCCTTCCTTGGAGGTTTTTAAACAGAGGCTGGACAGCTATCTGTCAAGGATGCTTTGATCATGATTTCCTGCATGGCAGGAGGTTGGACTGGATGGCCCTTGCAGTCTCTTCCAACTCTACAGTTCTATGATTCTATAATTACAAAACAACAGCTCCCCCACCAACAAAAAAGTTAAAGGAAAAGTAGTATATTATGCAGAGCTGCTTCCTCTGAGAAAGGCTGATGGGTAACTTAACAAAGAAGAGGCTTTCCCTAGCCTAGGCTTTCAGAAGTCTTTGGAACGTTGCCCTTTGATCTGGTCAAACTAGAAAGAACTGTCACAGCTGACTAGCATGTAAGATCCTCAGGAAGAATAAAATACATCATCCTGGATCAAGCCAAACCTGGACAAACGGATCTATTAACTCTGAAAGGCTGGGTACTAATACACAAAACTAAACTGATCTACCAGTTAGTAGGTTTTATTTATTTTTTTGTTAACCATTTTGGGAGGGGAACTATGTTACCAATAACAGGAAATCACTTTAGCACTTGAAAATTCTCAAAATAGAGTTGACACAACAATTTATGATTTTGTAAGAACATTTAAACCTCTGCGCATCAATAGAGTTGAAGGATTTATGGATATATTTTCTACTCCAGAATTAAAACAGTGATTTTGGATTACAGTAAATTTATGACAGCTCATTGTGGGTTACAGTTGTCTCTCCGTATCCATGGATTTGATATCCACGGATTTAAGTATTCATGGCTTGAAAATATTCTTTAAAAAATAATAATCCAAAAAGCAAACCTTGATTTTGCCATCTTATATAAGGTACAGCATTTTTCTATGCCACTGCATATAATGGGGCTTGAATATTCATGGATTTTGGTATCCATGGGGGGGTCCTGGAACCAAACCCCAGAGAATATGAAGGGACAACTGTATTGACTGATCTTAAATAGGAGACAGATTTAGTAAAATGATATCTGCTTCGTCACCAAAGTGTTAATTATGCAAAAAAAAAAATTGAAGAACTTGTGAAATTCTCCTATGGCCAGATTAAGATGGTATATGAATTTAAACTGATAGATTGGTCCACTGCTCTAACTAGAGGGCCTAACTAAAATAGTTTGCTCCAGTGACATAGCAAAAACGTGTCTACATCAAAATTTTATATTAGTTGTATACTGTACTAACTTAATAGCCAATAGCGCACTCCCTTCTTCATTCTTGAAGTTAGTGAAGATACTAAAGATAGTATGGTAGAAATAGCTACCCCATTTAAACTACAACACCCAAGGTCCCCAAGAAGGTGGTACACCTTAAATCTGTAACATAAGAAGTATGGATTTGCTTTGAGAAAGATAACAAGGTGCTTCCAGGCAGAGGGCACCTACTGTTCACAATTAAAAGGCAGTGGTCAGTTATTCTGCCCCCCCTCCCCAAAGATATTGTCTGGTTAAAAACAACAACAACAAGAGGAAGCATGTAAGAGCTGCAAACTGAACACATTTTCATTTGGAACTCCCATAAATTTCCATGAATGAGACAATAAAATTTGCATGCTCGGGAGCAGGTCCAGCTCTGTGTATCAACACACAGTGGGTCCTTAGTATCCACTATGGGGTTTGGTCCCAGGAGCCACCATGAATACCAAAATCTGTGGATGTTCAAGTCCCATTAGATACAATGGTATAGTAAAATGGTGTCCCTTATATAAATGTGGCAACATCGAGGTTTGCTTTCTGGATTTAAAAAAAAAATATTCAAACTATGGATGCTGGAATAAATGGATATGGAGGGCCGACTGTATACACAAACATAAGCAATTTTGAAACAAGGTAGGCCACAACTATTACTGGTTACAGCTGCACATAGGCTTGGTGCTTACATAGGTTCAGATCCAGGCACTGACTGACATAAGCTGTAAAACCCAGGCACGCTTACCATTCAGCCACCAGGATGGTATATGTGGGACTCGACATAGGCAGGTGCCACTGCATAGTACCCTTGCCACCAGAGGGTATGGAGAAGGCAGATACCCCTGCGCTGGGTGCAACTCTGTCCACCAACACCCCACAGTCCCTTAAGGGGACCCTCTTCATTATTATGAACATGTACCCCATGAATACCACCTTACTAGATCCAGATCCCATGTCAAATCGCTTGTACAGTTGACAACAGAGAGTATAATATTACACTTACAAATACTCAACAACCTACACAACTGTTAGCCACTTAGAGAGAGGGTGGGTGACAGCAGGAGCCCTGTGAAGCTTCCTTTATAGGGCAGAATGTGACCCTTCAGTGAAGCCTTCATCCAGGCTCCCATGGGTCCCACCCACCAGCCAATTTCAATCAAACATTTATTGATATCAAACACAAATGAATTTGTGTTTGTATGTGTGTTTATGTTTTGCCTTTCAAGGAATACGATGGCTGTTCTTCAAACAATGAGAACAGCAACCTTAAACTAATGTCAGTTTCAGTTAGTAAGAGAAACTTGCTGATGTAGACTATAAAACATGGCACTAAAATTACCAAACTTTGAGTATAGCTAGCACTTACGCCCTTTAGCTTGAGCTTCATCCCAAACAAGGAGTATAAAGCTATTAGGAGGTATGCAGCTGATTTGAACAAGCCCTCAAATGAACCAAGTTGATTCAAAGATATACTATTTTTTGAAGTAAAGCAAGACACCTTTTTGGCCCTTCTGAAACTTCATGATTTTGGGATCCAGAGGGCACAGACCATGTGGGGGAAATGATCAATTTCTTCTCAAACTGACCATATAAAGAAAAGGAAGGGAGCAAGTTTATTTGTATGGTTGGCACCTCTAGCTCCCAACCAGGGAACACAGCTTGAAAAGCAACAGATGTCATACCAGTTGCTTCCCACCCTGCCATAATTAACTGAATTATTAAAACTGAACTGTGTGTCCCCAATTTCACATACTCTCCCTATTTTCAGGATGTTTCTGATTTATTCCCTATTTCCCTACTCCCCCCCCCATGCCTCATTTTTTTTAAAAAAAAATTCTCTCCTGAGCCTTACCAAAAAGGTCAACACTCCAGCCCCCAATATCTAGTTTCAACTTGGTTGCGGCTGCAAGATGGGAGGGGGAGGGAATAGTTTGAAGTTTTCCTATACACAAGTTCTCAGTTAACTAGAGGGTTAATCCATTTGAGCACAGGAGCCAGTTGCTTTTTCACTAAGGCACTGGAGGGTTTTTAAAAAGCACAATTCCAGACTATCCAGGGGCATAGCGGAATGGTGGCACCATGCTGGCTGTGACGTGGTGCTGGGCTTCTCCTTCCCAGAAGCCTCAATGTCTTTGTGTGGGTTCTGGGAATTGTGGGAAATGTCAGCCAGTAGAATCAAAGCTATTTGCTTGCAGGCAGGAATTGAGTAAAACTGCTCAAAGTTTTCCACTCAGTCTGGCCCTTGGGTACTTAAATAAGCTTCCTGGTGCCAGGGTCTCAGTTTGTTCAGGAGTTTTATCTCATCCACCCTCCTTACGTTTTGTCCACTTATCTTGCTTGTATGCAATCATCACAACTTTGTGTTAGGTAGTTTGGCATGGGGAACAGATCCAAGAATATGGTACAAGTCAACCCCTGTATCTGCGGGGAATATGTTTCCAAAAAAACAAAAAAACAAATAAAAAAAAACCCCACCCCGTGGATACCTGAAACTCTGGACAATAGAAAACTATTATTTTCAATGGGATAAATGCCAGAAGTTGACCACAGAATTGCATTGGAGGACCTAGAAATGCCTAGAAAGAACATATTATTTTCAGGGGTAGATGGATGAAACGGTGTTTACCAAATCCATGGATATGCGGGTCAACCTGTATTTGAGAAGCTGGTAGAACCAACAAACAGTGGAGGAAGTCCCCTTACGGGACTGTGTGTGTGTGGACAGCAGGAGGATACCCGACTGGTAGCGCGTTCTCCCCCGTGACAGTGGAAACCACAAATTGGTGTCCGCCAAGATGGAATCCCATAGGTGTCGTCCCTTGGGTCGCCCAATAGGTTCTGGGAAGAGGCTTGTCAGCCTGGGTTGGCCAATGCTTGGATCCCATGACAACGCCAACCTTTCATGGAGTTGTAATCAATAAAGTTGTGGCCCTAATTTTCTCCACTAAGGTGTCTAGTCTGTTTTGTTTTCAGTAGAGCTGGATCTGCTCCTTGGATCTGCAATAAAATTTCCCGAGAATTATAGTGTTAATGTGATAATGGTGTTTCTTTAGGAAAAGATCACCTTCCTACAAACACACATGGGGGCACTCATGCCCTGGAGGAGACTGTCTACAGGAGTGCATGTGGGGTGGGAAAGTGACCTTGGTCTAAGGAAACAAACACAGTAATAACACTATTTCAGTTTACCACTTCACCAACATGCTGCCAGGTTTTAAAAAAAATATTAAGGCATTAGGGAGAAACAGGACACTATGTAAGGACTGCAGTCATCTGGAAACACATCTGGGGGATCGATCACAACCCACATAAAAAGCAAGACATCCATAAATGTGAGCCAGGATACCAGACAGGGAAGTGAGAAGAGGTGACATTGGATGGTACAGTAGAAACGCCATATCTGCAGGGGATTTGTTCCATGCCCTACCGTGGATAGTGAAATCCGTGGATAATAGCAAACACCCTCACTGCCACCACCACCACCACCCACCCCTGCAGAGACGGGAGAAAGGAGGTGATCCGTGCCTCTTCCCTCCTTCCCCCTCCCACCCTCTGCCAGCTCCATGAACCACTGGACCCTGCGCCACCAGAACTGTTCTGGGGAAGAAGGGAGTGGCAAGCTCGCCTCCTCCCTCCCTCCACTCCCCCCGCCGGCACCATCCACGGATAACTGAATCAGCAGATGCAAGGGTGCTACTGTATTACATAAAGTGGCACAAATCACCAGTCTGGATGAGCCCACGGTCACACACAAAGAACAGAGCAACTGCTTACCAAGATGGGAAGGAAACCTCTTTTTAAAGCATCGCAGCCACAAAGGCTCTTTTTGTGTACACACAATGTGTACAAGTTTTTACTGTGTACAGAGTCATTGACTGATTCCATCATTGATGAAGCACTCTGTTTCTGATGCTTTGGTACTATCAACTGAACAGAAAGCAAAACAAAATTAAAAAGTTCTAAGACTACTCAACATGGCACACCTACTGGTTAAAGGATTGCAAGTTTCTTATATAGGTCCACTTGTATGATGTATAATGTAAACTGACATAAAATCTAAGGGGAATAAGCAAATTATTATTATTATTATTATTATTATTATTAATCATTTATATCCCGCCTTTCTCACAATAATAGGACTCAAGGCGGCTACCAACATATTTAAAACAAACTAAAAATAACAATGTAAATATATAATTTAAAAAACAATTAAACAATTTATAAGTTAAAACATTAGACATTAAAAATACTAAAATGTTTTTAAAAACTATAAAACCCCTTTAAAATTTTATAACAGAACCACACAGCCTTAGAAGCCCAGCCCTTGTCAGTTTATAAAAACCTTGCAGCACAAAAATGTTTTAACCTGCCACGGAAAGAAAGCAAGGACAGGCATCTCTTGGGAGGGAGTTCCAAAGTCTGAGAGCAACCACAGAGAAGGCCCTCTCCCTCTTTTCCACCAAACCTGAGAGGGTGGTGGGACAGAGAGAAGGGCTTCTCCAGATTATCTCAAGAGATCTACTGGGCTCATACAGGGAGGTACGGTCCTTCAAATAACCTGGACCCAGTCGCATAGGGCTTTATAGGTCAAAACCAGCACTTTGAATTGTGCCTGGAGACAGACTGGCAGCCAATGAAGCTGTTGCAGCAAGGGAATTGTATGTTCCCTGTATCTAACCCCAGTTAACAACCTCGCTGCAGCTCTGTAGGCTGGAGCATGAAGTCTCTGAGCACTTTTCAAAGGAAGCCCCATGTAGAGTGCATTACAGTAATCCAAATGGGATATAACTAAGGCATGTACCACTGTAGTCAGATCTGACTTCTCTAGGAATGGATGCAGTTGGCACACTAGCTTTAATTGTGCAAAAGCATTCCTGGTCACTGCTGAGACCTGAACCTCTGACCTCAGAGCTGAATTGATGGATACCCCCAAACTGCAAAGCTCCATTTTCAGGAAAAGCGTAGCCCCATCTACCACAGGCTGAATTCCTATTACCAGATCTGTCTCACAACTGACCAGGAACACCTATGTCTTGTCTGGATTAAGTTTCAATTTGTTTACCCTTATATAGCTGCCAGGCCCTGGTTTAGCACAGGAACAGTTTCCTTGGAATTGGGTGGAAAGGAGTAATAGAGCTGGGTATCATCAGCATACTGGTGACCCCAAAACTCCGGACAACTTTTCCCAGTGGTTTCATGTAGATTTTAAACAGCATAGGGTAAGACTAAAGAACTCCACAGACCAATGGCCAAAGAGTCAAACAGGAATCCTCCAGCACAACCCTCTAAGAGTGTGCCTTCAGGAAAGAGTAGAGCAACGGTAGCAACTCCAAGCTCCATCCCAGAAAAATGACTCAGAAGATTATCATGCTCAATGGTATCAAAAGCCACTGAGAGGTCCAGCAGAACCAACAAGGGCACTCCCTCTGTTCAGTTCCCTGCATAGGCCATCCACCAAAGTGACCAAAGCTGTCTTTGTCCAATGACCAGGTCTGAAACAGACTGAAATGGATCTGGATAATCTAGCTCATCCAGGAACCCCTGGAGTTGAGAAGCTACCACATGCTCCAGTACCCTACCCAAACATGGAAGGCTGGAGACCGGCCTATAGTTATCAAGTATTGTAGGATCCGGAGAAGGATTGTTGTTTTTTTCAGAAGAGGTCTTACCATAGCCTCCTTCAAGTGTGTTGGGACCCTGCTTTGTTGCAAAGAGGCATTAACCACTTTCCTTACCCAATCACCTAATTCTCCTCTGGCCTGGTTAATTAGCCAGGAAGGGCAAGGGTCTAGTGTTATTTATTTATACCCCGCTCTTCAGCCACAAAGGCTATCAGAGCGGCTTACAAATAGTTAATTTAACAGTACACATGTGATGGCTCTCACCATTCCAAGGATCCACCTTGGAATAAACATCTTGTCTGAAGTTTCACAGGCCTGAATCCTCAAAAGGATTAACCATGTCTGCAAAACACTACAGCTTCTTTTTAAATTTCGCTATTATTCTCAAATGGGCGGCATGAAGTTACTGGTTTTTGAAGTGAGGTTCTGATTCTCCTGAGGAATTCAGTGAAAATGGGTGACTTTCAGGACAACCCAAACTGTCCATTTCCAAGGCAGGGTCTAAACTGAATACTAAGATTTTTTCAGAATCTTCTGAAAAGCAGGCAAAAGGCAGAAGTGAGTTTTAAAGAAAAAGCGAGAAATATAAGAATAATCTAGTGAAGATAAGATTGGGTTAAGCAGAGCAGGAAAACTAACAGAGAAAAAGGAAATGACAGAATGGAAGGAAAGACAAAAAATAAATATAAAGACAAATGAAAGATTAGGTACAAACACTTTACTGTCTCTGGCTCGCACCCTTTTGTTATTTTTGTTTTTGTATATGAAAGTACAGTTGGCCCTATGTGCCCACAGATTCTGCATCCATGGATTCAGCCATCCATAGCTTGAAAATATTTTAAAACAAATAACATTCCAAAAAGCAAACCTTGATTTTGCCATTTTATATAAGAGACACCATTTTACTATGCCACTATATATAATGGAATTTGAGCATTCACAGATTTTGGTATCCACAGGGAGTCCTGGAACCAAACCCCAGAAGATACCAAAGGCTCACTGTATTCAGAACATGGTTTTCACTCACTATGACACATGCTTCTATAAAACACACACACACACGCACACACACACACACACACACAAATAATTTTACTTTAACAAACAGTAAGCGTTCAAGGTCAAGTGAATAACATCAACATTTTAGCTACTGCTACTCTGTAACATTACTAATGTAGACTATTATATTGCTCAGTTTATTGGTGAGACATTTATGAATGGAAGTAAATGGCAGGGCAGAATATTGCTAACGGAAAATAGGGGGAAAGGTTCCATTTTTCTGGTGCCTACTTTACAATAGAACAAAGAAATGTTGGTTTTTGAAGTTTATTCCTTCTTCTGTATCCAAAGGTCAAATGGCCAAGGAATAAGGATTAAGAAGATACAACTTTATGCAGCAGATGGGAACAGTTCATTCCTTGAAGTGGCAAAAATCTGTGTCATGTGTGAGGGAGAAGGTGACATTAATTGGATCAAGAACAAGTGTGATAGGGGAAACTGCTACATCTGCTGCCACACAGATAAAAATTGGGCATAAGGCAACAAAGTACTTCTTTTCAAAAAGAGCCAATCTTTTCCTGAGAAAAAAATTGTTATAATAAGATTAATTTTTTACAATCTGAGTACTTTGCATCTGCTATTAAAATAACTTCTCAAAAGAAGGCATCATTGTGTTCATGACATATATATGAATACTACCTAAATATAATCATGATGTAACAAAGTATACGGTACCTAATTTATGCATGTATTTGTGTTAGAATATGCAATTAAAATGAATTTTATGAAAATATTTATCTCTCTCATAATTTAAAGTAAGTCTTCGTATAGTTAAGAAAGAGGCTATTTCAATTCCAACTGAATAAATAACTTGCCGATTCTGGTAGTTCCAGAATTAAGGTAGGTATGAAATCCACCAAGGTATCCCTTTTGATGTTGTGGTGACCAGCCCCTCAGATCAGCTAATGTTGCCATGTGGTTTTAATCTAAAGAATATTTTAAAATGAGTAAATTTGAACCTGGAAATGTATGAACATTTTTGTATAACTTTTGGGAAGCTTTTAGTTCCTCTTTTGTAAATCTACTCAATCTATTATTATCTTAATGGGAGGGTGACTAAAATGGTGAAAGGTCTGGAAACTATGCCTTATGAGGAAAGACTTATGCCTTATGAGGGAGCGGGATATGTTTAGCCTGGAAAAAAAGACGGTTAAGGGGCGATATGATAGCCCTGTTTAACTATGGAGTTTTTATATTGTAAGCCGCCCCGATTGCGTTGCAGAGGGGCGGGATAGAAATAAAATTTTATTATTATTATTATTATTATTTAAGTATTTGAAGGGGTGCCACATTGAGGATGGAGCAAGCTTGTTTTCTGCTGCTCCAGAGACTAGAACATGGAACAATGGATGCAAGCTCCAGGAACAGAGATTCCACCTCAACATTAGGAGGAACTTTCTGACAGTAAGAGCTGTTCAGCAGTGGAACACACTCCCTCAGAGCGTGGTGGGGTCTCCTTCCTTGGAGGTCTTTAAACAGAGGCTGGATGGCCATCTGTCAGAGATGTTTTGGTCATGATTTCCTGCATGGCAGGGGGCTGGACTGGATGAGTGAAAAAGAAAACCTTCTTCTGTCTTCTCAAAATTCTCCTTTCCACAGAACTTTAGTAAGCTTTTTCAATCATCCCATGCAATATAAAGATTTTTTTTAAAGCAAATAGCCATCTTTGCAGTGAGGTTGGAAAACAGTCATGGAAAATGTCCTGGTTACTGTTACCTCAAAACCCCAAACCATGGATCAGCTGGGTCTTTCAGAACAAGCAACATTTATCATTTAAAGTGTTCTTCATATTTAAAGTACATTTTGTATAATCTATAGAAAATATTGCTCATACAAAATGGCTCCCACCATGTCAATGTGAGAAGCCATGGTCTACAAATATTCACACAAAAACATATTTAACAATGAATGTTTTATTTTATACTTACTGATACTTACTAGCCGATATCTTGATACGGCTTTGATAAATCTTACTACCCAATCCACTTTAAGCTGCCCACTAAGTTTACACGCAAAGCCAACTGATAATACTTCCAGAATATTTTGGCTAACTTTGTTACTCAAAGGCTACCAGTTTAAGAGATTAATATTCATTACAAAAATAAAATGGCATCACCAAATTGCAACATGAAATATTTGACCAGAATCTGCTAATTTCATACACCAGCAATACAAACAGACTCCTAAACTTGTCATCCCCTACCTTTCCTCCCCATTTTCACTGTGATGAATTATGCTGGCAGTTTATGATATGGAATACAACCCATTCCTTTTTATGTGACTGGAATGCATTAAGAAAACTGGCCAAATGAAATATGACTCTACAGGTTTGTTTATCAGTAAGAACACCAGTATTTCCTGTTCTCTCCAGTTGTTTTTGCCCCGCCCTCCAAATACTGTGCTATAAATTTCTGCCTTGGGGTGTTGTACAAAAATCACTGTAGCCCTATGTGTTTCAAGGTTTCCACAGCTGGCCATTCATATTGGCACCAATGTTCCTCCAAGGGGGATCCCATTGATTTGACATAAGCAGTAATGACACAACAATTTAATCAATCAACATATTTGTCCTCTTAGCTCCACCCCCAATAAATTATTAGAACTGTAGTAGTTACTATATACTCATTGAGGGGAAAAATGGTCTCGTTAAGGATAAACAGATTCTCCTTATTGTACTGTTATGACAGTAATGCTCCTAGAGAAATGAAAAATGATAACTTTAATAGTATTTTCAGTATTGGTATATTCAATTTCTGAAATGTTTCACAATTAATTATTAACTACTACATGGAAGCAGCAAAAGGTGTGTGAGACTACACAGAGACTGTGCTGAAAAAAACAATTCATTCCAACCCGAGCGCTCATCTGCAATAAAGTAATGGACTCAGCATACACATTAACTAAATAACACCCCCAAATACCAACCTGTACTTGTGAGTTGAAACCACCAGGAAGATCATACAAGGAAAATAATACCAAAGACTAGAAAGTCTAACAAGTGGTCAGTCCAAAGTCATGCATAATCTGTGCAATCAATGAAGTGAAATGAATGCATAATATAACATTTACATCCAAATGATTACAAACAAACTGGGCTAAATTCTTGAGGTCCCTGGATTCCAATGGGACTTCTTCAAGTGCCGCATCCACTGCACATATGTAACCAGCAGAAAAAGCAGAGCTTTGAGTTGATTTGACATATGCTTTATATACATTAATTATTTAGTATAACATTGGTAAGGATGCATACCATACTCATAATTTGTTCCACATAGCCTAGTAAAATAGCAAATGGATTTGATAATTATCTCAGTTTGGGTGCTGCAAGTGATAGAAAGCTACGAAAATGAATATACAATAGCAGGATACTACCTGAATGATGACAGTGATCCCAACTTTCCAAAAGCATCCATTTCTTATATTAAGCATGCATTACATATATTCCTTCCCTCTTAAACCAATGAACAGCAGAAAGCACAAATTAAATGTAACATCATCTCTTCTACTTATTTGCTTAATTTTTTGTTAAGCTGGTATCAAATTACTGGAAAACGCAACTTTCAGACAAGACAATAAAAGAAATTGCAAGTTTTGCTTATATATGGAAGACTATTGCAATAGTCTACTATCTGCTGTGAAGGATGCCAACATATCCATCAAGAACGGGGAAAAGATCCGTACAGAAAACATACATGGCGCTTAAATGACAGAAACGGGGATGCTCCTTTTCATACAAAATTATCCAAGTCATTCTAATGCATATTGATAAAACAATTATTTTCCTATTTTACTATATATGCTTTGAAATTTTTAGTGTCTTTTCTCCAGGCCTTTTAGAGCACATACATTTTGGATAATGAATTACGCCTAGATATCGCACAATAAATGCAAACGTCATTATGATTAACCATTTTTTTAAAAAAAAAATCTAACTAATAAAGATAATTTTCCATGCTGACAGTGCACATTTCATCCATAAGTTTGAAGAGTCAAATGCTATCACAGCTGGGGCTTCCAACAGTGACCATAAATATGGAAGGGGTGTGTGTGCATATTTACAGATGTGTGTATGCATATGCACATGTATGTGTGCATTTCACACACACGTAATTTTACACATTTAGCCATATAAATGTATATGTATGCTAAAATCCATATCTAATGGAAACCAACAAAAATTTCAAAACGTCACATCAGATAAATTCAGTCAACTACATGCATAAAGAAAAAAAAACAGGGAAAACATTAAGAAATCATGTGAAAAGTACTAAGAAATCATGTGAAAACTTAAGTATAAGTAATTTGTGGGTTGCCCGCAGAGATAGAAAGGAAAATAAATCCATATGAATAACTCATATATTTAATACAGATTTACCCAGAGGGGGGAGGAGAGGGTTATTGTATATAAAGAGGGAGGGAAAAATACCTTTTCCACCCTTAAATCCATCATGAAAGAAAATGAGACAAGATTATAAATAAGAGGCCAAGTTATTGCACACCATGGGATTCTTAATCTGGCTACCTGTGGTTTTTTGCAGTTAAAGCCTTTTTTAGCAGGGGCAAGGGGAGGGAGCGGTAGGGGAAAAAGACAAAAACAAAATTGTGTTTATATGTCAGTTTTACACATGATCAAACAGTGTGCATTAACTACATTCGAAAACAGGAAATACTAATTTATTATTTATTTATTTTTAAAAAGAAGCCTATTATTTTTGGAAATGCTAATGATTATTACCTGCGCATCTCGTTTCCTGCATTCTTGACTTTTATTGTTGTACTCTGTCATGGCAGCCCGAAGCTGTTTTTCTAGTTTCTCAATTTCCCGTTCATGGTCTCGGACCAGGCAATCCTTTTCTGTGTTATGCTGTTGGAATAGGTGCGTCTTCTCCTGTTCATGCTCCAGCTTCAGCTCTACTATCTGATTGGACAATGAAGAGTACAGTTCATCAATAGAACATCCCTGTCGTCATGACAACACATCTTACAGCTTATTTTTTTCTCCCCCCACAATTTCATCAAGTTGGTTTTATCATTATTTTTACGTCATTCTTACCTCACTTTTTAAAAAATTGCCTTTGTCCTGGTAAAAAGAAATTTCCTCCAATTAATTTCGTTATGCATGACAACTAGGCATATCCCGTACATTTTAAAACCGATTTGTACTAGTACAAATGTCAGAACATTGGAGGGAAATTTAGTATCCTGCTGCTGGTATCCAGCAGTGATACAGATTAAAAATGGTTAAAACAGTCTCTTCTGCTTTTCACGCGTGCACACACACAAAGGCTTCAGTTACTTTTTGTAAAGATTTTTTTAATGATTTCTCCAAAATGAAAGACCATCTACGCAACTGTATCTATACTCTTTTCGTCAAAGAAAAAATTATATATATATATATATATATATATATATGTATATATATGAAAAACTCTATTATTTTGTTGTCAGCTACGGTACCACCAATATAAACAGATGTATGTGTTTCAGAAGGGTACCTGCTGTGCTGCAAGCTTGCGCCATGATTTCATAAGAAGCATTCTATTCTCAGGAAGGATCCTTTCCCAGTCCAAGCACACTGGATACGATGACCTTGGCCAGTCTTAGCCTCTCCCTGTTACATTGAATGGCAGTCTGAGACCAAGGGCCTGGTTGCCGCAGCTTTGATACTAATCCTCCCAGGCTGTGCACAATGGCACCCTACCTGGCCTGCAAACTATAGCCAGCTAGGCTGTCTTTGAAGCAGGTGATGAATAGGGGACTGCAGGAAGCCAGCTTTCCTAGTGAACTCCAGGCCACACAGCTGCTAAGAACAGTCACTTGGATTTTTCTTCAGTTTTGGTGGATTTCAGGAGAAGAAAAAAAACACGCTGTTATTGAGAATATGTTGGTTACATTCAGCGTGAGAATCTCTCTTCCTCCTCTTCTTGTTCTTCAAAAAAGAGAAAGCAAACAGTAGGAGTCTGCTCAGAATCGATCTTGTTTGTGTGAGGAAAATGGGCAGGCACCTTATCTTAAAGTGATAGCATTCATTTTTTAATACATCCATTCTCTGTCCTTGTCAGCTATGCCATGATTTTTGTAGTGTCGTTTTAAATCTGTCCTCGTAATTAGCTGTCATACAGATTTTGAATACTATAATTAAAAGGTTTTTTTAAAAAAAATTCTAGAACCAATGGGGGGGGACATTTCACAAGATAAAATATTTTGTGCAACACATTTTGGCATGATTTAATAAAATAAAGCATTGCCATTGTTACTAAAAATTAAACATAATAAAGATACATTCAAGCAGGGTTTTTCAAGACTTCACATTGAATTGTGAATGAGTTCAAATCAAAGCACAGATAAGTTCCTCTTTTTTATTACCACTCCCTCAAATCCCATAGACAGCAAAGCCAATGGCTATGTGAAGTCAAAGGCTTTCATGGCCGGCATCCATAGATTTTCCTTGTGTTTTTTCCAGGCTGTGCGGCCGTGTTCTGTAATAGTTTCTTTCTGACATTTCGCCTGCATCTGTGGCTGGCATCTTCAAAGAATGAAGATCTTCTCTGAAGATGCCAGCCACAGATGCAGGCGAAACGTCAGAAAGAAACTATTCTAGAACATAGCCACACAGCCTGGAAAAAAACCAAGGAAAACCAATGGCTTGCTATGTTTGTTGGGGTGGTGGTGGTGGGCTAGAGGTTGTGGTTCAAATCAACATAACTAACATTGTTTTTATCCAATATCCCTAGGCCTGAATCCATTTGCATGGAGGGAAGCTTCCTTAATATGATGCTCTGTCACATAAAATCAATCCAAAGATCACGTCAAATCAAAATAAACCACATTGTTCTGACATGTTTTGTATAAATATAATCAAAATGAAGGTAGAGTCATGCCTATGAAGTGCATTTTAACTAACATCACAGTTTTCAGTTTCCCAACTGATTGATTGACTAGTCAGTCTTTTACTACATAGTCACCTTAAAGTGTCTGAATCAACCACAGAAATATGTAAAGAATGCCTGGCTGTCGGTCATTGAAAGAAAACCAGAAAAATGGAGAAAACCCATTTTAGTAAGTGCTCAGCAGAGAGAAGACCCATGCAATAAAGGAATCCAAGGGAAGCTAAAAAGGCAGAAAAGGAAAAAAAAGGTCTACATATTCTGAGGACAGACATGGATTACAACCTGAGCAATGCCCACTTAACAATGAATGACAGAACTGAGCTATATGGTAGAATGATATTTTGCTGTCACTGATGACCACTGGTATGTTAGTTGAACCTTCCCCCTATCTCTAGTGACCCCAATGTCTCAGAAGAAGCAACTGTGCTTGTGCTTCAACAGTCTTCTGATTGTAGTCTGTTAAAATAACCAATCAGAGGTTCACTTCATGTCTGATCAAGCAAAATAAAATTCAGTGATGGTATATTTAAATTTACAGGAAATTACTTCTAACATTCAAGGTAGGAATTATGAATAAACAGATTATGAAAACTAAAACACGTTATTAATGATAACTTTTGGAAGCTGCTAGTTGCTACATACAGGACCCCCTACACATTCCAGCATGTATGAAGAAAAACATTTTTTTTTAAAAAAAAGGAGATTATGGAATGTTCAGGACATTGCCTATCATCTTTTAATTAGCTTAGCTGTTCTAACTATTCTCGTACACATGTCTATATACAGTCTTCCTTTCTTCAGCAAACAGAAGAGAAGAGTGAGAATAACACTGCAATACTTTTAAGAACTCCTCAGGAATATGAAAACAGCAGGAGGAGTGGTTGGTGAACATTTAACCAGGGACCCCAGATTGTTTTTAAGGTTCCATATTGGCAGGCAGGTTGTTAATAACTTTGCCCATGCAGGTACATTTATTTAAACAAAACAATTAAAAGAGAGAATGCATTGTGTTAAAATAATAACAACCAACTGAAGTAGGAAACAATCTGGATCACAAAACAACAGAAAAATAATAAATGAATTTTACAATATGGAAGAAATTTTAAAAACAGAATTGATATATCAAGAAAAGAAAATATACTTAAGACCCTTTTAAGAGAATGCAAATGTGCCAACACAGTTTCCTGTTCCATCCATCCTTTCACTATTTTACAAGCAAAAGCTGTGGAGATATGTTGGAAGATACAGGAACGCACATGTAACAATTCAAAAGTAAATGTAAAAACATGTACAGGTCACACACACACCCATATCCATGGAACCAATATCCACAGTTACAGTTATCCATGGCTGAAATAATAGAGACACGTAATATAGAGTCATGCTGCAAAATGCCTAGAGGGGTGTCCTGTCTAGGAATTGCTAAGTCCTCCAAAGCAACTCTATGGTATGTTTGTACAGGAAGTACTTTTAGTTTCTGTGGTTTCATTTATAAATGGTAAGTCCGGGAATGTATCCCTTACCAAACTCAAGGTGTAGAGCAGGTAGAGAGAATCAGGGCACAACCTACTTATCTCACCCATTATCATTCAGTCCTCTCTAAATATGAAGACACGACCACCATGTCTACCTAAAGGGTACCTCCATTTGTTCAGTGTAGCTTACTATCAAGTACGTGTGTAGCAGACAGACTGTGCAACTTTTGTTATTCATGGGAGGGCTCAACTACAATAGCTCTCCTGAATTTTGTCTGTGTCTGTATGTGTGCTCTTGATTATTTAGTACAATTTGGATTGATAATTCCTGAGGGCTCAATTACATAAACATATTGGGTGATTCAATTTGCCTGATCCTTTTGGTCTGGCAGGTAGGGCTTTGAGCCTCCCCTCCCCACATTTCATGATCCATGAAGTGCACCTTCTTCTCCTAACCCCCTTGCTTATTTGACATCAAACAGGCAAAAGGAAGAAGTTGGTTAAATGGAAAGAGTATTTCCTAGTACATGTTAATGTCACTGAAATATAGCCTTATTTAAATACATACATTTCCAAAAGTGTTGGTGGAGGCTTAGTCAGACGAAACTCAACAAGGGGGAAAGCACACAAAAATCTTGTGTCCAATATACTCAATAATTTCAAACAAAACAAACCACATATCCTAATCCATAAAATGTCTAAATTTATCTTTTAAAAAAGTTAAATAAATGCTGAATAAAGATAGGAATGTATATTTAACATGTACAATACAGCATTACACAATACGTTGCTACCAATACTTTAAACTGATCCAATACATTAAAACTAACTACTGTACATCTTATACTTTTGTAAAATCCACATGCATATCTTTAATCTAGAAAGTACATTTTCTGCCTCTATCACTGGTGTTTTATTTATGGGAGCATTTTGCAAGGTCTACAAAACATTTACCATCTCAAATGATCAAAATTCTTAATCAGTTCTATTCTACTATCTTGTTTGTGTATGCGCCTTCAAGTTCCTTCTCAACTATTTCATTATATAGTAAAATTTTCTCAGTTTTTATATATTATACCTTAATTTTTATCTAAGGACAAGATCTATTGGTGGACTTCCACTGGTGGAACAGCAGGTTCCAGTAGAACTAAAAAAAAAGAAAAGAAAAAAAGAATGATCCCCTCCTCCACAATGGAGCTGCCTGTGAGCCAACAGTCACCCCTTCAGGACTCAGAAACTTTTCAGCATCTGTTTTTGGGTGGTGTTGACAGATGGGTGAAGTAGATAGAAGTTCCTGAAAATTTCTCCCAGGGGAACACTGGATTCCACCCCCCAGGTATGTTACGCAAAACACTCATGTCCATGGAAAAATCCACTCATGAAAATGATCTTACAAGGGGGAATAGCAACTGAAATGGTAAAACAAGAGGCTGTGTAATGTATACAGGTGGAGGCAGGAAAGACATGGGAGTCAGATGTCCAAAAATAACTGAAGAAACTTTATTGAACTAAACTGAAGCATTCACACATCACACTCACTCGTTATCAAGCAAACAAGACTACCAGAGTAAAACAAGAAAAAGTTAGACATGGTTTTAGGTTAAGGTTCTTGGGGAAATACTGCACCTGATCCTTTAGCTGGGTCTCCTTGGGAGAAGCAGCATTACTCTCAAGTAGCAGCAACAGAAAGTGGGGCAGGCGGAACTTGGGATTAAGGAAGGATTAAGGAAGGATTAAGGAAGCTGGGAATGGAACACCTAACTCAGCAGGAAGGCCAGTCAGGTGTCTGAGGCGCATTAGTAGAAGCAAGGGGTATCAGAGAGGGGTGGGGCAGGAGCTGGGATAGAGAGACATAGATTCAGGACAATATAGGAACTGAACCAAAGAACTCAAGTTTTCCAGAGTTTTTCTACGGAAATTCCTTTCAAGTTGTGCTATGGATCAAAAGAACATTTGTCTTCAGTTAACTCTCTATTGCATGAACAAACAGTTTCTGAATCAGTTAGGAATTGGGGGAATGGGGGGGTGATCTGATATCAAGTGATTGACAGGCACTTTCCCTTTGATTAGGGGATGTGGGGATAGGTTTTGGATTTGGAAGGCAATGAAATCTACCAATGCTGCAGATAGCTGTCAGTTACAGGAAGCATCTCCTTGTTTCACAAAGGAATGTTGCATGATTGTCATTAAGGTGTGAATATTTCGATAATTTATCAGGCCCATTTCCTTGGCAGAGTACTTGCATGAACTCTGTTTGACTCTTATTTCCCAGAGTATCTTTGTTTCTGTCAGCCCATGGATGGCCCAGTTACTGGCCAAATTAATATCAAATCAATTAAACACTGATCCCAAATTAGGATGATGGGATATGTGTCGGGGTGCACAGGGGACCCTCCTGCGGATGTGCAGAGTCAGCTGCGTTATAGAATTAGGCACGTGTGGCCTGGCATTAGGCTGAAGATAAATCACTCAGGCACTGTGTTTGCCTAACTACAAGCATTTACTTAAGCATAGCAGAGTATTTACAGTCCTCATACAAGAGCAGAATCAGGGACAAGTCACACAGTACAGAGGATTGCACTGATATATATACATGACATGATGGGATTTACAATCATATCAACATAACTGGTTCCCAGGACTGTAGCCTACAGAATCTTTTTCCATGGAGATACCAGCTACACAGACAACTTTGCTAGTCTCTCCCCCACACATCCAGCTTTAGCTCAATAACAATCAACACCAGATGTGCATTTAGGTCACCATGACCTCTACAGGCCACAGCTCACTTTGCTGTAAAAATTCATATAAACAAATATACCTTAACAATATACAGCGGTTGCAATTCAATATCAGAATGATAGGATATGCAGTGGGGTTACAATTATCAAAGCTCTTTAAATGACTCCTCAAATTAAAATAATCTTTTGGGAGAGGTGGTGGTGGGGGAAGTGGCGATGGGGCCTCTGAAGTCCTGTCACCACTTTTGGGAGGGCGGGGGGTGGGTGGGAGGAAATTGGCGATGGGGCCTCTGAAGTCCAGTCGCCACTTTTGGGAGGGCGGGGGGTGGGTGGGAGGAATGTGGCAATGGGGCCTCTGAAGTCCAGTTGCCACTTTCAGGAGGGCAGAGGGGCTGGTATTATTCGCAGATTTTTCACATTCGCGGGGGTTTTCTGCACCTAACACCAGCGAATGTGAAGGGACGATTGTATATCTTCCTCTCTCCGAAAATTTACCATATATTTTTGACCGGCATAAATGGTTATCAAACTCTCTGGGACTATCTACTGAAAGGTTATGTCTTTTTTCTGAACATCTCCACCAAGAATTTATACTGTTTTTTTCAGCATTCTTTTAGGAATTTCTTTAAACATAATTATTTCAGTCTCATTTATTTTAAGCCTTTTCTTAAAGTGTGCTCTCAGTATTTCATTTCTGACACTTTTATGTGTGAAACGATTTATCCTATCTCTTGGAAGCTTTTTCCTTTGGGCATAAGCAGAGTTTTGCCTATATATTGCCTCTATCTTCATGTTTAGTTATTTTCCAGAGCTGTTCATAAGGCCTACCAAAACTTTTTAAACTGTCTGTTTTAAAAGCTTTTTAAAACAGTCAGCTTTTCTAGAAAAGCTCTGAACCTAATCTCCATTTTCTTTGATTTTAAGTCCATTATCATAATTCTATCCCATACTTTTTCCAAATCCTATTCTAAAATCTCCATTACCCACTGCATAAAAGTCAGCACCCACCTCAACTATACTAAACCAGAATACCAGAGCACGGAGTAACAGCAAGATAATAATATACAACTATAACCAGCATGTTGTGTGCTGTATTGTTGTAACTATACAGTAATTATGTGAACAATGCAATGCTAACACAAATACAATGCAAAACGTCTTCAGAAAAATCCTTCACTGTACACCAATATGAAAGTAAATTACAAAAAGAGCACGGAAATTCAATGCTTCAAATGCTGCTCAATTTCTTCATTGTACACCAGTATGCACAATGCATAAAGAGCACAGAAATTTAATGCTGCAAGTGCTACTGAAATTCTTCAACAAGTCCTCCAATTATCCAAGTAGATATGAAATGTGTGGAAGGACCAGGGAGGAAAAATTCAATGCTGCAAGTGCTACTGAAATTCTTCAGTGAGTCCTCCGATTACCCAAATGGACATGAGATGTATGAGACCAGGGAGGAAGAGCACAAGTCCAGACTTATCAAGCTGTTTTGTGATCCTTCTTCAGTACTTATTAACTAAAGCATTCAACATAAACAAGTATCTCTTGTTAAACTATAAACTACTATACATTTTTCTATCCAAGAAACCAAATTGCTGTATTTAATAACAAAAAATGCAATTTAAATTAACAGCTCACCTACAGCATTCAATACATGTAGACACTACTCTCCTTCACAAATGTTGTCACTTATCTTATTTTACCACATATCATCTCTATCTTGTTGTAGTCATTTATATTTTGCTGTGGCCCTAATGAGGTGGTTAGGCACAAAAGCAATGTTGATTGACCTCAATTGACATCTAGATTGACCCCAATTAGCTAGATGAAACAATCTGAGGATACCTTTTCTCTGAATCCTCTGGGTATTATATAATGCAGCAGGTGATACCAAAATGTCTCTTTCTGTATGACATTCTTATCCTGATGTGGTTTCAACCAGAGTATCTCTAAAGCACAAAATTTAAAGGAACTGGGATCATGATAATATGTATAAAATGATCATATAGAGCTGTGTCTCTGTCTTTATTTCTAAATTAAAAGTTTTCAACATGTCAAACAACAGTTGTGGTATACACCATGGTCTGTCCATGTCAAAAGATTTACACTGGTCAAACAAGTCGCCTCATATAACACATGGGTTATAGTTGTATATTGTTATCTTGCTGTTACTCAGTGCTCTTGCATTCTAGTTTAGTAAAATGTCCATTCCCTTCAAATTATCAGAGATCTCCTGTTGATGTTTGTCTGTAACCATCGTGAGATTCTGAACTGATGCCATGATCTCTTTGGACTGTTTTTCAGCAAGCTCTTTAAAATGGTTTACTTTTCCTGTAATCTCTAATTTTAACAAGTCCAGTTGCTCCTCTAACTTCCCATTACTTTATTTTGCACATTTATTCAAATCTAAAATCTGGTTAGACATCTCTGATATTGAGGCTTGAATTTTAATGAGCACGGAGTCAGTTTTGCCTAGCCCAGTCCTGAACATTTTTCCAGTGGCCAAGCTTACGATGTCATATAAACCATTCTCTGTTTAAATTCTGGCATCAGAAACAATATTTATTTCCCCTTTTCTGAAACATGGCTCCCATATCAACCTATTAATTGTTTAAATATTGTAGGCATGAAACCTATTTCTTATTTCTATTTCAAATTGCCACTTAGTTTAATCTTCAGTTCTTGAGCGCTATGCTATACATCTCTCTTGGTACTTAGTTTCATTTTCAAATACTCAGGCAAGTATAATAAATCACCAGTTGAAGCAGGAGTTCTCTATTCCTGTTCAGCATGGGCCATCCAAGGTTCCTTCTATAACATTGTAAATCTGTTTGGAGAAGCTTCTGTCTAGCCAACCTTAATGAATTTTTGTGATTCTTCGACTTTGCAGTGAGGAATATTATAGTTTCCAGGGTGCGAATCTCTACCAGACAGTTCCCAGCCCACTCCTGAGCTGGGAGGTTATCCTGGAGACTTCATTTCTGCCTTTGTGGAATCCTTCCGTAACCTTATATGCTTCAAAGCATGCTGCTAACAGTCAGCCATCTTGGCCAGATTCTCTCTACACTGTACTTTTTGATAGCCAACTGATGTTCTACAGTTTGATGCTAGGAATACCTAAATTTGTGTTATGCACAAAGTTACTTTATTTATTTTAAAATGTGACTTTTATCCCACATTCCTTTAAGGAATGGGAGTCACAATTATGACAATAAATATGAACCATGAGTATATCCCTTAAAGCATGTTAAAGGAAAAAACACATAGGCTATAAACGGTATGTAGATACAAGTAATATTAAGAGAAATACAATGTCTACATAAACAATAACACTAAATAATGGAACGGAAATCAGAGAAACTTCAGTGTACCAGCTAAAATGCTCAACTTTCTGTTTGAAAGCATTAATAGGCCACATCCAGATATCTGCACATATAGAAACGTGTACTCATTTTAAAGGAATGATTCTGTGTGTATTGAGAAATGCCAGCACATGTAAGGTATACTTCTTACAGGATAAAAAGAAATTGGGACTACATACAGCAGCAATTATAGCAATAATGCTGAAGAGAATCAAATGATACACTAGAAACGTCTCTGCATATGTGAAGTTTGGGGCAGCTTTAAAGATTTCTGTAAAGTCACTCAGGTGAGGTGAGGCTTGAAAATTCAAAATATTGAGCAGGCAAGCTTTCATGCTGTCCCTAAAGAAGTCAATATCATTGAAAGTGCAATTTAAGTGTAATTTTGCATACAAACAACACACACACTTGTTGTTGTTGTTACTACTACACATCATTTTTGTATGCTGAGGGTCACTGAAGCCAGACCTAAACACTGAAACTATTTCAAAGGCAGGAAAGACTGCTGCCTTCTCTGTGGTGTCCAATAACTTTGAAGTATGGAAGGCAGCTGCTCCTGGCAGATAGGAACTCTTGTTGTTCTTTTAAAAATATACTTTGTTCTGCATACAGATGGAAGATTTGAAAGTCCAACTAAACTAAGTTAAAAACACATACAAACGCAGGAAATCATTAAACGTTCCCTTCCTGAATACATCAAAGGAAAATGACAAATCTGAAGAAGATAAATGAAAAAGAGAGATGAGCAGTTGGCACCAACCAGGGAGATGCCTTTATATTTAATAAAAGTTGTGCATTCTAATGAACAAATGTATAGATCTAATGAACAAATGTATAGATCTGTTCTAAACTGATACACAGCCTTTGAGGTGGAGGGTTTGTGGTCCCGTGTCGATGTTGAAGGCGTCGAGTGAGCTCGATCCCGAGCTGAATCTGAAGAAGAGGCACGTTTGTGCGAACCACGCACTGCTTCCGGATCCGAGGCAACCGAACAGTGTCGGGAAGGGCTACGGGACCGATGACACTTTTGGGTCTTGGTCTTCGGAGAAGGAGAACGGCCGCGTTTAGGCAGTGTGGACGCCGAAGTAGAGGCTGGAGTCGAAGTAGAGGCCGGAATTAAAGCCCTCTCATATAAGAAGGACTTCAAACGGGACATCCTATGCTTGCGTGCCTGGGGGGTAAAGGCCTTACAGTGCACACAAGAGTCAACGTTATGAGTCACTCCAAGACAAATCAGGCAGCAGGAATGGCCATCCAGGCTCGGGAATTTAGCCTGACAGATGACACATCTCTTAAAGGCTCCTCTCGCAGACATTTTACTCATGGAGTCGTCAAATCCAAAGGGAAAAATGTGAAGAGTAGAGATAACCGATCCAAGCCAACACCAAATTCGGAGAGAGAATGCCAAATCCAGAGGAGTGAGAGAAAATCGTAGTCAAAAATCCAAGCCAAGTCAAAAATCCAATCAAATCAAAAGTGAAAGAGAAAAAACTAGCTAACGAAGGTTCCTTCAAGCTGCTAACGCGGTGGAAAGAAAGGAACTGAGGGGAATTAAGTGGGAGTGCCTTAAAAGGGACCGTTAGGGTGGGTGGAGTTACTGCCAAAAATGTATCAAAGCAGACTCTGCCTAGCAATTCCAGAAGGTTCTCAACGCTCTGTGCAGGCGCAGGAATAACCCAACTGTGTGATTCACAGAGACCACGAAGAAGATCACTTGTTAACAATCTACAATGATATCAACAAAACAGGACAAACAGTAGGAAAAATAAGCAAATTTGGCACTGTGCCAAACTGTAAGTATATCAGGTAACTTTTCTTAATTAAAAAAACTACAAACAACCTGTTGTTCATATCTTTGCTGGAGCTCCTCCAACTGCCAGGAGAATTCTTTCGACTGCTTTTCACGAAGAGATTTTGACCTGCTTAGATCTGCTTCCACCCTTTCCATCTAGGAAGTAAGAGATAATGTTTAATACATTAAACTCATTGTTTTAAAACAGACACTCCTGATAATAGCTTCCTTGCTATCAAATAGGTGAAAATTATTTTGCAGCATTAATGAGTGTTGTGAAAAGTGATTCAAGAGTACCACATGTGTGAAATGGTTAATTAACCACATATCACCAGTATCATCTAAACAATACTGAATTTTTAAAACTCTACTCATTTCAATGGAAGACATAAATCAGTACTGAACACCATCCAATTTTGCATCACATGAAATGGGCTCTGTTCCAAGAAAGCTTACACCAGGAAATTTACTGGGTCATAAATTCATGCAGGATTCTCTGTTGTTATACTTAACATGCCCTCTCTTCATCATGGCAGACCTCTAGCTCTCTCAAAATACTATATGGAGTGTAGAGGGGAAGTGCGTCATTGCAGTGAGTTGTAGTTTGTGGGGTGGGGGATCTCTGAAAACTAAGCAGAGACACCATCCAAAAACTGTAAAGTCTTCCTTCCACAGAAACATACTCTAAATCCAAACCAATGAGATTTTAAGTGCTGAACTCGGACTACAGTTGGCCCTTCACATTCGCGGGGCTTACGGGAACAAGACCCCCGCGAAAGTGAAAAAACTGCAAATAATGACTGCCCTCCCCCGCCAAAGCAACCGTGGGGCCTCCGGAGGCCCCACAGTCGCTTTCCCCCGCCTTCCCCCTCCCTCCCAAGGCCTTCACGGTGCCTCCGGAGACCCTCCCGAGGCCCCATGGAGGCCTCCCCAGCCCTCCCACCTCCCCCCCAAGGCCTACACAGAGCCTCCAGAGCGTCTCTGGAGGTCCCGTGGAGGCCTCTCCAGCCCTCCCACCTCCCCCCGCAAGGCCTACATGGGGCCTCCAAAGCATCTCCGGAGGCCACGTGGAGGCCTCCCCGGCCCTCCCACCTCCCGACCAAGGCCTACACGGGGCCTCCAGAGCATCTCCGGAGGCCCCGTGGTCGCCTCCCCGGCCCTCCCCCCCAAGGCCTCCCCAGCCCTCCCCCCTCCCCCCCAATGCCTACACGGGGCTCTGGAGCATCTCCGGAGGCCCCATGGAGGCCTCCCCGGCCCTCCCACCTCCCGACCAAGGCCTACACGGGGTCTCCGGAGGCCCCGTTTCGCTGCTTTTGGGAGGGCGGGGGCCCTCCCAAAACCGTGAATATTCAAAACCGCAAATGCTAAGTTCGTGAATGTGGAGGGGCAACTGTAGATTGCATTCAGTTTGCATTCTTCTATCTTGCATACAAACATACATTTTAAATGTCCCATCTCATAATAGTGATTTAAATGACAAAAGTTTAACCTTACGGAGATGTGAAAGCTATCACTACAAATGCATTTGATTGCAGTAATTAAATGAATGAAATGGGAACCATGTCTGGAAACATAAACAGGAGCAATACAACATTTTAATTTGGAGTTTACTTGTACTTCCATTATCATATCCTTTCCTTTTCTTAAAAACAAAAACAAAAACTTTTATTAAAGTCATAAATTACACACACAGTACAAAGATGAACAATACAAGCAAACAACAAAAACAACATTACAATTACAAAAAAGCTGTTGAGAAGTATGGGGAAAGGAGACGGTAAATTAACAAAAGCATTTCTCAAAATTTGACAGTGAGAAGCAGGGGGACAACCAAAGTGTTCTGTGTCACAATGTGCAAACAAATAAAAGTGAACCATGTTTCCACAAATTGATTGATCCTGAATCATTTTGAGCTCTGTTTTGTCATACCTGCTATGTCAGTTTTTCTGAAAGAACAAAATCCCAAGCATGATGGCACACACCACTGTTTCAGAGACAAAGAAGTCATCATTTTCCAGTTTTTAGCTATTTCTAGCCTGGCAGCAAGCAGAATAAAAGTGTTGAGATCTTTATTGGATCTCTTTAATTTAGGACCTTGAAATATATTTAGAAGTGCCAGATCTGGTTTCAAGTTGACTGTTTGGCTGGTAATTGTGCAAATTTCTACTTGCATCCCCCCACCCAAAATCTCTAAAGTTTGGACATTCCCACCACATATGCAATTAATTACAAATACCTCCATATTCCTGCCAACATGACCTTGTATCACCTGCTATGATGTGTGCCAGTTTCACTGGAGTAAAATACCATCTACATACATTTTTAGAGATTTATTTCTTTTTTGGGGAAATTGATTTCATTGTGGAAGATTTCCACAATTTTGACTAATCACTGACTGAAACTGTAATATTTAAATCCTGTTCCCACAACCCTTTTAGTCCTTTAGTTGTATAATTATCCAAGGAAATTAGCTGTCAAAAATTATGGATACCTTTGGAATTTGTGTGGTATTACAATATAGCATTCTCAAATGGAGCAAGGTCTTGTGTCACTTGTTGGGCAACTTTATGATATCCCAAAACCTGAAGTACTTGATGGACTATAAAAACCAGGAACATGGTGTACCTGATAACTGCTCTTGAATTTGCTGGTGAGTGAGGAGCTTACCTTTTTTTGGGGGGGGGGGAATCAATCTTGTTGCTGTTGTGTGCCTTCAAGTCATTTCTGACTTATGGCAACCCTAAGACAAACCTATCACAGGGTTTTCTGATGCTGAAAGTGTGTAACTTGCCCAAGGTCACCCAGCGGGTTTTCATGGCCAAGCAGGGATTCGAACCCTGGTTTCCTGAGTCGTAGTCCAATACTCAGACCACTATGCCACACTGGCTCCTATACAGACCCAATCTTTCCCAATTAGCACATAAAGTTTCTCTATCTTCTTGATAGAATAGAGATGAATCACCAAAGGAATTAAAGGAGAGATCTGGGAGGCCAGATATTTTTTGCCATTTATGCCATATCTCAATAGTAGTGCTGTAAAATAGGTTACCCTGATATATTATCCCACTGGGACTTTTCCTTGCAAAAATACGGCTTTTAGATGGGGAGCACTTTTTAACTGCCTATCAGCCCATGGCTTTTTGGGAGGAGTAACTGTTTCAATTGGAAAGAATAACAGTATTTTTGGACATCTGGATTTCCCAGCTTTCAATCTAAAGTATGATTATATATGAGATTTTTATCTGTTGTTTTTCTTAACTGTCGTCAAGTTGACATCAACTTATCTGACCCTATGAATGAGAGACCTCCAAGACCCCTTATCATCAATATTCCTGCTTAGGTCTTGCAGACTTAGGGCCATGGCTTCCTTGGTTGAGTCTATCCATTTGTAGTGCAGTCTTCTTTTCCTACTGCATTCTATATTATCAAGCATTATTATCATTTCTAGTGAGTCACGTCTTCTAATGATATGTCCAAAGTACCACAATCTCAGTTTAGTCATCTTGACTTCTCAGAAGAGTTCAGGCTGGATTTTTTGTATCTGTAATTCTTTTTTTACCACAATGTATCTTATGCCATAAGTCTCCATAGAACTTCTGTCTACAGCACTCAGATACAAGCAGAAGTGTTGTGGCTGCAAAGGTTTTCTATACTTTCCAGCTTACGCCAGCCTGACTTTGCTCTTATAGGTTATATGCAAGGTAAACAACCCACGTTCCTACACTGGGCAAAATAATTATTTTCTTTTTTCAAAAGTTAATGTCCCCTTCCTTTATAATTCTCATAAAGAATTAAAAATCTTCTTAACTTTTTGCTCTCAATCTGAAGTCCCCTGTTGTTATGCACTCTCTCTTAAACACAGGAAAGTCATACACCGAAGTATTAATATCACCACGAGTGCAGAAAGCCTCTCTTTAATGTAATCCAATGCTTATACTCTATAAAATTTAGAAAGTGGGGTTCGCAGATCGAATGTCCATTGAGGGAAAAATGGTACGCTTTTTTCACAGCTGGGCAAGCTCTTTCCGCACAGGCCCCTCCCCCTGCTCCATTCGTGCCCAACCACCTCCAAAATGATAGTCTTTTCACCAGAAGCCAGTGTTCTGGACACTTGTGGGTAATCCCCAGGTCTCTCTTTAATTCTGGGAAATACTCCTACAAGTCAAATGCTTCAATGGCAGGCAATCTGCCACAAAAAGTGTCTTCCTATCGCAGAGTGCTCACAGGGGGTGGAGAACTGTCATTCCTGCACCTGGAAGTCCACAATTGTATGGACTGTTGAGGTGATGTTAATGCCTTGAATTGAAGGGTTATTTCTTATACTTCCTGCAAATGGTAGCAAAGGACCTGGAAGGCAGAAGCTGCAAGACAGTAGAAAGGCTGCTGGCTTCTTCTTTGGACTTGAGTTGCAAGGGAATGAAGGACTGTCACACAGCTGTTTAGCAGCTTATTTTAGGCTCTCCCAGCTGCCACAGATGGGAGGATATACTCAATACCTAGTGGGTGCCAGGACACACACCCCTCTACAAAAAGGGAAAGTTCAAGCAAGTTGGCAAGGTAACAAGATGCCTAGGTGTGACTGATGCAATCCACACTTTCTCATTTTCTCAGAAACATTTTCTTTCATTGGTTTATTTGCATTTTGCTTACTCTTTGGGACTCTAAATCTCCCAGCTCTATTCCCTCCTGAGCTCCTCATCCTGCAAGTGCTTATCAGTGACCTACCAAGGCCCTTATGCTGTGACCATTTACTTATCCTGATACCACTCACATAAGCTCATCCTGCCTCTACTTTTATCAGAGCATTGCCCAATTGCCTACCTGAGGACTCTCTAAACTTAATATAAAGACGATTCTCCATATGTGAATGACATGCACTTGATTTTCTATGAGGCCACGTGAACTGAGAGGTTTGACACACCCCTTCCCATAGGTATATTCCCACATGAATATGAATATATCATATTCATACAATTTGAGAAAATAAAAAAGTGTTCCTTTGTGAAAGATCTCTTCATTTACAACAGTGAAAAAAGCTCTATTTTCTATGAACACAGCTTTTGATATCTTGTTAGCACTTTCAACCACCTGGGACATAATTATTTGCTGGGTCACAAACAAGATTAAAGTATTTCTGAATCCTCCATAAGTACACATCTGAACTGGGAAAATGAGGAACTGGTTTGATTGCCTCCGTATCTATAAGAGCTTCTGGATTTCAGGGTAATTTTCCTGGGTACTGTTTTCCTTTTCTGTATAATGGATAGTTGGTGGGGGTGGGGGAAGAGTTGCTATGTGATTCCCCACTCTACCCAAAGCTTTCAAGCACAACCTTAATGTCAGGTTTGCACTTACTATATAATGAGTTCACACTGTTGAGCAACGATGTGTCAGCTGAAAGGAATATGAGATCTGTGAAGTCAGAAGGCTTTTACGGCTCGCATCCATAGATTTTCCTTGGTTTTTTTCCAGGCTGTGAGGCCGTGTTCTGGAATAGTTTCTTTCTGACGTTTCACCTGCATCTGTGGCTGGCATCTTCAGAGAATTCTGAATCTCTGAAGATGCCAGCCACAGATGCAGGTGAAACGTCAGAAAGAAACTATTCCAGAACACGGCCTCACAGCCCAGAAAAAAACCCAAGGAAAATCTAATGTGAGATCTACTCACCTACTGTGACTCCTTGGCTGCCCCTATCTTTTGCTGCTCTCTCTGCCACTAGTCCCAATGGGCATGAGCTACCACTGAGCTGGAGTACCCTGACCCCATTTATCAATTCTCTAAGTGAACTAAGGGACGTTGAGGAAAGGTTTAAAGACAGAGAAAAGATTGGAAAGACCCCAACACCTGACAAAGATTATAAACAGCCTCAATGAGTTGCACAAGTATGGTTGTTATAAAAGAGTTACCGTGATTAGATAAAAATAGCAGCATTGTGTATGTGTTCCATGTGTAGGCAGTGAAGTACTTCATATTTATACTGTATCTACACAACTCTTCTAGACTGCAGGGTCCAAAAGTGAGCCTACACATCACCAAAGGCAATCTCACAGGGGCACTGAACATCTGAACCACATCAAATATTTTGCCTTTGCTAGAATATTTAAACAGTCTGTTTATACTGAGATACACTATACTGAGGCACGGTCTAGGCACATAGATCTATAGATACACTATACTACAACAACTACACTCTCTCCTCCTTTTTAGACTCATCCCCACTTACAACTAGCCCTACATGGACCACATAAGAGACTGGAGCATTAGTACTTACTATGAAGGTTCCTTTTCAGCAGTTGTGGGGATGGAATCCTTCATACCATGTTTGGCTCATCCTCCAGGTAATGACAGGCAGGGCAACTAACCAATAACAATTAACATATCCCCCTAGGGAAGAGAACCAGCCCAACCTTCCCCAGTGATGAAATACTAAGCTCCAGCACCTAACATGAACTGAACAACAACCACCACAAAAAAGGCAGGAAGGATTCCCTCCCCACAACTGCTGAAAAGGAACCTTCACGGTAAGTACCAATGTTCCAGCAGCGTGGGGAGCTAATCCTTCATACCTGGACCTACCAAAGGTATCCCCCCCAGGGTGATAAAATCCACCACAACAGTCTATTAGACTACCTGTTTTAAGACCCAGAAACCAAAAGCAGCCTCAACAGAGGCATACTTGTCAATACAATAATGTCTGACAAAGGAAGACAGAGAAGACCATGTAGCAGCCTCACAAATCTCTCCCAGCAATGCCGTAGTAGAGAATGTTGCAGATGTAGCCGCACTACAAGTAAAGTGAGCCTGAATACCTCGAGGACCAGGGAGAGAACTATGTACATATGCCAACTCAATACAGAGGTGTAACCAATGTGCTATTGTAGAGAAAGAAATCCTCTTCCCCTTAGAATATTCTGCAAAGGAAAATGAATAAAGGATCAGACTTCTGGAACTCCCTAGTTCAGTCCAAATAAAACTTTAGTGCTGTTCGCACATCCAATCTATGCCAATTTGTCTCCTGAGCAGCAGACAGATTGGGACAAAAAGAAAGAAGGACCAATTCTTGGGCCCTATGGAAAACTGAATTAACTTTCAGAATAAAAGAAGGATCTAAACAAAGAAGCACCAAGTCCAGGTGAAAAAATACATAATTCCTCCCTGACAAATAAAGTGCCCAACTCAAACATGATGAGCCGTAGTGACAGCAACCAGAAAAACAACTTGCAAGATAAGAAACTTTAGATGAACTGAACATAAGGGCTCAATTGGATCTCCGATTAGGGATCAGAGAACCACATGTAAATTCCATGAAGGCAAGCAAGGAACTGTCAGTGGTTTCAACAGTGCAACTCCCTTGAGGAAGCTTTAAATGTGTGGACAATACACTAAGGATGTGTTTCAGACACCCTTCAAAATAGACCCCAAGGCAGACACATGTCTCCTCAGTGTATTAGTACAAAGGCCCATATTAAGCCAAGACTGTAAAAAGGATAGAACTGCACCAACTGAAGCCCCTTGCAGGAGAATTCCCTTACTACGACACCACCTGCAAAAAGCCCCCTCCAAGTGGATTCATGCAACCAAATAGGAGAAGGCTTCCTAGGTGCCAAAATAGTCTCAATAACATCTGGGTCATAACCATCAACTATTAATCTTTTCCACTCAACCTCCAGGTGTGAAGTTGTAACCAGCCTGGTTTTGGATGTATGAGACCATTTTGCAGAAGAAGATCTGGCCAAAGAGGAAGAGGCCAACTTTCCTCTATTTGAAACTCTATCAGGTAGGGAAACCACAGGCGTCGAGGCCACCTGGGAGTGATGAGAATCACCTCCACCCTTTCCACTCTGATCTTTTTCAGGACCCTGGACAATAAAACCGGGGAGGGGGGGGGAAGAGAAGTGTAACACAATACCCTGGGCCATGTTATCATAAGGGCATTGGAAGCTAGATATGAAGAAAGAACCTAGATATGAAGCAAGGAAGTTTGCAATTCTCCTCCAGAGCAAACAGATCCACCCACAGGTGATCAAATCTGTTCACAATCATCTGGAAAACCAACAAATTTAGACTCCATTCCCCCGGGTCCAGAGTTTTCTGCTCAATCAGTCAGCCTGACTATTTATCACTCCCTGCACATACTCTCCTTGACAATAACAACAACAACAACAACAACAACAACAACAACTTTATTTTTGTACCCTGCCTTTTGTCTATTAGGCAATCAAGGCGGCTCACAACATAGCAGGCCTGCTGCACTTGGCCTTGTGCTTAATACAGCCTGGCTTCAGTGCAGATAAAGATGACGAGAACAACACAGCTCTGCCCCAGTAGAGGCTTTTTGGTTTGAAGAATCCACCACCAATGGGATAAGGGCCTCTTTGGGTTCCAACTCCCTCCTCTGAACTGCCCGCTGCAACTGCATGCCGAGCAATTAAAGGTATCCACTCACCCAGCTGAGGAGGTAGTTCGTTGCCATCAGGATGAGGGCGGAAAGAGAGGGGTGCTGGGGCACTCACCCACTCAGCAGAAGAAATGGTCACTGCGTCCACCACAACTGTCACCTCATTAGTGTGGTCTGCCTCAATAACCACAGCCCCATCATGCTCTGTCGCCACATTGACAACTTCCAGAGAGCTTACGGCTGAACCTCTAGAGAGGTCAGTCTGCTCCCTTGCCAATATCTAGCCCAATAAAGGCAAACGCTCCACAGACCTGGGGTCCTCTTTGGAAGAAAGGTTGGCACTACAGGGGCTATGGGCTGTAAGGCTACCCATCCTCCTCAAGGAAAATATCCACTGAAATCTACGATGCTGGAGACAGAAGTCCTAAACCTGTGCACACTGTGAGGCAGGAAAGAACAAGGAAAGGTTGGGCTGGCTCTCCTTCCTAGGGTGGATATGATAATTGTTATTGGTTAATTACCCTGCCTGTCATTGCCTGGAGGAGGAGGAGGCAAACCCGTTATGAAAGATTACCTACCCAAATTGCTGGAAAAATGTAGTATAACTGTTTCAGTAGTATAGGATTCCACATCAAACTTCTTATACTATACTATTTTATGATAATAAAAATATTTTTCGTTTTAGAAATACTGCATTTGAAAACATTTACTATATGTGACCTAGTGTTTTCCCCCATTCTTTTCCATTTGCCCTACAAAGCAACTTTGTCACAAGTACTACCGTACTCTGTCCTCTTTAGAGAAAACACTGGGCCTTGCCTGCTCTACAACACTGAAATTAAATGCAAGTGACTTCACTAATGAAACAAGTGGAAAGGGTTTGTTACCAATGAAGTATCACACATCACAGCAACAATGGCATCACTCATTAAATCAAAAGGATTTTTTCCATGTATAAAAAGGTGAAAATAGGAGATAAGATGCAATCCAAGACAGTGTATAAACTTGCATTTTAATTCTTCAACTCATGGAAAGGCCCTATGCAGTAATACAACTACGGATGGTTCTTACAGCGATGACAATTGGCTTTGTTATAAAGATGAATCAATTGCTAGCATCCTTTTTACTGACTTGCTAGCAAAGCCACTACATTGTGAAAGAGTTTGATGTACCACTATCAAGTGAAGTATGTTTCTGGCAATATAAGATGAGAATATGCTATCCCACTGAGACACATAGTTGCAGAAAGGCTGGCATTGTGACCTTCTCACCTGCTCTTTCATTTCAGCATAGACTTTTTCTGAGTTCAGCTCCACCTGCCGCTTAAACTCCTCTAGGGCAGCATCAGCCTGCTGGGCTTGCAGCCTCTGTACCTCCATAACCTGAGTCAGCTGCTCCTCCTTCTCCCTAGAAAGTCAGAGAAATTTTTCATAGTGTAAGTATCAAATAAAAGAATGTGTGTGATGGTGTAAAAGAAAGGCCTTTAACCCTATCTATTAAAAATAGCATTCCAGTTTCAATTTTCTATCCATATTTACACAAAAGGCCCCTTGAATATTTATTGAAGGAAAAGAATAACATGTCAAATAATATATTGGATATTATTATTTTTACCTCTTTCATTGAACTGGAAGAGCCTAAACACAGGTTTGGACTCTCATGAAACTTTCAAAAGCTTCAGATCATGCAAGAAAGCTTAAAAAGCCTGGTTTTATTGTGCAACAAAATTGTTGCTTAAATAACATTAACACATCATCAAAAGATATTTAATCAAGGAAATGTTTTGCAGTATATGCCTATATTGTAAGATTAATACATCAAGAGAAGCATATCCCCACCACCATTGCCTCTAAGACAGAAAGAGGATTATTCGCTGCCTAGTATACGTCAGATTACTAAGTATGGAAAACATGACATCCATTGGGAGTTTCTCAAGACAATTTAGTGAAAACACTTAATGTGCAGTTATGACATCAATTCAGCATTAGCGTGGGTGACATGACTTAGGCTTCAGGTGTGTATGACTATCCCAAGTCAACGTCAATCAGTGAATAACTAATATTAAAAGGATAAAATACAGGTATCAGGAGCATTAGAAACGGATGCATTGCAAGTGACCATAGTATGATCTTTTCAAAATAATGCGTGGATTCTACTTCTGTAATACTTCTCGATATATGGGTGCTGCTGCAGGTGACAAGGCCTTGATCAATCAGTTATATTTAGGTGGGATACTTCCACAATCACTTGTGCAATGGTGTAATCTGGTGTGGGCAACAAGGGCAGCATCATCAGCGAAGAGCAGCTCACGGACTAGAGAGTTTAGAGTCTTAGTGTGAGCCCTCAGACGGCTTAAGTTAAACAAGCTATCATCAGTACAGTAACGTATATAGATGCCATCGTCTTCTTCAAGCTCTGCCATAGCCCTTTGGAGCATCATGCTAAAGATTGTAAATAAAGTTGATGCAAGAACAGAACCTTGCTTCACCTCATTAGTTATTAGAAAGGGCTCTGAAAGAGCATCACCATATCTGACTTGACCACGCTGGCCCTCGTGTAGCAAGATAATCATTTTAAGGAATTTGGAGGGACATCCTAGTCTTTCCAGGTTCTGCCACAGACCTTTTCTACTCAGTGTCGAAGGCTTTGGTGAGGTCGACAAATATTACATAAAGACCCTTGTTCTGATCCCTACATTTTTCTTGCAGTTGTCTAAGGGCAACTACCATGTCTGTAGTACTCCTATTGGCCCTGAAGCCACATTGGCTTTCAGGGAGAAGTTCTTCTGCAATAGCAGGAACTAATCTGATACTCCTGATCCTTGCAACGATTTTTCCAGCAATAGAGAGCAGTGTTATGCCTCGATAGTTTGAGCAATCGGATTTTCCTCCTTTTTTCTTGTACAGGGTGATGTGATGATGACTGCATCTCGGAGGTCTGATGGCAGTTCCCCTTTTTCCCAGCAATTCACAAGGAATCTGAAATTTATCATGGAGTGCATGACCTCTGTGTTTCCAAACTTCAGGTGGGATTCCATCAATCCCAGCTGCCTTGCTGTTTTTCATCTGCTGTATGGCCTTAAGGGTCTCTTCCAAAGTGGGAGCTATGTCCAATTCATTTTCCTTGTTGCCCACACAGAAGCAGCTCTGCAGCACCTAACATCCTGCTTTGCAAAGCTGCAGAGCTGTTTGGGCTGGAAGTCAACCTGAAGAAAACAGAAGTTCTTTACCAGCCTGCACCACAGGACAAACACCACCATCCCCACATTGCCGTCGGCAAATCTGTGCTCAAGTCTGTTCAGCAGTTCACCTACCTGGGAAGCATCATCTCCTCAGATGCCAAGATTGACAAAGAGATCGATCACAGATTAGCAAAGGCATATAGTGCATTTGGAAGACTTCACAAAAGAGTCTCTGGACTGACTATGTGATGAATGTTGCTGTCCTTGAGCAAGCAGAGATCACCAGCATTGAGGCCATGATATTGAGAACACAGCTGCGCTGGGCAGGGCACATTTCTAGGATGGAGGACCATCGCCTCCCAAAAATACTACTCTATGGTGAACTCGCCACGGGTCAGCGTAAGAGGGGCGCTCCAAAAAAGCGATACAAAGATTCCCTGAAACAACATCTCAGGCTCGGCCAAACTGATCACCAACAGTGGTCCGCCCTGGCCTCACATCGGGAGGCCTGCAGACGCACAATCCACAATGCTGCAGCCTTATTTGAGAACTCACGACGAACAAGTCTTGAAGAGAAACGACAACGCAGAAAGAATCACAACCCAAAAACATCACCCAAGGAGACCTTCTGCTGTGCTTTCTGTAACCGGACTTGTTTATCTCAGATTGGCCTTTTTAGTCATCAGCGTGCTTGAAGAAAGCGCAGGATGAGTCCTTCCTGAATCTTCATTTGTGAAGAAAAGCCAGAGAGAGAGGGGTGTAATCTGGTGCAACTGCACTAGGACAGATTTTCACTTCACTACTGTTATGTTCGATTTAGGCCAAATCAGTTGCCAAATGAGAGCTCAGCATGGAGCAATGTGCTACTGGGGAAGAAACAAACAAACAAACAAAAAATGATGGGGAAGGGGTGGGATAACCTGGAGGAGAATATGGCTGGCTGAAATACTGAACAGGGCTACGGCATACTGTAGAATTTTGTAGCAGCTCAGAATTGTCAGTAAGTACAAACATTTCCAAATGTCTTTGGTTAATGGTATCAGAGTGCAACATAATCTGACTGTTTACTGTTTGCCTTTCATTTCCAAAGTACGCCTGTCTTTAAATTAGAGTGGGAAATGTACAGCACTCCAGATGTTGTAAGAATGCAACTTATGGACAGGTTGCTTACCTGTAACCATAGATCTTCGAGTGGTCTTCTGTGAATTCACACAGTTGGGTTATTCCTGCGTCTTCACAGAGCATACGGAACCTTCTAGTATCGCTAGGCAGAATGTGCTTTGATACATTTTTGGCGGTAACTCCGCCCATCCTAACGTTCCCTTATAAGGGCTTCCCGCCCAAATCCCCTCAGTTCCTTGAATGACGCCGCAATTTGCAGCATCAGGAACATTAAGCATGTGTACATGATGTATCAGGACATAGAGGGGAGGATGGGTGGGTCTGTGTGAATTCACAGAAGACCACTTGAAGATCTATGGTTACAGGTAAGCAACCTGTCCATCTTCTTTGTGGTCTCTGTGAATCACATAGTTGGGTAGACTAGCAAGCTTCCCCAGTGGAGGAGGGTATGTCCTGCGCATCAGTAGACGAGGACCTCACCCATTTGTCTGAAAAGGGATTGCTCTATCTCCATTTCCCTTCCTCACTCACTTTCCGTATTTACCTTTTTTTTTCATTTAACATTAAACAAGTCAATGGCCATAATGCAAATACACAGGAAAGGTGAATAGACCAAACGTACAATACACTCAGTCATTGGATGGAGGACAAAAGGACTGCTCTTCCAAAAGCAGCCTCCTTCCTAGAACGAGTGTCCAGTCTGTAGTGTGAGATGAAGGTCAATGGCGAAGACCATGTCGCAGCACGGCAAACATCCTCCAGGGGCACCCCTGAGAGGAACGCAGTCGAAGCGGAGACAGCCCTAGTAGAGTGTCCTCGAACCCGAGGGAGTAGAGGCTTCTTCGCCAGTTCATAACAGAGGGCGATGGTCGACGTCACCCACTTGGACAGACGCTGCGATGAAATCGGTGCACCCTTCCTCGAATCAGCATACGAGACAAAAAGCTAAGGGGATTGTCGAAATGGTGCAGTCCGTTGAATATAAAATGCAAGAGCCCTTCGCACAATCATGGAGTGAAGGGTGCGTTCGAATTCGTCTTTGGGATCTTGCATCAAGGCAGGCAGGACAATAGGTTGGTTCAGATGAAAACTGGAGATCACTTTGGGTAGAAAAGAAATATCCGCTCTCAACACTACTTTGTGCTTATAAAAGCAGGTATATGGCGGGTCCGACCGAAGAGCACAGAGTTCCCCTGCTCGACGGGCAGAGGTGATGGCCACCAAGAAGGCTCTCTTCCAAGTCAGAAGCCAGAGGTCTGCTGAAGCCATTGGCTCAAAGGGGCGTCTCACCAACTGAGATAGGACGAGTTCGAGGCTCCAGGCAGGAGTAGGATCAAGGACTGGAGGGTGAAGATTGATATATCCCTTGAGGAACCTTTTCACCATCGGGTCCTGAAAGGGAGACAGTCGATTGAGAGCCTGGAATTCGACCGAGATAGCTGCTAGGTAGCCCTTCAGAGAAGAGATTGACAGTCCCAAGCCCGACAGGTGGAGCAAGAACTGGAGGATTGTCGGTACCGAGCAGGATTCAAGGCTGAGTCCTTTTTCCGCTAGAAATTTCTTAAAACGGTTCCACTTATATGAATAAGCTCTCCGAGTAGAAGGCTTCCGAGCAGCATCTATGATGCTCTGAATGTCTGGAGGCAAAGAGGAAGCCGGGGCGGGAAAGGAAGGTTGCAAGTTCATGGCCCGACCCTCCAAGCTGTAAGACGAAGCGTGTCTAGGTCGGGGTGTCTGATCTTGCCCTGTTGTATGGTTAGGAGATCCAGCCGGCTCGGGAGGTGGAGGAACTGTCTCCGTGATAGGTGTAGTAGTGGTGCAAACCAAGGTTGCTGGGGCCACCACGGCGTGATGAGAATCGCGTCCGAACGGTCCAGACGGAGTTTGGCCACCACTCTCGTCAACAGAGGAATTGGGGGAAAGAGATACAGGAATCTTCCGTTCCACTGGTACAGGAAGGCATCGCCTCTGGAGTTCTTGTGGGGTATCCTGGAGCAGAATTGGCGGCAGTGACTGTTCTCGGCGGTTGCAAAGAGGTCTACCTGCGGCATGCCCCACCGATGAAAGAGGTCCCGCACGACATGTCTGTGAAGCATCCACTCGTGGACGCTCGAGTTGGAACGGCTCAGTTCGTCTGCAAGAATATTCTCCTCCCCGGGAAGGTGAATCGATTGCAGGGAGACGTTCCTTACCACACACCAGTCCCAAATGTGCAGAGTAAGATGGAGGAGCTGATGGGACCTGGTACCCCCTTGTTTGTTTATGTAGTACATTACCGCGGTGTTGTCCGTAATGAGGAGAACTGTCTTGTTCCGGACCAGCACCTCGAATGCGCGAAGAGATTTTTGGACCGCTAGAAGTTCCAGGATGTTGATGTGTAATTGTCTTTCCTCGGCGGTCCACGAGTTCAGGATCGTGTGGCGACCCAAATGGGCCCCCCATCCCGTGTAGAGATGCATCTGTTGTGAGGGACACGTCCAGCTGAGGAGGGTCAAAGGGGACGCCCGAGAGAACATTGCATGGGTCGAGCCACCAGTCCAAGGAGCGTTGGACAGATCGGGGCATCGTCAGGAGCTGCCTGGGCGAATCGTTCAGGTGGTCGAATACACTCAGGAACCAGTGCTGAAGTGGACGGAATCGGAGTTTGGACAGACGCATGACCGACGTCGTGGCCGCCATGTGCCCGAGGAGGACCTGAACATCGTGCGCTCGAATCCAACGGGACCAACAGGCGTGGATCAGGGACTAGAGGGTGTCGAACCGATCGCTGGGAAGGTAAGCTGCTCCCGAGATCGAATCCAGTCAGGCGCCGATGAATTGGATGGACTGGGTAGGATTCAACTGAGACTTTTCCATGTTGACAACAAGTCCCGGGGTGTTCAAAACATCTAGGGTGAAGAGAACGTCCCCCTTGAGCTGGGGCTTCGAAGACGCCACCAGGAGCCAGTCGTTGATGTAGGGGAACACGATGACACCGTGTTGTCGAAGAAAGGCAGCCACCACTGCTATAACCTTCGTGAAGACTCTCGGTGCTGTGGAGAGTCTGAAGGGGAGGACGCGGAACTGGTAGGCTTCGTCCCTGACCTGGAACGCTAAAAATCTCCTGTGTGAAGGGTGGATGCCGATGTGAAAATAGGTGTCCTTCAGGTCTATGGACGCAAACCAGTCCCCGCGTTGAAGAAGAGGGAGTATAACAGCGAGGGTGGTCATCCTGAATTTCTTTGGGATGATGTACCAATTAACTCCTCTCAGGTCTAAGATTGGACGAAGGCCACCGTCCTTCTTCGGTACCAGGAAGTATTTGGAGAAGAAGCACCGATGACGACTGTCGACACTCATGGGTTCGATGGCCCCTTTTTGAAGCAAGGTCTCGATCTCCTCGATGAGGGGAGGGGAGGGTGGTGTGAGCCGGAGTCGTCCTGTTGGAGGTAGTTCTTCGAACTCGATCCAGTAGCCATGTTGTATAATCTGGAGCACCCAGCGGTCCGATGTTATCTTGGACCAAGCGTGCTGGAACTAGCGCAGACGGTCTCCAAACAGGGGTGTCTAAAGGAAACACAAAAGCATCAATAAGAGGGGGGTGGGCAACTTAAAACTTCCTCCTGCCTTGGTCTCTCGGCCTCTGTTTCGAAGAAGGACGATATCTGGCAGTTGATCCCTGGCTCCTCACCGATGATGATGATGACATCGGCTGTTGGAACCGTGAACGCCTGGATGGTTGTGATGTGTTCCCCCATCTAGGGGCTTGGCTATAGGAAGATGTGTGCCAGCCCGACCGGTACCTAGGGCGGTATGCAGAAGATGAGGACGATGGCATACCGTACTTTCTGGCGGTGGTCCTCATCTTCTGCGTGAACTCCAACTTGTCATCGGTCGCACCATTGAAGAGGCCGGAGCTATCAAACAGCATGTCTTCGATGGTTGCAGCTGCTTGGGTGGATAGGCCTGATGATCGAAGCCAAGCATGGCGGTGTAAAGCAATTGATCCAGCCACAGTCTTGGCGGCGCAGTCGACAACATGCCTCGCGGAATTCATCTGTTGCCCTGCGAGAAGCTGGGCCTCCGATGAAATCGCCTGAGCCATCCTCCTCCTTTCTTCTGGGAGGTCCTGTATAAGTGGGGCCATCCTCTCCCAGAGGACCTGTTGGTAAGCCCTCATACACGCCGAGTAGTTCACTATGTGAAAGCTCAAGCCAGCAGCTGAGTACAGCTTCTTGCCAATGATATCAAGTTTTCTGCCCTCGGGGTCAGAGGGGGTGGATTGCGCTCGGCGTTGCCTTCGGGGTTGTGCTGCCTCAACCACAACAGAGTTAGGCTTGGGGTGCTCCTGCAGCCATTCAATTCCATCGCCGTCAATCCTGTAAAGCCAGTCAATCCGCTTGGACGTAGGAGGGCTCGATGATGGATTCTCCCAGGAGGTTTGAGATAACTTTAACAAGGATGGGAGTACTGGAACGCGTGCCGTGGGAGGAGCCCTTGATTTGATCCGGTGATAAATTGGATCGACCGGATCAGAGTCCTTTTCGGCAACCTTCAACTCAAGAGCATGACACATCCGTACCACCTGCTCGGAGAAGGAGCGCACATCGTCAGTTGGCGAGGAGGAGTCCTCATCGAGTAGTTCAGGTTGAGGCGATGGGAGATAGTGTAGGTATTCTTCAGAGGCTGCCGAAGAGGATGACGACTCCGAAGAAGGAGAAGGGCTGCGATGTCGTCCAGCCAGCGAACTCGACCGAGGAGGTGGAGGAGGAGGCAATGGAGGCAATGGGCGAGAGGGGGAGACCTGGCAGCCTGTATCTCTGACCAGTGGTGTAGGCGGGGGCCGTGGGGAAGGAGGCTTCCCAGATCCGTGGAAGGAGATACGCGGTGGAGGCATGGAAATAACATGACGGGTAGCCGCTTCCTCCGTCATGTAGTAGACTTTTTCAGCCTCCAAATCAGTGGCGTGTTGAGAGGGTAGGGGCGCGCTGAAAACCGCCCTGGCAAGATCGTAGGCCCCATAAGCTTGGTCATCGTCCTGAATCCGGGAAGTAGATGGACGAGACTCGGTCTCCCGGCCCTTGTCCGTCGACGGGTCCCGCAAGAGTTCAGAGCGGGAAACTGCCAGCGCCAGGGATCTTGGAGAGGCAACCTCGACACTCGACGGGTCACCAACCTCAACCTCAACGATTTCGAGGGATGGAGTCTGGGTGGATGTTCTCGAGCATGAGTGCTCGGTCAGTATGCTTCTGTCTTGAGGCAGGGCCTGGGGCTGGGGAATTTCCATCACAGGTGGAACCATCGATGTAGTCGCTACCGGTTCCCCGCCGAGGTGGCCTTGTGCTTCTTCGCCTCCGTCTGTTCGTCCTCAGAATGAGGGCGTCTCTATTTCTTTGGAGCTTTGCCCTTAGGAGAGGAAACCGAGTCCCGGTCCTTGCTCGATCCCGAGCGATCCCGGGCTTCTTCCTGGGTTCGGGCGCTGAATCCGAGGAGGCTCGGTCCCCAGCCGGGGTCGTCCTCGAAATGTGCTTGTGAGAATGTAGCATGGCTTCGGGATCAGAGGCAACAGAAAGGTGGCGAGACGGCTCTGAGATTGGTGGCATTAGGAGCCAGAAGGCTTTGGAGACAGGGATCTACCTCGTTTCTGAGGGGACCCAACAGCAGGTGTGGATGCTGCGGAGGGAAGCAGGGCCTTTTCATAAAGGAAGGACTTCAGGTGGGACGAGCGGTGTTTTCTCACCTGAGGGGTAAAGGCCCGACAATGTACACAGGCGTCTACATTATGGGATTCACCCAAACAAATTCGGCAACAAGAATGGCCATCTGAGCTGGGAAGCTTCGCCTGGCACACCACACACCTTTTAAATCCAGTTTTAGTCGCCATAGCAGGAGCAGACGTGAGCGTAGTCGAAGGACGGACCGGGTCAAACCAAGATCAGAGAGCCGAGACAAATCCAAAGGAGCGTGAGGCAAACGAAGTGATGTGACCAGTGGGGTGCCACAGGGTTTTGTCCTGGGCCCAGTGCTATTCAACATCTTTATCAATGACTTAGATGAGGGAATTAGGGGCATACTTATCAAATTTGCAGATGACACCAAATTGGGAGGAGTAGCTAATACCCTAGAGGACGGGATCAAAATTCAGAATGACCTGGATAGACTGGAGAGCTGGGCCAAAGCTAACAAAATGAAATTCAATACGGAGAAATGTAAAGTACTGCATTTAGGGCGGAAAAATGAAATGCATAAATATAGGATGGGAGAGACCTGGCTGAATGAGACTACGTGCGAAAGGGATCTAGGAGTCCTAGTAGACCACAAGTTGAACATGAGCCAACAGTGTGATGCGGCAGCTAAAAAGGCCAATGCAATTTTGGGCTGTATCAATAGAAGTATAGTGTCTAGATCAAGGGAAGTAATAGTGCCACTCTATTCTGCCTTGGTCAGACCTCACTTAGAATACTGTGTCCAGTTCTGGGCACCACAATTCAGAAAGGATATTGACAAATTGGAGTGTGTCCAGAGAAGGGCAACTAAAATGGTGAAAGGTCTGGAAACAATGCCTTATGAGGAGAGACTTAGGGAGCTGGGTATGTTTAGCCTGGAAAAAAGACGGATTAGAGGCGATATGATAACCCTGTTTAAGTATTTGAAGGGATGTCACGCTGAGGATGGAGCAGGCTTGTTTTCTGCTGCTCCAGAGACTGGAACACGGAGCAATGGGTGCAAGCTCCAGGAACAGAGATTCCACCTCAACATGAGGAGGAACTTTTTGACAGTAAGAGCTGTTCGGCAGTGGAACACACTCCCTCGGAGCGTGGTGGGGTCTCCTTCCTTGGAGGTCTTTAAACAGAGGCTGGATGGCCATCTGTCGGGGATGCTTTGATTGTGATTTCCTGCGTGGCAGGGGGGTTGGACTGGATGGCCCTCGTGGTCTCTTCCAACTCTGCAATTCTATGATTCTATGATTCTATGATTCTATGAAGTCGAGAGTCCGAGTCAAGCCAAAAATCACCGAAAAGCCAAGTAAAGGGGAAGAGCAGTATCGTAATCCAGAAATCAGTCCGAATCAGAAACAAGAAATAACGCTAGCGAGAGAGGTTCCTTCGAGCTGCAATACGCGGCGGAAAAAAAGGAACTGAGTGGATTTGGGCGGGAAGCCCTTATAAGGGACCGTTAGGATGGGCGGAGTTACCGCCAAAAATGTATCAAAGCACATTCTGCCTAGCGATACTAGAAGGTTCCATATGCTCTGCGCAGGCGCAGGAATAACCCAACTGTGTGATTCACAGAGACCACGAAGAAGATGTCAGCCTTATCTGGCATAACCAAGTGTGGAGGATGATGGGAGCCACAGTTGAACAACACTGGGAAGGTCATACATTCCTCATCCCTAATTTAAATGAATATCTTTAGTTTACACATATATTACACACACAACTCTATGCTGTTGTTTCACATTAGCACATTCACATTTTTACTAATATTTTACTAAATAAATTTATTCATAATGCATTTGCATTCCTCACAGCTTTAAAACAAGTCTGTTGTGATTTATTACTTTATAAAGTAAACTCAAAACAGATTTGAAAGTAAGAATACCTTATTTTTATGGAAGTATGCAATGAGCAGAGGTGAAAACTATAAACTTTCTTCATTTTAAAAGATAATACAAATAAAATTGATAGATGACTCCTGTAAAAGCAGGCCTTTAAAATGTAGCTGCGCTCACAGAGGCTTTTTTTGGAGTGTGCTTGTTTTGTTTTGAAATTTTATGTGTTTTAAATAATTTCAATTTTTTTGTGATATTTTAATAGTTTTAAATTGTATTGATGCATTTTAATGTATGTCTTTTGTGAGCTGCCTTGGGTTCCACTATGGGAGAAAGGCAGCATATTAAATAAATAAATAAATAAATAAATAAATATCCTGTAGCTTACAGGAGATATAGAAAGATAAGTATGCATTCTGGATTTACCCAGAGTCCTGCTTTCCCAGCTGCAGAGGAGGACAGAGGCAGAGGTGGGGATGGGCTTTTGCCACACTGTCCATCCTGCCACCATCACAGGTGCATTTGGTGAGAAGTAAGAAAGAGAGCCTTCTTGGTGGTTGCTCCCAAGTTGTGGTTGGTCCCATGGGAGGCTCACCTGGCTCCTTGTCCACTTTCTTTCTGCCAGCAGGCAAACACATTTTTAAAAATTTATTTAGGCAGGACTTTTCGTTCTTATCTTACTGTGGCCAAAGGTTTTTTTATGAAGTGTGTTATGCCTTCATTCACTCTACTATGTTTTAATGTGTTTTTAAATTGTTTTAATTTAGTGTTTTTAATAAAATTGTTAATTTTAGTTGTACTTTATTGTATAGTTTTGTAAGCCAAGTGAGTCTTATACCAAGAGAAAGGCAGGATATAAACAAAATAAATTTTCTTCCCACCATTTGAGTATCCATCCCAGGAGCACCCATGCTAATGATGTTACTTCATTGGTTGGTGGTTTTGGCACCAGGAAGGGATCCATTTTGGAGGGGGGAGTGGAGTTTGCATGCTAATCACTACCACTTCAGGATCCACTTAAGGGACCTTGGGTGTAATGGTGTAGGGGATCATCCTGGCCTCATTTCCAGATGGCACAGAGAAACACGAGAAGGTGAACATCCACGCGGATCCCATTTATTCCATTCCCAAACCTTCTACAGCAGGAAGGCAGTAAGTAGGTCTTGTGTGAGGTTCATCATTCAGCAGGCAGGTCAGCCAATACTTCTCAGCCACTGTCCTATGCAGTAAGACTCTAACAGCAGTAATCAATGAAACTGTGGTTATTTAACTCCAGTAAAACTCTGTTTGTATGTATCTTCTTGTAAGGATTTTCTTCTCATGTCCTTCTTTGTCATCACTAGACCAACAAGTACAAAGTGTTAATATGCTGAAGAAATGCCATTCATTTAATATCGCTCTTGGTAAATGTAACACATTTAACCTCATAATGTCCTCCCCCATTAAACTTATACTACTGGTTGATATATCTTCTTTTAGCTACCTAAAGCTTTCCTGTAAACAAAGTCACTTCAACTTGTTCTCAGAAATAATAAAGGGGAGGTACTAACAATTTAAAAGATATGAGGGGGCAATTGTCCTGTGCTACAGTCAACAAGTGACCCAGGAGTCAAATGGTTGTAAGACAAAACTGTAGGATATTCAATCCAGTCAAAGTCAGTCCCAGGTAATCCAGCAAGACAAATGAAGGAACAGGAGCAAAGTTGTCTGGCAGTCCTTACACCAATACTCCACAAAAACAAAGCCAACAAAGGAAAAGACACAGAGTCGTTAATCATAGCCAGTTCAAAGATCAGGAGCACAGTTCAAAGATTAAGAGCACACAAACACTGAAAGCATTGCCAGCTGCCAAGACAGAATGGGAGACTTACAGGTAGTCACCTCTAGGCCAATAGGTGCCTAATGAGTCAGTGTTTCCTATTTAACACTGAGACATTGGAACCTAGTCCTTATCTTTTCTGTGAACTTCAAAGTTAGGGGTATGTTCTTGGTGTTTGTCATGTCCTGCTGAGGAAAGGGCCTCTCACTATTTCAGCCCCCACATCCTCAGATTTGGAGAAGCACCATTATCTGGAACAATACACTCCTGGCAAATTGACTCCTCTGTGCCCAACTCTTTAGATTCCAGCGAATGAATTATGACAATAATAATATTTGAGAAACTACCTTTTGTTCGATTTTTACATGTATGTATTAAATACAGAATTGCTTAAGAAAAAAAGTGCACTAATTTTAGTTGTGCACCCATCTACTTAATTTTCAGAAATCTTTTTTATACATTTGCTTTTCTTTCCATCATTAATCCCATGAATAGATGTCATAATCAGGAACCAATTTTGTTTCCCAAGTTGCAGAAGCTACTTCTGTCTGCTTTTTGTGTATTTACAGTGATAAATTGTGTTTCACAAATATAAAAACAGCTTGACTTGTTTCCTCCAGGACACATAGAAGTACCACTTCCATGAAGCATTAAAATATTCACTTTGAAGATTCCGTAGCACTCACTGTGGGGCACAGTACAATATACTTGCCATTGCTCAAATCCCCTAAAGCTGAGCTAGCATGAATATTAAAAGGATGAATTTACTCTTTGCCCTCAATTTATATGTAAAAAAACAAATTTCTTCCATTTTATTATAGAAATGATGTAAGTACAGAATTAGCAGAATTATAGAAATCATCTCCATCTAAAGGCAACAATGAAGTCTAAATATTAGTTTCAGGAGGCAAATAAAGTGGGAATGGGTGCTGTAGGTTATATTTCAGAGGAAGGAACTGGCAAAACCACCTTTGAGTATTTGTTGCCTACAAAACCCTATGAAATTCATGGAGTTGTCATAATTTGACAGGTGACTTGAATGCACACACACGTGCACATACGCACACACACCTTTTATATACTCCTCTTAAGCATTTGGTCAATTATTTGTCTTACTTTTCTCTCCAAAGCTGTAAAGCAGAGACAGAGGAGACTAGCCCATGAGCCACTTGTGGCTCTTTGCCTGATTTCACATGGCCAAAATGAGGGAAGCAAAGAACGGGGGAAAGGAGGTACCGGAGGGGAAAATGGAAGGGGAAACCAAAATGGACAGAAGACAGAAAGCACAGGGAAGCACTCTGCAAGTCATCATTTCAGACCTCTGGCAATAGGGTGGAAAGAGGGCAGGCAAAAATGGATGGAACAAAAAAAAGGGCAGTCTTCTGCAAATGATCAGTACCAGGTAACTGCAATCCATATTTTCAGGAGCAGCTTGCTGGGTTAGGTGGAAGAGATAGTAAAGGGACTAGCAGAGAGAGAGAAAAATGGAAGAAAGCAGTGGTCCTGCCTAGTTTTTACTCCCACCTATATATTACTATCAATTGAATGCAGGCACTCAGAGGAAACAAGGGGTCCTCATTCCCGATGTAAACAAACAAAACAAATACAACACAGAATATACTGATATAGCCAAGCAAAAATTTCCCTGGAACTACCGTACTTGCTATCAGATATCACTTCTTTCAGATTTAGGATACAAGGTAAAATAGAAAGATAGCCATTCTGTTCCTTACTCTAGTTTGTTTAAAGGGCCATTGCCAACCTAGAGTTTTCCCCTACACATTCTTACAGCACCTTAGGAAAAAATAAATACGGGATGTAAGTGTAAATTTAAAAGTGTAAATATTCTGATCTGGAGAGCCAGTGTGGTGTAGTGGCTTGAGTCATAAACTATGACACTGGAGACCAGGGTTCAAACAATAACCACCTTCTGATTTGCAAATCAGATTCAGACGAAGTCACATTACAACTGCACGTTGATTTTTTGAGTCAACTGAGAGAAGTGGAAGGAAAAGCACAATAGCCTATATAGCTATAGCCTATACAACTATGCAACTGCAGGCCCTCAATTAGGTTATAAATCAACATGGCAAAAGACAGTAGGCTCCATCTGGACATTTACAAACAGCTCTGAAGCTTATGAAAAGTAAACCAATAATTTTTCCATAATTTTAGACTATGTCTACCAACAATTCTGATTTGTCATGAGAAAAGTGGACAGAAATAGGAAAAATCATTAAAAGGCACTGATAACATTCATACAAATGTGATTAGAAATAATACCCCATGTATCACGATATGTAAATAAATTTAAAAGGCCTGTCAGGCAGGTTGACAGAATATTACATTTGAAAATATTATGCATCCTAGACTCTCATCTTGCAGGCTTATTTGCATCTTCAAAGAAATGTCATGATCAGTTCAGAGATTTTATATACCACTTTTATAAATTCTAAGTCAGCTGGATGCATTCTTTCCTTAAACATGTGAACATGAGTCTTTCTCATCATCATTAGAGCCTTATTAGAGGTTCTTTACCCACATTAGTTACAGAACGAACTACTGATTTTAATATGTCTAGCCTGCTGGCTTGTGAAGACATTTAAATACAGATCAAAATAAATGTACAGTACTTCATATTCTTTAGAAGTAGATCTTTGCTTCCATTTCTACGAATATGCATTGGAATATACCTACTTCTGAACATCTTAACACAGATATTTTCAAGTTACAAAATACACAAATGTAAATGAACTGCCATCAATCAGAGTTAGGTACCTTTTGGATAGCTATTTCACTTGGTGATGGCTGCTGCATTTAATTCACATTCCTAGGAGTCATGCTAACATGACATGTTATCCCCACAAGAATCCAAAACAAAACAAAAAGGTACAGAACAAAAAAAAAAATTCTTCTCTGTGTACACACAGATTCTTGTATGCAATCAATGCATCAGAGCATTCCAAGTAAGGGATGATCTACCTGTGACTCTCTTATTTAGCTTGCCATTTCCTCACAGCCAAATTGCACAAGCTCTGGAGATCACATAATTCAACAGACCAGGGGGTAAGAGCTGGATGGCGATACAGAAGGCACCCCTCAGCCTTTCCAGGCCTCTTTTCGGTTTGGGATGCTGCCTCCAGACAATGAGTACATATGCACTGAAGAGGTAAGAGAGACATGTGGCTATTGAGCCCCAAAGAGATCTGTCCATGTGCAGGTCCAGCAGCCACATAGGGAAGGATTATGTCCTTCGTGTTTAGACTTTTCTGTGTTCCATAAATTATGTTAACATACTGTGTAGCTAAAAATACTATTTTTTATTTTAAAATAATATCCTGCAGGTAAGGTGCAGTTAAATGCTTTGTATGAAAGAAAGGCAGCTATCACTAACAAAACATTGCAAAATAACTTTTGGGCATCACTTATAATCAAAAGCCCAAACATATAGAAGATGGGTAGAATTACTGCTTCTACTTCAGATGGAGAGCTAGAGAGAAGCGACAGTGAAGTCATTCAAGCAGAATGATAACTAAACCAAACCCAGATCAAAGGAATAAAGAAGAAAGGCTGAAATGTGAAGCTGAAATATTTATTGCCTTCAAAACATCATCCCTGTCCTGTCCCTGGACACTTTAATATTGTGAAGTTGCTAGAAAGCATTCTAAGTTGTATTCATCACTGCTGGCAAATGAACCAAAAATGTAAGGAAACAACAGCTTTGTTCATTATTCAACGTTTCTGAATATAATATGGCAATTCTTGTTTAAGGTGGATGGAAGCAAACATTTAACTGAAGAACTGTTTACATTTCATTCAGTTTGTGATGTTAACATCAAAGTGACTGTATGCATCATTTTAAATACCAAACTAAACCACAAAAAAACCCTCCCCTTTAATTTTTATTAATATTAAAGCCATATTGAAAATACAGATTAATACAAAAATTATTCCACATCCTATATACTAATAGTGCACTCATTCTCTGATGGTGGATCCTTAAGTGCCCAAAATGGTAGCATTCACATACAAGAGGGAAGCATGAACAGACTTGGATAGGGTAGATCTTGGAAATGAGCAAGTCACTCATTACATTGTTCAGTCATTGGATTTTTCCAGCAATGTAGATTGACTCACTAGAAAGAAATGCCTAAGGAGAACTAAGGATGTAATTCTACACTACATTTCTTCTCAAAGGAAGCAACAAGTAATTTTAGTAATTTTTTTCCCATTGCAAGGAACTCTTTTGAAAACCACACAGTTTACAAGGAATATTCACAATTAGGGACTTATTCTGTGCAAAATTCATACATGGATGTTTTGCATAGAAAATGCAAACCACATGGAAATTTTGCCCACAATAAATCCCCAATTGAAGCATTGGTTGCACAGTAAGTAGCATTTTCTGAGCAGGAAATAATATTTCTGCACAAAACAATCGCATACAAATTTTGTGCAGAATAAGTGCCAAACTACGCACATTGAGGATGGAGCAAGCTTGTTTTTTGCTGCTCCAGAGACTGGAACACGGAGCAATGGATGCAAGCTCCAGGAACAGAGATTCCACCTCAACATTAGGAGGAACTTTTTGACAGTAAGAGCTGTTTGGCAGTGGAACACACTGCCTCGGAGCGTGGTGGAGTCTCCTTCCTTGGAGGTCTTCAAACAGAGGCTTGATTGCCATCTGTCGGGGATGCTTTGATCAAGATTTCCTGCGTGGCAGAATGGGGTTGGACTGGATGGCCCTCGTGGTCTCTTCCAATTCTACAATTCTATGATTCTACAAAGATGCTCATCAGTCCACGATTCTCCTTGTCAGGGTTCCTTAACAACTGAACACACAGGTTTTGACCATTTTTCGAATATTTTCAAATATCTTTCCATGCATACAGAGAACAAGCATTACAACTGAATAAAATGCATGACATGACTCTGTTGATAGGCAGGCAAGTCTGGTTTTTGGACCATTGCAGAAAAGTGATATAGAGAAAATTCTGGAAAGCCACAACAAAAAAATTAGCTTGAATCAACTGAAGAGATGGCACTGGAATGCAATAGGAGGAAAGAAAAAAGATTTCTTTTTAAAAGAGTCCTGGTACAAAATGGAATGGAAAGAACTTTGCTTAACCCTCAAGCAGCCATGGTCCTTAGAGAATGTCAGGCCCTGTAACACCTGTGTCCTGCCTGCATTGTGTTTCCCTTCAATTCTCCTTTGCTATTTTTTTCTGCTTGGGTGTGGCTCCCCATCCCTATGTCTTTTCTCTCACAGGGATCCAACATTTTTGTTGTTATTCAGCTAATCTGTTCAAGTCACTTCCTGGTTACCTGGGACTCCAATTCAAGAACAACAGTAATGTCTCTAGATAGAGGAATTGATATCAACACTCCCCTTAAGTATCTTTAAGAATTGCAATTTTAAGATATTTCTACTGGGACAATAAAAATACAGCCTGACATCTTTCTATGATGTTAATAGTTATGCTGTTAACCTACTAATAGTAGTATGCATTTCTACCTTTCTTGAAAGGATCATTAATATCAGATAGACATTACTTAATTTAGGTACATTGCTTTTATGCACTCTTAGTTTTTTTAAAAATCATCATGTCACATACACATTTCCCATCCAGATCTCTATCTCTTTTTGTAGACTATATAGTCTAGGCAGTTTATTTAAATAGACAGTACACATTCTTAGGCAAAGTATGCATATTATCTCTTCTAAGAACATCTCTCAATCTTCTAAGGCACATGGTACTCATAACATATTGCACTAGTACGGTAGCAATATCTATGCAATGTCCAAACTTATATTCATCTGTAAAGGATATTACACAGCTTACACAAATATTCTCATTATATTTCATTAATTCAGCATGGCTATTGGTACAGAGAGTTAAATTCTGAACTGTTATACCAACATTCTTATGCAAAACATAGTAAATACAGTTATTCCACCCATTCTAGAGATATCCTACAGTCATGCTATCTTGTCTCTTCACCAGCATGGTTTCACAGACCATGCTATTAGCTTTGTCAGGCTGCTTTCCGTGAAGAAAGGAGCTGGGCAAGCCTGGTTGGTGCCAGCCAATCACAGCTCAGGGAATATATGAAAATGGGCTTGTGGGGGAGAAATGATACTAAAACAGAGAGTAGACAAGGGAAATATCAGGGAGACAGGGAAAGAAATGCAGAGAGATAGGGGGGAAATGTCATGGAGATAGGGAAAAGCTGTACAGTTGATCCTCCACATTTGCGAGTTTCTCTTTCACATATTTGATTATGCATGAGTTTATAGGTGCTGCTTAACTAGCTGAACTGCCCCTCCCCACTCCTCATTGTCCCAATCCTCCTCTCTATCTCAGCTCTTTCCAACAATGCCACCCTCTCACTTCCTTGCCAGCCTTGCCACCATAATGCTTCATCCAGATTTTAAACCCTTTCCCCACCCCACTCTTTTCCCTCTCAATCTCCTGTTCTTCCAACACAATATCTCAGCCAAATTTTAAACCCTGTCCCCACCCACTCTTCTTCCTCTCCATTCTCCTCTCAATCTCCTCTCTTTCCAATACCACCAGCCCAACAGGGAGTGGATGGAAGATGAGTAGAGCAGGGAGGTATATGGGCTGAGAAGGGGTTTATAGCAGAGGAGTGGAGTGGGGAAAGGGTTTAAATTCTGGATGAAGCATTGTGGTGACAAGGGAGTGATGGGCTGGCACTGTTGGAAGGAGAAGAGTTTGAGAGGAGGATTGAAAGGAAGAGTGAGGTGAGGAAAGGGTTTAAAATCTGGCTGAGGCATTGTGGTGGCAAGGTTGGCAACGCAGTGATGAGCTGGTGCTGCTGGCAGGACTCTGTAGCATACACGTTGGGGGAGGGTTATGATATTCACAGTTTTCCCACTTTCACAGGGGTTCTGTGACCCTAACCCCTGCAAATGTGAAGGGCCAATTGTAACAGAATTAGGGCAGTCAGCTGAGGGAGAAACTGAATAGGGCTTGTGGAACCATGAATAATTAAATAGTTCAGGAGTTAATGTTTACTCTAATATGCATTAATACACTTCTAATTGTTTATTCTTTTTTTACAAGTGTGTCAGGCTATTCCTGTTAAGTTTTGATCAAGAGTCTGGTCACGCTTTCCACAATGTACCCACAGAACAAGGCCACTGGTTCATACAGGGATCACCTTGAGGGCCAAACACCTGATCTAGGGAGGATTGTGAGGGGGAAGGTGGCAAGGTGAGTGAGAGGAGCCCAAGGGTTTAGAACTGTGGGGTCAGCCTGGAGAGGGGATACATCATGTTTAAATTATCTCAAACAGTAATAATATTGTACCATGACAGGCAAAATATCAAAGCACACTGGCTCACAAATTTTGGCCCTCTTCCTTCAAACATAGCTAAGCATTCTACTTAGTCCCCTCCCCCTTCTCCTGGATACTCTGATGAGGTTTCTAAAAAGATCATTACTCTCTGGGTTTTGTTGCATCACCTATTCACTATAGCTCTAAGGTGTATGCTCTGTCTTAATTGCTTTTATTATCTTTTGTTTACCTTTTAACCAGCTATCTAGTACTTCAGCCTATCTTTTATTATATATTACATGTATCTTATTAAATTACAACTGCCTTATTTATTAACCAGCCTAATCAACTTCATACTAAAACTGTTCTATTCCCCACAGCTGATGCTGAAATTGGCAAAAAATATACACAAAATAAAGTATTCAGCTTATTATTGTTGTTGTTGCTGCTATCTTATCATTATCATATTTATATGCAGAGCTGTTTGGGCTGGAAGTCAACCTGAAGAAAACGGAAGTTCTTTACCAGCCTGCACCACAGGACGAACACCACCATCCCCACATTGCCGTCAGCAACTCTGTGCTTAAGTCCCTTCAGCAGTTCACCTACCTGGGAAGCATCATCTGCTCAGATGCCAGTATTGACAAAGAGATAGATCACAGATTAGCAAAGGCACATAGCGCATTTGGAAGACTTTACAAAAGAATCTGGAGTAATAAACACCTGAGGCAAAACACAAAAATCAGTGTGTATAGAGCCATTGTACTGTCTATTCTCCTTTATGGGTCTAAAACATGGGTCACCTATTGCCATCACTTACAACTCTTCGAACACTTCCATCAGCGCTGTTTATGCACAATCCTAAATATACACTGGACTGACTATGTGACAAATGTTGCCGTCCTTGAGCAAGCAGGGATCACCAGCATTGAGGCCATGATATTGAGAACACAGCAGCGCTGGGCAGGGCATGTTTCTAGGATGGAGGACCATCGCCTCCCAAAAATACTACTCTATGGTGAACTCGCCACGGGTCAGCATAAGAGGGGAGCTCCAAAAAAGCGATATAAGGACTCCCTGAAACAACACCTCAGGCTCGGTCAAATTGATCACCAACAACGGTCTGCCTGGCCTCACATCGGGGGGCATGGAGACACACTATCCACAATGCTGCAGCCTTATTTGAGAGTCCACGCCGAACAAGTCTTGAATAGAAACGACAACGCAGAAAAAATCACAACCTGGAAACATCACCCAAGGAAACCTTCTGCTGTGCTTTCTGCAACCGGACTTTCTATCTCAGATTGGCCCTTCTAGTCATCAGCGCGCTTGCAGAAAGCGCGAGATGAGTCTTCCCTGAATCTTCGTTTGCGAAGAGAAGCCAGAGAGAGAGAGAGAGAGAGAGAGATTTTTGTATTTATTATTTATATGCCACCTTTATCCCAAAAGGGATCCAAGGCGCCTCACAAAATCACTTAAAATACAAACCATTAAAAACCTCACAATATAAAAAGCCAAAATTACATAAAACACATACAAGTAAAATAAAGGGAAAATAAAAAATAACGTAAAAACACACCCCAATAAAAGTAATCCATAAGCCCAGCTATGTATTAAAAGCCTGATTGCACAAAAATTTATTTGCCTGCCAGTGAAAGGAAAGCAGGAAAAGGGCTAGCCTAGCCTCCTGTGGAACAGAGTTCCAGAGGGTGGAAGCAGCCACTGAGAATGCTCTCTCTCATGTCCTCACCAGATGAGCCTTTGATAGTGGTGGGACTGAGAGAAAGCTTTCCTCTGATGATCTTAGGACCTTGCAAGTTCATATGGGGAGATACAGTCTTTCAAATAGTCTGGAACCAAGCTGTATAGGGCTTTATAGGTCATGACCAGCACTTTGAATTGTGCCCCGAAATGAACTGGTAGCCAATGAACAAGGGAGTTATATGCTCCATATAACTGGGAGCTCATAACAATATTATTGCATAATATGCATCATCACCATCACCATCACCACCACCACCGGTAAACTGCAGTGAATTCCTTTGTAATCCTTTAGAGTTTTTAATTGTTGCACATACGGGCACCTGGATAATTAGGAGGAAATTTTTCCTCAACTTCACTCCCCATTTTCTCCTCTCTTGGCTTCTCCCCTTCTCTCCTATTCTGCTTGCCATCCATTAACATGGGCCACACACTTTTAGAAATCTGAAAAAGATGGAGCTACTAGTCTGGAGCCAAAAATGTAGCTAAACCTCCACATGGTAGCTAAACCTGCTCTCCCCATGTCTACTCAAAAGTGAATCTCATTGAACCCCTTTATAATCCTTTACCTTGTTTAATATTCCTCACACTGTGCTGGGCACTGGGATAATTAACTGGAAAGTTTTCCTTAACATCACTATTCCAAATTCGATCTGTCTTATCATCTCTCTCTGTCCCACTCTCCCCAACCCTCTCATTCAGGCTTTCATACACACCATTCTTCAGTACATCTCACATAGGGTTTTCGTAGGGGTAAAGCTTGGTGCCAAAAGATGGAACTAATTAAATTAAGACTTTGGGAAAAACCTTTCTTTTAAAAAATATCTAAAGTAAAATATCTAAAGTTCTGAGTTAAATGAGCAAAACATGTATTCTATTACTGATCTTGGCAGGTCATATTTCCTGACAAGGATTAGGGAGACAGAACATGCAGTTATTCTGAATATGCTCAAAGGCACTCAAACAAGTTCTAATTAAAAATTCTCCACCCTTCATTCATCAACTGATCTTTGTAGCCAGTCGCATATTGCTGCACCTGCAAAGATCAGTGTCCTTCCACTGAAATTAGTACCTCCTTGTTCCAGCAGGCTAATATATTTTAATTTAAGCAGGCCTTTAATTTTTAACTCATTGTATCAGATGGAGTTTTTATTTTTATTTTTTTATTCATTTCATATATATCCTGTCTTTCTCCCAGAACAGGCCCAAGGCGACTCACACTAAGGATCAGCTAAAAAGCTTTTTTCTGATTCAATTCGTACTCTATGTTAAAGATTATTTGAATAGTCTTATGTATTTTCGTCCAAAATTTATGTACCGACGGGCGGATCCACCACATATGGTTTAATGTTCCAGTTACTTTTCCACATTTCCAGCAGTTCTTCTCTTTTGTTCCGAACATTTTGTTTAGCCTTAATGGGGTTAAATACTACCTGTTGCTTATTTTAAACTAGTTCTCTTTTAGGGGCTGACATGCAGTAAACTTTTTTGTTTTCTTCCAGGCACCTTCCCATTCTTCTAATTCAATCACCTCACCAATGTCTCTTGCCCATTTGATCACTGTATCTCTAACTACTTCAGTTTCGAGTTGTCTGGAGTTAAAAAATTTATACAATCTCGCAATTTTCTTTTCTTGTCGCCCCATATTATTTTTTCTATCTCCGTTTCCTCATCCCAGAGGCCAGATTCTTCTTTATCTTTCTTAAATCTGCTGTGCATTTGTTGATAGGAGAACCAGTTGAATTTCCATCCCTCAGAGTCTAGCTCCTGTTTTGTTTTATTTCCATCTTTCTGTCCCCCTTCTTTTTACACAGTTCCTTGTATGTAATCCATTTATCCGATTTGCCCAGGTGTCCCCATCTTCCACTGAAGTTTGGTATTTTCCCATAATATTGCTTCTGTATCTTTTTCCAGGTCTGGAGCAGAGCTTTTCTTATGATATGATTGTTGAAATCTTTATGAATTGTATCTTTATCATAACCTAAGTATGCATGCCAGCCGAGCCTCAATCCCACTCCTTCTAACAGTAGCACCTTCTGATCTTTCAATTTAAACCACTCCCCTAACCATACTAAACTGCATGCTCTGTGGTAATTTTGCAGATCCGGAAAATCCAATCCTCCTCTTTCTGATCGTTCAGTTAGAGTTCCCCATTTTACTCTTGCCTTTCTTCCATTCCATATGAAATCACTCAGATCTCTTTTCCAGCTTTTAAATGGTTTATCGTTCGTATTGGTAGGTAGGTTCTGGAATAAGAACATTATCTTCGGGAGGATAGACATCTTAATACCTGCTGCCTTCCCTAATAATGAAAGATTCAATTTTGACCAAACAGTTAGTTTTCCCTTTATTATTTCCCATTTTTTTAATAATTATTTTCGTATAAGTCCAAATTTCTCATTGACAACCAAATCCCTAAATGTCTCACTTTTTTCTCCAATTTGCATTCTGATTTTGCTTTTAATATTTCTTGCTCTTTTTTAGATATATTCTTTGCCAGTATTACAGTTTTGTCTTTGTTAATCTTAAATCCGGCATATTTTCCAAATTCGGCAATAGTTTCCATTAGGCAGCTTACATTCTCTATGAGATCTTCTAACATTATAGCCAGGTCGTCCGCAAATGCTCTGACCTTGTATTCCTGATTCTTAATTTTCAGACCTTTTATCTTTTTGTCTCCTCTTATTTTGTTCATTAAAATTTCCATTACTGTTATAAATAGTAGTGGGGACAGGGGACACCCCTGTCTAGTTTCTTTCTGAATTAGGATTTCTTGGGACCTTTCTCCATTTATGATAATCGAGGCTTTTTGTTCTGTATAAATTTTTTCAATGTTAGATGTCATAAATTGGCCAAATCCCAGCTCATCTATCGTTTTAATTAGGCAGCACCAGTTAATATTATCAAACCCCTTTTCTGTGTCTGCAAAGAGTATGGCCACCTTTCGTTCGTTATTCTTTTCCAGAAATTCCAATATGTCTATTATGTTTCTGATATTTGCGAATTGTGATCTGCCTGGAAGAAATCCGCTTTGATCGTTATTTATTATTTCTTTTAATACGTCTTTTATTCTATTTGCCATCATGCTTGTATAAATCTTGTAGTCCACATTGAAGAGGGAAATCGGGCGATAATTTTTAACGTCTGTTTTATCTTTGCCTTCCTTCCATATCATCGTGATATTAGCCACTTTCCATGTATCTGGCGTCCCCTCTAAATGTACCAGATTAATCACTTCCAATAGCAGTCTTGATATTTCTTTCTCAAATGTTTCGTAGAAGACATCTGTAAACCTGTTTAAATAGAGGACCTGGCGCTTTACCTCTATTTAAACTTTGTATCACCTTAGTCATTTCTTCTATAGTGAAGGGTTTAGATAGACTCAATCTATGATCATCCGACAATAATGTAAATTTATTCTCCTTAATGTAGTTGTTCATCCTGTCTTCCCTGTCTTCTTCCTGTATTTGTTCCTTGCATAACAGAGAGTAATAGTCTATAAATTCTTTTTTTGATGTCTTCTTGAAGTGTTAGGAACTTCCTGTTTGATTTAATTTCAGTTATCGTCCTTTTTTCCTTTAACTTTTTCAATCTGTAAGAGAGCCATCTGCCCATCTTGTTGGCTTGCTCAAATGACCTTTGTTTTATTTTTTTTCAATTTTTGCCCTATCTCCTCGGTCATTGTAGCATTAATTGATCTTTTTAACAGTTCTATTTCCTTAATTATCACTTTACTTTGTGGTTTCTTTCTCAGTTCCTCTTCTTTTTCCTTTAATTTTTTTAACCTTGCCTGATTTCTATCTCTCTTTACTTTAGCATTTTCCGCTCCTTTTTGTAAAAAAACCCCTCTCATTGTAGCTTTAAATGCATCCCAAATTATCCTCATTTTTGTATCTTCCTTTCTATTTTCGTTAAAATACCAGCTAATTCTTCTTTTCTTTTTCGCACAAAATTCTCTTCCCTTAGTAGACCATCTCTTAGTCGCCAAATATATTCTCACTTCGGGAGTATCATTTTCATGTTTATGGGATTATGATCTGATATGATTTTTGGCAATATTTCCATCTCCTTTATTCTCAGAATTAGAGCTGTCGAAATCCAGAACATATCAATTCTTGACATCGTCTTATGGACCTCCGAATGAAAAGTGTATCCTTTCACCTCTTGAAAGGATACACTTTGTTGTCCAAAGATCTTTTAAATGGAACTCTTCCATTAGATCCCAATAGGTTCTCGGGAGTCTACTCTGATTCTCTTTTTGCACCAGACCGATCTCTTCCCATTTAACATGCCATTGAAATCCCCTGTAAGTATTATTTTTTCCTTTTTCCAACTTTGTCATTTCCAGGCTTAAATCCTTATAGAATCTTTCTTTTTTTGCAAAAGGACCATAGACCACTATTTCATTTATAAGATTGATCTCTACGCCAATCAGATGACCCTTGTTGTCCTTTAAAATTTGTTTTGCTTCGTATTTTTTATCAACATATATCACCACCCCCTTTTTCTTTTTTGGTGATAGAGAGGCAAATTCTTGACCCAGTTTTAAATTCTTCAGATATTTACTCTCCTTTTGTCTTATCCTGACCTCTTGGAGCCAAGTGACATCTGCTTTGTTCTTCTCTAGATAATGATATACTCTTCTCTTGATCGAGGCATTGAGGCCTTTAATGTTCCATGATGTTATATTCATTAACTTATTTTTTATATATCGTCACCCTCTTCTTCCTCTCCTTCTGCTTTATCCTTTTTCTCCTCATCTTCTTCTTCTTCTTCCTACCCATACTCATCTTCTTGTGGTAACTCTCCGTCTTCTTCTGAATTTTTGTCACTTCCTTCTCTCTGCTCAGCGTCTTCTCGTTCTCTCTTATATGTTGGTTCATTCCTTTCTACTCGTCTGCTTTTCTTTCTTCTCTTATCTTCTTTCTGTTCATCTTCATTAAGTCTTCTCAATATTTCTTTTGCCTTATCAACTGTATTTATTCTGTATCTTTTTTGTCGGTATGTAAAGGATATTCCCTCTATTCGATCCCATCTGAAACTCACACCCATTCGTGTACGTTTTTGTGTGAGTTGTTTATAATCTTGGCACTTCCTAAACACTTCTGTCGGGATGTCCTTAAATATTTGAATCTCTTTCCCCTCAATTGTCAATTTCTGTGCATAATTCATCTGAAATATTCTGTCTCTATACTTGGTTCTTGTGGAGGAGATCACGATGTCTCTCGGAAGTTTTCGTTCCTTTGCAATTGCCGAACTTGCTCTAAAAATTTTATCAACTTCTTTTTCTATACGATCTTCCATATCCTCTATGTCACTTGCTAAAGCTGGTATTACTCTCTCCTGCAAGTTTTCGTAGATCTTTTCTGGAAGGCCTCTCAATTTCAAACACTTCTCTATATATCTGATCTCTTGCAATAGATTTAACTGTTTCTCCTTCTCTAAGTCCTTCGTAATATCCACAGATTGATTTTCTAAATTTACAGTTCTATCCTTTACTCTCTCTACTTCTCTTTTGATCTCTTTCATTTCCATTGACATTTTATCTAATCTTTTCTCTATCTTTTCAAAATCATGCTTCACGTCCTTCCTAAGATTCTGTATTTCATCCTTTATCTCTCTCTTGAAAGACTTAAGTTCCTCCAAGATTTGAGTGTTAATGTCCGGTTGTTAAGACGGCATTTCCGTCGAAACCCTCCTTAGGGCTGGCACTTGAGAGGTAATATATGCTCTAGGTCTCAATCCAGAGGCCATCAATTAATACAGCAGTGGAGTTGTCTACTCGTATTCCCTAGTGTATTTATATTTGTAAATATATATGTATTTATAGTATATATATATATATATATAGTCACTACCTACTTCAATCTAAAGATTCTGCAAGTCTCAGACTTCCTTCAGATAAGATTTCCCAAAAATATCAATTTAGATGGGGGGTAATGCAGAGAATATAATAGTATTATTAATGTTTATTAGTTAGCGCTAATGACATCCACAGGGGTTACTAGCCTGTTTGCTCCCCCCCCCGTTAACCTCAACACTGGTGTTTTTTTTAACTTAATTTATTTTATTTAAATTTTGTAATGTCCCACTAATTTATTTGTTTGTAATATCCCGCTATAACACCCTTTGAACCCCTAGCAACTCAGCATCTCTGCCTCATTCAGTTCTGAGCCCTTCTAAGTCTTCCATCTATCTCTCTTCTTCGGCTCTGTTATATTGTCTCTGGCTGTAACTCCGTCATTCCTCTTTGAGTTCTCTAATCTCCCTTAACTGCTCCAACTGTTCATTAAAGTCCCTCTCCGCTCACTCAACTTTCCCCCTTCTTTGCGCCACTCCTGTCATCTCTCTCATCACGCCCCATCTGATCCTCTGTCTGCCTGTCTGATTGATCACGTTCTTCCTCCCTCTGCTTTCCTCACAGCCTCGCCCGCCTGCTCCTGTGTCGCTTTCCTCCGTCTACGCCCCCCGTCTGGCTGTTCCGCTCCGCTCTCTGTCCTCTGTTCACAGCTCAGTTTCCGTCTGTCAGATCCTGCGTCACACCACCCTCAATCTGATCAACGCTCTGTCGCTCTAATGCTCCGTCTGCCCTCCCGTCTGTATCTCCCATCCCTCGGCCACTCCGTCTCCCGTTTCACCGCTCTCCCTTCTGTTTCCGTCTCTGTCTGATCCCGCATCGCACTGCCCTGTAGCTCCCTAGTCTGTTCGTCCCTCCGATACTCCAACACTCCGTCTGACCTCCCTTCTATGTCTCCCCGTCTCTCAGCCACTCCGCCTCCACGTTTCACCACTCTCCTTCCTTCGCTCCAGATCAAATACAGTCTTGTATAATTAAACCAAGTTCATTCCATAGCTTGTATGATCCAGACCGCAAATTATATCCAATCCTGGCCCTTGCCCGGCCAGCGTTACTTTCTCTCACTTGCTCACTCGCTCCTATTCCTCCCCTATCTAAACTGAGGTTGGTTATACTGCTGCGTAGCTGATCATTCATCTAGCCACGTCGCAGCTTAAAACCAGCTTTTACCAACCTCGCTGTAGGAAGTTTGATTAATTGTTTAATTTCTATTAAAAGCTTTTATTATTGCTTCTTTTTCTCCCTTAGAGCATACCTTTTAGCTTCACTGTTTCTCTCTTTATTTAAGCTTCCCCTTGCACTAATATTCCATTGCCTTGAGATTAAACAGCCACGAAGAGAGAGAGATAAAATCTCGACTGTTCCCTTCTTCATCTCAGGGTTAAAAACCCTCTCATCAATAGCTCTGGATGAGAGATCAGTGTTGGGGGTATTTCTGAATTCTTTGAGTTATTTTTGTCCAAATTTGCAAATGTTATTCTAATTCTTGATTGAAAGTAGGGGGAAAATGAGGACTCTGTGCCCATGGGATCTAGGAGCAAAAATGGCTGCTCGGTCTGTCACCTTGATCTGGGGGCAGGAATCTCCCCTTATTCCCCCAAGACTCAATATAGACAGCTACTGCAAGCCCAAATCTTTCTTTACCTTCCCAGGGATAAAGTTGGGGTGGTCTTCTGCACAAGCCCCCCTTTTGTTGCTCCCAGATGACAGATCCCCACGGAGCCCCATTAGAGCCTGTCCTTCGTCCTCGTTCCCCCTGCTGGAAGTCGTTTTATGTATTTTAATCCACAACTTCTTTACATGTTTGCATGTCCATCACATACGATACAGCATGCCTGGTGCTTCTTGGCATTTCCAGCATTTATTTTTTTCTAAATTAGTAGCTTTCCTGGTTCTCGTTGATGTGTAATACCATCTATTGGCAATTTTAAAATAGCTTTCTGTTAGGTTTTGGCTGGCTGTGAATTTGTCTTCTTGCAATTATTTTTTTATTTTTAAAGCATCCTCATACAAGTAAAAACTGTAATGAAGCCTCAGGATACAAAATCTGTACTAGCATATCAGAATTAATGCCATTAAATATATGAAGGGAAAAACAGGAAGCCCCTGCTTTTTGATGGCTCGTTATCTGACAAATTGCTCTTTTGACACTTGCAAATTAAGGACAAGTTCCATTCATTCAAAAAGAATCCACTCTTTCAACAGTTCTTGCTGATGGAGGCTTGCTTGGGACTGACAGGTGCACACACGCGCTGCTTGCAAAGTGAGCTGAGAGAGAGGGAGGCCACCAAACCAACTGAGAGACTTTGAAATCGGCACATGGGTGAGCAGGGGAAGGCACGTGTGGATGGAAATGAAAATAGGAGACTGCACAATCCTTGATATTCCTGGCCACATAAATTATTTTGCAATTGTGTTGCCAGAAGGAAGGTGGCAGAAGCTGGACAGGGAGATGAGTTTTGAGCAAGCATGGAGAGGGCATTTTTTCAGCCACTTCAAAGCCTAAGCAAATAACTGAGAGGCAGCCAAGTTCTCCTCCAGTTCAGCCTGATAGCCAGCTGAGTTCTCCTCCAGGTCAGCAAGATTCACAGGAGGAGGAGGAGGAGAGGAGGTAAGACCACCAAGCCTCCTCCAGAAAGATGAAGCCTCTGATGGCTGGCACAAACCTTCCCCTCAGATGGAGCAAAAGGGCTTTTGCCAGGCACCTGTGGATGTGTGCAGGCAATCCCAAGCGAGCCACTGTAATTCCCTCATGTTTCCTACATGGGTTCTGCTTTTTGAACAATTCCAGTTTCTGACACTGCTGCAATCCCTAACTTGTTGAATAAGTGGGGGCTTCCTGTAGTATGTGGGAATTCATGAAATAACTGAGATTTTATGGTGCCCTCTACCTGTAATACTATTGATATTGTTAACTGTGTTTTATAGTTCATCTTGGATGAACAATTTTTGAAGAATTTTAAAAATCTAGAATTTATCTATTTTCATCAGACAACACAGCACATCATATTTGAGAGATCTGGTGTGTAAGACTGCACTTTGTAACTACCATGGCATTTATGATGGTGATGAATCTGTCATCTAGTGTAACTATCCTACTGAGGATACAGCAACGTGTGTTATGAACAAAGGAGAACAGACGGACACAAATGCAAAAGGATTTTTTTGAGCTACACTTCTCTTACTAGCATTAACAGACCTCAGGGGAAATTGGGGGGCAGGGGGAGGATCAGGTTTGAAATGGTTAATGGGATACTTTTTCTTTTAAATGGAAACTATAAAACAAGAGCTCTATATAGTTCCTATCCTCTGTTCAAACTTTACATCGTGCCCCACAGAGTGAGGGTTATGTCAGCATGTTCACTAGAACTAAAGGAATGCTTACAATATTACGGAAACTTTGACTGCTTTTGCTCTAAATGGTTTCAGATGCTCAAGAGTACTGAGTGGAGAACAGCTTTTTTCCATTGATGGAGGGCCTTAAAAGGAAAACGCTCACACATGCAGAAACACATATATGTGTTAGACTTCTCAGCCCTACATTTAATGTGAATTTTAAATCATGGAGATTAGTGCTGGTAGTAGTACAAGAAGGAGAGAAAAGGGATTAGACAGTTGTGAATCAATATATTTGTACTTTCACATATAAATCTAAACTTTGATAGCAGTGAAAAGAAGTCAATCAATGACGGACCATTCCTGACGCCTTCTCTCTACTGCTACAACAACCAATGTAGATTGGAAGAAGCAGATGATGGTACATAAATTTCCATAAAGTATTTGTACTTGCTTTGGTGTCAAATTAAAATGGCTAACTTGAACATAAAATCCTCAGTAGCTTTCTACAGTAATCTCACAAAGACTTTAAAGTCAAATACCCTGATCTAGGGTATGCAAACATACCTAATGCACACATATCTGATGGGATGCAGAACAATGTGCTAAAACAAATACTATATGTACAGTTCCTGATTCATTAAATAGTGGCACAACATGCAACAGAAGCCTGGAGGAGCAGGAGGGAGGAACAGGGGTTTGATTCAGGTAGATAGCTACCTGTTATAGCTATGTACACATGGATGGATGAGGCCACATACTTTATGATCATCTGCTTTAAGACACTGTAACAGCCTTATCACATTTATAAAATTGTACTGCCACAGACACAGTTTTGTTTCAAAGAAAAATGTGAAAAACAGGAAAATCTTAAACTCATTAAAAATAACCCTCCAAAGCAACACCTCTATTTACATACTTTTTGTTTAAGTCACTATACTATTATAAGCCATTTTGGGTCCCATGGTAGGACAAGGTGTAAACTGAATGAACGGATGAATGAATATTAAGTAATGACGGTAGGTTTTATATTTTCACACAACTCTTGACAATGACTGGACTAGAAATTTGAGTTCCACAGGAAAACAAAGCTTTGTCATTCCTCCATCTGATCACCAATCAAAGCAGAAAGGAGGCTGCTCGTGCTATGCAAGCTTTCCGCAACACTGAAGACAACTTCATTCATGACATTTCTCTCTCAGTGGGGTAGTTGCTTCACATTACAACCTCCAAAACACAAGTAATCACACCAAGAGACATGACTTCTTGAAACATGACCATATGCAGGTTTCTAGTGATTATATGATATCCAAATAGGGTCCTGCAAACGGGACCTTAGGAATGTACAAGATTTGTCTGGCATACACACACTTATCCCAGCATCTGTGTGTTTATGCACACTCACAGAATGCTTAGCCCTCTTCTAGTTCTGTATCTTGTCTGGCCTGGAGTTGTATAAGCAAACCCCATAGATGGCCTCTGGACACACTCAACATATGGCTTTATATTACACCAGAAAAGTGTTAGAGTGAAAGAACCACAATAAATAGCTGTTAAGATGCAAAGACTTGGTAAGGCAACCCTATAGACCATATCCATCATCCATATGCCCACAGAAAAAGTCACCATGTCAGGGAGCAAAATGTTTTATACATTTGCTTAGTGAGTTACATTTGTAAAGTGAGACAACTAAGTTAGATGAAGGCTTGAAACTGAAGAAAACAACATTCTATAGGAAATAAGGGGTTCTGAGGCCAAAATGTATTTTATTTATACAAATAATTGAATACAAATGTGATTATTTTTCTTTATCCTGACATGACATCTGCAGGTACCTGTCAGGTACTGAGCATGCTATAATAATAGATTAGATCTTATCATACAACACATGAGGATGTTGATGTCAGGACAACTTTAATTGAGTGCAGACTTTTTGACAGGTGACAAAGACATCTTACCTATCTAATCCTTAATACAACATATATCTCCAACTATGAAGCAAATAAGTCAGGTAAGATCTCCTGACAGTAACAACAATATGGTGGAGTTCATTTCACAATGTAATCCAATAAAAAAGCAGGTAAACCAAGCATTCACAAGCCTTAGCTGTACCACAGAAAATTTCCTAACATCACATTACTTCTAATATATTCTGTCATAAATGATTTTATAAATCTAAATCCTTACATGAAGGGTTATTTCTTCATGTATTATCACAGAGAAGAGTGTGGAATGGAAGTATTGTTCAGGTGTAATCTCAAAATGATCACAATGTTGTAGCAGCTTCAGCACAATGTGGAAAATGAAATGAAAATGCAAACATGTCTATGCATGAAACTGTCTATCAGACTCTGTACAGCATGACCTCTAAACAATGACATTATACAAAGCCTTTCATTTTAAACAAGATCTGATCAGGCATATACACTGAAAGGAAAAAAAGAGGTGTCATAAATTTCCAATGTAAACAAAAATTGATAGAATGAATTTAAAGCAGCCAGCTGGTGAGTGTTTGCACTTTGTCAGCAGCACTTCCCAAAACCTTGGAATTGGTTCTCATGACAGGTGGGGTGTTAGGGAGAGACTTATAATACAAAGATCACTGCCATCGTCATCAAACACTTAACCATGCCTTTGACAATTTAATGTGGGATTAAAAATACAATATTACCTTTCACCCATTTCATTCACCAGGTTGTAAGGTGTTAACAGAAATTAAACGAGTTGGCCCTTGAGTAACACATTTGGAGAAAACTTACAAGGCTAGTTTCAAACTAAATAATAACTTGCATTATGAGTAAACATCACTTTCAAAAAATAAATATAATATTTTATGGAGTATGCTGATGACACCCAAATATACTTCTACATGCTTTTAGTAACAGCATCAGCTAAGGGCAGTGTGTAACCTTTGAATGAATGCTGGAGGAGGTAATGGGTTGGAAAAGAAAAAAACATGTCATGGATGTTGGGACATGCAGTTGAATAGATTTATGCTGTAAAGAGCTGGAATTGCCTGCAGGTTGCAGTAGTAAGTGCAAAAAGCTTCTTGGAACTTGGAGCAAGCTTGCAAATTGTGATTAATGACCTGACAAGCACAACCTTCAGAGTTCTGAGTATGGAGCCCTGCCGTCTGCAATTTTCTTATCTGTGTTTTTCTAGAAGAATAAGCTTAGATTGGCTATTTTGTGTGTATTTTTCAGTTTTCTAGACTGTATTTTTCAGTTTTCTTTGGATTTCTGTAATGTAAGGATGTACTCTATACTATTGTAGATATTTTTATTATGCTCAATTAAAGAGAAGTAGTTTCTTAGGCAAAAGGCCTGTATCTGTCTATTTCTTTTGCCTGGAGGATAAAGACTCTGTTACAAACTTTTTGCTACCTAACCTCTTATTATGCTCAGAGGTTTACTGCGCTACCCTGACAAAACAAACTGAAGCTAAATCCAGATAAGACAGATGTGCTTACTGTCAAGGGTCGTTACTTGGGTTTGGAGGTGTGCCAACCATTCCTGAACGAGGTTACACTCCCCATGAAAGACGGCGTCTTCAGTTTGGGCCATTTTTCTGGATCTGTAGCTCCATCTGATGGAGTGTTTACTATCAGCTTTGGCTGTTAGTCCAACTGTGCCCTTTCCTACAGCTAGATCTGATTGGCATGTAGGATTTCCAGAGCCTGCAGACACTCTCTGAGGACAGCAGCAATCTGTGCCTCATCCATACAAATCTCTGTAACTACATCTGTGAGAGACCCGCCAGCCAAATATTCCATTACTACATCTATAGCAATTAAAACAGTACCCAAAGCCCCTTGCCCAATTTTTTCATATCTGTTTTTTTTTTTTTAATCACCTATGCTCACAATCGGTCATAGCCTTTCCATGATCTCTTCATCTGACATTTTAGGTTTTTTACCTGCTTATTGGCTAGTGGCACTCTCCTGAGTTACTAGATGATGCTGGGATGGGGTCTATTACTGACTGTGTATAAATTGATTTTGTATGATCTGGTCATGTGGTAATAATTGGAGGAGCCACTTCATCATCGTTGTCCTCTTCAGCTGCTGCAGAAGGCTCTGAGACCTTTGCATTGGGTGCTAGTGCTCCAGAAGAGAATCCAGCCTTTTCTGTAACAGAAAAGCTCAAATATTTCTGTTTTGCTGTGTCTTTAGAATCACAGAACTTCAGCACATCTAGTAGTCTGGGGGTTCTTTTTCTGCTCTAGCTTGGTGATATTCAAGGTCTGTAGCAGTCGAGCTCTGGTATTCCAGTGAATTCCCCAGTAACATCAAAGCCAACATGAATGGTATGATCAAAGTCTGATGGAGGAAAGATTGCAGACCTTTCTTTTTCCTTTTTCCTACTTCCTTTTTCAGTGCAAGAAGAAATAGACATGATTTTGTACCTAGGCTTCTTCTCCTCTAGCACAGGTGGCAGAGGTTTCAAGCTATGATTAATTGATAATGGATCTTTGCTGACTGAACTGAAGAAAGTGCTGGTCACCCGAACAGGTGGAGCTGGTGGCTTGTATTCAAGTTCCCTGTTACCAGACATGATACTTAATGAACTGGACATTGCACAAGCTGGCACTGGCCGAGCTTCTTTGCTACCAGCCTGAGGACCTGAGGGCAGGGTACAGCCTCCTACAATGGCAGGGAGGGCCCACTGGGTGGCCAAGGGAGTAACCGCCACAATGGCCACAGCCATGGCTAGAAGACCTAAAGATAGTGGTGCAAGTGCTGGTAACCTCAAGGTGAGACTTCTGGAATGCATTGTACATTGGGCTACCTTTGTACCGAGGCTTAGAAACATCAGATAGTCCAAAATATGCCAGCCAGATTGGTTACTGGCACAGCTAGGAGTGAACATGTAACACCAATATTAAAATCACTCTACTCGATGCTGATTAATTTCCAGGCAAAGTACAAAGTTTTGGTTGTTACATTTAAAGCTCTACATGGTTTGGATCCAAGTTATCCATGGAACTGCCTTCTCCCGTACAATTCATCCCATACACTCAGGTCCTCTGGATAATATTTACTTCAGTCGGTCCAAACAAGGCTGACAACCGGTACTCACAGGACATTTCCTTCAACTGCCCCCAATTGTAGAATGGACTGCAAGATATCCATTAGGTGGATGGACTTTCTGAGTTTAAAACAGCAGTAAAGATTAATCTTTCCTGACAGGCTTACCCATATGAATTTTAAATCAATGAATTTTAAAGCATGTATTGATTGATTTAATTTGTATTGGTTTTATATGGTCCTTTATGTGTATTATGTGTTTAAATTATTATTTTTCCATGCCTTGGTCTATAAGAAGAGATAGGTAAGAAATACAACCATCCATCCATCCATCATCACAACCATCACCACCACCACCTCATTTTCTACTGTTGTTATCACACCATAGGACAAATTTATATGAGGTTACTCTATTTTTCAAATCTGGTTTGTTTGTTTGTTTGTGTGTGTGTGTGAATAGTGCTAAGGTGGTATGTGTCTGGTGCATTCCCATTATCCTGGGTTGATTGTCTTCCTGCATGTGCACATGGTATTTGATCACAGTTGCTGGTAAGCTCTGTGAAATGACGGAGACAACTGTGGAGGGGAGATTTTTAAGAGTCCTATAGATTATGAAATATTAACTCAGGAACATCCCATTAAAAATGTGTTCTTTGCAATTTGCCAACTATCTACCAAACATTATATATATGAAACAATGAGAGTTAAAAATAAAATCAGGGAATAGTACTGTTGAAAACTGTAAGATGGCGCAATATTAGTGAAGCATTTTCCATAGTAGAATTATAAACATGCCAACTCTACAAGTTGCACAACCAATGTTTTCCAAGGCTGAAAGCAATCCCCCCATACTTCCAAATTATTATGCTTTGAAAAAAATCAATTAAACGAGTTGAAGGTTTTTTTCACCATTACCATGAAAGAGATTTTGAATAATTGAGCTAATAAATGGGAAGATAAACTATGTGCACAGATAAATGAGGAATAATAGAAAACCTATTTGTTTTATGAATTACTGTATTTTATTATATTTTGCTAAATATAAATATAGATGCTAAATAACCTGATTGTATTGTCCATAAGAAAGATTATTTATTTATTTATTTACTTATACCAAGCTCTTCAGCCACAAGATTACAGCTTGACAATGATGACATTATTTTGAGAATGGGTTCTTCATTACAACAGAATCAGCATTTTAAAACTATAAAACCACTGTTTTAAAGGGCATGGTTTGAAAAATAAACTTCATCCATATGACAAAATAATATGTAATGTTCCATCTATGACAGTAGTAAAATCTTTAAAGAGTTAGAATTAAAATGTACCCTATTATTTACAGGGATTTCTAAAATAATCAATGCTTATATTGCACAGTTGAAGAATAAATGTTAAATTTGTTTTACAGTACTGACATTTTTTGTGTTATATAGGACACTTGAAGCAATAATCCCATCTTAATGCATATATTTTGTTTTGAGTACCACTTATAAAAAAATCAGTATATGTTTGAAATGCATTGGGTAGACTTCAAAAAATAAACCAGTTCTCTACTGTGCTATTGGCTGTTTTTACTTTATTTCCTTTGGAATAGAAAGCAACTTCCATCTGTCTTTTACAGGAAGAGCCATGCTTTGTTAAAAAGTACAAAAAGGGTTTTTTTGGGTATGTCCGCAGCAAAAGGAGGAAGAAGGAAATGATAGGGCCACTACGTGGAGAAGATGGCAAAATGCTAACAGGGGACAAAGAAAAGGCAGAATTACTCAACACCTTCTTTGCCTCAGTGTTTTCAGAAAAGGAAAAGGAGGACCAACCTGAGGAGAATGGAACAGAGGACACAATAGGGGAAATCCAGCTCAAAATAAGTACAGAGGTAGTACAGGAATACCTTCTTAATCTAAATGAATTTAAATCTCCAGGACCAGATGAACTACATCCAAGAGTATTAAAAGAGCTGGCAAATATAATCTCAGAGCCATTGGCAATAATATTTGAGAATTCCTGGAGAACAGGAGAAGTCCCAGCAGTCTGGAGGAGGGCAAATGTTGTCCCCATCTTCAAAAAGGGGAAAAAAGAGGATCCCAACAATTATCGTCCAGTTAGTCTGACATCAACGCCAGGGAAGATTCTAGAGCAGATCATTAAACAGAGAGTCTGTCAACATTTAGAAGGCAATGCCATAATCACAAAAAGTCAACATGGGTTTCAGAGAAACAAGTCATGCCAGACTAATCTGATCTCTTTTTTTGATAAAGTTACCAGCTTGGTAGATGAAGGGAATGCTGTGGACATCGCATACCTTGATTTCAGTAAGGCCTTTCACAAGGTTCCCCATGACATTCTTGCAAACAAGCTTGTAAAATGTGGGCTAGACAAGTTAACTGTTCAATGGATTTGTAATTGGTTGACCGGCTGAACCCAAAGGGTGCTCAGCAGTGGCTCCTCTTCGTCTTGGAAAGATGTGACCAGTGGGGTGCCACAGGGTTCTGTCCTGGGCCCAGTGCTATTCAACATCTTTATTAATGACTTGGATGAGGGAATTAGGGGCATACTTATCAAATTTGCAGATGACACCAAATTAGGAGGAGTAGCTAATACCCTAGAGGACAGGATCAAAATTCAGAATGACCTGGATAGACTGGAGAGCTGGGCCAAAGCTAACAAAATGAAATTCAATACGGAGAAATGTAAAGTACAGTTGTCCCTTCACATTCGCTGGGGTTTGGTTCCAGGACCCCCCGTGAATACCCAAATCCGTGAATACTCAAGTCCCATTATATGCAATGGCAGAACAAAATGGTGTCCCTTATATAAGATGGCAAAATCAAGGTTTGCTATTAGGATTGTTATTTTTTAAAAAATATTTTTCAAGCCGTGAATACTCAAATCCGTGAATGTCAAATCCGTGAATGTGGAGGGACAACTGTACTGCATTTAGGGCGGAAAAATGAAATGCATAAATATAGGATGGGAGAGACCTGGCTGAATGAGACTACGTGAGAAAGGGATCTAGGAGTCCTAGTAGACCACAAATTGAACATGAGTCAACAGTGTGATGTGGCAGCTAAAAAGGCCAATGCGATTTTGGGCTGTATCAATAGAAGTATAGTGTCTAGATCAAGGGACGTAATAGTGCCGCTCTATTCTGCCTTGGTCAGACCTCACTTAGAATACTGTGTCCAGTTCTGGGCACCACAATTCAAAAAGGATATTGACAAATTGGAGCGTGTCCAGAGAAGGGCAACTAAAATGGTAAAAGGTCTGGAAACGATGCCTTATGAGGACAGACTTAGGGAGCTGGGTATGTTTAGCCTGGAAAAAAGACGGTTAAGAGGTGATATGATAGCCCTGTTTAAGTATTTGAAGGGATGTCACGCTGAGGATGGAGCAGGCTTGTTTTCTGCTGCTCCAGAGACTGGAACACGGAGCAATGGGTGCAAGCTCCAGGAACAGAGATTCCACCTCAACATGAGGAGGAACGTTTTGAAAGTAAGAGCTGTTCGGCAGTGGAACGCACTCCCTTGGAGCGTGGTGGGGTCTCCTTCCTTGGAGGTCTTTAAACAGAGGCTGGATGGCCATCTGTCGGGGATGCTTTGATCAAGCTTTCCTGAGTGGCAGGGGGGTTGGACTGGATGGCCCTCATGGTCTCTTCCAACTCTGCTTTCTACTTTCAAGTCCTACTAATTTCAAAAAAGAGTTCAGCACCTGTGCAAATATCTCCCACTAGAATTAACGGAATATAGAAGCGCTGAACTCTGGGTGGATTGTGCTCTAAGAAACTTTAAGACTTAGGTGCTGTGCATTGCTCTGAATAATAGGCTTTCTAAATCCTGTGCCTGAAAGCAACAAGCTAACCAAAACTGACATCTGCTCATTCACTAATGTGTGCAGTATGGCAGAGCCCAAAGCCATAGCACAGTAGCAGCATACACAGTTTGCATATAGAATCTCCTAAATTCAATCTCCAGTGTTCTACTCTGGGCAGTATCTGAATCTAGACTAAATCCAGACTACATATAGGAGTGCATGAAATGGACTAGAAGCTTTGGTATGAGGTTTCATATGTTTTAGTTATGCTAAAAATTGGACTTCAATCCTTATCCCTGGATCCATGCCTCTTGAAAGGGTCACACTAGTTTCTTAAGGCAAGTAGAATCATCCTTGGCAGTAGTAGCTGCAATAAACAAATAAATAAGAGCACAGCTAAAGCAGGTAAAATTTAATTATACAGTCAGCCCTTCCCATCCATCCCCCCTCACCGCAGATGGGGAAAAAACACAAACACTCAAGCCCCATATTAATCAATGGAAGTGTGCGCACATGGTCACACACTGATACACCCACATGTATATGCCACCGTTAAATAATATGGGGTGTGACCATCCACAGATGCTCCAATCCATAGATGGTTAGGCCACTGATATGGCAGGCCCATTTTACTTAGTAGTGCTGCATTGTGCAAGTGTACCTCACATATCACTGCACACATAAAAAAAAACAGTAACCCTTGACAAATAGATGGCTTAGATCAGTGGTTCTCAGTCTTTGGTCCCACAAATGTTTTGAACTTCCCTTCACACAATACTTGACCAATGGCCAAGCTGACTAAAGCTTCTGGGAGTTGAAGTCCAAAACACCTGGAAGACAAAATTTGAGAACCACTAGTTTACACAACTCTCAGATCTTAGAATCATCCACCTATATTATGGCTAACACGTCAGACCTGACAGCAGTCAGGTTATATACGACAACTGTGTCAACACTTTCTGTTAGCTTAACATACAACCCAGTAGTACTTTTTTTAAAAAAGCACTACATACAAGGAACTAGTTGTCCCTCCACATTTGCGGCTTCTCCCCACCCCCCCACAGGGAAGCATTTTGGGAGTGGAGCCAAACCCAAGGAAAGCTGAGTGACTGCCACACTTCAATCAGCATTGAAACGAGGCACTTAGTCAGCAATCCACCGCCGGTTTGCTCGCTGAGCGCCCCACTTTACTCAACTTTCACCCCTCACAGGAAAGGGGTGAAAGCCAGTTGAAGCGAGGTATTCACTCACCAAACTCCTTCGGTTTGCTGGCTAAGCGCCCCACTTCGCTCAGCTTTTCCCCCTTTCCTGTGAGGGGTGAAAGCTGAGTAAAGTGGGGCGCTCAGCCACCAAACCAGCGGTGGATTGGTGAGTGAGTGCCTCACTTCAATTGGTTTTCGCCCCTTACACGAAAGGGGCAAAAGCTGAGTGAAGTGGGGCCCTTAGCCAGCAAACTGAAGCGGTTTGCCAAGTGAATGCCTTGCTTCAACCAGCGTTCACCCCTTCTGTGTGAGGGACGAAAGCAAGTTGAAGCGAGGCGCTCACTCACCAAACTGCCGCCGGTTTGGTGGCTGAGCATCCCTCTTTACTCAGCTTTCCCCCTCACACGAAAGGGGGAAAAGCCGAGTGAAGTGAGGCGCTCAGCCTCCTCGCCGCCCGCCCGCCATCCCTCGCCCTTCCCAAAGTGGCAATGGGGCTTTTCGAGCCCTGTTGCGGCTTTGGGAGGGTGGTGGTGGTGGCTGAGAAGTGGCTACGAGGCTTCAAAAGCACCGTAGCCACTTTGGGAGGACAGGGGGGTTGCGGGTGAGCATTGGGGAGGCTATTTTTATTCATGTTTTTTTCACATTTGTGGGGGTCTCGCGCCCCTAACCCCCACAAATATGGAAGGACAACTATATTAGCAATCTCCATCCCAGTATTCATTAGGACCAGATGTGCTTAAAGATTTTAGAAGTATATTCAACACCTTAAGAACACATATTTGGTCCATGTTTTGTTTACTGAGAAGCAACATACATGTTGAATTGCTTTAGTTACTGAATATTCTATAACATGACTTTCATTAGGATTAATTTTTTTCCATTTCATCTAGTCCCCACCCCTTATCATATACATACATTTAAACCTATTTTGAAGAATTGGATGCATAACACTTAGCTGATAGCTTGCCACATAAATAGCAATGCAATTTTCACTCACTGCCTTTTTCTGTATTCATTACAAATAAGATTACATCCAGCAAGGTTTAGCCTAATAAGTGATCTGTCCCACATAACATGCTGTTACCATTCAACTAATATATAGTGATCAGAAAGAAACAACTCCATGCCTTAAGCAATTATATAGGCATTATGTCTTCAGTCATGGTGTGTAAACATTTTAAATTACCTTCTTAAAAAATCCACCAATATCTTATATTAAAGCCATTTCCTCTAAGGAAAACATGTTAGTGATTCGTGTACCAGCATGACATAAATCAGCATTGGCAGGAAATCTGCAGCAATTACAAGCAAGCAAAGAGAGAAGGCTATTTTTAATTTATTTTCAGTGAAAGTTTAATGGTTTTGTAGATGCATTCAAATGAAGCTAAGCATTATTTGAACAGTACTATTTGTTTTGGAATGTCTGCCTATCACTATTCCACATTATGAATTCCCTTATATTGGAAACCAACCAACTGATGCTCTCAAATTAAAAAAAGATCACCAAAGAAGGCACTAGTTTCCTTTCCATGCTTAAGATACAATCATGTAGCTATTCTGGAATGAGAGTGTATGCAGATCAAAGAATTCACTGAGAAACTACTGACACATCTATTCTTGTCTGAGCTGCCGCTATTAAAACATAGGCCCCATCTATATGAGCCCCCCCCCAATGGATTACTCCGCAGTAATGTCAAACCGAAGCAGCTGTGATTTGTCTTAATTTTTTTTGCCCCCCATAAGCTTCACAAATGGGACCGTGGCAGTGGTGGCACAGAGGCACCTGCGGGGAGGGGGAAGAGGAGGAGAGAGCCATCTACTACTCTACTACTTTGATAAGCAGATGGGTTCACATTTTTAATGATAAGCTAACAATAACGTAGTGGGACATATGTCAACTAAGATTTTTGAAGAAAATTGATAAATAATGTTGAGCATAATTTGTATTTTGTATACTATGTGCTAACGCTCTGATAGCCTTGTAGCTGAAGAGCGGGGTATGAATAAATAAATAAATAAATAAATAAACATAAATAAATAAATAAATCGCCACACTATTGTCTCCTACATAAACTTTTGGCTTAGAGAAAATAAGCACCATACTTGGGAGAAACAAACCATTAACAATGGTGCATTAGAGTTACTTACTGTGATGGACAGCTAAGTGAAAAAATGGAAACAGTGCGCTTCAGGAACCAATCCTAGGAGAGGAGGCCAAAAGGGGCGGAGCTTCTAGACAATTAAGAGAAAGTGTGAAGAGGAAAATAGCAGTTTTAGTTGAGCTGTTGAGAATGTGAAGTCACAGAGAGAGGCTTGAAGCAGGGATGTGAGAAAGACTGGGTGATAGCAAAGAAGCTTTAAGCGAAGAGGCTTAAAGGGAATTTATGTGCAGGGGAAATGAATTATTAACTCAGTTATATTTCTATTACTCACCAATAAATCATTTGTTATGTTAATTCTTACATGCCATCTGGTTATGAGTAACTTCTCTGACAATTAGTTCACAACCATTAAGGAACATCCACAACTAACTAAACGTGTTATCCATCTGTGGGAGACGTAGTTTGGTTGTGACATGGTTGGATGTCCCAAATTTGGTGGCAGCAGAGGGATAGAAAGGCCACTGAATCACAGAGTGAGGGAGAGGAAGGGCTGGCATCACACTTACATTTCAGACTTACAGCAGACTTATAGCATGAAGTTAATGTACACATATACAATTCTCTCTCTTTCAATCTCCCTAATTTAAAAACAGACAGAACTTCCGACAAGTTTGTTGCAAATCAAAGAAGGATACTCTCTCTCTCTCTCTCTCTCTCTCTCCCCTATATATATATGTGTGTGTCTGTGTACAAGAGAGAGACAGAGACAGAGAGACACAGATATTTTAAAATGTTTGAATGCAGATGTATAGGAGCCATCTCTACCATGTGGGAAGAACAAAGATATTTCTATGTACAGTTGTCTCTTCATATTCGCTGGGGTTTGGTTCCAGGACCCCCCGTGGATACCAATATTCGTGAATACTCAAGTCCTATTATATGCAATGGCATAGCAAAATAGTGTCCCTTATATAAGATGGCAAAATCATGGTTTGCTTTTTGGATTACCGTATTATTTTTTAAAGAATATTTTCAAGCTGTGAATACCTAACTCTGTGGATAGCAAATCCATGGATACTGAATCCGTGGATACAGAGGGACAACTGTATATGCAATCTCAATCAGGAAGCTTGAGTAACCAGTGGCCAAACATTTTGACTCACAACACCACAGCAAAAACAATGTGGTAAAAGACTTTGCAAATTTTCCTGTACTGTTTCAAAAACCACGAGGGAGGTGCGCATTCCTGCTCATTTGGACTACTGAACGACAGGAAATTCAAAGGGAAGGAGAAAGCTGATTAGCTGGGCAAGAGCAGGAGTGGGGCCTCCTAGCAGGGCAAGCACCCACTGTTGCCATGTTGGATTTTTGCCTTAGCGATCGCCCACCAAGGCGATAAAATAATATGAATATTTTATGTTTTGCTTTCCTATAAAATTAGAAAATCAGTCTACCACACCGGCGCACCTTGAGAAAACTTTTTTTTTTTAAGAACTGGTGGCAGTGAAGAACTAATGCGAGTAAATCACTCGTGGCCTGCATCAGGAATGTGAGGCTTATGGGGGCTTCTGAGGCCAGAAAAACCATTTAGAAATCTTGCAGCTGCTGTGAGATGCCAATATTATGAGGTACTATAGATTTTTCCCCCTCATGTAGATGGGCCCTAAATGAAAAATTTGATCTCCTCCAACTTTTGTAAATGCATTCAGAATTTTCTAGTTCAGTTGCATGGTATGTCCTTGAAGGCTATCTCACTCCTTCTTCTCCCATTTCCTTTCCCCTGATGAGCTGCAAACATAAAAAAAAATCTACAGCCTAATTCATATTTTTCTTTTCTGTCCAGCAAATGGAATGAGATTCTCAGCTCCAGAAATTTCTGCAGTTACATTTCATATCAGTATATATAGACTTTGAGTAGTATACAAAGATTAGAATGATACATATTATGATGCATTATCTCTCTCTGGCTTTTCTTCGCAAATGAAGATTCAGGAAGGACTCATCCCACGCTTTCTGCAAGCTGGTTGATGACTAAAAAGGCCAATCCGAGATAGACAAGTCCGGTTGCAGAAGGCACAGCAGAAGGTTTCCTTGGGGGATGTTTCCAGGTTGTGATTCTTTCTGCATTGTTGTTTCTCTTCAAGACTTGTCTGGCGTGACAAGTCTTGAAGAGAACTTCTCAAATAAGGCTGCAGCATTGTTGATAGTGTGTCTCCATGCCTCCTGATGTGAGGCCAGGGGGGACCATTGTTGGTAGTCAATTTGGCCGAGCCTGAGATGTTGTTTCAGGGAGTCTTTGTATCGCTTTTTTTGGAACGCCCCTCTTACGCTGACCTGTGGTGAGTTCACCGTAGAATACAATTTTGGGGAGGCGATGGTCCTCCATCCTAGAAACATGCCCTGCCCAGCGCAGCTGTGTTCTCAATATCATGGCCTCAATGCTGGTGATCCCTGCTTGCTCAAGGACAGCAACATTCGTCACATAGTCAGTCCAGTGTATATTTAGGATTCTGCATAAACAGCGCTGATGGAAGTGTTTGAGGAGTCGTAAGTGGTGACGATAGGTGACCCATGTTTCAGACCCAGAAAGGAGAATAGACAGTACAATGGCTCTATACACACTGATTTTTGTGTTTTGCCTCAGGTGTTTATTACTCCAGAATCTTTTGTAAAGTCTTCCAAATGCGCTATGTGCCTTTGTTAATCTGTGATCGATCTCTTTGTCAATCTTGGCATCTGAGCAGATGATGCTTCCCAGGTAGGTGAACTGTTGAATGGACTTAAGCACAGATTTGCCGACGGCAATGTGGGGATGGTGGTGTTCGTCCTGTGGTGCAGGCTGGTAAAGAACTTTCGTTTTCTTCAGGTTGACTTCCAGCCAAACAGCTCTGCAGCTGTTGCAAAGCAGGATGTTAGGTGCTGCAGAGCTCCTTTTTCTGGGCAACAAGGGCAGCATCATCAGCGAAGAGCAGCTCACGGACTAGATGGTTTATAGTCTTAGTGCGAGCTCTCAGACGGCTTAAGTTAAAGAAGCTACCATCAGTATGGTAACGTATATAGATGCTGTCGTCTTCTTCGAGTTCTGCCACAGGCCTTTGGAGCATCATGCTGAAGAAGATTGTAAATAAAGTTGGCGCAAGAACACAACCTTGCTTCACTCCATTAGTTATTAGAAAGGGCTCTGAAAGAGCATCGCCATATCTGACTTGACCGCGCTGGCCCTCGTGTAGCAAGATAATCATTTTAAGGAATTTGGGGGGACACCCTAGTCTTTCCAGGATCTGCCACAGACCTTTCCTACTCACAGTGTCGAAGGCTTTTCTGAGGTCTACAAATGTTACATAGAGACCCTTGTTCTGCTCTCTACATTTCTCTTGCAGTTGCCTAAAGGCAAATACCATATCTGTAGTACTCCTATTGGCTCCGAAGCCACACTGGCTTTCAGGAAGAAGTTCTTCTGCAATGGCAGGAACTAATCTCTTCAGGAGTATCCTTGCAAAGATTTTTCTAGCAATAGAGAGCAGTGTTATGACTCGGTAGTTTGAGCAATCGGATTTTGCTCCTTTTTTCTTTTACAGGATGATGATGACTGCATCTCGGAGATCTGATGGTAGTTCCCCCTTTTCCCAGCAATTCACAAGGAGTTCGTGGAATTTATCATGGAGTACATGACCTCTGTGTTTCCAAACTTCAGGTGGGATTCCATCAATCCCAGCTGCCTTGCTGTTTTTCAACTGCTGTATGGCCTTAAGAGTCTCTTCCAAAGTGGGAGCTATGTCCAATTCATTTTTCATCGGTTTTTGTATCATATGTTGGATAGCTGAGCCTTGGACTACTCGGATGGCACTAAAGAGACTTTGAAAGTGTTCAGCCCATCAATTCAGGATGGAGGCTTTATCAGTAATTAATGTTTGACCATCTGTACTGTATAAGGAGCTTTGAACCTGATAAGTAGGTCCAAGCACTGCCTTAAGAGCTTCATAAAACCCTCTAGAATCCCCCAGATCTGCACAGCGTTGTGTCTTTTCTGCTATATTGATCCACCACTTGTTCTGCATGTCTAGGAGTTTTTGTTGAACTTTACTACATGTGAGATGGAAAGCTGCTTTTCTTACATGGCAACTTGGCTGGGTGAGGTATACCTGGTGAGCAATTCTCTTCTATTCCAAAAGCTCCTGGATCTCTTGGTTGTTTTATCAAACCAGTCTTGATTTTTCTTGTGGGAGAACCCAAGGGATTCTTCCGCAGACTGGAGGATACTGGTTTTGATATTTTGCCAAAGTACTGTAGGAGAAGGATCTGTAGGATGGTCTTCAAGTTTTGTTTGCAGGTTTGCCTGGAAGTTGTCTCTTGTGGTAGCTTGTTGAAGATTGTTGACTTGGAGTCTCTTCTTTATGATGACAGGCCTCTTAGGTTTGAACTTAAGATGAAGATTTAGTTTACATCTGATGAGGCGATGATATGTCTGGCATTCTGCACTGGGCATCACTCGAGTATGATGGACATCGTGAATGTTTCTCTGGCGGACTAGAACATAGTCAATGAGGTGCCGATGTTTGGATCGGGGATGCATCCAGGTTGTCTTCAAGCTAACTTTCTGCTGTAAGATAGTGTTTGTAATAGTCAGTTGTTGTTCTGCACAGAACTCTAGCAGGAGTCGTCTGTTATCACTGCACTTTCCAACACCATGCTTGCCTAGGACACCTTTCCAGGCTTCGGAGTTCTTTCCTACTCTGGCATTGATGTCACCAAGGATAATAATTTCATCTTCTGCAGGGACTTTTTGTATGAGGTGGCGTAGGTCTGTGTAGAATTTGTCTTTCTCTACAGGGCCGGCTTGCATAGTTGGGGCATATATACTAAAGAGAACAACATGTGGGAGGCGTAAGGAAATAATGCAATCAGAGTGTCCTGTTGGAAGGTTTCGAGTTTGGAGGCAATGCAGTTTTAATCATGAAGCCTACTCCTGAAAGATGTTTTTCGGTTTTGGGTTTGCCAGACCAGGAATGTGTGTAGCCGGCACCGTGTTCTTTAAGGCTGTCTTCCTCATGGAGACGAATTTCACTAAGAGCAGTGATGTCAATATTAAGCAGTGATAGTTCATGGGCTATTAGAGCAGAACGACGCTCAGTCCATCCACTATCTGCAGAGTCTCGCATGGTTCTGATGTTCCAGCATGCAAGCATCAGTTTATTTACACCTTTGGAGTTGTGCGCCTTTGTTTCTTTGCCTTGGTTTGACCGCATCAGAAGATTCCTGTTGGCCGCAGCTAGCCAACCAGATGCATTATGTATGCATGTATGTATTATATAATTATGCGTTGCCCTTTTGATTTTAAATTCATATTTATACTTATTTTGTGTTTTTATGTAGGCCGTGAAAAAGTCCACTGAAATATATAGGCTGAAATGCATTGCACTTCTTCCAAATAAAAAACAGGCATACACTGAGCACTTGGACATGTGTCTCCCTTTTTTCCTTGTGGGTTCCATTTAATTCAATGACATTTACATCAGAGTAGATCTTCACAAAATTATTCTGCAAATTCAGTGAAGTGTTAGTACCGAGGAATTGCTTTTATAACATTTTTTAACCTATGGTACATTTTTTTATTTCAGTAGCTGTTATATTTATAAAAACATCCACACAGTCCTTGTCTTGCAAAACAGTAGACTTAAGGCAGATTTGGATTTTATTTTTCTTGTCTAGGATAAAAATCTTATTTTCAATAAAAATATGTTCTCTTAGTCTTTTCCAAGATTGCAAAGAACAAGAAATTTGTGAATATTTGAGCTACATAGCATAAATATATGATATACAGTATAATCATGTTTATGCTGGGGTTTCTGCACCAGCATCCACAGTAAGAAACATGTCTCACTGTCCTACAATACTGTTTACAACCTTTGTAAAAATAATCAGTATTACACAGTCAGGGCCGGTTTAACCTGTCTGCCAAATCAGCATTGGCAGGGGGCCCCGAGGTCAAGAGAGGGCCCCGTGTTGGCCTCCTTAATCTGACAAAGGAACAGCCAGGAGACAGCCGGGAGGAGCCCCCTCTTACCCTCCTCCTCCGAAAACCTCCTGCTGGCTTTTTAAAAAAAACAAACAAAACAGCCTCCCCAAAACTAAAGAGAAAGAGAAAGAGAAAGAAACAGCAGCCCTCCGTGGCAGAAGCTGGAGGGAGAGGCACATCGGAGAGGGTGAGTGTGTGTGTGTGTGTGTGAGAGAGGGAATTTGAGGGTTGTCTCCCACAGAAAGGGCTTCTTTCTTTCTTTCTTGCCTATGTGCCTTCAAGTCATATGGGGGCCCCAAAGTAAAGCATTGCAGGGGGCCCCAAAATTCCTTAAACCAGCCCTGTACACAGTATATTTTCTTGAATCATTACTTCTTTGACTCTGGTCTGACAATAAAAACAATATTCCCATATAACCTTGGGAAATGACAGACAATTGCTTTTTTAAAAAAAAAATACTGTGTAGCCTCTGTAGCATGTAACCACATGTTTAAGCCCCATTTTATTATCTCAGCAATTCTCTAGATTTCCAGAGTGAAAGAGGCATGAGAAACTGTTTCTTTAGTGTGTACTTGGTTATCCAATGCACACATAGCCAATTAAATGTAATAATTTCTCTGGATCAGTGGGAGTGATTCTCCCATTTGCTGCTACTGTGGCACCAGCCCCAAACTAACAGCATAAGTGATTTGCTCACTGTAGAAACATAATGGAGGGGGGGGGAAAGGAATGTTACAACTGCTGTTTCCTTCATCCCAGAATTCAGTAGAATCGTCTAATTTATCAGACCAGATCACAGACAAAGTATGTGATGTCAGTTTACCCTTGAATTAATCTGTGTATTTTTTTTTTCATTTTAAGAGTCTCTGTGACTCCTTTAAGGAGATTTAACTACTCTTTCAGCTCATAAAACAAAAAAAGAAAAAGAAAAAAAAATTAAAAACAAACTTTAAACATGTTTTCAAAGTGCTGTAGCACATAGCAAAGACAGAGGGATGTAAAAATCTCAGAAATAACTAGCTACAGCAACAAACCACTGATATTCCTTCCTCCAGTAACTAAAGAGTAACTGTCAGTATCAGTCCCAGATGTGATCTTTTCCTGCCAAGTTCAGTTTTACTGTGTAACTTTGTAGCTAATTGTGTTTGCATTTCACTGTGCTTGTAAATGACTGTGTAGCCTAACTGTACAAGGGAGTACAGTTGCCCCTCCACATTCGCGAACTCAGCATTCGTGGTTTTAATTATTCGCGGTTTTGGGAGGGCCCCAAAACCGCCCGTGAAGGATGGGGGGAGGCCTTCACGGAGCCTTGGAAGGCTCCGTGAAGGCCTGGGGAGGGTGGGGGGAGGCTGCGGAAGCCTTCATGGAGCCTTCACGGAGCCTTCAAAGGCTCCGTGAAGGCCCCGGGGAGGGTGGGGGGAGGGCAATCTATATTCGCGGTTTTTTGACATTCGCGGGGGTCCGTGGAACCTAACCCCCGCGAATGTCAAGGGACAACTGTACATGGTCTATGTCAGGAATAGTTTGATAAGCACTGCAGCTGGGTCTTAGCTCTGGGGAAAAGTAGCAGAATGATGGTACTATGAGAAAAGGGAGAGGGGATTATGGTTAGCCAATGGCTATGTACCTGCCAGATTTGGTAGACTGGAATATACCTCTAATGTACTATTTGTCAGTTAAATTTCATTCTCAGCAATGACACTGTAGAGTTCGCTTTCTGGATTACTGTGCCAATAAAGTTTTCTGTTTTTAAACTCTGAAACTGCTAGTCACTGAGTCTGGGAATGCTAGTACATGACAGTAACTAGCTTACAAGACCTAAAAACACTAAAGGCATCAGATTCTGTCTGATCTTGGAAGCTAAGCAAGATCAGCCCTGGTTAGTACTTGGATGGGAGACTGCCAACAAATATCAGGTGCTGTGGACTATATTTCAGAGGAAAGAATGGTTCTTTAGCTTTTCTGAGTATGAATTTTCTATCACATGTCATTGGTTTCTCAATTATAAGATTTCCCTACAATAGTCCTTCAGGGTCTTAAAAGGATTGCTTCTTCTCCCTGATTCCATTTTTATCGTGTTCACTCATCAAGATATATTGTTATGGGAAGAGGGGGAAATCTGAAGAGTAAAAAAAGAAGAATAAGAAATAGTGTCTTTTCCTTTTCTGTCTACAGAAAAAGTCCCTGTATAGTGTAGGGAAGTGAAAGGTTTTCATCTTGCAATGTGCACTACACTCTCTAAATTCTGAAACGCTGCACTGCTATGTTATAAGAAGATTGTGAACCACAGATAGGCAGAAAAGTAGTAACACTGCAATTTTAGATTTAAATAATTTGCTTTTTACATAAATTTTCTCCTAGTAGAACATGCCATTTAGCATCAGCACCACTTCCCTGGAAAATGAAGCAGGTGACTAAACAGTAGGAAGAACTTCATCATGGTAAGAACTGTCTGACAGTGGAAAAGATAGTGCAAGTGGTAGACTCTGTTGGAGACTTTTAAACAGAGGTTGGATGGTCACCTCTCAGAGTACTTTAGTGGTGGATTCTTGCACTGGTAGGGGGTTGGACTAGAAAGTTCTTGGGATAACTTCCAATTCTATGACTATGTCACTGTGCTATTGCCATTTACAATAAGAAAATTATGGCACATGACCAAACATCTTTTGTTTCTCTTTGTATACAGATGCCCTTCAAAAACAGAAACAGGGTTCCTTTTTCTGAGAGCTGAACTCATCTTGTAGCAAGGCTCAAGTAAAAAGTTTCCCCCATTTTTCTACACCTGAAATCTGTAGCTCTGTCAGATACAGGAAATACCAATACCAATGAGAAAAGACTTACTGCCTAGCCTAATTCATTTTGTGATAGTTCCTCTTAAAAGCTCATAAATCCCAATACTTGCATGAAGTTTCGATAGTTTTCTTCCTAGTGACAGCCATATTCGTTGGAAGGTTTTAAATTTTACCTCTTCTCATAAACACACTTGCACCAAACCTAATCTCTACATTCAATCTCTACAATAAGGAACTCAGTATAAGCATGTTTCTAGTCTCCGCATTGCACTTGGATTCTCAAAAGGAGACTATTGCCAAAAATGCCCTCATCCATCTTAAGCTGGTATGCTAATTGCATCAATTCCCGACAAGATTGGACATTGCCACAGTGACACACCTTAATTACATCTAAAGTAGTTTATTATATGGGATTAACCTTGAAGAGTCTTTAGAAATTGCAACTGGTACAGAATGAAGCAGCAAGGAACCTGGTGGTGCTTACTTACAAGATCTCACTACACTCATCTTGCAAGGCCTTCACCAGTTTATTTTCCAGCACAATTCAAATTATTGGTGATTGCCTTCAAAGCCACAAGTGAGTTAGGTCCCAGAGTTTCTCCTCCTCAGGCAGACAAAGGAACAGCTTACTAGCTTATCCAACATTCAATAATTTCTATGTTAACCAAACTACTTTTATTTGACTCTTAGAACAAAGATGTTGCATTTCTTCTTTCATTTTTTAACAGACTAAAACATCATTAGCAAACTTGCAAGCATAGAAAAAAACACCATGCAAAACCTTACACAAACCTCCAGTGGACAAATCTATGCCGTCTAGATACATAAGTGATTCCAGCCTCAGCAAAACTGAAACATAATCTTCCTCAGAGACACTTCGATAAACAACAAACACCTCATTAAACATTTGACTTACCTCAGAATATCTTCCAGTGTTCGTATTCTCTTATGAGAATCCATTTTTTCTTTATCCAAGTCATTCTGCAATCCATGAATCTAACATTTAAAGGGGGAGGAACAGTATTACCTACATTTTAGGAACAACTAACCAGAAGACCTGTAACATGGCTACTGTAATTCTGACTTTGTGACTTCTAGTTAGCCTGTTATAAAGCAATCTATGTGGAGATGCCTTTAAAGACTGCTCAGAAAAGTCAGCTATTACAGAATGCAGTAGCCAGCCTGCTAACAAATGCAGAGAAATGTTGTTGTTGTTGTTGACATATCTTCACTGTCTGTCTGTCTGTTTTCAGTGCTAGAAAGTTGGTCTTGCTAGTCCAGAGTACCTTAGGCTCATGTCTCCTCTCACATGTACCCATCCTTGGAACCTGAAATGTTTTGATTGGCCATTGCTCTGAAGTTCATCTCATAGATAAGATAAATAGCCTTTTAAGTAACAACTCTAGTGTTCTTAAGTTATCTTCCCTATCTCTGAGGTTCCCCTTGTTGTAAACTTTCACTGCCGCTGTTTTAATGTTGATTATTTTGATTTTGGTTAATATCACAGTCTATTGTTTTGCATTTGACTGTAGTTTCTCCCTTTTGTGAACTATGAAATTTTGGATATACACATTATTTTAAAATTAATAAAAAATTTAAAATAATTTGCCATTTCAACATTGGTGTGTAGCAGTCTACTAAAACATATAATCACATTCCTATATCTGCAATACAAAGCAGCAATTTATATGCAAGCACAATAAAAAATCATGAACACTCAAGAGCTCTGCTTGCTGTTTTTACTATACCCATTCTCCTTACTGAGTTGACAAGCCACTTCCAAAATGCAACACTTGTTTTTTCAACAGTGAAAAAAGCTACAACAAGAACAATACTGAAAGTTTAGTCTGCATACGTACACCATATATTTGGATTACAGCAGATAAATTTAAGACCAGGCATAGCAACTGTTTAGCCACCCAGGTGTTGTTGGATTGCAATTTCCAGCAGTTCTAGCCATTTTAGCCAAGTGAGGAATGCTGGGAGTTGCTGGTCAACAACATCTGAAGGGGCCACACAATTCCCACCCTTGATTTAGACAATCACTTACTAAGGATATGGCAAACTGTGCCTAGTGTCTATGACAGCATTTCCCCTATCTCTAAAGGGCAATGCTAAATGTTAACATCATCAGAAGGAAGGGTACTATGGCTGACATAAGAAGCTATCTTATACTGAGTTAGACTGCTGTTTCATGTAGTCCAGTATTTTCAGTTTTGACTATCAGCGGCTCTCCAATGACTTAAACAGAGATCTCTCTCATCATCTGCCATGTTTAATTAGAAATACAAGAGATTTAAACCAGGTCCTTCTTCATCCCAAGTATGTGCTGAACAATCACACTATGGACCCTCACAAACCACAGGATGCTGTGAGGAGTCTGAGTGTGACTCATTGTTCTTTTTTCCCTTAAAGTCAAAAAAAGACATCTTTTTTCCCTTAAAGTCAACATTAAGGTGATGCACAACACATTATTGATTTAAAACAGTAATCATGAGATTGGAATGAGTAAATATATCAGATAGTGTCCATATGGCTTTCACACTGCCAGCTGCATAAAGCTTTCTTTTGCGTACCTTCCTTACCTGAAGGAGTTGAATGAGGTTTCCCAGATAAAGTCTAAACCAACTAGAAAAAGCTGCTTTGATTATTGTCAAGTTTGGTTGAGGAAGTATTAAAAGCATGGCAAAACTGGAGTCTTACACACAATATACATTTTTAATTTTCCCCACCCAGGTAGGAAGAAAACATAATGGTGATTTAATTACCGTCTGGTGACCTCAAGAAGAAACAAGAGAAACAGAACAGCAGCTGAGATTCAACTCTACATACGAGGTCTGTCTATTAAATAATGAGACTGATACAATAACCCATCTTTATAATTTTCCCAATTCTAATGCTTGTTCCCTTCAATATACTCCCCATTCACACTCACACACCAATGCAGTCTTGTTCTCCACTGGTTGAAGATGTGGAGCAGATCAGTTTCTGTCAGCTGTTTCAACACATCTACTGTTTTCTTCCTTACTGCATCATTTAACTTAAAACGTGTTCCTTTAAGCACCAATTTCACTTTAGGGAAAGAAAAAAGTCGCATGGTGCCAAATCTGGTGAATATGGAGGATGTTCAAGTATAGTAATGTGTTTATTCGCCAAAAACTGCTTCATAGAAAGTGCGGTGTGAGCAGGTGCATTGTCTTGATGAAGAATGAAACCATTTTTCCACAGTTCTGGCCTCCTCACCCCCAACTCTTTTCTCTTAGCTTTGTCCAAACTTCCTTATAATAATGCTGGTTCACTGTTCTGCCTTCTGGACCCATTCTGCCAAAATTAAGCCCTTGATGTCACAAAAAAACAATGAGCATGGCTTTGAATGTGGACTTGCTTTGACATGTTGTTTTTTAACTTCTTGGTAATGATGGTGTTTTCCAGTGCACTGCCTGTCATTTTATCTCAGGATCATACTGGAAGATCCAGGTTTCATCACAAGTGATGATTTTTTTTGAAAAAGGGTTTGGTCCACCTCAAGTTGCTGCAGAATGTCAGCGCAAATTTCTTTGCAGCACTCTTTTTGCTCTTGTGTGAGAATCCCAGGGACCATCTTGGCACAAACTTCTCATGTTGAGATTCTCATGCAAAATTTTCCAACCAGTGTCTTTGTCAAAGTTCATGGCTTCAGCTATCATTTGGACACTGAGTTGGCAGTCTCCTTGAAAAATCCGGCTTATTTTTTCCACAATTTCTTCGGTTTTTGAAGTGGAAGGTCACCCAGGGCATTCATCATCTTCTACATTCTCATCCTTCTCTGAATCTTTTGTGCCACTCAAACACACGTGAACGAGACATGCAGTCTTCCCCGTAGGCCTCAGTAAGCATTTGAAAAGATTCCATTGGTGTTTTGTTCAATTTTACTAACAATTTCAAATTGACATGTTGCTCGACTTTTAAACATAGTATTTTTCCAGCATGCAGCAGACAACACAATTACTTCAAACGATGACTGACAATTAACTGAACAGCCAAGAGTGTTGATGTTTGTCATGTATGTTCAGACATGTTCAAATGTTCACAATCAGTTCTCCCTGTTTTGTTTGAAATGTAGAAACACGTCTCATTATGTAACAGACAGACCTCATACAAACAGGGTTGGAGACAGGTGGTTCAGGTGGTTCTAGTGCATGAGTTTTAGCCCAGCAGTATTTACACATATGTGATTAATCAGATGGGGAGGGCCTCACCAAGGCTGTCTCTTCCCTCAAGGGGAGGGCAAAGCTAAAGTGAGACCATGGCGGCAAATTTAAAGTAGCATCTTTAGGGGACCTATCAGATGACCAACATGCAATAGGACAGTGGGACAAACGTGATGTCAATGAACTGTGGCAGAATGGCAACAGCAGGCTAAAGGTTGAAGACTGTTCAACAGCCTCTCCTGAAAAAAATCCCAAACACTGGATAACATCAGGGTTAGAGCTATGTAGGAGAAGATCATCCTCACAACACTCCACAACAGATAGTGGTGATCTCTACTCAAGACCACGTGCAGTAAGAACAGTAGATGCTAATCTAGATGGGATTGTTATAGAAAGAACAGTCAATACTGAATTCAGTAAGACCCATGAAATTGCATTGTATGAGGGTAGCTGAGCCCTGCTGCAGTGCCGAAGCCAAGGATTTAGTCTTCTTCTTTGTTGAAGCCAAGGAGACTTCTATTGTCTTCTTCCTTTGCTTAACGTTGTCTGCAGAAGGATCACATTCCTAACCAGAGTAGGCAGAACCAACGAAGGCATTACATCTGATCCATCTGGCTTAAAAGTGCCAGGAGTGGTATGCTTGATTGAGGCCTGCTTTGGTCTCAATACTGAAGAATCGAGATCAGACTGCAATGTAGGTAACTGTTCTGTGCCATGTTGCTCCATCGACACAGACACGAACAAATCTCAGTACAAACCATGTATATTGGGTTGTTCTGCACAGCAAGTTCAGAGGTTTGATTAGTGGCTTCCCAAAGTAAAGCCTTCGGCTCAGATGTCCAGCTTCACAGAGCTTGCTATTAACCCTATTAATGCTGGCACTTGACCAGAATGTGGGTCTCCTCAAGACACAATGCAAGCAAGCACTTGGAAAAGCTGTCTGTGGAATTTTCCTCCAGTGCTGAAGGGACATTTTAAAGAAGGCCTTTGATGCCATAAGCCTGTAAGCAGGCAGGAAGGAGAATTCTCAAGTGACAAATCAAGAGACAGAATGATGAACAAAGTGAAACGAAAAAGAATAAAATAATATAGAAAAAGAAGACAAAAATAAGGGGATAAGGAAATAGACGGCAAAAGACAAAAATAACAGTAGATTCAGTTTATTTTGAGAAGACGTTCCCTTTGATGCTGCCATTGTAGCAGGAAAAAGAAATGAGGATTTGAACAGGAACCCTATACAGCTTGTGCAGTAGATGAGGGCAGGGCTACCACCAAAAGACTGTTTAGCTCTATGAACTTCCAAATATCAGCTGTACAGGCTCAGTGTGAGTCAGAGAGAACACACAGAAGAACTCCTTCCACTTCCTTTGTTCCCTCCTTATTTACACATATGGATTCTTCCCTCCTTTTCCTTTTCAGAGCTAACTGTGGCTAGAGTTATGTGTACTAACTACAACCTATGGTTATCTCAAATGAGAGTTCACAAAATCAGGACTACTCCAAACTGTGGTTGTCATCTAATCATGATTAGTATTATATTCCGCTCCTGCCTTATATATGCTGAAAAACAGAAAGGCAGAGTAATTCTACAAGTGATTTCAGTTTGTGTTTATTTACTTAATATTTCTGCCACAATAAAAATATTTTTCAGCTTCACAGTGATGAGTACCTTGTGTACATCAACTGGTAACACTGCTGATTAAATACACTGCAATTCCAGGTTGAACAAAGCACATCACAACAAAAATTAGAAAAGTCAAGGGATGTGCAAGGTGCAGTCATTTATCAGATTTAAGACAACCGCACATTATTACTATTGAAAAAGTGTAAAAATATACTAAAAATGTTGTCATGATTGCTATTCTATAACTGTAAACGAAAGAAAATTAAAGAAGCCAAAACTATTCCTTAAGCCATAGCAAAGGAACTGAAATGGTCAAACATTTTCTATACTTGGTTTAGCCATCAATCAAATTGGAGAATGTAGTCAAGAAATCAGAAGACTAAGACTTAGAAGGACAACTATAAAGGAACTAAGTATGGTCCTTAGGTGTAAAAACATATCACTGAATACCAACGTGAAGACAATACATGTCATAGTATTTCTGACTATTATATATGGATGTGAAAGCAGGAAAGTAATGAAAGCTGACAAGAAGGAGTGGTGCTGAGGAGAGTTCTATGGAAATCATAAAACACCACAGAAGATAAACGAATGGGTCCAAGAACAAATCATTAGAAGCCAAAATGAAAAAAACTGAGGCTATTGTACTTTGGGCATATTATGAGATGACTCACTGTAAGGATGATACTGACGAGTAAAGTAGGGGGCAGTAGGAAAAGAGGAAGACAGCATTATAGGTGTTTTAAATAATTAAGGAAGCCACAGTCTTGAGTTTGCAAAATCTGAGCACCACCATTAATAACAGGGCCTCTTGGGGGTCTTACATTCATAAGGTCACTCTAAGTCAAAGCTGAATTGAAAACACATTAACAATAAGCATCCCATTACCTTTATCTACTTTAACTGGAAAGAAACATAAATACAGTATCACCCATGACAACATGTGAGCAGTGTTGTTTATATAGGTCAGTTTAGAAAACAAAAACAAATATAGAGAAATGTGAAACACAGAATAATTTAATTTAATTATTAATTAATGGTTGGTGGAATTTCTAACAAAGAGTTTTGTTCCTTTTGCACTTCACCTGTCAAGACAGAGTTAATCTTTCATCATTCATAACAACTGTATTACAGATTTTATGTTCCCTTGCTCAACACTATCTATTCTTCAACTTAAAGATTGAGCATTATGACAGACCATAAAGATCAGCTCTTAAGGCTCAAATGTCTGATTGCTAGCCATTCCAATCTGTAGTGGGCCTTTTACTCTGAAGCTAGTTTTCCTTATTGGTTCAACAGAGTCAAAACTTGTAAACCTCCCAGGCATGGTGCAAAGCACATATGTTCCCAATGAATTTGCCTAGGGCAGACTACGTGTTAAGGTTGTTTTATCTTTTAATTTAATTCAGATGCCCATGTGTGGATGTCAGCTTCATGTCACGGTGTCTGTTGAAAATTAAGGATACCTCTAATTGTGTAACTGGTAGAAATTTCTAGCTTACTAGATTATAATAAATGCAATAACAACAATAAAGATACTGTTCTTGTGTTGCAAGTAATCTCAGCATGAGTTCCTCTAATTCAAATTCCCTGCTTAAAAAAGAGATTACCAATTTTAATGCTTTGTATGTAAACCATATACAGTATTGAAACATTATCCTCCTTTTTCTAACAGATTTTTATAGATCTAATGATAATGGAATACAGGGCATCTGCTCCATGCACTGACTTCAGTCTGATTGTGGTATATACACAAATAGCTGTGTGCAGCTTGCAAATTACACACAGTTACATCCCCAGAGGAGGAGTGGCCAACTTCCAGGGCTTGAGAGGTTGCACTGAACCCCTTCAGGACTGTGGACCCCTCACAAGTCACCCAACCCCACCCTTGCAGTTTTTAAAAACATCTGTTAATTTTTTAAACAAAAAACAACTCTGAACTACAATTTAACCATGCTTTCAGAGGGCTCTCTGGGCTGAGGAGGCCTTAATTTAAGCAGGAATTAATCCAGCAATCTAGAATTTGAGGGCCAGAGCATGAAATTGGCCCTTTTAGTGAAGCTTTTGTTTGGGGTATCTTAAACGCACAGTGAAATTGAAGGGACAGAAATTGGAAGTTGCTCAACTCAGTTTTAGCATAATAAAGTGTCCATGTGTAGCTCTTTGTAGGCCAGATAGCAGGGCTGCTCTAAAATGTTCGTTTTCTGATTGGTATTCATGATGGCATCTGCAGTGGTGTTAGATATTTTCAATAACATATGTGTCTTCTAAAATGAAGGAGCGATGGCCAACTGGCAGCCTCTTAAGACCAATCCAAGCAACAATATAAATGAAATATACAGACATCATCATGTGTATTCTGGAAAAGGAAAGGCTTAGAAGCTGACACCTCCTCATCTCAAGCATGAAACCAAGTCTCTTTCCTGAGCAGAGACTACTTTGAATATTTATGGCTTGATAAAAATCTGATAAAAATCCAAGGTGGTAAAATAGCCCTTTCACTTTCCCAGACATTGCAAAATATCAAGATAGCCTCCTTTTGTAGAGAGGTTACTATCTCTCAATTGCGACACGGTCAGATCTTCTGTTACAACAAACTACTACAGTTGTCCCTCCGTATCCACAGATTTGGTATCCATGGGTTTAAGTATTCACGGCTTGAAAATATTCTTAAAAACATAATAATCCAAAAAGCAAACCTTGATTTTGCCATGTTACATAAGGGACACCATTTTGGTATGCCATTGCATGTAATGGGACTTGAGTATTCATGGATTTTGGTATCCACAGTGGGTCCTAGAACCAAACTCCAGCGAATATGAAGGGACAACTATAATCACAACTGGGTTGCTAAAAATGGTAAAATTTCAGTCTTAAAGCATATCATGCAACCACTTAAAGCCTTAAAAACTTCATGTGCATATTACCTATAAAGGAATATAGGGAGGTTCAGATTTCTTCCTAGGATTAGAGAAGATCCGTAGGCTGCTAAAATATTTCTTCAGACTCTGAAGGGGGAATAATTTCCCAAGCACCCTCCACAGTGACAACATATACCTGGCTAGAAATGATATCTCAAAGAATAAAAATGACACTCTTTTCATTACCTTTTTTTCATGAGATCTCTCCAAAAGAACTTTTTCCTGTAGAAATGCCTGCTCCTGGTCCTGAAAAATCAATTTAATGAGAACAATGATTATTCTATTAATAAAAAAACTTAGCATGATATGAAAGCCCTTTTCAAACATATGGAAGTGTGCCTGGGGGAAGGGGCTGTTACTTTAGCAAAGAAGCTGAATTTAATTTTAAAACCAATGAAAAATTAGTCCCAGAAAGTAAAAAGCGGTTAAACTCAAGAAATCGACAATGCTAGCTTCCCTTCAGGTCTGTGAACACCTCAGTTCTGACAGAAACATATAAAAGCCATATTTGTATCTCCCTCTTTAACTTCAATTCTGCAGAGAAATTCATACATTTGAGCAAAAAACGTGAATTAAATGGTAGATTTCTGTGCCATACAGCGGAGCTTTCATATCTCCTTGCCAACTAGTGCAGTCCTTCTATCCTTGTGTTGAAATGTTACTTGTAAAAGATGAGGGATCCTTTGGAACAACCTGTGATTGGTCATGAGGGGAAGGGCTACAGTAGGGCAAGAAAATCTGAAAAAAAATCAGCAGTATTACCTTTTCTAAGTGGTGGCCATGTTGTTATCTACATTTCTGTGTCCAAACCACTGAATATGCTTTGATTCATCCACTCCCTAAAGAGAGTATCTGAGGAAGTCGAGGCTTCATCACCTCATCTTACTTTCTAAAGAATGTAACAATAATCTACAGACTTCTAAAGGACTAAACTATTAACCATCAAGGACAGTTAATACATAGATGAGGAAGAGGAAACTTGGCTAGAATAGCTGTGGAAAAAGATGCAGTGAACTTACGCTAAGTAAAGAGAAAGAATAAGGGTCAAAAATAATTTGAACAGCAAGGAAAAGGCAGCAAAATACTTCTGATTCTTTGAAATATACCAGCAAGACGACAAATTTATGCTAATATACTAATTTATACAAATGTAGCTATTACTATGTAAGACAGACATAGGGATTACTTTCAACTTCATTCTATGCTTTTCTTTAATCCACTGATATATATGCTTTTCATATCAGTTCAATAAGCAAGGAAATAAGACAAATAGCCCCCACGTTTCTTTAAAGGGTTTAGCTAGAAATAAGAACATATTTCATTATTTCTCATGTTGAGTGATTGGCTCACATTTCCAAGAACTCCAGAAACACTCACTTGAGCATTCTATTCATACAAATCACAGGAAGAAGTAAAAAGGGTTCATCATTTTTCCTGAGTGAAAAATTCAGGGCTCACCCTCAGCTGTTGCTGTCTTTGATGTTCTGATTGTAGTAACTGTTGTTTTAATTGAGACACACGCTGTTCTAATGCTTCAATCACATCAGATCCCTGTAGGGATTTAATAGAAAAGGGAAAGTTGGTCTTGTATTAGCTCTGGCAGAAATAACTTTCCTCATTCCCCCCCCCAAAAAAAAGTTATGCTTTAAAGGGGCATGGGGAGGGGAGGGAGAGTGGTCTACTTAGAACAGATACAAAAACATAAGCTCAAACCCTACACATTTGTTTTTATGATGCAAATACTATTATAATTGCTGACTGAATTTCAAACAATATTTTAAAAACACTTATTGGCACCTGATTAAAAATTGTGCATACATTTAAGAGAAACTATAGTCTCAAAAATGGCATATAAGTACATTATGGCAGATGAGAAGAGCCAGCTGAGTAAATGAAATTCACATCTATCTATCTATATTTATGCAAGATTAAAACTTTGGAAATTAATATTGAAAGCTTTTGGCTTTTTATATGTTGTTAATAAACAATCCTATCTGTCTGTATTCATGCTTGTATAAATTAAACCTACTTTTACTGCAGAAAGAGCATGTTCCTGTTTCACCAGATTTAAATCAGCATCATATTTACTTTGCAGCTGTTTAACGTTCTGCTCGTATTCTTGTACAATACGTTCCTTTTCTTTTTGAAGTGAGTTGCACCTATAAATATTTCACATAAAAAGAAGTGAAGATGTCTCTATGTAGCATAACCTTTCTTACTTTACATGTTATACAATGCATACAAACTGTGCTCATCTTTCTACAGTCGACGATAATATCATCTAAACACTGAACCAATTTTGTAATGCCAAGGAAAATAAAAGAAATTATGTAAGTGTCAAAGGGACATATGGTTCACCATTTCCGGTCTGAGATAATCTATTAAGAATAATAGTTTACTCAGGCATGAAATTCACACCTATCACTGGCAACAGATCAACACAGCAACCACTTCAAAAGTTACAGTGCTGCTATTGATTATCACTCACTCATGTAAGAGAAGGCAACAAGCATGATTTTGCTTGGCATTGACAATGTTTAACTCACACTTAATTCAGCCTGTGAATATGTAAACAAATCAGAAGATAGGGATATTATTTTACAATAAATGATCAAGGAAAAGAGCAAATAAAACATTTCAGAAATTTATGAAAGTCAACATGCAAATTTTGTGATAATACACTAGTTACTAATGGCTGAAGACTACTGTTTTACACTATATAAACAGCTCATTAAGTACCTTGCCTTGACTTCTTCAAGTTCTATGCATACAGTCTGGTACGACTGTTCCAAATTATTCTTTTCCTGAGATAATTTCTGACGCTCAAATTTGTTGGTTTCAGATTCCACGGTCAACTGATCGACATGGCCTTCTAGCTCTTTTATCTTCAGGTTCTAAACAAGTTAAGATTATTAGAAATAAACTCATGTACACGCTGGCTGATTTTCAACCTATCTATAGATGATACAGAAACCTTGGAAGTCAGGAGGCACTAACAACTGGTAACAAACTATTTCTGTCAGTCACTGAGAAAATATTTGTTGAGAGTTCATCCAGAATAAGATACCACTTTCCTACAAAGTTACGGATTCCTTCAATTTAAGGCTAGACAACTGAGAAAACAAACCATTCATGAATTTCCCATTATACAAATCTGTTTTCTCCTAGCATACATGCATACATACTGTTTACTCTTAACACTATATACAACAGCTCTGCATACTCAAAAATCTAGGGGCACAACCTTTTTCCACATGGGGGCTGCACTCACATATCGCAGGATTCAGACAGGTGTAACAGAAAGGACAGGTTACTTACTTCTAACTGTAGTTCTTTGAGTGGTCATCTGTGAAATCACACAATTGGGTATTCTGTGCCTGTGCAGAGCAGCCTTCAGAACATTCTACAGCAGTTCTGCAAGATCTTTTTGACGTTAAACCGGCCCACCTCCAAGAGCTATATAATAGCCATCCCACCAAAATCACCTCACTTCCATGTCCACCGCCTAATCAGCACTGATAGTACCAATGGGTAGCAGGACACACAAGGGGAGGATGGGGGCGTTGTGTGATTTCACCAATGACCACTCAAAAACCTACAATTATGATAAGTAACTTGTCCTTCTTCATCATGGTCTCTGTGAATCACACAACTAGGATATTAACAAGGATATTAACAAGCTACTTTTATAGGAGGAGAGGTGTCATGCATGAATAACTAGACCTGTTGAATTAAATATCAACACAGTAAACCTGGTTTCAATAATAAAGATATGTATTGATGCTCCGGTGGAGGCGTCAAGACAAATGGAGGTGGGGTGACAGAGCTCTCGCCAAGGATCACAGATGTGATTCTTGGGGTTCTCATCTCTGGGAAGGGAAGAGACAAGTCAGGGCTTGAAGGGGGTCGGGTGCTTTCCCTTTGAAACGTCAGAAATGGAGGTTTCTGGTGAGCAGAACTGGGGAAGCTAGATGAAGAGCAAGAGAAAGCTGCAGGACTAGCCTAAATAGGCAACAGCCTCGAATGCCACCAAATCTATTCTTCAGATGGACAATAAAACAAACACTATCACATTGTTATTTTTTGGTTCCAGTGCTTGAAGGAGGCAGGTTTTTTACTTTGACAATTACTATTGAATCCATTAAAAAAAAGTTCTGAAAGGAGCAAGGATGGAATCTGTCTGGGGAAGAGGAAAGTACTGACAAGTTGACTTTAGCTTTTTCTCCTCTAACTCCAGTTCCTGGTAAGGAATATTTATAGACTTTAAAAAGATAAAAATAGAAGTCTAAGTATTCAATCATCTCCCACACATAGCTACTTGACTTTCTTTGCTGATTACCTTTTTTTGTGTAAAAGAGTGCCATAAAAAGAACGAGTGACTGTTTAAACTGCTATATTTTTCTCTCCCTTTGTATTGGATACTTTTTCCACCAGGGAGACTTCTGAGTGCAGAGTGCTACATGGTCACAGTCTTCCACCACCACTAAATCCTCTTTATTATTATTACTACTTTCCCCCCTTTTTTTCTATGGCACGGAGAGCAAGTCTTTAAACCGGACACTGTGCAGCAAGTGAGATACAAAGTAGCAAAAAGACAGGGTTGGATTGGAATGGACTGGATGGTTACCTTGTCTCTTTATTTTTCAAAGTGCATATTCTACTTTTACTTTTCTTTTTCTACCTACCCAGGGATTAAGTAAAGGACAGATATATTTCTCTTTTTTTTTCTTCACTTCTTGTTAAGCCAAGATTAATTTTTGGACTCAATTGTATACACACACACACACACACACACTTGAATTGGACTTTAAAAAATCTCAAGTATATATTTTATTTTCATTTTTTTTATCCTCTCATAATAAAGGACAAGTGAGGGAAGGGCAGCTTCCCTTTTCCTTTTACTAGCTTCCCTTATATTTTTCTATTTTTTTCATGTTCAGAACTATCTACAATAAATCTTTTTTCCTTCTTTTTTTAATTTTAATTTTTCCTTCTGCCTGTTGGAACGGGTGATAAAAAGACTTACTTTTAAATATTATTTTTATTTTACTTCTTGGGGGGGGCTTCTATAATAGGGGGGTTTATTAGAATTTATTAGAATCTTTGAACAATAAAGGATACCCTACTGTTTAGTTAGGTAGAGAATGGAAAGGAGAAAGAAAGGAAAGGAAATATAAGTGGAGTTGCAGCTGTTCCCTCACCCTTATCTTATCTCAGACCTCTAGAAGGCTGAGAAAAGTAAACAATCTTGGACTTTCAAAAAGTGAACAGCTGAAACAGAGTGTTAGAAAATAGTTAGAAAATAAAAAAAGTTACAAGTTAACTATTATAGTGTCAAAGGCCTATGTGTACATAAACTTTACAAATTAGATACAGAAGACAAGAAAGAGAAGAAAAGAAGTAAAAGAAGAGGAAGAAGGAGAAAGGAAGAAGGAAGATAGAAAAGAGATAGGAAGAAAAAGGAAAAGTAAATAAAAGAAAGGAAAATCACGGGAGGGAGCAGAGGGAATATAATTGGTCACTGATATATAAATATTAGGTTGAAATTACATTTAAGGGGGAAAGTTGTTACAGGTATTATACTTACATGAATGATTAGGATTATGCTGGCATGAGATGCCAATAGCATTTTTATACAGTGTCAATTAGCAGAACTGAATAGGGAATCAACTGTATAATTGCAAAAGGAAATAATTGCAAGAAAGAGTGAAAGTTTGGGCAGACATTTGTCAATACTGGAATTTACAATCTGCTGAGGGATATTAATGGGTAAATTGAATAAGTGATTAGAAGGTTGATGAATTGATAATACTTATTGATATTGAAAATTGAATATTAATTAATGGATTGTTTCTTTTGGGTGAGGTATTAAGTTAAAGGCATTCATTATTACAAATTATCTAAGGTCAACAAAATAATAGAATTTAAGTAACATTTCAATTTATAAGACAAACTGGATGAGCGGACTTCCGGTTGAGAGCGGGAGGCGCCGGATGCTAGGCGCAGGTGCTCTGTGGTGAACCCAGCGCTAGCAACGGTCGACTGCGGTGAGGCTTTCCTGAGAATTGAGATCGACTCGGGAGCTCAGGCTCTGGGAAGAGCAGGAGTGAAGGCAACCCGAAGGAGCGAACGGCCAGGCTCGAGTGGAGAGAAGCGGAGGTTTCTCGACCATACGAAGCAAGACCATCGCGAAGGGTATCCCCTCACCGCGGAAGCAGTCGAAGGACACTAGCCAAACCCGCGCAACCTAAAGAGGGAAGTTTAAAACAGCAAAGAGACTTGGAAAAAGCGAATTGGGGGAACAACTGGAACAGGAAAGGTACCGGTTCTCTTTACTTTTGAAGTCCTAGAACCAAAGGGAGAGGGGAAAGGAAAACGAAAACGAAGAAATAAAGAGGCGAAAAAGGGAGAGACCGTCAAGTTTAAGGAGAGACTGTTAAGTTAAAGGGAGAGACTGTTAAGTTAAAAGTTAAAAGAAAAGACTATTGAAAGAGACAAGGTTTTGGGACACAGAGAGAGCAAGAAAGAGAAAGTAAAGAAGGGACTTAATTTAATGACTGGTAGATTTTTGGAAAATAGAAGGATAAAGAGGTACCTGGACGGTTATCGAAAGGTTGACTTTGAATGGTTTTTTTTTTCTCTGCATAGCGGGTACTCCACAGTAATAAGAGAGTTTATTGGAAAGGGACAAAAGAGAAAGCTGGAAAGTTGGAAAGACAAAGGGTGAAATATTCCACCAATACAGAAAACTTTGTGAACATATATACTCAAGATCTAAGGAGAAAAAAAATAAGGCTAACTGATTTCATTCGGTGCAAGATCTGAAATAGAACAGAATTAAGAGAGAGAACAGTACGAAGACACCTGGAGGTGGAGATTGGAAGCAGCTGGGCAAGCGGGAAGATACTCATGATAAGAGTAGAAGCAATAGTGCTACGGGATTATTGGAAGGAAGAAAGTGAAAGAGAAAGACAGAGAGCGGAAATAAAGAGGGGAGAAAAGTGTAAGAGAATAAGCAGAATACGAAACACAAAGTATATTCTGTAATATAAACTGCATAAAATTGTACAATCATACTGTAAAATTGTGAATATTGAGATATTGAGAAAATTGGGAAGGGGAGAGAAAGGTGAAGTTAAAGGAAGACACAAGAAAAACAGTAAATGAAAAAGGGGAGGAAGTATTTCTAAAAGAGTAGAAGCAGTTACATTGTAACAGGAATTAGGTACTTCATATCAAGCTTTCTCTTCTTAGCATTATATTGTAAATACTAATTGGCAATTTTGTAGCAATAACATATTGAAAAACAACAGGTCTGGGTGTTGGGGGGACTAGGATATTGCATTATAATAGCACTGCACCCTGCTAGATTGCATATTTGAGATATTCAGAAGGGTGGGGAAAGGAGATTCATACAACAATAACGAATAAAAATATAATAATAACAAACATCAATCTTAGAGAGGGGGAAAGCTATAATAATAACAATAATAATTAAAGAACAATAACAAAATAGCAAAAGTCACATATACAAGAAGACCAAACATAATAACATCACAAAATAAAATAACACTAATAAAAATAAGCAGAGGAGAAGGAGAAGAAAATAAACAAGGAGAAGAAAATAAACAAACAACGATGGCTTACAGCACAAGGAAGATGATGGCAACTCAACAGGCACAAACATCCACATCAAGAAGAGGATCCTTAGAAACTCCAAAAATACCGGAAATACACAATTTGATACTGGAGGAACTCAGAACAGAACTCAGAAATTTCAAACAGGAAATAAGGAGTGAATTGAAAGACATAAGAAAAGAAATCAAACAGGATTATAGAAAAGAAACAGAAATAATAGGGAAAAAGATAGACAAGATAAATAAAGATTTGGAAGGAATGAAAACAGATATAGATAACCTGAAAGAGAAATCCAAGGAATCAGAGGCAATTACACGGAAGATCAAGGAACAGCAAGAAAGGGGAGAAATATTAACATTAAATCACGAGTTAAGATATCGAGAAAAATGTTTAAAGCTTAGAGGTCTTTCGGAAAAGATAGACGAAAATCTTTACGAAAGGGTGATTCCAGCCTTAGCAGACTATGCAGATCTCCCGGAGGATTATATAGAAGAAGAGACAGAAATTCAGAGCAAATTCTCAGGGAGAAGAAACTAGCCAGAGATATAGTAATTGTTTTCAATAAAAGGAAAATTAGAGACAAGATTTTACAAAGAAGCTACGATGAAAACTTAAAAATAGAAGAAGAGGAGATTAAAATATTTAAGGATATTCCCATACCTATACTGAAAGAGACAAGACTACAAAGAAATCACAGAATTATTAACAAAAAATGGGATCAACTATAAATGGGAGAGGATTGAAGGAATTTCATTTTCGTATAAAAAGAAAAGGCATAAAATAGACTCGATTGAGAAGGCTAGAGAGTTTTGCAAAGGATTTCAAAAATAGAAACTTAGGAAGGAACGGGATGAAAGAGTAGAGAACGATGCTAGAATAAAGGGAGAAGAAGAAAGAACTACAAGAAAGAGAAAAGAGTCTAAGAAAGATGAGAGGAAATTAGAAACCATTGGACAAAAACATGATGAAAGCAAAGTAGAGACAGAGGAAATTTTAGAACAAGAGCCAGAAATAGCGGAATCAGAAGAAGAAGCTCAGTTTGGAAAAGAGAAGGGATTAGAGGAGGAAGAGATAATAGAGGAAAATATATTAGAATTAGAAAATGACATGTGAATTTATTTCATGGAATGTGAAAGGTCTAAATTCAGTATACAAAAGAAAACAAGTATTTCACTATCTAGAAAAACAGAAAAAGGATATTGTGTGTCTACAAGAGACCAAATTAAGACAGGAGATGAGATTTTTGAAAAATAAGAAATTAGGACAACTATTTTATTCAGCACATGATAAGAAAAAGAAAAGAGGGGTAGCCCTCTACATAAACTCAAAATACAACGCTAAAGAAATCTTTAAAGACAAAGAAGGTCAGGTAATAGGCGTGGAGGTAAACATACAAGATTTGAAAATAACATTAGTTGGGATTTATGCACCAAACTTGAAGCAAGAGAAATTTTACAAGAAACTAAAAGATATAATAGGAGAATATGAGAAGGGAAATCTCATCATTATGGGAGACTTCAATGGAGTGATAAACACAGCAAGAGACAGATCCGGGAAAGGAGAGAGAAAAGGACACAGGAAACTACCAAGAAGTTTTTTCAATATGATGGAGGAATTGGCTTTAGAAGATGTTTGGTGCGCAAAACGTAGAAGTGAAGCAGGTTTCACTTTTTACTTGGAAAGACATAAGTCAATGTCGCAGATTGACATGTGTTTGACATCTAAGAATTTAATCACCCAAATCCAAGATATGGATATTCTGGCAAAAATAATATCTGACCATAATCCAATTAAGGTCTCTATGAAGACTAGAAATAAAACCTACAATTGGAGGCTAAACGAAAATCTTCTGAAAGATGAACATTTTGTGAAGGAATTAAAGAAGGAAGTGAAACAATACTTTTTAGAAAACGACACGGGAGACTGCCAAACTAGGACTGTCTGGGATGCAGGGAAGGCAGTATTTAGAGGGTTACTAATCAAAAGAGGGATAGAGAAGAAAAAACAGAATACACAGAGATTTCACTTCCTAACCAATGAGCTAAAGAAAAAAGAAGAAGAGTTAAGACAAAACCCAAGTAATGAAAAGGTGATTAGACAGATAAAATTGATTCAAATGCAGATAAATTGGGAGAACATGTCAAATACAGAAAAGAAGTTGAAGAGGATGAGACAAGTAAATTTCGAACACGCTAATAAAATAGGAAGATGGTTGTCCTTTAGACTAAAGAAAGAAAATGAGAAGAAGATCATTACAGAAATTAAGAGGAAAGAGAAAATTATAACAAGATCAGAAGAGATAAAACAACTATTTAAAGATTATTATGCCAATCTTTATATTCAAAAAGAAACAAAAAATGACATTACAACGAGAATGAAAGAATTCCTAGATAAACAAACTTTGCAAAATATTAATACAGAACAAATGAAAATCTTGGAGGCATCAATTTCTATGAATGAAGTTATATCGGCGATAAGAGGATTAAAGATGAACAAAGCCCCAGGTCCGGACGGTTACACGGCTCTTTTCTATAAAAAATTGGAGGATGAATTGAGTATACCTCTCTATCGAACATTTAATGATATCGATAAAAATGGGATTCCTAAATCCTGGACAAAGGCAAACATAACAATAATACCAAAAGAAGGGAAAGACAGCTTAGAAATCTCAAATTACCGACCCATTTCTCTACTCAACTTAGACTACAAGATGTATACTACAATACTGGCAGAGAGATTAAAGCGAGTGTTAAAAGAAATAATCCATATAGATCAAAAGGGATTTTTGCCAGAAAGACAATTAAGCCATAACACAAGATTTATATTAGATTTAATAGAATACTTTGAGGTACACAATGAGAAGAAAATGGGGTTAATGTTTGTCGACGCGGAAAAAGCGTTTGACAACGTTAACTGGGAATTCATGTTGGAAGTCTTAAGGAGGATGGGTATGGGGGAGAAATTTAGGAAAAGAATACATTGGATTTATAAAGAACAAACTGCCCAACTTATAATTAACGGTGAAAAAACTGAGAGCTTCAATATTAGCAAAGGGACAAGACAAGGTTGTCCTATGTCACCATTGTTATTCATACTGGTCCTGGAAACTCTAAATAATAATATAAGAACAAATGCCGAAATACCGGGAGTAAAGATAAAAGGGCAAGTACATAAACTGAAAGCTTTTGCTGATGATCTGGTCATCACTATGGAAAACCCAACTGATCAGATAACTGAGATTCTGGAGGTAATGAAAAATTTTGGAGAACTTTCGGGATTTAAGTTGAATAAAGAGAAAACAATGATTTTGACAAAGAATATGAGTAAAACAGAAGAACAAGAGCTAGAACACAAATCGGAATGTCAAGTTAAGAATAAAATCAGATACCTAGGAATCTGGATAACAAGGAGGAATGGGGACTTATTTGAGAATAACTATGGGAAAGTATGGTCAGAGATTAAAAAAGATTTGGAAAGATGGAACAGACTAGGTTTAACCTTCTTAGGGAAGATAGCAGCAATAAAAATGGTAATTTTACCAAAGTTACTTTTCCTCTTTCAAAATTTACCAATCATAAACAGTGATAAGGTTTTTGTGAAGTGGGAAAAAGATTTGAAACATTTTATATGGGAAAAGAAAAAAGCAAGAATTAAATGGTATTACTTGATAGACAAGAAGGAAAGAGGGGGATGTGGATTACCAGATATAAGAACATACTATGAAGTGGCTGTATTAATATGGTTAAAGGACTGGGTTAATTTAGACAATGAAAGAATACTGAATGTAGAAGGACATGACATAAGGTATGGGTGGCACGCATACCTGATATATAACAAAGAAAAAGTAAATAAGGATTTCTCAAATCATTGTATAAGGAGGGGGTTATTAAAAGTATGGAAGAAGGTTAAAGACAGATTTTACTATAAGGTCCCAGTTTGGGCTTCTCCACAAGAAGCATTTATGTCAAGAGGGAAAAACACAAAAACATGGTTAAGATACTCTGACATAATAGAAGAAGAAGAGGAAATAGGAAGTAATCCAAAATTAAAATCTAGAGAAGAACTACATTTAAAACACAACATTAACTGGTTTACATATTACCAGCTGAATGAAAGATACAAAGAGGATCTGAGGCAGGAGGGGATACAAACAAAATTGAATGAGTTAGATGAATTACTCCGAGACTCAAAAAAGAAAAAACAGATTTCAAAAATATATGAAATTTTACTCTCTAGGAAACTAGAACAAGACAACATAAAGGATTACATGGGGAGATGGGCCAAAGATATAGGCTATAACATAAACTTGGAAGACTGGGAAATAGCTAGGAGAAGATCAAGGTTATTCACCACATGCCAAAATCTGAGAGAGAATTATATAAAAATCTCCCAAAGGTGGTATTATACCCCAGTGAGAATAAACAAAATGAATGATAAGATGAATGCTTCATGTTGGAAATGTGGGAAAGCTAGGGGTTCACTATTCCACATGTGGTGGAACTGTCCTCTAATTAAGAAATATTGGGAGAAAGTACATGCTAAGATAAAACAGATATTGAACATTGAGCTAGAATTCAAACCAGAATTGTACTTATTAAATGTAATAAAAGGACTAAAGAAGAATGAGGAAAAACTATATTGGAAGATAATATTATATATGTCTACCTCTGCAAGACTGATGATAGCTAAAAAATGGAACAGAAAGGAAGTGCCGACTGTCGAGGAATGGGAGGATAGACTTTTAGACATGATAGAAATGGACGAATTGACGAATAGATTGAGAAATAAGGATAACGGGTACGCAAAGAGGGAATGGTTTGCTTTAATCAAATTTTGGATTAAATCAAATGACATAGAAGAAACAAATGAGTTATATCAACTCAATGAAATTGCTTAAGACATGTGATGGTAGGCAAAGAAATAGCCCAATCTAATGTCGAGTTGAATGAATAATTTGGTTCAATCTGGGGATAACATTAGATTTCAGGTAAAAATAGTGAATGAAAAGTTTGTTACAAGAAATAAAAATGTAACGAAAGGGATGAAATGAGTTAGGATTAGAGATAAAGAAATGAAGGTGGTTAATAAAAGACTATAAGGACTATATTTAGATGGGAAAGGGCATAAAGAAGGAGTACAAAACAATAAGGAAGAAGGAAATAACGGTTAAAATGGAAATATTGTAATGTAACAAAGTACGGGGAGCGAAAAATAAGGAAGAGAACAAGGATAGGAAGTCAACCTTGAGATCAATAAAGGAAGTCTTATCATAAGCCGGGAAGAAGAAAGGAAAAGAAAATAATTATTAAAGAGTATAGGGAATGGTGAGGCCAAAGTTTTATATGAAAATACTGTTCTGGGCCTCCCCACAAGAAGCCTTTATGAAAAGATGGGAAAAACAGAAAAATGGCTGAAATACAAAGATTTGTTAAACAAGGAAGCAGGAGGAGAATTCAAATTCAAGACAAAAGAAGAACTCCAATTACACTGGTTTACTCATGAGCAACAAAGATTCAAGGAAGAATTGAAAATATGATTTGAAGAGAGAGAAAATGAATTAGATAAGGCTATTTGGGGACCAGTCAAAAATAAAATCTCTAAACTTTATAGAATTTTACTCACAAGAGAATTAGAAAAAGATTAAATAAAGGACTCCATGCTGAAATGGGCATCAGACTTTGGCTACAACTTAGAATTTGAAGCATGGGAAATATCGAATAAATTCTCCACTTTTCAAAACCTCAAAGAAAATTATTTTAAAACAGTATACAGATGGCACTTTTCCCCAGGAAAATTAGGGAAGATATTTGGAAATGTTGGAAATGCCAAAATACCACAGGCTCACTATATCATATGTGGTGGAAATGCAAACATGTCAATAAATTTTGGATAAACATACAGAGAGCCATAGAAGAAATATTTCATATCAATTTTTCCATGAAACCCGAATGCTATTTATTGAATATGACACAAATGGGGAGAGACTGATAAAACCAGGTGGAGAATATTGTTGTATTTGATAACGGCTGCAAGATTAACATTGGCCCAAAAATGGAAGCAGAAAGCAATCCCCACATTAGATGAATGGCTTGAGAAAGTACTGGACATGGCCTGTATGGACAAACTCACCTATGAATTAAGAGAAAAACCAATACAAAACCAAGGATCAGAATGGGAACCAGTAACATAATTTTGTAGAAAGAAATGGGGGATAAAAATGACCAATTACTAAGACAGAATAGTAAAAATAAAGTGAAATCAAATATTGCTATGCTAAGCAAGGAATCAAAGGATGGAGGGGTAAATGAGAATGAAAACAATATAATGATAGCGATAAAATATAACCTTTTTTAAAATGTAGAAATCAAAATACTCACCCGAGAAGCTGTGTTGCTTTTTATGTTAAAAATGGATAGATAAAAACAAGGGTTCAAACAAGTAACAGGTGAAAGCTAACTTGTTTAATTACATGCTAGGGATTTTATATTTTGAGAACAATTATACAAAGTCAAATGTAATTGACAAACAAATCTCCTTTGACCATTGGAAACTATATGGAAGTCAAATGAGAAGAAAAAATATAATTTCAATGGAGAATACATAGAAGATATACCTGTGTTGATGTTTGAAACTGAACATGTATAATAATATAAGATAATGGAACATTGGCACTTACCGTGAAGGTTCCTTTTCATCAGCCTTGGGGAGGAAGTCCTTCGATGTTCTGCCTGCGATTTGGATGAAGGCAGAGCCAATATCCATCAAAGGAGTCCCTCCCCAGGCTGCTGGAAAATAATATATTTCAACATGGAGAATTAATTGGAGAAGAAATATTTGGAAATGAAGAATATGCTGATGCAAGGAAAGCTTTTGCATGGATATCTTCGTATAATCTCGATGTGTATGGATAAGCTTTTGTATGAATTTTTTCTTATATTTTTGTTATGTGAAAAAATATAATAATTTTTAAAAATAAAGATTTGTATTGAACAGCACACATCTGACCAGAATTGCATCAGAGTTGCATGCAACTAAGCAATAAAAAACCACCACACAGGTGATATTAAATGTGATAAAGAATGCACAAATCCATATACAGAACCTATCTGCAAAGAGAGCACAGAAGTGAGCCACCGGAAGCCCAGTAATCATAAAATGACATTAAATCATCAGTTCCCAATCTACGGAAGACAAGACGAGAGGACTGTTCTACCGAATGCAGCATCAATCCTAGAACAAGTGTCGAGGCCATAATGAGACACAAAGGTCATGGGCTGTGACCAAACCACAGCTCAACAAATGTCCAGTAGATGGTTGCCTCCCAAGAAAACAGTGGAGGAAGCCATCACTGTGGTAGTGTGTCCATGAACCCAAACAAGGGGTTAAATACTAGTAGTCCTAGTAGACCACAAGTTGAACATGAGTCAACAATGCGATGCAGCAGCTAAAAAGGCCAATGCGATTTTGGGCTGTATCAATAGAAGTATAGTGTCTAGATCAAGGGAAGTAATAGTACCACTCTATTCTGCCTTGGTCAGACCTCACTTAGAATACTGTGTCCAGTTCTGGGCACCACAATTCAAAAAGGATATGGACAAATTGGAGCGTGTCCAGAGAAGGGCAACTAAAATGGTGAAAGGTCTGGAAACCATGCCTTATGAGGAGAGACTTAGGGAGCTGGGTATGTTTAGCCCGGATAAAAGACGGTTAAGAGGCGATATGATAGCCCTGTTTAAGTATTTGAAGGGATGTCACGCTGAGGATGGAGCAGACTTGTTTTCTGCTGCTCCAGAGACTGGAACACAGAGCAATGGGTGCAAGCTCCAGGAACAGAGATTCCACCTCAACATGAGGAGGAACGTTTTGACAGTAAGAGCTGTTCTGCAGTGGAACACACTCCCTCGGAGTGTGGTGGGGTCTCCTTCCTTGGAGGTCTTTAAACAGAGGCTGGATTGCCATCTGTCGGGGATGCTTTGATCAAGATTTCCTGCGTGGCAGGGGGTTGGACTGGATGGCCCTCGTGGTCTCTTCCAACTCTGCAATTCTATGATTCTATGATTCTATGATTAAATATGAGTCAGTTTGTAATGTAAGTGAACAGTCGAAAGTACCCACTTGGAAAAGCTCTGGGCCAAAACCAGCAGGTTGAGTTTCATAGGTGAGTAGCAAACAAACAGTCTATTAGATCATTAAGTGAGCAGTCCTATGCCTGTTAGAAAGCCAGTGCTCGTTGTATGTCAAAAGCATGTAGTTTCCTTTCAAAGTTGGTAGACAGGTTCTGAATGAAAGCCAGAAGAACAATGTCTTGGTTGAGATGGAAACAGGAAACAACTTTGGGAAGGAAGAAAATGCCTAGTCTGATGATAATATTATCTTTATGAAAACTCAGGTAGGGTTTGTCGACACGGAGTACAAACGTTCACTATCCCTTCTAGAGGACATGATAATGACCAAGAAAGTCTTTCAACATAAGAGTTGAAGATCACATGTCACCATCGGCTTGAAAGGTAACAAAGCCAGTTCTAAACGCCAGGCAGAGGTTGGACCTAAAAGTAGAGGGTGCAGATTCTGATAGACCACCAGGAATTTCTTGATGAGAGGGTCCAGGAAATAGAATGGACAACCAGACAGTTGGAACTGGTTAGAGATGGCAGCCAAGTAAGCCTTGACAGTTGAGAGACACATCCCTGCGTGGATGACTCTTCCCTTTTGTCTCTGTTTTTCTTTCCCATAAATGCAGTTCCTATTCTTTACTGTACCTACTAAGCCTTACTAACTGGTGGGGAAGGAAAAAAGCCATGTCTGGTTGGCAAGGCAGGAATAAAAAAAAAACTAAATGTGAGGGAAGGACTCTTAACGGTGGAAACGTGGACTCTTGTCTAGTCAGTTAGCACGCAGGGATTAACCCATTCATAAGCGGATTGGTTCTCCCATGCCATCCAAACAATGCCTAGGTTACAAGCAATAAAATACTGGGGGGGGGGACGGGACAAAGAATACATAGTTTAATAAGCGGCTAGTTAAGAGAATGAATGCCTCTTGAAAACTTGGTTTAACCTCTGTTGGACTTGTAACAAGTTTAAGTGTTTCTTTTTCAACTAGAAATAGACCTACAATGGAAGAATGCCTCTGCAAGAATTTCCAAGTCTCATCACTCAGCAAAATTCACTTGTGCTCAACCAATGGCACTCTTAACAGAAAAAAACTCATGAAAAAGGAGGAGAAAAAAGAAGTCTGATATAATAAGAAAGGAGAAACTAATTTTCAGTGACAGTCTAGTCTTTCATCTTAAGCCATGACTTGAACTCTAGCTTGTTTAATTATTAAAATCAGGAGCTGCTGTGCAAGATCTGTCTGCTTTTGATGGTTCTTAAATTCAATCCTGCTGACAGACTGTGTCCATTTCTTGCCATATTTATCGTTACCTATGACAAGGTCTGAATGCTAATTTTTTTCAATGCAACGTTCATTAGCAACAGATTCTTAGAGTTTAAGCAAGCTTTATAGACAACATCAAGCAAATGAACACTTCTCTAAATGTGCCACACTGATGAAAAATGTCAAAATGGACTCCTTGATTTCACACACAAACATTTGCCTTAGAAACCAAACACAAAACCTCATAAGTGACTCAGAAGAGGACAAAGAGACATAAACCTTAAATAAAACCACCTGTACAAAAATGAGAGCAATAATAATGCAGTAGATTTATTCTTTGTCTGCCCAGTTAAAATTTTGAAAGGGGAGTTACAAATGATCAAGGAGGATGAGAAGAATGACTTCCTATTTAGGGGAAGAATCCTTCTGACTGCCCTCTTCTAAGGGGGTTCCCCACAAAGGATGTCCATACACCCCAATCTATGCCAATTAGGCTACATCCAGTGCCTCACCACCAATCTCCATTAGATTCTTTACACTGCCTAGGTGGACCACTGTTCCCTAAGGAATACTGCAAGTCCCTAATGTCCAAAGACATTACCTATGTCCTCAACTGCAATAACATTTCTGTTATGATAAGTATGTCTGATGCTATGGCAGCACTATAAAAGCATTCCCAGTGGTGATGGTCTTCCAAGAGCCCAGCTAACCACATGATAACCTACATCATGGATACTACAGAACAGGTCTGAACCATATTTATTCATTTATTTATCAATAATTTGCTTTTTCGCTAAGAACAGGCATACCGTATGTCTGTATGCTTCATACATTAGCACAGTGGTTGTTATAACAGTCCTATAAGGGTCGCCCAAAAATATTACTAAGCAAATAATAGTTTGCTTAAAACCAAACATTGAAATTTTGACTGAGGTGAGATCAAACGTGGGGTGGCACAAGATTAAATCACCCATTTCTTATTCTCTTTATTTATGCCCTCAACCTTTTGTCATAACCACAAAATTGTGAAAGCATCCACATATGTCAGTTCTTAGGTATCTGCTTCTTTTCAAAAAGGTGTTGGGGCATAGGTGAGAATCAAGTAACAAATGAGTATGGCTTGCTTACATCATTACTGTCATCTCTAGATATAACCCAACCATACTGACAATAAACCTGTAATATACAATAGCCTAGCACTAAGCCCCAAGCTAGTGACGTCATAAGAGAAGGATTTTATTTTATTTAGTGGCAGCTCAATCTGAAAACCACCAAACTGCAAAAACAGCCAATGCTCTTTTTCTCCTGAACTGATGTTCTTGTGTCAAGACATTCATCTTCAATACTACTAATAGCTAAACATTGCAATGTCTTCATGTTATCTTAATTCTTCCTCAAACATGACTCTTCCCTCTCTTCTATTCCACTTTCTATAACCTTTAGCACCTGAACTCTTCTCTGTTCTCCTGAGAAAAGCAGGGTTTTTCAATATTTATGGCAGAGGTGGGGAAAATGTGGCTAGCAGATTACATGCAGACTACAAAGTCCTCTGCAGTCCCCCCAAAGCTATGAACACCTAGCCCATTTTAAAAATGGGGGTGACACAAATTTTCACCAGAAAAAAAATAATTAAAACTATATGGGGATATGGTGGGTTGCCCTTTCCCACCCCAGAACATCCCCCAACCCCTTTTCAGCCAAAATCCAGCCCCCCCCCAAAAAAAGGTAAATAAAAGTGAAGTGATGGTCATGTCGGAACAGCCAATGGGGACAAAAACTGGTTAATGGAGTTTGAGGGTCTAATCCTGATGATCTTCTAAAAGAACAGCAACCTCCATGGTAAATGTTACACTTGCGAGCATTCTCACCCCTATGGGGTGGAAAGTGGACAAAAGATAAAGACAGAAGACAGAAGGATTAACAGCAGTAGAGAAGTACCTCACTGTTCACTGCACTGATAGGCATCACCCCAAGACCAAGCACAGCTGTAAACCAGTCATACATAACAATTTCAGAAAAAATTGACAACTATGAAAACCAGGAGATATAGCTGTCAAACCTAAGCAAAACATGGGTCAGTTTCTCAAACGTTTTGCATACATTCTAATGGTTTGAGATATTTCACCAATAAATCTAGACCATATAGATAGGATAAAGGGTTCAAAACTCAAGACAATTGAACAGCATGAACATTTGTAAGCAGGAGAGGTAATGACTAAGGATTCCTCTGTCATTTCATATACGAATCCTGGAAAACAGAGGATGAATATGCAACTTTTCAAACAGCTCATCCCAAACTTTACAGAAATTACCTCTCCCCATCCCATCCACACCCACATCAAATATATTGCCACAAGCAGCATATGCTTTAACAGGAAAAAGCTAAAATATCAAGAAAAATAGTTCTCCACTAAGAACTCTGTTGATTTTACATGAAAAATAATGTTGCACTATAAAAGAAGCAAAGCATTACTAGAGAACCAAATGAATATACAAGAGTTATGTAGTACTGCCACCTTGTCACTCAGACTAAAATGGTGGTTGTCAATGTCCTGCAAAATGAAGTGTATTGTATTGGTTGTTACTTAGACCACCACTAAAATGGTATCATCTCACTTCATGAAAACATGAAACTCTAAAAAGTGAAACAGATGGAATCTAGAGCTTCAAAGAACAAAACACAACTAACATCCCAAGTTTGCATCTGATATATAGCCTAACACATATATAGCCTAAAAAGACCCTTTCATCACTCTCTACACTAAACTAAGCAGAGCTGTTTAGGGTGGTAAGGGAGATGACACAGGTTATACCTGCGCAGAACGCATTGCTTAACCCAACAACGGCCTGCTGTGATGCATTTAACTACTACTTTGCAGATAAAACCTCTCGGATAAGAGCTGACTTAGATGCCAGCATTTTGACAGAAACAATTGATGAGGTGTCCAGCAACTCCGTTGATGTAAGTTTACTGAATCAATTTCAATCTGTGAGTACCGAGGACGTGGACCAGCTACTTGGTAGAGTGAGGAAGACGACCTGCCCTCTTGATCCTTGCCCTTCATGGCTGGCCATCCGGGGGGGGGTACCTTGATGGTGTTCCTTAAGGACATCATCAATGCATCCCTCAGGGAAGGGTGTGTTCCATCTGGTTTAAAGGAAGCGGCGGTTAGGCCGCTCCTGAAAAAACCTTCCCTAGACCCCTTGGACATGAACAACTATAGGCTATGTTACCATTCTTGAGCAAAGTGATCGAGAGGGCGGTTGCTCTTCAACTCCAAGTGGTCTTGGATGAAACTGATTATCTAGACCCATTTCAAACTGGCTTCAGGACGGGATTTGGAGTTGAGACTGCCATGGTTGCCTTGACCGGTGATCTGCATCTAAGCATCGACAGGGGTAATGTGTCCCTGTTGGTGCTTCTGGACCTCTCAGCGGCTTTCGATACGATAGATCATGGCATTCTCCTGGATCGCCTGAGTGGGTTAGGAATCGGAGGCACTGCGCTCCAGTGGTTCCGGTCCTTCCTCTCGGGCAGGTCCCAGAGGGTGTGGCTTGGGGACAGCTGCACCAGCAGAAAGGAGCTTACTTGTGGTGATCCGCAGGGCACCATCATGTCCCCGATGCTGTTTAACATCTATATGAAGCCGCTGGGTGAGATTATTCGGGGTTATGGGGCTGGGTGTTATCAGTACGCTGATGACATCCAGATCTATTTCTCCTTGTCCCGATCATCGGCCTCGAATTCCAATGGCATCTCTCCTCTTAATGACTGTCTTAAAGCAGTCATGGGCTGGATGAGGAAAAACAGATTGAGATTAAATCCGGACAAAACGGAGGTGCTCAAGGTAGCAGCCCCGAAACCAGGAGTTGGGTTGCAACCGCCAGTCCTGGACAGGGTCACAGTCTCCGTTAAGGACTGTGTTCGCAGTCTGGGGGTGCTCCTTGATTCATCGCTTCAGATGACGAGTCAAGTGAATGTGACGGTCAGGAGCGCTTGTTATCAGCTTCGGCTGATACGCCAGCTGTGCCCTTTCCTGGAAGGGACCTCGAGACTGTGATGCACGCACTGGTAACCTCTCGTCTAGATTTCTGCAATTCGCTCTACATGGGGCTACCCTCGTGCTTGGTCCGGAAACTTCAGTTGGTACAAAATATGGCAGCCAGAGTGGTCTCAGGAACATCTCGGAGAGATCATATAACTCCAATATTAAAATCTCTCCACTGGCTGCCTATCAGTTTCCGGGCCCAGTATAAGGTGTTGGTTATTACCTTTAAAGCCCTAAATGGCTTGGGTCCAACTTATCTCTGGAACCGCCTCCTCCCATACAATCCTCCCCGCGCTCTCCGGTCCTCTGGGAGGAATCTGCTTCAGCCACAAAAATCTAGGCTGTCTGCAACCTCCCAGAGGGCCTTTTTGGTAATCGCCCCCAATTTATGGAATGGCCTGCAGAGTGAGATCCGTCAGTTGACAAGCTTGAGTAGCTTTAAAAAAGCACTAAAGACGGATCTCTTTCGCCAGGCCTTTCCTGATTAGATCCTGGCCTCAGGAGCTCAGTCTCCTGGCTTTTTAAAAATTATGTATATATTTGTTTTTAATGTGTTTTTAGTTAGAAGGTTTTAATCTTATTGTGGTTAATGTCTTTTTATGGGGGAGGGTGGGGGTGGGTGGTGTTTTTAGTCATTATTATAATGTTTTAATTGTTGGAAGCTGCCCTAATTGTTTTTAGCAGAGGGGCGGGGTATAAATAAATTGTATTATTATTATTATTATTATTATTTAACATGCAGATCAGAAAGTAGGCCACTTCATGAAAAAAGAACATAGGATCTTTTCTGTGTAATTGAGCAACTCCTCTGAAAATGACCTAATTAAATACAAGTAGAAAAGAAAAATGTTTATTGCTTATAGGCATAGACTACTACAAACAGTACAAAAGCGGTGAACAAAGACTGACGCTTCCTCATTTTCATTTAACACGAACATCACCTTTGCATAACTCTATTTTACAGGAAGATGATGGTACATGCCTTTTAAAGAACCAATGAAATAAAGAAAATTTGGGTGTTTTAACTTGTCTTCTATTCTGTACAACTTCTACTCACAACCCTTGGGGAAAGTCATTTGGAAATCTGGGCTTCAGTTCAATGAAGCTCTTCCTCTCTTTTCCACCTATGATTTACAGGCAACTGCAGAATCTTAGAAGAGGCATTTGGAGATGGTTCTTGGGTTAATAAAGGAAAACAGGCTGACTCTTAATCAAGATAAGTCAGAGCTAATCAGTTAGGAAGCCAGATGATCAGGGTAAATGGGATTTTAGATGAGATTGCACTTTCCTTGAATGGCCAAATTCACAGTCAGGAAGTTCTCCTGGAAGCAGGGCTATCTATGGAAGCAAAGGTGGCATTAGTACCTAGAACTACCTTTTACAAAATTCAGCTGGTAGGCCAGCTTTGACCCCACTAGAAAAAAAAAAGATTTCTAGGAATACTTTTCTCCAGATTCAGCTGGTATACCAGTTGTGACCCTACATAGAGAAAGAGAGAAAAAAGATTTAGCTGGAGTTCCCCATACAGTAGTTACAGCCAGTAGTTTACTGCACTAGTGTAAATATACTTGCGTCCTATTATTGGCATTAGGGACCTGCTCTTGGTCCATCATTATCAGTTAGATTAATGGGCACTTGCAACAGGGCTTTGTTAGACATGACCTCTAATCTGTGGAATTCTCTCACAAAGACACATGGTTGGCACCTTCAATTTTAGCCTTTACGATAACTTTAGCTTTTACAATGACTTTGAAGACTTGCTTGTGGTCACCATTTAACAGAAATACGCTTATTGACTGGCTTAGTTTATCTTTGTGCTGGCTTTAAAATATGTTTTACAGGTATTGTTGCTGGCTGTTTTCATCTCTTTTTGGTCATTGTTTCATTTGTGTAATATTATGGAAAGTGTACTTAGTCATTTGATTAATCACCTTGAGAGGACATACCTTTAAAGGTCACCTTTTAAAAAATGAAGTTAAACATTCCATACTAAGAACACTAAAACTGAAAATTAAGATCAAACAGATGGTCAGCATTAGATTTTGAGATGATGTCTTCATGATTTACTCAGATTAACACACACACACAAAAAAAACCTCCTTTGATGACTATTTCAAATATATAGTCCTAAAGTGCACCTACGAGTAACCGTATCAGCATAAAAATCATGGCTTACATTACATCCAGGACTAATCTCCCAAAACATGGAAAAGCTGTGGCAAAAGTGCTAGAGTAGATCCATACAGTAGATCCATTTATAATTAGGATATTACATCAACTCATATTTCAGAGGCTATACTCAAAACCAAACATGAAAGCAAATTGAAAACTTGTGTAAGCCAGAAAGGGAGGGAAGAAAGAATGGAAACAATGATGTTTCTTTCAACTGTCCCTTCAGTAAAGCAATGTCCCTGCTTCTTTTAGTCCCAAACTATGGTAATGCAAAATTATTTTCAATCTGACAATGTTATTTTTTTATGAGAGGAAGCCATATTTTTCCCTGAACAATTATTTAAATGAATACTTTTCTGTAACAGTATGTATGTATGTATGCTTCAAGAAAGGAGTTGTTTCATGATATATTAATAATACAAATATTATTTTTTGTTACTACACAGAACTTACAGTTGCTTTTATTTGTGCCAAATACTCTGTTCCCATTTTACTGAGACGTGCATTTGTATCGTCTAGCAGTTCCTGGATGTTTTCTGTGTGCTTCTTCTGAAGTTCAAATTTTTCCTTTTCCATTTCAGCCACAGCATTGTGGAGCTACAAGCACAAACATACAAACACAAATTAAGATATCATTCAGCAGCTAAGTTGTAGTTGATATGATTATCATTGTCATTACGACCATTATTCTTATCATTATCAGCTGTAACTGATATGAGCATTAGAGATGTGAAGGCTTGGGGGGGGGACTGGAAAAATTCATGAAAACAAACTTGTACCCCCCCCCATTTTTTATGAAGCTTGACTTTTACAGTACAAGCCTTACTTTCACCGAAAAATTAAAGAATGATTATTTAATGATTTATTTCAAAAATGACAAACAAGAGAAAAATAGGTAGCTCACTTATAACTTATAATTGTGGTTCTTCAAGTGGCCATCTTTACAAGGCCTGTGCAGATCTGAGAAACTCTAGAGCTGTTGGCAGAAAACTTACCCCCACAGCTCCAGCATTCATTCCAGGACATATCCAACGTATTCTCTCTCAGTATTAACATCCACCATAAAATAACCATAGACACAATGTGAAAAGAGAGTAAAATAAGGGATTGTAAGAGTTCACACATGACCAAAGAACCACAGCTACAGGCAAGCAAGGTCAGGTTGCTTACCTGTAACCATAGATTTTCGAGTGGTCTTCTGTGAATTCACACAGCTGGGTAATTCCTGCACCTGTGCAGCACACTCAGAACCTTCTAAAATCGCTAGGTAGAATTTTGGCAGTTTCCCCCCGCACCCCAACGGTCGCTCTGAAACGTTACCGGCCATTCCCCTCAGTTCCATAAAGGACGCCACAATTAGCAGCACCATATTAATTTAAAACATAGCTAAACATTGAGGGGAGGATGGGCATGTCTGTGTGAATTCACAGAAGATCACTCGAAGATCTATGGTTACAGGTAAACAACCTGACCATCTTCTTCATGGTCTCTGTGAATCCACACAGCTGGGTACACTAGCAAGGTTCACCTTCAGGAGGTAGGAATGTTATGCTAAATACATATCTTATTAAGTTACTACTACTTATTTATACTACTTACTATTTACCTATTTATTTATACAAATAAATAATAAAAGGACACAAATGTTAGTGTCTCAATCAAATAACTGTGTATTGCATAAACACCAGGCATGCAACTGATTCAACATTACCATTAATAAACTTAATATGAAGGTTGAACATCAAATTTCCATGTTCATTGAATAGACAGCAAAACAGCTCTCCCAAAAGCAGCGTCAGTTCTGGATTTGTGGTCTAATCTGTAATGCGACATAAAGGTTAAAGGCAAAGACCATGTAGCTGCCTTACATACAGTCTCAAGTGAGACACCCAACATAATAGCAGTTGATGCAGCTACTGCTCTAGTGGAAAGTGCACGTATTCTGGATGGCAAAGGTCTCTTGGCCAGTTCATAGCACAGAGAAATTGTAGACACCACCCATTTTGATAAATGCTGTGGAGAAATTGGTTCACCTTCCTTCTTCGCCAAATAGGACACAAACAGCTTTGGTGATTTCCGAATCCCAGCAGTTCTTTCAATATAAAAGGCTAACTCGCTGAACATCTAATGAATACATAGTTCTCTCAAATTTGTCTGATGGGTTCTGCATCAAGGTTGGTAATACAATTGATTGTTTGAGATGAAAACTTGATACTACTTTTGGTAAAAAAGAATGTCAGGCTTCAGAACCACCTTATGCTTATGGAAAACAAGATAAGGTGAATCAGCTTGTAACGCACATAGTTCACTTGCCCTTCGCGCTTAAGTAATAGCTATTAGAAATGCAATTTCCCAAGACAAAATTCTAAGATCAGAGGTCGCCATAGGTTCAAATGGCGTTTTTGACAGTTGAGACAACACAAGTTCTAAACTCCAAGCCGGTGTAGGCTCATGCACTGGAGAATGAGGATTAAGATGACCTCTCAAAAACTTCTTCACTAATGGGTCTCTAAATGGAGATGAACGGCCCATTGCTTGGAACTCTACTGAAATGGCAGCCAGATAGCACTTCAAATATGACATTGACAAACCAGTCTATGTCAGATGTAGTAAAAATTCAAGGACTGTTGTGACTGTAGCTTTTGATACCAACAGGCCCTGCTGAGCCAAGAATGAGCTGAACCTTTTCCAGTTGTAGGCATAAGAGTGCTTAGTTGATGGTTGAAGAGCTGCATTAATCACTGCTTGAACATCAGGAGTTAAAGTTATGGACGATGTCATGGGACAATCCTCCTTGCCGTCAGCTTTAACGTATTCAAGTCCGGGTGTCTGACTTTGTTTTTCTGAATTGTCAGAAGGTCCGGTCTGAACAGGAGCCATAGGTACCGATGTCGGGACAGATGTAGTAGAGGACTGAACCACGGTTGCCGAGGCCACCACGGTGTGATCAGTATCACATTGGAGTTGTCCCCCCTTATCTTCAAGATTACCTTCGTCAAGAGTGGAAATGGGGGAAAGGCATACAGCAGTGGACCGTCCTATTGAAACAGGAATGCATCTCCCAACGAACCCATCCCTCGGGTTCGAGCACAGTACCGTTGACACTGCCTGTTCCACTTCGATGCGAAGAGATCTACTTCTGGAAACCCCAAATGTTTGAAGATTTTCCCTGCTTCATCATGATGGAGCATCCACTCGTGGACGGTTATAGTTGAACAGCTGAGTTCATCTGCAAGAGTATTCTCTTCCCCCAGAAGATGGATAGACTGCAACTGGATATTCCTCAGTGCACACCAGTTCCAAATGTCGAGCGTGATTGAAAGTAACATGAAGGACCTGGTCCCTCCCTGCTTGTTCAGGTAATACATGAGTGATGTATTGTCGGTTACAATCAGTACTACCTTCCTGGTCACCATGGATTCGAAAGCTCTGAGTGCAACTCAAAGACATTGATATGAAGTTGATTCTCCTGTACCGACCACTTCCCTTGAATTGCAAGCCATCCGAGATGAGCGCCCCAGACGGTCATGGAGGCATTGGTGGTGATGGTTACTTGCGGTTGTGGAGACTGGAATGGAAGACCTTTCAATACATTCTCTGGATGGAGCCACCATCCCAGCAACCGCTGCACTGCCCTCGGCATTATTAATAATTTGTCTGGACGGTCGTTTAGAGGACAGAAAACCGAGAGAAACGTGCTTGAAGAGGTCAGAACCATAGTCTTACTAGAGGAGTAACCGCTACCGTAGACACCATGTGGCCCAACAGAACTTGTACTGTATGTGAGGAAACTCTTCGAGATCGATGGCAACTGTAAATGAGATGCTGAAGTGTTGTAGAGGCCATGTAGACTCTAATGTCTATTTGCTGAATGCTGTTACTTACAATTACTATTTGGGGTCAGACTAGACAGCCCATGAGACTCTGGAAGTCTGCAAAGTCTTTTTCCTTTAACTCAGGCCTAGTCAAGTCAATGTTCTTTGCTAATCAACCCTATGTTCTATAAACATATGAGGTAAACAAATTCTTTCCCTGATAACGGTCGAACTGTACCTAAATGTTCCTAAAACTATCTTGCTTTAGTCTGTAACTGCTTTCCTGAAATGTAAACAGTATTGCAAGAAAGGGTAGTGCCAAATATGGACACGGAAACCACAAGATGTGAGGAGGGAAGGGCTCTTGTTTGTATTTCACAACATACTGTATTTCTCTATAAAAGTATTCTGTAAAAACAACTCGAGGTTCTGACTCTTTGGAAGATATTCCAGTCAGGCCCACCGGTGTAATAAAATTCACTTTCCAATCCGTGGGTCTGCTGTTCCATGATTTCTGCATCAGTGTCGCAAAACGATCCTCTGGAAGTCGTGCACTAGCAGTTGTCGAATCCAGTAGAGCTCCTATGAACTGGACAGACTGTACTGGGTCCAAATGGGATTTCTCCAAGTTCACTACCAGACCGAGATTGTCGAGGAGCTCCAAAGTGAGTGCAATTTGTTTATGGAGACGAATTTGGGAGTCTGCTACTAACAACCAATCCTCTATGTATGGGAAAAGTCACACCTTGCTGCCGAAGGAAAGCAGCAACAACCTCCATGCATTTGGTGAAAACACGTGGAGCACTTGCCAGCCCAAAAGGGAGAACACGAAACTGGAATGGGGTGTCTGACTTTGTTTTTCTGAATTGTCAGAAGGTCCGGTCTGAACCTTTCATTCTGAACATTTTTGTTAAAATGAACTTGTTTACATTTCGAAGGTCTAGTATAGGACGAAGACCTCCTCCTTTCTTCGACACCAGAAAATATCTTGAAAAGAAGCATCAGTATGTCATTCTTGGATCCACCAGCTCGATGGCTCCTTTTTGAAGTAATATTTGAATCTCTTCCAGCAAAGGCTGAGATGAGGGTGTTACTGGAATTTGACCTGTTGGGGGTTACTCCTCGAACTCTATTGAATACCGGACGGATTTCCTCTAGATGAGCCTGTTCCATCCCGTAGAGGGAAAGGTGAAGGGGAGAGTAATAACCCCCACGGCCAGCGCTGTCACCAAAACGGAACTGAGGCCGCTGTGCAAAAGTCAGGCTGTGCCTCCAGGAGGAGAGAGGAAGGGAAGGTTGAAGGCCGATCGGGACACATCATAAGCTCCATATGAATGCTCGACGTCCAAGACTCAATGTGACGAAGTAGAAGAAGGAGCCTTCCCTGTTGCCTGCTGTGAAGTAGTTTCGGCGTTGACCATAACAGCATCTGTACCAAGAAGCTTGTCTCGGGAGACCAGGAGCACAAGGGATCGAGCCAGAAGCATAGGGGAGGAAGCCCTTACCCCTCCAGTGATCTCTCATTCTCCAGTTTGAACAATCACCAGGGATGGAGTAGGAGTCACCTCACGCGATGGATCACAGAACGTGGTGACATCTCCAGCTTCTGTAGGAGGAACCGGTACTGACGTCTGGTTCGCATCCAAAACAGCCATAGTGGCAGTAGCCGGCTGTTGTTGCTCCTCAGGCTCCTGCGCCAAAGTAGCCACCGCAGTGGACAAGGAGCACACTGTTGCTCTTGGAGAAGTGTGTTTGGTCTGCTTTTTCCTCTTCTTAGTCCTGGCCCACAGGAGCCAGAGGAATCACGGTCTCAACTGGATGTATGGTGATGAAGATTGATCAGACGAATATGAGGAAGACAAGGATCGTGACCTGGATTGACTTCGGTCCCGATGGTGTAAAGAGGCAGTACGATGCAGCGGCGGTGGAGAAACATCACGCAATGATGGCAACAGTCTCAAGGGAGGATAGATCTCATCCCTAGGTTGTTCATAGAATCTCCTTGGGAATACTTGACTTCTAGCATCCATCATTACAGATCTTCTAATCGGCAGTGGTTCAGGCATATGATACAAAATTCCTGGAGGAGAACAATAACTCCACCGTTTTTCTTCTTCACTGAAGAAAGATCTCTCTTTATACATTGAAGACACCCGTACTCTGTATGGCGAATCCTGAAAGCCTATTAGACAAGACGTTGCCACATCAAAGCCACCATACGTAGGAATGGTATCCAAGGCAAGAATTGAAGGTGTAGGTGGATGATGGATGACTATTGGGGAATCAGGTTCATCATGCACTTGCTCAATGTCCTTCCCATACAAACTTCCTCCAGTTAAGAGCTCTGCTCTTGACACAATGGGAGACGGTGAAGTTATTTTCTTTGGAAGTGATAAGATTTCTCCTTCTGACAACTGCATCGTGTCTACATTCACCAGTTCTACCGACAGAGTCAGAGTCGGTTCACGAACTGGAGTTGGTCTTTTTTCCAGGTGATGCTGTTCAAGACTGAAAAGGTAAAGTTTTCGATGGTGGAACATCTCTTGGTGTTGAACGCTGAGCGTTCACCAGAATCAGATGGCAAATGAGAACATAGTTTTTCCACCGACTTCGAAGTCTTACGATCACGATTCCGTGCCATTGATACTGAAGTCTCTCGATCCCGATCCCTCAAAACCGATGATTGGAATATAGTCTCAGTGTGGAGTACACATCTCTTAGAAGCTGATATCTGTGCTTCGGTATCAGATGCAGTCACCATATGTCTCCTTCGGGATGGATTCACGGATTCCTTCCTATGGCGTTTAGCTGGACTTTTTGAATCTGACCTTCCCCTTTTTCAGGTTGAGCTTTCCTTCGCCGGCTGAGCCATAAATACCGACGCTGTCGAAGAAAGTGTCGAAGCAGAGTACGGCACCAAGGCTTTTTCATAAAAAGGATTGAAGCTGGGACAGTCTTTGCTTTCGAGCCTGAGATGTAAAGGCCCTACAATGGGAGCAGTTCTCCACAATATGAGATTCTCCCAAGCAAATTAGGCATTTTGAGTGCCTGTCAGCGCTCGGCAATTTTGGTTGGCAAATAACACAGCGCTTAAATGCGGCTAATTTAGAGGCCATTTTACGATACCTCTACAAGCCGAATCCAGTTAGGTCGAAGAGAAGAGTAGTCAATCAGTCCGAGGTGAAAACACGAGAGAATCAATCCAAAACCAGTCCAAAACCCAGAAACGTCATTGAGTACACAAATCCAAAGTCCAAATCCAAGATAATTTTGAATTTTACAAGAAAAAGTGATCCTAGACAGGAGTGGTGTTCCTAACGTGCTGCTTACGCGGCGGACAAAAGGAACAGAGGGGAATGACCGGTAACAGCTCAGAGCGACCGTTGGGGTGGGCAGCGCTACCGTCAAAATTCTACCTAGCGATTCTAGAAGGTTCCGAGGGTTCTGCGCAGGCACAGGAATTACCCAACTGTGTGGATTCACAGAGACCACAAAGAAGATCCTATTGTTTGTAGTTCCTGTGATTCATACTTACCAGTGATTAGCAAGTTACCATATATTCTGGCATATAAAATGACTTTTTAACCCTGGAAAATCTCCTCAAAAGTCGGGGGCCATCTTATACGCCGGATATACGGACCCGAGATGGGGCTGCCATCCCCATCTCGTACTTCCTGTCATTCCCAACTCACGAGGAGCCCATCGCAAGTTGTGAAAGCGTAGGGGTTTGGCTGGCAATGCTCTCCCCACCCAGCCAGCCAAACCTCCGAGTTTCCCCTGGCAAAGCAGGGGGAACTCAGAGGTTTGCCAGCCAAACCTCGGTCTCCCCAGCCAACCAGCCAAACCTCCAAGTTCCCCCTGCTTTGCCAGGGGAAACTTGGAGGTTTGGCTGGCTGGGTGGGGAGAGCGTTGCCAGCCAAACCTCTGCATTTTCGCAAGGGCTCCTCGTGAGGAGCCCTTGTGAAAGCACAGAGGTTTGGCTAGCAACGCTCTCCCCACCCAGCCAGCCAAACCTCCAAGGTGGCTAGGAAGCTTCCTAGCCAGCTCCCTTCCTTCCCGAGTCCCATCTCGGACTGGGGAAGGATGGGAGCTGGCTAGGAAGCTTCCCCCCAAGCCAGCCAGCCACCCCTCCCAGCTCCCGTCCTTCCTGAGTCGTGAGGAGCCCTTGTGAAAGCACAGAGGTTTGGCTGGCAACGCTCTCCCCACCCAGCCAGCCAAACCTCCAAGGTGGCTAAGAAGATTCCTAGCCAGCTCCCTTCCTTCCCGAATCCCATCTCGGACTGGGGAAAGACGGGAGCTGGCTAGGAAGCTTTCCCCCCACCAGCCAGCCACCCCTCCGAGGTGGCTAGGAAGCTTCCTAGCCAGGTCCCGTCCTTCCTGAGTCCAAGATAGGACATCAGGGACGGCGGGTGGGGGGTAGTCTTATACAGCGAGTATATCCCAAACTCTATATTTTAACTTATAATAATAATGATGATGATAATAATGATAATGATAATAAAATTTTATTTCTATCCCGCCCCTCTGCAACGCAATTGGGGTGGCTTACAATATAAAAACTCCATAATTACAATACCCTAGCCCGCCCACCCCTTAAAATAATATTAAATTATAAAGGATTAAAAACATACAATAATTAAAAATATATTAAATTAGAAAATTTTTTAAAACATACAATAATTTTAAAAAATCCAATTGCAGCTCAGAGGGAAAGGACAGCCGAGTCTTGGGCCAGGATAGTTATTCAGGAAAAACTTAAAAATTGGGGGTGTCTTATACGCCCCGTCGTCTTATACACCAGAATATACAGTAACTCTGGTAAAGGTATGCTTCTCAAAAGGGTCACTGATGCCTCCACTGCTCTGGTAGAGTGACCTCATAATGTGGTAGGTTCAGATATTCTATCTGATCTAAGAATCACTGTTTTACTAATTTCTGTCTCCTGTCTTTTTAATGAGTTTCTTTGAAACAGATAGTTTAAATGCATTTTAATAATAACTTTTTGTATATCTTACCTTGCAATTTTTCTCTATCCATTACAAGTGTAAGTCAAACTGAATCCCAGTTCTAAGAAAAAGAAGCCCCCACCTTTCAATGGCTCACTATCTGATGACTTGCTCTTTTGACGCTTACGAACTAAGGACAAGTTCTATTCATTCAACAAAGAATCCACGCCTTCTGCAGTTCTTGCCTACAGCGGCTTGCTTGAGACTGACCACACACACACACACACACACACACAGGGTGCTTGCTAGGCAAGCTGAGAGTGGGGGAAAGGCAGCCAGCTGATGGAGAGGCTTTGCAAGCAGTGCATGCACAGACAGCTGCAGGTGCCCGCAGGCACACACAGGCAGTCCCAAATGAGCCACAATAATTCTCTCATGTTCCCTACATAGGCTCTGCTTTTTGACCAACTCTGGTTTCTGACACTGTTGCAATCTCTAACCTGTTGGATATGCAGGGGCCTCCTTTATGTAAATGTATATACATGAAATAAGAATACAAATGGACTGCAGACACTGAACACTGTGTTGAAAGGATATTAATATATTCTGCAAAATGCCTGAAACAATTCCATCTGCATGCATAAGATTTCACTATAGCAGACATATTCAGCACTCTCACAATTGTACTGAGTGAACAGTTCTTCCATACAGCTGGGCTGAGAGAGTGAAGGTCTTGGTGCCTCACTTTCCCATCCAAAATGTGAGGAGAGCCAAATATACTGGGAGGCAAAAAAATGTTCAATGAGACAATAGTAGTAGAGTTGTGATGTACAGCTAACACAACCAGCTGGGTGTCAGAAGAACGCAATATGCACCATCCTCCCTGATCTTCAAAAGCACAATTACTAAAAGAAGGACTTTGTACTGATATAGCCTCCTCCTCATCACAAAGTGCAGATATTTGTAATATTAAGAAGAAATAATGATATGTAAGTAAGCCTTGAAGTGAATGGCCACAAACCAGTAACAACAGGAGCCTCTGAGGTTTAGAATATGACACAGGCCCCCATCTTTCTTAGAAATTGTGTAGCAGTAGGAGAAGTAGCAGTAAAGCAAATTTCTGCAGCATGGGATTATGCTGGATGACACCCTTTCCCAAAATCATAGTAATCTCTTCTTGCAGGATATGCAACAGATGTGTCAAGCGGAATATTCCAACAAAGAGTATCAAACTCTATGGCACAGTCAAGTCAAATCAGATAGAACAGGCCTTGTGAAGTTGAAGGCTTTCATGGCCGGCATTCATAGGTTTTCCGTGGTTGCCCCCATCCCCGGCTGTGAGACCATGTTCTGGAATAGTTTATTCCTGACATTTCACCTGCATCTGTATGGCATCTTCAGAAAATGCCAGCCACAGATGCAGGCGAAATAAACTTTTCCAGAACATGGCCTCACAGCCTGGAAAAAAAACACAGAAAACCTAAGCACAGGCCTTGTTGGTGATGTTGTGAACACATACTGAAATGGCTTGAAAGATGTTCTGATGATGATGGAAGTGGCAAAGTGAGATGATGACCCAGGAGGGCTTTCTGTTGATCACAGGAATCAAGGGTTAGTTTGAAGAACTAAATGATTTCTTGCTGGATAAGGACTGATATTTCAATTGTTTGAAAGATTACTTGTTCTTCAAAGAAGTCTGTGAAAAAAGTGACTGAGATTTAGACACTGAAAAGGAGAAAGCCACTGTGGGGTGGGCAAAGATTATGACTGTACATCAGTGCTCAAGGTGAGTTGCTCTCACCTCAAAGATATGATGCATTGTGTTATTCATCTCAGCATTGAAAAGACCTCCTCCATCCAATGGGAGGTCCTGCATCCTTGTGTATGTGTCTTCTGTAACACATACCCTTCTCAGCCAGGTGTAATGATGGAGTACCACCATCCTTGATCTTCCAAGGAGCATCCGGGAGTTAAGGGAATTTCATATGTTGAGACAGAGGCCATTCAGACTGGAGATTTCAGTCCTGTAGGAATTGATACTAGTACCAACCTCACAACCAGAAGCTGCTCCATCTCAACCAAAGTCAACACTTCAGTAACTAATCGTGGAGATCCAATTCAAATGTTGGTAGAGACCATGAAAAATATCCTTTTTTGAGCAGTGAGTCCCATGTGTGTATACGCATGCTCCCAACTGAGGACTTTTAATCTTGAAGCTGGCTGACATCAAAATTGTGGGGTGAAGAACTGGCAATGGCTTCAGGTCTCAACTTTGTGATTTTTTTTTCCAGGTACAGAAGGAACTCAGAATGACCATCTGCTGGCATAAGCACATCACTGAAAAAAGGCATCCGAGGTAATAAGACCTTGGAAGGGCTGGAAGTTTGACTCAGACAAACAATATAAAAGCAAGAAAGGAAGATAAGAACAACAGAAGAAAAAGACAACAAAACAAAAATCAAAAGGAAGAATAAATTGCTCTTGAATACTCCATACAGGGAGTAGGCAAGGTTTTTAATAACGCACCTCCTTCAGCTGAAAGATAGGAACAGAGGAGACAGGAGGGAAACATGCTATATTCCATGTATATGGAGTGGTTGGTGCTACTTCCAAAAACATTGCTCCAGAAGATTCCAAGCATACACTGTATAAACACAGATGACCCACATATGTATGTCATACAAAGAGAATGAATATGCATTTCAGCACATTTTCATACCAATACACAAAGGTATTGTAGATGAGCAGCAGATCATGGCTAATCTCAGATTCTATGGATATAATAAAATCAACAAAATTGCAAATTTTTCACTTAACCAAATCCTTCAATGTGGAAAAAAATGTGGAAATTTCATATAGAAAAAGTACTTTAAAACTGGGGCTACAAACTCTTACTTCATTATTCTTTAATTGATTTTAAAACACTGAAGCAAGTAAAAGGTGATCCCAAATTAGTAAAGCAGCAGATTTTATATATTACCACATATTCAAATATTCAGCAGATTTTATATATTACCACATATTCAAACAAGAAATATTCATTACCCTTTTCTCCCACTCATTGTTTAGGGAATCTGTACTTTGCTCACACAACTTTTTCAACTCAACGATTTGTTTCTCCTTAGCTTCTCTAACAACTTGTGATTCACGAACAAGCATCTGAACTGTCAGAAAAGAAAAATAAAACCAATATATTAGATTATTGTTTTATTCCATTGAGCAAGAGCTATCATCAGATGAGTGCTCCCGGTGGCTTCATTTTGTTTAAAAAGCATTATTTCATTTTAATGTGTTAAAATTGTTCTTGACGGTGTTTTTCCCCCTGGTGTTGAAAAACAACCACCTTTCCTTCATGTTTTCCTTCAATGTAGTTCTTGATTCATTTTCCCTTTAAGTGTGATCACATAACATATCAGTGTTTTGAATATACAGTAACAGGTTCTGAGAATCCAAAGAATGACTTTAATTGTAACCAAGAGACAAGACCAGTATGGATTTTTACAGCTTATTTTCTGCTCTAGTAAATTGAGCAACTTGCCAGTTTTAAATTGCTTTTGCAAGTCCCCTCAGTTTAAAAGTAGATTGCCATTTGATATTGTCAAATAGTTCCAAAAGGAAAGACAGACAGACAACGCCAAAGCTCTATGGATACCCAAAATGACACAGTTCTTTCACCACAAGCCAAATAATTTGAACTTTAAATCAATCAAGCAAAAACCCTTAACAAATCCTGTTCCAGATCAACTGAAACAGCAATCTTATGAAGGGGGTCTTCCATCAGGAGTAGAAGTACTGCCAAATTCAAAGTCCTACTGGGCGCACAGCAGCTGGGGCAGGATGGAGGACAGGGTTGTTGTTGTTCTCCTGATAATGTATCTCCAATTCAAATAGGAATGAACATAACACTGAGCCTGGAATAGTTGATTTATGATGCTTCACCTTTCTTGTCAAGCTTTTGAATAGTCTCTTCAGCTTCACTTTGTTTGGTTTTGTACATACTCTTCAGTACTTCAATTTCATTATTCTTTCTGTCCAAAATCTGCAGTAGAAAATAATGAGAGCTTATTAAATCTGAATAGAAGTGAGCAACACCAAAAATAAGAACACAACAAAGGATAAACAGGGACCAGGGTATATTTAGCACAGAAAGGCTACCTGAAGTGTGCATGTCTCACACGTAAGCCTTTGTAAGTTTAGTATATTCTTTTGAGTACCTAAATGTCACATAAACATTAGATGAAATTTTTGGTCAAAATAGCACAAAATGTATTTTTCAAGAGTGGCAAAAGTTTTGGTGAAAATGTCCCTTGTGAAATAAAACTGCAAAGCAAAGGAAATGTTTCACAAAAGACTGAATTTGAGGAGATTTATTTTCCCCAAGGCATCAATATCCCTTCACAATAATAGAAAGAATTTTGAAGTCTAACAAGTTCTGAAAGACAACTCTAAAATGCAAGTGTTAAGTATTATTGCTGAATGCTCTGTTTAAATCCTTTGGGATTCCAGTAAGAAAAGAAAAGAATGTTCATGAACACAGAGAAGAAAATACTTAAGATGAAATGTTTTCTTTACAAAAGAACTAGAAACTGGGTATTCAATTGGCAAACAAAAAGTAAAATAAAATAAAAGGATTCTTCTTAACTTTAGAATACTGTAGGACATTTCATCTAGAGACACTGCTGTGGCAGTCAAAACAAAACTACTTATTTCAAAGGAAAAGCAAGGGCAATTATTTTTGGTTCTAAATGTCTCTTTTGAGAAAACTGTCCCAAAATACAGTGTTGTACATATTTATGAATGTTAACCAACTGTAGCTTTTCAGTGGTTTCCCTAAATCTTGAGATAACACATTATTCTCCTCTCCATATTCTCTGGCAACAATCTCACCTTTGTTAACAATATATTATCTTCCCTTTATTCTCACACAGAAATTTTTATTGAGGCATTTCTATACAACATAGACATATGTGAATACAATTTTCAGGCCTCATGCCTTTTGTACTGTTGTTCCCATACTAAGTCTTCTAAGGCCCCTACAGGCAAAGTAACTGCCTCCCTTCGTTGTTTGCAGTAACAGAACTTGCTTATTGGCATTACCAAAGTTCTGTTTATACTACGTACTACACATGGTTATAAAGTACCACAGATAACACATCATCTACACACACACACACACACACACACACACACAAAAAGAGAGGTTGAGTGTCCCTTATCCGAAATGCTTGGGACCAGAAGTGTTTTAGATCTTGGATTTTTTCAGATTTTGGAATATTTGCATATACATAGTGAGGTATCTTGGAAAGGGGACCGAAGTCTGAACATGAAATTCATGTATGTTTAGGTTGTCTGTGGGTTTTTTCCAGGCTATGAGGCCATGTTCTGGAAGAATTTATTCCTGACGTTTCACCTGCATCTATGGCTGGCATCTTCAGAGAATGATTGGGTAGAGGTGGGGGGGGGGTTGTATACTGTGAGCCCCTGTTGGAGAGGATATGTAAATTTGTGTATTTCAATGGGTAGTTCCTGGGGGAGGATTAGCGTCTGTTTAGCTAATGGCCCATTATCTGCTGGATAATTTAATAATTTTGAGCATGAAACAATGTTTGTGTACACTGAACCACCAGAAAGCAAAGGTTTCTGAACCATCAGAAAGCCATTATCTCAGCCACCCATGTGAACAATTTTTGATTTTGGAGCATTTCGGATTTCTGAATAAGAGATACCCATCGTGTAAGTGAGTGTGTATGTGTAGATACAGATATATGTATATAAATCAAATAATGTGCTGCCTCGCTGAGTGGCATTCAGTTCATGACACTGCTGTTTACGATACATTATCCCAATAATGTAGTAAATCAAGGAATCAAAATGTTATTTTCAGTATTGTTGTAAATCTCAAGGATACACATGAAGTTATATTTTAAAAGATCATATAGCAGCACAGGTGTACAAACCTTTTAGTCTCTTACCACTATCTAAGCAATTGGGACCATTTTTGAAAATCAGCTCTCTAGTCATGTCCAGATTTCATCCCTTTCTGTCAGCCCAACTGTACCCCCAACTCCATCAGTTGGAGATACCTGCCAACATCTCTTTCAACATCTCTTTCATGCATTCTTTCATTTGTTTATTTGGCTGAAAGATAGAAGGCTGGCTCGAGAGAAAGTCAATGATGATTCTCCTGTTCTCATTCTTCCCTACAGACGTTTCCATCACTGTATATCCACCTCATCCTTAACTATCCAGGATACTTACCCATTTCAAGCTATAACCCGGATTGTTGTTAAGACTGAACTTTCAAGTGAGTGATCCAATTAATCATCATAGCTACACCAACACTGCTGTTGCCCCATGATTATAAGGGGCATTGATTTTGCTTTGGGTGTGTTTGGGGATTACAGAAGGCTGAAGTTGTGACAACCCACTTATTCCCTGCTTACTCTTTAAAAACTGCTACACACTCTTATCTTCGATCCTGACAAGAAGAAAACAGCAAAATATGCACCTGAACTACAGTCTCTGATGTTAGATATTTTAGGATCAAACAGTAACATAAAGTCTATAATGATTAGAAAACCAAAACAGATTTTAAATACAATTAATTCTGTATATTAGAACAGGATCACCTTGTTTTTATCTAGCAAGATTCTTGGCATCATAACTCTACTCATTCCACTGGAACTGTGAGCAACAGGTAACAGAACTGTATGTCATCTCTTGCCTTGCAAGACAAGTGGGATTGCAACCAGAGATGCACAAATATTAGAAATTCTGTCAGTGATGCCATTCCTTTCTCAGGAGTTAAAGGCTGAACTCCATTAAAAATGGCCAAACAACTGCTGAATCATGCTGAGTCATGATGGCTGAAGCCAAGGAACTGCCAAGTCATGCTAGTCATGTAGCCACCACTGCAGAAGGAGGGTTACTAGAGGGCATAGCTTCTGGGGTGCACGATCTGATGTAAAGCACCCATGTGGTTGAGTAAGCTAATGCCCTATAACGGTGTATATAAGAGAGCTCAGTTTAGAACTCATTCTCTTCTTGTGAATGCTGATGTCTGGAGAAGCAGTTTGTCCTTCAATTGTATATATTTGTATTTATATTGCAACTGCTTGACTTTGAAGATAAAAGTGCCTCCTGCTTATTTGGACGTCAAACACTGTGTGACTTTCTTGGAATGGGTTGCTACTAAGTCTGCTGAGATAGTTTTTGGCTTCTGCTGGGAACTGAGTGTCCTATCATCCCCTGACATCCTTTGCCTGTTCTACAAGGCTAACAGATGATATTGTGGAAGATCTCATATCAGAAAACATGCAACACCTTGCAGAAAAAGATTTCAGTTTTCAGACTATCCTTGCACACCTGGAAAAGGTCTTCAGCTTGTTGAAGAGTACCTCTGCATCCAACCCACAATAAACAGAGCAATGGGGAGAAACAGTATTGTAATAAAAATTTTGATCTGATGAAAAATTATCACTTCTGGCATACAACAATGTCACTAAACAAGTTAGAAGTTAATTGTACATTAAACCAACTTTTTGGCTAACATACATCTTTGTAAATTCTTGTAATTAAAAAAAGTTCTATCAGGGCTTCTGGTGTACAGAGAGCAGTAAATCCAAGATCTCCTTGGTAACTGGAATATTTGATACACAAGTAGAACTATTTTAATTATTAACTGAATGGGAAATATTTCCAGTTGACAGAACATGGGATTAAGTGGTAGAGAAACAATGCTTTCCTTGCCCCAACACTGGGACCTTGCTCTGTTCTCATAATGATACAGGAACAACCACATACCATGCTACATTCGTATTTATTTCTATCCACTGGTATGGTTCCCAAAACATTCACAGCATCCTCTCAAGAAGCGGGCTTTAGATTATTTGCAAGGACTTGCCTCACTTCAAGTTACAACAAGACTGCACAAGGGGTTTTAGGACTCATCAAACGGAAGGCCCTCTTTCATGTTTGTATGCACAAACATATGTTTGCATGTTTCTCTATAACCTGATCCATCGGGCAGTACCTAGCAGCTGTTATTCTAAAACAAGATCAATACAAGCTACAGAAGACACTGCACTACAAAGTTAATTTTTCATAACTGAAACTGAACCCTAAAGATTTTCATTTTTCCAATTTGCAACCCCCCACCATTCATATCAGTTTTCAAATGCTCCAGTAACCAATGGAATGCTATATAAAGCCAAAATCTGAACACTGCAGAAAGAAATACTGTTATTATTTCATTCTGAAATATAATGTTATATAAAATAGTCTCAGAAGAAAGATGATTTATTGCTTTCACACATCAACATTAACTGACTACTATAAAGAACTGAAAGTCCTCTATCACCTCACCAGGCCTTTGAAAATGTAGGGCAAGGGACATGATTTGCATTTTTCTGGAACCTATTACATTCTATCCCACTCCCACAACTATATAAATACCAGCTAGACCCAGCGTACCATATGCCAATTAAAAACTTCCCATAAAATGCCCAGTACACCTCATGACAACCCTTAAGGTAGGCCGGAGGGTTTAAATTCCTCCTCCCCCTTCTTAAGCATTCCACACTTTTCTCGGAATTACTGAGGGTGACTTGCTTTGTTGCCCTGCCACTGCCAGTTGACTGCCTGGGTCCCATTGCAGTGGCGGTGGCGGCATCCCATCACCGCCACCAGTTGACTGCCTGGGTCCCATTGCAGCCCAAGAGTGGTGAGCAGCTGAGGGAGTGAGAAGTGGGAGGAGCCCTTGTAAGACTGAGGATGTAGATCCAGACTGAGTGGCAGGAGTGGATTGTGAGGAGGAGAGGGAATTTGCATGTGGATGGTGATTGGGTGTGTTTCCTGAGCAGCCAATCACCACACTGGGAGAGGAAACATGCCCAGGCCTATTGTACATACCCAAGCCTTCTAGATAGATAGATAGATAGATAGATAGATAGATAGATAGATAGATATTTTATACCTGAGGCCTTTATACCACTTGATACTGCATCTGAAGAAGTGGGTTCATATTCACAAAAGCTCATGCTAAAATAAAAACCAGTTAGTCTTAAAGGTACTTCCACATTTCTTTTTTTCTCCCCCTTCCTTCCTCTTTTGTAACATACTGTACCTTCTGAACATCGGCATCATGCTTCTGCTGTAATTTAAGCTTTTCTTCATGAATTCTAGCTTCCATCAGTTTTGTTTTCATCTCCAGCTGTAATCACAAAATTTTAACATACTGATCAGATTTGGAAACAATGTAACATTAACTTCCTCAACCCATCTTTTAAAACAAGCCCAGTACCTCTAAACTGAGTACAAAATCAAAAGATGAGACAGCTGTGGTCAGTAGTCATATAACTGGCCGTTCTTTCGTGAGATAGGACAGCTTTCCAATCATGAAAGCTAAGCACTCCAGAGAACTTACAAAATATCTCCTTGGGTGAAGGAGCAATTCTGAGAGTCAACCCACTATGAATAAGTAAGGGTCAAGTTCTACTATCATAGGGTTGGGATGAGCTTTTCCAGTATCTGAATTATCACACACTGACGTTCTGTGTGTCAAACGAACGATCTATCATTTATCCTGAAGATGACTGAATTTCTGTGAACTGAGCTCTATATAAATAGCATACTGAAGACTGTTTCATAGAAATGAAATAAATAAATCAATATAAATTTTAATTCCAGATCAGCTCATTCGTTTTTATTTCATTTATAATTTTTACAGCTCAATGTTGGGGGGTGGGGGTTAATCCAACCAAACAGTAAGAATTACTGAAACGTGTATCTTTTTAGATGGCTTACAGAGCAATCCTATAGTCATATCATGTCAAGAGCCAGAGACTAAGGAAAAAGATATAGGTTAACCCTTAGTATTCAGGTTTACAGGGACTCGGTCTGAGAAATAGGCTCATTTAGATTGCTACAGTGAGATGGACAAGTTGCATACCTGTAACTGTAATTTGAGTCCTCATCTGTGAATTCACACAATTGTGTGAGTCACAGAGACCATGAAGAAGTTACATAATAAAAGAAAAAGGCAAGGAAGACATCCTTGCACTTTGGAAGAAGCCATACTTGACCTGGTTGTTTCATTTCACACCTGGATAATGTTAGTTTTGAATAAAAAGTTGTTTGAAACATGTCAAATTGCTCTATTCTTTCCATGGTATTTCTCCTTCTAGTACTAAATTATCTGCTGAAGTAATATCCAAGAACACGCCTACTTCACTAACAGAGATGAAGCTGTACTCACTGAAAACATGGACAGCTAAACATGCAAAACCCAACAGTGCTTAATTGAGAACAGTACTTCACCACACCACACCACACCACATACTTATCTGAAAACAGATGAAAAAGCTGATTTTATAAAGAGACAAAGTAAAGCCAAGCAAAACAACTCCAAACAAATAATAAAAGGGACTCTCCAACATAACTATCCAATTCTATAAGACATCTAGTGTTCTTTTAATTGATCAGTACATAGAAAGTTAATGAATAAAAGGTCACTTTGGACCAGACTAAACTTTGGAACAGACTCAATACATTCTAGACAATTTGCATTTCCCATGATTATTATACTGCAGTCTTCATGAAGGTATATAAATAGAGCCAAGAAAAAGCTAATTTTTGTTTATAACTATAGAGGAAGATATAGATATTTTGTTCAGTTTTGGCCTAAATTCAATTGCTATTCCCAACCTGAAAACATTCACTGAATCAACTGAACTTTTTATACATATATATGCTGACTTACCAAGTTCCTATTGATTCAATAAGTATAGCTGGCATTAACAATTGGACTTAGGCCATTATGTATAAGACATATTAATTTTCAAGAATCATGAGGTGACGATTCAGCTTTTAAAAAAGCAACAAAACCTATTAAACCCCAGCAATTGCTACCTAGAATGTACAAAAATGATGTAAGTATCAAAAAAGTGTCAGTTGTATAGATTAAATTAAAAGAGAGAGACGTTTCAAAGAAGAAAATCCCAAATTCACAAGAAAGTATTTCCTGGATCAATAAGTACTGGTCTCATACCACAAGAGAAAAACCAAAATGCTCCACCAATATCTGTCATACAAGGTAAAAAAAAATCAAATAGAAAATCTCAAACATTTTGGACTGAAATCAACAATTTTGTGAAGATCACATAGCTTTGTTCAATTGACTTTCCTTGAAGAACTATTATTATTAATCTTGTTGGCTGCCATCAGAATTGTCACTAAAACTATGACCAACAAAATACAAGAACTTGATCTTTAAAATACAGCTTCAATATTAAAAGCAGAAAATTTGTAATTATTTAAACAATGTACATGCACAACAATTAGCTAGATTAGATCAAGATTGACTTAATTCAGAACTGGATAGCTAGATGGCTCAGGAATACAGCAGGACACCCGTATACGTAGGGGATTGGTTCCAGGCCCCCCTGCAGATAATGAATTCCATGGATAATAGCAAAGGCCCCCCTGGTCGCCATTGCTGCCACAGAAGCCATACCACTGGGTAAAGGGAAGCAAGACCTCTCCTTCCCTCCCATCACCTTCCCATAGTCGTGGGGGAGGGGCTAAGGGACAAGAAATGTGAGACCTCCTCCTCTCCTCCCTTTGCCATCGGAGGCACTGGAGCCATGGGGAGAATAAGGGAGGTGAGACGTCCTCCTCCCATCCCTTCATCCTCCCATCACCATCGGAGCCAGGGGGGGCAAAGAGAGGTGAGACCTCTCCTCCCCTCCCTTCACCCTCCCATTGCCATTTCCACCACGGAAACCATCCAGAAGCCTCCTCTCCTACCTTCCCTGTCCACCCCCCATCATCAACTGGAGATAATTGAAGCAATCATAGAATCATAGAATTGCAGAGTTGGAAGAGACCATGAGGGCCATCCAATCCAACCCCCTGCCATGCAGGAAATCACGATCAAAGCATCCCCGACAGATGGCCATCCAGCCTCTGTTTAAAGACCTCCAAGGAAGGAGACCCCACCACGCTCCGAGGGAGTGCGTTCCACTGCCAAACAGCTCTTACTGTCAAAAAGTTCCTCCTCATGTTGAGGTGGAATCTCTGTTCCTGGAGCTTGCATCCATTGCTCCGTGTTCCAGTCTCTGGAGCAGCAGAAAACAAGCCTGCTCCATCCTCAACGTGACATCCCTTCAAATACTTAAACAGGGCTATCATATCGCCTCTTAACCGTCTTTTTTCCAGGCTAAACATACACAGCTTCCTAAGTCTCTCCTCATAAGGCATCGTTTCCAGACCTTTCACCATTTTAGTCGCCCTCCTCTGGAAACGCTCCAATTTGTCAATATCCTTTTTGAATTGTGGTGCCCAGAACTGGACACAGTATTCTAGGTGAGGTCTGACCAAGGCAGAATAGAGTGCCACCATTACTTCCCTTGATCTAGACACTATACTTCTATTGATGCAGCCCAAAATCGCATTGGCCTTTTTAGCTGCCGCATCACACTGTTGACTCACGTTCAACTTGTGGTCTACTAGGACTCCTAGATCCCTTTCGCACGTAGTCTCATTCAGCCAGGTCTCCCCCATCCTATATCTATGCATTTCATTTTTTCACCCTAAGTGCACTACCTTACATTTCTCCGTATTGAATTTCATGTTGTTAGCTTTGGCCCAGCTCTCCAGTCTATCCAGGTCATTCTGAATTTTGATCCTGTCCTCCAGGGTATTAGCTACTCCTCCTAATTTGGTGTCATCTGCAAATTTGATAAGTATGCCCCTAATTCCCTCATCCAAGTCATTGATAAAGATGTTGAATAGCACTGGGCCCAGGACAGAACCCTGTGGCACCCCACTGGTCACATCTTTCCAAGATGAAGAGGAGCCATTGCTGAGCACCCTTTGGGTTCGGCTGGTCAACCAATTACAAATCCATTGAACAGTTAACTTGTCTAGCCCACATTTTACAAGCTTGTTTGCAAGAATGTCATGGGGAACCTTGTCAAAGGCCTTACTGAAATCAAGGTATGCGATGTCCACAGCATTCCCTTCATCTACCAAGCTGGTAATTTTATCAAAAAAAGAGATCGGATTAGTCTGGCATGACTTGTTACTCTGAAACCCATGTTGACTTTTTGTGATTACGGCATTGCCTTCTAAATGTTCACAGACTCTCTGTTTAATGATCTGCTCTAGAATCTTCCCTGGTATTGATGTCAGACTAACGATAATTGCTGGGATCCTCTTTTTTCCCCTTTTTGAAGATGGGGACAACGTTTGCCCTCCTCCAGTCTGCTGGGACTTCTCCTGTTCTCCAGGAGTTCTCAAATATTATTGCCAATGGCTCTGAGATTATATTTGCCAGCTCTTTTAATACTCTTGGATGTAGTTCATCTGGTCCTGGAGATTTAAATTCATTTAGATTACGAAGGTATTCCTGTACTACCTCTTTGCTTATTCTGTGCTGGATTTCCCCTGTTGTGTCTTCTGTACCTTTATCCTCAGGTTGGTCCCCCTTTACCTTTTCTGAAAACATTAGCATTTTGCCATCTTCTCCACGTAGTGGCCCTACCATTTCCTTCTTCCTCCTTTTGCTGCGGACATACCCCCCAAAAAAACCTTTTTATTGTTCTTAACCTCTCTAGCAAGCCTGAGCTCATTCTGTGCTTTCGCTTTTCTGATTTTGCTCCTACATGTGTTCGCTATCTGTTTGAATTCTTCTTTGGTGATTTCCCCCTTTTTCCATTTCTTATACATGTTCTGTTTAAAACTTAGCTCTGTTGATATTTCTTTAGTCATCCATCCTGGTTTCTGGAGACACCTCCCATTTTTCTTCCTCAATGGTACTGTTTGAAATTGTGCCTTCAGTATCTCCCTTCTGAGAAAGTCCCATCCATCTTGAGGTCTCTTCTCTTTTAGTATTCCTGACCATGGGATCACCCCCAGTATTTCCCTGAGTTTATTGAAATCAGCTCTCCTAAAGTCAAGAACGCGTGTCTGACTATGCCTGGTTTCTCCTTTCCATTGTATAACAAACTGCAGGAGAACATGATCACTTTCACCTAAGGATCCCACCACTTGCACCCCATTAACCAGGTCATCCCTGTTGGTTAAGATCAGATCTAAAATAGCTGACCCCCTTGTTGCCTCTTCCACCTTTTGGAGCATGAAATTCTCTTCCAGGCAAGTAAGGAATTTGCTAGACCTTGAAGTTTTGGTTGAGTTAGATTGCCAGCAAATATCAGGATAGTTGAAGTCACCCATCACTACTACATCTCTCCTTTCTCCGTGTGTGTTCATTTGTTCTAGAAAGGCATCATCCAATTCCTCCGTCTGACTTGGGGGCCTGTAGTAGAGTCCCACAATAACATCCGTGTTGTTTCCCTCCCCTTTAATTTTTATCCAGATGCTCTCCACCTGGCTTCCAGTATTGATGTCATGGATCTCTTTACTGGTGTAAATATCCTTGACATATAATGCTGTTCCTCCTCCTTTCCTGTTTGGCCTGTTTCTCTTAAAAAGGTTATACCCCTCTATTCCTACATTCCAATCATGAGACTCGTCCCACCAGGTTTCAGTAATGCCTATTATATTTGTTTTGTAGTGCTAGGAGTTCAAGTTCACCTTGCTTATTTCCCATGCTCTGTGCATTAGTATAGAGACATCTAAGACCATATGTTCCCTTTACTTGCTGCCTGTGCAAGTTTTTTTGCCTCCCACTGTTGGGTCCTTGCGCTGTTTGCCTTGTTCCCTCTATGACAGCTTGACTATTTTCTCCAGCTCTTTTGCCTTCCAGAATACTGTCTCCCTCCCCCATATGACTCAGTTTAAAGCCCTCCTGATCAAATTCTTGAGACTGTAGGCAAAAACGTTTCTGCCAACTGGTGTGAGATGCACCCCATCTCTTGCCAGAAGTCCCCCCTCATGGAAGCGCAGCCCATGATCCAAGAATCCAAATTGTTCTTGGCAACACCATCTATGGAGCCAGTTGTTTACGTCGGCTATTTTCCTCTCTCTTCCTGGACCATGCCCTTCAACTGGCAGAAGAGACGAGATGACAACCTGTGCATCCATTTCTTTCAGCTTCCTCCCCAGAGCCTCTTAATCTCTTCTGATCTTCGGAAAGCTGTGCCTGCAATGGATGAGGGGGTACTACTATATCACAGATAAGGTGCCAATGATTATTTCAAGCACTAGATAGTTGGATTACACTGCTTCCAAAATTTGAAACTCCATTTGATTTATCATGTCCGCTATATTTAACATCACCCACTGTTACACACAAACTCCTTTAAAAAAAAAGAAAAAAGAATTGCTGCTTTAAAAACTTTGTTAACTACAATCCTTGAAATTTGGGTTCCTCTCCAAACCTATACCAAAGTTTTGCAACCGCCTAAACAAATGAGTTCATTGCTTCACAAAAGGACAGGGACATGCTGGATGCCAGAGAGGTTGCCTCACTGCTGCAAAAGGATTTAAAATTTACTGTCTTTTGTCTCAACTCCACATGGTCAGGAAGTAGGAATGGCCTCTACCTGCATGAGATCCCCCACCTGAACAACAACATAAGTAACATCTGAAACAGCATGTAGGCCTGTGAATCCAACATCATCACTTTTCTTTCTTTCTTTCTTTCTCTCTTTCTAACATCTTTTGCCTGATAAAGAAGCTAGTAGAGCTTGATAAGCTTGTACCATGTTCTTTGCATTTGGCTGGCCAATTAAGGTATCACTTTATGGATTTTGGATTCAGTCATTTTGAGTACTAAATGATTTTGTATCCTTCTTCAACTATTTGAAGTACTCATTTGTCTGTGGTTATGGCTTCCAATAAATGACCAAAGTGAAGTAACCTTCCTCCTGCCAGCAAATCTCTTAAGTCCGTATTGTTGCCTGCCACCACATTGGAGTGTGCAGCACTTCTTCTTGGCAGTTGTTGCCTAAACTGGAATCTACTTCTATTCCATTGCTGCTTGAAATTTTTAACATTTCTGTTTTTGAAAACCTCTTCCTCCTCGAAAGGAATAGTTTCCTATACCAGCTATATACTGGAAGACTTTTTCTAACCTATGTAAAGCTCACTGAACAGTTTGAGTACCTGTACCCACTGAACCCAGGATTTCATAGACCTAAGTATGGCCACCCTGGTGAACATGAAAACTGCAACTGATCCTTCAGCAGACAAGGCTGAAGGTTCATGAAACCCTCACAAAGCTCAATCAATTACAGTAGGATCCCTGTATCCACTGGGGATTGGTTCTGGGGGTGGGGGGCTGTGGATACCGAAAACTGTGGATAATAGCGAATGCCACTGAAAATAATGGGACTTCCGGTTTAAAATACTGTAGAGTTGCCTTGGAGAACCTAGAAAATGGCTAGAGAGGACACATTTTCTAAGAAGACTCTATGGTTGGTGTGCTGTTTTGTGTCCTGTGGATAACTGAATCAATGGATACAGGGGCCCTACTTTATTTCATTTTTTCATCCTTTCATAATATACAGGAAGCCCCTGCTTATTTGAGGGATTAGGGACCAGAGGACTGTCAAAAAGTGGAATCAGTTGAAAAGTGGAATCGGTTGAAAAGTGAGACCCAGGTTTTCTTAGGCTGCAAATGTACTTTGGCCACCAAAACATGTAAACACACTATATATCACTTTTGAATGCATGCAAAAGCTAAATTAACACACTATATATACAAAAGTGTATGCAAGTGGTCCCAAGCAAGCCTCATAGGCATGAATCATAGAATCATAAAGTTGGAAGAGACCACAAGGGCTATCCACAAAGTCCAACATTCTGCAATGCAGGAATACACAATTAAAACACCCCTGACAGATGGTCATCCAGACTCTGTTTAAAAACCTCCAGATTCCACTATTCTCCCAAGGCAGCGTATTCTACCGCTGAACAGCTCTTACTGTCAGGAGGTTCTTCCTAATGTTTAGGTGGAATCTCTTTTCCTGTAGTTTGAATCTATTGCTCTGTAGCCTAGCCTCTGGAGCAGCAGAAAACAAGCTTTCTCCACCTTCAATATGACATTCTTTCAAATATTTAAACATGGCCATCACGTCACCTCTTAACTTTATCTTCTCCAGGCGAAACAAACCCAGCTCCTTAAGCTGCTCCTCATAAGGCATGTTTTCCAGACCTTTTACCATTTTGGTCGCCCTCCTCTGGATATATTCCAGCTTGCCAGTATCCTTCTTGAATTGCAGTGCCCAGATCTGAACCCGGTATTCCAGATGAGGTCTGACTAAAGCAGAATAAAGTGGTACTATTACATGCCTCAATCTAGACACTATACTTCTATTGAAGCAGCCTAGAATCATATTGGCTTTTTTAGCTGCTGCATCACACTGTTGACTCATGTTCAGCTTGTGGTCTACTAAGACTCCTAGATCCCTTTCACATGTCAAGCCAGGTGTCACCTATCCTATATCTCTGCATTTATTTATTTTTCTCCCTAAGTGTAGTACTTTAAATTTCTCCCTGTTGAAATTCATCATTAGTTTTGAACAGCATTCCAACCAACTAAGGTAATTTTGAATTCTGATCATGTCTCTGGGGTATTTGCTACCCCACATTTGATCAGCATGCCCTCTGTTCCATCATCCAAGTAATTGATAATGATGTTGAATAGCACCAGGCCTGGGACAGAACCCTGTGACACCCTGTTAGTCAATTTTCTCCAGGATGAAGAGGAGCCATTGGTAAGCACCCTTTCAGTTTGGTCAGCCAACCAATTACAAATCCACCTAACCGTAGCATTGTCTAGCCCACACTTTACTAGCTTAACTGAAAGAATATCATGGTGGCCTTTGTTGAAGGCCTTACTGAAATCAAGATAGACTACATCCACAGCATTCACTTCATCTAACAAGCTTGTAACACTATAAAAAAACAAGATAAGATTAGTCTGGCCTGACTTGTATTTGAGAAACTCACGTTGACTTAGTGATCATGGCATCCATTTCTAAGTGCTTACAGACTGTCTCTTTAATGATCTGCTCTAGAATCTTTCCTGGTATTGATGCCAGGATGGCTGGACAATAATTATTTGGGTTCTCTTCCCCCCCCCCTTTTGAAGATGGAACAACATTTGCCCTCTTCCAGTCTGTTGGAATTTCTTCTCTTCTCCAGGAATTCTCAAAGATTATTGACAGTGGTTCTGAGATTACTTCTGCCAGTTATTTTAATACCCATGGATATAGTTCATTTGGCCCTGGAGACTTGAATTTATTTAGAGTAGCCAAGGTATTCCTGTACTACCTGTTTACCAATTCTATGCTGTATTTCCCCTGCTGCATCATCTGCTCCATTTCCCCCAGGTTAGACACTGTTTTCCTTCTGGGAGAAGACGGAGGAAAAGAAGGTGTTGAGTAGTTCTGCCTTTTCTCTGTCCCCTGTTAGCATTTATCAATAATAATAATAAATAATAATATAACTTTATTTTTGTACCCCACCTTTTGTCTATTAGGCAATCAAGGCGGCTCACAACAATTGGATATAAAACAAACAGATCCATAACAACAGTAATAACTTAAAACAATTTACCCCACTTAAAATTACATATAATAGTACATATATTTAAAATAACTGGCAAATTCACCAGTGACATAAAATGACTACCTTAAGACTTTAAAACTGAATATCAAAACATAAAGACATAAAAACATAAACATAAAAAGAGGGAGAAGCATCCATAAAAAAATGGTCTGTTCTATTCAAGGAAGGCCTGCCAGAAGAGATACGTTTTGATGGCTTTTTTGAAATTCTCCAAGCTAGTTGCTTGACGGATCTCCTCCGGTAGGGCATTCCATAGTCTGGGAGCAGCGCTGGGAGGTTGTTGTTAATCTAGATCTCATTGGTTGCAATAAACCCCTCCCAGAAGATCTAAGGGTGCGGGGTGGGTTATATGGGAGGAGGTGATCCTTATGCAGGTTGGACCTACGCCATGTAGGGCTTTATAGGTCATTACCAACACCTTATACTGTGCTCAGAAACTGATAGGCATCCAGTGAAGGGATTTCAAGATTGGAGTGATATGCTCCCTTCTCGATTTCCCGGTGAATAACCTGGCTGCCTTATTTTGCACCAGTTGTAGTTTCTGAACTAGGTATAAGGGTAGCCCCATGTAGAGAGCATTGCAGAAATCAAGTCATGAGGTTACTAGTGCATGCACTACAGTTTCTAGGTCCTTTGTCTCGAGGTAAGGGTGCAGTTGGCGTATCTGCTGAAGCTGATAACAGGCGCTCTTGACTGTCACGTTCACCAGAGCAGTCATGTGAAGCGACGAGTCTAGGAGCACCCCCAAACTGCGAACACAGTCCTTAGCAGAGAGTGTGACCCTGCCCAGGACTGGCAGTTGCAACCCAATACCAGGTTTAGGGCCCCCCACTATAAGCATCTCCGTTTTCTCTGGATTCAGTTTGAGTCGATTTTTCCTCATCCAGTCCATTACCGCTACAAGACAGTGACTGAGGGACTGGTTCTTCTTCTCAATGCAGTGGCCCTACCATTTCCTTGTTCTTCCTTTTGCTATGAACATAACCAAAAAAAGGCCCTTTTATTGTTTTTAATCTCTCTAGCAAGCCTGAGCTCATTCTGCGCTTTAGCTTTTCTGACTTTCCCCCTACATGGGTTGGCTATTTGTTTAACTTCTCTTTTGATTATTCCCCCCTTTTCCATTTCTTGTACATATCCCTGTTAAATCTTAGCTCAGTTGAAAGTTCAGATATCCATCCTGGTTCCTTAGACACCTCCCATTTTTCCTTCTCATTGGAGCTGTTTGAAGTTGTGCCTTCAATATCTCACTTTTAAGAAATTCTCATCCATCATGAACTCCCTTCTCTTTTAGTATTCCTGACCACAGGATCACATCTGGCATTTCTCTAAGTTTACTGAAATCAACTTTCTTAAACTCTAGAATGTGTGTCTCACTACACTTGGCTTCCCTTTTGCTGTATCGCAAACTCCAAGAGAACATGGTTACTTCCACTTAAGCATTCTGCCACTTCCACCCCATTAAACAGATCATCACTATTGGTTAGGATCAGATCTAAAATATTCAATCTCCTAGTTGCTTCTTCCACCTTCTGGACAATGAAATTGTCTGCAAGGCAAGTGAGGGGTTTGTTAGACCTTATAGTCTCCGTAGAGTTTGACCTCCAACAAATATCAGGATAGTTGAAAACTCCCATTACTACAACATCTCTCCTTTCTGAATTTGTGGCCATCTGTTCTAGGAAGGCATTATCCAAGTCCTCAGTCTGGCTTGACATCCCTGTTGACCTCCCTGAGCTTAATTTTTACCAATGAAAGAATGGAACCCCTGTGGAATTAAAGAAACTTGTTCACAATTTGCAAGCATTGAAAGAGCATCAAAAATCAAATCATCAGAAAGCAGGGGAAGGCCTGTGTTGTCTTCCCATGGTACTACAATTTGAAATCAAATCTGAAACAGGAACATTGACCAATAGAACAGCTAATTGATCCATTACATTTTCCCCCTGAAACATGTATTCATTTTTTACTGTAACCAAGGAATCTCTCAGTATTAAGTGTTGTTTCCTATTCTGACTCGATTAACTCTGTAAATCTATCTGGCATGGGAATTTCCAAATTCTTTGACAACATTTTCTTACAATACTGCTGCCACCTTACTTCCCTGTTCCTTTTCTGTACTCTCACCCTGCTCAGGTTCTTCCAGCCCCAAAGTGAGTAATACTTTCCTAAGTAATCCTTTGAAATGGTCAGTTTCCAATAATCTACTCTTATTTAATTTCTTTAATGAAGACTTATCTGAAGATTCCATTTAATCCAAATCTGAATCTTTCCTCATCTCTTAACACCAGCTCCTCTGAACATGTCTGCTCTCCTGACTCTGTGTCTGATAATTCATTAAATTCATTTGAATTGTTTTTTAGTATTTAAAGTACTTTTATGTGAGACGTGTTTTGTCTCCTCTGTTCATCATTTCTTTGTTTTTTCTGCACCTCCTTGGTTATGCTTTTTTGTGTCTGACTTGTTAATTGATGTCTATGAAGAACTCCTTGTTCTTCTGCAAATTTTTTCTCCACCATCAAATATACATTCAAAACTCATCCAGAATGTATGTTCATCATTTTTCAAATTCACTGTATTAAAATTAGCTTTTTATTCCAATTAATTTTATCCCAATTCATTTCAACTGACAAAGTTTGCACAGTTAAAGTTTGCTCAGTTAAAGTATTTTGCACTCTTACTTCCATTTCTGCATGAATTATTCCTCTAACCATGCTTTTTATTTCAGAGATGTCAAGAGATTGTTGTTGAGTTGTGACATTTTGCTCTGCTGACAAATTATTAACAGAACCTGAGGTTGAGTCTGAGAGAACATCATAGCCAGGTAAATTAAAAACCTTTCCTGTGTCTCAGTCATGAGGCTTGTATTTAAAGGACACCTTTTTTTTCCCCTCTAGAATTTGTTAACTCTTCACTGTTGTTGCACTAGTTGTTACTCACACACCTGTGTGGTTGATCTTACAGTCTTCTTTTAGTTGCAGAAAGTTCTCTTTGTTTCTGCCCCTCCTTTCTGCCTACAATCCTCCAAATCAAGATGGCAACCAGGAGACATGACTGTGCTCAATTTGTTCAATCTCCCTTTCTCCCTTTGGAAAGATTGCGCGGGTAAGCCTTTTTGCCTTTATTTTCTCTCTATTTTTATCCTTTTTGACCTTTTCAGGCCTCTCAAAAATAATTGTTTTTGTCTTACAACCACAGCTTTTGATTCTGACAGTTGGGGGGTGGGGAACATCCCTTTGTATCACTCTCTCTTGATGTTAGAAATTTTTTCTTTAGGACAGACTTTAAAGCCTGTTCAGAGCCAAACTGAATGGTGGAAACATTTATATTATGTCACACTGTAGTTTCCACATCTGCCGCTAATACAGCAGCTTTAGTGATGGATTCTTCTTGTAGCAGTTTTTTTCTTTTTCTGTGATGGGGCTTCAAGTTTTCCCCCATCCCCATCAGAATCAGTATTTCCCACCTCTTTTTCTTCAACAGATATCCTGCAGATGCCATATTCTACCAATGCCCTATAACACCCTATAATTACTCAGTATCAGAATAATTTATATTTTAATATGATAGAGAATTTCTCAACCAGCTGGCAAGGCAGGAGAAGAAAAACTGAAGAGGAGAAGGAAGGAGCAACAGATGAAATGGTTCAGAATTTTGGTCTCCAGACTGATCAGCTGGCGAGAGAGAATACCCAAATGTTGTGGATTGCTCCTTCAGGCCTCCTGATAAAGGGTAGTGGTAAAGCTGTTGCTGGAATGAGTTACATTCTGAACTTTAATGCTCTCTTCTATTGATTATATCAATGGTCATGTACAAGAAAGAAGCTCCCATTCATACCTAAAAAGTTAGGCTTTTAATAGTTTCTGAGGACAATGAGCCAGGGAAATCAATTTTCATAAAAGAATGTTAAGAAAAAGTGACAAAAAGGAAGAGATTGCCTCTAGGAGAATAACCAGAAGCAAGATAATTAAAGGTAAATGTGCCCAGCAGGTATGAAGATGTAAGAATCTTTAAGTTATGTTTTTTAAAAGGACATTGAAAATTGGAAAAATAAAACAGAAAACCGCTGAGTCATTTAACTTCTCCATAATGCAATGAAGATTTAAAGTTGTTGGGTGTTTTTAATGTAGACCTTCTCTATTTTTTCCACCATAAAAAAGCCACTCAGGAGCACAGAACTGATCTCATAAAATATAAGTCCACTTTACTTAAAGTGCAAGTGTCCAGTTATCCATTTAAAGGAGTTTTCTCTATAAAAACTTAGAATCCCTTTTAAGCTGTTAACTGTGATTTCATTAGGCTGATTAACTGCCGCATGCTAAAACAATCATCATATTTTATGACAGCACTCAGCTTCCTGATGGATAATTGGCATGGAACAAGTTTGTCTGTTATTCTTTACTTAGTGCCATATAATGTAAACACAATTGAAAAATATTTTAAAAATATTTTAAAACAATATGACATCCCCTTGTTATATTTGAAAATGGAAGACAAAGCTATTTAGCCAACCTTGCCAGATTGATCAAAAAGGAGCAACTGTTTCTGATGAAACTGAAGATTACCGTAGATACAAAACAAACATAATATTTAAGATTATCTATGCTGAAAAGTTTGCAAGTGCAACATTTTTATCACTGCCACAGCTCATTCCTTTGAGTTTCTGTCATTGTTTATGCTCTTTACAGAGAACTATGAAGCAATTAAGCCTTACGGGCATGTAAACACTACTGATGTCAAACATCTGTTCTGTCCACATAATTCAAGCAATTGAGAGTCATACCAATGAAACCAATTTTATGTGCTCTTTCACACACACCTTCTTCTTCTTCTTAATCAACATGCACTTCTCAAAAATATCCAGCTTGCTTAAATCTTGGCCTGAAAATCGAATAACTCATTTCATAATAGTCTTGTTCAGCAAGATCCACAGCCTCAGTCCACATCCTGACAAGAGCAGGAAGTATTTCTGACTTTTGCATAGAGGAGGAACAAAAAATTATTTTGACAGCAGAACTTTGTGCTTCCAGGTTCATTGCTTCAGAGAGCCTTTCAATCCCTGTCTAGGAGTGGGGAGTTTTGAGTTTTTTCCAGGTAACTAGCAGAACCCTAAGGAGGAACTAGAAACCTCTGTGTGCAATTAAAGAACATATATATATGCACATTTAGATCTCAGCCACTAATACATAAATATGGTGTTAGATGGTCTGTACACATTCATGCAGGTCTCATGATGTTAGCCTTTTCTCCCATTCACAGCTTGTTTACTACACATTTCCCCCCTGCTCTTCTGAACATAAAATGAAGACTGACCTCAAGGACAGAAACAGAGAAAACACACATTCAATTCAATCTCCTCTGAAAAAAATGTGTACTGAGTTGCACTGGTCCTTAATCCTACATAGACTACAAAAGACAGATGATGATCTAACAAGATCACTATGCACCAGTTCAGCATCAGACCAGGAGGGGTATTTCAAACACGAATAAGAATGGGAGACAGGGTTAATTGTTGGTACCGTATATTCCAGCGTGTAAGACGACTTTTGAGCACTCAAAAATGCCCTCCAAAATTGAGGGTTGTCTTATACTCCGGATATACTTTTGCTTCGCCTGCCTACCTATCTCCTGCCTCTTCGCAAATGGAGCGAAGAGGCAGGAGATGAGGCAGAGGGGTGAAGCAAAGTGTTTAGCAGTTCATTCGCCCCCTCCTCTGCCTTCTCCTCCTTTGGGGAGCAACGGAAGACAGAGCAACAGAAGACACCTTCAAGGAAGGTGGGGGGAAAGGGCGAAAATGTCCCATTTTGCTCTGCGGCCCCGATCCCTCCTTCTGGGCTCCCTTCCGAAGGGAGCCAAGGCAGGGCAAGCAGGGCCGCTGAGCCAAACCGCTAGATTTGCTCCCTTCGAGTGAAGATGCCCCGTTTGGCTCCGCAGCCCCGATCCCTCCTTCTGACTCAAGTTCAAATGCCAGTTTTATCCAGAGAACAATTTTCAAAAGGACCAATGTACATTAAAAGTGAAATCTGCTCTGAGCATGGACAGATAACGGAAATCCTGGTGTGAGTCACAAGTCTACATTTCAGATTCAAAACCTGCTCATTGCATTACATGACTTTGCATACCAGCTCAACTTCAGGTCATTTTGATTAGGTTTGAACAAATACAAAAAGATAGCAACACCTTGAAAACAGGCTTCTTGGACACTCTGCTTTACTGGTCCTTAGTAACGTATTTATACTGATACTTAAGGCACATCATCAGTGATGAATATCTGAAGGGACTACAAAAACCACTCAGAGAATTCCCCACCAATGTACAGAACCAAATTCAAATGGGCACAACTCAGGAGCCCAAACTGGGCATTGTCCATCTGCTAATCAAAATACACAGACAATGAAATCCAGGAAGACCCACTGTCTTAAGCAATGAAACCCTCAGTGTTGGCGTATCTGGACATATGGACTCAATGCTCAGACCATGTGCCATCAACACTCTTAGCTACATGAAGGATACAACTAATTTTCTAAGAAAAATATAGTCCATCCACAACCTCCCAGAGAACACCATCCTAGCCATTATGGATGTAGAATCACTATACATGAATATCCCACATCAGGATGAATGAGGCTACAGCACACCTAGCCATCAAACTCTGCCTATTTGTAACTTGTAACTATAGTTGTCCCTCTGTAGCCATGGATTTAAGTATTCACGGCTTGAAAATATTCTTTAAAAAGTAATAATCCAAAAAGCAAACCTTGATTTTGTCATCTCATATAAGAGACATCATTTTGCTATGCCATTGCATATAACGGGACTTGAGTATTCATGGATTTTGGTATCCACGGGGGTCCTGGAACCAAACCCCAGCCAATATGAAGGAACAACTGTACTTCACTTTTGAGAACAGCATGCACCTCCAAGTCAGTAGAACTGCAATGAGCATCCATATGGCACCACAGTATGCTAACATCATCATGCACTCAGAAACTTCTCCTCTACCTAAAATATCTTGATGGCATCTTTATTAGCTGGACATATGGAAAGGAATTATTTGAAAAGTTTCACTAGGATTTCAACAACTTCCACCCTACCATCAATTTGAGCCTGGAACAAATCCATACAATAAATCCACTTCTTTTGACAGCACTGTGCAACTGCAAAATGGACTTCTAAGCACCACACTTTAGCAAAAAGCATAACTGATTACTACACAAACTTACATATGGGGCTTGAGGATCTAATATTTATTTATTTATTTATTTATTTATTTATTTATTTTTGGCATCTGTGGGGTGTCCCAGAACAACCCCTCGTAGTTCTGGAGGGCCTACTGTATCTGGTTTATATTTTAGTATTAGCTTTCTTGGATGTAAGCCTACTTATTCAGACGCAGTACGGAGTGATACCCTGGCCTCAGGATATAAAGCACATTTACACATGTTTTCTGTGGCTTTTTTTCTGGGCTGTGAGGCTGTGTTCTGGAAGTACATTCCTGACGTTTCGCTGCATCTGTGGCTGGCATCTTCAGAGAATGGTTGTGTAGGGGTGTGTGGGGTTTGTATACTGTGAGTCTCTGTTGGAGAGGATATGTAAATGTGTATGTCCTGTCCAAAAGAGACTCACAGTATATAAACCCCACACACCCCTACACAACCATTCTCTGAAGATGCCTGCCATAGATACAGGAGAAACATCAGGAATAAACTCTTCCAGAACACAGCCTCACAGCCCAGAAAAAAATTGATAGAAAACCTGGCCATGAAAGCCTTCGACTTCACACATTTACACAGTTGTGAGTAAGGTGGGAGTGGGAGTAAGGTGGTGTCAGGGGCTCAAACCTGAGTTCCCTTCCCAGGAGCTCCAGGTTAGCCCTCTCTCTGTAGGGTTAGTCCTGAGTTCAGGATTCTCACTCCAGGAGGTTCCCCACAGTCCCCAAAACCATTCAGTAGCCGCCACCACCACCCACTGGGTTCAACTGGGGGGGCTTATTTCCCCCTTGGGACCCCCCCTTTTTCACGCACAACGCAGTGGGAAGTTGTGCGTAGTCTATGTTAATCAGTGGCACTCCTTGCCACTATAGAATCAACTAACTCCCTCCTCCTAACCCCAGAGGAGGCTCACAGTAGCATAGTCAAGAGTAAGGCACGTAGTAAGCATCAGTATAGGAAGATAAATCAATTTACTTTATTCAAGAGAAGTAGTCATGCAGTCAGTCTCACATGAGGCAGGATTCTCCCCTACCTCAGGCAGGCAGTCTTAAAGTGATAGCAATACAGAGTATCAAGATCAAAGCATTACATTACTCAGGTTACATTCAGTTACTAATTTAGCTACATTCAACCAAAGTAAAGAAATTAAAAAGAATTCCCTAACGCAACTAAACAGGCCCTAATCTCTACTAAATACTTGCAGTTTGTTGCCTTGAGATCTTGTCCAGGTAGCTGGGAGCAAAAGCCAGAGATGGAATGGCTGTGCTCTACCAGCATAGCAATCTTTGTTTTTCACATTTTCCAGAACCTCTCTCTCCAAATCCCACTCATCTCACTCACACTGGTCTCAAAACAAAAGCAATTAAATCCTCTCCAGATTTCCCGGGCTTAAAGCTGTAGTTGGTCAGTCCAGTCACATGGTGTTATGTTAATGATGTCCTCTCATTAGCTCTGTGAAGGTGGTGCTTGGGCCCGTTCCCATTAACCCTTTTCTTACCTGATACTATGCTGGCAAGACAATCTGTTTCAAACAAAGAGAATTATAGTTCTCTAGCAGATGGGAGTTGCACCTTGTGGCAACATGATGGAACTCCATCATGACAGGTGGAATGTAAGAAGATCCAGAAAGGAGAAAATCATGGCCTTTGTCCTAAATTTTCAAAGGACTGTGTAAAGTTATACAGGTCTTTCAGATCTTTACAATAGTCAGTGTTGATGTGTGAAAGCAATAAATCTGCTTACCAAAAGTCAGTTTCTTTGGACTCAAAACCTTCTCTGAGAAGCATCCTTTTGGTGTATGTTTAGCTGCAAGGATTTTGTATTAGTACATGTAGTGTGCCATGAAGCCATTGTCTTTCTTCATACCTCTGATAATGAAGTGGAATTTCTGAATATTGTATAATTCAATTCAGCAGTTTCTCTTTCTAGTCTTCCTTTGTAATTTCCTTGTTCAAAAACTGCAACCTTTACATCCCATACTATATGTCCAGGGAGGTTAAAATGATCTGCAACTGGTTTTCGTGTATTGCCATTTCTAATGTCTGATTTGTGTCCATTTCTTTTCTTTTTATTTTATTTATTTATTTATTTATTTATACCCCGCTCTTCAGCCACAAGGCTATCAGACTGGCTTACAAATTGTTTTAAGCAATAGCAATTTACACATCTACACTGCATTAAGCAGTTTCCAATGTGTGTTAGCTAATTGCCCCCACAAGCTGGGTACTCTTTTTACCAACCTACAAAAGGATGTAAGGCTGAGTGAACCTTGGAGCCCGCTGGAATCAAACTGCAACATGGTGACTTGCAGTACTGGCATTTAACCACTGCACCACCAGGATGCATGGTCATGGCTTTCTGGATCTCTTTAAGCTTGTTATTGGCCAATTCCTCCAAGGTCCCTACTGAAACTTGCTCTGGAGTGTTCATTCCACACCACATATGCTACAAGAGATCAGGATTGTTGAAGTCCTCAACACTGGAAAAACAGCTACAGAGTTTTTTGTATTTTAGATCTGTGTTCCCAATAACTTATACATAAATCCTTCCATATGGCAGCTTGGGTGGGGGCGCACTGAAGACAGCTCTGGCCAGATCGTAGGCACCATACACTTGGACAGCTTCCTGAATCCGGGAAGTGGACGGCTGAGGCTCAGTCTCCTGCTCCTGTACTGCCAAAGGGTCCCGCAGGAGTTCCGAACGGGAGACCACCAACGTCGGTGAGAGAGTACGGGACTGTGGGGAGGCAGCCTCAACACTCGATGGGTCACCCACTTCGACCTCCACGATTTCAAGGGAGGGAATTGGAGTGGCAGCTCTCGATCGCGACTGGTCGGCAGCTGTGTCTCGATCCTGAGGAGGGGCTTGGGACTGCCGGACTGCCCAAACAGGTTGCATAGGTGGTGTGGTCGCCACTGGCACAGACGTCGAAGATGTTTTGTCTGTGCCTGCCTCCTTCGGCTTGCCATCAGAGTGGGGACGCTTCTCCTTCTTCTTCTTAGGGGCCTTGCCCTTAGAGGAGGAAGCCGAGTCCCGGCCCTTGCTCAATCCCGAGCGATCACGATGCTTTCTCTTGAATTCGACTGCCGACGAATCCAAGGAGGCTCGATCCCCAGCCGGAGTCGGCCTCGAAACATGTTGGTGGGAATGGAGCACGGCTTCAGGGTCAGAAGCAATTGACCAGCGTTGAGATGGGCTCCGGGATCGGTGTCATTTGGCTTGAGGAGGCTTCGGAGAAAGGGATCTCCCTCTTTTCTGTGGGGATCCAGCAGCAGGTGTCAAAGCTGCAGAAGGGACCAGGGCCTTCTCATAAAGGAAGGACTTCAGCCAGGACGACCAGTGTTTTCGCGCCTGGGGGGTGAAGGCCCTGCAATGCATGCAGGCGTCTACATTGTGGGACTCACCCAAACAGATTAGGCAGCGAAAGTGGCCATCAGAGCTGGTTAGTTTCACCTGGCAAACCACGCAGCGTTTAAATCCGGTTTTAGTCGCCATAGTAGGGAGTAGACGGAGATAAAGTCAGGGACGGACCGGGTCAAACCAAAGATCAGAGAGCCGAGACAAAGCCAAGGGGGCACAAAAAACGTGGTCAGGAGTCCAAATCAAGCCAAAAATCACCGTAGAACCAAGTCAGAAGGAGAGAGCAAGTATCGTAAGCCAAAAAACAGTCCGAGTCAAAAATGAAAGTCAGAGCACTAGCGAGCGAATGTTCCTTCGAGCTGCAAACGCAGCGGAAAAAAGGAACTGAGGGGAATTAGGCGGGAGTGCCTTTTAAGGGACCGTTAATGTGGGCAGAGTTACCGCCAAAATGTATCTATGCACATTCTGCCTAGCGATACTAGAAGGTTACGCATGCTCTGCGCAGGTGCAGGAATAACCCCACACCCAACTGTGTGATTCACAGAGACCACAAAGAAGATCTTATACATAAATCCTTCCATATGGCAGCAATCACCTTAGACAGACAACTCTGATGGCTTCAGCGACTTATGCTCTACAGATACAGTGACAACATTTGTTTCCACATATGTACTGAGGCACACAGGATTGAGGGGCTTGCTGGTGATTTGGGGAGCAATGGAAACCTTTGGTGGGTCTGTCTTTTCATTAAGTTCTGGTCTTCAATCACCACTCCTTATTGGAGGAGGAATTTGGCATGGAAGATTTTTTTTCTTCTACTCACTATCCTCTGAGGAGTCTCAGAAGGTTTTTTTTCCCCCAGACACTGATAAGGCATTAGTCAAATGCAACCATCTTTTCCTCTATGCCTCTGATTCTAGGATGCATTCAAAGAAATCCCAAGGCAGATAGACTATGGTAAATCCAAAGTTATCAGAGAAAATTTCAGCCCCTTCAGTTTCTACTGTCATTTTCCCCCCCTTTTTGGCAAATATCTTGTCAAAGCACACTATCATCACCTCTTCACCCCTGATGCAACCTCCTAAATTCACTTGGGTATAGAAGGTGTTCATGCTTTAGGATTATGTTGGGCTAGCCATGCCATGCCTATTTTTGCACTTCAGGGTTTTGTTTTGTTTTAAACAACTTGTATTAGATGAATGGTACTATGAACGGTTAGCTGGAAGTGTATCTCATTGGGTTGGAGTCAGACCTGTCCTCCCTCAAACAGAAGGGGCCCTTCTGTTTGTGGAAGGGACCAAGATCCAATAGACATTCTCCACTAGAGGAGGTGGAGCAAGCTGCACCAACTCTCTCGTCTCATTGCAGTCCCCATTGCTACCTCCTGTGATGTTCAGAAAAGTTCCCCTATTCCCCTTGGACTACCTGAGAAAGCAAGGAAAAATCAGTGAAAAACCACATTTTCTCCTTCCTCCACTAGGGGCATCCCATGAGCAAAGTTGCATTCATGGGTAGAGTAGATGAATTATTTGAAATCAATGGGACTTACCTTGCAGTAAAGATCTACAGGCATGTACTGTGATAGCAAGAAATGTGAAAATCTATGTGTGAGTCTGTAAGCTACCTTGGGTCCCATATTGGGAGAAAGGCAAGATAGAAAATATATTAATTAAATAAAAAACTCTTTAAAATGATCTTCAAATAGCCATGTTAAGAATAAAACAGGCTTTCAGCATTCCTAATCTCCATTAACATTAGGTTATTGATTCTGTACTCAATTCTACCTAATGAAGTCATCAGCCCTCTAAGAACAAAGACTTATTGCACTGCATACTCTTAAAACCACGCTGCAACTTTTGGGATTAATCCCTAAAACAAAACAAAAAAAGCTTCTCTACTCTGAGTGTTATATAAATTATATCTTTTGTAAATGGGAATACGTATTCCCATCAAAACTTCAGCATGCAAAATAATCATGAAAGTAGTAAAGCCTCAAATATAGCCTTCAGTCCTAGCTAGAGTCAATGGGATTTATACCAAGATTTAACACCAATGTTGTGTGTTTACCAATAATAATAGTAAATTATTATACACCTGTCCCTCCATATTCATGGATTTGGCATTCACGGATTTAAGTATTCATGGCTTGAAAATATTCTTTAAAAAGTAATACTCCAAAAAGCAAACCTTAATTTTGTCATATTATATAAGGGACCCCATTTTGCCATGCCACTGCATATAATGGGACTTGAGAATTCACCGATTTGGGTATTCACGGAGGGATCCTGGAACCAAACCTCAGCGAATGTAAAGGTACAACTGTAGTTAAAGTTGATTCACTGAAAGTAATGAGATTTGTTGATTTCAGCAGGTTTACCCTGGGTAGAACTGGATTTAGTCTAATAACAATAAGCATAAGTATACCTGGTGGCAGAATTGTGCTAGTAGCCTTTACATTAAATTCTTCATATACGAAAAAGAAATGGTAGTTTCCTGACACTTTCCTTGAGGAGTCATCAATATGATTTATTTTATTTAAGTTTAGTTTTACTATGATGAAGTTATCTGCTGGTGTGGGGGGGAGGTCCCTCCTTTACCTTTGCCATTTAATTTCTAGAAAAGCAACACTTCAAATTCCAGTGAGTATTGGTTTTGAAAACCTGAAAATTTACATCTTTTTTGTACTTCAAAATTAAAAATTTAGAACTATTAGTTATTCATTATTAATATAAATGTCTGTTTGGAGAGTTTTCAAAAAGAAAGTCCCAGCTATGATTTTATGCTTCTAATGTTTTATAGATAGCCCCAGGGAAAAAATATTTTAAACAAAAGAATGAAATTCCAAGTTATATGCACTCCCCAATCCATATACCTTAACTGGCAGTTCAACTTCCATAAAGTCACTTTGGAAGTATCACTTGTCAAATAAATTAGTCTAGTTAAAAATAATGGCATCCAATGCAACTCAGCTCACTTTGTCCATGAATTTTCCAGTCCCATTCTGTGACTTTGCTTAATTTCTCTCCCATACAACAGGAACAATAACTGCCCCCAAACCTATACACCATATGAGCTTCTCTCTTTCCTACAGCCTAAGAGCTAACATTTACTCGGTAAGCAGCCACCTGTGCTGCCATCTGCTCAAACCATGTCCGACCCTACTGATGACTGGTGTACTCCCTATATCTACTGGGGCTCCTGCCACATTTGCCTTCAGGTATTAAAACCAGTTTTAAATTTAACAATCACATTAAAGGAAGACAATGACAAATATGTGCCTTAAGAACAGTATCAGAACATTTTCTACCAGTATTGAAGGCACTATCATTTAAATTACTTTTACACAATGTAAGTATAGAAAGAAGCTATTACAAAGAATTTCTCCAGCAGTTTCCCATTCAAAACAATTTTATCAAGCTCTGAGAGTGTGGAAAAAACCACATTCTATCACATGTTTCTACTTCTCTTCAAGTCCTTTCTCTCACAAAGCTTCATTTTTGTCATTTTACACTGAAAATACAACACACTTTTATCACTGACATTTCAACGAAGTAGGTATCTAAGAAATGTCTATCCGATTACTCATATGAAAAAGAAAGCAGTGTGTAGATTCAATAATCTACAGGGCTGCAACATTGCATCTGGAGTAAAAGGAGCAATTGGTTGTAATTCCCTGTGTTTTCTATTGGGTGACGATAACAAATATTTAACTTTTAGAACTCCTAAATTCCTGGCTTTGGCCTTATGCTTGCATGCAAAGACAAAAGATGATGCTTGTACTGTAATATATTTGCATAAAGGTCATTCACTAACTGCAATAAAATTTTGAATGACTGATTCTATTTCCACAGCCTTGGGTTATCTTTTTCAAAGAATACCAAACCTCTTCCATCCTGTTGGTTTTTTTTAAAAAAAGAACTAACACCCATGCAGGGCTTTTAATACTCGAGGGAAAATAGACATCTGCTGATTCACACAATAAATATATATGCATAACTGCAAAAGCAGCAACCAAACAGAAGCCAAACAAGTGAAAACCAAACCAACCTGGATTTTTTTAAAAAAAAAAACCTCACCAGTTGGGCCATAAGAAATACCTGAATGAAGGCAATGCGGTGATCCACATTATGATGGCTAGACATTGGGACAGTATAGAATTTTTTGTTCCATCCTTTCACAATTTCCCATATCTGCACAGGCATTACTGTCAGCACCAACACTCTCACATTTTGCATTGTGTACATGCAAAAGATCTACTTTAAGTAAATTAAATGTAAAATTGCACAGCCCTGCAATAAACCATGGATAAAACAAAGTTTCAACCTGTGCTGTGCTTTTAGATTACAGCAAATCCTTTGACTGTATAGATAATGAGAAATTATGGTACACTCTAAAATACATGGGTGTGCCACAAAATCTAACTATTATAATGCATAAGCTATATTCTGGGCAAGTGGCCACATTCAGGACACAATATGGAGAAACAGAAAGCTTTTCAAAAGGCAATAGCAGTCAGACAAGGCTACATTTTTATCATCCTATCTGTTGCAGAATATATCCTATGGAAAATGAGTTTAAAGTGGGTCTAGACTCAAGGGAAGGAGGTATGAAAAGTGGGAGAAAAAACATCAATAATTTAAGATATGCAGGTGACCCCACATTTCTAGCAAGAATTAGCCAAAAATTAGAGCAGCTACTGATGAAAGTTCAGAAAGAAAATTCTTTAAATAATTTTTATGAAACAATTACTTGAAATACATTGAAATAGAACAAATAGGCAAAAAGCCCACAAAAAACAAAAAAGACAAAAAATAAAAACAAGACAACAACATAAACTTTCACTGCACCCCCACCCCTTTAAAGACTTCCCACTTATTTTCCAAATGCTTCCTTAAATCATTACACTTTGATTCATCCTCATAATACCACTTGAGCAAGCAGGGATCACCAGTATTGAGGCCATGATATTGAGAACACAGCTGCGCTGGGCAGGGCATGTTTCTAGGATGGAGGACCATCGCCTCCCAAAAATACTACTCTACGGTGAACTCGCCACGGGTCAGCGTAAGAGAGGCGCTCCAAAAAAGCGATACAAAGACTCCCTGAAACAACATCTCAGGCTTGGCCAAATTGATCACCAACAGTGGTCCGCCCTGGCCTCACATCGGGAGGCATGGAGACGCACTATCCACAATGCTGCAGCCTTATTTGAGAACTCACGACGAACAAGTCTTGAAGAGAAACGACAACGCAGAAAGAATCACAACCCAAAAACATCACCCAAGGAGACCTTCTGCTGTGCTTTTTGCAACCGGACTTGTTTATCTCGGATTGGCCTTTTTAGTCATCAGCGCGCTTGCAGAAAGCGCGGGATGAGTCCTTCCTGAATCTTCGTTTGCGAAGAAAAGCCAGAGAGACTTATTAACTATTATTCAATATTAACCACATGTTTCTTAATATACTAAAAAAATCTTCAAACTATAAATCCACATTCCTATCTACGATCTAAAAAAAAATCACAAAAAGAAGCTGTTGTAGTAATAAAGTATAATGTACTAGAATAGTAATAATATGACTACTTAATTAATTAGTAACAAATGTTTTTACATATTACTCATTAAAGCCAGCCGCATAAGTATCTCCTCCTATATTTTTTAAATAAATTATAAATGGTTCCCAGATTTTCATAAATGCATCTATTGAATTCCTTTTTAAGGGATTAGTTAACTTATCTAATTGCGCCATTTCGGACAGTTTCTCAACCCAATCCAAACCTGTTGGAATTTGTTTGGATTTCCATTTTCTTGCAAAGACCAATCATGCTGCAATTACCAAGTAGTTTATTAAATTCCTGTGTTGCATTTCTTTCTTATTCTTTAAGTCAATCATATTTAATAAGTATAGCTTCGGTCGCATGGAAAGTTTAAAACCTTTTTTTTTGTCATTTTTCTATTTTTTCTATTTTTTCTATCCATCCTTTCGTAGGTCGGTAAATTGAGTACCCAGCTTGTGGGGGCAATTAGCTAACACACATTGGAAACTGTTTAATGCAGTGTAGATGTGTAAATAGCTATTGCTTAAAAAACAATTTGTAAGCCGCTCTGATAGCCTTGTGGCTGAAGAGCGGGGTATAAATAAATAAATAAATAAAAATAAAAATTTATTTTGGACCAGTATCTTTGAGCCTTCCTACATCTCCACTAAAAATTTTAAAAATGTATCCATCTGAGATCCACATTTCCAACAGATGCTTGAAGAGGTTTTGTACATTTTAGCTATTCTATCCAGGGCTAAACACGAACTGTACATCATTTTATAGAAATTTTCTTTTAGATCATAAGAACAAGTGGATTTTAAACCCCTATTCCAAATATCCTCCCATTGATTGATTAATCTGAATATTATCTCCTATATTTATTGCCCAGCTGATAATACATTAACTTGTTCTTTTTCAATATTGGATTTTAATAGTAATCCATAAATTTTACTAATTAAGTGATTTTCCTCCGAATAAAGGATTTTTATTCCAAATTCTGTTATTTGTCCTTTATATTGCCAAGTCCTTAAATCCTCTTTTACTCTATAATTGAGTTGGAAACATCCCAGCCAATGCATTTTGAACCCCTACCTTTCTAAATCTTGTCTTTCTTTAATTTTCCATTTGCTTAATTTTTTTGTCATTATATCTTCATATGTTAGCCATGAATTTCCTCTAAGCTCACTTTTACAAAAGGCTTCTTGGGGAGACAGCCAATATGGAATGTATGGATTTAATCTTACCTTAGCTTTTGCCAGGTCTTGATTAGAGAACTTCTTACAATATAATTTTTGAATTCAACATTAAGTTTAACTTTTTCATACCATAGATAACCATGCCAACCTGATCTAATTTTGTGTGCTTCTAGTTCTAGTTCTCTTGTATCTTCTAATGTTATCCATCGTTTTATCAATGACAAGCTAACTGCCTCAAGATATAGTTTCAACTCTGGTACTTCTAAACCTCCTCTTCCCTTGGCGTCTGTTAAGGGCAGGATTTTTTCCTGCCCAAATGAAATTGGACAATTCTTTCTGCCAATTTTGAAAGATTTTGTTTGAAATATTCAGACAGTTTGGAAAAGAAACATACATTTGGGTACAACTCTCATTTTAATTGTGGAGATTCTCCCTAATAATGATCATTTAATGTTTTTCCATTGGTCTAAATCTTAATTTCTTGCCACATCTTATTATAATTATTTTCAAATATCTGTTGAGTTTTGGTCATTAATTGTATTCCTAGATATTTTACTTTTTTTAACTATCTTGAATCCTGATTTTTCACTTAGTATTTTCTTCTCTTCTACTTCCCATATTCTTCACCAATATTTTAATGTTGCTGTTATTAATTTTAAAGCCTGCATTTACCCCAAATTCCTTGATTTTTTTGCAGTAATGATTCTATCCCATCTAATGGATTTTCTAAAATTATAACTAGGTCATCTGCAAAGGCTTTTAATTTGAATTCTCCCTTCCTTACTTTAATACCACCTATCTTTTTATCTGCCCTAATTTCGTTATTTACGATCTCTAAAGCTAAGACAAATAATAAAGGAGACAAAAGGTACCCTTGTCTAGTACCTCTTTCTATTACTACTGGATTAGATAAATTCCCATTAACTATCAATTTTGCTGATTGGTTTAAATAAATTGCACTTATCCACTTAAGAAATTTCTCTCCGAATTCCATTTTCTCCATTATAGTCAAGAAAAGGGCCCAATTTAAATTATCAAATGCTTTTTCTGCATCTAAAAAAATAAGCGCTCCCTTGATTTAATTATGGATGTTTAGATATTCAATGGCATTTATAACTGTTCTAATATTATTCTTTATTTGTCATCTCGGCAAAAATCCACTTTTATCCTCAGGTATGAATTCTTGCAGAAATATTTTTAGTCTATTTGCTAAAATTGAAGCAAAAAATTTATAATCTTCATTTATTAGAGAAATTGGCCTGTCGTTTTTCAATAATAGTGAATCTCAATCTTCTTTAGGGATTCATATAATATTTGCCTCTTTCCAGCTATTTGGGATACCATAATTTTGAAGAACATTTAAAAAACAAAAATAATGACCACTGATGATTCACAAAATTTTAAAGTGTGTAATGAAGACATCCAAATATTAAAGATTTTCTTCATCATTGTCTCATTCATTAATCAAAGTGGAGACCATGAAATCAGAAGACGAGTACGACTTGGAAGGGCAAGTAAACAAGATCCTCAAGTGTAAAGATATATAATTAAATAGTCAAATCAGAATAACCTATTCCATATTGTATCCTATTTCTATGTACAGTCATAAAAACTGAACAGTGAAGGACAAGGTTGCTCACCTGTAACCATACATCTTCGAGTGGTCTTCTGTGAATTCACACAGCTGGGTTATTCCTGCACCTGTGCAGAGCACTCAGAACCTTCTAGAATCACTAGGCAGAACATTTTTGGCTAACAGTCTCTCTGAGACACTCCCGCCTAATTCCTCTCAGTTCCTTGAAGGACGCCGCAAGTAGCAGCATCAGGAATATTAAAGCAGATGAAATAGTAGGACATAGAGGGGAGGATGGGCAGGTCTGTGTGAATTCACAGAAGACCACTCAAAGATCTATGGTTACAGGTGAGCAACCTGTCCATCTTCTTCGTGGTCTCTGTGAATCAACACAGCTGGGTAGACTAGCAAGCTTCACCCCTAGCAGGAGGGTATGTCATGCTGACAAGTATACAAGGACAACTGTGGTCTTATGAACATAACAATATAGTTTATTAACAATAAAGGTCAACAGTAACCACACTCACTTACTGAATGGAGGACAGAAGGACAGAACCTCCCAAAGGCAGCTTTGTTATGAGATCGAGCATCTAGCCTATAGTGAGAAACAAAGGTCAAAGGTGTTGACCAAGTGGCTGCATGGCAAACATCCTCCAGGGGTACTCCAGAGAGAAAGGCAGCTGAAGTGGAAACAGCTCTGGTAGAATGTCCACAAACTCGTAAAGGCAGTGGTTTTCGAGCGAGTTTGTAGCAAAGGGAGATGGTCAATGTCACCCACTTCGACAAGCGCTGTGGGGATATCGGAGCAGCCAACTTAGAATCAGCATAGGAAACAAAAAGTCTGGGTGATTTTCTGAATGGAGCTGTCCACTGTATGTAGAAGGCAAGTGCCCTCTGCGCATCCATGGTATGGAGAGTCTGTTCGAATTCATCCTTCGGTTCTTGCATCAGAGCAGGGAGAACAATGGATTGGTTGAGGTGGAACCTGGAAACCACCTTCGGAAGGAAAGATACATCTGGTTTCAGGACCGCCTTATGCTTGTGAAAGGCCCTGTAAGGTGGATCCCAACGTAGGGCACACAGCTCCCCAGCTTGACGTGCAGAGGTGATGGCCACTAGGAAGGCCATCTTCCAAGATAACAGTCTCAGGTCCGTAGTCGCAAAGGGTTCGAAGGGACAACTTGCAACCTGGGAAAGGACGAGTTCGAGGCTCCAAGCCGGAGTGGGCTCGATTACCGGTGGATGAAGACTGACGTAACCCTTTAAAAACTTCTTGACAGTCGGATCACAGAAGGGAGAGGGTCGACCCCTTGTCTGGAACTCGACAGAGATAGCTGCCAAGTAGCACTTCAATGATGAGATGGACAGGCCAGAATTCAAGAGGTGCAGTAGGAATTGGAGGACAGAAACCACCATGCAGGAGCCCATGTTGAGGCCACGGTCCACCAAAAAGGATTCGAAGTGTCTCAATTTGTAAAAGTAGGACTTGCGAGTGGAAGGTCGGAGAGAGGTGTCGATGATAACCTGGATGTCTGGCGGCAGAAGAGAAAGCAACGGCTGCTTCAGGATCGACGACAGGTTCAAGAACGTAGTCTCCAAGCCATCATCTGCAGCGTCTCGAGGTCCAGCTGCCTGACCCTGCCATACTGGATGGTGAGTAGATCAGGATGGGTTGGGAGGCGAAGAAAGCAATGACATGCTACCCGAAACAGAGGAGCAAACCAGGGTTGTCAGGGCCACCACAGGATGATGAGGATCACATCCAATTGGTCCCGATGCAGCTTGGCCACCACTCTCATTAACAGTTGGAAATAGAGGGAACAGATAGAGAAGAGGTCCGTTCCACTGAAAGAGGAAGGCATTCCCTCGTGAGCTCTAGACCAGTTGCCTCGTTTGAGAAGAGGCAGACGCGAAGCCAGGGTGACCATCCCGAACCTCTTCAGGATGATGTAATAATTCATCCCTCGGAAGTCGAAGATGTGACAGAGGCCTCCATCCTTCTTGGTAACTAGGAAGAAGCAGAGCTGACGTTGGTCCTGGTCCACGGGTTCGATGGCACCTTTCTGGAGCAATGTCTGCCCTTCCTCGAGGAGGGGAGGGGAGGGTGAGGTTGTTCGGATTCGACCTGTCAGAGGTAGTGTGTCGAACTCAATCCAGTCACCGATCTGTACAATGTGAAGCACCCACCAGTCCCATGTTATGGAGGTCCATACATCCTTGAACACTGATAGGCAGTCTCAAAAGAAAGGGGTCTAGGAGAAAGAAGAAAGTGAGAAGAGAGGAGACACTTAAAATTGCCTCCTGTCCTGATCCTTGGACCTCTGGTTGGAGGGTGGTCAATACTGCGAGGTGGACTCCTGGCTCCTCACCAAAGAGGCAGATGATACGGCTGCTGGTATCATGAACGCCTAGAAGATTGTGGTGTGTATCCCTTCTGGGAGGAATGGGTGTAGGATGAAGACTGCCACCCCAGGCAGCACCTTGACAGTACGCAGAAGATGAAGACGATGGCATACTGCACTTCCGTGAAGCTGTTCTCATCTTCTGCATAAACTCCAGCTTCTCATTGGTGGAGCTGTTGCAGAGGCCAGAGTGGTCAAATGGCATATCTTCAATGGTGGTGGAAGCTAGTGGGGCAAGCCCCGATGAATGGAGCCACGCATGCCTTCGGAGGGCCACGGATCCAGCCACCATTTTGGCCACACAATTGGCCACATATCTTACAGAGTTCATTTGTTGCCCGGCTAGCATCTGGGCCTCAGCTTGGATCGCCTCCACCATTCATCGACGCTCGTCAGGAAGGTCTTGCAAGAGTGGACCCATACGCTCCCACAAAACCTGTTGATAGGACCCCATGCAGACCAAGTAGTTGGCAATTTGGAAGCTTAAACCGGCAGCCAAGTAAATATTCTTGCCAATGATGTCTAGCTTCCTCCCCTCGGGATCTGCAGGGGTAGTTTGGGCCCAATGCTGGTGTCTATTTTGGGAGGCCTCCACGACCTCTGAGTTCGAGTGAGGATGTACCCAGAGCCAATCAATAATTTCGACTGCCACACAATACAGCCGATCTATTCACCTAGAGGGGGACAGGATGGACGATGGGTTCTCCCATGAGCCTTGGGTAAGCTTCAACACAGAAGGTAGCACCGGTATGCTGGCAACAGGAGGGGCCTTCAACTTGATCCTGATAGATAGGATCTACCGGATCAGACTCCTTCTCAGTAACCTTCAAGTCCAAGGCATGGGACATCCGCACCATCTGCTCTGAGAATGACCGGACATGATCTGTTGGGGATGAAGAGTCCTCATCCAACAAATCTGGCTGCGGAGACGTGATGTACATTATGTACGACACCGAGGAGGCCGACGACACCAAGGAAGATGAAAATTGTGACGGGCTCCAACGTCTGCAGTGCAGTGAAGTAGTACGAGGCAGTGGTGAAGGAGGCAATGGAGGCAGCGGGCAGAGACCTTGATGTGCAGGAGAGACCTGGCTCTCAGCGCCCCTCATCGCTGGTACAGAAGGTCAGGAAGTTCCCAGATGCCAAGCATAAGCCAAAACTCCGATAACCAAGCCAAAGACGAAGTGAAAGATGAAACCAAAAACACAGTCTGAGTCAAGCCAGAAGAATACAAAAGCGAAAATAAGCGATCAAGGTTCCTACATGCTGCTTGCACGGTGGACAAAAAGGAACTGAAGGGAATTAGGCAGGAGCACCTTAGAGACCCTTAGAATGGGCGGAGCTACTGCCAAAAATGTTCTGCCTAGCGATTCTAGAAAGTCCCGAGTGCTCTGCGCAGGCGCAGGAATAACCCAGCTGTGTGGATTCACAAAGACCACAAAGAAGATAAAGAAAGCTGATAGGGGGAAATTAACTTACAGTTGTCCCTTCATATTCGCTGGGGTTTGGTTCCAGGACCCCCTGTGGATACCAAAATCAGTGAATACTCAAGTTCCATTATATCCAAAGGCATAGCAAAATGGTGTCCCTTATAGAAGATGGCAAAATCAAGATTTGCTTTTTCGTGGTTTTTTTTTAAGAATATTTTTCAAGCCGTGAATACTTAAATCTGTGGATACAGAGGGACAACTGTATTTAAAATGTGGTGCTGGAGGAAAGTTCTATGAACACCATGAACCTCCAAAAAGGTAAATAAATGGATCCTAGAGCAAATCAAGCCTGAACTCTCCCTACAAGCTGGAAGGACTAAACTAAGGCTATTGTACTTTGGACGTATCATGAGATAATATGACTCATTCGAAAAGACAATAATGCTAACTAAAATGGAAGGCAGTAGGAAAAGGGGAAGACCACACTACAGCGGGAATGATTAACCAAGGAAGCCACAGCTCTGACTTTGCAAGACCTGAGCAAGGCAGTTGATGACTATGGCTCTTGGAGATCCATAGGGTCACTGTAAGTCACAACAGACTTGAGAGCAAATAACAGTAAGAGCAGCAAAGTACAGAATCTGCTGCAGACAACAGCAAATATCTTGTTATCACTTGCTTCCAAATTCTCAATGAACATCTCATGGTTCTCTATATTTTTACTATAAAGCTGAATCTTCTGATCTTATCAGAAGCATTCTATGCCCTGGTGGTGCAGATGCCAGTACTGCAGCTGCAACATTCTAAGTTCGATCCTAGAGGGCTCAAGGATCACTCAGCCTTCCATCCTTTTGTAGGTTGATAAAAGGAGTACCCAGCTTGTTGGGGGCAATTAACTAACACATTGTAAACTGCTTAGTGAGTGCTTTGGCACTAATAAGCAGTACAGAAATAGAAATGCTTTTGCTATTGCTATTTACAACTCTAAAATCAAAATGTCACTTGTAACACACCTAGAACTATTTTCTAGATATACCAGTATGGAGAATGCTAAATAGAAGGGAAAACATTGTTAAAACTTCTATAAAAGTGAAATACCCTGTACACTTACATTTGAAAATATTTCCACATGAGCAGCAATTCTAAAATAGTAATTTTCTGATATAATCTCCCATATTCAGTAAAATAAAAGAGGTTTACTGTAGAAGCTAAAGGCTGTGTGAAAGTCAGGTTTGACCCAAAGTAATACAGGAGATTCATCCCTGGATGCTTGGTAATTATCTGAACATTGTCATAGTTAAACACACCGACCCAAACTGTTAAACCAACGCTTTGATCTGCCTCAAGAGGCTCTAGTGCATATCTACAATAATTAAAGACATAAGTGAATTGAGGTTCACAAATGTAATGAAAGCAATTATTTTAAAACATTTACAGTATTAGATTTTTAAACTTTAGAGTAAACATCCCTGTTTCAGGAATTTCCCATTAAGGATTTACAGTATTTGCCAAACCATCTTTCTTCCCTTATCTAAAAATCTGTAGAAATTTCAACTACAAACACCACTCTGATGTTTTAGAAGAAGCATATTAGAAACACAGTATGAGAGGTTGGTACTTAGTGTGAATGATCACTTCTGGATGACTGCACGAGCAAGGGTTTTACTCTTGTGCCAGCTGAACAAAGCAGGAGTCCAAAGTTCTTTCCTGTTGAAGATGTTAACTCCACCCTCTCTCAGATCAGTTTAATTATAAATGTTTTATTAGATATATTTCTCAAAACACGTTAGAACTGTAGAAAAGCTTTCTTTTGTTTAATATCATTGTTTATGGATTCATCCAAGAATGATAATTCACGCTGAGTACCAATCTCTCATTCTCTGGATGACTGCCTCAGTAATTCACACTAATGGGATATACCCAAGCCCATATTCATGGCTGGGTGTGCTTTCCACTATCATTGATTACTGCTTGTAAATAGTCCTTCCAACTGCCACCTGAGCAGCTTTATATTTGCCTAATTTGTAATGCCTTATGAATGTAGAAGGTTCCTTCCATCCTACTGCCTTACAAACTTCTTCCAAAGAAGCAGTCATTTGAAAGGCTCTTGTAGCCATGGATCTTTGTGCCCACATATTCTTAAGCCTCTGCACCATGCTCAAAGCTTTCAGCTTTAATCCATCTTGCCAACATAATTTTTGAAGCTTTCTTTCCCATAGCCTTAGGATGAAAGGAAACAACCACAGCTTCTGTGTGTCACATGGGACATGTTCTCTTTATATAAATGTTTAGAGCTCTCCTAATATCTAAGGAGTGCCACTTCCTCTCCAACAGATGGGTTGGTTTCAGGCAAAAGGTTTCAGGCAAATATAGAGTTCGATCCTTTCATATTTAGACTTTTCAGAATGAATGTTGGATCTAAAGTTAGTATCAAATCTCCTCAAATCTGCACAAGGTTGGATTAACAGACAAGAGAAGCCATCTCAGACATTCTTCTAGCTGAAGTACAAGTTCTGTCTATTAAATAACGAGATTGTGTTTCCACCTTTCAGACAAACCAGGAAGAACTGGTTGTGAACGCTTGAGTGATGATCTTGAACATGTCTGAACCAGTATGACAAACATCAACACTCTCGGCCGTTCAGTTAATTGTCAGTCATCATTTAAAGCAACTGTGTTATCTGTTATGTGCTGAAAAACTGCTAAGTTTAAAGTCAAGCAACATGTCAATTTGAATATATTAGTAAAAATGAACAAAACACCAATAGAATCTTTTCAAATGCTTACTGAGGCCTACAGGGAAAACTGCATGTCTTGTGCGCATGTGTTTAAGTGGCACAAAAGATTAAGAGAAGGATGTGAGAACCTGGAAGATGATGAATGCTCTGGATGACCTTCCCCTTCAAGAACTGAAGAAATTGTGGGGGGAAAATCAGCGAGATTGTTCAAGGAGACTGCCAACTCAGTGTCAAAATGATAGCTGAAGCCGTGAACTTTGACAAAGACACTGCGTGGAAAATTTTGCATGAGGATCTCAACATGAGAAAAGTTTGTGCCAAGATGGTCCCTTGGGTTCTCACACCAGAGCAAAAAGAGTGTTGCAAGGAAATCTGACATTCTGCAGCAATTTGAGACAGATCCAAACCTTTTTCAAAAAATCATCACTTGTGATGAAACCTGGATCTTCCAGTATGAACCTGAGACAAGATGGCAGTCAATGCACTGGAAAACACCATCATCACCAAGAATGAAAAAAGCATGTCAAAGCAAGTCCACATTCAAAGCCACTGGGGTGGGGAGTTTACTTCAAGGATGTAATTTTGGCAGAATGGTTTCCAGAAGAAAGAACAGTGAACTAGCATTATTATAAGGAAGTTTGGACAAAGCTAAGAGAAAGAGTCAGGGGGTGAAAGGCAAGAACTATGGGGAAATAGTTTCAGTCTTCATCAAGACAATACGCCTGCTCGCACAGCACTTTCTATGAAGCAGTTTTTGGCAGATAAACACATTAGTACACTTAAACATCCCCCATATTCACCAGATTTGGCACCCTGTGACTTTTTTCTTTTCCCTAAAGTGAAATCGGTGCCTAAAGGAAAACGTTTTGAGTCAACTGATGCAGTAAAGAAGAAAACGGCAGATGTGTTGAAATAGCTGACAGAAAGTGATCTGCCCCATGCTTTCAACCAGTGGAAAACAAGACTGCATCAGTGTGTGAGTGTGAACGGGGAGTATATTGAAGGGGACACACATTAGAATTGTAATACATGTAAATAAAGATGCGTTATTGTATCAGTCTCCTTATTTAATAGACCTCATAAATGCTACCCAAAATGCTACCTTCGGTGACAAAATCCTCTGATATGTCTTATATAGCAGTTCAAATGGGGATTCTGTCAATGCATTTTATACTAAACATAAATCCCATGGTGGGAATGTGTGAACCATAGGTGGATCTTTCAAAGTACCCCCCTTCAAAACCTTTTTTTACACAAGGATGATTGGAAAGAGCCTGACCTCAAGGTGTCAAAATTGTCCGATAATGCTCTTTATGGTAATGAAACCATAGGTATTTCCTGTAAATCTTTTTCATCTGACTGTGCAAGTACACTTCCTGAAAATTTATCGAGGCCATATAGTCATTTACCTGTAAATTCTCCAAGATGGTTTGTAAAGTGTCCATCTTGAAATGATTGTACTTCACAAATTCATTCAGGTATTTTAAATCTAGCACTGGCCTGTAAGAGCCATTGTGCCTGGGTACGTAAAGAAATTTGAATTGACTCCCTTGAATCTGATTTGCTGGTACCTTCTCTATGGCTGAGATCTGTAGCAGACATTGAATTTCCTTGCCAATATCTCCCTCTTCTGTTTTTTTATAGTGGTGACAGAAGGTCTCTGTCCTTTGGAAAATATAAATTGGCATCCCACAGTAATTGTAACATCCATTGATTCATTGTTATTTAATTCCACTGCAAACAAAAATGCATAAACCTTCCCCCTACTAGGAATTTGTTGATGTCAGAACTGCTGACTCTTGCAGAGTGGCCTGCACCTCTTCTGCTTGCTGCAGTCCCTGTTGTCTGAACTGGAAATATAATTTGTTCTACTGTGGTCTGAATGTCCTAAATTCTCTTTGTTTCCAAATCCTCTTCCTCCACAAAAGGGCAGGAAAGTATTGTGAAATTTTTTTTGTCTTTTTTCCCCCTGTATGAAAGTTATTACTTGTTTTTATACTTATTCTCAAGTACTATTTTTCCAAGTCTTTCTCTCCAAATAAAAGGCCTCTTCTAAATGTAGTATTTGCTAAGTTGGCTCTAGATCTTTGGTCCACCTCCTAGTCTTTTACCCATGGTGACCTTCTTCCTATCATTGTTGCTGTGATTGGTCTTGCTGTAAATGCAGCTCCATTATTTCCGGCATCTGCCACATATTGAAGTACCTTTTGAATCTTATTCAAAGAGTGCTACAATGTATGTGCTGACAGATGTTGTCTCCAGTATATCTGTTCCCAGAGTACTGCTGGTCTTGAACAACACTGAAGCAGCAACTGAAGACCTGATTGCTAAAATAGCTGCCTCATATGACTTTCTTAATGCTGAATCTGACTCTCTCTCCTCTGGTACCTTCAAAGTCATGTCACCTTTCCTAGGGGCCACGGATTGCAAAATCAAAGCAGATATTGGGTCATCTACTTGAGGCACTGATATAAATTTCCATAGTTTCCTTTTTAAACATGAAAAGTTTCTGGCTGTAACCAGAAATCATTTCATATTTAACTGAGTCCCTCATTCGATGTCTACAAGGTCTTTAAAGACATCAGGCATTGGTAATTCAACATTTTTGGGGTGTTGGTTTCTTTAAAACCCTAGATACCCTATTATCAATGTAATCTTTATCTGAAGGCTTATCATCCTGACTCATCTTTTGCTTTATCTAAACCCAATATTTCTGAATCTCAAATGTGTCAGAATTTCTTTGTGTCCATCTCTGCATCTGAAGATTGCTCGTCATCACTATTAAACTGTATGTCGTCTGAATCTTCTTCTCCTTTGTAAATGAAACTTTCCTCCTCTGAATCTGCATTTAAATCCTTTTAAGAACTTTTTCTTGCATTTGAGCTACTTTTGAGTTAGATAAATGTTTTTATTTATTCAGACATTTCCCATGTTTGTCACCCTTCTCATTATTCCCTTGCTCTAAAGTTTGCTTATTTCAAGAAGAGGGTTGACTCTGAGCATGATGACTTTCTAAATCCACCGTCACAGTTTAAATATCTAAATTATTTAATTGTGTTGAACTCATTGAATCTTCTGTTGCTCCCTGCTGTGAAAACTTGCTCAAAAATTCATTAAGTTTGAATTCATTTGATTAAAATTCACTAGTGTTTGAATTAGTGTGTAATGCAGAGGTATTTTCTTCATCTATGGACCTTGAAAAATCTATCTGTTGGAAATGCATGTTAGTTTGAAGTCTTTCGCTTATTTGCCTATTCACAATCTCTTTAATTATGTTTTTATTTCAGATATGCCTGCTTCCTGCGACTGATTTACATTAAGTTGCTGTTCTGCTATTTTTTCCACTGCAGATCTCTGCAACTGTTGTTCCTGCTGTGTCTGCAAGTGCTGTCTCTCTGTGTCTGTAGGAACTGTGAGCAGAGCATTTGCCATTAGCGTGTGTAAGTAGTGTTGATGCATTTGCAGGGTGAAAATTTACACTTGTTGGGGAAACTCGTCTATCCAAGTGAATAGATGGTTTGTTCCATGAAGTTTGATTGCCCAGGGAACTACACATCATTGTTTCAGCACTTTCCTGCCTTTCTGAATGGCTAACAGCTTGCCCAATCAGAATGCCACCCTCCTGTTCAGAATCCACCTTTCAAACATGGCAGATAGAAGAGGCTGCTGGTGATTTTGTTGCCATTCCAACCTTTTCAACTGATCCCAACTAATCTGATACCCCTTTTACTTTACTAATTCGCTTATGTTTTCCTTTTTCACTCTTACTAAGTAGTTCCTTCCCCTTTTCCTTAGCTCTTACTGCTTGTTCTGCCTTATCTGTTCATTTAATCATTTCAGCTTTTTATTTTTCCTGTGTCACCAGCCACACTGTTTCACGGTCACTCAAAGAAATATAATCATTTTCAATACTGATTCCAACTCTTGATCAGAAACTCACCAGGAATCAGCCAATTTATCAGTTTTATTTTATCTATTTCTCACTCTGAAGTTCAATGCAATGCATTCAAAAGAATGGATTTAGGGTCTGGCTCTTTGTTCATCTGTGTCTCCTTTTACTCTGAGAACAAACATGTGTCTCCTCATTCATGATCTACAGCTGTAGCTTTTCTTTTCTTTAAGGCATCACTAGATAGTGATGCAATTTCTAAATTTTAATACCTAGTTAATGTGATTTGATAAATTTGCAATGTAGAAATGCTTGAGAGAGTGAGTAAACCTTTACCAGCTGGCAAGGCAGGATTTTTAAAACTGACCTGAGAGACAGTGGAGTTAGTGCTTTCAACAGAAAAGAACTCTTGACTCCTGCCTTTATCAGCTGCCATGAGGGGAAAACCTATGAGTGTGGATTGCTTAGGCAGTCATCCAGAGAATGATTCTATTTCTAAATTAGAACTTAAAGATTCTGCATATCCTGCATAAGTTTCCACAAGACAATATGCTCTATCACTCAGTAATAAGTAATCAGAGAATCAAAGTTAGAAAACACAGTCAAATCTGATCTGTCCTACTGTCATAAAACAACCTTGATAAAAGGACAGTAATATCTAGTCAGTACTTTTTCCCTACATACAATTATCCAACCACAAGATGGCATAACACTGTACAAAAATTGCTCCAAATGTTCAGATATGAAGTATGTTCATTCATACATTTGTATTCATGGAAGCAAAATCACTGAAATGTCTTCTAAAAAATGAATCACAAAACAGTTTTCTCAGTTTAACAAAATAAGTAAATACTAATCAAAAATGTATTTATTTTTATCCTGCAAAAGCTTTCTTTAAATTTTAGATAGCCTTTACTTTTGAGTACAACGATGAAAGCTTTTTTTAAAATCCTATCTAAAATATGACAACATGTAGTGGAATGGAAGCTCTAAAATTAAACAGAAACACAAAATAGGCTCTAAAACACCAGTTTACATCAAGCAAATCAATTGTTTGGAAGTTGTTTATAACCACTAAAATAATACTGGTATTATACAGCCAGACTTGTTTGTATTTCTCTCAAAGTTCAAAACCAATTCCTAACAACATGTTTGGTTTTATGTTCCTCAGAACGCAAATAAGAACTTCTCTTTTTCATTTTATGGGTGGGTGGCATTCAGGATGGGTGGAGTTCAAAAGGAACTTTCCCTTTTCTCAAAATGAGCTATTTCTACCATCTGTTCTCAGTTGCTTTGGAACTGCTGAAAACCAGTATGTCCTTGTTTGTTACTTTTTCCTCATTTGAACACAAACCTTTTCATTGGTGACACTTAAAGAACAGTTTGATTAATGTCAGAAGCATAGAGACAGGAGCTACTTAAAATCACTGCTTGATAATGCTCATATTAGCAGAGATCTGTCCTGTGATGATCACTGAAAAAGGCCATGTGTTTGCTGTTAGGGAGTCAAAACAGGTGCAGGAATGGTTTATGAATAGAGGTTAAAGGTTAAAAGCAAGGAGTCTATTAACCCATTTAACCCAGTCCATTTTTTTTGCCAAGCTGTTTCTTTTCTTTTTGTGGGGGAAACCAAAACTCATTTAAAATCTTCCATTTGTATAAGGTTCCATCTACTAGTATATTTTTGTGCCATAAAGCTAAAGATCTTGCTTTTAACTGAGCTTACACATCAGCAACATCACATTTCTATTTCCTCAGTGCCGGAGCAAGAGACATTAATAAATGCTACTGCTTTTTCATGTTCAAAAGCTTAAGAATAAATACATCTGTATAGATATTGTATATTGCCCGAGTTTATTTTGCATTAATTTTTGAGATCTCATTTGGACTCAGCCTGAACTTATGAGTCTCAAAACTGAAATAGCACCTTACAAGATTAAACATAAGGGCCCAATCAACAGTCAGGGGAGAGCTGTGCTGGAACTGGGACCAGCAACTGGAACTCCATCTCCAGATTGTGCAAGAAGAAAAGCAGGGTATAAATAAAAATAAACAGCACTACCTGGTTCACATAGGCAGCTTATTATGCTTTAATGCCCCTGGGGGCTCTTTCTCCAGAACAGCTAGAAAGACTAGATAAGAAAGACAAAGGTTTTTTTCCCTCATATTCACTAAGGCAGTGTACACTACTCTTCACTATCCTTCTCTCTGCCTCGTATTCCTTCCAACATTATAAGGCAGTACAAAAATAATCGTCATCGTTTTATCACGGCTGAATAACTAATTAAACTACCTGCATAATCTTATCTGGAGATGCCACCACAAGTGGCTAATAGACGTTTTCTAGGTTTTTTAAAAAAAAAAATGTTATTACATGTTCATACCACCTAAAAGTAGTAGCTCTTGCAGTTACTTTCTATGGTTTCTGTCCAAAGATCTATGCAAGTAAGGGACACCTCTCTTCATATGTTTGGGAAAGGGAAGAAAGATTTTGCCACCATTCCATATTGCATGCTGTTCTACAGAGTATCCTCATTTGGACTGGCATTTCAAGAATGGCAGATTTTAACCAAAAGCTTCTTGTGTGTACCTGATACATAACAGTGCCTTACATGTATGTAACACAAACCCTGGATGCTAAACTACATCATGGTTCAAAGATACCTACCTGCTAGCATAAAGACTCTTTCGCTCATAGAACAGCTATTTGCGTGTCCACACAAGATGCCTCGTTCCTCCCCCACTTCCCTTTCACACAATAAATACCAGACACAAGTTTGTTGAAGAAATTGTTGGCAATAAATGGCCACAACTTTATTGATGACAGCTGCAGTTGGTTGGCACAACACATGGGTCCTGATCCAGAGATCGACCAACCCGTCTGTTGGTCAATGCACCCGTTGTTGGCCCCCCTGCCGACAAGTGGAAATCCAGGAAAAGGGGCATACTGCAGGCCCCAATGCCTGCTGTCCAACCTAATACTCCCCCTCCTCCAAAAAAGGGGGGCACCTGAAAGGTGCATACCCCAAACTGGCATGTCCTTCCAGCCTGTGCACACACACTCTCTCCATCCCCAGGGGTCACCCTGACCTTGTCCGTGACCTTGACAGAGACCCCCAGATACCAATGACTATCCCTAAGACAGGTGGTGAATAAGTCTGAACTCACCTGGCATTTTCTTGGGGATCACCCTCAGGGGGAAACCCTCAAATTGGCCATGGGGGGCTCTGGAAAGGGGCCTGCTCCCCTTCCTGCCTTGCATTCACTGGCAATCTTGCAAACCACAACGTCAGGTAACTCAGCCGCCTATTTTAAGTTTCCTGAATCAGATGCCACCATGGGATTCTGAAGCCCTTGGAGAATCCTTCAGATAGAAGGCAGCAGCTGTTCTTGTTCTTTACCCTAACTCTTTAGGGTAAAGCTGTTTAGAATCCTACAGATTCTACACAATTCCTACAGACACAGAGAGACAGCAGAACAGCTGCCGCCTTCTATCTGAAGGATTCTCCAAGAGCTTCAGAATCCCTGCAGTGGATTCTGAACAGCTGAACTCTTTAGGGTAAACTCTTTAGGGTAAAGAGTTAGGAGTGGAAGCAAAGCCTGGAGCCATACTGGGGTGAAAGCCAGACCTCCCAGCTGTTCCCCCACCTTCTTAGTTTTGTTTGGCACCCCTTGACCAGCATTGTTTCCAGACCCTGCTTCCTTTTTGGAAGCAGGGCACCCAGTAAGAAAGGACTGGTGACCTGGGGTGGAACAGGGCAGTTCGACCTCAGGTGCAGGCCAAAGCATGACTCGCAGTTGTGCTCAAATCTGTAGCATGTCTGGAAGCACTTTTCTTGGTTGAGCTCCCAGCACACCAAGTGTCAGGAATCTTTCTTGCACAATGCCTTGCCTCCTTCCACTTTGCCCTTGATGTGAAGCCTAACAAGGACAAACCACAACTTGTCATTGAGCAGATCCCACCTAACCCGATCACTTTGAGAGTCTCTCCTGCAGAAGGCAGTGTCATACTTCATGGCCGCCGCATCCCCTACAGGCGCTCTGGCCCTGAAAACATTTCCCAGGTGGTTGGAAAGGTGCCAACCACGGTCAGGGTATGCAATCTGAACCACCCACAGTTAGACTGTGTATCCAGCAAGCCAGATGTTGAACAAGTGTTCAACTTACTCCATCTTGCCTTTCTCTGAGTTCTTCTTGTCAGCCTTAGGCAAACACCCTTCCTCCCCCTCAGGCTTGAGGAGAGAAAAAACACTGATATAATATCCCATGAGGATCTTATCCTGAGTCTTCCTGTCCAGATGGATTCCCGGGGCATCCTCATTATGCTGGAAAGGGTGAAGGCTGGGGTGCTCAGAGAATCTGCCTCCGTCCGCCACGCCTGACCTGGCCTGCACAAACCCTGGATGTTAAACTATATCACAGTTCCAAGATGCCTACCTGCTAGTAGAAAGATGCTTTCGCTCATAGAACAGCTATTTTTAGCAAAAGAATTATTTACAAGAGAATTGGCCCTAAATAAGAGAAGAACCTTTGTCTGTATGGGCTCTTGCATGAGACTTCTCCCAAATCCTTTTCAACATCTTCTTATGTTCCACAAATGGCTGTAGTTTCCTTATTCATTGTGTTACTAAGTAATTAAACTCAACCCAAAATGTATATTGATCCTATATTGAAATAAATCTTTTTACTGCCATTGAAATATTCATTTATCAATTGTAATAGATTTTCTACTGCACACAATTCTTTCAGTCAAACCATATATATATATATCTTACAATCTAGAAAAAGCATCACTTTTATTTATACAACACTTATGAAGCAGTTCACAAAATATCACTAACACTGCCAACTTTCATATTCTAGGCTTAAACAAGGCAGCCGAGATCCTACATCAGGAGACATGCATCATGTACCTACCATCTCCTGATGCTACATCCAAAAACCCACTTTGTAAGCAGTACAGGCCCACCCCAACATGCTCTGACAGGCATCTGCAGATATCCAGGGGTCCTTGAAGGGTCTCTGTAGATGACATCCTCGCAGCATGTCCATCTACTGGAAAATAGCTGGATGTATCCCACACCTTCCCCCCCCCCTGCTCTCCAACAACATGGAAATAGATATGCTTGGGAAGGGGCTGTACTGCTTACAAGGTGGTTTTAGAGGGGATTTTCCTGTTGTAAGGCTGACCTCCTCAAAGACCAAAAAAAGTACTTCGTGATGGCTTAAGTCCAATATACACCATTGTAATTCACCAAAAGGATGCCAACTGACTATAGTACTACCTTTAACATTGAGAAACTCTGCAATGCATTTCAGGGAAAAGACAAAAGAAAAAACAAGGAGGGAGAAGAAAAATAATTAAGAAGACTCAGCCCCATTGGCTCCTGATTCATGAACAGGATGAAGAAATACATAATCAAAAGAACTCTGCACATAAACTTTTAATCACTGGATTAGTCTCATCTTGATTTCTTGGAAAACAGAAATTAGACTGCTAAACTACAGGGACACTCCAGACAGAATTCTAATGGCTGTAAGTTGTAAGGACGGTTATATACTTCTGCAAAAGTGAACATTAGAGTTTACTCATATTGTGATGCCCTGGTGCGCCAGCTGAAATTACATCACCTTTCAGGCTGCCCGCCTCGTCACTTTCGTATTCACCACGCCTGTGCCACAGGGAATTCTCACCTCCTACTGCTGGCACAGAACTAATAACCAGTGGAATTTACAGTTCCACAATTAAATAAATAGTACCTGTACTTAGGTATAGATGTTTATAGATGTTTATAGGGGTAGTAGACTAATTAAATGGACTGAATATATATAGCAAACATAAAGAGTGATTTATTGTTGAATAACATAAAATCATAGAATTGGAAGCGACCACAAGGGCCATCCAGTCTAACCCCTTGCCCTGCAGGAATACACAATCAAATCATTCCCAACAGATGGCCATCCAGCCTCTGTTTAAAAACCTCCAAAGAAGGAGACTCTACCACACTTCACTACAAGCCTCTAACTGTCATACTTCAAGCCTCTACCGTCAACGTCAACTGTCATAGCTCAAGTCTCTCACTTCAACACCGCTTTCTTTCCCGTCAGTTCTGCCTTCTCTCAGAAGATTGGCTCCTGAAACCCACTGTTTTCATTTGTCCCCATAGCTGTCCGTCACACATATGTATGATGCATTACAAAGAGCATTTAGCATTCTGAATAGTTTTTTTTATTTATATGTGTTTTATCCTATACATCTCTATGTTTTAACATCAATTAATTTAACTTTTCCAGCAAGAACACAGATTTCCAACTAACAGAAATGGAGTATGGTTCACCCACTGCTTATCCTCAAATAAATAACATTTAGGCAAATGTAGCAAGACGAATAAATACCTGCAAGTTGCCCTAATTTGAGACTGGTGTTCCTATTCTTGTTTGAACTTAAAACACCCTATCTGTGGGTACAAGAAAAAGACATTTAAAGAACCAAAAAGTGTGGGTGGCAGATGAGTAATAGAGAACAACATTAAACAAGTAGAAGCTATATTATGAAGATTATTTTTTATAGTAGAACATGGAATTAACATACTGGTTGAGTCTCCCTTATGTGGAATTCCAAAATCTAAAATATTCCAAGATTCAAAATTGTCCACATAGCTGGCTAAGATATTGAAACCTTTGCTTTCTGATGGTTCAGTGTACACAACCTTTGTTTCAAGCACATTATTAAAAATATTGTGTTTAAAATTACCTTCAGGCTATGGGTACAAAGTGTATAGGAAACATAAATGAATTTCATGTTTAGACTTGGGTCTCATCTCCAAGGTATCTCATCATGTATATGCAAGTATTCCAAAATCCATAATATTCCAAAATCCAAAATAACTCTGGTCTCAAGCATTTCGGATAAGGAAGTATTATAAGAAGTTATGTTGCTTGTAAGTCGAGATGAAATGACTGGGCAACAACATTACTTTGAAAAATAATGTTAACTACTAATGGTATTAGATTGTTTAGTGTAATATGCAATGTTTGTTATTTCAAAACATTGTTTTAGAAGTCATTTTGGGGAAAAATTAAGTGTTTAGCGAGTGATCGCTAAGGTGATAAAATGGGGATTTGTGTTATCTTTTTCTCTCTCTTTTTCAGAAAGATGAAATATCGCTTGTACGCACCATAGAATTATGGTTTTTTTAAAAAAAAAAACATTCAGCGGTGGCAAATTTAAAAATGCAAGTAATTCACAAGCCATCTCAGCTACAGGCATGAAAAGTTTATGGGAGTGGTAAAACCATGAAAACAGGTCTGCAACTTGCTACTACTGTGGAACAAACCAGGGTTTTTTTCCTTCATGTAGACAAGCCCAGAATAAAAAAAAAAGTCTTCACTTGCCAATGGAAAGACAACAAACAAGAAGCCATCCTAGCCTCCTTAGGAAAGGAGTTTTAGCATCTGGGAGCAGTCACCAAGACACCCCATATTCCCACCAAATATGCTTGCTTGTATGGCAAAACTGAGATAAGGGCCTCCTGCAAAGATCTCAAAAACTGATGCAGACTCATATGGGAAGATATGGTCATTCAGATAACCAATGTGTCCGGGATTCAGGCTAAGACAGAAGTAGGAGGTTCTATGGATTGGTGGCTCCCAGGAAGGTACTGGTGACAACATTTAAAGCCCTAAATGACTGAGGACCTCAATACTCGAACTATTACCTCTCCTTATATACGCCTATTCAAGACTGAGGACTACCAGAGGTCCTCTTGAGTGTCCCATCAAAAGGAACACTAGCTTATGTGAGGAGATAGGAAAAAGCCTTCCCTGCTATGGCACCCTAGTTATGGAGTGGCTTTCTTCTAACACTAAGTTAAAACATGACTTTTTGTCAAAACCTCAGCGTTTTAACACCTCTCTGCATGCACAACATTCAAATTTCCATGTACTCTTCATATTTCACTCTATTTCCAGCCAAAATAAGATACTGATTTGAGATTAGGGGAAATACCAAAAGTTATTTAACTGTAGCTAGCCATTGCAGGACATCTGAGAGCTCCTTGTCTGTTATAGTAGAGTGTGTTTTGATCTATGACATGTGAAGAACTATGAAAACTAGTATCATACTCAGAGAAGAAAATATTTATTGTGGAAGATCTGGCACTGTACAGAAAACTGTTAATCCTGTTAGCTTCCAAGCTTCAAGGAACACAGGACTCTCACCACAAAGTTATCAGAATGAAGAAAATCGCCCAAGCATAAATGAGCCACATGTACATAGTGGTTTTCCTCAAACTACGCTTATACTCATTATAAAACCATTTTGTGAAATGTTTTTCACAAAATTATTTATATGTACCAAAGAACACTATCTTCTTTTCAATGGCACAATTGTGTTCCACCCTGTAAGGTAAGTATTGACACTTTGGGTGGGAAAGGCAAAAGGTAAACCTCATGGCATTTACCATAGGATTGCTTACTACGTATGTCTGTTAATTTTAGCTAGGTTGCCATTTAGTTACATCTTAAACTACATACAAAACCATGTTGTATTTGCAAGCTTCTTATAGAAACCACACACTGAAATACATGTGAGCTATTGGCAGACAACAAAAAATAACTCTGGGTGTGGACAAGACACAAAACCACAACAAATTTAAGAATAATCTTAGATACAGTATATGAACAGGTTCAGGAGAGGTTTCTTCCTTTAAATGTACACATGTGGTACAACTGGGGTGCTTATTTCAGTACAAATATGTCATCTCAGAAAGTAAAGATTTCATTACACCCATGGCAAAAACATAAAAAAGGTAGCAGCCACTTTTAATTATTCTATATAATGCATTCCAAAAGGGAAAAAGTACTAGAATAGCAACCACCAACAAGAACTCAAGAATAACAGGGATCAAAACTGACTAAAAACTGGGGGACAGAGGCACTAGTTGTCATTATACTTTTTTTAAAAAAATCCCTTGATTTAATCTGTTAAAATGTTGGCTGCATTCCTAAACAGAATTATACATAATTAAATCCCACAGACTTCAATGCAACCTATGAATGCTAATCTCATGCTAAGGGCTACAGAATTTGAAAACTGCTATATAACTTTCTTTGGAGAAAACAAAAACAAAAAAATCCAAAAGCAATAAAAAGAGCTAGAGTCCTTTTAATGTCACTTTATGGCAATTAGTTATACAGACACCGGACTGTACTATTTTGTTATTACACAATGACTATTTAAATCAGTGGTGAGCACAGTGCAGTCTTGGAGTGGGCATATCATGCGACCCCAAAAGGCTGTTTTTATGGTTCTTGAGCCTTCCAAACTCCCCACACCTTCCCCCCCCCCCGCCAAAAAAAAGTGAACAGCCTTTTCAGGAACCCTTCATGAGCAGCAATTCACCTTTTAAATAGGTTGCTGCCCCCCCACCCTTACTCACCAATATAGAAGAAAAAGAATCTATTGAAAACCAGAAATTGAATTATTTCTGCTCCTAGTTTTATTTTCCCCTCTTTTGATATTGTTTGGAAGGGGCTTTTTGTGTGTGTGTGTGTGTGTCCAGTGTCCTAAGGACTAAAAAAAATTGCCCTGAGACCCAACACAATTGCCTACAACTGATATAAGTGCTGGCTAGGCATATTAACTTGGTAACCACACAGTAAACGATATACCCCTTCTCTGATAAACAGACTGCTATATCATATCACAATTTACTTTTCCTGGAGGAAAGAAATTACAGTACATCAGTCCTTTTCAACTGCAGTTCTGCCCTAGTTTTAATAATGAAATCACCTAGACTGCCTAAGTGAAGTGAACGACAACACTGCGCTATCCAAGTGTTCTGGACTACAGTCCCCAACCACAGGCTATGCTGCCTAGGGCATATGACAGTTGGGGTTTCCTTTTATAGTGCATCAGCATGATGGGACTGAGCTCATCCTGATTACATGGTTCCAGCATTATTGGGAGAGAGACTCTGTACCCACAAAATTCTGTTCTAGGTATTGAAAGACCACAGGTAAAGCATGAGAGAGGTAGCAGAAGAGGCCGCAGAGGAAATTCAAAAAGAGTGCCTCCTCTCCCACTTCCATGAACAGCAACCTCCACGGGTCTGCCAGCCTTTGCAATAAAAAAGCCACAGTCATATTTTTCTGTATCACTCTTTTTAAATATATTTCCAGTTTTAGATCTCATAGCATGCTTTCCATCCAAAGCAGTCTGTTGAACACCACTCACAGGACACTTGGACCCACCATGTTTCCACATTTTTCTTACTTTGAAGTGACACACTCCACACATTAACTGAAGTAAATGATAAATGAAGCCCATCAGCGGGCTATTTCATCTGTAAGACACTTCTTTTTTCTATATGCCAAGAGCCTTTTAAAAAAATAAACAAAGAGGCTGAAACTGAAACAACAGCAATAATAGTATTTTTTATATTACCTCTTTTTCATGCATACGGAACAATATCTGTTCATCCCAAGAAGTGCTGTTTTTCATCATGCCTATTTTGGGTGACATCTATTGAAAGAATAAATGTATGTACTTAGAACTAGATATGAGGACAACTGAGAAGTAGGAAAATACCAGAAATCCTACAAAATAAAAGAACCCTGCTTACCAGTGACAAGGGTAGAGGTTTCTCACGTAAATATCTGGGATTTTCAAGCTGGAAAAAGAGATATTAAAACAGAATTAATAAATAGATCCTATTTATGTCCAACAGCAAACTTCAGAAGAGTATCTAGTTCTGAAATACCTACCTCAACTGAAATGTCCTCCTTTATGCTAAAAGTCACATTATGAAAATTACTTCCTCCCCTCAGGCCATGAAACCGACTGTTGACATATTTATTACATTTATATCTGACTTTCCTCTACATCTCTTGAGCCAGCATACATGGATTTTTTATTCTCACAATATCCCTATGGGTTAGAGCAGCAGACTAGCTACCGAAAGGCCCAAGTTCAATTAGTAAGCACTCATAATATTACAGACACAAAAACCCATTATCTTTTTACACTTTCACAAGTCCAACAGCTCAATCATTTTCCTTGTCAAAGACAGAAACTGCTGTGTTTTTTTAAAGAGTGCCACAATATGACAGGCATCTCATGTAATTCAGAGCTTTAGTAAGTATCTTTTAATTTTTACCAACCATGAAAATATACAGTATTACAGCAAATTCCTAAATTCCAGCAAATAAATTTGAAAGGCATCACTAAACACAGATTATTTTCTCTGTCATAAAACTAAGTCTATTCTTTGTTTTCCCTGAGCAGAATCTAACTACTGAGTAGAATCTAACTACTAAGAACAAATAATATTAAAGGGCTTTCCTCTCAACAATGCAATTACTACAATGTAAGGTAGAGATTTCCAACATACCACATGAGGTACTTACTGTCTCCAAAACATTTTGTTACTCTAAAGGTTTTCTGAGAACAATAAATTTGTAAAAAGGAGCTTGTTTTAAATTGAGTAACTAGGATTCTAAGAATCGTCAAGTCTACCTTTGCACACTAAAAATGGCTTTGGAATTCTTAGTTAAGTATTCCCTTCTACATTACAAGCCAATTTGGAAACCAAAGGGACTTTTAATAAACTTTATACAGCAGAGAGCCAGTCTGGTGTACCCTAGGGACCAGGGTTCAAATCCTCACTCAGCCATGGAAACCTACTGGATAACCTTGGGCAAGTTACAGTCTCTCAGCCTTGAAGGAAAGCAAAGGCAGTGCCCCTCTAAACAAATCTTGCCAAGAAAATCCCATAATAGGTTCACCTTAGGGTCACTATAAACTGGAAATGAAGTTGAAGGCAAATAACAAAAAACAATAAAGAGATGTATTGGGAGGGGGGGGGAAGCAGAATGTACATTCCATGCCAAAGCAATTAGGCATGTCTAAAATAATCTTTGAATGACTTTAACTCTGTAATATTTTTAGTTAGTTTACCTTTAGATATCTTCATTTACCACTTAAGTGGTGTTTGTTCCTCTCCTTTCTAAATAGCTTTTTAAATGTGAGAGGTTGGTAACATTCCTAAAGTATCTGTGTATGTATCTTGGGCTGAAATATAGGTCATGACATGAATCTGATTCATTGCAACTGAGGAAGTGCAGCTAAATGTCACAAAACCCAAGGGATTCTCTCTTCAAACAGTGACCAGGTAATGAGATTCCACCCACCCATCTAATTTAGTAGTGGGGAAGGTATCCTCCATGTGCAATACATAACCCCAAAGGGCTTTTTTTTTTTTTTGCAGCTGCCAAGTTTTCTCAAAAGTCCCCACACTCCCCAAAAAGTTTTCTGAAATGTGATTTTTTTTCCCCAGCCAAAAAGCTGGGAAAAAATCTTCATGGATCCCAGCATCCCTAAACCATATAAAAAGGTCCTTATGCAAAACTGGACTTGGAAACCTGAAGTCACTTTTAGTCCTTTTTTTTTAACTGAAAATTGACCCAAAACTGGGTGCTGTGACCAAAAATGCCCTCCCTCACACCTGGTACAGTTCCCTACCCTTGATCTAGATTAATTTGACTCATGTGCTAGGAATACTACATGCATTCATTTCACACAGTTCAGGTGCAGCCATCAATGTAGAGTGCAAGTAGGAACACATGATAAATTAAAGACACTGCGCAAGGTCAATTAGATGCCATGGAAGGAAGAGAGCCCTGTTCCAAGGTCACATTTTCTGTATACAACTCTTGGAGTATCTGGAACCACTTCATTTGGATGCACAAGATGAGGCTTAAGTAATTCATTACTACATATAGTTCATTCTCATTCTCTCTCTCTCTCCCCCTCTCCACACATATATACCCACACCATTTTGCTGTAATTCTTCGGTATTGAAATGAACAAAATTTTGAACTGAAAACGCTATTCTTTTTCACGCAGGCCAACAAGCAAAGGCATGAAGCATGAATATTTTAAAACAGACACTGAAAAGAAGAATTTCCTAAGCTGTTCACAGCACACATATGCATACACACACATTATAAATTAATATGTGATTGTTTATTTTCAGATTGCTCACATTTCTTAAAAAAATTGTTCAATAATATGGCTTTGTAATGATAACACCTAAACAATATGCTTCAACCATCACTCAGCTCTACCATCCAAGGCCGTAATGACTCCCATCGATCATATTTTCTTCAGTGAAAACCATTTATACAGCCTGAAGAAAATGGCAAGAAAGCAGGCTTTTTCTCTTACAATATACGGTAGTAACTGTGCAGGAAGACCTTTCATTTTACCTTAACAGTCTGACTTGAAAGTGCTTAATAAATATTGAATAAAGTTTTAAAACATCTTCCTAATTATTTTTGCCTTGCAAAGAACCAATCAATTTCAGTTGGAATTCTGAGGAAAAACTAAGCTTTCAGGATTTGTTTTTTCTTATATCCCCATCCTCCATATAAGAAAGTATTTAATTTCTTAAAAAGTTTTCATTTCCAAAATGATGTATGCAAATAGACATGCAGCTATTAATGGAAATGGAAACTGACAGCTACTTTGCATAGTTTATTTGGCATGAAATGCAAGAAATGGGTTCTAAAATAATGTAAGGCTATATGTGGGAAAGGTAAACATCACTTGTTTACAAATGAACAAAATGTGGCTGAGTGGTTGCTCTACATAGTTTTGCATTTTCCAATTTAGAGAGAACAGTACTTTGAAGTTAAATGCTTCCAGTCTGTAACCTTGTGGATTATACTCAAACAGATCTATAAACATTCTGTGTCTCAGTGTTCGGTTCTTTCCTATACATTTTTTTCATTTCCCAAGTTATGCCACAGTCACAATAAAATAAAGACTGTCACAATACATGCCACCCAATTTTTTAAAAAACACAACAACCTAAGATTTGAGGGGGGAAAAACCCTGTCAAATCCATAAAACATATTTGCCAAATTGAGCAAATTGGTACTTTATACAAAGAAAACCTTAAGGTATCCTGAGTACAAAGACCTGTTTGGGAAGATTTCACTTGAACAACTCTTCAGAACTGGACAAGCAACACGCTACAGCGGAATGATAAAAGTATACAGACAAATATAGAAACAGAGCAGTTTCAGGGTCTCTAGCCCTCATGTACCAAGATTTTAAAAACTTGCTCTTAGTGAGTGAATTGTGGAGTATCTTCTAACCCCACGAGATTTCCAGTATTTTGAAATTTAACAACAGGGTTATAGCATTATGGTTTATAAACTTGTAGAATATCTACACTATAGGTCTCATTCTGTGTGAAGTCTGCAACAAAATGCGATTCTGGGTGAATAAATTGTTCCATCCCTGTACAATTTTTGAAAATAATGGTGACTAACACAGCTGCATTGTAATTACTTCAACTTATTGTGGGATAAGAAACACCAGAACAATATTAAAATGTTTCCTCATACGCTCAGATGTAATTTATGACATAATTTAATCAATGGCAACAATACAAAGAACTGTCCAACTATTTCCACATTTTCAAAGTAGTCTGGACCAGGTTTCATGAACTGCAGTTCTCCAGTCATCTTGTACAGCCACTGGTCACCAACTTTCAATACCAAAGGGACTTTGAAAACATATCACAGCATAATGGCCCACTCTTTTTATTCAGCAGCAATAGCACAATGGTAAACCAAACCTTTGGACTTCGTCAATGTACCTTTCGGATTCCTGGTTATTTTTTAACATTGGTGGGACAAGTTCTACAGTGTTAATAATAATAATAATAAAATTTTATTTATATCCCGCCCCTCTGCAACGCAATCGGGGCGGCTTACAATATAAAAACCCCATACTCACAATACCCTAGCCCGCCCACCCCTTAAAATAATATTAAATTGCAAAGGATTAAAAACATGCATTAATTAAAATATATATAAATTAGAAGAAAAAAAATTAAAAACATACAATCGTAGCCTATAAAGGGCAGCTGAGTCTTGGGCCGGGATAATTATTCAGGAAAGGCCTGCCGGAAAAGATCCGTCTTGACAGCTTTTTTAAAGCTGTCTAAGGTGGTAATAAGACGGATCTCGTCCGGCAGGCCATTCCATAATCTGGGAGCAGCAGCAGAGAAGGCCCTCTGGGAGGTCACCGACAGCCTTGTTTTCATAGGCTGTAACAGATTCCTCCCAGAGGACCGAAGTGTGCGGGGAGGGTCGTATGGAAGGAGGCGGTCCCGGAGGTAAGTTGGACCCAAGCCATGTAGGGCTTTAAAGGTCATAACCAACACCTTGTACTGTGCCCGGAAACTAATAGGCAGCCAGTGGAGAGCTTTTAGCACCGGTGTTATATGCTCTCTTCTGGGAACGCCAGAAATCAACCTGGCTGCCATGTTCTGGACTAGTTGAAGTTTCCGAGTCAAGCACAAGGGTAGCCCCATGTAGAGCGCATTACAGAAATCCAGACGGGAGGTTACCAGTGCATGTACCACAGTTTCGAGGTCCCTAGTTTCCAGGAAAGGGCGCAGCTGGCGTACCAGCCGAAGTTGATAACAGGCACTCCTGACCGTTGCATTTACCTGATTAGTCATCTGGAGCGACGGGTCCAGGAGCACCCCCAGACTGCGAACACAATCCTTGGAGGAGAGTGTAATTCCATCCAGGATTGGAGTTTGTATTCCCAGACCTGGTTTTGGGCCTGTAACTGTTAGTACCTCCGTTTTGTCAGGATTCAGTCTCAATTTGTTTTTCCTCATCCAGTCCATTACTGCTTTAAGACAATCATTCAGAGGAGAGACGCCATCTGAAGTCATAGCTGATGACCGAGACATGGAGAAGTATATCTGGGTGTCATCCGCATACTGATGACACCGCATTCCATGCCTCCGAATGACTTCTCCCAGCGGCTTCATATAGATGTTAAATAGCATCGGGGACAGGATGGCACCCTGAGGAACGCCACAGTTAAGCTCTATTCTAGTAGAGCAACTGTCCCCAAGCCTCACCCTCTGGGATCTGCCCGAGAGGAAGGAACGGAACCACTGCAAGGCAGTGCCTCCGATTCCTAACTCCCTCAGGCGATCCAAGAGGATGGAATGGTCTATTGTATCAAAGGCCGCTGAGAGGTCCAGGAGCACCAACAGGGTCACACTACCCCTGTCGATACCCAAGCGGAGGTCATCAGCCAGAGCAACCATGGCAGTCTCCACTCCATAACCCGTCCTAAAGCCAGTTTGAAATGGATCTAGATAATCGGTTTCATCCAAGACAGCTTGGAGTTGGGAAGCGACCGCCCTCTCAATCACTTTGCTTAGAAAAGGCAGCAAAGAGACTGGTCTATAGTTGTTCCTGTCCAAGGGGTCCAGGGAAGGCTTTTTCAGGAGCGGCTTAACCACCGCTTCCTTCAGACAAGGTGGAAGGGACTCCTCCCTGAAGGACGCATTGATAATATCCCTAAGGAGTACTCTCGATGTGTCACCCCCTTGGGTGGCCAGCCAAGATGGACAGGGATCAAGGGGACAGGTCGTTTTCCTCACTCTACCAAGGAGCTTGTCCACGTCATCGGTACTCACAGATTGAAGCTGATCCAATAAAATTTCATCAACGGAGTTGCTGGACACCTCGTCTATAGATTCTGTCATAACACTGGCATCTAAGTCGGCTCTTATCCGAGAGATTTTATCTGCAAAGTGGATGTTAAATGCATCACAGCAGGCCGTTGTCGGGTTGAGTAAGGGGTTCTGCGCAGGTGGAATCTGCGTAAGCTCCCCCACTACCCTAAACAGTTCTGCTGGACGGGACTCTGCAGATGCAATACGTGCAGCGGAGAAAGACTTCTGCGCTGCACGTATCGCCTCTCGATAAGAATTAAGGAAATTCCTATGACGAGTCTTGTCGGATAAGAGTCGAGTCTTCCGCCAGGTGCGCTCTAGTCGTTGTCCAGCCTGCTTCATTTTCCTAAGCTCCTCTGAGTACCAGGGCTTACGGTTAGGAGCAGGCTGGAAAGGACGCTTGGGAGCGATTGTGTCAATAGCCTTGGTGAGGTCGGTATTCCAAATATTAACCAAAGCTTCAACAGAATCACCGGCGTTACCAATCATTAAACCCTCCAAGGCTTTCTGGAATCCAATTGGTTCCCTCCATATCTGCAGGGGTTTGGTTTCAAAACCTCCTGCAGACAGCAAATACTGCAGATAGTAGAGTCCCATTTTTAATTAATGGGAGTGGCCAGTTTAAGTACAGGCACCGAACATTTTAGGTATGCATTGGTGCCATTTTTGGTATGGAGTGAGTATCTGTGGATGCTCAAATCCGCAGATATTGAACCCGTGGATATGGAGAGCCCACTGTACTAGATACACCCTAGATCAAGGTGGACAAAGTGCAACATTCCAGATATTGCTGGAATACATCTCCTGTGAGCCCTAGTCAGCCTTGTCAGTAGTAAGGAATGCTGTCCAACAACTTCTGGAAGATCATACATTGCCCTGCCCCAGGACTTATAATTGCCCAGTAGGATTTCTTTTAATTAGGCTGCATTAATAGAGTATAGTGTCTAGATCAAAGAAAGTAATAGTGCTACTCTATTCTGCTTTGATCAGACCTCAGCTGGAATACTGTGTCCAGTTCTGGGCACCACAATTGAGGAAGGCTATTGAGAAGCTGGAAAGTGTCCAGAGGAGGACAAACAAAATGGTGGGAGGTCTGGAAGCCATGCCCTAGAGGAGCGGCTTAGGGAGCTGGGCACGTTTAGTCTGGAGAAGAAAAGGTTGAGAGGGGACATGATAGCCATATTTAAATATTTGAAGGGATGTCATACTGAGGATGGAGCAAGCTTGTTTTCCGCTGATCCAGAGACTACGACAGGGAGCAATGGGTTCAAACTACAGGAAAAGAGATTCCACCTGAACATTAGGAAGAACTTCTTGGCAGTAAGAGCTGTTCAGAAGGGGAATACACTGTCCCGTAGCATGGTGGAGTCTGCTTTTTTGGAGGTTTTAAAACATAGGCTGGATGGCCATCTGTCGGGAATGATTTGATTGTGTATTCTTGCATAGCAGAGTGTTGGACTGGATGGCCCTTGAGGTCTCTTCCAACTCTACAATTCTATGATTCTATGATTCTTTTAAGACAGTGGGTTCTCCACAGCCTCATCAAACACTTCTTTGAAATTCCCAGTTTCAAGCCATGACTTTTAGACAAAAGGCAATATCATATGATCCAGAAACTCAACTTTTAAGACTCATTAGACAAGCAGAATTACTTTAATGATTCTTTAGAACCTGGCTATAAATGTCTTCTCGGCATGCTTTTATTTCAAACTAATTTGCTGATTTTTTCCCCCCAGTTAAACACTATATTTTGTTTAGGGTTGTTTTTTGTAGCGTTTGCTTTGAAAAAGATCCATCCTTCTGCAGTGTCTTAAAAGAGCCTCAAAAAGGCTTCTCACATGCAAATTTGTAGTATCATTTGTTCTGACATTTGTAACTGTCACCCTCTTCAGCCTTAATAAAATAGTGACTGGTATAGTATCTTTGTAAGGCATATCAGGTTACCCAAGCATCAAACCTTTTTTTGCCATATAGAGCATGAAAGGAAGAAGAGTGGAAGGAAGGGAAAAAAATTACAGTAGGGCCCCTTAGCCACTGGGGATTGGTTCAGGGGCGAGGCGTAGATACTGAAAACCGTGGATAATAATGAACTCCATTGAAAATAACGGGACTTCTGGTTTAAAATACCATAGAGTTCCTTTGGAGGACCTAGAAAATGGCTAGAGAGGACACATGTTCTAGGAAGACTCTATGGTAGGCTTGCTGTTTTGTGTCCCGTGGATAATGAATTGGTGGATACAGGGGTCCTACTGTACTAACAGGGAGTGTTTGCAGCCAGTTCAGCAGAAATGAAAGGTAATGGATATTTTTTTAAAAAAAAAAAAAAATCTGGTCGTTACACCCAAAGAGATGCTGGTTCCCCATGGAGGATCAAGGACTGTGCTGCTGCAGAAACATCAAGACAGATAATCCAACTGGAACTCGCTGTTCCTCCCATCTCAGAAGTTTCACATTTCCGAGTGCTGAGGATATATATGGCCAAATGCTTTCTTGGACCAGCTCTGGGGATGGGAGTAAGAAGCAGTGTGTTATGGTAGCACAAATCCTACCTGCAAAGCCAGTTCCAAAGTGTGGCATTAGGGGACTCAAGTTCAGTCACGTGGCTATTAAGATGTGGGGCTAAACACATGCCATCTTGTCCCCCATTTGGTTTAATATGGAGTCACTGAGTGAGGTCAATAGAGAAAATTGGGGCTTGGGAGTCATCATTACGCTACTGAAAATCAACTCAATTTCTCCTTGTTTGAATCAGCTGGACATGCAGGTGCTGGACCAACACCCAAATACTGTTGTAAGATGGACTAGGACCAATAAACTGAAGCTGATTCCCTGTAAGATGGAAAGGACAGGTTGTTACCTATAACTGTAGTTCTTTGAGTGGTTATCTGTGCCCTCACACAATTGGATCTCTGCACATGCACAGATCAAACACGTAGAGTTACAGAGCTGAGTAGCTTTTTGGCATAGCCCTGCCCTCCCAGAGCACTATACAAATAGTGCCAGAAAGCTACTGCTCTCAGTTTCAGAGTCCATTGTAAAAGGTTGTGGACCTGCCAGAAGAGGAGAGGCCTTGTGAGGGCACAGATAACCACTCCAAGAACTACAGTTACAGGTAAACAACCAGTCCTCCTTCGTGGTCTCTGTGTCTCACAAAATTGGGAGAATAAAGAGCTTACCATGTAGATGGGAGCAGGTCAACCCAAGATGGAAGATAGGACTGCTCTGCTGAAGTCAGCATCCGCTATCACACTGCAGTCAAGGCGGTAGTGGCGGATGAAGGTTGACAGTTGAGACCAAGTGGTCACTCTGCAGACTTCCGGAAGGGAAATTCCACAGTGCCATGCTTGCATAGTGGCAACATCCCTGGTGAACTGAGGGTGGGTGTTCAGTGGGAGAGGTTTCTTGGCCAGTTGGTATGCCACGTTGATCAAGTCAATGACCCAGCGGGCGATTCACTGAAAGGATACGGGCGATCCCAGGTGGCATTCCCCATAGCAAACAAATAAGTGAGGGGATGGCCTCAGGGACGCTGTGCGTAATGTAAAGAATGCTAGGGTCCTGCGGGTGTTAAGTGTGTGATGAGCCTTTTCTAGAGGTGAGGTCGGATTTGGAAAAAAGGAAGGCAAAATGACATCTTGTTTCATGTGGTAGGGTGAGACCACCTTGGGGAGGAAGGAGGGGTTGAAGTGGAGGACCACTTTGTCTCTATGAAAAACGAGGTATGAGAGGTCCACCCGGAGTACCGTGAGTTCGCTGGCTCATTTTGCCAATGTGACTGCCACTAGGAATACCATCTTCAGGGTGAGAAGGCAGAGGTTCACTGAAGCTAAACTTGAATGGCTTATGCATGAGTTGGAAGAGTAACACTGAGAGGGAGCAAGAGAGGGCACTGGGTCCCACACCAGCAGGTAAAGATTAGCAAGGCCCTGGGGAAAACGTTTTATAGTAAGATTTCAAAAAAGAGCAGTAGGGACGTGTCCTTCCGGCTGGTGAGCCACTATGGCTGAAAGGTGTACCTTCAGAGAGGAGAGTGCTAAGCCTTGTTACTTGAGGTGAAGAAGGTAAGACATCGAGTGGGTGTCGGTGGGCTGAGCTGGAAGAGAGAGGAGTTGTGTGAAAATGCAAAAATGCTGCCACTTGGCCGCATATGATCTGCGAGTGGTTGATTTTCGGGAGGCTAGGAGGACCTGTTAGATGCAGTCTTGGGTCAACAGATCCTCCAAGAGGTAAGGAGAAGAACCCCTGGGTTGGGGTGTTGGCGAGTGCCGTTGGCTTGAGTTAGGAGAGTTGGAGACAAGGGAAGATGAAGGTAGTCCCCCTGTGCCATGTTGAGGAGGGGAGAGAACCAAGGTTGTCTCAGCCACCATGCAGCCAGGAGTATGAAGTCGGCATGGTCATCCTGTATCTTTACCAGAGTCCTTGTAATTAGAGGGGGAGGAGGAAAGAGATATGCAAGAGGGTCAGACCAGGGACGTAAGAAGGTGTCACCTAGAGAACCCTGTCTTTTCTTGCCCCGAAAGCAAAAACGGGGGAGTTTGTGGTTGAGCCAAGAAACAATGGCAGCCCCCATCTTCTGGTTATGAGGCAGAACATCTCGTCCAAGAGGCTGCATTTCTGGGGATGAAGTGACAACCGGCTGAGGGAGTCAGCAAAGGCATATTCCATCCCTGGAATATGGACAGTGATGGGACTATCTGTCTGAGAATGCCACCTTGTTTGTTTATGTAGTGGACAGTGGTTGAGTTGTCATACATTATCTGAATCATGGAGTGGTGAATGAAATCCTCAAAGGCTTTGAGGGCATTCAGAACCACTAACATCTCCAAGGCGTTGATGTAGAGATGGCACAGGTAGGAGGGCCAGGAGCCCTGGACGGTGGAGCTGTTGCAGTGAGAACCCCAGCCCTGCAGAGAGGTGTCAGAAGTGAGCATGATGGTGGGGCAAGGGCATCTGAAAGGCATGCCTACATGGAGGTAAGCTGGATGGAGCCACCATAGGAGGGAGAGATGTACCTGTGGAGGTGGAACAAGCTGCTTGGTGGGAGTTGCAGTCCTGGCAGAAATTGCAGAGGATCCAAAGTTGAAGCGGGAGGGTCCTGAGCTTGGCGTGGGGTACCACCATGGTCATGGAGGCCATGTAGTCCACAAGGCACATGAAGAGGAGGACCAGCACTGAGTGTTGGGACAAGATATGATGAATGAGGAGAGTCAACGCCTCCTCCCGAGAGGCGGGGAGGAGGGTGTAGTCCACGAGAGTCCAGAACGGCCCTGATTAACGGAAACATTTATGACGGGAGAAGGTGGGACTTCTCCAAGTTGAGGCGGAGACCCAGGGTCGTGAGTAGACACAAGGTGACAAGGATGTGGTGGCACAGGGTGGTCCTGGATGGAGATGTCAGGAGCCAGTTGTCCAGGTATGGAAAAATACGCATGCCATTGTTGTGAAGATGAGAAATGGGGACTGCAATCACCTTGATGAACACACTCAGAGCTATTGAAAGGCCAAAGAGGAGGCCCTTGTACTGGTAAAGCACGGATACCACTGCAAAGCACAGGAATTTTTGCTCTCTTTGATGGATCCAGATGTGGAAGTATGCTTCCTAGAGGTCTATAGAAGCAAACCAGTCTCCCTTTCTTAAGAAGGGGGAAATGGAGGCTAAGGTGGCCATGCCCATAGATCCATGATGGGGCTTAGGGAACCATCCTTTTTTGGAATAGTGAAGTATTGGGGGTGATCCTGAAGATGCTGGTGGTGGTGGTAGACGTTAGATGGCATTTTTGGCTAGGAAGGAAGTGATTTCTTTGTGGAGGGTAAGGGAGGACGGTGTGGAACAGAAGACGCCAGAGGAAGATAAATGGGAGAATTCAATGGTGTGTCCAGTGTGAACAATGGTGTTTACCCATTTTCCTACAGAAATGGCTTCCCAAGCCCGGACATAAGCAGTGATATCTGGGGGCCTGGAGGAGAACAGGTTGTGTGCAAGCCTAGAAGAGATGTCATTTGGCCAGATGCCATTGTCAAAGATACTGCTTAATGGAAGAGCATTTTTTAGATTGGCTGAAGGGCTGGTAGTGTTGAGGTTTTCCTGAGCATTGCTGTTGGTGGTGTTTGACAGCAGGGCGCTGGTAGAAGGAGGTTTGGGATATAGAAGTGGATGGGTAGGAGGTCTTACATCAATATAGCTTAGAGGGGAGGTATTGTCATTGAGGTTGGGAGATGCCCCTCTACTTCACTGTAGTGCGAACCTTTACTAGGGTAGCCATGTCATCATCAGTTTTGGTGTTAAAGAGGCCCTCACCCCACTGGCAGGTGTCTTCAGTAATGCCAGTGGATCAAAGCCAAGCATAGCGGCGGAGCCCCATGGCTGTTGCCACGGGCTTGGAGATACAGACGACTGCGTGGCAAGAGGCACTGATCTGGCAGGCTGCAAGCTGATCGGCCTCTTGCTGGAAAAGTGTCACCACACTCTTATGATTGTCTGGGAGGTACAGCAAGAATGAGGCCATTTTGTCCCAGAGGAACTGTTGATAGCCTGTCTAGCAGGCTTGGAAGTTAACCACACAAATAGCCAATGAGGCAGAGGAATAAAATTAAAATCTCCTGCCAAAAAGGTCTAGGTGGCAGCCCTCATTATCTGGTGGTGTAGATGAGGTGGAGTGGAGGGTGGATTTAGCCTGGGCAGCCTCCGCAATAATGGGGAGTTAGGAGGCTGGGTACAGAGGAAGGGGTCATCTTCCGAGTGGATTTTGTAGAGGTTTTCTAGGTGTCGGGCAGTTGGGGGGACTGAAGCTGACTTAGTACAGGCGTGCCGGACGACTTCCTTAAGGGTCGGCAGGAACGGCAGCATTGTCAGAGTTTTACTGGGTATGCTGACTCACTGGAAGATGGGTTCGAGAGAAGTTGGTGTTTGGGACATGAGTTCCAAATTAAGTGATTTTGCCATGCGGATGATAAAGTCCACATAAGGGCAAATGTCTTCCAAAGATGTGAGTGAGGATGTTTCAGGCTGGTCATCTGGGGATTCCTGAGAGCGAGATTCTGGAGTACGGGCGCCCTGGGAGTCCTCCCTCTCATCAGCAGAATCATGATGATCTGGGGATCGACGGGGCTGGTGCAGTTGCAGAGAACCTGGTTCATAAGGTGGAGAACGTGGGTTGGGACAAGGAGGTTGAGGTGTGGTAGCCTCCAGAGACTCCCAGGGCTGAACACTGGAGGAGCAGTTCCCATGGTGTGATTTTTTAGAACAGTGTCGAGGTGACCTGTGATGGTGATCCCTCCGGTTGCTGCAGTGTGGGCGATGCGGCGGGTATGGAAAGTAGTACAGATCTGGATAAGGCAGATACGGTGCACTTTGGAACCACAGATGGCCAAAGGGGTACCGCAGGTCAGACGAGTCATAGTCTGTTTCTTGTTCAGAGTGGGAAGAGCAAAAGTCAGAGCAGCTTCTGTGGGTCTGCGTGTTCGTCATGTGGGCAACAGTGGTGTTGGGTATGGTGGCGTCCGTGATGGAATCTGGAGCACCGAGATGCAGTGGAGGCTAATCTGCTGTGGCAGGACAAAGATCAATTAAAGCTGGAGCTGGAGTGGGAACGGGATCGCTGGGATCGGTATGATCAGGATCGGCGGATTTGGTGCTGCCGTGACCAGGATTGAGACCGGGATTGGTGGCCAGAACAGGACCGGGAACCGCAGTGGGACTAAGATTGAGACCAACCGGCAGTGGGACTGAGACTGGTACCAGCGTGATTGGGACCAGTGGGATTGGGACCAGCTGGACCAGGTCCAGGACCGGGATCAAGAGTGAAGCTGGGGTTCAGAGCACGATCTGGACCCAATGACTGATGCAGAGCGAGACCAATCTCAGTAGGGAGGGCAGTATCAGGAATCCCGTCAGGCACGGTTGGAGCCATCAGAGCTGCCATGGTGGCTTGTGGTACAGTGCAGCTTACTTGGAAGCAGCGGTGGAGGGCATGTTGGCAGGTGCCCAGAGAGGCTTGGCTGCACTGGAGGGAAGAGGCTGAGCCTGCACCATGGTGGTCAGGCTTGTCTTCCTCCTTTATCTCCTGGTCTTGTCGTGGGGAAGGGACTGTGTGGTGGGGCGGTATCGGAGCTGGCAATGGGGCCGGCCGAGGGACCAATTGGTGGGTTGATTGTGACTGCTTCAACATCGACAGGTCCAAACACTCGGTACCCGCGTTTCTTGCCCTTTTTGGCCATCTTGAAAGCCACCAAATTTGAAGGAGGAATCAACTGGGTGTGAAACGATTGAAGGATTAAGGCCATAGACTTAGCGGAGAGAATGGAGCGCCCTGTACAGACAGAGTGGGAAGTGGTGTCCACAGAGGTCAGTTCTTAGCGGCAATGTCTGCGGTCTGTAGAGATTGCTCCCAGAGGTGGGTTCACATCAGGAAATGCGATTCTTGAGGGCTTGAGCTGTAAAGCCTTTGCAAATCCCACAAGAGAATTTCTGCCCTTCACCGAGACAAAGGAGGCAGCAGTCATGGGCGTCGGAGTGGGAGATTTTTTCCCCACAAGAACGGCAAGGCTTGAATAAGGCCGAGGAGGCCATACTAAGCCAAGCCGGCTAGCAAGTCCAGAAAAACCAACAAGTCCAAGGGAAAAACCGGGAGAATAATCCAAACACTAGCCGAAGGTCAGTGTCCAAAGAGAAAAATAGACTAATGTCAGACAATGAAGGAGAAAGAAGATATTCAACTAGCATGTTCAGAGTGATCTGAGCAATGGACAAAAAGTAACTGGGGGCAGTAGCTTTCCAGCATTATTTATATAGTGCCCTGGGAAGGTGGGGCTACAACCAAAAAGCTACTCAGCTCTATATCGCTCCGTGTTTGATCTGCGCATACATGAAGATCCCAATTGTGTGAGGCACAGAGACCACAAAGAATAAGAGGCTCTGTACACATTGGTGGATCCCAGGATGGGATGAACGGGGCTGCATTCCCCTCAAGGAGCAAATGCATAGCTTGGCTCTTTCTCTTTTTCACTAGATGGACTCCGTATCTCAGAGTGCTTCTAGACAGCTTTGACTATGTCCTGTCATGGAGAGGAATACACACAATAGTTTATGTACTGGTAACTCCCTCAGACTATTTCAATGTGTTCTATGTGGGGCTACCCATTCAAGTCACTCAAAAGTTGAAGCTACTGAAATACAGACTATCCAGCTTGCGAGCAGAAACATCTTACGAAAACCATTATGAGACCCATTCTGAAGAAACTGCACTGTCTGCCAATACATTTCTAGCCTGAATTCAAAGCAAAAGCTACAAAGTCTGAAATGGCCTGTGATCCCACTACTTGGAATAACTCTCCTCAGATGCACCTGGTGAAGGGATGGGGATCTCCTAGAAGTCCACCTCTGTGTCCCACCAATGGAAAGCACTACATTATGTGAAAATGTGAGAGATGGTCTTCACTGCTATGTCACCCACCCAAGTAGTGGAATGTCCTCCTCCTGGAGGCCCAACTGACATCAATGCTGGGTTCATTTCCGTGTTAAAATGGAGCGTTTTACAAAATCTTTTGCGGTCTAACAATTTTGCCCATCTCTGTACAAACACGGGACTTTAAACCTTTAATTGTTTTAATAAGCTTTTAAACTGCATTCCATACTATTTCAGATTTTTAAATTTTTCCAAATAATTTTAAACTGATTTATCTATACACCACCTTGAACACTTGTGATATAAAGAAGGATCTAAATATTTTAATTAATAAATAATAGATATTCTGAGCTCCCAGCAGATGATTCCACGCACCCATTAAAGTGACAAGATGGACATGTTGTTTACCTGTAACTGTGATTCTTCGAGTGGACTTCTGTGGACTAACACATATGGGTTATCTGTGCCTGCGCAACAGATATTCAGAACCTTCTAGAGCTATTATGCAAGGCTTTTTGGCTGTAGCCCCACCCATCTTGCAGCTCTACCCAACAGGGTTCCCGCCTCTAGCTTCAGTTCCATGTCCACCACAATTGCAGCACACATAGACTGAGCATGACAGGACACCTGTGGGAAGGATGGATAGGTTTGTGTGAGTTCACAGAAGACCACTCGAAAAACCACAGTTACAGGTAAGCAATCTGTCCTTCTTCAATGTCTCCATGACTCACACATATGGGAGATTGAGAAGCTACTCACATTTGAAGGTGGGGGTATACTGTCAAGTCAACCTGGATCTGGCCTTAGTGAGAAAGCAGAGAAGCACTGCTCTGTCAAAGACACCTTCATCATGGGCTTGAGAATGCAGTCTGTAGTTGGTCACAAAGGTTAAGGGCTGAGACCAAGCCGCAGCCTTGCAGGCGTCTGACAGAGGAATGCCAGAAAGCAAGGCAGTTGATGACTCCATGGCTCTGGTGGAGTGACCTCTCACCCTGTGTGAAGGGATCTTCTTGGCCATCTGGTAGACCAGATGTATGGTGGACACCACTCATTTGGAAAATCGTTGTGAAGAAACAGGTAGGCCTCATTTACTTTCTGAATAACAAACAAAAAGTTGGAATAATTTACAGAATGGTGATGTTATGTGGATACAGAAGGCAAGTGATCTTCTGGCATCAAGAGAATGGAGGGCCTGTTCCTCATCCGAGAATGGGTTCTGCATAAAAGATGGCACAACAATGTCTTGGTTGAGATGAAACACAGAGACAACTTTGCAGAGAAATGTAATATCTGGCCTCAACACTGCCCTGTCGGAGTGGAAGCGGAGATATGGTTGATCCGAATGAAGAGTGCAGGGTGCACTAGGTCTTCTGATGGATGTGATTGCCAAAAGAAATGTGATTTTCCAAGAAAGGAGACAGAGGTCCGATGTGGCCATTGGTTCGAGGGGGGAATGAGTGAGTTGAGTGAGGACAAGGTCTACCTTTCAGTGAGGGGTTAGTCCCTGAACCAGTGGGTGAATATTTTGGATTCCTGTAAGGAATCGTTTGACCATCAGGTTGGTAAAAGGGGAAGGTAGTCACATGGATTAAAGATGAAAACCGATTGCTGAGAGATATCCCTTCAGCAAAGAGAGGGATAGACCCTGGTTGCAGAGGGAGAGGAGAAAGTCCAGGATGTGAACTGTACGTGTACTTTCTAGTGTGACGTCCCGGTTGGTGAGGAATCGGAGGAACGTCTCCTATCTGTACGTATAGGCCTGTCTGGTGGATAGCTTTTGCACCACCTTGAGAAATTGTCTCACAGCCTGGAATAGGCTGTCGAGGGTTGAATACTCCATGCTGTCAGGCAGAGAGTTTCAACACCTAGGTGTTGAGATTCAGCCATTGTGGATTGAGATGAGATCCGGACAGGGCGGAAAGCAGAGGTAAGTCCAGTGGGATAGAAGCAGGATCAGGGAGAACGATGGTTGTCTGGGCCACCACAGAGTTATCAAAATGAAACGAGCCCAATCTGCGGTGATCTTCATGACTACCGTCATGATGATGGGGAACGGAGGGAAGGCGTAAAGAAGAGGGCTGTGCCAGCTGTGCAGAAAGGCATCTCCCCTTATTTAGTATAACACATAATATTACCATAAACATCACAATTTTTCTATCAACTAATTTCAAAAGTTAACATAAATTCTTTACTATGATTCTTTTCATGAATATTGCTTACTTCCCCTACCCCCCCACCTCAGTGCTCCCCTTCACCGGAGCCTTTATCTCTTACCTAACCTTTCCAGAATCTCATTTCTTCTCGTGGAGATAACCTACCATCTTTTGTCTGTAATACTTTTTTAATAAATACTTTCCAAATTTTATCAAAATCACTTTCTTTCCAACTTCCTCTTCTTACTTTACTTCTACATGTTAACTTATCGTTTATTGCCATTTTCCAAACTTCTTTATACCACTCCTCCACTTGTACATTTATTTGCATTTTCCAATGTCTTGATATAATTAATCTTACTGCCGTTAATAAATTTGTTATTAAATCCTTTTCTACTTGGTTCTCATTCTCTCCATTATAAATTATCAATGCTATGCTCGGTTTCCTTTCTATATTTCTATTCAGAATATTCTCTATTTCTATAAAAACCATTTCCCAAAACTGCTATACAAATTTACAATTCCACCACATATGCATATATGTACCTATTTCTTGACAACCTCTCCAACAATATCTAGAATTATTCTTGTCTATATTATGCAGTCTTGGATAAAAGTAATTTTCTTTTATCCGTATCGACATATTTTTTAGATGTCTTTGTTTCCAAATCTTACCCCATTCATGATCTCCAATTCTTTGTTTCAAATCTTCCTCCCATATTCTCCTTAAATATTCCCCTTGGTCTTTTTTATCCTTATTTTTTACCAATATTTTATATAATTCACTTGTAATACCTTTCAAACTTTCATTATCACCCCTCATTTCACCTTTTTTTCACCAAATTTTCAAATTTTGTAATTTCCATTGTTTCTTTATGATTCTTTTTCCAATGTTTAATCCATTGTTCTAACTGTATGCAGTTAAACCATGAAATTTTCATTCCACATAATTTCTCTTATATTCCCTTTCTCATTCATCCATCCTATCCATTCCTCTATTTTGTCTAATCCTCTTTTCTTTACTTCCTTTCCCATTTTCCCCTTCAAATTATTTGGGATTTTTTTCCCCATCATAACCGGTGTTAATACCGAATCAATAGGCAAAAATTCTCTCTTATATTTATACCATATTTCCCATATATTTTGCAGAAATGGGTTCTCAATTCCTTTAATTTCCTTTTTTGTAAAATTACAAAAAAATATGTTCCATATTCTCTTTTCTATTCTCCCTGTTTCTGTCTCTAACCATTCTAAATCCCCCTGCCCTACAATTCCTTCTATAACATATCTCAATTGATTAGCTTCATAATATCCTTTTATTTTTGGAAGACCAAGTCCTCCCTCCTTCTCTGGTATATACCAGAATAATTTATTTAATCTTGTCCTTTTCCCTCCATTACAATATTTATTCAACATATTTTGCCATTTTTTCAGTTCTACTTCTGATATTTTTATTGGTAACATTCTAAACAAAAAATTTAGTTTAGGTAATATTTTCATCTTAACTAAGCTACTCTTCCAAACCATGATAGTTCAATATTTTTATATTCTTCCAACTTCTTTTCCATTTCTTTCCTTAATACCATAATATTTTTCTCTTCTAATTCTTTTAAATCTTTTGTAATATTTATTCGTAAATACTTAATGTTACTTTTTAGTCTTACTTCTAATTTTTTTCTTTTACAAATATATTTTCTTCTTCCTTAGTATAGTTAAACAACATCATATCTGATTTATTCCAATTAACCTGTAAACCTCTCATCTCCCCAAATACTTTTAAATGTTCTTTAATTTTTTCTATTCCATTAATCAAATCCTTAATTATTAACAATGTTTTATCAGCAAACATGCTTATCTTATGTTTTGTTTCTAATCCAATTCCTTCTATACTATTATCATTTCTTATCACATTTGCTAGAATTTCTATTACCATTGCAAACAGTATTGGAGAAAATGGGCAACCTTGTCTTGTTCCTCTCGTTATTTTTATCTCTTGTTATTCCATCATTAACCATCACTATAGCTGTGTTATGGGAATTCAATTGATCTATTAATCCTCTAAACCTCTTCCCCATTCCAAATTCTTTCAATATTGTTTTTAATGTTGGCCATTCCACACAGTCAAATGCTTTAAATATATCTAATGCTAATATCCCTGCTTTTACTTTTGTTTTGCCGATTATATGTATTTTATTTAATACCCTTCCTATCAAATTTGACATGTCTTCCTTTCACAAATCCACATTGATCCTTTAATATATATTTATACATACAACTATTCATTCTCTTTGCCATTATTGCTGATAATAACTTTGCATCTTGATTTATCAATGATATAGGCCTGTATGATCCAGGGTCCATCAAATCCTTATCTAGCTTTGGTATCAGTATTATCAATGATTGTTGCCATGATGGAGGGAGTTTGTCTACCATTATTATATTATTATATAATTCTAATAATTAGGTATTAACTTCTTTTTAAATACTTTATAATAATCTGGTCCTAACCCATCCATTCCTGGAGCTTTCCCACTTTTTAGATTATTTATTGCTTCCTCTACTTCCATTTTCGTAATTGGTTTTTCTAATAAATCCCTATCTTCCTCTTCTATTTTAATCTTCCAATTTCCCCCTACATATTTTTCTATTTGTTCCACTGATTTATTCCCTGACTGATACAGGTCTTTATAAAACTCCTCAACAATTGTTAGTTTTTCCTTCATTGTTCTACACATTTTCCCTGTTTTATCTCTAATCCCATTTATCATATTTTCCATTTTCTTCTTCTGTGTGGATCTAGCCAACATTTTTGAATTTTTATTACTAAATTCAAAATACTCGCTTCTTAAATAAATTAAATTTTCCTGTACTTCATCTACTTCCATTTTATCCAGTTCCTCCCTCTTTGCTCATAACTCAATATAAGTTTGTTTTTCCTTATCTAATATATATTTATTTTCCAATAATTCTATTTCCCTTTTTAATTTCCCTTTTCTTTCTTCTTGCCTTTTTTTTAGGTTCAAGGTTTCTTTTATACATATCCCCCTTGTCACAGCTTTCATAGTATCCCACAAAATTCCTTTCGATACTTCTTTATCATTTAATTCCCATAATTCTAGCCATTCATGTTCATTTTTTTACTATTTCTCTATAATTTAAAATCTTTGTATTCAGCCTCCACCTTTTCAACTGTTCATAATCTCTCTTCATTATAATCTCCACATTGACCAAGGCATGGTCTGTTACTTTTATATTCCCTATCTCTGAATTTATAATTTTATCAATCAAACTTTTTGATACGAAAATATAATCAATTCTTGAATAACTCTTATGTACCATTGAAAAATATGTATATTTCCTTTCATCTCCCTTTACCAATCTCCACACATCTTTCAACCCCGTTCTATTATTTTATTTAAATTTGTAATATTATCATATTTATCCCTTAATGAGTAATTTGATTTATCTTTTATTCTTTCCATTTGCATGTTAAAGTCTCCTGCTACAACAATATTTTGTTCTTGTATATTCTCCATTTCTTTAAATACTTTCTCATAAAATTCCTCTTGTTTTTCATTTGGAGCATATACATTCATTAAAACATATTTATCTTCTCCCATTTCACCTTGCATTATAATATATCTACCATTTTCATCTTTTTTAAGCTTTTTAATAACAAAATTAATTTTTTTGCTATTAATATTGCTACCCCTCTAGCTTTTGAATTTCCTTATGCTTTTTCATAAACTCTTACCCAATTCAATTTCAATTCATTTACGCCTTCCCTTTTTTGATGTTTCTCTTGTAAAAATATTATATCCGCTTGATCCTTCTTCAATAATGCTTCAATCCTTTTTCATTTTATTACTGTGCCAAGGCCACGAACATTTATGTTTGATATCTTTAATTTATTAAACATTAGATTCCTTATTACTTTTTCTATAAAATCTTCTGACTCCAAAAAGTGACCTCCCTTCCCCATTCCCACCCCTTCCCATTTTTCCGCATTCCCTTCCCCCCTCTCCCTTTCCTTTCTTTACCTCCCCACCTTGTCTTCCCAAGGCAAATTGCCTTGCTCATGACCCCCCAGGTCTTCCAGGTGATGAGTGGTGAAGAGATCATCCAATGGCGCAGAACAACTCCCTCCCCCTGAGTGCTCATAAAAATAAAAATAAATTATTTCCCCTCTTTTTTTCTCCCCCCCATGTAGTTTATTCTTCTTTCTGCTTTCTTCATCTGTCTAAACTTTTCCATCTCCTCTGTCCGCTCCTCCATCAGCTCCATACTCCTTCTTATGTATTCCCTACTCCTCCAACAGTCGCAGTCCTTCTTCTGGTGTTTCCATTCTATATCTTTTTCCTGCCCATTCAAATTTCAAAAACACTAGGTATCCCCAAGCATATTTTATACCAGCTTTCAAAAGAGTACCAATACAAGGCTTCATCAATTTTCTCCAGATTACTGTTTGTGGACAGTAGTCATTATATAATTCCACCCTTACATCTCCATACTTCAGTCTCTCTGGATATTTTTTTACTGTTCTCATCAATTCATCCTTGTTATTGTAATTAATAACTCTGACAATAACATCTCTTGGCAAAATACTTCTCCTTCCTGTCAGTTCTCTATGGATCCACTCAATGTCCTCTTCCCTCCATTTCACAGCTGGGGTAACTTGCTGTAACCATTTCAACACTTCAGATTTCAGGTTAGATCCTTGATCTTTACCCACAAATTCTGGCAGGAACCTTTTTCTAAAGTTATTCCTGCGTTGATAATCTTGCATGTATATCCATTTTTTTCCATGTCTGTGATTTTCTTCATATTATCCTGGATCTGACTGCCTTGAAGTGTTTGGGTTTTAATTATTTCTTTGTTCTCTTTTACTATATTAAGAATATCTCCTTGTATTCCTTGTATTTTTGTACTCATTTCCACAAATCTTTCTTCAGATCTTTTCCTCTCCTTCTGCATTTCTTCTCTTATGCTTGCAAACTCTGAAAACATTCTCTTTTTATCTTCTCTAAATTCTGTCATCATCTTTGTAAAGAGAGAATCTATATGAGTTTTAATATCCTCTGTGCTTTCACCCCTTCTTTCCCTCCCCCTTGGGGATGGAGGATCTAGGGGTGAGGCAGCTAAAGGAGGGCTAATTACTTTTTCCATACTTAGCCCTTCTAGTTCACCCTTATTATTCCTTTCCAATCTCTTATGCGATCTATCTGATGGTTTACTTAGTGTCCATGGTCTTAACCAGTTTTTCTTGCAGTATTTCTTCTTTTTTTAGACATAAGAAAATCCAAACACTCCAAACTTTCGTTTCTTCCCTTGTTAATGGCCCCTCCTTCCTCCACCACTTATTTTTTAAAGCTTTCCACTTATTCTCCAGTTATATCAAATATTTCTTCCTCTGTTAAATCATCCTTTTCATTTGCCTACAATTATTCGCTGCTTTCTCCAACCTTAGTGATTTATTAGCAAAATGTTCTTTTTAATTATGTTGGAGTCTGCTCCAGGATCGGACAAAACTGAAAGCAACTATTTGTTTACTTTTAGGCTTCCCTCAACTGCAGTTTTCCCTTCTATTAACATTCCTTAGTAATTCACAGCCATAAATCTTCCCTCAAAACTCTCCTCATGCCTTTGAGGAGAAATTATTCATTTAATTCCATTACCTTGAGCACCCGTCTTGGGAATTGTTCCTACGCCATTGAAGCTTGGCTCCTCCCCCAAGTCCCAAGTTTGTGAGAAGAGTCAGGATGGTTGAACTGTCTTGAGTCGGCTGGGTCCTTGAATGGGAGACAACTAGCCAGTCGTCTACGTACAGGAAAATTATCCCACACTGATAGAGAAACACCACCACGACTGCCACACATTTAGTGAATACCCGTGGGGCTGTGGATAAGCCTAATGAGAGGACACAGAACTGGAACATGTTGTGTCCTAACAAGAACACCAGAAATCTCCTGTATGCAGGGTGCATGCCTATGTGAACATATGCATCCCAGAGGTCGATGGCCGCAAACAAGTCTTCCTGTTTCAGCAGCGGAAGGATAGAGGGGCTGGTCACCATGTGGAAGCATCTCAGAGAAATGTTGAGCGCTCTAAGGTACAGGATGGGGTGGAGGCCTCATCCTTTTTTTTCTGTCCTGAAATACCGGGAGAAGAACGCATCAGCTGCCAGGGGCAGAAAAAGAAGTTTGATGGCTCCTTTCTGAAGGAGAGGGACAACCTCCTGTATTAGAGATGCAGATGGAGGAGTGGACCAGAGAACACCAACATGGAGTAGTGAGTCTAACTCAATCCTGTATCTGGATGAAATTATATCCAGTACCCATCTATCAATGTTGATGTGGGACCAGGCATCGAAGTGGTGATTGAGTCTGCTACCAAAAAAGGGGGAGTAGTCAGTAGGGATGGCTGAAATGTCAAAAGCGGCATTTGGGCTCATCAGCGCTCTTCTTTTTGAATTTAGGGAGGTATTTATTCTGTAGTGTTCTGGATGGATTAGAACCCTGGTCTCGGGCAGTGAAATGGGCTGTAGGACCATGATTGTTGGAAGGAGTGTTTTCACCACTACGGTCTTTGTCTGGAGGACTGTGTTTGGGATGACAGTCCAAATCTCCTTGCTGTAAGATTTATTTTAAGTATGAGGCTCAAGAGCAGTATTCATCTCCTTATTAAAAAGGTAATTCTCATCGAAGCAGAGGTCCTCTATGGTGGCTCGGGCTTGAGACAAGAGGCTGGCAGAGTGTAACCAGGTATACCTACGGAGGGAGACAGCTGCAGCTATGGTTTTGGAGACACAATCCATTACATGGCAGGAGTTTGTTGTGCTGCAAGAGAGTGGGCTTCTGTCTGGATAGCACTTCCAAGGCATTTATCTTTGTCCAAGAGCTTTTCAAGCAGGGGAATCATCCATTCCCAGGGGTGTGGTTGGTAAGCTCTGGAGCAAGCCGTTGTCATGATCTATGAGTTTGATGAGGATATGGAATCAAGAGGAGGAGGAGGACATGGCAGGAAATGGACCTATGGACCATGGCACAGGTTTATCTACACCTGTGCCAGCAGAGAGCCCTGCCAACCTGGAGGCTGAAGCAGAGGAAGAGCCTGGCCCTAGTGGGTTGGCACCTGTCCCAGCAGACAGTCCTGCCAATTCAGATAAGGATGAAAGGAAGAGACAAACTTGCCTCCACCATCATACAGTCAGCAGCGATCTCCAAAGGAAGCTCAAAGGAAATCGCTGAGACTTTATGAGAAACACCTGCTCGTCAAGAAGCACCTGGCAAAGCCTTGATTGCTATATATACGCTTTGGGGAAATGTGGAGGCTTTGTCAGAGATCAACTGATCTTCTTGGAGAAAGCTTCCTGCTGACTTCATTGCCTTGATTCTTGTTGCCTTGACTCCTGTTCCCTTGACTCGGTTTAGACCTTGGACTGTTCCTGACTACACTGTTTCCTGACCCTGTGGACTCAGAGACCTACTTCTGGACTATGCTGCCTTCCATAAGCTTTGACCCTGGGACTGTATTCTGGACTCTTTGTGTGCCTTCCTGCTTGTTTTGTTGCTGCTCAAGAAACTGAACCTTGCTTGTTTTCAAACCTTATCTGGCTCCACTTAATTGATTTTGCTATCACTGAGAGCAGGCTGCTTTCCTGGTCTTTGGAGCTTTATCTTGGTCAACCTGTGTATTAACTGCCGGTAACTAGCTGCTTTTCTGGACAGCCTTGTAGTTAGAAACATGGAGGGCGAGCACTGTTGAAGAATAAAACTTCCCCCCATAATGTCAAGTTTCCTACCCTCTTTTTCTAATGGGGCAGGGTGTTTGTGTTGGGACAATTTGGATTCAGTTGCATTCACTATGATGGAATTAGGGCAAGGGTGACGCAGGAGCCAATCCACTTCAGAGGTAACTCTGTACAGTGAGTATATCTTTTTAGCAGTAGACAGAATTGTGGAGGGGGCTGCCCAAGAGCATCTAGAAATCTTGAGGACAGATGGGAGGATGGGTATCACAGCTGGTGTGGGAACCTTGGCATTAATTCTGTCATACTCCGGGTCAACAGACGCTGCCTCCTTCTGTGTAACTTGGAGGCCAAAGCAGTGGACCATTCGCAGGGGCTGTTCTGTGAAACCCTTGATGTCATCTGTAGGGGAAGATAAGTCTCACTCTCCCAGGTTCAGTGCTGGGGAACTAGAAGGCCGCACGCCGGATACATCCAAATCCGTGTCCAGTTCATGATTGGATGAAGGAGCCATGGAGGTTCCTGTCAACGGTGTTTTAAGATGTCGTTGCGGGAGAGAGGCACCTAAAGTAACTAGTGTAGATGAATAAGGAGCTCTCACAGGAATTTGAGATTGTACAGGCATGTGTAAGAAATGGAAGAAGGAGCATATCACCAAGGATGAGTACAAAGAAGTAGGATCAGTATTTTTAGAAAGGTCAGAAAGGGTAAAGCTAAGAGTAAGCTCAATCTCACAACAGAGATTCAAACAATAAAAAGGGATGTTTCACTATGTTCAGAGAAAAACAAGGAACCAACAAGTCCTCTGGGAGGAGGAGAGAGGCAATTGCTACAAGAGAAAACCGAACTGCTCACCAACTGTCTCCTCCCAAAACAAATGCCATTTTTAACCTAGTGAAAACAGGTTGATGGAGCAACGAGACTACATTCCATAATAACTAAACAAGTAGGAACAGGAACACCTAGCTACTTTGAATGAATTCAGATCTTTAGAACCATATAAAAAGGAATTTGCAGGTGTAATCTCAGAGTCTCTGTCTACCATCTTGCAGAATTCTTGGAGAAGGAAGACTTCCTTCAGACTGGTAGTAGGCAAATATGAGGTGTCTATTAAATAACGAGACTGATACAACAACCCATCTTTATTTATATATATTATAATTCTAATGCTTGTCCCCTTCTATATACGCCCTGTTCACACTGACACACCAATGCAGGCTTGTTTTCCACTGGTCGAAGGCGTGGAGCAAATTACTTTCTGTCAGCTGTTTCAACACACCTAACGTTTTCTTCATACTGCATCAACTGACTCAAAATGTAGTAGTAGTAGTAGTAGTAGTAGTAGTAAAAGTTTATTCGGTCCTTGACCAGTAAGTACAAATAACAATCGAATCACAATAAACCGTAATTAAGCTCTAATTATAAAAACTTCTAGATTGTACTACAATTATAAATGACAAAAGAATAAAAAGGTAAAAAAGATAAAGGATAAAATGTAGTTATTATGCACAAAATACAAGCACAGAACAGGACGAGGGCCATGTAGCGCAGTCCGCATCTGACTCCGGTATCTTCTCGGTTGTCTGTCAATAACGGTCTCAGTTAATATTTCAGTTTCTTCTCTTCATTATAGGGCGTATTTTACATACAATATAACAAAATTTTGCTACTTTGTATACAATACTAGATAACTGACAATTCAAAAGGCTACAAACAAATGAGGTATCTGAACATTTTGGAAATTTTTCCAGAAGAGGGGTAATCAGTTGGTGCCGAGTATCTTTATAGAATTGACAGTAAAGAAAGATATGTTCAAGAGTTTCAATATCATCTTCATTGCAGGGACAAAGCCGTGCTTTGAAGGGAATTTTCTTGAACCTTCCTTCCAGAACCGCTGAAGGGAGGGAATTAAATCGAGCTAGAGAGAGGGCTCTTCTAAATTTAGGTAGAGTGACTTGAAACAAGTATGGAGCAGGTGTTGACATCAGGATTTGTCTATTAATCAAAATATGACCAGGAAAGGCAGCAATCTCATTCTGGCCTTCAATATCGAGCAATCTTTGTTTTATAGCCAATTTAGCCTGGTCAAAATTTAATTTCAAAACAAAATCCCTTGGTAGGCCCAAGATTGTCAGTTTCTTATTAATAGCCAATTCCCAAGAGGATTTATAGGTATCAGCTAAAATACATTTGGTTAGCCCACCATGCTTTTTATTTAATTTGAGCCAATAGGATAAGATATAAATCCACATACTTGTTTCAATTTTACTGACTCCAGCCTCTCTCCTCAATACAGCATTTGGGACACTGCAGCCAACTTGGAAAATTTTCCTTAGGAAATTTGTTTGTGCATGTTCCAGAGGCAACAAATCATTATAGGGACCTAACTGTGCACTGTACAACAGTTGTGATCTAGCCTTGGCCTGAAATAGCTTTATTGCAGCTGGAATGAATTGAGCTCCTTTGGGGAAAAAAAGTACTTTTGGATTGCATTTGCTGGTTTTTGTGCATTTTTTGTAACAAAATCTAGACGTGCAGATCTGTTCCCTGTGGCCTGAAATACAATCCCCAGGTATCTAAAGGTCTTAACCTGTTCTATAGTTTCTTTTTCCAATTTCCAATTTCTTCTCCTAAATTGTTTAGAGAAGGTAATAATTTTAGTTTTAGAGTGGTTTATTGTTAGTTTTTCTTCAGCACAGTAATTGGCTAATGATCTCAAGTCTCTCTTAAGTCCAATAGAAGTGAGAGATAGGATAACTACATCATCTGCATATAACAGAAGATTTAGATGTCTGTTTGCAATCTTAGGGGGATGGAAAGAAGAATCACTCAAATAAGGAACTAGGGAATTAATATAATAGTTAAACAAGGTAGGGGCAAGAACACACCCTTGTCTAACTCCGATCCTAACCTGTACTTCTTTTGACATATGACCTAATAGACTACATCTCACTCTCAGACGGTTATTTTCATGCAATTTGACAAGTAACAAAAGTAATCGTTTGTCTATTGAACTATTCATGAGTTTGTCCCACAGTCTAGGTCTGGAAACAGTGTCAAATGCAGCTTTGAAATCTATAAATGCAGCATAAAGAGGGATACCCATTTGCAGATATTTCTCTGTCAGATGTTGCAAAAGCAATGCATGATCAACTGTTGATCTTTCAGCTCTGAATCCTGCCTGTTCTTCATTCAGTATATTCTCTGTTTCTGGCCAACCCATTAGTTTAGTTTGTAAGTGTTTAGCATACATTTTGCTAATTTGACTTAGTAAACTAATTGGTCTGAAGTTCGATGGATCATTTCTTTTGCCTTTTTTGTATATGGGAATTATTATGGCAAGGCCCCACTCTGAAGGAATCATAGCTGATCTATCTATTGCCGTGAAAAGTGTAGATAGCACAGGTAACCACCAGTCTAAATCATTTTTTAGAACTTCACTAGTGATAAGGTCCACACCAGGGGCCTTTGCAGATTTAAGCTGGCTAATTAGGGTCTTGACTTCCAAATATGAGACTGGTGGCCAGCAAGGTAAGGTGGAAGCATTCAGCCTGGGATCATTAAATGACTCTGCAGAGTTATCGTATAAACTTGCAAAATAATTTTCCCAGGTCTCAGCTGGAATTTGAAACAAAGGGTTATTTATGTTTCTTGGGAAGGATGGATTTACCTCCTTCCAAAAGAGAGGGGTTATTTGCACTGGCTGCAGTTATTAATTTTTCCCATGAAGCTTGCATAGCAGCCTTTTTTTTTATCTAATCAGCTGTTTATATTGCTTCTTTAATTTCAGAAGGTCTGCTACACTGCAAGCAAGATGGTCGGCCTTATATTGCTTAAACTTCTGTTTTAATAGAGACCAAGTTTCTCTACATTCCAAGTCAAACCAGCTTTGCTGTTTTTTTAATCTTTGTCTGTTAGTATTATTTGTGGAGGCGATTAGTAAAGGTTGGATATTATTAATTAAATTATTGAAACTAATTAGTATTTCATCGTCTTTCTTACTATTGATGATGTTACTATGGAGGCTTGTAATTACTTCATTGTTAAGAGACTTAGTAAGAGTCTCAGCAATTAATGGGGTCCATTTAACACGTGTGGGTCCAATTTCGAGGGGCAAACTCAAATTTTGGTTTGTTGGCAGAAACAACTTGTCAAATGGGCTAAGATTTAACAATAATGGAAAATGGTCGCTTTCTGGGCGATTGACTATGGTAAATTTGTGTACATAAGGAATTAGATCTATAGGCAGGCCTTTCCTAATTAGATCCCGGCCTCAGGGGATCCTGGCCTCTTCTAGGCTGCTGGCCATTTATTATATTTATTGTATTTATAGTTTTAAAAGTGATTTTAGATTAGTTGTTTTAATTTATATTTGTTTAATGTTTTTTTATGGGGGAGGGTGGGAGTGGGGGTGTTTAGGGATTTTATTTGTATTGTATTTTAAATTTTGTAAGCCGCCCCGATTGTTTTAACAGAGGAGCGGGGTATAAATAAATTTTATTATTAGTAGTAGTAGTAGTAGTAATTCCAACATGATCTAACACTGAAGGTCTAACACCGGTCCAATGTGTATATTCAGCTGGATAATCATCATTTGTGGAGCCATTCAAGATCACCAAATTTAGCTCTGCGAAAGTTCTCAGCAAACACAGATCTCTATAGTCACAGCATAAGTCTTTAGATTGACGTGTTAACAATGGTGGTAAGGGTATATGTGTGGGTAATTGACAGTTAAATTTGGAAGAAATTGCAATATCATTGGCCCCAATTCTTGCATTTAGATCTCCTGCCAGAATAATATATATTGTCAAATCTGAATCCATAATATCTTTAATAAATTTATTCAGTTGGTCCCATACTGATTTTATCTTAATTTGGCCCTGTAGGGGTGGTACGTAAACATTAATTAAACATAGTAAGCTATTTTTAAATTGGAGCAAAACAGCTAAAGCAATTTGTTCCAAAGTGAATAACTTGACTACCTATGTTTGTAATGAGGTGGATATTAAAACACCTAATCCCCCACATAATCTGCCTTTACCTTTGCCAGGAGCTGCATCTAGTACTATTGCTTTAAAGCCATCTACATACAATTCTTCCGCTACCCATGTTTCTTGTAGTAAGACAACATCATGGCGAGTAATGAATGACATAAAGGAAGGATCATTGCATCTAGCTTTCCATCCGGCTATATTCCAGGAGATGATGGACAAGGAGGGAAAAGTCCTGACTATTGGCTGTCAATCATTCAGATTCAGTAAGGATGTAAAAGAATTCACCTCCTTTGGGCCATTTTCTGTTGCTTTCCCAGTTTCTAACATGGGACTGTTAGTATCATCTGTTCTTAAATTAGTGTGAGTTGTCATTTTAGTATTTTTTAACTCATTCTGTAAAGTATTCCTGGTGTTTATACTTAAATCTCCTGTAAGGCCGGTCTTCATGGTTGATAGCCTGTTGTTCTGATTGTCTGAAGACAAAGGCAATATAGATAAACTAGAGCGTCTCCTTTTTTTATTCTTGTGTTGAGATGAGGCACAAGATTTTGGCAATGATGTTAAGGGTTGGTGTATCCAGTCCTTGCGATTTGGAGAAAATTGAATTAGAGGTAACTTGGTGTTGTTTAACTCATTTTGAGAGTATTTAGAGAACATAGATCTAGGAGTTAACTGTGAGACCTCTTGATTAGCTATTAAGCTGTTTGATGGCTCCTTCCATGACTCCTTCAATGATGACTCCTTCAATGATGACTCCTTCAATAACGATGAAATATCAAACATTGGACATGAAGAAGGTAGCAGTTCTTGAATAGTTTTAGTAGTGTTGGTAACAGATCGTAGTTTTCCTTTTACATTTTCCAATTTACATAATATTTGTTTTTGCTCATCTGGGGTAAGTGTATTAAACATTTGGACAAGTTCTTCATCGTCTTCTGGTAAGTTATTGGATAATTGCATCAGATCCCTAGCCTCTTCCTTATAGTTCTTATTTGTAATTTCCTTCCTATTTCCAAAACTCAGTAAGGGTTGAATTTTAGTATTATGTAGGACTTGAATTGGAATAATTGCAAATCTTTTTAGCAACCTTCTACTATCAAAGATCAAATCTGGAATCTTAGAGTCTTTGAAAGTCAAGGAAATTCTCATGGTTCTGTTTTTTGTGGGGAGCCAAAAGATTTCAATAAGGTCGTTATTAGACAATTTCCTTCTTAAAAGAAGAGAGAGTGAATGAAGAATCAATCTTTTTTTATGCCATTTCCCATTATTTTGATGATTAATTGTTATTTGAAGTACAATCTTATTTTTTAGAGAAATTAACTTATCTTTAGTAGAAATCTTTTGGACTGAATTGTGTATTACTTCCTTAGAGTAAGGGAGTCCTTGATTAGAATACTCATTTGAGACCACAGTTCTCCCTCTTTTAGTCATTGGTTTTGATTTTTCCACAAGAGTCCTTATCCCATACAGTTTTTGATTGATGTTCACAAGCTGTTCAAAGATTGCAATTACAGTTTTTGCTGTTAATAGACAGTTCTTAGCAACTAGATCCAAATCAGTGTTATCATTATTCGAGACCTTGGTTGTGGTGTTCATGTTGTGACCATTACTTTCAACTGATACAGTGTTTTCCTCTTCGTAAGAAGATCAGAAGGGCTTATATGTAAATTAGATGTAAGGTCAACTGAAGTGTTTGCAGCTTCTTTAAAATGGAATAGATCCTCCATTTTTAGTTGTTTTAAAGTTGATGCAGCCATAAGTAATTCTGGATTGTCAGAGTTCTTGTGTGGATGTTTGCTTGCATTTTTACTTCTCTTAGTATTAATATGAACATTCCCTTTGGAAGAATTCCTCTTCCTTTTATAATTGCTCTTCATTGTCATCTTAAATTATTGGATAGTAAGGCTCAATAATTAATTAGTATCCAAGCGACACTAAAATATTGATAAATTAGAGCTAAATTACAAATGAGAGCACATAATGAAGAGGGATTGGAATAAATAGGATTCTTATTCTTTTGTATATTTCTCAACGAAGGGGGAATATGCAAGGGGGTGTGGCCAGGAGTACCTCGCCTCCACTGTGGAACTAATATTACAGGCAGAGACTTAAAGCTTAAAGCTTCACCCTATAACCGGGACCAGTGACCACACCCACAAGACTCACTCACTGCTGTCGCTACTCAAGAAGGAGAAGGTGGAGCTCCTCCTTCTGCAGCTCTGTTCTGGGAAGGGCTGATGGAGATGCTGGGAGCTTTAGTAGGGCGTCCTGCTGGGCTCCTCCGTCTGCAGCTCCCCTCAAAATATGTAACTTGTGCTCCACATTTCCTTCATGGACAGGAGCTGCCGGCACCATTCTGTTGCGCCTGCGCGGCTTCCCGGGACTCTCTCTCTCTCTCCGCTCCCAGCTGCTCCGGCGTCCACTGATCATAGAGTCATGCTGGAAAATGCCTTCAATTCTGATGATATATAGCAAACATGATGGGCCCATCAAATGGATAAATTCAAGCAAGGAAGCCACAGACCTGAGTCTGAAGGACCTTAGCAGAGCCAGACGGGGCCTTCTGATTGGACACAAGCCTCAGATGGACAAGCTCGGCCAGCCAACCGGCGCCTAATTGATGCAGGCGAGTGTGGTTTGAATAGAGCTGGGCCGGTGCCCATCGCCTTTCCAAGCAGCCCGGCTGTATGATTAATCCTCAAAACGTTTTTAAGCACTGATTTCACTTTAGGGAAAAGCAAGAAGTCGCATGGTGCCAAATCTGGCTAATATGGAGGATGTTCAAGTGTAGTCATGCATTTATCGGCCAAAAACTGTTTCACAGAAAGTGCTGTGTGAGCAGGTGTGTTGTCCTGATGAAGAATGAAACCACTTTTCCACAGTTCTGGCCTTTTTATTCTGACTTTCAGTTTTGTCCAAACTTCCTTATAATAATGCTGGTTCACTGTTCTGCCTTCTGGAACCCATTCTGCCAAAATTACGCCCTTGATGTCACAAAAAACAATGAGTGTGGCTTTGAATGTGGACTTGCTTTGATGTGCTTTTTTCATTCTTGGTGATGATAGTGTTTTCCAGTGCATTGACTGTTATTTTGTCTCAGGTTTATACTGGATGATCCAGGTTTCATCACAAGTTATGATTTTTTTAAAAAAAAGGTTTGGGACTGCCTCAAGTTGCTGCAGAATGTCAGCACAAATTTCCTTGCGGCACTCTTTTTGCTCTGATGTGAGAACCCTATGGACCATCTTGGCACAAACTTTTCTCATGTTGAGATCCTCAAGCAAATTTTTCCACCCAGTGCCTTTGTCAATGTTCACAGCTTCAGCTATCATTCAGACACTGAGTTGGCGGTCTTCTCGAACAATCTGGCTGATTTTTTTCACAATTTCTTCAGTTCTTGAAGGTCGTCCAGAGCATTCCTCTTCTTTCACAGTCTCACATCCTTCTCTGAATCTTTTGTGCCACTCAAACACAAGCAGACGAGAGATGTAGTCTTCCCTATAGGCCTCAGTAAGCGTTTGAAAAGATTCCTTTGGTGTTTTGTCCAATTTTACTAAAAATTTCAAAATGACACATTGCTCAACTTTTAAACTTAGCATTTTTCCAGCACACAACAGACAACACAGGTGCTTTAAATGACGACTGACAATTAACTGAATGGCTGCAAGTGTTGATGTTTGTCATGCAGGTTCAGACATGTTTAAGGTCACCACTCAAGCGTTCACAATCAGTTCTCCCTGATTTGTCTGAACGGCAGAAACACACTCTGGTTATTTAATTGACAGATCTGGTATGGTCGCATTCTTCAAGGAAGACCTGGGCAATTACTGACCCATCAATACCAGGAAAGGCTCTAGTACAGAAAATTGAAAAGTTGGTCTATGAACATTTAGAAAAGATTGTCGCTATAACTAAGAGCCAGAATAGGTTTCTCACACAAAACTGTCATGTCAGACTAACCTTCTTTTTTTTTGATAGACGTACACATTGGCAGGCCAGGGTAATGTTGTGCGTGCAGTGTACCTTGATTTCAGTAAGGCTTCCGAGAAGGTCCTCCATGACATTCTCACAGGCAAAATGGCATAATGTGGCCAAGACAATACTACTACTAAATGGATTATAGCTGGTTAACAAAATCAAACTAGGGTGCTCACCAGTGGTTTCTTATCTTCCTGGAGCGAAGTGACAATCAGGGTGCTGCACAGGTCTATCTTGGGCTCAGTTTTGTTCAACATAAATGACTTGCATAAAAGAACCATGAGCATGCTCATGAAATGGCATGAGGGTTGAATTAAATGGCCCTTGCAGTCCTTTCTTTGATTTAGTATTAGAAAAACAGATGGAACTGCTCATCCTTTTAAAGGTTTCTCATCTTTTAGGCAGCTGTTGATACTTCTAAGGAAGGCTGCCAAGGAATACCAGGTGCTATAGGCTATATTTCAGAAAAAGGCAATATCAAACCACCTCTGAATGTTCCATGCCTAAGAAAACCCAGTGAAATTCAGAAGGTTGCCATAAGTCAAGAGGCAACTTGAAGACATGCACACACAATGTTGTGAAACTGAACCACAACAATTTACCCTGTAAAAGAGGCAAATGCATTGTGAACTCTTCAGTGGGGGAGGATACTTTTTGTAGCATCCACACTGCAACTATATCAGGTGCTCAGGTACGGCATTTTTCCTATTTTTAATGACAAAGGTAAGCAAAGCTGGAGAGGAAAGGAGTATGAAATTCCCTTACTTAAATCATTTCATTTTTTAAAAAGATGGATTCTCTTGACTCATAGGTTTTCCAGTTCACTAAAATACTTTATGGCGTACCATCCTTTTACCACTGTAAGCTTGTGGCAGACACCTACAAGAACGAGACCTTTTACCACCTAGAATGGCAAGAGCTCAAGGACAGCCATTAATGCTGTCCTTATGAGGCATAGGTTATAGTTTGTCACAAAGGATTTCCACACATGAAAATTTAGCTGTGGATTCCTAAGTATATAAATCTTGGGGAAAACTGTCACAACCTTTGAAGAAGCATGGTTACTACTTTGTTTCTGCAAGAAACATATAGCTATGCCTGTACTGCAATGATTCTATAAAGCCATGTGGAAAGCTACTCTATGAAAAAATAGCTAATTAACACTACCACATTCAAAATCAAAGCATAGAGCAGGGTCTCTAATGTTTTGGGCCAATGGCCATACTGCTACATTTGAGAAACTATGCAGGGCACAAACACAGTGCTGCCATGAGACCCTGGCAAGTCACAAAAGGCAAATTCTCACTTTCCAGAAGAAAAACAGGTGATGTTCAGAGAAACAACCCTGTCCCCTATCTGCCTCCCAACATACAGCTGGACAACAGAAACACACACCACAAACTAATTAAAACAGCACCCTTCCAGTGTCCCATTATGGTGCTTTCCCCACCACCCACAGACAAACCCAATGCAAACTTACTCTGTGTTCCCCTCCCAATTTTACCAGACAGCAGAATCCCCTTCCTACATCCCTTTTTAAGGCAGTTTGTGTATCAATGTTAGAAAGCAATGCATTGGCTCAGAGTGTCCCATGCTCTCCCTTCTCTCTAACAGCCACAAAGGCCCCAGGGCATTACTGCCTGGGAGGTGGTGATGAGATAGCTAATAGATAAATGCTACACCCAGAGGTTAAAAAAAAAATATTTCAAAACAAAATCAGAAAAACCAAGATATCTTGTGGGACGTGCCTCTGGTTGCCAGATTGCCTTGGGCAATTTGCTAGGGATGCTAAATCCAGAGGACTCAATACAATTCCTAGTTCTAAGCAGAACAGACCTATTGAATCAATGGGAGTTACATAACTACTAACCTACAAGGTCCCTGTTGAGTCAATGGGTCTACTTTGCCTCGGACTAACATTTGGATTTAGGCCAAAGAACCCAACATGGAGATGGAGTATGAATGAAATATTAAAGGCATGCAAACAAGCAGTATTAGATCGTCCTATTATTGTTTTTAAAACTCCTGAACATAAACTCTCTCATTCAGGACCACTGAAGAGTTCATTTCCCAATGGAGTCTATGGCTTAAATTAATGGATACTAGGTATACCAAAGACTATTGAACATGATAGATATATGGAACCTCCAGAATCTGAGGCAGTATACTCAGAATACCAAACACTGGGGGACAGTTGTGGAAGACAGCTGATGCCTTCATGCCTTGCTTGTCAACATCCCTGAGGCATCTAGGATGCAATACAGGACACTGAACCTTTTACATGATCCAGCATGGTTCATCTTATATAAAAAAGAAGTTATGCTTTTGATTCATTTAATTTAATAGAGTCCACTAAAGTGTTACCAATTCATGGCATCGTATCTACATGAAATATCGTCATGTCAGGTTGCCTTGAGATGTCTATTTTGACAGCTACCTTGCCTAAAACAGGAATTTTCAAGATTTATGTCAATTTCTTTTAAAACTTTAAAAAGACCCTTAAGCTTGGTCTTAGGAACCAGTGAACGCTGACATTAAAACACCAAAACATTTTCTTCTGAAGCCAACAACAAATGAAAAAAAAAAGTTTACCCCAAGATTCCAGCTGTTGAGACGAGCTTCAAAGTTACTGTCATCCAAAGAACTTTTTTTTGACCGATGATCCTCCTGGAATATTCAATTTTTGCAAAAAAAAATGATAACAATTATGGACAAAAAGCAAAGGCTAAACTCTTAATTTTAAAGAAAAAAAACTGCCTATGTTGGAAATTCGTTTTCTACAAAACTTCCAGCTTTTCTGGTTTCAGTTCAAATAGATCTACCTTGAAAATGCACACTTCTTAATGCAATATGGAATTTTTAACACTGTAGCATAATCCTACGTATGTTTATGTGAACAACTGGTCCTGAACAAGAACTTCATACCTCATTCATAGTTTTAATGATTTGCTTCTATTGCATAAAAGTTACCAAAACGTTTCCATGACAGGGTCTCTTCTGCCCAATTGCCCCTTTGTCAAGCTATAATATTTTAATGCAAGATCAGAAAAACTTCTCCAATAAAGACTTCTTGAAAGATCAATTACTAATATACAACCATTTTCTTTAGTTTAGTTTAGTATTGTAAATTACAGTATCCCAACCAAATAATTACGGTAGCTAGATATTGTGTCAGACCAATAGGTCATTCTTCTGCAAAAATTGGCATTTCTTTGACGTTAAGTACAGGCATACCTCAGTTAACAAAGCCTCTGACAGTAAAGCTACTTTTTACAAAGTCTCTTTACATCTCTCCAGCCCTCTTTCCTGCTCATCCTCTGTCTAGCTGGAAGTTTTTCTACCAGCATCATCAGTGGGAACATGGTGAAGAAAGGCTGGAGCAGCACACTTTTGGTTTTGTTTGTTTGGAGTCTTGGCTACTACTGCAGCCTGCTCCTTTGGTTTGGCGCGCTGCTTGCCCTTCGGAGTCTTAGCCACAGCCGCAGCCAGTTTCGCCAAGGTTTGTGTTCCGTTTTTACTCTTTTTCTCTCTGTCAGCTGGCATTCTTGCCAAGCTGTTTCTTCTCTTCTCCAGAGCTATGTGGCTCCGTGCTCTCTCCCAAATGCCTCACTTCATCCGAGCCACTTTCACTTGAGCTCTGAAAAATCTGTCTTAACTTTGCTTTTCTTAGTTCCTCTGAATTTCTTCTGCTCAAGTTCCCCCTATTATTTAATTTCTCCATCTCACTGACTGAACCTAAAAACCTTTGTTTAACTAAGCTAATTTGGAGGAGGGTTTATAAACGTCAAGCTGTCAGGGCAGGAAAAGAAAAACTGCTGGGGGAGGAGAGGAGTCCTAACGAACGTAACCGAGAAAGAACTTTGGACTTCTGCATAGTCGGCCTGGCACGTGGGATAAACCAAGGGCTCGTGGATCGATCCTCCGTGCCATCCCGAGAATCACAGAGTTGGAGGGGACTGCAAAGTCCTTCTAGTTCAACTCCCTACCATGCAAATATTACAGGTCTCCAGAAAGATGTCCATCCAACAATCTCTTCCTTAAAGACCTCCAAAGGAGTCCACCACCCTCCAAGGCAGTGTTTTCCACTCCCAAGCAACTCTTTCAGTAAAGAGTTTCTTCTTAATATTTAGGTGGGATCTCTTTTCTAGTAATTTTATGCCATTGCTTTATGTTCTAGTATTGGAGCAGCAAGCTCCATCTTCCCTTCAGATATTTACATCCCTTCAGATATTTAAAGATGGATATTGTGTCATCTCTGTCCTTTTTCTCCAAGCTAAGCATAAAAGCCAGCATGCTTCAATGGTTTCAGTGCTGGACTACAACCCTGGAGATCAGGGTTCGAATCCCCACTCAGCCATGGAAACCCACAGGATGACCTTGAGCAAGTCACACTCTCTCAGCCTCAGAGGAAGGTGAAAGCAAACCACCACTGAAAAATCTTGCAAAGAAAACCTGTGATATGTTTGCCATAGGATCACCGTAAGTCAGAAACGACTCAAAGGCACACAGCAACAATTGTCATTTCTCAGTCTTTTCTTCTCCAAGCTAAACATACTCAGCTCCCTAGGTTTTTCCTCACTGGGCTTGGTTTCCAGACCTTTCACCATTTTGGTTGCCCTCCTCTGGACACATTCCAGTTTGTCAACATTCTTCTTGAATAGTCATGCCCAGAACTAAACACAATATTCTAGGTCAGATCTAACCAAAGCAGAACAGAAAGGTAATACTATTTCCCTTGATCTGGATACTATACCTCTTTTTGATGCAGCCTATAATTGCATTATTATATTTTTGGCCACGGCATCACATTATTTCATTTCATGTGTGCATATTGTTTAGTTGTGAATAAAACATTTGCTGAAACATGTTGGAGTGCTCTTCTTTTTCCTTGGTGTAGTGGTCTGCATATTCAACTAGGACTCTAGGGACCAGGTTTCAAATCTACACTTCACCACCAAAACCCACTTGGTGTCCCCATGATAGGCTCACCTTAGGGTTACCATAAGTCAGAAATGGCTTGAAGTCACACGACAACAAGGAACCTATCCCTATTCTTTCAATGTCATTTTTACAACTGGTACAAAATTTTCTGTTAAAAGAAGTAATGCCCAAGACCACATCTATTAGATTATGTGGGGCACATCTGTACTGATAACCATCTATGATAGCTTTACTGCAAATAAATACCTTACCAGCGTCTTTGATGGAGAGTCGTCGTCTCCTGGTAGATGAGTAGGACTCAAAGAATGTGACTTTAGTGCAAGTTTTCCATTATATGAGTACTGCTCCCTGTTGTGAGTAACACAGAAAACCAGGACATATTAAAAACATAGCACTTTAATAGATACTAAATGTATACCTCCCTGGTATATAATTTAACTTAAAAAACAGTGGTATATTATCTTATTGTATTCCCTACAAACTTCAGTTCTTCATGGTGAAATTCAAAGCTTTATCAATAGCTTGCTACTCCCAAAGTGTAATCACCACTGTTTTAGAATGGATTATATCTTCACAAACAGACTAGACAGACCTTTTAGAACTGCAGTACTTAATACACTATCTACGTAACAGCCTTCCTGCTAACAGCAACTATCATTTTGTAGAGGATGTGCACAGAAAAATGTAAGCAAACCTTCTATCTGGCTGAATTATAGATGAAAACAAAACCAAAAACCCCTGTTTAATATTTCATTAACATTTAATTTTTAAACATTCTATTTTCTTCTAATTGTTAAACAAATTATTAAAACATGTTAGAAATGTACATAGTATCTTGTTATATTTCATGCTCATGTTACAAAGAGTGCTAGTTCTAAGAACCACTTTGTTTTTAACCTATTTAATTAGGCTTCCAATTATGATTTGATGAGCTAGCTGCATACTAGTTAGGATTTGACTGCATATTATGTCAGAAGTCTATCATTTTGACTATGAAAAAACATGAATGCATGAATGAAATTCACAAACTACTATGTTGTGGGAACCTTAAACAGTAGCGCTACCAGTAGCTGGCAAAGGCCGCTCAAGAAGGGTAGGATCTAATTCTGGCTTAGGAAAAGACAAAAAAAATTCCAAAACAAATGCAGCAAAGATCAAACAAAATAATAGAATACGTGCAAGAAGACATGATCAGGAGAGTAAAAGAAATGGGTGTCAAGCAGAAAGTTTGAAGACAGCAAGAGAGTGGTTTGCTTGCCTAAAGCCTCCTAATTAATTTATGGCTGAGGCACAATTTGAATAGAGAACTTTCCTTTTCAAAGCTGAGACAGTTACAGTAATATATATGAGGTTGAGTCCAGAAAGTAAGTGTTTAAATGCACCAGTGCAGGCTTCTCCTCAAAAGCAAGTGGCATGTTTCCAAGAGACATTTCCTGACAGATTTGTGGTAGTGTAAGGCCCTAAAGCAGTGGTCTCCAACCTGTGGCCATCTAGGTGTTTTGAACTACAGCTCCCAGAATCATAGAATTTGAAGAGACCACGAGGGACATATAGTCCAAACCCCTGCCATGCAGAAATAAACAATCAAAGCACTCCAAACAGATGACCATCCAACCTCTGTTTAAAAACCTCCAAAGGAGACTCCACCACAATACAAGGCAGTGTATTCCACTTCCGAACAGCTCTTACCATATGGAAGTTCTTCCTAATGTTTAGGTGGAATCTCTTTTCCTGTAGTTTAAAACCATTACTCTGCATCCTACTCTCTGGAACAACAGAAAACAAGCTTGCTCCTTCCTCAGTATGACATCCCTTCAAATATTTACACATGGCTATCATGTCACCTCTCAACCTTCTCTTCTCCAGGCTAAACATACACAGCTCCCTAAACTGCTCCTCATAGGGCATGGCTTCCAGACCTCCCACCATTTTGTTTGTCCTCCTCTGGACACTTTCCAGTTTCTCAATATCCTTCTGGAATTATGGTACCCAGAATTGGACACAATATTCCAGGTGAGGTCTAACTAAAGCAAAATAGAGTAGCAACTATTTCTTCCTTTGATCCAGCCTAGAATCACATTGGCTTTTTTAGCTGCTGCATCACACTGCTGACTCATGTTCAGCTTGTGGTCTACTAAGACCCCTAGATCCCTTTCACATATACTACCATCAAGCCAGGTGTCACTCATCCTATATCTGTGCATTTCATTTTTACTGCCAAGTGTAGCATCCTACATTTCTCCCTGTTGAAATTTGTACTCTGTGGTGTTAGCTACCCCTCCTAATTTGGTGTCATCTGCAAACTTGATAAGTATGCCATCTATTCCTTCATCCAAGTCATTGATAAAGATGTTGAATTCCTGACCACTGGACAAGCTAGCTTAAGCTTCTGGGAGTTGGAGTTCAAAACACCTGGAGGGTCACAGGTTGGACACCACTGCCCTAAAAGTACCTTTGAAGCTAAGCCGGGTCACCTGGTCAGTACTTAGATGGGAGACCACCAATGAATACCAGGTGCTCAAGGCTATACTTCAGACAAAGAAACTGGCAAAACCACCTCTTACCAGTGTCTTCAACTCCTTGCCTAAGAAAACTGTAAAATTCATGGGTTCACCATAAGTCGACATGTGACTTGAAGGCACATACAGTAGGACCCCCCATCCGCTAGGGATTGGTTCTGGGGGGGCCTGTAGATAATGAAATCCATGGATAACCACAAACGCCATTGAAAATAATGGGACTTCCAGTTTAAAATACCATAGGAGGACCTAGAAAATGGCTAGAGAGGACACATTTTCTAGGAAGGCTCTATGGTAGATGTGTTGTTTTGTGTCCCATGGATAATTGAATCAGTGGATAAGGGGGGGGTCCTACTATACACACCCAGAATTTTCTTTACACCACAGCTCTACTTGCTTAACAAAGAATGTGGGTTACTTATATTCGCATAATACCACATCTACTTTGGCCCATAGCCCACTATGCTGAATATCAGTATAGACTAGGGTGGGGAAAGTGTGGAGTGTGGGTTTCATTCAGCTCCTGAGCCCCACCTTTTTGCCTCTGAAGCCCCTGGAACTCTTTCAAAGCCCCCAGAACAAGTACGTACACATACATATTTTAAACAAAAAATCAGGTGATTTTGGAGCAAATTTTCACCCAAACCAAATTTTTTTTAAAAAATGCCAGCAAGCGTAGCTCTTTGCTTCTTTCTCCCTTCCCATCATCAAGACTTTAAAATTGGCTGTAAACTATCCAAAATGATAACTGGAAGTGACCCAATATGACTTCAAGAGCACGTCCACCACACCAGTACAGCTGGGGGCGGGGGGAATACAGAAACAAAAAATAAATTCTATCCCAGTGCAGTTGCCTACCTTTCTTTGCTGCTGAGTACTCTACCTGGTAGCTTCTGCTAAGAAATTAAGAATTAGCATTGTTTCAATGCTTTCACTCAAAACTTTTAACTCTCTACTTCAGAGAGAGGAAGGAGAAAAGAAAAAACAGGCAGGGTCTCTTTTCAGTAAAGGCAAGTGTGATTGTCGAACGGGGAATTTTAGCCCTTTAGAGTGGGGTCTGATAGTAGATTGAATTTAGCAGTTTACAGTATTTAAAACCGCAGTGCCAGGTGAACCCCGGCAGCTCAGGGTTCCACCTAGCAATTCCAACAAGCAATTAAACCAACTTTATATAGAATTCTTACAAAAGCACAGTTAGCAACAATTGAGCAATAGCCCTGATATACAAAAAACACATCCAAAAAAACCTACCCCCACACCAATAAGAAGCCAGCACTATTGCCAAACTATGTAAAGGTACACCTAACAGACAAGTTGTGCTCCGGGGCATACTTCTTTAACAGAAAATCTGGTACCAGAGCAGAAATAGCATGGAAAGAATAAGGATAGGTTCCTACACCTCCAAAAAAGAAGAGCAGTTCAACAGGTTTCAGCAGGTCTTTTATTCAAAACTAACAATATGCTCATGAGAAATGAAACAAGCAGGTCTGGTGAACCTTGTATAAGGAGACAAAAACATTTTGGACCTTCTAGTGACCACTTGAAACGCTTCTTCCAGAATGCATCCAAGATTATTTATTCTTTTACCAGCCTCCACTATTCTTATTATTTTCATTTCAATGGCCAGAGTTATAAATCTTTGGGTTTTTTAATATGCTGGAGGTAACTGGTGAGGCAGGCTTATCCGTTTTTCCCTTTGTTTGAAATTTTGCAGTTTGTACATGTGCAATAAAGATTCTGGAGGCAGCAGAATCCCATTCTCCCAGCTCAAGCTTTATTCCATTGCTTACTGCAGACACACTGCTGTAACCTGTGTTTCTCTAGCCCTCCTTTCCCATCCATCCAATACTAATGCTGACAAAAACATCCAACAAGTCAGAGGACAAGAAGAAAAAAGTATAGTTGGGTGGTTATAAAAAGAGTTTGTAAAAAGGAGCTTGTTTCTCAGACATTGTGTTTATTGAGGTATACCTGTATGCCGCATTTGTTCTTTGTATCTTATACCAAGGTTCTAGCTATTATGTTATTAGCAGACTATGTCAAGATCTTTTGGAACATGGCTCAGCATATTTAATTTAACTTGAAATCACCAGGACCTCCAACATTTTCTGTGTTTAAGAAAACTGTTTTCTTCAACATGGCACTATCGCATTTATTCTTTATTATCACTTTCTGACTTTTCACTTTTATACTCCCTTTGATAGTTTTCTTTTATGAAAATGATCGCTATATTTTAATAACAAGACAATAATAGGACATTTTTCCTTTGTCTCCCTTTTCTTAATGTAACATAAATTTTATATGACACTTCAACAGCAGGTGGTCAGCTAGGCAGCCATGTTTGCCTGCAGCAGCATAACTTCATCCCAACAGAAGGAATTCAGGGCACACATGCAATGCATAAACAACACAATTTTAGCAGAAGAGCAGGAAGTCTGCTATTCTAATTATTGTAAACTACAACTCCCATTATCTCTGAGAACTGGTTGTGGTATTTTGTGCTTATGGAAATTGTATTCAATAAGGCCTCTGACAAAGCCCCCCATGATATTCTTCCAAATAAGCTAGTAAAATGTGGGCTAGACAATGCTACTGTTAGGTGGACTTGTAAATGGTTGCCCAACCAGCCCAAAAGGTGCTCACCAATGGCTCCTCTTCATGCTGGACAGAAGTGACTGGTGGGGTGCCACAAGGTTCTGTCCTGGGCCCAGTGCTATTCAATATCTTTATAAATGACTTGGATTATGGAATAGAGAACTTGTGTATCAAATTTGCAGTTGACACCAAATTAGAAGGGGCAGCAAATACACAAGAGGACAGAATCAGAATTCAAAATGACATAACAGATTGATGAACTGGACCCAAACTAACAAAATTAATTTAAACATGGGAGAACTACACTTATGGAGAAAAAATGAAAAGCAGAGATACAGGATGGATGACACCTGGCTTGACCACAGTCCATGAGAAAAGGATCTAGGAGTCTTAGTAGACCATAAGCTGAACATGAGTCAGCAGTATGATGCAGCAGCTTAAAAAGCCAATGCAATTCTAGGCTACATCAACAGAAGTTTAATGTCTACATCAAGGGATGTAATAGTATCACTCTATTCTGCTTTAGCTAGATCTCACCTGGAATACTGTGTCCAATTCTGGGCACTACAATTCATGAAGGCATTGACAAGCTAGAACACATTCAGAGGAGGGCAACCAAAATGGTAAAAGGTCTGGAAACCACGCTCTATGAGGAGCAGCTTAGGGAGCTGGATATGTTTGGCGTAGAGAACAGAAGGTTAAGAGGTAAAATGATATCTATGTTTAAATATTTGAAAGGGTGTCATATTGAAAACAAAACAAGCCCATTTTCTGCTGCTTCACAAAGACACGGAGCAATGGATTCAAACTACAGGAAAAGAGATTCCACCTAAACATTAGGAAGAACTTCCTGGTAATAAAAGCTGTTCAACAGTGGAACACCCTGCCAGAGTGTGGTGGAATCTTCTTTGGAAGTTTTTAAACAAAGGCTGGATAGCCATGTGTTGAGAATGCTTTGATTGGTGTATTCCTACATGGCAACGGTTTGAACTAGATGGGCCTTGTGGTCTCTTCCAACTCTACCATTCTATGATACCAGATACCTACACATACTTTGAGGAGAGTATAGCTACAACTAACACAATCTACAGCAGCCTTCCCTTGTTTCAAAGCTACACTGAAAATAACCGAACTGTTTTCTCTCTTTTGAGAGAAAACTTTGTTTGAATGGAAATGGAGGAGAACGAGAAAGTAAGTGTGAGGGTAAGAGAAAGTGTGATGGGAAGATAGTAAGGAAGAGAAAGAAGATTGAGTCAGAATGAGGTAGTTGAAAGAAGAATAAAAGAGGTGTGTTAGGGATAGAAGAGCTGAGTTAGGAAGAAAGAACTTCTAGTGAGTATAGACTTTCAGTAGACTATCAATGAGAATCCAAAATAAGTTTTCTCTTTTCTTTTTTCCTTCCAGAGTTATTGTTATACGTTATGTTAAATGTTGGACTCAAATATGTTGAACCTATTTATGTTTCATTACTTTGTATTTTATTTTATTTTATATGCTTGAATCAATATGTGAAATCAATAAAAAATATACATCGTGGGGGAAAATGTATTGGACCAAAGTTTCTATTATCCCATATAAGTACGTCCAGTGTCCATATTAGCCTGGGATAATGGGAACTTTGTACTTCAATATATTTGGAAATCACTAGGTTGAAGAAGGCTAGGTTAGACCAATGTAAATACAGATTGAGTCTCCCGTATCCGAAATGCCTGGGACCTGAGGTTTTTTTGGACTTTTGGAATATTTCAGATTTTGGAATATTTGCATATACATGAGATATCTTAGAGATGGGACTCAAGTCTAAACACAAAATTCATTTATGTTTCATATACACCTTATACACATAACTTGAAGGTAATTTTATACACAATATGTTTAATAGTGTTGTGCTTGAAACAAGATTTGTGTACACTGAACCATCAGAAAGCAAAGGTGTCACCATCTCAGCCACCCATGTGGACTATTTTGGATTTTGGAATATTTTGGATTTTGGAATTCCAGATAAGGAAGATTCAATCTGTAATTAAAAAGGACAGTAAATCAGGGATAAATATTTTTGTTACATTATATCCTTCCATTTCTGAAGTGGAACAGTTATTGTTGTTATAATCTAGCCAATAACCCTTTAGCCCTTACGATTTCATTAATTCAGAAGAATGTTTTTTCAGCAAATACAGTAAATCCAAGTGGAAACTGAATAGATACAAAAGTAGCACACTTACAAATACCACCCTAACAAAACACCAAACTAGCAAAAAATGTAGCCTCTGTCACTCTGTGCTACAGAACACCACCACCACCTGCTGACTATTTTAGTGTCTTACACAAAGAAACAAGCAACAGCCATTCTGAAAATATTTCGCACTTTTCCTGATTTAATTGCAGGTCAATTACTACAATCAAATAAGAAAATAATCAAGGATTTAAGCAACTCCCCTCGTTAAGAAAACAAATGGTGGCAATGTATTTGCTATTAGTTTCTCCTAACGTATTTCCAATATTCTATGAAATGCAGTCCACCCTGTGTGTTTTTATATAATTTCCAAAAGCCTTCCAAGTATAAATATGAGTCTTTTAGGAACTTGGGAGGGGGCAGTTTATGATGAAACCTTATGCATATTTAATGGTGTAGTGGTTTGAGTACTGGACTATGATTCTGGAGACCAGGGTTCTAACCCCACTCAGCCATGGAAACCCACTGGAAGACCTCAGCAAAGTCATGTCCTCTCAGCTTCAGAGGAAGGCAAAGAAGACCCCTTCTGAACAAATCTTGCCAAGAAAACCCCATGAAAGGTTTGCCTTAAGGTTACCCTAAGTCAGAAATTACTTGAAATCACACAACAAAACTCCACTGAATACACTAAGATTTTCTAAGCATATGTGTATATACATTATACACCAGGAGCCCTGGTGGCACAGTGGTTAAATGCCAGTACTGCAAGTCACCACGTTGCAAGTTCAATTCCAGCGGGCTCCAAGGTTCACTCAGCCTTTCATCCTTTCGTAGGTCAGTAAAATGAGTACCCGGCTTGTGGGGGCAATTAGCTAACACACATTGGAAACTGCTTAATGCAGTGTAGATGTGTAAATTGTTATTGCTTAAAACAATTTGTAAGCTGCTCTGATAGCCTTGTGGCTGAAGAGCAGGGTATAAATAAATAAATACATACAAAAAAATAAAACATATCTGTAACAAACCCCCCATATATTTCTTTTAAAACCTCATTTTGTATTTTTACTACACACTTGTCATCTGTTAATTCTTTGATTTTAATTCTTCAAATACACATTTAAATGCTCATCCTCTTCCACAGGACTTTGTTAAGGAGAACAAGCTCCACTTGCCACACTATTATCTGTAATCCTATTCATTTTCTCCTATGAACAAGACTACAGAATTTAGTCGTACTTACTTCAGACTAGAAATGCACAAAACAGCGCTTAAAAGAAAGCATTTCAAAACAAAGTACTGGACGTTTTCTTTGTACACAGGAGTAAAAGAGGAAAGAAAGGAACAAGATGGAGGTCAAAAAAGGTTTGCTGAGAGGACTCTTGCTGCGATGCCCGTGCAGAGCAGAGGCAGGCACTAGACTAGGCAAATACAGGATCATCCTACCTAGGAAAAAAGATGTTTCCCAATTAGTCAAGAGCCTGTCAGTCAGAGCGAGTGGGAGGGATCTTGGGCCACTACAAGGTCCTCTGCCCACTACAGGAGAATCAGCAGTCTTACAAAAAGGAATAGTAAACATATCAAGGATAAATTAACCAGATTTCATTGTCTGGCCTTACAAAGTGAGATTACTTTTTACACCTAATCGCTAAAGATGTTCCCCATCTTCCATTCACACTGAAAACAAGAACATATAATGCTGAAGTACTGATAACTGTAAGAGGCTAGTCCTTCGAGCCTGTGCAATGGATTTTTCTGGTGGAGCGCAGCGTGCACAGAACTGGCCTCACCCTTTAAACCAGAGATTCATCTGCCGTGGCCTTGCAAGCATGGACGTGGCAGCGAGGTCCTCGGGCCGTAGGTTTGATTAGAGTTTCCTTCTCTTAGATGGTTGACCTTACAGGGTTGGACGAGCACCATCGGCCCGGGTTTGGGATTAGAGTTTTCCTTCTCCTAGGACGGTTGCCACAAGGCTAGAGAGCCCATCCTGCCCTTTGACGCTCTTTGTCAGACCCTTCGGTTTTGACCTGTCTGGCATGGGAGACCCTACCGGTGGCTATTATGCCACCGCCAGCATAGCTCAAAACGTCATTAGGGTACGCAAGCCTCTCTCCCACGACAATGTACCGAATATCATCTGCTGTTTCTATGGAGACAAGACTTTGTTGCTAATCAAGGACATACAAAACTTTCATCTACTTTTGGAAGAGCTGATGTGGCTTTAAAGCAGGGATAAGCGTTACATGGCCCACAGGCCAACTGTACATTCCCCCAACCCAATTCTGCAGGACCTCTGCATCCATACACTGCCCCACCAAATTTAAGTGGTGGTGCAGCAGCAGCAACAAAAGATGAAAATTTTCCTTTTGAAAACAAGCTCTCTCATCTACAAAAGGAAATACTCTATACTAGCTGTACCCAGCATAACATATACTATTTAAAAAACTCCCCAAGAATGCCCAGTACACCTCACAACAACCCTGTATGGTAGGCTGGTGGATTTTTAAATTCCTCCTCCTCCTTCTCAATGTTTCACACTTTTCCCGGAGTTGCTGAGGGTGGCTTGCTCTGTTGCCCTGCTGCCGCAACCACCAGTTAACTGTCTGGGTCCCACTGCAGGCAGCCCGTCACCACTGCTGCTGGCAGTTGACTGTCTGGGTCCCAATCTGGGCCACAGAGTGAGTGGCAGAAATGGATTGTGAAGTAGAGAGGGAATTTGCATGTGGTTGGGGGTTGGTTGGGTGTGTTTCCTGAGCAGCCAATTAGCATGCTGGGAAAGGCAAAGAGAATTATATATATAGATAGTTCCAAGATTCTTTTGTTAATAATACAAAATATCCTGGAACAAACACAGCACAGTCCTCTACAAATAAGCTTTCAATCAAAAGAAATTTCATCAAATTGAATAGCGGACATCTTTCAAGACTGAAAAGTTTTTCAGAGTACACCTGGCTATAAAACCTAAAACATTATGCTCTATTTTAACATTCTAATAAATAAATTAATTGCTATAAAAACCACAGGTGTGAAATATTATAAACTTTTTGGCTGGGGGAACTATTTTCCTGTGCTGAACAAAGTCACAACCAGTAAACACCTACCTAAAATGTCTGCAGTACAATCTAAGTTTAATTTCTGTGAGATTGGCCGTCCACGTACTGCTGGACAGCAAAGGAAACTGATCACAGAAATTAAAGCAAAACAGTAATACAAAGTTCTCCTAAAAGAAGCAATAAGAACATTTTGTTCCAACAAAGCAATTTATTTTAATCAAATTCCATATTTGCCAATCAAAATAAATTTACTACAAAAATGGTCAAACTTAGTGGCAGACAAAAGAAAAATAGTTACCTTGTAGCTATAACTGAACTATAAATATGAATCTAGAAATATAAAAATTCAGATTAAAAATATCATCATTATCAACTGTACTGTATATAACCAATGGCCTGCACAAGGTAAGAAGAGAATTATCAGATTCACTGTATTTTCAAATCAGCTGATCAATGTATCCATACAAAAACCTTACTCCCATAATATTTCAATCAATTTTAAGAATTATATAGAAAATACCGAAGTAAAAACATGTATTATTATTAAAGCATCTGGTTCTTACCTTTGTCCAGGTGGAGAGGTTACCAGAGCAGAGTCTTCTCTAGAAGAAAGTTTCCAGGACTTTTTCTGCTTACTTTGCTCCAGCTCTCCCATGACCCAGTCTGGTAAATCTTCTGGGATTTCAGTTAGGTCATTCAGCATTCTTGTTGAATTTGGTTCATCGAAGTAGATAGACTACATTATAAAAAGTGAGGATTTTAAAAAATGAAGTTTCTAGTAATAATTCCTAGCCTAGCTTGTTTTTATAAACTCTATAAATTTCCATAGTCTACCTAAGTATTACATTGAAGTGCATCCAATCAACATCTAAACATATATAGCAATGTTTTAATCTTTCAAAAACTTGCTCTATCTGGTCCCAAACAGTATGCCTTAATACAGCAAATCAAGGAGAGCTTAAAAACAAATGCAAGAGAAATACACAATCATAGGATAGTCTTGCAATTCATTTCACATTTATATTCCAATTCATGACATATAATTATTACATGCATTCCCTGAGAAATATATCAGCTGAGAAATATTCATGCCCATATAGTCTCCTACACAAGAAAGTTAAAACGGACCACCTTCTAGTATCTGAGAAGCACTTGTAGACAATACAGGTCAACCCCCCCCTTCTCCACGGATTCAGTATCCAAGGTTTCATTTATCCACATCTGAAAAAATATGTTCTCTCTAGGCATTTCTAGGTCTGGCAATGCAATAATATGGTCAACTTCTGGTGTTCATCTCATCAAAAATAATAGGGTTTCCTCTTATTTAGTTTCAGGTATCCACGGAGGATATTGGAATGTATCCCCCGTGGATACAGGGGCTGACCTGTATTGCATGATATTGCATACCATTTTGCTTCCTGTCATCATTTCAGTCCCATGTTTAAATAAACACATTTTACTGAAGTAAAATGAAAAGGAAATTAATTGGCTTACACCTAGCGTTATGCTGGCCAAGTCCAAATGTGCTACACAACTTCTTTAATCTCCCTACTGTAGTCCTCCACACTGCATTAGCTCGAGGGTTCTCCAGCTCTCCACAACCAGTTTTAGGGATGTATAGCAGGGTTGAAAAAGGAAGAAGAGCATCCCTGCACAGAAATACCTCACTAGATCTCACCAGTTGATACTACATGTACAGTTGTCCCTTCATATTCGCTGAGGTTTGGTTCCAGGACACACACACACACACACCGCTGCCATGGATACCAAAATCCGTGAATACTCAAGTCGCATTATATGCAATGGCATAGCAAAATGGTGTCCCTTATATAAGATGGCAAAATCAAGGTTTGCTTTTTGGATTATTATTTTTTAAAGAATATTTTCAAGTCATTAATACTTAAATCCGTGGACACCAAATTCGTGGATACGGAGGGATAACTGTACTTCCATACAGAACATAACCATTTGCCAACTTTGACAACAGATATTCACCATGTATGAAGGAAGAGTTTTCAACATTCCTTTTTCTGGTTTCTGCACAAAGGGTCCCTCAAGCACTCCCTTCTCCAGCATATGCAGAAGCAATTTTGCATATAAATTCCTGTTCTTCCGACCAACAATCCCTGTGCCTGCACCTGAAGGCTCACATAGTTTCTTAATCCAAGCAGCACATCTTTCACGTTCTGAAGGAGAGGAAACAGAAATTACTGTAGCCAAAACATAAGACTCTTTAATACAATAAATATTTTTGCACAAGCAACATAATGTTTACCAATCACATGCTTATTTAGGTACTCAATGCAATAAATCATTTAGTCTTGCTCCTACATTCCACCTTCCACACATTTGACTTTTTATTTTGGGACAGTGGCACTTTGTTTGAATACGCTTCTATGTTTTCCACACATGAAAACGCACTGCATGCAAAGGTTTTTCCGTGACATGTTTTTAACAAGTGCATAAGCAGATCTATGTGCTACCAACACTCATGCAAGTGTGCTATGCTTAAGATTAGATTGTTGGCAACAATCTTCACACACAAACTTAGGTTCTTACTATGCACATCCCTTTCCCCAAATTGTGGAATGTGACCGCTGACCCCTTGGCTCACTATTCTTGGCCAGTTGTTGAAGATAAGTTTTATTCTGGCAGATTTTTCTTGGACTTGGCAGATAATATTTTGAGTTTAACTACTGGTGTTGTCTCATCAGTTGACTTTATATAGTTGTTTTTATGATAGTATTTTTTTTTAAGTGTTGCACTGAGTGGTGCTGCTTTTGCACCAGAAGAACCAGGAATAGTTTTATATTAATAAATATAAAAACGTATTCCCCTCCTTCCAAATTCTAGTAACATTGTACACATTTCTTAGTTGTGTTGGGAGACAACAGATGAAAATGCTCGGATCACAAAAAGCAATAGAAGGTCTGTCTATTAAATAATGAGACTGGTACAATAGCCCATCTTTATTTATATGAATTACAATTCTAATGCATGTCCCCTTCAATATACTCCCTGTTCACACTCACACAACAATGCAGCCTTGTTTTCCACTGGTCGAAAGCATGGAGCAGATCAATTTCTGTCAGCTGTTTCAACACATCTACCACTTTCTTCATACTGCATGAATCGACTCAAAACATGAGTACCCAGCTTGTGGGGGAATTAGATAACACACACTGGGAACTGTTTAATGCAGTGTAGATGTGTAAATAGCTATTACTTAAAACAATTTGTAAGCCGCTCTGATAGCCTTGTGGCTGAAGACCGGGGTATAAATAACTAAATAAAATAAAAAATAAAATAAAAATAAATGTTCCTTTAAGCACCGATTTCACTTTAGGGAAAAGAAAAAAGTTGCATGGTGCCAAATATGGGGGATGTTCAAGTGTAGTCATGTGTTTATTGGCCAAAAACTGCTCCACAGAAAGTGCTATATGAGCAGGCGCATTGTCTTGATGAAGAATGAAACCACTTTCCCACAGTTCTGGCCTTTTTTACTGACTTTCTCTCAGCTTTGTCAAAATATATTTATAATAATGCTGGTTCACTAGTCTGCCTTCTGGAACCCATTCTGCCAAAATTACACCCTTGATGCTACAAAAAAACAATGAGCATGGCTTTGAATGTGGACTTGCTTTGTCATGCCTTTTTCATTCTTGGTGATGGTGTTTTCCAGTGCACTGACTGTTGTTTTGTCTCAGGATCATACTGGAAGATCCAGTTTTCATCACAAGTTATGATTTTTAAAAAAAGGTTTGGGTCCGTCTCAAGTTGCTGCAAAATGTCAGCAATAATTTCCTTGTGGCACTCTTTTTGCTCTGGTGTGAGAACCCTAGGGACCATCTTGGCACAAACTTTTCTCATGTTGAGATTCTCATGCAAAATTTTCCACACAGTGTCTTTGTCAATGTTCATGGCTTCAGCTTTCATGCGAATGCTGAGTTAGTGGTCTTCTCAAACAATCTTGCTAATTTTTCCCACAATTTCTTCAGTTCTTGAAATGGAAGGACGTCCAGGGCATTCCTCGTCTTCTACATTTTCACATCTTCTCTGAATCTTTTGTGCCACTCAAACACATGAGCATGAGACATGCAGTCTTCTCTGTAGGTCTTAATAAGCATTTAAAAAGATTCCATTGCTGTTTTGTTCAATTTTATTAAAAAATTCAAAATTGACACGTTGCTCAACTTTTAAACTTAGCATTTTTCCAACACGCAACAGACAATACAGCTGCTTTAAATAATGGCTGACAATTAACTGAACCACAGAGAGTGTTGATGTTTTTCATGCAGGTTCAGACACGTTCAAGGTCACCTCTCAAGCTTCACAATCAGTTCTCCCTGATTTGTCTGAAAGGCAGAAACACAGTCTTGTTATTTAATAGACAGACCTCATAAAGAGAGATGAAATATTCATACACTTCTCTCCATCATTAAGGCTGGTATTCTATGATCATTCTAAGTTTTTTTACTCCATCACTGTCAAAACTTTATCCATTTATTCAAATACCGAGTCTAATGATGGTGTTTAAATATATCAGCCAGAGGAATAAATTCTGTAATTATAACATTACATTAGTTCTTTCTCTGGAACTAGTTGTCCATTAGCAGAATCACAAATTATCAACATCAACAACATGTGACTCTGACATTTACTTTGTAGATTACATCAATTTAATAAGGCCCTCATGGTTTCTAATCTCTAAATTTACAAAAATGCGATTTGCCTCTTAATAGCCATATTATCAGTTAACATGCTCCTCCATCAGGTAGAGATGTTTCTAAAGCATATTTGTAATTGTATAAAACTCTATAATCACAGATAATGTTTTTTTTTAATTTTCATTACCTTAGTGTGATTAATTATAATAGGAATTAATACTTTATATAAAAGTGCATTTACGTCATTAATACAGATTATATGTGATAATCCTTAACAGAAACACTTAAAAGATAAACTAAAAAAAAAATTTCAAGAGTAATGCACATATGCAGCACTCTGCAATATTTGACTTGGTTGGCCATTTTTATTCCATTCTTTGAATCCATACTTTTATTAAACTGGCCCCAGATGCCATCACATGCCCTTAATATATAAGGGCCTATCCCAATTGGTTGTTGGTCCTACTCACTGTGCAGGTCATACACTCAATGCGGCCTTTAGTACGGAACAGGAATATCCGTGGGCGGAGGTTATTAAAACCTCTGCATTGTCATGGACGGATCATTTCCTGGTCAAGATGGAGCTAAGAGCCACTGTCTGCCCCACCGGGGGTGGTGGACCTATTAGAATGGTCCGCTCTCGAAGGCTAATGGAACCAACTGGATTCCAGAAAGCCTTGGAGGGTTTAATGGTTGGTAACGCTGGTGATTCTGTTGAAGCTTTGGTTAATATTTGGAACACCGACCTCACCGAGGCTACCGACACAATCGCTCCCAAACGTCCTTTCCAGCCTGCTCCTAACCGTAAGCCCTGGTATTCAGAGGAGCTTAGGAAGATGAAGCGGGCTGGACAACGACTAGAGCGCACCTGGCGGAAGACTCGACTCTTATCCGACAAGACTCGTCATAGGAATTTCCTTGATTCTTATCGAGAGGTGATACGTGCAGCGCAGAAGACTTTCTCCTCTGCACGTATTGCGTCTGCAGAGTCCCGTCCAGCAGAACTGTTTAGGGTGGTGGGGGAGCTGACACAGATTCCACCTCGCAGAACCCCTTACTTAACCCGACAACGGCCTGCTGTGATGCATTTAACATCCACTTTGCAGATAAAATCTCTCGGATAAGAGCCGACTTAGATGCCAGTGTTATGACAGAATCTATAGACGAGGTGTCCAGCAACTCCGTTGATGAAATTTTATTGGATCAGCTTCAATCTGTGAGTACCGATGACGTGGACAAACTCCTTGGTAGAGTGAGAAAGACGACCTGTCCCCTTGATCCCTGTCCATCTTGGCTGGCCACCCAAGGGGGAGACGCATTGAGAGTACTCCTTAGGGATATTATCAATGCGTCCTTCAGGGAGGGGTCTGTTCCACCCTGTCTGAAGGAAGCGGCAGTTAAGCCGCTCCTGAAAAAGCCTTCCCTGGACCCCTTGGACAGGAACAACTATAGACCAGTCTCCTTGCTGCCTTTTCTAAGCAAGGTGATTGAGAGGGCGGTCGCTTCCCAACTCCAAGCTATCTTGGATGAAACAGATTATCTAGATCCATTTCAAACTGGCTTTAGGACGGGATATGGAGTGGAGACTGCCATGGTTGCTCTGGCTGATGACCTCCGCTTGGGTATCGACAGGGGTAGTGCGACCCTGTTGGTGCTCTTGGACCTCTCAGCGGCCTTTGACACAATAGATCATTCCATCCTCCTGGATCGCCTGAGGGGGTTAGGAACTGGAGGCACTGCTTTGCAATGGTTCCGTTCCTTCCTCTCGGGCAGATGCCAGAGGGTGAGGCTCGGGGACAGCTGCTCTACCAGAATAGAGCTTAACTGTGGCGTTCCTCAGGGTGCCATCCTGTCCCCGATGCTATTTAACATCTATATGAAGCCGCTGGGAGAGATCATTTGGAGGCATGGAGTGTGTTGTCATCAGTATGCTGATGACACCCAGATATACTTCTCCATGTCTCGGTCATCAGCTTCGACTTCAGATGGCATCTCTCCTCTCAGTGATTGTCTTAAAGCAGTAATGGACTGGATGAGGAAAAACAAATTGAGACTGAATCCAGACAAAACGGAGGTACTAACAGTTACAGGCCCGAAACCAGGTCTGGGAATACAACTTCCAGTCCTGGATGGAACTACACTCTCCTCCAAAGACTGTGTTCGCAGTCTGGGGGTGCTCCTGGACCCGACGCTCCAGATGTCTAATCAGGTAAATGCGACGGTCAGGAGCGCCTGTTATCAACTTCGGCTGATATGCCAGCTGCGCCCTTGCCTGGAAACTAGGGACCTCGAAACTGTGGTACATGCACTGGTAACCTCCCGTCTGGATTTCTGTAATGCGCTCTACATGGGGCTACCCTTGTGCTTGACTCAGAAACTTCAACTAGTTCAGAACATGGCAGCCAGGTTGATTTCTGGTGTTTCCAGAAGAGAGCATATAACACCTGTGCTAAAAGCTCTCCACTGGCTGCCTATTCGTTTCCGGGCACAGTACAAGGTGTTGGTTATAACCTTTAAAGCCCTGCATGGTTTGGGTCCAACTTATCTCCGGGACCGCCTCCTTCCGTACGACCCTCCCTGCGCACTTCGGTCCTCTGGGAGGAATCTGTTACAGCCTATGAAAACAAGGCTGTCGGTGATGTCCCAGAGGGCCTTCTCCGCTGCTGCTCCCAGATTATGGAATGGCCTGCCGGACGAGATCCGTCTTATTAACACCTTAGACAGATTTTTAAAAACTGTCACGACGGATCTTTTCCGGCAGGCCTTTCCTGAATAACTATCCCGGCCCAAGACTCGGCTGTCCACCCTGAGCTGTAATCAGATTTTTTTTTAAACTATTGTATGTTTTAATATTTTTCTAATTTATATATTTTTAATTTACTGTATGTTTTTAATCTTTTATAATTTAATATTATTTTAAGGGGGGGTGGGCTAGGGTACTGGGACTATGGAGTTTTTTTATTGTAAGCCGCCCCGATTGCGTTGCAGAGGGGCGGGATAGAAATAAAATTTTATAATTATAATTATTATTATTATTATTATTATATATAGGTCAGATGTCATAGAACCTGTGTTCAATTTTTGTACCTGCACTCATGGACACCTAACCTATACAAACCCTGGTCTCTGGCCCACCAGTGCAAGTTGCCAAGTACCAGGGAAAGAGCCTATTCTTAGATCAGAGGAGTCATTTACACGGGCAAATATTCCTCTAAATATACCGCTAAGATAGCTCATAGTTCCCAAAGATCGCAGCACAGCATCACCTCATTCAGAAGGGGGGGAAGGTAAAACACCCAAATATAGCGTGCCAGGGGATGTCGCTACTTTTGCTGGTATATTTGCAATGTAGCACATTATTGGCAGTGTAAACTACCATTCCATTAAGGGCTGCCGCAGATCTTTACTGTGATTGGTTGCTATGATGTAAGGGGCGGGCTTAAAAGAGAGGGACTGCGTTCAGTAGCATCAGGAAACTTTGAAAAATCCTCTCTGCTATTTTGCAGAAGGTCTGCCAAGAAAATGGATTCCCAAGACCTTTCAGTCATAAAGTTCCCATCTGTCAGAGAGACAGCGAGTGAGAGGGGGGGTGACTGAGGGAGGGAGAGTCAAAAATCCTCTGCTATTTTGCAAGTCTGTGAACCCTGACTAAACAAATCGTGCTGGAAAAACTTGTGATAGGTTCACCCTAGGATCCACGGCATGGCAGCAAGGTCTTTCAGCAGAGAGATTACTGCCCCTCTGCTTCAGGGAGTGAGTTCATTTACAGGCAGATTTAGAGACAGACAAAGACAGAGCCACTTCTTTGATCTTCCCCCTGCTACTTTGGCAGTCTGTGAGTCTTTAGCTCGAAATGCAGGGCTTCAAAGGAATGTCTATGCCCTTCCCCATACAGCCTTTGTCTGCTTGGGAGGCCACATACCCCCCACACTTTTCCAAGTCTGAACGAAAAAGCGGTATAATTAGAAAAAAAAAACCTGACTGGCACAGATGCGAAAAAGAATTAAAGCACAAGTTGCTGCAATAAATCTGCTGTGTAAACCAGCCCTTAGTCTAAGGAGATTTTCACACTACACTGTTATAGTGTTACTATTCCACTTTATTTGCTATGGCTGCCTCTTGTGGAATTCTGGCGTTTGTAATTTAGGGAGGGGAATTTACAATTCTCAGCCACAGAGATCTTAGGCCTCACTAAACTACAAACCCCAGAATTCCACAGGAGGAAGCCAGAGCAGTTAAAGTGGAATAGTAACACTATAACAGTGTAGTCTGAAAATCTCCTAATATTTCAAAGCTGTTGCTGGGTAACATTAGAATGTTTTCTAGATTACAGGATGGACAGACACACACATATGTGCAGGAAATACGTCCCCAGACTTACCGCGAATACTTGAAACTGCAGGTAAAGTTCAAACCCCTCAGAATCAGACTGCATGAACTAGGAAATGCCTAGAGAGACCATATTTTTTGAACGACAGATAACTGAAACTGCGAGTACTCATACGGGGGGCAGGGTGACAACCTGTACTGTAAACTATCTTGAGAAGATCATTTGTCCCTTTAGTAGAGCCCCCCTTGTCTGGGTTCACTGATCCCAGTTCCAGGGCCCTAAGCATCTTCCTCAGCAGGAGAGAGAAGAAGGACATCTCAAAGAGACGTGGGGAAGGTTGGTCCTCACAACTTTCCTCCTCCCCTTCTGATGGAGCTCCTCTTCCTCCCTGGGGTTGCTCTCCTCCTGCTCCCCGGTGGGATCCTTGAACTCCGCAGGGGCCTGAAGGTGCTTCTCCTTCCTCAGCTTTTTGCGGGGAGGAGAGGACCCAGTCCCCCCCTGGGTCCCTGTGGATGCACTGCGGCCCGTCCCAGCCAGCTCCAAGCCTGGAGAGGCTTCCCCACGGCCCCGCTTTGCCACCTTAGAGCCGACGCTGCGCTCCGCTCCCACGGCAGCCGGGATGGGGGCTCGGAAAGGGAGACACCCCCCCGCACCCGCTGGACGGCCAGCCCCGGGTCCCCCCCTGGTCTCGATGCCTGCCGCCAACACTTGCCGCGTGATCAAGATGATCCACGCGGCAAACGATGGCGGCAGGGTCCTACCGTCTATCTGCAGCGGCGGGAGAGAGCCCAGAAGAGCGTCGTCATCCTCCTCCTCCTCTGCGCTGTGTCTGGGTACCTCTCCTAACAGGGTTACATTCCTCAAACTTACTAGTACCTGAAACTTCCATGATGAAATGGATTTTCATAAAACGTATGTCTACCCTTTTGAGATTCAATCATTTTTCTCTAGAGCAATGGTTCTCAACCTGTGGTCCCCAGATTGTTGTTGGACTACAGTTCCCAGGAGCCCTCTGAGGTCTCATCTTGACAGCCAGGTGGTCCTCCCAGTCATTAGTGAGGCTGTGAGTTCAATCCTACAGCCTCACTAATGACTGGGAGAACCACCTGGCTGTCAAGGTGAGACCTCAGAAGGCTCCTGGGAACTGTAGTCCAACAACATCTGGGGACCCACAGGTTGAGAACCGCTGCTCTAGAGGAATAACAGTTTAAATACCTGTGGCAATAAATATTATATAGATTGCCCTTGACAGAGATGATCTGTCAAAACAGTCTAAGCTTTCAAACAATGTGTGTATGCAGTTCTCCATATTCTATTCACAATATACCAAGAATAAAACCTAGAGCTACAAGTCCAGTTGATTTCATTAGTTAATTACATGTAGCTGAGTAATCAGCAATGCTCAGATTAAAAAACACATCTGTTTACTATATCTGGCTTACATCTGATGCTGCTGCAAAATAGAAAACAAAATTAACATGATGACATTTCTCTCTGATGTTTACCTGTCTTATGAGGGAGTTTCAAAACATAAGGTTTCATATCCACAACACAGTGATCAAATTCTGCATCCAGCTTCTCCCACATTTCTTCTTCACTGCTCATTGTGCTGAAATCAACATACAGATGTGTTTTAAAAAAATCATTAAATACAAAAGAAAAAAACCAGAACCAAACTGCAATATAATACATACAGTTTAAGAATTAGCAATTAAAGAAATAGGGGTTGGACAATTCATAGTAGCAAATATTGAAAGAATCTACGTAGAACAAAGAGCGCATATTATTATAATAAACGGCGAGGAGACAGCGGAAATAAAGATACAAAAAGGGACCAGGCAGGGATGTCCGCTGTCTCCGTTGCTGTTTATATTAGTCTTGGAGATTTTAATGCACAAAGTTAGAAATGATAAGACAATTCAGGGTATAAAAGTAAAAAGCCAGGAGTATAAAGTCATGGCATTCGCGGACGACCTAGCAATAGTATTGGAAGATCCTCTGGAGAATGTTGAAAATTTAATGAAGACTATCACGGAATTTGGGAAATATGCGGGTTTCAAAATAAACAAGGAAAAAACTTTAATAATACCAAGGAATATCACAAAAAAAGACGAAGCTGCTTTGGAAAGAGTATCAGGATGCCAAATTGAAAAAAAGGTGAGATACCTAGGAATCTGGATATCGAACAGAGGTTTAGACTTATATGACAACAATTACAAGAAAACCTGGGGGAAAATAAAAGAAGACCTGAATAAATGGAAAAAGTTGGATCTATCTCTACTTGGACGTATAGCCACAATAAAAATGTCGGTGCTCCCCAAATTAATGTTCCTATTTCAAAATCTACCGATCCTGACAAATGATAAACCATTTAAAGGTTGGAAGAGAGACTTGAGCGACTTCATCTGGAATGGACATAAGCCAAGAATAAAGTGGCAGACGTTGGTGGAAAGAACTGAAAGAGGAGGAACATCCCTACCAGACCTTAATCTGTATTATAGAGCGTGTAGTCTGTTGTGGATATCTGAATGGATCAAGCTAAAAGATAAGAAACTCTTAACGACAGAAGGAGATGGATTGAGAATGGGATGGCACGCCTATCTTGGATACAATAAGGAAGAAACCCATAAGGGCTTCAATGATAACATTGTGAGGAAGGCGCTTTTACGAAACTGGAAAAAGATCCAACTGGTATACTACAACAAATTGCCAAGATGGTTGTCTCCAGCTGAAGCCTTCTACGGTAAATGGGGCCAGGTGGGGAAAACAAATAAATGGATTACATATGCTGACTTAGTGAAGAAAAATAGAGATGGAAGGGTAACATTTAGAACAAAGGAAGAACTGAAGGAGGAAGGATGGGAAATAAACTGGCTGACATACCAGCAATTAAATAACAGGTTCAAGAGGGATAAAGAAAGTATAGGTATTTTTGGAAGAACAGACGGAAGTGGATAAGATATTATGGGGAGAAGAAAAGAAGAAAATAACCAAATTGTATAATCTGCTTTTATCCAGGCAACTTGAGAAGGAGGCGGTGAGGGAAACAATGGTTAAGTGGGCGAAAGACATTGGAGAAATAATAAATATGGAAGAGTGGGAGACTGCCTGGAAACAAACAAAGAAGTTCTCATTATGCCAAGCATTGAAAGAAAACTATTTAAAAATAAGCAATCGTTGGTATTTGACTCCGGCAAAATTAAATAGAATATTTGGAAAGGAACAAAGAGTGTGTTGGAAGTGTGAGAAAGCAGTAGGCACACTGATACATATGTGGTGGCAATGTCCGTGTATGAAGAAGTATTGGACGAAAGTACATTTAATAATACAAAAAATATTTAACACGCAATTTGAATTTAGCCCCAAACTATATTTATTGAACATCACATCGATGGTAGAAAAAGAAGTGGTCATGAAATACTGGAGAATGCTACTATATTTATGTACAGCAGCGCGCCTGAATGCTGCAAAAAAATGGAAGAGTAAAGAAGCCCTGTCAATCGATGACTGGTTGGATAAAGCTCTGGAGATGAGAGACAATGACAAACTAACATGTATTTTGAACAAAAAATCAACTGAAAAATTAGGAATCGAATGGTCCCCTCTAACCAATTATTGTAGGACAAGGTGGAAAGTTGGTAGAGGTGAGGAGATCTAGGAAAGAAGAAGGTATAAAGAAGAGAGATAAAGCATTAGTGGCGATAAGGAAGAATAGAGAAAGAAACGGGTAACAAACTCTTAGCTGTTTAATTTGTAGTGTGTAGTGTGAGTAAGATAGCTAAAGGGAGGTACGGTAAACGAATCAAGGAGGGAAAACTGTCTTTGAGTTATTCCGCACGAAGGAAGTCAAATTAATTTTAACATACAGAGGATTAAATAAAAAGCACGGGCAAGTGTATATTATTTGTTTACTCTTTCTTTATTTGGAATACAAAATATAAAACATGATAATAGATAATAGAGTATAATATGACAATGAGAAATTGTACTGCATATATGTTGTAAATCTTCGAAATCTTAATAAATATATTTATTTAAAAAAAAAGAAAAAGAATTAGCAATTAACACAGCACAACTCTCTAGACAAGTATTGCTTCATATGAATAGCTTTTAACAAGGAAAAGAACGTACCAGACACACATTATAAAAGGAGATACAGTGGGCCCTTCGTGGATGGCAAAAAACACAGATGGTCACAGCCATATTATTAAATGACAGCAGCATGACTGCAGATGCGTACTTACCGTATTTTAGGTATGGGACATGATGATCCGCAGGTGGTTGATATTGCGGATTGGGAGGGCACATTGTATTCAAAAGCTTCAACCACCTAATAATTTATCAGTAATGCCTGAAATTAAGAGTTTTCATTCTGGCAGCTAGAAACTAAACTTCATTTAAAAGACTTTGTTTTCTCTGTATCAGTTTGGGGAAACACAAAGCCTTCACAATGATTTAAGAAAACCTCTGCTAATTATTAGCAGCCTGCAAAAGTGATCTGTCCTTTCTTCACTAACCTGCTAGATGGCTGCTACCATGATCACTTCCTTCAGGTCAGCACATTACCTACATTTTAGCCAATATATATGTAGTGTAAAACTCCATCTCCACTGCTAACCTCCATCCCAGTTTTCTGCAGAGAGTAGAGGACAGAACAGGGCAAAATAATGGGGAGGACTGGGGACACAGGATCCCATGCCCCCTGACTCCACTAATTCATCTCCAAACAGTCACCAAAACTACACCAGCCCTGGAGCTGACATAGGTAATTCTTCAATATTTACTGCCCTCTAACAAAATATGCATGATACAACTGCGCAAGAAACTAGACTAATGTTTCTTTGATAAATTATACACCTTATTATTCTTGGCGCTACTGGTTTAACATAGTTAAATAGACTGCTATTGTTGAAGTTCTCAAAGAAGTAGCTGTGTTAGGAGATTTTCAGACAACACTGTTATAGTGTTACTATTCCACTTTATTTGCTATGGCTGCCTCCTCTTGAATCCTGGGATTTGCAGTTTAGGGAGTGGCATTTACAACTCTCAGCCAGAGAGATCTTAGGCCTCCCTAAACTACAAACCCCAGAATTCCACAGGAGGAAGCCAGAGCAGTTAAAGTGGAATAGTAACACTATAACAGTGTAGTCTGAAAATCTCCAAAGTCTCTTGCAGCATAAAAGGGAAGAAGGGGAGAAAAGTGGGGGGAAAGAAATGTAGAAGCACCTTCCAAACTAACTGGTTTTATTTTCGTATGCACTTTCATGGATATAAACCAACTTCTTCGGATGCTGCCACATTTATTTATTTATTTTCTATTTTTGAAATTACCAAAATTCAACATGAACAAGGACCCTGAAAATGCTCATGAAAAAGCTGAACTGATAGCACAATCCAATGCATGCCTACTTCGAAACCTTGCTGAACTCAATTGGGCATACTTCATCTTTTGCAATCTGTGTAAGTATTTCTCACTGAAATTTCACAAGATTATCACCACATGAAACTAGGATTATTCACATATCTTTGTAAATTCAGGCTTGTTGTTTTAAAAAAAAGAGTACCCAGAGCTTCAATTTCTTTGAGAAAAATCAATTTCCTGGATAGTATAAAACTTTCCATCCATTTAAAAGCTTGTATCTCATTCCTATATTTGATATATATATATATATATAGCAAGTACAGATGATTTGGTTGTGCTGTAGTTCTATATGGGTATTGTGAGGCCCTGGGACCACAGGCAATCAACCAGAATTCACCTTTTAATTAGACTTCCGGGGGAAGGAGGTCCTGCACTGTTTTACATTTTTAAAAAATGAGTAGATTTATAGCCACTTCTGGTTTGGATTTTTCCCTTGATTTTTTTAGTGTTTGGCAGTTCATGCCCATCCCAAACAGAAAACTGTCTATCAGACCCATCAAAATCCCTCATAACTGATGTGGATATGTTTGAGTTCTTGTTGCTGTTTGCCATCAAGTCAACTTCAACTTATGGTGAGCCTATTAGTGAGTTCCACAAGAGCCCTGGTCATCACTTTTTTGCTATGTATAAATACCCTGAAGGCACCAGATCCTATTTGGATAGAGGACCACCAAGGAATACCAGGTGTTGAAGCCTATATTGGGGCAATCGTAAATCACCTGTGAGTATTCCTAGCCCAAGAAAACCTTGACATTCATAGGACTGCCGTAAGTTCACAGCCAACTTAAAGGCACACATGGCTACTATCTATTACAAACAGGCAGTAAACTGTTACCCAAAGGAAAATCTCAGAGTAACTGTTCTAATGAGTTTCATTAAACTCACAAACCATAACATGTGGGAAGCCCCAATACTTAATATCTATACTTTTGTTACGCTTAAGAATTTCCAACTTTTTAACAACTACGACAAGCAGCAATTCATCAACCACAGCATTCCCATCAGCACACCTGTATAATGGAAAATAATTTACTCTGCTACTAAGCAAAGTTCCAAGTTGGTATGGTATGCGACATACACAAATCAATGTTAACGGCCCTACAGGTTAGACTTCCATTCATTCAGACCTAATTCAGAAACCTGCACTTCCTGTGTTGCAAGATAAGCTTTAAAATCACAGAATGATTTCCTTGCTGTCTGTATTAGCCAATAAATAATGCTTTTCTGAAACAAGATTCCAATTGCATCATTTTTCAATTTCACTTGCATCAATGGTAGGGAATCAAACCAGGCAGGTACTCAATTTACGGTTTAGCTCTTTCCTTCAATGTGTGTAGGAACTGATCAAACTTCAGATCATTTCACCTGCAGCCCTATGCAGGCTTACCTTGGAGTAAGCCCTATTTAAGGACGAAGGAGTAAGGACATGGAGTAAAAACATGGGCAGCCTTGTTTGAGCATAGAAGGGGGAAAGCCAAGATCACCCCTCCTGGAGTCCTGTACACACATCCCTGCACAAAAAAACAAAAACAAAACCACTCTGTTGGATGGTGCTTACTCCCAAGTAGATGCGTGTGACGCTGCGATGTTTTCAACACAATTCTTTTAGCATAGGTTTCAATAAGTAAAATGGGACTACAGTTGTCCCTTCATATTCGCTGGGGTTTGGTTCCAAGACCCCCTCCCCATGGATACCCAAATCTGTGAATACTCAATTCCCATTATATGCAATGGCATAGCAAAATGGTGTCCCTTACATAAGATGGCAAAATCAAGGTTTGCTTTTTTGGATTATTATTTTTTTAAAGAATATTTTCAAGCTGCGAATACTTAAATCTGTGGATACCAAATCCATGGATACAGAGGGACAACTCGGTTGTCCCTTCATATTCGCTGGGGTTTGGTTCCAGGACCCCCGTGGATACCAAAACCAGTGAATACTCAAGTCCCATTATATGCAATGGCATAGCAAAATAGTGTCCCTTACATAAGACAAAGTCAAGGTTTGCTTTTTAAAGAATATTTTCAAGCTGCGAATACTTAAATCTGTAGATACCAAATCCACAGATCCATATTCGCTGGGGTTTGGTTCCAGGACCCCCGTGGATACCCAAATCCGTGAATACTCAAGTCCCATTATATGCAATGGCATGACAATATAAGGTGTCCCTTATATAAGATGGCAAAATCAAGGTTTGCTTTTCGGATTATTTTTTTAAGCATATTTCCAAGCCGTGAATACTTAAATCCGTGGATACGGAGGGACAACTGTAATACCCACCCGTTAGAGTTCTTAGGATGGGACATTTAGGATGCACGTTTTACTCAGGAGTAAGCCCGTGCCAAGTAAGTGTGTACGCACACCCTCTTGCAACCTCCGCCTTTTTAAACACGTCGTTTTGAGTCTATTTACCTCGCGCGGTCCACGACGCCGAGGCTTTGGGTGCAGCTCCCCACAGAAAGGGAAGGGAGCAAACCCCAACCCCAGCGCCCCAAACAAGGGCGAGCCTGTCAGGAGGAGATGCTGCTGCTACTACTACAGGAAGGGCGTGTGGTGGTGGGAGGCAGGGAGGGAAGCCCGGTGCCTTCGGGAGCCCCGAGCCCTACGAGCCGCCCGCTTGGGGCTACGAGAAACGACCTCCCCCCCACCCAAGGAGCCTGCCTGAGGGAAGGGGCGCCTCAGGAAGGAAGGGAAGAGGAGCGGACTGAACGCCAACGGTTCAAACCCACCCCGCCCTTTGGCGCCCGACGCAGAGAAGGCGGACCGGCCGGGCTCCAAACTACTTCCGCTTCCGGCCGGGCCTGCTGCTAGCTAGGCCGCCGCGAAGGGTTGCTAGGCGACGCGGCCGGGAAGCGAACTTAGCGGGCTGGCGGGCGGGAGTAGGCCTCGCCGAGGTGGCTTGTAGCGCCGCTCTGCGCTGTTTCATAGCGCTATTATTCCACTTTGACTGCTCTGGCTGCCTTTGTTAGGCACTAGAAGCCGGACGTCATTGCCTCAGTTGAGGGTGTCCTTGGCAAACGTGTGTTGCAGCCCGTGGTGGGATAGTGACTTGTCTCAAGTGGCAGTTTCCTCAGCCAAGTAGATGAGCTTTGGTCTGTCCCACTTTTAGGATGTTCCTCCCCTCTCCATGGGGAAAAGAACTGTGTGTCTTACCAGTGAGATAGTCCTTTTCTGTGAAGGGAGGGTGAACATCCTCCCAGCCTAAACGAAGGGCTGGCCCTTGAGTGAAGATTTGTATAATAATAATAATAATAATAATAATTGTACAAGTTGTCCCTCCATATATGCTGGGGTTTGGTTCCAGGACCCCCGTGGATACCCAAATCCGTGAATACTCTAGTCCCATTATATACAATGGCATAGCAAAATGGTGGCCCTTATATAAGATGGCAAAATCAAGGTTTACTTTTTTTACTATTTTTTAAAGAATATTTTCAAACCGTGAATACTTAAATCTGTGGATACCAAATCTGTGGATATAGAGGGACAATTGTAGTTGTTAGTAAGGGTAGAGATTGGATAACTACCCTACTATCTGTCACTTATCTGTTCCGTGTTATCTCCTGCTTCTTTCCTTTTGTTGTTGTGGCAGTAGTACCCTTGCCCAGTTTTCATCTGTTCCTAAATAAAAGGAAATAGAAACACAGTTAAGGGAGAGGAAAGCATCAAATGTTAAATTGAAGGCTTTCACGGCCGGCATCCATATATTTTCCTTGGTTTTTTTCCGGGCTGTGAGGCCATGTTCTGGAATAGTTTACTTCTGATGTTTCGCCTGCATCTGTGGCTGGCATCTTCAGAGAATGGTTGGGTATAAATAGTATTTAATGCTTTTAAATTCTCTAATACAATTGGCACAAATGTAAACTTTCCCCCCTGAGGCTAATCACAGCGCACAGTGTGTGATTCCTGTGCTCAGAGCTCTGGAGGGAGGGAGGGATCCTAAGTAAAATGAGAACAATTCCAGACCCAAAAGGTATATACCAATGTCAAGATTAGGAAAGCTATAATTATAGATATGTATGCATGTAATAATTTTTGAGAATATATAAACTCCACACACACTCCTACCCAACCATTCTCTGAAGATTCCAGCCACAGATGAAGGTGAAATGTCAGGAATAAACTCTTCCAGAACACAGCCTCACAGCCCGGAAAAAACCCAAGGAAAATCTAAAGCATCAAATATTTTTCAGTGAAGAGATACGTTCTTCAGCATCAGAGTCTCCATTGACGCCCCCTTGTCGTGGGAGAGAGGCTTGCGTACCCTAATGATATTTTGAGCTATGCTGGCGGTGGCATAATAGCCACCGGTAGGGTCTCCCATGCCAGACAGGTCAAAACCGAAGGGTCTGACAAAGAGCGTCAAAGGGCAGGATGGGCTCTCTAGCCTTCTGGCAACCATCCTAGGAGAAGGAAAACTCTAATCCCAAACCCGGGCAGATGGTGCTCGTCCAACCCTGTAAGGTCAACCATCTAAGAGAAGGAAACTCTAATCAAACCTACGGCCCGAGGACCTCGCTGCCACGTCCATGCTTGCAAGGCCACGGCAGATGAATCTCTGGTTTAAAGGGTGAGGCCAGTTCTGTGCACGCTGCGCTCCACCAGAAAAATCCATTGCACAGGCTCGAAGGACAAATCCAGTTCCAAAAAAGCCCTGTAGCGACTGGCGAGGGACGAAACCGGCAGGTGTAAAGATGCACTGGAAGCCGCAGCCCCAACCCTGCATGCAGGCGGTTCAGGACATTGGTCGCTCGAGGCTGACCCGGGAGATGACATTGAGCTGTCACATGACAGGCCTTCTGAGGAATCCTGGGAGTTGCAGTTTAGGGAGGGACATTTAAAACTCCGAGCCAGAGAGCTCTTAGGCCTCACTAAACTACAAACCCTAGAATTCCACAGGAGGAAGCCACAGCAGTTAAAGTGGAGTAATAAGACTATAACAGACTGTAGTGTGATATAAGGAAAGCGTCTGACGACGTTGCTCAGGCCAAATCCATACTGCACAAATAATCTGGTTTGAAACTGGATTACAGTTGCCCCTCCACATTCGCGGCTTTCAGACTCGCGGTTTTGATTATTTGTGGTTTAGCCCAGAGCCCCTTAGGGAAGGCTGGCGAGAGGCGGGGCAACCTCCTGCCTGCGCCTTCTCCAGCCTTCCAAAGGCAGCTCCGGGGCTTCAAAGCCCCGGAGTCCGCTCAGGAAGGCCAGGGGCGGGGCTGGCAGCCTCCCTCCCTTCCTCTGCCTTCCCCGGCCTTCCTGAGGAGACTCCGAGGCTTCTAAGACCCGGAGTCCCCTCAGGAAGGCCGGGGAGAGGCCGGGCGGTTTCCCGCCCACCCAGCCGCTGCCTTCCCCAGCCTTCCTAAGCAGGCTCTGGGGCTCCAAAGCCCCGGCATCCGCTTAGGAAGGCCGGGGAGAGGCAGCGCAGCCTTCTCCCCGCCCGCCTGCCTACTCACCCGCCCGCCCGCTGCCTTCCCCGGCCTTTCTAAGCGGGCTCCGGGGCTGCAAAGCCCTGGCATCCGTTCAGGAAGGCTGGGGAGAGGCAGCACAGCCTCCTTCCCGCCCGCCCGCCCGCTGCCTTCCCCGGCTTTTCTAAGCGGGCTCTGGGGCTCCAAAGTCCCAGTGTCCGCTCAGGAAGGCCGGGGAGAGGCAGCACAGCCTTCTCCCCACCTGCCCGCATGTTGCCTTCCCGGGCCTTCCTAAGCAGGCTCCAGGTATTCTAAGGCCCGGAGTCCCCTCAGGAAGGCTTGCGGAGAGGCCGGCTAGGCTGGCCAGACACCTTCCTGCCGCCTCCCTCCCTCTGGGGGCAGTCGCGGGAGCAGCATTTGTTATTCACCATTTTTCCACATTTGCGGGGGTCTCAAGAGCCTAACCCCCATGAATGTGGAGAGACAACTGTATTTGTCATGGCTCCTTGCCAATGGAATTCTGGGCTTTGTAGTTTTACATGGTCTTAAGCCTTCTCTGACAAAGAGTGCTGGTGCCTCACCAAACTACAAAGGCCAGGATGCCATAGGAAGGAGCCATGGCAAATAATCCAGTTTCAAACTGGATTACTTGTGTAGTGTGGATTTGGCCCCAGTGAGATAGGACCCAGGGGCATCAGAGTGGTTGTATGGCCATTTGCATGTCAGAGTGTGAAACTGCCTCCTTGGAGGCATTTCCTCCTTTCTCCAAATAGGCAGGATTTTGGAGTCTGCCACCTGCAGGGGCTGCTGGAAAAAGAGGGAAAGAAATTGTCCAGAGGGGACGGCCAGTGGTTCCCATGGCCCCCACATGGTGGGGGTGGCTGACAGGGATCTAGCCTGGGGGGGCTGGGATTAAGAGCAGGGTCAGTGTGATATTATGACACCTTCGTTTACGTCCTGGTGACCTCCACCTGGCCTTACTTTTGGTCCACCCTGGTCTACTTAGACCTCATGAAGTGTTTCAGTTTTACCAGATTATGAAATATAATAGGGAGGGGGTGTAAGGTGCGGTAAGAAATGAGACAAAGTCTTTCTATTAACCATTTATGTTTAAATACTATATTACCTTACATTATTCTATTTTATCATATTATGCCATTGATTTTATTGTGTGCTGCTTGTTCTTGGTAGCCTGCTGTTTGGAAATTGTTTTAGAGAAACCAGGATGCCTGAGTTACTCCAAAATAAATCCATTGGTGTCAGTGCTAATGGGAAATTATGCGTTTTTTAATAGTCAAGAAAAGTTGACTGAAGTTATAATTTAAGAAAGTGGTTTAAAAATCTGCTTGTTCATAGGTATGAAGTGCAAAATGTGTGGAGGGAAATTTCCTTTTTGTGAGGGCTCTAAGTGATGAGCTCCTGTCAGTGCCATATACTAACCATGATACAGTGATGATTTGTACAGTTTATGTGGAGCGATATAAAAATACATAATTCTTCCTCCACTGAATAATGCACTGACCTCTCAAAGCAACAGAGTAGCAATAGGGTGTAAGCCTGACAAGACCCTTCCTCCTTTTGCCTCAGGATTAATTCACATATAGTAGATGAAGGAGAAAAAGAGAAAAGCTAGGCACATTTCCTAAGAGGACAGATTATTTTGCTTTCCAATATCCAGAGGGGTGCAACTCTTTTTAAAAAAGAGAAACTGTTGTACAGAAATGTGATTTTTATTGCTATCTAACTTCTGTCTGAGAATGAAAAGTCCAGAAGTCTCTGTGCACACTACAAGCCAGCCTCAACAGTGAGCAATTCTGCTAAAGAGCTTAGTTGTAGTATACTGACCCTCCAGAGGAATGTATTATCAAAATACAATTGTTGAATATGTACAAATCCCAAATGTGATATAACCTGCAATTTGAATTGTAAAAAATGTATTCATTTAAACAGAATGTAGCTTGCTGCTTTTAAAAATCTAATTTTCCCATGCTCTCTTATCTTTGTGAGCACCTCAGCAGGTTGCCACAAGAAACATGAGCACAGCTTGAGGCATTCTTTCAGTTGTCTATAAAGAAAAAGGCAGGCTTCATTCATCATAATAAGCTCTTGGAAACACTTCTAGACTCAGTACAATATTTCAGGGTTTTTGTGCAAACCTTTCATGTCTGAAATGTGAGTCACAAAATTCATTTCACAACTTCAAAGGCTTTAGGATAATAATTTTTATTTTCTTGCCAAAGGATAATAATTGCAAAAATATCAACATTTTAGTCCCATGAAATAGTCACTTAAGTGGTTTAATGCATTGCTCTTAGAAATTGGTAACTAGAATAATGATCCACAGTTGGTAGGCTAAGTAGAATTCAAGAAACTAAGATTTTGTTTAGAAAATCAATGTTATCATCATGACAAGAGGTGAATCCTTCTGTGATAGAACAGCCAAATAGTATTTCACGGTATTGCCTACCATTTCACATACACATAAGTGTGACAAACATTTGTGCTGCAGCAATTGTTACCAAAGATTTCAAGCAGAAGGCAATGTGTTTATTATGAGTAAGCAGTCTCCATACTGTGGTATCATTTGTCATTTAAATAAGACCTGTAGGTTATTGTCCTTCACGCATATACATCTGCTTAAGTGATATTTAAGTCAATTACATTTAAATATTCTACTTGAAAAAGGAGGAATAGAACAATGCTTGTGAAAGGGAATATCCCCCAAAACAAATCTTATGAAGGTTATACCGCTATACTGAGATAACAAACACATGAAAACCAGGAAGAGGAGTACTTATCAGGGACAATCCACAGAGATTATAAAATAAAGTGCAGAATAAGAAGAACATGAAAACATTTTTCAGAATAGCAAGATGCTATCTGAAACACTAAAAAACAAATGGTTTGCTTATTTTGCACACCATTTGTTATTTTTTTCCTCTTTCTCAAATCCCACTGGTCTTTAGAGAAACACTATAAGCCTCTTGAGTGCAGACATAATAGTAATCAAGCAGCTAATTGATAACAGTGTCATAAAAACTATGCAAATAGCTGCCTCAGAAACACTTTGCACACTTCCCACTAATAACATATCATTTGTTGTCTTGTGATATTATTATAGACATATGCACAGTGTTTCCAGCAAAAGAATCACAAATTCTGTGCTAAAAGAAGATGGTAACAAAACCCTCAGCTGTATTCAAAGAGATTTGTTATACCGTGACAGGTCAATATACTTCCATGATAGGGTAGTGAGTACAGCTTACAGGTAATTATTTTGTTGACAAGAAATAAAGATGAGCTGTCCAGAACATAGACTCTTCAGCACAGGACAGGAACTTCACCCAACACCTTTTGCTTTGGTTTGAATTTCCAGACATGTTTCAAGCACATCTCACATTTTTCTGACTGACTTTGTGTACTGTATAACTGTTAAATGAAAATGTAGACGTTCATCAACTATTTATTGTGGGCAACTGAATATTGTTTATAGCACGACCTGGTCAAAGGTATTTGGAATAATTCCATGATGCTAGTATACAAGCCTTTTGCTTGAAAAGCCCCCTCATCAGTAATATTTTCTCTTCGTGTACCAGTTTGTTTTAACTTGCAACAGGCATCTTATTTTCCCTGAAAGATATTGTCAACATAGATTTTCCTTGGGTTTTTTTCCAGGCTGTGAGGCTGTGTTCTGGAAGAGTTTATTTATGCCTGCATCTGTGGCTGGCATCTTCAGAGAATGGTTGGGTAGCAGTGTGTGTGTGTGGGGGGGGAGTTTATATGCTGTGAACCACTGTTGGGGAGTATATGTAAATTTGTGTAATTGAATGGGTAGTTTCTGGGTATAGAAATGCAAGGTTGATTAGTGTCTGTTTGGCTAATGGTTGGTTGATGGCCCATTATCTGCTGGAAATCCCCCTGTCCCTGGGTGGAATTCATTTGTAAATGTTGAGTTTTGATTCTATTGTTTTTCAAAACTGGGAGCCAGATTTTGTTTACTTTTAAGGTTTCTTCCTCTCTTGTTGAAGTTGTCCAGGTGCTTGTGGATTTCAGTAGCTTCTCTGGGCATTCTGACATGATAGTTGTTGGCCTGGTCCAGAATGTCTGTGTTTTTAAATAACATTTTGTGTCCAAGTTGGTTTATAACATTTTCTGCTACTGCTGATTTTTCTGGCTGGCCCAGTCTGCAGTGTCTCCCATGTTCCTTGATTTGTGTTTGCACGCTGCGTTTAGTGGTCCCTATGTAAACTTGTCCACAGCTCACATTCTCTGAAGATGCCAGCCACAGATGCAGGCAAAATGTCAGAAAAAAAACTATTCCAGAACACGGCCTCACAGCCCAGAAAAAAACCAAGGAAAATCTATGGATGCCGGCCTTGATAACGGCCCAATCAACATGGCTTGGAAATGTAAAACAACAAACCCAGAACTTAATTGCGAGTTTTTAATGTTCAAGTATTCTTTTCTTTTGCCTCATATAAAAGTGCTATAGAAACTGCAAATATACATTAAGAGTGATCTGCATTGGGAAAAATGACGCACATTTGTCAGGTTGGGAACTTATGTAGCCTGATTTGTTGCTAATCTAATATCTTGTTGGCTCTGGCTCATCATATGAATTGTGAGAGTACTTTGCATATTAAAAAGCATTATAAGTTATATCCCATGGTGGCTTTACACTATTATGAATCATTTCAACTCGTGAAGGGCAAAGCATCTGATCTTCAACATTTCTCCCTTCCGATATAAAACACCCCTCCTTGCTGTATCTTGTACTGTTCCAGTGACTCCCACACTCTTCAGGAACAATGGAGTTGCAATGCTGGATACATGGGTCTGCAGTGGCTAGGGCAGATGAGCAAAAATCAGTTGCCCTGTCTTGGGGAAGTAAAAATACTTTCCACTCACATAGAGCCCCACTTGGATACAATCCTGTTTATGTAATGAAATAGGCCACCAAGAAACAAATCTACTTATATTTATTTTTTTATACCCCACTCTTCAGCCACAAGGCTATCAGAGCAGCTTACAAATTGTTTTAAGCAGTAGCAAATTTACACATCTGCACTGCATTAAGCAGTTTCCAATGTGTGTTAGCTAATGTACACATGAAGGTACATTGATCACGTAGAAAGTTAATTCTGTGGGTCATTGGGCAATGTTGTGGTTATATCAGAAGTGAAGTATGCATCAGCAAGAATGAATGAAAAGTAATGATGATCTGATCATATTGCAAAACCAATGTGACATTACTGACTAATGTATCTATAGTACATGTTTCTTTGACAGTACAATACCCTCTACACGCTTGTATACTGTAAGGAAGTTGAGTGCACATACAGTTACCCCTCCACATTTGCAGGTTAAGCATTCATGGATTTGATTATGCAGAAATTACTGTATTTGCCACTACCTCCACTGCTACCCTATATGCAGCCAAAAAATATACTCTCTCTAAGCAGTTCTGGGTCCTCCAGTGCACTTCTGTGGTCAGCTTGCAGCAGAAGTTGACCATAGAATCATGCTGGAGGACCTAGAAATGCCGAGAGCAGTATTCTCTCAAGTAAAAATAATAAATAAAAAGACCTATATTTGTGGATTTTCCATTTTCACGGGGATCATGCGCCCCTAACCCTTGCAGAAGTTGAGGGCCAACTATATCTTAAAATGTACCATGAAGGGAAATTAGCAAAAATTTATGTAGCTTAAATGTAAAGTCAACATAGTTACTTCTAAAAGCCTGTTTAGAATATGCTGCTGGTGATATCCTTGCACTGCATGTTGGTGTAACCTAAGAGAGACTTTGGTGACTCCATGTATATACACTTCTTCTTTTACCAATGCATGGAGATAGCCTCTTCACTTAATGGTCTCCGCATGGTGGTAGGTCTGCTACGTCTGTTTTCAAAAATGATGTAATCCGCTGTTCTGTTTAAAACAAATTACACATTCAGGTAAGTTACTTATTTCTCAAAATAAATTAATGGTCCTGTCCATACCTCATAGTGGTACATAGAGAATATTTGCATCATTTGTCAGTAAAAGTGAATCATAGGGTTCACTGATCATCAATCCAGGCCATGCAAACTATGAAGCAACTTGACCAAGGTAGGTATAAGGTTGTTTTAGAATAAGCTTTTATATGAACATATTAAAAGTATTTTGTGGAAATAGGCTTTTGCTATCTGATTCTTCGCTATATGAAATCTTAGCCTTTCCTATCCATTTTGAGGGACTTTGCTTGCACAATATCAGCACTGATGTTTTTAAAGAGTTTATCCTGTATATATGAACTTAATCTAGAAACAAGACATACATTTGCCATGTAGCTTCCATGCTTCTCATGATAGTTTCAGCACAAATGATACTCCATGGACATTCCCAGACAGTTGAGAAGAGATACAGATGGAGGACTTTGTCTCACTTATGATATTCCAAAATTATGACATAGGTCAAAGGCCATAATCCCTATGTCTCATGAGACAACAGAGCATCAGTCCCTTTCACCATCTACCATCCTGGAAACCTGCCTAGACATCCTCATATTCTATTATTCCCTCTAGGAAAGCAGCTTCCAAAACAAATTTTATTAGTAAATTGTTAGACACTTTAACTCAATCTTAATCAGAAAGAAGCTATTATATAAGAATATCTTGGTCATACCTTTGAAACAGCCAGGGACTGTGAAATTGCCATCATCACATTGAGCTGATACGTTATAACTACAGTGTTGTTCTTTATTTTTACAGAAAAATGAGATGACCTCAGCATGTTGTATTCCACTCTTGAGGTCGTCTTGCACCTTTACTTTCTGATTGTTGTATAACACTGTAGCTCTTTTGACAGGAATTGCACACGGTGCTGTGGGGAGGGGAATGTAAGCAACATGGTTGGACAAGCTTCTCTTGAAAAGTCAAACATCAAAGAATACAGAATAGTTACAGCAAATGCTAATATTATTATGAAATCCAGTCATTTTATTAATAAAGCAAGTAAAATTGCTCTATGGAGCCTGTTATATAAAGAAATTTTCCACAGGAGTGTTATAACTAAAATGATTTCTTGTGTGTCATCTGAATTGTCCGTAGTGTTCTGCCCCTCTGTCAGGTCTTCTCTATCCTTAAGCAGGAAACCACATGCAAAAAATGACTGCACCTAGCTGATGGCTATGAGTTTATTCATATTATTATAATTATTATCTGAACTGTCAAAGGTGTTCATCTCTGCAGTAATACTAGTTATAGCACTATCATCACAATATTCCATTACAGTGTTTTACGTGTAACTCTCTGTCTCTCTCTCTCTGGCTTCTCTTCACAAAAAAAAAAAAAAAAAGATTCAAGAAGGACACATCCTGCGCTTTCTGCAAGCGTGCTGATGACTAAAAAGGCCAATCTGAGATAGACAAGTCCGGCTGCAGAAAGCACAGCAGAAGGTTTCCTTGGGTAATGTTTCCCGGTTGTTATTCTTTCTGCGTTGTCATTTCTCTTCAAGACTTGTTCGGCGTGAGTTCTCAAATAAGGCTGCAGCATTGTGGATAGTGTGTCGTCATGCCTCCCGATGTGAGGCCAGGGTGGACCATAGTTGGTGATCAATTTAGCCGAGCCTGAGGTGTTGTTTTAGGGAGTCCTTGTATATCTTTTTTGGAGCGCCCCTCTTACGCTGACCCGTGGCAAGTTCACCGTAGAATACTATTTTGGGGAGGCGATGGTCCTCCATCCTAGAAACATGCCCTGCCCAGTGCAGCTGTGTTCTCAATATCATGGCCTCAATGCTGGTGATCCCTGCTTGCTCAAGGACAGCAACATTCGTCACATAGTCAGTCCAGTGTATATTTAGGATTGTGCGTAAACAGCACTGATGGAAGCGTTCGAGGAGTTGAAGGTGGTGGCGATAGGTGACCCATGTTTCAGACCCAGAAAGGAGAATAGACAGTACAATGGCTCTATATACACTGATTTTCGTGTTTCGCCTCAGGTGTTTATTACTCCAGACTCTTTTGTAATGTCTTCCAAATGCGCTATGTGTCTTTGCTAATCTGTGATCGATCTCTTTGTCAATCTTGGCATCTGAGGAGATGATGCTTCCCAGGTAGGTGAACTGCTGACCGGACTTAAGCACAGAGTTGCCGACGGCAATGTGGGGATGGTGGTGTTCGTCCTGTGGTGCAGGCTGGTAAAGAACTTCCGTTTTCTTCAGGTTGACTTCCAGCCCAAACAGCTCTGCAGCTGTTGCGAAGCAGGATGTTACGTGCTGCAGAGCTGCTTCTGTGTGGGCAACAAGGGCAGCATCATCAGCAAAGAGCAGCTCACGAACTAGATAGTTTAGAGTCTTAGTGCGAGCCCTCAGGCGGCTTAAGTTAAACAAGCTGCCATCAGTACGGTAACGTATATAGATGCCGCCGTCTTCTTCGAGCTCTGCCATAGCCCTTTGGAGCATCATGCTGAAGAAGATTGTAAATAAAGTTGGCGCAAGAACACAACCTTGCTTCACTACATTAGTTATTATGTAGGGCTCTGAAAGGGCTCTGAAAGAGTATCACCATATCTGACTTGACTGCGCTGGCCCTCGTGTAGCAAGATAATCATTTTAAGGAATTTGTGGGGATATCCTAGTCTTTCCAGGATGTGCCACAGACCTTTTCTACTCACAGTGTCGAAGGCTTTGGTGAGGTTAACAAATGTTACATAGAGACCCTTGTTCTGCTCTCTACATTTTTCTTGCAGTTGTCTAAGGGCAAATACCATATCTGTAGAGTACTCCTATTGGCTCTGAAGCCACATTGGCTTTCAGGAAGAAGTTCTTCTGCAATGGCAGGAACTAATCTGTTCAGGAGTATCCTTGCAAGGATTTTTCCAGCAATAGAGAGCAGTGTTATGCCTCGATAGTTTGAGCAATCAGATTTTGCTCCTTTTTTCTTCCAGGCAAACCTGCAAACAAAACTTGAAGATCATCCTATAGATCCTTCTCCTACAGTGCTTTGGCAACATACCAAAAACAGTATCCTCCAGTCTGTGGAAGAATCCCTCAGGTTCTCCCACAAGAAAAATCAAGACTGGTTTGATGAAAACAACCAAGAGATCCAGGAGATGTTGGCAAAGAAGAGAACCAGGCATACCTCGCCCAACCAACTTGCCATGTAAGAAAAGCAGCTTTCCATCTCACATGTAGTAAACTTCAACAAAAACTCTGCAACATGCAGAACAAGTGGTGGATCAATATAGCAGAAAAGATACAACACTGTGCAGATACGGGGGATTCTAGAGGATTTTATGAAGCTCTTAAGGCAGTGTTTGGACCTACTTATCAGGTCCAAAGCTCCTTATACAGTACAGATGGTCAAACATTAATTACTGATAAAGCCTCCATCCTGAATCGATGGGCCGAACACTTTCAAAGTCTCTTTAGTGCCAACCGAGTAGTCCAAAGCTCAGCTATCCAACATATGATACAAAAACCGATGAAAAATGAATTGGACATAGCTCCCACTTTGGAAGAGACCCTTAAGGCCATACAGCAGTTGAAAAACGGCAAGGCAGCTGGGATTGATGGAATCCCACCTGAAGTTTGGAAACACCTAGTTGATGTACTCCATGATAAATTCCACGAACTCCTTGTGAATTGCTGGGAAAAGGGGGAACTGCCATCAGATCTCCGAGATGCAGTCATCATCACCCTGTACACGTAACTTATTTATTTTAAAAGACTCCAGTCAAAATAATGCTGCTAAACCCCATTGTAAGTAGTGGGACTTCAACTTTGCTGGAATTGGCTTTGTCAATCTTGATCCATATCTAGATCCATGAAGAAGGAGAATGTCTTGTGGGTGTATGGGCATTGAGTGGGGAGGGAAATCACCTGTTGAATCTACTGATGGAGTTTTTCTGTCAGCGGATGTACCTGACTGGATCTTGGTCATTCTGTGTGTGTAACATGAAATCATTCTAGTTAATGTAAGTATTTATGATAACAGAGAGCTACTATTACCTGGGGCTCATCTATACGAGCCCCTCAAAACTGTAGTGCCCTGCAGAAAAAGCAAGTCACAGCAGCTACAACTTGTCTTAATGGTGGTTTTATCCCCAGCAGCCCCCATAAGGTTTGCATCCCAGATGACAGCTGAGGAAGGGAGAAGAAGGCAAGAGAGCCCTCTTCCCCCTTCCTCGGCCCCGCGGGAGCAAGCAGGTGGGTGGCGGAGAAACCAGAGAACTCTTTTGCCCTTTGCTCCCTTCCTTGGCCCCACAGATGGGCGGCAGAGAAACTGGGAGGGTAGGCAGGCAGGCAGGAATGTGACCCACATTTAAAAAATAAAAAGATGAGAAAAGTAAAAGCTGTGCAGGCTTTTCTGGTGAGTTTTTTGGCCTTTTTTTGTCCCCCTCATTCACAATAGGGTGAAATCACACAGGATGCCATTAGGACAGGTAGGATTCTCCTCGCATTCAGTGAGGAGTTTTTTTCACCATTTGGACAACCCCCTGGCCAGCTTGCCTAAGGCAACTGATGGATTCATTTACACTGATTGCTGTTTCTATTCAGAGTCCATATTCCCATGTGGAATGTGGTTTTTTTTTTTTTAATGATTACACAAGTCATATTATAAACATATAAAACCTTGTAGTCATATTTTTCAGGGTAATTCTGGGTACTGTTATAGATATACCAGTGCTAAATTGTACCTCTGCATTACAAATGCTAAATTGTATCTCTGCACTGGAAGTTACAATGATTACATGAGCTGTATTGTGAAGATATATATATATATAAAAAGAATGCTCATTTGTCAATGAACATGCATTGTTATAGATCACCAGACCCCATACCTCTACAAGTTGGTTTTGTTGACCACTGGCCTGTTTTCTCACATCTAGATTCTACAGGTCCATCCAGCACATATGTTGGATTACAACCATAGGTCACAGTTTCTTTGTAATGATATGCTCTGCGGAGAAGCAAATATATATATCCATTTTCTATACCTTCAGGTCGTGGACACTCTACAACTGTGGTAGGGAAAAAAATATCTTTGTAAGGTTTCAGATCCAATCCAGGTCAAAATGTGTATACTGACTCCAAAGCCAATGTAGTCCTGACCTCAGGAAAATAAGAGCAGAACTAGTACTTTGGAAGGATTCACAGTCAACACCCCCGCCCCACTTTTCTAAAATGTCCTTAAATTAACAGCTTTGTATTCATACAAGTATTCACACAAGTACTTACATCTGCACTCTGGTAGTGCACTCCATTTCCCATCAGCCTGGCAAACAGCTATTTCATTTCCAAATAGAGCATAAGGCAATAAACATTCAAATTTGATTTTGTCTTGGAAGACTGATATGTTTCCTGGCTTAAGTTTATGGTAAGAAAGGACTGAAAATTCGCAAACTGCAGGTGGAGGACAAATCACAGCTGAAAAACCAAAACAAATTTATTCCACACAATGTAAACACCATACAGAAGACTCTCTCCCTACATATCAGGGGTAGGGAACTTTGAGGCTCCTGACTGTAGAGACCCTGCTGTGGTCCAAATACAGCCCTTTGTGCTTTCCCAAGAGGCCATATCCTGTTCTACTATCCATTGATGGTTTCCCAGCTTTCTACAGCTCTTCCCTATTCTTGGGTTGAAAGAGGTTGCCCACCCTTGTCAAACAGAATTTATTACACAGTATTATATAGGACTCTTTTCTAAACCTGTAAAATGCAATACAGTTGTCAATATTTTTTAAAGAAAATGTGTAATAGCTTCCTCTTATTAAAGAGGTTCAAACATTTGGGAGGATAAAAATCTATATCACACTTCAAGGTTTTCCCAAACTGTATTTCAAATCCTTACAGATTTTCCCCCCCATCTTCAATCCCACTTATTGGACAGGTCTGAAATTCAGAAAATGTTTTGCACTGATCAAATAAGCCTCAGTGGCAAATGTGGGCATTCTAGAATGTGGAGACCTTAAAGGAGCACAGTATCCAAGTTTATCTGTTGCCCCTCAGTCATGATTCTACTTCAGTTTTCATAAAGAGAAAGTTGAAGGCTTTGCTCCCTACTCTCTCAAAAATTTCCACACAGAAGTTTCTCTTTGTAAGAACTGAATCAGCCTCACCCCAAGGGGGAGTTATAATATCTGAAATGTATTAGGCAGTAAATTAGGTGTCGTCTATATGGGGGGGGGGGAATCCTCAAAGAATTTGCCCAGATTCCTAATGGTCCTTGTGCATTTCAGGCCAAAGTCACTCTATTCAGAAGGAGGGGGCAAAAATACCCTTGAAAAGCATGATAACTGCTATCACTATTTTCCCCGAATTTTTTTAAAAGTTGTGTACAGTTGCGCACTATTGGTTGTCTGATCAACCAGCAACCATCTCGAAATGGGCTCATAGCAGAGCTGAGATGCAATTGGTCGGACCTCAGAGGGGGAAGGCTTGCAAGGGATGCCTTGCAATGCAGAATCCGCCATTGTTGTTATGACAGACTGGGTAACCCCAGTGCTCTCCCCATCCCCAATTGCCCGGCTGCCTCCTCCCAGCTTGCTGGCTTGCTTTTGGGCTTGCTCGGTTCTGTCTGCCCAAGCAGCCCAACTTTTCCTGCCACCGCCTGGCCGGGCTTGGCCTCCATGACTGACTGATGGCTGGCTGAGCCCTTGGCCACAGCAACCGCAGCAGCCTGTCCTGCTGGGCACCCCGACCCTTGGCAACTGCTGCAGCCAAGGGCTCATTCTCTGTGACTGTCAGTCACGGAGGCTGAGCCCTTGGCTGCATCAGCTGTTGGGGCAATGGGCGGGATGGGCTGCTGTGACCGAGGGCTCAGCCTCTGTGACTGACTGAAGGGAAGGTTACCAGGCAACAGCAGCCACTGCCCCATTGGAGCCACTAGTGGAAGGGGCACGGGGAAGGCTGGCTGCCTGGCTGAAGGGAGGGAGCCTGGCTGGGGGCATCCAGGCAGAGTCGAGGGAGGGCAACATGTCCTGGGGGGTGTTGTGCTCCATTGGGGCCATTGGCCATTCACCTGTGGCCCTATCGCCAGAATCTAACTGATCCCCCCCCCCGTGTGAACTGCAAAATTGGTACTTTTTTGCATCATTCAATTTCAGAGAAAATAATGTAAACAAATGGGCACTGGAGTGAAAGGGAGGTAAACCGACATTTTCCGCACTTAATTCTCCCATCTAGCTGACCCCTTAGATTCTATGTAGTTTTAAAGTTTCTTCCTCTTTCATTCCTGCATTTAGTGTTTTCCCTTCTTTCAAATGTAATCGTTCAGCCACCATCAACTAACTTACTATTCACAGAACCAGCCTTTGAGCTCAATTCTGTTCTTCTGTGCTCAAAATTAGTCTTGTCCCAGTATGCAAGAGACTGCAACAGCAATTTTAGCATTGACAAATTTTGGAAAATGCATTGCATTTTAATGCCTTCTTTTGTCAGCAATACCATTGGAGTATGTGTGTTTCCTGTTTTTCTAATAAATATTTGCAATTTACACAGGCAAATCACCATAGACTTCCCCATATCCAGTAGGGCTTATCGTGCCATGTGCTCTACTGCTAGTTTCTACTAAGCTTTTTCTTTTCATGTTCAGAGTGTTAAATCTTATTTCTGTGTACTAAATTTCAGATTTCTAGTGAATGAAGTATTATTTCAACTGTTTTGAGGTACATTTCATGTGTCCGCTTTTGAGGAGAAGATGTACGTATGACCTTCTTTCATAGTCCTTTAATAATTAGGTTGTCTTAGACGTAGTGGTTTGAGTGCTGGACTACAACTCTGGAGAACACCAGGGGAGCCCTGGTGGCACAGTGGTTAAATGCCAGTACTGCAAGTCTCCACTTTGCAAGTTCGATTCCAGAGGTCTCCAAGGTTCACTCAGCCTTCCATCCTTTTGTAGGTCAGTAAAATGAGTACCCAGCTTGTGGGGGCAATTAGCTAACACACATTGGAAACTGTTTAATGCAGTGTAGATGTGTAAATAGCTATTGCTTAAAACAATTTGTAAGCCGCTCTGATAGCCTTTGTGGCTGAAGAGTGGGGTATAAATACCTAATATAATTAAAAAACAAAAAAACAAAAAACAGAGTTTGAATGCCCGCTTAGCCATGAAAACTCACTGGGTAACCGTGGTTTGCCTTAGGGTCACTATAAGTCGGAAACAACTTAAAGGCACACAATAACAGCAACATAAACTATTTCATATGTACCAATTGCAGATGTCTCACTATTATGGAAATATCTGAGCAGTTTAAAGGGTATGGATGCCCTGCTCTAAATGCATGTTAGATATGACCTATGTTCACAGTCACACACATTTCAGAAGCAATGTAGATATCTTGATAAAATTTTCTTCCTTTCCATCCCCAAGAATCAGTCACTCCCAAATATCTTTATATACATACTAATAATTTCTCTTACATACGTTGGCATTCAGGAAACTTTGCACTCCATTGCCCATCTGCCAGGCATTGGATGGTGTTAGGCCCTTGAAGAATATACCTGAAAATTATAACATTTACAGTATATAACAGCAGTTTTTAGAATATTCATACAAGGGCTTTGTGAATTACTTCATGCTATGTTTTCTTTTTTATTATAAAACAAGTAAAACACATATAAAAAGGAATACATATTCAATCTGTAATACCAGCAGGATTCAGAAAGGTTTTAATGTGAACAAGTCCTGAATCAAGCAACCATCAGTGATTATGTCAGACATCCTGCAACATGTCCTTCCAAAATTTCCACTGGTAACCAAGAGAGTCAAATGCATTGTAGACTGGTTTGCATAATGAATAAAGGGCATCCAGTTCTCTATGAAACTGTCTTTTCTCTCTCTCTTCAAATAGCTTTATTGTTTTCCTTCAGTTTTCTGTGTAAAAATCCTAAACCCTTCTCCACTAGGTGAAGAGAGCTACAGTATCTGCTGCCTTCCAGCCTTTGGCTACTACTAACCTTCCTGCCAACAACAGAAAATAAATGTTTATAATATAAATAGTAATATGTTTATACTATAAATCTCATCTTCATCTATGGTTACGGCACCAATTGCTAAGTTTCCTGATATTTGTGACTAGATATGTATTTTAAGTATGATTTAGTGATTCTTATTTTTTTCCAGATACAAATAAATAGACTTTTTCATTATTATATTGAGAACCGTACGGACCTGAAGTTATCTCTCTTTTAAAAAGCAAAGTATTAGTAATTGTATGAAAACCAGCAAGACAGACAAAAGTGTAATTGTGTCAATGGCCTAAATAATACTGATTGGTCCCAAGCAGACTAGACCCATTTAAGCAACTGTTAAATACAGTTGGCCCTCTGTATCCACAGATTCTGCATCTGTGGATTCCATCATCCATAGCTTGAAAATGCCCCCCCCCCCGCAAAAATTCCAAAAAGCAAACCTCAGTTTTGCCATTTTATACAAGGGATACCATTTTACAATGCAATTGTCTATAATGGGACTTTAGCATCCATGGATTTTGGTATCAATGGGTGGGGGGTTCTGGAACCAAATCCTAGCAGATCTCTTTCTGGCTTCACTTCGCAAACGAAGATTCAGGAAGGACACATCCCACGCTTTCTGCAAGCGCACTGTTGACTAAAAAGGCCAATCTGAGATAGACAAGTCTGAGATAGACAATGTCCCCGCGGTACCGCAACAGTACCGGCAGGGGAGAGCGTCATCCGAAAGTGACGCCCTGCAGCGCAGCAGCCTCACAACGCGACGAGGCTGCTTGAGGTGTTTTTGAGATGTCAGAAAAAGTCCTTAGTGCGAGCCCTCAGACGGCTTAAGTTAAACAAGCTGCCATCAGTACGGTAACATATATAGATGCCGTCGTCATCTTCGAGCTCTGCCGTAGCCCTTTGGAGCATCATGCTGAAGAAGATTGTAAATAAAGTTGGCGCAAGAACACAACCTTGCTTCACTCCATTAGTTATTAGAAAGGGCTCAGAAAGAGCATCGTCATATCTGACTTGACCGTGCTGGCCCTTGTGTAGCAAGATAATCATTTTAAGGAATTTGGGGGGGACATCCTAGTCTTTCCAGGATCTGCCACAGACCTTTTCTACTTACAGTGTCAAAGGCTTTGCTGAGGTTGACAAATGTTACATAGAGACCCTTGTTCTGCTCCCTACTTGCAGTTGTCTAAGGGCAAATACCATGTCTGTAGTACTCTTATTGGCTCTGAAGCCACATTGGCTTTCAGGAAGAAGGTCTTCTGCAATAGCAGGAACTAATCTGTTCAGGAGTATCCTTGCAAGGATTTTTCCAGCAATAGAGAGCAGGTGTTATGCCTCGATAGTTTGAGCAATCGGATTTTGCTCCTTTTTTCTTGTACAGGGCGATGATAACTGCATCTTGGAGATCTGATGGCAGTTCCCCTTTTTCCCAGCAATTCACAAGGAGTTCATGGAATTTACCATGGAGTACATGACCTCCATGTTTCCAAACTTCAGGTGGGATTCCATTGATCCCAGCTGCCTTGCCGTTTTTTATCTGCTGTATGGCCTTAAGGGTCTCTTCCAAAGTGGGAGCTATGTCCAATTCATTTTTCATCGGTTTTTGTATCATGTGTTGGATAGCTGAGCCTTGGACGACTCGGTTGGCACTAAAGAGACTTTAAAAGTGTTCAGCCCATCGATTCAGGATGGAGGCTTTATCAGTAATTAATGCTTGACCATCTGTACTGTATAAGGAGCTTTGGACCTGATAAGTAGGTCCAAACACTGCCTTAAGAGCTTCATAAAATCCTCTAGAATCCCCCAGATCTGCACAGCATTGAGTCTTTTCTGCTATATTGATCCACCACTTGTTCTGCATGTCTCGGAGTTTTTGTTGAAGTTTACTACATGTGAGATGGAAAGCTGCTTTTCTTACATGGCAAGTCGGCTGGGCGAGGTATGCCTGGTGAACAGTTCTCTTCTTTGCCAACATCTCCTGGATCTCTTGGTTGTTTTCATCAAACCAGTCTTGATTTTTCTTGTGGGAGAACCCGAGGGATTCTTCCGCAGACTGGAGGATACTGGTTTTGATATGTTGTCAAAGCACTGTAGGAGAAGGATCTATAGGATGGTCTTCAAGTTTTGTTTGCAGGTTTGCCTGGAAGTTGTCTCTCATGGTAACTTGTTGAAGATTGTTGACTTGGAGTCTCTTCTTTTAACATGCCACCCCTCTTAGGTTTGGACTTAAGATAAAGATTTCGTTTACATCTGACGAGGTGATGATCTGTCTGGCATTTTGCACTGGGCATCACTCAAGTATGGCGGACATCGCGAATGTTTCTCTGGCGGACTAGAACATAGTCAATGAGGTGCCAATGTTTGGATCGGGGATGCATCCAGGTTGTCTTCAAGCTGTCTTTCTGCTGAAAGATAGTGTTTGTAATAGTCAGCTGTTGTTCTGCACAGAACTCTAGTAAGAGGTGTCCATTATCATTGCAATTTCCAACACCATGCTTGCCTAAGACACCTTTCCAGGCTTCAGAGTTCTTTCCTACTCTGGCATTGAAGTCACCAAGGATAATAATTTTATCTTCTACAGGGACTTTTTGTATGAGGTGGCGTAGGTCTGTGTAGAATTTGTCTCTCTCTACAGGGTCGGCTTGCATAGTTGGGGCATATATACTAAAGAGAACAACATGTGGGAGGCGTAAGGAAACAATGCGATCAGAGTGTCCTGTTGGCAAGGTTTCGAGTTTGGAGGCAATGAAGTTTTTAATCATGAAGCCTACTCCTGAAAGATGTTTTTCAGTTTTGGGTTTGCCAGACCAGTAAAGTGTGTAGCCGGCACCATTTTCTTTAAGGCTGCCTTCCTCATGGAAGCGAACTTCACTAAGAGCAGCAATGTCAATATTAAGCCGTGATAGTTCATGGGCTATTAGGGCAGAACGACACTCAGGCCGTCCACTATCTTCAGAGTCTTGCATGGTTCTGATGTTCCAGCATGCAAGCGTCAGTTTATTTACACCTTTGGAGGCCGGTGTGCACCTTTGTTTCTTTGCCTTGGTTTAACCACATCAGAAGATTCCCATTGGCCGCGGCTAGCCAACCAGGTAGTTGGGGATGAGCTTTCATTAGGCCACCTTTTCTAGGCCCCTCTCCATATGGAGCAAGCAGTGCTCTCCTTAAAAAAGGCTGCTAGGTCATTCAGGATGCTGCCGAACAAGACTGTCATCTCCCGGGTCAGCCTCGAGCGACCAATATCCTGAACCGCCTGTATGCAGGGTTGGGTCTGCAGCTTCCAGTGCATCTTTACACCTGCCTTTTCATCCCTTGCCTATCATTACAGGGCTTTTTTTGGAATTGGATTTGTCTGGTGGAGTGCAGCGTGCACAGAACTGGCCTCACCCTTTAAACCAAAGGTTCATCTGCTGTGGCCTTGCAAGCATGGACGGTAGCAGTGAGGTCCTCGGGTCGTAGGTTTGATTAGAGTTTCCTTCTCTTAGATGGTTGACCTTACAGGGTTGGACGAGCACCATCTGCCCGGGTTTGGGATTAGAGTTTTCCTTCTCCTAGGACGGTTGCCACAAGGCTAGAGAGCCCATCCTGCCCTTTGACACTCTTTGTCAGACCCTTCGGTTTTGACCTGTCTGGCATGGGAGACCCTACCGGTGGCTATTGTGCCACCGCCAGCATAGCTCAAAACATCATTAGGGTACGCAAGCCTCTCTCCCACGACAAGGGGGCGTCAATGGAGAGGCCTAGCAGATACCAAATGTTAATTGGATTGATTCAAAACATAGGTAAATCCTATGGATTCAATGGATCTACAACATTTGGGTCTAACAATAGGATTCAAGCCAATATGTACTTTCTTCTCTTTATGCTAACCTCCCCGCATCCAAGACAAACTATAGAACATTTGAGAATAAGTAGTCCATTTCAATAGCAAGAAAACATACTACTTACCCAGGATCACATGAAAACTTTACAAAATTTGAGTAGCTGAGATCTGTAACATGTATATTTCCATTCTTCAAGGGTCCGGGGTCAGGACATTTTTTCGCTGTTTGAATATATGATAATTTTTCATTATATTTCAATGATTAGAGAGATAAATGGACAGAGAGGTAGGTATAAAACAATTCCAAAGCTGAGGTAATCAAGTTATTCTAACGCCCCATTACATATTTCATTCACAAAAGCCACTTGGGAAAAAGAGGTATTATAATACATTATGGGATTTTATTGAACTCTTGAAGACTCTAAGGATTTTTTCAAATGGGGAAAAAAACCCTGAGGAGGTTGGGAGAAGAACGGGGCTGTCATGCTTACAGTGCCCCATTTCAGACAGCGCCATCCTCCTCCCGACCTTCCCCCGTGCTTCCTCTGTGCTGCGGGCATGAGAAATGCACCATTTTTATTGATGCAAAACCACCATCAATAAAAAGTGGTGCCTGCAGCACAGGGGAAGGTCGGGAGGAGGACAGCGCCATCTGAAACAGGGCGTTGTAAGTGCGACAACCTCATTCTTTTCCTGACCTGCTTGGGTTTTTCCCCCTCCATTTGAAAAAGTCTTAAATAAGCTGCTGTAATATTACAGAATGCAGTGTAGGAATGAAAGTCTCTGGTGGCCACTGGCCAAACAGCCCTGCTTCTGGAAAGAGCTAGAGAAAGCAGAAGAGCATACCATGTTCAACTCCCAGCATTCCCCATTATTGGCTATGCCAGCTAGGACTGCTGAGAGTTCTACTCAAACAACAACCAGATTACTGCATAATTCCAGCTCTTGGTTTAGATGATGATTTAGTGAGTCCTCCTGTCATATTTCAGCATTTTTGCACTTCTACAGTCATCATAGGTGACATAAAAGCCATTCATAAGTTTAAAACACTGGCCTGCATTTAATGGTATAGATCTATTGAACTGATGGGATTTCCACAGGGGTTAACTTTCCATTAAGTAATTAGTTTTGCAAGTTTACTCTATCTGAGATTAATAATTCTATAACTGGGATTGGGATTTATATTCCATTAATGCTCCCCTGCTCCTAATCTTTATACATCCAGCAAAATGCAGTTCTGTGACTGCAACATGTACAACAATTTCTTGTAGCGTTACTAGGTGCCACAGATTATATGTTCGGTTTACATACTGCACTGAAAGGGGCAGGGGAAGAGATACAAAATCTTCATGCATATAACTGTTTGTTTATTAAAATAATAATTTGTTTCAATTTCCAGCACTAAATAATTAAATAAATTTCTAAAAAACTATGTTGCCCCCACAGAATAGAGAAAAAATAAATTGCCTAGAAAATATATGATGTATTAGAATATAATAATCAATTCCAAAGAAAAAGATCCCAGTACTTTTTCTTGTGTTAAATGGCTAGAGAAGCTTACCTTGGGCTGCGAGAACAGTATGAGCTAGAGCAATGGTCCCTAAGATGAGGAGGGCTAGAGACATCGCTGCTGAATTGTAACTTGCCAAAATGAGCCTAAACTCAGTACTTTGGTTCCTAAAATAAATAGAACGGAAAGGCTAAACATTAACTCACATTGTTGATTTAATTTTCTTGTAAACATAGCTGGAGGGGGGGGGGCGGGATTCCTGATACTGCTGAGTAAATATCTTGAACAGGCAGGCAGGCAAAACATTATGCACTTCTTATAAGAATCCAGATAGTGGGTCCGTTCAAAGGTTTAGTTTTTGTCTGGGAATCTTTTGTACATCATATATTTCTGAGATGATTGTTTCCGCATGCAATACTTATCAGAAGGAAAGACAGGATGAAAGTGATAGGTTAGATGGAGGGAGATCACAAGAGAATGTATTGTTTCTTCTTATCCAGATCTTAACATCCCAGCTCACCATTTTGGAGAGTTATGTCTGCCAGGTATTGTTTTCTCAGGAAAGATACGTTAAACACTATATTAAAAAGTTGCAGTTTTCATAAGGCATTGTTAGCCGACAAGTGGTGGAAAATGAAATGAAAAATAAATTAAATGTAAGAAATCTACCCTATCACACACAAAAATGGAAAAAGCCTTTTGAATACAAAATCTATGGTGTATCTATGGTTTTTTGTTGTTTTTGTTTTGGTCATGCTAAATGATTAGAAAAGCTTACCTTAAGCTGTGAGTACAGTATGAGCTAGACAGAGCATCATTCCATAAGATGCGGAGGGCTAGATAAATTGCTGCTGGGTTGCAAGCTGTCAAAATGAGCCTAAACTCAGCACTCTGGCTGACAGAGCCAAAAAGGTAAATATTAACTCAAGTTGTTTATTTGTTTTTTCTAGTAAACAAAATCAGAGGGAGAGATTCCCTATGCTGCTGAGTAAACAGACTGAACTGTCAGGCAAAACATGATGCAATTCTCACAAGAATTCAGATAGTTCAAAGGCCTAGTTTTTGATTGGGAGCCCTCTGTGCCCCACAGCTTTCTGGACTGATTGTTTCATTACACACTGTTTATCAGCAGGACAGACTGGGGGTAGATAGGGAGTGGTGAGTAGTGGTAGTTCACAATCACAATAGAAAGTATTGTTTCTTCTTGCCCAGAGCTTAACATCCCATCTCAGTACTTTAGAAATGGTGAAACTGTGCAAGATCTTTCCCTTTGAGGAAAGCTCAAGGTTGCAATCCTATGTCCTTTGGGAAAATATGACGACAGTTAGTTAAAATCAGTCAAGCTATCAATTAAGTTAGAAATTCTTAAAGGGGCAACTTGGTTTTAGAAGGTTAACTAAATTTGGCATTTTTCAGTACATTCTAGTAAGAATTTTAATACAGAAATTAAGTTAATTTAACATAAAGACAGCCATTCTTTCATGTTCAAACACAGATGTAATTGCATTAGAATTATTTTAAAATTTAATTGAATTTCATTTTAGCTTATTAACAATTAACGCTTAAATACATGAGAACTTTTCTAGTAACATTCCAGTCCTTCTTCAACGAACACATAACTGGGAGTAAGCCTACTGAATTCAACGTTATTATTGATTTTAAATAGTTCCATTAAAAAAAAACACCCTGTAATTATTACCCAAAACAACTTTAAATCAATAAACATGCAAAATAAACATTATAAAAGACAGATTCATACAGAAACACATTCTGCTGAATCCCATGGGGCTTTATTCCCATGTAATATAACTCGCAAATAATAAATTGTGCATAAAATGGTTGACCAACCTAGATGTGACTTAAAAGCCTGTCCCAGCAGCTTCTGTGGTACATGAAATAACTCCTATAGATGTCTACTCAGAAGTAAGTCCTATTCCCTTTAATGGGACTGTGATGTTGGCCTCACCAGACTGGCCCCACCACAGTTCACAGCTCTGGCTGCCTGTCATTGCCACCCCACTCTACGTCCCCCTCTAGTATCCCTTTTTGGATTGGGACCTGAGTCTCCAGGTAACCCTTTCAGTGGATAGATTTATATAATAGTGTGTCTTCTTTTGGTTAGTGTAACCTCCCCTTTATTATAAGGGAAATAATTCAAGATAAGTCAGTGAAACAACTAACAAAATAACTTATTTGGTTTATTATATCAAAGTAGTAACAAATCCCAAAACTGTATAATACCAAATAACAGCACTGTCTCCTTCATTTAGACATGTTACTCTCAGACATCTACTTTCTCTCTTGTCTCTCTTAACTGATTCGCACCTTTCTCTCTTCACAGTTCACTCCCAACTCTCTCTCACATTTGACTCTGACTGCTTTCTCTCAATTGACATTCTCTCAGGCTCACTCTCACAAAGTCCCCTCCCATCATAGCTTCCTATGCTGGGACTGGTTGCTTCTCATACATACTTTCAAACAGAGCTTGTCACAAGAACTTATTCTCAAGTCAGTCTGCATAATTTTACAACCTGCATTTTTAACAGTCTGAAAGAGCTACTAGATAAGTCGTGAATGGTTCTGTGCTTCCTGGTCTGACATGGTCTTTTAGGGCTCATAAACCATCCTGGTCTGCTGGCTTTTGTACCACACTTCCACTCCTTGTCTGCTTTGTTATTTTGAGTGCTGTGCTTTCTTCTGTGCTGTAGGCACCATTGTTTTTGGGCTGCAATCTGCTGGTGTTTCTCTTTCCTTTGTGGAGTTACATTCTGGCATCTTTCTTCCCTGTGTAGGACTCACTGGCAACTGAACAGTTGTCAAAGTTGTCCTGGTCCTTGCCCTTTATTTTTCTGTGAAATTGTGTTTCTGCTTTGCCAACCTTTGATTACATCTCAGTTGCTGTCCAGTATCTGTAAACAACTTTATAGAATCTAAGTCATACTCAACCTTTTGCATGTGAACTGACTTGTTGTGCCCAGACCTTGTTGCCTCTACAGAATGGCCTCAGATCTCTGGTTCCTTTGTCATATCATGCACCATTGTTTTAAAAAAAAACCTGCTGGTGCTTTAATTATTTCCAGGTACTGTCACCCCTTCCTCCCAGATTTGCAAGAAACTATTTCTCATAGGTAGCGAAGCTCTCGTTCTACATTCCATCAGTTTTTTTGGCTGGCCTGCCACCCATTCTTTGCAGGCGGTATCGTGATGATTTAATAAAGCTAGAAACAGATCCCTTCCAGTCTTATTGGCCTTCACTAAACATTGGTGTTTTCTCTTTCTTCACTGCTGATTCAGCCTTTCCATTGCTCTGTGGGTACTTAGGTAATGATGTTTTATGCTGAAATTACCACTTAGCATAGAATTATTCAAATTCTGTTGTGGGCCATGGTCTGATATCAGAATATCTGGTATCCCATGTCTTGAAAAATGGGCCTTCAGCTTCCTGATTGCTATGCTTAGTTAAGAGTATTCAATGTAATGTACCTCTCCAAAATTGAAAGAATAGCCCATTACTATAACGTAGAGGGGCCGTAGAGTGGGGTGGCAATGACATTACTATAATATACCTCCTGTCCTTGACATTGAACATGTCAGTTTCTACGTTCCCCCGGGGCCAGGAAGGAATGTCATGAGGGTTCAATGTCTCTTTTTGCTGTCTGTTACTGCATTCTTTGCATACCTCACACTACTCCATGGATGTTTTCAAATGGGTATTCATGGCTGGCCAGAAGATGGTTGTCTTAGGCATGATTCTATGCCCAGTTGTGTGTGGAGCCAGTTCATAACATCTCATCTCAGAGCTGCTAGAATCACCTTCCTGTCACTCTTAAATAAAATTCCATTCTGTATACTTAGTTCATCTCTCTATTGGATATAAGAGTATGGGATAATATCTGGTGATACTTCTGGCTGTGTAGTAGCCAGACCTTTAAGATGGTTTATTTAACTGCTTGTAGCACACCATCCCATTTTTTACTCTGTTGTGTTGCTTCAAGTCTGCTTTAGGAGAAGGGGATGTCCTATATCATATTAATGGACTCTGTCTCCCAGTGATGTAGACTCAAGTCGATTGCTTCAATGACTTGACTTCGACTCAACTCGACAATAAATTAGTCAACTCAACTCATGATGACTTGCATATTTTTAGCAACCGACTTGCTGGCCTTGGGTCAGTAACATAAGGCATTGATCCAGAAATGTTACAGAGCAGAAAATGGTTTTCCTCCTTTGAATAACACTTCCATGATCTCACTGCTTTTTGCCTAGTGGTCACATGATGGAAGTGATAACAGCAAATGCATTAGGCAATGGGCTTGAGGCAGAAGGATCCTTCTAAAGCTTTTCAAAAGCCTTAAAAGGCTCCTCCAATGTGCAACTTTAGAAGGCTCCTCCGATGGACAGGCTGCCAAGCAGACATCAAGCACCATGTCAAACCCATTGCCTAATGTGTTTGCTGATAATTTTATTAATTTTACCTAACTTTGTGCATGTCTTCTTGATTTTCTAGTTATTGAAACTCTACCCCATCGCACACACAGACCACCTCCTTATTTTTTTTTTTTTTTGTTAAAGTCGGCTCCAAGGCTTGAGACTTGACTTAGCAACAGCAATAGCACTTCTATTTCTATACCGCTTATCAGTGCCAAAGCACTCCCTAAACAGTTTATAGTGTGTTAACTAATTGGCCCCAATATGCTGGGTACTCATTTTACTGACCTACAGAAGGATGGAAGGCATGGAGCCCTTAGGATCGAACTCACAATGTTGTGGCTGCAGTACTAGCATTTAACCACTGTACCACCAGGGCTCCAAAACTTGAGAGACTCAACTTGAGACTTGGAGTAAAAGACTTGAATACATCACTGCTATACTCCTGTTTGTCAGATTCGTCTGTGTGCATTTCTGGAAGGAGTGCTCTGCCTAGTGTGTCTGCCAATTGGAAGGACGTCCTTGGTGGCTCAGAAACATCAGGCATGGCCTCTGAAGTGGTTACTATGGGAAATGTAGCATTCTTCATGCACCCCCCCCCACTTAGTAAGTTTAGGGAACTCCTTGCATGCTTAAGTTCCTACCCCCTTCTCCTCTAACCATCTTCACCATTTGTAGCTATGGGGTGGCCGTTGAGTCATTCATTACATGGCCTCATGATTTAAATACTTTATGATCCTTTGTTCTCTCTTAGGGAGAGAAGCCACAAACACAAGGTTCTCCATTTTTCTTCCCTTCCTTCCCTTTCCTTCAAGCATCACACCATCATGCATGAAGAGGAGAGTTAAAGCTCTCACATATTCACCTTTTCTGAAGAATAAGGAATATGGATGCTACTGCTGTAATATTTAGAAAATTCTGATTTGTTTATACTATCCTAACCTGAAAACTCCCAGGATTGGGTGAGTTTCACTACCTTTAAAATCCTTTTAGTTAGTTAAGGACCTAGCCTTGCTTTGAGTATGTAGATTGCAAATCTGTTAGTAAATGCTTTTATATGCATTTTTAAACAAACTTTTTATTTTCTCTTTGTTTGAGTGGCCTTAATGACTCTGCTTTACTGGAAACTTTTCTCAAGAAAAATATTCCAAAAGGGTTTGCTCCCTGGAATCTTTAATACATTTTTAATTTTTATACTCATACACCCCGACAGTTATTTTCTCCACAACTTTTGCATTCTTTCCCCATAGGTTAGGTATTTACCCTTTCAACTTACACGAAGGCTTCCACAAAACATACAGCAAATTATACTGTTTGTGGTTGCAAGTGGTCTGTCCAATTCCTGCTTCCCACAATCCCTTAGGCTAAGCTTGTGTACATGTTCTGTATTTGTAGACAATATAATAATCTTGAATCTTTGTTTTGATAATTCTGCTGCTCTTGCAATCTGATATAATTTTTCTAGGGAGAGATCAGTTTTCTTGTAGCAAGCTCTCCTTCAAGACAGAGTCCTGTGTGTTACACACAAATCTACCCCTGATTAGAGTATCTTTTATCTCTCCAAAGTTACATGTAGATGACAAGTCTTTAGAGCTGTGATACAGGTTATCTATTTCTTCTTCTTCCCCTTGGTTTTGGTTGAAAAACTGATATCTCTCTATGGTCACATTTTCCATGAGGATACAATAAGATTATCAAACAGGAACGAAAAAAGTGTTCCTGTCCCACTATCTCCTTTCCCGCCCCTCTCCAATCCCTGACCCACCACAATAACAAAATTTTTCAGACCTACTTTAGTAGCATCCACAGGGCAGCCCAGGAGTGAATGGAGCTCTAATGGAGCTCCATTCACTTCCTGAAGTGAAATCCCACCCGTTCTCACGAGAAGATGCGAGTGCAGGAAATTAAAAGTTTAAAAGAAAAATAAAAGAGAAAAAGTGACAGCAAGTACAAAAACACACTTTAAAATTTCCAAGTAAACCAGGGAAATTTTTAAAAAGTGTGTCACTTACCTTGATGTCCCAATCTCACCAAGAAGTGTTCTGGCAAGGACCTCCCATTGACGTTGGGATCTCGCCAGCATAACGGGACACCTTTTCACTTGCAGGAATATCTGTGACAGGAATGGAACAGGGGATCCATTGACAGCTTCTGCTGTCAATAAAAAAGCAGTACCAGTGGAACAGCAGCAGAATGGGTGCATTATGAGGGGAGAATGGTGTCATCTGAAAATGGAGCCCTTTAGTGACCTCCTGGCGTCTTTATAACACAGTTTTTAAGCCCATCTGATAATTTCCTAAGCCTCAAAGGCATGTATTAACTTTTTTAGTGTTTCAGTGTTGTCCTTACTTCTCAGCCCTTATACCTTACTTGGTAATAAAACAGCTTCTTCTTCGGGTCTCTGTGACTCACACATATGGGTTATCTGTGCCTTTGCAGTGCATCATTCGGAACCTTCTAGAGCAGTATTGTAAGCATTTTGGCAGTAGCCCCATGCTTTCCCCATGTTATTCAAAGACACCCTTTCACCCCCAAACCCCCAGTCTGTTTTCACCTGCTGCAGCAGCAGTGTCAATTAGGTGCCTTCTGAGAGCTATCATTCTTCTTGTCTCCTGACTTTGATTGGATTTTGACTCAGACTGTTTGTGGTTTTTGGCTTTCTTTGCATTTTGGCTTCTTCTATGGATCAGGCTATTCTATTGAATTTGACAAGGTTGTTCTTACTTTCCTTGCTGTGTGTGGTTGGCACTCCCGCTGTCCAGAGTTTTGATTGGTTTATGGCCTGTTTAGAGTCTTTTTAAACACTGTTATCTCCTATGAAGGAAAAATATCTGAGAGAGATGGCCACTATGAGTGCCTCCTTTGCCTTGGGGAAGGCCATAAAGTTGGTGCCTGTTCCCATTGCAGGGCCTTTACTCCTCAGGCCTGTCAAAATAGGGCCTTGAGATTGAAAGCTCTCCTTTGGGAGTAAGCTGTTAAGGCTACAGAGGCAGCTGCAGTGAACAGGCCTCTTCATACAGCCTTAGTATCTTCTAGAAAGGCCCATCCTCATACAATCTCAAACCCCTTCATTACTGGCAGCTTCAGGCTCCTTGATGCTCCCTCCTTGGCTCTTATGGAGACATCGGCCAGCTCTTTGAAACACCTTTCAGTAGAGAGACCTGCCTCTGAACCAGCTGCTAGGGCTAGAACTGTGTCTACACCGGGTCTGTCCCTTGAAACCATAGCTGAGTCTGCTTCTGCTCAAACAAATATGCATGCCCTCAACACTGGGAAGATCTCTTCAATTCAGCCCAACAACATAGGGGCAACAAGAAACATAAGAAGAGGAGAAGGGCCAGGGAAGAAGATCCTTTTCAACGTACTGTCCCGATATTGACAGAGCAGCCTTGATTACTCAAAGGTGAAACTGAAACTTTGGTACCTATTGCCATTTAGTCCCATCCTTTCTCTGACCAAGTAGAGGGCAGCAATTTCACTTGCTCCATCTCTGGAACCTGGACTTACCTGTACAGCTTAGGGAGCCCTGGTGGTGCAGTGGTTAAATGCCAGTACTGCAAGTCACCAAGTTGCAAGTTTGATCCCAGAGGGCTCCAAGGTTCACTCAGCCTTCCATCCTTTCGTAGGTCAGTAAAATGAGTACCCAGCTTGTGGGGGCAATTAGCTAACACACATAACACACATTGGAAACTGCTTAATGCAATGTAGATGTGTAAAATGCAATTGCTTAAAACAATTTGTAAGCCACTCTAATAGCCTAGTGGCTGAAGAGCATGATATAAATAACTAAATAAATACAGCTTCAGATGGTAAAATTATGGATTCATCACCATGTGTGTCAGAAGCACCACATCTTCCTGATACTGAACATCAGCTAGCGGTACTGAATATACCTTGCCTGCCTGCACAATCCCCTCCAAAGCATCTTCTTGAACAACCACTAGTTTGAACTTGGGGAAGTGATCGGCATAGGTGCTATAAAAGAAACAGTTCCTATTCCTTTTCTACGTTGTCTGATGACTGGTCTTGCAGCACTCAGTACTGTCAGTCCTACAGTCCTCGATACGATGAGATTACCAGGGCAATTGGTGCTATTTGGGTCCCTGACAGTACTATGGAAGGGAGGACTCCTCTCATAGAGTCTGCAGATGAGAGTCTCCATATGAATACCTTGAACAATCTCCCAGTTCATATTACGAATGGTCCCATATGCATAATTGGGTTTACAGACATCCAGCTGATGAGTATTATTTGTCCCATAGATGTTGTGAACAATCTCCATGTTCAGTACAGTCTATTTTGATCTTACAATGCTTGAGATCACTGTCCATTTGGGACACTGAGAAAGAATAGCCCCCATCTTGTGAACTGTGTAAGCACATTGTTCATGTTCTACCTCCTCCATCCCCAACCATGCTGGCCATCTGCCTCTTCAAGAACTCATCACAGATCAAGTATCATGGGAATCTAACAGTACTGATTATTCCTCTGACTCTTCAAAATCATTGCATCAATCTTCTGAAGTGTCCTCAGAGGCTCTGGTGATAGCAGACTGCAACCAGCATCACCAACAGATGACTTTATTGATTGAGTGATTGTATTTATAGCCCGCTCTCCAGCCACAAAGGCTATCAGAGTGGCTTACAAATGGTTAAACAGTTCCCTGCCCTCAGGCTTACAGTCTAAATAAGACATGACACATGAGGAAAAGGGAATGGCAGTGGGGGTAGGGATTACATCCAGCAGATACTGCTGGTTCTTCTCTCCCTCCAAGGGCAGGGCAGTGGCAGTTGGGCTGGAGGGAGGGCCTTTCACCTGCTTCTGGGCCCAGGCCTGATAGAGTTCAGCCTGGCTCTTCTTCTCTCCCTCCAAGGACAGAGCAGTGGTAGTTGGGCTGGAGGGAGGGTCTTTCACCTGCTTCTGGGCCCAGGCCTGATGGAGTTCAGCCTGCCTCTTCTCCTCTCCACCCAAGGGCAGGGCAGTGGCAGTTGGGCTGGAGGGAGGGCCTTTCACCTGCTCCTGGGCCCAGGCCTGATGGAGTTCAGCCTGCCTCTTCTTCTCTCCCTCCAAGGGCAGCGCAATGGCAGTTGGGCTGGAGGGAGGGTCTTTCACCTCCTTCTGGGCCTAGGCCTGATGGAGTTCTGCCTGCCTCTTCTTCTCTTCCTCCAAGGGCAGGGTGGTGGCAGTTGGGCTGGAGGGAGGGCCTTTCACCTGCTTCTGGGCCCAGAATGATGTGTGGTCCTTTGTGAACCAAATGCTATGGATGGCTTCATCACTTAACCTGCAGGTCCAGCAGTCTGACCCAATGGTCCAGGACCCTATTTTCCAACCTGCATGGCTATGGAGGCTGCTTGGCTTCAACAACAAGGTGTTGTCCTGCTTCCCTACATTGATACTTGACTAGTGGTCACTCACACATGCAACCAACTATTTTTGGATGTACATTGCACAATCGAGCTTCTAAGTGGTCACTCAGATATGTGACCATCTATTGTCAGACATACATCACACAATCAAGCTTCTGGATGCTCTTGGGCTCATTGTAAATTACAACAAATCTCCCAGCCTATGAGATTCATTGGAGCTTTATTAGACTCTCAGGTTCAAGCAACCTTTCTTCCAGAAGACAGATTCCTGACTATTCAGAGGGTTGCCCTTCAATGCTGCCAAACCAGAAGGATTTCTGCACAGCATATCCATGTACTGCTAGGTCTCATGGCCTCAGCCACATCTGTCATGCCACATGGATAGTTAAGAATTAGGTCTCTTCAAGTATGGGTCCTATCAAATTTCAATCCTATCTGGGAATCTCAGAGCAAGATGTTAACCATCCTTTGAAGCTCTCAACGTTCCTTGTTCTCTCAGGTGGTAGACGGACCATCCAAATGTGCAAGTGGGCATGCTGTTCTTGCCTTGGCAACCATCAGTGGTGGTCACCACTGATGTGTCCCTCAACAGTTGCAGAATGCATTCAGATGGTCTGACGATGAGAGGTTCATGGTTCATGGAGGAATGGGTGCTTCACATCGGTGCACTCAAGATGATGGCAGTAATCAAGGCATTCAAGCCATTCGAGAAAATACTGTATCGCAACGTGGTTCAGGTTGCGTCCGACAATACTATGGTGGTCTACTACCTGAATAAGCAGGAAGACACACTACCAGACACCTTGTTGCACCTCACGGTTCAGTTTTGGAACTGGTGCATCCCACTGGGGATCTGGGTTTCAGCAATTCATCTTCCTGGAGACCAGAACATCCTGGCCGAAGCCTTGAGTAGGACAGCTATGTCCTGCCACAAGTGGAAGCTGCACGTGGGGATCCCTTGCAAGATCTTCCAAGAATGGGGAATGCCAGCCATGGCCTGTTTGCATCACCTCTGAACAAGCAGTGCAAGATCTTCTGTTCCCAAGACTGCAGCCATCAGGGCTCTCTCAGAAATACATTCCTGTTCAATTGGACAGGGCCCATATTGCTTTTCCGCCATTTCCCCTCCTCACAAGGGTGGTCACCAGAATTCAACAAGACAGGGCCAAGTGCATTCTCATCACTCTGTGGTGTCCCAAGCAACCATGGTTTGCTCCTCTGATTCACCTCTCTGGGAAGAAGTTCCTGAAACTGTCTGGATCTTCTCACCATCTACAGTGGGAGGGTGAGGCATCCTGACTTACAAACCCTCAATCTCACCACATGGAGGGTTTTTGTATGACAGGACTATCATTCTCTTTCAAACGTATTTTTGAAGCAGCCCACAAGCTGTCCACACAGCATTCCTATTCTTCCAAGTGGGTTAAATTTACTGAGTTCTTCCAGTCCATGCTTGTCAATCCCAGTTATGTGCAGACTGCACATGTCTTGGACTTTATAGTATCACTACCTGACAAGGGATTGTTTTTATGTTATTTGTCAGCAGTCAAGGCTTGCCTGGGTGTTGGAAATACGAAAGTATTTCTAGCTCCTAGGCAAGCCTGGTTTCTCTGACCCTGTTGTCTAAAGGATCTCAAAGGGACATCAAAATCTGCACCCACCTGTAACAGGACCTACTGCCCAGTTGAATCGGCAGATCATCCTCAACTGTCCAAGGAGCCTTTAAGCCCATGACATTATGTGACCTGCAATTGCTCACCTGGAAAACAACCTTTCTGGTTGCTATCACCTCTACCAGATGGGCTAGAGAGCTTTGTGCACTCTGTGTAGACCAATCTTACCAGCATTTCCACAAGGACAAGGTGGTCCTCATACAGGACATTCCATTCCTTCAAAATGTGGTGTCTGTGTTTCATTTGAACCAGGACACTGAATTCCCTGCATTTCTCCAGAATCCTACTACTGACTTAGAATGTTCCCGGCATGGTTTAGATGTGTGTAGAGTGTTGCCCTTTCATGTTGACTGCACTGCCTCTTTTTGAAAATTGCAGAGGCTTTTTGTCTGCTATTCATCTAATTTAAAAAAAAGCCTTCCGGTGTTCTCTCAGCACCTATTCAAGTGGGTTGCAGCTGCAATTCATCTAGTCTATGAGCTTGCAGGCAAACAGCCTCCAGTTCAAGTGAGGAGTTGCTCATCCAGAGGACTGGCAGTGTCAGCAGCCTTCTTGAGTACCACTGCACGACATCTCCAGAGCTGCTACTTGATCTCAGCTGTCAACTTCCATCTCCCATTATAGGCTGGATACTAGCTCGAAGAAGGAAGCCACATTTGGGAGGGCTGTGGGTTTTTCCTTTGTGGCACAACATTCTTTCTTCCTAGTAGCTTGCTAGATCTCCCATTTGTGTGAGTCACAGATGCCATGAAGAGGGAGAACAGGTTGCTTACCCATAACTGGTTCTTCAAGAAGTCATCTGTAAAATCACACAACCCCATCCTTCCTCCCTTTGTTCTGCCTCTCCTTAGATCCTTGGCTGCTGCTGCAAGGGTTTAGGCAGGAAAGGGTGCTTTTGGGTCACACAGTGTGGGCAGGGCTACCACCAAAATGCTTACATAACTGCTGTAGAAGGTTCGAAATGATGCACTGTACAGGTGCAGACAACCCATTTGTGTGAGTTCACAACAGATGACCACTCGAAGAACCACAGTGACAGGTAAGCAACCAGTTCTTTATCTTCCTTTTCTCTTCTTTAACAGCCATGGTTAGTTCTGTATACAGACTGAATTTTTGTTTCCATGTCTGTGCCAGGCTCTTTGTGTGGAGATCCAGCAATCCTGGAGGCTTCAGGCCCTCCATTGTGTTCTCTCTCTCTCTCTCTCTCTCTCTCTCTCTGTGTGTGTGTTTGTACATATTTCCCAATGGGACTTTTGAACCCTCTCATTTAGAGGCTCACTTACAGATTCTCCACAACCATCACGTTTCATGTGACACTGTTTGTCTAATTTAGGAGTAATCTTCACATAATATAAACAGTATATTTTATTTAATATATGTTCCTACAGAACAATTATGGTACTGTCCTCTCTTTGCCTATTCCACACTGACACTGCAGCTCCTCTTCCACTCTTCAGGATTCTTCTTCAAACTCCATCTCACTGCTACTTCTGATTTTACTTCTGAAGCCAAGACATATTGCCACAGTTCAGCAAGAAAATAATTGAATACATAATAGCAGAATATGGTGCAGTTACAATAAAACCAAAATTTGCATGAGCAAGTATGAAAGAAAAGTAATGCTGCTCTGATCATATTATAAGACCAATGCACTATCATTAACACAACTATCTATACTACACGTTTCTTTGATAGTGCATTAATCCCTATATGGTTATATGCTTGAAGAACACTGCGCACATGGGTCTCAAAATGTAACATTATTTAAAAAGTGATCAAAAGATTATGTAGCTTATATGCAAAGGTGGCCTTGATACTTCTAAAAGCCTGTTTAGGATAAGCTGGCTGTGATGTGCTTGCACTGCAGGTAGACATAGTCTAGGAGATACTTGAATGCTCCACCTGAAAAACTCTTCTTTTAACAACATGTGGAGATGGCCTGTTCAGATAACAGTCTCGCATGGTGGCAGGTCTGCTATGTCTGTTTTGAAGAAGGTTGCAATCCGCCCACGTTCTGTTTAAAATAAATTATACATTCAGGTAAAACACTTAATTCTCAAAGTATGTTCATGGTCTAATTCATAGCCAATAAAGAATGGTACATAGAAAATATTGGCACAACCTGTCAGTAAAAGCTAAAAAAATTTTTCATTCAATATTAATCCATGAAGCAACTTAATATTTCTATATGTCAAATATAGGTGTAATGGCATGTGATCTTCTTCCACATAAGACTGTATATGAACAAATTACAATTTGTTATAGAATTACTTTTTGTTTAGTTTATATGAACCCTTATCCCTCCTGATGTGTTTGTTCTGAATGATGCTATTTCCACAATATCAGCCCTGAGGCTTAAAAAAGTATCATCTATGTATATAAACGTAATCTAGAAAAAAGAGCATAAGGGTAATGTGTAACTTCTATGTTCTAATGCTAGTTCCAGCACAAATGATACCCCATGCTCATTCCCAGGCTGTTCAGAAGAGATGCAGATGGAAGACTTTGCTTCACTTCTACCATAGGGTCATCTACACCCACTCCAAAATTATAACATAGTGCTAAAGGCCATAATTCTCATATCTCATGAGAACATTCAGGCTTCAATGAAATGTTCAGCAAAAGCTGGCTGTGACTGTTTTCACTTGGCTTGTGTAACAACCTGGATGTTTAGAAATGAGTATCATCATTCTTTCTTTCTCTCTCTCTCTCTCTCTCTCTGGCTTCTCTTCGCAAACAAAGATTCAGGAAGGACACATCTCGTTCTTCCTGCAAGCGCGCTGATGACTAAAAAGGCCAATCTGAGATAGACAAGTCCGGTTGCAGAAAGCACAGCAGAAGGTTTCCTTGGCTGATGTTTCCCGGCTGTGATTTTTTCTGCGTTGTCGTTTCTCTTCAAGACTTGTTCGGCGTGAGTTCTCAAATAAGGCTGCAGCATTGTGGATAGTACGTCTCCAAGCCTCCCGATGTGAGGCCAGGGTGGACCATTGTTGGTGATCAATTTGGCCAAGCCTGAGATGTTGTTTCAGGGAGTCCTTGTATCGCTTTTTTGGAGCACCCATCTTACGCTGACCTGTGGCGAGTTCACCGTAGAGTACTATTTTGGGCAGGCGATGGTTCTCCATCCTAGAAACGTGCCCTGACCAGCGCAGCTGTGTTCTCAACATCATGGCCTCAATGCTGGTGATCCCTGCTTGCTCAAGGACTGCAACATTCGTCACATAGTCAGTCCAGTGTATATTTAGGATTGTGCGTAAACAGCGCTGATGAAAGCATTCGAGGAGTCGTAGGTGGTGGCGATAGGTGACCCATGTTTCAGACCCATAAAGGAGAATAGACAGTACAATGGCTCTATATACACTGATTTTTGGGCTTCGCCTCAGGTGTTTATTACTCCAGACTCTTTTCTAAAATCTTCCAAATGCGCTATGTGCCTTTGCTAATCTGTGATCGATCTCTTTGTCAATCTTGGCATCTGAGGAGATGATGCTTCCCAGGTAGGTGAACTGGTGAACGTACTTAAGCACAGAGTTGCCGAAGGCAGTGTGGGGATGGTGGTGTTCGTCCTGTGGTGCAGGCTAGTAAAGAACTTCCGTTTTCTTCAGGTTGACTTCCAGCCCAAACAGCTCTGCAGCTGTTGCGAAGCAGGATGTTACGTGCTGCAGAGCTGCTTCTGTGTGGGCAACAAGGGCAGCATCATCAACGAAGAGCAGCTCACAAACTAGATAGTTTAGAGTCTTAGTGCGAGCCATCAGACGGCTAAAATAAACAAGCTGCCATCAGTACGGTAACGTATATAGATGCCGTTGTCTTTTTCGAGCTCTGCCGTAGCCCTTTGGAGCATCATGCTGAAGAAGATTGTAAATAAAGTTGGTGCAAGAACACAACCTTGCTTCACTCCATTAGTTATTAGAAAGGGCTCTGAAAGAGCATCACCATATCTGATTTGACCATGCTGGCCCTCGTGTAGCAAGATAAACATTTTAAGGAATTTGGGGGACATCCTAGTCTTTCCAGGATCTGCCACAGACCTTTCCTACTCACGGTGTCGAAGGCTTTGGTGAGGTCAACAAATGTTACATATTGACCCTTGTTCTGCTCTCTACATTTCCCTTGCAGTTGTCTAAGGGCAAATACCATATCTGTAGTACCACATTAGCTTTCAGGAAGAAGTTCTTCTGCAATGGCAGGAACTAATCTGTTCAGGAGTATCCTTGCAAGGATTTTTCCAGCAATAGAGAGCAGAGTTATGCCTCGATAGTTTGAGCAATCGGATTTTGCTCCTTTTTTCTTGTACAGGGTGATGATGACTGCATCTCGAAGAGCTGATGGCAGTTCCCCCTTTCCCCAGCCATTCACAAGGAGTTCGTGGAATTTATCATGGAATACATGACCTCCATGTTTCCAAACTTCAGGTGGGATTCCATCAATCCCAGCTGCCTTGCCGTTTTTCATCTGCTCTATGGTCTTAAGGGTCTCTTCCAAAGTGGGAGCTATGTCCAATTCATTTTTCATCGGTTTTTGTATCTTATGTGGGATAGCTGAGCCTTGGACTACTCGGTTGGCACTAAAGAGACTTTGAAAGTGTTCAGCCCATCGATTCAGGATGGAGGCTTTATCAGTAATTAATGTTTGACCATCTGTACTGTATAAGGAGCTTTGGACCTGATAAGTAGGTCCAAGCACTGCCTTAAGAGCTTCAGAAAATCCTCTAGAATCCCCCAGATCTGCACAGCGTTGTGTCTTTTCTGCTATATTGATCCACCACTTGTTCTGCATGTCTTGGAGTTTTTGTTGAAGTTTACTACATGTGAGACGGAAAGCTGCTTTTCTTACATGGCAAGTTGGCTGGGCGAGGTATGTCTGGTGGGCAGTTCTCTTCTTTGCCAACAGCTCCTGGATCTCTTGGTTGTTTTCATCAAACCAGTCTTGATTTTTCTTGTGGGAGAACCTGAGGGAATCTTCCGCAGACTGGAGGATACTGGTTTTGAAATGTTGCCAAAGCACTGTAGGAGAAGGATCTGTAGGATGGTCTTCAAGTTTTGTTTGCAGGTTTGCCTGGAAGTTGTTTCTCATGGTAGCTTGTTGAAGATTGTTGACTTGGAGTCTCTTCTTTAAGATGCCACCCCTCTTAGGTTTGAACTTAAGATGAAGATTTAGTTTCCATCTGACGAGGCGATGATCTGTCTGGCATTCTGCACTGGGCATCACTCGAGTATGGCGGACATCACGAATGTTTCTCTGGCGGACTAGAACATAGTCAATGAGGTGCCAATGTTTGGATCGGGGATGCATCCAGGTTGTCTTCAAGCTGTTTTTCTGCTGAAAGATAGTGTTTGTAATAGTCAGCTGTTGTTCTGCACAGAACTCTAGCAAGAGGCGTCCATTATCATTGCAATTTCCAACACCATGCTTGCCTAAGACACCTTTCCAGGCTTCAATGCAATCACCATTACCACTCTGGAAATCTGCCTAGGCATCCTCACATCCAGCAACTTGCACAACAAAATCAGAGGAGCCCTTACACTTCCTGTTCAATTGTTACATATTAGATCATTAGCTTAATGTTAATGGGAAATAAGCCCTCTCATGTCTTTCATTCATCATACAAGAATATCTTGGTCATACCTTTAAAACAGGCAGGGACTGTGAAATTGCCATCATCACATTGAGCTGGTACTTTATAACTACAGTGTTGTTCTTTATTTTTACAGAAAAATGAGATGATCTCAGCATGTTGTATTCCATTCATGAGGTGGTCTTGCACCTTTATTTTCTGATTGTTGTATAACACTGTGGCTCTTTTGATAGGAATTGCACATGGAGCTGTGGGGAGTGGAATGTAACAACATGGTTAGGTAACAAAGCTTCTATTGATAAGTCAAATGACAAGGATACAGAACTGTTAAGGCAAATGCTAACATTGTTATTTAATCCAGGTATTTTATTAATAAAGCAAGCAAAAGTGCTCTGATGGAGCCTGTTATATTAAATAAATTTTCCACAGGAACCTTGCAACTAAAATGATTTCTTGTGTGTCAGCTGAATTGTCAGTGGTATTCTGCCCTCTGTCATGTCTTCTATAACCTCAAGTAAGAAGCTATATGCAAAAAAAAAAAAAAATGACAGCTATGAGTTTATTCCTATTATTACAATTATTATATAAAATAGTTTATTATAATCTAGCATATATGTTATTGTGACAGTATCTTGTTATAATATTTTACATGTATAACATCTTTATCTTAAATGACCCTAGTGGAAAAAATAGTTGCTAAGCCCACTGAGAGTAACTGAGTTTAACATTATCCAGACTTAGTTTTGTTGATCTTGAGCCACAGACTAGAATCCTATCTGGTCCATCTGAATCTGTGAAGAGCTGATTTCCTGTGAAACACATATGCACACACTCAGGATCTGTATTGTAGTTCTTGGAAATCCTGTGGACTAGGATTTCTGAGGGCTGTGCGGAAGGTAGAGAAGGATAATGTCTTGTGGGCATATGGCCATTTTGTGTTCTACCTGATACCTTCAAATATATCTTTTTAAGGTAATTATAGATAGCAATGCAGAAGGACTATCTGTTCACTGGTGAGATTATTTAAGTCAACAAACAGATGCGTAGAATCGCAGAATTGGAAGAGACCACAAAAAGGCCATCTAGTCCAGCCCTCTGCCATGCAGGAATGCCCAATCAAAGCACCACCGACAGATGGCCATCTAGCCTCTGTTTAAAAACTTTCCAAAGAAGGAGACTCCACCACACTCCAAGGCAGTGCATCCCACTGCTGAACAGCTCTTACTGTCAGGAAATTCTTCCTAACGTTTAGGTGGAATCTCTTTTCCTGTAGTTTGAGTCCATTGCTCCGTGTCCTAGTCCCTGGAGCAGCAAAAAAACAAGCTTGCTCCATCATCAGTATAACATCACCTCAAATATTTAAACATGATTATCATGTCACCTCTCAGCCTTCTCTTTTCCAAGCTAAACATATCCAGCTCTCTAAGCTGTTCCTCATAAAGCATGGCTTCCAGAACTTTTACCAATTTGCTCGTATACAGAATGCATACAGAACCCAACAAAAACAATGATTTGTACTTGTATTGAGTTCTTTGTTTCACATCTCAACATTTTTTGTGCCATCTTGCAAATTACCATACCACATACCTCTGCAAGCTGGTTTTGTTGACCACTGGCCTGTCTTCTCACATCTGGATTCTACAGGTCCATCCAGCACGTATGTTGGATTGCAACCATAGGTCACAGTTTCTTTATAATGATATGCTCTACGAAGAAGCAAATGTATATATCCATTTTGTATCTCTTCTGGTCGTGGACACTCCACAGCTGTGACAAAAAGAAAGATGGTATATTTGTAAGAAGATCAGGGATGTGGCCACATTGCCCAATTCTAGCAATTTCGGACCATGTTAACTTCCATGGTTCCATCATATGGTATTCTCAGATTTTTAATTTTGTCAGGTCCTCAGAATTCTAGAATTCCCTCATCCCCAAAGTATAGTACTGAAGCTCTATGGCAGAGAATTCTAAGAACCTCAGAGAACCGCCAATCCAAATATACCACAGGGTAGGTCCATGACAGTTAACGTAGTATCATAAGTTGTTCTGTTCACATAGTGTGTTAGGGTTCAGATCCATCCCAGAACAAAAGCTATCTGTTCTGATTCCAAAGCTGATGTAGCAACTGACACTGAGAAAACTGCAGCAGAACTAGTACCAAGAGAGAATTCAGAAACAACTTGCCTACCTGTCAGCAGTACAGTATTAATTGTGCAATTCATAAAGGTTCTTACCTCTGCATTCTGGAAGCGCACTCCAGTTCCCATTGGCCTGACAGACAGCTGTTTCATTTCCAAATAGAGCGTAAGGCAATAAGCATTCAAATTTGATTTTATCTTGGAAGACTGATACATTTCCTGGCTTAAGTCTTTTGTAAGAAAGAACCGAAAACTCAGAAACTGGTGGTGGAGGACAAATCACAGCTGGAAAACCAAAACAAATTTATTTCATACCATATATACAGAAAACTTCCCTGCCCATGGCAGGGGTAGGGAACCTCAGGCCGTAGGGCTGAATCCAGTCTTCTTGGCTTCCCAGAGTACCACTTCCCATGTTATCATCAACTGCTGGCTTTCTAGCTTCTCTGTCATTCTTCTCCATTCTAAAAGGTTGGTGGTACCAGATCCTGACTAATCTTGGAAGCTAAGCAGGGTCAGCCCTGGTTAATACTTGGATGGGAGACTGCAAATGAATACCAGGTGCTATAGGCTATATTTAAGAGGAAAGAATTGGCAACCCCACCTCTGAATACTCCTTGGCTAAGAAAATCCTATCAAATTCATGGGGTTGCCACAGGGTGACTTGATGGTGCATGCACTCACTCACTCACACACAATACATACACCCTTTTTTAGTCTCACCCTGCCCCCACTCTCCAGCCTTGCCTGCCACTAGAATGCAGCCCTGAAAACTTAATTATCTGAAACTCAGTTTGGGCCTTGGGCTCAAAGAGGTTCCCCACCCTGTCACGTGGAATTTACTATGTAGCATTATGTAGGCATATTTGTATATCTATATGACACAGTACAGATATCTGTTAAAATACTTAGAAAATATGCGATATATTCACCTTTTCAAAGCGCTTCATAAACGGGGAAGGACAGAATTCAACAAATCTACAATTGATCCTGAAGGGTTTCTCCAAATTGCATTTCAGTTCCTGATAGATTTTTTATTTCCATCTTCAATGTCACATATTGGGCAGGTTTGAAATCTAGGAAATGCTTTGCACTGGTCAAATAAGGACCAGTGGCAAATGTAGGCATTCAATAAAGGAGAGTCCTCAAAGGTGTACAGGTGATAGGCTTATTTATAACCTAGTATGTCCTGAGTGTAGTTAATTCTTCAGTTTCCACAAAGCAAAAGTTGAAAACTCTCTTCCCTACCATCTCAAAATTTTCCACATGGATGTCTGTTTTGGTTTCTCTGTGTAAGAAACAAATCTGGGGCTGCTGACACATTGCAGAAACAATGCAGTTTGACATTGCTTTGACTGCCATGGCTCCATCCTATGGAATACTGGGATTTGTAGTTTGTTGCGGCACCAGAGCTCTCTGACATCTTCTGCTATCCCTGATAGCCATCTCCAGTTGTTGCGTGCATCAGGCTGCTGAAATGAGTGCTCAAACACATTGCTTGTGTCTAAACTACTAAGCTTTACTTAGCCATAGCAGAGTGATATTTACAGTGAGTCAGAGACTCCTAGCACATAAGCTATAATATACAGGAACATGCAGAGACAAGTGAGTGGGCAGGACTCAGCTCACCTCAGCTCAGAGCAGACAAGAATGTGGAACAAAGGGTTGTACCGATATATACATACATTTGCCATCATAGGCCTTGCAGTGGCCCTTTCCATGTGGTTTATCCAACCGTTTGCCATGGAGATAAACACAGATACCACATTTATCTCCCATGCTTTTTTGTTCTTGCATGGAAACAGTCAATAGCAGCTGTGCCTGTCAGACTCTCACTACTGGCCCCTGCTGGCAGCAGCTCTTTTCAATATAAAATTCTCATTGATATTTAGCCTAATCAATGAAATCCTTGGCATGATTTTCTTTGGAATTCTTTGGTCCATATTGTTTGTGCTATGATCCCTAGTATTTCTCCCCCACCCCCGAACCCAGTTTGGACATCTGGCATCTCTTGCTCCATATATGGAAAAGTCTTTGTTGTAGAATTTTGAGTATCATTTTGCTTGCATGGGAAATTAATACAATGGTCCTGTGGTCATTGTAATCCCTGGTGTCCCCTTTCTTGGGGATAGGAATGTATATTGAGCATTTCCAGTCTGTGAGCAAGTCTTTTACTTTCCATATTTGCTGACAGATTTTGGTTAAAACTGGAGTAAATGATTTCTCTAGTTTTAAGCAGATCTATTGGTATGCCATCTGATCCTGGTGATTTATTTCTCCCAAGTGTTCTGAGTGCAGCTTCCACTTCACTTTCTAAAACTGGAGGTACATCTTCATATGGTGCTTCACTGAATATCTGTCAACCTTTCATCTCTTTTATATACTTCTTTCATATATTGTTTCAATTGTCATTTTATTTCTTCTTGGTTGTCAGGCCCTGCTATTCTGACTCGGAGGATGAACTAGAGGAAGAGAGAGCTCCAGAGCAGGGTTTTCAGCAGGGAGTAGAGACAACAACATCTGACCTCGCAGAGCTGCCTGGCTCCTCAGAGATAGCAGAAAGAGACAGAGCAGATAATCCAGACTGGGCAGAGAGGCCTGTCCCCTCAGATAGAGAGACATTAGACCCAGTTTTACCCACCTTTCAAGAACGCCAATACCAAATGGAGGAGAAGCAGAAGTCTTGGCGTATTTATGAGAAATGCTGCACTATCAGAAAACAGCTGTGTGATCACTGAGCTAGTATAAATCAGGGACAGCTGCTCTGCCAACTTGTTGGAGTTTATTTGACTGGCATCAGTAGGGAATCTCTGCTCCTGAACACTCGTGTTGCCTTGTGTCGTAAAGCTGGCCCTACTCTTCCAAGCAGGAAGGGAAAGCTTCCAGCTTATTTGTACAACTGAAAAACACACTCACAAGGGTTCTCTAATCTAGAAATCCCTTTTCTAAGTGCAGGCCACCACCACTCACTGACTCTACAATTTCCTTTATGGTCTTTTCCACATCCAGGCAGTGAGACTAGACGTGCTTGGTTAAAGAACAATAATAACTCTTTTCTCTACTCTAGAGAAGGCTCTGATAGCTGATCAGAAGCAGGCAATTCGAGGCAGGTTAGAAAATAACAGAAAACTTTTATTCAATTCTAGGAGTCTATGTTACTTGAGAAGGCAAAACATTCCCAGGTTCAACTTAAGGCTTATACAGTATGCATTCATTCAGAGCACTACAAATAAAAACATAATCTAATGCAAGCTAACTAAACAGTTCCCTATTCTATTAATGTAAAGTAACTTACAGTCCCTGTAGATGGAATTTCAGAGTTCTTTTTGGATCCTTTTGAGGCCTTGGGTAAAGTTGGCTTCCCCCAACCTTCTTGTTGTCACAGTTTAGTATTTTGTGGTTATTCCATGGCTTTGTTGGCCATGTGGCCCAGAGCTAGGCCATGTGGATCAGAGTCCATCTCAGCTAGCTCAATCTAGCTAGGCTATGTGCTCAACTCAAAGGGAAGAACAGAACTTTTAAAAGGTCCTTTGTGTTGATCTCTGATTGGCTCTGCCATTGCCCAATCAGAGTGACTATCTAGTCAGGTGATGTGACATCATGTTTATTCAATGAGGTTCTCCCTTCCACTTCCCATTTCCAAATAAGGAGTGGAAATTTCCAATATTGTTCCTGTGAGTTTGTAATGGGATTCCATGATGCCTGAAGGTCATCATGACACCTTGCCTAGACTTTGACCTTTGGACTGGATTGGATTGGACTTGTTTTGGTTGCTTAGATATTCTGTCCTACAAACTGTGTTTCTGCGAGGCCAGGATAACTGCCACACTGTTATCAGTGGATTGCACCTTGCCTTGGCTGGTTTCCTGGACATTGGCCATGTAATGTGTTCCCCTGCTGATCATAGAGCATCCACATTCTTGATTTAAATTTCCCTTTGATTTCTTTGATTCCTCTTTTTTTGCTTCTCTGTACTGATTATTACAGTAGTTTTATTTGTCCCTGTGCATAATTCACTGGATAAGTTGCATTCAGGGTTCTGACTCTACTTCTATCCCCTTTTACCTTTGCTTCTCATCTGTCCTAAACTGCTTGAAGAATTTAATCTGTCAGTTTTGAGGGATTTCTTTTATTGTGCTTTGATGTCGCTCTTTCTGATCTTAATTTCATGGCACTATTACTTTTCTTAGCTGTCTTTGGCTTCTTTTGGCATAAAGATTGTTCTCTGGTGGGAGGTTCCTTTTTATTGGTGCACAGAGAGTTCTTATCTGAGACTAACAGCTTAGATTCAAGTTCGAAATCTAACTTTACCAAGGATTCCGCAATAATTGTTAGTAGAGCGTTGCATTCAGAGAGGAAGGACTTAATTGATTGCAGATCCTTATTTATGCTGCTGACCTGTTTAGTGAGGTTTGAAAGTTTTTCCTCTTGCCATTCCTCCTGGGGTAATCTACATTGCTGCAAGCCGCCCCCAGTTTTGTTTCCCTTTGGGATCTCTGAGATAGTTCCTTTTCTCCATGTTCTTAAATGATGAGAATTCTCAGTCTTGTTGTCAAAAGCTGAGTCGACCACAAAACTTATGTGACCCACATCATGAGGGTCAAACAGGATTTGTCTATGATTCAGGGACCAATCAACAACAGAGCAAGAAGACAGTTCTGGGTCTGTATTTTTTATCACTACAGTTGGCGAAACATAAGCATAGGTTTCCCTTTGTGATGTTCCATGTTGTTGCGTTACACCCTTACTCTCAGACTTCTTGGCAGTAGCAATTTCAGCTGCCAAGTTTGTTCCACAGTTGTCTGGGGAAACACATAAAAGTTGTTTACTGCTTAAAGTCCAATCAGCAACCAAGTCCAATGGTGATATGTGGTCTAAATCTTTTATTTCTTTTGTATATTTTGTTTTTATTTCTTTTGTATTTTTTGCATCTTTTGTTTGTATATTTGATTTAACATCTGAAGAGAAGTAAGCAGTGATTTTGGCTTGTTTTTGGTTTTTACAGGGAAGAGTGTTTAACTCATTAGGATTTAAAGGAATGAAACCAAGGTTTTTATATCCCTTTCTTGTCAAAACCACCATTACAACTTTTAAATTTAGATTTAGATTTGAAGTTCAAGGGAAGCAGCTTCTTATGTTGGATTGATTCAGTCCCTTCCCTTTTCCCTGGCTGTAATTTTATTACCAGGAAGATCAAAAATCATACTATCCCTTTAACTGGTCTGGCTCAGTTATTCAGCTATTCAGCTGTTCAGTTTCTTATAGCACTTGCAGCAAAATAATTAGTGGATTCCTTATGTAACAAATATATCTTATCTTACTTGTTGTTGTGATATATTCCTCTTCAGTTTCTCAAAGGGCTGTATCACAGGAAGTATCACTGTATCACAGAGAGTAAGTTAAAATATAAAATATAAACAGGGTGCCTCACGAAGAGATATGCTGGAAACTCCTCTCAGCAGTGGGTCATCCATTGAGGCTTCTCTTTCTTTTTGGCTACAGATAGTGTCTTTTTGCATTCCTCCCTGACAATGTCCTTGGCTTCAGTCCAGAGTTCTTTTGGCTCCCAGTCAATTAGGTTTAATAGTGTAAATCTATTTTTTGGATTATCTTTAAATTGTACAAAAATATTCTTCAGGATGTATTTTGGCAGAATAGTTGGTTTACTGTTCTTCTTTGGCTTTACTCTGATTTTTTATATTAGTAGATCATGGTCTGTGCCAAAATCTTTTGCAGAGAGAATGGAGCAGCCATCTTATACTTCTAATTATATAGTCTATTTGATTTCTATATTGGCCATCAGGTGATGTCCATGTATACAGCTGCTTCTTTGGTTGCTTGAAGAATGTGTTTGCGATTAACATACTGTTGGCCTCACAAAGTTCAGTCAGTCAGTCTCCTGCTTTATTTCTTGATCCTAGGCCAACTTTTCCTACAATCTTTGATTCTGCTCTGTTTCCTATTTTTGCATTCCAGTCATCTATAATTAACAAGTAGTCCTGTTTTGGTGTGTGATCTATTTCTTCCTGGACTCCAGCATAGACTCTTTCAATTTCTTCTTCTTCTGCCTATGTAGTTTGAGCATAAACTTGGATTACTGTAATATTGATGGATTTTCCATGAAGCCTTATTGATATGATTCAGTCAGATTTTGCATTATATCGTTTGACTGCTTTTGCTACATTGCTCCTAACTATAAATGTCACCCCATTTCTTCTTAGATTTTCACTTCCTGAGTAAAACAATATCTGTCCCAAAATGTCCCATTCCTATCCACTTTAGCTCACTCACCTCTAGTATTGCAATGTTTATACATTCCATTTCTTGTTTTACTATGTCTAGCTTCCCCTGATTCATGCTTCTCATATTCCATATCTGTACATTATGGATCTCTTTTCACCTCTGAGCATGTCAACAGCTGAATATCCTTTTGGCTTCAGTCCAGTTGCGCCATTAGCCACAACACAACTCATAGTTATCCTCTGCTCTTCGCCAATAACATTTTGGTATTCTGCCCTACATGTGGCTCATCTTACTACTTCTTGTATTGCTAGGTTATGCTAGCAATATACAGTACTAGGGTTTTTTTTATGTTTACAATCCTAACTGTTTCTTGTATGTACCACATTTACAGTTTCTAGAGAATGGAGTATTATCTTGCCTATTTGGAGGTATAGTACTTTATGTGTCTCCTTTTGAGGGAGAATAAATTACTTTCTCTCAGAGTCATTTATTTTTTAGGTTGTCGTAAATACTCTACATGTACCAAGTTGCAGATATGTGAATAGGGAAGGATCTTAACACATTTTAATGAAAACAAATGCCCTGTTCTGAAGGAGAGTTACACATAGTTGATGTACACCAATCTGCATTTTGTCATAGTGTCTTGTTAACATGTGCACAACATTTCAGTTTGGCAGCCATCATATGAATATGTTGATAAAAAAAATTAACCTCCCCTCCCAAGTTAGTCTGTCCCGTGCATTTTTAGAGGCATACAAATAATGTATCTTACATACGTTGGCATTCAGGAAGCTTTGCACTCCATTGCCCATCTGCCAAGCATTGGCTGGTTTTCTGTCCTCGTAGAATATACCTGAGAATTAAAACATTTATATAGCAGCAGTTGTCAGCATATTCTAAAGCTGTAAGGATTTGTTCATACTGTATGAATAGTCATACTAAACTCCTACAAGAGAAAACATTTGGCAGACCTTACCATTCCATTTATATCGCTTTTACTCAGGCATGTATTGGTTGCTATGAAATTTACATCACAAATCACAGTGCACCTTGGGCTTGCTCTCCTGATGGGGTTAGAAGTATTTTTAAGAGGCCAAGGTTATCATAGTTAATAGCAATTCCACAGACCACACCCAAGTTAACTACTTTATTCTTTAGGCCTCCCTAAATGTAATTAAGTGGTTGGGCATATAAGAGGGAGAGAAATCAGCAGTGCATTGTAATTCCTACATCAGTTCCATCACTGTGCAACACTAAGAATAATATTTTAACTATCATCTGAGAAGGCTCCAAGCAAATACAGACAAAATAAAGGGGGATACTGCAGTGGTACAAAAGAATTATTAATAACTAATGGCTGATGCGCTCACCTGTAAACTGGCTGGTGCATCTGTTGGCAGAGAGTCAACATATTGGTAGCTATTGACTTTCCCAGGTGATTGGTCCCTAAAGTGGCCTCATAAATCTCACTTCCAACTGGAGGAGAGGGTAACTGTTGACACTAATGGACACTAGTGAAATCCATCTCTGATTGGGCAGAAAGAGACTGGATAGTATAAAAGTCAGCTCCTGAGAAATGAGTCAGGCTGTTTTACACAGTCTCCAAACCAATCTATTCTGCTGTTCCTTGCTGATAGATACCCATAAAATGCTAGTAAGAGAGAAGACGGGTAAAATTCTTCTCTCAGATATGCCATATTTCTTATCTAGAATAGATAAATGTCCCTATATACAGTATATTTAAGTAATGATACAATGAAGTGCAATGCCTGTGTGTTTCCACCACCAGAGGAATATGGTTTAGGAAGCCCTAATATTGTGTAAGATCCACGAGTCCTTACAATTAGTAGATAAAGGGATATGATGTAAGATATGTCAGGCCTTACATGAAATGTAAAGTATATGATAACCTATGTGCCTAGATACTGAGACGTCTGTTGCTCCCCAGGGGGAGTGCATACATGTATACCTTTGTCTATTTTAGCCCAAAAGAATATCAGAGAGCCTGCTCATTCTCCCTTATTAAAAATTTTAAGATTCTAAGATTTAAGAGTGCTTTAGTGGAGTGTTGATGCTAAATCTGTCTGTTTGGACTATACTGTTGATCACAAGTTGGGAGCCCTGGCAACCAGATAGTGATAAGGAAGCTTTCAAACAGATACAGATTAGATGTTCAATGGCAAAGAACCCTCCATCCCACTTTCTAAAGAGATAGGAGTGGAGAACCACACCTGCTTGAAAGACAACACACAACTCACCCAGAATCACATGAATAATTTACAAAAGTCAGATAGTTGAGGTCTGTAAAATGTATATTTCCATTCTTCAAAGATCCAGGGTGGGGACATTTCCTTGCTGTTTGAATACATGAAAAAAAAATTCATTACAGGGAGACATTATAGATAGGGAGACATTATAGGTAGCTATGAAACCATTCCAGATCTCAGCTAATGAAAACCTTTTAAAAGACCCATCACATACTTTGTTCACAACAGCCATGTGGGGGATAGTAGAAAAACTAATCAACAAAAATTAGCCAGTTTAAGACCAGAGCTTGCTTAAAACTGCTCTCTTTACTGCAGATCTCAGAATCGTCCAGCAAGCATGGCCACTGGACTGTAGGAGGTGTAGTCCCACAGAATAACATTTCCAAGCTTTGATTAAAACTACAATAAATTTGTAATTACAATGGATTCCTTCACAGTGGTGGTAGTAGCTCAGTTCAGCACCTTGGATAGCTTTTTAAAAGTTCAGACTAAAACCTAGGAAGGATTCAATGCATCACTAACATGGGAATTACTAGCAGTCACTGGAGTATATGCTTTGTATACACAAAAGACCAGTTACAAAGACCAGGTGGCAGGTGATGTAAAAGATGATCTGCCTCAGATCCCAGAAAGTTGTTCCAGAGCCGATAATACCAGATCAGGCAGACAAACAGCACAGTCAGGGATAAAGCAGATTCTTAGTTCAAATGTCCTTGAGTCTTTTGCTAAGTCCAGCTTGCCTTGTGGAGGCCACTCTTGTGATACGGGGCCACACCGAGATATATAGTGGTAAATGTTGATGTGCAGGCACTCATAGTCACACTTTCATAAAGAGTCCAAAAATGTGTTTAGCCATATCATTTCTAACAGGTTTCATTTCCACCAGGAGTGGGTCTTTTGTAAAGCAAATGGCTCATTAAAGATCAAGACCCCCCCAATAGGTTTGCATTTCAACAGGGATAATTGACAAGTATATATTGTTGCTGGAAAAACCATATCTCCCTCTCCTGCACTACTGTGAAGATTACAGATAAACTCAGAGGAAACAGGGAAGCGTATGGGGCAGAGCAGATTTCATGGTTCCATCCTATGAAATCATGGGATTGGCAGTTGAGGAAGGGACCTTTTGAATTCTCAGCCAGGGAATTCCTCTCGTGCCTCCGACCAAACTACAAAAACCAGGATGTCACAGGATGGAACAGTAGAAGTTAATGTGGAACTGTAGTGCTATACGTGTGAAGTGTGAAATGGCTCTAAAAGCCATCGCAGCATTTATAACTGTTTGTTTTAGAGCCTTACTGCACTCTGAGGAAAACCGACAAGGTAGCAGGAACATTCTCTTTCTCCTGCTGCCTTCCTGCATGACGTCGGCATCTTTCTGGTGTCCTTTTGTTCCAGTTCCATGGGGGACTGAGCTAAAACTGCACCTTTTTGTAAACAGGTTTTTTCTGGTTAGCAAAAAGGCACAGTTTACCTTGGTTCCTTATGGGACTGGAATAAAAAAAAAACTATGTGAAGGGGGAAGGCAGCAGGAAAGGCGGAATGTCCCTGCTGCTTTGCTGCTTTTCCTTGGAGTGTGGTAAAGTTCTTAGTTTAGGTTTGTACAAGACCTGCTGTGTGGTAAAGATTATTCAGTTTTTTCCCTTTTAAAATAACTTCTGAGAACATCCTTGGTTTCTCTTGTGTCTATTATTTTGGTTGCTTGGTTGGTTGCTGATATCAAGCATATCCTGTCCAGAAATATTGGATATAAGTATATAATATAAATAAATAAATGTATAGGTGTCACATGGTCTGTACCCTCCATGGGAAGAGGTACATCAAACATGTACTGGATGACCTCTCCAACACACCCAGAGCCTCTCAAGTAGGAAGAAAGGGTTTTATTTAAATGCAGCAGGTCCTCTGCTAGGTGAAAGGACTGCAACACCAGTCCCAGTCAGTATCTTCCAGATACAGACCTTGGCAAGACCCTGTTAAGTACTTGCAGGATGAGGAGCCTAAGCTGAGATAGTTGGGTCTTGTCAGAGTCTCAAGGAGCCAACAAAAGCCTCAGCAATTCAGTGCCAAGAATGCATCTGTACAAAGGGTGCTTCACTTCAGCTACCCTCAGTCCACTATTTACCAGGCTCCTTGGTATGTCCTCCTCATTGGTAGCAAGGCTTGTCCTCAGACCACTCCCAGTTTCTCTCTGGACTCCCAACTCACTCTTGAAGGATCTCCCCAGACAGGCAGCTAAGAAAAGCCTCAGTCCACTGGGTACTTTCCTTGAGGCTCTTCACACCCCCAGTGCTCAGGTCTAAGGGAGCCTCTTGTAGCTCCTCCCCTGTTGTGTCGATTCTGCCTTCTTTCCCCTTCCAGAATTTGCTAGGGTTCTTTTATTGGCTTCTTCACACACACACACACACCCCTACACCCCTACTTACCTGCAGAAGCTTTAATTGAGATCAGCAGCTAGTTCTCCTGAGGCCAGGGAGATGGAAACAGCCCAGGTAGTGTTACTTGTAAGTTCTTTTCTTCCACAATAAGTAAAGAATACATGGACTTTTTATATAAAAAACAGAAATTCTGATGACTCCTAATAAAGAATTGCAGCAGTTGCTACAATAGCTGTATCAGACTGTGGAGATTTTTATCCACACACAACTGCATAGTGAGCTAAAAGGTAACAAAGCAACCTAAAGAATACTATACTTACGTATGCATCTCAGGGAAATAGAAGGCCATCTTCCAGTCAAAGGGCAGAGATATTTCCTTGAGCCTGACTGAAGAACATACCCAGGCTGACAATGGTATGTAATTTCTTCTCCAACATTGTATTCTGTCTTGGCTATACTGACGGAAGCAAACGGTATTGTAGGAGGTCTAGGACAGACTAAAAGAGACAAAATATTTTAATAAGCCATTGACTGCTCTTCCCCCATCTTATTAGAGCAATGTTACAAACAGTTTGATAAACTGTTTATAAGATTCATAAAGCTATACAAAGTTTAAGTCAATTAAAAATGAATGTAACTACAGTTGTCCTTTCATATTCACTGGGGTTTGGTTCCAGGACCCCCTGTGGATACCAAAATTCGTGAATACTCAAGCCCCATTATATGCAATGGCATAGCAAAATGGTGTCCCTTATATAAAATGGCACAATCCAGGTCTGCTTTTTGGATTGTTATTTTTTAAAGAATATTTTCAAGCCATGAATACTCAAATCCGTGGATACGGACGAACAACTGTACTACTGTTTTCAGAGATTATGCAATGAAAGGAAAATAAACACTTTACCTAAAGATGGTAAATTAGGGAGCAGGACTGTGATCCATGTACAGTTGTCCCTTCATATTTGCTGGGGTTTGGTTCCAGGATCCCCCGTGGATACCAAAATCCGTGAATACTCAAGTCCCTTTATATGCAATGGCATAGCAAAATGGTGTCCCTTATATAAGATGGCAAAATCAAGGTTTGCTTTTTGGATTATTATTTTTAAAGAATATTTTCAAGCCGTGAATACTTAAATCTGTGAATACCAAATCTGTGGATACACCGGGACATCTGTAATCTGAAACTTTAACTTGTATGCATACAGGTGAAGAAACTGGAGTACAGTACCACTTGGATATGCTTTCAGGGGCCAACAAATTCATTATAATGCATTATGAGACTTGGGGGAAGCCTCTGACAATGATTGGCTATGCTTTTCTAATTTCAAAGAAGGGGGCCACTGGCCCTATTTTTAGGGAGAACTAACTAACTAACTAGAAAACACACAGGAGGCCAGGAAATCAAGAGCTAGTCTCTTGAAAATGCAGATTCCCCCTGAGAAAAGTCTTACATAACAAAAAGCTTTAAAAGGCATAAACAAAAAATAAAATTAGTAAATATACCAAGACACTTGCAAGGTAACAACATAGTTGTTTAAAAACTGAAAATTTTATTTAACTCATGTTTTAGGACCTCTGTGCTACTTTAAGACTAAAACATTCTTCTAAAGCAACACAGAAACAAACATTACAATGGATTTAACAACAAAATAACCAGCATTAATATTCCATAATATAAGAACCAAGAAAGCAGCATAGTATGACCTCAGGCAAACTGCTATGACCTGGTTCATTAGCACAGCGGGCCCTTGGTATCCACTAGGGTTTGGTTCCAGAATACCCCCACCCGCCTGGATAACAAAATCTGTGGATGGTCAAGTCCAGTTGTATACAACGGCACAGTAAAATGGCGTCCTTTATACAAAGTGGCAAAATCAAGATTTGCTTCTTGGAATTTATTTTTTGGGGAAGATTTTCAAGTCATGGATAGTGCAATCCATGGATGCCAAATCCATGGATACAGAGAGCCAACTGAAATGGGAAACTGGGACAACAAAGATTGATCTTCTCTCCCACCCTCCATCCTCAGTCTGTATTAAGTGTATAGTAATGTTGTTCTATAACCTAAAGGCACCAGATCCCATTTGATCTTGGAAGCTAAGCAGCTCCGGTTAGTACTTGGATGGAAGACTGCCAATGAAGACCAGGTGCTGTAGGCTATATTTCAGAGGAAGGAACTGGCAAAACCACCTCTGAGTATTCCTTGCCTAAGAAAACCCTATGAAATTCATGGAGTTGCCATAAGTCAACAGCACGCACACACACATATATTCCAGAACTGTATAAGGATGACTAAGACAGCATCTCTGCAATGTTTTGAGAACATCTGAAACATGCTACAAGAATTTAAAATATAATTACTCAGAATTCTCTGTGAGTCTGAGCCAGCTAACCTGAGGCTTAAGGCTGAATCAGGGCTACCCACCTCCACATCTGCCCTTTGTAAATCATCACCCCTACACTTACCAACATCTTTTGAGACTGAAGTGTATTCACATCAGATCAAGTTTGGTCTTTATTTAGATCAGGGGTGGAAATCATGCTTTTAGGGTATAGAACAACATGTATGGTTGGGATTCAGCTCCAGCATTCCTCTCCATTGGCTATGCTCACTAGGACTACTGGGAGCTCTAGTCCAACAACAACCAACCCTTGATTTCAATGATGATTTAGTGAGTCTTCCTGTCATATTTCAGCATTTTTGCACTTCTCCCACAAATCTGTCATCAGAGGTGACATAACAGCCATTCACAAGTTTAAAACAAGGACCTGAATTTAATTCTTAATCCCAGCTAAAGAAGATCCATTCAGTCAAAGGGATCGCTAGTCCTAGCAGTAGATCCATTCAATTAATGGGATGTGTTGATTTCCCAGTCAGCAATTAAATTCCATGAGTTTACTCTAACTGGGAATAGCAATTGGATTTATATTCCATAAATATGGCTTTGCCCTTGGCTCTTTGAACATCCAGCAACAAGTGTGAATGCAGCAACAAGTGTGAACAATGCACTGCAGTATTCCCAATGAAATACATGGTCTGCATGTATGATATGCTTGCACACTGAGTTGGATGGGGGGGTATGTTAAATGTTCTTCATGCATTTGATTATGTATACAATACTTTGTTTTAATGGGGCTTTTTCAGGATTCAAGTCATGTGAAATAAAAAAAAATTAAAAATCCAAAAAACCCTCTCCCATCCCCTCAAAATAGATTAAAATATATTGCCTACAAAATCCACAGCATATCAAAATACAGTGATCAGTCCTAAAGATAATAGAGTACTGTACTTTTTTTCTTGTGCAAAATGACTAGAGGGACTTACCTTGAACTGTAAGGACAGTATGAGCTAGAATAACAGTCCCTAAGATGAGGAGGGCAGGAGACATTGCTGCTGAATTGTAAGCTGCCAGAATTAGCCTAAACACACTACTTTGGTACTGAAAATAAAAAGAACAGAATGGCTAAATATTAACTCACATTGGTAAGTTATTTTTTTTGTAAATAAAAGCAGCAGGCGTTACTGCTGAGTAAATAGATATGAACATGCAAGCAAAACATTATTCAATTCTCAGATAGTGGTCAGTTCAAAGGTCTCCTTTTTGTTTGAGAACCTTTTGTACACCACATCTTTTTGTACACTGATTGTTTTGTTACACAATATTTATCAGAGGGGGAGAGTGAAGGAAGCTGATAGGGTGGGTGCTGCATTGTATACAATTACTTTCAAGTAGGTCCCACTGAATTCAATATTACTATGGTTTCTGAATAGTTAGCATGGGGTAAAAACACTGCAAACGTTACACAAATCAACTTTTACATGCATCTACATGCAAAAAAGAAGTCTATTGAAAGAGAAGTCATAGGACTAATCCTGTTACTCAGAAGTAAATACCACTGAGTTCCATGGGACATTATTCCTATGTAGTACAACTCTCAAATAATTACTAGTGCATAAAACATTAGATGAACCTAGATTTCTTGACTTGGACGTCTGTCCCGGGGGTTCCATGGAACATGCAATGGCTCCTATGGATGTTTGCTCAGAAGCCCTATTTACTTCAATGGAACTCATTCTCAAGTAAGGACTTTTTCGGATGTTTAAAAAGCAACGCAAGCAGCCTCGTCAGCTTGCGAGGCTGCTGCACTGCAAAGCGTCAGTTTCAGATGACGCTCCCCCCTGGCGGTACGGTTGTGGTACCGCAGGGAGAGTTGAGTGTCATATTTGCTTGATTTTTACTCACGATAAACTTTCGTGAGTAAAAATCAAGCAAATATGACGCTCAACTCTCCCCGCGGTACCGCAACAGTACCGCCAGGGGGCAGCATCATCCGAAACTGACACTTTGCAGTGCAGCAGCCTCGCAAGCTGACGAGGCTGCTTGCATTGCTTTTTAAACGTCCGAAAAAGTCCTTAGTCTTGTCACCTGGATTTTGTAACAATCTGAGAGAACAACTTAATACCTCCTGAATGGCTTTTGTGTTTATTGGGAGGAACCTGGACCCAGTTAACAGCACCACCCAAGTGCACTTTTTAAAATGGAGGATGGTAAAGCAGTTGTGCTTTTCATAGACCTCAGAAGTGAATAATTACAAACAGTGAAGCGCTTGCAATGCATTCCATTTTTCTTTAACAGAGGTATAGATACATTACAATAGTATTGTAGTATTGTATTATAACTTAACAAGGGCTAACATCCTTGTGCAATGGCAGAAAGAAATTTCCAGATTTGTTTGGCAGGCAAGGAAACCCAGAATAAAACTTAAAACATTGTGTGCTGCTAAAGAAAGGGGTGGTCTGGGTTTCCCAAAATTTAAATTCTATTATGAGGCCTGTTTTATGTAATTGAAGAAATGGATTTGTCTTAGAGATGACAGACTTTTGAAACTTGAAGATCATGATTTAGCATTTGGGTGGCATGGCTATCTTTGGTACAACAAAGTTAAGGCACATGCTGAATTTAAAAATCATTGTATTAGAAAGGTTCTTTTACAAATCTGGAAAAATATAAGCAGAGATGTTTTTTCAAGATAACATTAGCCACCTCACTATAGGAAGCCTTTTTTAAAAAAGAAAAGAATGGGATAAAAGTCAGAAATGGTTGTTTTATGGTGATCTTTTGTATTTTGAACATGACAACTTGGAGCTTACATCAAGAGAGATGCTTCTTAGAGAGCAAAGACTTTAACTGCTTTGCGTATTTTTAATTTAAGGATAGATTTAATCAAGAAAAGAAATATGTAACCACAGAGGCTGGAGAAAATGAGTTTTATTAGAATTGTGTAAGGATGGTGACCATTAAATTTTATAAAGTGTACAAATGCTTTTTGAAACTAGAAAAAGAAGATGAGCCTGTATCTCTCTCTCTCTCTCTCTGGCTTTTCGTCGCATACGAAGATTCAGGAAGGACTCATCCTGCGCTTTCTGCAAGCGCGCTGATGACTAAAAAGGCCAATCTGAGATAAACAAGTCCGGTTGCAGAAAGCACAGCAGAAGGTCTCCTTGGGTGATGTTTTTGGGTTGTGATTCTTTCTGCATTGTCGTTTCTCTTCAAGACTTGTTCGGCATGAGTTCTCAAATAAGGCTGCAGCATTGTGGACAGTGCGTCTCCATGCCTCCCGATGTGAGGCCAGGGTGGACCACTGTTGGTGATCAATTTGGCTGAGCCTGAGATGTTGTTTCAGGGAGTCTTTGTAACGCTTTTTTGGAGCGCCCCTCTTATGTTGACCCGTGGCGAGATCACCGTAGAGTAGTATTTTTGGGAGGCGATGGTCCTCCATCCTAGAAACGTGCCCTGCCCAGAGCAGCTGTGTTCTCAATATCATGGCCTCAATACTGGTGATCCCTGCTTGCTCAAGGACAGCAACATTCGTCACATAGTCACTCCAGCGTATATTTAGAATTGTGCGTAGACAGCGCTGATGAAAGCGCTCGAGGAGTCGTAGGTGGTGGCGATAGGTGACCCATGTTTCAGACCCATAAAGGAGGATAGACAGTACAATGGATCTATACACACTGATTTTTGTGCTTTGCCTCAGGTGTTTATTGCTCCAGACTCTTTTGTAAAGTCTTCCAAATGCACTATATGCCTTTACTAATCTGTGATCAATCTCTTTGTCAATCTTGGCATCTGAGGAGCTGATGCTTCCCAGGTAGGTGAACTGCTGAACGGACTTGAGCACAGATTTGCCAACGGCAATGTAGGGATGGTGATGTTCGTCCTGTGGTGCAGGCTGGTAAAGAACTTCTGTTTTCTTCAGGTTGACTTCCAGCCCAAATAGCTCTGTAGCTGTTGCAAAGCAGGATGTTAGGTGCTGCAGAGCTGCTTCCGTGTGGGCAACAAGGGCAGCAGCATCAGCGAAGAGCAGCTCAGGGACTAGATAGTTTAGAGTCTTAGTGCGAGCCCTCAGACGGCTTAAGTTAAACAAGCTACCATCAGTACGGTAACGTATATAGATGCCGTCGTCTTCTTCAAGCTCTGCCATAGCCCTTTGGAGCATCATGCTAAAGAAGATTGTAAATAAAGTTGGTGCAAGAACACAACCTTGCTTCACTCCATTAGTTATTAGAAAGGGCTCTGAAAGAGCATCGCCATATCTGACCTGACCACGCTGGCCCTCGTGTAGCAAGATAATCATTTTAAGGACATGGGGGGGGGGGCATCCTAGTCTTTCCAGGATCTGCCACAGACCTTTCCTACTCACGGTGTCAAGGGCTTTGGTGAGGTCATCAAATGTTACATAGAGACCCTTGTTCTGCTCTCTACATTTTTCTTGCAGTTGTCTAAGGGCAAATATCATGTCTGTAGTACTCCTATTGGCTCTGAAGCCACATTGGCTTTCAGGGAGAAGTTCTTCTGCAATAGCAGGAACTAATCTGTTCAGGAGTATCCTTGCAAGGATTTTTCCAGCAATAGAGAGCAGTGTTATGCCTCGATAGTTTGAGCAATTGGATTTTGCTCCTTTTTTCTTGTACAGGGTGATGATGACTGCATCTCGGAGGTCTGGTGGCAGTTCCCCCTTTCCCCAGCAATTCACAAGGAGTTCGTGGAATTTTTCGTGGACTGCATGACCTCTGTGTTTCCAAACCTCAGGTGGGATTCCATCAATCCCACCTGCCTTGCCATTTTTCATCTGCTCTATGGTCTTAGGGGTCTCTTCCAAAGTGGGAGCTATGTCCAATTCATTTTTCATCGGTTTTTGTATCATATGTTGGATAGCTGAGCCTTGGACTACTCGGTTTGCGCTAAAGAGACTTTGAAAATGTTCAGCCCATCGATTCAGGATGGAGGCTTTATCAGTAATTAATGTTTGACCATCTGTACTGTATAAGGAGCTTTGGACCTGATAAGTAGGCCCAAACACTGCTTTAAGAGCTTCATAAAATCCTCTAAGATTACCCAGATCTGCACAGCATTGTGTCCTTTCTGCTATATTGATCCACCACTTGTTCTGCATGTCTCGGAGTTTTTGTAGAAGTTTACTACATGTGAGGCGGAAAGCTGCTTTTCTTACATGCCAGGTTGGCTGGGCGAGGTATGCCTGGTGAGCAGTTCTCTTCTTTGCCAACAGCTCCTGGATCTCTTGGTTGTTTTCATCAAACCAGTCTTGATTTTTCTTGTGGGAGAACCCGAGGGATTCTTCTGCAGACTGGAGGATACTGGTTTTGATATGTTGCCAAAGCACTGTAGGAGAAGAATCTGTAGGATGGTCTTCAAGTTTCGTTTGTAGATTTGCCTGGAAGTTGCCTCTCATGGTAGCTTGTTGAAGATTGTTGACTTGGAGTCTCTTCTTTAAGATGCCACCCCTCTTAGGTTTGAACTTAAGATGAAGATTAAGTTTACATCTGATGAGGCGATGATCTGTTTGGCATTCTGCACTGGGCATCACTCGGGTATGACGGACATCACGAATGTCTCTCTGATGGACTAGAACATAGTCAATGAGGTGCCAATGTTTGGATCTGGGATGCATCCAGGTTGTCTTCAAGCTATCTTTCTGCTGAAAGATAGTGTTTGTAATAGTCAGCTGTTGTTCTGCACAGAACTCTAGCAAGAGGCGTCCGTTATCATTGCAATTTCCAACACCATGCTTGCCTAAGACACCTTTCCAGGCTTCAGATTTCTTTCCTACTCTGGCATTGAAGTCACCAAGGATAATAATTTTATCTTCTACAGGGACTTTTTGTATGAGTTGGCATAGGTCTGTGTAAAATTTGTCCTTCTCTACAGGGTTGGCTTGCATAGTTGGGGCATATATACTAAAGAGAACAACATGTGGGAGGCGTAAGGAAATAATGCGATCAGAGTGTCCTTTTGGCAAGGTTTCGAGTTTGGAGGCAATGGAGTTTTTAATCATAAAGCCTACTCCTGAAATATGTTTTTCGGTTTTGGGTTTGCCAGACCAGTAAAGTGTGTAGCCGGCGCCATGTTCTTTAAGGCTGCCTTCCTCATGGAGACGAACTTCACTGAGAGCAGCGATGTCAATATTAAGTCATGATAGTTCATGGGCTATTAGGGCAGAACAACGCTCAGGCCGTCCACTATCTTCAGAGTCTTTCATGGTTCTGATGTTCCAGCATGCAAGTGTCAGTTTATTTACACCTTTGGAGGCTGGTGTGTGCCTCTGTTTCTTTGCCTTGGTTTGACCACATCAGAAGATGCCCGTTGGCCACGGTTAGCCAACCAGGTAGTTGGGAATGAGCTTTCGTTAGTCCACCTTTTCTAGGCCCCTCTCCATATGGAGCAAGCAGTGCTCTCCTTAAAAAAGGCTGCTTGGTCGTTCAGGATGCTGCTGAACAAGACTGTCATCTCCCGGGTCAGCCTCGAGCGACCAATATCCTGAACCGCCTGCATGCAGGGTTGGGTCTGCGGCTTCCAGTGCATCTTTACACCTGCCGTTTCGTCACTCGCCTATCACTACAGGGCTTTTTCGGAATTGGATTTGTCCTTCGAGCCTGTGCAATGGATTTTTCTGGTGGAGCGCAGCGTGCACAGAACTGGCCTCACCCTTTAAACCAAAGGTTCATCTGCCGTGGCCTTGCAAGCATGGACGTAGCAGCGAGGTCCTCAGGTCGTAGGTTTGATTAGAGTTTCCTTCTCTTAGATGGTTGACCTTACAGGGTTGGACGAGCCCGGGTTTGGGATTAGAGTTTTCCTTCTCCTAGGACGGTTGCCACAAGGCTAGAGAGCCCATCCTGCCCTTTGACGCTCTTTGTCAGACCCTTCGGTTTTGACCTGTCTGGCATGGGAGACCCTACCGGTGGCTTTATGCCACCGCCAGCATAGCTCAAAATGTCATTAGGGTACGCAAGCCTCTCTCCCACGACAAGGGGGCGTCAGTGGAGAGAGAACCTGTTTAAGATTACATGATTAAGTGGGCCCAAAATTTTGACATAATGTTCAAATGGATGTATGAGGGGAAATGTGGACCAAAGACATAAAATTAAGAAAAATATGTATCAAATGCTTTATAGATGGTATCTAACCCCAAATAAGCTGTTGAAAAGATCTAAGAATGCTTCAAATCACTGCTGGGTTTTTCAAGATAAGAAGGGCTCCTTTTTCCATATGTGGTGGACTTGTAAGAAAGTAACAAATTATTGGTCTAAGATTTATATGTTAATCAAAAAAAAAAATGTAAAGGTAGCGTTTGCAATGTCACCAGTAATGTTTTTGCTGGACATTATGGTTAAAGAATTGGACAGCAAATGTGGACTACTTCTCTGATATATAACAGCAATAATACCATTTGCTCAGACTTGAAAATAGACTGAAGTACTGATGATAGAAGAATGGATTGTTAAAGTTGGTGAGCTATCCCAAATTGCTAACTAATTTGCATTTTAAAGGATAAAGCAATTGCAGATTTTTTTTTTTGAAAGATTGGAAAATGTTTCTGGTCTTTTTGAGCAATAAGAAATTGAATTATGTAATAATCTGTGGTTATGGGTATTAGGATTTCTAGTGCATTTATTTAGTTGGATCTGTAATGATCAAATAATACACTTTTTTCTTTTGGGTTTTTCTTTTTTCTCTTTCATTACAGTTTGTATTGTGGGGGGTGGTCACAGCCCTGTTATGACTGGCAATTGGATTTTGGTCCTAGTTCAGAGACTGAAATCCTTTATGACCCTATGGGTTGAGATCTATACCCAGGTCACGTAGTGTAAATCTCCCCATGCAGACTTATTATGTGACCTTTGTGTTGCATGGCAACATTGTGCAACCAGATTTCTAACTGAAATGCACTGCTGAAGGAATACTACTGCCAGTTTCAGTAGAAGATGGTGTCAGGGAAAATAGATTTTGTGATCAGGAGTCTGTCTCCCCCTCCCTGAGTAATTTTTTCACCAGAGTATAAGGCACCAGTTGTCTATCAGAAGCTCATAAATCTGTCTGTTTTGTTATTCTGTTCTTTGGGGGTTGCAAATAAGGAATCGAAACTTGAAACTGTTTCTTACTTTCGTTTCTCCCAAAGACTGGGTGTTTAGGGACTATATAACTGGGAGGGGTTATTGGAGCTAGTTTTAGAGAGAAGAGAGCTTCAAGTCTGTGTGTTTTCCCCCTTGCTTTGAGAGAACCTCTGTTACTGTTTTTCTTTTATCCAATTGTTATTAAAAAGCCTTAAAGAATATTGGCATGGACTTATTTTTGCACCAAAGGAGTATTTGTTTGCTCACAAAGCACACGCTTTCTCTGCTGCATACATGAACAGGGAGTGACTGCACTCTGCACATTCCTACGACAGATGGATTAGGCATCTGATAAAAATGCAAAACTGCATATGCAATGGCACTTCAGACTCAACTCTGCTTCCATGACCTTAAACTAAATGTGGATATTGCTCCTTAGGCAAAAAGGTCCATCTGGTTCTGTAGGGGAACTCATATCTGCCTAAATCACCCACAGGATTCTGGCTCAGACATGCCGAAGGACCAGTTCAACTTCATCAGTGTGCACAACATGAGGCCAGAGTGATATAGCCTATGCTATGCAACTTACCATCTGAATCATCACCTTCTGTGAAGGATGGTCTGCAGGGATAGGGTAAAGAGTTAAACCATATCTTATGAACTGCCATGGTGACATGAGGTGTGGCTATTCTCAGCCTTCCCAACAAGAGGACCCATCTCCATGAGGAGGGGAAATCCCAAATACCTCGTAGTACTGGCATCTTGCAGCAGCAACAACAACATGTTGAAATATTTTTTCTGACCTCTGAAGCCCCCATATGGCTTGCATTTCTGATGGTGGCAGTGAGTGATTTACTCGCGTTAGTTCTTCATTGCTGTTAGTTTTTTTTTAATTGGTCCCAAGGTGCACTGGTGTGATACCGTGATTCTCCAGTTGTATAAGAAAGCAAAACATAAAATATTGATTGCTAAGGTGAAAATCCAACATGGCAGCAGCGGGTGCTTGCTCTGCTAGCAAGCCCCGCCCCCACTGTCACCTGTCCAATCATCTTTGTGCTTTCCTTTGAATTTTTTATTGTTTGATAGTCCAAACGAGCAAAAATGCACACCCGCCTCACGGTTTTTGAAAAAGTACAGGGAAATCTGTGAAGGCTTTTACCCCATTGTTTTTGCCATTTTGGGCCCCCCTCCTTCCAAATAGTGTGGATTGGCACTGGACCATGTTTAGACAGGTAAGATTCCCAGCGAATTCCATGAGGGGTATTTTCACCATTTAGATGGGCCCAAGGTTAATGACAGTGGATTTTTTCCCCTTTTCACCAGGCCCAGGGATGATTGCCCTGATGATGGGGTGGCCAAAACACTGAGGATGGATAGGATATGGTTTATGTCAAGATTGAATCAGAGGACATTTTCAGACACTTTGGCCCTGCCATGCTGCAGGGACTCCATTTCGGATGACGCCGTCCCTCTGGCGAAATTATCCATGTCACTTCCATTTAGGGTTGGTGGCAGCCACGCCACCAATGTGACACCCCTTCAAATACTTGAACAGGGCTATCATATTGCCCCTTAACCGTCTTTTTTCCAGGCTAAACATACCCAGCTCCCTAAGTCTTTCCTTGATTGGTGAAGTTACTTTTGGAAATACAATTTCCTGATTCCTCCCAGCCCACATGGCCACAGGCTGTGTTGGTTGGGAAATTTGGGGAGTTGCACTCTCCAAAGGTAATGTTGCCAAGCGCTGGGTTTATGTACAGTACCATTTTGTGGCCCTCATATCCTGCCCACAGTTCCACCCTGTTTTGGCTGTTTCAGTTGCATATCTTTGCCAGAAGCACAGGTTAGAGTGTTCTAGCTGGGAAGTTCTGCTGACATATGTTGTTGTGTTTTTTTAAATGACAATGGTATGTATAGCAAGGCTTCTGTCAAACCATACAGTCCCCTTAACTTCAGTATAGGATTTTACCCCTGGTCAATTTGTTGTTATATAAATAATGATTTTTCTTTCAAAGGAAATCAAGCATCAAGCATTGTTTGTTTTAATATTAAAGTTGTTTCTTTTTAGGCTTATACTTTGTAAAGTTTATACTACACAATTATACATACACACACACACAATGATATTGCACCACTTTTGCCCCAGGAAATTTTCATATTTTATGTAACTTCTTGTCTTTGTTGGAGACAGTGCAGCAACATCACTGTGTTTGCTTTCACAATGCATATCCTGAAGTGTATTTCTAAAAAGTTTGAAACTCTTCCAAGAGTAATTAAGCTGAAACCAAGAAGGCTTGGCTAGAAATACCTACTTGCATTTTGAATTCTATGAAGATTGATGAAAGATGATGCCAGCCTCTCTAGCATGTTTACAAAAGATGCAGATTTCAAGAAAGCAAAAATCACAGGCTTACCTTGCTGAAACCACTTAGTATTAACAAATGCCTCACACAGAGGAGCATGCAGCTGCCTGTCAAATGAACAAAAAAAAAAATTGTGCTGGCTACAATACAAGCTAATACAAACTGTGTTTATTCAGAAGCAAATCCCCAAATAACAAATAAAGCTGGCTTTTATTACTTTAGCTGAACTGAGTTCCCACACTAACTGGTCCCATTGATTTTATTGGAATCTAGGGTCAACTAATTTAGCCTGGATTAAATCTTCATGCCTTCTATTTTCCCCCCAGCCTTTTAATACAGCAAGGTCTAGATGCTCCAGCATTTTATAAGGCTTCCTGATATATGAAGTTGGCCCTCCACATTGGTGGGTTTAACTTTTTTGGATTTGATTACTCATGGATTATTTGCTGCCGTCGCCCCTTCTGCCATATGTCATTTTTAATAGAGACTGCAAACCCTGCAAAACTGAGAGAGACTGCAAATGTGTGACAAGCTTATTAGGGACTTACAAGTAGCATCAGGCAGAAGCTGAGGTAGCCCTGCCAGCCACCCACTTCTGCCTTACAAATAAACCTTGCTGCCTCAAAGGCAGCCACAGTGGGTTGAATCCACAGATCATATTGTGTGTGTGTTTGTGTTAAATATGGTTTGGGGTGCCTACAGATACTTGTGGTCTTTCACTTTCACAGGGGTCCTGCACCTCTAACCCCATCGAATGTGGAGGGACAAGTGTAGGGGACCCACAAAATACAAACAGTTCTAGTTCATCCTTAGTGATCCTGTGAGCATTTCCAGTGGCAATCACCAGAGGGCGCAACATACTTTGTTATTTAGATTCTCAAACTAGGAGCTCAAATCATTCACTTTCTTTTTAAAGACTGAGTAGAAAATGTGCCCCATTAGTTGGCCCCTAGATACTTACGATCCTGTTTTCTTCCCCTCTGTTTTGTAGATGGAAGTGAAACCAAATTACAGTTAGCCAAATTGTACTAGGAAGAGTATCAAATGATCTGCTGCTCTTTAAGGATTATGACTCATTTGTGTGTGTGTGAGACAGTAAAAGACTAAAACACAATTTTCAAAGATAAGCTGCTTTAAGCCATTACAGCAAAAACAACAAAGAGCCCAGTGTGACCTTAAAGACTAACAAATCTACTGTAGCATGAGCTTTTGTGGAAAATAAAATGTACCTCTCTGGAAATCATTGTAGACTGAGTCTACTTCATGATGTTACGTTATGCTACAAACTTCTTTTTCTCAGCCTTAAAGGTGCTACCATATCCCTTTGCATGCCGATCCAGAATAACATTGCTATGTCTTTGAACTCTCTAGAAATTATTCATCATTTATTGGATGAGCTTCCCTTTAGTGAATGGAACTACAGCACATCATCCTATATTTCAAAGGGGACAACAGGGACGTGTTGTCAACAAGAGCTAGGAAATGTTACTTTTGGGGACAAGTCCCACAATCCTTCATGCAACATTTCCTAAGCTCTACATATTGCCGTTGGCAAATCTGTGCTTAGGTCCGTTCAGCAGTTCACCTACCTGGGAAGCGTCATCTCCTCAGATGCCAAGATTGACAAAGAGATCGATCACAGATTAGCAAAGGCATATAGCGCATTTGGAAGACTTCGCAAAAGAGTCTGGAGCAATAAACACCTGAGGCAAAGCACAAAAATCAGTGTGTATAGAGCCATTGTACTGTCTATCCTCCTTTATGGATCTGAAACATGGGTCACCTATCGCCACCACCTACGTCTCCTCGAGCGCTTTCATCAGTGCTGTATATGCACAATCCTAAATATGCACTGGACTGACTATGTGATGAATGTTGCTGTCCTTGAGCAAGCAGGGATCATCAGCATTGAGGCTGTGATATTGAGAACACAGCTGCGCTGGGTAGGGCACATTTCTAGGATGGAGGACCATTGCTTCCCAAAAATAGTACTCTATGGTGAACTTGCCATGGATCAGCGTAAGAGGGGCGCTCCAAAAGAGTGATACAAGGACTCCCTTAAACAACATCTCAGGCTCAGCCAAATTGATCATTAACAACGGTCCACCATGGCCTCACATCGGGAGGCATGGAGACGCACTATCCACAATGCTGCAGCCTTATTTGAGAACTCACACCGAACAAGTCTTGAAGAGAAACGACAATGCAGAAAGAATCACAACCCAGAATCATCACCCAAGGAGACCTTCTGCTGTGCTTTCTGCAACCGGACATGTTTATCTCAGATTGGCCTTTTTAGTCATCAGCGCGCTTGCAGAAAGTGCGGGATGAGTCCTTCCTGAATCTTCGTTTACGAAGAAAAGCCAGAGAGAAATATAATATATAAATTCTAATGACAAAGGTCATTGACACCAACCCATCCCCCTTTATGCACAGGTTTCACTTGGATGCTGTATTGGTTTGCACTGTGATGACATATCTGAGGACAAGAAACCCATCTGTTTCCACCAGCGTATGCTTTAAGTTTAGGGATGGCAGATGGCTCATCTGGAGGCAGCCTGGCACTGTGCCAAGAGAACAGCAGTTTAGATTTGCCCCAATACAGCCATTTTGATGCATGCATAATACAATGCTGCACTTACGTAGGATCCTGTGAGGGAATTAAAATGGAGACAGGGCAAGTCCAGCCACATAGCCCCAGTTACCTGGTTGTCTCCTTGGCCATCCACCATTATTGTTGCCTAGTTGCTTCTGGCAGACAGGCTGGGAGCTGAGGTGACAAACAGCAGGAAGTCCAACATTGTTACTGACAGGAGGGCAAGGTCTGGGCAGTTGGTCCTAATTGTGGCATGGGCCTAGAGAGAGTTGATATTGTTAGCAAACTTTCTATACCTGTACTAATTGCTAGTTTGCATATTTGCCAGATTCCAACGAACAGGAATGCACATTTCCTGCAGGGTATTTTTAAAAAGTTTGGAGAATGCTGCAAAGGCTTTCAACGTTGACTATTAGGTTTTTTTGCCCTCCTCCTTTCTATTATGTCGATTCACCACTGGATCCCATTGGGACAAAAGGTATCCCCCTCGCATTCCATGAGGGTTTTTTTCATTGCCTAGACAAGCCCTTACCTTCCAGCTGCCACCCCATCACAGACACCCAGGCCACAGGGGCTGCAGGTGGTTTCCTATCCTCATGGAACAGCTCGCAGTTCACACACAAATTAAGGGTACAACTAAGATGGGGTACAGTCCCTACACATTCAGTTACAGTTGAGGTAAGCAGGGGAAGGATTGTCTAGACTAACCATAGCTTGGTTTCCGCATCAGCCAACCAGTCCTTTAGGCCACCAGTTTCTCCTTGGCAAAGCAATTGACAAGATCCCAGCTTACCTGTGTCCTGTTATTTTGCCTGGTAGGCCTAAGTACCCTAAAGGTTCCAGATCCGATCTGGTTTGGAAGCTTAGCAGGATCAGCCCTGGCTAATACTTGGATAGGAGACTGCCAACAAACACCAGGTGATGTAGGCTATATTATTGGCTATGTGACATGCTCCGTCTGTGACCAAGGAGGATAAATGCATGAGGATGCTTTGGATCCTACTGTATTGCTGCAGGCATTGTCAATTCAGTTTTCTCTTCAGTCTCCCCCACCCCACCCCAAAGAGGACCATGTGCTTCCATGCATCAGTAGAGACCTTGGCAAGGAATCTGGATTGCAAATCAAGATTGATAAAGGAGTTGTCAGGAATCTCACCTAGTTAACCTAAATTAATTCAGATTTGAAGAACCAGATGAACTGCATCCCAGAGTATGAAGGAGCTAGCTGACATACTCGCAGAACCATTTGCCCCAATTTTTGAGAAATCCTGGAGAATGGATGAAAGCAAGAGGACTGGAGAGAAGCAAACATTGCCACTCTCTTTAAAAAAAAAAAAGGCAACAAGAAAGGTCCAGGAAACTACAAGCCAGTTAGCCTGAGCTCAATACAAGGGAAAATATTAGAATGGGTTATACAGGAGTCTGTCTGTGAGTATCTTGGTGACAATATAGTGATCAGTAGGGAGCCAGCATGGGTTCTCAAGAACAAATCTGGCCAAACTAATCTTATATCTTTTTCTGATCAGATCACTAGTTTAGTAGATGATAGGAATGCTGTGGATGTTATTTATCTGGATCCCAGCAAAGCATTTGATAAGGTCCCCCACAATATTTTGATTAGTAAACTGAATAAATGTGGAATAGATAGGAACACTGTCAGATGGATCCATAATTGGTTGGAAAATTGTGCACAAAAAGTAATTGTCAATGTGGCACTTCAAACTGGAAGGTGGTCTCTAGTGAAGTGCCTCAGCATCCTGTCCTAGGGCCATCAGTCTTCAACATTTTTATCAATGGTTTAGATGACAGGGTGGAAGCAATCCTTATCAAGTTTGCAGATGATACAAAACTGGGAGGTGTGGCTAACACATTGGAAGATAGAAACAGATAAGTCAAAAGGACCTAGATAAATTAAAAAGTTGGGCAAGAATTAATAAAATGAAATTGAATTGAATTGAGACAAATACAAAATCCTACATTTAGGCCACAGAAACCAAATGCACAGGTACAGGATGGAGGATACACGGCTCAGCAGTACTACATGTGAACAGGATATTGGGATTATTGTTGATCATAAACTGAATATGAGCCAGCAGTGTGATGTTGCAGCAAAGAAAGTGAATACCATTTTCGCCTGCATTAGTAGGAGCATAGTTTCCAAGGTGAGGGAAGTAATAGTCCCATTATATTCTACATTGGACATTTCTCATCTAGAATACTGTGTTCAGATCTGGGCACCTCATTTTAAGAAGGATATAGACAAGTGTGATGGTGCCTTCATTAACATGTGGTTGGTCTCAGGCTACGAACCTTGTAAGGCACCCCATCACCAACACTTTACTCTACTCCCACCCTTTGAAGTGTAAAAGGGCTAGGGTCCCAAGTGTTTCCATCAACCATTTCCAATATATTAGAGGTAGCTTGTTCTCTCTCTTCTTTCCAGCTACTAGCTATCAATTCAGTTGGAGTCAACCACTATAAAACAAACAGTAACTTTTATTGAAGAACACACAGTTATAAAGTATCTTATGTGAGTTGCTTCCAGCTCAATAGGGTTACATTAAAATCAAACATTTGGCAGACTTTAACTGTTCTCTATCTAAACTCCCTTTCTCTAAACACATGTCTCTGTGTATGTAAACTCCTCAGTTCTCTCAACTCTTTCCTCCTCTTTCTACATCTAAAACAGTAGTTCTTAACCTGGGGCCTGGGGACCCCAAGGGTCCACAATGTCCTCACAGGGGGTCTGCAAAGGCTTGAAAGTTGCTTGGCCTACTTCCTCCCTGCAGTGGAGTGGCCACGTGACAGGAGCCAAGGCAAAGCCTGGCTGGCTGGCTTGGTCTGTGCATTGTCATTCAATCCACTCCAGCCACAAACTTGCAGGAAGAAGCAGGAGAGAAGTCTTCCGTCACCCTCCAGTGCCTCTGGGGGAAGGTTTAATGGATGGTTTATTATTGTTGTTGTTGTTGTTTTAAATGTTGGGCTAAGTCTTGGGGGTCCACGGCAACTCCCCAAAGACTCTCTGTTAACCCCTGGCCTGGGTTTTGCTCCTCCAGTGCTGCCCATTGCCTAGCAATCAGCTATCAAGCTGCCTTCACCTAAGAGCCAGCTCATGCAGCCATTTCATCCCAACAATTTGGAGTGAGTTCAGAGATGGATGACAAAGATGATAAAAGATGTGGAGAACAAGACATGTGAGGAAAGGGTCAAGGAGGTGGGCTTGGTCAGCTTGGTGAAGGGAAGGCTGAGGGGTGACAGGACTGCATTCTTTAAACATCTCAAGAGCTGTCACAGAAAGGAAGGGAGCAAGCCTGTTCTCTGTTGCCCCAGGAAGTAGGACCAGGTCTAATGGTTTTAAGTTAAAGGAGGGAAGATTTCAATTGAACATTAGAAGGAACGTCTTGACAGTAAGAGCACTTCAGCAATGGAACCAATTGGCTAGAGAGTGCTGGACTTTCCTCTGGACCTCTTCAGAAAGAGGCTGGACAGCTCCCTGCTGAGGATGCTTTAGCTGGAGATCCTGCATTGAGCAGGGGTTGGACTAGATGGCCCATGAGGCTCTTTCCAGCTCTATGGTTCTATGAATTCCACCTAGCACTCCTTTTTCAGGGGTCACTAACATTTAGAAAGTACTGCTTTTCACCTATAGGTTTTGTAATTATCTTCACCATTACATATATTATAGTAAATTCTGGTTCAGTCCATGGTACCATCACACCCCAGGAAGAAGTGGCAACATATCTTCAATCAGTGTTTCAGTGACACTGTCTCTGCCTCTTTCTATGATGCACTGCCTGGTTGCAACAAATAACACCATACCCTTCAGCATTTCACAGATGAAAAGCAGGACATGTTTGGCCAAGCAACATCAGAGAATGGTCAAGATGACAAGAGTTATTAATGAGGAAGAACATAGAATCATAGAATTGTAGAGTTGGAAGAGACCACAAGGGTCATCCAGTCCAACCCCCTGCCATGCAGGAATACACAATCAAAGCATCCCCGACAGATGGCCATCCAGCCTCTGCTTAAAGACCTCCAAGGAAGGAGACCCCACCACACTCTGAGGGAATGCGTTCCACTGCCGAACAGCTCTTATGGTCAGAAAGTTCCTCCTCATGTTGAGGTGGAATCTCAATTCCTGGAGCTTGCATCCATTGCTCTGTGTTCTAGTCTCTGGAGCAGCAGAAAGCAAGCCTGCTCCATCCTCAATGTGACACAAGTGCAGAACAGATACAGTAGGCAACCATGAGGCAGTTGCAGAGATCCATCCAGCAATCTGTGTCTCAGTACCTCTGAGCCACTGCAAGGTGCCAAGTGTAAGAACACTTGATGGCTAAAGTCATTCAGCTGGCACAGAACCAAAGGGTTCAGCACAAACACAAAGGACCCTCAAGCTAGACAGGAGCAGAAGCACTCAGAGGAAATGGAAATGCACAAAGCAACATATTTTTGAAATTAAACATATTCCCCCTTGTCCCTAAAGCATTATATCAATCCCTGTTCAGGCATTCAGTGCCTGCTTAGTGCCACACAGGTACAAGCCCCATATCCCAGACAACACAAGATCAACATTAGTCTAAATTTTATATTCAAAGAAGGGAAATACTGACAAAATGTAGATAACACTGGAAGCCAGTTCTTTGCTTTCAATACACCTGTCCTCCTTATTAATTAGATGGGGAGAGGGGGTACTGAGTGATGTGACTTTCTCTGACATAGTGCCAAGACCAGGAAACCTAAACACCTGAAACTCAACATGGATAATAAGGGGATGCTAGAGATGTGTGTCTTGATGTCACTTGCATTTTAAAAATTGATTATTTAAATTTACATAATTAAAACCTGCAGATACTACACAAAGACTACTGTAACAGCCCCTGCTTATCCAACAGGTTAGGAACTGCAGTCGTAGTCGTAGGTGGTGGCGATAGGTGACCCATGTTTCAGATCCATAAAGGAGAATAGACAGTACAATGGCTCTATATGCAGTGATTTTTGTGCTTCGCCTCAGGTGTTTATTACCTGAGTAAATAGTGACTGTAAATAGAACCACAATTTACAGTCTGTTATATGGGCACCACAATTTACAGTCTGACTATGGTCTGTGGTGTTGTTTCTGCCACAGGAAGCAAAATTCCACCATAGGGTGCTGGGTGCCTTCCTGTTGTTTAACTGCTCTTTTTGTTCTTTCTGAGTGTACCACCCATGGCTGATAGTTCACTAGATACAGTGAATGATCCCCAATTACAGAAACAATCCCCACCCCAGTAAACACACTGAGTATACTGCAAGTTTAGAATTGCTCAGCCTGATTGAAAGCACAGTTGTCCCTCCGTATCCACAGATTTGGTATCTATGGATTTAAGTATTCACAGCTTGAAAATATTCTTTAAAAGAAAATCCAAAAAGCAAACCTTGATTTTGCCATCTTATATAAGGGACACCATTTTGCTATGCCACTGCATATCATGGGACTTGAGCATTCACGGATTTTGATATCCACGGGGGGTCCTGGAACCAAACCCCAGTGAATATGAAGGGACGACTGTATCTTTAGCTTACATAATAAATGTATGATGAGCTATTAAACCCATGGCCTTAAGTCTGAAGATAATTTTATTTTACTTAAGATTCCCTTTAGCATGTAGCACAATGAAATAGAAATCTTACACTGTGATTAAAAAACCAGTGTCCCATCAAAATTATCAGTGATGTGATGCTATTAATAAAAAGACAAGGAGTTCTGGGGCACTTGGGAAGTACAGTGGGCCCTCCTTATCAGTGGGCTCCTGATCTGTGGACTGCAATATCCGCTCAAATGTGTGCATTCACATCACTGCCATTGAATAATATGAGGCTTGACCATCTGCATTTTCTGGAGGGCCCACTGTAATACAATTTTTAATGAATTTAAATTAGATTTTTAAACTACCATGGTGGAAAACTTCTTGTGAGTAGCAACCTTTTAATATTTTGTTGAAATCTGAACAAATAAAAGAGCAACAAAAAATCCCTTTCCAATATTGACTTTTTATCCAACATAATTTACAAATTACAGAAAAATAGGTATTGATTCAAAAAGCATTATGAATATATTGGAAGAACTCTGGATTAAGTTTGCTTTGAAAAAATGTGCCATTTGAATTTGGAGATGGGTGTTTGTGCAAGTGTGTGCCACATGCACATGTGAGTGTGCACCCACACTGCTTCATGTTGTGGCAAATCTTTGAATTAGTGAGTCTTACCTTCTCAAGTGATAAGAACAAACTTAAAACACAAAATCTCCTGCAAAATTCATTGTAGCAAATCAATATGAGTCTTAAGAACCGTCTCAAGCTGAATACGTGATCAACTAATTAAGGAACCAATTCACTTTTTGTTTTCTTATGTAAATAAGACACACAGCATTTATGGAGCAATGCTGTTCAGAAATGCTCTTATGTAGCAGTGTCTGGGTATGCATGGTCTTCAGGAACTGACAAGTCCTGCTGCCCTTCACTCTTCCAGGTTTGGTTCAGACTGTGGCTTGGCTTCCTGCTCAAATGCTGTCTATTCAGACAGGCTTCTTCTTTTCCTTTGGGATCCTCAGTATCTCACATGCATGCAAGCACACCTTGTAAGCACAAGAAAGCCAGCAAGAAAAACACAAGCTGATTCCAGTCTGTTTTATGGACAAGGATTTCAAAGCACACTGAATACTCAGCAATCTCATATGCTCCAACCATTCTGATTTGGCAGGGCCAGTCCTGATTGCCTATCATCCCAGTTTTTCAGCTGTTTTTCATAGAATCATAGGTGTTGTCTATACAGTGAAAATACCCCTCACAGAATTTGCCTGGAATATGAGTTATCTTAATGGTATCCTGCATTGTTTCATCGTATTGTAAAGGAGGGTAGGCCAAAAAGAGGAAAAACTATGCAAGAAAAGCGTTCACTGCTTTCCCCAATATTTTTAACAGCTTCAGTGATACACAAATTTTCACTCATTAAGACAAGTGATTCAACATGAATTGCTCCCCATACAATACAAAGTGCAAACCTTCCAGAGGGCCTTTTCGGTAATCACCCCCAATTTATGGAATGGCCTGTCGAACGAGATCCGTCAGATGACGAGCTTAAGTAGCTTTAAAAAAGCACTAAAGACGGATCTCTTTCGGCGGGTCTTTCCTGATTAGATCCCGGCCTCAGGAGCTGCGTCTCCTGGCCTTTATAAAGTCTTGTTTATATTGTTTTTAATGTGATTTTAGTTAGGTGGTTTTAATTTTATACTGTTTAATGTCTTTTTATGGGGGTGGGTGGTGGGTGGGTAGTGCTTTTAGTCGGCATTGTAGTGTTTTAATTGTTGGAAGCCGCCCCAATTGTTTTTAGCAGAGGGGCGGGGTATAAATAATAATAATAATAATAATAATAATAATAATAATAATTGTTATTACTTGATTGGCTAAATGAGTGCAGAGGGCAGGGCTTGGTTACAGGGCTATAGGCTCAGAGAGGTTGCAGCAGTTTGCTTTTGCCAGAGCCTACAGAGAAGGACAGGATTCCACTCCCTCTTTTCCCTCCGACAGAGTTAATTCAGTACAAACTATTTTTTCACTTTGAATTCAGTTTGCAGCAATTGAAATAAGCTGTGGGAAAAGGAGGGGGAAACTGGGACATTTTAAAAGCAGCTGAAAAAGTGGGGTGACAGGGGATTAATTAGGATTAATTGGCACTATCCCTGCCTAATTGGGACAGTCAAAAGGTAATGCAACACATGCCGCCAGAAGAAAGTGTCTCCTTGGTACTGGTCCTTTGGCTTTTTGTCCAGTAACAGGAAAAATGCTTAGAATAAACGCTGAGGGGAACAAAGCTGTAGGAAAGACTATTAGATGAGCAAGGATTTAATGCATGTATAGGAGGCTTTAATATACAGCAAATGAAAGCCAGGGAATAAATCAAGTAATGCAAAATAGTTTGGAGAACTGCGCATCTCTGTCTCAGTAGTACCTCTCTTCAACTTGGTGCCCTCCTCATGTATCAAACCAACTCCCACAATCCACAGCCAACATAGCAGTTAGCCATGCTGCCTGGGGATAATGTAAGTCATAGTCCAATGCTGTTGATTTGTTTGTTTGATTTATACCCTGCCCATCCCCATAGGAGCTCTGGGTAGCTTACAATCTTAAAATGCACTGTTACACTCAAAGAAATATTTGCTGGCAATCTAACTCAACCAAAACTTCAAGGTCTAGCAAATTCCTGACTTGCCTGGAAGATAATTTCATGGTCCAAAAGGTGGAAGAGGCAACAAGGGGGTCAGCTATTTTAGATCTCATCCTAACCAACAGGGATGACCTGGTTAATGGGGTGCAAGTGGTGGGATCCTTAGGTGAGAGTGATCATGTTCTCCTGCAGTTTGTTATACAATGGAAAGGAGAAGCCAGGCATAGTCAGACACGCATTCTTGACTTTAGGAGAGCTGATTTCAATGAACTCAGGGAAATACTGGGGGTGATCCCATGGTCAGGAATACTAAAAGAGAAGAGACCTCAAGACAGATGGGACTTTCTCAAAAGGGAGATACTGAAGGCACAATTTCAAACAGTACCATTGAGGAAGAAAAATGGGAGGTGTCTCAAGAAACCAGGATGGATGACTAAAGAACTTTCAACGGAGCTAGGTTTTAAACGGAACATGTATAGGAAATGGAAAAAGGGGGAAATCACCAAAGAAGAATTCAAACAGATAGTGAACACGTGTAGGAGTAAAGTCAGAAAAGCTAAAGCGCAGAATGAGCTCAGGCTTCCTAGGGAGGTTAAGAACAATAAAAGGTTTTTGGGGTATGTCCATAGCAAAAGGAAGAAGAAGGAAATGATAGGGCCGCTACGTGGCGAAGATGGCAAAATGCTAACAGGGGACAGAGAGAAGGCAGAATTACTCAACACCCTCTTTGCCTCAGTGTTTTCAGAAAAGGAAAAGGGGGACCAACCTGAGAAGAATGGAACAGAGGACACAATAGGGGAAATCCAGCTCAGAATAAGCAAAGAGGTTGTACAGGAATACCTTCTTAATCTAAATGAATTTAAATCTCCAGGAGCAGATGAACTACATCCAAGAGTATTAAAAGAGCTGGCAAATGTGATCTCAGAGCCATTGGCAATAATCTTTGAGAACTCCTTGAGAACAGGAGAAGTCCCAGCAGACTGGAGAAGGGCAAACGCTGTCCCCATCTTCAAAAAGGGGAAAAAAGTGGATCCCAACAATTATCGTCCAGTTAGTCTGACATCAATACCAGGGAAGATTTTAGAGCATATCATTAAACAGAGAGTCTGTGAACATTTAGAAGGCAATGCCATAACCACAAAAAGTCAACATGGCTTTCAGAGAAACAAGTCATGCCAGACTAATCTGATCTCTTTTTTTGATAAAGTTATCAGCTTGGTAGATGAAGGGAACGCTGTGGATATCACATACCTTGATTTCAGTAAGGCCTTTGACAAGGTTCCCCATGACATTCTTGCAAACAAGCTTGTAAAATGTGGGCTACACAAGTTAACTGTTCAATGGATTTGTAATTGGTTGACCGGCCGAACCCAAAGGTTGCTCAGCAGTGGCTCCTCTTTGTCTTGGAGAGATGTGACCAGTGGGGTGCCACAGGGTTCTGTCCTGGGCCCAGTGCTATTCAACATCTTTATCAATGACTTGGATGAGGGAATTAGGGGCATACTTATCAAATTTGCAGATGACACCAAATTAGGAGGAGTAGCTAATACCCTAGAGGACAGGATCAAAATTCAGAATGACCTGGATAGACTGGAGAGCTGGGCCAAAGCTAACAAAATGAAATTCAATACGGAGAAATGTAAAGTACTGCACTTAGGGCGGAAAAATGAAATGCATAGATATAGGATGGGAGAAACCTGGCTGAACGAGACTACGTGTGAAAGGGATCTAGGAGTCCTAGTAGACCACAAGTTGAACGTGAGTCAACAGTGTGATGCGGCAGCTAAAAAGGCCAATGCGATTTTGGGCTGTATCAATAGAAGTATAGTGTCTAGATCAAGGGAAGTAATAGTGCCGCTCTATTCTGCCTTGGTCAGACCTCACCTAGAATATTGTGTCCAGTTCTGGGCACCACGATTCAAAAAGAATATTGACAAATTGGAGCATGTCCAGGGAAGGGCAACTAAAATGATGAAAGGTCAGGAAACCATGCCTTATGAGGAGAGACTTAGGGAGCAGGGTATGTTTAGCCTGGAAAAAAGACGGTTAAGAGGCGATATGATAGCCCTGTTTAAGTATTTGAAGGAGTGTCACGCTGAGGATGGAGAAGGCTTGTTTGCTGCTCCAGAGACTGGAACACGGAGCAATGGATGCAAGCTCCAGGAACAGAGATTCCACCTCAACATTACGAGGAACTTTTTGACAGTAAGAGCTGTTCGGCAGTGGAACACACTCCCTCGGAGCGTGGTGGGGTCTCCTTCCTTGGAGGTCTTTAAACAGAGGCTGGATTGCCATCTGTCAGGGATGCTTTGATCAAGATTTCCTGCGTGGCAGGGGGTTGGATTGGATGGCCCTTGTGGTCTCTTCCAACTCTACAATTCTATGATTCTATGAAATATAAATATCTAAAAATAATAATTCTGAACCCAGTTAGAATAGATCTACTGAACCAATGCCTGAATGGTAAATCAACACTTAACTAAATCCCATTGATACAGGGGATATGCTCTAGTAGGCACTGGCAAATGGGCTTTGGCCAGAGGTCACAAATGTTGGATAAACAACCATAAAAGCAATACAGATGACAAATCAAAACACTTACTTATTCCTCAAAAGTTTGGTTTTTAAATGGTGTCTAAAAAGCAAAAGTGTGTATGGGGTGGGGGGAGAAATATCTGGATTGCTAATTAAAGGGACCCAAGGCATCCTCCTACTGCAGCTCAGTTATGGATGTCCTCCAACATGCCTTTAGAGTCATTTATCCAAACAGTCATTTTCCAAGCTCTGTTGGATTTGTTCTACAGACTCTTTCCTGAGGGAGTCAGAATAAATCAACAAAGCCTCACCATTACTAAACATAGGGTTTAATTTTATGAGTTGCTGTGTTGCTCTCGCCGCTTAGATGGCACAGACCTCTTCTGGGGGCAGCTGTTATGCTGTCTTGCTTTGTGTACCCTATTTAACGTAATGTGATTCTTGTCTCTGACAATTGGTCAAACCCACTGCAATGGCTATAAAATATTTATTTGGATAAACAGATTTTTTCACTGCCTTCTGGTTGTCTGCATAAATATTTTGAACTTCATACTCACTTAACCACTGGAATTTTTGTCCTTCTACATCTGAAGAAACAGGAAACACAACTCAGAAGGAGGGATGGATGAGAAAGGGTGGTCCATGCCCCAGCATCTGCACTTGGTTGGCTGCAGTGGAATGTCCTAGGGAGTTTGAGAAAGAAGCCAAAGCCTCATCCCATTCCAGCTGTACTCTTATGGCCCCTGACATATCTCCATGGCTGGTGAGTCCTAACATAGTGTCTGGGTGTTGGGAGAAAATTAAGGTTCTACGGTGTTAACCCTTTTTGGGAACTTCTTCAAAGTTAAAACTATCAGGAATTAATTTCCTAGTAGCAGAGTTAGAGGAGAGAGGGGAGCGGGACTCAATTAGGTACAGTGCTTTGAACCCAATTGCTAAGACAAAGGAGGCAGGCAATCTTCTTAATAAAAGAAATACTCAAGCTTTACTAATGGCTTTTAAATCTACATATGCATTGGAGGTTCTGGCTTTTCTTTGCAAACGAAGATTCAGAAAGGACTCATCCTGCGCTTTCTGCAAGCGTGCTGATGACTAAAAAGGCCAATTTGAGATAAACAAGTCCAGTTGCAGAAAGCACAGCAGAAGGTCTCCTTGGGTGATGTTTTTGGGTTGTGATTCTTTCTGCATTGTCTTTTCTCTTTCAAGATGCAAACATGCTCTGTCAGATCCTTTCTGAACAGCTACAGAAATGCATTGGTATGGGCTGGATGTGAAATAAAGTTCAGAATAAACAACTACCCTGACAAGCCTCTTCATGATGACACTTGGAATGGGTTACTTCCTGCAACCCAGCCTACCAGCTTCAGGATAAAAATAAATATTTTTTTATTTATTTGTTATATTTATATCCCACCTTTCTTCCAATCAGTTTATAAGTGGCTCTCCTCCTCCCAACTTTATCCTTTTAATAATCCTGTAAAGTAGATCAGGTTTAGGAGGCATGACTGACCCAAGGCCACTCAATGAGGTTCATGGCTCAATGGAGACTTGAATCTGTGAATCTGCACTTGAACCCAAGTCCCAGTTCAACACCCTAACCATTACAACTTCACTGGCTTTCGCATTTCCAAGTTCCCTTCCCAGGGTGTTCATGTTGGAAAATATAGTTTGCTGTCCAATAAGTGGAAATGTTTTTGCTAATGAAGGGTTAGCAATATAGGATGCCATATAGGATGAGTTGGTGTAACTTCCTGAAGTTTTGCTATTGGGTTCTGGGGTAAAGGGGTGTGTCTAAGTTTCCTCCTTTGTTCCAGAAGCTCTCTTTCAAGCACATGGACACAATGAAGAGAGAGGTTGTCTCTCTCAGGGAGTCCTGCATATTCTTTTCATAACAATGTAGTTTTTAGACATTTTTAAGTAGTTTTAGTCTATTTTGATGCTGTATTCATGTATCTGCCTTGAAAGCTCTGCAACTGTGAGTAAAAATGACTCTTATGTACTTTTAAACTATTTTGATGAGCCTTGAGTAATTATTTTTATTAGACAAATCACTTGGGAATGAATAAAGGGTGTTTGGTTATCTACTAAGCTGTGGTTTTACATGCATGCTAAAAATCTAGCACTAAATGCTGTTGCGTGTCAGTTTGCTCTGCTACTTTGGCTGTACTTTCCTCTAGTTTGTGAGGTACAGTGTGGATGTTTAAACAGGGAACAATATTGGAACCCTGATATTTTAAACAATTTCCAATAGTTCAGGGGAGTGACCTGACCTTCTGCAATGGAATTTTGAGGCACAAAGGCTTGCAAGAGGAAGGAGAGGAGTGAGAAAATCCTCTCATTGAAGTTTCTTTCTGTTTAAGATAGGCAGGCAATATGTTTTAAGTGTTTTTACTGATTTTAATCATCTCCCCCAATAATCTTTGTAAACTAATGGTTTAGCTTAATGTTTTAAAAATTATTGTAAGCCACCTTTAATCCCATCTTGGGAGAAAGACAGGATATAAATTCAGTATATAAAATAAATACCGGTACATGGATATATGCTTCATTTTCCACTTTTGGCAAAGAGGTTTAATTTCCAACTAAGGAAATAATGTGGTTGTTTACTTTCAACATTACCACCCCTGGTCTGCCTCCAATAGTCACAGAATTCATGTTAGACTACAGTCACCTGCTGTAAAGAGCAAAAGCAACTCTGTCCTCACTTTTTACTGTTGAGGCTGGAATGTTCAGGATTAGTCAAGACAAGACTTAACGTGGATGAAATTAAATGAGCTAAATTTATCCTTCTACTTTAGATCAGGGACTTAGATGTCACGTATAATTATGTGATACCTACCTTCCAAATAGTACCTTGTGGAGGGAAAAAGAAACACATTTATCCTCAGCTCAATTGGTCTGCTGGTGCTGTGCCAGGAGGAACCATGTAATACAAAAACACATAATCTCTTCTTAATTATTCATTTGTAGTTACTGGAAAGAAAGTGTCTTATATAAGATATACATCTTTCACATCTCCCAGCAAAGACTGCAAGTGAAGAATTATCATTATGATTCTAACAAAACAGCCTTATAATCAAAACAGCCCTATAAACTGGCTGAGGGACTGCTCAAGGATGGACTCCTGTGGTGACTGGTGCCTTCCATGTTAGTGGGGCAACACATAGCTCATGCACGTTCTGATAAAGCTTCAGTTGAGATCAGTGCAATCATAGGGTTCAGTGCAGAGATAGGGTTCAGCACCTTGGATATTCCCCTTGAAGTTTGAACTGAAACCTAGAGTGGATTCACTGCCCCACTAACATGGAAGTCACCATTGGTAACATGCCTTGTGGCTCTTCCCGATCCTTTGGATTTCAACTCCCAGAAGCCTCAGCCACTTTGTTAAATGATAAGGAATGCTATACAGTAGGACCCCTGTATCCACTGGGGATTGGTTCTGAGAGGACCTGTGAATACTGAAAACCATGGATAATAGCAAACGCCATTGAAAATAATGGGACTTCCTGGTGCCAGTTACACAACAGAAATTGTCACGGTGCTTACCGTGATTTTGTGATCACGAATCCACCCCTCGCTGTTTATATGATTTATGTCACTGATCTGGATATCCCAGGTGGTCCCGTGACTGATATTTACACGTCCAAAGTTCCGTGTTTTTTTTTTAGGTTGTAGTTTTTTGTTATTGTTTTTGGCTGTCAATCAAGTATGCGATTACTCGTGTTTTCACAACCTCAGTGACGCACTTCCTTTAAAGTTCCGTGCCATGAGCGCTGCTATTGGCTGGCTGGGGGGGGGAGACAGGGGGGCAGAGATTTGGTATTCCCCTCGCTTCTTTAAAAAGTTAACCCTTGAAACAGAGGCAGAAGGCACTTTTCAAAGACCTCAGACGGAGGAACAATTAAACCATCTCCTTTCCTTTTGAAAGCAAGCCGAGTAGAGGCTAGGCATTTTGAAAGACCCAGACTGAGATCTTTCGCTCAGATGCAGGGAGATCAAGCCAAGTGAGGTGGGGGCGTTGGGTTTCCCCTTTAAAATGTTAACCCTTACAGCAAACCAGCTACAGACAGACAATTTGAAAGGCACAGGCACAGAGGGGGAATTAAAGGGTGTTCATTCGCTCAGAGGCTGGAATACCAGGGAGGTGATCAAGGCAGGGGATGAATGGGTGACCATCTCTCTGTAACATGCAGTTGAGGAAGAGATTAAAGCTGAACAGTTTGCAGTGTAGAAATCCATTTAAAAAGATGATTGAGTACACATGCGCGCGCACACACACATCAACCTTCATGCAGCTGGATGGGATGCCTTTGTTTTCGGCTGGTGAGGCTGGATCTGTAGAATGGGTGACTGACCCCTCCTTTTCTGGTCCCTGAGCTCTAAGCCCGCCCCCAGTCACCATTTCCGGTCATCCCAGTACCGAGACATTTTGTCTCAGGCTGTTTACATTTCCGAATCCTCCCGTGACTTTTTTAAAAACCGGCACAAACCGTGGGACTGGAAGTCCCACAGGTTGAGGGATAAAAGGTGTCCCCCCTTCCGAAAATCACGTATCCGACCCGATGTACGTGTAAACTGCCAGGGATCGACATGAATTCTTCCCAGGACATTTTCATCGTGTAAACGCCCCCCCCCTGTTTAAAATACAATAGAGTTGCCTTGGAGGACCTAGAAAATGGCTAGAGAGGACACATTTTCCAGAAGACTCTATGGTAGGTTTGCTGTTTTGTGTCCCATGGATAATTGAATCAGTGGATATGGGGGTCCTACTGTACTGTAGTCCAAGGGTTCTACGGATCTAGACTAGAAGGTTTGGTGGAAGGCTCCAGAATCCCAGATACATCTCTGCTACACTAAACATGCTGCTGATACTACCAATGAGATGGATTATACAAAATACTGTGATCTTTAAAAAAAAACATTCTTGATCTTTCTTTCTCTTTAATTTGTAGTCTTTTCATTATGGTGATACTAAACATTTCATTCTGGTTTCAGACCTGGTTATGGGACAGAGACAGAGACAGTTTTGATCACTGTGGCAGATAACCTATGCAGAGAACTGGACAGAGGGACTGTGTCCCTGTTGGTTCTGCTGGACCTCTCAGTGGCTTTTGATACCATCAGTCATGGCATCCTTCTGAATCACCTCTTTGGGATAGGGCTTGGAGGTACAGGTCTACAGTGGCTCCACTCTTTCCTGGAGGGGCACTCTCAGAGGGTTGTGCTGAGGGATTCCTATTTGACTCCTTGGCCATTGGCCTGTGGATTCCCTCAGAGTTCAGCTTTATCCCCTACATCATTTAAAATCTACATGAAACCATTGGGAGAGGCTGTCCAGAGTTTTGGTGTCAGGTGTCACCAGTATGCTGGTGATACCCAGCTCTATTACTCCTTTCCACCTAATTCCAACAAAGCTGTTCTTGTGCTAAACCAGTGCCTGGCAGCTGTAATGGACTGGATGAGGGCAAACAAATTGAAACTTAATCCAGATAAGACAGAGGTGCTCCTGATTAGTTGTGAGATAGATCTGGAAATAGGGATCCAGCCAGTGTTAGATGGGGCTACACTCCCCCTGAAAATGTAGGTTTGCAGTTTGGGGATACCCATCGATTCAGCTCTGAGCTTGGAGGCCCAGGTTTCAACAGTGACCAAGAGTGTTTTTAAACAGTCAAAGCTAGTGTGCCAACTGTGTCCATTCCTGGAGAAGTCAGATCTGACTATAGTGGTACATGCCTTAGTTACATTCAATTTAGTTTATTATAATGGACTCTACCTGGGGCTGCCTTTGAAAAGTGCACAGAAACTTCAGTTGGCTCAAAGAGCTGCACCCAGGTTGTTAACTGGGGTTAGCTACAGAAAACACACAACTCCCTTCTTGCAACAGCTCCATTGGCTGCCAGTCTGTTTCCAGGCACAAGCAAAGTGCCAGTTTTGACCTATAAAGCCCTATACAGCTTGGGTCCAGGTTATTTGAAGAACTGTACCTCCCTGTATGAGCCCAGTAGAGCTCTAAGATCATCTGGAGAAGCTTTTCTCTCTGTCCCACCACCTTCTCAGGCTTGTTTGGTGGGAACAAGAGAGGGGACCTTCTTGGTAGCTGCTCTCAGACTTTGGAACTCCCTCCCCAGAGAGGCCAGGATGGCCCCGTCCTTGCTTTCCTTCCGGCAGCAGGTTAAAACATTTATTGTCAGGGGATGATAGGACACTCAATCCCTGGCAGAAGCCAAAAACTATCTCAGCAGATTTAGTAACAACCCATTCCCAAGAATACTCACACACAGAGTGTTTTGATGTCCAGAAAACAGGAGGTACTTTAATCTTCAAGTAGTTGCAGATATTCACTAATATTTACAATCTCATCAGTCAAACTGCTACGCCAGAAACCTATGAATTGCAAGAAGAGATGGAGCTTTGGACTAGCTCACTTAGGTACACATCTACAGGGCACTGGCTTACTCAACCACATGGGTGCATTGCATCAGATCTTGTACTCTAATGCTTGCCCTCTAATAACCCTCCTTTTGCAGCTGTGGCATGACTAGGCATGACTTGGCAGTTCATGGAGTCAGCCATCATGACTCAGCATGACTCTGCAGTTGTTTGGCCATTTTATAATGGAGTTCAGTCTCTAACTCCTGACATTTTGTGCCGCAAGGTTTTTACAAACTGACAAGGGGTGAGCTTCTAAGGTTGTGTGGCACTGTTCTAAGATTTTAAAGGGTTTTGATAGAGTTTTAAAAAGCATTTTAGTATTTTTAATGTTTAATGTTTTAACTTAGACATTGTTTAATTGCTTTTAAATTATATATTTACATTGTTATTTTTTACTTTTGTATTGTTTTAAAGATGTTGTTAGCTGCTTTGAGTCCTATTATTAGGAGAAAAGAGGGATATAAGTGATGATGATGATGATGATGACGATACCAGATTTCCTTTTTGCAACTTTGTGGGCAAAACTCCTTGGGTTCAAATTAAGAGAGGAAATTGGGTAAGGAATGGACAACTACAAGCAATAACAGCACACTTGACGCAGGAGGCACAGTGAGATCATGACAATCCGCAATGAGGATCTGTTCTCTACTTTCTGCAGTAATTCTTAGTTGTGTCATACACAGCACACTGACAATATTTCAACTTAAGTTTGTTGACTAATTTTTTTAAAGGCAAGAGAATAAGAATGCATAAAACAAACTGATTGGGCAGCAGGCTAAGAAACACTTATACAGCAACCTCACAGACAAGAGTGGATTAAGATAATTGATGGTTACATTGAAATAGAAATGCTGTCAGATTCAGGAACACTGTAAATGAGAAGAAACTTAAGGATACATTAAAGATACACTAACACATATCATAGTGTCAACCTGGAAGGTGATCTGGGACATCATTCATTCACAGCAAATGCCACATTTTGGAATGTTCCTTCCTCTTACTGCTGTATTACCTACACCATCCTTTGATTCATATCAGAGCAGTTGGAGAAGGCAGAAGTTGAAACATTTCCTCTTAAGACTTTCTGTCGTGTTAGTCACTCCACTAAATGCATGGTTTACATAATTAACTGCATACTTCTGGGATCCAAAGCAAACTTGTCTGAGGTGCTGTTTGATGCCATACTTTTAGAACGCACAGAGTACTGAACACATTTTGGCATACTTTGTGGTACAGTGATAAAGCACAGGCATGCACTAAAAAATCTGGGCGTGCAATAAAGCAATTGTGTGGCTCTTTGCCATAAAATCAAATTTCACACAGACACAGTTATTCCTGCCAGCTTTTAATTTGTATCTGCTCATTTGTAGCACCTGCTTCAAGAACATTCTACTTTAGGGGTGCTTGTCTTACTGTGAAAGTGGAAAAATGGTTGGAGAGTCTTTCTTTTTCATTGTGCATCACCAGTGTGATTTCAGTAGGGCACAGAAAACCTTTATTTCCAACTGGATGATACTGTTAAGATCATATTTACCCAGTTTGGTATACAGTACTTGTTGGGACTGCTCCCATTTTGTAAACATAATTGAGTTGATCATTTAATCCATGCCTGTAGCATGATACCAACCAAAGAGTCTAAATTTAGCTGGCAGCTAAATGTAGTGAGGCAAAAAACCAAAAAACAACTCCCCCAAACCCTGCACAAAGATAAATGAACAGCACCCCTCCCCACACACAAGGCACACCTTTGACTACACCAAGTAATGACACTTCTCTGTGCTACAGCTATCTTCTAAGGCTAGCCCACATTTGAAAATGCTGTGGGTTATTTGGATAACTTAACACAGGGTACAAATTTCTCATATCTGGGCCATTGAACACAGCAAGACTTATCTCTGAGTAAGGAAAGGACTGTAAGGGTGTGAGGTGGGAAGTATAGGTTCAGATGTCATTTCAGCAATATTATAGGAGTGCCTGCTATACTTTGAGGCTCCTTATCTCCACAGCGACACCAGCCTACTTTACGGGCTATTGGAAGGACTCTGGATACTTGTATATTGTCAGGTAGCCGGATCAGGAGGATCCCTGTCCAGAAATTTTAGGGCCCTAACCTGAGACCTATGGACAGGGTGATGACATTAATAAAATGATATTAAAATGGTGATGTCATTAATTAAAAAAACTCAAAATCCAGTGAAGGACAAAATGCCTAGTTGGAATTTAGGTTTATCAAGCTCTGCACATTTCGGATGGGGAAAAAAACATTTTCCCCCAGCTCTGTTTCCAATAGCTTTGCGTCCACTGCTTTTAAAAACATATGGGAGCTGTAGTCCAACCAAAGAAAGTTTTCAAACTCACCTTTGAACAGAAAAACTCAACATTTCCCAGAATAATTTTAACACTTCTGCAAAAATTGTTTTGTTTTGTTTTGTTTAAAAAAAAGAACAGGTAGAAGTTGTTGTCCAACCAAAGGAACTTTTCCAGACAGAAGATGATTCAAATGCTGCTCTTGCTGGGTTGTTCCCATTAACCAGCTGCTCCCCACTCATCACGTTTGCTTTTTTTTTCTTTTAAAAAAATAAGGCTATAGAAACTTCTCTCATCCCTCAAATCCTCCTCCTCCCCATTATTTGCTAGCTGAGTGCCAATGACTGGATTAAATAAAACTCTGCAAAACAGAAGGACATAGCCAATCTATGACCACCAAATAGCAATAGCAATAAACAATCCCAATCCCAATTATAAACAAAATATTTAAAGAAAGTACATAAAACTAAAATGTTTTAACCAGCATCAGGACAATTTACATATCAGTAATAGAAGTAGGGACCCATACTTTATTATCTCCTCCCTTTCTTCCCCATCATCAGCATCACACCACCACCAAGGTACTAATAATCACCAGTTAATTGAGGAAAGAGAGGTGAGAATGACAATGACAACAACAACCCAGCATGGCATTAGTGACAGAGCAAGCCTATTGATGTGTGCCTACTCATAAGGAAGTCCTGTGGAGTTTAATGGGTCTTTCAACTTTAAAATGCTAAGAATTTAACATATGCCAGTCATGATGCTTTACTGTTTTTATGACCATCTTTGGGAGCTGCCTTGGGTTTCATTCAGAGAGAAAGGTGGCACACAAATGCAATAAATAAATAAAAATGAATTTGTGGGTCACAAGAAGAAAAAGGATGAGGAAGTGAGGAAAAGATATATATGATGAATGCAGCTAGGAGTAAGAGAGAACTATTTGGAATAGAGCTATCTCTCTCTCTCTGGCTTTTCTTTGCAAACGAAGATTCAGGAAGGACTCATCCCACGCTTTCTGCAAGCGCGCTGATGACTAAAAAGGCCAATCCGAGATAAACAAGTCCGGTTGCAGAAAGCACAGCAGAAGGTCTCCTTGGGTGATGTTTTTGGGTTGTGATTCTTTCTGTGTTGTCGTTTCTCTTCAAGACTTGTTCATCGTGAGTTCTCAAATAAGGCTGCAGCATTGTGGATAGTGCGTCTCCATGCCTCCCGATGTGAGGCCAGGGCAGACCACTGTTGGTGATCAAAGTCTATCCTCCTTTATGGAGCTGAAACATGGGTCACTTATCGTCACCACCTATGACTCCTCGAGTGCTTTCATCAGTGCTGTCTACGCACAATCCTAAATATACACTGGACTGACTATGTGACGAATGTTGCTGTCCTTGAGCAAGCAGGGATCACCAGTATTGAGGCCATGATATTGAGAACGCAGCTGAGATTGATAATAGAGCTATAGGCATGGATTAAATGACCAACTCAGTTATATTTACAATGGTGCAACAGAATCTGGCATGTTAAAATAAGATAGGAAAAACCACAAAGTAGGAATCCTGTAGTACCGTATTCACTGAATTCTGAGCCAGCAAACCCTGAGGCATCTCAATATTTTCCTGTGGCACCTGCTTGGTCCTCTTGAGTTTTGGTGCCAACCTCAGTTTGAGAAACCTTGAGAGGGAAGAAAGGAGGTGGCCAGGAGAGAGTCTATAGCAGGTCCTCTGAAGCAGCCTGCAGGAGGAACAGAAGCCAGTTCACCCTAGTGATCACACACACACACACACACACACACACACACACCAGTGTTCTCACCCTGAGATTGTTCCCCTTGCCCTGAGGCCCAGAGAAAAGGGGCCAGGCTGGAAACTCTAGATATGTAATGGGATACTAAGAATGTGAAGTATTATTACCAGAGGGATGCTGGTACCATAGTTACCATCCAGTTGTACTCTTAGAGTCCTTTATTAATACAAAAGGTTTTTTTTTAAAAAAGAAAGATACACCAGCACCATTTGTTCAATTTTTTCACAAGTCCCTTATCCATGCCCCACTGTCCAGTCTGTACATAATACCAGATGCATCTTTCTTGCAAGATGATCACTATGTTATAACCTGCCCCTTTGAAAAAGACAAGTAAAGTGGTAAGCAATTGACCAAATCGCCTTTCCTTCACAGTAACCATATGCTGCTCCCCTTAGTACTAGCCTACTGCTGCCAGGATGTGTTTCTCATAAGCTGACAGTTTAAAAAATGCTGGACAGACACTTCTGTGCAGGGCTCGTACAGCACATAGACTATCAAGGAACTGAAGGGGAAGAACAGAAAACAGGGTGCTTCTCTAACATAGAGGCCTGTGAAGAAGAAACTGTGTCCCACAGGCCCCCATAAGCCATTGAAAAGGGGTGGGGAACAGTGAGGCCTCCCCTTCCATAGCGAGGGAATCGACTAGCCATTGATTTCACCAGACTGCACTTGCCCTGATTGTGTGCACATTTTATTTCCTGGTAGAAGATGCAGAGCCATTTATGTTGATTAGGTACACTGAGTTCACAAATATTGGGACTCATTTAGAGAACTATGCTGGGCATCTTCAATATATTCAGGCCATTCCTGGCTAAGGGCCTGGTATCCTGGGGAAAAAAGAGACCCAAACCTTCCTTTTGAAACAGCAGGTTGCCTGTGCTGCAACGGAAGCTCTTTTGAAATGTAAAGTGTCTTTTCATGCTGCCACTAGGGGTGTCTTTCCAGATGTCTGTCTTGCTTCTGCTGTGTGGGGTGGGGAGTAGAAGCCCCACTGCCTATACATGCAAACTGATGTTGGAACACAACAAGGCTTGATGCATCCGGGCTCCTAGCCAAAACACAGGGTAATGCATATCTTCCAACATTTCACAGATGAAAACTGGAGATGTGTCACCAAACAACAGCCACGTGTGTTCAAGATAGTCAAGATGGCAAAAGTCATGAATGAGGAAGACCAAACAAGCTAGGAGAGCCTGCAGCAGTTTGCTTTTGCCTGAGCCTACTGGGAAGGGCAAAATTCTGCTCCTCCTCTCCCTCCTACTGAATTAAATGAGTGCCAATTACTACACTTTTTCACTTTGAACTCACTTTGTAGCAACTGAAGTAAGCTGAGGACAAATGGGAAAAGTGGAAGGTGAAGAGAGAAACTGGGACATTTTAAAATCTGCTGGAAAAGTAGGATAACAGAGGATTAATTGGGACTGTCCCTGCAACATTGGGATATTTGGTGGGTATACGTTGAGCAACATGTTTAATATCAGATGTAAAGGGAGTATTTTCCATGACTAGTAAGAGGTGAACATGGACATTGTTAGCTTGTAGTGTTCTAGGTGTTTCTGAATTCTAATTTCTAAGGGAAACAAAAAACAAACAAACAAAAATCCTCATCTCTTATTTATCCTCTCTGTACCTTCTTTTAACCACTATTGACACACTGGTCATAAATGATATGGAAGCCAATTTGGATGAAGTCAATGAGAGTCCTTTCCCATGTAATGTTTTTAGGGTGCAAGTTTAATCTGAGGTTATGACACCCGGAGGCCATCTGACACACAGTTAATCTTATTAAGTAGTACAAGTTACCTCATTGCTCAAGGCTGATTATGAGTTTAAGTGATTTCCTAGAGTGGGCCAAAGTGTTCAGTAATTGTCTGAAAGAAGTCAATGATATCTGATGATGCTATTTTGTATGCCAGTTTCATTCTGTGTCAAGGCAGAGTCAGTCGTGACATAGAATCAGGGCTTCATCACATATTATATTTTTTAGTCAGGGCTAGAAATGCAAATGACAGTGCATCAAGTGTTAAAGATGTCTTTGAGAGAGCAGCTGTGAAAGGATTAAATAGTTTTCAATGACCCAAAGTCTCCTAATCTCTTATCCATTTATCCTAATCTTTTTGTGAGGTAAACTGATACTCTTGGAGATCTTAGAGATCTTTCCTCCTCTTCTCTTCACTGCTCTTTATTCTTTGGACTTTATCACACAAGCCTACTCTGTGCCTTTTTATTTATTTTGTAATTTTTCCACAATTCTGTAATTAAGAAAATGATAAAAATATTTTTATTTTGTCATTTTGCTGTAATTATGCAATCACAGCAAAAATAAAACCCCAAAAGGCACAGAGTAAAAACAACCCTAGCCGGCTGGGAAATAGTGAGGAGGAATGGGGGGAGAGGAGGAGAATCATGCCCCCTCCTGTCATGTAACTGCTGTCTTATCATTACTGCAGTGGAAGGGAACTATCACACTGGGGGGCTAATGGAATAGCAGTGATATTGGGAGCCATTGACAGGTTTCCTTCATTAATGAAAAGATGTGCTACACAAACAAAGGAAATGCAAAGAAGCAACAGGATAGACACAATGTTGTGTGATAAGTACTGGCCAAATATGCAAATATCATGCTGTAATTATGAAATACCAGCCTCGTGAGATAAAGTCCTTTGTGCGTGCCTTCAAATCACTTATCCATTTATGGTGACCTCATTAATTTCATAGGGCTTTCTTAGGCAAGGAATACTCAGCATGTGTCAGAGTTCCTTCCTCTGAAATATATTCTTTAATAAAAGTGAAACTAGCTTAGTTTTGTGTTAGCTTAGCAACATGAGAGATTTTTCCTCTCTTTAATGGAGCTCTCATAATAAATCCTTCGTTTGTTCCTTTAGCCATAGGTGTCTTTGCTCTCCTATCAGAGTTGCTGGCCACTGCACGCAAGCACTCTCCATCATATTTATATGCACATTTTCATGGGGCAGGGGTGCAGGAAAGTCTTAAGTGTGCAGAGGGCCTCATTTGGGCACTTCAGAAAGAATGGTTCCAGCTCAAGAAGGAGACTCCACCACATTGTTGGAGCCAGTGTAGCTAGGGAATAATGACTAAATAATGACTAAAGGCAAATAAACCCTTCGAAGGGCTGAATTACTCAGCCCATTGTCTCCGTTGTTCCCTCACTTGCTTCCTCTCCTGCTTTTCAAAGGTTTTGGTCCAATGCTCTGCCACCTCTCCCCAACCCACCCTCAGATGAAATTAGAGAAAGAGAAATAAAATTAAGCAAGACCCTGCAAATAAGAAACTACTAAGAGAAATAAAGATATTACAGGAACAATTAACCTTAGATGGAATAGATGAAATTCAGAAGAAGTTACAATATATAAAACAGAGAAGTTTTGAACAACCGAACAAACCAGGAAAGTGGCTGGCTTACCAGTTAAGGAAACAAAAAGAAAGAAATATTATCTCAAAAGTCAAACTAGGAGACCAAATATACTCAGATCAGCAGAAAATCAAGAAGATTTTTAGGAATTACTATGCGTCATTGTATCAAAAATGAGCTGTAAATCAAGATGACCTACAAACTTTTTCGAAAGAACATTTAATAGTAGAATGTACAGATCACCAAGGAGAAATAGTAAATCAACCAATATCAGTGGTAGAGATCGTTGAAGCAATTAAAAACTTAAAAGTAAGGAAAACACCCGGTCCAGACGGGTTCACTACAAAATTCTACAAGCTGATGGAAGATCAAATATTGGTACCAAAATGTAGAAAGTACTCCCAGTCTTACATCTTTAGATGTAACCCACTTGTAATGTTGATTAGTATTATGTGAACTGTCAATCCTCTCTATTCCCATTCTGTGAAAGGCAGATAATTGTGAAAACCATGCAAAGTGTTTTCCAAATTGAAAGTGATTATATATGCAAAGATTTTTTCCTGCGTGGCAGGGGGTTGGACTGCATGGCCCTCGTGGTCTCTTCCAACTCTACAATTCTATGATTCTATGATTCTATGATTTAAAAGAACTTTAGAAGCCATCCACAAAGGATCATACCCTAAGTCGTGGGAAGAGGCAAACATTATATTAATTCCAAAAGAAAATAGAGATTTGTTAGAACCAAAAAATTATCGTCCAATATCTCTGCTTAACGTTGACTACAAAATTGTCGCGTCAATACTTGCAAACAGACTGGAAAAAGTTTTGAAAGATTGGATTAGAGAAGGTCAGAGAGGGTTTCTTCCAGGAAGATACATGAAAGATAATATTAGACATGTCTTAAATTTAATCGACTATCATGAAAACCATAAAGACAAAAAAAAAATGGCTTTGATATTTTTAGACATAGAAAAGGCCTTTGATAATGTGGATTGGAATATATTGTTGGAAATTTTGAATCAGATCGGTGCAGGCCAAAAATTCATAAATTGGATTAAAACCACCTATCATAAGCAATTGGCGAAGTTAATAATAAATGGAGAAAAATGGAAGAGATATAGATTCAGAAAGGTACCCGACAAGGATGTCCTCTCTCTCCACTTTTATTCTTACTGATTATGGATATGTTGAGTATAAAAATCAATCAGGAAGACACAATAAGAGGAATCAAAATTAGAAAATTCAGATTTAAATTAAAAATGTATGCAGGTGATCTAGTAATATCACTGAATGATCCACAAGAAGTTACACCTTTAATGGGAATATTGAAAGAATTCGAGGTATTGACTGGGTTGAAAATAAACAAAGAAAAAACAGTGATACTTTCTAAGAACCCGATAAAGAAAGATGAATCAACCTTAATTGAGAGAGCAGGATTCAAATTAGCGAAATCAGTGAACTATCTTGGTATCAATATAACAAATAAAAACTCAGATCTCTTTGGAAATAATTATAAAAAATATGGATGCAAGTAAAGAAAGACATGTCTAATTGGCAACATTTAAACCTTTCGTTTCTAGGTAAAATAAGTGCAATTAAAATGAACATTTTACCAAGATTAATCTTTTTATTTCAAATGAACCCAATAATCCAATCACAGAATTTTTTTAAAGATTGGCAATTAGACTTATTCAAATTTATCTAGTCTGGGAAGAAACCCAGAATCAAAATGAAAACGCTTCAAGATGCTAAGGAAAGAGGAGGTTTAAGCTTACCAAATTAAAATTTTACCATGATGCCTGTTGCCTGACTTGGGTCAAAGATGGACTACTTTAGAAAATGATAAGTTGTTAACAATTGAAGGAGATGGTAAGCGATACAGCTGGCATGCATACCTTTTTTATAACAAAGATACAGTAAACAAAGAATTCTGTAATAACAGTATCAGAAGTTCACTAATTAAAAGTTGGGAAAAAATCAAAAATAGACTATTCCCTCAGATACCAATTTGGGCCTCACCACATGAAGCACTATTTAACAGAGAAGGAATCCCTACTCACCAATGGTTAAGATATAGTGATATGTTAACTATAAAAGGTGATCAACATTTATTGAAATCACAAGAAGAGATGAAAAGAGACAATCTGGAATGCCATTGGTATTTATACATGCAGATGAAGGAAAGATATAAAATGGACAACAGATTAACAGGAATTACATCCAAAAAGCTGGACTGGGAAATTATCTCCGAGTTAGGAAACAAAAATATGATATCTAGATTTTATAATTTATTACTAAAATAGGACACAGAAGAGGAAGTAGACAAGACAAACATGATAGCTTGGGTCCAAAACATTGGCCACACAATAGAGTTTGAAAGCTGGAAAAGAATATGGACTAAACAAATAAAAAGAACTTTAAGCCAAAATATAAGGAGATTTTCAGACCGCGTTTCAGCGTGCCTAGTGCGGGAGGAACTTTCGGGAGAGGGACGGCGATCTTGCGCAGCAGGGGGGGTGTTTTTGGACGCCATTGTCCCTCTCCCGAAACCATCCGTGTCACTTCCATGAAGCTTCGGAAGCCTCAGCACCATATTTTAATCACGGGCAACCTCCGTGATTAAAATATGGCTCTGCGGCTTCCGAAGCTTCACGGAAGTGACACGGATGGTTTCGGGAGAGGGATAACAGCGTCCGAAAAGGCCCCACTGCTGCTCAAGATCACCGTCCCTCTCCCGAAAGCTCCTCCCGCGCTAGGCACGCTGAAACGCAGTCTGAAAATCTCCTAAGAGAGAATGTATACAAAATGTATTTTCGATGGTACCTCTCACCACACAAACTATCCATGATGTACAAAGGTCTGAAAGTTCATGTTGGAAATGTGGAGAAAAAAATGGTATGTTCTATCATCCATGGTGGAATTGTAAAGAGTCAGCTAAATATTGGAAAAAAGGTAAATAAACAATTGAAGAAATCCTGCACATTAATCTACAAACCAGAAATATATTTATTAGGGTTAATAGAGGAAACGTTAGAAAAAGAATACGGGAAATTAATTTTTTATATGTTAGTAACAGCAAGAATAACCTTCACTAAAATGTGGAAAAATAAAGAATGCCCTACAATAGATCATTGGTTAGAAAAAATTTATGAAACAATGTATGTGGATAAATTGACAATGAAAATTAAAGAGAAAACCACGGAAAACTATCTAAATGATTGGTCAATCATAACAAATTACTGTACTGTACTTTGCAAACAGGTGGGGCAACTTTGCAACAATATCTCATTTTTGAAAAGAAATTAATTAACAGATGTGAAGAAAGATAAGAGCCTTAATTAAAGCTAATAGCAAGAAATCTTAATATAAAGAGATAACATTTATATTGATAATGGAAACTGTCATTAATATGTTTAAATAAGATGTTTAATAAGAATTCGACAATTTTCGGATAAGTCAGAAAGGAAGTCAGCTTAAACCATATTCAGTAACACTAGTGCAATAAAATATTGTATTATTAATAATGAGTAATACAGGGTTGAAATTATACAGATTTATCATAATATGTTAATTACTTGTAAGAAAAGGAACAATAAGTATAAAATTAAAGGAGTAAATATGGAAAATATGGGTTTATGTAAACAAATAATGCACTGTGATAAGTTTTGATTGATTTTGGTATTTTGTTTGAAGATACATAATTTTTAAATAATAATAATAATAATAGTAATAATCTTCCAATAAATAAGAACTCACCATTTTCCAAGGTAGTCTGTTCAACTATCAAAATGCTTTTATATCAGGACACTCTTCCTACTTTTTAGTTGGAATCTTGTAATTTAAACCCATTGGTTCATTTTCTACCCTCTGGAGCAAAAGAAAGCAAGTCTGCTCCACTTTTCATGTGACAGCCTTTCAAATATTTGAAGAAAGTTATGCCTTTACTATCATGGCTATCATACTTCTATAGATATGTCCCAAATTCTCTGTTGTTGTTGTGTGCCTTCAAGTCATTTTTGACTTAGGGCAACCTTAAGGTGAACCTATCACAGGGTTTTCTTGGCAAGATTTGTTCAGAGGGGGGCTACCTTTGCTTGCCTCTGAGGCTGAGAGAGTGTGACTTGCCAAAGGTCACCCAGTGGATTTCCATGGCTGAGTGGGGATTTGAACCCTGGTTTTCAGAGTTGTAGTCCAATGCTCAAACCACTCTGCCATGCTGACTCCCATCTTTCTTAAATTGTGGTGTCCAGAGCTGACACAGTGCTCTAGTTTAGGTCTGACTAAAGCAAAACAGAGTGGTACCATGATTTCCCTTTATATGGATACCTACTATAATTCTGTTGCTACCGCCTAGAATAAGTTTTCTTCTTCTTCTTTTGCCAGAGCATCTCACTGTTGGCTCATATTTAGTTTCTGGTCTACTAAGACCCCGAGTTCCTTTTCATACTTACAGTTGTCAAGCCAGGTGTCACTCAACTTATATTTGTACAGCTGATTTCCCCCCGCCCCCCTGTCTTGCAGTATCTTACATTTATCCCTGCTGAAGTTAATTTTGATAGATTTGGCCTAGGTCTGTGATGTGTTAAGCTCATCTTGAAATCGAATTCTGCCTTCTGTGATATCAGCTCCCCCCATCTTTTGTTTGATCTTATCCTCAGATCTGATTAGCATCCCCACTGGTCTTTCAGGCAAGCAATTTATAAAGATGGTTGAACAGTACTAGGCCCAGGCCTGGCCTGATTCTGTGGCATCACCCCATGTCACTTCTCTTCAGGATGATGAAGAAGCATTGGTCAAAATTCTTTATGTTCAGGCCAGCAACCAATTATTTAGGGTTCTAAAAACATCACCTTGAATTGTGACTAGAAGCAAATTGACAGTCAGTAATCTGTTCCCATTAGAAGAATGGCGGCTGCGTTTTGCAACAGCTTGTACTGAACAGTCTTAACAAGCTCCAAGCAAAATAGGTTAAAGTGGACAAATCTAGAGGTTACAAAAACATGCAAAATTCCAATCTTCCTGTTAATTCCTAGTGAATAAGATGAAAATGGCAAAATGTGTCCCTGAACACTACTGGCTCTTTTGCATCTAGGGGTGAAAGCCAAAATCTAAGAGCTGTAGACTTGAATAACAAATGACCAGCAAATATAATTGATAATCAGATGTCTCTACCCACATTGGCAGAGCAGAGGTTTCTAAACACCCTTCTCTCCTGCTATGTTTGGATTCAGTTTCCATCTCTTGGCCACCCTACATGTAACTACAGATGTTAGACACTGGTTAAAGGGACCAAGGCTGCTACTCCTACAGCCTGCCAAAAAAGATGTATGTGCCACAGTTTTTAAAAATAGGTCCCAGAGACATCAATTTATTGACGACACTTCTTCCTAAATCTTTAGCCAGTCTCTTTCAACAGCTTCACACAGCTGTTCAACTATAATGTGGATAAAATGAAGCCTGCTGAACTCACAAGACAACACACACATGTCTAAAGAGCGACTCTCTGACAAGACTTTCAGAGAGCACCTGATCAGCAGGGCTTACCCAAGTTATTTTGCTACCTGAGGAAACAGACATAATGGTTCCCAGCCTGCATTCCATATACAGAAGCTGACTGTAGCATCAGTAGACATTTATTTCCCACACTGTCGGTGGGAGAATGTACTCCACTACACCTGAGGGCAGCAGGCTCCCACAGCGGGTAACTGACTTCCCTTCAAAACTGGTTCCCATCAAATGTCACAGACACCTCATGAGGAGAGCTTGAAAATGTTATATTTTTGGACTACAACATTCAGAATCCCCTAGCCAGCATTGCCGCAAAAGCTATTTTTCCAGGCTCTGCTCAGGAGTATATTCTGATGTATGTTATCATACCATTCACTCCAGTTACTCTCCTTAGGTGACAAAGGCCACCACATGTAACATCTTTATCTACGTATGTTTTAAATATGCACTCTTAAAATAATAAAACATCAATTAAGTAAAGGCTGCCTTTGCCAGAAGGCCTTGTTTGGCAGTGGCTCCCTGCAGAGTGTATGCACAGTGGCAAAACGGAGGTTGCCTCCTCCTACTTTATCATGAACAGCCATAATGGCCGTCAGCCATCAGTCCTGTGTTCTGCACAATGTCTAGCGTGCTTCTCAGCTCATGCAGTACCCGCCTAATGCCAGACTGTTTCATATCACTATTTCAGTTACAGAAAACATGGCACATAATTTATTATTTGCTTATTACTTTAAATTGCATGTCTTAACAGAATCCAATTCCGGTGGCCAAGGAAATGCTTTCTGGTTTGAGACTGCAGTTCTCAAACAGGGCAAGTGAATTTCTAGCCTACTGGCAATAAATAAAAATGCTAAATATAGCAATAGTAGTTAGACAGACAACATCATTTCTTGCAGAAAGCTCGCCTCAGCCAAAGCAAACCATCAAGCCTAGAAGTGAAACGCAGTGCAAATTCCTGTTTTGTAGCACAACACTGCATGCTCTGTCTTCCACCCCTCTGGCTGCCTTCCTGGTTCCCATAGCTTACTTACCAGGAATGTTAATAAGGCTATAAAATCTCTCAGGAAAACATTTCTCTTAGAGTGGTATAATTCCATCAGAGGATGGATGTTTGCAGCAAATACATTTGTGGTAGAGGTGACATGAAGACCATCATGCCACCCAGCTCTGGTGTTGGGGAAAGATCCAGCTTGTTGTTATATTGCAGATCAAGATACTTAAACCAGATTGCTGCCTCCTGCTTCCTCCCCCAACATGGCATACTCAATATTTAATTCATTCACAGCTGGAAAGAGGGAAGCAACAGGAACTTTAGTTCAGGAGTGGGAAGACATTCTCCCACCCCACAAGGTGTCATTGAACTACAGTTTCCATCAGCCCTACCCAGCTTAGCCAAGGTGGTGGTGGTGGGGAAGTAATGGAAGCTCAAGTCAACAGCATCCAGAGGGCTCTCCCCAGTTTTGCTCTCATTGCTCCTTCTCTATTGCACTGAATGAAATGGCACAAAGCAATCCAGCACTGGCATGAAAGGCATCTTGAGTTCAGAAAACCTACAGTGGGGAAGGGAGGATCCAAATTTCCAGAACCTTCGCCCTTCTTGACCAATGTTTGCTCCTGCTTTAGTCTGTCACCACTAGTTTTAGTTTCCAGTTTGCTCACCTTTCTTTCATTTCGACCCCATCTTTCTTTCAAGAAACTCAGGATAGTGTACATCAATACCACTCACAGTGGTGGTCCATTAGCCATAAGCTGGTGCTCCCTAGAGAGTTTCCAGGAAAGCAAGAAAGAGATGTAGCCAATGGGCATAAATATAGTAGCAGTCTCTCTCTCGCACACTGGCAAAAATATTTCTGGTCCTCCACATGCACTGATGTATGTCATTTCCTCTCACCCTTTATCTTCACAACAGTTCTGTGAGGTTGGTCAAACTAAGAGACAGTGATCCACAAAACCTAGTAAACTTCTGGTAAGTAGGGATTTGAACCTGGTTCTCCTCAGCAACAGCCTGATTGCCTTTACTGCCCCCATTTAGTATTATATTACCTGTGAATAATATATATACCCTTCATGTTTGGGTATCAGTAAACTTCCATTGAGATATACCCTCCTGGAGCACACTGGCACAGAAGAAGCTGACCTTGTCCAAAGGATGGAAAATAGAAACAAAGGGCTTGTCTACAAGGTCAGAATACCCCATCTTCAGGGGCATTACTAGGAGGTGAGGACTGCACCAGCTGATACCTTTAGAGGGGTGTCACTGACCCCCTGCCCCCCCTCTGCACTTACTTCACTGCTTACTCAGGTGTCACCCCCCTCTAGGCAGGCACACACCTCCACAGCAATTCAGCAGTTCCCCTGGCCCAGGGGTGAGAAAGGAACTGTAGCTGTCATGCCATGCCTAAACTGCCACACTTACTTACTTACATGGCACAGTGAGTAAGCACTGCCATCATGGCACGCCTTCTGGCCTAGGGGAGAGGCACACAACAAAGCAAACACAGGGAGGCATCATGATGGCAGCGGTTCCTTTCTCTCCCCAGCCCGAAGGAGAGAAAGGAACCACCACCATTGTGACGCCTCCCCGCCATGCTTACTCACTGCATGTCGCTTTCTTGGAAGTCACCTCTTCTAGGCAGGCACAAACCTCTGCAATGGCTCATGCCTGCCTAGAGAGGGTGATCCCCAAGTATGTGGCACAGCGCGTAAGCATGGTGTGGGGGGCCAGCGCTGCAACATAAATGTTCCTTTCTCTCCCCTGGATCAGGGGAGAGAAAGGAACCACCACCGCACAGCAAAAGTCTTGAGTTGATAATGGGTGTCGACTTTGCTTGCCTGCCCAATCGCACAATGTCTCTGGGGATTTTCGGTCCCATGAGACTTCAAATGAGATCTGGCAGATGGGCATATAAGGTCCTGCCCACACCCAAAGTAAGCGTGGTGGCGGTAGGCAAGGATTTTACTGGGAGGTGGACTACGGTGGTGGCCTTGCTGGCTGGCTGGCCATTGTTATTCATTGTTTCAGTTTATGATTACTTCTAAAAGTAATTTTGTTCTAGAGAGAAAGGGGTGTTAAAAAATAATCCAAACTGGGTGTCAAAGATACTAGGCATGCCACTGCCCATCTTGCCCCCATCTCAGAGCCGTGCAGTCCATACAGTGCAAGGTGTTTGCCACATTCTGCCTCTGGGCAGCCCTCACCTTCCCCAGCGCAGATATGAGATTGAGACGGCGGGTGGGGGGGGAAGGCAGGGTAAGGCCTAATACACTGTTACCTTTATAAGAAAATACCCAGTTGTTACTGAAAATGCTCCTTGGACAATTCCAAGAAAATATCGAGTTTCTAATATGTTGGGGAAATTAGCAGCAACTCGACTTATAGCCATGCAAAGAGGGAGTAATCAGGGAATCTTGAAACCTCCATATACCAGTACTAGCCTGGATGGAATACACACACATGTGAAATTAATTATGGTTTTTATTAAGAGTTCCAAAAATTAACACCAAACACACACAGAGTCACAGGGGCCGGTTCCACGACAGGAAAAAGTTCGCAAGATTCCGGATTACCGTTCTTTCGCATGAGAAGAGTATAAATCACACGACTCTCCAGCATTTCGAAAGATGAGGAATTCTGCTTTCCGTATAGTACACACAGGCAAAGGTGGGGGGGGGATCACCTCCAGATGATTAAAGCCAGTCAGGAGGCGGGGAGGGAGCAAGGAGGGGGTCATGGAGACCATAAATAATGAGAGGGAAGAAAAAGTACAAACAAACAAAGGATCGAAAAAGCGATCTGTCAACCCCCCTTCCCCAGCCCCGAAAGGTTTCTATAAAGAAAGGAGTGAATGAAAAGACGAACAAGCAAAAGCATGCTGGAGCAGTCTGCTTCCCTTCCCTTCATGCACACACACACACACACACACACCACACAGAAGCTTGCCTCATTCCTGATTGTTTGAATCCTTGAATTCAGGCAAGTGAATGGAAGGACAAACAAACAAAAGGACGAACATGCGATCGTCTTTTTCTCCCGCATACACGAATGCACGCACACACACACTCTCACAGCAGCGAAGCACAGGCTACTCCTCCCAATCATTTTCCAAACCCCAAAAGCCTTCCTTTGAAATAGTCAGGAAGGGCTCAGAGCAAATTTTCCAAAGTGGGTTGCAAGCAGAAGGAAGGTTAATTTTTTTCTCTTCAACCCCTCTATTTGGCTACAGCAGAAAGGTCACTCCAACCAATCAGGATTCAGCTCTGCTCACAGTAATTCGAAAAGGTAAACAAGTGTTAGTTCCCATGACAAATTATGCGCTTTTTTGCAAACTTAATCAAAAAAGTGCGGAAAACTAGCGAAAGCTGATACTGCGGGACTTATGGGTTTTTTGCACCCCCTCCTTCTGAAAAGGGTGCTGTTGCTTCGAAATGCGTGGGAACTATCAGGCTTCTTGTCGCATTGTTTGAGGATTTATTTTGCCGTGGAAACGACCCCACACAGAAAGCATTTACACAAGGCTATAGAAAGGCTATACAGTTGTCCCTTCACATTCGCTGGGGTTTGGTTCCAGGACCCCCCATGAATACCCAAATCCGTGAATACTCAAGTCCCATTATATGCAATGGCAGAGCAAAATGGTGTCCCTTATATAAGATAGCAAAATCAAGATTTACTATTAGGATTGTTATTTTTTTAAGAATATTTTTCAAGCCGTGAATACTCAAATCCGTGAATGTCAAATCCGTGAATGTGGAGGGACAACTGTAGTAGGAAAAACTTGGATAGAGGGTATCAAGAGGATTTGTTGGGGAGGATACAACCTGTCCTGTAGTCTGGAATTCATTGGTCAATCTGGCAGCGTGGATGGAGGAATCTGGGTGGCTAACACAGAGAGACAGAGGGTCCCCTGGAACTGAAGTCTGTGCACAATTATGCAGATTTTTAGGGTCACATTTATACCTCCAAATACACCTGAGGGGAATGGATGCTTCCTGGGTTGGAACAATAGATTCCATGAGTCTCCATGGATTGCACAATGAATTTCCTGGTCTTGACAATAGGTGTGGAAGATGCTAATGTGTTTCAAACTATCCTCAATGTTTAGTGATTGGATTTTAAAAGCTTGAGCAACCTCTGTCTTAGGGTTGGGGATTAAGGAGAGGAAATGTCAAAATCACCATCCACAAAGGATTCATCCATCCATTATCTCCCTTTCAACTGGGAAATGTGTCCTTTTGACATTTAGCCTTAGGACTTTTTCAGACAGGACTTACCGTGCAAGAAGACTCCGGAATAGTTACGACGCTGTCGCAATGCAGGGGGTCTGTTTCGGACGCCGCCATCCCTCTCTCGGCATCATCCGTGTCACTTCTGTGTATGATTGGGGGCAGCCACACCATATTTTACTCACGGACAATATTTTACTCATAGACAACATAAACAGAAGTGACACGGACGATGCCGAGAGGGACGGCATCATCCAAAATGGACCCCCTGCCACGTGACAGTGTCGTAACTATTCCGGAGTCTTCTTGCACAATAAGTCCTGTCTGAAAAAGTCCTTAGTCTTCCCTAGGGTAAAGCATGGCATTCAGATGATCTTTCTGAGACCATCATGCCTTTTCCCTTGTGGAAGGCCACATTAATGAACCAAATTAATAATATGCCAATTTATTAATACACCAACTTTATTCTATGCCAGTTTTTGCAGTCTCTGGAAGTGGGGTGTGAGCCTTACTAACACAGTTTATTCCGTTTCTGCCAGCAAAAAGCAGATCAGGCCCTGCATGCCCATGAGAGCTCATCCCTGCAGGCCAGCCCTCGCTGCTGTGATCTCCCTGGCTCTCCTGCAAGGCAGGAAGGAGTCCCTTCGTCACATGTTGCGGGCCCCCTTTCTGCCTTCTGAGTCAGCAAAGAAAGTTGTGCAGTGGTGGCTGCAGCAGTAGGGCCAGCATATTCATCAGGACTTCCTCCTGTTCCATGGAGGGAACAGGGAGAACAACGGGCCTGATCCACAGCTGGGATATGCCAGTGGGGAGCCAGCATATCCAAGCTCATGTAGATGAGCCCAAAGTGATCATAGCTCTCTATCTTTCCATGTACTGTATCTGGTTTGCTCCCATGACAGTAAATCAAGGAATGAGACGTGACAGAAGAGGAGTGTGGGAGGCAGCCCATCCTCCATCTTCTTCCCACACACCTTGCTTGCCTCCCTGCAAGACAGGTCAGCCCTAAAGTAACAAGGCAGGTAGCAATGAGTGGGGAAAGGGAGAGTCTCTTTGTCTCCAATCCAGGGTATGGGAAAAGTTCCTGTTTTGTTTTTGGACTGCAGCTCCTGTAGTATGGTGAATGGCCATACTGACTAGGGGATCTGGAGACCTGCAGTCTTTTGGGGGACGGGATTTTCTCCAAACGCTGTTCAAAGCAGAGTGGAGTCTTTGCTGGAAAGGCACCACTGGAGCTATTCTGTGTGCAGAGGATTGTATTGCTGGTCAGAGGGGGAATGCCTTTGACTTCCTCTGAGGTTGAGAGAGTGTGACTTGCCCAAGGTCACCCAATGGGTTTCCATGGCCAAGCAGGGATTTGAACCCTGGGGTTCCAGAATTGTAGACCAACGCCCAGACCACTACACCACACTGACACCATGTTGAGATTCCTGCCAATTGTTTAATTTTTTGCCAAGTCTATAATTTCAGGACTGGAATTTATGAACACTAAAGGCATAACAGTGGCGATTATGTTCTGTAAACATTTCAAATGCCACTAACCTGCTTGGTGTTTAGTACCTGCTTGGTCTCATAGGCACCAATACCAACAGGGAGTGAGTGGTGGTCTCCCATACAGCTGTATATCCTCACAGCAAAGTTAAAGTTACGTTGCAGAGAAGTTATTATGGTACATAGTGGGGATGCGGAAATATAAGGAAGGCACCACAGAATCTATACAGTCCCATGCACTGTGTAAACTAATGGAGGGATTGGGGTATGGTCAGAAGTAAAATCAGACCTGCAGCCAGTCTCTGTAAGCTCCCTAAGAGCTGATCACAAGATGACCTGGTTTTGGGTTTTTTTTTTTTTTTTGAAATCATTACTACTCTGGGTTGCCATGAAATGCTAGAAAACATTGCCAAGGCCTAGAGAGTAAATGCATTGGGTATAGTTGGTGGAAAGGGCAGCAGCCTGCAGTGCAAGCAAGAGACAAGGCAATATACTCCATCTTGCCCCTGTCTTGGAGCCTTGTCATCCAAAAGACACAGGGCTTTGATGATGTTTTGCCCCTGGGCAGTCTTCATGACCCTTGGGGCAAAGACACGGTAGGGCCCGTTTCAGCATTTTAAAAAAATACCTGGTAGCATCCATTCTAGCTGGCAAAAAAATGGATCAGACCCCCCGTGACCTCAGGAGCCCCTTCTGGCACTCTGACCTATCACTGCAACTGCCCTTGCCTTGCTCTTCCATAGTGAGGAAGGGGGCCCACAGCATGTGACCAAGGCTGGGTACATGCTCTGGGCCTGCTTCCTGACTTTAGAGAGCGCGATGCAAAGGGCAGCAGCAGCGGCGGCTGCAGGGACGGGCCAGTGTGCTCATCTGGACTCTGGCCAGTAATGGGGAAGGAACTGGCCAGATCTGAGGGGGGAATGGCAGTATATTCTGGCTCATGTAGGTGAGCCCAAGAAGACTTCCCCAGGTGCAGCTTCCATCTGCTGAAATGGCTTTCCTTCCACCACCATGAAAGTTGCAGGGGCCCTCTCTTCTTTCACTTCTGGCTGGCCCTAGTTACAGAGGAGGTAGCCTAGTTGCTATTTCAGTTATTTACTAAGTGAACTAAATGGGTGTTTGTATGAGTGGTGTTTTCCATCTTGTACATTCATCACACATATACTCCAAAAACCCCAACCCCTCCACGTGTGATGATTACATTTCAAGCCTGTTCTTCCTTCCAGGGTACACACCTTTTCATTTCAAGAGAGTAATGTAATGTGCCAGACCTGTTCTAGTGATTCCAATTAATAGCACAGCTGCTGCCAGCACAGCACAGCAGATGACCCTCCTGATCAGTTACAAGCTTGCTAAACAGTTCACAACCAGCTGCATCCGCAAATATCTGGGCTGGCAAAACTGGCTTCAAGGCACAGACTGGCAGGGGTGGGAGGAAGATTAAATGCTTACCTGTTTGAAAACAAAGAATGGCAGCCAGTCTCAATAGAATGTTGGCTCTGCTTCCACGTGCCTTTCAGGGCTCTGTGGATGAAGTTTGTATGAGAGCTATTTATTATGCTGACAGCCCTGTTGCCTCCATCAAACCATCAAAGTCAGCAGAATTACCTTAGAGAACTCAGTTGATGAGCCATACAGAGTTCAGAAAAGTTATTTGTTTCACTACAGCCCCAGAATACCCTATTAGAATGCCAATTTCTGGAAACTATAGTCCAAAAAGTAAAATTTCAAAACTCTGGATAGCAGAAATCATTTATAACACTCCTCCCCTCAATTGTTTTGTGTCTCTCCCACTGCATGGTATTGTGTCCCAGTGGGACCAGCTGCTCGCATCATTCCATTAGTGATGGGCCTGTTGTCCCTTTCCTACCACTTGAACTCTAGGCTATAATGGTTGACTCACTGTTCCTTCCTCCATTGCTGTTCCAGACAGACAGCCTTTTCTTAAGTGGCTTTAATGAAAAGTCTGGTTCTGCCAGTGTGATTTTGCTAGTGCTCCAAAGGCTGAATTGGCCTGATCAGCACTTGGGCACGAGTTCTTTGAGGACATGTGGCAGTGCAGAAATGCCCTTTACAGTTTTGAAATGCCATTCCTGCTTTACCACTTCATGGCCCAGCACAGTCTCTCTGGCTTGCTAGTTGTAGGATGAGTCAGTATCACCTGGGCAACGAGCCTCTCTCTGTAAAATAATGGCACTAGAGAAACTCAGGGGGACTATTGTCTGGCAAGAGCCAGTTCCAATTTGAGTGGTTGTCCACCTTGGTGGAGGAAGATCTTTCCACACAAATGTCAATATAATGCTGTATTTTTCCAAAGCACAGTGATGTATTTCAAAACCTTTGAGCTGTCCTGAGGTACAAAGCTGGATAAGCAGAGAAGAGTATACACATGGGTGTTTTGCACATCCTGAGCACACTAAACCTAGCTATAATATCCTTTGTACAGTTCTGAGTAAGAAGGCTTTGCATAGGTTTGCACTGCCACAGTGCTTTTTCTTGGAATTGTGTGTGAGATCCACACAAGTCCTCCAAGTATCTTCAAATGCTGTGAGGATGGCAAAGGAGACATCAGTGTAAATTGACATTAGAGCTCCATTTTGTTTCCAGGGACTGGGTGTGCTGTGAACAAATTCTTCCGACTTCCCATTAAAACTTTCATGAATAAAATTCCTACATTTTTCTCTTGCAGACTGAACTGCTTTGTTTTAGATTGCTCCAGCATCAGCACCAGCAGACACAGAATACATCATCATAAACTGCAGTCATGTTCACAGAGATATGTGTGAGTGTGTGCCTTCAAGCTGCCTGTCGATTTATGGTGACTTACGTAATCAATTTCATAGGGTTTTCTTAATAATTGCATGTGGTGGTTTCCCAAGAGGTGGTTTCCTGTTTCCTTACTCTGAAATATAGCCTACAGCACCTGGTATTCCTCAGCAATCTCCCATCCAAATACTAACCAAATACTCCCATCCAATTACTAATTCTTGAGAAACATTTTTGCCAACAGTCTCAAGAATTTGATCAGGAGGGCTTTAAACTGAGTCATATGGGGGAGGGAGACAGTATTCTGGAAGGCAAAAGGGTGGAGAAAATAGTCAAACTGTCATAGAGGGAACAAGGCAAACAGCGCAAGGACCCAACAGTGGGAGGCAAAAAAACTTGCACAGGCAGCAAGTAAAGGGAACACATGGTCTTAGATGTCTCTACATTAATGCACAGAGCATGGGAAATAAGCAAGATGAACTTGAACTCCTAGCACTACAAAGCAAATATGATATAATAGGCATTACTGAAACTTGGTGGGATGAGTCTCATGATTGGAATGCAGGAATAGAGGGGTATAACCTTTATAAGAGAAACAGGCCAAACAGGAAAGGAGGAGGAATAGCATTATATGTCAGGGATATTTACACCAGTGAAGAGATCCATGACATTAATACTGGAAGCCAGGTGGAGAGCATCTGGATAAAAATTAAAGGGGAGGGAAACAACAGGGATGTTATTGTGGGACTCTACTACAGACTCCCAAGTCAGATGGAGGAATTGGATTATGCCTTTCTAGAACAGATGAACACACATGCAGAAAGGAGAGATGTAGTAGTGATGGGTGACTTCAACTATCCTGATATTTGCTGGAACTCTAACTCAACCAAAACTTCAAGGTCTAGCAAATTCCTTACTTGCCTGGAAGACAATTTCATGGTCCAAAAGGTGGAAGAGGCAACAAGGGGGTCAGCTATTTTAGATCTCATCCTAACCAACAGGGATGACCTGGTTAATGGGGTGCAAGTGGTGGGATCCTTAGGTGAGAGCGATCATGTTCTCCTGGAGTTTGTTATACAATGGAAAGGAGAAGCCAGGCACAGTCAGACACACATTCTTGACTTTAGGAGAGCTGATTTCAATAAACTCAGGGAAATACTGGGGGTGATCCCATGGTCAGAAATACTAAAAGAGAAGAGACCTCAAGACAGATGGGACTTTCTCAAAAGGGAGATACTGAAGGCACAATTTCAAACAGTACCATTGAGGAAGAAAAATGGGAGGTGTCTCAAGAAACCAGGATGGATGACTAAAGAACTTGCAACGGAGCTAAGTTTTAAACGGAACATGTATAGGAAATGGAAAAAGGGGGAAATCACCAAAGAAGAATTCAAACAGATAGCGAACACGTGTAGGAGTAAAGTCAGAAAAGCTAAAGCTCAGAATGAGCTCAGGCTTCCTAGGGAGGTTAAGAACAATAAAAAGGGTTTTTGGGGTATGTCCACAGCAAAAGGAGGAAGAAGGAAATGATAGGGCCACTATGTGGAGAAGATGGCAAAATGCTAACAGGGGACAGAGAGAAGGCAGAATTACTCAACACCCTCTTTGCCTCAGTGTTTTCAGAAAAGGAAAAGGGGGACCAACCTGAGAAGAATGGAACAGAGGACACAATAGGGGAAATCCAGCTCAGAATAAGCAAAGAGGTTGTACAGGAATACCTTCTTAATCTAAATGAATTTAAATCTCCAGGACCAGATGAACTACATCCAAGAGTATTAAAAGAGCTGGCAAATGTGATCTCAGAGCCATTGGAAAAAATCTTTGAGAATTTCTGGAGAACAGGAGAAGTCCCAGCAGACTGGAGGAGGGCAAACGTTGTCCCCATCTTTAAAAAGGGGAAAAAAGAGGATCCCAACAATTATCGTCCAGTTAGTCTGACATCAATACCAGGGAAGATTCTAGAGCAGATCATTAAACAGAGAGTCTGTCAACATTTAGAAGGCAATGCCATAACCACAAAAAGTCAACATGGCTTTCAGAGAAACAAGTCATGCCAGACTAATCTGATCTCTTTTTTTGATAAAGTTACCAGCTTGGTAGATGAAGGGAACGCTGTGGACATCGCATACCTTGATTTCAGTAAGGCCTTTGACAAGCTTCCCCATGACATTCTTGCAAACAAGCTTGTAAAATGTGGGCTACACAAGTTAACTGTTCAATGGATTTGTAATTGGTTGACTGGCCGAACCCAAAGGGTGCTCAGCAGTGGCTCCTCTTTGTCTTGGAAAGATGTGACCAGTGGGGTGCCACAGGGTTCTGTCCTGGGCCCAGTGCTATTCAACATCTTTATCAATGACTTGGATGAGGGAATTAGGGGCATACTTATCACATTTGCAGATGACACCAAATTAGGAGGAGTAGTTAATACCCTAGAGGACAGGATCAAAATTCAGAATGACCTGGATAGACAGGAGAGCTGGGCCAAAGCTAACAAAATGAAATTCAATACGGAGAAATGTAAAGTACTGCACTTAGGGCGGAAAAATGAAATGCATAGATATAGGATGGGGGAGACCTGGCTGAACGAGACTACGTGTGAAAGGGATCTAGGAGTCCTAGTAGACCACAAATTGAACATGAGTCAACAGTGTGATGAGGCAGCTAAAAAGGCCAATGCGATTTTGGGCTGATCAATAGAAGTATAGTGTCTAGATCAAGTAATAGTGCCGCTCTATTCTGCCTTGGTCAGACCTCACCTAGAATACTGTGTCCAGTTCTGGGCACCACAATTCAAAAAGGATATTGGCAAATTGGAGCATGTCCAGAGAAGGGCAACTAAAATGGTGAAAGATCTGGAATCGATGCCTTATGAGGAGAGACTTAGGGAGCTGGGTATGTTTATCCTGGAAAAAAGACGGTTAACAGGCGATATGATAGCCCTGTTTAAGTATTTGAAGGGATGTCACGCTGAGGATGGAGCAGGCTTGTTTTCTGCTGCTCCAGAGACTGGAACACGGAGCAATGGGTGCAGCCTCCAGGAACAGAGATTCCACCTCAACATTAGGAGGAACTTTTTGACAGTAAGAGCTGTTCGGCAGTGGAACGCACTCCCTCGGAGCATGGTGGGGTCTCCTTCCTTGGAGGTCTTTAAACAGAGTCTGGATGGCCATCTGTCAGGGATGCTTTGATAGCGATTTCCTGCGTAGCAGGGGGTTGGACTGGATGGCCCTCGTGGTCTCTTCCAACTTTACAGTTCTATGATTCTATGATTCTAACCAGCCTTGGCCCTCCTCAGCATTCAAGATCAGACATCATCTAGTACCTTCTAGGTATTTACAGTCGTCCCTTCATATTTGTGGCTTTGAATTTCATGGTTTTATGTATTTGCGGTTTGTCCTCTTTCTCCTCCCCTCCCCGTCCAGGGGGACTGCCGTGATAAAGGTGCTGCCAGAGGAGCAGCAGAAGCCGGCACCTTGGCTGCCTCTTTTACTCCATGGCAGTGGCAGAGGCTGAGAGGGAAAGGAAGTGAGGGAACTCCAGACGCCTCAGGGACTTGGCTCCGTTTGAGGTGGGGAGCGAAGGCACCAAACTCCCTGCTCTCCTGGGGCTTGGCTCCATTTGGGGTGGGGAGCCAAGCCTCTGGAGAGTGGGGAGTTCAGGTCTAAAGCACCCAACTCCCTGCTCTACCAGGGCTTGCCTCTGCGTGGGGTGGGGGTGGCTGTTGGTGCATGGTGGGGATGGTGGCGGCAGTGGCTGCATGGTGGGGCGGCAGTGGCTGCATGGAGACGGTGGGGGCGGAGGCAGAGGAGTTCTGGGAGGCCTATTTTTATTTGCATTTTTTTCATTTTTGCAGGGGTCTTGCATCCCTAACTCCCGCGAATATGAAGGGACGACTGTAGTTCTGAGAGAAAATATGTCCTAGGACTCTGAGACAGGCATGCACTGAAACAAGCATTTAAATTTGGAAATTCTGAATTTACATTAAAATTTCAACCCCATTCCACCTACCCATTTTCAAAGCTTACCCACATCTTGTTGAACCCACAAAGAAGTCTGGGCAGACACCCCCACTCTGCCTTCACCTCTAAAATTTATAAAAAATATTTTCACTTTTAATTTTAATTTTTTTTTAAAGTTAAAAATAGAATGCTGTCATGTTTTTGTCTTCCCTGGGGGTTTTAGGTCCAGGAGATAAGACGTAAACAGCTTCCTCCTTTTAAAAATCAGGAAATAAAGGGGGAGGGAGACCTCTCTTGAGCCGATAAGAGCTCACCTCTCAACATGGAGAACCACCCTCCATTCCCCTAGAGGACAGAGGGGGAATTTTGAATTTTTCAAAAATACAAGAAAAGAAATTGGGAGTTGAGACCGCAGGTCGCACTTTCCCTGCTCCTGCCATAGAGTTGACTTCCTGCTCTCCTTCAGCCTCTATACAATTTCCATTCTCATTCCACCAGCCCAATCTATGTTTTGCCCCTTTCTGTTTAGTGTATAATTACAAAACACAAACTCGAAGTACTACTACGGTTGGCCCTCTGTAACCACAGATTTAGTATTCATGGAGTCCACCATCCACAGCTTGAAAATACAGTTGTCCCTCCATACCCATGGATTTGGTATCCACGGATTTAAGTATTCATGGCTTGAAAAATATTCTTAAAAAATAATAATCCAAAAAGCAAACCTTGATTTTGCCATCTTATATAAGGGACACCAATTTGCTTTGCCATTGCATATAATGGAACTTGAGTATTCACAGATTTTGGTACCACGGGGGGGGGGGGGTGTCTCCTGGAATCAAACCCCAGTGAATATGAAGGGACAACTGTATTCCCCCAAAAAATAAATCCCAAGAAGCAAACCTTGATTTTGCCATTTTATATAAGGGATGCCATTTTACCATGCCATTGTATATAATAGGACTTGAGCATCCATGGATTTGGGTATCCACGGGGGGTCCTGGAACCATGCCCCAGCGGATACCAAGGGCCCACTGTACTTTATTTGTTGTCCTGAGCCTTCAAGTTGATTCTGACTTAGAGCAATCCTATCCTGGGTATTTCTTGATTTATTTAGAGGAGGTTTGCTATTGCCTTCCTCTAAAGCTGCGAGAGTGTAACTTGCCCAAGGTCACCCAGAGCTAAGCAGGAATTTGAACCCTGGTCTCCTAGGACTTTATCAGACCACCCTCCAACTAAGTTCTTTCACCGGCATATTGTGGTTTGTTTTTATGCCGGCAAAAGAATCCCACCCCCCATCAGATCTAACTTAACCAGCATCAATGAGGGTTCTCTAGCAGTAACGGAGCACAAATGGAGCTCCTTTTACTTCCGTGTTCCAAATCTCGCCGATTTTCATGAGAAGATGCTAACACAGCAAATTCAAAAATAAAAGCAAAATCAAGACATAAAACGTACAGCAAAGCACAGAAACACAATTTAAAAGTCCCAAGTACATGGGGTGGGTATCCATAAAAATAGCATCCCCTACCTGGCTGTTGTGATCTCTCCCAGAACTGTTTTGTCATTGACGCTGCAGTCACATGAACACAATGGCATGAGGATTCAAATGCTGGTGATGGTGGCAACAAAGCGCCACGGCAGATCTATTGACAGTTTGGGATGTCAATAAAAAAGAACAGGTTTTGGACAGTACATGATAACGAAATGATGGCATCTGGTATGTGCACCCTTTCATGATCATTAGGCATCACTATGATGCCATATTTGCCACACTTGATAAAGTCCCCAGAGTCTGAGGGCTACTCTACACTGGTGGGAAACCCCAAATCCACTTCATAGCTGCCATGGATGTTTTTTAATCTTCAGTGATCATGTAAACAGCACACTCACCAGGACTTGTCTGATGGGAGAGCAGAGTATCCCACCACATTGTAATTCACGTTGGTATAAAAGGGAAGTCCTACACTGATCACATGTCTTATATGTTGCATTATTTCCACCCACATGGCTTGGGATGCTCCTATTCCCCCCCTCCACTTCATTAGCTTGTACATATGAATATACATTGTCCCAGAGTACAGTACAGTAGCACCCCCGCATCTGCGGGGCACTGGTTCTGGCGGCGCTCACAGATGGTGAATTCTATGGATAATAGTGAATGCCATCCTGGGGGGACATCCCGGTGGAAAGGGGGCGAGTTTGCTCCTCCACCCCTTCCCCCTTCGCCCCCACCATGGCCCCACTGCGGCTGCGACTGCAGGGGCAAAGGGGGACGGGGACAAAGCTAGTTCACTCTTCTGCCCTCTTGCCCTTAGCCCATGGCCCCACCACAGTTGTGATTGCGGGGGCAAAGGGGGAAGGGGACAAGGCCATTTCACTCATCCACCCCTTCACCCTTCGCCCCCACCATGGCCCCACTGTGGCTGCGATCACGGGGGCAAAGGGAGAAGGGGACAAGGCCAGTTCGTTCCTCTGCCCCCTTCCCCCCGCCACAGCCCTGCCATGGCTGCAATCGCGGCGGCAAAGGGGGAAGTTTGCTCCTCCCCCTACCTTCGCCTCTGCGATTGATACCGTGGCAATAGGAGCCCTCCCAGGGGATGGGGGAGGTAAGGTCCATCCTCTCCCTCCCTTCCCCCGCCATCGCCAACCACGGATAATTGAATCCGCGGTTGGCGAATTGGCAGATACGGGGGTGCTACTGTATTGCGGGATAAGTGGAGATATGCTTATACAGATATGCACACTTGCAAAACGGAGTTCCGTCTACCAGAAGCCCCATCCCCAGCTTTGCACCAAAGCCAATCCACGTTCACCACATTGCAACTGAGCAGCAAATATGAGGTGAGTACAGGTGGGTTTTTTTGCCAGTGTAGACAAGTCCCTAGTCCTACACTTAAATCACTATATTACACTGGTCCTCTACTGCTACTACTGCTACCAATAATATTAATACAGTGGTGATTGTTCTTACTTTATTGCTTTTGGGGTTGCTTCTTTGTTATTACATTTATTATTTAGTTAAGTCATAAGCGACTTTATATTTATTTAAAAAGAAAATTAGAGTAGGCATTTCTAAATCAACATCAATTTGGATGGTACTGCATACCCCTACCAGAAGAGGACCACCTACCTGAAAACAATTATCATGGCTTGGCACTGTCAAAGAGTGTCTCATAGTATTGTTGGCTGATAGATGAAGTTCTTCCTTCTACATGGCCTTAGCTTCTGTGATCACTGTTAGCCTCCAGGTATTATCTGTCAGATTCCTTCTGGGCACAGCTCCAAAGTGATTGACATGAAAATATGACCTCTGTTCACTCCACTATTCAGAAAACTTCCAAACTACAGTATAAGATCTGAGGCTACTTCCATTTGATACCTCTAAGCTAAGATGCACCAAGGGAGACAGATGTTTTCTGATTGACTTTGATGATAGTCTTTCACACTAACCAGAGCAACTTTATTTCTGCCCTTTTACAACTCTCCTGACTAGAGTGATGTTCTTCAAGATTTACATTTTTTAAAAAATAAAGTTTGATGATTATCCTCATTTTTGAAAAGTAGAATATGACAACAGATCCTGAATAAAATCAGTTGCAGAGGATAAATCCCACTTTCCCAGAAACATAATCAGAGAAAAAAGTGTATCCATAGTGATTGGCTCTAAGGAACACTGCAGGGTCTTATCCTATTTCATGGAGATTATCCAGTGAGTGCCTAAAGATGTTATTATGGCACTATATTTTAAAGAGTTCGTGTTCTGGCACAATGACACACATATTCGCACGCTGCCATGATAACAATACAAAATCGCTGCCAGAATCCAGCAATATGAGCACTTGTGCCGCTTACTTCCGTGTTTCTCTGTGAATGAGATTTCGGCACGTCTAGCGAGAAAATGTGAGTGCACTAAAAAGCCCCCAAACACCAAAATTAAAAAAGAAAATGTTCAGAAAGCACAGATACACATTTGGAAATTTACAAGCAAGACAGGGAGGTTCATAAAAAGAGCATACGGTACCTAGTTTTCCTGTTCGCGCCTGGAAGTGTTCTGGTGGGACCGCCCATTGATGCTGGAATCATGCCAGCAGAACGGGGCACCTTTGCACACATGAAAATCCGGAACACAAATGCTATGGGAGATCAATTTTTGACTTTTCCCCGACAATACAAAAGAACTCCCTCATAACGGCAGCAGAACACTTGCATAACACTGGGGCACAATGTCGTCTGATAAGGAAGCCCTTTCGCAATCTCATGGCTTTGTTATAACGCTGTTTTTGACACGTCTAATAATCTGCCATGATTAATTAGAACTGTCCAAGGACTACTAAGGAAAAGCCACAAAAAGACAATGGTTTGTGCTATCAGTTGCTCACAAGAAATGATAGAAACAGAACCAAAAAGGGCTCTTTCTGTGAAACATAAGAAAGGCTATATGGGGTGCTTTCAGATGAAGTTTTTATTCTGCAATTGCCCTGCCTTATTTACTGAATTTAGTAGAGGATCTTCTAGATGGTGCCATCTTCCACTTGTAACCCTTCCATTTCTCTGCCCTCCCACACACCCAGCCTACATAAATGCCTATGTTGCTTCTGCTGGAAGTCAGGGCCGCCTGGTTACAGTCCCTCTACCAATCCTCATAGATGCATCAGGCACCACTAGATGTGTAGCTACAAAGAGGAGGGGGGACGACAAAATAAGGGCATTGCTCTCCCAAATAAGAATTCTATCCCCTTCCATGACATTTTCCTTCACTTCCCAAATTTCTAGCCTTGCAGAAAGTGAGACACTGAAAATAGTTCACACTTGGAGCTCTTCTATTTGGCGAGTTTGCATTCCCTTGGTCACTTTGCTTGCCCCTTTTCTTCCGGTGTCTAAGCTGTATTTGTAAATGATCAAATGAAGTTTTATGTTCCTGCAATGCTAGAAAACTGGGGACTAGAAGAAAATTTCATTGTGGAGGGCAAAATTCTTATTTGGGAGGTCAATGCCCCCATCCTTCCCCCATCTTCACCCTGCCTGGGCATACAGACAGACTGCTTCTTTCTGCTCTCTGGCAAATTCTGCATAAAAGAACTTCCCATGAAAGTGAGAGCTCCATAGATGTTGATGAAGCAGAGGTCAAGCAAGTCTTCAGTCTGCTGTCTCCTGAACTAAAAGAAACACTTCCCTTTCTGTTTACCCTAATAACTGGAAATGTAATCAAATTCTATGAAAAGGAATCAAAAGGGAATTGTTTTGAATATATCTCTCTGACATGGCAGTTTATGCCTGGCAAGAATAATGTCTTCCTTCTTTATATGAGAACACAGTCTGTTGGATAGCGTATGAAAAGCTAAGTCTACCCTTCTTTTCAAAGACGAGGATCTCAATGAAATGTCAGGACTTTAATGAATTTATCATCTGTATAGACACAATGAACCAGGAGTCAATGGATATGTCATCTGTATATTTACTTCTTGACTGCATTGTACACATTATAGGAATTTTGGATGATGCTCTTAGAAGGTTGCAGTGGATTTACTCTGTGGAGACTAAAATGAGGGATGAAAGAGGCAGGCATGAAACTGGGTAAGATTCTCTGTGTATCTGGGCTAAAGACACTTGCATCTCTTCTCAATTCATGTCATGGCCTGCCAGGTCCATTCAATACATTTCTCCCCATGTAATAAATACATGCGGTTGTTTATTCAAAAAGCATTCACCATATGAAAATATATACTGCGTCAGGAATGAACATATGTCTCAGGCCTAACTTCTAATTAAAAGGGAAGTGGGTGAGATATGCCAAATAGAGATGAAATTATCCTGATTAGTCCCATTTTTATAAAAGCGGGGAAATTCATTGGTTCTGCTGTCCTCATCAAACCTAGCATCAAGCCAATTTGAATTCCATTCAAAACTTGTAAAAAGGCACATTATTCTGCAGACCCAGATTTTTTTACACACTGTTTTACAAAAGATAAACTCTTCTAAAAATTCTGATAAAATAAACTCTTCTTAAGATGCTTCTGGTTCATCCTATGCATTATATTATAAGCCACCTCAGAACCCATATTGGGAGAAATGCAGGGTATAAAATAAATAAACAAATTCTAAGGACCAATCCAAAATTATGGCTTTTTGTTTTTGAATGGAGAGCAGCCATATTTCTCTCTGCATTTAACAGTCTTTTGGTGCAGCCTAAAATCTTGTAACAACAAGCATGGCTTACTCTAATGAATGTCTAATAGGTTTTCCATGTTTTTTTTCCGGGCTGTGAGGCTGTGTTTTGGAAGAGTTTATTCCTGACGTTTCACCTGCATCTGTGGCTGGCATCTTCAGAGGATGGTTGGGTAGGGGTGTGTGGGGTTTATATACTGTGAGTCCCTGTTGGAGATAATGGGGTTTATTACTGTTACCCCTGTGCTTTACTGGAGATACCTTTAAAAACAGGCACCAAAGAACAGTTGGCTTTAATCCCCTTATGAAAGCACACACTTAGCAGAATTTCTGTTTCAAAATATATGCGCAGGAAAAACATATTGACTCCAAACATGCCGATTTAAACAGCCATCCACCCAGCAAACCGCCCCTAGTATCTACACTCTAGCATAAAAGAATCAAAGTACTCAAACAGAGCTTATAAAAACATAGAAAATACTTTACTCACAAGTTTCATGTTCATCTCAATCAACATCAAGAATAACTTGGAAAAGGTAGACTAAAATAACAAAATATAACTGAAAGCTACATCTTAAAAACTAAAATATGCAGGAGCTCTGTCTGAGAGCTCCTACCTCTTAGGATGTTAACATGGCTTCTTTTCCTCGTGGTCCTTTTCCAGACAAAGAGATTTAAGTGACGCCTCCTTCTCTGGAAAAGGCAGTCACATTACAAACAGGAAGTTTTGTCATGCACTCTTTTTATATTCACCACTCAACCCTTTCAGCAGTTAAACAGGTCAGCTTATTGGATTGTAACTACATATCCCAACAGGAGAGGATATGTAAATTTGTGTATTTGAATGGCTAGTTCCTGGGGGGAGATATGCACGAGGATTAGTGTAAAACACCAAAATCAAAACTCAACACACGCAAATGTACTTCACCCAGGTCAGGGGGATTTCCAGCAGATAATGGACCATCAACTAAACAGACTCTAATCCTCCTTGCATATCTCCCCCCAGGAACTAGCCATTCAAATACACAAATTTACATATCCTCTCCAACAGGGACTCACAGTATATAAACCCCACGCACCCCTACCCAACCATTCTCTGAAGATGCCAGCCACAGATGCAGGCGAAACGTCAGGAACAAACTCTTCCAGAACACGGCCTTACAGCCTGGAAAAAAACCATGGAAAACCTATGGATGCCAGCCATGAAAGCCTTTGGCTTCACAATGTCTAATATCTAACATTTCCTTCAATTTTAGGGTTGCCAAGTCTTCATACAGCAGGTGAGGGAACTGCTATGGTTCTTTTGTTTGCCAGCAGGATGACAACTCCCAGGGCAAATAGTACTGGAAGAGAATGTTTTATTTTTTTGTGTTGAAGCTTGTTTTAGAGCCTCCATTCATTTCTAGCTGGCACTAGGGCTCTCTGGATGAGCACAAAGGTGTTTGTCTAGGGCCGGCTTAACCATACCGCCAAATCAGCATCTGCGGGGGGCCTCACAGCCAGGGCTCCCCACCCACCCTCCTCCTGCAAAACCCTTCTGCTGGCTTAAAAAAAAAAAAACCCAGCGGCTCCCAAACTAGAAAGAGAAAGAGGAAGAAGGAGCTGCCCTCTGTGTGGCTGAAGCTGGGTGGAGTTTCCTGCTCCCTTGCCCCCTCCTCCCAGGATGGTCAAAACACAAGCCAGCCAGGCGTGTGTCAGAGAGGGGTGAGTGTGTGTGTGTGAGGAGGGGGAGGGAAGTGTGAGGGTCATCCCTTTCCTTCTCTTTCTCCCCTGCTCTCTCTTCAGAAAGGTCTGTCTTTCTTTCTTTCTTTCTTTCTTTCTTTCTTTCTTTCTTTCTTTCTTTCTTTCTTTCTTTCCTTCCACATAGATCCCCTCCAGCCCATCTTTCCAGCTGCTCTTAACATGTCCTGGGTTCTCTCCCCTCTCTCTCTTTCCCCCTTGGTCTTCAGCTTCTTCCCCTTGCTGCCAACTGAGTTCAACCTGTAAAAGGAATTTGTGTGTTTGCCTATGTACCTTCAAGTCATTTCTGACTAAGGCCAACCTACCATGGGGTTTTCTAGGCAAGGTTTGTTCAAAGGGAGTGTGCCTTTGACTTCTTTTGAGGCTGAGAGAGTGTGACTTGCCCAAGGTCACCCAGTGGGTATTCAGGGCTGAGTAAGAATTCAGACCCTGGTCTCCACAGTCATAGGGCAATGCTGAAACTTCTACAACACACTGGCTCTTTTAACAGAAGAATATAAAGAATATAAATAAAAATTTGGAGTAATATTATTGGGAACAATGGTTTTATTGTTGTCACTAAAACACCAGTATCCCATTAGTGTTATGTGAGAGCCATTGGCCTAGAGCAGTGGTTCTTAACCTTTTCTTTACCAGGGACCCCCTTTAAATATCTTTTGTTACCCCAAGACTTAACTCAAGATTTAAAACCCTAATAGCTAACAACAACAATACAATTACACCATCGATTAAACTTTTCCTCAGAGGCACTCTTGCTTCTTCCTGCAAGTTTGTGGCTGGAGTGGATTGAATGGCAATGTACAGGCCAAGCCAGCCAGTCTTTGCCTTGGTTCCTGTCACGTGGCTACTCCACTACAGGGAGGAGGGGGGCCAAGCAGCCCTCAAGCCTTTGAGGACCCCCCGTGAGGATATCGCAGACCCCAGGTTAAGAACCACTGGGCTAGAGAATGCTGGAAAAGGAACAATGCAACCAGACCTTGAGAAGGGTGCTGGCAGGGGAATTCTGGGAGGTATAATCCAAAAGTAACTTTCCCAGGCTCTGAATGCAGCCTAGAATCTTAGAATCATAGGGCTGGAAGGGACCCCAACAGCCATCCCATTCAATTGGCTTCTGCCCTGCAGGAACACACAATCAAAGCCCTCACGGTAGATGACCATCCAGCCTCTGCTTAAAAACCTCCAAAGAAGGAGACTCCACCACACTCCAAGGCAGTGAAGTCCACTTCCGAACAGCTCTTACTGTCAGGAAGTTCTTCCTAATGTTTAGGTGGAATCTCTTTTCCTGTAATCTGAGTCCATTGCTCCATGTCCTAGTCTCTGGAGCAGCAGAAAACAAGCTCACTCCATCCTCAGTATGACATCCCTTCAAATATTTAAACATGGCTACCACGTCACCTCTCAACCTTCTCTTCTGCAGGCTAAGCATTCCCAGCTCCCTAAGCTGCTCCTTATAGAGCATAATAACTTCCAGATCTCCCACCATCCTTCTCAGTATCTTTCTTGAATTGTTGTGCCCAGAACTGGAAACAGTATTCCAGGTGAGATCTGACCAAAGCAGAATGGAGTGGTACTATTACTTTCCTTGACCTAGACACTCAGCTCCTATTAATGCAGCCTAGAATCACATTGGCATTTTTTGCTGCTGCATCACACTGCTAACTCATGTTCAGCTTGTAGCCTACTCTTTCTTTTCTTTGAGGAAATCTATGCCATTATGTTAATTGCTAATAAACAAAAAAATATTATGTTAGTGCCTATAGTATAGTTTTTAAACTAAATTATTGTTGGCAAATTATGTAATACAGTAGGCCCACCTCATCCACTGGGGATTGTTTCGGGGGGGGGGGTGGATTCTGAAAACTGTGGATAATAGTGAACACCATTGAAAATAATGGGACTGCTGGTTTAAAATACCATAAAGTTGCCTTGGAGGTTCTAGAAAATGGCTAGGGAGGACACATTTTCTAGGAAGACTCTATGGTAGGTGTGCTGTTTTGTGTCCCATGGATAATGAATCCGTGGATATGGGGGTCCTACTGTAATCTGAAAATCCTGTACTGTGAATAGGTTAGGTTACATTGACCTGAGATAAACATATGGGCCCCCCAAAATAAAGCATTGCAGGGGGGCCCAAAATTCCTTAAACCAGCCCTGTGTTTGTATGCATTTTGAACTTGTCAAGGAGGGGAGAGGACTGGGGAGAGATCTGGTGGGCACACACACATGCAGCCATCACATGATTTGATGCAAAGCAGGGAGGGAAACACCAGCCTCATGACCAGAGAGTCCTGTTGTCCACAAACCCTGGTAACAGTGGTACAGGCCCTGCAGGTAGAAAACTCTCAGCAACATTGAAAAACACCCTACACCTGTTTAGTATTGTAGGTATGGCCACATGAGATGAGACTCTAAGCAGGAATGGTGGCAACTGTTATAGCTGTTGGGCACATTTTGCTGCCTGCCAAAATGCTTTGGTGCCCCCTCAACCCCCACCCCCAGCTGTGGGTTGCATATTGGTTAGCTGGGTGTTACTCAGATTCTGACTGCTTTAACCTCATTGTCATGGCCAGCCAGGCTGAGGACGAGGAGGACGAGGAGGCTGAGCCAGGCTCTAGCTTTGCTCTACCAGCTCCGAGCTAGAACCTAGCTCTGCTATGCCAACTACAGCAGAGCCCATGACTCAGCAGCCTAGCATCCCCCCAGCAGAGGTTCCAGGCCTGGGAGACATAGAGAAGCAGGACAAGGAGGTACCTACCTTCAGCCAGAGAAGGATAGAAAGGGTGTGCCTCCAGCGATCCCAGAGATTATATGAGAAACCTCAGCTATCCCCAAACAGCTGTGATTAGGAGCTGGGCCAATATAAACAGCTGTGAGACACCGAGCTTCTTCGTCAGAGTCTATCTGCGTTCCCTGGCGAAAGTATCTGACTTGGACTTCCTTGTTGCCTGAAACCTTGCCTCCTAGACCTTAGATTGATCTGGAACTCTTGACCTTGGACTGGACTCGCTGACCTGCTTTTTGGAACTCTTGACCCTGGCCTGGTCTTGCTGACTTGCTCTCTGGATTCCTGGACCTTTGGCTTGCCCCCTGGTTTTGCTATTGGACATTGGAGTGGTACTGTGCTTCAGAATTATTTTCGTGTTGCTGCAAAGCCTTGCATTTTTGTGTGTATCATTTTTATCAGCCATTCGGTTGGCTGCTTTCCCGGACACTCATGCCCATTTCCCCAATCACTTGACCCAGAACCAGTTCTAGCCCACCTCCCCACTCTTACCTGCCCCATTTCTGTAAAATCACAAGGAACCACTCCTATAATATTATAATAGCCAAGTGGCATCACAAGGACCCACCCACCCCCGGATCCAGACTTTGGCCCTAAAATCTCGGCATGAAAAGCTGCTGACCTGACAACTCTATATTCCATTTTATTTTAAGATTATACATACTGTAGACATTTGAGTTTTTAAAACTTCTCTTGGCAGCATCTTTTGTACTCCCACACCTTAGATTCTTGGGGGTTTTGCTGAACATCTGGCTTGACGAAGAATGTTTACCAACTCACACTTCTCTGCACACAGTCAGTTCTAATAATGGAATTACCCTATTCTGTGTATGTTGGATACACGACTGTATGGATAATATCTTTGAGGAGTTTCTCAGGATTGTATCATGGATTACTTTTTCTCATACAGAGATTTAAACAGTGTATAGTTCACCATGTGTCTATCGTGACATGCTGCCCTTTTGTACAAATCTTCATGGATCACAGAAGGTACTGGGGGCTTGTCTAGGTGAGAAGAAACAATGCTCATACCTGCGCATTGTAGCAAATTTGCAGCAGCAGCATTTTGTTTCCACTGTGTCTTTCACAAAAACAATAAGGCTGTGAAGTTCTCCGCACCTGAAATTCACACGGCTACGAATCAAGATGGCAGCTGTGTTATTTTTTGTGATTAGGGAGTGAAGGAAACCTGACAGTGTCCAGAAATGAGGAGGAGTGCGACCACCATGAGGAACAGGAGGAGAGACCGATCTGCCAGTCCTTCACCCATCCTGGTCGGCATCCAAATCCAGCTGCAATTAAAGGGACAGGAGGAGACTCCTGGGCAGCCACTGGTTGCAGAGAAGGAAGAGGAGGGTGGCTCTTTGACACTCCAGCTCCATCTCGCCTTCTCAGGCTGGGCTGCTCCTTCTCTCATGCCTATCCTGCGCCCTCCAAAGCCCGCTGACATTGACCTTGGCGGGTGTGGAACAGGCATGAGAGAAAGTGCAATGCAGCCCAGGAAGGAGAGATGAAGCCAGAGCATGGAACAGCAGCCCTCCCCTTCCTTCTCCACAACCAGTGGCTGGCCAGGCGGCTCCTCCCATCCCTTTAATTGCAGCCAGATTCTGAAGATGCTGATGCTAGGATGGGTGAAAGGCTGGTGGCTCCGTCTCTCCTCCTGTTCTTTGTGGTGGCTGCCATGAAAAATTGTCAGTTCAAAAAAGTGCACAATCGCTAGCGCACTTCCAACCAATCAGATCTCCAGTTTCTCCCTCTCCAGACTGCACAACAAATTGAATCAATTGTCTCAATGAACAGGAATGTGCATTTTTCTCGCAGTTTAAAAAAAAAAAAAACTTCGGGAAAAGCCACTAAGGCTTTCCCCACAGAGTATTTGGAGTTTTTGCCCCCCTCCTTCCAAATACATCGAATTGCCATGGGGTCCCTCTCGGACAAAGGGTATTCTCCTCAAATTCTATGGGGACTATTTTCACCATTTAGACAAGACCTCAGATTGGTAGAGGGAGCTCAGCCTCCTTGTACTTTGTACTGACCTCTTATCTACTATTTCCAGAAAGCTGTGGAAGGCCATGATCTAGCCAAAACTATATGAAGGCTGTGATGCGTAGTGGGAATTGAATTAAAGCCTCCCCCAACATTTCTAGTATAATTGCAGGACTGATCTGGTCATAGAGTTATTACATGCATCCACTTCTTTCTCAATGTAAGAAGTGTGCTATTAATTTAATTTCAACTTATGGCGACACTATGAACGAGAGACCTCCAGGAGACTATTATGCTCAGGTGTTGCAAACTCAGGGCTGTGGCTTTCTTGACTGAGTCAATCCATCTCCGGTTAAGTATTCCTCTTTTCCTACTGACTTCAGCTTGACCAAGCATGATAATCTTTTCCAAGGAGTCAGGATATAACATGCTAGCCTTGGTTAAGACATCTTGGCTTCTAATGAGAGTTCAGGCTTGACTTGCTCTTGGACTCATCTTTTTTCTTTTTCTTTTTGGCAGTCCATGGTTTCCATAGAACCATTGTCCAACACAACATTTCAAATACAGTTGTCCCTCCACATTCACAGATTTGGCATTCACGGTTTTAAGTACGGTATTCACAGCTTGAAAATATTCTTTAAAAAATTATAATCCCAAAAGCAAACCTTGATTTTGCCATCTTATATAAAGGACACCATTGTGCTATGCCATTGCATATAATGGGACTTGAGTATTCACGGAGGGTCCTGGAACCAGAGCCCAGCGAATGTGAAGGGACAACTGTAAGTTGATTTTATTCTTGTCAGCTTTCTTCACTGTCCAGATCTCATATAATAGTAATCAGAAATTCTATGGCATGGACGATCCTGACTTTGCTATTCAATGATAGATCTTTACATTTGTGGATATTGTCTGTTACTTGATGGTGGCCATGCCAAGTCCTAGTCTTCTGATTTTTTAATTGCAGTCTCCACTTTGATTAGTGACTGAGGCAAAATATAGAAAATCTTTAACAATTTTGATGCTGTCACTACCCATTTTAAAATTATGTAAATCTTCTGCAGTCATTAGTTTTGTTAATATCTAGCTAGAGCACTGCTGTGGTATTTTCTTCTGTGTCTTTAATTAGTAGTTATTCCAAGTCTTTGCTACTTTCTGCTAGTAATTGGGTATCATTTGCATATCTTAAATAATTGATGTTTCCTTTCCCTAGTTTTCATACCTCATTCCTCTGACTCTAATCCCATTTTCTGTATGTACACTATACATAGGCAAAATATACTAGTGCCACCACACACATTTTGCAAAGCACATAACTTTTTGCTGCAAAGATTGATACCTGAATTGAGGGGGGGGGGATCTGCTATGTTTTTTAAATACCCCCCCATAACAAAGAAAGATTGTGGATCCAATATGGTTGTAGAAAAATTGACCATCAAACCACCTACTGATGCCTTCTGAGATTCATGTAAGAAATGCCTAATTAGTATTCTGAGCTAATAAGGAATTTCTTATACTGTATTTCCAAGTAAGAGTGTATCCTCTAGGTCAGTTAGCCTAGATTTGTTGTTAACTGCCATCAAGTGGACTTCAACTTGTGCTGACCCTATGAATGAGAGACCTTCAAATCACCCTGTCATTAACAGCCCTGCTTAGATCTTGCAAGCCTAAGGCTGTAACCTCCTTGATCGAGTCTATCCACCAGTAATGTGGTCTTCCTCTTGTCCTACTGACTTTTCCCTCATCCATTATTGCCTTTTCTAATGATTCATGTCTTCTCATGATATGTCCAAAGTGCAATGGTCTCAGCTTAGTCACCTTAGTTTCTAAGGAGAGTTCAGGTTTGATTTGCTCTATGAACCATTTATTTGTCTTTTTTAGGCAAACCGTGGTATCCTCCAGCATCACATTTCAAATGAGTTGATTCCTATCAGCTTTCTTCACTGTCCAGCTTCCACAACTATTCATAGAAATGGAAAATACAGTAGCATGAACAATCCTGACTTTGGTATTCAATCTTGATACATAAAGTTATTGTCTAGTTCATTCATAGCTGCCTTTCCAAGTCCTAGCAACAAGTCACCTTCTGATTTCCTGACTGCAGTCTCCATGCTGATTAATTACTGAGCCAAGGTATGGAAAATCTTGAACTATTTCAATGTCTTTATTGTCTACTTTATAGTTATGCAAATCACCTGTGGTCATTATTTTTGTTTTTTTCATTTTCTACTGTAACCCTACCTTTGCACTTTCTTCCTTGGCCTTCTTCAACAGTTGTTCCAAGTCTTTGCTGTTCTCTGATTGTACTGTTCTGTGGTGTCAGATAAATATATTCCCTAATTGTCAAGAAGTCTCAGTACCGTTTAAATTAATCTACTTCAGTTTGTTTTATGGCACCTTTCTAAAAAATAAGAATTAAAGCAGCTTACAGAATAAAATAATACACATCACCAGTGAGAAAACCCTAAATATAATGTTTGCAGTGCAATTCTCTGCATGACTGTTCACAAATAAGTTCTATTAATTTTAATGAGGGTTGTGTCTGAACACCCACTCCTAGAAGTGCTCTGTCATTAAGAACAGAGGGCAAAATCCAGTGCTGCAATTCCATATTCAGCACCAGTGGAATGGGGACTTCCCCTCATCTTCCCACTGGAATCATCTGTGGTGTCAAAAGCTTGCTCTAGCGGGTTTTCCAGAACAGTGGGGGTGGATGCTGAAGGAAGAGGGACTTCCCAACTCTGGTAGAAGCAGAAGGAACTGGCAGATGTACATTGCTGGATCCTGTCCAATTAGCAGTCAGATGTTAACTTTGCTTAAATGTTCTTTGGAACATGGATGCTATTTGTTTAAACTGGAACATGATATGTATCATTTGAGTTGAAAATCTTTCAGATTAAGAAATGTAAGAGAGATGAGATGAACAGCAAAACCAAAAGCATAGACACCCACAGGGTAAAAGACACCATTTATTCCTGTAACAAAACCCTGTATATGTTTACTCAGAAGTACTGTATATCCCACTGTGTTCAGAGAAACTCAGTCTCAGGAAAGCATACACATGATTGATGTCTCTGACTGCAACCCATTGGGCTTCTGAAATGAGGCCGCCTCTGCTCTATAGGACTTTGTTTTGTATGTATTATGATAAGTGGGCAGTCTTTTGTGATGGGAGGAATAAAATGGGGAAATGTTTCTGGAAGTTTGTGGGAGCTTTGTGTAATCATTTTATATATGAACAAATAAAATATCTAAGTTGGGATAGGCAAAGTATAGCCCATGGGCTGAGTATGCCTCCCCTCTTTCCCCAAGCGTACTTTTGAGGCTCTCAAGAGAGAGCCAGCACCCCCATCCCCAATTTTTGCAAAATGTTTCCCCTCATGCTCCCTAGATGGTCATGCTTTTCTGACATATTTTTGACCTTCCAGAACTGTTTTAAGCCCAGGAGAGGCTTTGTTTCAAGCAGGAAATACATCATTATGTGCATGTGTGTGTATGTGTCAGGCTGGAGGGCATTTTAATCAAAATTAAGAAAGGTTTTTTTTTTTTAATTTGGGAATGGGGGGACACAGCTATGGGTGGCTGCTGAAGATCCTATGAGGGGCAATATGTTCCACCCCAGCAGTCACCCACTTTGGTTTAAATAATAAACTTTACATTTGTTAAGATTTGTGTAGCCCCACTGAAAATTCATTCAATTAAACTGGAGAACATGGATTTAATGGCGAGTCAGTGTGGTGTAGTGGTTTGAGTGTTGGACTATGACATGGGAGATCAGGGTTCAAATCCCTGCTTGGCCATGGAAGCCCACTGGGTGACCTTGGGAGCAAGTCACATTCTCTCAGCTTCATAGAAAGGCGATGGCTTTGAGGAAATCTTGCCAAGAAAGCCCCATGATAGGGTTGCCATAGGGTCACTATAAGTCAGAAATGACTTGAAGGCATGCAACAAACCCACTTGGATTTAGTAAGATGTTGTTCTATTCAAATAAAAGGTGTTAGGGCTTGGTGGGAACTGAAAATTTCCAATTGTCTCGATTTAGCAGGGACAGTCCCTATTTATCCTCTGTCATCCCAGTTTTTCAGATGCTTTTAAAATGTCCCAGTTTCTTTTCCTTCTCCCACTTCCCACTATTCCCTTCATCCTCAGCTTATTTTAGATACTGCAAACTGAGCTCAAAGCTCAAAAGTAGTTTGGAATTTGTTCACTCAGCGGGATGGGAGTGGAAGGGGGGAGTTGCCATTCCCCATAGACTCAGGAAAAAGGAAAAAGCTGCAGCCTATCCTTGCTTGTGTGTTCTTCATCATTGATAACATTTGCCATTGTAACCAGTTTTTGCTTGGCCATGTCCCAGTTTTTATCTGTGAAATGTCAGATGATACAGACAGTGGCAGCACTAGGAAGATGCAGAGAGGCTGAACCATAGGAGCGAATGGTGACACCAACTTTAGTGATGCCACAGGGTACTGTCCAGTGAGCAGAGAACCATTTACCTCATATCCAGTTAGTCTTCATTTACCTCATGGGAATCATGCAGCTTTCTGGGTGTTGTTGGACTACCACTCTAAGGACTTTTCATCCTATTGGCCATCCTAGCTAGGGTTACTGGGACTCCCCTGGCTATCCAATCTAGGGCTGCTGGAAAAACATCTGGAGGACTACACAGTTTGTGCTTATCCTATTCTCACTGAACTGGGAGTAAGCCCCAATGGAATCAATGTGACTTAGTTCTGAAAAGCTAAGGCATGCTGATTTAACCGGGATGCAGACTGTGGCCTAGTTGTGCCTGAATGTACTTTGCAAAAAAGTACAGAGAAAAGTACAAAGAATACTGATGATTATTTATTCACTTATTGGCATCTGCGACTATGTCTCCTCTGGCCCTTTGTAGTAGAGGTAGAAGAATGTATGCACTTTAAATGATTTTGTTTCTGAATAACATTACTTTAAAACATATTTTATGTGGGAAGAGGTTCTGTAGCTCAGTACAATGTGATTTGTTTTCTGGTAAATCATAACTACAGTTTGCTAAGATAACCACTTATTCTAAGACTAAATGGCAGGAGAGGGAATTCGGTAATGGGGACAAGAAGAGATGTTTCCTTCATTAGGGTGCCCAGCAGTCTACTCATGGTTTCCATTCCTTTGACCCATAATGTTGAAAATTTCTTAAGACGCAGAGTTTCTTCATTATTAATGGCCATTTTATTTCTGTTCTCTGAGAAATTCAAATTTTAAAATCAGGTTGAAAGGAAAATTCCAATTATTATTCATTTTCAGACTGACAGTGTTCACACCAGGCTGGGGGCTGGGCTGGGCTGGGCTGGGGGATTTTTACTTATAAGATTATCAGTATGGCATCATCATTAAGCAATAATCTTCCTGTACAAACCATTGTTGACATAGCAAGTTCCCATATAAGGGGATAAATTAGGAATAGTCTTTTCTATAAATAAGGCTTGATTCACCATTAAGCTTCTCTTTGCACTATTTCTGTCAGTGTATAATTATTGTTTGTGCAGAGAAGAAAGGCACTTGAAATGCAGTGAGAGTTCTGGCTAACTAAGTTTTGCATTCTCTTTGAAAACCCACAGAAGCAAGAACCACGTTGAGCCATGAGATAGGATGTACCTTGAAAACCATTATGAGTTTTTGTTTATTACGCAAAGATTTAGGCTGTAGTCCTGTTGACCTGGAAGTACGTATCACTGAATTCTATGAGGTGAACATCTGTACAGATGGTGCAGTGCTATAAAATTACCTACTTTGCTACTTTCTCATTGAATCAAAATCTCTTGCAATTGGGAGGAAAATGCAAGGAACAGGATGGCCAGGAATCAGTTGTGGAATCGGAATGGCTGCTTCTTAATTGGTACAGTGCAATTCTGATATGGACTTAGAACACAATCTGTTCTACAGATGCAGTCCATTACCTGCTATACTGTACAGGGGATAGAGACTATGAAAAAAGCCCCACTGCAGTAGTGAAATACAAAATATGCTCCCTCTGTGAAGGATGCACTATCACAGTTGCATGGATGTGCTTGCAGAACATTTTATCAGTAGACCTTGTATACGAGAAGATGGTGGAATGATCAAAACAGGGTGAAGTTTGGGGCAAAACATGGGCAGTTCTAAGTAAGAACAGTATAAGGGCTCCATATCCTCTACTCCTTTGGATTATGAGTATATTCTCATGTATGCAGAGTGGGTGTAAGGAAAAGGGGGAAAAAAGAGGATCCCAACAATTATCGTCCAGTTAGTCTGACATCAATACCAGGGAAGATTCTAGAACAGATCATTAAACAGAGAGTCTGTGAACATTTAGAAGGCAATACCATAATCACAAAAAGTCAACATGGGTTTCAGAGAAACAAGTCATGCCAGACTAATCTGATCTCTTTTTTTGATAAAGTTACCAGCTTGGTAGATGAATGGAACACTGTGGACATCGCATACCTTGATTTCAGTAAGGCCTTTGACAAGGTTCCCCATGACATTCTTGCAAACAAGCTTGTAAAATGTGGGCTAGACAAGTTAACTGTTCAATGGATTTGTAATTGGTTGACCGGCCGAACCCAAAGGGTGCTCAGCAGTGGCTCCTCTTTGTCTTGGAAAGATGTGACCACTGGGGTGCCACAGGGTTCTGTCCTGGGCTCAGTGCTATTCAACATCTTTATCAATTACTTGGATGAGAGAATTAGGGGCATACTTATCAAATTTGCAGATGACACCAAATTAGGAGGAGTAGCTAATATCCTAGAGGACAGGATCACAATTCAGAATGACCTGGATAGACTGGAGAGCTGGGCCAAAGCTAACAAAATGAAATCCAATACGGAGAAATGTAAAGTACTCCACTTAGGGTGGAAAAATGAAATGCATAGATATAGGATGGGAGAGACCTGGCTGAACGAGACTACGTGCAAAAGGGATCTAGGAGTCCTAGTAGACCACAAGTTGAACATGAGTCAACAGTGTGATGCGGCAGCTAAAAAGGCCAACGTGATTTTGGGCTGTATCAATAGAAGTATAGAGTCTAGATCAAGGGAAGTAATAGTACCACTCTATTCTGCCTTGGTCAGACCTCACCTAGAATACTGTGTCCAGTTCGGGGCACCACAATTCAAAAAGGATATTGGCAAATTGGAGCATGTCCAGAGAAGGACAACTAAACGATGCCTTATGAGGAGAGACTTAGGGAGCTGGGCCTGTTTAGCCTGGAAAAAAGACAACCGGTTAAGAGGCGATATGATAGCCCTGTTCCAAGTATTTGAAGGGGTGTCACATTGAGGATGGAGCAGGCTTGTTTTCTGCTGCCCCAGAGACTGGAACACGGAGCAATGGATGCAAGTTCCAGGAACAGAGATTCCACCTCAACATTAGAAGGAACTTTTTGACAGTAAGAGCTGTTCGGCAGTGGAACACACTCCCTCAGAGCGTGGTGGGGTCTCCTTCCTTGGAGGTCTTTAAACAGAGGCTGGATTGCCATCTGTCGGGGATGCTTTGATCAAGATTTTCTGCGTGGCAGGGGGTTGGACTGGATGGCCCTTGTGGTCTCTTCCAACTCTGCAGTTCTATGATTCTATGAAATTTCCTCACCACCCAATCCAACACCCCAATCAATGTATTTTGGATGGTCGGGGGGAAAGGCGAGTATAAATAAACCAATATAATAAAAATAAAATTTGTAAAAAACATTTTAATGGTCTCTTTAAGGATGGAGATCTCCAAGGTAGCATATCTAATAACAGGAACAATACAATAAGACAATTCAAATCAATAAAACAATGAATGTTAGCAACTGTAACTATAACTGTATGTATGTTCCTTCAAGTCGCCTGTCTACTTACAGTGACCCCATGAATTTTGACAGGGTTTTTTTTGACAGGGCAAGGAATGCTCAGAGGTTGCTTTGCTAGTTACTGCCTCAGAAATATAACCTACAGTACCCACAGAACCCCAAAAAATATAATTGATGGAAGAGCCAACAAAAACAAGCAGTCTTCAGATGTTTTCTGAGGAACTTCAGAACAGGGGTCTGATACCACCTACCACCCATGAGAGTGCAGTGCTGTTACTCCAAAACACCACTCCTTTATTCTGGCCAACTTGAATGACCTTGTCAACAGGAAAGAAAAAAGAACCTTGGGACTTTATCAGATACATAAAATACAGCATCATAACACCACATAACTGCAAAAGGGCGTGCATATCAGACAACTTCATCCTTTCGTGGTTATGTCGCTGCCAAAACCTGTAGTTTTTTATTGATGGCTGAAGCTGTCAATAGATCCCCCATGGTGCTTTTGTGCCTGCATTGCCAGTGCATGAAACCTTGCGCCATTGTACTCACATCAATGCAGTGTCAATGTCCAGTCCAGTGCGAACACGTCCAGGTGAGATCGAGACAGCCAGGTGAGTGACACACTTTTTATGACCATCCTTGGGTTACTTGGGACCTTTTAAAATGTGTGTATGTGCTTAAAAATTTTTTGTGTGTCTTTTTGTTTGTTTCTTTTGAATTTCCTGTGCGATAAAGTCTCATGATAATCTCCAGGATTTCAAAGGAGGAAGAGAACGGAGCTCCGTTCACTTCCTCTTTCATTGCTGGGGAAGCCTTTGCCAGGATTAGAGGTAAGTGCGGTGGGGAGGGCATTATTTTGCTGGCATAAAAATGGATTTTTTTTATGTAAGCAAAAGAACACTTTTAAGGGGCTCGTCTGATAAAGTCCTTGGTTGAGGGCCACAGAATATGAGTAGGCCAGTATGGATTATGAGTGTCCTTCAAGTAATTTGGGCTGAATTCACTCAAAGTTTTAAAGAAGCATATTAAATTTGGCTGGAAAATGCATTGTATTCTTTCACAAACACCTACTGTCCATTCAGGGGTCCTTCCAGAACAACATGAGAGAGAGAGGATGTGAGTGTTGCTGCAGAGCAAGAAAATTACCAAAAATCAGACCTGAGTGCTAAAGACATGTAAGGCAAACAAAATTAAAGAATGGAATGACTCCCCACTGCTTCATCTCACATTATTCATGAGGGCCTCTGATCCTGCTGAGAAGCTTTTGAAAGGAGATATGCCAGAAGAGGAAAGAGGGGACAAAAAACTTCCTTTCCATGAATGTCCTCCAGAGAATTTACAAGGCAAATTGAAGTGTCACCAACTTCTGCACCTAAGTTTGCCTGGACCAAGTATGTGTGTAGAAGCAATCCTCTCCCCATACTGTGCCATAACTATGTGACAGCTGTTGGTCACTGAAGGAGGACCGCATGGTGTGACAATGGAGAATGCTCTACAACAGGGGTAGGCAAAGTGTGTCCTCCACACCTCCAGGCTATTTTTTGTGTATCCCCTCAAAACTCCCTATACCAGCCTCTTTCTTGTTGTAAAAATTGTGACCCACTTCTCCAATTCAACTTTTAAATAGGTTGCAGACCCTCCCATGCACTGTTTAATAGTTTTAAAGATTATTTTTTCAAACTAGAAGTGGACTTCCAGAATTCTGTTCCTATGCGGAGCTTTTGGGGAATTTTTGGCAGTCTCTACCACCCTTGGAGGGTCCCAGAGGTAGAAAATTGACCCCTAGATCTGACATAGTTTTCTACCCCTGCTCTATAAGACTCCGTTGCCAAAGAATCCTGCTGTGCATTGCTGGTTTTATCTCTGTTCAGACACCTAGGAGGTCCATGGAAGGAAGGCTGTAGGAGGGCGTTTCTAAGGGGGGGGATGTGTGAGGGTGGTGGGGATCCTGTAGGGCAGTGGTTCTCAACCTGCGGGTCCCCAGATGTTGTTGGACTACAGTTTCCAGGAGCCCTCTGAGGTCTCACCCTGACAGCCAGGTGGTCCTCCCAGTCATTATTGAGGCTGTGAATTCAATCCTACAGCCTAATGACTGGGAGGACCAACTGGCTGTCAAGGTGAGACCTCAGAGGGCTCCTGGAAACTGTAGTCCAACAACATCTGGGGACCCACAGGTTGAGAACCACTGCTGTAGGGCTACTACCACTTCACGTTTATGTGGTCATATCCCAGAAATAATAATGGATCATGAAAATGTTTATTGCTTAGTCCAAAGACCATTGCAAAAGCAGGAATAATAATGGAGCACGTGGGTTTGGAATAGTCAGCTGCACTGGATATCCTTCCAAAGTCTTGAACACATATTCCTCCAGGACAGGATTTAGGACTTGACCATCACCAATTGGTTTTCCAAGAGCAGTACAACTGTACTTCCTGACTCATGAGTGCCCTCATGTGCCTTTCCAAGTACTGTAGTAAAAGTTGTCCAAAATATTCCACTCAGTAGGAAGTTTTCCCTTAGTTTCACTCAAATCTTTGGGAGATGAAAACAACACCATCACCCCCATCTTCTATTGTGTCTTCAGTGTGTGAGGAAAAAGTGCTGCTCGGTCCATAATTAGTGCATATATTAGGCTGCCTTTTCTAATTGTCTTCAAATGCTAGTGATGCATAACCCTTAGATTGTTACATTTTTTTGCAACATCTAAGCAGTAGGAATTGGCAGCCTGCCTTTTCATAGCATAAGCCTCAAAAAGCACTCAGGGCGATTGTTCCTTCTGAGAAGAAACAATGTTCTGATCTAAATCCTGTTTTTAAATTGCTTGCCACTGGAAATTTATTAAAATCCCTTCAGTTCCCATTCTTTCCTCTTTCCTAGCAGTTACTGCCAGCAGTGTATTGAGGCTACCATAACTGTGTAACATTAACAGCACAATCAAACAATTAGAATTTGTGCTCCTAATAGGACAAGGTTCCTGAATGGGTCTTAGAAGTCACTGGCTGGTGGGGAAGAATGGGAGCGCCGAAATAATTTCCCTCTACTTTTGCCTCACTGCTCTATAATGCCATGCATCCTTTAATTCAGTGGGACTTGTTTCTGAGTATGTATACATAGGATGGGATTCTATGTTTCCTTAACCCATCTTTGAAATTTGTAATATTCTCATGAATATTTCCTTAAGAAGCATCCTAAAGAAACATTCATAGTATCAACTGCCTCTGTATATTCAATCAGTCCCTTAGCAGCACTGATTCTAAATGTCGTGAAACCCTTATGTTGCCCTTTTGGACAGATTGGAATTTAATATTTAGTGGCAGTAAGAGAAGCAATGATTAAGGAGACTGGATGTGATCCAGCTAAACTCAAACACTTGCAGTTCCCATAGACTGAAAAGTAAACTAAAGGTTTTTATCTTTGGCTGGAACATGCCTTTTTTTTTTTTAAACAAAATTAATTGCTTAAGAAAATCCTACAAAATTCATAGGATCACCATAAGTTGACAGGTGACTTGAAGGCAAATATACACACACAAGACTATAAACCCATACCTAGACCTGATTAAAAGTTTATTGTACATTTAGGGTTACATTCAATTGCTAGTTCCAACTAGAATGGGCCCACTGAACCAGTGGATTTTGAATAAGTGTTCCATTACCCTTCAGCAATTTATTAAATGGGTCTAGCAATTTGATTTAGGCCTCAGTCTTACACTCTAAGATGGAAATTGTAGCATTTTTCAGATGTTAAGTCCAACGGTGAGTTCCAGCAGATTGAGCCAGCATAATTGATGGTGAGGAATGCTAGGAGTTGCAGTCTAGCATTTGGAGAGTCAAATGATTCCTAATCCGTTACTTTGTCACTTATGTTGACTATACAGAGGCTGTTGATACTATGAATGTTTCTTTAGGATGCTTCTTAAGGCAGTCACTTGCCTTGATTACACTATTAATGGATCAAAATATTTAAGTACTGTATATATTTGTTGTATAAGTACTGTATGCTTGTTGAAATTTAACTAACAATAACAATTAATACAACAAATATGTTGTATTATTTCTTCATTCTTATTTACAACACAGACAGACAGACAGACAGACAGACACACACACACACACACCTGCTTCCCATAAAATGGGGGGATTCCCCTTTTGGTATTTGGCTCCCATTTCTGTTTGTGTAAATGCACACTCTCCAACTGACCTGGTTTAGCAGGAACAATCCCAGTTAATCCTCTGGTGTCCCACATCCTCAGCTGCTTTTAAAATGTCCCAGTCTCTTCTTCCACATTTCACCTTCATAGTCAGCTTACTGGCCACTCTATTGCTTCTCCCTTCATCCTGCTGGCTACCCTGTGACTGACCTGGACTGAATTAACTCCTTGACAACTCTTACACTCCAACTACCTGGTTCCTGCAGATTGGAGCATAGGATATTATGTATGCTCCACTGATTCAATGGGTTTCAGCTAGTTAGGACTTAGATTGAGGCCATTGATTCTAGAAGCATTACAAAATAGAATACCAATCAATAATCTATTGTCTGTCAATAGATTTTAATATAACCTGTGTAATAACATGGAATATGATTAGTGAAATCCTTAAATAAACATTAAATATTAATTTTCCACCAAATTTTTACACAAAATTTCCCACAAATTTCATTTGTAATTTTATAGGAACAGGGAGTAAAATGGAATAATTCAACAACAGTTAACCATTCACCCATGTAATGTACAGCACAAACTGAGATTAATTTGTCAGGGTAATATTGTTTTAAGGGCAAAAGGAAAAATGTTGGAGTGACAGACCACATATAGCACAGCTTAAGTGAGTTTGATCACCGCTGTGGCTAGGCAGAGGGCTGACTATCAAACACTCCTATATAGTCAAAGCACAAGATGCATTGTGTGTGGGTTTGTGTCGTGGAGAAAGAGGAGAGTTGGTGGATTTTGGAGATATTGCTGGTGAGTTTGTTAATGAGGTTTGCTGTGTATATACTGTGTTTGTTTATACTGCAACTGAAGATAAAAGCCTCCAGATACGTTTGGATGAACCTTGCTCCCTGTAATTCTTTTTGCGTGTGAAAGTGGCTGGATAACTTATTGGAAGTTCAATGAAGATAATAATAACAATTATAATACTAGAGGTGATTAAAAATTTAATAACAAGATGTATGGAATTGATAATGATTAATGATAGATGTGTTATTTTTGTTTGTTTATGTGTTTGAAGCTAATAAACTAGTTTATTAAAAAAATTAAAAAAGAAAAGAAAGTGGATCAGAGCTGTGAAACAGCTGCTAGCTGAAGCCTTTGTTTTGTGCCCTTTCTGCTGCACAGTTGTGCTGTTTGGCTACTCCTGGGTTAGTTTGTCTCCAGGCTGTGCCAGGTGCCTCTCAGTGAGCCTGTACTGAGTGGACATGATATCCCATAACACACCCCACAGACTAAACTACTTTAGTAGAGTTTAATTGGACCTCTTCTCCTTATGAGATTATCAGATGACCTTAAAAATGCACAACCGGGATGACAGGAGATCGCCTCTCTTATCAGACGTCGTCGTCCCTGTCCCAGTGTGCTTCCATGCCCGCTCTGTTCTGTCTGCATTTTTTTAATTGACAGCTTAAGCTGTCAATAGATCACCAGTTTCATCTCTGTGGTGGAATCATGGGCTTGTGAACTGGCACCCCATTTTTGTGGTGTGATGCCAGCTGTGGTGGGAGGTCCCTGCTGAAGACTTCCGGGTGTAATCAGGACACCCAGGTAAGTGACACCCTCCTGCCCTCCCCAGGTTACTTGCATTTTTTTAACTTTGTTTTTGTGCCTGCTGTAACTTTTCTTTCTTTCTTTTACTTTTAAAAAAATTTCCCACATGCTCATTCTCTCGCAAGAATGGCCTAGGATTTCAATAAGGATGTGAATACAGCTCTGTGCAAGCTGCATTCACTTCCTGGACTGCCAGAGGGGAGGTGAGCAGTTTCTGTCATAGTTGTAAGGTAGGTCTGAATTTTTTTAAAAAGTGGAACAGGGACGGGAGTGGGGCAGGAAATAGCTACTGAGACGCAGATGCTATATATGGTCCCTGTCTGAAAATCTCCTTAGAATAGTTGACATTTTAATATAATTCTCATTTTCCCCTTTGATTTGGAAATTTATTTTTTCTACTAATGTGATAATGATAGGATTTAGCTAAGTGAAAGGGAGTGAAGAATATGCAAACATGTCAATAAGTTTAAGACCTATGTGAATGGTATGCTTTGTGTAACCTTTACACCATGTATAATATGCCAGAACCACATATTTGTTCTCACTAGACATACAAAAGCCATTGCTAGGTAACTTGAAATATTGTAAATATCACACAGCATCAAAAGATGCAGCACTGTTGGTATCTCCTGCTCTCTGGATTCAGTAATGGTAACTACAGAGTTCTCTTTCCCACAGTTCCATCAAAGGCCAAGGAGAAATACCTTTTGGAAAAAATGTAGGAGTAATGACTCTAAAAATAAAAATGTATTAAAAAATTCCAGGGATCTAGCCCTTTTAAAAGGAAATAAAATATCTTCTTTATAAAGAGTTAAAAAAATCATTTACTTTCAAAGCCATGCAGAGTGGTTTAAGAATGCTGAGACAGACAAAGCTCAATTAACATTTAAAAGTGTATTCAGAGGTCTGTGGTCTGATTACCCACTTAAATTAGACTCATTACAAAAACAAAAGAGTCAGTTTAAAATGCAAATCAAAAGTTTACTGAAGGTATATCAACCTCAATCTACATACTAAAACAAACTTTAAAAAGGGTTCCTAACTAACTAGGAGGATTTAGGGTAGAAAGACTCACCCAGCCCTTTAGCGGTAAGAGGCTGCATGGTGACTTGAAAAGCAAACATCATGGCATGGCATCCATGGCTAGGCATCAATAAGATGGCAAGGACAAAGATAAGATGGCTACAGCTGCATGGAGACTCTAACTTAAAAGAGAACTTTCAAAGAGCAATAAAATTTAAATTAGGTCATGTGTTGAATGACCCAGCACTCCAGTTGGCTGGAAGTGTCCAGTGAAATAAGAGAAAGGGAGTTTCGGAGAACAGAAGCATGCAGGGAAAAAACCTAGACTTATCTTAGGATGTGAATGAGGTACACAAGATTGCTTTTACATTACAATTAATTATTTCCCCACATACTACAAAAAACAATTCCGCTTTCTAGTTGGGCTAGAAAAGAGCAAGAGTGAAGTTGCATAGGCAAATATTGTCAACAGATATAAATGTAGATATTATTTTAGAAACATTCAAGTTGTTTGTTTTTATTGCCTTTTTTCCTTTAATTTTTGTCTGCTGGGCCTTTTTATTTACTTAGTATATCAAATAAATATTAAAAGCTGTACTTTCCCCTGAAACAGTTATTTGCCAGTGATTTTTGTCAGTCATTAATTAATTAATCAATTAAAATCTACAACTCTGACCATCATTTTATTTATTTACTTAGACTATCAAAGCAATCAGAAATAGCAGTTCTCCCTTTATATGCTTGCAGTTATGGGCATTCCTCCCTCATTCCAACTTCACAGGAGAGAATACAGTTGTCCCTCCACATTCGCAGGGGTTAGGGGCGTGAGACCTCCACGAATGTGAAAAAAACGTGAATAAAAACTAGGTCACACCACCGCCCTCCCGCAACCTCCGCTGCCTCTCCCCCCTCCCGCCCATCCCCAGGAGCAGCGACAGGGCTTGCCAAGCCTCGTCACTGCTTCCTCGCACCCCTCCCGCCCACCTCCAGGAGCAGCGATGGGGCTAGCCAAGCCTTGTCGCTGCTTCCTCACACCCCTCCCGCCCACCCCAGGTGCAGTGACAGGGCTTGCCAAGCCTCATTGCTGCTCCTTTCAGTTTTTTGTATGGCGGGGGGGGGACACTCCAAAACTGCAAATAGGCAACACCACGAATCTTAAAGCCGCAAGTGTGGAGGGGCAACTGTATTCTCAAGGCTACAACATGGTAAGAAAGGGTTAAGTTCCTCCCTCCACACTGTCTGTGATCAGGAACATTTTCATCCCTCCCTAAACTGATGCTACTTACATTTCTTTATATCTTGAAACCAATGTGGTATAGTGGCATGAGTGCTGAACTAGTCTCTCTACACTGCAAAAATACAGCAGTTTGACACCACTTTATCCACCATAGTTCTATCCTATGGAATCCTGGCATTTGTAGTTTTGTGAGTGTGGGAAATGTAGCATTCTTCATGCACCCCCTACTTAGTAAGTTTAGGAAACTCCTTGCATGCTTAAGTTCCTACCCCCCTTGTCCTCTCAAGCTATCTTCGCCATTTGGAGCTATGGGGTGACCATTGAGTCATTCATCACATGGCCTCCTGATTTAAATGCTTTATGATGCTTTGTTCATCATTTCCTTCTTGGGGAAAGAAGCCTCACCATGAGGTTCTACATTCTCTTCCTTTCCCTTTCTTCCACTCATCTGACCCCTATGCATGAAGAAAAGAGATGAGCTCTTGCTTACCTGCATTCACCTTTTTAAAGAATAAGAAAATATGGATGTTACTGCTGTAATACTTAGAAACTTCTGATTTCTTTTATCCTATCCTAACTTGAACCTCCAGGAGTGAGATATTTAGCCTATTCTATCAGAGAACTCTGGTGTCTCTCAAAACTATAGTAGGTCCCCCATATCCACTGATTCATTATCCACCGATTCAATTATCCACAGGACACAAAATAGCACAGCTACAATAGAGTCTTCCTAGAAAATGCGTCCTCTCTAGCCATTTTCTAGGTTCTCCAGGGCAACTCTATGGTATTTTAAACCCATTATTTTCAATGGTGTTCACTATTATCCATGGTTTTCGGTATCCACAGGCCCTCCAGAACCAATCCCCAGCGGATACGGGGGTCCTATTGTAGAAATACCAGAATTCCATAGGATAGAACTATGGTGGATAATATGGTGTCAAATGGCTGTATTTCTGCTGTGTAGACAGACCCTAGTAGAGGCCTCCAGGATACCAGAGCTCAACCCAGCTGGCCGTGGGCAAGTTCCACCCTCTCAGCTTTAGAGGAAGATGATGGCAAACCTCCTCTGAATAAATCTGGCCAAGAAAACCCTAGCAGAGGGTCAACCAAAGACAGTGTTGACTTGAAGTCACATAACAGGCTGCATTAATAGGAGTATAGTGTCTAGATCAAGGGAAGTAATAGTGCCACTCTAGTTTGCTTTGGTCAGACCACACCTGAAATACTGTGTCCAGTTCTGGGCACCACAATTCAGGAAGGATATTGAGAAGCTGGAACATATCCAGAGGAGGGCAACCAGGATGGTGGGAGGTCTGGAAGCCATGCTCTACGAGGAGTGGCTTAGGGAGCTGGGCATGTTTAGTTTGTAGAAGGGAAGGTTGAGAGGGAACATGATAGCCACGTTTAAATATTTGAAGGAATATCATACTGAGGATGGGGCAAGCTTGTTTTCTGCTGCTCCAGAGACTAGGATACGGAGCAATGGGTTCAAAGTACAGGAAAAGAGATTCCACCTAAACATTAGGAAGAACTTCCTGACAGTAAAAGCTGTTTAGAAGTGGAATACACTGCCTGGGAGTGTGGTGGAGTCTCCTTCTTTGGAGGTTTTTAAGCAGAGGCTGGATGGCCATCTGTCAAGAATGCTTTGTGTATTCCTGCATGGCAGGGGGTTGGACTGGATGGCCCTTGTGGTCTCTTCCAACTCTATGATTCTACGAACACAATACTTTAACTTAATTTGGACCTAGCTGCACTGCATGGGAAGTGCTAGGGAGGGAAAGGCCTTCTAGATGTTTAGTATATGGGAGGTGGTTGCTCTATGGAACAATTGACACAAGAGCTTTCCTCTCCTGGTGAATTGCCTTGAACCACAGTGAAGCAATTTCCAGGGAGCAGGGTAATTATACTTTCTCACTTCAGGGAAAGGCAATAGGGGTTTAAGCTGCATGTGAAGCCTCTTGGGTGAGCTCTGTACCTTCATTTTCCCCTCACCCCAGGAATTTGTTTATCCTAGGAATGGGGAACCATGTGCTCTCCCCAAATGTTCCTGGACTGTATGCCCCAGCAGTATTAACCAGCATAGCCAAGGTTGAAGAATGCTGGGAGTTGCAGTCTAACATGTGGAGGACTGCATGATTTCCCAACTCAATTTATTGCTTTGAACACAGAACATAAAACTGCACTGCAGAAACACAATGTTACAATAACAAAAAGCTATACACAAACTATATTTTACAGGAACAAGTATAATTATACACTATCATGAAGCATTCCTTCAAAGAAGGAAAAGAGAAAGAAGCAAGCTCTTGCCCATCTTCATCCTTGCTGATGCAGTTGAGGATATGGAACATTTGTGGCCCTCCAGATGTTGTTGGATTGCAGCTTCCAATAGACCAAGCCAGCATAACTAATTATGTGGAGAATGCTGGGAGCTGCAGTCCAAGAACATTTGAACATTTGGAGCACTTCATGATTTCCATATTGTGACCTTCACCATTAGCTGCGCTGGCTCAAGTTGTTGAGAGGTGCAAACTAACCTTTCTAGACATTTATTTCAGTCACTGTTCAGAGAGACAGCCCCCCCCCTTCTAACATGAACCATCTGTTTCTTTGTGCAAAAACTGTGAACCATTCAAGAAGGGCAGGCATGTGAGTGTCTCTAGTTGCTGTCAGGAATCACAAAATGGCTGCTTGCCTGCTGCTGGGGATAATGGGAGTTGTAATCCAACCCATTTGGACTGTGCCTTGGGTGAGAAGACCACTCAATTTGTGTGGAGTTTTCAAAAAATGCCCTGGAGCACTCAGTAAAAGCAGGAACAAAGCTTCTGAAGTTAATTCTCAGTCCTGCTTTCCCCAGTAAACAAGGCTGCCTTTCTCCAGGGTGGTTTTCAGAGGTTAAAAAAAAGGGGGGGATGAAAGCATTGCTAACCAAATAAGAATTCCATCCTCCCATGAACTTCAGTTCCCTAATTTCTAGCATTCCAGAGAGTGAGACATTGAAAACTGTTCAGACCTAGAATCATAGAGCTGGTAGAGACCCCCAAGGGCCATCCAGTCCAACCCCCTGCCCTCAGGGCCAGTTTAAGGGCCCTGCAGCACCTGCAGAGGTCTCCTCATTGGGGGGGGGCTGTCGTAACCCTCCTCCTGCAAAAACATTATTAGTAATAATCCGAATACCCTGTACTGTGAATAGCTTAGGTTACACTGACCTGAGATAAACATATGGGCCCCCCAAATAAAGCGTTGCAGGGGCCTCCCAAATACCTTAAACCGGCCCTGCCCACCCTTTAGTAACACACAATCAAAGCACTCCCAGCAGTTGGCCACCCCGCTTATGTTTAAAACCCTCCAGAGAAAGAGAACCCACCACCCTCCGAGGCAGCCTACTCTTTATTTTTGCTGGGTTCGGGTTCCCTTGGTATCACTCCGCCTGTCCCTTGGGTGGCTAAACTGTATTTCTAAACGCTCAGCTGGCGTTGGACGTTATTGCAATGCTCGATATTTGGGGTCTGAGAGTAAATTTCATGTGGTGATGGGGGGGGGTCAGCCTTCTTATTTGGAGGGAATGCCCTCATTCCTCCCCCCCCCATTGCTACATCCCTGAGTCAGCGGGAAGGGAAGGGAGAAGAGAGCGCGTTTGCAGCCGTTGCCCGGGGCTTCTTCCCCTTGCGTCCCCCTCAGAGCCCTTTCCAACCATTTCGAGGAGGACCAAAGGAACCAAGCCGGGGTTCCCGCGTTCCGGCTTCGCCTCAAAACTTGGAGGCCCGCAGGCAGAAGGAACGCGCCCGTCTCTCGGGCGTCGTGAGGCCGCCTGGGAACCCTCCCTCTGGGTCTGACCTCCCTCTTTCCCTCCGCGCCTCAACTAGTCACCACCTCGCTCCCCCTCAAAAAGTGGGGCTCACTTTAGTCGACTTCGCAGCCCCCCCCCCCTCAGCCTCTCTCCACGAGAGCAGCCGAGCCGCTGCGGAAGCAGCCCTTGGCCGGTCCTGTCAGGGAAACGTGAGAAGGAACAGGGGTGGGTTGCTTTTGGCGGGAAGGAGCAGGGAAAAGATGCGTGTTCGTCAGCAGTAACCGCCAATCTCTGGCTGTGGGGAAAGGCCGGCCCGCTCTCTCAAAGTTGAGGTGTACAGTATTTTGGGAATCCGTAGGCTGCGTGCCGGCGGGGGCGCGGGCTCTCCAACAGCCCTCAGGGATGGGTGCCAAGGCGCGCAGAAAGCCGACCCCGAGGCAGTCACACGGCGGGCAGAGACGACCCTTGAGGCTAGCTGGGGGGAAAAACGAGCCTCGGGGATTTGACAGAACAAGAGGGCTCGGGCGACTTTTTTCCTCTCAGGAAGTAATCTCTTCCTCGCCCACTTAGAAGCCATTGAGTCAGCTAAGCGTATTGAGGAAGCGAGCGGCTGTGGAGAGAAGACATTTGAGTAGTTCGCCCTCTCAGGAACGCTGTTTTTTTGGGGGGAGGGGGACGCGGGAAAGGAGGGATACATCTCCCGCGAACTCAAGTGGGATTTACAGCCCTAGGTTTAAAGTCCCCAGTAAATGTTGCCGCCACTGCGCATGTGGCAAAAGTATTTATTGCACCACGTCGTCTGGTCTCTCTCTCTCTGTCTCTTGCCTCTTTCTCTGTGACATAGTTTGGAAAAAAACGCCAATGAATCAGGGCTGTGATTCATGGCAGCAGCGGGGTGTGTCTCTGCGCTGGGCGCCTTGAATGCCACAGGTGAACCGCAGCGCCACGCTCTCGTAGTAAGCGCGGAGAAACCCAGCGGGGCAGAGCAGGAGGAGGGGGGATGATTTTCGGCGCCCGCCCGCCCGCCCCCTCTTCCTCCCCCACCTCAGCCGTGGATGCCTGCCTCCTAGTTGCCCTAGAGACGGGCTTCCCCGCTTCGCTTGCGCGTGGCAGCCCTCCCTTCCCCACCCATCCCCGGCCGCGTCCCCTCCTTCGCTGGCTGGCTGGCTGGGCGCCCCTCCTTCCCGCGGCGGGGGCCCCAGTGAGCGCGCCGGCGGGCGGAGCCGTCGGGGCTGGCCCGAGGATGGGATCCTCCCCCCGCCTCCCTCCCTCCCTCCCGCGCGTGGCTCAGACGTCAGGAGGAGCCCAAGCGGGCTGGAGGCAGCGCCCAGCTCCACCGCTGCCACAGTCTCGGCGGCTGCCGGACGGGGCGGCGGAGGCGGCGGCTGCTGCTGCTGTTGCAGCTGCTGTTCTAGAGGCCGCCGCTGCCGCTGCCGCTGCCTCTTGGGTTTGGCCAAGTAAAGTGAAGGGCGGGAAGCAGGCTTAAGGGTGAGGGAGGGTGGGTGCGTGGGAGGTGGTCGCCGCCTCCGGGAGCGAGAGAACGCGCCGCCATGGCCGACGTCTTCCCCACCCCGGAGCCCGGCTCGGGTCCCGACGCGGCGCAGCGCTTCGCCCGCAAAGGGGCCCTCCGGCAAAAGAACGTCCACGAGGTGAGGAACCACAAATTCATCGCCCGCTTCTTCAAGCAGCCCACCTTCTGCAGCCACTGCACCGACTTCATCTGGTAAGCAGGGCGGGCGGGCGAGCCAGCCAGGGCTCCCTCCCCACAGGAGGGCTCTGCGGCGGCGGGTGGGCTCATCCCCGCTACCCCCCCCCTTCCCTGCCTTCTCGCTTCCCTGCTCCTTCCTTCGGGCTCCTGTTCCAGGCAGGCAGGCTGGCTGGCTTTTCGTGTGGCGCTTGGCGAGCCCTCCCATTACTCCCTCCCCCCCCCCAGCCGCCCTCAGCTGCTCCTCAGACCTTCCTGGGCGAAAGAGCCGCTGCCTGCCTGGAGCGGAAAGGGCAAGGGGCGTCCCGCGGAGAGAAGCCCAGTTCTTTCGGGAGCTCCGGCGGCTCCAGCAGGAACGAGAACCCGGCGCGCTCTCCTCGGAGTGGGCGGCTTCCTCGGTCCTTTGCCTGAGAGAGCGCTCGCTCTCCCTCTCTCTCTCCCCCCCCCTTCCTCCCACGGAGAGGAAGACGCCTCCCTGGGTGCAATTGCTCCTGGCTGTGGCGGTGCCCTTTCGCCCGCCAACACACCCCTGCCAGGGCTGTCCCAAAGAAAGCGCGTTCATGCACTCCACCAACTTCTCCTGGAACGCCCATCTTTGGTGTTGCTGCTTTAGAGAGAGAGAGACTGGGATCGTTAAGTGCTGGACCCACTTCATAGGTGCCTCTTGCAAGATTATTCCATCCCCTATTTCTTGCCCCCTCACAGCACACCAACCCATTCTGTCACCCCACTGACCAGATCTGAAAAAGAATACAGTAGTTCTCCATGTACTGTCATGCAGAGAAATGTGTAGTCACCTGTGGATACAAGGGTCTATATAAACCCCACTAAATATGCCAGCTTGGTTCTCTTACCCCATCCTCTGCAGTCCTTTCCAATTAAGAGATTTCCCAAGGATGTCCCTCATTTCAGTGACATCAGGCTTTTCCAACTGGGCCTCACCTGCTGGATCTGATGGGACCCAACTTTTGTTGCCCTTAGCCACAGTGTGATGATGAGTATTATAGTCCAGTACACTGGGAAGACTCATGAGAGCAGTGATCTTTGGATGATGCCCCCAGAAAAAGGTTATAATGCCTCACACCTTCATCAGCAAGCTCTGGCCTCAGAGTAAGAGAATTGCACCAACTGTATCCCAGTGTGGAAACTGCTGTGCATCTTATTTGACTCACTGGCCTTCTGAGCTGACTGGATAAGTCAAGGGTGGGTAACTTTAGTAGGTCCTGGGGCTAATTAGTGTACTTGAGGCCTTCTGGGTGGCCTCTGTGTATGTGTGTGTGTGTGTGTGTCTTCAAGTTGCCTGTTGACTGATAGCAACACCACGAATTTTACAGGGTTTTCTTAGGCAAGGAATACTCAGAGATGGTTTGCCTGTTCCTTCCTCTGAAATACAGCCTACAGCACCTGTATTTGTTGGGGGTTGCCCAGCCAAATACCAACTGGGGGCTGACCTTGCTTATCTTCTGAATCAGACAGGATCTAGTACCTTGAGGATATTTAGGTCCAGTCTGAGTGTTCTACCAAGTACCAAAAATGCCAGAAATAAAAACAACACACTACCAGGAGATAGTGGTCAGATGTCTACTCCTGCTTTTGAAAAATGGGTGTATTTTGATGTTAAAAAGTGCACTGATGTTAAACAGTGCAGTCTCTCTCCCTCCTCCACCATTTTTGAATTACATTTCTTCAAAGCTTCCAGGTGGGACAATTCATTATCTTTTGCTAGCAGAAGGATGGTTGAGGTGTTTGTGCCAGGGATGCAGAAACAGCTGGTGTGTGTCCCTCCCTAGAGCAAATGAACCCATTGCTCTCCTTCCTACACCAGTGTAAACGCACTCTCTCTGCAAACCTGCCTGCTCTTACACAGACTTAATTACAGAAAGCCCTCTCCCCATTCTGTCTCTGCAAACAGGAGCCCTGAAGGAAAGGAGGACAAAACTCTCTCTACCACCACCCTTCCTTAACCAGTTGCCCTTGAGATGTGTTGGATTGCAAGCCCCATCATCCCAGTTGGGTGGAGCTGATGGGAGTTCTAACCCAGCACATTTGGAGAGAAATGGTTGAAGAAGGCTGTTCCATACTGTTCTTTGTTGTTTGACAGGTGCAGCTGGATGTGCTGGGGTAGTGTGATCTTTACCTTCCCTCTTCTGTTTAGCCATCACAGGTACAACTTTAGGTTCCACTTTGGGAGAAAGGTGGCATAAAAGTTGCATAAATAAATAAATAAATAAATAAATGAACGGTGTCCTCTGTTGCACCCAGTCTTCCTATTCAGTCATTCAGTTGACCTCATTTTAGTCAAGAAATTGTTTTTCGCTGCTGTCCCATAGGAAGAGTTTGCATTCCCTCTCCCTGCCAATGAATTGCTGATGGCAAGTAAGCAACTTCTTCATACTTGGTATAACTCCCTCCGCTGCAGCAGAAGCACCTGGAAGAGAGTTTTGTTGTCACCCATGAGAAATTGTTATAATATTTCCAGCAGGGAGACTATATTTCTCCTGCAGCCCCTTCAGCCCATGTCACTTTTTTGCTTTGTTGAATAGCATTTTCTTAACCTGTTAATTTTCATTGCATACCTGTACTAGTACTGCTTGGAAATTGTATGTTTTCCATGCTGTATACCGGTAGTTAGTTTATAGACTTAAGTAGTTTGTTCCATGGAGGATCCATGCCTTGTGATTCCATTGCTTCCAGATGGTGTTGGACTGCAGCTCCCATGAATCCTAGTCAGCATAGCCAATGGTGAAAGATGGTGGGAATTTCTCCCCATTGATACCTGGAGGACTGTATTTTGCCCTGTAACACACCTTTTCAGCTTCTTTTCTGATAAGGGCTTAATAGTACCCACAACCTGTTAATGGATCTCTTGTTACTCTCATTTTACTTAAATGTAGTTCAGAATCAGATCAGACAGAGAGCAGTGCTGGAAGAAACAAATACTTTCCCCACACTGTTTTTTGCAGTACAGACTACTTGTCTCCATCTGGCCCAAGCTGAGATTTGCCCGAGAGTGTGTGTGTGTGAGAGAGAGAGAGAGTGAGAGAGAGAGAAAGAATGAATGTGAGTGAGTGTAAAAGAAAGGTGCTCTTCCTGCTATTGCTACTGCTTCATTCCACTTCAGAATCCTCCGCTGCTTCCTTTAAGTAAAGCTAGCAATAGGTCCAATAATATATCTCCTGCTTCGTTGTGTAGTTTTGCTGGAACTTAATCAGCCTACAGTTGACTTGTGTTGTACATCAGCTTCATTTGATTTTCTCTCTCAGTATAGTCCTGCTTTCTAAAAGGTGTCATTGCTCTTGTAATATGTAGAGTATGTGTTCACTTCTCTTTGACATCAGTCTAAATTACACTACCCATTGAATTCATATTGGTCTTCTGTCACCTACATATTCCTTGTTGCACTTTTGTTACTCTATTCGGTTGGGATGATAGTTACATGTACCTGCTTTCTCTTATCCTTGATACTGTAACCGCATTATAGATTTAGATTGTCTGTATGTGTGTGTATGTTTTTGCATGTTGCCTTCCTTCTACAACAATCAATTTAATTTGCCTTCTTTTGCAATGTAAGGTGCAAATATACACACAACTTGTCCTCTAGATAATTGAATCTTTAGTTGTCTCTCAGGGGATTGTTTGGGGGTGTTGTTTCATCCTCAAGAAATCTAGTTGAACCTCTTTGTCATTTGACTTTGATATTTCCTATCTTGTGTTTCCTGTGACTGCCTCAGGAGGTCAGGGGGATAGGGAAATACTTTGCAGGTGACATATTTTAGATATGCAAGCTCAGGGGAAAAAAATCTTCCTATAGCAAGTAAGAACTAAAATGAGCCAGTAACAAATAATACTCAGAAACCAGAAGAGAATATTTGAGTTTTTACCTAGGTGATGCACATACTCTCTGTTCCTCCCTCTCTCTTTCTGTGCACATACATATACCCAAATGCAGTTCAACATGTGAACTGCGGGTTGGATCCAGATGAACTTGGTTGGGTTCTACTGAAGTCAATGGGACAAATTGTTCATTATTTAAGTTTCATTGATTTTTAAAGGGTACTACATTAAGCTAACTTAATTTGGATTAAGCCCTGTGTATGTGCCACCTCTGTGTATTTGTCTGACTGTGAGAAAACATGACTTGAGTATTCATGCCAGGCTTACCAGGAAAGGTTTGCATTCCCTTCCTGTTATTTGCATGCTATGACTTGTTTGCCCAAGAGCATGCATCTAAACCAAATACCCAGCCATTCCCATTGTATCAATAATATTAGAATGGAGCATTGCTGAAAGTTTGGAATTCCCAGGCTGTAGTTCTGTTCACATCTACATATAGCAAGCCCTGTTGAATGATGTTGAATTTTATGAACATCAGGTACATTTTGGGTTCAGAGTCTGGAGGAAAATGCTAATACACTGCATTGGATAGGAAGGGGACATGTATTTTTGCAGTATTTTTCTTCAAACTGTACCTAATAGAAAAATTGAAAGTGAATGTATTTTCTCTAGTAGGTATGTTATAGGAAAATCTGTAAATGATATTAAATGGTTGGTATTCAGGCTTACTTGGTCTTGCACTCTGTCTTAGGATACAGTATCTCTTACTGTGCAAGCCTGCTTTTATCTGCATGGGAGTAAGACCCATTGAGTTCAGTGGAACGGACTCCCTAGATGGATGGGCACAGGATTGCAGCCTTAGTCAATTGAATGGACAGTATTAAGAAATGTCCCATATGGACCTGAGTAAGGCCTGGAGAGAGAAACGAGTAAAAGATGTAGCTTGTCTCATTTAGTAATAGTGTTTGTTGTTTTTTTTTTAAAAATTACCGTACTTACTGAAGATTAAAAAAAAAAAACAGGACTTCTGGATGTAGCCCCATGGGTCTGTACATAAAAATAAAATAAACACATGTGTCTATATGTATGAAGTCTCCACTTGGCTTTGGAAGAATAATTGTGTACTGCTGTATGGACTTCACAAGATTGTTATTTGCAACTGAATTTGAGTAGTGTAAACTATATGGTATCTCAGTATAAACATCTAAAAAGTCAAAACAACGTAAGAGAGGGGAAGAAAATGAAGCAAGTATTTGTATCTTTGTAAAACATTGTATATTTCAATGGAAGGCTTATAATAATAATATAATATTTTTTTAAACAATGAGAGAAGAACATGGATTTTAAAAGTATACATCTGATTGCCACTCCCGCCTCAGTTCACTGCTTACGTACTGTTATCTTTGTAGAAAATAATCAGCTTAGTATTAGTATTTGACATAGCAGATTTTTGCTAAGGCAACCACAAGGCATACCTCAGCAGGTACAAAAGCTCTTTGTATGCTCAAATACAAATCCAGCTTGGCGGTGTGCAGGGAAGGATAGCAGCGACAAATCCTGGACTTCAGGTGTAGAGACGCACCGCATCCGCCAGAAATGGCCTTCCCTTTGCCATGTAGGTGGCTGTCTCCATCACCAAACGACAGCCTCCTGTGACAGTACTATATTTTGGACATAAAACAGCAAAGATAACTTAAGTGTTTAGAAGTGAAGTTAGCCTTCCCCAGCCTGGTGATCTCCAGATGTGTTGGGCTGTAATACCCACTGTAATAATGATTTATAGGGCAAGGGTCATCATGATTTGCATCTTTTTGTATCCTATTCCATTCCATCCCACTCTCACAAGTGTGTAAATATGCTTTATATCCTTGGGCCTGGGTATCACTGTTCTGCAGCTGAAGAAGTGGGTTTATATCTACAAAAGCTCATGCTAAAAAAAAAGAAAAACAGTCTTAAAGGTGCTGCTGCGTTCTTTCCCCCCCTTTCCCTCCTTTCCTCCTTTTTATCCTGCAAGATGGCTAACATGGCTACTTCTTTGAAAATGATGGAATTGTAGCCTAATACATCTGAAGGACACCAGGCTGTGCAGGATTAAGTTGCTAGATGGGCTGTGTCCACACATTATGACCTAATTAATGGTCATAAATATGAATGGTTACATTGTGAATGTAATGTTCCGTTCTGCTTTTTTGAATTTTCCGGAGATTTCTCCATAGGAAATGTCCATCATGGCCAATTTCTTCACCACCACTCTGCTTTAGTGGCATTTCAGAAAATGTGCCAAAGTGGGAATAGGAGTAAGGCAGTGTACCTTTTTGTCAAATTGTCAAGCATACCATGGATATAAACAAATTGTATCATTATATAATATTCACAACTGGTTCAGAAGTGATTTTCTGTTTTAAAGGAACTGAAAGAGCTGGAGAAAAGACTGTTGCAATCTGGGGAAAACATTTCTGGTTTCAGCTAAGAAATATATAGACAAAAGAAGACATTTTGCTTTGAAAGTAAATCATATAATCGTATTACAGTTTGATATTATTTTAATGTCAAAATAGATCTCTAAGTCCTTCCCTTTCTTTTTTTCCCTTTGCAGGGGATTTGGGAAACAAGGGTTTCAGTGCCAAGGTAAGTAACAAGTATTTTAATAATGGCATCCATTTCTGTTTTAATCATTTAATCCAGGTAATGTTTGAAAAATATCTGAAGAAGGAATTAAGCATCCAGCAAGAAAATAATATTGAATTATCTAGAAGAATGTGTATTGTTTAATCATTTATTATCTCATGAACTGTGAGTCATGCACAGAAGAATTTCATTTCGGTAAAGTTTCCTAAAATTAAATGTCATGTAATCTGCATATAGAGCACTGTTAAATTTTTCATGAAAAGAATCTTTGTGGTTTATTTTGGTAGAGAACATTTTTCTTGTCTGTGTGGGTGTTCTGAAAAGTGGATCCACTCTCCACTGGCCTTCCTTTAATGCACTAATCTCTCTCTTTCTCTCCTTTTATAATATACATGGAAATGCATTCAGATGAACCTTTGGTCTTTATTTTAAGCCCTTTATGCTGCTGTATGGAGTAGAATTTAGTAAAAACCTTTCTGAATGAATTTGAGTTGTTAACGTAAATTGTTTGCCCTGAACATTTTAAATATTTGTCTTGGGATGGAAAATAACTCTTTTGTTTCTGTGAATTGCATTATTGGTGGCAATATGAACTGCAGCTTCAGTCAAAAGATACACTTGAATAGAGAACGTGAACATACTGAACTGCCTTGCAGACCTTGGATCCATGTAGTCCAGTCCTGTCTCCAATTTGCCAAGCACTTAGGCAGAGGACCTGTGCAGCCTACCTTGTATTCTTTTACCTGGAAATGGCAAAGACTATAAATAGAGCCTTCTGTGTGTAAAGTTTGTGATCTACCAATCAATGAGCTTCTCCCTTTCCCCATTCTTTATCATGTTTATACTTTCATCATTGTGTCAGGTATTCCACACAAACTGGTGTGTATTCACTTTGGCAGAATGGCTGTGACATTTTAACATACTGTTAGTACCTATTAGCAATCAACCTTCCTGGTTATTATAACTCATCAGTGATATTGTGTGTTAGCTGTGTAAATTATATTTTCCTACCATGGAAACTGGTATCATCAAATGGGTGAATGATTACAGCATTTGACATGATCATTTCATACTTTTAGTGGGCAGCTGGCAAATTTTGGAGTTGATGCGTGGCACTTGCAAAATTTGGAGGGGGGGAAAATCCTGTTGTCTTCTGATCTGCTTAAATAATACTAGCGTGAATCCTGGCTGAGTGAGAGAAGTAGGTTGGAGTTTGAATTGTGAGTTGGACAGTTTTAATTTTAACTGTGTGAATATGATGAAATGGGAACTAGTGTTAAAACTCTGCTTCTTGGACTTCACAACTGGTAATGTTTTGCTGTACTCCATACAAAAAAAGACCACAAAAGCTGAATGGAGTACTTGTACTAATTATTTGAGTGATGGTATACTATGGTGGCTGAGTATGTGAGCTAAGATGTCCCCAATTCAAGTTATACACCTCAGCCACACACCTTGTGGGAACCTTTACGAAACCCACTATCTCACAGCATCTTCCTCTCCTGCCCTGTCTTCAAAATGGAGTGATCTCTATACTAATGCTATGTGCTTTTATGTTGAACATATGTGTCTATATTTTCAAAGATTAAACTCATAATGATAGTATAGTCTGTGCCTTGTTCCATCTTAGAGAGCAGTTCCATACTTCGGACTTTCCAGGTAACATCACATATGATTATGTACTTTTCAATTTCTCTTCACAGCTGCCACTAAACAGAGAACCCCCAAAACCGCAGAATCAATGTACTGGGAAACTGTCATATGTTTGAGAGCTACATCTATAGAAACCTAAGCAGTGTGTGTGAAAACCAAACTACACACCAGGGGGTTAAAATCAAACCAAACTACACAGTGGCCTTCTGCTTTGGGTACTGCTTTGGTTGTCTCATCTTAATGCTGTTAGTATGGATTTGTTGAGGTCCTTTTACTCAGGAATGGATATGACATTTAGCTTGAAAGCAAGCAAGCAGGCTTATAATGAAAGAAATACTACATCTTATTTGCTGGGTTTGGATGCACTGACAATCTACTAAAGAGCAGGAATACAGTAGAATTGAAATATCAGCATGCTCTCCCTCCATTTCACACTTAGGTGGTGAATCTTTAAATGTTTAATTTTAGATAGAGGGGCTGCCTTTATGTGTATTATTTTGGTATTAACTTTGACATTTTAGGGGTGTGCACATACAACTCTTAAGGGAACAGGAATTTAAAATGCAGGTGACTTGATTTTTCTTATGCATTGTCAATGACTGATAGAAGCTTGAATATGCATGAAGATGTTCTGGCAGTTGTGCACGCTGGGCAGATAGTCTTTGTAGGCAATTGGTACAAGGCAGTTTAGTGACAAGGAATGTTAAGTATCTTGGCTTGGATTCCAGATTCCTCTGAGCAGAATTCTACTCATGGGATGCTTCCACTATCAGAAGTGGTGGGGCGGGGGAGAGCTAGAATTGCTTTTCCACATATCCAGGGAATTGTGAGATTATTTGGTGAAATAGTATTGTAGTTGACACATGAGGCTGCAGAAGAAAGGAAGAGTCAGAAAAATTGCTGTCCCACCCACCACCCATGGGAACTTTTGCTGGATTTCAGTCTCTTCTGTTATTGGAAGAGCAACACTGGAGCTAAGCCCTTTAGCATAAATATTTTTCCAAAAAAACGTAGCCCCCGCCTTCCCAGTTTAGAAAATGGCAATATGTGCAGGTGCAGTACAGGTCTTGCATTTAAATGTGGGTCTGACTTTTTTTAATTTACAAAATTGAGGTCATCCTATAAGATGCGTTTGCATGAATGGGAGAAACATTGCTGTGACTCCTCAGAGTGACACTTAATAAGTAAATAGTACAGTTGTCCCTTCATATTTGCTGGGGTTTGGTTCCAGGACCCCCCCCCATGGATACCCAAAACTGTAAATACTCAAGTCCCATTATATGCAATGGCATAGCAAAATGGTGTCCTTTATATAAGATGGCAAAATCAAGGTTTGCTTTTTGGATTATTATTTTTTAAAGAATATTTTTAGGCCATGAATACTTAAATCCATGGATATGGAGGGACGACTGTACATTTACATGGTTCTGTGGTGGTGAGAAAGGCAGCTTGGTCAAAGACAGCTAATGGAAAACTGTCCCTCATCGTGAATTTATTTAAGATTTTTCAGGGTGGGAAGGAAAAAAGAGATCTGCTTGTGCAGTAAATATAAAGCTGCTGGCTTTCATGCGTGTCCTCCATCCAGTGGTTCCTACTAGACTGATTCTTTCTTGGGGATGTCACTGCCCAGTTGTAAGGATATTTCCTTCATGGTAACAGATACTTGAAGTACCAGGGAGCCCTGGTGGCGCAGTGGTTAAATGCCAGTACTGCAAGTCACCATGTTGCAAGTTCAATTCCAGCGGGCTTCAAGGTTCCATCCTTTTGTAGGTCAGTAAAATGAGTACCCAGCTTGTGGGGGCAATTAGCTAACACACATTGGAAACTGTTTAATGCAGTGTAAATGTGTAAATAGCTATTGCTTAAAACAATTTGTAAGCTGCTCTGATAGCCTTGTGGCTGAAGAGCAGGGTATAAAAAAATAAATTAAAAAAATAAAAAATAAAAATAAAATACTTAGCATTGTGTGAGATGACTTAGTTGAAAAAGGTGGAGAAACGATAATTGACTTGTAAAGTGAAGCATAATAATATGTAGCAATTACAAAGGGCTTCATTGTGTTCAAAGGGCTTCATTGTGTTCATTAATCCTCATGGCAGCTTGGTAAGAAAGGGTCTGTACTGTGATATATTGTAAGCCGCCCCGATTGCATTGCAGAGGGGCGGGATAGAAATAAAATTTTATTATTATTATTATTATTATTATTATTATTTTCACTGTAATTGGAGATGGGCAGGGAGACACTAAAGTAGGAAGAGAGATGAAGGGACCCCCACCTTAAGAACTGTCTGGAGTTCAGGCTGTGGTGAAATTTCAACTGGGGATTTCACAGCTCACACTTAACTCACTAAGTGATACCAGCTGTATGTGATACATGATTGGAACTCAGTGCAAATTGCAGAGAAGAAATCAATAGTTCTCGGTTTCTTTGCTCTATGATGAACAATGTTCAGAGCAGCTCATAACAGAAAAATGCATATGGATATACTGTATAACATTGTTTAAAGACAATTGGTTAACAGTTGCAGGATACAGCAGGCACATCTAAATATGTATAGAAACAACATTTCAGTGGGCCAGAACATCTCACATTAATAAAACCAATTCCAAAATGCACTGTTATTTCGTACTAAGACCTTCAAAAACCAGTATACTTTATCTGATAAAACATTGCAAGCCAACATCAGTCTGTAAATAAGAAAACATCCCTTCCAGGCCAGGTCAAATGGGCCAGACAGAGAAGCAGGGTACCAAGACTTACAAGACTTGCACTCTGGTAGTCTCTGGACTATGATGAGGAATTATGTGGCTTTCCAGATGTGTTTGGACCACAACTCCCCTCACTATTGACAGTGCTAGGTCAGATGGATGCGAGTTGCAGTCCAGCAACATCTGGAGGGCCACATGTTCCCCACTTCTTGCCCATATGAGGAGTAGCCTCTGTGTAGCTGACATCAGGTTGGGCCAAGTGGAATGTCAGAAGCAGAGTTGTTGTTTTAAAGTTGATTGCAACATTTGGGAGTTAAGCTTTCTGTACACCTTAAACATACCTATCTTGTTAAAGGCCTCAGATTACGTATCTGACTCCTGAGAATGTAGACAGGTTGCTTGGAGTGAGGCCAATCACTGGCTTGTTAAAACGTAAGTTAAACCTTGACTAATAAGGACTGCCAAAGCTAGATGGGTGGCATTGTCATAAATGCTTCTTTGAAGCAGAGTGATGTTCCTGTTATTAAACTAAGGACTTTTTCAGACGGGCCTTTTACTCTGTAGCAGGCACGGAACAGGGTCGCTGAAAAATTTCCCTTTCAGATGACATTTTCCCTGTCCTGTGCTGCCCCTGTGCTACTTCCGTGATATTGTATTCATAGGAAAAAGTTGTGAATAGACCACCCATTCCCTTTCTGTCACGGAATCACGGGTGGTCTGAAAGGTGTCCCTTTCTTCCGCATTATGCTGGTGTGATGCCAGCTGCGGAGGGAGGTCTGTGCCGAAGACTTCCGGTCCAGATCGGGACATCAAGGTAAGTGGCACCCCTTTCCCCCACTCCCCAGGTTACTTTGGATTTTTAAAATCTGTTTTTGTGCTTGCTGTACTTTTATTTATTTATTTTTTTAACTTTTATATTTAAATTTCCCGCATGATCATTCTCTTGCGAGAACGGATGGGATTTGTTTTCCAGGTTGTAAATGCAGCTTTATGACAGCAAGCCGAGGGGAGGGGAAGCTGTTTCTATTTTGGGAAATGGTAGGTGTCTGAAACTTTTTAATTTATTTTGTTGCAGGATAATGCAGGAAGAACTAAGAAAAGAAAACATTCAATGCCACTGATTTCTTTACAGGCAATTATTAGAAAAGTTTAAAAATATATGAAAATAGAAGGGTTAGAATGGGACAAAATGGATTTTGATGAAATAGTATATGGCGAAAAGAAGAATATCTTATAAGAAATATACAGAATAATTTTGAAACTTAATCTGGAGCAAGACATTATAAAACCATACATGATAAAATGGGCCCAGGACATCGGACACGGAATACAATTACAATATTGGGAAAGATCATGGAACAAAAATATTTTATTTACCAGATGAAAGCACTGAGCATTGAGTAATAGGGAATGAAAAGATTTAAATGAGGAAAAACAGAGAACCAGATAAACATGGAGGAAAGAGGGGGAGAAGTGTTATGAAGATATCAACACTTGAAGGAAAAGGAAAATAGGAAGTACTGTAACAGCTTATCTTGTTATATGTTATGATTTAGGTCTTAGATATTTGTTGTTATAAATGTTGGTCTATATGTATTGTATTGTATTATGGGAAAATATTAATAAAAATATTATAAAAATATTTCGTTGCAGGGACAGGAGTGGGGCGGGAGGGTGGGTAGTGAGGCAGAAACTGGGTAAAAGTCCCCATCTGAAAAAGTCCTTAGTCAAAGTTTTACGATCGCTAAAGCTGTCTTCACATCACTCCACCACTTTAAACAATTATTGACCAGTCATCAATCTTTCTTTCTTTCTTTCTTTCTTTCTTTCTTTCTTTCTTTCTTTCTTTCTTTCTTTTGGACTAAGGGGTACAGCTCAATATTTGGATCCTTTGTCATCTGGATCCAAGTCCAGTTTTGAGACTGAAACAGCTTTGGTTGAATTGTGGATAACCTATGCTAGGAACTAGAAGTGGGTGGGTGGGTCTCTGTTGAACTTGTCAGCAGTGCTCAGTACTATTGGACATGGTAAGCTTCTGTGACATACGGCTGCTAAAGGGCAGGGCCATAATATGCTGTATTTGTTCTGGTGAAGTGGGGTGTTGCATAGCCCCTTGGCTGTTGTCCTGTGGGGTTTGTTCCCCATACTTTTTGCCACTTACATGAAACCACAGGGAGAGATCATCCAGGATTTTGGGGCTGGGCACCATCTGTATGATGATGATGTCCAGTTCTATCTGTTCTTTTCAGTTAATGCCAGGAAGCTGTGGAAGCCCCAGATAGTTGTTTGGACACAATGGTGGATGGCATGTGAGTTTATTTAGTTAGTTAGTTAGTTAGTTATACCCCGCTCTTCAGCCACAAGGCTATCAGAATCATAGAATTGCAGTGTTGGAAGAGATCACAAGGGCCATCCAGTCCAACCCCCTGCCACGCAGGAAATCTTGATCAAAGCATCCCTGACAGATGGCCATCCAGCATCTGTTTAAAGACCTCCAAGGAAGGAGACCCCACCACGCTCCAAGGAAGTGTGTTCCACAGCCTAACAACTCTTGCTGTCAAAAAGTTCCTCCTCATGTTGAGGTGGAATCTCTGTTCCTGGAGCTTGCATCCATTGCTCCGTGTTCCAGTCTCTGGAGCAGCAGAAAACAAGCCTGCTCCATCCTCAGCATGACATCCCTTCAAATACTTAAACAGGGCTATCATATCGCCTCTTAACTGTCTTTTTTCCAGGCTAAACATACCCAGCTCCCTAAGTCTCTCCTCATAAGGCATGGTTTCCAGACTTTTCACCGTTTTAGTTGCCCTTCTCTGGACACGCTCCAATTTGTCAATATCCTTTTTGAATTGTGGTGCCCAGAACTGGACACAGTATTCTAGGTGAGGTCTGACCAAGGCAGAATAGAGTGGCACTATTACTTCCCTTGATCTAGACACTATACTTCTATTGATCAGCCCAAAATCGCATTGGCCTTTTTAGCTGCCGCATCACACTGTTGGCTCATGTTCAACTTGTGGTCTACTAGGACTCCTAGATCCCTTTCGCACGTAGTCTCATTCAGCCAGGTCTCTCCCATCCTATATTTATGCATTTCATTTTTCCGCCCTAAATGCAGTACTTTACATTTCTCCGTATTGGATTTCATTTTGTTAGCTTTGGCCCAGCTCTCCAGTCTCTCCAGGTCATTCTGAATTTTGATCCTGTCCTCTAGGGTATTAGCTACTCCTCCTAATTTGGTGTCATCTGCAAATTTGATAAGTATGCCCCTAATTCCCTCATCCAAGTCATTGATAAAGATGTTGAATAGCAGTGGGCCCAGGACAGAACCCTGTGGCACCCCACTGGTCACATCTTTCCAAGACGAAGAGGAGCCACTGCTGAGCACCCTTTGGGTTCGGCCGGTCAACCAATTACAAATCCATTGAACAGTTAACTTGTCTAGCCCACATTTTACAAGCTTGTTTGCAAGAATGTCATGGGGAACCTTGTGAAAGGCCTTACTGAAATCAAGGTATGCGATGTCCACAGCATTCCCTTCATCTACCAAGCTGGTAACTTTATCAAAAAAAGAGATCAGATTAGTCTGGCATGACTTGTTTCTCTGAAAGCCATGTTGACTTTTTGTGATTATGGCATTGCCTTCTAAATGTTGACAGACTCTCTGTTTAATGATCTGCTCTAGAATCTTCCCTGGTATTGATGTCAGACTAACTGGACGATAATTGTTGGGATCCTCTTTTTTCCCCTTTTTGAAGATGGGAACAACGTTTGCCCTCCTCTAGTCTGCTGGGGCTTCTCCTGTTCTCCAGGAGTTCTCAAAAATTATTGCCAATGGCTCTGAGATTATATTTGCCAGCTCTTTTAATACTCTTGGATGTAGTTCATCTCTACACTGCATTAAGTGAATTAAGTTAAAGCTGAGTTGAGACAAGACAGAGCAGCTGATGCTTTGAATGGCATGTGATCCTTCTGAAAGATCAGGTTTATCATTTAGGGGTGCTCCTGGGTCTTGCATTGTTTCTGGATTGCTAGGGACTTGTGACCAGGAGTGCCTCACCAAGCTTATTTTTTAAAATTTATTTATTAGTTATTTATACCCTGCTATTCAGCCGCAAGGCTATCAGAGCAGCTTACAAATTGTTTTAAGCAATAACAATTTACACATCTACACTGCATCAAGCAGTTTCCAGTGTGTGTTAGCTAATTGCCCCCACAAGCCGGGTACTCATTTTACTGACCTACAAAAGGATGGAAGGCTGAGTGAACCTTCGAGCCCTCTGGAATCGAACTTGCAACATGGTGGCCTGCAGTACTGGCATTTAACCACTGCACCACTAGGGCTTAGTCCTGCCCTTTCCTGGAAATGATAGATATAGCCTTCGTGGCATATGTCTTCATAATTTCATTATTAGATTACTGCTGTCCCTCGTATGTGGGGTTGCCCTTGGCAACTTCGGTGTTTGGAATTGGCCACTGGAGCAAAACACAAGCACCCAGATGCTTCCTCATGTGAGTTTTCCAGGTTTAATTATATTGGTTTTACATTGCTTCCATTTGGATTCCAGTTTATTTCTGGGCCCAGTTCAGGGACTAAATCTTACTTCTAAAGCCAAAACAACTTGGGAACAAGATATCTGAAAGACTTGCTCCTCCTAATCAGGCTGTCCACAGTTTATAATTATAGTCTGAGGACCAGCAAAAGAAGCTGGTTTGATGGGAGTGCAAGTCAGGGCCTCAATAATGAAATACTTCCTGAAAAACTAGTTCTGTCTTTGACAATTTATAGGTGGACATTTTTAAAAAAATTTGATTGGCAAAATATTAATTATGGCACTGATATTCTTCCTTCTTCTCTTTTGGTTTTTTAATCTCTTCCTCTTAATTTTCTTTCAGATTGGTTTTATAGTAGCTTGAATCCAGGATTTTGCTTTTGTATTATAACTACACACAAATAGTCTTTTGACATTCTCCATTGTGTTCATGGAGGGGGCCCATGGTGGGATAGGGGGAGAATTTTTCCATCTCTTTTTCAAAGATGGGGCTCATCGTTAAAAATGATTGCAGCACAGCTTTGTTCATTTTCATTTGTTGCTTTTGCTGTTGTTGTTTTGTAGTGTTCTACTGCAAGCAGCCACATCAGAAATTACACTGGCAGCTTGGCCATCATTTTGTATTCTCTACAGTGACCTCTACACAGTCTCATTGTAGGAGCCAGTCATAAAAAATGGTGAAAAATCGTGCCAAGGGGCCATCTGCTTTTAAGGGAGTAAGAATAAGGGAACCATCAGACTATTTCTCAGAAAATGTCATCTGAGAAATTTTGGCTCAGCAGTAGTTGTTATTCTTCAGGGCTCAGCACCTTTCCCAAAATGTTACATTTTGGAGTGGCCATTGTAGACTGATTTGGTCTTGACTGCAGTGACAAATATAATACAGCTTCTTCTCTAAGCCCTGTATGAGGAGGGGCAGTGTTGTGCCCAGCTCCAAGTTCCAGCTGTGCTAAAAACTGTTCTCCAATTTCCCAAAAGCTTGATTTCTCTCTGAAAGAGGCTTCATTTTTCTGCCCAGTTCTGTGTTTTAGCACTTATTTTTGTGGCATTTAAAGCTTACTGTAACATTGTAACCAAAGATACTGTATTTGTTCCTTTTCTCTCTGCTGCACATCTCTTCCTCATTCTGCTGCTTCCCTGGCCTCCCACTCTTCCTGATCTGAAAAAGCCTCTGGGAGGAACATCTTCCTCTGGGCTTAATTGCATTTGTATGAGGACTGAGGTCTGCAGGAGGGCCATCTTCGGTGTCCCAACAGTGGAAGCCATAAACTACAGGAGGCCACGAGAAGGAGCCTTTTCTGTTATGGCACCTCCGTTGTAGAATGACCTCCACTTGGAAGCCTGATTGGTGCCAATGCCAGCTTCATTCTAGTAGTGCCAAGTTAAAATATGCCTTTTTAATCAAAGCTTTTGGGGCTTAATAATTTTACATGGTTTTAAACTGGGTTATTTTTTTCTTGTTTTAGTTGCCTTATATGCTTGTAGACGATTTAAATTACTCTTCATTGTTTTTATTTTTCCCCCTTTCTGCTACACATCAGTTTCCCTTGCCATTCCCTATCCACCACCCATGGCAATCTGCTTCAGAGGACTGTGGGATTCTATTGAAGAAAGGTGTCAGTGGTGTGGGAGGGATGCACAAGTAGAGGGGAAATTGGCAATGATTACCTCTCATCATGTTCTTTGGTTAATGGAAGCAGGTTGAGCAGAACTTTGTCCAGGGAATACTCCTGGCTTGAGGAAAAGAAGCTCTAGTGATACTTGATTTTGTGTGTAGTGTATAGGTTCTTCTTAGCGTGGAAAGGTAGACTAGTAATGCTCAAATAAATTACTGAGTACAGTGGGCCCTTGGTATCCACTGGGGCTTGGTTTCAGGACCACCTGTGGATACCAAAATCCATGGATGCTCAAGCCCCATTATATACAGTGGCATGGTAAAATGGTGTCCCTTTTATAAAATGGCAAAATCAAGGTTTGCTTTGTGGAATTTATTTTTTTAAAAATATTTTCCAGCCATGGATGGTGGTATCTGTGAATCCAGAATCTATGGATACTGAGGGCTGACTGTAGTTGTAGGGAGCTAGCATAGAAGCTATGGTCTGCTTTCATGTTGTATAACACATGTTGGAAACTGCTTAATGTGGTATAGATGTGTAAAGTCCTATTGCTTAACAATTTGTAAGCCACTCTGAGAGCCTTTGTGGCTGAAGAGCGAGGTATAAATACCTAAATAAATAAAAATAAAATAAAATGTTGATGGAAGGAAAAAAAATACTTATTTTTGCTTCCCTTCCTATTTTGTAGTGCCTTTCTGTTAAGCAGCAATACTTTGTGGGTGAATGTTTTAAGGAACAAGTTTACCTCAAGGAGATTGGATTGCTTTGCTACATATAGCTAAAATGAACTAACTTTATGGGTTGTTTTTCTTTTTATGGCAAAGCCCTGTTCCTGGCAGGTTTGTGTATTGTTTCTCCAGTCTAGCCGGAAGTAAGCCCAGCCCAAAGTGGTGAAGATTGGGTGGCACTCGACCTTTGTCCTAGAAAAGAGCTCACAGAAACCTGGGCAGAGAAGGCAGCAGAGGAGTGGCAGCAATATGCAGCTGAAGGGACAGAAGCCAGGGGAGGAGGGGCCACAGGCAAGCAGTATAGGGCTGGGTATAACACCAGAGTTGTGTGGGGCAGCCCCAAAGTATAACTAAAGGAGCCCTGGTGCAACAGTGGTTAAATGCCAGTACTGCAGCCACAATGTTGAGAGGCCTGTCCTGCAGGGCTCCAAGGTTGATTCAGCCTTCCATCCTTCCATAGGTTGGTAAAATGAATACCCACCTTGTTGGAGGCAATTAGCTAACATACATTGTAAACTGCCTAGGGAGTGCTTTGCACTGATAAGTGGTATAGAAATATAAATGCTATTGCTAATTAAAGAACCATGGCTTTTAAAGTTGAGGCTGATGTTAAGAAGGGTGATGTTGGACCTTCAGCCCTTGCCTTGTACACAATCATAGCACTATGATTCCACTTTAACTGCCAATGGTAACTTCCTCAGGAATCCTGAGACTTGCAGTTTAGGAAGGAGTGTTTAGAATTGACAGCCAGGGAGCTCCTCTGGTGCCTCTATCCACACTACAAACCCTATGACTCCATGAAATGTTGCCATGGCAGTTCAAGTGGAAGATAGTACTATAAATATGTGAAAGACCCCTTGTCTGGGGACAAAGACTGTTTGAATGACCTTTTCCTCTGTCACAGTCATCCTCCTTGGGAACACTTTGGCCAGTGATGAGCTGGTGAATTTTTGGGTCCCTGAGTGATTGAGGTTGGACCTTGGACTTGTACGTTGTGAGGATTTACAGCTGAGCCAGATGGCCCCTTTCCTGTTCCTTCCATGGTTATTCTTCAGCTGTATTATTACTGATTAATCCATAACATAAATTGTAAGTTGCAATGATGTGAATATCTATGCACTGCTGCAACTAAATTTGTCCAGATTCTAAAAGCAGTACCTCATATGTACAGTGCTCTTCTTTAAGAGCTCTGTGGACAACTGACTGCTAAAATTCTGATGTAAAGTGGTGCCGTCAAGATTTAAATGTTCTTGACTAGTGATAGCTTAGAAATACATATCAAGTTATTATCTTGTGTTTTGACTTTTTACCAAAACTTAGTTGTAGCTTGGGGGCACACTGTGCTGTCAGTTTTACTTTGCCGCAGCCCTTTTTTTTGTCACTTGCTTACATTAGCAATGTACTATAAATTTTTGGTTTAAAAACAAGATATATTTAGAGTCAAGTGAGATTTTAACTGCACTTTGTTTAAAAAACATGCATACAAAGTCCCCCCCCCATTTTCTCTTTCTAAATAACTTTAAATTATCTGTGATTATGTAAATATAAGAATGGTCTTCATCCAGTCTTTTCAAATTAGATGTTTTAGTGATCTCAGTCCTGATATTTACTTTCATAGGCTCAGATCCAAATAACTCTCCTTCTCCCTCTCCTTCCCCCCTCTCGAGTGAGATGCATCAGGATGCAGCTCAGGTAAATCGGCACCCCACCCCGCAGAGAAGTGATTTCTGCTTGTGCTTGGGACGCTTTGGCTCTTTCTGTAGTTTCCTGCATTTGCCCCTCCTCCCCAGGCTAATTCTGTAGGATGTTATATAGTTTCAGCCTATTATCATTGGACACATCTGTTTGTGACATATAACTTTTGTGTTTGCTTTAACTGGGTATAACTTAACTGTTAAAACATTAGCGACCTTTAAGTTGATGTAAACTAGTAACATTCATGCCTTCTTGTGGTATTTGGAGTTAGGAATTTGTGGCTTTTGAGGGGAAAACAATGTTTGATAGTCTTTATAAGCAAACCTTCTCCTTTTGCACTAAAAGCATAGTTTTAATGCATATACTGACAGCTTATTTTGCTGAGCATTCAGGAGAACAAACTGAGTGTGAAATTAATGACACTTATTGTAATGTAAATTATATAAAGACATGACAAGGAAATTAGACAAATCTAAAAATGTATCCCTTAACCCCACCCTGTCCCCCGGAATATGAATGCATTCCAAGTTAACAAAACAAATGAAAACTAAGCACAGTGTTTCTGCTACTTTTCACTAACTGCATATTGTTCTATATGAAATACTAGTTTGCCTCTTGGCTCCTTTATGAGGAGGGCAGGCTGGGGAGAGAATTATTTCCTTGAAGAGCAGCATCATAATTACTTCAAGGAGAAGACTGGAGCATGCTGAAGAATTTGAAGGCCAGGAGGCATCTGTACCTCTGGGTTTGTCTGCTTCTAGCCCAAGAATGGGTTGTAAATTCATAACTGAGTTGGAAATGTTAACAGCAGTCATTTTCTTAGGGGCAAGCATCCTTCACTGAAAGTAATTACTATTCATGCAGTGCATGTGATATGTTAAAAGGTTTTCTCCATGTTGTGAGCTTAAAAGCTGGAGCCCTTTAATTCTACACAGTTATAAAAGAGCCAATGCAATGCTAGGCTGCATCAATAGGAGTACGTATAGTGTCTAATTGAGAGAAGTAGTAGTGCCACTCTATTCTGCTTTGGTCAGACCTCACCTTGAATACTGTGTCCAGTTCTGGGCACCACAATTCAAGAAGGATATTGACAAGCTGGAATGTGTCCAGAGGAGGGCAACCAAAATGGTGGGATGACTGGAAGCCATGCCCTATGAGGAGCAGCTTGGGGAGCTGGGCATGTTTAGCCTGGAGAAGAGAAGATTAAGAGGTGATATGATAGCCACACTTAAATATTTGAAGAGATGTCATACTGAGGATGGAGTGAGCTTGTTTTCTGCTGCTCCAGAGACTAGGACACAGAGCAGTAGACTCGAACTGCAGGAAAAGAGATTCCACTTAAACATTAGGAAGAACTTCCTGACAGTAAGAGCTGTTTGGCAGTGGAATGCACTGCCTTGGAGTGTGGTAGAATCTCCTTTGGACGTCTTTAAACAGAGGCTGGATGGCCATCTGTCAGGAATGCTTTAACTGTGTGTTACTGCAGGGCAGGGGTTTGGACTAGATGGCCCTTGTGGTCTCTTCCAACTCTATGATTCTAAAGTGGTGATTCCACCTGTACTGCTATAGTTCCATCTTATGGAATCCTGGGATTTGTAGTATGGTCAAAGGTATTAGAGGAACTCTCTGGCTGAGGATTCTAAATGCCCCTCCCTAAACTACCAATCCTGGGGTTCCATAGGGTGTTACCATGCCAGTTAAAAGTGGAATCCTAGTGTCATAATTTTGCAGTGTGAAAGGGCCCCTGCTGATAGTAGAATAAGATTCTTTAAGCTATTGTTTCTTCACACACCATTTCTTTAAATGTGATTTTGGTACAAGGACATCCCTGTCATCCTGCGATCTATACATGATCTAGTTATGTATGTGCTTCTGGGGAAGGATTGCTCATTGACCCACTACCACAGTCAAGAGAGCCAGAATCACAGTAGATATCTGGCACAGTGTAAGGAAGCCTCTTCCTTTGTTTAAGGATTGGAGGCTCTTCATGTTCGCATTGTGCTCACTGGAGTAGACAGAGGCAAAAGAAGACAGAGACACTTACGGTATACTTTTACTGATTTTGTAGACAGAAGGTGGAATTTCAGCAGGTGTGGCTTGTCATACAGGTGATGCTTGGTTACATTCTCTCTTTTGCATCGCTTTTGTGTTTGGCCACCCCAGTGCTCACCAGTGGGTTCCTCATCAAACTTCAAAGACATTTCAAATGGGATGATGTTGCTGGTGGAGGCCTCAGTCCTGGGCTCTGCATCCTTCTAATCAGTGAACAGGATGAAGCGGTGGAGAGAATCATTTATTATATCTGCAGAACTGGGAGGGACAAGATCTGGTTTTTATATGCCTTTCCTGATAAGACAGAACAATAATGCCTTTTAGGTAGCTGAATTTAAAGATATTCTGAAACACCTGCATATTTATATTTGATGAAGTAATATAACCACAAGAGCTAGAATATTTTGATGGTGTTTCTCTCAAATATCTTGGCATTTTCTATACTATAAAAGTTTAAAGAAATTTTTGCTTTGCTCAGTTATTCGGTAGGCAGAAGCTGCTACAGCCACAGCATTATGTTCTTTTCTCTGGTTCAGCCTTAATGAGAAATGCTGTTATTTATTAATTTGAATGTTCCCCTGACCCTATCTGCTTTTGCTTTATCTTTCTCACTCAAATGGGAATTGCATTGTCAATAAAATGGCTAAATCTGCTCACCTCTTTAAGATTGCTCAGAGACTACCTGGCACATTGCTGAGCTGTATTAAACCATGTGTCATAAATATATCTTTGTATCAAACAGGTGCAAATCAACTCCCTAATAAAAGTATACATAGACATGTTTGTGTGTGCCCAGTAATCCAGTGGGCAGAAGAAAGGTCCATTGAGCAGTTCAGCTCTACTGTGTGTGTAGATCCTCTTTGCAAGTCTCTGGCAGAGTATGGGGAATGGGACCATGCAGGACCTGGAAGCCTGGCATAATTGATAGCCCTACCCATGCAGGGACTGCAATTGTATTTTGTATTCCAAATGTACCCAGCTGTATGGGTTTATCTGATTCCTTCCAGCTCATAGTGTGCCTTTTGATTTACTTAATTTAACCAATAAAGTAAGATCATCATAATTACTGTAGGCAATTAGTAATCAGTGAGATATCTGATTATGAAATCCCAGTGGAGTCTGTTAGGGACTAGGGACTAGAGGGTATGTGACGGGACTAGAATGAGGCACGGATCTTACATGGTTACCCTTGGGACCATATGGACATCTTTTAGTGACCTTTAATTGCCAGGCACACAGTGCTGTCCACTGCTTTCTGTACAATTTGATGCTGCTGTTTTTAAAAATATCCTTATATTACAGAATGCCTCCTTCATAGACCCTTCTTGAGCTTTGCTCTTGAAGGTCTGGATCTGTTACTCTGCCTCTGGCTTTCATTAAAACTCCAGCTTGTATCATCTTTGTCACTGTGCACCATTCTTAGTATTCCCTGAAATCATGACTGCCACCCCACCCAAGAGCTTCAGCCTTTGTAATATCCTTTCCCAGGATACTTGGCTTGATCACGTCATTCACCTGGCTTTGGACTTATTACTTGGCATCCCAGTCAAGGATGTTTTATGACTAGTCTCTTTGGGACATTTGTCTGGCCCCAGTCTCCTGTCATGGTGATCTTCAACTAATCTTGGTAATGCTATTTTCACCAAGACTCATACTGACAAGCAAGTCTCTTTTTCGTCTTAAAAAAATCCCCATTCTTAAAACAACAGTCTCTTATTTGACTGTGTGCAGATGTGCAAGCTTCTGTTTTACTTTACATGCTGATAAATAAGAGAATTTCTGTTCTATTCTGTCTGCTCTGGATTTGAGGAGGCCCTTAAACAGTCTAAGCAGAGGGCTGAAAGCTTAATAGTACGGTGAAGTCTGGCCCTCCTGGTCTGGAACACAATCCAGGTCATTTTAAAGGATCGGGTTGTTTATTTTTTTTTAAAAAAAACCTTTCCCTTTGCTGTTTCCCATTATTATGGTGAAAAGGGCTTGTTTGTGGTCACACTTCTTATTGAACATTAGAGGGTTGGATTTTAAATATTGAGTTTTTAAAAAACATAGCAAATAGATCAAAATAAAAGAAAACAGGGGACTTGCTGCTGGAGATATGAGTAATCATGATGTAGAAGACTTGAGCAGTTGATCCCTAGGAGGTTGTAGGCATGTCTCTTTGTGATACATGGGTAGTTATGCAGTAAAAATGGGTCGAAGGTAAAGCAAGGTTCACCTCAATGAGATGGGCAAAATCTCTATTGCTTTGTTACAGAGGGAATGTAAACAGTTTATTAATTTACCAATTTAATTATATTGAGGGAAATCTACATTGGTTGGTTGTAATTGCTTCCTCTAAGTTATGACTCAGGAAAATAGCCTGATTGTTTTGACTTTAGGAAAATAGTTTTAACTCCTTTCACAGCAGTTTACCATTTTGGTCCCTTCTATTTTCACAGTTTTTAATTATCAGATTGAACTAAGCTACACATTCTTGGATATTCATGGTTCTGAAAGGCAGTTTTGTGAACTATTTTGGGTTCTAGTAAATTGTCTAGGAGTGACGTCTTTGGCATAAGCAGTCAAAACCCTCTAGCCCTGCCCATACACTCTGTATCTAGACATGTGCACAATCATGGCTTTTCTTTTGATGGTGTGTAATTGTGTAAGAAAACACCCAGGCCAGTTACTGATATTGAACAGTATTTCTATTCATTTTATGCAAATCAACTTGTATAACAGAATATTAAAAATATTGTAATTATTGTGTAGCTGCTTGTATGTAGTAGCTGTAACAAGAGTAATTTCAGAACTTGCATCTAAGGCTGCAAAAGTAGGATCCTTGAGAGGGTGTCCTCAGGGTCATAGGACATTTCAGTTCTCTTTCCAACAACCTCATGATCAGATCTCAGCAGACAGGCCTGACCTCTCAGTGTCTGTTGTGGAAACTTTGGTGGCCCTTGTCCTTCCATTGGAGCTCTAAAAGTAATAGAAGTGAAAGGAGCATATTTCATTGGTATATCAAGGGAAGACTTGGATTTACAGGGGCCAAACCCCTTTTCATTCTGCTAACATGCTCCTCACAGAATTGGGGTAGGGAATGTAGCCGTTGTACACATTTTCCCACCCTTTGCAACCAATGAGCCTTAAAGAAAAGAAAACCCTGGAAAAATGGGACAAAGAAAAAAAAAGTTTGTCTTTGAATGAGGTGGTTACCCCACCTTTGGGTCACCCTTCCCTTAATGTTAGCATTGTTGTACTGCTAAAATAGGGAGTACACTTTTTATCAAAGTGAATTTGAAACAGGTTTTGTTTTTTTGTTTTTGCTTTAGTTCAATTTAGTCCTGGGGATTTCTGCAATGGAATCCTTGACATGCACTCATGCACGCACTCTTAGTTAAAAAAAGATGCATTGGCTGAAACAGATATAATGATGAAACCCAGTGTGGTAAACTATATGCAGGGAAAGGAAATTGTGAAACTATACTGAAATTTAAAATTTGCTAGCACTTCATAGTGCCAAGGCTTTAGGAGAACTAAACTTGGAAGGTGGCTGAAGACTGTGCCTCTCGAGTGATCTATTGTGGGGGACTAGCAGCCCCCCCCCCGGTGTGCCAGGGACTGGTACCATATTTGAATCCATTGGCTACAGTTATTTCTTTCTCTCCTGGAATCTCACCAAGGACCAGTAGCTGATGGTCTATGGACCAGCACAGGCCCATGAACCACTACTTTGAGTAGCACTGATCTAGATGGTGTTCATGGATCCCATGTTGGGAGAAAGGTGGGATATAAAATACATAAATAAATAAGCAAACATGCATCCTGTCTCTGGTAACAGCAGTTGCATTTGCAGCTGGTATAATTCTATGAGGATTTTAGGGTAGGTGTTGGGAAAGAGTTCTGAAAAATTATAGGGTATTGGATTGTTAGTTGTTCTTGTATGCCTTCAAATAGTTTTTGATGTATGGCAACCCTAAGGTGAACCTATCACAGGGTTTTCTGAGGGCTGAGAGTGTGTGACTTGCCCAAGGTCACCCAGTAGGTTTTCATGGCTGAGTGTGAATTCAAACCCTGGTCTCCAGAGTCGTAGTCCAACACTCAAACCACAGCAGTCTGGCTTTTTGATACGTCAGTGTTCCCTTGTACATGCACTCTTGCACGATAGTGTTTGTCTGACTACTCACATTTTTGATGATTAAAAACCAGGCATTGCAAATTATAGATGTGTGATTAAGTGTGCAAAATTTCTAAAATTTGGCATTACCTTTAAATGTACCACCTGTCAAAGGACTGTTGGATATTTTCCTATGCACTGGCATGACTTCCTTTGTGTTACGTGTACAATTTGCAGTTCTAACTAATAGTCTTCAGTGTTAAAGTCCTAGAACTTGTTAAGTTTTAGAATCTTCTGCATAACACAATTCCACTCTCTCCAGCCTAGTGAAGCCAGTATCATACATCTTCATACTTTCAACATTTCACAGATGAAAACTGGGATATCTGTGACCAAGCAGCACCAGAATGTGGTCAAGATGGCAGAAATTATTAGTGAGGAAGAATGCACAAACTAGAAGACGCTGCAGCAGTTCGCTGCAACCCCCTGCCATGTAAGAATACACATTCAAATAATTCCCGACATATAGCCATCCAGCCTCTGTTTAAAAACCTCCAAAGGAGGAGACTCCACCACACTCCGAGGCAGTGTATTCCACTTCCGAACAGCTCTTACTGTCAGGAAGTTCTTCCTAATGTTTAGGTGGGATCTCTTTTTCTGTAGTTTGAACCCATTGCTCCATGTCTAGTCTCTGGAGCAGCAGAAAACAAACTTGCCCCATCCTCAGTATGACATCCCTTCAAATATTTAAACATAGCTATCATGTCCCCTCTCAACCTTCTCTTCTCCAAACTAAACATGCCCAGCTCCCTAAGCCACTCCTCATAAGGCATGGCTTCCAGTCCTCCCACCATCTTGGTTGCCCTTCTCTGGATATGTTCCAGCTGATCCTACAGTGTTTCCTCTGTGTTGTCTTTCTGTGTCTGGGTCTGTGCCCCCTCCCCGCAAATACATTGCATTTTCATGCAGGCCTTTGACATGCCATGGGGCCTGCTATTGACATACTGTGTGTATCTTATTTATATGATTTCATGTTATGTTTTAAGATTTTGTTTTTGACTTGAGCACTTTTTAAATGGAAAGGTAGGGTATAAAATAAGTATTGATTAATACAGGTGTATTTTGTGGTGGGGAGAAGAAGAGATCTATATATTGCTGTGGAAGCTATGAGGCAAGAACAGGAAGTATACTATAGAAAAAGACAGAGTACCACTGTGTTCTGCACAAGCCGTATTAAATGTACACATGTTTCTCTGTGCCTCTAGTTTTCTAGAGATGTTTTCTTCTAAGAAGTAAGCTTAAAAATGTGAGAATAATAAGAATTTCAAATTGGTGTTATAAAACAGAATGTATTGTAAAATTAAAGGTTGTTGTTACAATATTTATTGCTCATCTTCCCAGTAGTACAATCTGTGCTTCAAACATTTGCATCAGATGTGCTGTGTTTAAATCAACCTTACAGGTTATTCAGGATATTTGACAAAGCGGGCTTTAACATTCATTTGATGACTTCAGCGTTGGGAAAATAATTGTCCTAATAAATATTATTGCTTTGTGTTGAATAAAATGTTAAGTAAAACCCACTCTTCACCAGATATTTCACTGGGAAGAAGGGTAGTGTTTTATCATAGTCCTAGTGAAGTCTAAATGTTGCTATTTCCTTGTCTTAAATTCACCCACATGCTAATACAAATAGCACATGGTCTATTAATTTTAGTTTCTGAATTAACAAGCACAGTAATTGCCTTGACTTCTATACAAAAGGCTGGCTGCCTATTCCTGAAAAAACAGTGGCCATTAATAGTCATCTCTCTCTCTCTGGCTTTTCTTCGCAAACGAAGATTCAGGAAGGACTCATCCCGCGCTTTCTTCAAGCACGCTGATGACTAAAAAGGCCAATCTGAGATAAACAAGTCCGGTTGCAAAAAGCACAGCAGAAGGTCTCCTTGGGTGATGTTTTTGGGTTGTGATTCTTTCTGCGTTGTCGTTTCTCTTCAAGACTTGTTCGTCGTGAGTTCTCAAATAAGACTGCAGCATTGTGGATAGTGCGTCTCCATGCCTCCCGATGTGAGGCCAGGGCGGACCACTGTTGGTGATCAATTTGGCCAAGCCTGAGATGTTGTTTCAGGGAGTCTTTGTATCGCTTTTTTGGAGCGCCCCTCTTACGCTGACCCGTGGCGAGTTCACCGTAGAGTAGTATTTTTGGGAGGCGATGGTCCTCCATCCTAGAAATGTGCCCTGCCCAGCGCAGCTGTGTTCTCAACATCATGGCCTCAATGCTGGTGATCCCTGCTTGCTCAAGGACAGCAACATTCGTCACATAGTCGGTCCAGTGTATATTTAGGATTGTGCGTAGACAGCGCTGATGAAAGCGCTCAAGGAGTCGTAGGTGGTGGCGATAGGTGACCCATGTTTCAGATCCATAAAGGAGGATAGACAGTACGATGGCTCTATACACATTGATTTTTGTGCTTTGCCTCAGGTGTTTATTGCACATTCTTCTGAAGTGAAGTGTCTTTCTGAACCTATCATGGGGTTGATCTTCACCTGAAGATTAACAGACTCATACCTGAGCCAGGGCTGTTGAGGATAGGGTGACTTGGGGGTCTCTCATTCATAGGGTCACCAAAAGTTGGAAGCTGCAATTCTATGATTCTATGATTCTATGAAAAATTGACTTGAGGGCAGTCAACAACAACAAAACCTTCTCTGTTGGTGGTTCTGAACCTCTCAGATGGCAGAGTGCATTGACTGGAATGTCCAGCTACCTCTTGGTGAACCCTGGTTCAACCCCAGGATCAACCAGAAAGCTCACTGACCAACTGGCTCAACATTGTCCTCCCCCATCCTAACCTACAACAGAGTTGTTCTGAGGGAAAAAAATTGGGTAGCTGGGGGCAGGGAGAGCTGTGAATAGTGTTTTGAACTCTTTGGAATAGAGAAGTAAAAAGTTCAGGAAATTAAGAAGCCATGGAGGTGGAACATTTTTTTCTGATCCCCTCCTGAAATTGTTTTGGGAAAAAAGAAAAAAAAAAGAGTGATATTAACATCCTTTACAGATTGAAAACCCTTTTTTTACTTTAGGAACATAAAGGTACATAACACAGCACAATTGTACAATTTCATTTGGCATAAAATTACCATGTTTGTCCAGTCAGACTATAGTTGCAAAAACTGAATTACTTGTTTAAAATTTTCATTTTTTCTTACATATGGAGCTAAAATGCTCTGAACTATAACAAACTTCTTTAGTTTTTCTACTTTATCAGGTACAGGGGAAAAAAACCTCAGAAACATAGAAGAAACCATCAATATAGTAAAACAGAGAAAATTATTTTGTCTCATCCCAAGGTCTTCTATAGAGATCCAGTGTGGTGTGGTGGTTTGAGTGATGGGCTCTGGCTCTGGAGACTAGGGTTCAAATCCCTGTTTGGCCATGCAAACCCACTGGGCATCCTTGGACAAGTCACACTCTCTCAGCCTTAGGGGAAAGCAATGGTTCATTTTACTTCATGTATAATTACAGTGGGCCTTGGTATCCGCTGGGGTTTGGTTCTAAGATTCCCCCCGTGGATGCCAAAATCTGTGGATGCTCAAGTCCCATTATATACAATGTCATATAAAATGGTGTACCTTATATAAAATGGCAAAATCAAGGTTTGCTTCTTGGAATTTATTTATTTTTTTTGGAATATTTTCAAGCTGTGGATGGTGGAATCTGTGGATGCCAAATCCATGGATACAGAGGGCCAACTGTCTTTGTTGTGATTGCACAGTATATGTTCATGTTCCGCCCTTTGGTGAAAAGGGCATTATAAATAAATGTTATTATTTTTTCCTAGGCCTCCACATCTCTACTTTGGGGAATTGTTGCACAAGAATCCAAAGAACAAATAAACAAATCAGCAAATTTTAGTATTAATCATTATCAAATGTTTCTAACCACCAAACAGATTTGATTTGAGGGGAAAGCTATGCCTTTAGGTGATTCAAGGTCACCTTTTCTGAATAGTATCAGAGTGGTGCTTAGCTCGCTGATAAAGAAGAACAGCTTACCTTAACATCAGTTTCTGAGACTATTGAGAAAGCAAGGCCTTGAACCACCATCTGGTAGAACGTCCTGCCCATATCAGAGATGTTTGTCAGCTAGAAGAATTTTACAACTGGTCGTATCACCACTTGCTCAAATGTTCAGAATTACTGCAAGGTTTAATGTGAAGTTGAAGGCTTTTTCTCTAAAGATGCCATTCACAGATGCAGGCGAAACATCATGAATAAACTCTTCTAGAACACTGTGTATACTAATGCAAAGAGTATGGGAAATAAGCAAGATGAACTTGAACTCCTAGCACAACAAAGCAACTATGATATAATAGGCATTACTGAAACCTGGTGGGATGAATCTCATGATTGGAATGTGGGAATAGAGGGGTATAACCTTTATAAGAGAAACAGGAAAGGAGGAGGAAAGGCCAAACAGGAAAGGCCAAACAGGAAAGGAGGAGGAGTAGCATTATATATCAGGGATATTTATACCAGTGAAGAGATCCATGACATCAATACTAGAAGCCAGGTGGGGAGCATCTGGATAAAAATTAAAGGGGAGGGAAACGACAGGGATGTTATTGTGGGATTCTACTACAGACCCCCAAGTCAGATGGAGGAATTGGATTATGCCTTTCTAGAACAGATGACCACACACGCAGAAAGGAGAGATGTAGTAGTGATGGGTGACTTCAACTATCCTGATATTTGCTGGAACTCTAACTCAACCAAAACTTCAAGGTCTAGCAAATTCCTGACTTGCCTGGAAGATAATTTCATGGTCCAAAAGGTGGAAGAGGCAACAAGGGGGTCAGCTATTTTAGATCTGATCCTAACCAACAGGGATGACCTGGTTAATGGGGTGCAAGTGGTGGGATCCTTAGGTGAGAGTGATCATGTTCTCCTGCAGTTTGTTATACAATGGAAAGGAGAAGCCAGGCATAGTCAGACACACATTCTTGACTTTAGGAGAGCTGATTTCAATAAACTCAGGTAAATACTGGGGGTGATCCCATGGTTAGGAATACTAAAAGAGAAGGGACTTCAAGAAGGATGGGACTTTCTCAAAAGGGAGATACTGAAGGCACAATTTCAAACAGTACCATTGAGGAAGAAAAATGGGAGGTGTCTCAAGAAACCAGGATGGATGACTAAAGAACTTTCAACGGAGCTAAGTTTTAAACGGAAAATGTATAGGAAATGGATAAAGGGGGAAATCAAAGAAGAATTCAAACAGATAGCCAACACGTGTAGGAGTAAAGTCAGAAAAGCTAAAGTGCAGAATGAGCTCAGGCTTGCTAGAGAGGTTAAGAACAATAAAAAGGTTTTTTTGGGGTATGTCCACAGCAAAAGGAAGAAGAAGGAAATGGTAGGGCTGCTATGTGGAGAAGATGGCAAAATGCTAACAGGGGACAGAGAGAAGGCAGAATTACTCAACACCTTCTTTGCCTCATTGTTTTCAGAAAAGGAAAACGGTATCAACCTGAGGATAATGGAACAGAGGACACAATAGAGGAAATCCAGCATGGAATAAGCAAAGAGGTAGCAAAGGAATACCTTCTTAATCTAAATGAATTTAAATCTCCAGAACCAGATGGACTACATCCAAGAGTATTAAAAGAGCTGGCAAATGTGATCTCAGAGCCATTGGCAATAATTTTTGAGAACTCCTGGAGAACAGGAGAAGTCCCAGCAGACTGGAGGAGGGCAAACGTTGTCCCCATCTTCAAAAAGGGGGAAAAAGAGGATCCCAACAATTATCGTCCGGTTAGTCTGACATCAATACCAGGGAAGATTCTAGAGCAGATCATTAAACAGAGAGTCTGTAAACGTTTAGAAGGCAATGCCATAATCACAAAAAGTCAACATGGGTTTCAGAGAAACAAGTCATGCCAGACTAATCTGATCTCTTTTTTTGATAAAGTTACCAGCTTGGTAGATGAAGGGAATGCTGTGGATAACGCTGTGGATATAACTCTACAGTTCTAGGATTCTAGGATTCTATGATTCTACTGCCTCACAACCCAGAAAAAACCCCACAAGGTTTAGTTTGTCAATAAAATAGCATAGCTGTTGTCCTTTGAATGTTGGAAAAACAGAATTAGAAACATGTTTACTAGTTGGCATGATCTGGTTGCATTCCCCAAACAGCGTCATGATTAGTCCAGAGTAATTCTTACCTTGACGAAATAGAAGCAAAAGAGAAGTGGCTAATATTTATGGATTATGTGCTTGGCAGTCTCTGAAACTTTCTGTGAGTAAGTTTAGAAAATCCATTTTGTTTTGCAATTTAAGGCTGCAGGGGACATGATTAATAACTCTAGTAGATCTACTGTATAAACCACTGTAAAAGAAGTTTTACATTAAAGTTGGCTCAAGTTACTGAAAGCTCATACCACCCACCATAAATTGTTTCATTTTTAAATGTTACAAGACCTGTTCATAATTTTTCAGTGTTTTGCACTTCCTTGTGGTTGAAATTTATGCTGCCTTTTAAATCCCTCTAGTCAATTAGTCTCTCTGTCGCACAAACTGTTCTTTCCCTTGTGCCTTTCTTTAACTTAAGCATCTATTTTCTTACCCCTTTTCTTTTTAAAATGGCTTTTGTAGTTTGGTGAGTAATTTTAGAAAAGGTGACAAGTATTGAATGACAAATAGCTCATCACCTGAAAAGAACATTCAAAAATTTAGAATCCAAACTGTGTCCTTTTGTACTGTAGGATTTGGGGAACAAGTAGATTTCCCCACTTAACTGCAGCTTTCAGAAATGAAATGTGCACCAGTTTGTCCTTGACCTATTTCCTTTGGGAGTAAGGGGATTAATAACTGTACCTGGAAGGGAGGGCAGCAAGGTCTTGGATAAATTTCTGAATTGTAGCCTTGTGAAAAGTCTGGAAAAATGTAATAATAGGTAGTTGTTCTATTGGGAAGTGGTCCATTTGATTTTAGGCTAGGGTTGTGCTATGAAAATGCACAAAAAGACTAAAAGAGACATAACATTTCTATAGCAGTGGGTCTGCTTTGGAACTGCTTTTGCTTTGTTTAATGCAAACATACCTTTCATCTCTAGGTTTAAGCTCTGAAAATACCAGTTCAGCTGGAGCCAGTGATTTCACATAGCTCCCCTCCATATTGTTATTGTTGTTGAACTGCTTTTGTTTCGTTTAATGCAAACATACCTTTCATTTCCAGGTTTAAGCTCTAAAAATACCAGTTCAGCTGGAGCCGGTGATTTCACATAGCTCCCCTCCATGTTGTTGTTGTTGTTGTTGTTGTTGTTGTTGTTATTGCTGCTGCTGCTGTTGTTGTGTGCTTTCAAGAAGTATCCAGTTTATGGCCACCCTGAGGCAAACCTATCATGGGGTTTTCTGAGGCTGAGAGTGTGTGATGTGCCCAAGGTCACCCAGTGGGTTTTCATGGTCAAGCGGGGATTTGAACCCTGGTCTCTAGAGTCATAGTTCAGCACTCGAATCACTATGCCACACTAGCTCCCCCCCCCAAATGCACCCCCAATTTTTGGACTAGTTTTACAGCTATTTTTCATTTCATTTGTTTCTAGGAATATGATTGATTAAATAAATCATTGTAATATGGTATAGAGGTTTGAGTGTTAGATTACGACTCTGGAAACCAGCGTTTGCATCCTTGCTCAGCCATGGAAACCTACTGGGTGACCTTGGGCAAGTCACATTCTGTCAGCCTCAGAGGAGAGCAAAGGCAAACCCCCTCTGAACAAATCTTACCAAGAAAGCCCCAATCTTAGGGTTGCCATAAGTCAGAAATGACTTGAAGACACACAACAACAAACGCTAACTCTAAGGTAGTCAACACACTTGACACATGAGAAGAGGAGTTACAGGCTGGCTGAGCTGATCTTTTGCTTGAGTGGCGTGAGTGGCTCTTGCAAACATACCGTAGTTAAGCTGATAGGGTCTTCTTTATTATATGCATGATTTAATTCCCTTAGGGACAAGTGTTGCCTGCTGATTTATAGGCTTCCATGAGGTCTTGGTTTTGCAAGCTGCTTAAGAGGGTTGAAATCAGCATTGGGCTGTACTACTAGAGTACAGAAGCCATGCGAATAAGAGACATTTGTGTTAATGTGAAGTCCTTATTTTAATATTTGCCACCCATAGAAAGAATGACTTAGGAAACTTCTAAGAAAAAATCTGACAGTACATGTAGTAGGCGTTGAAGTTGATGTAAAGCAGAAGAACTAGTAAAAGCTATAGGGCAAAAAATCCAGAATCAACAACTTTAGGACAATCTGCTTTTAAGATCATGTGAGCACAATCAGGCATGAATTGGTTGATGAAGGAGCATCATGTGTAGAACAGAGTTGCAGAGTCTGTGTCTTCTTGAGTTTGTTAGGAGTGGATTTACTCAAGAAAACGTCTCCACACCTAGGCTTCTCACATCCTGATCAGTGGTGCAGGTTTTCCAGACAAAGGAGGTCTAGAGAATGTTACAGAAAAATACATTGATGCAGGAATCTATATCTATATCTATATATAAAACTCTTAGGTGTGCACAGTGGCCTTAGGTATGTAGGTATGTTGCCTCCTGGGTATGTACAATGGGTTTAGGTATGTTGTCTCTTTCAGTGTGCTGATTGGCTGCTCCTATCACTCCCTCAGCCAATCACCACCCACATGCAAATTCCCTCTCCACCTCACAATCCACTCCTGCCACTCATGGATATATCTGCATACTGGGAGTGACCAAACAGTATAATACAGTGTTGGGTATAGTTACTAGCTGCTGTGATGAGACCCAGGCAGTCAACTGGGGGTGGTGGCGGGACACTGCTGCTGCTGTGGTGGGACCCAGGTAACTGGGTGTGAAGGCTACCAGGCATATTTTGGGGTGTTTCTTAATGGCATATGGTATGCTGGGCCCAGCTAGGTTTTTTTTATTTCTCTCACTGTAACACATGTCCTCCACTGAATGCTGGTTGGTGAAACATATTAAGAAAGAGAGGGCCTGCACCAAGAATGTAGAAAGATAAACATGTACACTGATTATTTTGTGTTCTTGCCTCAATTGAGCACAGTTTTTAAAAATAAAAATAAAGTTGGATGTTAAAAGATCTCCAGCAACAGCTTGAATTTTCTCCCTTGTCCCTCTGTCTTTTTCTCTCTCTGGGGTTGTCTAAATGGCAAAAATACTTCTCATAGAATTCAAGGAGAATATGATTTGTTTAAAAGCCATCCCATATCTGCCATATTTGGAAGGAGAGAGCCCAAAATGACCAAAAACTGAAGTTTTAAAAAAGCTATCTATCCACTTTCATTCACATTCCCAATAAGAGCGGAAGTGGAAAGCTGATTGGTCAGATGTGCACAGGGGGCAGAGCTTACTAACAAGGCAAGCACCTGGAACCGCCATGTTGGAGTTTCTCTATAGCCTTTCCCCCCTTTTTTCTATTTATTTAGGCAGAATACTGCACTTTTGCATCATAGATATGCTTTTTAAAAAATACTGTTTGGTGGCGGCAGCTCAAGACCCCTGCGAATGTGGAAAAACCGCAAACAAAAAGGCCTCCCCCCACCCACCTGCAAACCCCACCCACTCTTCCAAAATGGCAACGGAACTTTTCCACCCCATCGCCACTTTGGGAAATGCGGGGTGTGTGTGGCTAAAAAGCCTCCCACCCCCCTGGCCGCCACCCCCTGCCTCCTGCTGTGCTTCCTGAAGTGGCTATGGGGCTCTTGAGCCCCATACCTGCTTTGGGAAGGCTGGGGAGGGAGGCGGTCAGGTGGGCGGGGGGGTGGGGGGTGGGGAGCCTGTCACCGCCCCTCCCGAAGTGGTTGGGGGGCTTTGAAGCCCCCCAGCCTCTTTGGGAGGCCAGGGAGGGAAGCGGCCAGGTGGCCGGGGGATGAGGAGCCTCTCCCCGCCCTTCCCAAAGTGGCTGGGGGGCTTTGAATCCCCCCAGCCACTTCGGGGAGGCCAGGGAGGGAAGCAGCCAGGTGGGGGGGAGCCTCTCCCCGCCCTTCCCGAAGTGGCTGGGAAGCTTTGAAGCCCCTCAGCCACTTTGGGGAGGCTGGGGAGGGAAGCGGCTGGCCGGGTGGGAGGGAGGGTGGGGAGCCTGTCCTCGCCCTTCCTGAAGTGGCTGGGGGGCTTTGAAGCCCCCTAACCACTTTGGGGAGGCCACGGAGGGGGTGGAGGGAAGGCAGCCAAGAGGCTTTTCAGCCACACACACCCCACCTTCCCAAAGCCGCGACAAGGCTGGAAAAGCCGCATTGCCGCTTTGGGAAGGTTGAGGGGGTGGCTGAAAAGCACCTTTGCCCCAAACTCCCCGCTCTCGGGGCTTGGCTCCCCACCCCAAACAGGGCCAAGTCCCAGGAGAGCGGGGAGTTAGGTGGCACGGTTTACCCAGTGAGCACTTCATTTAAATCAGCTACTCTCCCTTGTGTACCAGGGAGAGAGGCTGATTTAAATGAGGTGCTTCCTGAGCAAGCTGCGAATAGTCGAAACCACGAAAGTGAAAGCCGCAAATGTGGAGGGGCAACTGTAATTCACTTGAGCCTGCTGTCTTGATTTTCGGGCATGCCCATTGGAACAGCGAAAGTGGATAGCTTTGCATGCCTTCAGTCTTGCCAAAAAACCTGTTAAAACAGACAAATAGAAACTGCTTCAAACTGGCATTAGTGCACATCAATCCACATTTCCCCCCTCATATAGACAAGCCTCCCCCCCTTCAGTTTCTCAATCTCTCTTTCTCTCTCTCTGTGGAGGGTAGGTGGGTGCATATACCTACACATGTATGTCCGATTCCAAAGTTGTACTTTGGTTGATGGAAACAATTATAGCAGTGGAATAAGGAGGGGATGATTGCCATTTACCTTGCAGCCACTATGTTCCCTAAACCCTGTTCTGGAAAGTTGGGAGGTTTTCTGGAGAATATTTTGGGATGGTGCAAGGGGAGAGAGTGGAGAGGGAAGAAAATTACTAGCACAATGCTGGATGTAGATTGCATGTATGTGTTACACATGTTAATCCATGTGTATCTAGCTGAGTACTGGCTGAAATGATGTGAGCTTAATACTGTCCTGTGTTGTATTCTGAACAGTGTGGCTTTATACACCCTATGTAGTCTAGTCTAGCGAAGACATTATAGGCTTGGACAGCCAGTTCTCCTCAATTTATAGCTATGGAGAGATCTTTGTTTGAAAAACACATTACTGATCATTATTAAGTCTTGGCAGAAAGGAACACATCTATATCTTTTATTTCATCTTCCCTTGTATTCAGATAAAACATTTCTGTAATTAAGGAAGTGTTACATAATAGCATTTAAGAGCAACACTGAGAACTCTTTGAAATTTTCCTTTGGAATATAATGGAAGATTCCACTGTTGAGATCTACTTAGTTGTGAGAGGCTTCAGCATGGGTAGGAGAATCAATTATGCAAATGGATGGATGGAACTGATCATGTTGGACCGTCCCATGATATTGGCATTTTAGGAGCTTATCAGTTTTTTGGGAGAAAAATTCATGGTAGACATCATGTTTACTATAACTGGGCCAACAAAAAAGTCACAAAAATGTGCCAACTTTTTCAAGCTTCCAAGTAAGCTTGTGCCTTCTAAAAACCTTTTAATGGGCCTAATAAAGGTATTTCACTGATAAGAATTGGAGATGTTTTTTTCATGGGTATCTTGGACACTTTATTTTATATTATGCTGTTTTGTTCTTGTCTGAGAGGGACATTGATCAAGATAAGCCAAATAAGATGAATGCACTTAAGTGTTGTGCATTAGCCAAAACTTGGTTCTCCGGTTGCAAATGTGGAGTGGTGTCGCTTTGCTTAAAGGAATGTGTGTTGTATGAACAAAATGGTGCAGTGTGGGATCTTCCTTAAGGAAAATGATGTCTGTGAGAAGCAGAAAACGTCCCTTTCAATCCTTTGTATTGTGCTGCCATGTTTTGTGTATATTTGACATTAGCTTTTGCAGTGTGGGAAGAGCATTCTTCTTCCCCTGCTCATATTTGTTGGTTATCCAGGCATGGGGAAAGTCATAGTGAGGTGTGATAGGAACCTTGGGTGTGGTTGTCCTGTTTTCACCAGTAGGAGGAAAAGATGTTCCTGTGAACCTCCACGATTTGGCATATTCCATCATTCTCACTTGTATGCACATAATGCCATCAGATATATGTAATCTACCATACTAGTTGCATATGGGCAAGGAATGTTAAGTTTTGGGGTGTGCTCTGTCAATCAACCCTCCCCCCCACCTGCAGTGAAGTTCAACAGCCTCACAATTTTGAACGCCTGATCTGAGATTTCTGACCGTTTGCTTTGATTCTGGTAGCATCTTAGGATAGGCTACCAAACACGTATATCCTCAAAAACTAAATACCCTAAAGGCACCAGATCCTGTCTGGTGTTGGAAGCCAAGCAAGGTCAGTTCTGGTTAGTACCAGAGTTCTGTAGGCTATATTTCAGAGGAAGGAACTGGCAAAACCATCAGTATTCCTTGCCTAAGAAAACCCTGTGAAATTCATGGGGTTGCCATAAGTATACAGGTGACTTGAAGGAACATACATAAACACATTCTCAAAAAGGTATTAGGGTTTTTTTTTGTTGAAACTTTGAATCTTTTAATCTTGATCTTGAGTGGCTTGGTCTTTTAAACATGGAAACTCTTGATCAAGTGATTTCATAGCTTCTGCATATATAAATTTATCTGTATGTATTTGAAATTTACTTGTGTTGAAAAGGTCATAAAAATTAATCAACAGAATTTCAAACACCACTACAAAAGGACTCTTAGGGCTCAGTTACACGGCAGTGTTTATTGCAATAGTTTGCGCTTTAGTGCTTTTTCGCACCAGTGCTGGGTAGTTTAGATGCTTTATTGGGAAATTGGTTGCTCTGTTTATTTTTTCGCTTTCTGGTTCAGACCGGCAAAGGTGCGGGGGGTGGCCTCCCAAGCACATCTGGGGGAAGATGAGATGGAGGGAAGGAAAGAGAGAGAGAGAGAGAGAGAGAGAAAAGTGCTCTGATCTTTCCCTCCTCTGAGGAATGCCTGCTAGTTTTCATGCCTTAGCTAAGGCTAAGGAATGCCTTAAGAATGCCTGCTAGTTTTCATGTCTCTTCTTCCAAAAGCCCTTTCAGCCATGGAGGAGCTATTCCCCCCCGCCCCCTTCCCCTCACCCATTCTCTCTCCCTGTCTTTCTCTCTCTCTTACACACACACAAATGCGATCAGAGGAGTGTGAGCGAGTGAACAGCTGGAGGAGCCCATTGCCCAACCAATCACAGCACAGCTTTTCTGTGACTGTATCGGAAAGATTGCTGGTAGTTCACACAGACTTTTCCGAAATGATAATTTACACAATCAATAATGCACTAAGTCGCGCTACTTTTCAAAAAAGTCGGGAAAAGTAGCAAAATCCCCTATCATGCTACTTTTGAGTTTTTTAGCTTCCCTCCTTCTGAATGAGGCGATACTGTGGCGCGATGGGTGGGAACAATTAGGAATCTTAGCGATTTATTTAAGGGAATATTTTGCTGTGTAAATGGGGCCTTAGTCATGGCCAAGTTCATTTGCTGTGTATTAAAGAAATATCTTTTCATAGCTTTCTAGTTAATTGGTTGGGTTTTCTGAAGTGCCTTTCTTTGTTTCTCTCTCTCTCTCTCTCTCTCTCACTCACTCTGCTCTGCATCTTTTGTGTGTGTGTTGTGCTTCTGTATTTTTTATCCATTAGATCTTGCTTTTTTTGCATAGAAGGCACAAATCCAAGATATATCTGCTAGAAAAAGCTTCAGGGTCCCCAATATTGTACTAGTTTGGAGGGAATTTCAAGGGGTTATTTTCTCACCCCACCCCCTTTTGCGTAGTTTAAATCTCAAGAGGGAGGAAAAGGTAGGATGGTGGTATGCAGGATTCTCCATGGACTTTTAGAAGGGAAAACAGAATTAAATGAACAAGGGAATGTAGAATTTAAACAAGAGACCAAATGTTCCTCACTTGTGTGTCCAATTATAAGATGTCTCCTTATCATTGCAGGTAACTAGGCTGCCTCGTGGAGCATGCAAGTAACAACAAGACTATAGTTCCTAGCACTTAACTTTCAGTAAAGATCAATGTGACAGCATTTCGGATAGTCATGGCAACATGACATAGAATGGTAGTGGGCCTTTTGGAAATACCTCTTGGAATGATGTTGCATATGAACACTTGAGGCAAATACTGGATAGGACCCAATGGAATCCACAGGAAAAAAGTGGAGAGATATGCTTCCAACTGCTCAGTGATGGTTTGCCCTTTTTATTTTGGAAGAAGCCCAATGCATTTTGGTCTATTTCAGTGGCCTTCTTCAGGGGCAATATGCAATCCAGCAGCAGAATTTTCTGGAGCCGAAAATCTCATTCTATTTATTGGACTGAGCAATAAAATGGGCTTGTTCCAAAATTTAAAAAAAACATTAAAAATCATCACCAAATACTTGGGGACATATCTCTCCCTTTTTGTGCATGTGACCATTTACTTGTGGGATGTTAGGTGCCCAAGTTAGCTCTCTGCAACTTCATATATATAGTTTCTTAAGCCACAAAAACATGGTTTGTCACTGTTAAGAGGTAATTAGTTGTCTCTCAGTTGAATTTTAAAAAATTAAGCACCCCCTTAAAAAACTGGGTAAGGGTTCTTGCTAAAGATCTGTGATGATGGTGGGATATTTTAGATGCTGCTATGCATCCATAAAGATAGCATCAACCAGCTTTGTGTTAAGAATTTATTTATAGCCAAAAGGTTATGAGCAAAGGCTAAGGCAGTGAACATCTGTTGAATCATAGTTCCTTCTACCAGTTACCAGAAATGGAATTGTCCTCGATAAACATTCAAGTATACTGAAAATAGGATAATTTTATCCAGCCACGAAATATTATCGGTAGTTGTTTGGAATGTTAACATAATATCTACAGATGTGTTACATTATTTTTAAAGGCAACATTTTTAGGTTAGCATGCATACCTAGTCCTTTGTCCAACAAGCAGATGCTTTGTTTGAAAGGTAGTGTGGAAACTGGTATTTTTACATGTCAGATTGAATTTTTTTTTTTCTAGCAGAGGCTTTGATACAGCTGCTTCTCAAGACTGCCTGGAATAACTATTTTTGGTAAGGTAATTTGAGCAGATAGCCAAAGAGTTTGAAAGAACAGCAAGCTGGCATCGACTGTAATCACACACCATGCATGCCATACTGAGTGTGGCATGGCCCTCTGGCAGGTGTGCTGAGCAACCAAGATTGCTTCCCACATGTGAAGCTGCAGAAATGGGTGGCCACTGTCCCAGCCCAAGCAGCTTCACACCAGAGGTCCTGGAGTCATGCAGGCTTCTAGATGTTGCTGTATTCATGCTCCCAGCATCCTTCACTATTGGCTTGTTGAGTCCCTTGGGGCTCAGAACTGTCCCCCATGCTTTTTAACACATATATGAAATTGCTGAGTGAGCTTATTTGGGCTTTGAGGGTTTGGTGCTATCAGTATGCTCTGTTACCCAACTCTGTTACTCCTTTCCACCTCAATCCAAAGAAGCTGTTTCAATCCTAAATCAGTGCCTGTCATCAATAATGGACTGTATGACGGTGACCAAATTTAAACTTAATCCAGGCAAGACAGAGGTGCTCCTGGTCAGTCAAAAGGCAGATCAGTGAATTAGGATTCAGCTTGTGTTGTATAGGGTTACACTGCCTCAAAAGACATAGATCTGCAGCTTGAGTGTACTCCTGGATTCACTCCTGAGCCTGAAAGCTCAGGTTCTGGTGGTGACCAGGAACGCTTTTGCACAGGTAAGTTATATGTGCCAGCTGTGCCTCTTCCTAAGAGATGCTGGATCTGGCCCCAGTGACACATGCCTTAGTTACACTGTCTCTGTTACTGTAATGAGCTCTATGTGGGTTTGCCTTTGAAGAGTGTTTGGAAACTTCAGCTAGTTCAAAGAGCTGCAGCCAGATGGTTAACGGGGTTAGTTTTTAACTGCTGTAAATTTGGCTTGAGTCCTGAACTGGGGAAAAGCCAGGAGGAGGAGGGGAAGGAGGATGATTGTTTTGTGTTGTATGGAGGTTTCCAGACAGTTTTAAATAGGGAAGAAACTAGTGATCACAATTTTTGACTTACCTAGCAAGGCCAGCCATAAATTTTGGTCTGTTTGCCAGTCACCTTTGGGATTCCAACTAAAACTAAATAAAAGCTTTAAAAAGTAGTTACTTTATAGCTTTTTTAAAAAATAAAATTAAGGCATGTTTTATCTATGTGGAGTCTAATCTTTCAGGAATAATTAACAGGAAATTTAAAATGGAATAGATAATAATATTTTTCTCAGTGTTTCAAGAAATACTTCCTTTTTGGGATGCTTATATTTATACCATGGAAAAGCCAAAACATTTGAAAATAATACTAAAATAATATTTAGTGCTATATAATTTTGTGCATGATTTATAAGACAGGTTTTACAGCACTGTATTTCGTGGATACATAGACATTAAAGAGTTCTGGGCTAAATAAACTTCATTAAAATCAGAAAATCTGGACAGAAATCAGCACACAACCTTTTTAGTTCTGCTTGTTGTCTCATGCAGGATCTGATACTAGGATTGTGAGTCTTAGAAGACCTAGTTCCTGCTCTTTGGTTCATTGCCACCTATCCTGGAAGAGCCAGGCACTACAGAGGGTACTTTTCCAGCTCAAGATGCCTAAGGACCATCAAACTAGGAGCTCTCTGAGGGCAACATTTAGTCTTAAATAATATGCATTTTGTTGCAATTTTGTATACGTGTTTTTATTCCTATTGCTACATCTCAGTATGACTCATTAGTGGATTGTTGTATCTCAGTGTATGTTTATTAATGTGAGCTTTTTTGGTTATTATTTCTTGTTGTTATTTAATAAACTTTTTAAATGTTGTGTGCCAAGTCATTTCTGACTTAAGGTTAAAACACCATGATAGGTTTGCTTTAGGATAGCCATAAGACTGAAATGACTTGAAGGCACACGACAGCAACAAAGGTGAACCTATCATGGCATTTCCTTGGCAAGATTTGTTCAGAGGGTTTTTGCCTTTGCCTTTGCCTTCCTCTGAGGCGGAAAGAATGTGACTTGCCCAAGGTCACCTCGTCAGTTTTCCATGGGTGAGTGGGGATTCAAACCCTGGTCTCCAGAGTCATAGTACAGTGCTCAAACCTCTACACCACACTGACTTTTGCAAGCCTTTTAATACATGTGAGTACAGTACTGGTATTTGAATTTTGTTATGCCTTGTAACTGTTAATCTGTTGTCTTAATTTTTTAATGGTAAACTCTGTTGATGTTGTTGAGCTGCTTTGAGCATGGTTTCTGGTGAAAAACCTGAGTTTCCAAAGAAACCTGGTGGTGGTGGTGGTGGTGATGATGCTATAATGTAAAGTCAATGCAGTAGCTTCCATTTGTAGCTATGTTGAGATCTTCATGGCAGCAGCACATCCACACATTCTCAGTGTAGGACAGGGTCAGATGTTGTTGCTCCAAACAGCTTTAGCTAGCACATCCAAAGATGAGTACACTCTTAGGAATTGCAGCCTCCAAACATCTGTGGGACAACACGTCCCCCATTGCTGTTGTTAGGTGAAATGTGGATAAGGTGTAGAACATTCTCTGGCAACAAGCAGGGTACCCCTCCTAGTCAAAGCTCCTCCCTCTCTCAATCAGAGGTCCTTCCGTGCACTTTGCAGCAGTTGGATCTGGGTACCCCTGCTGAAATCTGAAAACATTGCATCATATTAGTGTGGATTACTATGGCTGATATAGATGTAAAGGTGAGTTAGAGGTTACATAGTTTACTGCGAGTTAGGTAAGGTCTTTCTATTTGTGGTGGTGACCTTCTGCACCCTGCATAATTCCTAACTCTACTCATCTAGCAAAAGTTGTCCACTGGAACTGAGGCCCAGATAAACAAATTTGCAGCTGTTGATGTTAAGAAAAAATAAAAACAAACGTTTGCAGCAGGAAGTAAACAGAGTGACGATCTTTCGCTGGTTTGGAACTATGTAAAGGATTACCCTACCCCGCCCAATCATTGCAAGGCTGAAGGGTTTAAATTGTATTCATTTTGCAAGTAGTATTGTTTTGTTATTCTAGCAAGTGATCCCTCTTGGATCAGGTCCTGTCAGTGATACAGTGGGTGGGAAGCTTGTATGTTTAACTCTCAGGGTTATTCAGTGGACCATCTGTTTCCCATATACTGTATAACCAGAATATCTCTCCCGTTCTTAGCCTGATACACTGTACTTTATTTATAATGAATGAAAGCTAATTGTCTGGTTAATGCAGGATTCCAGCCAACACTTAAATATGGCTACTGCTTTCAATCAAGTATTTGTTTCTGTAATTAAGTTTGTGGGGCTCCCATTGAGTGAGAAATGTAATCTCATGTATTTTAAATGCAGCAGGCAGCACTAATGAATTTTTCATATGCGTTGGTGGCAAGCAAAAGGATAGCTTACGATCTCTGTAGTAGCCCAGAACTGTGCTTTGTTAGATTGCAGGACTCTAGTTCTTTTCCTTTCTGTAATGGTGTTCTTCTTTCCTCTTACTCCTCCTCTATTGCTCTTTCCCCCTTTTGTTTCTTTTACCTGGTAGGTGGAATATATGCACTTAACAATGGGAATATTTCATATGGCATGATTCACTCAGCTGATTCAATGTGCTGTGACATTTATCTGTTTAATAATAATAAAAAAGAACTTTGCAAGGTAGAACTAGAGATCGTATATATCACACCTGACTCAATAACACAAAAGGCAGGAAATGTTTAGTCATATAAAAGAGTTGCAGCGTTTTCTTCCTTCCCTCACAGAAGTTCATTTTCAATGGCTGCTTCATTCAGATATGGTGTAAAATGTGCCAGTTACATACTTGCTCTATAACCTTTGCCAAGCTAGTTCAAGAAATGGAAGTTCCTGCATATAAAATTCATGCTAACCTGTAGTATACAGTTCCAAACCCAGTGTTTTTGTTGCTCTCCCCTGATGATGATGATAACAACAGGAACAACAACAACAATAATAATTGTTTATTTATAACACCCTTTTCACCAAAGGGTGGAACATCAAACATATATCATGAAAACAAGACAATAAAACACAACATTACAAAGTATTGAAAGAAAAAAGGAAACCTGGTCCTGTCTTATTTTTGCGCAAGTAGGAGACGAAAGTGGTGATCTTATTAACCTCCCCAGATGGCAATGCTCCCCCTGTTGTCTACTTCCGCTTGAAGAGCCAGCCTGGCCTTATAGTTCCAGGTTGAGTTGAAGTCAGTCCTGTTCCTCTTCTTCCATAGTCAGGTAGGAGTTTAAAACAACAACAACAACAAAACCCCAAAACCTTCTACCCATACAATTCTTTCTGTTTTTACATTGGTATGGATGTCTAGGTGAGTTACGATGCAAAAGATTGCAAAGGCATATCTCTTCCTTTCCATCCCCGCAAAATAAGGATCCTGACTCATATATTAACTGCAATCACAGAACACCAGGCAAATAATTGTTTGTAGGATTGTGGTGATCAGTGGAGCTCATGTATCAGTTGGCAGACTGTCAACTAGTAATTTACCACAGAACACTTAACGGGGCTGATTGCTCTATAGTTAGCAAATGGGATCTAGGTAAAGGTTTCTGTGCTTGTAAGTAAAGCTGCAAACCTGTATGAAGGACATGTGGAACTTGCTCCTGCTATTCTAGCCATGAATTGTGTTGTATAGAGCAGAGGAGGAAGCAGTTGCCATGGGGTGGCAGAAAAGCCACCTTTCTTGTTGGCAGATTGTTTGAGGGATGCCATTCTGTTTGTTGGTTGGTTTTTGTGTGAGGAGTTTTAACAATTTTTTAAGCTTAAAAATACATATCAATTAATGACATATATGAAAAAGAGATTAAAAATTAATTGAAACTAATAAAATGATTACATATTACTAAATTCATTAAAATTCCCTCAACCATTATTAATAAATTAACCCACCTCATACCTGATTATTATTGAAGTTTATGTCTATCTAAATTAACTTTAAATGTACTTAAATGGATGTTAATTACAATCGCCCCTCCATATTCTGTATCCTCGGATTCCACCAAACACGGCTTGAAAATATTCCTCCTCCCCTCCGAAAACAAATCCAAAAAGCAAATCTTGCTGTTCACCATTTTATATAAGGGACATGGGCACCATTTTATTACACCATTGTATATAATGGGACTTGAGCATCCACGGATTTTGGTATCTGGCAGAATACGATACCACTTGACATAAAAGTGGTCATGATGGCCATGATGCTGACTATGGTAACTATCCCATTAACTATAGTGCATTTATTTCCTTTTCATATTGATTGCAGTTCATTTAGTGGTTTATCATGGCAAACGCCAGTGTCATTTTGTTTTGAAAAATTAAAAGTCAAAAGGGAACAGTTAAGGGCCCACAAAAAGGACGGGGGGGGGGTGCACAGGACTCATACTTTGCCCAGCACTGGTATAGAGATTTGGGAAATAGGAGGAAGATTTCGGTACTGGTTATAATTCTGAGTAGGCATATTGACTCAAGCAGCCACTAAGCAGTTTCCCTGGTTGCTAAACAAGCCTGTGGGAAGTTGTGACTTGTGAAGTGCTGCTGCTTTTGCCAAGACCCAGAAGTAGATAATGCCCTTCATGTATTATGCTAGAAGGCTGGTAGAACTTAGTTATGATATATCATTCTCTACTGCCTGTCATGATGGGGTTCCCATCATGCTGCTTCAAGCTTGATTGCAACTCCCATCGTTCTGCCAGAGAACTGTAACTCCCTTTATGTATACATAGTAGTCTCTTGCCAGCATGGCATCAGGTAAGGAAAGGGTTAATGGAATGGAGGGTCTAAACACCACCTCCACAGGAGCTAATGACATCACACCATCAGACCTGAAATAGCCAATCACAGCTCTAGACCTGGGAACTCTAACAAAGATATAACTGCTTTTGTGTGAAGCCATTTTGCGAGACAGACCATGTGGCTTGAATAAAGACTGGACAATAGCTGGAGCCACCGGGCTTGGCTCCCAGTTTGCCCTGATACCATCTGGAGGCAACAGACTACAAAGTAGTGCGTAGGAATGTAGGACCTATTTCGTTTGCATTAGTGACTTTCTTTTAATTTCTCTACTTTGGTTGGATGTAGCTAAATTTAGTAACTGAATGTAATTTAGAACAATTGAATGCTTTGATTTTAATACCTTGTTTCAGTAACTTTAAGAATGCCTGGGGTATGGGAAAACCCTGCCTCATGTGAGATTGCATGACTGGAACTCACTTGAATAAAGTAAACTTATTAATCTTCCTATCACTGATGCCTACATGTGCCTATCCCTTGCTACTCTGCTACTCTTTCTCTGGGGGTAGGAGGAAGGAGTTAGTTGAGTCTATAGTAGCAAGGAGTTCCACTAGTCATCAGAGACCCTGCACAGCTTCCCACTGCGCTGTGCATGGAAAGGGGGGGATTCCAAGGTGAAAGAGCCCCAGTTTGGATTCAAGTGGGTGGTGGCAGCATTTTGGCCTGTAGGGGGCACTTTGGAGTGAAGCTACTCGGGGTTACCTCTACAGGGGATCTAATCTGTGGTTCCAAGGCAATAGAGCCCCAGTTTTTAGCATCACATGGTTGGCAATGGTTGTTCTGAACCATGGCATCAATTTGGGAAGTTAGTCCAGACTGGGTGTGCATGTTTTGTTTAAATGTATTTAAACTTGTGCTTTAAAGATAATTCTCTACAAGTAGGTTGAGTTTGTTGGGACAGGTCATTTGACATTGTGGGTCTGTTTGCCAAGATATATAAACAGAAATATTTCTTTTCACATTTCTTATTCAGGTTGTTCTCTCCAGATGGGGTAGCTTAACTCCTGCATGGGAATAGTTTATGGTGGTACTCAAAATGTTTATTTTCCCGGATGCTTCTTTTATTTGGTAAGAAGGTTTGTCAGTTTGTATTTTAGTTTCACATTTTACATTCTAAAAATGAAAGTAATTTAGAGTGCAGTATAGGATTGTGAAAATTCACATCATTGCAGTTCAGAAATAATTAACTAAGAGCTGTTGAAATTACCTGTCTCATCCTGGCACAAAACAATTGTTGCTTCATCTGGGTGTGTTTGCTGTTCACATGAGTAACTCATTACCTCTGTGCCACACTATATATGCCTTTATTAAAGAGATGGTTCTTGATTCTCTCCCCTCCCCCCTGTTATGCTATTTTTCTCAGTGTCTTTCCATCAAAGGATGATAGCCTTGAGTAGTGATGGGTATCCTGTAGTCTTCCAGATGTGGTTGAACTGCAAATTCTAGCATTCCTCACCTTTGGTTATTTTGGATCTGGCTTCTGGGAGATGCACTCCAAGAACATCTGGAGGGCTGCATAGTTCCCATCCCTGCCTTAGAGGGCCATGCAACCCTTCTTGACTGTAGAGGCATAATTTTCATAGCGGGGTAATAGAGATAATAGTGAGAAAACCCTTCATTCAGGGTTTTGGTTTGTGTGTGTGCATGTGTGCGCGTGCTGAACAGGCCACTCACGTTTAAAGGAGACCTTGTTAGCTTCTGACTGTTTCAAGTGCAAGATGATATGTGAAATATTTATAGTTGTATAACACATGGAGGAGAGCTTGTGAATTTATCCTGCTGTAGATGACTGCAAGTGTCTAGGCTTAGTTAGTAAATTCTACTCCGCTCACATACATCAGCTCATTCCCACAGATTTACAGGTTGAATTGGACAAATGCTGGATGAATGGATGGGGAAAGGCCGGGAGGAACAGTAGTCACACCCTGAGTTCCCCACTGTCTCCCTAATACTGTTTATTCAAACTTTGTCCCTGCCTCACTCCTCACCACTGGCAGGTGGGAAAATACCATGGTTGAGTCTAATGAAATTTTCTGTGCTGCTACTTGTGCTACTTTTGTGTGTATGCATTCTGCAAACCCTTCCCCCCATAGCCAGCATCACCCCTTGTTCCAGTCATATGAGGGAACTCAAGTGAACAAAATGGGTGGTAGGTGGGAGACAGCATTTGTACTTCCCTTTTATTAATTAAGTACAGGTATTGCAAATCTTGCTTCTAGCTGTCTTGCTTCCTGTGCTTCCTGCATTTTTTGAAAATTGAGGTATGAGTGTGAGGGAATGTGACTGCTTTAATAATCTGATCACTTTAATAACCCAGTTTCACCCAATTCTCTGGGTATTCTAAATTTAGCCATTGATCTCCAGTCTTGTCTAACCTCAATAGGTCGTATATCCTAGAGAGGTAATTCACTATCTCTGTCCTACATTATGATAAAATGAAACAATCCACAAAAGAGTGATACTTTTATTGGCCAGCTGGGATGCACAAAACACATCATGCATCTCAGTTGGCCGATAAAGCAATCACTCTTTTGTGGATTGTTTTATTTTGCTGTATGGCCAAATAAACACCTGATTTCCCCCCCTTATATTATGACAATCTTCCTAACACAAAAAATAATCTAATTAGAGGCAATCATTCCTAATCCTCCATTTACCCAAATGTCATCCCAGATATTTTGTTGTAAAAGAAATCCTACTGACTACTAATCTGTCTGGCAAAAGAAGCTGTAGAGAGGATTTGTTTTCTTCTATGCTCTAAAGACTGTAGGAAGACCTTCCTAAACATTGAAATTCCTTCGCTTATGCTGAGCTGTGTGAAGTTTATAGAACAAGGCTTTCATGAACAGGAGCATTGTCCTCAAAGTTAGTTGTACTTTACTTTAGAACAGTAAAATGACTTTTCTTAATCTGCTGTAGTACAAGTATTTCTGTGTTTTGGAATTGGCCTATAGAGATGGGAGGTTTTCCTCTCTGTTTTTATGTTGTTTATTTTATTTTATTTGTGTCCCACCCTTCTTCACACAAGGCAACCTATATAAAAATACACTTAAAATCATAACTCTTAAAAAAAAAGGAATTAGCACCTAATAAAGTACAGTAACCAACAGTCAAATCACATGTACTAAAATACATCAGTAAAAAGCAGCAGAACAAATAAAACACTTCCTTAACATTTTGAAAGCCTACAAAAACAATTGAATTAAAATTAATTGTATGAGTGACAACTGAATCTCTTGTTGAGGTGTGTGTGCAAGACCCTCCTGGGTGTGTGCATAGGGCCAAGCTGCACTATAGGTATAGGCACATGTGCCTGCATAAGACTGCTAATAAAGCACTCACACATAGCATGTGTCTAATCTGTAAGTCTTTACTAGAGTATAGCAGAGTAGTATTTACAGAGTTGATCCATGAGGATCCATACAAGCATACATGATGCATGTCAGTAAGACAGACAGATATCCAAGGGGCTAGGACAAAAGACTGCACTGCTATTTATATACAAGATGGTGGGTTATACATTCATACTCACAGAGCTGTTCCCAAGCTCACAGTTTGTACAATCCTTTCCCATGAAGATATGGGTCTGCAGAAAGTACTGCAGTAACTCCCACACACTAGGCCTTGGGCAGTAAACACCAGCTGTGCTCATAGCTTTTTCCTACTGGCCCCTACTGGCCATTGCTCCTTTTATTGTAAAATTTCCACTCATGGTTTCTACAATCCCTGACATCTCTGATGGAAAGGATTTCCATAATCAGGACACTACCACAGAGAAGGCCCTGCTGCATGAGCTAGTCTCATGAGAGGAATCATACAACTCCAAGCACCACAAGCAGAGTCTTCCCAGATGAACTTAATTTATAGGTATATCAGTATTAAGGAGAGGTTCTCCCAAGCTTCTAAGCCATTTTAAGACTTTGTACTGACTAGCATTAACACCTTGAGCAATAGCAATAGCACTGACATTTCTATACCACTTTATAGTGCTAAGCAGTCCTTAAGCGGTTTCCAATGTCTGTTAGATAATTGCCCCCAACAAGCTGGGTACTCATTTTACCATCCTACGGAAGGATGGAAGGCTGAGTGAACCTTGAGCCCTGTAGCATCACAATCACAATGTTGTGGCTGCAGTACTGGCATTTCAACACTGTGCCGCTGAGACACAGTTCATTGTCAACGTACAGGCAGTGACCATTTGCATTCTGCAGACCCTTTTCAGGGAAAGTTGAATGCAGAGCACATTTCTATAGTCCAGATGAAAGTTGTCAGAGGATGGACTACTGTGCCCTAGTTATCCTGCTTGTTTTGTTTGTTGTCTGAAAATATACTGGGCCACATATCAGAGTGTTAATAAACATAGATAATTTAAGCAGTGTGATATTCTTCCTTTATTTTTATTTGCAGTGACTCGTATTGAAATGCTTGATTTGTAAAGTGTAATGTTACTGACATTGAAAGGCCATCACACTTTCTGAAAACAAGGGTTATCCAATGTTAGTTGCTGGTTTCAGTTTGTGACCCAGTACACTTAGGTGTGGGCTGCCATAATACACGCTTCCTGTTCAGTTTTGACTGTTTTCCTTCTCTAACACAGCTACTGCGTTCAAAATCGGCATGGGCATTTTTGAGTTTGCATGATGCATTTCAATAATCTCCTTGTAATCTTAGATAAACTGCTTAGTTTGATAGAGAATGCTATACATCATTGAAGCGTGCTATTGTGGCAGTAAAGTCAGACTTATTTTATAACATCCTTTCAAAGGATCTACTACAGCAGCTGTGTAGCTATCATTGCATTAACCTAATCAACCCTCTTCTGAAAGAGGGGCATGTCCCAGATTAACATTTCTAAACCTCGCCATTATCAACAGTGCCATTGGGTTTGCACATCTGAAAGGATTTTTAATAATTTTACTTCTCTTTGTATTCTGAAAACGCTTTTTCGTTTATGTTAATTGCTTTTTGTTCCATCTCTCTCTCTCTGTCTCTCTCTCTCTGTGTAAAGTCCTCTTTTTTCAGACCTTTCTTCCAATGTTGATGTGGCATTTTCTGCCAGAATAGCTGCATTTTGGCCAGAGAGACTATGCTGACCCCTTTAGTGGAATCACTGATTATTAGCAAAACAAGCCAAAGATCCACTGACAGCTCCACGGTGCTGTCTTCAGCATTAGAATAAAACTTTGGACCTGATACAAAGGGGGCTATTCTATTGCATAATCTACCCTTTCCTTGATGTCTCAACTTCTGTAATCTTCATGCTGTGAAGCTCAAGTCACCCTTATCTATGCTAGGAAGAGTTTTATGGGAAATAAAATAAGGGCATTTGTTGCCTGCTTATTTTAGCTTCCTCTGATGCTTATGACTTCTTCTTCATGAATATATCCTTTCCTTTGCTTTTCTGGTAATGCCTAGTTCTGTTTTAAGGATAAAAACATAGTAGTGCAGCATATGCTTTTTTTTAATCTAAAAGTTTGTACTTGTGTCCTTTTCTTTATCAGAGAGATTTCCCTTTAAAAGATTTTTCTTAAGATATTTTTGAGTCTTTGCTTTTTAAAAACAACAACTATGACCTGTTTTTCTATTAACCAAAAAATCCATGTCGAGAGAACATTACTGTATTTTCAGTACAGTAATCGTGCTACTAAAATACCAAGCATCATGGCTGGCATTAAAACTTGCTACAGCTCTGAACAGTATTGTTCTGCATAGTAAGTAGGTCTCATTAAGGCCAACGGGAGAAAGAATATTATAAATCATGACAGTCCTAAACACATATTCACTTGAGCTGCTGTATATTGCTGCCTTGTGAAGGTTGTCCTCTGGAAGGTGGCTTGTAAATAAGTACGGTATATCAGTTAAGGGCTAGATCCAGCATTATGCTTTTATGGCCGCATTGGGATTTTCTTCCCCTCTCTGTCTCTTTTGCAGACTCCTGCAGAGCTGACAACCTGCTATGGAGTGTTTCCTGGCTTCTCCAGAGATGTTTTATATTATAGGGTTCATGGGAAGGTGGGTGCTGCAGAAAGGAAGAACTTGTATCTTTTTAATTGCATGAAAGCTCCTGAACTAATGGGAAACTCCTATTCACAGAAGCAACCAACAAGTAGATTCTGGCCTCAATTATCCAGTAGCATATTGTGACTTTACAGTTACTGTGTAGAATGTATCTGTGGTAGCAAGAGCTATTATTTAAATGATTTCAAGGCAAATGTTTTTGACTTAAAAACAGAACAAAACAAAGAGGATACAAATAACCATCTTAATAAACTAAGTTTTGCGGTGTTTGTTTTTTTTAATCTACCATTCATCCACTTTCTGTGCTTATGTGGATTAGAGTTGCTAGTTCATTGGTGTGTTTAGAGAAAACCAATCCACATACCAGTAACTCTAAAACAAACCCAGTAGCCTACCAAAATAAGCTGAAGGGTAAGAATACAATTGAATATGAGTTTAATTTTAAACTGGTAAATACATCCTCGTCAGGGGTATAGCTTTGGGGGCCTTCCATTCCCAGATTTGGTTTTCATGTATTTTAATACTTGTAGATGGCTGCACTAAGCCAAATTAAACACACGCTGCAATGCTAAATGTATGGTGTGCAATCTTGTAGCATAATTCCAATCTTTTACCCATGGAGTTGGATTCTAACATTATACCTTCATCAGTCAAGTCTCCATTCCCTCTGCACTGTGGGGATAAATTACTGATATATCTCAGATTGGCCTTTTTAGTCATCAGTGCGCTTGCAGAAAGCGCCGGATGAGTCCTTCCTGAATCTTTGTTTGCAAAGAAAAGCCAGAGAGAGAGAGAGATCTTACACGGGAGGGGTGGAAGTGGACATATGAGCTAGGTGTTATTCTTTGGCACAGCTGCACTGCACCATAGTATGAGTAGAGACATCTTTTTGAAGAACTAAACTTCTCCGTTAATACAACTCCTTAGGACTGGGCTGTAATCCCATAGCCAAAGTCCAGTGACATTGCTTTGCTTTTGCACTTTCTGCTGTGCTTTTGTAAGTCTGTGATTTCAACAGTCTTTAAGAGTAACTGTGTCAAGGCCAAACCTGTTTGGCTAGAAAGCAGAAATTTGATAGGTAGATAAGGAACTTTGGGGATAGGTGTGGCTTGTGTGATGTTGCACAGGAAAACAACAGCTGGAGTACTTTAGGACTTCATATAGCAATGTGTATACATACAATAAAATACTGTGTGTACTCTACTGGCAGGGAACCTCAAACTCCTAGCATTTTTTTCCCCAGTAAACAGTGTCACTCTGCCCATATAACTCCATCTCTGTTTGCTTTTAAATTCTCTTTCCAATGCCCAGTCTGAGAAGTTTTCCTAGTGCCCAGGAGATATTGCTTTTTTCATAGCTATAGTTGTTTGTTAAAGGAGCATTATTACAAATCCATTTGAAAACTTTTGAGGTTTGAGCTCTATGGAGCCTCTTGTAACAGAGTTTAATAAAATTCTCAGACCTCAGTTAGGGAATGCTTCAGTCATTGTATAACTCTCTCTCTCTCTCTCTCTCTCTCTCTCTCTCTCTCTCTCTCTCTCTCTCTCTGGCTTTTCTTCGCAAACGAAGATTCAGGAAGGACTCATCCCGCGCTTTCTGCAAGCGCGCTGATGACTAAAAAGGCCAATCCGAGATAAACAAGTCCGGTTGCAAAAAGCACAGCAGAAGGTCTCCTTGGGTGATGTTTTTGGGTTGTGATTCTTTCTGCGTTGTCGTTTCTCTTCAAGACTTGTTCGTCGTGAGTTCTCAAATAAGGCTGCAGCATTGTGGATAGTGCGTCTCCATGCCTCCCGATGTGAGGCCAGGGCGGACCACTGTTGGTGATCAATTTGGCCACGCCTGAGATGTTGTTTCAGGGAGTCTTTGTATCGCTTTTTTGGAGCGCCCCTCTTACGCTGACCCGTGGCGAGTTCACCATAGAGTAGTATTTTTGGGAGGCGATGGTCCTCCATCCTAGAAACGTGCCCTGCCCAGCGCAGCTGTGTTCTCAATATCATGGCCTCAATGCTGGTGATCCCTGCTTGCTCAAGGACAGCAACATTCGTCACATAGTCAGTCCAGTGTAGCCCTGTGTACCTTATGGAAATCTAGTGACATGGTGCCTGTGATTTGTTATGGGACTGAAATCACCACTAAAGGCAAGCTTATAGGCTGAGCAAAATTAAGATGTAAAGGGAATTATTTATACAAGGAATAAAATACTTCTTTTCAAATAGTAGTGTGAGATTGCTTAAGCATACATTTCTAAGTTAACATTCACAATATTTAAGAGTTTTCCTCAGGTAAATAAACTCTCAGTGCCTGTTTCCTTAGACCAGTTTCCCTAGCATTCACAACCAGGAACAGATGCTGTAACATTAGTCTTTCTCTGCCTCATCTTCTTGCTGCTTCTGACTCCTAGGCTGAGCCACATATTTGCTGAAATTTTCCATCTGGTCAAGAACATGCTTAAAGCTTCCTAGTGATCAGGGAGATTATCACACAGACTTAATAAACCCGAACAGGAACGCAACAGGATTGCTAAAGAATTTTTCTTTCAGATGACATCGTCCCTCTCCCGTTCTGGCCCCATGCTGACCACGTTTAGTTTCCGTTTTTTAAATTAATGGCTTAAGACCTTAATAGATCACCCGTTCTGTTTCTGTCATGGAATCACGGGTGTGCAAACAGGAGCCCTGTTATGCTGGCGCGATCTGGGAGGTTTGTGCCGACACTTCCGGGTATGATTGTGACATCCAGGTAAGTGATAGCCTTTTCTGTACCCTCCCCGTGTTGGTGGTAAAGTTTAAAGAGTATTTTGGTGCTTGTTTTAATTTTTAGATGTCTGCTTGTATTTTTATTTTTAAATTTTCGGCCAGCTGCCTGCCTCTGTAAGTTTCTGGAAAGCAAGTAGAGAACGCTTCTGGTGGCGATCTGGACATCCAGGTAAGTGACAGCCTTTTTTGTACCCTCCCCTGTTTACTTGCTTTTTTTTAAAAAAAAGGCTGTTTAGGTGCTTGGTTTAATGTTTTGATGTTAGGTGTTGTTTTTTAATTCCCTGTGCGATGTCAACCATCCTGTAAGGTCCATGCAGAACACTTCCTGCTTTGATTGGGACATCCAGGTAAGTGACAGGCTTTTTTGTACCTTCCCTGGGTTACTTGTTTTTTTTTTTAAGGGTGTTTAGGTGCTCGGTGTACTTCTTTGACGTTTGTTTGTTTGTTTTTTAAATTCCCCACACGATTTGTTCTCTAGGAAGTGGATGGGACTTGGTCTCCAGGAATGGATGGTGCTCTGTGAAAGGTCCATTCACTTTCTGGACTGCCAGAGGAGGGGGGAGCAGTTTCTATCCCGGGATTAAGGTGTCTGAATTTTTTTTTATTCAGTTACAGGGACGGGAGGGGGGTGGGTGGGCGGTACTGGGACAGGAACGGGTTTTAAGGGCCTGTCTGATAATCTCCCAGGACACTTTTAGACAAGGAGAACTTCTCCTTTCTTTACACTGAACTTCAATCTCTCTCCAACAGCACTAGTTTTGGTTTTCAGGTTCTCTTGCTGCTGCTTGCAACTATTGATCAGCCCTTCTTGCCAGAACTTCTGGCCAATCATGTTTTTTCAAGCATGCTTTTTATATTGTAAGTTGCCTTGAGTTCCAATTTTGGGAGAAAGGTGGGATGAAAATAAATATAATAATACAGTAGGACCTCCATATCCACTGATTCATTATCCACTTATTCAGTTGTCCATGGGGCACAAAAACAGCACAGCTACCATAGAGTCTTCCTAGAAAATGCCTAGAGAGGTGTCCTCTCTAGACATTTTCTAGGTCCTCCAAGACAACTCTTTGGTATTTTAAACCAGAAGTCCCATTATTTTCAGTGGCGTTCGCTGTTATCCACAGTTTTTGGTATCTGCGGTAAGTATGGGAACTGAATCCCCATGGATAGGGGGTCCTACTGTAATTCCCCTTTATCAAGGCCCTTGCTATCGGTGACTGATCAGTGGTTTTGTATAGACCTTCTGAAAATCAGTTAAATTTATACGCTGCCTTGTCTTGTTTTTGAGATCTTCAGAGGAAGCCAAGCCCTTCACTCCATTCTATCACCTTCACTGGTTTGTCTGGTGGGAATGTAGGGTAGGATCTTCTTGAAGGCTGCTCCCTGCCTGTTTCATAGAGAGACTACATTGGCACCATCCATGGTGTCCTTTCCAATGGGACGAATGTTGCTGTCCTTGAACAAGCAGGGATCACCAGCATTGAGGCCATGATATTGAGAACACAGCTGCGCTGGGCAGGGCACGTTTCTAGGATGGAGGACCATCGCCTCCCAAAAATACTACTCTACGGTGAACTCGCCACGGGTCAGCGTGGGAGGGGCGCTCCAAAAAAGCGATACAAGGACTCCCTGAAACAACATCTCAGGCTTGGCCAGATTGATCACCAACGGTGGTCCGCCCTGGCCTCACATCGGGAGGCATGGAGACGCACTATCCACAATGCTGCAGCCTTATTTGAGAACTCACGACGAACAAGTCTTGAAGAGAAACGACAACGCAGAAAGAATCACAACCCAAAAACATCACCCAAGGAGACCTTCTGCTGCACTTTTTGCAACCGGACTTGTTTATCTCGGATTGGCCTTTTTAGTCATCAGCGCGCTTGCAGAAGGCGCGGGATGAGTCCTTCCTGAATCTTCGTTTGCGAAGAAAAGCCAGAGAGAGAGAGAGAGAGAGAGAGAGAGAGAGAGAGAGAGAGAGATATGAATATAGTTTCTGTTAGGTCTGTAAACAGTAGGCCCACATATTATGTGTCCTGGTATTTACATGAGTTCAGTTATATGTGACTGAAAAACATGCTCTCTTTAGACATTTTCTAGGTCATCCAGCACGATTCTATAGTATGCTTCTGCTGGAAGTTGACCATAGAGTCAAACTGGAGGACCTAGAAATTCCTAGAGAGAAAACTTCATTGTTCATTTTGGATAAGAAAAATAGGGTTCCAGATGATGCATGAAAATTGTTCAACACAATGGGACTCAGAATGGATCCTTCACACTATATGGGGGCCTACTGTATATACAACAGCAACTTCCCCTGCTTGTCATTTTCTTTTGACAGTTTGAAACCTCTCTCTCTCCCATGCCACCTGCAAAGGAAGGTGGCTGCAGCTGCCTTATGCCCTGCACTCACTAGCCAGACTTCTGGCACACTTGGTTACGGTACATTATAACCCCACTCAGAGATTACTCATAGTTCATAAACATTACCAAACACAAACCAATAAAGATAGGGTATTTCCTCCCTGCTGTCCTTTAAAAATACTGCTTCCCTTAGCAACGGTTTGTGCACTTAGGGCAGCTCTGCTTGTATCTCATTTTAACTTTGTTTAGTAGTTCCACAAGTTTCTCATTAAGAGAGTGAGAACTGCAGTGCTGTGAGATCCAATCTGTATGGACAACTGAAGTGGAAAAGGTGCTGAACTACTCTTCCTTTGTGCCCTGCTGTTTTAAATTCAGCTAGGCTTGCTTTGCATAGCACCTGGAGCAGGGAAGTGGACAACCTTAAAAGAAAACAAAAACATAGGTAAAAGTAAAGGATTCCTGAAATGGCAGTGGATTGCTGTTGGGAAATGCCTTATTGGTATTTATTTCTATTTATTTTATTCATTTGTGGGAGATTTTCACACTACACTGTTATAGTGTTACTATTCCACTTTAACTGCTCTGGCTTCCTCCTGTGGAATTCTGAGGTTTGTAGTTTAGTGAGGCCTAAGAGCTCTCTGGCTGAGACTTGTAAATGCCCTTCCCTAAACTGCAAATCCCAGGATTCAACAGGAGGCAGCCACGGCAAATAAAGTGGAATAGTAACACTATAACAGTATAGTGTGAAAATCTCAATAGCCTGTTGTTCTCCCTTGGGTTTTTTTCTGGGCTGTGAGGCCGTATTCTGGAATAGCTTCTTTCTGACGTTTTGCCTGCATCTGTGGCTGGCATCCTCAGAGAATGGTTGGGTAGGAGTGTGTCTGCGGTTTATATGCTGTGAACTCCTCTTGGGGAAGATATGTAAATTTGTGTAATTGTATGGTTAGTTTCTGGGTATAGAAATGCAAGGCTCGTTAGTGTCTGTTTGGCTAATGGTTGGTTGATGGACCATTATCTGCTAGGAATCCCCCTGTCCCTGGGTGGAATTCTTTTGTAAGTGTTGAGTTTTGATTCTATTGTATTTTAATAGGGGATTCTAGTCAGCTAACAACATACTGAAAAACAGTACAAATTAAAACTATACAAAGTATAGTTTACTTTGATCTGATTTGGCTTTTTCAAAAGTATAAACATAAGAGTTATTTAAAAAGTGATTAAAGAATTTATAAAGTTAAAATATTAAGCATTAAAAAAGTTAAAATTCATTAAAAGACCATATATAAACCTTAAAAACAGCACTGCACAACATTAAAACCTTACCTCAATTAGTTTTTAAAAGCCTGACAGCATAAAAATGTTTTGACTTGCTGATGGAAGGAGAGCAAGGATGGGGGCATCCAGGGTGACTGCTCCTATATATTTGTTCCAAAGCTTTCCAGCCCAAAACATTTGTTGTTGTGTGCCTTCAAGTAATTTCCAGCTAATTGTGACCCTAAGGCGACCCTATCATGGGGTTTTCTTGGCAGGGTTTGTTCGGAGGGGGGTTTGCCTTTGCCTTCCATGGAGGCTGAGAGAGTGTGACATGCCCAAGGTCACCCAGTGGTTTCTATGGAGATTCAAACCCTGGTCTCCCAGAGTCTAGTCCAACGCTCAAACCATTACACCGCATTGGCTCTTTCCTAAAACATTACCAGTACTAATGCTAGAAATATTACCAGATGGGATGTGGGCATCTGTTTATCTCTTTACCGTTGTTGCTCTGAACAGTATCCAAAAGGTGCCATGGAACCCTGGTTCACAGGGCAAGAGCAGCAGAGTCCATGTGATTTTTTATTTTCCCAGTACAAATTCTGAGTGTTTGGAAACAGAGTTCTCAGCAGAGCGGAAGCATGGACTTGTGGGGCTGAATTGTCTGCAACAAATGGGTGGCAACTAATCTGTTACTGGGCTAAATACTGATAATCTGGAAAGGCCCAAACAGATTGCTGAAATTTATTGAGATGACATCTTTAAGCTCCTGGCTCAGATGTTATGCACAGTTAGCAAGAACAAATCAATCCCATGAATTAACATGGCAGACAAAGTATCATTTGAGCTGGTTCTAAATGTTAGGATTATCTGTATTGGAAACTGGCTAAGTAGAAAGAAAGGGTTTTATTGGATGTAATAATACTTTCTTTGTTCTCAAGAGAAGCAGCTCTAATTGTTTCTGACCAAATATGACTGGGTTGGCTGTATCTTTTGTATACCCTTGGGAAAACAAGCAAGGCTGCTTAAGAATGGCTGAGGTGGTGTGGTGTCATCATTAGTATATTTGTTACTGATTCACTCAAATGGATTAATTCTATTAGATAAATTTATGCCAATTACTAAAAAAAGGGAATCAGAAGAAAGAGGTCATGAAATTTGGTAAACACCATAACCAAGGATTCTTTTCAGTCTGTCCTTGGGTTTTCCCCGTCTAGTTTGGGTGGTATGATGCCCAGTTTCTCATATTCTAACTGAGGGCTTACATGCACAAATAAGTTACCCCACCTTTCCCCCATCTTGGAGTGCTGCTGTCCTGATGACGCAGGGCTTTTGCCCCATTTTGCCCCCAGGCAGTCCTCATGACCTCTGGGGCAAAGATGGGGTAGTGCCCGTTACAGTGGATTTTTTAAAAAAATACCTGGTAAAATCCGTTCCAGCCAGCAAAAAATGGATCAGGCTCCGCATGACCACAGGAGCCCCTTCCCGCACACGAGCTCATTGCTGCAACTGCCCTCTGACTCAGTCCTCCATAGCCAGGAAGGGGACCTCCAAGGTGGTCACATGCAGGGGGCCTTGCTCATGTGCTGCAGGCCAGGTTCCTGATGTCAGAGTGTGGCGCAGCAGTCAGTGGCTGCAGGGACAGGCTGATGTGTTCATCTGAACTCCGGCCTGTTTCATGCTAGTAACGGAGGAGGAATGGGCCACTTTTGCAGGTGGAATACACCAGCGTGGAGCCAGCATATTCTGGCCTGTATAGATGAGCCCTGAGTCATCTGTAGTTCAAGTTTTATTACAGTTCGTGCTGCTGTGAGTAATTGTAACTATAGTAGATCTCTTAATTTCTACCCATACTTTAGGATGGGTAAAATAAACTTTGCCCTAAGGAATGCATAAGATAGAAGAAAAGTACAAGAAACTCACCAAGGCTTATTTAATCTGTGAAATTTCCCCATCCATGCTTCAGCTTTTTTCCTGTTCCACCTTGGTTGTTGTCCCAACTCCCCAATTTTCATGTCTTTTGACATAAGAGTTTGCTTTTTGTACTGTTCTCCACTGAGCTGAAGGTTGCTTTTTCTATGCTATCCCAGTTATCATAGTTATAAATGAATGTTTGCATACCAGTGCAGGAGGAGCTGCATTTGGACTAGTACCAAAATCCACATTGTAGAATTACCTTTTATTGTGCGCTGTATACGCACAATTCTAAATATACACTGGACTGACTGTGTGACGAATGTTGCTGTCCTTGAGCAAGCAGGGATCACCAGCATTGAGGCCATGATATTGAGAACACAGCTGCGCTGGGCAGGGCACGTTTCTAGGATGGAGGACCATCGCCTCCCCAAAATGGTACTGTATGGTGAACTCGACACGGGTCAGCATAAGAGGGGCACTCCAAAAAAGCGATACAAGGACTCCCTGAAACAACATCTCAGGCTCAGCCAAATTGATCACCAACAATGGTCCACCCTGGCCTCACATTGAGAGGCATGGAGGCGCACTATCCACAATGCTGCAGCCTTATTTGAGAACTCACGCCAAACAAGTCTTGAAGAGAAACGACAATGCAGAAAGAATTACAACCTGGAAACATCTCCCAAGGAGACCTTCTGCTGTGCTTTCTTCAACTGAACTTGTTTATCTCGGATTGGCCTTTTTAGTTATCAGCGCGCTTGCAGAAAGCGCAGGATGACTCCTTCCTGAATCTTCATTTGCGAAGAAAAGCCAGAGAGAGAGAGAGAGAGAGAGAGAGAGAGAGAGAGAAAGACAGAATTTTTTTTTGTGTACAAGCTTTTGAAATCAAAACTTTCTTCATCATGCAAAGATATTTTAAGAAAGTAGGCAGGGTAAGAGGTGCAAGATGACAGTCTCAGAGTCATGTAATCTACATGTTATATTGTGATGACATAGCAGGATGTCAACAGACTGTCAAATTAGGGTTATTGTCCTAATGTTACAAATTAGGTTACACCCTAATGTTCACTTTGTAAAGTCAACATTACAAACATACTTTGTAAAGGACAAAAATAAGCTTTAATAAATTGGTTTGCTTTGTTTTACCTACATATTGTGTTCACAATTCAGATTTGGTAATGTCCTTGAGAAACAAGGGAAATTATTTTCCATATTTTTAAAATGTTAAATGGACTTGTGATTTCTTTTTTAAATGGAAGTAGAGCAGCGTGAGCCAACAAGGTGTAATGGTTTGAGTGTTAGACTAGGGCTTCAATTACACGACAGTTTTTATTGCGGTAATTTGTGCTGTATCGCTGTTTCGCAGCTGTACTGCATCGTTCACCTGATATATTGCTTAAGTGGTCTATTGGTTTAGTTTTCAGCTGTTTTCCGCTTTGATATTCACACACAGACTGAGACGGGGGCTTGGCCTCTCAAGCACATCCTCTGATTACCACAGGAATGCCTGAGACGAACATTCACACACACACACAAGAGAGACTGGAAAAGGCTGGCTTAATTCTTCAGATCGCAGCAGCTAAGCACAAGATAGCGGGGAGGGGGAGAAGGAAAGACACACACAAGGCTAGCACTCACAGTCTTTTTCGTGGCTAAGCACAAGATAGCGAGAAGGGAAGGGACACGATCTCAGGAGGGGAGACAAAGATCATTCACACACAGAGAGACTGAAAGGCTAGCTTGGAATTCTTCAGATCGCAGCAGCTAAGAACAAGATAGCAAGGAGGGAGGGAGAGAAGGAAAGACACACACACACAAGGCTGGCACTCACAGTCTTTTTCGTGGCTGGAAACAACAGTGGATGGATCTTTCCTCCATCCCCTCCTTGTCCAAATCTCTCCCTGGTGAGTTCAACCAATCATGGCAAAGCTCTGCTGTGAATGTATTAGAAAGATTGCTGGTAACTCACACAGCACTTAGTGTAATGGTTGTTTAGACTATCGAAAATGCACTACTTTTCAAAAAAAGTTGGGAAAAGTCCCGAAATCCTTTATTGCGTTACTAATGGGTTTTTGTGCCCCCCTCCTTCTGAAAGAGGCGACTTTGTTGCGCAATGCATGTAAACAATTAGGAATCTTGGCGAATTCTTCACTTTTTTTTTCACCGTGTAACCAAGCCCTAGGATACTGGGAGAACAAGATTCAAATCCCCTTTCGGCCATGGCAACCCACTGGCAGAGCTTGGGCAAGTCACACTCTCTCAGTGTCAGAGGTTGAAGGTAAAGGCAAACCTCCTTTGAACAAATTTTGTCAAGAAAACTGCATGATACATTCACCTTAGGGTTAACAAGTTGGAAATGACTTGAAGGCACACAGCAACAGGTGTTTCTCATAGTTAGAGTTCTGAGGCTTGATTATTCATGTGGAAATCACCACTGCATAAATATTAAAGGCAAGAGCTCCAGGTGTACATTCTGTCAAGGTCAGTGATATAGTGGTGAATTATGAAGTGCAAGCACTCACCATGAGTAAACAAAAGGCCCCTTTCACACTACACAAATAAAATGCCATGATTCTGTGGTAGCCATTTCCACTTTAACTGCCATGGCAACATCCTGTGGAATCCTGCGATATACAGCTGAGGGAGGTGCCTTTGGAATCCTCAGCCAGGGAGCTCCTCTGGTGCCTCTGAGCAAACTATATATCCCAGGATTTCATAAGCTGCAGCCATGCCAAAGTTAAACTGAAATCATAGTGCTATAACTGTATAGTGTGAAAGGGCCAGGTCTTACAGCAAGTGGGTAGAGAAAATAAATCACATTGAGATAACTGTAAAATGGGGGTGATGTCTAGTAGTTAGGTTGTATTAAGGAAATAAGTAGTATCCAGATGAAGCATACCTAGAAAACTGTAGGATGTATGAATTACAACTGTTTGGTGGTTTTGTTAATAGAAATAATAAATGATTAAAATCAGTTGCTTCAATCAGAGTTTGGGAACTGTTATAACTGAAGTTGTCTTAGGGATGTCATAGCTGCATATACATAAATGCTCTTCCCTTAAAGGATAAGATCAGTGGGGTGAGTGCCATTAACTAACTCATTCCACCCCAAGAGCAGGGTTGGGCAAGTGAGGCCCTGGTGCCATATGTGGCCCCAAGGCTGTTTCTGTGGCCCTCCAGATTCTCCAAATAGCACCTTCACTGGCTAAGAAACAAAGTAATCTACCTCTCTTGAAGTGGCAATTCACTTTTTAAGCACGTTGCAGGGCTCCCCTGTAATGCCTGTTTAATATATTTTAAAAACAGTCCATGGCAGTCCATCTGACCCCTGGAAGGTCTTGGGGGCAGAAAATTGGTCCCTGGAGCCACTACAGTTGCCCAGAGTTGGGTGGGAAAGCAGCTGGAAGATGGGACAGAGACAGTCTTCACTGTAAAAATAGTCCATAAGCAGTGGTGGCACTGGGAGGGAGGGGTGCAGACGGGCCGAACAACACCAGGTGACACCATTGGGGGAAGGGGTGACACCAACTTTAGTGCCACAATCCGTGAGGAAAGAGTTGAACATGCAAGTAATAATAATAATGATGATAATAATAATAAAATTTATTTGTACCCAGCCCCTCTGCTAAAAACAATTGGGGCGGCTTCCAACAATTAAAACGCTACAATGCCGACTAAAATTTCTACGCACCACCCACCCCCACCCTCCCCCATAAAAAGACATGAAATAGTATACAATTAAAAACCACCTAACTAAAATCACATTAAAAAAACCAAATGCAAACAAGACTAGAAGAGGCCAGGAGACGCAGCTTCTGAGGCTGGGATCTAATCAGGAAAGACCTGCTGAAAGAGATCTGTCTTTAGTGCTTTTTAAAAGCTACTCAAGCTCGTCATCTGACAGATCTCGTTCAGCAGGCCATTCCATAAATTGGGGGCAGTTACCGAAAAGGCCCTCTGGGAGGTTGCAGACAGCCTAGATTTTTGTGGCTGAAGCAAATTCCTCCCAGAGGGCCGGAGTGCACGGGGAGGATTATATGGGAGGAGGCAGTTCTGAAGATAAGTTGGACCCAAGCCATTTAGGGCTTTAAAGGTAATAACCAATACCTTATACTGGGCCTGGAAACGGATAGGCAGCCGGTGAAGAGATTTTAATACTGAAGTTATATGATCTCTCCGAGATGTTCCTGAGACCACTCTGGCTGCCATATTTTGTACCAACTGAAGTTTCCAGACCAAGCACGAGGGTAGCCCCATGTAGAGCACATTGCAGAAATCTAGACGAGAGGTTACCAGCACGTGCACCACAGTCTCGAGGTCCCTTACTTCCAGGAAATGGCACAGCTGGCGTATCAGCCAAAGCTGATAACAGGTGCTCCTGACCATCACATTCACCTGACTTGTCATCTGAAGTGATGAATCAAGAAGCACCCCCAGACTGTGAACACAGTCCTTAACGGAGAGCGTGACCCCGTCCAGGACTGGAGGTTGCAACCCAGCTCCTGGTTTCAGGGCCGCTACCTTGAGCACCTCCATTTTGTCCGGATTTAATCTCAATCTGTTTTTCCTCATCCAGCCCATTACTGCTTTAAGACAGTCATTAAGAGGAGAGATGCCATTGGAATTCGAGGCCGATGATCGGGACAAGGAGAAATAGATCTGGGTGTCATCAGCGTACTGATAACACCCAGCCCCATAAATCCCAATAATCTTACCCAACAGCCGTCCTGAAGCCAGTTTGAAATGGGTCTAGATAATCAGTTTCATCCAAGACCACTTGGAGTTGAAGAGCAACTGCCCTCTCGATCACTTTGCTCAAGAATGGTAACATAGAGACTGGCCTATAGTTGTTCATGTCCAGGGGGTCAAGGGAAGGTTTTTTTCAGGAGCGACCTAACTGCCACTTCCTTTAAACAGGATGGAACACACCCTTCCCTGAGGGATGCATTGATGATGTCCCTAAGGAACACCATCAAGCCCCCCCCCCCCGTATGGCCAACCACAAAGGATAAGGATCAAGAGGGCAGGTCATCTTCCTCACTCTACCAAGCAGCTTGTCCACATCCTCAGTACTCACAGATTGAAATTGATCCAGTAAATTTACATCAGCGGAATTGCTGGACACCTCGTCAATTGTTTCTGTCAAAATACTGGCATCTAAGTCGGCTCTTATCCGAGAGATTTTATCTGCAAAGTAGTTGTTAAACGCGTTACAGCAGGCCATCGTTGGGTTAAGCAACGGGTTCTGCGCAGGTATAACTTGCATCATCTCCCTTACCACCCTAAACAGCTCTGCTGAACAGGACTCTGTAGACGCAATATGTGCAGAGGAGAAGGATCTTTGCGCTGCACGTATTGCCTCTCGATAGGACCAAAGCAAGTTCCTATGATGAGTCCTGTTGGATAAGAGTTGAATTTTCCGCCAGTTGCGCCCTAGTCGTTGTCCAACCAGCTTCATTTTCCTAAGCTCTGATGTATATCATGGCTTATGGTTAGGAGCGGGTTGGAAAGGACGCTTGGGAGCAATCGTGTTGGTAGCCTTGGTAAGGTCGGTGTTCCAGGTATTAACCAAAGCCTCGCCAGGGTCACTGGCATTACCAACCATTAAACCCTCCAAGGCTTTCTGGAATCCTATTGGTTCCAACAGCCTTCGGGGGCGGACCATTCTAATGGGTCCACCACCCCAGTGGGGCGGGAATAGACTCTTAGTTCCATCTTGACCAGGAAATGATCCGTCCATGACAATGCGGTGGTTTTAATAACCTGCGCCCCCGGATATTCCTCTTCCGTACCGAAGACTGCATTGTGGGTATGACCTGCACAATGTGTGGGCCCGACGACTAATTGGGATAGGCCCATGTTTGTCATGGTTTCCATGAACTCCCGAGCTGCACCAGTCAGATTTGTCAAACTGGTCTCGAGTGGAATGTTGAAGTTGCCCAAAACTAAAAGTCTGGGCGACTCCAACAGCAACTCTGAGACCAGCTGTGTCAGCTCAGTTAGGGAGTCTGCTAGACAACGGGGTGGTCAATATACTAGCAGAATCCCCAAACTATCCCTGGTCCTCAGGCTAAGGTACAGACACTTGAAGTGGACTGTGTTCCGGACAGGTATCCTGGTCAAAGTCAGATTGTTCTTATAAACCAGAGCCACTCTGCCCCCCCCCCGCCCACTTCCCCTCACCTGCTCACTGACAGAATACCCGGCTGGGAGGGCCTGTGCCCAGGTGACAGCGCTATCCACTTCCAGCCAGGTTTCTGTGAAGCAAGCCAGGTCAGGTTGGCATCCTCATCCAAAAGAAGATCGTAAATAATGTGAGTTTTTTTTCTTAACCAACCTGGCGTTGCAGAGGAGCAAAGTAAGGTTCTGTGGAATGGTGGGTACGTTCTCCAATGCATTCCAGGAAACAGGGTGAACTGAAGGTGGGATAGCTAACAACAGCGATCCTGCCTTCTTTCGTAACATCTGTTCACTCTGTTCCGACCATACCTCCCTTTCCCCAGCACAACTCCAATTTCCACCCCCACTCCATTCCCAATCTCAGCTGACTCCAATTGCAGTCTTGGGTCTTTCTGGCTGGCAGGCTGGTGTTCCTGAGGGCTGTGGGAGTGGCTTATAACACCAGCCACTCCTGGCCACGCCCCCTCTTGCTGCTGCCAAAAGTCCTCAGGGCTCACTACAGCCTTCTAGCCCGATGGAGTGGGGAAAAGAGGCTGCTGCAGGCTTGAAGTCCTCCTGGCCTGCAGGCTGGTCATCCCCACTTGCATTTTTTAAAAATTGGCAATCTAATAAGAGGTATCTGGTTAATTAAAGGTATATAGTGCTTTAGCATAAGAATCTATGCGGGAGCTTGTTGTGTGTCCTGACTTCATACTGGGATTAGAGTATTTTTGGAACTTCAGATTGAAAGCTGTAATTTACAGGTTAAATGGTTAAATTTTAGCACCCATGTATTACTGTGAGGATTGTTTGGTTTAATCTTAGTGGACAAGATGGGGTAATGGCTTTACTTACTAAGAGTTGTTGAAGCATTATTTCTTCCACTTTTTTTAACACATTCAGCTGTTCTAGCTTATGTCACGGGTGTTAGGCATAGATCTAAAAGGCTGGAATGTGTTTTTCCCTTACTTCTCCAGAAGCTACAGTCACAGATATGCACATGCAGAAAGTCACAGTAAGGCTGCAGTCCTACCATTGATTACTTGAAGAATAAGGTTCATTGAGGAGCCAGTGTGGCATACTGGTTTGAGTGTTGGACTACAACTCTGGAGACCAGGTTTGAATCCCTGCTCAGCCATGAAAACCCACTGGGTGACCTTAGGCAAGTCACACACTCTCAGACTCAGAAAACTCTGTGACAGACTCACCTTGGGAATCACCATAAGTTGGAAATGACTTGAAGGCACACAACAGCAAGAACAGCAACAACAAAAGGTTTGTTGAATTCAGTGAGAGTTAATGCTAACTAAATATGCACAGGATAACAATGTAAGAGAGAAGGTTCATTGTCTGGAAAATTAAGTTACTCCCTTTCAGGAATCTGCCCAGTATATTAATCAAACTGACTTTGATTACAGTGGCCTTTCACGGAACTTGGAAATGTGTTTTTGAACTTATAGCTTCCAGAACTCCCCGAGTCAGCATGAGTTACTAATCATAGAATCATAGAGTTGGAAGATACCATGAGGGCCATCCAGTCCAACCCCTACCTTGCAGGAATATACAATTAAAGCACCCCCGACAGATGGCCATCCAGCCTCTGTTAAAAAAACTCCAAAGAAGGAGACTCCACCACGTACTGAGACAGCATATTCTACTGTCAAACAGCACTTACTGTCAGGAAGTTCTTCCTAATGTTTAGGTGGAATCTCTTTTCCTGTAGTTTGAATCCATTGCTCTGTGTACTAGTCTCTGGAGCAGCAGAAAAAAAGCTTGTTCCTTCTTCAATGTGACGTCCTTTCAAGTATTTAAACAAGGCTATCATGTCCCCTCTTAACCTTCTCTTCTCCAGGCTAAACATACCCAGCTCTCTAAGCCACTCCTCATAGGGTGGCTTCCAGACCTTTTACCATTTTGGTCACCCTCCTGTGGACATGTTCCAGCTTGTCAATATCCTTCTTGAATTGCGGTGCCCAGAGTTGGTATTCCAGGTGAGGTCTCACCAAAGCAGAATAGAGTAGCACTTTATTATACTCTACGGTGAACTCGCCACGGGTCAGCGTAAGAGGGGCGCTCCAAAAAAGCGATACAAAGACTCCCTGAAACAACATCTCAGGCTTGGCCAAGTTGATCACCAACAGTGGTCCGCCCTGGCCTCACATCGGGAGGCATGGAGACGCACTATCCACAATGCTGCAGCCTTATTTGAGAACTCACGACGAACAAGTCTTGAAGAGAAACGACAACGCAGAAAGAATCACAACCCAAAAACATCACCCAAGGAGACCTTCTGCTGTGCTTTTTGCAACCGGACTTGTTTATCTCGGATTGGCCTTTTTAGTCATCAGCGCGCTTGCAGAAAGCGCGGGATGAGTCCTTCCTGAATCTTCGTTTGCGAAGAAAAGCCAGAGAGAGAGAGAGAGATTGATGTAGCCCAGATTCGCATTGGCTTTTTAAACTGCCACATCACACTGTTCACTCTAAGAGCTGTAGCCCCCAAAAGTAACTGTTCTAAGCTCTGGCCTTGGATCTTACTTCATCATATAGTTTCCCCTTGCTCTGTTGCCTTGTAAGAAAGACTTGGGATACAACAGTGTGTTATAAATATAAACATTCCTAAATGAAAATATAGTATAATGTGCATGAAATAGATGATAGTTAGTCCCACTGCAGAAGTAAGTGAACCATGATTTGGGGACTGGGAGCAAGCCTATCCCTCCTGGCTTCTCTCATGCCTTCCTCCTGCTAAAAATGTGAGGGGGAGAAACAAAGCACAGCCACGCAATGCCTTACAGTTAGTTCTTAAATGTAAGTGTAAAAACTCAAGTAGGAGTCCAATCAAGAACTGCAGCAACATTAACTGGGGATTGGCAAATGCCAGCTGTAACACTTAAACTTAGTGGTAGTGTGAATTTATGGTCAACCCCATACCATAGTTTGACATTACTGGCACTGACAAAAGCACATATGGTTCCTGAGGGTGAGGAGAATTTAACAGTTGGTTTCCTGGATGCTACAAAAACCTAAAATAATGACATGGGGTTGCCAACGTTGAAAGGCAAGAGTACACATAGCTGCAGGCAACGAAAATGCTTACAAAGTGGAAGACGGTTGAGATCCATATCCTTCATATTACTTAGTTCCCAAACTGTAGCTTGTCCTGATTTTTCTTCAGCAAAAAATGAAACTCTAAATAAGCAATCATTAACCCTGAATAAGCACAACACTACTTGTTCATACCACTTCAAGCAACAACCCATCGTAGCCCACCACAGAAAGGCCTATGTCCCTTTTTCCAGGCAACTGGTTTATACAGAATGGATTATACCAGAAAGAAGACAGTAAAAACTATAATACAGTAGATTACAAAATTCTTTTCTGTGTGCTGCCACCAACCAGAGGATTAAGGGTGGTTGTTTTGTGAGTGTGAGGGGGAATTTCTGGAATAATGAGTTGCTTGTAAGGTAGGGAATACATTTCTAAACGAATGAATGAATGAATGAATGAACATCATTTGGTGACAGAGAAACAGAACAGGAAAGTAACATGGATCTGAAGGGGTTATGTACACAAAACACATTTAGGTTTCTAAGATAGTGGTATGATTTTCAGATGATAAATTGAGTTATTTGTCTTGAGCAACAACAAGAATCTTTAATACACAGCTTAAATTATATATGATATATAGTATATTTTAAAACCCACTTTTGTTTAATTATATATTTAAAAATCTACTTTCTTGAATTCATTATGTGCTTTGGGCATAAGACTGAATATACTGATCTACCCTGGTGACAACTTTTTTAGTCTAGCAAGGCCTCCAGCACTTTCATAAACTGAATATACAGTGGGCCCTTGGGATCTGCTGGGGTTTGGTTCCAGTACCCCTTGTGGATACCAAAATCTGTGGATGAAGTGTCATTATATACAATGGCATGGTAAAATGGTGTCCCTTATATAAAATAGGAAAATCAAGGTTTGTTTCTTGGATTTTAGAAAAAATATTTTAAAACTGTGTATGGTAGAATCTGTGGGTGCAGAATCCATGGATGCAGAGAGCCAACTGTATAATCACTCCTCCTTATTTTGACACAGCCACTCTCCTTTCTGTTTTCATTTAATGGTGTTCCACATTGAAAATGTAACATCAGATGCTCAACATCATCATGTTGCCACCTAGGCAGAGAGAGAAAAAATGCTAATGGTGCCTTTTAAGTTGAAATTTACCTTACATTTTGGGAAGTCTTCAAAGATGTAAATTCACATGCACGCATGTGTGAACTACATACCAGATTAAAGCCATACTTTTACTCTAAGGAGCTCAAAGCAATGTCTGAGCCTAGACACAACCTTGTTAAATGAAGGTAAGGTGGGGTAAGTGTGTGTATGTGGGCGTATCTGAGACCCACTTAGTGAACTTTAGATCAGACCCAGGGGGCTTGACCTGCCTTTTGACATCTCAATCTGATACTCTAAAAGCCATTGAGCGTGAAATGAATTTGGTGGCTATTGGTATGTTTCTGTTGTTCTGAAGCTAGCCAAACTTCCACAACCTGAAATCCTCTGGATATGCTGATGACCATATTGGCTGGCTGGGTGGAGAAGGTGGGAGTTGTAATCCATCACCTCTGGAGGGCACATGGTAAAGGGAAGACTGCCTAGGCCAGCCTTTCTCAACCTTTTTATCCTGGAGGAACCCTTGAATTAATTTTCAGGTCTCAGGGAACCCCTGCATAAACATTATTCTATATACAGTACTGTACTTCTATTGCTTTCCCCCCACAATCTCAGTCTCTTGAGGAACCCCTAGCAACCTCTTGGGGAACCCTGGTTGAGAAACACTGGCCTAGGCTGTATGCTTCACTAATGAAATACACAAAACAGAGGAACATAAATGCTTTAAATGGCCAATGTAGTAGTTTTCATGTGCCTTGTGGTTTTCATGAAGCAAAGGTGCTCACATGAAAAGGTCAAATGAAATCTTCTGCATGAGTTTTTTTTTTCCCCAGACAAGGAATCAAGGCTATCTGGAAAACAAAAGTAATTCTTTAAACAGGTACTCTGTCCCATCAGTAGGAGATGGATAGCACATTAAATTTTCATATCTTTTAAAATGGAATTACAAAACTGTACTGTACTAGGACTAGGCTATGATAACTGACTTAGACTTCCAGCCAAGTTTTAAAAAGGATGCTTCTAGTGTTTATAAAACAAAATGTATTGAATAACTTGTGGAAAAAACACAGTTGGTAGGCAAAAACAATATATTCAAAACATGAGGATGTAGCTGATAATAAGGATAACGGAATGAATAGCAAAATAACAGTATCTCATACTGTTTGTTTCCACATTATATAAATACTTGTGGACAGTGTGGGTGTAACTTCAAGTCATCTGTCGACTTATGGCAACCCCATGTATTTTATAGGGTTTCTTAGGCAAGAAATACTTATCGTTCGTTCCTCTGAAATAATAGCCTACAGCACCTTATATTCATTGGCGGTCTTACATCTGTACTGACAGCATAAAAATGATGGCAGCAATAAAATAAAGGATTTGAGCATATTTACAAAACAAATTAGTCATTATATATGTTTATATTTGAATGCATTTGATTGCCCATCCGTAACAATACGTGAAGAAAATAAGGATAAGGATCTTGGGTCTCAGAAATTATGTGGAAAACAAGTCAGTGAGTTATGCAGGGGTTTTAAATAATTTGTTTTATCCTCTTCCCTCCCCCACTAGTCATGTGATAGGAAACAGTGTGGAGCAATCTTCATTTTTTAAAAATTAATATTGCTATTTTTAGTGCATATTGCATAATGTGTTGGATCCTTTTTCCTTTTGTCTGTTTGTAAATGTGCAGGACAGATATTTTCAATTTAAAAATAATCAGATTTTAGTTTTTGATCTCATTGTGTGTAAAATTACTTTGCATAACTTAACCTGTGAATTACAATCTATAAACTATAATAAATAGGAGAGCCTCTTTTGTAAATAGCCTGTCCTCATGTATTTTAGCATTTTGTAAATCATTTCAAGGATCAGTTTCAATTAACAGTATTAGTTTACACATATCTGCTCAGAAGTCAGCCTCAGAGTAGTCCAGGTAAACTGATATAAGACTGCATTTTAATCCAACTGTAAATACCTGATCTACATAAAAAAAAAGATTTAAATGAAACACAGTGTTCTACTGTAATTCCTTTCTGTCTGTAATTTATTGTAATTTAACTTTCTGTCTTCAGCATGCATATGGTATTTTAATTAGTGCACAGTCTGACCCCCCCCCCTCCAAGAACCTGATGTTATTTTACAACTTCCTGGTGTTAAAGCAGAGGATCATTTTAATCAGTTTTGGGGGGTATAATTTGTTGCTGCACAGTTGTAGTACAAGCTGAAATTGAAAATGACCTGCTCCTGCTTGCCACATTTCTGTCACTTAGATAAGCAGACAAAGAAAGACTAAAAGAATGCCTACATATCATATGGAAAAAATTGATGTTGTGCGCCTTCAAGTCATTTTCGATTTATGGCAACCCTAAGGTGTTTTCTTGACAAGATTTGTTCAGAGGGGGTTCGCCATTGCCTTTCTCTGAAGTTGAGATAGGATGACTTGCCCAAGGTCACCATTGCCAAATCTAAATAGAGTATGCACATTTATTTGGAAATAATTGAATGAGATACAAGATTTTAGTAGGACTGGGAATCCACAAAACCTCCAGATATCTCTGGATTACAGTTCCCAGCAGTCTTGGTCAGCCCAGCTAATGGTATGGGAGTTGCAATCGAGGCTGGAAGGCTTCAGGTTTCATCAACTGTAATTTAAAGTCTATTAAAAGGCTTTATTTTATCTACATAATTGTAATCTTGTGCATGCTGAACACACATGTAGTTAAGTAGTTATCAATGTAACTATCCTGACTTTGTGTACAGTTGCAAGTGTTAAAAGAAAATCTCTGTATGAACACAAAAGCAGCACAGCACTTGTAAGAAGTAATTAGTTATGTAATCCTGTGTGGGAACAATATAACTGAAATCTTAATTGGAATTTTGAAGGATTTGAGGAAGTATATTACAACTGCCTGAGGAATTTATTTTGTTACGGAATGTCACTTGAGGCAGAATTTTGACTAGACAATTTAAAACAATCTAATAGACAATATTTTAATGCTGTTGTGCTAGTTCTGTCAACTTTATTTATCTCGAATGCATTAATCATTTAAAGATGAGCTTAAAATGGGATGATGAAGTTTTCCAAGGGGGGGACATGTTTTCGTAGAAAATTAATTAGTAATTTTGGTTTTCTGGAACATGTGTGTGCGTGTATAAGACTCAGGACTCACAATCTCAGAAGGATTTCTGAAGCAGTCACATCCTTTGTTTCCAGATCTGGATGTCAGCTCTTTACTTAGATCACTTTAATGATAGGGGCTACTTGGGTATAGCCTAATTGGATTTCCTGATTAATGGCATTAACCATTGCCTTGGCTTAGCAGAGCTCTAATGCCTTGTCTGATTAAGATGCTATTAAACATCCAAGTAAGAGCCTAAGCGAGACTTGGTGTGTAAGGAAATGTTTATTTATCATGTATGTAAGCTAAAATTACAAAATTCCTCTCTTGTATATAGCATTTAAACAGAGCTTGGGAAAAGCTAGCATTTTTTTTTTTAAAAAAACAACTACATTGCTTTTTACTCATTCATGGCATGTTACTAACACATTGCTTTCCAGGTTTTAAAAGAATCCCTTAAAAATACAAAGAATGGGGGGAAATTCCCAGATGAACCCCAGCAAGCATTTGAAACAATGGGTAGTTGCTACACATTACAACAAAAGTCTAATGAGGTTAATTGTTAGTACTGTACATTATTTTCAAAGTAGCGTTGTTTCCTCCCACTACTTCATGTAGCAAAGTATTACAAGTAATGGTACTTGTAGTCCATTTCACTTAGCAGAGTTGGTTCACCCAGGTCCAGGACAGACTTCTGGTTTCTTGTTTGTGTTAATTCATGAAGTTCCAGAATATTAGCTTCAAACAATGCAGCAGTCTTACTCCTGGTGAAGAACTCCTTAAGGGTCAGTAAATACACAACATTCTTGAAATTCCAATTGGTTCAGAAGTGAGGCCTCTGTTTACTTAACCCCAATAGTTCAGAGATACCTGCTTTGCACTTCAACAGGAAGCAATAGATATGAACATGAGTTTATAGTAGTAATATTTGTGAGTTGAATTTGGGCTAAATTATTTGGATTATGATTAAAGTGCAGGGTCCTGTAGGACTAGAACATGCTTAGGATTTTACCTTTCACAGGTGGTCAGGGATGCTTTAGCATTCACCTATCTTTAAATTCTCCTATCTTGTCCTTATATAGTAACTGAGTTTTCTCGAGTCCTTGTTTAACCTTCAGCTTAATCCTAATTTTGATTCCAGAGAACCCACTGTCTTTGATGTTCTCTCTCTCGCTCTGTTACAAACTTAAACACATACACACACTCCTGATGCACTGGCTCTTAGGGTAGTGATGTTTTCACTTTCCTCTGTTTCTTCTACAGTTTCCTTTCATTTTGGTGAAGAAATGGCTAAGAAATGATTCCTGGTGGAGGATTAGAAAGAAAATAGTAATGGGGCAGTCAATTAAAGGACTCATTGTCAAAATAATAGTGTAAATATTACATCCAGGGTAGATAAGGGAGGCTGTGAAGGTCTTGTACATTGGCTTCAGTATCGGATTACTCAAATCCAGTGGGTCCCATTTGGAAGAAAGGTGAAATGTAAATTAATTAGTTAGTTAAATAAATAAATGATAGTGACTGGACCTCATGCCATACTACTACTAACTGTCATCTGCTGCTGCAATGCTGCCCACTCATGCTGGGTCATTTAAGGCTAAATCAGCAAATCCCCATTTTATTTTATAAAGCTTTTGTTTATCACCTACTAATTTAGTAGGATATTGTGTTGTGTGAAGCATGAAGAATTTACTGTGTCATGTATATCTTGCTTTTGCCTTGTACTTATAGATAGATTTTAACTAACAACATTTCAAGAGACAGATGTCTAATTATGAAGGTAGAGAAAGTTTTTCTGGCCATATATTCTAAGTCTAAATAAAAATGCAGTATCGTTTCATCTTATTAACTTCAAATAAGATTATGTAATTTGTTCTGTAGTTCTATTTTGAGAACCTTAACTTAATCTTGTGCTGTTCAGGCATATTAATGAAAAATAAAACAAAATTTTATTACATTCAAACATTAAATTTATATAATGCAGTTCTCTTCCTGTTACTTCTAGATTACAATATTTTGTATTTCCCTAAGTATTCTCCAGTCCAAATATGTGAGCAGCCAATGCAGCCAAAATGCCTGGCAGTGGAATGCACCTTTTAAAAACAATTATTTTGAGGCAGAGGACTACACCGAAAATGTTAATGTATATGAAATGCTGAAACAAATAGAGGTCACTGGGTAGACCAGGAGTGAGTATTGTATGGTTATCCTTGTATTGTTGGGTTACAAGCCCCAACAGTCCTAGCCTGTATAATGGTGAGGGATGATGGAAATGGCAGCCCAACAACTTCTAGAGAGGATCCACTCATGATGTAGTCAGTAATATGCACCATTCTTGAAATTCCAGCTGGTTCAGAAGTGAGGCAGGTCAACATATTGTTTCTTTGTTTCAGTGCAACATGAGTGAGAGGAAGATCCAGCTTTTATGAGTGATGGGGAGGGTAGAGAGTGGGCTTCTGCAGTGGTGGCACAAGGGGGTGCAGAGAGGCTGAACTGCACCAGGTGACACTGTTGAGGAGAGGGGTGACACCAGCCCACAGGGCTTCTGCACTGGCAGGTAGCCGGTATCCCAGAAAAGCACAGCCCACCTGTAGACTTGTCCCAAATAATGGCCAGGCTGGAAGAGAGGTGCTCTGGCAATCCTAGTTCCCTTTGTAGGACCCTGAGGGCCACTTGACTACACACCATTTTAGTAAATTGTGGATTTGTGTAGCATAAGTAGCCCTCAGGGTCCAGCAGGGTCTTAATCACTTCCATGCTGATACAGGATTTATAGTAGAGGAGATAGTATAGTATAGGATTTTAGAGTAGTAAAATCTATGGAGGTAGCTCCAGTGCAATTGCCATGGTCTCAAGCCAACATGACGTGAAGGAAATTTCCCAATATACTAAAAATATACTTTACACAGCCATTTATGTCTCCCTGTGTTTACTGCTGATTTTTCAGGTGTTGAGGAATGCCACCCCCACATGATATGGCAATAGACTTCCTTACTCAAGTTTACTATGCAGATTTCCCTATACAAATGTAAACTAAGGTGGTGTTGTGCAGAAAGTAGTTCTCTGGGTGGCTGCAGTAAATTGACAAGGATTTCTAACACCCAGCGGCTTAACAGTACCAGAAAAAACAAAAAGAGGAAGAAGCACTATCTTCCTACCCTAATTAAAATTATTCAAAAGAAGTAAACTTAGGGTGACCAGAAGTAGATTTTGTGTGATAGGACCATAAGCTTAGTTCAGTTGTCCCCTGAATTAGTTCCTGGGATCACAGTTCTTCAGATTCTAAGTTCTTGCCCCTAGCATTCCTAGGGGTTACTCCAGGTGAAAGTTAAAGCTATCACATCACTAGCTTACTTGGTTGTCTACAGGTCTTGTAGCTGAGAACTAAGACCATGCCAACAGTATGATTTTGCCTCAAGTCCCCCACTCCCCCCACGCCACATCCCAGCCTGCCATTTGTGATACCTTGTCTGATAAAGATATAGAAGGTCTTGAAAGCTTGCATGCATGTTTGCACTCCTCTAGTTGGCATAGTAAAGGCTTTACACAGTTATAGATTATTTTTTACATATTACGTTACCTTTACTGTGTGTGTATACTTAGTGAATTTAGCTGTCCAATAGCAGGACCAAATGCTGGCAAAAGAGGATGTAATACCATTTGTAGCTGAGACTTTATTCTTAAGAGTTCCAGTTGCGAAGTAGAACTACCGATTTGGCGTCTATTGACTTAACCTAGTCCAGCATCTAAAATTACTTCTACTTTTAAAGGGATATTATAATGAAAGCAGTTTGAAGGGTTCAAGGAAAGATAACATTTGAAAAGCATGATCACATGCATATGTACATGTGGCCTTGGATTATACCAGCAGTCAGGAATGTGTGGCCTTCCAGATGTTGTTGGACTGTAGCTGCCATCAGCCTTACCCAGCTTTAGCTAGTGTATGAGGTATAATAGGAGTTTCAGTCCAACAGCATTGAAGAGCCACATATCCCCTATCCAAGGATAACAGTCACTAGTATGTCATGCACTGACCTGGACCAGATTAAACGTAGACCTGGCTCTGAATTTTTCCTGAACTTACCCTCTGACTTTAAGGAATGGTTTGGAAACCTCTTTAAAGTTTGCTCAGTGTATGCAAATAATGGTCCAGTTTGGATTGGGTTAACAAGTACCACTGGATTTTAATCTCCTAATTCTAAAGTCATGGCTGTTTATAAAATTGTCACCAGTGGGAATACATTTGTAAGAATATTCTGAATTAGAGCTGTGCTAAATATTGTAGGACTTGCACCTGATATTACAGGTAGAATTGTGCTGCACATGGCTTAAATGCTCTGATGGTGTATGAGTTACTCAAGTGCTGCCTAAACAATTGAAATCAACTGGAATGTGTGTTTTAACTGTTGTTTTACAACTCTGTGTGACAATGACTGCTGTTACAAATAGCAAGGTATTATTGCAGGCTTTTCAACAGCCACTTCCTTTTTTCTTAAGCCCTGGAAATTGTCTTATTACCTATTTGTGTCATTTGGAAGATGCTGATGGGGAGGGCATAGTTGTACTGAAAGTGCACAGTAGAAATGCATAGGAAAAAGAATCACTCTTTCTCTTTCAGATCCTTAGAAATCCTTCAAATCTTTCAAATTGCTTGGTCAAATCCTTGATGGGCCTGTCAGGCATCCCAGACCATGTCCATCCTACTGTAGCATCTGCAGTTCAAGCAGAGACAATACTACTCTATCCAGCTTGCCTTCCAACCCTCCTTCCCCTTGCAGCTTTCAGGCTCTTTGGGAGGAACCAGTACTTGGGGCTGTGAGTGGTCCAAGCCATTACAACAAACACAAACCTTGCATTGAAGCAGGACTTACTCCTCCATAACAGTTGCTGCTACACTGGTTACTGCCCCAATGATGGTGGGTAGGGCTTGTTCCTAAAATGTGCAAAGGAGGGAGTGTTTTCCCTTTGGCTGGACATTGGCAGTTCTGCCAGCCTGTCCCTGTGCTGATGCTGCAGCATACTGGATAATTGCATCAGGCTGTTAGAAATGCAGAGTTAATCACTTCTCCCTGTTAGTGACTCACCAAATATTTATAAAGGTCATTGAAAGGTTTGGCAAGATATTTTTAGGCCTTATTCAGGGCTTATTTTTTCAGGAAAAATGCTGGTGTTTAGGACAGCACCAACTGATACTAGAGAGAGGTCCTGCCCATCCCTTAAACCTTCAATTCACTGCATTCTACCAATGACATAAACTTCTAAAATTTATTTTTGTGTAGTGTGAAAATCATAACTTTAAAACACAAGGGCAAAGCATAGCTGTTATCTTGGCTCGAAAACTGCAATATGGTTTCTTGACATAGAAGTTGCACCTCTTAACTAGCTAGCACCTGTCATTTTGGGAAAACTCTCATTGCGCAGATAGTGCTCTTGAACCTCTCTTTCTCTCTCTTTCAGTAGTTGAGCTTGATAGTATTATACAGAGATTGGAGAGTTTAAAGTTTTAGGCCTGAATCCAATTAATAGTCCCACCTAGAGCAGACTCATTGGATCAGTGGATCTTACATGAATAGTGACTCACCATGTTCCCATTCATTCAGTGGATATACTGTAGTTGGAATTAACAGTTGGATATACACCATAGTTCTAAGCCTCCTTTGAAGTAATGGCTCCAATGAAAAAAATAACTTTACCATCATAGTCTCAAAAGTGACTTGTAACTTTGTAAATATCTATCTGCATGATACAGGCTGCTGCCCTGTGGTGAAACCATACCCTCCTTCTGCCTACTTTGCTGATACCTCAACAATAGAGCAAATGTACTGGGATCATGTGATATTCCTTCTCCATCATTCAGGGATGCCACACCTCCATAACTATAAAAGGAACTAAAAAAAATGCAGGAGCACTGAAAAAGGGAGTGGTTTTAGCTTTTTTTTTAAAAAAAATGATTTGTATCTTGCTTTCCCCTCAATATTGGGAAAATGCAATATACAAATTATTAAAAGCAGTACAGATCAAAACCTATACCAAAATATTGGTAAGAAATATAGCTATAAATGTTATTTTAAAAACAGTTAAATAATCACAGACAAAGCATACTTTGGCATTGGCTCTAAGCTGTGGGCGTATGCAGGCTTCCATCATTTCCAGTTTAGCTTCAGCCTTGTGCCATGACCTCCAAGTTGGGTAGACCAAATGGTTGCTGGTCCTCAAAGTTTGCATCCAGACCATAGTCTGAATTGGTTTCTGATCTCTTAGTGAAGCCAGATATGTTGGCTGTATTTCTACGTCTTGTTTCTATGTACATTGATCACATTTCCACAGAGGCTTTCAACCAGGCCAAAGTGGTCTGAAAAATAAATAGAATGATTGAAGCCAATGAAAATCCAAAGCAGCAGTATTAGCAGATATAAAAAAGATCAAAATACAACAAACAATAGTATTTTGATTCCATCTGGCACAGGCCTGACAGAATAAAGCACTGGTAATGGCAGTAAAAATGTTTGGGAAATGTCTTCTCCTTAAGACATTGCACAAAAAGGGTAGATGTGTATCTTCTTAGAGATATGATTTAGCTTCTGTGTGGATTTTGTATCCAGCACATATAAATTGATGAACTATTAGGACAAGCTTTTTGAGTATCAAAATCCCTCTCCCCTCTGCTAGAAAACCAAGTACATGGATGCTTCTGCAGCCACAGTACTACCAGTTGTTGTGCATACAGACGATGGACAAGACAACAGGAAAACATTTCAAGATTATTCTTCCTGGCTAGGTTTTTGGCTTGTTGAAAATCTTGCTGATTCACTGTAGTTTTGGGGAAGTCTTGAAGTAGGTAGCACTGTTCTGCCCTTTGCCAAGCACTGTGCATTACAATATCTCTCAGTCGTATATGAGAATAATTTAAAGATGACAGCACATGTGGATAGTGGGGTGTGTCTCAACTTTCAGGTGGGGGCCCAAAGACATCTATGTTCTTTCTGTTTGTGTTACTTCACTATAGTCGCCTGTTAGATCATGTAGGGCCAGTGCCAGGCAAGAACAGTATTCTGTCATACTGTTTCAGTGTGTCACCTGTGTTGCAGTTGTGGTGCTCTGTGTGTGATACTCTTTTTTACTCCCTTCCTCCAATGAATCCACATACTCCATTAATACTTTTGATCCCACCACTTTATAGCCTCCTCCTTTTTTTCTGGATGACTTTATGCTTGAGTAGCTGCTTCCAACTCTCCTTTTATATTCTCTTTAGTCATGTCTACACTGGGGGTGAAAATCAAGATGGAATTTGCACTACTCTGGACCAGGTCCACCCTAGATTCACCCTGTTAGTGCCACACCTACATGGTTTATGCTGAAGTGACATCGTATTGACGTTCACACATGTCCCCTGGCCAAAACCCAAATCCACACCACTTTGTTGCAGCTGGTCCCCTTCTCCTTGGGTCCACTGCCACTGCTTTCCCGGCTAAGCACCTCCACTGATATCCAATCAGGTTAGCCCGATTGACTCCCTCACTGTTGATCTCATTGCTGCGTGCCTTGTTCTAACCTCAGAGCAAGTGACTGCACACCATCAGGGCTCTGCCATGGATAGGCTTGGCTGGGAAGGCAGTGGTGGCAGCCCTGGGGAGAAAAGGATTTTTATTTTTATTTTTTGTGGCTGGGCTCATCTGGAGGGCAGGTGGCGACCCTGGATTGATACTGCTAAACATCCCCAGCAACTACTACTGACCATTAACACAAATTGGCAGCGCTTGCCATCCAAAAATCTGATGCCACTCCGATCCAGATATCCACATATACAAAAGCCCGGTAAAGATTGTTTTTCCCCCCCTGGAAACTGAGGAGCAAGAGGTGAATTTTTAAAAATTGCATTAAATGTTTTCACTGGGAAAGGATCTTTATGTCATGTGTTCCTAAAGCATCAGATCTGAGGTAGGTACGGATTCCCCCCTCCCATGTAGATGAACTCTTTGTCTTTGGCAGCCTCCTACAAGACATTATGTGGACTTGACAATTTGAGCGTTCCTTGCTTAAGAAAACCTTATGAAATTCATGGGGTCACCATAAGTCAACAGGCAACTTGAAGGCACATACACACATACAATGGAATTGGGAGTGTCTTGGCTTTAAGTTTTTATTTATTTGTGGGTGGGATAAACAGGGAGAGCTCCATTTGGACCAGGAGAATTGCAGGCAGTTTCCATCTTCACCACAGAAAAAGATAATTGTTCTTCCCATTTTACAGATCGAAAACTGTGGGCTAGGGTCTATTCCACAAAAATCTTCACAGCGACTTGGAAAATGTGGAACCTAGCCAAACCTCTAAGAGTTTTCTCTAGCTACCCCCACTCCTGCTAGCTGAAGCGTTTATTGGGAAAAGGGCCTCTTCAGTAGTAACATTTGTGTTATGGAGTGAGCAACTGGTGCCTTTTTATGTTGTTGGGAGTTTTGCAATTTTTAAAAATACTTCTTCATATACACTGGAACCTAAGATATCCAGGACTGAGGCTGTAGCTTCTTCATGGATGATGATGATGATACTTATTTATTACCTACCTCTCCTCTCAGGATCAGGGTGGGGTACAAGCATCAGAATACAGAATACAAGTACAATGTAACACATTGTTTCAAGTACAATTCACTACAATATAGTTCAGATACAATATCATTCCATACAATACAGAACAAATTCAGTGACAGACAATCGCACATGCAAATGCCAGTAGATGGTGCTGTTGGTGTCCAATGATGCTATAGGAGCTCCGCTGCAGATTGTATATACACAAATAAATGGCAGCTGCTTTTTTGGAAACTGAATAATAGTTTCCACAGCATACCACCCCAGCTCTTTATTATGCTGGTCCCCATTTTACTGGTTTATGGAAGGCAGATTTGACCTGGGGCTTGATTGGCTCTCCATTCCCAGCAGAAAACTATTGACTACTATCCTGTAACCAATCAACATCTTTAAAAGGCTGCATTATTAGAGGGAGGTTTGAGGCAGTTCCAAAGCGAGCACACAGCGCTGCTTCTGTTACGTTGATAACTGTGAAAACTGTGTTCTTCTGCTTGGCCAAGCCTGTTGTTGATGGAAGGGATAAAGCAAAGATACCATGGCCATGTTAAACATTGTGAACAGGGAGCTTTCACTCTGCTATGCTAAGATTCGTTAGAATGAACAGAGATCAAGTGAAAAATTAAACGAGTTGCTAGTGACAGCTTTCCCAGACCTTAGAAAATAGAAGACATACCTGAGTTTTGGTAGGACCTGCTCATATTAAGCCCTGCCTTTTAATTGAAGCAGGGGAGATTTTAGCTGAACCAGGGTTTTCACATTTAACATGTCACTGGAAAACTGTCTTTCTTTTTTAAAGCATGGAGGTAGGTTAGACAGATCCTTTCATGGGTTTTAGGATTAAGAGATTAAGCAGCTTTTGGAAACTGCATCAAATGTACACTACTTCATCAGTGGACATTAAAAGCCAGAAAGTCTCAGTAGATTTAGCAGATTTAAATTTGGATGCATTTCCACTGATGACTTTCCTACTAATGATTTTTTAATTTAATCTCTTGAACCTTTAGATAGCTTCCTTATTTCTTTAGCTGGATGGATGTCTTAAATTCATGAAGCAGATCTTAATCCAAATGTTCAATCTTGTAGTTCTAAATGATCTGTTTATACAACATGGCTTAAAAAAAAACTGAACTAAAAAAAATCCAGTTGTGATATTTAGTGTGATTTTTTTTTAAAAAAATGTTAACAATATTACTCTATTGCTTTTTAGTTCAGTTCCTATGTAAGTGTATGTTTTTAGAGTATAGAGTGTTAATTTTGATCTGTTTTTAAAATACAGAAGATTTCCTTGTCATTGTTAAATGTTCCTTCCGCCTCCTTAAATTTAACTACAAGAGCAACTTGTGTAGGACCTATTTTCAGGTTATGTTAAAGCTGGCACTTGAATTGTCTGGCTCTGTGTGTCACATACTGTGTTGGTGTTTCTTTTGCACTTCTGCTAATTTATTGTTGTAGGACTAATTGGCTGCAGAATCTAAAGAAGGGTGGCCTTTTTCAAGATGCTGGAGGACTACATTTGCCATGTGTGTGTGTGTGTGTGTGTGTGTGTGTGTGTATCTGCCTTCAAGTCACCTGTGGATTTATGGTGACCCCATGAATTTCATGGGGTTTTCTTAGGCAAGGTATACTCAGAGGTGGTTTTACCAGTTCCTTCCTCTGAAAGGTGCCTACAGGACCTGGTGTTCATTGGTAGTCTCCCATCCAAGTCTTAACTAGGTCTGACCCTGTTTAGCTTCCAAAATCAGACAGGATCTGGATCCTTCAGGGTATTGCCATGCTGATGGTGAATTCTGTCCGTTGTTGCCTAATTGGGGGGTGGGCAGGAAGGAGAGGGTATAAAGTTCAGATGGAGAGTGGATGAAACAGAAAACATAATGTTTAATGACTGTTATAATTCAGATAGCCTCATTAAGGTGCAGAATGGTGTCTTCCCTAATGTTTTTCTCCTGTCAAGGGTTGTTTCTAGTCTTATAGCCCCATTGAGAGAAAAGCACTGGTGGGGGAGGGGGAATATAGGGAGGGGAAAGTTAAGAGCCCCTCTGTGTATGCCACAAGTGTAAAACTGCCCACTTTCCTCCCTGCCCTTCTCTGATCTACAGAAAATGGTACCCCTGCAGTTTGACACCTCATGATGCCCTAATATTTGGATCTAAATGGCTGATACAGAAAGAATGAGCTGAAACAACCACTATCCTTTAATTCCATCTTCTTGAAAAGAGATGGATGGAAAGTTCTTTTCCATTGTGACATTATGTGTTCTTGAGTATCCTTGCATATTCACAAATTAAAAAGGAGTATATTTGGACTCTCTACCATTTCTCCATGTTTTGAATACAACTGTGTTAGAACATTAAGCATGTTCATTAAGAGCCTCTGGTGACTGAGACTATGTTGGCTTTAATGAGCTGATTAGTCTTGATTTTAGGAAGCTACTCTTGTGTTTTAGCTTTGTGGATTTTGTGGGGATTTCCCCCTGTGTTAACCTTTGTGAGAGATCATATCGGAATCATGGAAATGGCTAAATTGCACACTTCAGGAAAGCTAATAAAAAGTGTACAAACTTTTGCCTTTGCAGTACAGCTGATTTACCATAGCTTCTTTTGACCATAGATTTCTTCTCTGTCACTGTGGTCATAAACAGTCCTCACTTTCAGCCAAAAGAGGAGTTGAAAAGAAGCCCAGCACTATCTTGTGACTCATAATCTCATTCTAACCAGCTCCATCTGTATATAATGCAAATACCATGCCAAGCAAGTGTCTTATAGGAAAATAACTCAAAAAAGTTCATTTGATGGACATTTTTTGTCTGACTGCCTAAACACCCTAAAGGCACCAGATCTTGTCTGATCTTGGAAGCTAAGCAGGGTCAGACCTGGTTTTGTACTTGGATGGGAAACATCAATGAATACCAGGGGCTTGTCTATACAAGACAACAAAATGTGGATTGATGCACACTTATGCTAATGCTCAGCAGCTTTCATTTGTCTTAATGATTTTTTTGGCAAGATTGCAGGCATGTGAAGCTATCTGCATTTGTTGTTAAAATGGGCATGTCTGTGAATCAAGATGGTGGGCGTGAGTGAATAACTCGTGATTTTATTGTCATCAGTTGCCACTGCCAAACAGTATTTGTTTTTTTTAAAAAAGCATATTCAAAGTGTGGAAGTGTGATATTCCACTTAAATAAAAAGAAAAAGGGCTGTTTTGTTGCCTGAGCGCAGAATCGCTATGGCGAAAATCCAACATGGCAGTTACAGGCACTTGCCTTGTTAGCAGTCTCCGCCCCTTGTGCACATCTAACCAATCAGCTTTCCACTTCTGCTCTTGTCAGGAATGTACACCAAAGTGTATTGATTGTCCCAACAAGTGGGAATGCACATTCTCCATGGAGCTTTTAAAACAATACAGGAAAAGCCTCAAAGGCTTTTCCTGTGAATTTTTTGGCATTTTTGGCTCCCCTCCTTTCTTTTTTAAAAATGATATTGATTAAAATAAATACATGCAGTATATTGGAAATATATTTACAGTTCAATTCCTTCAATATCTTCTTTTTTTTACATATATATGTTAAGTGTTTGATTCTAATCTGTTTCTTCTAATATTTATTACTTACGTCTTCCATATTTCTCATTAAGCTTTCACACAAATATACATATTCAGTTTAACTGTCCTTGCATAAGTTGTCATATAAATTATAACAGCAACAACTGCTTTCCTATTCAAAACAAAAGCAGATATCTCATCTATTTCTAAAGCATAATAGTTATTTCAAAAATCCCGAATTAGTCCATTCGCCCCATGTCTTTCTAAACGGTTTTTTTAAGCATTCAAAATCTTTTTCAAATGTCAATTCTCCTTTCTCTTTTAATAATTGGGTCAGTTTATCTAAATGTTTCTTTTCCATTAGTTTGACCATCTATTCATCAATAGAGGGTATTATGTCTAATTTCCAATACCAAGACTGGAACACGGAGCAATGGATGCAAGCTCCAGGAACAGAGATTCCACCTCAGCATTAGGAGGAACTTTTTGACAGTAAGAGCTGTTCGGCAGTGGAACACACTCCTTCAGAGCGTGTGGGATCTCCTTCCTTGGAGGTCTTTAAACAGAGGCTGGATGGCCATCTGTCGGGGATGCTTTGATTGTGTATTCCTACATGGCAGGGGGTTGGACTGTATGGCCCTCGTGGTCTCTTCCAACTCTATGATTCTATGATTCTATGATTCTAAGTGTTCCTGTCCCACAATCTCCACTCCCACTCCTGTTCCGCCACAGTCACCCTCCCCTCTGCACTTACCTCCCCTCCTGTCAACATGGCAGCCCAGGAGTGAATGGAGCTCTGTTCACTTCCTGGAGTGAAATCCCGCCTGTTCTCGCGAGAAGACACGAGCACAGGAAATTCAAAGTTAAAAATAAAAGTATGAAAAAGTGACACTAAGAATAAAAACACACTTTAAAATTAACAACTAACCTGGGGAGGGTCATAAAAAGAGGGTAGCTTACCTCGATGTCCCAATCTCACCCGGAAGTGTTCTGGCAGGGACCGCCCATTGACGCTGGGATCTCGCCAGCAACATGGGGCATATTGTCGCCTACATGGAAAGCTGGGACAGAAACAGAATGGGGGATCTATTGACGGCTTCTCCTGTCAATAAAAAACAGCGCCCATGGAATGGGAGCAGAATAAGTGCATAATGATGTCGTCTGGTAAGGAAGCCCTTTTGCGATCTCCTGGGATTGTTGTAATGTCACTTTCGACTCATCTGATAATCTCCGTAGTACCTTTGCATGATGGCTCCTGCTTGATTATACCTCTAAAAATGTAAGAACAGGATGACCAAGCCATTGTTGGGATGAATGGAATCTTCTCTGTATATTGCTTTATGGCTGCCTAGGTGTATTATTTGCCGCTAGGACCATTTGTAGTTTTAAATCCTGTGGTCTCAAGCAAAAATAACAGAATAGCCTCCTTGCCGTATTCCTCTAAAGACATGATTTAATTGAGAGGCAAATTAATTCTGTATAGAGCCATTGTACTGTCTATTCTCCTTTATGGGTCTGAAACATGGGTCACCTGTCACCACCACTTACGACTCCTCGAATGCTTTCATCAGCGCTGTATACGCACAATCCTAAATATATACTGGACTGACTATGTGACGAATGTTGCTGTCCTTGAGCAAGCAGGGATCACCAGCATTGAGGCCATGATATTGAGAACACAGCTGCGATGGACAGGGCACGTTTCTACGATGGAGGACCATTGCCTCCCAAAAATAGTACAGTACTCTACGGTTAACTTGCCACGGGTCAGCGTAAGAGGGGCGCTCCAAAAAAGCAATACAAGGACTCCCTGAAACAACATCTCAGGCTCAGCCAAATTGATCACCAACAATGGTCTGCCCTGGCCTCACATCGGGAGGCATGGAGACGCACTATCCACAATGCTGCAGCCTTATTTGAGAACTCATGCTGAACAAGTCTTGAAGAGAAACAACAACGCAGAAAGAATCACAACCCGGAATCATCACCCAAGGAGACCTTCTGCTGTGCTTTCTGCACCTGGAGTTGTTTATCTTGGATTGGCCTTTTCAGTCATCAGCGTGCTTGCAGAAAGCGTGGGATGAGTCCTTCCCAAATCTTCGTTTGCAAAGAAAAGCCAGAGAGAGAGAGAGAAGGGGTATTCCATCTTGATGCTCACATCTCACTACAGCTGGCTCCAAGATGGACAGATGCTTGCTTAGGGCAATGTCAAGGAAATAACACTTGGGGTTAATGTTATATTGGGTGAACATGATACTACAAAATGCGTTTTCATGTTTCAGGCCATTTGTAATCCTAATGTTGCTCTCCTAAGAAAGTTTATAAGCTGCCTGTATGCTAAAGCCTCTGTTTCCATTATCAGTCCTTTTGGTGTTAAGTGTCACTTAGCTCAAACACAGTATAATCCTTTCCCCTGAGCTTTTCATTTCAATGAAGTGTCTAATCTACGTAAGTGTGTTTAAAGATTTTCAACTTGCTCTGCAGAAAGTTTCTATGCTTTTCATGCCCTTTAGTGTTCACTGTTTGCATAATCGCTTTCTAATATTCAGCACTGTATGGTTATATCTATTATATTTTTTGCCTACCATTAATTTTGTTCTGAACATGCTCATTTTATTCATTCGTCCTACTGACTAATATCTGGCTGTCTAAACAGAGGGTTTAAAATAATTTCTAATTTTTTTTTTTAATATAATAGAGCATAGTCTTAATAAATAGAGCAGGAAGGTAGAGGGGGGAATCTTGATGCATGGAACCTTGGGCCTATTTACGTGCTTTTAAATTGCTGTTGTAGTGTTCCAGCCACTATTTTGGAATCAGCAGCATTCTTCCAGCTGCTAGATGGATGTTGTCTGGGAGCATTTGTCTTAAGTCATTATTATTCAGCAAATCTTAATAAAGTGCTAACCTGACAGACCCTTTTCTTTTTTCATTTGTTTTAATTCAACATCGTCACTGACTCCAATGGGAATGGAGCAGGAAATATTTGATAAACAAAAATGTATGAGGCAGTTTCTGTGTAACACATAATAAAATAAACGGTCCTAGTTACAAAGGATATTGCCTGAGTGATTCACATCGTTTTGAACATTAACTGCCATGACTCTTCGGATGATAGCTGCATGACAAGTGGACCTGTTAAGTGGCAGAAACTGAAAGAAAGTAGACATAAAATACTGCAAGTAATTAATTTCCAAAACTTCTTTCTCTTTTGTTTCCTTGTGGTAAGTGGCACTTATTCGAAGAAAACAAAGAAATACACACGTATGTTTTTGTATGTACAGGTCAACCCCTGTATCTGCAGGGGATATATTCCAAGATCCCCACCCCCCGTGGATACCTGAAACGTTGGATCGTAGGGAACCATGTTATTTTCAATTAGATGAGCGCTGGAAGTTGACCACAGAATCGCATTGGAGGACCTAGAATGCCTAGAGAGAACATACTTTTTCAGATGCGGATAAGTGAATCCGTGGATGCATGAGTTGACTGTAGTCCCTTTCTCTCCCTTATCATCCTCCTCTTCTTCACTTCCAAATTATTGGGTGTCTTTCTAAACCATCCACATAGAAAGAGGAAATATCATTTTTCAAAAAGATGCTATTATATTGTTGTTGGTTTACGCTACAGTCCTGTGCTACTGTATTGAAAATCACTCATCAGTTTAACAGCAGTTGTTGCTGCAAGAAGTGAAGCCTCTCCTTAATTATTCTGCAAGTGAAGTGAAATCCTCCTGACTCATATAAAAGTCTTGTAATAACCAGTTGCTTAAAGCAGCAATTTTGTCTGTTTATTATAACTTCAGCTCACTCTAGAGTAGTGGTTATCAGGCCTTTAACAAGTGCTTTCCATGTTGACATGGCTTCCATGAAGGAGAAAGAGTCCCTTGCAGTGGGTTTTGCAAACCTGGGGTAGGGATGGGCAAGGTGTCTTGCAAGCAAACTTCCACCAGTACTGGGTACCTTATTGAGAAACCAGTTAGAAGTCTCTAAGGAGTCCCAGGGATTCTAGGGAACAGCAGTACAGGGTCTTGCTGTTACTTCTGGCACCATCACTGCACTGTAAGGGGTGCTACTGACTCCATCTTTGTCTGTGACTGGCCAGGGACTGTTTATGGAGAGGAAATAACATTTACATATGGACACTTTCTCTATTTTATTGAAAGCTGGAATAGCCGTTGTTGTTGTGTGCCTTCAAGAAGACTTACAGTGACCCTTTTGTGGGGTTTTCTTGGTAATATTTATTCAGAGATTTGCCATAGCTTTCCTCTGAGGCTGAGAAAGTGTACTTTTTTTCCATGGCCGAATGGGGATTCGAACCCTAGTCTTGAGAGTCATGGTTCAACACCCAAACCGTTACACCACATGGCTCTAGTTTGGAATAGACATAGTTGACAATAAATCTGTGCAACAGAGCAGAAATGAGAGGATTGACCACGTTGATGTCTTATGTTCTGTTTTTCCTTATTCTTTGTGTTCTTTGCTCAGTTGTGCCTCATGCAGCACTTTGTGAAACCAAATCCAAGCTTAAGCTATAGATGCCTTAAGTACATAGTGCACAACTTTGGCCTCAATATCTTTCATTCTTCTAGGTAAATATGTAGTCCCTCAGTCCTGCTTGGGACAACCGTGGCTAGGGAGGAGAGGATAACACTCCATCCCCAGCTGCCTCCCTAAATTTTCTAACCTTGAGTAAGTGTTATTTGGCAACAATGGAGATTTTATTCCTAATTTTAGCCGCTGAAGTGTCTCTGTGTGGGGCATTGGCATGTCCCCTGTTATGTGCAGAGTTGTCCCAAACCAGACAAATCCCCCCTCCTTACTTGAAAGTAAGCAAGAAAGTGAGGGTCATACTTAACATAGCATGTGGCTTAACTGTGGCTGGGATCCAAAGAACTGTATGTATGCTATGGCTTTTCAGGTGCATTGCCCCACTGGGCCCTCCTGTCTCCCCATGAAAAGTTGCTCTTCACCCAGTAGGGTCAGATCCACCCTCCATACCCACTAGGGAGCAGAGGCTAGCATTCTGTGAGGGTGCTATGCTAGTGTTAACAGGCCATTACACTTGTGGTTTTCTTTATTCTCATGAAGGTAAGTGGTGGCAAAGAGGAAAGAAGGAAGCTCCTAGCTTCATGCTATCAGTTTCTCAAACGGCTAACTTCTGTGGGAGTGTGTGCAGGGCCAGTTTAAGGAATTATGGGGCCCCCTGCAATGTTTTATTTGGGGGGGGCATATGTTTATCTTAGGTCAATGTAATCTAACCTAACCTAACCTATTCACAGTACAGGATATTCAGATTATTACTAATAATGTTTTTGCAGGAGGAGGGTTACGATGCCCCCCCAATGACGCCCCCCCCTGGGGCTGCAGGGCCCTTAAACCGGCCCTGAGTGTGTGTCCATTCAGGCAAGACGGTATGGAAGGGGGTTATTTGGGCAATTGACTGCCTGGTCCAGGTGATCGGAAAAAAACACCCCTTCCCATACTGTCTAGGCCCCATGGAGCCCATCCAACCCCAGAAGCCAGGGATTCAAGGAATAGGCAGGATATAGCCAGCACCACCTCCTCCCACCATTTTTGTTGCCTTTCCCCTTGTTTCCTCCTCCTCATGGTCTTTCCTCTTTTACTGCCATCATTTATTTTTCTGGCATATAGTTACACCACTGGTGGATCTCAGCCAAGGGAGTAGGGGCTGGGAACAGTTTAAAACCAAACAAAACAAGTGCATTTCAAAAGTGCTTTTGCTTGGAACAGTTGGTTCTTTGGTTCTTAGCTATTAGGTTTTAGTGTGTTCCTATATTTTAGTTCCATTGGTAGATATTGTAAAATTAAATAATCCCAGTATTCTTTTTGGCTTTTACTGCTACTTCCTTCAGCTCAAATGCTTCTCAGCGCACTTGAGCTAAATGGTTTAATTAAAGGAATGCAAAATAAATGTTTAATGTTTATTGTTTGTAAGCCTTGGAGCATAACATGAATTATGTTTCCATGCTGTAAGCTAGCATATCATACTAAAATCATCATGCATGGAATCACCACATGTAGCCACATTTCAGCTTGCATATCTGCATGCTGTGAGTGCGCAGGTGTGGAATGTAATCTTATTGGAGGTCATAAATACAGTATAAATCTGTTTCTTATTCAGGAACATGCAATGTTACCTTGATGTTTAGAAGGTTTCAGAAATAGATTTTAAAACAATCTGCCCTGAAGGCTGCAAGTGGACAGTTTTGAACCCCCAAATTTCTTGTATATTTTTTGTGCCATGAGAAAGTAAATGTGACAAAGATTCTTCTTTTGAATATGCTTAATCACAATATGACATATCTTATGGTGGCTGCATTGGCATTGATTTGAATGCGGAAACACTGGCAGCACTGCTAAGTTGAAGTTTTATTTTGTTGAGGCACAGAAGGATTTTACTTTTATTTAGTGTCATATATCAAAATAATGGAGTTGGAATGTTCAAAAATGTCTGCTGAATCACTAGAATAAAATGCTCTTTGTAATGGTGCAGGACTGGAACATTTGGTTATTTCCTTCTGGCAGAATTGTTTAAGGTGCACAACTGGAACTGAACCACTCTTTTCTTTCACTATCTGTCACTGAGTCTTTGAGAGAAATGTTGGCTAATGTTTATTCTAGTTTGTATTTGGATAATACAAACATGTGTGTGTTTGAGTGTGAAAGAGAGGTTTAAGTTACATACTCATATGATTTTTTTTTATCTTACCAAGAGCACAATTAGAGCTCATTAAAATTACATTCCTAACAATATTTTCTAATCCTCTTGTTAACAACAGTTCTAATAACATGCTGCATTGATTTTAGGATAGTTGATTATTTTTCTTGTTTTCTTCCCATTTATAGACATGAACAAACATTCATAGTTTTCCTAATTATTTTAAGGGATATGCACCTGCTGGGTCTCCCCCCCACCACTTCATCAGGGCCAAAAAACAGACTGATCAAAATTATAATGTGGGGCCATTCCGGCACTGTAGCACTGCAGACTTGTGTCTGAATTTCTAATAAACCCTTCTGTGTACATGTCTTGATGTCTGTCTAAACAACAGGGAGAAAGCTAGGTTAAACATTCACCTTGATGCGCTGGCTTTCTATGTCTGGGACTGTAAGAGGGTCATGGCATAAAGTGTTTAAAAAAAAACAAAAAACTTCTCAGTGGCAGTGTGATATGGTAAAGTCCAGAAAGGATTCTGCTGGGTGATTCTTGTTGAACATATTGACTAGCTCTTATTTTACATATGATATGAAAATAACATAAACCCCAAATATTAAACAAAATCTATCACGGATTGTTAGAAGGAAAGTCTAGATATAGGACTTTTTCAGACGACAGTTTACAACGCTAGCAGCCTCGTCCCCGTTGCGAGGCTGCAGCACTGCAGAGCGTCCCTTTCGGATGACGCTGTGCCCTGCTGTCCCTCTTGCGGTACTGTTGCGTAACTGCGGGGACGCAGCAGCGTTATATTTGGCATTTTTCTACTCACGATCAACTTTCGTGAGTAGAAAAATGCCAAATATAACGCTGCTGCGTCCCCACGGTTACGCAACAGTACCGCAAGAGGGACAGCAGGGCAGAGCGTCATCCGAAAGAGACGCTCTGCAGTGCTGCAGCCTCGCAACGGGGACGAGGCTGCTAGCGTTGTAAACTGTCGTCCGAAAAAGTCCATAATCTTTATATTTTAGTTCGTTACCTCCTAGACGGTAGCAGCGAGGTCCTTGGGTCGTAAGTTTGATTAGAGTTTCCTTCTCTTAGATGGTTGACCTTACAGGATTGGACAAGCACCATCTGCCCGGGTTTGGGATTAGAGTTTTCCTTCTCCTAAGATGATTGCCATAAGGCTAGAGAGCCCATACTGCCCTTTGACGCTCTTTGTCAGACCCTTCGGTTTTGACCTGTCTGGCATGGGATACCCTACCGGGGCTATTATGCCACCGCCAGCATAGCTCAAAACTTCATTAGGGTACGCAAGTCTCTCTCCCACGACAAGGGGGCGTCAAGTCAGATATGGCGATGCTCTTTCAGAGCCCTTTCTAATAACTAATGGAGTGAAGCAAGGTTGTGTTCTTGCGCCAACTTTATTTACAATCTTCTTCAGCATGATGCTCCAAAGGGCTACGGCAGAGCTCGAAGAAGACAACAGCATCTATATACGTTACCGTACTGATGGTAGCTTGTTTAATTTAAGCCATCTGAGGGCTCACACTAAGACTCTAAACTATCTAGTCCATGAGTTGCTCTTTGCTGATGATGCTGCCCTTGTTGCCCACACAGAAGCAGCTCTGCAGCGCCTAACATCCTGCTTCGCAACAGCTGCAGAGCTGTTTGGGCTGGAAGTCAACCTGAAGAAAACGGAAGTTCTTTACCAGACTGCATCACAGGATGAACACCACCATCCCCACATTGCCGTGGGGAAATCTGTGCTCAAGTCTGTCCAGCAGTTCACCTACCTGGGAAGCATCATCTCCTCAGATGCCAAGATTGACAAAGAGATCGATCACAGATTAGCAAAGGCATATAGCACATTTGGAAGACTTCACAAAAGAGTCTGGAGTAATAAACACCTGAGGCAAAGCACAAAAATCAGTGTGTATAGAGCCATTGTACTGTCTATTCTCCTTTATGGGTATGAAACATGGGTCACCTATCGCCACCACCTATGACTCCTCGAACGCTTTCATCAGCGCTATATATGCACAATCCTAAATATACACTGGACTGACTATGTGACGAATGTTGCTGTCCTTGAGCAAGCAGGGATCACTAGCATTGAGGCCATGATATTGAGAACGCAGCTGCACTGGGCAGGGCACGTTTCTAGGATGGAGGACCATTGCCTCCGAAAAATAGTACTCTACGGTGAACTCGCCACAGGTCAGCATAAGAGGGGTGCTCCAAAAAAGCAATACAAGGACTCCCTGAAACAACATCTCAGGCTCAGCCAAATTGATCACCAACAATGGTCCACCCTGGCCTCACATTGGGAGGCATGGAGACGCACTATCCACAATGCTGCAGCTTTATTTGAGAACTCATGCCGAACAAGTCTTGAAGAGAAATGACAACGCAGAAAGAATCACAACCCAGAAACATCACCCAAGGAGACCTTCTGCTGTGCTTTCTGCAACTGGACTTGTTTATCTCGGATTGGCCTTTTCAGTCATCAGTGCGCTTGCAGAAAGCGTGGGATGAGTCCTTCCTGAATCTTCGTTTGCGAAGAAAAGCCAGAGACCTCCTAGAGCCAAAAACTACTTTTTGGGTGTATGCCTTTTTAGTGTCAGTTCACAACTGCAAGGGTTTTCTTGTTCATTCGTATTCTTATATTTCCTCTGCTCATGAAAGGGTTTTCCTAATGATCTGTGGAACCTCCAGAAAGGCTTTTGTTGTGGCCTGTGGTGTTGGTACCAGTGTCAATTAGGGCAGACCCTCCCTCTGTGCCTTCTCACATGAGGATTTATTGGATTCCCCAGCTTGGACACTCAGCAGTCAAAATATATTCCTACCACATTGTTCAGGTAATCAGCTGATGTCACAGTCCAGTAGATGGACTGTAGCTAATTGGCAACTTAAATGCACATGTGATGGACAGTGGCATGAAGCTTTGGTTGCTCTAATGTTTAAGGTTTGCAGTGATGGGTAAAGAAAGGACTACCTTTTTTTAACTTTGAGATTTCAGAGAGGCAGCAAACAAGAGTACTGCTGATGTTGGTGACAGATTGGTTGCTGTTTGGTTGATTTAAGGTTTCAGACAACAGCTACAGTGAGAAATTTAAAGGGGGACTGATGGCAGCACTTTAGCTGGACTATGCAGAGATCTAAAATAATACCTTTGAACCACTTGGTTGTGATCCACATGTGTCAAAAAATTGTGGTTTTAAGAGAAACAGAATTAGCAGATTTTGTGTAACCAAGCTAACCATGGTTTACAGAGAAATGAGAAGTTCTTCAGGAAATAGTAGCGTACAGAAAGAGGAGGGGGGTACAAGAACCTGAAGCACACTGCTACCCATTAATGTAATGTATAATTGTACTTTAGCATTCTCACTGAATATAGTCCAGGCTTTTAGGGTTTATAGTACACTTTTGTTTACATCAACACATTTTGAATCTTCTGCACAAAGAAAACTCCTTATTCTATACTGTTTTTTAGGTAGCTGGCTTGAGAGACTCTTTTCAAGTACCTGTTATTTACTCATTTGTTTGTTTGTTGTTCAAACATGATACAACCAACATTCATCCACATTTAGACTTCTTTTAGTTCCCAAGAATAATAAATAGTTGACATGAATGGCCTTTGTTAATGGTATTTGAAAGTGCATAACAGCTCACCTAGAGTGCTTTTGAAGTGGAGTCGGCAGGAAATAAATTTAAAAATAAATGACTATAATTTTCAGCTAATGAATTGCTTTCACTATTTCCTTTCCTCCCCTCCCCCCCCACCAGTGTTCACTGATTCAAGGGAACAAAAATATAGATGGTCCTTCAACTTCCTAGTGGAATCAATATTAATGCTTTAGGTGGCTTTATATTTAATGTTTCACACTATCCAATAGCTCTTAAAGTTGATTTAATGATTCTAGCAACACACAAGCCAGTTTTATTTTATTTCAACCATTGTTGCTCTTGTTAGCCCAGAAATTTCATCTCATCTTATATGAATAAGACTCAGACAGGTGCCCTGGGGGTGACAGCAAATAATTACTTTTGCCTTAGGGGAAGCTATTTTAGAATTCACTCCTGATAGGAATAACTTAATGTCGAACCTGCTACAATAGTTTGTTAGGATAATAAATTACTATAATGCTGTGACTTTCTCCTGGATATAGAGAACACCTTTGGGCAGTAAGAATTTAGTAATTGAACTCTTATTGTGCAGTAGCAAATTGGTAGATTCTTTCATTATTAGTGGGTGGTATCACTTGGCTTGGGAGCTAGAGGGTACTGCTTTGGAGATGTCATGAAATGGAGGCATGCAGAGGTTCTAATTGATAATAAATTATCAGTGAGTATGGACATGGCATTTTAGACATCTTAGGAGGTATATGAATGTGCAGAATACATTTGTGGTAGACACAGATGTGGGGAAGATTGTCTGAGAGGCTTCTAATTGCAGCTGACTTGTTATAAGAGCATTGTGACTTTTAAGAGCTGGTGTATTGATTCTTCCCTCTGCCTTCACTATCCCCCCCCCCTTTTTTTAAAGTCATGCCTCTCACTTCCTGCCCACAGGCCCACAACCTGCTTTGTAACCTATTCTGGGGATTTCCAGCTGAAGGGCAGGATAAAAATGCTTTAAATACACAAGCATATGGAACTTACAGGGATTCTGCTTGGCATCTTGTTGGGATTGTGTAGATGCCATGTGTAGCAGTGTTCAGTGGCTGTAGAGTAAAATACTGAAACGATTAGGGTACCCTGACAGTGAGGTGTCAACAAGCTTGAATTGTGTGTGTTTGGGGCTGGAATGGGAAATCTGCAGCTGGATGACCATTTTGGTCCTAGTTGTTGTTTGTTTAATTGTTGCAATATTCCATAAAGCTGTGGGCTCTGTGAAACTTCAGTTTGGTATTTGCTTATTCTTTATTGCTCTGTTGGACTGATAATACAGTCGTCTTTTCATATTCGCTGGGGCTTGGTACCAGGACCCCTGTGGAGACCAAAATCTGTGAATACTCAAGTCCCATTATAGCAATGGCATAGCAAAATGGTGTTCCTTATATAAGATGGCAAAATCAAGGTTTGCTTTTTGGATTATTATTTTTTAAAGAATATTTTCAAGCTGTGAATACTTATATCTGTGAATACCAAATCCGTGGATACGGAGGGACAACTGTATTATGCTTTAGAAATTGATGAGATATCTGCTTTTGTATTGAATAGGAAAGCAATTGTTGCTGTTACGACAATTATGTGAGGACAGTTAAATTGAATATATATATTTGTGTGAAAGCTTAATGAGAAGTATGGAAGACATAAGTAATAAATATTAGAAGAAATAGATTATCATCAAACACTTAACATATGTTAAAAAAGAAGATATTGAAGGAATCAGACTCTAAATATATTTCCAATATACTGCATGTATTTATTTTAATCAATAACATTTAAAAAAAGAAAGGAGGGGGGCCAAAAATGCAAAAAAAAAAAATATCATTCTGACATGATAGTTGTTGGCCTGGTCCTGAATTTTAGGGTTTTTAAATGACATGGTTAGTCATGGTTAGTTTATATCATGTTCTGCTACTGCTGATTTTTCTACAGACCAACCAAGAAAATCCAATAAATCCTACGCTCAGCAAAGGACAAAAGAGACCCTCTCACAGCCGCAGGAGTTTACTGCATACCATGCAGCTGTGGATAAGTTTACATAGGGACCACTGAACACAATGTGCAAACATGAATCAAGGAACATGAGAGACACTGCAGACTGGGCCAACCAGAAAAATCAATAGTAAGAGAACATGTTATAAACCAACCTGGACACAAAATGTTATTTTAAACCAACCATTTTGGACCAGGCCAACAACTATCATGTCAGAATGCACAGAGAAGCTATTGAAATCCACAAACACCTAGACACCTTCAACAGGAAAGAAGAAACCCTCAAAGTAAACAAAATCTGGCTACCAGTTCTGAAAAACTCTAAAATCAAAACCCAACACATGCAAATGAAATCCACCCAGGGACAGGGGGATTTCCAGCAGACAATGGACCATTAGCCAAACAGATGCTAATCCTCCTTGCATATCTCCACCCAGAAACTAGCCATTTAAATACACAAATTTACATATCCTGTCCAACAGGGGCTCACAGTATATAACACCCCCCACTCCTACCCAACCATTCTCTGAAGATGCCAGCCACAGAAGCAGGCGGAACGTCAGAACGAAACTCTTCCAGAACACAGCTTCACAGCCTGAAAAAAACCCATGGAAAACCTATGAAAACAAAGTTATTTTGTCTCCTCCAGTTCACCACAGTGTAAAGCAGATGTGAAGCACTGCTTTAAAAAAAAAAAACTGTGAAAAGGAAATGAAGGCCAGGAATCATAATGGTCTGATACTGTACTTGGTCTTAACTAAAAGTCTTCCACATACATCGTTTTTAGAAATTATTTTGGGGGCAGAAGATATGTGAACACCTTGTATTAAACATTTTATTCATAATTCTAAAAGAAAATATTCCAAGATTCAATTTTTCGGTCGTGGGGGTGGGGGGGGCTGCCTGGTAAGGATGAGAAGAAAACTGTTTTTCCTAATTTTCTTGGGTTTTTTTTTTCTGGACCTTCTTATCTCTAATCCTAACTAGAATAGAATGGCTTAGTCAATGGGAACTTGATAAGTTAGCACTTAAGAAAGTTGCAGTGAGGCAAGGGGTCTACTGTGGTTGGGGAAAACAATCGGATTAAGTCGTAGCATGTAATTCTAAGGCAGTGAAGCTTTGTTTTCATAATATACAGCTCTATAAGGCAGTCTTTATTTTCTTATTATCTTTATCACTTCATTTGTTTTATAGCAGTTTGTGTTAAGATTTTCTTGTGTGTACACCAGCAGTTCTTCAGAGCTTTCCCCAGTTTTTGTATGTGCTCCCAGCAGTGAGGGACTTGAACAGAAAACAGAAGTACACGTACTTTAGTTTCCAGCTTCTCATATTCTGTTTCTAAACCCAAAATCAAATGCTCAAAGCACATTGCTTGGTGTAAAAGTAGATACAGCCCCATTTTGTATAGTGGTGCTCATGAGTGGACCAAAAGTTGAACACTCCCAGCGTGCTTATTTAGTCATAATTAATAATTTACTCCCAGCAAAATGTTTGCACAGTGTTATGCCATTTAAATTTCAACATTGTTTTGCCCCCTAACCTCCATGCTCCTATTGACAGTCAATACTGTTACGGTCAAATATTAATAGTAAGCTCTACTAAGGATAATGAATAGACACTCAGGTTGTTTGTTGAGGGGGAGGGAGGGGAAGAACTTAAAGAAAAGGTTATTTTGCCCTTGAATTTAGTGTTGGAGGGAACCTAGAAATGGCAAGATACTGCTTGAGAAATATCTGGAGGGAGCTGTGTGGAATGTAGGAAGGATGGAATTACAGACTTATGGGTCATTAGGTATCTATATGTACACACAAAGTTTTTAATGGAATTGTTTGCACTTGGCCATGGCCTTCCTAGAACAGTAGAAATAAGTATGTGTACTTATTCACTTGTGAAAATGTACAAACCACTTAGGTCTAAGATTTCAAAATACTGTACAATAATAACAGTGCATATAATTGAAAACAATATTTATGTTGCCTGGGAAATAGATGGCAGTTCAGATTGTACAGGGAAGGCTTACAGAAATAGGTATACAGTTGTCCCTCCGTATTCATGGATTTAGTATCCACAGATTTAAGTATTCACAGCTTGAAAATATTCTTAAAAAAATAATAATCCAAAATGCAAACCTTGATTTTGACATCTTATATAAGGGACACCATTTTGCTATGCCATTGCATCTAATGGGTCTTGATTATTAACAGATTTTAGTATCCAAACCCCAGCGAATATGAAGGGACAACTGTATTCATTACATGGCAGTGTTGCAGTAGCTACACTCATAATATGCTTTCTTTGGCCACTTTAAGGCAACTGAATGAGCTACAGTATCTCTTGGGCTCAGGTAAGTCCCCTCTCCTGAATAGAATTTAAAGCATCTGCTCCCAATCTGAAACTAATCACAGTTCCCTGTGGCAGCCAACTGGGGGAACTGTGGTTTTGTTCCTGGTTCTTTCACTGACTGTAATCTATGTCAACCTTTCCTAACCTTGGCTCCCAAAGTTGGGCTAAAATCCCATAATCCCTTACCAGTTTTTGAATGATCTGTAATGATGAATGTTACAGTTGAACAACTTGATCTTGGGAAGATGATTTCTTTTTATGATACCTCCCTGTGGCCATGCTGTATGCTGCATTAGGGAAGTTGTAGTCCAGAAATACCATTTGTCATGATGGTGTCCTATCATGCTGCCTTGTGGTTGATGGCAATTCCCATCATTCTGCCAGAGAACTATAACTCCCTTTGTATGTAAACAGATTGTCTTGCCAGCATAGTATCAGGTAAGAAAATGGTTAATGGAAGGGAGGGTCTAAAACACCACCTCCACAGAAGCTAATGAGATGACATCAAGGACATTACACCACCTAACCTGGACTGACCAATCACAGCTCTCGACCTGGGAACTCTGATGGAGATATAACAGTTTTTGTGTGAAGCCTTTTTTTTTTTGAAAGAGAACAAGACTGGCCATGTGGCTTTGAACAAGGACTGATATGGCTGATAGAGCAAAAAGCCATCCCACCTGGCTTGTGCTCCTGGCTGCCTGGATACCATCTGAAGGCAACAAACTGCAAATATTGTGTAGGAATTAGGGCCAGTTTAGTTGTGCTAGGGAATTCTTTTTAATTTATTTACTTTGGTTGGATGTAGTTAAATTAGTAACTGAATGTAACGAGTAATTGAATACTTTGATTTTAATATTCTGTGATTGCTGTAACTTTAAGCCTGCCTGAGGTATGGGAGAATCCTGCCTCGTGTGAGACTGCATGACTGACTTCACTTGAATAAAGTAAACTTATTAATTTTCCTATAACTGATGCTTACATGTGCCTATATCTCTTGACCATGCTACTGTGAACCTTTCTCAGGGGTTAAGAGGAAGGAGTTAGTTGATTCTATAGTGACAAGGAGTGCTGGTAGTTATCAGAGACTATGCACAATTTCCCACTGCACTGTGCATGAAAAATGGGGGGTCCCAAGGGGAAGGAACCCCCCAGTTTAACTCAGTAGGTGGTGGCAGCTACTGGGTTTTTGGGGGGTCTGTAGGGAGCATCCAGGAGTGAGGCTACTTGGGATTACCTCTACAGGGGAGCTAATCTGGGGTCCAGGGGAGTGAGCCCAGGTTTAGCCCATCACACCATTTCCTGGCACTGACCCAAGGTTGGGGAAGCAAACCTAATTTCCTTGAGTTTAGACATCATGGGAAAAACTGATTTATTTAAAAGCAAAAGCAGACACTTCTGCTCCTTTACATTTGCCAAGAGAAGGAGGTCAGCAGGGGGAGGGGCATGTGTCCCCAAGTCTTTATGTGGCCTGTTTTCATTTTTGAGAAACCATGGTTTCCCATTAAGTCTGAACTAGATCTCTTGTCTCTTTAGTTCAAGAGTCAATAGGCTTTTTAAGATGGTAAGAGAGAAGACAGAAGTGCCACAGTGATATGTGGGAGTGGGGGCAGAGTTAAGATCATGAACAGAGCACAGAGGAGCAGGACTTTCTGTGGCTTGCAGAGCTGGTTGGCTTCATTTAATTTCCCTTTTCAGTATGTTGCCCTGATAGTAGCAACTGGCCCAGTCCTCTCAGCCATGCACTTGATTGACCTACTGCCTTTCAAGTGTGGTACACTCTGTGCTAAATGAAGCAACTAAGAAATTTAATATGAAGTGAAAGTTCTAAATATGTGCAATGTAACTTATGACTCCTGAATGTTTAACTATTTGCTTAATGTATTAGGCATCTCAGGGCTGCATTTTTATTATCACTGGAATGGAATCTCTGATGATGCCATTAGATTTACATAACATTTGAAAGCTAGTGGTTTTTCCCATTTTAATAATACAGTATTTCTCATTGTGGGAGTGTGATGGGTAGCCTGTGTCATTTTGCTGGCATGAAGCACCAAACCACAATTCATATAGAACTAGTGGGTAGCTGTGAAACACTCTATGTTGGTAATCATTAAGGAAGAAGTAGAAAATAAAAAGAAATGAAAATAGCTTACTGCACATAGGGTATGGGATATAGTTACCACATCTCAGAAAGGATATTTCATTTTTTTGAGATGCTGCCAAAAAGGACAGGATGTTGAAGCAACTCACTTCTGTGGAAAGATTGCTCCTGGGACTTTCAAGCTTGGGGGGGACGACAAGGTGAGTTGAAGGGGGCATGACAGATTTACATAAAATACATGCTGTAGAGGAAAGTAAACCTAGGTAGATTTTTTCTACTTTTCTCATAATACTAGAACTAGGACCATCAGATGAAATTAGATGGCGAGAAATTCAGGAGAAACAAAAAGAAGTACTTTTTCATGCGCAGTGATAGCCACCAACTTGTATAGCTCCTAGTCGTGATGGCTATGTGTTTCCTGCAGTGTGAGAGGCAATAGACCTCTGAATATGGTTGTTGGAGGAATAACAACTGGGCAAAGGCTATTGTGACAGGAAGACAAGCTATATACATGTCTGTCTATGCAGGCAAGATGATTATGGGACAGATCATCATCAGGGTTGATAGAGTATTGGAAGACTGGTGGTGGGCAGGATCTGGAAATTCTAATAGATTTCAAAAAGATCACTTTTTTGTGTTTTGAGAAGCCCCTAGATATAATTTTGGCAGTATGTTTTTTAAACCAATAGATGAACACTAAATCTGAGTTGATGGACACATTTTTTGCAAGTGGGTGTACACGCTTTAAAACTACTCATTCTCTACTGTATCTATAATGATGAATATAAACGCCCATTGTTGTCCTGCACACAAGTCAGCAAGTGCCTGAGAAAGCAGGTGGTTGGTGTGTAGGAGCTGTTGAGTAGTCAGCTCAGGTCAGTCATGGGTTATCTGAACAAGATAAAGGAGAAACACAAAGGTGATCAGCCAGTCCAGAGAGCCTATCAGCAGGTCAGAAGTTCAGGTACATGAGCCAGCAAGGAGTTAACAGAGTAGTTCAAAAGTAGCAAGTCCAAGGTCATGAAAAAAACAAGAATACAAGGAAGTACAGATAAAACTTTTGTCAGCCCTAAGACTGAGAGAGCATTGCTGAGATATTTATGTGCAGCTACTTCAAGGCCACAGGAGCTTAATGAGTGCCTAATTAGGTTTGCCTCTATGATTCAACCTGTGCTGGGCTCAGTGTTTTTCCTTCCTTCACTCAATGAAGGATGTGTGTGTGTCATCATCAGCACCTACGACCTCCACCAACTTCTGCTGGGGAGCAGGGTTCCCAGCCCTCATCTTTTCAGACCTACTATGAGGAGGTGCAGCTTCCTGGCCCTCTGCTCCCTCCGCCTCCTTGTCATCTGAGTTATCCATGGGGTGAGTTATGACAATTGTCTAAAATAGAGTTTGGAATCAAATTGCCTGGCAAATCCTATTGAATTGTAACTTACAGTATACCAAATGGTGATGCAGTCCAACAGCATCTGGAGGACTGAATGATACTCACACTTGCCCTAAAATAAGCTAATTTACAGTGTAGTATTTGTTTAGGATTAGGATTAATTTGGGGTCAGGATTAGGCTCAAGACCATTCTGCTGGCAGAAATTCTCTTCTCCCAGCAGAACTGTGCTTCTGCTAGTAGAACCCTCATCTTTGCGCTTTATCTGGTATGGGAAACGATTAATATCAAATTGCTTGTCCCAACAAGGAGGAATGTGCATTTCCTCCACTGTTTTTAAAAACATAGAGGTTGTGACAACCAGAAGCAGGACCCCCTGTCACAATTCTTGTTTGCAGCCTCACTGGCTGACAGGAGGGGGTATTTATGCTCCATTCAGCAAGTGACACAGGAATCAGGTTATTAGAGAGGTAAGACTTGTCAAAGGTCAGTCACAGGGTATCCAGCAGGATGAAGGGAGAGTCATCAGCCAGTCTGGAAGTCTGTTCAGCAAATCAGTAGTCCATATAGACAAAGCCAACAAGAAATAAAACAGAGTCATCAATCATAGCCAATCCAAGGTCAGGAAAACGCAAACACCAAAAAGTACTGTTGTCACCAAGAAGAAGGGTTGAAAGCAACAAAGCTTTCAACCCTTCTTCTTGGTGACAACAGTACTTTTTGGTTAGCAGCTACTTCCTAACCTCCACCAGGCAACTGATTAGTTCAGCATCTCTTACTTAACAATTGCTGGGAATGGCACAATCTCTCTTTGTCTCATCATTGCTCAATGAATGATGGCACCCTCTTCTGCCAGATGATCATGGAGACCTGTTAACAAAGCAGTCTGGCAGCAAAAGAGCCAAAGAAGTGGGGTAACACAGGAGCTGTGTTGTACTAGATGAAAATCTCCCCCAACCCAGGGATGTAGTCCCAGGTGCCAGTTACATGACAAAAATTGTCGCGGGGCTTACCGTGACTTCCTGATCCTGTATCCGTCCCTCGCTGTTTATACGATTTTTGTCACTCTTTAGGAAATCCTGGAAGATCCCGTGATTGATATTTACACGACAAAAGTTTTTATTGGTCCCACACTCTTATATCCCGTGCTTTTGCTGTTTACACATGTTTAGCTTACCGGGATTTTTTTTTTTTTGGCTGTCAATCAAGGATGCGATTAGTCATGTTTTCACAACCTCGGTGATGTACTTCCTTTAGAGTTCCGCACCACGAGTGATGCTATTGGCTGGCTGGGGGGGGGGAGAGGGCAGATGCTTGTGTTTGTCCTGTCTCTTAAAAATGTTAACCCTTTAAGCAGAGGCAGAAGGCATTTTGAAAGACCAAGAATGTGATCTTTCACTCAGATGGAGGAACAATTAAACCATGTCCTTTCCTTTTGAAATCAAGCCGAGGGGGGAGGGGAGGAGAGGCTTGGAATTTCTTTTAAAATCTTGACGCTTAAAGCAGAGGGAGCTGCATTTTGAAAGACCCAGAATGTGATCTTTCGCTCTGACGCAGGAAATGCTTTCCTTTTGAAATCAAGCCGAGTGAGGTGGGGAAGGGAGGCTTGGGTTTCCCCTTGCCTCTTTAAAATGTTAACCCTCACAGCAGAGTTTTAACTGCAGATTGAAGATTTCAAGCCAGCGACAGATAGGCATTTTGAAAGACCCAGACACAGAGGGGGGGGGAATAAAAGTGTGTTCATTTGCTCAGAGGCTGGAATATTTTACTGTGCCTGTTCAGACCCAGGGAGGTGATCAAGGCAGGGGATGAATGGGCGACCCTCTGCCCACCACGATCTCTTTGTAACATGCAGTTGAGGAAGAGGTTAAAGCTGAAGGGTTTGCAGTGTAGAAATCCATTTTAAAAGGTGATTGAGTACACGCGCACACACACAAACCTACGTGCAGCTGGAAGGGATGCCTTTATTTTCAGCTGATGAGGCTGGATCTGTTGAACGGGTGACTGACTCCTCCTTTTCTGGTCGCTGATCTCTAAGCCTGCCCCCAGTCACCATTTCTGGTCATCCCCTAGTGCTGAGATATTTTGTCTCAGGCTTTTACATTTCCGATTTTCCGAATCCTCCTGTGACTTTTTAAAAAACCGACACAACCCGTGGGACTGGAAGTCCCACAGGTTGAGGGATAAAAGGTGGCCCCCCTTCCGAAAATCATGTACCCGACCCGATGTATGTGTAAACTGCCAGGGATCGACACAAATTCTTCCCGGGACATTTTCATCGTGTAAATGGCACCCCAGTGTATTCATAATATTAGGTCAGCATGAGAATAGCCCTGATTAATTTTCAACACCCTAAGGCTGTGAGGGGTTTGGATTCAGCACAGCTTCATTTGTGTTACCTGTCTTAGCTTTTGACAGTCTTTACCTGTTAGGATTATGGTCTTACGCTCAATTTATATTGGTTTAGATCAGTTTTCCCTCTCTCCAGTGGATCCATATTTTTTAAAGGTGTGGTGAGCCTTCAAGCCTAGTGTGAGGTACAAGTTGAGTCTCTCTTATCTGGAATTCCAAAATATTCCAAAATCCAAAATTGTCCACATGGGTGGCTGAGATATTGACACCTTTGCTTTCTGATGGTTTCAGTGTACCAAACTTTGTCTGATACACAAAATTATTAAAAATATTCTGCATAAAATTACCTTCAGGCTATGTATATAAGGTGTACATGAAACTTAAAGGAATTTCATGTTTAGACTTGGGTCCCATCTCCAAGATATTTCATTATTCCAAAATAATTTAAGTATTCCAAAATCCAAACTACCTCTGGTTCCAAGCATTTCAGATAAGGGAGACTCAACCTATAATATAATCACATTTAGGGGTTGTCTAAATAGCAAAAAATATTCCTCATGGAATGTGAGGAGAATCCTTCCTGACTTAATGGCATTCTGCATCGTTTTGCCATGTTGTGAAGTAGGAAGGCCCAAAATGCCAAAACCTACATGGGAAAAGTCTTTGCGGCTTTCCCCAGAGTCTTTAAAAAAAAACAACAGTGGGGGGTGCATTCCCCCTCATTGGTACAAGTGATTCGATATGAATCGCTTTCCCATATGAGAGCAAGCACAAGGATGATTGGCTGGACAAGTGCGGGGGCAGGGCTTGCTAACAGGGCAAGCGCCTGGTGCCTTCATGATGGATTTTTGCCTTAGCGAGCGAGCACTAAAGCAAAAAAAAAAAAAAAAAGTAAGTTTTTTTGGAAGGCATAAGTTTCACATGGCTCCAAGTCAAGATGGTGGCTGGAAATGATTCCTCCCCCCTTTTTACCTACCTTAATTTGCCACCACCGGACTTTTATTTCATTTTAAAAAAAACTATTTCCGTTGGGCACTGGTGCAATATTTTGCCTTTACCAAAAAACCCAAAAAACCCACCCCTGCTGCGATTTTTTATTACTGCAGCATAATCACAATCTTTTGTGTGTGTGTGTGTGGCTCCTACAGACAAGCCCTTTGCCTTTCTCTGAGGCTGAGAATGTTGACTTGCCCAAGGTCACACAGTAGGCTTCCATGGTTGAGTAGGAATTCGGAACCTGGTCTCCAAAGTTGTAATCCAACTCTCAAACCACTACACCAGGCTGGCTCAAGGAGGACATACTAGAATATATTTTATGGTAATCTTCCACCTACAACTCCCATTAGCCCTACGCAGCGTAGCTGAAAGAAAAAAATGTGTTGTATCAGTAGTACTTAAAAAGGCTGGGTAATATTAGGAACACAAGTATTGACATGGAGCTTTCATGGGATAGTGACAGTTATTTTACAGAATCAGCATTATGAGGAGTCCGGCTTTTGATTTTTAAGTCATGAGATGTGGGGGGAAAGGAGATAAGAAAAGACCTTACTGACTTAAATGTGACTGATTATGCATATGTTACCATTAAATCTGTCCATCTCTTGCCAGTTTTAGCTTTCCATTAAAGCTTTACTGATCTAATTTGTGGAGTTTACAATAGATTTTCCTTTTGGAATGCCTTCATGTACACTGCTGTGGGAGTAAGAGTGTTCTCAATTAGAAATGTGGAGGTGTATGCCTGGAGAAATTAAAATGATACAGACTTTTCAAGGCTGTAACTTAAAAAAAGAATGTGCTGTCTATGTATGTAGGTAACAGTAATTTGCTTACTAAAAAACATCTTGTGAGTTAGTCTGTAGATATGTTTGATCAGTGCTTGATTACTCTTAAATAACACTCTTATTCAGATGAGCAAAGCTGCCACAAAAGAGTGTGTACGTTTTTGGTTTTCCTCCAGAACTCTTGCTCAGCAAGCTGATATACAAAGCATGAGATGTGGGATGATTATTTTTATATGTATAAAAAACTAAGCTACCAAATTCATCTATGGCTGAGGCCTGCAGTTCAAAATCCAGTATTAGTTGGAAATGATAGACAATCTTTGTTTTTTAAGTAATAGTTTCTTGCAAGTTTCATGAATGTAATGCTAGCTTTTAGAGCAACAAAATTGGGGGATATGAAACCTTCAAAAGCAGCATGCAAAACCCTGGAAAACATACCAGTACATACAAGTGGAAAATTCTAGCCAGGAACTTTATAGAATCTCAGAGGTATTTTAAAAGAGCCATGCAGAGTGCTTGACTTTGAAGGAGGAGTACCAGCATTGGAATTAATCTGAGGAATATGGGAAGTTTTAAAAATTTCTTTTACTTGCCACTTCCTGCTCTTGGGATTTCAGGTTTCCAAATGTAACCGAGGAATATAATTAGCCCTGTCATACTCATGTGCTGTTTTTCAGACAACTGTGTGCACCAGTGGTTGCAGGAAGTGTCACCTCTGATACAGTGATAGAATCAAGCGTCTAGTACCAGCAAAGGGCATATATGCCCATAGTACTGTAATTACAGGCCTCAAAGCATAGGACTTTATCAGACTAGCCTCTTTAAATGTTCTTTTGCTAGCATATTTTTTATATGTTTTTATTTTATTTATTTAGGTATTTATACCACGCTCTTCAGCCACAAAGGTTCTCAGAGTGGTTTACAAATTGTTTAAGCAATAGCAATTTACACATCTACATTGCAGTAAGGGGTTTTCAGTGTGTGTTGTTAGCTAATTGTCTCCACAAGCCGGGTACTCATTTTATCGACCTAGGAAAGGATGGAAGGTTGAGTGAAACTTGGAGCCCTTGGGATCAAACTTGCAATGTGGTGGCTTGCAGTACTGTACTGGCATTTAACCACTGCACCACCTGGGTTCCTGGTAATCCATTTTCATACTTGCAAAAGAATGTCCCCCCCCCACTGCACTTACCTTCTCTCCCGGCAGAAGGCTTTCCCAGCATTGAAGAGGAAGTGAATGAAGACCTGTTCACTTCCTTGTTCGAAATCCTGTGAGACTTCATCGCACAGGAAATTTAAAAATGAAACAAAAAATAAAACAAAAAAAGTTACACCAGCACCTAAACACACTTTAAAAGTCCCAGGTAACCCGGGGAAGTTCATAAAAAGAGCTAAACTTACCTGGATGTCCCGATCTCACCTGGAAGTGTTTGCGCCGGACTGGCCATTAATGTTGCAGTCACATGAGTTAAATGGCCCAAGGGCACAAAAGAGCCATAGGGATCAATTGACGGCTTAAGTCGTCAATTACAAACTAGAAGTTTTGGGAGAATATAACTATGAAAGGATGACGTTGTCTGATCTGTGTGCCCTTTTGCAGTTATGTGGCATCGTTATGATGACATATTTTATGTATCTGATAAAGTCCATAGTGTAACATCAAACAGGTAGTGCCAACCACATGTGTAAATAACTGGTGCAACATCTTAGCCTTGAGTTACTTTTCTGCTCCCTTAACATTTCAGTTTAACACTGAAAACTTTTGTGTCTGTAAATATGTTGGGAAAAGAATGTGGAGCCCTCATCTTCTACAAGCTGGAACATTAAGATGTGTGCCAGAGTTATCAAACAGCCTAAGGATCTGACTTGATATGCTTAAGATGTTTGCTTGCAGTCTAGTATTTTATTTTCTATTTACGGTACTTTTCTCATGTAGGTATAAAAAGAACTATGCTGTTGAATGAATTTTAAATTTCCCATGACAATTGCACCATTAAGAAGGGGTTGATGAGAAGCCCTTTGCTTTTTTTCCACTGGTAATCTTTCTAATAGTCTATATTCTGTGAACAAATATATGATGAACAAACATTATGTTTTGCTATGGCAATTAGAGTGTTTGAGAAAGAGGAATAGGAAATTTCATATGCTTGTACCAAAGTGTACACAGTTCTAGAGATAAGTTATGAAGACCAATCCTAGTTGGTCAATATTGACCTCACATGATATAGTCCCTTATTAGATGCAGGTCTAATATTACATATGTGTTATATTTGTGAATAGCTATTGTTTTCTGTTATGTTCCCCTTAAATGTGTTGCTTTTTTTTTATTTCCTGTAGGAATGCATTTTCTGTACCCTTCTATACCTTTGTATGAACAGCTTGTGCTATTTTCCTCTTTTTTTGATAAAGTTAATGTATACCAATTGTGAAGTTTATATGTGTTGCACATGCAGGGAAGCTGTCATATTATGAGTTGCTACATTGCCAGTGTTTATAGATATTTAAGGGTTAGTTAAAAGTTTGCATTTCTGTGACCAATTACTCTTTTCATATGTAAAAAAAAAATTGTGTTGTAATATCACTACCTATTAAGACTAGATAATGTTAGAAACACTGGTAATGGCATGGAGTGTGGCTTTTCCTGAGGACATGCCTTGTGTACTTTGCCAATCCTTAACTGGTTGGTCCACTTAGCATGTTGGAATTTCCCATCTTCAAATGTCACTCCTGGACAGATGCCATGGTCTACCAGAGGATCGTCATATAGTGAATTCTTTCACTTTTGAGACTTTTTTTTCTTACTATAAATTACATTTTCCCTTATAAAGCCAAAGTCAACACACAGTTTGAAAGTCAGAGATTCAAACTCTGACAAGAATAAGCATAACACACAAGATGTGTGTGGTTTAACAATTTGAGTGTTGGACTAGGACTCCAGGATACCAGGGTTCAAACCCCTACTCAGCCATGGAAACCCACTTTCTCAGCCTTAGAGCAAGACAATGGCAAACCTCCTCTGAACAAATCTTGCCAAGAAAACTGTAGGATAGGGGTACTGTAAGTTGGAGTTGATTTGTGGGCACATAACAACAAACTAGGTAAAATGTTTTCATATTAGCCTCTCTTACCATATCTGACACCACAGGCCCTGTGGAACTTTCCAGTTAGGAAAACTATATTTGTCTCTGTTGCAGGATCCATGCCCTCCATGGGAGGAGGTACATCAAACGCCCCTCCATGCATGACCTTTCCAACACACCCAGAGCCTCTCAAGTAGGAAAAAAGGGTTTTTATTTAAATTCAACAAGTCCTCTGCTAAGTAAAAGGACTGCAGCACAGGTCCCAGTCAGTATCTTCCAGGTACAAGCCTTGGCAAGACCTAAGTAGTTGCAGGATGAGGAGCCTAACCTGGGATAGTTGGGTCTTGTCAGAATCTCAAGGAGACAACAAAAGCCTCAGCAATTTACTTCCAAGAATGCATCTGTACAAAGGGTGCTTCACTTCAGCTACCTTCAGTTTACTATTTACCTGGCTCCTTGGTATGTCCTCATTGGTAGCAGGGCTTGTCCTCAGTCCCCTCCCAGTCTCTCTCTCTCTCTCTGGATACCCAGCTCTTGAAGGACCTCCCCAGCAAAGCAGCTAAGAAAGGCCTCAGTCCACTGGGTCCTTTCCTTGAGGCTCTTCACATCCCCAGTGCTCAGATCTAAAGGAACCTCTCCTGTTGTTCAGCTTCTGCCTTCCTTTCCCCTTTCAGAGTTTGCTAAGGTTCTTTTATTGGCCTCTTTGCCACATACCCCTGCAGAGGCTTTAATTGAGTTCAGCAGCTAGTTCTCTTTTTCTCCTGAGCCGATGGAGATGGAAACAGCCCAGGCACTGGTACTGTTAAGTCCTTCTCTTCCACAGTTTTTCTTTTCAAACCTTTACAAAGGTTTATGTAAGTCTAACCCCTCCAATGTTTCTGAGAGGTTTCTTCTTCTTGATAGTTCCTAAAGTTATTACTACAGCTACTATTTTTATTCTATAACACAAGGAACATACTTTGATCAGTAGAATATTGGCTTTATGCTTCCATTGTGTGATGATTTTACTGACTAAGAGCTTTGCTAGTCCCTCTTTCTTATCTCTTTTTGGTAGCTGTATGTTTTTATCATGTTCTGATTTTTCTCTATTATTTATATCAAAGTCACCAAGAAATAGTTGTTCTGCACCTGATAAATTTGGATGAACTGCATTTTACCTTGTTACCATTCACCAGCTTTCTGATCTACTCATCTTGGGGTTAACTGTGGCGCTCTTGCCTTGGAGCTATGTACTCCTCTAACTCCTTAACTGTGAATCACTAAGTATTTTCAACTGATTTCTCATATATCAACTTAAATTGCTTGGGGAATGGTGAGCTGGAAATCTTTCATTGGTCCTTTCATCACTTACAACATGAGTAATATGTGACAGTTGGGACTTAGAATTAGATTTAGGCCTAGCTAGAGTAGACCCATTTAATCAACAGTGAGTTCCTATATCAATACCTATGTATGTTTAATTGGTTCAGCAGATATTCTCCGGTTGTTGCTGTGTGCCTTCAAGTTGTTTTTGACCTACAGTAACCTTAAGGTGAACTTATCACATAGTTTTCTTGGCAAGATTTGTTTAGAAGGAGTTTATCTTTGCCCTTCCTCTGAAGATGAGAGAGTGCAACTTGCCCAAGGTCACCCAGTAGGTTTCCATGGCTGAGTGGGGATTTGAACCCTGGTCTCCAAAGTCACAGTCCTATGTTCAACACTACTACACCATGCTGGCTCCTTTTTTCTGTTCTAGTTAGGACTAACATTTGGGGTTAGGCTTTTGAAGTTATACAGTTAGTAAGTGCAGGAGTTGATATGTTTCAGGAGAATGGAAACAACTTTCATAGTTAATAACAAAAGTGGGGAAGTAGATACAAAAAACACTTACAGAAGCAATAAGTTTGACATAATATTCCTCACAGAAAGAGCGGGAGCAGAAATGTGTAAAACATACTTAACATGGAAAATTACTATACCTCAATGGCTCTTGTGCTGCATTCCCATAAGAAATTTACAGATTTGGATATCTTTTGTTGGTCCAGTAGAATTAATGAGGGTGAGATGGTTGCTGGGTGTTTGTTGATATGAGGTCTTTCAGGTCTGTTGGAAAGGGATTATTTTATCTGGTTCATAATGAATGCTTCTCACAGTAGGTAAGGTCTTTGTAGCTTCCCCCCACAGGAGTACAAAGCTCCATTTACTCCTAATTAATTTTAACAGTTACATAATAAATGGCTGAAAGCAGGAAGGAAGATTAATGAGGGAAAGTTTGTGTGAATTAGGCCTAATATTTTTTCAAACAAGCAAACAGTGGTTCTTGAGCGATGCTTTTTTTAAATGAAACAATGTTAACTTAAGTATTATCCTTCATAGGATACACTCTTCAGGTTACACTCTTAGAATTTCTATGCACAATCTTGCAATCTGAAGCTGTCTTGGATTCTCAGATCAGTTCTCCCTGGGCCCTTTCAGTGGCAGAACCAGAAGATACTGTGTTTGAGTGACCTAGACCTTACAGGAAAGCAGAGTATGGATCATTAGGTTGGATAGAGATGTTATTCAAGTAAATCCAGTGTCTACAAATATAGGATTTTGCACAGAGAGAATGAGATCATGTACACACAAGAGAGAGCAAGTATAAGCTTGAAACTCATCTCTTGTCTCACCTTATCTAGGAATTCTCACTAGAGCACTGGTGTGTTATCTGCACAGAGTCATGATAGAACATTTCTTTGTCAATAGAAGGACGTTAGTAATAGGGCCTGAATTGGTGCTTTGAACATACAGTATCCACAGAGGATATGTTCCTGGACTTATTGTGGGTAGCAAAAATTGTAGATAGTAGTGAATCCTATATTGTATATGGTGGAAGCAGAACATATTGGAGGACCTCCAAATACCTAGAGAGAACATATTTTTTTTAGATGCAGGTAAGTGGGTACTAGTCCTGCGGATATGGGAATCATACTGTAATCTGGCCCAGGTATAACTGTTACTTTGAACATGTTGTTTCCAGGCTCTGACTATTGGCATCTTCATCCTACATTTGCCTAGCAATGTCAAAATAAGTTTCTTCTTTCCCCAACAATCTCTTTAAGCAATTTGAATAACTAGGCATTAATTTTACCAGCTCTTTATCAGTTTTGAGCAAGGGTTATGACAAAGTGTAGTTGATACTGGTCCTTTTGATTCAATGCTATGTATCTCTGCCTATAATATATTAATAGTTATTGAAAAAAAACAATATGATTGGATGGATGTTCCAATCAAACATCCATCATGCGTACACCAAAATGTAAAACAGCCCCATCATTAAAGCATTTTAATCTGAGATGGAAAGAAAAAAGCAGGACATGCCACAATGTAAATCAAATCTGTACAAAACTGACCATTATAACTTACCTGGTGGGGGGAAAAACAAGATGTAGGTGGCCTTACAATCTGTGCCCACTGCAGCCTTTTAAGCTAGATATAGAACAAATTCTTTGTGTTATTTGGTACGGTGGAAGTCATTTTGTTTTTATCTTTTTAAATTGATAGAATAACAAATATAGAATGATGTTAATGTTAAATGTATATGTATGAGTATCAATGAAATAATAAAAAGTAATATAAAAAAATAAATCCTAAGACTTGGAGAATCATCACGGTACATCTATGGGAAGGTGTTAATTCAGACCCAAAGATGACAGATCATTCATTTCCTTCAAGTCCTGGAGCTCCATTATTGTTCTGTCCCTTTTTGTTGTGAGGCAAGTGATTTTGGCAAGATTGGCAATTGTGCAACATTCATCCCATTTAGGGCTCTTGAACACTAGTTCATTTTTAAAGCATATTTCTAGATCAAAGTGACTTTTCCAAATCATAATTTCCTAAAGTCAAAAGTTCTTAGATCCTTCACAAACAGCAGCATTGGTATACAAGGCAACTGGCCAAAAGTCCGGTGCCAAAATTTCATTCTTCTTCTGCAGCTGTTGGCTGATGGTGCTGTATGATCATTCATTTCTTGGCAGTTCCTGTGAGGCAAATATTCAACACGTTTTCAAGAGCAATATAATGATTAGTAAGGAAAACTAAGGGGATATTTACAAAGGAATTCCCACAGCCATTTTTCTTCATGCAGACATTCCTAATAGGCCTCCAGTAAAATGTGTGAACTGGCAGGAAATGAACATATTCAGCAGTTTCAGCCATCTTTCCGCATTAATTTTTGGATTGCCTATGAACTCAGACAAATTTGTTACACAATCCAGCAATCCAGATGCAGTCCACCAGCATCTTTGAAAAGAACTGAAGTGGTGGGGTGGGGGGAGGCAGGCAGGCACACTTTTTCTCACAAGCAAAACACAACCAGAAGCAGCACTTATGACTGACAGAATTGTCCTTGCAATGTGATGAGTCATATGGATCAGAAATGTACCATATATTCTGGTGTATAAGACTGCTTTTTAGCACTTGAAAATCTCCTCAAAAGTAGGGGGTCATCTTATATGCCCAGCAGATCTTTTCCCCTGCTGTGAGAATGACTGCCTTTTGTTTGAAGTGTTAAATTCCTCTCCATTTAGCTCAGGAGAGAAGAGAAACAGTCTTTAAAAGGACATCAAGTTTTGTCTATGGTGAAATTCTCTTATCTGAATAAAAGCTTCTGGCAGAGTTAAATTATTCTTTAATTGCAAGGTATTTATTATGGGATTGTATTTTGGTAAACTTGCCAGGAAGATCCCCACTTGCATAGCTTTGGGGATTTCCTCTCCAGGAGTTTGCAAGTGGCTCTAAAATCATTAATGTGCTCATTCAAAAATGTGGGATTTGATAGCTTCATATTAACCAACTTAATTATTAATGCAACCTTACTTTCCAAAGATTGAACACCACAGAGATTTTTCAAAGTGTCCCATGCTTTTTTAGCTGTTCTCAGTCTTTTAATTTCACAGACTATTCCATCATCTACAGCCACTGAGCTGGCTGGCTGGTGGGGGGCTGGATTTCAATGGAAGGGGCAAACTCTATGTTTTAACTTAAAAATGGGGGGGGGCGTCTTATACACCGGAATATATGGTATTTATTTATTTATTGCAGGGCAGGGGGAATTGTTAGGATGCTGCAAACTTGAACACCCAGGCATGTGGTAAACACTGTGTGTCTTTTCTGTTTGTGATTTATTGAGCCCAAGTAATGTTACTCTGTATGTTCAAAATTTGTTGTACTTTTATTTCTTGTCCACTTGACAGAATTTAAAGTAATAAACAAGTGGTAGTTTTTCTAAGATGGAGTGCAATATAACCAGCTATGCAGAGGCTTATGTGAGATAGCAATCATCACTGCATAACAGCTGTAAAGAATAGCTTGAAATTCACACTTCTGTGATGAAAACTGAATATGAGTGTTAATATTAGTGTTTCATCTTGGTCTCAGTGCTTCATGGGGAACAATATTTTTGTTCTTTATCTACTACAACTTTTATGTCAGGGTAGGAGTCATGCAACTCTCTTGGATGTTCCTAGACTGCTGTCCCATTGTTTCTGACTATTGGCTATGCTGGCTATAGCTGCAGTCTGTTGAAAGCTGCCATCCAACAACATGTGGAGGGCTGCGTGATTCCTTCATGCATTTGGATTTTAGCATTAATTTGAAGGAATACTTACAAAATTGTTAGTCTATTCATTAATTTATTGTATTCCCTAACTTTCAAAGCCCCGGATTGCTTTAATACTATAATAGTATCCCAGAACCAAGTATCAGACAATGAAGGTACTTGTCCATCTACTTTGGCTAGGGCAAATGACAGCCCTGGGGCCACATGTTGCTGTGTAGGGCTCTCTTTATGGCCCTTGACTAGTACAAACCCCATGGAGTGCTTTTTTTTCTGGTGAATAAGAGGAAGGAGTTGTTGCCACAGCTGCAGCCTTCCTCCTGTGCTGGTTACTCATGGAGTCCCACGCTTGAAGAGACAAGTGGCATATGAATAAAATGAAATAAAATAGTTTAACTTTTTTTTTTAAAAAAGTCATGGACTTTTCTGTGATTTTGGGGGTCATTGTGTTGTTTGTTCTTCGGAATTTTGGTGATCTGTGTACTCCCAGACCAGCTGCAGTTGGCCACTCCTGATCTGCCTTCCTCATTATTTTAAGCAAGGTAGAGATAATAGCTGACATAAAAATTTTCCAGCCATGTAGTGAAACCAACAGAGTCTAGTGCAGTGTTTCTCAACCAGGGTTCCCTGGGACCCTAGGGTTCCCTAAGGGTCACTAGGGGTTCCCTGAGAGATATGATTTGTAACATTTTTCTAGATGTAGATAAAACAATTTTTTGGTAGGGGTTCCTTGAGACCTGAAAATTATTTCAAGGGTTCCTCTGGGGTAAAAAGGTTGAGAAAGGCTGGTCTGGTGGCACCTCAAAGACTGGAATGTTAGACTGATACTTTGTGTAACCCTGTACTTTATTTCCAGTTTTATTCTAATCTTGGCCTTTGGAGCAGTGCAGTTTCTGTACATACTGTACTCTTGCTTTCAAACTGCTGTATTTTAAGTGCTTACTGGAATGTTGGAAAGTGCACAGGAGTAACCTTTTCAATTGCATAGATTGGTAAAGGGAATTATAGACTCTCTCCAGGCATCTTGTGTCTTACTATATTGTATGTTTAGTCTGGGTGAGAAGGAGAGGGGGGAGAAAATGCTTTCCTCCTTGTGTAGCTGCTACAACACTAAATTAATACTTGTCAAATAACCAGAGATATAACCATGGCATATGTATATCCAGTGAGCTAATTACTGCATCTCTTTTTGGGGATAGGGTATTCTTTCTCTGATTTGATTAACCACTACCAGCAGCAGTAGCAACAGCAACAGCTGGCAGATCAGAATAGCCAAGTTGTGGTCAAGAAAGCTTAGAAATGTAAATGGTTCTCATGCTCAGAACATTGCATTGTAAGTGTGAAGAGCAAACAGCTCATTGCTATAAATGTACAGTACTGGGAATAGCTACAGTCAGATAGGTAGAACACAGGTGAAACACCAAGGCACAAAGCCCTGTAGTATTAATGCACTGAATTGCCTACCTTACAAGGGCATACAATTGTCCACTCAAATAATGTTGAAAGAGAACAACATAATGGTAAGCCAATATTTTAATGGTTTTAGTGTGAAGGTAGCACTTATCCTCTTACATATATTCCTGCCTCCACCATCTGGAAGATTCCCCCCCACCACCACTTTTTGAAGTGGGGATTAGAAATCAGGGAGCTCATAAACTGTTATTATTCTCCCATTTTTCTAAAGCTTTTAATAAAGGAGGGATTAAGGAAGAGCTGGGAAAGGACACATGGGAAGAAATAAAGGGCAAAGCTTAAAAAAAAAAAGATTTCAATTTTGACTGCCACTTCCAGAACCCTCCCTAACAAACATGGTTGGTCATGTGGCTGGGGGATTCTGGAAGTTTCAGTTCAAAGAATAAATTTTCCAGATTATGCATAAAGCTGATGCAGAGGAAGTGGCAACACTTACAACTCCCTTCCCACTTTTAGAAGCCCACTGACAAAGCAAGAAGCCAAGGATGTCTTAGACATTTTTACTCTCTTGAAATCAAATGCATTTCTATTCAATAATTTTATAACTTTAATATACAATATAAAATGTCGGTATTCAATACAATTGAGTAGCATTCTGACATTTCTATTAAAACGTCAGAAATAATAGTTCATTTTGCCAAGAAGACAGTTATTCAGGATTTGGCCCACCCTTTAGGGTGGAAAAAAGAGTACTACATTGTCCTTTCCCCTAACGTTTCCCTCTTTGTGGTAATAATAGATAAGGACTGCCCTTTTTCATGTGGAAAATATTTTGATTATTGTGTTATCAAAGTGCACTTGAGTAGGTTTCCAGCTCCATCCATGGCCTGCCTTCTGCTGACATCACCCTGAGTGCATGGCCATGAAAGAGCTTTCTACTTGGCCATGTTGTGAACCCCACTCCCAACAAGGAAGGGCAGGGGTATTTAAACTCATTCATTTTTACTTCATTTTCATACTGTTTCAAGAGATTAGGTTATGTACTAAACAATCTTTATCTGGTTTTTTTCTTCTTGTTTTAATTGCTCTATAAAAGGCAAACAGGTAATGACTTGATGCAAGGTCAGATTCACAAGACACATCCTGCAAGTAACTTGTACGTGCTTGGTGGTGATGAGACAACATTCACTCAAGAGCATCCAGTCCTTTAAAACCACCTGGATTTTGAACCTAACACCTAAACCGGGCAGACCATGGAAGCTTTGAGAGTGCTTCTCGGCTAACTATCTGATTTGGCATTTCCCAGATGCTCATTCCACCATTGTCACTGCAGTCATTTATTTCCAAGGACATTTCTCTCAGACCATTCATTGCATTCCTTTTTCCTCTTAGTTGTGTTCATAGCAAATTGCTAATGATAGGGTGGGTCCAATAGCTAATTTGTAGCATTCTTGGAGCTGTCATAATGACCATTGCGGTGTCCCTTTTAAGGTATGCTGGGCTGTTGGTCAGTATCTTAATTCTTTTTTTTTAATATTTTTATTAATTTTATAATCATACATTATAATTTCCAATCAATACTTATTTAGTATAACACATAATATTACCATAAACATCACAATTTTTCTATCAACTAATTTCAAAAGTTAACATAAATTCTTTACTATAATTCTTTTCGATCAGTATCTAATTCTGCTGGATTTTGTTGCTTCTTCCAGTGGAATTTTTTTGGGGGGAGCTGTAGGAGAGAGGGAGTTTGGCTCCTACTTTTGATTCCACTGGCAGAAGCAGAAGAGTGCACTGGAAGGGTACTATTAGGGACAGGCAATTGTAGCAGAGACCCCACTCTCAGCCAATGAGCACTGGAAAATTGCACCAGAAGTGACTTCCTGTTGTGACTTTCAGTATTTCACTTAAGGGGTTTTGTGGGTGGGTCATTTTAGCAAATGGCTTCCAGTGGAGGCCTCTGGGAGCAGCAACTAACCTTGTTGGGGCAATGTTTTTGGTTCCATTTTTTGATGGGGTGCAAGGGCTTTTGGTGAGGGTGGCTTGGTTGGGGCGTGTCATAAAAAGGGAACTGCTTGTGACGCATGGGCTGCCTTTCCCCCACACCTATGTTAGATCTGGTCTAAGTCTCACTTGGTTTGGAGGCTTGGTTGATGTATTTTGGTAAGTGACTGTCGTCCTCTGTCTCTGCACTACCTGTTTCATTATGTCTCCAATCGCTCTACATTAGTTGCCCCCTAACATTGAATGGGGCTAACGTTAGCATAGCATTAGCCAGAATCCTGCACACTGTCATGCCATTTGGGTTGGTGACTAGTAGCACATACTGTTAACTTGCTACGTCCTCCCATTTCTGTATGGCCAGAAGGGACAAACTTCAGGGTAGGCTGCCTCAGGGTGGGGGACTCCATCTTTTTAGGTCTTTAATTAGGGTTTGCATTGGCATCTTTCAGGGCTACATGCTAGTCTCCCCTTCCTTATGACCAGTAAGGGGCCATTCTCTTGTGTCTCATCACACTACCTTCAAGTTACAGAACTTGTACACCCTGTAGCCTTTCCTACTTTATGAGGGGGGGGGTGTCTTCATTTGCTGTGTTCAAAAACACGCCACTGTACCACCTATAACTCACCAGCTTAATTTGAACTGGGCCTGATCAGAGGGCAGCACTGATTTTATTGCTCATTACTTATATAACCAGTGTGTTTCCAGGCTAGAAGAGGGGTTGGATTTTATTATTGTTTCATCAGTTTTCTAGAATAGTAAATTGCAAAATTGGTACAAAGAGCATACAAGCTAAACTCTAGCCAGGGTGGTGGACCTCTGATAAGCCATAGGATACCTTGCCGTCTGTGGAGGGATCATGTTTGGCAATTCTTAATGTGATACAAAACATGGAAGAGAAATGTTTTGTGATTGGTGAACTCAGTTTAGCCTGTTTCTCCATTTTGCAGGCACAGGAAATGCAAAGTCAAACTTAAGTTTCACATCTGAAAATGGACTTATATGTCAGCTGAAGTTTCTGCACTGCGGTGTTTTTGAACCATCTTAGGGCTTGTTTGCTGTCTGTGCCAATAGGTTACTGAAAAATGGGAATTGGTACAGGAAAGGGGGTGGGCTGGGGAGAAGTCCCTTTGCCCTTCCTGTCCTTCTGTGTCCACATGGTGCATTGGTTCTTCTGCTCTACATTTCCTCCCCACCCCCTTGACTCTGCCATTTATTTGAAGAACTCATAATACCTTTGGAGATTAGCCGTATGTGGACTAAAGTGTGTGCAGGATTTCAGTCAGAATGGTTAATACAGATTTTGGGCATCATAATTCTGTACAAGGTCTGTCTGTTAAATAATAAGACTGTTTCTGCCTTTCAGACAGATCAAGGAGAACTGATTGTGAATGCTTGAATGGTGACCTTGAACATGTCTGAACATGCATGACAAACATCAACACTCTCGGATGTTCAGTTAACTGTCAGTCGTCGTTTAAAGCAGCTGCGTTGTCTGTTATGTGCTGGAAAAATGTTAAGTTTAAAAGTTGAGCAATGTGTCAATTTGAAATTGTTAGTAAAATTGAACAAAACACCAATGGAATATTTTCAAATGCTTACTGAGGCCTACAGGGAAGACTGCGTGTCTTGTGCGCGTGTGTTTGAGTGGCACAAAAGAAAAGGATGTGAGACTGTGGAAGACGAGGAACATCCTGGATGACCTTCCACTTCAAGAGCTGAAGAAATTGTGGGAAAAAGCAGCCAGATTGTTCAATAAGACCACTGACTCAGTGTCCAAATGATAGCTGAAGGCATGAACATTGAAAAAGACACTGTGTGGAAAATTTTGCATGAGGATCTCAACATGAGAAAAGTTTGTGCCAAAATGGTCCCTGCGATTCTCACATCAGAGCAGAAAGAGTGCCACAAGGAAATTTGCGCTGACATTTTGTAGCAACTATATATATTATATATATATATATTAGTTATTTATACCCCGCTCTTTAGCCACAAGGCTATCAGAGTGGCTTACAAGTTGTTTTAAGCAATAACAATTTACACATCTACACTGCATTAAGCAGTTTCCAATGTGTGTTAACTTGAGGTGGACCCAAACCTTTTTTAAAAAATCATCACTTGTGATGAAACCTGAATCTTCCAGTATGATCCTGAGACAAAATGACAGTCAGTGCACTGGAAAACACCATAATCACTAAGAATGAAAAAACCACAACAAAGCAAGTCCACATTCAAAGCCACACTCATTTTTTTTTTTTTTTGGTGACATCGAGGGTGTAAAATGGTTCCTAATGTTTAGGTGGAATCTCTTTTCCTATATTTTGTGTCCATTGTTTCATGTTCTTGTCTCTGGAGCAGCAGAAAACAGCTTGTTCCATCCTCAGTATGACATCCCTTCAAATATTTAAACATGGCTATCATGTCCCCTCTCAACCTTCTCTTCTCCAGACTAAACTTGCCCAGCTCCCTAAGCCACTCCCCATAGGGCATGGCTTCCAGACCTCCCACCATCCTGGTCGCCCTCCTCTGGACATGTTCCAGCTTCTCAATATCCTTCCTGAATTGTGGTGGCCAGAACTGGACACAGTATTCCAGGTGAGGTCTGACCGAAGCAGAATAGAGTGGCACTATTGCTTCCCTTGATCTAGACACTATACTCCTATTAATGCAACCTAGAATCGCATTGGCTTTTTTAGCTGCTGCATCACACTGCTGACTCATATTCAGCTTATGGTCGACTTGTGGCCTGCTCACACAGCAATTTCTGTGAAGCAGGGTTTTTTTTTGCCAATAAACACATTACTACACTTGAACATCATATTTGCCAGATTTGGCACCATGTGGCTTTTTTATTTCCCCTAAAGTGAAATCAGTGCTTAGAGGAAAAAAAGGTAGATGTGTTGAAACAGCTAGCAAAAACTGATGTGCTCCACGCCTTCGACCAGTGGAAAAAAAGACCACATTGGTGTGTGAGTGAACAGAGAATATATTGAAGGGGACAAGCATTAGAATTGTAATACATATAAATATAGATGGGTTATTGTGTCAGTCTCGTTATTTAATAGACTTCATATATATCCTTAAGAAATGAAATTATTTTGTGATTGGAACAGAATGCCATTTGCATACCTTCTTCATTTTTTAAGTGGCTTGAGTGATCTAGGCCATTATTCTCTAGACACTTATATTGTGAAATTCCCATTAATGTGAATACAAACTGAACTGGAGCAGTGCTTGGCAGTCTGCTTGTTTTTAAAGTGAATAAAAACAACACTAAGTTCTGGACATAAGCACAATAAATACTTTTGTGTTTACTGAATCTGATTATTAAAATGCTTTGATTTGAAACATATTGTGCTTTGAATATTTGCAACCAGGGAGCTCTGACTTTAAAACATTAATGTTTTATACAAACAGTAACAATAATAACAAATAAACTGTGCAGGGCAAATAAGTGCTGTTTAATTGCAAAATAATTCTCTTCTAATTAGCTCCATAATTGAAATCAAGGTTGTTTTGGGGTGGTTGTGGTTACTTATATGTGTATGTGCTTTAACAAAACCCCTCATTCTTCAAATAATCTCTTTCAACTGTTATTATAAATCCAGAAATTATTGGATATGTTTAAAGTATTTATAATCAGTGTTTACTGAAATTTTTGGGTAACAGAAGACAGCCAGAGGATCTGTAAAGATTGAGTTCCTTTATATTAGCTCTTGAAAAGAGAACCTGTATCTGACTTAGCAGAAGCACATTTCTTGTATTAGAGATGATGATTTCTTTTCATTTAAATTTCTGTAACTCATTGTGTACTCTGCATTGCTTTTACATTGCAGCTGGTCTGTCAAGAAAAAAAGGAAGTAATAAATGTTTTCTTAAAAAACAAAAACAGAAGCCAACAAAGCAACCCTTTAGGAAAGACGACGTTTATATATATTTACTTTCTACCAGTTTTGTAACCTAATCCTAACCGTGTTTACTTAGAAGTATGACATGCTTTATTCCATGGATTCCTGACTACATATGTGTACAATTATAATCTTCAATTGCTTTCCTTTTCCATAGCAAAATATTCGCTTTTCTCATCTTAGGTTAGAATGAAGACATTCTTGGCATATGAAATTCCCTTGTGTTTTTCTTTCTCTGTTTCTCTTTGGTGTTCTCCTTCATATGATTCAAACTCCTAAATTGTACCATTTTCAGAAATGGGTGGCCCGATGATGTGAGCCTCTTTTGTTTGCAAGCACATGGATAGGGCCTTTGACTGCTCCAGCTAAAGTAGCAATTTGTTACTGGTGAGCAAGGCTTCCTCTCCCAAAATCTTTTTAAAATTCAAAAAAAGAGTGTTTTCCAGTGCTGGGTTAGGGCTAGATCTCCATTTGTGTCTGAGGCATGTTTGAAAATGCACATAGGCCTTTGTGTGACAGGTTACCTAGGTGTTTGGGTCCTCCCACCAGTTTTGTGTGAGTGTCCCATATCCCCAGTTGTATTGTAGGACTACTAATTGGAAATGATGGCAGATACAGAATTGTTCAGTGATTTATTCAGTGTATTTTCAGCCCCTCTCTCCCCTTCTCCTTTAAGGGTCCTTCATTTGCTTATGAAGAGATTCCTTGTGGATATTTATAGAGACAGGTCCCAAGTTGTGTGTCTACCAGTGATGGATTTATTTCTCTCTGCTGTCTCCAAATTTCCTATTTTTCTTTCACTCATATGTCCAAGTAGAATTGGGAGCATGCATGTTGTACATTTTAGGTCATCTGTGTTCACTTCAGCTGCTTATCATAGAATCATAGAATCATAGAATCATAGAACTATAGAGTTGGAAGAGACCACGAGGGCCATCCAGTCCAACCCCCCTGCCACGCAGGAAATCACGATCAAAGCTTCCCTGACAGATGGCCATCCAGCCTCTGTTTAAAGACCTCCAAGGAATGAGACCCTACCACACTCTAAGGGAGTGTGTTCCCCTGCCAAACAGCTCTTACTGGCAGAAAGTTTCTCCTAATGCTGAGGTGGAATCTCTGTTCCTGGAGCTTGCATCCATTGTTCTGTGTTCTAGTCTCTGGAGCAGCAGAAAACAAGCTTGCTCCATCTTCAATGTGACACCCCTTCAAATACGTAAACAGGGCTATCATATCACCCCTTAACCATCTAAACATACCCAGCTCCCTAAGTCTTTCCTCATAAGGCATGGTTTCCAGACCTTTCACCATATTATAGTGGCCTTTTCTGGCTGGGTATCCTTCACATGTCTTGATGGTCAATTCTTACCCAGTATGGCAAGTGGTTGAGGATGGTGGAATATATCAGCCAAAGAAGACCAGGAGAATATTAGTTTGTAAGAGACTGTTGCTGTGCAAGCCGTGTTTGGCTGTTAGGACTAAAACAAGCTCATATTATTGTTGTGCTTTAGCTGTTTTAATGACAGTCTATGACATTAAAACCAGTATGGTGTATTGGTTTGAGTGTTCAACTATGACTCGGGAGACCAGGATTCAAATTCATGCTCAGCCATGGAAACCCATTGGGTGACCCTGGGCAAGTTACACTCTCTTAGCCTCAGAAGGCAAAGGCAAACCTCTGAACAAATTTTGCCAAGAAAACCCTGTGATAGGGTTGCTGTAAGGTAATCATAAGTGGGAAATGAAGGCACACAATAACAATGATTCTATGATTTCTGCTGATATGTGCTAACTTGACCACTGCCCTCTGTATTCCCCATTTCTTCTCCATCTCCTCCTTTGTGCCTTGCACTGCACTGCTATAGTTGTGTGAGTGTAGTGCAAGGGGCTAATTGTGTTGTGCCTGCACAAGGAGAGGAAGGTGGATTGTATTCCACTTGTGCTGTGTCCAAGAGGAGACTGAAGGTTTCGGAAAGGTCAATTTAAGTTACAGAGAAGTGATGAAGGGGTTTAAGCAGGCCATGTGCTAGTTGAGCCCTGTTTCATCCACCCTAAATGAACTTTACCTTGTCAAGCTGAAACCATTTAGTTGTTATGGTTTGTGCAAGATGATATCTATTGGCTGATTAATTCATCTGTGGGCTTCAGGTTTTAATGCAGCCAGTGTTTTCTAAGGTTTTAGAATAATTAAAGCATTTCAAACGAGAAAGGTGTGACCATAAATCAGTATTAGGGATATGTATGCTTCACTACAAAATATAATGTATGTAGTATGTCTTCATTATTAATATTTGTCACAGAACAAAAGTGGCTTACGAAGTACAAATCTAAACCTGGAAGTGTTAATATGTAAATCTAGTGTAATGATTGCTAGGATTGAAAGATAGCATTGAAAGATAGAAAGATAGGATAAGTGTGTGCTTTACTAAATAGTAGCAGTAGTAATAATAATAATAGATTCTGAAGTGAGAAGGCACTTAATTCCTGAACATAACTGCAATCTACTATTACTGTAATGTACCATTAATTTTAATTACTATAATCTACCATTAATAATTGATCCTTTCAAAGCAGGATAATTGAAACTAAGGATATGAGGTAGCAGAAGACTTCAAGCACAAGCATGCATGGCACCTGTTAATAATGTGTAAAATTCTTAGGTGTGCCATTTGTAATATACTGTACTCTAATATAGTGATTTGCCATCCCTTGTTTTAGTGAGCAGAGGGTAAGGGTAAGTAAGCTCTACAGATACTTTGAACTACAATTCTCATCAGCCTCAGACATGGTCAGAGTTGTAATGCAAAATATCTGAATGGCACCAGCTTGCTTAGCCTGCTTTATAGAAGGAAAACACCTTTGGAGTAAGCAGACTGAGTTTGGTGTTAGATCAAATAGAATGTTGGACTACAACCCCCATTTTCCCCAGCCAGTAGAGTGGTCTAACATATCAGGATGGACAGGGAGAGTTAGACCCTGACTTATCTACTCGAGTATTCTTAACAGAGGAGATCAAGTGTAGTGTAGTGGTTTGAGCATTAGACTACAACTCTGGAGACCAGGGTTCAAATCCCCACTCAGCAATGGAAACCCACTGGGTGACTAGTCACACTCTCTCTGCCTCAGAGGAAGGTAAAGGCAACCCCCCCTCTGAATAAATCTTGACAAGAAAACCCAGTGTCATAGGCTTGCCTTAGGGTCACCATAAGTCAGAAGTTACTTGAAGGCACACAGCAACAAGAAATCATAACAGGAAAACCATATTTCTATCAACTACTCCATTTGTTAAATGAAGTAGCATTTCTGGAAGGGAGGAAATGTGAAATGATTGATTTGAGGTTAATTGCCAAACAGATTCTAATACTGACTGCAAGATTTGGGGACCAGAAGGAAGAATGTGAAGACAATCAATAGTGATTTAACTTGCAGACTGCAGTCCAATAGCATCTGGGAGGCTACACATTTCCCCCAACTCTGTTGTATTGCTGTAGACAAGTGTATCTCACCTCATATCTGAAAAACTTATTACCATTAAGTACTTAATAATATAAAGCTGGAGGGATGCATGAGCAGTAAAATCCATGAAGGGGAAGGAGAGGAGAGGGATGCATAACGTTGAAGCTCTTTCTGTTCTGGCACTCAGCCACCCACCCTTTTGCACTCTGTTTCTTGTAGCTCGTTTTTCTTTGGTACAATAAGGCACCATTAATGTGTAGCTGTCAGGTGACCTTGGACATTATAATGACCTAGGACACTAGATTGGTTCTTAAATACAAGAGTGTTCTTTGCATTGCTGGCAAGGTGCTAACTTGGTATGGAATCTGTGTTGGGGTTCTATGTACGGTAGTTATTGGGGACAGCCATGTGTTTAATTTGTGCCTATGTTTTCTGAAAGTCTCTCCATTACATGGTTGTGCCCTCTGATTTGGGAGCTAAGAGTAATGATTTGTATAGAGCTGCATTCTCTTTGAGCATGGTAATGGCGCCACATCTCTTCATTAGGAGGAATCTGATGATGTAACCATCCCCAGTGCAGCAGAAATTACTCACTACTGATGGTAGCTGATTTGAAAGGAGGCAAGCCTAGAGCAGTGAGTCAGGTAGAGTCTCAGCAAGCAGCATCCTTTGTGGGTGGATACTTCCATTTCCCTGAAACCTTGAATTACTAAATTGTGTTTTTACAACACACTAGCTTTTCTCTCCTGGCATCCAGTTTGGGAATTACTGCTCTGTTAACACAATGGTTGCTCTAACAGGGCTCTAAAGCTGACGTTATGTTGCTTTGAGGGTGACTATCTAAGTGCTAAACAACTGCTATATCATGTTGACATGTGAACAGTGTTAGCTGTATCTGTTGAGACAGTTCCAAAGTTTCTGAACAGACCATAGGCTGTGGATTGCCCTAAGAGAGTAAAATCCATCATAAATCAGGGTTTTGTGGGATGCCATTCTAATTGAAGTTTATATTTTCTAAATGTAATGTTGTTGGTTACAAATCATTGCAAACACACACCTAAACAGAAGGAATGCTGTGTCTCTTGAAAAGCGACTGAAGATTTGTGAATGGCTTGGTCTGTCATTTGAATGTCTAGCATACAACTCACAAGACAAATTGGTTTTCAAGCCATTTTAGAGGATATCTGCATGCATGTAAATTGATCCTTGCCTTAAAAGGTCTGTAATCACCTGTATATTTTTCCCTTCTCTTTCTAGTTTGCTGTTTTGTGGTTCACAAAAGGTGCCATGAATTTGTTACTTTCTCATGCCCTGGGGCGGACAAGGGGCCTGACACTGATGTAAGTACATTAGGCTTTGGTGTCTGGTGTGTTTTGATGCATTGCTGTTTTTGAAAAGGATGATGCAAGTTGACAGTACAAGGGATGGTTTATATGTTCTTTGATATAGCTCTTTCATTGTTTCTTTGATTGCTGTATGTTCTATTCATGATTGTAGACAGTCATAAACATCTAAGCAAATGAAAGAGAAAAGAGGAGAAGCAGAGGTACTGAAGCAACAAAATAAAGAAATATGGCTGGGGGATAAGAAACACGAATATATGCTCATAACGTCATTTTTATTAATGTCAAAGCCTGTTAATCACATTAAATACTGATTGCTGCTCTGGTGTAAAAGATGGAATATTTAAATCATGGATTTTCAGCCATTGTGAAAGATTTTTTTACATTCATTTTAATCTTCTATATTTTTTAATTTAATTTGGTAACTAGTTTCAGGTAGATGTTGAGGTTTCCGTATGTTATTTTCACTTTTGTTGCAAAATAAGAGTGGTTTCATACTTTTATTTTGCAATGAAAACAGATGTTTGATTAGTTCTGCATTTCTGAGCCTGGAATTTACACAGCACTGTGAACATTCTTGCCTACCCTAGGAAATGTCCTAGTCCTCAAGGAACCTAACAACTTTCCTTTTAAATATGTGCTCTTACATGTGTTTGATGTTTGCTGGGAACTGAATAAGTAGACTCCAGTGATAATACTCTTCCTGGGGTATACAGTACTGTTTTGTACAGCAGGTGGAGGAGAGGCCTGCATGTTTGATTACTCGCACACCTAACAAGAATTTCAAATTGACATGTTAAGGAGACAGCTTTGCATCATATATATGCATGCATGTGTGTGTATCATTTGTGGGACAGCATTCAGATATGTAAGTCCACTCCCTTCCTCATCTTAATTAAGAATGTCGAGTAACACTTTCACTGCTGGATTCTTCTGTTTGTATATACTGATAGAGAAACACAGAGCCCTTCCAAGGTTGGGAACTTTTGGATGCAGTACTATGTAAACGGAATCCTTGAATATCAGTAAGTGGGGCCAGGAGGAATGATTCCCTCCATGCATTCATTTCTATATAAATACCTGGAGAGAACAATCATGCATGAAAATATGTATGCAAATACTGTATTAATTCCTTAAGGTAAGATGCAACAATTGTCTTCTGCTTGTGGAACAGAGGCAAGGAAATTTCTCCCCACTGCATGCCCTGGTGAGCCTTGAAAATTGGCCCTCCAGGGCTCTGGAACTGGTTTTCAGGTGGCAACTGAGCTGCACAGAGGAGATGGGGTGGGAGAGGAAGGAGAAAAGAAGAGAGTTCCAAAATTTCCATCGGTCAGTACTTAATGTCTTAATGTAATTTTCCAAAGTACTATCATCCAGGATGGAGCAGAACTGCTAGTTGAGGAGGGTCCTATATATTGTAAGGATGTGTCTACCAGCAACTATTGACCATGGTAGCCAAACAGACCCTCTTTCTCAGATGCCAGATATCTCTTGACTGTCTAGTGCTGGTGACAGACATCGTATATGCGTGTGTGTGTGTGGGTGTGTGGGTGTTGTTGTTGCTGGGGTTTTCTGAGGCAGAGAGTGTGTGACTTGTCCAAGGTTACCCAGTGGGTTTTCAAGGCTCAGCAGATTCAAACTCTGGTCTCCAGAATCATAGTCCGACACTCAGAGCATTACACCATGCTGTCTAAACACACACACAGAACACATATACAGATGTCCCTCCATATCCACGGATTTAAGTATTCGTGGCTTGAAAATATTCTTTAAAAAAATAATAATCCAAAAAAGCAAACCTGGATTTTGCCATCTTATATAAGGGACACCATTTTGCTATGCCATTGCATATAATAAGACTTGAGTATGCATGGATTTTGGTATTCACGGGGAGTCCTGGAACCAAACCCTAGTGAATATGAAGGGACAACTGTATATGCACACACACACACACACTGTGTGGAGGAAATGGAAGGGTTTCCTTCTCCTCCTTTCTTCTAATATCAGAATGCAGGATTACTTATCAGAACAGATTGGCTATAGGCTCAGGAGAGAGAGACAAGCCCTGAGACTCCACCTTATACAGAGTCTATCTTCCACTGTTTTTGTTGGTAGTTGTTGTTACTAAGGCAAAGTCAGTGAGGATTGATGACAGTGTCATAGGTAATGTCACCAGTAGATAGGGATAAATATACAGTGCTTAAATATCTCAAATGTGTCTGACCACTTAACCTGCCAGTACATCTTTCCTTTTTTTATTCTAGCTTTCTTTCAAAATTCTCCAAAGTAAGTAAAGAAATTTGGTGAGATGCTTTTCAATTCTTTCATTATAAGGAACAGACAGCAACTTTAACCCATCATACTTGCACAGTGGGCTTTTGAAGTTGTTTTCAGAGTGCAGCTCCTCATGCTGCATGGCAGGATGCATCAGAAACTTGGAGGGTTTCAAAATCAGCTTGATGTAACATGAAGTCGTTGCTTTTTGGGGAGTCAGAAGCCTTATTGTATAATGTGAACATTCACTTAATTCTGCAAGAGCTCTGTGGATTTCCACTATGGCTATTGTAAATCCATTCCCCCCCTAAGATCACGCCTAAAAGTGCCTTTGCTTGATTGAGTTCAAATGATATTTAGTTTGACAGTGTCACAGTAAAGAGATCTAAAATTAAACACACTACATTGTTTTGTTTTGTTTTTCCAGTTCAAAATTGTCTTCTGGCAAACAGATGCAGAATACTCTTTCCAGAAGAGACAAAGTAAATCTCAGATACTTTTGTCAAAGTTACAATGCTATAGAGAAGAATGGTAGAACAAAATAATTTTAGATCATGCTACAGTTAGTAGAATGACTTCCATTTCCTCAGCAATTAATTAGTGCAGTGTTTGACTTGTGAATTGGGTCAACTGATTACTTCCCATTGTAAAAGATGCTATGTTCTTTACAATGCTCTCCTAGGAAATGATATTTATAACTGAGAGAGGCATTTAAAACTGATCACTTCACTGTACTTCAACAGATTTCTGAAGAGCAAAAGGAGTCATTAGCTCTTTCTAAATCAGAGTGATATTCTCATCTTCCCTCCTCCTACGGAAACTTATATTTGTACAAAAATGTGCATGAAATGTTGGGCTCTGCATAGGTTATAAAAATGGATTTGTGAGCCTGAGGTTGCTGGCATGATAAACTATTGTTTCTTGTGATAACTGAATGTAGCCACTGGTTGAAAACATTTAAAGTGCCAAGTGCAAGTTATTATTATTATTTTTTTAAAATCTTTCACTTCTACTACTTCAGCTTTAAATGCTTGGAATTTTTATACAACATGTAAAATGAACACGAGACACACCAGAAAAATTATTTTCATGAAATACAAATCAGGCACTGTTGTTGTTGTTGTTGTTGTTGTTCTATGCCTTCAAGTTGTTTCCGATTTATTGTTTCACAAGGCAAACCTATCACAGGGTTTTCTTGGCAAGATTTGTTCAGAGGAGGTTTGCTACTGCCTTCCTCTGAGGCTGAGAGAACATGACTTGCCCAAGGTCACCCAGTGGGTTTCCATGGCTGAGCGGGAATTCAAACCCTGGTCTCCAGAGTTGTAGTCCAATGCTCAAACCACTACACCGGTCCTCTGAAAACAGGCATACTAAATGAACTCATTAGATTCACGGTCACAGATAATTGTCATGTCATTCCGCAAGCTGTTGTTTTAAAGTGGCTATTGCAACAGATTTAGTGATGATGCCTGCATTTACCGGTATATTCATTTGGCCTTGATAAAATGCATTTCTTCCTCACTAGTAATAGGCAAGAGTGATGATGCCACATACCATGTTTCTTGAAGATTTATGATGACATGGGGAAATTTACTATTACCATGTGGAAACCTATACTACAAAGTGGCTTGTCTCTTTCTGGTTCCATTTCAAGTGGAGACTATGTGGCAGGGATCTTTGGAAATATTTTGAGGCAAATTTTGGGAGGCTCTGACTGCCACGAAAATGGCCCTGTGGTGCACTTTCTCCATCTCTTGCTATGTAGTTATTTTCAATAAGAATTGTGACTAATGCAATAAACAATTAATTACATACTATTTGTACCCTATGTAACATGCGCCGTTATAGTAGATTTGAAAGGTTCACACAGTTCAGCTACATGCTATTATTGTGGGGAAAAATATCTCAGTGTTTTAAATGTTGTTTTTAATACAGTTCAGCTACACGCTATTATTTTAGGGAAAATGTTGCATTTTTTTACATGTGGGTGGTGATTGGCTGAGGGAGTGAGAGGAGGGAGGGGCCCTTGTGAGGCTGGGGTGTAGATGCAGATTGAATGGCAGGAGTGGATTGTGAGGTGGAGAGGGAATTTGCATGTAGCCGGTGATTGGCTGAGGAAGTGAGAGGAGGGAGGGGATTGGTTGGGTATGTTTCCTAAGTGGTCAGTCAGCACACTGGGAAAGGAAATATACCAAAGTGGTCTATATATATTTATATTAGAATCAGATTAAAACTATAAGCTGCTCAAGTCCGTTCAGCAGTTCACCTACCTGGGAAGCATCATCTCCTCAGATGCCAAGATTGACAAAGAGATCGATCACAGATTAGCAAAGGCATATAGTGCATTTGGAAGACTTCACAAAAGAGTCTGGAGCAATAAACACCTGAGGCAAAGCACAAAAATCAGTGTGTATAGAGCCATCGTACTGTCTATCCTCCTTTATGGATCTGAAACATGGGTCACCTATCGCCACCACCTACGACTCCTCGAGCGCTTTCATCAGCGCTGTCTACGCACAATCCTAAATATACACTGGACTGACTATGTGACGAATGTTGCTGTCCTTGAGCAAGCAGGGATCACCAGCATTGAGGCCATGATATTGAGAACACAGCTGCGCTGGGCAGGGCACGTTTCTAGGATGGAGGACCATCGCCTCCCAAAAATACTACTCTACGGTGAACTCGCCACGGGTCAGCGTAAGAGGGGCGCTCCAAAAAAGCGATACAAAGACTCCCTGAAACAACATCTCAGGCTTGGCCAAATTGATCACCAACAGTGGTCCGCCCTGGCCTCACATCGGGAGGCATGGAGACGCACTATCCACAATGCTGCAGCCTTATTTGAGAACTCACGACGAACAAGTCTTGAAGAGAAACGACAACGCAGAAAGAATCACAACCCAAAAACATCACCCAAGGAGACCTTCTGCTGTGCTTTTTGCAACCGGACTTGTTTATCTCGGATTGGCCTTTTTAGTCATCAGCGCGCTTGCAGAAAGCGCGGGATGAGTCCTTCCTGAATCTTCGTTTGCGAAGAAAAGCCAGAGAGAGAAAACTATAAGCACTTCTTAAACCTTTAACAGAAATTTGGTGCTGTATAAATTAAAGCTAAAATCCCCTTCATTCCATTTTAAATAGCATTAAAAATAAAAACTTTTTTTTGCTGGTGAAATACATGGATATGTCTCCTCCTCCTCCTCCTCTTTTGCCACTAGTATGCATGGTCTGTTTTCCCATAAAACTGTAAATTGCATTTTGGAGTTGAAAATTTAGAATGTGAAAAATTTAAAGTCTGCTCTGTTTTTCTTTGTTATGATCTGATGTGATCTGATCTAATCCTATATTTTAGAGCATTATTTCCTGGAGCTAAGATGCATCAGTGGAACATTTCATGTACTGTACTACTGTTTTGTGGGTATTGTGGCACTTGTTTAGTAAAGTATCTATAATGTTTATAAATATGAGATAGATACAGTTTATCATATAAGGAGATTATTTTTTAAAATAATAAAAAGGGTATCTTTGGCTCAATTCAGAACAAGAGGAAGAACAAGTAAGTAGAACTGCTCAATATTTGCCTCTGCCTTCTCTCAAAACAGAGGCTATTTTTAAGATGGTGAAAATAAAATTAAAATAAAAGTTGTAGTGAGGGAACTCCAGCCCAAAATATGTAAAGAAAGCTACAGGAACACCTTAGCTACCTTTAAATTACTCTTCAAGACTGGATAAACTGCATTCAAGGTTGCTAAACAAACTTGTAGGTGCAATTTCAGAGCCTCTGTTAATAACCTTTGGCAATTATTTGAACAAATGAGGACCATGCAAACTAGTGGCAAGCAGATCTCACCCTCTTCAAAAGGGGGAGGGGAGAAGAACTTAGCCAACTGTTAGCCTGTCCACTTGACATCAATACCAGAAAAATTTCTAGAACAGATCATTAAGCAATCAATCTATGAACACTTAGAAAAGAATGCTGTTATAACTAGAAACCATTGTGGGTTTTTCAGAAACAAGTAATGTCAATTCATGATTAATCTCTCTTCTGCAAACTTTTTAAGCTGGGAGAATTCTGTTGATAAATACAACTTGACTTCAGTAAAGTTTTTAACAAAGCACCCCGGCAGGCAAGCTAATAAAATACGGACTATATTAGTGCAACAGCAATGCAGTGGCCAAAAAAAAAAGTCAACGTAGTTCTAGGTTGCATCAAGAGAACTATAGTGTCTGTTCAAGGGAAGTAAGAGATTCACTCTATTTTGCTTTGGTTAGCCCTCACCTGGAATATTGTGTGCTGCTCTAGGTACCACAGTTTAAGGAGGATATTGACAAACTGGAGTATGTCAAAAGAGTGTGACTATGAACATAGAAGTCTATGACAATGGTTGAGGGAGTTGGCTATCTTTGATTATCTTACAGGCTGCCATGTAAATGATAGAGTGAGTAGTGAATGAACAGTATTTTTTAAAAAAGCAAATCTAAGGTGCTAAAGTGCGATCTTCCATTCAAATAAACGGGAGGGGGAGGCTATTTCATCGCCATATCACACAGTCGCTATGGTGAAAATCCAACATGGTGGTTCTGGGTGCTGCTTTACCAGCAAGCTCAGACCCCTCTGCATGTCTGACCAATCAGCTTTCCACTTTTGTCTTTATCAGGAAAGTGCAGCAAAGTGAATCGGTTGTCCCAATGAACGGGAATAGGCATTTCCTTCAGAGTTTTAAAAAAAGTTGGGGAACACTGCAAAGGCTTTTCCTGCAGAGTATTTGGAGTTTTTGCTCCTCTTCCTCCTGAATACAGCAAAATTATGTGGGATCCCATTGGTACAAAAGGCATTCTCCTCGAATTTTATGAGAAACATTTTTGCTGTATAGACAAGCCCTAGGACCAAAGCAATAGATTCAAATTACAAGAAAAGAGATTCTGTCTAAACAATAGGAAGAATTTCCTGACAGTAAGATCTATTCAACCAGTGTGATAGCCTACCTTAGGAGGTGACATCTCCTTCATTTGAGGTTTTAAAACAGAGATCAGATTTACTACCTCTTAAGGTCGCTTTAGCAGTGGATTACCACATAGCAAGAAGGTGGATTAGGTGGCCTTTGTGGTACTTTCCAAATTTGTGATAGACCCATAGAAAAGCTGTCTTTAGATTCCTGTTAATGTATGGCTGAAAATAAATGATTTCTGTAAAATGTTTTTTTTTTTTTTACACAGCATTTCTCATCTAGGATCACTTTGAAATATGGTAACTTCTTCAAAATCAGGTAGTCTTATACCTGAGCCAGTGGTCTATGCTCAAATACATGAAGACATCATGTCACGTATGATGATATCTGATTTCAAGTGTAGCTAGAGCAATAAAAGAGAAATTAGATGGCTGAACAAACTGTGTCTTTTCCTGCACAAACATTGAGTATTGATTCATACTTTCTTCTTGGTTCATTTAGGAAGAGGAGGAGGAGAAAGAAGAAGATCAAGGCTACCGAGTCCTTTAGAGAACATGGACTCAGATGAAAAAATTAGAATTTCAGTTAGCTGCCATCAATATTTGGGGTAGGACATAAAACAAAGTATTGCTAGGGGTGTGTGTAGTCTTGTTATTTTCTAAATTTATGAAACTCCAGACCATATACACTCCTCCAAATCAATAAACCCAAAATTATTATTTCTTGCTTATTTGCAGGAGGAGACAAGGAACAACAGTACATTTTACGAGATACCATTCCTCGTACAAGATACCATTCCTTCACTCTGTATGTAGTGGAAATGTGCACAAACTTTAAACTGACTCTAAAACAGGTTGCTGGGAAGTAGAAGCTCATTTAAAATAATGCTATACAGTGAGATTTGTCCATTAAGAAAGCTGTCTTGAAGAAATCATTTTTAGCAGGAAGCTTTCCAAAATCTATTCTTGTGATATTGAAATTTAGCTATAAGATTAAGCCTGTGGGAATAGGACTATAAAAGGTTAAAAGGCTCAACAGGCAATAAGAATTCATACACAGCTTGCATCTGCTGAGGCATTAAAATATATATAAAATAAATTAGTTTCATCCTAGACACTGAGAATATATACAATATTAAAGTCAGAAACCTTTCCTGAACTGTCCTTAATATTAATGGAACAATCTGGTATCTGAGTAGTAATCCTCTCCATCTGTCTTCAGAAATAGGCTGAAGCCTTAAAAGAGCCTTCTGCTTTGATAACAACAATCTTTGCTTTACAATGAGTAGATTAAGCTCATGTTACTCCTGAGAATTCATCCTATAGATTAAAAAAAATCCTGCTGCAAAGATGCTGCTTTGAAGACTCTTTAAATGGCACAAACTTTAAATTACACAAGTACTCCCCTCCCCCCATGAGCTTTCTAGGTTAAATCACTGCTGGATTTTCTTGGAAGGTCACCCCAAATATTTGGGATGAAGAATGAAACTTTAAAAATACTTTCCCTTTTGATCTTGGTTCAAATCTTGATTGAAGAAAGCCAGTAGACATCAGGTTCAGCCAGTTTGGGTTGAAATGAGTTGACATTTCCCTGTCAGATTTGCAGATAGAGTATAGAACTGATATCCATTTTAAATTGAATCTTAATGCACTTTCCTCTAAGACACTGTGTAAATCTGGACAGAACATAAATACTGTGGTTTTATTATCTTGCTATAACCAAGCTTCTAAAACGAAAGCTCTCCACTGTCTTACAAAGCTAGTTAGGACTCATTGTCAGCCAATAGATTTTGGGCTTTTCTCTTTGAATAGCTGGTTCCCTCCCTCAAGTGCTCACAAACCCAAAGGATAAATATCTATTAGGATTATATGTTATCTATCACCAGTGCCTGTTGTATTTCTCCTAGGAGATTATCAGACAGAGGGGGAACGTGCCCCCCCCCAAATGTGTTCCCAGCCATGTCAGAAGATCAAGAAAAGAACAGAAAGGGAGACCTTACCAGACACCGTGTCCTTCTGCTGTTACGGGGGTGTAGTGCTGCCACAGATGAGGCTTCCCTTTTCCATTGACAGGGAGAAGCCAAAATTAAAAGGGACACCTTACTGATGCCTGTGCCATGCCCCTGGAACACTGGCAGATGTCGTTGTCTAGTAAGGTTGCCCCTTCCTGTCCCCTTCCTGTTCTTCTAGCTATCTTCTGACACAGTTTTTACTGTGTCTGATAATCTCCTGGAAAGCTGGTTAATAACATTCATCATGTAAAATCTTCACAGAAAGCTATTATATAAAACTTTACCTTTTGGACTGTGAGTTATCTTTATAGTTGCTATTTTAAATAGATAACTTTATTTTTTTATTATTTTAGTTAATTTAACAATGGAAGACATTTAAGATTTTTCAAGGATAAGATCTAGCAGCATCAAAATCAGTGAAAACAATTGAAAACTGCAGGATAACTTGTAGGATGAGTATTGTACAGGATATTTGTGTTTGGAGGGGGTATGTATAGATGTTTATATTTGTATCTGAATGATGTGTACCATTTGATGTGCATCTCTGAAGAATGTGAAAAGCCCAAGCCTGAGCCGTGGTGGTGCAGTGGTTAAATGCCAGTACTCCAAGCCACCACGTTGCAAGTTTGATTCCAGCAGGTTTCAAGGTTCACCCAGCCTTCCATCTTTTCGTAGGTCGGTAAAATTGGTACCCAGCTTATGGGGGCAATTAGCTAACGTGCATTGGAAACTGTTTAATGTAGCGTAGATGTGTAAATTGCTGTTGCTTAAAAACAATTTGTAAGCTGACCTGATAGCCTTGTGGCTGAAGAGCTGGGTATAAATAAATAAATAAATAAATAAATAAAACACTGTATGAATTGTATTTTTAGTTTCCCAGTGGAGAGTGCTCCAGAGCATCCGCATGCTTGGGTTGTCCCTCCCACTTGCTCCCGGTAGGCAGGTAACAGAGACTTTTATTTTGAAAAGCTGACCATCGGAGGTGTCCTCTGGGAGGGACGACCCCTCTGCTGGCCAGTCTGTTTCCTGCCTACGCTCCTGGTAGGATTGTGTTCTCCTTTGTCCTCGGATGAACCCTTCTCCATGTGGTGGGGGCCATCTTTAACAAAGAAAAAGAAGAAAAGAACTTTAACAATAGTAACAATAATACATGACCCCCCCACAAGGAGAAGGTATGTCGATGATGGAGGAGATAGATGCTGTGATTGCTGTAGTCATCGCCAGTGACCAGCCGTTGAGGCTCGGCCGGTTTACAGGCGAGCCTCCAGCAGCTGGTGAAGATCAGCTGGGCACCTCTGCAGGAGGCAGAGGGATGAAAGGACCAGCAAAGAGCGGCAGTGGCAAGAAGAGCCGAAGAAGGGGGACAAGACTGCTGCCTAGGCTGCCACCGGCTGCACCCTGGCCCAGGTCCCTCCGGATGGAGGCGACAGCGGCCGGGAGGAGGAGGAGGACTCCGCCGGGCAGCCCCTCCAGGAGGAGGAGAGCTGCGCCGGGCAGCCCCTCCAGGAGGAGGAGAGCTGCGCCGGGCAGCCCCTCCAGGAGGAGGAGAGCTGCGCCGTCCCAGATACTGGGATGAGAGATGGCACACCGACGATCCCGACCAGCCCCCAGGATGTTGTGGAACCCCGGACACCAATTGTGAGTGGGGCTTGTGCCTTAGGATCCGGGGAACTGGGGGAGGACTTCCCAGCACTCTTTAGAGGTTGGCTGAGGGAAGCGCTGGCACAGGAGGTGGCGGGCTGGCTGGCGACAAGCCTGTTCCAGCCGAGCCAGAGGGGTTTTGGAAGCACGGAGCTGGGGGGAGGGGAAGGGCTTCCCCCTCTCCCCAGGGCGTACAGCTTCCCATTTTGTGCTGGTACAAGGGGCGCAGCAGCAGCAGCCCCAAGCAGGGAGGACCTCGTGGTTGCGGGAATCTCTCCCCGTGGTACCTCCGGAGCCGGGGGCTTCGGAAACACGGAACAAGGGGGAGGGGAGGGGATGCCCTCTCTTCCCAGGGCAGCCGGTTTCCCTCCTCGCGCCGGCACCAGTGGTGTGGCGGCCGTGGCCCCGAGCAGGGAGGACCTCACGACAGCGGGAATCTCCCCCCGCGGCACCTCCGGAGGCGCTCCAGCCCCCAGCCGCCCACCCCAACCTGACAAGGCTCTGGTTCTGGCCCCCAGAAAGGGGGGCAAGGGCAGCAGACCCAGCAAGGGGAAGCGGCCATGTCCCGGGGGTTCCGCAATGGGGGCGGGTGATGGTTTGGCCATGCTGGGGCACAGCAACGTCGGTGCCCCCAGCAATAGCCAGGGTGCACAGCCCAACAGACCCCCCAGCAAAGATGAGGAGGAACAGTGGGAGCAGTCTGCGGCTCAGCCTCAACCCCCCAAGAAGAAGGCATGAATCGACAGGAAGGGGGAGGACCCCCAGGAGGAAGATGTAGTCTCCCTCCTTTCACCCACAGGGGAGGAGTCTAGTTCCTCAGACAGGGAAGAAGGAGAGCTATCTGAGGAGGAAACTGAGGATCCATCGCCGGTTCGCCCCTCAGCGCCATTTTCCCCCAGAGGATTTTGCTGTCCTTTTAAGGAAGGCAGTGAGGACTTTAGGCCTTTCTCTGCTGCTGGCACAGCAGTCCCAGGTGGACCCTGATCTCCCGGAGATTTCTGACGAATTCTTCCCAGACGCTCAACCACAGGCTATGCAGATGCCAGTACCAGCTACTCTAATGCGCTTAATATGCGACGAATGGAGAGCACCGGCAGTGGCCAAGCCGCAACCAGCTTTGGTTAAGAAACTATACGCCCTTCCTGGGAAGGTGATGGGAAAGCTGCAGGTTCCATTGATCAACGCCCCAGTCTCTGAGCTGGTCTCTTCCGCAATTTTTTGTAAGGATGGAGAGGAGACCCTCAAGGTGCCAGAGGATAGACGAATGAACCTGGCATTAAGACGAGCTCATGAGGCGCTCTCCTTGGCCATTTGAGCCTCTACAACGGCTACTATGATGGCACATGCGGTGATTCAATGGTCTAAGGACACATTAAAGGATGTTCCACGAACCCAGACCAGCATCCTCCAGGATCTCAACAAGCTGACCAAGGTGTCTGCGTTCTTAGCGGACAGCACCCTGGACTCGGTCCACTTCTGCGTAAGAGCGCAGGCAGCAACTGTAGCAGCCAGGAGGTAAGTCTGGTTAAAGTCATGGAACGCGGACTTCAAGTCAGAGCAGAACCGGGCATCGTCTCCTTTCCTAGGAGAAAAGCTCTTTGGGAAATCCTTGGAGCCCGTCCTAGTGGAGGATAAGGAAAGGAAGAAGAGATCACTTGCTTCCGCCCGCAGGAGAGAGGACAGGAAGTCTTCCAGATGGTACCGGTCCTTTCGGTCATTGGGAACCCACCAGAGTTCCGGCCCATCTTTGAGCCACACTGGATCCAGGGAGTTCAAAAACCCCTGACCCCGCTGGGGAGACAATAGGTATCATAGCAGAAACCACCAGGGAGGCTCCGGGAAGGCAGGCCAGTCCCAGTCCTCCAAACAGAGCTCCAAGTCACAGCAATGACAATCCACCCTCAGTGGGAGGCAGATTGAAGGTCTTCGTGGGGGCTTGGGAAAACTACCTTGGACAGATGGGTGCTGGAATCAATCTGGCACGGATACCAGATAGAGTTCTCCTGACTTCCTCCACAGTGGTTCATGTCGACCCCGGCCCACAAGATCCAAGAAAAGCAGCAAGCAATGACAGGGAAGATACGACGCTTACTAACCTTGGGGGCCATAGAGGAGGTACCGGTGCCCCAGCGGGGCAAGGACTGCTACTCCATACTATTCCTGGTTCTGAAGAAGAACAGCACGTAAAGGGCGGTCCTGAAACTCAAAGGGGTAAACAAATTCGTGTGACAGCAGAAATTCAGGATGGAAACCCTGAAGCACATTCTGGAGTCTATACGCCCTGGGGATTACCTAGCCTCCCTGGATTTGCGGGATGCGTATCTCCACATCCCAGTACATCGGGATCATTGTCAATTTCTGCGCTTCTGCTACAACAGCGAGCATTTCCAGTACAGGGCCCTTCCCTTCGGTCTTTCTTCGGCACCCAGAGTCTTCACCAAGATCCTAGTCACATTAGTGGCATGTTGGCGGCACTTAGGAATACATGTTTATCCATACTTGGACGATCTCCTGACGCTGTCCCCATCCAGAACCAGGGTGGAGAAGGAGGTCAGCTTAGTAATGCAATCCCTCCCGGATCACGGTTTTCAAGTCAACCTCGAGAAGAGTTCTCTGGTGCCAAGTCAGTGTATCCAACATTTGGGAGCACTTCTAGATACTGCGGAGGGAATGATACGCCTAACGCCAGATCGAGTCAACTCAATAAGGGGAGCAGCCCAGAAGGCTCTGTCAGTGCAGAGGACGGACATCATGCAGCTGGCACAGCTGCAAGGCCTCATGATAGCGGCTATAGAATGCCTCCCATGGGCACGTTTCCACACACGAAGTCTTCAATGGTTCCTACTACCCTTTCAGGAGCAAATAGCCTCCAAGTATCACCAAGAGGTGAAGTTACCACAGGAAGTCACAGCGTCTCTTCAGTGGTGGCTGTCATCAGCAGTCCTCAGGGGCCGGCAATTGTGGCATCAGGACAGGGTGCAGATCACCATGGACACCAGTTTGCGGGGGTGGGGGGCGCATTGCAGCTCCCATCTGGCTCAGGGCAGTGGTTGGTGGAGGAGGCCACCCACAGCATCAATTGGCTAGAGCTCAGAGCAGTCAGACTAGCCCTCTTATCCTTTGCGGATCTAGTCAGGGGCAAGACGGTGCTGGTCTGGATGGACAACTTCACGTCAAAGGCGCACATAAACCGCCAAGGAGGATCTAGGTTGCGAGCCTTCATGAAGGAAGCGGCGTGCTTGCTTAGCTGGGCGGAGAAGAACCTCGTGGTGATATTGGCGGAACACCTTCGGGGAGTGCTCAACCAAAAAGCCGACTGGCTCAGCAGGTCGGACATCGACCAGGGGGAGTGGAGTCTCCATCAGGAGGTGTTCAAGGATATCACCCAGACCTTGGGACATCCGGTGATCGACCTCTTCGCCACCCCAGAGAACACCAAGCTCCCACGCTTTCTCTCCAGATACCTGATGGAGGGAGCGGAGGGCATGGATGCCCTAATGTCTCCCTGGCCAAAAGGACTTCTTTACACATTCCCTCCAATTCCTGATATCCAGAGTGATCACCAAGGTCAGAGCAGAGGGGGTGGAAGTAATCCTCATCGCCCCAGAATGGCCCCCAAGAGCCTGGTTCCCAGACATCCTCGACCTGCAGGTTGCCTCGGTCAGGATCCCAGCACAAGAAGATCTGCTGGTACAAGGCCAGGTTCACCACCCCGACCCTGCTTGGCTACTGCTCCGCACATGGAGATTGAATGGCAGATGTTGACCTCAGAAGGTTATTCATGCCCTGTGGTCGGAACGATCTTGACATCTAGAAGAGAATCCATTCAACGTATCTATGAGTATACCTTCCGGGTGTTTCGGAGGTGGTGCAGTCAGAAAGAGCAGGACTTCCAGCAGGTCTCCGTGCCTATGCTACTATATTTCCTCTAGGACGGAGTCGAGACAGGTCTTCGACGAATACTATAAAGAGACAGGTGGCAGCAATAACGTCCTTTTTATCTCTAGATAAGGCAGAGGAGGTGTCCTCAAAGGCCTCGCTAACCTAGTTCCCCCAACGGTCCATCGTTTTCTGTCTTGGGATTTACACACAGTCCTGAAGGCATTAACAGTCCGCCCATTTAAGCCATTGAGAGAGACCTCATTGAAATGGATGACTTGGAAGGTGCTTTCCTGGTGGCAATCACGTCAACGTGTAGAGTATCTGAGCTGGCGGCTTTATCAATTTGGCAAGATCTCTGCATCTTCAGGCAGGACTCGGTAGTCTTAAGGCTGCCACCAGACTTCAGGCCAAAGGTCAATTCAGTTTTTCACAAATTACAGGAGGTGGTACTCCCCTCCTTTTGCCCAAATCCAGAAAGAGAATTGGAGAGAATCTGGCACGCACTGGATGTGCGCAGGGTCCTCAGAATATACATCAAACGAACGGCCCCGATCAGACTTTCAGAATCTTTATTTGTTTCTCCTCTACTTGGGGAGGAAAGTTTCACCATCTACTCTGGCATGTTGGATCAAATGCTGCATCGTGTCATGCTACGAAGCACTGAACAAACCAGTTCCAGAGGGGATCCTGGCACACTCCACGAGAAGCACAGCAACCTCGGTGGCCTGGGAGAGAGATGCTTCCCTGGAAGAGATATGCAGGGCAGCAACTTGGAAGTCTTCCTCAACATTTGTACGGCATTACGAGTTGGACAAGTTCCAGTCAGCGGAGTCTGCGTTTGGCAGACAAGTCTTGCAGAGGATTCTGCAGGTTCAGAGTCCTTGAGGCTCGCCTTTCCCACACGGCTGTCGAAGCTTTAGCAGATCCCAAGCATGCGGATGCTCTGGAGCCCTCTCCACTGGGAAAAGGAATGTTGGTCTTACCTGTGATACGTTCTTTTCCAGTGAAGAGGTGAAGAGCATCCGGCCCACCCAAGGCAAGCAATTGGGAAGGTCATTATCATCTTGGACTTTGAAATAAGGAACCGCAGAAGTCTTCAAAGCTATGAACCATGGCTGAATACGTCAAGCTACGGCGTCACGAGGCTGTGGTATGGACTGGCCAGCAGAGGGGTCATCCCTCCCAGAGGACACCTCCGGTGGTCAGCTTTTCAAAATAAAAGTCTCTGTTACCTGCCTACCGGGAGCAAGTGGGAGGGACAACCCAAGCATGCGGATGCTCTTTGCCTCTTCACTGGAAAAGAACATATCACATGTAAGACCAACGTTCCTTTTTCATCCAGGTTGGAACCCCTAGAGAGGCAAGAATTTTAGTGTGGGTTTTCACTTACCTTCATTGAGTGTCCACAGACACGGGTTAAAAGGGCAATACCAGTTGAAGCAAGGGTATAATTGTCTAACCTTTGTAACTTTCTCCATAGAGAGGACAGGTGCAAAGTGCACTGTGAAAATATTTTTGGACAACCAATTTTTCTTATTTATTTCCTTTTTATTTACTAAGTTTAAAAAAATCTATCCAGCAACAAAAACCCTAAGCTAAGCTAAAAGAGTAAAATGCCATGTGATTAAATAACAAAACATGAAAACATAGGAAAGCAGCCACAAAATCTAAAGTACCTTGGAACAAAGAAAGGTCTTTGCCAGACACTGAAAAGACAGCCGTGCTGGTGTCAGATAAGCCAGACATGTGGCATCATGATTGAGATGGCCCTCTTTCTTGTTGCCACCCTCCCAGCTTCCTTTAGCAGGCACAGGGGCCAAAAGATGACCAAAGGGCCCTGAGATATGCATGGGAATAGATGGTCCTTCAGATAATTTAGCCCCAAACAGGTCAAGGTTTAAAGATCAAAATGAACTTTTTTTTAATTGGGCCTGGAGACCAAATAGAACCCAATGGTTCTAATTGGTTTCCAGAGCCAATACACTGTTAACACATGGTCATATTAACCCATCCCAGTTAGTGACCTAGCAAATTAACGGCTCTTTTTTTGAAATAACTGAAGTTCTGGAGCCATTTTCAAAATTAGCCCCATGTACAACACACTACAGTAATCCATCTGGGAGGTAACCAGAGTGTGGATCACTATCCAGATAGAGCTGCATTTGGTATATCCATGTAAACTGATAGAAGGTACTCCTAGCCAGCAAGATCACCTGTGCCTTAAGTGACAATGAGGGATACAGACAACGAGCATCCGTAAACCGATCATTTAGAGGAAGTGCAACCTTCCTTTAGCATACATTGAATGCTCAGTTGTGGCTGCTGAACCACCTAGTAACCAAACATCTATCTTGTCTGCACAGAGCTTCAGTTTATTAGTCTTCATCCTGCTCCTTACATTGCCCATGCACTGATTTCAGACAGCCATATCTCACCTGGGTCAGATAAAAAGGAGAAGTAAAATAGGTTGATGCCTACATATTGATGATATCTCACTCCACGCCCAAGATAACTTTTGTCAGAAATTTCATTTACATTTTTAAAAGCATTTTTTTTTAAAAAACCACCAATATTCATGGTATAATAGTTGCTACAGAGCAGAGTAGTAATCCCTTAGCTCTACTTTTTGGAATTAGCCATCTAGGTAGGAACAGAGCCACTGCAAAACAGTGCATCCTGCTTGGACAGCCAATCTAGAAGGATCCTATGGCAAATGGTACCAAAACCTGCCTAAGAGGTCAAAGAAAATCAAAGGGGCTGCAATCCACCTGTCCCTTACGTGTCTGTGGTCATCCCACAAGGAGACCAAGGCTTGCACTGCCATAACATTTGAAATACTGTACCTGTAGAGAGCAGGAGGAAAACACGTTCTCAACACTTGCCTTCAGCTGAGACCACTTCCTCACTCAGTGTCCCAAACATTCTCAAACACGTCTTGCACCTACTGTCTTTTTCCTTCGGTCATTTCCCCCCCGTTTGGGTTGTGTGACTTTCCCCATCATTGCAGTTTATCAGTTTCTGTTGAACATTATAGCTGTTCCAAATTTAAAACCAAATTTACCAGGGTTACCAAATTTAAAACTGCATACTTTATACCCACTCACCTTGGTTTCATTATTTCTTAGTCTAACTGAAATAGACTATGGGGCAAAAGCAGAACAGATTTAAAGTATAGGAGGATTTCATAAAGCTATTTATAAAAACAGATAGCTATGTCCTCTTCCTGTTGCATGTCAGGATTCTGTGGCTCAAATATTTATAATTTAATTTCACCCTTTCCCCCCTCCAGGAAGCAACAGTAATTTAGGATAATCCCAGATTTAAATGTGATTGAAATGTTTGATCTATTAAATTGGAGTGTAGGCCTTTTCTGTTGGGCTTTAAAAATTATGAGTTACACTTCTGCATGTATTTCCTCCTCCCTACTTGTTAACATGGTTTTCAATATTAGAGCAGGAATGGGCAACTAGAAAGAACTCAAAGAACTGTAATCTCACCCAACAGGGAGAAAACTTTTGAAATACTGTACTTTATTCTTGCAGACAAGGACAAAATAAGCAAAGGTTTATATCCCTAGATGGGAGTGATGCTTCCCACTTTTTACTTCCTTAGTTGCTATGACAGGTCCTTGGGGCACCTGATGAGTGCTAGCCAGAGAGGAGGAAGCAGCCTGCTTCTCATGATCTTTCCATAGAAGGCCAGAAGGAGTTTTGCTTTTTCTGCTGCTCAACCAAGGGTTCTTGGTTATATGGATAAGACGACTCACATAGTAGCTAGGAGCCAAGGACACTAGATACATTCCCCTTCTCTGTGTTCACTAAATATATGAATGGATCGTAAGAAGGCAGCTCACTGGTTTGTTGTACATCTTGTGGCTCATGGGCCACCTGCTTCTAAACAAGAGTTCAGTCTGATTTAACAGTGTCCAGTAATATCTCTCTCTCTCTCTCTCTCTCTCTCTCTCTCTCTCTCTCTCTCTCTCTCTTTCTCTTGGGTATGTTGCTGTTTTCATTGTGCTGATTGGCTGCTTAGGTGTCAGGATCTGCCTCTCCTCACAGGACTAGGCCCCTGGCTGTGGGAGTCTTGAAAGAACAAGGGCCAAGCTATCAGATAAGCCAGCTGCAATCACGCAGAACACCTGAAGCAGCCAGGGGAACTGCTATTTAAGAGCAGCATTTGGCCCTCAGTCTAGGCCACCGCGACATGGTTTTTCTGTGCTATCTGTAGCTGCTTCTTGCTTTTGGGTTGTGGGCTTGGCGCTTCTGTGCTATCTGTAGCTGCTCCTTGGGGCTGCTGTGCTGTCTGTAGCTACTCCTGGGCCTTGGGCCTTCAGTGCTGTCTGCAGCTGCTCCTTCTGGGCCTTGGGATATTGATAAATTTAATTTTGGCGATACCTTCCACTTGAATGTGATAATTTGATCAAATCCACCCTGAACACCCAGAATGTAGAATTTGCAGGTGATGTGGTTTATTCCAGTTTATGTGTCCCTATGTAACATTCATTGTCTGATACGTTTTTAAAAAGACCATCATGGTAATAAGAATTGGATTTCAATGTTCCGGTTTTAAGAAGGCTTAAGTCTTCTCTAAAACACAATTAAATTTTCCATGTTTGTGTGTGTGTGTGTAACTCTGATAACTGTACCACCTATTTATGATGGAGTAGAGGGTGAGTCAGAGGAAACAGTTGGCATATATTTGCTTATTTAAATATTCAGATTAGAGAATAATCTTTCAATAAAACTAGGAATTAAGGAAGCATAACAACATGTTTATCCATGTTAAGCTTTCTGTGAGGGTACAGTGAGTTGGGTATTTTTAATTAATTTCTATTGAAGCATTAATTTGAATTAGTTGTGTTTAATCTAGTTCTACTTTGCTATAAAGTTAATGTCTAAAACCTCATCTAATCCATATCATTATTACTGGCTTGCCCAAAAGCCATAGCAGATCAGTTAATATTTTGTAGATTATTGTATGTTGCAAAAAAGCAGTATCACTATATTTGTTTGGGAAATGTCTTTCTACATGTGTCTGAATTCTCTTTGTCCATGTTCTGGAAATTTGCCCTTCTGCCCTTCTTTGTCCATGTTCTGGAAATTTGGGGCATACTTATCAAATTTGCAGATGACACTAAATTAGGAGGAGTAGCTAATACCCTAGAGGACAGGATCAAAATTCAGAATGATCTGGATAGACTGGAGAGCTGGGCCAAAGCTAACAAAATAAAATTCAATACGGAGAAATGTAAGGTACTGCACTTAGGGTGGAAAAATGAAATGCATAGATATAGGATGGAGGAGACCTGGCTGAACGAGACTACATGCGAAAGGGATCTAAGAGTCCTAGTAGACACAAGTTGAACATGAGTCAACAGTGTGATGCGGCAGCTAAAAAGGCCAATGCTATTGTGGGCTGCATCAATAGAAGTATAGTGTCTAGGTCAAGGGAAGTAATAGTGCCACTCTATTCTGCCTTGGTCAGACCTCGCCTAGAATACTGTGTCCAGTTCTAGGCACCACAATTCAAAAAGGATATTGACAAATTAGAGCATGTCCAGAGAAGGGCAACTAAAATGGTGAAAGGTCTGGAAACCATGCCTTAAGAGGAGAGACTTAGGGAGCTGGGTATGTTTAGCCTGGAAAAAAAATGGTTAAAAGGCAATATGATAGCCCTGTTTAAGTATTTGAAGGGGTGTCACATTGAGGATTGAGCAGGCTTGTTTTCTGCTGCTCCAGAGACTAGAACACGGAGCAATGGATGCAAGCTCCATGAACAGAGATTCCACCTCAGCATTAGGAGGAACTTTTTGACAGTAAGAGCTGTTCGGCAGTGGAACATACTCCCTCGGAGCGTGGTGGGGTCTCCTTCCTTGGAGGTCTTTAAACAGAGGCTGGATGGCCATCTGTCAGGGATGCTTTGATTGTGTATCCCTGCATGGCAGGGGGTTGGACTGGATGGCCCTCGTGGTCTCTTCCAACTCTACAATTCTATGATTCTATGATTCCCCTAACTTTTTACAATTTGTTTTGTAGTCTAGGCATGAAATACATTTAATTGGCATTGTTGCCACCTGATGTGCACAGAATACTCAACATTGTGAAGATGGCAACTATTTTTATTGTTGTACAAAAGTTAAGTAAATAAAAAACAGAATCTTGTCATGTGTCTCAATACCAGATAATATGCCTCCCTAGATGGCCACATATCTATTTCAAATACTACCAAAGATGGAAAAATAAAACCCAGAACAATAAGAACCCTCCCTCCCCTTAGGTGACTTCCAAAGGAAATTAGAATAAACTGATCATATAGCACCATTCCTAAATTTTATTCTACTTGTTTTTAAAAGTAATGAGAGTTTTTTTTAACCTATTGTTTGTTTGATCTGTTAGCTGAGTGTGTTCCTCAGAATTTTTGCTGAGATTTAAGACAGTTGTCCACACAGAACTCTGAAATCTGTAACATGCCCCATGTAAGAATGTAATAAATGTAATGGGTCATTCTTTTTTCTTAGAAGTTGTAACATAGTAAATATGGCACAGAATAAGTAAAATAGTTTGATGTGTTTGTCTTATAATTTTCAAAATAAAGGTCAACCAACAAAAATGAACAATTTTGCAAAAAATAGATGTTGGTTGAATATGAACATCACCTTTCACAAAAGACTGCTAAGGGCTCCAGAACTGTAATTAACTCCAGATGTGGTTGTAATTGTATGGGACCTTAAGTTGCTGGCAGCTGCTGTGGATGTTGTTGATACAGTTTGAATCTAGTATGTATCTGTGAAGGAAGAAAAGATGTTATTTGGGAAACCTGGATATTTACAAAATGTGAGCTTCTTTTGCCATCTCATCTGGAATAGGGTGAAATATGACAAACTTAACTGTAATCGTATAAATAGAAGACAAAAAATTTCTTGCCTGTACCAGTATGGGGAATATATATATATATATTAAAAAGTTTAAAAGCTAGCTTTTGCACTATGCATTGAGAACCTAGGAACTCTGTTTTTGGATCAGTCAAGTGTGTACCTAGCCAACAGTCTCTTTCAAGAAGTAGGCTAGCTGTGTCTTCGGGTGCTCATTTTAATTCTGGGCTTGTGTTAACATTTTAAGGCGCTCTGCCCATGATTAATTACCCTCACCTATTTTTATTCCCCTTTGTGCTCTCTTTGATCAGTTCTTGTACTGTTGATCTCCTTTGCAGCCCTTTTCTATCAGCTTGCAGACTAGTAAAAGGTTTTATACTAGTGATTACTTCTTGTATGTTCTATAGACACTAGTTGCTGATGGAGAAAAGGTTATTTGTTGCCAGTATATTTTTCTTGTTTTTTAAAGTATCGATAGCTGGTGATCCCCAATTTCCAGGATACAGATACACATCAGTTTTCAAATATATATTCACAATAACAAAATGATGACATTGTACTTGGCTTAAATAGATCTAATCAGCACAGTTGTTCAGATTAATGTTGTTTCCTTATGTTCAACCATAATGTGCAAACCATTTAGCAAAGATGGCTATGACTGTTTGTTTATAGTAATAATATTTCTTTATTAAAGTTAAAAGAAGCCTATTTCAAAGGTTGTTTAATGCTCAAGGTAGGCAAAGCTGCATGCTCCTTTGGTAACAGGAAAGACTCCTTTATCTCTCTCCAGAATCTTTGCCTATGTCATGCTGCTGTTGCCAGGGAAACTGGTCTCTTGCAAGCTTTGTTATACAGTACTGTATAACAGGCTTCCTGAGATGGCCAAATCTTTCAAATCTTAATACTGCCAACAGCACTTCCCATAAAGATCCCCCCAATAAAGCCTAGTCTAATTCTTTTGCCTAATATTTCTTCCTAACGGCATCTAACATTATATAGATTTAACAAAAAACAAAAACAAAAAAACCACCCATTGATTATCTGCATATCTAATAATCCAAATTAAATACTTCGAAAGTAGTATCAAAAGTGTAATTTCAAAATACCTGCTGCTAATGTGAGTTGAACCCCTAAAAGTGACTGGGGCAGGTTATAGGGAACATATAACCCCTTTGCTGAAACAGCTCCACTGGCTGCTAATCCTTTTCCTTGAATACAGGAATGTAATCCTTGAAAACAGCAGAATTCAAAGTGCTGTTTTTGACTTTTAAAGTCCTACATGACTGAGATCCAGACTATTTGAAAGATTGCATCCCCCTATATGAGCCTACCCAAGCTTTAAGATCTGTGAGGAGGGCTTTCTCTGGTCCTGCTCAGCCACCATCCCAAGTATGGCTGGTTAGGACTCAGGAGAGAGCCTTCTCACTCAGTGGCTGCTCCAAAGCTGTGGCATGCCTTTCCCCGGGAGGCCCAGTTGTACCCTCCCCGCTGTCTGCTGGCTGGTAAAGGACCTCTTTATTTAGGAAGGCAATTGGTTTTAAATGTGTTGCGGCAGATAGAGATTTTAATGGGAGTGTTGCATTTCTATTACTGTATGTTTAACATGTTTTTAAAAAAATGCTTTTAGCTTGTGTTTTTTAAAACAGAAGTTAGTTTAATTGAGTTTTAAGTTTTGCATTAGGAGGCTTTTTATTTACTATATTGTGTTTTTTAGAGGTTGTATACCATTTTGAATCCAAGAGAGAAAAGCTCATTATCAGACAGACAGACAGACAGACAGACAGACAAATAAATGTTTTCCCCTTCCTGCACTGGGCAAAACATGGTCACTGCACTATTGATAACTATGCTTGTGGATATTTTGATCTACAACTGTCCTCATCCTTAAACCTTTGCTGTTCTGACTGGGTTTGAATGGCATTGTAGTCTGAAGCATCTGGACTAGGCTATGTTGTGAGAGGCTGTGTAACAGAAGCTGTGGTTTGAGATAGTCAACTTCCAGGTTACTCCCTGTTGGGAAAAAATGCCCCGCCTGTGCCTAAAATGGCACAGACAGTCCAAAAACCTAGCAAAATTTCCCCACTGCCCCCAGAGGGTGTTGGGAGCTATGGTGGGGAAAGGAACTACATAAAAAAAAATTTCAGGCGGGTTGCAGCCCTCCAAGCACCCATGATCCTTCATAGTTGCCCACCCTTGACTCATATAGGAACATAGAGTAGAAATGGCTCCTTGCAGTGCCCGAATTCTGGCAAACCTTGTCTCAGTTATCACTGGTGCTCATTTGCAGCCTTCCAGTGCAATGGGACCTTGTAATTGGGGTTCTCTTTCAATCTCTGTATGTCCTCTCTAATTTTCTACAGGTTGAGCAAAGCAACTAGAATGTTTTGGTTATTCCAAGGGATGTGTTTCACTTAGCAGGCCTTCAGGAGAGCTTCACCTAACAGCTTCTGTGCCTCTTCCCAGAGAATCTTGACTGGCAGATGCCAGTACAGAGTCAATATTTCAAAACACAGGCACAGTATCTAGATTTAACTATGCTAGTATATATCAGTGATGGGATAAATTCATTTTCTTAGGCTAAGAAACATCAACAATTTTCCTCGAAACATTGTCCCATGGTTGTGCTATTGAGAATACAAAAGGGTCTAATCCAGGAATGGGCAAAGTGCGGTCCATGATCCCTTGTGTGGTCTGCCAAGGACTCCATAACTGCTCCCTGCCCCCTCCTCCAACCCCAACTTGAATTCTGGGGTGAGCAGTGTCTTAATACAATGGCCCCTTGCTATCTGCTGGAGTTTGGTTCCAGGACCCCCCGTGAATACCAAAATCCATGAATGTTCAAGCCCCATTGTATACAATGACATAGTAAAATAGTGTCCTTTATATAAAGTGGCAAAAAGCAAAATTAAGGTTTGCTTTTTGGATTTTTTTTTCTGGAATATTTTTATGCTGTGGATAGTTGAATCCATGGATACAGAATCTGTGGATATGGAAGGCCAACTGTACAGTTGTCCCTTAATATTTGCAGGGGTTTGGTTCCAGGACCCCATGTGGATACCAAAATCCATGAATACTTAAGTCCCGTTATATGCAATGGCATAGCAAAATGGTGGCCCTTATATAAGATGTCAAAATCAGGTTTTGCTTTTTGGATTATTATTTTTTAAAGAATATTTTCAAGCTGTGAATACTTAAATCCGTGGATACCAAATCTGTGAATACCGAGGGACAATTGTATTTATTTGTTTCTTTAATGTATATACTGCCCTTCTCCCAAAGGTTACTTACAAAAATCATAGAATCATAGAATTGCAGAGTTGGAAGAGACAACAAGGGCCATCCAGTCCAACCTCCTGCCATGCAGGAAATCACGATCAAAGCATCCCTGACAGATGGCCATCCAGCCTCTGTTTAAAGACCTCCAAGGAAGGAGACCCTACCACGCTCCGAGGGAGTGTGTTCCACTGCCAAACAGCTCTTACTGTCAAAAAGTTCCTCCTAATGTTGAGGTGGAATCTCTGTTCCTGGAGCTTGCATCCATTGCTCCGTGTTCCAATCTCTGGAGCAGCAGAAAACAACCTTGCTCCATCCTCAATGTGACACCCCTTCAAATACTTAAAGAAGGTTAAGGTTGACTTTGAAAAGGTTACTTCAATGACTTGCAGATTATTTATTGTTTCTTAAAAAAAGACTGTTGGTCTGACAGAAGTGGGGGCCCTTCAAAATAGCCTTGAAATGATTTCTGGCAGTGCTATTTATCATTTGAGGGCAATGTTGTTTTTGGCATGGGCCTTACCCCCCCAAAAAAAAATATGAGAAGGGGAAGAATGGTTGCCAGTACTTCAGACATTGTCCACACGTGGTCTAATCTCTCTCTAACCCATCTCATTAAACATACAAAACTAATTCACATACTTAACCTTCCTTCAAATCCCCTCACCAGACTCATTTTCCAACCAACCAACCAACCAACCAGCAGTTGGATCCTGTCGGTGGTGTTGGTGCCTTGATATTGTGAAAGCAGTTTGTACCAGTCTTATTGGCCACAGTATATCAGAATCTACAGCAGAGAAAGACATCAGTTTTACCCTGGTTGGTGCAGCAAGGGGAAATGAGAGTAGGGTGTGGAGGACTTCACTTAAAAAAACAAAAAACAAAAACCAATTTTTGAAGGACTGCTGTGTTTTCCTCACTTTGCAGACTACCAGGATTCCTATTTCCAAATCAAGGACATACAGAATTCTGTATTCTCATTTTTTTTCAAGTAGATACATGTCCAAGACTTGCTTAGACTATTGAGGACTATTGGCAACATGGTTGAATTTTAAAGAGATCCCCAACTTCATTATAGCAAGGCATCTGTAAAGATAAACAAATAAAACAGAACAATAATGAGGAATGATCTTTCCATCTTAAATAGTGTTTGACTCTTCAGTATTTCTCTCTCTCTCTCTCTCTCTCTCTCTCTCTCTCTCTCTCTCTCTCTCTCTCTCTCCCCCTCTCTCTCTGTGTGTGTGTGTGAGAGAGAGAGAGAGAGAGAGAGAGATTGCTACTTTTTCCAGTGGGAGCTCTGTCAGAAAGTGGGCAGGAAGAAGCCCATGCTCTGCCAAGGACAATTGAAGGAATAGAGCAGAGAAAAGGGGGTACTTCCATTTAAGGCAGCTCCTTGCAACTAAGGTGACTTAGTTATACAGTTGTCCCTCCACATTCACAGATTTGGCATCCACAGATTTAAGTATTCATGGCTTGAAAATATTCTTTAAAAATAATAATCGAAAAAGCAAACCTTGATTTTGCCATCTTATATAAGGGACACCATTTTGCTATACCATTGCATATAATGGGACTTGAGTACTCATGGATTTGGGTATTCACGGAGGTGGGTGGGTGGGTTCCTGGAACCAAACCCCAGCGAATGTGAAGGGACAACTATACATTGCTAAAAAGGAGGAAATACATAACTAGTCCAAATGAACACTGGTTTGCATGCACTTTACATAGTTGGATTTATACATATAGGTCAGGGGTGGGGAAGGTTGTCCCATAGGCTGCATTCACCCCCAGCTACTTTCTCCTGCCATGCCAAGGGCCACCACAAAATATTTTTTCAGACAGAAGAGATACCTAAAAGTTGGTGCTGTTTACTCCCAAACAATGCTGCCGCCCCCCCCCACCGCAACCTAAATGCTACACAATCCACAACCCTTGCCAAAGCTGCAATTTTTAAAATTGAAAACCAATCAAAAACCTGGGAAGTGAAAAATAGAAATAGACATCCAGTCACTTCTGGGATTGATTTTTTGGGGCAATTTTCAGGAGGAAAAAACTCAGGAGTTGCTGATCTTTGACCCCCTTTCCCATTCCAGATGGGTCACCAATAGTACAGATGAAAACTTGGAAATGATTTCTGCAATTTAAATGGAAACGTGATACATTTCGCCACGGTAGGGAAGATTGTGGCCAGTCTTGTTTGCTACTGCTCAGCTGGATGTGCAAGTGGGAAACTCACAGACCCCTTCTCTTGCCTCCTATAGTTCTTTAACTTTAAACTGAACTTGAACTGCATAACTCTTCAAACAGTACTAGCCTCAGCCAGCATGGCCTGTGGTAAGTGATTACAGGGGTTGTTGTACTCCAAAAGGGCTAAAGTTTTCCATCCCAGAAACCGAGGAGTCATTCAAATACAAGATGGTCCTTTATCAGCTCTTCATAGGGCTTGTCTAGACAAGAAGAAATAATGCTCATACCTGTGCATTATAGCAAATTTGCAGCAGCATCCTTTTGTTTCCATGGTCTTTCCACAAAAACGATAGGCTGCGAAGCTCTCCACGCTTGATGTTCATATGCCCACAAATCAAGATGGTGGCCGTGTTATACTCTTGTGCTGCTGCAGAGTATTTATTTTTTTTTTTTTTGCCGTCAGGGGCAATTGTGGGAGACACTCAAAGTGGGAAGGCGGAGGGCAAGTGGCAGCACTTGGGCTTGGTGGGACATCAAGCTCGGCGGGCACAGGATAGGCATGAGAGAAGGAGCAGCCCAGCCTGGGAAGGTGAGATGAAGTTGGAGCATTGAATAGCCACCCTCCTCTTCCTTCTCTTCCTGTTCCTCATGGTGGCCACCCTCCTTGTTGTCTCCGGGTGCTGCCAGGTTCGTTTGTCATGAAGAATTTTCCTCTATACTGTACATTCAAAGAGTAATGGGAGAGGGAGCAAAAAAGTGCATAATTCCTAATGCAAAAAGCACTTCTGGGTGCTTGATGACATGCCCACCCCGTGCACATGTCTGACCAAGCAGATCTCCCGTACTGTACAGCAAATTGAATCAGCTATCTCAACGGACAGGAATGTGCATTTCCCTTGCAGTTTTTAAAAACATTGTATATGGCATTTCCGAATACGGCATATTGCCGGGGGATCCCACTTAGACAAAAGGTACTCTCCTCAAATTCTATGCGGAGTATTTTCACCATTTAGACAAGCCCAAAGTGTGGGCTGTTCTTTATAAAGCAGAACACATAGCCACCCTACTGCCAACATTTTGTGATTCTTCATCCCCCCCTCCCTCCACGTCCAGCAACCAGGGTGGTGATGCTCAGGACAGATTTTCAAAATATGGAATGTGCCCACAAGCTCTCAAAGGTTGGGCAGCCCTATAGCAGACAATGATGTTTCCTCCAAAGGAGTATGTGTGTGTGGGGTGGGGTGGCAGGGGGAGAGTGTAACTACAGTAATTTCCATCACTTTCTATAGCATTGTATAAACAGATGTAATGTTAGAACATTTTTGTGAAAGGAAAGCTCTTTGGTGTTGAGAAAAATAGCTTGTTAATCCTACCATCTGCAGTTCTGGCAAGACAACAATGAGTTTGAGCATCAGCACTGCTCCTGAGAATTGCAGGTATCACATACAATGTTACTTTTGCTCTTTGAGTGATCATCTGTCTGAGGTGCCCTCAACACTTGCCTTGCCGTGGAGGCAAAACTGGTAGAAATGCCTGTTCTTGACTTCTTTTGGGCTGTTCATTTTAAGATGAATGACACATCATTTTACTTTAAATGTTACTAGACATTATTTCAAGGCAACAGCCTTCTCAAGGCTGTTCACAGGTAAAAAATCTCTCTCTCTCTCTCTATCTAAAACTCTTGGATATGTTTCCTTTCCTAGTGTGCTGATTAGCCACTTAGGAAACAGTCCCCTCCCTCCTCTCACTCCTTCAACCAATCACCACCCACTTGCAATTTCCCTCTCCACCTCACAGTCTACTCCTGCCACTCAATCTGCATCTATAACCCCAGCCTCACAAGCGCCCCTCCCTCAGCCACTCACCACCTAGATGTAAAACAATGCAATATTTTTTCCTAAAATAATAGTGTGTAGCTGAACCATGTGAAAATCCATATGTAAAATACTGAAATATTTCTTCCCACAATAATAGTGTGTAGCTGAACCATGTGAACCCCAATCTACTATAACAGTGTATGTAACTGAACAGTGTGAAAGGATTCTGAGAAAAAACACGTAAAACAGTTTATGAAATATATTGTTTTATAAATATATATATGAATAAATATATAAAATGAATTATATTACTTTTAAAATATCCTATAATGGTGTATGTTACTCCAGCTACAGCTATTCTAGTAAAATAATAAAAAGCAATGGTGTGTGTGTGTGCCTTCAAGTCGCTTATAGAGTTATGGTGACCCCATGAATTTTATAGGGTTTTCTTAGGCAAGGAATACTCAGAGGTGGTTTTGCCAGTTCCTTCATCTGAAATATAGCCTACAGCACCTGGTATTCGTTGGTGGTCTCCCATCCAAGTACTAACCAGCTCTGACTCTGCTTTGCTTCCAAGATCAGGTGGGATCTGGTGCCTTTAGGGTCTTAACTTATTTATTTAATTAAAAATGTTTATATCCTGCCCTTTATTATAGGATCTCAGGGTGGTGTACAAATAAAACAGTATAAAAAATTAAAAACAATTCATAATTAAAACAATCAAATTTAATCAGGACAAAAGCATATTAAACAAACTTGGAAGTTAAAACGGTTTAAAAGGCTGCAACAATTTAAAACTATGTACATTTAAAAGTACTCTAAAAAAATAGTACTCTATGATGAACTCGCTACTCGGGCTCAGCCAAATTGATCACCAACAATGGTCCACCCTGGCCTCACATCGGGAGGCATGGAGATGCACTATCCACAATATTGCAGCCTTATTTGAGAGCTCACGCCGAAGACGTCTTGAAGAGAAACGACAATGCAGAAAGAATCACAACCCGGAAACATCACCCAAGGAGACCCTCTGCTGTGCTTTCTCCAACTGGACTTGTTTATCTCGGATTGGCCTTTTCAGTCATCAGCGCGCTTGCAGAAAGTGCGGGATGAGTCCTTCCTGAATCTTTGTGAAGAAAAGCCAGAAGAGAACATTTAAAAGTAAATTAGGTCCCAAAAGAGGACAGAAACTGTATGAAGGATCTTTTTAATGGAAGACCTGTAGAATCCCAGTCCACCCAGAATAGGCTGACACTGTGATGATGGATGATGATGAAACTGACAACAATCCTCATTTCTGTAGTGATACTCCAGTGTTACTTCAAAATTCCAGTGTGACTTGCTGGAATTTTGGACCGTCAATGACTTGGATTCTATCTGAGAGTCTAGGAATCTGCCTTGGTAGCATAACCAAAAGATAATGCCATGGTGAGATAACATGAACAATATCTATAGATTTTCTTTGGGTTTTTCCCCCAGGATGCAAGGCCGTGTTCTGGAAGAGTTTATTTCTGACATTTTGCCTGCATCTATGGCTGGCATCTTCAGAGAATTAACAATGTTGTTGTTTATGGGGTTGTCTAGATGATGAAAATAGTCCTCATAGAGTGCAACTAGAATACCTTTTGTCCCAACATACTGCGAATTAGATTCATGGTATTCGGAAAGAGTGGGGCTAAAACTCTATCCACTGAGGGGAAGCCTTAATGGATTTTCCCAAGGTTTTTTTGGATAATCCACAGGCTTGCACATTAGCGCATGTCTGGACAGCCAATTTGGGATGCTGTGCATTCTCAGCAAGGGCAGAAGTGGACAGCAGATTGGTCAGATGTGCAAGTGGGGAGTGGGCAGGCTTGCTGACAAGGAAGTGGCCAGAAGCTCCACTTTCACTTTTTGTGTTATTGAGTGTGAGCTTTTTTTGCAGCGTTGAGGTGACCGAAGGTCACACTTAAGCACCTTTGATTTACAAGTTTTTTAAAAATGCTGTGCAGCGGTGACAACAGATGTGGAGAATAATAAAGCTCTGTACTCTCAGCCACCATCTTGATTCGCAAGCATGGCTGTGTGTATACTTCAAACGCAGATAGCTTCACATACAATAGATTTTGCCACAAGACCATGGAGACAAATGAGCATTGCTGCGAATTTGTAATAATGTGCACCAATCTGCTTTGTATCTTCGGGTCTAGACAACCCCTATATCACCACTAAACAGATTGTGGTGAAATAGGGAGGACAACAACAACAACAAAACAATTGAGTGCTACAGTTTGGCTTAAGAATGTCTAAAATAGGGTTTCATTTAGAACGGCTGTTCCAGATTAAATTGCTAATGTGAAAGCAACTGCTGTTCAGAGAAAGCAAGTCTTTTGGGAAGCATTTTGGGGATTCTTAATTCCTCCTTTCTTAACATATTAAATGACCACATGTATGGGTTTGCTTGTGCTTTTTAAATGCCATTAACTTTTATATTTTATTAATAGTTTGCTCTCCTTTCTAAATTGTCCATTTAAGAGCCATGCTCTAAACAGGCATGCCGAATGGTCTGTATGTTGCCAGTTGGATTTTGGCTTTGATTTTTGTTTGGACAGCAAATCTGAATCCCCCATGAAACTTCCCAGTTAGAAAACTGTGTTTTTTTAGGGGGGGGGGGTATGTGTTCCTGTATCAAGAAGCACAAGGTATATAAAACCTGGTGTTTCGTTGTGATCCTGTATAATGATCATCTGCAAAACGATGCATTTTTAGCCATTTTTTAGCCACTAGTGTTTATATTTGAATATGGGTAGCTGGCTAAAGCACTTTCTGAGAGTACAGGCATGCCTCAGTTAACAAAGCCTCTGACAAAGAAGCTCCTTTTTATCAAGTCTCTTTACATCTAACCACCCCCTATGGTTAGATCTGTGAGTTTGGCCATGAAAATGGAAAGCATTAGAAAAGTGGAGGTTGGTGAAAGAAAAAATAATTCCTGGTTGCATTTTGGAAGAAGCCTTAAGGTGGTCTCTAGAAGGTTCAAAATGTTTTTGTTCACTTATTCAGGCCTGGTTGTTTCATTTTACATGTGCATATTGTTAATTTTGAATAAAATGTTTGTTGAAACATGTTGAGCTGCGTTGAGCTGCTCTTCTTTTTTATGGTGCAGGAACCTATCCCTATTTCTTCCCTGTTATTTCTGCCAGTGATATCAGGTTTTCAGTTAAAGAATTGATGCCCAAGAACACAGCTACGTCATTAACTAAGCTATACCTGTAATTGACAATGTAATAGTATTAGAAAAGCGATGTATGTACAAACATTAGAGATACCAATGATGCTGTTGTGACTCAGGTCCAGATACAAACCTTGCAGGCTTGTAATCTTCAACTCACAGAGTCATTTTCTGATTTTGGGCTGCAGGGTGCACAGGGTTCCTTTGTCCTAAGCTAAACTGCTATGAGCCACCCCTAATAATTGCCCTCACTACAAGGAGAAAATTAAGTTAGCAAAGTTAGGACTCCTCTTTTGAACATTTGTTTTGCTTTTTAAAAATTTGTGTGTTTACCCTTTCCCCCCCAGGAGGACTTCTAATTATTCCAACACCCTAAGATCCTGTAACATTTAGCATTTATCCAGTCATCTGCATTAGTTACTGTTTTCTTCCCTTGGGAAGATGGCTCTTTAGAACACAGTTTGTGTTTTCCTGTCATTTGGATTCATTAATATTTATAGTATGTTCATCCCATATTATACAGTAACTAATGATATGATTATGTTCTTTGGCTTTAAATTACAAGATTTGGAAAAGAAAGAGACAAAGCTTTTTCTGGATTGGTGAAAGGAGGAATCCATTACTGTTGGGATGCTTTCTTCATCACCCAGAGAAGAGGCAGGAAAAAGAAGGTCAAGTCTCGCCATAGGCGGAGAGGACCATTGACTCTTCAGCTTCCATGAGGCCACTTCTTCCTGCCTTCACCCAGAGCAGAGTTTTTGTCCTCTTCTCTCTGGATTTCTATCATTTTCTACACACTGTGTACCGTTCTTCTCCTTTCTCCTTCCTCTTAGCCCTTATAAATCTCTTCCTTTAACAAACAAACAAACACAAACAAACAAACAGCCTTGCCTTTCTTCCTCCCATTTCCTCCCCTCTTTCCTCCCAAATGCTCTAAAATTCCCCCCCCCCCGTCCCTGGGGATGGCACCAACAAGAAAACCGGCTTCTTCAAAGGAGAAGGCAATGCGGGTCCGCTCCATGCAAATTCAGTGCAAATTCATCCTGGTTCGGGTTCCACCGCAGGTCAGAGCCTCCATCTCCTGGTTGAGCAGGAAGTCCAACCTGGTCAAAGGATATCCCTGGATCCAGAGACACCAGATCACAGTGGCTTCAGATGCCAGCCTCCTCGGCTGGGGAGCACACTGTCTGGGGGATATGGCGCAGGGTACCTGGGACCCTCCGGAGTATAAACTGGCTGAAGCTAAGGGCAGCTTGCCTGGCCCTGCTTCACTTTACTCCCAAACTCAAGGGGAAACATGTTCTTCTACTCACGGACAATACCACAACCTGCTCTTATATAGCCAAACAAGGGGGGGACGAGATCTCGTTCCCTACAAGAGGCGGCAAACCTCCTATTTCAGTGGGCGGAAAGAACTGTCAGCTCAGTACATACAGGGCACGTCCAGCCTGCAGGTGGACTACCTGAGCAGACAGGAGGTCCTTCCAGGGAAGTGGTCCCTCCATCCTCATGTATTCCACCAGTTAGAAACCCAAGTTTGGTCTGACGCAGGCGGACATGTTCACCTCCTGGGCCAACAAGAAACTAGAGCAGTAAGTATATCACAAGGTTTCCAGACAGGGGAGCCGAGGGACTAGATGCACTTCAGGCCCCATGGCCCAAGGAGTTGTTGTATCTATTCCCCCCCTTCCCGCTAATCGGAAAGACAATCAGGAAGGTGAAGGAGGAAGGGGCCCAAGCAGTCCTCCTTGCTCCCCACTGGCCCAAGGATACCATGGTTCTCAGACTTAAGGGACCTGGCCCAGGAGGAACCTTGGATGCTCCCCTAGAGGGAGGACCTCCTGAGCTAGGGCCCTCTTCCTCATCCAAGTTGGCTTGGCTTTGCCTAGTCACTTGGACGTTGAATGGGAGGCACTCAAGACAGTGTGGGTATGAGGAGACTCACCCTAGTGTCCTCCCACAGACAATCTACCACTAGAATTTATGAGGCCATGTGATAAGCCTTTTCCAAGTGGTGCTCATCCAATCGCATTGAACACCTAAGGGATCGCCTCCTCCCATATAATCCGCCCCGCACCCTTAGATCTTCTGGGAGGGGTTTATTGCAACCAATGAGATCTAGATTAACATCAACCTCCCAAAGATCTTTTTCTGTCGCTGCTCCCAGACTATGGAACGCCCTGCTGGAGGAGATCCGTCAAGCAATTAGCTTGGAGAATTTAAAAAAAGCCATCAAAACGGATCTCTTCCGGCAGGTCTTCCCTGAATAGAACAGACCATTTAATGGATGCTTCTCCCTCTTTTTATGTTTTTATGTTTATGTTTTTATGTTTTTATGTTTATGTTTTTATGTTTTGACTCTATAGTTTTAAAGTTTTAGGGTAGTTATTTTATGTCACTGGTGACTTTGCCAGTTATTTTAAATATATGCACTATTATATGTAATTTTAAGGGGGTAAATTGTTTTTTAAGTTATTACTATTGTTATGGATTTGTTTTTATCTCCAGTTGTTATGCACCACCTTGATTGCCTAATAGGCAAAAGGCAGGATACAAAAATAAAGTTGTTTTTATCATTATCATTATTATTATTATTAACAATCAGAGGTGTCAGTAAAACACATCCTAGCATTCCTCCAGAAGGGTCTGGACCTAGGTCTCAGACCGAATACCCTAAAACGGCAAGTGGCAGCCCTGTTTTTGGTCCTGTCCTCTACCCAAAGTGGCTCTCTGACCTCACACCCACACGTCCGAAGGTTCCTCACACCCACACATCCGAGGGGAGCCACCATCACATCACCACCTGTTGCGTATCACTTCCCTTCTTGGAGCCTACATCTGCTTCTAAGACAGCTATCAAAACCCCCGTTTAAGCCACTCAGAAAGGTCTCGCTAAGGGTCCTGTCACTAAAGGTAGCCTTTCAAGTAGCCATCACTTCCACCAGAAGGGTATCAGAACTAGCGTTCCTCTCAGTTAGGGAGCACCTTTGCTCCTTCAATAAGGATTACGTGACTTTGCGCACAGACACTTCCTTTACCCCCAAGGTTCTCTCTGCCTTTCATGTCTGTCAGGAACTGCTCCTGCCTTCCTTTTGCTCCTCCCATCCTAGAGAGAAACTATGGCACAAGCTAGATGTCCACAGAGTATTCAAGGTTTACATCAGAAGGATGAAGGCCTTCAGATGCTGCAACTCACTTTTCGTCTCCTTTAACCCTTCTTGGGGACTAGAGCCTCCAAACATACTATTGCAAACTGGATCAAAGCTTGTATCCTAACAGCGTACAATGCAGCAAAGTGCCTCACCCCATCAGGGTTCAGGCCCATTTCACCAGGGAAGCAGCCACCTCAGCAGTATTCTCCACCAATACCCCAATCAATAGAAATATGCTGGGCAGCTACCTGGTCCACACCTTCCTCCTTCATCCCCCATTACAAAATTGACAAATTCAAGTCAGCAGACATGATTTTCAGTAGAAGGGTCCTCCAGAAGGTGGTCCAGGACTAAGTGATTAGGCAGTCACCCCTCCCTAGACCTGAGGTTGCTTGGGCATGTCCCAACAGTAATGGATTCCTCCTTTCACCAACCCAGAGATTTCCACATTAGTTACTTACCATGAAGATGCATTCTTGGGTTGGTCGAGAAGAGGGATCCACCCCACCCTTGGTGACTGCCTCCTTTCTTTCAGGGTGAGGGCATACTTCTTGTACTGTTCTTCTGCCTTCTCTGCTGGGCTTTGCTAGTCAGTGAAGTGGCCTCATGGAAGGCTTGAGAGGAGGAATCAATGGTCCTCTCCACCTATCGTGAGACTTGACCTTTTTCTTCCTGCCTTTTCTCTGGGCGATGAAGGAAGCATCCCAACAGTAATGGATTCCTCCTCTCACCAACCCAAGAATGCACCTTCATGGTAAGTAACCAATGTGGCAGTCTTTCCTGGGCATAGAACTATTGTTGCAAGGTAGTGCCCACCAATATTGTAGTGATCATATTTACAGCTTGTTTGGAGTTAAACTGTCTTTTTACAGGGGATATCACAAAAGTTCATTACATAGCACTAGGATGTATTATATTTTCTCCCATTTTCCTTCATGAGCGTCCCTCTCAGTTAGGGAGCATCTTTGTACTGTACTGAGAGGGAGTACAAGCATACCTCAGTTAACAAAGGACTTTTTCGGATGGCGATCTGTAACGGAAGCAGCCTCATCCTCGTTGCGAGGCTGCTGTGCGGTAGGGGGTCCGTTTTGGATTATGCTGTCCCCCTACCGATACTGTTGCAGAAGAGCTGGGAGGCTGCAGCACTATATTCAGCGATTTTCTAATCATGGAAGTTGACCGTGATTAGAAAATTGCTAAATATAGCGCTGCAGCCTCCCAGCTCTTCTGCAACAGTATCGGTAGGGGGACAGCGTCATCCGAAACTGACCCCCTACCGTGCAGCAGCCTTGCAACAGGGACGAGGCTGCTTCCGTTACAGATCGCCTTCCGAAAAAGTCCAAAGACTCTGACAGTAATGTTTCTATTTTGCAAAGTCTTTTATGCCTGTTAAGCCCCCGCTTTCTCTCCTCATCCCTTCTCCATTTTCCCTCCTTGTCTTCTATCTAGCTAGAAGGTTCTTAGTATCATTGGCATTGAAAGGATGGTAAAGAAGTGTTGGGTTACAGCGGAATGCCTACAGTGAACCATGCAATAAAGCTTGATCTGGGAAAGGATGGGATTTGGCTCTAACTTATCCTACTGTTGGTGCCTGCTTACAAAAGACAAGATAAACAGCAGCTGCCCTCAAAATCCCTTACTGAGCATATATGGACAGCAAAACAGAGAATAAGGGAAAGGGAAAAGGAGATTAAGTCTGCCTGACCAGCTGCACTGGCATGTTAACAAAGCATAGATCTATAGGTTTGGCCAAATATGAATCATAAGAAATTGGAGGCTGGTGAAAGAAAACGTTATCCCTGGATGTATTTTGGAAGAAGCCTTTAAGTGGTCAAAGAAGGTTCAAAGTGTTTTTGTTCAGTTTTGTGTAGCTTACCTGACCTATTTATTTCATTTCACATGTGCATACTGTTAGCTTTGCATAAAAAAGTTTAAAGAAAAATGTTGACTTGCTCTTCTTTTTTGTGTGTGATATCGGGATCTATCCCTGTTCTTTCCATGTTTTTTTTCCCTACCAGTGGTGCTAGTTTTTCTGTTAAAGAAGTACAGGTTGACTATCCGTTATCCTGAAATACTCCAAAATTCAAAATGTCCACATGGGTGGTTGAGATAGTGATACCTTTGCTTTCTGGTGGTTCAGTGTACGTAAACTTTCTTGCACAAAATTATTAAAAATGCTTTGTATAAAATTATCTTCAGGCCATGTGTATAAGGTGTATATGAAACGTAAATGAATTTTGTGTTTAGACTTGGGTCCCATCTCCAAAATATCTCATTATGTACAGTATATGCAAATATTACAAAATCCAAAAAAATCTCAAACATTTCTGGTTCCAAACACTTCAGAGAAGGGATACTCAACCTGTAATGCCAAGGAACACATCTACATTGTTAATTGAAGTATTTCTATATGCTTTTAACAGATGTAACAACTTTCCTGCATACACAGGAAGGGGGTAAATGGTTCATTTGACTTGGGAAGCTGTAGTAAAATTGGAAGATGCCTGAGACAAAGGAGATTTTCAGACTACACTGTTATAGCTTTACTATTCCACTTTAACTGCTCTGGCTTCCTCCTGTGGAATTCTGGGGTTTGTAGTTTAGTGAGGCCTAAGAGCTCTCTGGCTGAGAGTTGTAAATGCCCCTCTATAAACTGCAAATCCCAGGATTCAACAGGAGGCAGCCATAGCAAATAAAGTGGAATAGTAACACTACAACAGTGTTGTCTGAAAATCTAGAGAGTCAGATCATTTGATTATCTAGCTCCGCGTTGCTTTGCTGTGACTGGCAGTAGGTCTCCAGGGTTTCCTGGCTGTCTGTTTCTGAAGATGTCAGGTATTAAACTTGGGACCTTCTATAGGTAAAGCAAGTACTCTGTCACTGAGCTGTATCCCTGTTCTGTATACATAGCAATCTGAAGCAAAGGATTATGGCTTTGTGGAATATCTCTTTTATTGTATGAGCTATCTGACTGAACCTAATTAATATTTAACTTTATTGTCTTAGTGACTTTTTAAAAATGCAAATACAGAACAAGGCAAGTCATAAAAAGAAAGAAAAGCAGTAAAAAAAAAATCCTTACTGTAACAAAAACAAGCCAAAGCAAATTAATGTCAGTGTCAAGCATTCCTAAACAAAATAAAACTAAAACGTGTCAACAGGCAGAGAGCAGACATGCAGCTAAGTCAGGATGACTGTTTTTTTTTAAAACAAAACAAAACACATTGGCACCATTTTTTATTGTCATTCTAATCTAGAGTTGTAACCTGCTCTTTGCTCCATGTAAAAGTGCCTCTCTGTCTTAGAACCACAGGTTGATATGGACCATTAAAAGGTATATAAGTAAAAGTTTTTACTTTTGTGTCAAGGACATTAATACACTGATAAAGAAATGGAGATAAAAGGAACAATTTGCCTGATTATGCTCTTTATTTTAAATCCTGGAAATGGGAAATGTCCTTCAGAAAGAAGGAAATGTAGTCATATAATCACTTATAAAGCACCTGCAGTAAACTGAATTAGCATGCATATAGTTGCTTTTAATTTTTTTTTAACATCATGCAAGGCAGGGGAGGCAGCTGTAAAAGCACTTATGGGTCATCTGGGGATTTCCTTAAGAATGATGGTTGAACTACAGCCAACAATAATCCTCAAGATTAAAGGCAAGCCAAGATAGCATCTATTTCCTCCATTTTACCATTTCCTGCACTCTACATCAGTGGTTCCCAAACTTGGATTCCCAGACGTTCTTAGACTTCAGCTTCCAGAAGTCCCATCCAGAAGTGGCCAGTGTCCAAGGAATTTGGGAGCTGCAGTATACATCAACGTTTGAGGACCCAAGATGGGCTGATTATTCTGTGTGTGTATTTGAAGTGTGTATTTGAAACTCACCAATCTCGGTATTAGCTACCTACCTTTGAATGTATAAGCCATTCTTTAACAGCATAATAAGGCTGGATGGGTGGGGAAGGAGGGAGGATGAGAGAAGAGGAAGAAGAACTGTAGGCACGTGAACCACAAGCACTAAGCTTGCTTGTATTAGTGCGCAGGCATGTCCTGATTCAGCCTTCCATCAATGTGTAGGCTCCATAAAGGGAGAAGGAGTTTGAGAAGCTGATCTGGAAAGAGAAGGTGTTGTTTATCATGTTCCCCTCTCATGGAGGACAAGGAAGAAGGCAGTTTCCCTGCCTTTATTTCTTTTTCCTTCTCCCCCCGCCCACCAATTTCTTGACTAGCTAGCTCTCTCTCTTTTTTCTATCTCACTTCCAAAGGACAAGAGGGAAAAAAGAAATGTGCCCCTTCTACACCTTGCAATTTATGGGACTGGGGGAACTTGGATGTTATCTCCCAAAAGAGAGGATGTTATGATTACATTTCCTGTGCTTTGGGGGATGGCAGTGATGATCTGCCATTTAAATAAGCTGTCTTTGCAATAATACTAGATTGTTCAGAGTAGAAACATATTTATTCATGTAATCCCCCCCCCCCCTTTCAAATATAGTTTCAGGAATGTACACTTTATTTCTTTTACATATGGAAAACAAAACAAAACAAAAAAAGATTCACATAGAAAGTAATAATTAAAATGAAAACAGGCCCTAAATTCTGCATTCTTAAGGCTCTGAGTAAAAGTGATGAAGGAATGAAATATTACTTTTAGTGGAACCATGAGCTCCATTAGGACTACCATTTTAGAATGATAACTTTTACAGTGTGTGTGTAGCAAAATATTTTACAACTCAGTTTTCTTGCCCTGCTGATGATAAGAAATGTACAGCATTGGTAATTTGATTTTATAAACTAAAAGCTGCTGACTTTTCAGGATTTGTTGTTGGGAAATGCTGATCTTTGTTGACAGTTTTGGGTTTTTTTTTTAGTAGCTGTATTCTGATTAAGGTGAAGTGTTTGGCATACACTATATATTTTTCTATGTCTAGTTTCACTGCAGTGCATTTGACAGACTGATTTTTAGAATACTCTTCAAGTCATGTCACTAGTTGTACATGGGAGATGCTGAGAATGAGAATCTATACAGTAATCAGTTGCATTCTTACAATTTCAGGCTAAAATATTTGGGGATGTCAAATGCAAACCTAATTTTGCAAAGGCCTTGCTTTGTTGTGTTTCAAATACCTAGATTTGCAACACTGAATCAGTGGGAACTGGAAAGCCCTTAAGAGTCAAAGGACTAGTACTTATAAATAAATAATAAAATAGTTTTCAAACTTTATTCATGACTGGCAGAAAGATCCTTTTTAAAAATAACAACAACAATGAGTGAGAAGGAATAATAAGTTTTGTACTTCTTTCTGGGAAACAGTAAAGTCAATTGCTGTTTCCATGGAAGAACACTATCCCAACCATCATGCCAAAATACAACACAACCTGAAGAAAATACTTGTAGAATTTAAAGATAATGTGAAAAATAGATTTGCAGTATTAAGCCTAATTGATCAGGAGCCAGAAGAAACCAGGGGCATTGTCAGGGAGGCATGCAGAAAGACACTATGCACAGCCAAAAAGAAAGAGAAGCCACAATGAATGACAGATGAAACTCTTCAAGCAATTGAGGACAGAGGAAAAGCAAAAGTATAAGGTGAGAGAAATAGAGTCAGAACCCTGAATGTAACTGTCCAAATGACTTGTGTGTAGGGGAGAAAGAGAACTACTGTAATAATCAATGCAGAGAAATAGAAGATGACAACAAAAAGGGAAGCAAAAGAGATCTTCAAGATAAGCCCACACATTGCAGAAAAGAGGAGCTGTACTTTTAAACCAAGAGTGGGAATGCTCTACGACCAGCAGGGGAACACAGAACCGTAGAATCATAGAGTGGGAAGAGACCATGAGGGCCATCTAGTCCAATCCCCGCCACGCAGGAATACACAATCAAAGCACTCCCGACAGATGATCATCCAGCCTCTGTTTAAAAACCTCTATAGAAGGAGACTCCATCACACTCTAAGGCAGTGCCTTCCACTGCTGAACAGGTCTTACTGTCAGGAAGTTTTTCCTAGGTGGAAGATCTTTTCCTATAGTTTGAGTCCATTGCTCTGTGTCCTTGTCTCTGGAGGAGCAGAAAACAAGCTTACTCCATCCTCGGTATGACAACCCTTCAGATATTTAAACTTGGCTATCATATCCCCTCTCAACCTTCTCTTCTCCAGGCTAAACATACCCAGCTCCCTAAGCCGCTTCCAGACCTCCCACCATTTTGGTCACCTTCCTCTAAACATGTTTCAGCTTGTCAATATTCTTCTTGGATTGTGGTGCCCAGAACTGGACACAGTATTCCAGGTGAGGTCTGACCAAAGCAGAATAGAGTGGCAGTATTACTTCCCTTGATCTAGACACTATACTCCTATTGATGCAGCCTAGAATAGCATTGGCTTTTTTAGCTGCCGCATCACACTGCTGACTTATGTTCAGCTTGTGGTCCACTAAGACTCCTAGATCCCTTTTGCATGTACTGCCATCAAGCCAGGTGCCACCCAACCTATACCTGTGCATTTCATTTTTACTGCCCAAGTGTAGTATCCTACATTTCTCCCTGTTGAAATTCATTTTGTGAATTTTGGCCCAGCTTTAAGGTCATTTTGAATTCTGATACTGTCCTCTGGGGTATTTAGCTGACCATTCTAATTTGGTGTCATCTGCCAACTTGATAAGAATGCCCTCTATTCCTTCATCCAAGTCATTTGATAAAGATGTTGAAAAACACTGGACCTAGGACAGAACCCTATGGCACCCCACTAGTCACTTCTCTCCAGAATGAAGAGGGGCCATTGGTGACTACCCTTTACATGACCAAGTACAAATAAAAAGATGATGGAAACAATACACAGAAGAACTATATAAAAGAGATGAAAGGGTAACATCCATTCAAGGAAGAACTATATGAAGATGAGGCTCCAATTTTAGAGAGTGAAGTGGAAGCTGCACTCAAAGCACTTGGGAGAAATAAATCACCAGGAACAGATGGCATACTAATAGAGCTGCTTCAAGCTACAGAGACAGAATCTCCTCTAGCTCTAGCTCTAGTCAACAAATATGGAAAACCAAACAATGGCCCACAAATTAGAAATACTCAATATACATTCCACTCCCCAAGGACCATTTCATTAATTTCCCATTAATTAATTAATTAAGCAAAGTGATGCATAACATTCTACAACAAAGACTTTTACCATATATGGAGCAAGAAATGCCAGATATCCAAACTGGGTTCAGGAAAGGAAGAGGCACCAAGGATCATAATGCAAACATATGTTGGATAATGGAGTGCACCCAGTCATTTCAAAAGAAAATCAGCCTGTGCTTTATAAATTATAGCAAAACCTTTGAATGTATAGATTGACAAAACTTTGACTCAGTCTTAAAGAAATGGGTGTGCCACAACATTTGATTTGATTGTCCTGATGTTTAACCTGTACTTAGGACAAAAGGCTACCGTTAGGATAGAATACAGAGGAATGGAATACCAATTGGCAAGAGGGTCAGGCAAGGCAGCATTTTATCACCCTATCTGTTTAACTTGTATGCTGAACATATCATACGTTAAGCAGGATTAGACTCAGATGAAGCATGGGTGAAAATTGGAGGATGGAATATCCCCATTGTAAGATATGCAGATGGCAACATTACTACTAGCAGAAAATAGCAAAGACTTGGAACTATTACTGAAGAAAGTCAAGGAAGAAAATACAAAGGCAGGTTTACAGCTGGACATTAAGAAAACAAAAATAATGACCACAGATGATTTACATAACTTTAATGTAGACAACGAAGACATTGAAATGAGTTCAATATTTTCCATGCCTTGGCTCAGTCATTAATCAGAATGGAAACTGCAGTCAAGAAATCAGAAGACTAGAACTTGGAAGTGCAGTTATGAAGGAATTAACAAAACCCTGAACTGTCACAAGGTACATCATTTTCCATGCCATCATATTTCCCATTTCTATGTTAGGTTGTGAAAGCTGGACAGTGAAGAATGCTGATAGGAAGAAAGTCAGCTTACCTGAGGTGTGATGCTGGAGAAGAGTTCTGTGGATGCTGTGGACTGTTAAAAAGACAAATCAATGGGTCTCAGAGCAAATCAGACCTGAACTCTCCCTGGAAGCCAAGATTACTATAGTGAGACTGTCAAGGAAAAAAAATAAAAAGGCAGATTTACAGCTGAAAATTAAGAAAACAAAAATAATGACCACAGATGATTTACATAACTTTAAAGTAGACAATGAAGACATTGAAATGAGTTCAAGATTTTCCATGCCTTGGCTAAGTCATTCATCAGAATGGAGATTGCAGTCAAGAAATCAGAAGACCAGGATTTGGAAAGGCAGCTATGAGGGAACTACACAAGAACCTGAAGTGTCAAGATTCATAATTGAATACAAAAGTTAGGATTGTCCATGCCAGTGTATTTCTCATTTCTATGTATGGTTGTGAAAGCTGGACAGTGAAGAAAGCTAATAAGAAGGAAATCAACTCATTTGAAATGTGGTGTTCGAGAAGAGTTCTACAGATACTGTGTACTGCTGAAAAGACAATTACGTGTGTCCTAGAGCAAATCAAACCTGAATTCTCTCTAGAAGCCAAGATGACTACAGTGAGACTGTTGTATTTTGGCCATATCATGAGAAGACATGACTCACTAGAAAAGAAAATAATGTTTGGCAATGTAGAAGGCAGTAGGAAAAGAGGAAGATTGCATTCCAGATGGATAGACACAATGAAGGAAGCCACAACCCTGAGTCTGCAAAACTTGAGTAGGTCTGTTGATGATAGGGTGACGTGGGAGGTCTCTCATACATGGGGTCACCATAAGTTTAACTCGATTTAATGGCAGTTAACAATAACAAATGGATGCATGATTGTTCCTCTGCTGCCACTGCCTTTATATAGCATCTACTATATTAGATCTGTGTATAGAACTCTAGTTCTGCACATAGATGGTTATTCCTACGTTGAGGTGCTAGTCAGGTGATTTGCTATGAATAAGCTTGTGTAACTGATCTAGGAGAGAACTTTTTAACGTCGTCTATGTAATTTTGCAGGGGCGGGGGAAAACTGATCAATAGCATAAAATTGTCTAGCCAGTAACCCTGCTTGAGAGGTACAGCTTTAAAATATAACTAGGATAGCTGCATCCAGTGTAACATATGCATTATAGGAGATTGTAAAGGTTATAAATTAATAATTCATTTTATATATTTACTCATATATTTCATAAATTGATTTACATGTTTTTTCTCAGAATCCTTTCACACAGTTCAGCTACATGGTATTATTTTAGAAAAAAAAATTGCATTGTTTTACATGTGGGTGGTGAGTGTCTGGGGGAATGAGAGGAGGGAGAGGCCCTTGTGAGGCTGGGGGTGTAGATGCAGATTGAGTGGCAGGAGTGGACTATGAAAGGTAAAAAGGGAATTGGCTAAGGGAGTGAGAGGAGGGGGGATTGGCCTAAGCAGCCAATCAACACACTGGGAAAGGGAACATATCCAAGTGTTTATGTAGACTAGCTGGACCCAACGTACCATACGCCATTAAAAAAAAACCTCATGACAACCCTTTTGAGGTAGGCTAGTGGGTGTAACTTGCCCACCCGCCGCTCGTTCTCCCCCCTTGCCACCCCCACTGCGCATTCGGCCCCCACCACTCATTCTGATCCCCACTCGTTCTGCCCCCCACTCATTCTCATCACTCGTTCTGCCCATCCCACCATTCGTTCTGCCCCTCCCACCATTCATTCTGCCCCTCCTCCCACTTGTTCTGTCCCTCCCACTCCACCCCCTGCACTCCAGAACACACAGGCACACACCACATCCACCCCACCCCCATGTTACTCACTCTCCAGGTCCAGCCGCCATGTTTGAGATCTACATGGTCCCGCCCCCAGTGTGCTGATTGGCTGCCCAACAGACCTGTGATTGGTTGGTCAGTTCCCTGAGCAGCCAATCAGCACACTGGAAACAGGAACATACCAAAGAGAATTATATATATAGATAGTTATAGATATATCTATATAGATATATAGATATTTGGAGGCTACCTGTGAGGGCGATACTTGATGCAAAGCAAGTGGAGGATTCCAGTCCTGGGTTTTCCTCATTCCATGGATTCAGGGTTGTGATAGTCATAATACAGGACAGGGGATTATTACCAGGTGGGACCTGATGCTTAACTCTTTGCCGGCTGATTGTGGAATAAAGAGACCACACACATGAAATGGGGTGAAATAAAGTATTTTTATTAAAATCAACCTATTTAAATCCCCTCTAAGATCTTCAGCAGGGGGAGGCAACCTGGTGAGGGACCAGCTGAGGCAGTAGGTCTATGCTGGACCACACCCCTCAGCCTTCCCGGGCAACCACCTGGGTTCTGGAGAGGAACCCCAGTTGCTTGGGGTTGCTCACCAACCGGCCCGCATCTGGAAGGTCAACCCAAAAGTCCCTCACCCAAGCCACACAGATTGGGGTGAAAGATTATTCTTTAGGCCAACCCCAAGGTGGGTCTACTTCTGCCCACTTAGGCCCCATGATCTGAAGTGGCCCTTTCAGAGACCCTACCTTCACCGAAATTGGTGCCAAGGTGCTCACCAAAGCTACACCTCCCCCTTCCCTGCCATAATAAGAGGAAGTTAACCTATTTTAGACACCACCCTTGCCAATTTCCCAAATGCCGCTATCCTAGTATGGGGTAGGCAAACCCCCCGAGAAAAGGGGGGGAATTCCTACCCGGCTCTGAAGCAACCAATTATCATACTATTCAAGTGGCGGGAGGGTGGGCCAACAATCGCTTGATGCTGAAGAGGAAGAGGTGAGGGGCATCAGGGCTTTTATAGCCTCTGGCCCCACCCTTCACCTCCCGTCGCAGGCGACACTGCCTGCAACCAACAGGGTGGTCTCAAGCCGCAAACATGGCGGCAAAGGCGGCTCCCCTGCCCTAACGGCTCTGCCACATGGTGGGGAGCTGGATTCTGTGTGAGCAGATTGTCACCAGGAAGTGCCTGCACCATTCATTAGTCTAATGCAAATCCACAGTTGAGCCATACTTTTATTAGCTTTTGGATTGGTACAAATAGAGTGTACAAAGTTTTGTGTTATCCAAAGTTTTGCCTTTTCCGTCAGGCTTAGTGGCACAAAAAAAGCAAGGCATGGGAGATGAAACAAAGAAAATGTTTGGACTTATCTGTTTCTTCCCTAATCTCTGCTTTTGTATGTCACCTGCTTTGATGAGGGGCTTTGGAAAACACAGAAGCTTGCACATTCATTTGTGGCATTTTGGTTGGTCCTAATAAAGGTATTAGCCAATTGTGGTAATGTAAGTTAGTCACTATTGTACTGTTATTCACCCAAGATCAGAAGACATCTGGCTTGTGGGAGAGGAAAGATGCTTTAGCCAAGAGAGCGCATCCATGAAGGGAGGACAACTACAGTATGATGAGGATGTTTTGTAAGCCACTGAGTTGACATTGTTAATCTGTTATACTGGAAAAGGTGTCATAAAGCTTCATACAATGATGTAACATTTTAACCATCAGAATCACAGTGCCATTTTAGAAGAGAAGACCTTTTTTATTTAAATAGACATTGGATGATTAAACAGGTTGTACAGCAGGGACTTTTTAATGGTGGGTGTGCTACTTTTTAAATCTTTACTGTTCTGTCATTTAAATGATTTTACACTGCTTTAAATTATGGATGTTTTTACATTAAGGGAGTTTTAATGTATGTGTTCTGGTTTAAATTATTATTTTTTTATATATATATTTGAAATTCTGAGTGTTCAATTTGATTGCTTTCTTAAACTTTTGCATCAGGTTTTGAGTTGTATGTTATTTTTTAACCTTGTTAGCTGCTGTGGGTCTCCTGGTGGGAGAAAAGCAGGATATAAAATAAATGGATGAGTGTGATAAAATACGTTTCCCATTTTTGTGGAAAGATCTCAGTGACCTGAATTTTCCATTAACTGCCTAAAACCTATGCTTTGCAAAGCCAGTATGTAGCTATACATGTTACCTAATTTGTTAAAGTACTCTGACTACTATTCCAGAAACCAAAACATGTTAATTAAAATTCCTAACATAAGATTATGAAACTGAAATAGTCAAGCAATGAAACTTGGCATAAAAAGTTTTCATGGTGGTAGGACATGTTAGTCTTTTCAGAAAAAAAATCCCAAAGTGTCCTGTAGCACCTTTAAATAACCACTTATTATTATTATTATTATTATTATTAAATAACCACAAATTTATCATGTGATCTGTTTTTATGTCTTGTGGGGCTGTAGAGAACTATATAGTCCATACAGTCTGATGCTGTAATGTATTTGTTAGGCTTCTAAGGTACAATAGGATTCTTGATTGTTCTAGCCACCTCGGGGACTTGTGACCCTAAGAGTTGGGAGGAGGATGTTGGAGTCGCACCCACAGTGTCAGCATCTCCTTGAAATTTGAAGGAATTATAGCTCAAAAGGAGACCTGTGAGAAGAGGGTAACTTTGGGGATCTTTTCACCTATGTGTATCAGTACTAACTGTAGAGAACACTCCAATTGAAGTTAAACAAAGTCTTTTATTTTAATTAACACAGGGGATATGCTAACATACAAGAACATACATTCTTAAGAACCATACAAAACTATTGAAGAGTAAGGTGGGAAGGGTTGGATAGAGAGAAGTCAGGGTTGGAAGGGTGATAGTTTCCAGTCTCAGAGAAAGGGGTCTGCGCAGCAAAGGGACTCAGATAGCGACTGAGGGTGGCACAGGGAAATCCGGTCCATGGCACACAGAGAAAGAGAATGGTGGGGCCCATCTGTGACACACCCGGCTAGGGTTGGAGCTGGGATATTTATACCCTATTTTGTACCATCTGGGTTTTCCAACCATCGTGATCTTGGACACGTTTCAGGTTATTGTGACCTGGACTATCCTCCAGTTAGCTTGACCCCAAACATCCCTGGTCAACGTGATCCCGACAAGTGTCCTGTATGTACAGTTATGAAATCTTGCGAGAGGGTAGTAGGGCATGCTAACATGCTATGTCAGGAGAAAGGTGGAAAATAAACAAGTAAACCAGGTGTACCCAGCATAACATACCCCCAAACACTCTTCTCTTTCTGTAATGTTCTCTGTTCATCTTTTTTGTCGTAATGTTTCATTTCGATGTCTTAGTCTATTTGATCTTTCCTCTAAAGCTTCATTATGATTTCTTCTACGATTTCTCAGAGTTCTTTCACACAGTTCACCCATTTTAATTTATTAAAAATTAATAAATTGTTTTATGTGTTTTTTCTCAGAATTCTTTCACATAGTTCAGCTACATGGTATTTAGGGAAAAATATTGCATTGTTTTACATGTGGGTGGTGACTGGCTGAGTGAGTGAGAGGAGGGAGGGGCCCTTGTGAGGCTCGGGGTGTAGATGCAGATTGAGTGGTGGGAATGGATTGTGAGGTGGAGAGGGGATTTGCGTGTGGGTGGCAATTGGCTAAGGGAGTGAGAGGAGGTAGGGGATTGGTTGGGTATGTTTCCTAAGTGGCCAATCAGCACATTGGGAAAGGAAGCATACCTAAGTATTAGACAGATAGGTAGGTAGGTAGGTAGGTAGGTAGGTTCAGTGTCCTCTTCCTCTTCCCCATTACATATGCACAGGATACAATCAGCTTCAAACTCTACTTTTATGTTCAAAATATAAGTTCTTGTTGCTTGTATTCGCTTGATTACAGTATTTACAGTGAAAACTAGAAGACTGATTTCCATGCTAATTTGATACCAGTCAGTCCTGAATATCTCCATTCTTAACCTAGTTCCTGACATAAGCTTCCTAATAGTGGACTCAGCTGTCTGCTCCCTACCCCCCCCCCACCGCCCATCTCCTGTATACAGAAGGCTTATTACATATTTGTAACTGACAGTTCCATTTTCAGCAGACAAGGTTGGTGATTCTAAGGCAGTCATGTGAAACAGGTAGAAAGAACTTGGATATGAAGAAATAAACAGATTCAGAAAGTGTGTTGTGTTTTCCAGGCACTTTTTACACAGCTTCTGTCTTGTACCTTTCCTCTTCTTGTTGAAGGTTTGACATAATCAGCTCCACAAAGAATGTAAAATCCTTGCAGCTTTATATGCTGCTACCTAACATTTCATGTCCCAACTTCGCATCTCATTTGATTAGCATGATATTTATTCCTTAAAATAATAAATGCTACCTTCTGAGCTTAATTTTCTCAACCACGTGCACATGTGTGTTGTTGCATCTTTCTAGAACAGTCATTTGTTTTCTCTTCCAGTGTCTGTTGATCCTCCTGTATATTCCCAGATGCTGATGCTTGATCTGTGCCTTTTCTTTCCTCAAGTAGATTGCTCCAGAAGGCTGCCTTTGGAGCCTCTTAAAAATACGTACACCCATGTAAATCAGGGGCAGCCTGGAGACTCAGTAATTTTCTGCAGTAATTGCTGGAGGAAGGATTTTGAACAGTTTTACATTTGTGTGGCTTCAGATGCAGTAATTGCTAGAACAAAAGCAATTTATGGATGGTTGCTCAAGGAAATCAATAGTTGAGTCCACTTAACATTTCATCTCCTTGTCCAGAACTTTTAGGCTGAAATTTTTTAGTCTTAAATTCACTCTTTTCAGTCTATTTTGAAATTGTTTCCTTTAGTAGGCAGAGTTTTCTCAAGGCTCTGGTAACCAAGATCATCTGTTTTGGTTCTGGTAAACTGGTGCTAGTTTAGCCAGCCAAGCAGCTTTTAGCAGTTCAATCATATATGCAGTCTGCATTTAGAGAGGGAGAAAAGCTATCCTCCATGTTCTTTTCAGTATAGAGTTGTGTTTTAACACTTTACAGCATGGTTGTTCCCGAAATACATTGTTGTTACATTTCTTCATAGAATCATAGAATCATAGAATCATAGAATTGCAGAGTTGGAAGAGACCACGAGGGCCATCCAGTCCAACCCCCTGCCACGCAGGAAATCACAATCAAAGCATCCCCGACAGATGGCCATCCAGCCTCTGTTTAAAGACCTCCAAGGAAGGAGACCCCACCACGCTCCGAGGGAGTGTGTTCCACTGCCGAACAGCTCTGACTGTCAAAAAGTTCCTCCTCATGTTGAGGTGGAATCTCTGTTCCTGGAGCTTGCACCCATTGCTCCGTGTTCCAGTCTCTGGAGCAGCAGAAAACAAGCCTGCTCCATCCTCAGCGTGACATCCCTTCAAATACTTAAACAGGGCTATCATATCGCCTCTAAACCGTCTTTTTTCCAGGCTAAACATACCCAGCTCCCTAAGTCTCTCCTCATAAGGCATTGTTTCCAGACCTTTCACCATTTTAGTTGCCCTTCTCTGGACACGCTCCAATTTGTCAATATCCTTTCTGAATTGTGGTGCCCAGAACTGGACACAGTATTCTAAGTGAGGTCTGACCAAGGCAGAATAGAGTGGCACTATTACTTCCCTTGATCTAGACACTATACTTCTATTGATACAGCCCAAAATTGCATTGGCCTTTTTAGCTGCCGCATCACACTGTTGGCTCATGTTCAACTTGTGGTCTACTAGGACTCCTAGATCCCTTTCGCACATAGTCTCATTCAGCCAGGTCTCTCCCATCCTATATTTATGCATTTCATTTTTCCGCCCTAAATGCAGTACTTTACATTTCTCCGTATTGAATTTCATTTTGTTAGCTTTGGCCCAGCTCTCCAGTCTATCCAGGTCATTCTGAATTTTGATCCTGTCCTCTAGGGTATTAGCTACTCCTCCCAATTTGGTGTCATCTGCAAATTTGATAAGTATGCCCCTAATTCCCTCATCTAAGTCATTGATAAAGATATTGAATAGCACTGGGCCCAGGACAGAACCCTGTGGCACCCCACTGGTCACATCTTTCCAAGACGAAGAGGAGCCACTGCTGAGCACCCTTTGGGTTCGGCCGGTCAACCAATTACAAATCCATTGAACAGTTAACTTGTCTAGCCCACATTCTACAAGCTTGTTTGCAAGAATGTCATGGGGAACCTTGTCAAAGGCCTTACTGAAATCAAGGTATGCAATGTCCACAGCATTCCCTTCATCTACCAAGCTGGTAACTTTATCAAAAAAAGAGATCAGATTAGTCTGGCATGACTTGTTTCTCTGAAACCCATGCTGACTTTTTGTGATTATGGCATTGCCTTCTAAATGTTCACAGACTCTCTGTTTAATGATCTGTTCTAGAATCTTCCCTGGTATTGATGTCAGACTAACTGGACGATAGTTGTTGGGATCCTCTTTTTTCCCCTTTTTGAAGATGGGAACAACGTTTGCCCTCCTCCAGTCTGCTGGGACTTCTCCTGTTCTCCAGGAGTTCTCAAATATTATTGCCAATGGCTCTGAGATTATATTTGCCAGCTCTTTTAATACTCTTGGATGTAGTTCATCTGGTCCTGGAGATTTAAATTCATTTAGATTAAGAAGGTATTCCTGTACCACCTCTTTACTTATTTTCAGCTGGATTTCCCCTATTGTGTCCTCTGTTCCATTTTCCTGAGGTTGGTCCTCCTTTTCCTTTTCTGAAAACACTGAGGCAAAGAAGGTGTTGAGTAATTCTGCCTTTTCTCTGTCCCCTGTTAGCATTTTGCCATCTTCTCCACGTAGTGGCCCTATCATTTCCTGCTTCCTCCTTTTGCTGCGGACATACCCAAAAAAACCCTTTTTATTGTTCTTAACCTCCCTAGCAAGCCTGAGCTCATTCTGCACTTTAGCTTTTCTGACTTTACTCCTACACGTGTTCGCTATCTGTTTGAATTCTTCTTTGGTGATTTCCTCCCTTTTCCATTTCCTATACATGTTCCGTTTAAAACTTAGCTCCATTGAAAGTTCTTTAGTCATCCATCCTGGTTTCTTGAGACACCTCCCATTTTTCTTCCTCAATGGTACTGTTTGAAATTGTGCCTTCAGTATCTCCCTTTTGAGAAAGTCAAAACCGTCTTGAGGTCCCTTCTCTTTTAGTATTCTTGACCATGGGATCATCCCCAGTATTTCCCTGAGTTTATTGAAATCAGCTCTCCTAAAGTCAAGAATGCGTGTCTGACTATGCCTGGCTTCTCCTTTCCATTGTATAACAAACTCCAGGAGAACATGATCACTCTCACCTAAGGATCCCACCACTTGCACCCCATTAACAAGGTCGTCTCTGTTGGTTAGGATCAGATCTAAAATAGCTGACCCCCTTGTTGCCTCTTCCACCTTTTGGACCATGAAATTGTCTTCCAGGCATGTAAGGAATTTGCTAGACCTTGTAGTTTTGGCTGAGTTAGATTGCCAGCAAATATCAGGATAGTTGAAGTCACCCATCACTACTACATCTCTCCTTTCTGCATGTATGTTCATCTGTTCTAGAAAGGCAACATCCAATTCCTCCGTCTGATTTGGGGGTCTGTAGTAGAGTCCCACAATAACATCCCTGTTGTTTCCCTCCCCTTTAATTTTTATCCAGATGCTCTCCACCTGGCTTCCAGTATTGATGTCATGGATCACTTCACTGGTGTAAATATCCCTGACATATAATGCTATTCCTCCTCCTTTCCTGTTTGGCCTGTTTCTCCTATAAAGGTTATACCCCTCTATTCCTACATTCCAATCATGAGACTCGTCCCACCAGGTTTCAGTAACGCCTATTATATCATATTTGTTTTGTAGTGCAAGGAGTTCTAGTTCATCTTGCTTATTTCCCATGCTCTGTGCATTAGTGTAGAGACATCTGAGACCATGTGTTCCCTTTACTTGCTCCCTGTGCAAGTTTTTTTGCCTCCCACTGTTGGGTCCTTGCGCTGTTTGCCTTGTTCCCTCTATGACAGTTTGACTATTTTCTCCAGCCCTTTTGCCTTCCAGAATACTGTCTCCCTCCCCCATTTGACTCAGTTTAAAGCCCTCCTGATCAAATTCTTGAGAGTGTTGGCAAAAATGTTTCTTCCAACTGTTGTAAGATGCACCCCATCTCTTGCCAGAAGTCCCCCTGCATGGAAGCGCAGTCCATGATCCAAGAATCCAATTTGTTCTCGGCGACACCATCTACGGAGCCAGTTGTTTACGTCGGCTATTTTCCTCTCCCTTCTTGGACCATGCCCTTCAACTGGCAGAAGAGACGAGATGACCACCTGTGCGTTCATTTCTTTCAGCTTCCTCCCCAGGGCCTCATAATCTCTTCTGATCTTGGGAAAGCTGTGCCTTGCAGTATCATTGGTTCCCACATGGACCAAAAGGAAGGGGTAATGATCCGTAGGCTTGATGAGTCTTGTCAGCCTCTCGGTCACATCACAGATCTTTGCCCCAGGGAGACAACACACCTCCCGAGTCATCTTGTCAGGCCCACATACCACTGCTTCTGTACCCCTCAGCAAGGAGTCCCCCACCACCACCACACGCCTCCGCTGAGGCTTCGCAGCTGCTGTTCCTTGCGGTGGTCTTCTCAAGGTCCCCTGCTCTACCCCTGAAGTCTGTCCATGCTGTTCTTCCTCATTGTCCTTGATAAGGGAAAGGGCTTCAAATCGATTCTGTAGCTGCAAGCTGCTGGAAGAATCCCTGGATTTTCTTGTTCTGTGTGTGACATTCCTCCAGCTGTCTACTTCCTGTGTCCGTGAAGTGACCCTCTCCTCCACAGCCACTTCCTCTGTGCGGTCCCCATCCAAGAGTGTTCGTTCTGTTCTGTCCAGGAAAACCTCTTGCTCCCGAATCTGTTGAAGTGTAGCTACCCGTGTCTCCAGCTGCTGTACTTTCTCCTCCAAGAGGGCTACCAGCTTGCATTTGGTGCATGTGAAGTTCTCCACGTCTGTAGACAAGAATAGAAACATCGCACAAGTGTTGCAAGTGACTGCTGCAGTCCCCTCAGTGTCCATGATGAGAGCATCAAGTCAGCTCCGACTTATGGAGATCCTATCTTAGGGGTTTTTTGGCAGGATTTATTCAGAAAACATTGCCATTGCCTTCCTCTGAGGTTGAGATAGTGTGACTTGCTCAAGGGTCACTATGGGGTTTCTGCAGCTGAGCAGGGATTCAAACCCTGGTCTCCTCGAGTCCTGGTCCCACACTCAAACCACTACATCACACTAACTCTTTCAAGAAATACAGGAATTTCAAAATGAGTAGCTTAATTTAAGCATTCAGTCATCAAGGGAAAAAAGCATCCTTTTTAATTATTTTGAAATGTGTGTATTTCCTGAACAAGCACATGAAAAATCTGGTTGCTATAACAAACTACTTAGCTAAAAACAAACTACTTAGCCTAATAGCATAATGCAAAATCTTTGGTCATTGAGCCAACATGCATTGCAGAGTTTTATCTGCTTAGACAAGAATCAGATCTGTTTGGATTTTTTTTTTGTACACATGGAAGGATAGCATACCAAATAAGATCAGATCATTTACCTGAGACCTTATTTAGATTCAAATCCTCAGTCCTGAGGAACAAAAAGGAACACAGGTTCAAAATGGAAGTCTCTGTAAATTTCTAGAAAGGAGAGTTAATGTCCCAGTGCCATTTCTCCACAAGGTAGAAAGTTAAGCATTTGGAGGCCTAAATGGCAATACCCTAAAGGCACCAGATCCCATCTTAACTTGGAAGCTAAACAGAGTCAGCACCGGTTAGTACTTGGATGGGAGAACGTCAGTGAATGCTTGGTGCTGTAGGCTACATTTCAGAGGAAGGAATGGGTAAACCACCTCTGAATATTCTTTGCATATAAAAACCCTATGAAATTCATGCTGTTGCCATAAGGAGAAAGACAGCTTGAAGGCGTGCATGTACACACAGACACAGGCTATCTAGTTAGAAACATCTACTGTAGTTTGTGAACCAAACATATTGTAGAAAACTTAAAATAACAGTCCAAAATAATCTCGATGTTCTCTGTAGAAAATGCTATTGGTCTCTTGAATCCTGTTGTCTGTGATGGTTTCCCTACAGTAATAATCACCGTTTATGATATTGTATCATCTATAATTCATGTCAGAAATCAGCTCCATATTTTACTTTAAATTGAAAAAGAACCATTTAGGTGGTCCTGATTTAGTTTTGTGGTTATGTGGGATTCCAAAATGTTTGTATTGAACTCAGATTTCATTATAAATTGGGTTGATAGTTTTAAATTTATTTTAAAAAGCCAGTTTCTTTTCAAAAAGCACCTTTTAGAAAAATATTAGTTTTACAATCAGATTTAATTTAAATATATTAATTGTTGTTGTTTGCCTTCTGGTCAGCTCCAACTTACGGTGACCCTAAGGCGAACCTGTCACAGGTTTTCTTCTCAAGATTTGATCAGAGTGGGGTTGCCATTGCCTTCCTCTGAGGCCGTTTACCACACAGAGGTCCGAAGGTACAATGATTCCATCATGTAAATGACGGATTAATGTCTGTTTTGCACCACATGTATCAGCCCATTTCGGAACAGAGGCAGAAGAACAAACGAGTGTTGCACTTTTTGCGCACCACATTTGTGGCCTATGCCCCTCCTTTCCGTCATTTTCCCATTTATGCGTCAATCTCCTCCTTCTCACGTCACTTCCTCACGTGATTGTGCACATGCACAAGTTTGTAGATCTTGCTGTGTTCGCGTTTGTATTTCGCGCGATCTCGCGATAATTCAGCGTCTGCCCGGTATTTCCATCAATTAGCGTATGCGTACTTAGCAGCATGTTTGGCGCTATTATATGACAGACACTTTCAGGGCAGGCTATTTCCACGTTCAGTATGCCTGTCACTTGATTTCACTGATCAGCTTTGTTGATCTATGTTTCTTTAACATGCTGGGGAGAGCTGGCAAGGCAAGTCTATCTGTTTTCCCCTTTTCCCTGTTTTACTGTTCATGCATACACAGTAAGGGATTCTGCAGAGCTTCAAGGGAGGCTGCCCTGGTGGGAACCCTGGGCGGCTTTCTTTCGTGGGTCGCGAAGGGAGCAGCTCCAGCCTGAGGGTAGGTGGGTGTCTGTAAGCAAGTGAGCGTTCCTGAGCGATAGCGCACGCTCCCCCTTCCTCTCCCCCTCTCTTCCCGCAGCCACCTCAGCCTCCCTTTCAGCTCCGTCAGGCTTTGGGGCTCCGGGGGTTGGTGCAGAGCTTCTCCTGGGTCTCAATGAAATGGCCACTGGAAGTTGAATTGGGAAGACTGTAGGGGCAGAGTGAATACTGACCATCCTAGTCACACCCTCGTGTAATCACGTGATGAAGAGTAGATGGAACAAGCACGCAATTTCGCACCACTTGTGTTTTTCTTGTGGGAGTTTTGTGCGACTAAGGGCTATTGACGGGGGGGAATTGTCAATTAGTTGTAGCACACCAGAGATCAAACGGAGACAGAGGGAACACTGAATACATACGGCGTTGTGTGGGCTGCGGAAATACAACCAAATATTGTAGCGCTTTCACGATAGAAAAAAAGCCTTGTGTGTAAACGCCTATGACTTGCCCAAGGTCACTCAGTGGGTTTCCAAGGTTTAGCAGGAATTCAAACCCTGTTCTCCAGAGTAATAGTCCAACACTCTGACCACAGCAGTGTGGCATTTTTCTTGTGGTTCCTCCCAAACTCTGGCAAGGGAGGCCACATTGACTCCAACTTTGCTATTCTTCTGCTGGCCAATAAACCCTTTTTTATATATATTCAGGCAGCACTTTTGGATATGAAGCTGTTTTGCTGAAGTAAGTTTTAACTTGTGGGTGCTCTTCCTTTGTCATACATGTGTGTTGTTTTTTGTTATTATTTTTGCTGATTTGCATTTATTTATTTACTGCCTATATTCTGGCCCTAGGATTCAAGATGGCTTTAAAAAATTAAAACAGCTACAGATAAAAGCTCACATGACTAAACAGATATAAAAACTATAATATAATTAAGCTATAGTGAAACTAGAAACAATTAAAAAAACATTACAAAGCAAGAAACTGCTCAGAAAATCCTCAATTAATTGCTAAATTGTATAAGATGCTGTTAAAATAGGAAACAGAAGAGGAACAAATTAAAGAGTGTATGGTGAAATGGGCAAGGAATATTGGACATACATTACAATTAGATCAGTGGGAATCAGTATGGCATAAGGAAAAATTATTATAAAATGCTGTACAGGTGGTACATGACACCAGAGAGACTGGCTACAATTTATAAGAGTGCTAGTAAAAAATGTTGGAAATGTAAAAATCATACAGGTTCCTTTTGTCATCTCTGGTGGACCTGCAAAAAAGCAAGGAAATATTGGTTATTAATTAATCAGATGATTCAAAAGATGTTAAAAGGAACCATAGAATTTAGACTAGAATTATTTTTATTAAATATGTTGGATATGGAAAATAGAAGTGAGAGAGAAAATAAAGTTTTACTTTGTTATTTCATTACAGCGGCAAGAATAGTTTATGCCAAGTACTGGAAACAAGGGAAAATCCCAGCTATAAAAGAATGGATAAGAAAACTACAAGAACTAAAGGAATCAGATAAATTAACGAATATGTTAAAAAAAATCCTATGCAGATACACCTAGATATTTGGCAACAATTTATGGAATTTATTAAGGATTAAATCAGAGACTAAGTATAAAATATTTGTTATTTAAAGTATTTCCCTTTCTCTACAATGAGGAAGGTTGTATAATATATGTGATTAAGTGGTAGAGGTGAGATATTATACTTTTTAGAAGCAGTCAGCTGAAAGCGGGAGGTTGGGTGTGTGTGATTGTATGTTGTTGTATATCTGTTGTTGTCTGGGTTTTTCCCCCCCTGTCTTTTTCCTATATGAAATTAAAAAAATAAAATAAAGATACTTCAACTAAAAAAGAAGCAAGAAACACAGACAATACACACGTCATTTAAAGCCCTTCCTCTGTTAAGAAAAGAAAGTCAGTTTCCAAAGGCCTTTTGAGATGAAGAAACAGAAAAACCGCCACTTGATGCTGGAAGGACACCATCGAGTAGGTTAGTCTAGTCTCTCTGGTGTAACAAAGCATCCCAGCATCCCCTGAGCCCCCACTGCAAAGACTGTCATCCTTCACTTCGGTTCATAACCCTGAGTCACTGTGATATTAAATTTGGCTAATCTGACCTTGAGGGCCATCCAAGAACAACCAGGAAATAAAAATGCACTCTGTGACCTAGGGGTCGGTTACACAACCATTTTTAATCGGAAAATGCCGGCTTCCCTCCCTTTCGATTCAGAGCCAAGCAGTTTACACGATTTTGGCTGTTCTGATAAATCCCAATAATTTAGTGATTTTGAAGTTCACGTGAGGGGGGGGGGAGTGGCCTCCATGACTAAGAGTCATGGAGACCTATCTCTCATGCAGGGTGGAAAGGGCAGTAGCGGCGGTGGAGAGGTCTGGGGACCCCTTCAGTTGGCGAATAGGGAAGGGGGGGCAGGGAGGAAGAGGCTGCAGTGGCAAACAGACGGGCTACTGTCCCGTCTATCCACCCCAGCAGCTGGCGAATGGGGAAGGGGGGAGCAGGGAGGAAGAGGCTTCAGCGGTGGACAGACGGGCCTATGGAACTGTTAGTCCTGTAGGCCCGTCTATCTGCCTCCGCAGCCAGCAAGCGGAGAAGGGGGTGCGCTGGGGTTGCCCTGTCCATCCTAAAGAAAATGGCAGATCCAGTATTGCAAGGCATCCCTTGCAAGCCGGGCCCCTCCAAGGACCGACCAGTCACATCTCAGCTCTGTTCTGAGCCCCTTCGCAATTGTTGCTGGTAATTCACACAGCCAATAGTGCGCAACTTTACAGAACTTTTCAGAAAGTCAGAAAAAATAGCGAAAGCTTATTTCACGCATCTCTCAGGTATTTTGGGCCCCCCTCTGTCTGAATATGGTGACATTGGCCCGAAATTCATGTGAACTATTAGGTTTCTGGGCAAATCAGGTGAGGATTATTATTATTATTATTATTATTATTATTATTTTGTTGTGTAAACGACTCTCTAGTCATGCACCCTGTGACATAGTCAGAGTCAAGCTGAGGGCATGGACTATGCTTAAGAATGGCCCTCATTAAAACTCTACCACAAATTCACATCTGGATGAATATCCTGAATCCTCTCTGAAATGGAAAAGAGAGACAAGTATCTTATGAACTTCAAACATACAGACGGAACTCCATTGCTATGCAGATGAAGCTGACAGTCCTGTATCCTGAGACCAAAGAGTCTCTTCCTGCCAATCACAAAGATAACCAAATTCACCCCAGTCTTCCAAATCCTGATTATCCAGAATTCCTCTGTAAACACTTGAGAACTGTTTGAAACCAAATGTTTTCTTTAGTCACAAAGCAGCTTCAGAGGGGTATTTTCCTATAAAAATCCCTGGAATCTTAAAGTTCTTTGGTTCAGTCCCATTTTCCAACTGGATCCATGACACCTTATCCTTTAACCACCCCTCTTTCTGAATTAACCTCCCAGACCTTGAAACAGCTTCAGGCATTCCTTCCCTGCTTTACTCAACTTTAACCTCCAAGCTTCCTCCTCCCTGTTTTTGTTGTTGCTACTCAAGAGTAATGCCACTTCTCCGGGAAAACAAGCTGCAAGATGAGGTGTAGTATTTTCCTCAGCCTAGCTTTTCCTTTCTAACAAAGTTTCTACCTTACTCTGAAAGTCTTGTTTTGATTGATAATTGAATGCGTGGGGTGCATTATTTTTCAATAAAGTTTCATCTGTTGATTTTGGAACACAGCCTCACATGCCCTTCCTTTGCTCCACCTGTGTACATAGGGGTATAAGATCCTGCAAGTTACTCAGACCTCTCGTATGCCGTTTGAGTCACTTCTAATTCCACATTGAAGCTAAAGATCTTGAGTGGAATTCCCACTCCCACCAGCGATTCACATAACACTGGAAAGGGAGTTCCAAAGCTTGGGAGCAGCTGTCAAGAAGGTCCTCACTCATGTTCCCACCAGGACTATTGAAGGGAATGAAGATCTCAACACCCAGACATATGAGAGGGCACAGTCCTTCAGATAATCTGGAACCAAGCCACATAGGGCTTTGTAGGTCATAACTTGTACCTTGAATTGTGCCCAGAATGGACACAATTCACAGCTGTTGGAGCTGTTGTAACAAAAGGAGTCATGTGCTCTCTACAATTATCCCTAGTGAACAGTCTAGTTGCAGCTCTTTGGTCCAGCTGCAGTTTTTGAACATTCATCAATGGGCAGGTTACAATAATCTAAACAGGATGTAACTAAGACACATTTTAATTGTATTAATTAAGTATAATTTTGTATTTTATCTTGCATACTAGCATTGGCTGCCTTGAGAGCCACTTGTAGTGGAAAGCTAGAATATAAATTGAATCAAGAAATATTGTAACTTCATACATTCAAAATTATGTATAGCATAACATAGTAAAACTGATCTGTATTTTGCAAGATAGTATCACTGCCCACACTCTCCACTCAAATGGATTGTAGAATGTAGGCTGCAGTATGGCTTTTCCCACACAGTTACTTGTATAAATACTGGATGTGCAGAGGACTGGGAGACTCCTAAGAACCCTTGTCCCAAGGCAATCCCCATGTGCTATTTTTATTTGTTTATTTATTTGATTTATCATCTTGCCTTTCTCCCAAATGAGACTTGAAGTGGCTTACAACCTAAGTTAAAACAAAAATAGCTGAAATGGTATCTCATGCAAATGTTTTGAAAAGCATTAAACCATTAATCCAATTAAACCATTACCTGTGCTTTTAAAAACATTGATTTTAAAAAACAGTTTTAAAACACATTAAATTTACTCCAGCAGTATGGAGAGAGAGAAAAAAAAAAGCTTGCCTACATGATGTGGCTTGACATAGATGTGTAATGCCACTTATGTATTACTATGAGGATAGATTATTTTATGCTAGCAAATGCAATTCCAAAGCGTTGCCCCAAATAACATCCCAGGAATCTATGGTGAAGTGAACACTTCAATACATAATTCCACCATGTTTAAGTGGGAGACTGTGTACTTCCACAAAATCCTCTGTGGACATTTCTGTCTTTAATGGTATGTTATATCTGAAGCACTGGGCCATATGTAGCTATCTGTGTAGGCTGCTTTCATCAGTTTTCTTTTTGCTTTGGGGCTCCTATGTGTCCTTTTGCTGACACTAGACACTGAAAAGAGCAGCTTGAATCAACACGCACTACCAGATCTGAAGTACTGTGGTGATGTGTCAGCATAGTTTCAAAAATAGGCAATGCTTTATAGAGATGTGGCTGAATTCCCCATACTCACCCAGAGTTAAAGTGACTATTTGGGATAAGAAATATCCTGTTAAATAAGGAAGTTTTCTCTATATCAAGGGTGAGGAAATTGTACTCCCCACAGGTGTTCTGGACTTCAACTCCCAGAAGACTCAGCTAGCATGGCCAGTGATAAGGTAAGGAGTTGTAGTCCAGTCTGGAGGGCCAGAGATTCCCTATCACTGCTGTAGACAGTTGCATGCCTTGCTATTCCATGCTTTCATTTTGTAGGAATTATGCAAAAATAAGTAAAAGCAGAGCAGTTCACAGAACAAATCAGATGGATCCTGATGCAGAAGTAGTGGCCTGATACATGAGCGGACTTTACCTGAATGTATTGTTCATTCACATTTGTTGATTTGTCTCCATGGGCAAACTTGCATGCTCTTGAGAAATACTCATATAGGGACCTTTTGCAGAGCCATGGCATGCACAGAATAGATTGTATGTACACTCTAGTTACACAAAATGGGAAATGACTGCACTGACCAAAGATAAAAATGAACAGTGGTTTTATTTTTAACCAAAAGTCATAAAACCTAATGGCTACACCTCTCTAGAGTAGACCCATTGATTCAGTGAGATTTATAAGTGTTGTCTTAGTACTGAGCAATTGATTTAATAGGTCTACCCTAGATTAGAGCAGCAATTGGATTCAGGCCATTGTTGTACACAAGATTCTGACTCAGTATACCAGCCTCATAGTGTGTTGCAAACAATTCCTAATATCATAGATGGGGGAAAAGAAGGTAGAAGTAGAGAGTTATGGTTTTCCAGATTGTTTTTGCACTGTCACAGTGCTGAGTAGTTTGCGTATGTGCATCAAGCAGTAATAATGCCAATTAAATCCATTCCAGCTTCACAACATAATGTGGAAAAGTCAAAGGGCAGGGATGAATACTACTTCAGAGCACTGTAGGTCAGAGATGGAAATTGTGTGACTTTCCACATGCTGTTTGATGAGTCCCAGGACTCCCAGCCAGCATAGCTAATAGGAATGCTGGAAGTTGCAGTTCCGCAGCATCTTGAGGGGGTTATGATAAGACAGAAATCTCAGTCAGGATAATTCAGAAATGGAGTAGGAGAGCCTTTAACTGACCTCCCCTAACAATCCTGAAGTAGTTGAGATTGGGGTATCCCAGCATGGTGTAGTGTTTTGAGCATTGGATTACAGCTCTAGAGACCAGGGTTTGAATCCCTACCTGGCCATGGAAACCCATGGGGTGACCTTGGGCAAGTCACATTCTCTCAATAATCTCAGTGCTTCCAAGACTGCTGTTCCTTCACCACTGCTAATAGTGGCGGAGAAACAGAAGTCCCAGTTGGGATTTGTGGGGGTGAGAAATATTTTAACTTTCCACCTTTTTCAGAGATCTCATCTGAAGAACCCAGTGTGCAGAGCTGAGGAGGTGCACACCTCTGCTTCCACTGCACTTTGAATGTCTGCCTGCCTGTTTGTCTGTCTGCAAACAACCCAAATATTAATTTTCATGGAAGGATGGACCTATTTCTCCCCCTGCACCCTACATTAACTCAAGTATTCCAAAAAAATGGATTTTCAGAGTAGAGATATGAGTGACAGAATGTATATGGGCAGATTTGCAAGAACTGACTTTTTCAGAACAAGTTTTAAACAAGATCATTTCTGGGCAGATAATGTATCCAGGTTTGGACCAGATAGATGGGGTCAAAAGGAGAAAAGAGTGTACAGTACAACAGTTGGACTCAGTAATCAGTTAACAGGCAGAGTTTCCTTGATCAGCCTGCCAATAACCACTTCCTGCCTTTTGTTTTAAAACAGTGTTGTAAAATTATATTATGATTCCCACCCATTAGCATAAATAGGCAGACGGAACAATTTCCTCTTATGGAATTCAGTAACACATTCTTGTTTTGCTTAGTGGGTATGAACAAATCCAGATAGGGAAACAGCTGATGTTAACTTTCCTAAGATAGTTTGGGGTGCAGCACTGGGGTTGACAAATGACTTCCTCACATGAAAACCACCAATACAAAATATTTGTTTGGTCTTCCTACCAGAGCCCAGAACTAACTAATTGAATTAGCTAATGAATCTTTTGATTCCTTAAACTTTTCTTGTAACTTCACCTAACTTTCTAAATTCCCCACTTAACACTGAAGTTAATCATATACTTTAATGAATTAGGTTATTAGAATTCACTAGGTGGAGGGGGCTCTACCTCTGCCACATTCAGTAAAACAGGAGAAATATTAGAATTAGAATAAATGATTCTTTTAGGTGGACTAACATCTATCTGATTTCTTTGAGAAGAAAAAGAAATCTTGGAGTGGAATGGGGATTTGGGGGGAGGGATATGTTTGCTTAACAGGACACTAGGCCCTTAAGTAGTCAGGGCCCTTTTAAAATGTCCTCACCACGGGCCTGCTAGAAGGAAATTACTTGGAGTCTTTCCAGGGGGTGAGAGTGCATTGTGACTCTCTTCATTACTTCTTTCCCTCTATTGATTATAGTCTGATTTTCCTTTTATATATTATTGTACTATATACAATTTCCAGATAATATGATTTGGGGTGAATAATCAACCTATTCATCTCTTCTTTTTTTGGTGTATTACTTATATAGTGCCAGGGTCTGGGATAATTAAGTGAAAAGTTTCCCTACCTCCCCCCCCCCAATTTTTAAAGATCTCTTGGCTTCTGTCTGTGTTTCACTCTGTCTTTCCCATTCTGCTTTTTTACTCACCCACTCTCTTTCTCTTCCTCCTCCTCCTCCTCCCCTTTTAATTATATAGTTCAGTAAGATGGGTTCAGAGAAGACTGGGCTTAGAATCATAGAATCATAGAATTGTAGAGTCAAAGGCTTGTTAGATATGTGATCATTAAAAAAGCAGCTTTCACAATTCAGTTTGGTATCTCTGGCTCCTGCTTGAAATGCCTGTTCTCTACCACTGACGATGGCAAACCACAGTTCTTGATTGGGAATGGGGATGGAGAAATGATGATTCACCTGTGTGGAAGAATGTTCTGAACATGCTCAGAAACTTTCACAAATTCAGATTAAGAGTTCCTTCTGTTTATTCACTGCACTTGTGCTGGATCAGATCCCTCTGAGATAAATCACTCCTTATTAACCTTTAATGAACAAAGCATTTGAAGACTGGGTAAAATGTATGTATTGGTGGGGGTGAAAAGAAAAGACAGAATCAGTGGAGTGACCAACTGAATTGAAGAGGCTGTAAACGAGATGCCATGCCTTTCTCAACTTGATGGTTCCCAGATGTGCTGGACTTCCACCATTCACAGGCAACAATCCTATTATGGGCTTTGCATTCCATGTGGGGAAAATTCCAGGTTAGAAGCAGGCAAGTTTAAAAGTAGGAAAGAGCCCTTTTGAGAGATCCAGGAACACAGTGTGTTGCCCTAAGTTCAACGGTGACAACTTCCATGCCATGCTTGTTAAATCATATGGTGTTGTCCCATGTTAAAGATTTGATCTTGGAGTTCATTAATGACAACAGAAAGTAGTCAAAACCAACCACCAGTGTTCATACTAGTGAATAAATTTTCTGATTTCTAATGGTTTACAGTTTTGAATTAATTTTCAAACCTTAACATTTCAACTCTGCTTTTTATATGAAAGACATGTAGATATTGATGGGATGCAGATTTTCTGGTGCAATAAATGGCATGCTCACCAATAATAATGATAATAATAATAATAATAATATTTATTTGTATCCCGACCCTCTACAAAATGCAATCGGGGAGGCTTACAGCATTTAAAATATACATACAAAGCCTTCCATCCCACCCTACCTTAAAATACAATTAAATAATTAAACATTTAAAAATACTTAATAAATACTAAAAAAACAACACAATAAAATAACTGGATATGGATCAGACTAATAAGATTTTTTCTCTGATAGCCAGGTATCTATTCAAGAAAGGCCTGCCAGAAGAGATCTGTCTTAAGAGCTTTTTAAAAGCTATTCAGGGTGGTAATGTGACAGATTTTGTCTGGCAGGCCGTTCCATAATCTGGGAGCAATAGCCATAAAGGTCTTCTGGGAGGTCGAGGAAAGCCTAGTTTTTAAAGGTTGTAGCAGATTCCTCCCAGAGGAGCTGAGTGCATGGGGAGCATTATATGGAAGAAGGCAGTCCCGAAGATAGGTTGGTCCGAAGCCATTTGTAGCTTTAAAGGTGATAACCAACACCTTGTACTGGGCCCAGAAACTAATGGGCAGCCAGTGAAGTGATCTTAAGATTGGTGTTATATGGTCTCTTCTAGATGTACCTGAGACCAGTCTGGCTGCCATATTCTGTACTAGTTGAAGTTTCCAGACCAAGCACGAGGGTAGCCCCATGTAGAATGCATTACAGAAATCAAGACAGGAGGTTACCAGAGCATGTACCACAGTCTTAAGATCTTAAGATCCCCGGCTTCCAGGAAAGGGCACAGCTGGCAGATCAGCCGAAGCTGATAACAGGCACTCCTGACCGTCGCATTTATCTGATTTGTTATCTGGAGCGACGAGTCCAGGAGTATCCCCAAACTGCAAACACAGTCCCTGGAGGAGAGTGCGACTCCATCCAGGACTGGAGGTTGTATCCTAATACCTAGGTTCAAGACTGCTACCATGAGAACCTCCATTTTATATGGATTCAGCTTCAATTTGTTTCCCCTCATCCAGTCCATTGCTGCCCTAAGTCAATCATTGAGAGAAGAAACACCATCTGAAGTCAGAACCGAAGACCGAGACATAGAGAAATATATCTGGGTGTCATCAGCATACTGCTAACACCCCGCCTCATGCCTCCGGATGATCTCTCCCAGCGGTTTCATATATATATATTGAATAGCATCGGGGACAGGATGGCACCTTGTGGGATGCCACAATTAAGTTATTTCTTTGCAGAGTGACTGTCCCCGAGCATCACCCTCTGGAATCTACTCAAGAGGAAGGAGCAGAACCACCACAATGCAGTGCCTCTGATTCCTAACCTTCTCCAAGAGGATGTCATGATCTATTGTATCAAAAGCTGCTGAGAGATCCAGTAACACCAACAGGGTCACATTACCTCTGTTGATGTTCAAACGAAGGTCATCAGCTAAGGCAACCATGGCCGTCTCAACTCCAAATCCTGTCTTAAAGCCAGTTTGAAATGGATCTAGATAGTTGGTTTCTTCCAAGACAGCTTGGAGTTGAAGAGCAACCAGCTTCTCGACCACCTTGCTCAAAAAAGGTAATAAAGAGACTGACCTGTAGTACTTCATATCCAGAGGGTCAAGGGAAGGTCTTTTTAGGAGCGGTCGAAGTGCCACTTCCTTCAAGCAAGATGGAACATGACCTTCCCTAAGGGATGCATTGATGATGTCCCTGAGGAACATCCTCAAGGCATCACCCCACCCCCGGATGGCCAGCCACGAAGGGCAAGGGTCAAGAGGGCAGGTAGTCTTCCTTAATCTATCAAGGAGCTTGTCCATGTCATCAGTACTTACAGATTGAAACTGATCCAGTATAACCTAATCAACGGAGTTGATGATTTTGATGTATTCTGAAAGAAATTTCTTTGTGATAAAATGGAACTATCCATTTATTTATTTTACTTATTATATTTATAATGCTCTGCTAAAACAAATGATCTGGGTACCATAAAATTGTAAAGCACAGCAATAAAACAGTAAAATACCAAGTTTTAAATATAAAAGAAAAACATGCCAAATACAAAGCCAATATGTTAATGAGAAGTTAAATGCAACCCAGAAATAAAACAGGAGTTAAAAACCATTTATGTGGAAGGAATTTGTTTTCACTTCCTACCTGCCTCCCTTCCTTCTGTTGATTTAGCTGAATATTTAGTTTAATACTAGTTTAGTGTAGCTGAATATTTAGTTGAATGACTAGGATGAAGTTGAGAATAACATGCACCATGTAGTTTTGACTAAAAAGTTCATAAATAGCTAATAACAATTTAAGTTCTGTATAGCTTGGGTGACAAGTTTTTACCACCCCCCTTTCCTTTTCATCTGAAGAACAGGCCATATGTCTAGAAGAAAAACTCAAAAAAGAAAGCATTTCTCTTAAGTTTAATGCAGATATGTCATATATTTATAAATACACCTTTTGACTTTATGATGGTTTAACCCTTCCATCAAAGAAAAGTGCTGGTAGTTTGTCACTGGAGAAATTAGTAGTTTCCATATTAAAGACATCAAACACTATTCCATGCCAACTTTGCCAAGGAATTATTATTTTTCCTTGTAAAGGTCATTTTTAAAACAACAATGTATACTGTATCATCTGGGCAATTATTAGGAATTCTACTTGTACTTATAGATTACTTGTAATTGTTCCCTTTATGAAGCCTTATATAAAGTTTTGCAGACTGCAGAGTAATTCTTTGATATGCAGGTTTGTAATTTCATAGATAAGTCATTGGCAACTAGTTAGCAGAGGTAACAACATATCAGCGGACACGAAGGGGTTTTTACTGGCATCTCTTCTTAAACCTCCTGTTGATGACATAAATCCTCCTGAAGCCTGTGGGCAGGTTCCTCTGGAGTAAATGCAGCAGAAGATGATGAGATGTAGCTGGAAGGGAACATACTTTTTGTTCCTTCAAATATTTGTAAGCTCTCTTTTTGGGTCCAGGCTTCTAAAACTTTCAACAGTTCCCCAAAACAGCCTTTTTTAATTGAGACAATACTGGTCTGATACACAATGATAGGCATTCTGATATTCAACTTTCCATGTTCACTCAAGCTCCAAAAGGCTTGGAATTTGCAGCTGCTAATGGATGCACCCTTTACAGATGCATTATTTAAACGTATGGATGATATTGTGTCCTATTATGTGGTTAGTTCAGTTTTCATCAGTTATCTTGAACATGGCAGTCATGGAATTCGAACTAAAATCCAAGATTTCTTCACTTGAATTGATAGATGAAGTTTATGCACAAAGCCATGATTCTTCTTTACAACTACTCAACTGGCAACACTTACTGTTGTGCAGAATGGTACAACTTGGAAAATTAGTAAATGATATCAAGGCCCATTACTTGCTCAGTGCAGGATAGCTATAGACAAAACATTCTTCTTGTACTCATCCCATAAAAGATATTGGTTTTATCGTTCTGTAACTTGTGACCTTTGCATCATTGGCCCCAGATTTTAATAAAGCTACTAAACCAGGCTTGTCATCTTCCTCTAAGGAGGGCTTGTTCCACTACTCTAAAGAGGCACACAAGTTGAGCAAGTGCCTGACAAACTTGATCAACCACAGGCTAAATAGGCTCCAAATTGTACTGTGTTTTGAAAAGTTATAAACATGGTGTACTACCATTAGAGCAAATGATTTGGTGAACACTCCCCTTGATTAAACACAAGCAATGATTTCCCCAAAGATGTAGTTTAGACTGAGAAATCGGCTGAGAGGTCAGCCAGCAAAGTCTGTGGTGGAAGAAAACTTGTCAAAAGGTCTGCCAAACTGCTGGAATCAGTTGTAAAACTTTAAATTCTATCAAAATAAGCAATTTGTTATCCTTTCTTCCTTAGAATAAACTATGACCATCATGAAACCTATGTCTTCAATCTTGCTAGGTTTCAGATCAGTTGGTTGAGCTATTCTTGAAATTAAATCATTCTTTTCTATGTCCACCTTCCATTTCTCGTTACAGTGGTGGAATGGAATCTATTGGCATGTGTATATGAGGCTCTAAAATGTGGATTGATGTGCATTAACACTAATTCACAGCTGCTTTCATTTGACCCTACGGGGTTTTTTTTTTCAAGCTCGCAGGCATGTGAAGCCATATGTGTATATAGTTTAAACGGGCATGCCTGCGAATCAAGATGGTGGGTGTGAGTGAATTACTCATGTTTTTATTGTCATCAGTTCTTGCCACAAAACAGTGCTTTTTTTTTTAAAGTGTATCCAAGGTGTGGAAGTGTGATATTCTGCTTAAATAAGCAGGAAAAAAGAGAGGCTGTTTCGTCGCCTCAGTGCACAATTGCTACAGCAAAAATCCAACACAAGATTCTGGGCACTTGCCTTGCTGGCAAGTTCCACCCCCTGCACACCTCTGACCAAACAGCTTTCCACTTCTGCTCTTATCGGGAATGCGCAGCAAAGCGAATCGGTTGTCCCAATGAGTGGGAATGTGCATTTCCTTCAGAGTTTTTTTAAAAAAAAAATACAGGAAAAGCTGCAAAGGCTTTTTCCACAGAGTATTTAGCATTTTTGGCCCCCCTCCTTCCAATTGATCCAGGATCCCATTCAGACAAAATTTATTCTTCTTGAATTCTATGAGCATTTTCGCCATATAGACAAGCCCTTGCCCTTAATATACAATTTTGGTTGCAGCTTTAAATTGTGTGCAAGAGTAGATGTTACATTCCTGTGCCTGTGCTTTACACAGTGAAACTAAAGGGTTTACAGGTAGTAAATTTATCTATAAAGGTTTTATAATACTGGTATGTAAGTGTTCACTTTTAACACCAAGCTCCTTACACTTGTGGTTGCATACATCATCATCATCAACAACATTATCATCATTACTATTACCATAATCACTATTACCATCTTTATTTCTATCATGCTTTTTTTCTGATTTGGGCTTTTGAAATGATACGAAATGGCTGGTGAACCTTAGCAGTCTGGTGAAGGGAGGAGAACTGAGCAGCGCACAGTCATCATGGGAATTCACACTCCTCATCCCACAGTGGTCAGAAGCAGAACAAATTATACCAAGCGATAGAAACTTTAAGGCCACAGTATTTTTCTCTTCTTGGCATAGAATCTGATTTACTTTGATGCAGAGAGTTTATGGATTTTAAAACAGAGTATTCACAGTCCTGACCCATTGCCATAACTTTGTTATGACTCAGGTCTTGATCTCAACATCTAAACTCCAGAGAAGTCAGGATTATATGGAATATACAACTACAGACTTACAGAATCATGTAACATGAATCTTACTCATTCTTGCAGAGTCTTGCATTATTAACAATTGTCTGCTAGAACCTGCTAGCAAGCAAGCAAGAGTTGCAGGCAGGCAGGAAGTCTGTGGGACGCACCTGCACATGAGTGTGGGTGTACGCTCTTGTAAAGTGATAATGGGTGAGATAGGTGAGGTCTTACAAGCTTGCATCATTTGCCCTTCACCTCCTTGAATCACCTGCAGAAGATTCTGGTTGCTGTTAATAAAATGTAGCACTAGTTAGAGAATGGCTAAATGCCCTAAAGGCACCAGATCCTGTCTGATCTTGGAAGCTAAGCAGGGTCAGCCCTGGTTAGTACTTGGATGGAAGGCCACCAATGAAAATCAGGTGCTGTAGGCTGTATTACAGAGGAAGGAACTGGCAAAACCACCTCTGAGTATCCCTTTCCTAAGAAAACCCTATGAAATCCATGGGGTCACTGTAAGTTGAAAGGCCACTTGAAGGTGCGCATGTGTGCATGCACACAGAGAGCACTAATTAAATGTGTATCTTCTGACACACTTCTTTATTCCTCTGGGTGCAAATGACCATTGTGGAGTCCAGGATCAATTTGTGTTTGTTTTCTGAAACCCATTATGTGTTATCTATACATTGCAGGCAGTTAGAAACAGGAAGATAGCCCCGGGGGCAGTATTGCACCAAAACAAAAAGGAAAATAAAAGATGTTAGAGTTAATAAATTGTGGAAGTGAAAAGATTGGAAGGCAATCTATAAAGGAGTAATGAATGAATGTGAATGCTTGGGGGAGAAACTGGAGGCAGATGATCCAGGTGTATGGAAGAGAATGGCAACCAAGGCAATGAAGAGGAGTGACAGGCTGTAGTGTCACTAAGGAGATTATCAGACACCCTAAATATAGCGTGATAAGGACTCCAGGAGATTGTGAAAGGGCTTCCCTTTCACATGACTTCGTTCACAGGTCATCATGCTCCCAGGCTGATTCTGTTCCCCCGGTGTTCCTTTTAATTCACCGGCTAATCTGTGAATGGATTGCCCGTTCTGTTCCTGTCATGGAATGATGGGGGAGTGAAAAGGTGCCCCATTATCCTGGCATGATGCCAGCATCAATGGGAGGTCCATTCCACAACACTTCTGGGTGCAATCGGGACATCCAGGTAAGTGACACACTTTTTTATACCTTCCCCAGGTTACTGTTTTTTAAAAAGTGTGTTTAGGTACTTGGTGTAACTTTTTAAAGTGTATTTTACTTTTAAACTTTGAATTTCCTGTGCGCTTGTCCTCTCGCGAGAACAGCCCAGGATTCCGTGAGAGCTGCATTCACTCCTGGGCTGCTGGAGAGAGAGGACAATGTCCAATTAAGGTGGGAGTGAAACTTTTCATTAATGTGCTGGGATGGGGATGGGAGAGGAGATAGCGAGACAGGGATGCTATTTTTGTCGCTGTCTGAAAATCTCCTAAGATTGGTGTCACCCCTCTCCTCCCTCACGGCATCAACTAGTGTGGTTTGGCCTCTCTGCACCCCCTAGGGCCACCAGTGGTTTGAAGGAAATTTGCTCAGCAGGAGTGGTAGACATGAAAGCAGTATATGAGTATGTAGTATAAAGAACAGTTATAGCCTTCGCACTTTAAAAGTTTGGAATTGAAGGAAAGAGAAGCAGGCAGTGATTGGAGGTAGAGAACAAGTTTAGGTGTGGCTCAAAGATGAAGGAGGGGGCAGAAACAGTGTGTTAGAGGACAGAAGCAGGTTAATGAGGGAAAGTATTTTGAATGTACCTGTAAAACAATCTTGGACTGCAAAAGGGAATGTTTGAAGATGAGTACAGTGAAAGAGGGGAAGGAAGAATGCGGACTGGAGTAGTTTCTTAACCATTGGAATATGTAGACATTTGACTGGGTTCATTTTCTTCTTGAATAATAGAAATGTCTTTTCTAATAGAAGAGAAGAGAACAGGCATTGAGGATAACTGTTAGGATAACATTTCATGATAAGCTTGTTCTTTCTGAGCATTGGCAATTACACTTTCAAAGATATGGTGCATACGGTAGTTATTAGCACATCATTGTACTGGCTTCATTATCACTGGGTCCGTTATCTCAGCTTAAAATTGGATGAAATCCTAAGAAAGTACTCCTTCATGGGACCACACATTATGGTAGACCTTTTTAACCATACAGTGGGAATTCCCCCCCTCCTTCCTCCAAGGTGACTAATGAATCTAGATCCCAAGTTTGAGCTTTTGACAACTAGGCAGCTTGGCAAATTAGAGCACCTTAGAATTGTTTTAAAAGCATCATGGTATTATCTTTTGCTTCCTAAAACAAAGTTATGAAAGTAAAGGTCTCTAATGTGTCTATCATACTTAAATCTTATGAAATTTAGTTTCTGACCATTCATATTTCCCTCCTGGTCTTGATTTGCTCTCAGAACAGTAAGTTGGCTTTCACAGGATCCCTTGTTTATATGTTGCTTCTAATTAAGCTGCAGTTTCTTCATTAAAAAGACTGTGCAAAATGTAGTTACGTTGGTAAATACTGAGTGCACTCATTCCAAATTTAACAGCTCATATTGTAATTAGAAAATGAGAAACCTCTGTGGGTGCCACACACAGCTTTCCGAGCTTGCCAGATAAATCAGTAGTATTATAAACAACAAGAACATTAATAGCAAGCAGCAATCAAACCCAGGAAGCTCTGTTTCTGTCTTTTTTTTTTATGTTTCAAGTTTTAGCATTTATTAAAGTAAAATATGAACTTAAAATACTGTACAACATAAATGAGACGTTTTCCCGATGGCAGTGTCCTCCCCACACCCTTCTTCGAGGAGCTAACATGGTTTAGAATGGTTGCTGCAAAGTGACCATCAGTGCTGGTTCGTTTCCCCTCAGAGCCTAGAAGAGTACTGTCAAGCTTACAACTTTTAACACTTTTTAATTTATTTTTATTTATTTATTTACAGTACTTATTTATTTATTTATACCCCGCTCTTCAGCCTCAAGGCTATCAGAGCGGCTTACAAATTGTTTTAAGCAATAGCTATGTACACATCTACACTGCATTAAACAGTTTCCAATGTGTGTCAGCTAATTATTATATATTATATTGTAGTTGCTACTTACAGGAAGTTCTAGACCAGAAAATAAAATAAACCATAGCTTGTTCATAGTATAGCTTTGACGTGTCTGATGACATAGCCCTTGAAACACTCGTTTGACAAAAAAATAAAATAAAAAATTGTGCCTCTGTGTGTGTGAGAGAGAGAGAGAGGGAGAGAGAGAGAGAGAGAGAGAGAGAGAGAGAGAGAGAAGGTGAAGGGACTGGTTATAAGAGTTGTTCCCTAAGGTGGAGAGTTCTGTCTTTCTCTCTGATAAGGTTCCTGTATGTCCTACGTTCTGGAGGATAATCCTCTGTTTGAAGGGGCCCACTTTTTGGGGGAATGGCCCACTCCTTTTTGACTGATGAATAAAGAGTGATGAGAAGGGAAGTCAGGGGCCTTCCATTTTCAAGTGGTATTTGGACAGCAGACTGAACAGCAGGCATGTGTGCCATATACCCACTAGTCTTTCCTGTTGCAATGAGACATAATATAATCCTATTTAAATTGTTTTGTTGGAACCAGAGTCTGCTTTCCATGAACAGAATGAAGAGCTCCACTCATGGAAGGTTCCTCCTTCTGATTTTCAAGGATTTCCCTTCCCGCTGTACACTAGCTCATCATGTTCATTTACTGGGGAGTGGGGGAGGGTGGAGATTGGGATAGTCTTTTTGACCATTTTTAGTTATTATTTTGGTGTGTTTTTTAAAAAAATCAAGGCTGGCAATTACACCTCACTAATGCATGATGTGACTTGTTACTTGTAAATAACAGTATTAGTAAGTACTAGTAGTCAAGCAATGCATTCCATTTTGAGCGATGTTTCCAGGCCCTGTGTAGTCTTTGCTCAGCATCTGCAGGTAGAACTGGGAAAATTCTATCTGAGACCCTGAAGAACCCCTGCCAGGTAATGTAAGCAGTGGCCTAGGTGGTGGCCTGAAGGCCAGACTCACCATAAGGCAGCTTCCTAAAACACCATCCATCCCAGATTGTATTCTATCTGCTTATGAGACAGCCATCTCACCTATATTCATGCTTGCTTTTTAACCTCGTGCTGGGAGTACTGTATATAGTCCTCCTAATTTGCCAAGGACTGGCTAAGTCTCCTTGTTAACAAAATTGTACTGCTTGTGAAGTTTTGCATCCACAGCTGTCCCCACCAGGTTTGCCTTGTTGTTTTTTCCCCAGATTTTTATTTATTTATTTAAGATTTGTAACATCAACAAGGTATGCCTTGTTTTAGTGCATCAATTGGCTTATCAGCTTTGGTATACCTTATTTGCTTGGCCTCACATCGGGAGGCATGGAGACGCACTATCCACAATGCTGCAGCCTTATTTGAGAACTCACGCCGAACAAGTCTTGAAGAGAAACGACAACGCAGAAAGAATCACAACCCGGAAACATCACCCAAGGAGACCTTCTGCTGTGCTTTCTGCAACTAGACTGGTTTATCTTGGATTGGCCTTTTTAGTCATCAGCACGCTTGCAGAAAGCACGGGATGAGTCCTTCCTGAATCTTCGTCTGCAAAGAAAAGCCAGAGAGAGAGAGAGATGTATATATGTGATTTTTTTAATGATGTGAAGGATAGTTAAACACATCCCTACAAACATCAAGAGGTATCTAAACTACACACCTGTTCCATATATAGTTTTCAGTAATACTGCCCTGCCATTTTATGGAAGAGTAGAAGTTATAATTGGGTGTATTACCTTTTTTCTTTCTGTGCTTTTGAGTGACTATCATGGAAGCCATATGTCAAGCTGCAGAAGCTCCTTTTTTTGGTAGCAGCATCTGGCATCTTGGCACAATCTGCAGACCTTTCAGGCTATTCTGGAAGTAAATGTCTGTTGGATTTGTTGCCTTTCTGGATGCTGATTGGCTTGGCTCCCCTTGGCTGGAAAAGTAAGAACACAGAAGAAAGAATTCAGTAAATAGAAATACAGTGCAGTTAAGGTCCTTGGTTCAAGTTAGCCCTTTTATTAACAGCTATGTCGTGTTAGCAGAACCCAGCTTTTTTGCATTCTGTTTTGTAAGCTCTGCTTTAGGGAGATGATAACTGGAGAGTAAAGTATTGTTTTCTCTGAGGAGATAGCCTGACCCTGGCACCAAAATGAAGCAATGAGTGATTCTTTGAGTAGTTAGTACTGCTGAAGAACAGACTTATTGTGTCATCCAGTCCTCCTTTCATCTTCCTGCTCAGTGACATCATTGAAAGAAAGAAAAAGCTACCAGCAGAAGTGTGTTGCCACATACGCCCTAAGTGTTTTCCAGTAAAGTGTCAACATTGTTATTGCTAAGTAGTTTTTCCTAATTAGTACAGAGTCTTCTTTGAAATTGGGTCAGTCACTTGCTTTATTGGTGCATGGTCCTCCCACCCCGATACAGAGAGGTAATACTGGAGGCAGCAGGAATCTGTTTAAAATGTCCAATAGTGTGTCATCATAACTTGTGAGACAAGTGCAAATTGATTTGGCAGTGAGTTGCCCTCTGAGTAGGTTTTCAGTTCTATTTCCAAATGGTTATCTCTGCACTTCATAGGGAATGTCTCGCAGAGTTATTCTGAGCTTCTGACTTGTACATTGGACACATACCTGACAGGATTTTCAAGTGATCAGGAGGTCAGAGGTGGCTCAACCCAAATAATTCCTTTATGAGGAACCCATAAGTTGCAGTAGTTAATGTAACATAGGGCTATTTTAAAGAGGTCCTGCTGACTTCATCATTCATCTTATACAGTAAGGGAGTTAATGCATGAGATGATCATTTGGAATTGTTATTTTCTAGAAAAAGCATTTTTGGAAAATATTGTGCATTGCCATGAGCAAGTAGATACCCGATGAACTTTGCATGCATGTTTGGATGTACCATTTTGGATTTCTTTAGCATTTGACCAGATTTTTTTTGATGGGGTTGGGGAGATAAGTCAGGAAGGGCTGAGGAAGCAATTTAATGTTAGGGATTTAGGAGGCAATACGGCAGTGTCCTCCCCACACCCTTCTTCGAGGAGCTAGCACTGTTTAAAATGGCTGCTGCAAAGTGACCCTCTGTGCTGGTTCATTTCCCCTCAGATCCTAGAAGGGTACTGTCAAGCTTACAGCTTTAACACTTATATTGTAGTTGCTACTTACAGGAAATTCTAGACCAGAAAAGAAAACAAACCATAGCTTGTCTGTAGTATAGCTTTGACATGTCTGATGACATAGCCCTTGAAACACTTGTTTGACAAAAAATATTATTTGTGCTAGTTATTGAATTGTTCATGTGCTGCTGTTGCAAGTCCCCTTGCAGACCTCTTGGGTGGAAAGTTGGGATAAACATGGAATTAAAAAGATTGCATGATGTGTAATTATAGAAGCACTACCTGCACAGAACAATTGAGCCAGCTAGGTAGACACAAATACAAAATTAATTGTTGTATTAGACTTTCCTATATGTTCTTCTGCCTCCCTCTAGAGGGCATGTGGGTATTTTTAGACACATCCACATTCTGTATATTCTTCATGTTTGAGAGAGTTAAAAAAGAAATAATTGCTGAAAGCTGTGCTACTGGTGGCATGAAAAATACATAGGTTCTGGGGGACTTTGTTACATGAGTAGGGAAGTGACTTATCTGAGGTATAATTTAGACTAACACAGTGAGTCGTTTTTCCGCCAGTAGAGATCTGAAGTGATATAAGTGCATAGGCACAGGGTCTGCAACATCTCAGAAATGTGTGAATTTAATCAGTTCATTGTCAAAGGTTAAAGTATCGCATCTCGTATATCTTGCATGTGAAAAATGATCAAATCAATTCAGTGTTTTAAGTTGCTTTTGCCGCTGCGTACTAACATGGGTGCTCTTCTGGAACTGCATTCATCTTCAGGCCTGTGATATTCTGCTCCAAAGAAGACAACTGAGATGCCTTTGTGACTAGTACTGCTATAAACATGATGTATCAAATAATAACCTTACCAGTGTAAAGTTGTGATATTATATTTATCCCCTTTGTGCTTTTGCTTTTTGTTGTCATAATATATTACTCCATGATTGGAAAGATAAACATTCACCATCTATTGTTCCATGAACAGGAGATCTTACTGCTCTAGCTACACATGAACATGCATTTTATAGACATCAGTTTCAGGAACATGTGTTTTTGGGAAATAGTGGGCAGCTTATATTAATGTCTATACCTAGCTCTTGTTCATATTTCCTTCCTCCTTTTTCCTGTTCTGTGTTCTTTTTTGTAATTGTATTTTAAAAATCCAATAAAAACACTCGCCCTGTATATACCTGCCAAGGACTGAGGTCCGCTGCAGGGGCTGTGTCCCGCCAGTGACAATATAGTGTGGTAGGGCAGGAGGGAGCATAAATGGTTTCAATTGATTTTACTCTGTCCTATCCTGAGGTCCTTGTGTATAGGATGGGGCATAAATAAATGCATGCATGCATACATACATACCTGTTGCACATATACTCGGACCTGTTTTGTACATTTTTGTTAGAAATCTGTTTTCTAGTTAAATGACACGTTACTGTTATCAATTTTACAGAAGTGGCTTTCTGTCTTTTTATATCCTGCACTTTATAAAACTTTTCTGACTGATTGCTGAAATAAATGCGCTGGCCGGAACTTAATTGCTAGTGCCAACTAGCACTGAAGCAATGGGAACTTCCTAAGTAAATACTTCTATTAATTCCATTTGTTCAATGGATTTAGGCCACTGTTGTTATCTATGCGATTCAGAAATAGCACTTAAGCTGAGTTTTTGATTTCAAGTTTTCCTTTCTTGACTTAGCTCAGAGAAATTTGCCAAACTGCCTTTCATTCACTGCTCTATGCACTCATTGTATCTTGCTTGTTAAAAAGAAATATACAAGGTAGTTAACCATAGGAATGCTGCTACTGTAAGAGCACTGGAAACTGCTTTATGCCAAGTCAGACTGTTTATTTAGCCCAGTAGTGTCTAGATGTGGTTTTCCAGGATTTCAGGCAGAGAAGGTAGAAGATTGACCTGTGTAATCTAATCCTACTGGAGATGACAGGGATTTTATCTGGAATCTTCTGAATTCAAAGAGGTTAAAGTTTCTCCTTTCTACAGTGCTCAGGCCAGCCAGTGGAATGGACTTCAGTGACTCTTTCTGCTTCTGACTACAGAAGGACAGTTCACAGCAGTTCGTGGATTCATATTTCTCCACATGTTTTGGCATGGCTTTCTGTGGCAGTTACAAATGCTAAGCAAAAGAAAGTAGATTACAATAGTTTGGACTGAGGATTTTTTAAAAAATCACCAGCATTTTCTGATTAAAAGCACTGAAGACGAAGAAGCACTATTTTCTCTCGCAAAAAAAATCTGAAGCAGGCTATTAACATCCTTCCTTTTAAAAATGTAAAGCACCATTCATGCATGCAGCCCAAAAACATAGGTAGTCAATTAAATGGAAATGGAACCTCATGGCAGGGATTCTACATAGCAGAGCAGTGGGTGGGAATTGGCTCCCCGGACAGTTCAAGCTGTTCAGCCATGGCATGACAAGCTTCCAAAATAAGGTTTGTGATGCCAAAGTTTGCATTGCAGGAGCCACACTAGGGAGCCATTTTGTACAAGAAACATGCCTTGTGCAGCTGTTTTATCATCAGTGTATCACTATAATGTAATCACACAATCACAGCAACAAATGAACCTAATTCTGCAATTCTGTTTTATTACAGAATATTGTAATATATTTTAAGCTTGTTTGGCAGGGGAAGGAAGGTCAAGATTTGGCAAGTGGACATGTCTTGTACAGTGATATTTAAACAGGGTTTCTACTTCAGAGCAATAAAACCAGTCTTTTCAGTACTAGATAAAAGAGTAATAGATCATAAGTTTTATTTCTTAAAGTTTGACACCTCATTTTCTTTCTCTTTCTTTTCTTTTTAAGGACCCCAGAAGCAAGCACAAGTTCAAAATCCACACATATGGAAGCCCAACGTTTTGTGACCATTGTGGGTCATTGCTTTATGGACTTCTTCACCAAGGGATGAAATGTGACAGTAAGCAATTCTTTTCCTTGAGCCATTAAGAGATTTTTTTTTTCCTGAGGGTGGGGAAACCATTGATGAAACCATTAGCCATCAACTGGTCTCTTAAGAGGAAAATACTGTGTCAGTTAGTGTTTGTTACAGTTATGACTGCCCATTTGAAATTAATATTTGATGGAACACAGTTGGCAAAATAGTTTAAATGAGTGGAGGTTTTCCCATTGTGGATTTTGCTACAGCAGTACATTAATGGAAATTTACTGGAAGAAAGAGGTGCTAGCTACAATTAGTAACTGAGCTGGAACATAAAATCCTGAGCATTTCTAGAAAGTTATGATTGTTAAATGTGATTTGTGGTCTCACAGTGGTGTTTTATATTATCTGCCTAGCCACTGTCCCATCTTCATTATCTTTGAGCTTGATTTTACACGATTACAGACTGCAGGACAGTTTGTTGAGTGGTTCTGAATGGAGTAGGAATAAGTCATGACATCTTTTAGTGAAGGATCACTGCAAGTCCCCAGTCCTTGGTCTCATCCTCATTGTAGGAAGGGGAGAGCACAATCTTCCCAGAACTACAACCATTCTAAAGAGTTGTACTCTCCTTACCCTATTTGTCAGGCTTAATAACTTTGAGCATCAAGCTAAGACATGAATATAAATGGGTGCTTTGTCTTGTTGCAGTTGAGACATGCATGCCTCTGAAGTGACTAGAGGGCGGAAGGCTGAACTCAAAGGATCCCAGTCTTTTCAAAGACCAAGCATTGTCACATGCTTAGGAAGTCATTCCCCAGATCAAGGGTGGGCAACTTGTGTCCTCGAGATGTTGCTTGACTTCAGCCCCTATCAGCCCTAGCCAGTATTACCAATGGTGAGGCATGATAGACGTTGTACTCCAGTGACATCTGGAGGGCCGCAGGTGTCCCACTCTTGCTGAAAAGGAAAGCTGTCCTGTCTCCTAACAGAAACAATGCAGCAAAAGCTGTGTTGTCACAAAAGGAAGCACAGCTGTGTATGTATCCGGCATCCTGAAGATGTGAGCAAAGGTATAAATGGAAGAAAAGCTTCCCTTTGCAAGGCACCAGTATTGAATTAAAGACCCTCACTCTTAGGGTCCTTTATTCCTTGCACAACTGCAGCAGTGTTTTTCCCCAGATGAAGCAGTACAGAGACTATTTGAGAAATCCAATTGTCTCTGCCTAACGAAGGAGCCTGTGGCTTCACAAAGGGACAGAGACATCCTGGATACCAAGATGGGTTGCCTTACTGCTGCAAAAGGAGTTAAAGTTTTCTGTCCTTTGTCTCACATGGCCAAGAAGTAGGAGTGGCCTCTGCCTGCATGAAATCCCTCACATGAACAGCAACACAAGAAACATCTGAGACAACGTAGTCCTGTGATTCTAACACCATCACTTTTCTTCTTTTCTTTTTAAACATCTTTTGCCCAAAGTTTTGCATTTTGGTTGGCCAATAAAGGTATCACTTTTTTGTAGATTCTGGATTTTTTTTCTCATTCACTAGTTGATTCAATAGGTCTACTTTAGGTGGGACTATCGTTTGGATATCGACTTTTGAGATATCAAATGATGCAGTGGGATCAGATGTGGAAGGCCTAGAATGAATAAATTATGATACACTTGTTTTGCTTATTAGAATAGTTTATACTGTTGCTAAAGCTCTTGTTCTGTTTCATCACCCTGAATAGGCAGGCATCCTCAGTTTTTCATCGTCATACAGGCTTGTGAAAAAGTCTCCCCCCGCCCCCCCTTTTTTTCATTGAGCCACATCATTTCTGTTACTGGCCTCCTTCAGGGAGAATCTTGAAGTCAGAGTAGTAAAGTGCCCCTGAAGCCAAAAGGCCAGTATTTTTATTTAGCAAGATATCTTACATTTCCTAAATATGTCATGGAGATGTGCCAAGGAAGAGTGTTCTGCTTGAGACTCCATTTTCTCCTGCTTCTTGTGGATCAGATAATTTTCAGCATTTTCATAAGGAACAATAGAAGCCTGTCACTAGCAATGCTCTTTAAGGCAGATACAACTCATTACGCTATCTGATATGATGTTTGGATGTTTGACTGTGATATTTGGGGTTTTCTTTGTTTCCTTGGAAGCTGCCAGAAACCTGTTCCTGCCTCTCACCAAATAAGAGAGGATATGGCATACTGGCTGTCATCAGAAACGAGATGTCTGATTGTAAACTGCAGGTTTTGTTTCTTCTTCATCTTAGGCCTGCCTGCACTACAGAAATACAGCAGTTTGACACCACTGTATCTACCATAGTTCTGTCCTATGGGATCCTGGTATTTGTAGTTTTGTGAGGTATTTAGCCTTTTCTGTCAGGGGCTGTTTACATGGCAAAACAAATCCTCAAAGAGTTCAACAAGACGCCTGATAGTTCCCACATACTTTGAAGCCACAGCGCCCTTTTCAGAAGGAGGGGGAGCGAAAAACCCATAAGTCGTGCAGTATCAGCTTTTGCTAGTTTTCCAGACTTTTTTGATAAAGTTCACAAAAATGCACACAATTGATAGTGTGAACTTACATTTCGCAAATGTCTGTTTGAACTTGCAGCGACCTTTCCAAAATAGCCTGAGCAGAGCTGAATCCTGATTGGTTGGAATGACCATTGTGCCTCCTCCGAATTGACGGAGGGGTTGGAGGGAGAAATCCACCGAGCCCGCCATTTGCCACTTCTTCTGCTTGCAGCCCACTTCGGGAAATCTGCTCTGAGCCCTTCCTGTCTGTTTCAAAGGAAGGCTTTGGGGGCAGGGAGGACGGTCGGGAATGGGGCTAGCCCTCACTTGGGTGGTGTGTGTGTATGTGCGAGCATGCTGAAACCGGCTGATCGCCTGATTGTTCTGTTGTGTGTTTGACAGCCTGCTCCGCTGCAAAGAAAAAGGAGACTCAGTAGGAAGCGTATGTGGGGTGGGGGGAGGGAGGGAGATCGGGAGGGAAAGAAAGAGAGAGAGAGAGAGAGAGAGAGAGAGAGAGAGAAAGTGCTCCGATCTTTCCCTCTGAGGAATGCCTGCTATTTTTCAAGCCTGTTATTCCAAAAGCCCTTTCAGTCATGAACAATAACAGCAAGTGTTTCTGTGTGTTTTCGGTGAGTGAAGGAGAAGGGCTCCTTTTGGCTTTAAGAGGCAGGCATTCGTAAGCCATTCCTTCCTCTCTGTCCTTTTCCTCCCTCTGTCTGTGCTTGGGAGGCCACGCCCCCGCACCTTTGCCCGTCTGAACCAGAAAGCAAAAAAGTAAACAAAGCAACTGAATCCCCCATAAATCATCTAAACTGCCCAGCGTAACTGAGTCCTCAGAGAACTCTGGTGCCTCACCAAACTGCAAATACCAGGATTCCATAGGCCAGAACTGTGGTGGATAAATTGGTGTCAAACTGCTATATTTTTACAGTGTAGACAGGCCCCCTTTTAGGTTCCTATTATTGTTTTCTCATACATTTTATTATTTTATTTATTTATTGGATTTATAACCCACCTTTCTCCCAAGACGGAATACACACATTTCTCTTAATGGTCTTCTCTTAATGGTTCCTTCTGTTATCCTCTTCCTTTGTCCCTATCGCTGCTGTTGCAATTCTCAGTTGCATCCCTCTTGCTGTTGTGTTCTTTCCTTATCTTTGTTGTCCCTTGTAAGACCTCTAACAAGTGTCCCATTGACATAAACATTGCCAAGTCACCCGCAGAATTGTCTCCAGTCCAAAGCCATCTGTACCAGTTGCCATTGCCAGTTCTCACACCAGTAGTGTCTGTCCCATTCAGCTTGTATGACTGGAGTTTGTCTTTGATTCTTCATTAAGTGACATGCTATAAGCAGTGAACCCAAAGCAGATTCTAAGATTGCACGTTTCAGTGGAGGAGTGAAGGCAGAAGGGGAAGCTGCAGCTTATCCACTGAAAAATTACCTCCTCCCTGGCTATTTCGCTTTGTTTGTTTGTATTGCCTTTCAAGAGAAAAGATACAAGTCATTGTTTTTCTTATTGCCTTATTCCTTATGAACATGACTTGTGAATATTTTATGAATACGGAACACTTTGGCTTGGGTCCAGCATGGATTATAAGCTCCTAGGCTTCCCTTGGTCACCTAATGGGATCAATCAGTGTTCACAACCTATGTGGATGGGCCTGTTCTTTGCCTTTAGTGGCTCTGGTAAATCCCTGCACTTGCAATCTTTAGGACTGTAGACATCACTGGAACTTGGAAATACAGAAACTGAATTATTTCTTTTCTGATTTGCAGCCTGTGATATGAACGTGCACAAGCAATGTGTAATAAATGTCCCAAGTCTTTGTGGAATGGATCACACAGAAAAAAGAGGGAGGATTTACTTGAAAGTTGAAGTGACTGGGGACAAGCTAGAGGTCACAGGTAAGAAAGCTGCTTAGAAACACTAAGCCTCATTTTCAAACTCTTCTTGGCTGTGTAATTCAGAGTGTTCAGTTACAAATTCAATTCTATATACAATTTAAATTGTAAAGATAATTTTTGGACACCCTGTATATCTGCTCATTTGGAATGAACAGATCACTGCATTAATATATTTGATATAAAGAATTTGATATAAATTCCATAGTTAGCATGGAAAATACTTTGACTACTGTATATTAAAGGCTAAGTGGAGAGCCAGTGTGTTGTAGTGGTTTTAGTGTTGAATTAGGACTCTGTGACACCAGGGTTTAAATCCCCACTCAGTCCTGGAAGCCCACACTCTCAGCCTCAGAGGAAGGCAACCCCCACCCCAAACAAATCTTGCCAAGAAAACCCAGTAATATGTTTTCAGTTGGAATCAACTTGAGGACACACAACAACAATAACAATGGCTAGGTGAGCACAAGACACACAGATAACATTGTCTATAAGAACTGACATGAGAATAGTTTACAACTGAACAAATTTTTTCATGTAATCAGCATTTTCACCTCAGTATCTATCTATCTATCTATCTATCTATCATTCTCTTGGGTATGTTGCTGTTTCCAGTGTGCTGATTGGCTGCTTAGGGAACTGACCAACCAATCACAGGTCTGTTGGGCATCCAGTCAGCACACTGGGGGTGGGACCATGTAGATCTCAAACATGCCAGTTTCCTGCCAGGGAGAAGAAGGAAGCAACTTCTGGACAGCCATTCTGACTGGGGAGATTGAATTTTTTAAAAAAAAAAAAACTGTTGGGAGAGGCTGCTTGTTGCTGAGGGGCTTGAACTTCTGACCTTGCCCTTTTACCCTCAAGAGCCAGAGGCCTTCCTGTGAGTCACACCTGTGAGTCACACCTGTGAGTCATTAGGGGGTGGAGCTGGGAGCCTAGCTCTATATAAGTCCTTGCAGAGGCTTTCCAGGCCAGTTTCCTGCCAGAGAGAAGGAGAACAGCTTCTGGACAGCAAGTTTCCTGCCAGTTTCCTGCCAGGGAGAAGAAGGAAGCAACTTCTGGACAGCCATTCTGACTGGGGAGATTGAATTTTTTTAAAAAAAAAACTGTTGGGAGAGGCTGCTTGTTGCTGAGGGGCTTGAACTTCTGACCTTGCCCTTTTACCCTCAAGAGCCAGAGGCCTTCCTGTGAGTCACACCTGTGAGTCACACCTGTGAGTCATTAGGGGGTGGAGCTGGGAGCCTAGCTCTATATAAGTCCTTGCAGAGGCTTTCCAGGCCAGTTTCCTGCCAGAGAGAAGGAGAACAGCTTCTGGACAGCAAGTTTCCTGCCAGTTTCCTGCCAGGGAGAAGAAGGAAGCAACTTCTGGACAGCCATTCTGACTGGGGAGATTGAATTTTTTTTAAAAAAAAAACTGTTGGGAGAGGCTGCTTGTTGCTGAGGGGCTTGAACTTCTGACCTTGCCCTTTTACCCTCAAGAGCCTGAGAATTTCAGTAACCAAACAAAAATACAGCAGACCTAAAAGTACAGCTTAGCATTCTCAGCGTTAACTAAGAGTTCTTAGATTACCTAAAAGCTCTCATCATGGACACTGAGGGGACTGCAGCAGTCACTTGCAACACTTGTGCGATGTTTGTATTCTTGTCTACAGACGTGGAGAACTTCACATGCACCAAGTGCAAGCTGGTAGCCCTCTTGGAGGAGAAAGTACAGCAGTTGGAGACACGGGTAGCTACACTTCAACAGATTCGTGAGCAAGAGGTTTTCCTGGACAGAACAGAACGAACACTCTTGGATGGGGACCGCACAGAGGAAGTGGCTGTGGAGGAGAGGGTCACTTCACAGACACAGGAAGTAGACAGCTGGAGGAATGTCACACACAGAACAAGAAAATCCAGGGATTCTTCCAGCAGCTTGCAGCTACAGAATCGATTCGAAGCCCTTTCCCTTATCAAGGACAACGAGGAAGAACAGCATGGACAGACTTCAGGGGTAGAGCAGGGGACCTTGAGAGGACCACCGCAAGGAACAGCAGCTGCGAAGCCTCAGCGGAGGCGTGTGGTGGTGGTGGGGGACTCCTTGCTGAGGGGTACAGAAGCAGTGGTATGTGGGCCTGACAAGATGACTCGGGAGGTATGTTGTCTCCCTGGGGCAAAGATCTGTGATGTGACCGAGAGGCTGACAAGACTCGTCAAGCCTACGGATCATTACCCCTTCCTTTTGGTCCATGTGGGAACCAATGATACTGCAAGGCACAGCTTTCCCAAGATCAGAAGAGATTATGAGGCCCTGGGGAGGAAGCTGAAAGAAATGAACGCACAGGTGGTCATCTCGTCTCTTCTGCCAGTTGAAGGGCATGGTCCAAGAAGGGAGAGGAAAATAGCCGACGTAAACAACTGGTAGATGGTGTCCGTAGATGGTGTCGCCGAGAACAAATTGGATTCTTGGATCATGGACTGCGCTTCCATGAGGGGGAACTTCTGGCAAGAGATGGGGTGCATCTTACAACAGTTGGAAGAAACATTTTTGCCAACAGTCTCAAGAATTTGATCAGGAGGGCTTTAAACTGAGTCAAATGGGGGAGGGAGACAGTATTCTGGAAGGCAAAAGGGCTGGAGAAAATAGTCAAACTGTCATAGAGGGAACAAGGCAAACAGCGCAAGGACCCAACAGTGGGAGGCAAAAAAACTTGCACAGGGAGAAAGTAAAGGGAACACATGGTCTCAGATGTCTCTACACTAATGCACAGAGCATGGGAAATAAGCAAGATGAACTTGAACTCCTTGCACTACAAAACAAATATGATATAATAGGCGTTACTGAAACCTGGTGGGACGAGTCTCATGATTGGAATGTAGGAATAGAGGGGTATAACCTTTATAGGAGAAACAGGGCAAACAGGAAAGGAGGAGGAATAGCATTATATGTCAGGGATATTTACACCAGTGAAGTGATCCATGACATCAATACTGGAAGTCAGGTGGAGAGCATCTGGATAAAAATTAAAGGGGAGGGAAACAACAGGGATGTTACTGTGGGACTCTACTACAGACCCCCAAATCAGACGGAGGAATTGGATGTTGCCTTTCTAGAACAGATGAACATACATGCAGAAAGGAGAGATGTAGTAGTGATGGGTGACTTCAACTATCCTGATATTTGCTGGCAATCTAACTCAGCCAAAACTACAAGGTCCAGCAAATTCCTTACATGCCTGGAAGACAATTTCATGGTCCAAAAGGTGGAAGAGGCAACAAGGGGGTCAGCTATTTTAGATCTGATCCTAACCAACAGAGACGACCTTGTTAATGGGGTGCAAGTGGTGGGATCCTTAGGTGAGAGTGATCATGTTCTCCTGGAGTTTGTTATACAATGGAAAGGAGAAGCCAGGCATAGTCAGACATGCATTCTTGACTTTAGGAGAGCTGATTTCAATAAACTCAGGGAAATACTGGGGATGATCCCATGGTCAAGAATACTAAAAGAGAAGGGACCTCAAGACGGATGGGACTTTCTCAAAAGGGAGATACTGAAGGCACAATTTCAAACAGTACCATTGAGGAAGAAAAATGGGAGGTGTCTCAAGAAACCAGGATGGATGACTAAAGAACTTTCAACGGAGCTAAGTTTTAAACGGAACATGTATAGGAAATGGAAAAGGGGGGAAATCACCAAAGAAGAATTCAAACAGATAGCGAACACGTGTAGGAGTAAAGTCAGAAAAGCTAAAGCGGAGAATGAGCTCAGGCTTGCTAGGGAGGTTAAGAACAATAAAAAGGGTTTTTTTGGGTATGTCCGCAGCAAAAGGAGGAAGAAGGAAATGATAGGGCCGCTACGTGGAGAAGATGGCAAAATGCTAACAGGGGACAGAGAAAAGGCAGAATTACTCAACACCTTCTTTGCCTCAGTGTTTTCAGAAAAGGAAAAGGAGGACCAACCTGAGGAGAATGGAACAGAGGACACAATAGGGGAAATCCAGCTCAAAATAAGTAAAGAGGTAGTACAGGAATACCTTCTTAATCTAAATGAATTTAAATCTCCAGGACCAGATGAACTACATCCAAGAGTATTAAAAGAGCTGGCAAATATAATCTCAGAGCCATTGGCAATAATCTTTGAGAACTCCTGGAGAACAGGAGAAGTCCCAGCAGACTGGAGGAGGGCAAACGTTGTTCCCATCTTCAAAAAGGGGAAAAAAGAGGATCCCAACAACTATTGTCCAGTTAGTCTGACATCAATACCAGGGAAGATTCTAGAACAGATCATTAAACAGAGAGTCTGTGAACATTTAGAAGGCAATGCCATAATCACAAAAAGTCAGCATGGGTTTCAGAGAAACAAGTCATGCCAGACTAATCTGATCTCTTTTTTTGATAAAGTTACCAGCTTGGTAGATGAAGGGAATGCTGTGGACATTGCATACCTTGATTTCAGTAAGGCCTTTGACAAGGTTACCCATGACATTCTTGCAAACAAGCTTGTAAAATGTGGGCTAGACAAGTTAACTGTTCAATGGATTTGTAATTGGTTGACCGGCCGAACCCAAAGGGTGCTCAGCAGTGGCTCCTCTTCGTCTTGGAAAGATGTGACCAGTGGGGTGCCACAGGGTTCTGTCCTGGGCCCAGTGCTATTCAACATCCTTATCAATGACTTGGATGAGGGAATTAGGGGCATACTTATCAAATTTGCAGACGACACCAAATTAGGAGGAGTAGCTAATACCCTAGAGGACAGGATCAAAATTCAGAATGACCTGGATAGACTGGAGAGCTGGGCCAAAGCTAACAAAATGAAATTCAATACGGAGAAATGTAAGGTACTGCACTTAGGGCGGAAAAATGAAATGCATAGATATAGCATGGGAGAGACCTGGCTGAATGAGACTACGTGCGAAAGGGATCTAGGAGTCCTAGTAGACCACAAGTTGAACATGAGCCAACAGTGTGATGCAGCAGCTAAAAAGGCCAATGCAATTTTGGGCTGTATTAATAAAAGTATAGTGTCTAGATCAAGGGAAGTAATAGTGCCACTCTATTCTGCCTTGGTCAGACCTCACTTAGAATACTGTGTCCAGTTCTGGGCACCACAATTCAGAAAGGATATTGACAAATTGGAGCGTGTCCAGAGAAGGGCAACTAAAATGGTGAAAGGTCTGGAAACAATGCCTTATGAGGAGAGACTTAGGGAGCTGGGTATGTTTAGCCTGGAAAAAAGACGGTTAAGAGGCGATATGATAGCCCTGTTTAAGTATTTGAAGGGATGTCACACTGAGGATGGAGCAGGCTTGTTTTCTGCTGCTCCAGAGACTGGAACACGGAGCAATGGGTGCAAGCTCCAGGAACAGAGATTCCACCTCAACATGAGGAGGAACTTTTTGACAGTAAGAGCTGTTCGGCAGTGGAACACACTCCCTCAGAGCGTGGTGGGGTCTCCTTCCTTAGAGGTCTTTAAACAGAGGCTGGATGGCCATCTGTCGGGGATGCTTTGATTGTGATTTCCTGCGTGGCAGGGGGGTTGGACTGGATGGCCCTTGTGGTCTCTTCCAACTCTGCAATTCTATGATTCTATGATTCTATGATTCTATGGGAGCTGGAGAGTGAGTAACATGGGGGTGGGGTGGATGTGGTGTGTGCCTATGTGTTCTGGAGTGCAGGGGGTGGGGTGGGAGGGGCAGAACAAGTGGTGGGGGGCAGAATGAGTGGTGGGGGAGAATGAGTGATGGGAGGGGCAGAATGGGTGGGGGGGCAGAACGAGCAGTGGGGAGGGGGCAGCAGGGGGCAGAACGAGTGGCGGGTGGGCGAGTTAAACCCACCAGCCTACCTCAAAGGGTTGTCATGAGGTCTCCTGGGCATTTTGGAAGGAGTTTTTTTAATGGCATATGGTACGCCGGGTCCGGCTAGTAAAATTATAATGGAAAAAAATACTGTACATACAACAAGGATTCACAGGTGTTGCACACCATCCACTTTCAAAGACAACTGTTTCCTGCTGCTACTGCATCTTTCGGTGGAGATTTGTCCTAAGCCAAAGGATTTTCAAAGCAGTGCATAACATTTTTTTTTACTTATTTATGTCATTTCTAGGCCAGCTCTCAACCTAATTGTTCACAGTGGTTGAAAACTATTAGAAGAGAGAGGCACTGTCCTTCCCCTGACTTATGTTATCGCCAAGTTGTATATCCATTTCCTTAAAAAAAAAATACTTGATAGTATATTATTTTATTAAGACCATTGTGATCCTTATAACATTTATGAGTCAGCAGATAACTGCATGTTTTAATGTGTATTTCAAAGTTGGCTTACAGTGGGGATAATGTTTGTTCCCAGCTACTGTTGTCTGCGTGTGAGATGTGTAGTATGATTTGCTTTTCTTCACCTGAGAATCAAATGCAGTCTTTAACCTGAGAATATGGAATGGGTGGGGCTTGCTCAAAAATAACACCTAGCCATGTGGTCTTCTTCTGGCACTGACTCCAGTTTTCCCAATATTTGTTTCATTAACTAATTTGTTTCATTTTTGCTGTGTTTGTGCAATTAAAACAAACAGACGAACAAGTAAGGAAACAAAAGTCAGAACTGAAAGAAAGCAAGAATTGCTCGAAAAGGCACCAAGCTGAAGAGGAAGGCTTTTATAGCACATGTGCATATACACACAGCCTGTTCAGGAGAGCCTAACGTCCTGTTTGGGTGAATGGTACTAGTCCAGAGCATGGAAGTATTTCACTGCTTGGAGATGCACCAATCTTCAATTCTCTTAGCTCACCAGACACGGCAGCTTAAAGGACCCCATCTGTAGACCTTGGCAGCTCCTTAGGATGTAACAGCATTTCTCTTTCTGCCAAAGAGAAAGCAAATAAGGCCTAAAACCAATTGTTAATCTCAACTAAACCCATCCAATCATTGGGAATGACTTATGATTCAGCAGCTGATTATTTAGTGGGTCAACTTTAGTAGAGATGAGCAGTTGGATTGAGACCTAATTGAATTTGAATGTCTGAACATAACATGAAGTCAAATTGTGCTGAATCTGGATCAAATTAGGAACATTAATATAATAATAGCTGTACTTTTTAAAACAGGTGTAATTTCTTTTTCATTATCTCTGTCATACTTTGAATTGGGCCATTTGGATATAGAAATCTTCTGTCACTGTTTTAGATTGGTGTGGTTTTATTTTTGTGTGTGGGACTTTTAGCTCCATTTTTCTTTGCTTGAGTACTCTAGACAACTGTTTAGAATCCAGGAAATGTGTTATATGTCATTTTGAATGTTCCCTGTAGGTCAGTGGAGGTCAACGGAATGTAAACAAAACAATTACTTTTTGAAATCCTAGTCTTTTGGTTTTTGGTTTATCTTTCTGAAAGCTTTATACCTATTTTTGAATTCTTACATAAATGTTAGACTTTGAGATAACATTATTTTCAGTGAAGACTCCTGCATTGTAGCTTAACGTTAGGGTGAACTGAAGCAGTTATAGCTAAGGCTTAGATATAAGAAAAGTTTACAATAAAAAACATTTAAATATTTATAGTCCAGTCCCTCTTTATTTTAGCACACATCTCCAAACATCAAAACGGTGGAAAATTTATGAGATATTTGGGATAACTTGCCAAATGTGTAAGGATACTTTCACTTACACTGACATTAAACTGCAATGTATTTCAGTATGTTAATAAACACGATTCTTTTAACAGCACTTGATGAATCCTGTCATTTAATATGTTTATAGGGGAACATTTCCAACTTGATAGGAGTTGCTTCTTGTATTTTGCAATATATGTTTTTAATAGTTAAATAGTGTATGCAAATCTGTGCTTAAGTCCGTTCAGCAGTTCACCTACCTGGGAAGCATCATATCCTCAGATGCCAAGATTGATAAAGAGATCGATCACAGATTAGCAAAGGCATATAGCACATTTGGAAGACTTTACAAAAGAGTCTGGAGTAATAAACACCTGAGGTGAAGCACAAAAACAGTGTGTATAGAGCCATTGTACTGTCTATTCTCCTTTATGGGTCTGAAACATGGGTCACCTATTGCCACCACTTACGACTCCTCCAACGCTTTCATCAGCGCTGTATACGCACAATCCTAAATATACACTGGACTGACTATGTGACAAATATTGCTGTCCTTGAGCAAGCAGGGATCATCAGCATTGAGGCCATGATATTGAGAACACAGCTGCGCTGGGCAGGGCATGTTTCTACGATGGAGGACCATTGCCTCCCAAAAATAGTACTGTACGGTGAACTTGCCACGGGTCAGCATAAGAGGGGCACTCCAAAAAAGCGATACAAGGACTCCCTGAAACAATATCGCAGGCTTGGCCAAATTGATCACCAACAATGGTCCGCCCTGGCTTCACATCGGGAGGCATGGAGACGCACTATCCACAATGCTGAAGCCTTATTTGAGAACTCACGCCGAACAAGTCTTGAAGAGAAACGACAATTCAGAAAGAATCACAACCCGGAAACATCAGCCAAGGAGACCTTCTGCTGTGCTTTCTGCTACTGGACTTGTTTATCTCATATTGGCCTTTTCAGTCATCAACATGCTTGCAGAAAATGCGGGATGAGTCCTTCCTGAATCTTCATTTGCGAAGAAAAGCCAGAGTGTATGTAACTAGGATAACAACGTCATTTTAGGATGTTTTCTATTTAGGATGGTGCATCAGCCTGTTTTTAAGGAGTTTAGGCAATAATCAACAGATTAGATCAGTGGCTCTTAACCTTTTCTTTACCAGGGACCCTCTTTAAATATATGTTGTTGCTACGGGCCCCCAAGACTTAACTCAAGATGTAAAACCCTAACAATAACAATAATAATAGTACAATTGCACCATCTGTTAAACCTTCCCTCAGAGGCACTGGAGGGGGAGGGAAGACTTTTCTCCTGCTTCTTCCTGCAGATTTGTGGATTGAACAGCAATGTGTAGGCCAAGCCAGCCTTTGCCTTGGCTCCTGTCATGTGGGCTGAGCAGCCTTCAAGCCTTTGCAGATTCCCTGTGAGGATGTTGTGGCACGCTGGGGGCCCACAGACCACACATTAAGAAGCACTGGGTTAGATGATACCTCAGCTTTCAGTTTACCTGAAGGAACAATTGCTTGCTACTTACCTATCTAGGCTCTAAAGTCATTACCTGAGGAAGTCCTCCATGTGGCCCTTGTCAAATGAGGCAGGGAGGGTGGCTATAAGACAGAGGGCCTTCTCAGTGGTGGCACCCTTCTCGTAGAATACCCTCCTTAGAGAGGTACCCCTCAGGCATTGGCACCATCATATAGTTTTAGAAAACCTCAAGTAGGATCCAAACTGTGTAAAATATCCTTACATGGGAATTCTATGCTTTCTGAATATCTGAAGCTCTTACAGCTCTCAAAAGTGCAGGAGCCCAATGAGGAGAAAAGGGTAGTAAAGGAAAGGGGCGATGGGGGATGCAGAAAACACCCTGAGTTCCATGCAGTACACCCTACATTAGAGAGAAGGAATTCAAGAAACCAAGCTTTCTGGTTTCCTATAAAACAGATTTGAAAGGGGTTGCTTCCAAATGGGAATTTCGTGATGTACACACATCCTGGTGAGCCCTTTTCAGATCCATCTGATAATGAGCAAATATTTTGCATAATATAGAAATATGGCTGTTGGGATTTTGGGAACTTGAGTATGGCAACCCAGAGATATAACATGACTGACTAATTCTGTTGACCACTTGAGGACCAAAGCGTGATTTGTTATATGTGTGATTGCATTTAATATATAGTTTCTCTTCTAAACAACATGGGCAGGAGAGGTGGGAGTTTCTATTTTAAATAATGAAAAGAAGATACACTGAATTCTTTCTTCTCCTCTGTAACCCAAGCTATTATATTAATTATACTGGCTTTCAGTTAAGGCAGAAAGCTATAATCCAGACTCAATCCATAGGAATTCTTATCACTACCACTGTCTTTGGGTCCCTTTGTTTCTTTCCATATAACATGCCTCTGCAGTCCTGCCAAAGGGGTCATAATGGCAAATTTCTGTTTCTCTTCCTTTGTGTTCCAAATGTGTAATTGTTTGCTTTTGCTATTAATCTTCTTGCCAAGTAAATTTTTTAATGAACGGATACTTTTTCACCCATTGTATGCTATAATGTACAATGTACAGGCTGATAAATCTTACTGCTATGTAATGCCTCAGGCTAACAAAATTGGATTACATTCAACTGTATTGACACATCTAAACTAACGGCCCATGAAAATGTAAAGTATGCTTTCTGTAGAGTCTGTGAAATAGCACCATTTATCAGATTAGCTTAAGCAAAGTACTATAAAGTCCTGTTTTTATTAATGCACCAGTGGGAAGTCAAATTAACGCTGAGGTAGCAGGTTATTTTTGGTAGTATCTCTAGTGTTTCCAGTTACAAGGTTATCATTTTCTTGGTGATAGTTTCTATGATACTTAAATCAGAAATGTGTGCTTTATTTGAGATTATGGCTGTTTATATCCACACATCGGTAACATACATTTCTAGAATGTGCCTTTGTACGTATGTAATGCTGACACAGAAAATATTCTTATACACTAGTAAAAGCAACAACTTCTGCAATATTTAAAATAGATACTACACATACATGAAAAATAGATTACAGATGTGGTTGGGTTCACTAATTTGTAAGTATTTGGATAAATTTTTATTTTAAGGTAATACACTACACACAGAGTATAGATATAACATGTACACCAGTAACAAAAGCTATAGCTACACTTTAAAAATTAACAGATACTGTATTTAGTGGCCTGACCTTTTGTAGGGTACAAACATGTTTGAATCAAATAAGTTTGAGGAAAACATTGATCTTCTAGTTCAACACAACTCAAGATTCCAGTTATGTGCAAAATGCTTTTATCTCAAACATGTACAATACAGAAAGAGAGACACACACATAGTGGAACATCATGCAAATAAAACATGACATATTAGGATTTTGAAGAAATCTCACTAAATTATTGTTAGACAGTGAGACAATTCAGGAAGGATATTGACAAGCTGGAACGTGTTCAGAGGAGGGCGACCAGGATGGTGGGTGGTCTGGGAGCCATGCGATATGAGGAGCGGCTTAGGGAGCTGGGCATGTTTAGTCTGGAGAAGAGGAGGTTGAGAGGGGACATAATAGCCATGTTTAAATATTTGAGGGGATGTCATACTGAGGATGGAGCAAGCTTGTTTTCTGCTGCTCCTGTTCAAACTACAGGAAAAGAGATTCCACCTAAACATTAGGACGAACTTCCTGACAGTAAGAGCTGTTTGGAAATGCACTGCCTTGTAGTGTGGTGAAGTCTTCTTTGAAAGTTTTTAAACAGAGGCTGGATGGTCATCTGTCAGGAATGATTTGATTGTGTATTCCTGCATGGCAGAGTGGGGTTGGACTGGATGGTCCTTGACGTCTCTTCCAACTCTATGATTCTAAGGCGGATCTCTTCTGGCAAGCCTTTCCTGAATAGATACCCGGCCATCAAAAGGCTGTGTATTCCTGCATGGCAGGGGGTTGTACTGGATGGCCCTTGAGATCTCCTCCAACTTTATGATTCTGTGATTCTGCACAGTAAGATAGTTTGCCAAAGGTTTGTTAACCCAATGCAAGGTTGAGAAAGAGATGAGAAAGAGACACCAAGCACTTTTTTCATTGTGGCTTCTTCAGTTTGCTCAGAATTATCTGAGTTTCTGTTTTCTTCTTTTAAAAGTATTGCATGCAAAGCAGAGTAGCCTTTCTTAATGGATATTGTACAAGCAGAATAAATGATATAATATATAATAATATAAATTAGTGGCTCTTAACCTTTTTTTTATCAGGGACCCCCTTTAAATATCTCTTGTTTCCATGGACCCCCAAGACTTTGGATTTAAAACATCATCATCATCATCATCATCATCATCATTATTATTTATACCAACCATTAAACTTTCCCTCAGAGGCAATGGAGGGGGAGGGAAGACTTTTCTCCTGCTTCTTCCTGCAAGTTTGTGGCTGGAGCAGATTAAATGGCAATGCACAGGTCAAACCAGCCAGCCTGCCTTTGCCTTGGCTCCTGTCACATGGCTGCTTCATGTATGGAGGAGATGGGCTGAACAGCCTTCAAGCCTTTGTGGACCCCCTGTGAAGACATTGCGGGCCCCTGGAGGTCTGCGGACCACAGGTTGAGAACAACGGATATAAAATAAAGGGGTGTGTGTGCATGCACACTTACACATGTGTAGTGTTGGCTGATTTTAAACATTGGAGTAGAAAAATCAGACACATTCTCTGAAGGGTGTCTAGGATGTTTCAGTTCAGTGTGGCCAGTTCAGTGTGGTATGGTTCTGTTTGTGTAACAATTGATCATTTTGTCAATAAAATGCAATCAAAAGCATTTCTGTTTGGTTGGGATTGTCTTCCAAAACCATTTGGGTAAAGGTTAGGGTTATTATCAATTATCAATCGATATGCAATCAAAACTGCACCACAATGAAATGTCCACACTGAAATGGTTGCGCTGAACTGCCAACTGAACTGGCTGAAACGTCCCATTCCATTCTCTGAAGTCTCCACACTGTTACTGTTCCCCTGTCCTCCACCAGATTAAAATACCTTTATTTGTAGGGCAGTGCAAGGTTGGCAGAAGCAGAAAAGATACCAGGGCCCATCTCAGGAAATTGTGTCATCTGCTAATCTGCTTCCACTGGATTGATAGTCCCTTAATTTCTTTGGCCCCTTATGAGGTGATGTGGATTTATTGATTATTTTTCATCTCTCTATATATTCTTTTCTATCTAGCAAAACAATGTTGTTTTGCTACATAAAACATTTAAAAATAATCAAATCATGAAAGCCCATGGAAACAGAAGAAAATTGAGAGAGCATTCCAGGGCCAAGTAATAGTGTGCTTGTCCATAATGCCAAGAAGCAGTAAAATATTTAAAACCAGCAATGAGGACCTTGGGCTGAGTGTTATTTAGTTCTGAGTAAATATTACCAAAGGATCACAACCAGCAGATTTTGGTTATGAATAACGTAGTGTTGTAGGGATCCTCCATTTTGATTCTACTTCCAGCTGATTATAGCTGTGCCTCCACCATGCTGAAGGACTTGAGTGTGTAAAGCAAGCAATCAGAGGAGGAGGGAAGACTTTTCATCATTAGCATTTCCTTTTCTATCAATTTTTGAAACTTATTGCATTCAGCCTTTAAAAATTGGTCCTAATGTATGTGGAACTAGAAGAAACCTGAGCTTCCTCTTTTACGTCCTAAATACATATAGATGAACCTGAATCCTACAACAAAATTGGCTGCAGAGCAGGGGTGAGGAAAGTACAAGCTGCATGAGGCTGTCAAGGGTACCAACTGCTCCCCTCCCCCAATTGTAGGGGTAAATGGAGTATGTTTGTACTCTAAATGATCCCTGTTCCCTCTAGTTTGCATGTGGGGGGGGGCAATTTTGCCATATTTTTAGGCCAAAGCTGGTTAAGGCCCAGAAGCATCCATTTTTTAAGCCAGGAAGTCAACTAGTTTCCTGGCCGCAGGCAATTGCCTATATAGTACGGGTCAAGTATCCCTTACCTGAAATGCTTGGGACCAGAATTGTTTCGGATTTTGGATTTTGCGGGGGTGGGTGGGTTGGAATACTTGCATATATATAGTGAGGTATGTTGGAGATGAGACCCAAGTCTAAACACAAAATTAATTTATGTGTCATATACACCTTATATACATAGCCTGAAGGTAATTTTATACACAACATTTTAAATAATTTTGTGCATGAAACAAAGTTTGTGTACGCTGAACCATCAGAAAGCAAAGGTGTCAGTGTCTCAGTCACCCATGTGGACAATTTTGGATTTTGGAGTATTTTGGATTTCTGGATAAGAGATGCCCGACCTGTATTGCAACTTTACCACTTTTTAAATACTTATGATCAAATGTTCTTGCCTTTATGTTAGCTTTAACATACTACTGCTTCATTTTCATCATTAGCATTTGTAATGATATGCACTTCCCTGAAAGAGGAGATGATCTCTCTCTCAGTATTTTAATTCTCATCCAGAATGGCTGTTGGATAGTTCTTTGTATTCTGTTCAAATAGTAATATCTAATTCTTTCCCATATACAGTATCTTTGCTATTGCCATGAATTCTGTCAAAACTTTTTTTTTTTTTAAATTTCTGTGCAAGGCATACAAAGTAACATTTGATGGGCTGTTGCTGGTGGTCAAGCAACAAAGGTTCTGTTGTGTTATCTAGGTTTAGCTTATTGTTGACTCTTTGGTGGGGTGTTCCACATTTCTTTTAAACTTTGGAGTACAACTGATACCACTGCTGGATTTATATTAACTTCTACTTGAGGCCAAAGATTTGAATTGGTGTATGTGAAAGTAATGTTGTTGTTGTTTTGGCTGATATAAGTATTTAATTAAATATTGTACACTGAAGAATTCTGGAGGAGGCTGAATCAGAATTTCTCTTGCATTTAAAAACATTCTTCTATGCAAAGAGGAGGGGGAGGGACAAAGAAAGAAAGAACTTTTTGTCTGATTTCAGATGCAGTTATACAGTTGGTCCTCCATATGCATGGATTCTTTATCCACGGATTCAGCTATCCACTGCTTAAAAATATATGTATATTTTTTAAATTCCAGAAAGCAAACCTTTGCTGTTTGCCATTTTATATAAGGGACATCATTTTACTGTGCCATTGTATATAATGGGACTTGAGCATCCATGGATTTTGGTATCCACCCGGGGAGGGTGCTGGAACCAAACCCCAGCAAATACTGAGGGCCCACTCTATTGGAATTTTTATATTTTAGGTTAAAACATTTTGCAATTACCCACCCTCTGCTGTGCTTGCTTTTGTGTTCATTCTTCCCCTTGTAGTATACTTGTTCTCCTGCTTCTGTTTCTCTGTGTAACCCTAGGATTTAATTTTAAAAGAAAGAGGAAATGTAGGGTGTTCAGCCACCACAATACATAGAAAGCTGAGCCCAAATGCTAATTCTCACAGTTCTCACATGTTCATGGATTGCAGTTTGGAGTAGGGGTATTTCTCCGTGGAATTTTTTTTCCTAGCAGAAGAGACAACAATTGATGGTAAGCAGCTGTGGCAGGTCTATTCTTTTTCACCCTCTTGATTCTTTGCCATAATCTTGCTATTGCTGGCAAGATCACAATTTTCTTTTTCCCAGCCTTCTCTAGATGTACTGTCATTCCAAGGAAATCTGTGGTACTGTCTGAGCTCAATTAAAATGTTGATCCAGTGTGTATCTGCTGTGAATAGAGCAGAATGATTAGGGTTCAGAGCAACTGTCTTATAACAATATTTTGCAAAATTTGGGCATTTTACTTTAGAAAACAAGTGAATAAGGGAGGGGATCAGATTTTAACAACAACAACAACAACAACAACAACGATAGTAGTAGTTGTTATTGTTATACACATTATGGAGAACATTGAGACATTTTTCCTGTTTCCTGAAAGGTTATCTGATGATTCTAAATGGTGGGAGGTTTAGAACAGACAAAAGAAAGTACTCTTCATACAGCACATAGTTAACTATGGAATTGGCTGCCATAAAACACCAACTTTGATTACTTTAAAAAGCAGTTGGACAGATTTCTTGAGGCTAAGGCTGCTCGTCCTGATGGATACAGGTTGCCTCCAGGAGCACCATGCCTCTTAGTACGAATTGCTAAGGAACAAGAACAATTAATTAGTATGAATTGCTAAGGTCCTGCTTATGGACTACCCAGGAGCATGAGGTTGGCTGCTGTAGGAAAAGATGCTGGACTTAAATAGGTCTCTGGGCTGATTTACCAGGAGTGGCTCTATGTTTGTATGTTAAAGTGCCACAAGTTCTAGCACTAATAGTCTGTGGCAGTATGGAGATGGCATATTTGTAGTATGTGGGGAAATAATCATTGTAATGTAAAAGCAATCTTGTATACCTCATTCACATCCTAAGATAAGTCTAGGGTTTTTCCCTGCATGCTTTTGTTCTCCCAAAATTCCTTTTCTCTTATTTCACTGGGCACTTCCAGCCAACTGGAGTGCTGGGTCATTCAACACATGACCTAATTTGAATTTTATTGCTGTGTGTAAGTTCTTTTTTAGTTTGAGTCTCCATGAGGCTGGAGCCATCTTTCTTCATCTTTAGACATCTTAAGCCATCTTTCCTGTAACCATGCAATGATGTTTACCATGCAGCCTGTAGGCTGGGTGAGTTTTTTCCTACCCTAAATACCATTAGTTAGTTAGGAACCTCTTTTTAAAGTTTGTTTCAGTATGTAGATTGAGATTGATATACCTTCAGTAAACTTTTGATTTGCATTTTAAACTGGCTCCTTTGTTTTGTAATGAGTCTAATTTAACTGAGTCATCTCAGACCTCTGAATACACTTTTTAAATGTTAATTGAGCTTAAGTCAGCATTCTTAAGTGCATTCTGCATGAAGTTAAAAGTAAATGAATGATTTTTAACTCTCTTTTTTTAAAGGAGATAATTCTTGTTGCTTTTTAAAAGGACTAGATCCTGGTATTTTTAATACAGTTTTATTTTTAGACTCATTACTCCTATAATATTATACTAGAGATAAGCAGAGGTAAAAGAAATACATAGCTTTACTGACTCAATAAGTTTGTCAAGTTGTACGGTACTTCCTGATGAACTAGAGCCCAGAGATTTGGAATGTATGTAGTCCCAGTTACCAGAAAAATCTGGGAAAAGGTATTTTCCTGTTTCTTTTGGTTGAAAGTTGAAGTTCAGCAGATATAAAGCAGAAGCACACTGGTTACTAAAGTAATCTCAATGGCACTTAAACAAACACACACATGGACACAGAATAGACTGTACTCAGGCTAAACCAAAGTGCACATAAGGTAAAATGTTGGACTATGGAAATTATGTTGCCTCTTCAAACACTTGAAACAACCTTGGATTTTGGGAAGAGGATATTCCAGAACTGACCAAAAATTTTATTCCATGATTGCAGAATGCAAACTGTTATTCTTTCATGTATGTATATCACAATGAAATAAATAAGACAAAGAGGTTGTGTAAAATAATACATGAGACCAAGTCTGAAAAGGCAAAGAGGGCATGACTATTGATACCAGAGTCAACTGTTCCAGGTCAAGCAAGTGCAAGTAGTAGCGTTTTCTCAGCAAGAGTTGTTCAAAGGGAGTTTACCTTTGCCTTCCTCTGTGGCTGAGAGAGAGTATGACTTGCCAAGCCCATGGAAGACCCAGTGGACTTCCATGGCCGAGCAGGGATTCGGACCCTGGTTTCCAGAGTCGTAGCTGAATGATCAAACCACTACACTGTGTTAGTTCATACATATCTCTGCTGCCCTAAAATATATTGTACTGTAACAGTGGTGAGAGTTGGATGTTCTTAAAGACGTTATACTTGAGATATTCACATTGATCAAACATTTCAAAAACATTTTGCATAACGTTCTTAAACAATACAGGGAAGGCTTGCTGTTAATGACTCTATACACGGTAGAGAATCCTGTGCCTCTGGACTTCGAAAGAAAATAGCAACATATGAAACTCTGAAATATTTGATAAAATGTAAACTGAAGAACAAAAATAATCATTAGTCACCATATTTTTCTTTAGGTAGTTTATGCAAGAAGGAAATTGTCATTTTAAAAAGACTGCATTTTGCTGATAGAGCATTATGCTTTGGCAGGAAGTTTGAAAAAGCAACATTGCTTTTCATGTCATTATTTCTAGAATCCTTGAGTTTGAGGAAGGATAGGCCATTTCCCCACTGCCTAATTTGATACTTACAATTCTAAGGGTTTGCTGAAGCATAGTTTAAATTGTTGTCAATATAATGTGTTAAAGTTACAAAAATATCATTACCTTAGATACTAAAGTCATCTCCTATTTGCTCTAGAAAAAAGAATGTATCAGTCTTCTGTAACTTGTGGTATAGAACACAGCCCAAATAGAGCCTTTTTAATGCTCCATGGTTATTATAGAATTACCCTTCAGAAGTTAAGACCTGTGTACATAATGAAGAGTCATGGCCCTCATGAGACATATTAAAATAGTTTTGCAGAACTGAGAATAGTAATGTATTATAGAACCTCATATTGCCAAAGGGCATCATGAACGATGACATTGAATACTATAAGGAAAACATAATTCATTTTGATCCTTACTATACAGTTCTGCTGCAGATCAATGGAAAGATCTAATGTCTCATTAATTTTGTAATTTGACAAGTCACTGAAAGAGTATTGAGCTTTTGTTTTTCACAACGGGAGTGCATTAAGCTCTTTCTAAGAATTTACTATTGACATCACAAGTATTATGATTTGGAGAGATACACACAAAATAGTGCCAACCTATCCAGCTTCACATGAAAGAAATAACATCAACACTGAGGGACATTTTCCATGTGGCATATGAAAGAATGAAGCTTCTAGCAGCATAGGAGTATGAACATGTAATTAACAAATTTTATATTGTCTGTTGCAGTTAATATCAGCAAGTTCCTATCCTTCTTTGCTTTGTTAAAGCAAAACAAATCTCAAACATGCGCTGTACCTCTGTGTATTATTGAGGAAGAACATGAGGTTTGGAGCTCCTGGTAGTTATGGAGAAATAATTTACTCTTGGGTTCTGTATATTTATTATTTGTATTTCATTAGGGGTTGGATTTCTTGTCCACCTTTTTCCTGGATTTGAGGGCATTAGGTGAAAATATATTAACAGGCTGGTTAAAGTAAAATAAACCTGATGAAACATAACAGAATCTAAAATGCCAGTCTCTCCCCTTGTAATATTCCCAAAGTAATATTACATTGGTCCTCCCAATCTGAGTCTTCAACTGCTTGTGGATCATCATGTCCCATACCTAAAATGGCAGCAATATGCGTGTGGATGCACTGACTCATCTGTGCACCTGTCACCACTATTTAATAATATGGGGTGCAACCACTCACCTTTTTTGCCATCCATTGAGGGTCCTGGAACTGAATCTCCATGGATCCAGAGGGCCCACTGTATACATATTTGGTCCAGGCTATTTGAAGGATCGTATCTCCCTTTATGAACCCATTAGAGTTTTGATATCTTCAGGAGACACTCTTCCTTCTTTGCTAGTACCTTCTCAGGCTCATTTGGTAGGAATAAGGGAAAGGGCCTTTTCGGTGGCTGCTCCCAGACTTTGGAACTCTTTTCTCAGAAAGACTAGGACAGCCCCATCATTGGTCCCCTTCAACCAGCAAGTCAAAACATTCTTACGCCAGCAGGCTTTTAGGAACTGAATGGGATGGGCTTTCAGTTGTGTGCTACGCTGTTTTGTGGACTATATATAGTCTTTTAATGAATTTTAATTGTTTTAACTTTATAAATTATTTAATTGTGTTTTAAATAACTTGTATATAAACTTTTTATTGAGATTTCTATGTAGTTTTTAATCCATACTGTTTTAAATATGCTGTAAGCCACATTGAGTCCTATTGTTGGGAGATAGGCAGGATATAAATGAATAAAATAATCATTTAAACTGAAAGGGGAAAAGATTTTTAGCAGTTTCAAAAGAGAACATAGATTTTGCTAAGAAGTTGGGATTCAAGAGAGAATTCAGTAGTAGCAGCAGCACAGGATTCAATACCTTTTGTGTTGAGGTAGCTGCTGGGTTCTTTCTATGCTTTTTTGTAACAAGTGAATCAGGCTTTGTGGGGATAGATTCCTGGCATCCCATTTTCTGAATGATTTATCCTGGTTAAGGGATACACAACAGCCATACCCACCATTAGCTAGAACCCAATCCTTCTTTGCATCTTTTTCTGTGGCTGAGAGGATTGCCAGACAGCAAGGCCATATATCCTTGTTTGTTGGGGAAGAACACAAGATGATTGCTTTCCTAGGAAACATTGGACACTTCTCAAATGATTGTGCAGTCTGTATACTTTGGCGAAATTTCCAAAATTGAAGGTACTGTATTGAACTTCAGGGAACTGTAGTACTGAGTCTCAATTCTGATTCTAAATGGAACTGCAGTAGCAGTGTGGTGTTTGTGGTGATTAGCTGGAAACAAACAGAGCATTTGCTATAGAGAGATGAAGGAGGTCTCCACTCCAATGTCTATAGCAGACACAGTTATAGAAGTAGCTGAACTGTTGTCCTATACCTCCTCCTGATGGTTCCTTATTTTGGGGCCTACAAATAAAAGGTCTCATTGTAATATAGAGTATCCTTTTCCCTCACCAAACACACCTGTAAAGTGGTGGGACCAAAAGAAAGCCCTCCCTTGCACATCGTAACATTTTAGCTGGCTTATATAGGGAGATGTGGTCTTTCAGATAGTGTGGACTCAGGTCAGGTAGGTGTTTCCCATATAGAATCATAGAGTTGGAAGAGACCACAAGGGCCATTTAGTCCAACCCCCTACCATGCAGGAATGCACAATTTTTTTTTAATAATTATTAGTTATTTATACCCCCGCTCTTCAGCCACGAGGCTATCAGAGCAGCTTACAAGCTGTTTTAAGCAATAGCAATTTACACATCTACACTGCATTAAGCAGTTTCCAATGTGTATTGGCTAATTGCCCTCACAAGCTGGGTACTCAATAATCAAAGGATCATCAATAAAGCATCCCCAACAGATGGCCATCCAGCCTATGTTTAAAAACCTCCAGAGAGACAGACGGACAGACAAGACTCTTTTAAAGCACTTGTTCTCCCTTTGGCATCCCTCACAGTGCTTTATCTACTCAGACATTTCCTTAATGCTTTTGTTACTCTCCCCTCACCCTTCAGCATTCTGCAGTATATGCAAACTGCACAAAAGAGAAGTGTTCTTACCTGCCCTGAATATCAAGGAAGGGAGAAAAAACAGCTGTCTGTTGGCAGGAGGTAGAAAGTATATCTAATTTGCTTCCTTCCCCACCCCCCTTAATATGGTGTAATGCTAAGTTTCTGGTTTGGAGAGTAAAAGAGATGCTGCTTCCAATCATACCTGACTTGTCTCATTAAAAATAGGTTGCCAGCAAAGAGGTGGACTGCAGAGGCAATTGTTCCATTATAAGCTAGTATTCTCTCCAAATACCATAGTCATCTTGCTCTTTTGAAGAAAGAAACACAAGATCAGCTGAGGGGAAAGAGGGAATCTGAGTACTAATTATGCAGACAAAAGTACAAATGGGGCAGAGCTCCTAAAACAAAAGCAAGGAAAGTAATTACTTTCTTTTCTGTTAGCAGCCTATGTTTAGCACCCTCACTAACATGTCTTTGGTAACATCATTCTCTTCTCTTCTCTTTCTCCCCTCCCCCTTCTTTGCTTTTCAATATTTCTTGTCATGGGAAGCAGAGCAAAAATAGTTTTGCATACAGTCCCATAGCGTCTGGCTGTCAGTGCTGTTTCCTACATCTGAGATTGTGTCAAGACCACATGTTACTAATGCTTTAGGGACTTGACTTTATGAGTCCTACAGAAAAATCGTTCTGTACCAGCAACTAATGCAAATTGCCTTGTTTCAAACTAAGATGTCCCTTTGCGTAAAGTAGATGTTGAAAACATAGATATAATGGCACCCATTAAAGCAGTGGTTCTTAACCTGTGGTCCAGGGACCCCCAGGGGGCCATGATGTCCTCAAAGGGAGTTTGCGAAGGCTTGGCCCAGCTCCTCCCCACAGTGAAGCAGACACATGACAGGATGGCCTGAGCATTGCCATTTAATCCACTCCAGCTGCAAACTTGCAGGAAGAAGCAGGAGGAAAGTCTTCCCTCCCCTCCAGTGCCACTGAGGGAAGGTTTAATGGATGGTGTGATTGTGTTGTTGTTGTTGTTATTATTATTATCTGTTGTTGTTATGGTTTTAAATCTTGACTTAATTCTTGGGGGTTTGTGGCAATAAAAGATATGTAAAGGGAGTCCCTGGTAAAAAAAAAGGTTAAGCTCCACTGCATTAAAGTATCTGTCAGGAGTAATCTTAAGAACCTTTGGGGAAACCCCTTTCCCGTCTATATTACTGCAAAGGTATACCAACATGTATCCAGAGGCCTAGTAAAAATACAGCAAATACTATAGTCAGAAATTTTATGACATGCTTTTGCAGATATCACATTATTTGTTGGCACCACCCTGATAACACACTTGTGTGACATTACATAAATTCTAGTTTCCTAATAATTTTAGGGCAAATCAATTGCCTAAGGAGGTAGGTGCCAAAATTTCAAGGAAATCCAATTATACACCACCCATTTATAAGACTTTTTTTTTTTAAAAAAAATAGAGTTGTGTTAAATACCGTCAACTCGATTTTTACCTATGAATGAGAGAACTCCACATCACCCTATCATCAGCAGCCCTGCTCAGGTCTTCCAGACTAAGGATTGTGGTTTACTTTATTGAGTCTATCCATTTGTAATACGGTATTGGATATATATGGTAAAAGTCTTTGTTGTAGAATTTGGAGCATTGCTTTGCTTACATGGGAGATTAATGCAATGGTCCTGTGGTTACTGCAATCCCTGGTGTCCCCTTTCTTGAGGTCTGGAATGTGTATTGATTGTTTCCATTCTGTGGACCATTTCCCCCACCACCACCATTTCTTGAGAGATTTTATTTAGAACTAGCGTAGATTCTGGCTCTGTAGCTCTAAGCAGCTCTATTCGTTTGCCATCTGTTCCTGGTGATTTATTTCTCTCAAATACTCTGAGTTCATCTTCTACTTCAGTTTCTAAAATTGAAGGTTCATCTTCATATAGTCCTTTGTTGAATATTCCTGTCAACCTTTCATCTCATTTATATAGTTATTTCATGTATTGTTTCTATCATCTTTTTATTTCTACTTGGTCATGTAATGTGTTCTCCTTTTGGTCATAGAGCATTCCCAAATTTCCCTTTGATTTCTGGGATCTTGTGGAAGAGGTCTCTTGTTGTTCTTCTTTTTGTTGTTGTTGTCTTCTATGTCTCTGCATTGATTATAACAGTAGTTATCCTTGTCCCTCTTCACAAGTTGTTGAACAGTTGCATTCAGGATTCTGACACTATTTCTGTCACCTTTTGTTTTTGCTTCTCATCTGTCCTTAACTACTTGAAGAGTTTAATCTGTCATCCATTGAGGCTTCTCTTTCTTTTTGGATACTGATAGTGTCTTTTTGTATTCCTCCCTATTAATGTCCCTGGCTTTAGTCCAGAGTTCTCTTGGCTTCTGGTCAATGAAGACTTAATAGTGCAAATCTTTTTTCTTTTTTTTTACATTATCTTTAAATTGTACAAGTATGTTCTTTCAGGTTGTATTTTGGGATGAAGGTTGCTTTAGTTTTACTCTAAATTTTGATATTAGTAGTTTATGGTCTGTGTCACAATCTGCTCCTGGTCTTGTTTATGTAGAGAGGATGGAGCTTCTCCATCTTATACTTCCAATTATGTAGTCTTTTTATTTCTGTATTGGCCATCAGGTGATGTCCATGTATGTAGTTGCCTTTTTGGTTGATTGAATAATGTGTTTGCAATGAACAAACTGTTGGCCTAATAATAATAATAATAATAATAATAATAAAATTTTATTTATATCCCGCCCCTCTGCAATGCAATCGGGGCGGCTTACAATATAAAAACTCCATAATCACAATACCCTAGCCCACCCACCCCTTAAAATAATATTAAATTATGATGGATTAAAACAGACAATAATTAAAAATATATATAAATTAGAAGAAAAAATTACAACATACCATCACAGCCTATAAAGGACAGCTGAGTCTTGGGCCAGGATAATTATTCAGGAAAGGCCTGCCGGAAAAGATCCATCTTGACAGCTTTTTTAAAGCTGTCTAAGGTGGTAATAAGACAGATCTTCTTAAATTCAGTCAGTCACTCTCTTGCTTCATTTCTTTATTCTAGGCCAAACTTTCCTACAGTCTTTGATTCTGCTTTGTTTTCTGCTTTTGCATTCCAATTGCCTATGATTAACAAGAAGTCCTGATTTGGTGTGTGATCAATTTCCTCCTGGACTCCAGCACAGAATCTTTCAATTTCTTCTTCTTCTGCCTCTGTGGTTGGAGCATAAATTTGGATGATAGTTATATTGATGGGTTTTTCCCTGAAGTCTTATTTGATAGTATTCAGTCAGACTTTGCATTATATCCTTTAACTGCTTTTACTACACCTCTTCTCACTAGAAATGCCACCCCATTTCTTCTTCTTCTTTTTATTTCCTGAGTAAAACACCGTGTAATGATCTGACTCAAAATGTTCCATTCCTTTTCCCCTTTAACTCACTTACCCCCCCCCAAATATTGCAATGTTTATATGTCCCATTTCTTGTTTTACTATGTCTAGCTTCCCCTGATTCATGCTTCTCACATTCTGTGTTCCTATAATATGTGTTGTACAGCATCAGATTTCCCTCTCCCCTCTGAGTATGTCAGCAGCTGTATGTCCTTTTTGTTTGAATCATCACGTTGGAAGAGACCACAATGGCCATCTAGTTCAACCCCCTGTTCTGCAGGAATACACAGTCAAAGCCCTCCCAACAAATAGCCATCCAGCCTGTTTAAAAATCTCCAAAGAAGAAAACTCCACCACACTTCGAGGCAGCACATTCCACTGTCACACAGCATTTACCATCAGGAAGTTCTTCCTAATGTTTAGGTAGAATCCCTTTTCTTGTAGTTTGAATCCATTGCTCCATGTCCAATCTCTGGAGCAGCAGAGAGCAAGCTTCCTTCATCCTCAATATGACAGCCCTTCAAATATTTAAACATGGCTATCGTGTAGCCTCTTCACTTTTCTCTTCTCCAGGCTAAACATACCCAGCTCCCTAAGCCGCTCCCCATGGGGAATGGCTTCCACAACTTTAACCATTTTGGTTGCCCTCCTCTGGACACATTCCAGCTTATCAATATCATTCTTGAATTGTGGTGCCCAGAATTGGACACAGTATTCCAGGTGAGGTCTGACCAAAACAGAACAGAGTGGCACTATTACTTCCCTTGATCTAGACACTATACTCCTATTAATACAGCCTGGAATCACATTGGGTTTTTTAGCTGCTGCATCACACTGCTGACTCATGTTCAGCTTGTGGTCCACTAAGACTTCTAGATCCCTTTTGCATGTACTGCTGTCAAACCAGGTCTATAGCTGTGCATTTCATTTTTACTGCCCAAGTGCAGTATCCTACGTTTTTCTCTATTGGAATTCATTTTGTTAGTTTTGGCCCAGCTTTCTAATCTGTTCAGGTCATTTTGAATTCTGATCTGGTCCTCTGGGGTGTTAGCTACCCCTCCTAATTTGGGTCATCTGCAAACTTGATAAGCATACCCTCTGTTCCTTCATCCAAGTCATTGATAAATCTGTTGAATAGCAGTGGGCCAAGGACACAGTCCTGTGGCACCCTGCTGGTCACTTCTCTCCAGGATGAAAAGGAGCCATTGATAAGCACCCTTAGGGTTCAGTTGGTCAACCAATTACAAATCCACCTAAAAGTTGTATTGTCTAGCCCACATGTTACTAATTTTTTTGCAAGAATATCATGGAGAACCTTATCAAAGGCCTAACTAAAATCATGATACACTGCATCCACAGCATTCCTTTCATCTAGCAAATATGTAACTTTATCAAAAAAAGAGATAAGATTAGTCAGGCATGACTTGTTTTTGAGAAACCCATGTTGACTCTTAGGGATCACAGCATTCCTTTTTAAGTGCTTACAGACTGATCTGCTCTAGAATCTTTCCTAGTATTGATATCAGGCTGACTGGGCAGTAATTATTTGGGTCTTCTTTTTCTCTCTCTTTGAAGATGGGGACAACATTTGCTCTCTTCCAGTCTGCTGGGACCTCTCCTATTCTCCAAGAATTCTCAAAGATTATTGACAGTGGTTCTGAGATCACTTCTGCCAGTTCTTTTAATACCCTTGGATGTAGTTCATCTGGCCCTAGAGACTTGAATTCATTTATACTGGCCAGCTATTCCTGAACGGCTTCTTTACCTATTCTGTGCTGCATTTCCTCTACTGCATCATCTGTTCTGTTTTCCCCAGGTTGAGCACTGTTCTCCTTTTGGGAGAAGACTGAGGCAAAGAAGGTGTTGAGCAGTTCTGCCTTTTCTCTGTCCCCTGTTAGCATTTTGCTGTCGTCTCCACACAGTGGCCCTACCACTTCCTTGTTCTTCCTTTTGCTATGGACATAACCAAAAAAGCCCTTTTTATTGTTTTTAACCTCTCTAGCAAGCCTGAGCTCCATCTGTGATTTAGCTTTTCTGACTTTCCCCCTACATGAGCTAGCTATCTGTTTGAATTCTTCTTTGGTGATTTCCCCCTTTTTCCATTTCTTGTACATGTCCCTTTAAAGTTTTAGCTCAGTTGAGAGTTCTTTCAACATCCACCCTGGTTTCTTTAGACACTTGCCATGTTTCCTCCTCATTGGAACTGTCTGCAGTTGCGCCTTCAGTATACCACTTTTAAGAAACTCTCATCCTTCATGAACTCCCTTCTCTATTAGTATTCCTGACCATTGGATCACCCCCAGTAATTCCCTACGTTTACTGAAATCAGCTTTCTTAAAGTCTAGAATGCATGTCTGACTATGCTTGGCTTCTTCTTTCCTCTATAGTACAAACTCCAGTAGAATATGGTCCCTCCCCCACCCCAGGATCCTGTGACTTCCACCCCATTAACCAGATCATCATTGTTGGTTATGATCAAATCTAAAATAGCTGATCCTTTTGTTGCCTCTTCCACCTTCTGGACAATGAAATTGTCTGAAGGCAAGGGAGGAATTTGTTGGACCTTCTGTTTTTGGCAGAGTTGGACTTTCAACAAATATCAGGATAGTTGAAATCCCCCATTATTACTACATCTCTCCTTCTTGTATGTGTGGTCATCTGCTCCAGGAAGGCATCATCCAAGTCCTCAGTTTGGCTTGGAGGTCTGTAGTAGACCCCCACAACAACATCCTTGTTGTTTCTCTCCCCACTTATTTTTACCCAGATGCTCTCAACCTAGCTTCTAGGGTTTAAGTCAAGGATGTCTTCACTGGTGCACACATCCTTAACATACAATGCTAATCCACCTCCCTTCCTGTTTGGTCTGTTTTTCTGAAATAGGTTATACCCCTCTATTAGCACATTCCAATGATGAGACTCATCCCGCCAGGTTTCAGTGATGCCTATTATATCATATTTGTTTTGCTGTGCTAAGCGTTCAAGTTCATCTTGTTTATTTCCCATGCTCTGTGCATTAGTATAGAGACATCTAAGACCATGGGCCATTCTCCCTATCTGCCTTTCAAGGTTTTTTTTCCCCTCCCATTGTTGGGTTCTTGCACTATTTGCCTTGTTCTCTGTATAACATTTGGGCTATTCTCTCCAGCACTTGATGAATTCCTGCCCCCAAGAATACTGTCTCTTTCCCCCACATAACTCAGTTTAAAGCCCTCCTGATCAGATCTTTAAGACTCTTAGCAAAAATGTTCCTGCCAACTGGTGTGAGGTGCAACCCATCCCTTGTCAGAAGTTCACTTCCCTGAAAATACTCTAGTCGATCCTACTGTAGCTACAACAGGCAAGGTAAACAGCCACTGCCTCCAGAATCCCTGATGGAGCATACATGAACAGCAGAAAGGAGAGAAAAAGGAAGAGCAGATAACCTTGCCTTACCTGCCATCCGTAGCAAATTAAAAAAAAAAAAGCATAGATCTATAAGTTTGGCCACTAAAATGGAAATCATAAGAAAATTGGTGGCTGGTAAAGGAAAAGTTATCACTGGATTCTTTTTGGAAGTAGCTCTCAAGTTTTCTCTAGAAGGCTCAAAATGTTTTTTGTTGACTTATGCAAAGCTTACTTGACCTGGTTGTTTCATTTCCCATATATATATTGTTAGCTTTGGATAAAGAATTTGTTGAAAAATATTGAACTGCTCTTCTTTTTTGTGGTGTAAAACCTATCCCTATCCTTTTCATGTTATTTTTTTTATCACTGGTACAAAATTTTCTGTTGAAGAAGTAATGCCCAGGAACACATCTACTTTATTAACTGAGGTATGCCTTTAATTATTTCTAAGCTCTGTTTATTTTTCCCTCTTCAGATTATGTATAATGTAGCTGGGAGCCTACATCTGTCCCTCTCTGTGATAGCCATTGTGTGGGCATCAGGTACACCAGAAGGGCTGGGTGTGGCACACCCCCTGATCCCTCCCCTCCCCAGCATTTTCATGTGCAGAACAAAAATAATGCATTCATATATCTTGAGCCTTGAACTGTCTATGATCTATTCACCACCTGTAGACTGGTCTGTAGGTCAAACAGTTACCACTTAAAAGCCAAAACATTGTTGGAAGAGACTCCAAGGCCATTTAGTTCAAACCCTGCCATGCATGAATACACAACTTAAAGCACTCCTGAGACATTACTCAACCTCTTTTTAAAGACCTGTAAAGAAATAGAGACCATCACCCTCCAAAGCAGACTGTACCCCTGTCAAATTTCTCTTGCCATCAAGAGGTTCTTCCTAATGTTTGAGTGAAATCTCTTCTTGTAATTTGAATTCAGTAGTTCGTGTCCTGCTCTCTGAAGCAGCAGAAAACAAGCTCATTTCATAGTTCCTGTCAGGTTACCTCTCAGTCTTCTCCTTATGCATACCGAGTTCCCTAAGCTGATGCCCATATGTCTTGGTTTCCAAACCTTTTAGTTGCTTGGTTGCCCATTTGTCAATCATGAAGTCCCTCCATATCATGTATAAAGGTTGATTGCTTCTGAGTATACTTCTGTATACTCAGTACTTCTGAAGCACTACACAAGTTCTTAATTTAATGTTACTATCATTTCTAGTTTAGCACTGTGACTGTTCTTGGGGAGGCATAACATATAACTGTGATTCATATTTGATACACATGTAAACATATTTTAATTAGAACAATACAGTTCAGTTAAATAATAGTGCTACAACTTAATGACTTTTATTAATATTTTAATTATCATTATAAGCAATGATCTGCAGCTACATTTCCTGGCTTTAGCCTCTTGCATCTCTGAGAAATAGTTCTGAAACTTATTAGCACTTAATGCCATGCAGATAGAAAATCTGCAGATAAAAAGAAATACTAATGTGTTCACAGAAATGCTTCTGTATGCATGCATGGGTTCTCTTTGGATCACAAGCACCATTTCCATTACAGTAAAAATACAAGTTTGATATGAATGTTTAGGTTTTGGAGCGTGAGGTGACAACTCTCTATAGCTTAGTTCAAAGATGGGGAAGATGTGACTCTCCATTCTCACCCTTGGCTATGTTAGCTGGGGCTGATGGTGGTTGCAGTCCAGCAATACCAGTAGAGCCAGATAACTAGCTCCACTGGCATAATTCTGTAATGGGAACTCACATGCTGATCCAAAAATAATTTTTCTCATGTCATACAATCAGCCCCAGTTCAGCAACATGAGCCTTTATCTCATCTTTTTTTTTTCTAATTAGGGAGAGGCTTTCCAGGTTCTCTTACAAATCTAATTGACCATTTCGATTCTTACAGAGGAGTAGGGATTTACCATACCTAATGCCAGTTCATTTTTTTTCTTCCCAAGTTGGTTATTAGTTAGTGATCTTGGTGCTCTGTGTAGATTTAAAGGCTTCATTTTGAAGATTACAAAACAGTTTAAGTAAATTAATAATGTGTAATCTATGCTTGATATATATATTCCATGTTGGTTACAAGTTGAGTGGGGAAACTGGTGCCAGATTTCATATTGTAGAGTGGAAGACAATTCTGCTGAACTTTTAAAATGTTTAGCAGTTCAGAGTGTGTTTGTGTGATATGGCTAGAAATTCTCAGCCTTCACTCTTCATTCTTTATCCTCTCTGACAGACAAACACACCAGTGTGCCATTGTAACTCCCACCAGATCCATGCCCTTATTTTCATAAAGCAGGGAGGGGAGACTAACGTTCTCAGCCAGCCAGTTTGGGAGACATTGTGAGTTGAGTTTTACCTCTGAGCTGTGTCTGAACTTGGGTCCATAATTAAAGGGTGTAGAATATTAGGTTTAGTACTAAGATTTTCTGTCTTCAGGCATTAACAGAAAGCATGAGCCAAATAATCTGCTTGCATCCCCGCCCCCATTTCTTTATTAGCCTTGAGGCAACAGAAATGAAACTAAGGAGCAATAAAAATTCTACTCACAGTACAAACCCACTAGAAGGAAAAAGGGAGGAGATTCTTCTTGGTTAATTTCTCTTTTCCTTGTAGCCCCCTGAAAATCTGTTCTAGAGGGTTGTGGGGCTTTCTAGAATAGTGTGGGAAGTGGCACAAGAAGCAGCAGAGGGAAGAGGGCACTTTTGAAACTTCCTCTGCCCCAAGAGCCTCTGCTGGTTTCCAGTCCATTTCATGGACAGGAGCTCTTCATGGAATAAATAGTACCTCTGAATCCAGACTCTTTAATCTTTTTGTTTTACTAGTTTTGCCTTTCACAGATGCAGCTTCTCCAACAAATCATGTGCCTATGTGAACATTGATTTGGAAAGTTATTTAATCTAACCACAATGCCAGAAATCATCTCTGTACCTCCCAGGTTCTTGCTTCCAGTGTCACTGAACATGATTTGTCTGCCATCTCTTCCTTTCACAGTTTCGCATGCATGGAATAAGGAGAACAAAGCTGTTGTGTCAGTAACTTTAAAAATTAAAATAAAGACAGGTTTGAGAATTAACCTAAGTGTAGCAATAGTGTTCTTCTCCATATAGGGCTGGTTCAGATACAATACTCTATAGCTTAGCATTACTAGAATGAGCCACACAGGATGTTGGGTTCACATGTTCTTTGGTCATCCTCATACATAGCTATGAGGAGCAGTTCAGAAGCTTTTACTCACAGTTTGCATTAATGGCAGTTTGTCATGTTGCCTGAACCTAACAAACTGTAATTAGTCTTAGCTATGATTGAACAAAACAATCCAACTTGAAGTGGTGGTATATACAGTTGGCTTGTTTGTTAGAATCAAAATGCTGGAAGGACCTTGGAAGTAATCTCAGGTCCCGTCTACACGATTTAAATAATACGTACGGCATGCGAAAGTTCGCACTTTGGTACAAACGGCCGTTCGGATACACATGAATGCAAAAGAGGGGGAGCCCGGTTTTCCACCCTGAAATACGCACACGCAGCGTTCGGGAGGGAAAGCGGATCGCAAAGAGAAATCCGTATGCCATTCGGATGGCTGACGGGTCTGTACGGTCCGTTCGCACACATGCGAACAGGCTGTGTAATCTGATTGGCTGGCCGAGTAGAAGGGGTGGGGCTAGCACGGAGGGAAATTGGGAGCGGCCGCCATGTTGGTTTCCCAGCTAGCGAGCGTCCGGTAAGTCCGTGAATTTATATGTTTATTTATTTTTATTTTATATTGTAAATACAGAAAACCGACTGTCCGCAAACCAGGAACCTTTAAAAAAAAAAAAAAAGCAGCGGGAGATTTAAAACTGCCGCTTGGCTTGCTCGCTCCAGCCAGCTTCGGGAAGAGGGAGTCATACGGAGTTTAGGGGGTTTAAAAAATCGTATAGCCGGTTCATATGCATACGAATGACAGGCTGTTCGTATTTTTTGCCCCCCCATACGGATTTTTTTATGATCGTATAGCCGCACCCTCAGTCTACTCCCCTGTTAATGCAGGATATCCAATGCAGGATGTAAACGCAACATCCCTGATGAATTCTCAAGTACACCCAATGAACCAAAGCCCATAGCAGTCTGTGCCACTGTTGAAGAGCCCTTACTATGGGAAGGTTTTTCCTGTTGTTTAAACAGAATGTATTTCCTGGTAAACATCTACCCATTGACTCTAGTTCTGTCATCTGGAGCAACAGAAAACATATCTCTTGTTTGTATGCCTGTACTTCTGATTGTGTGGTTAAGAGTAATCACACTTTAGGATTCAAGTTGTTATTGTTACGTGCCTTCAAATTGTTATTATGTTGAATCCAACGTATGGTGGGCCTATCCTAGAGTTTTCTTGGCAAGATTTATTCAAAGGAGGTTTATACCATTGCCTTCCTGTAAAGCTGAGAGAGTGTGACTTGCCCAAGGTTACCTAATGGGTTTCCATAGCTAAGCAGGGATTCAAATCCTTGTCTCCCAAACTCCTAGTCCAACATTCAAACCACTTCACCATGCTAGCTCAGTTTTTAAATAGTGTTTAATCTTAAATTAGAGAGGAAGCTTCTGATGCCCTTGTGGCCAAAGTAAAAGGAAGAAGAGTGAGTGCCTGAGCCTAAACTCACTACAGCTTGTTCTCATAATATTAATCTATTCTATGCAAACCAGGGCAAAAAGAGAGCTGCTAAAACCAGAAAGTTTTGGTTTCCTTATTTTGGAAAGAAATAATTTCTGCAGGACTCAGTAAACTTTTAAGGTCACCCTGCTATACCGAAATTTATTGGGCTGTTATTCTTTAGATGTGAAAGTTCCTCCAGCGACTTCTTAAACTTCTCCAAATTTTCAGCTTTATTAAAATTCTGAGCAGTGCTTTTGTGTTCTCTTTCAAATGAATATAAACTGAATGTTCTGTACTGAAAACAGATGGAATAAACTTCTGGAATACAAAACTAGACATAATGGTTAATGTTTCTACAGCAAAAGTTTCCAGCATAAATTCCCTCTTTACAGTATAATGAGGCCCACCACATTAACAGGGTCGTGTGAATCAATGCATCTTGCACACCTCAGTTCATTGTAAGAGGAACAACAGCATGTTGTCACTAAGGCTGCTGCCACACTGCAGAAATAATCCAGTTTGACACTGTTTTAACTATTGTGCCTCCATCCTATAGAGTTGTGAGGTGGGCTTCCTCTTTCTCTCTGTGCATGCACACCAGCACAGAGTGGAGAGGAAGGGCTTGCCATGCTTACAATCAGTTTAGGAGTGCTCCTGACAAGAACACCTACCCTGATCTCTCTGAGACACACTCTAAGGGTTCCCTAACCTGGAAATCCCTTAGAACAATATATCTCCTCAGGTAAGACGCAGTATTTTTTCAGCCCACCAGGAGACTGATTGAGTTGTATGGTTAACTAGTAGAACTACTCACTCTGTTAAAATATTACCAACTCCCCTTCTCTATCCCCAGAGAAGAGTCAAGATAGCCAGGACTGAAATAAGGCATGTGTAGGCTTAGTAAGGAAAAATAGAAAGGCTTATTTTTATTCAAGCAAGTTAAAACAAGTTTAAGAGGGAAATTGTTTCATGAAGAATAGGCTTTTTTCTCCAGGCTAAAGCTTAAAGTTACAGAGATAAAAAGCAGGCATACATTCAGCCAAGGAAAACAAATAAAAAATAATCCTGATGCAATCTATGGAGATTTTCAGACACGGAAAAATCGTCCCTTGCCGCGCGAGCAGCCTCCCGAAACTGCTGCGCGGCAAGGGTCTTTTTCGGACCGCGCTGTGCCTGTGGCGAAGCCGTCCGTGTCACTTCCGTGAAGCTTGGGACGGCTCCGCGTCATATTTCAATCACGGGCAGCCTCCGTGCTTGAAATATGACGCGGAGCCGTCCCAAGCTTCACGGAAGTGACACGGACGGCTTCGCCACAGGCACAGCGCGGTCCGAAAAAGACCCTTGCCGCGCAGCAGTTTCGGGAGGCTGCTCGCGCGGCAAGGGACGATTTTTCCGTGTCTGAAAATCTCCTAATTAAACTGTTCCCTGGACAAAGAAAACTACTTACATTACCGGGTCTATGAGGGTTAAATCTGGTGTTCAAGTTGGCTGGGCCTCATGCTTTTCCTGAGCCAGGCCCCAGCCGTGTGCTCACTCAGACCAAGGTTCTCTGAGGTACTTCCATTCCCTCTGAGAGCTTTCTGTGTCTCTCTCTCTGGCCACATGGCCCAGGCAGGTATAAAACCTTTTCCAAATTATCATACCCAAATGTTCATCGGCCAGTCCAGTGTCTGGGGATGTGATGACATGATGATGTTATATTAGGAGATGATCTCCACCTCCCATCTTGGTCTTAACCCTCAACCCTTAGTTTCCTGGTCCTGTTGATCAGACAGTCACTGTTTACAGATTGGAAAATGTAATCATTGCAGAATGATGGGAGCTCCATCACCTTTGCAGGAGGATGGGACTTCCATCATGATAGGAGTTGTGGGATTTGTAGTTTGTTATGGCACCAGAGCTCTTTGATGGAGAAGTCTAAATAGCTCACAAAGCTACAGATCCCAGAATTCCATAGCATTGAGTAATGGCGGTTAAAGCTGTGTCAAACTGGATTATTTTGGCAGTATGGCAGCAACCTCTGTGAATATGTGTCATTTTCTTTGACTCTTTCATTTGGGCAGCAAAACCATTTGCACATCAGCTTTGGAGAGTCTAAAATAATGCTGACTCAGATGTCTAATACATTTGTGAATTTTGAATATTACAAACACTGTGTAGTGAAGATGGTCATGTTTCTTACTATTTCATGAGTAATTAAGCTGCTAAATGTCATGGGTAAGGCAGGAGAGTAAACAAAAGAAACTTTCAGGTAAGATACGTCCTTTCTCCATCTTCCCCCTCCCCCAGTTTTTTTCCAAATTACTTGAGGAGTCCAAAAAAAAAAAAAATACATGTAAGGTTTCTTGCTGTGATGTTTGCAGTATCCCTGGTTTGTCTGCTAATAATGTGGCATTCTGTGCCTATGTAAAGGATTGAGAGGTAAGAAGAGAATAACCTACCGCATCAGTGCAGCTATTCTGGTAGAATTAAGGAGATCAATCCTCATGGAATTCACTGGGAATATGACCTGTCTAAACAGAATCCTGCATCAATCCACAGTATTTGGAAGGAGGGGGCTCCAAAACAGCAACAACAGCTCTGGAAAAGCCTTTGTGGCCTTTCCCATGTTTTTTAAAAAACAGCGAGGGTGTGGTGCAAAGCTGATTGGCCAGGCAAGTGCAGGGGGTGGGGCTTGCTAAGAGAGCAAGTGCCCGCCGATGCCATGTTGGATTTTTGCCTTAGCAAGCGATCACTAAGGCAATAAAATGGGGTGTGGGTTTTTTTGTTTTGCTGTCCTTTTAACTTAAAACATTGCTCTATTGCGCCAGTGTAGCTTAGACAACTTTTTTTTTAAGTTAGTTGATGGTGAAGTACTAACGCGAGTAAACCACTCACAGCCACCATCTAGCATGCAAAGCTTCTGGGGGCTTCTGGGACCAAAACCACCATTAAGACAAGTTGCTGCTGCTGTGAAATGCCAAAATGCCATTATTGTGAGGTACTCCTCCCCCCCTCCTCAATAGACAGGACCATAGTTTTTACTCCAAAAAAAGCCATTTAAGTAATATTTTAAAGTAAAATATATAAATAATAAATAGACACACTAAAAACAAATAGAGCATAAATCCTGTACTTATGTTTCAATTAAGAAATCTAAAATGTTAAAGTAAAAAATTATTTCTGTAGGAGAACAGGGCATTGTAAGACTTCCTGTTTTTCAGATGTGATTGATTGGTTCAGTGCTGGATGAAGAAAACACCCAGGGATACAGGCAGCAGTAGGACTATTGTGTCAGTGCTTAACAACTGTGTTTCCTGTGTTAATGGTGAAAGGCTTCTGATTATATTCTTTAAGGATGTGGGTTCTGCTGGGTTTTGTGAGACAGCTGTTGTTCAGAATAAATTTTGATGTAGTACAATATGTCTGTATATGATTGAGATGAATATTAGTGCATTAAATAATTTGCATAATAATACACTATTGGTAATTTTAAAATCAGGTCAAAATAACATTTTTTTAAAATGTGAGGGTTTGGTTTTCTGTTGGCATCCCACTTATACTGGTGGTCTGAAAGTATTGTGACTTCTTTTTTTAAAGTTTGCAAGAGCAAGAGAACCACTGTTCTCCAAGTGAATAAACAAATCATTCCTCTCAACTAGCTTGTGCCCATTGAATGCTTCAATTTAGCTCTCTGCACGGTTCTAGCCTTAGCTTTTCTCCTATTACTCAACTCCATGTTGAGATCAGAATAACAGGTACCAGTCAACCCCTGTATCCACAGATTTAGTATCCATGGTTTCATTTATCCACATTCAAAAAAAATGTTCTCTCTAGGCATTTGTAGGTCCTCCAGTGTGATTCTCTGGTCAACTTCTGGCATTCATCTCATTGAAAACAATAGGGTTCCCTTTTAACCATGGCTTTAGGTATCCGCAGGTAGCGGGGTGGTCTTGGAACATATCTCCTACAGATACGGGGGTCAACCTGTATTTATACAGGTTGACGGGGGTCAACCTGTATAAATTATTCTTGGCCCACTGGGAAGAAATCAGAGTCTAATTTGAACCTTATCTCTTAAAAGTACCTCTTGATACTTCTTTATCTGACAAGTTTATAATTGTTGCAAATCCATATCTGCAGTGCTCCGGCCCATGATGGCTTTGGAAAATCATGGCAGTAATGTGTAAAGCTCCAAAATCTGGTGTAAAGCTCCAAAAGGTTCCTTTTTGGATTACCAGCTTGCACTGAGTTCCTCAGTGGTAATTCTTCTGAGCTCTGCTTTGACATAAAGCGAACCTTAGTTCCCCTGCTGTCAAAACAGGAAGTGTTTTGGATTAAGTGCCTCCCACCCCTTTTCTAACACATCAAGTGTGTGCTTCATTTATCTCATACAGCAGAGGTGGTCCTCCACATGAGCATGGCCAATAAGAAGGAGTTATGAGAGCTACTAGAACATCTGGAGCCCTCTTCTACCAGCACGCTACTTTATCTCACGCTTCGGTTCTGTGTAGATTCTGTAGCCCTAAATGGGAATGTGCTGTCCAGCTGTTGTCAAGCTTTGACAACTTCTTCTGTTTAGGACTGAACTAATCGTGTTCCTCTAGGTAGAATAGATGTGGGTGAAGTGCCTGATATCAGATTAAGTCAACATGTGTACATTCTTGCAGGAGTTTCCACTCCTTCACACAAGTCAGTAGCAAACATCCCTTTTGCCAATGAAGCCAGTGCCACTTAGAGAAGACAAAGTTTTTTGTGTTGTTTTTTTGAGACAGGGAAGAACAGGAAAATAAGTTTTTATTTGAAAAGTGTTGTATTGATTTGAAGTGATATGCAACTGCTATACCTACTTGTTTCCACTCCCTTTACTTATTTCTTAAATAAGCTAAAGACCCTAATAACTTCGTGATTGAAAAGGTTAATGGGCTATAATTTTTAATATTCCTGATTTCAGTACTATATTCCTAGCAGCTAAGTATTGTTTTAATAGAATATATTATACTACAGATTGTTCTTTTTGCTCATTTACAGTGAGAGATGCAAGAAATCTAATTCCAATGGATCCAAATGGACTTTCAGATCCATACGTGAAGCTGAAACTTATTCCAGATCCCAAGAACGAGAGTAAACAAAAAACAAAAACCATCCGCTCCACACTTAATCCTCATTGGAATGAAACATTCACATTGTAAGTTTAAATATGATCTTTTTTCTTCCCATTTCTTTTTTATTTCATACATTGCAATTTGTTTCATAAACTTACCAAAATAGCCGCTGCTTTTCTGTGCTTATTTGCAGCAAATTAAAGCCTACAGACAAAGATAGAAGGTTGTCCGTGGAAGTCTGGGATTGGGATCGAACAACTAGGAATGATTTCATGGGCTCTCTTTCTTTTGGGGTTTCAGAACTCATGAAATCACCAGCATGTGGATGGTAAGAGGTTCTGTGATGGGCTAGCACATGTTACTGATATGTCACTTATCTGTTGCTAAGATTATCAACAATAAACCACAGTCAAGCATTTAAAGGTTTCCTAATTATATCAACTGTTTGTAGAACTGTTTGTAGAATATCAACTTCCCCATTCCCCACAGTGAGACTGTAAGCAGGAAGGACAAAAATTGCATGGGAAATTGTGTTTCCTTTGCTGTTTTTTTTGGGGGGGGGTGATGGTAAAACTCGGAATCAGTAATGGATGCACACTGCTTTGATGTCAGCAGAGCATCATTCTCCTTCAGATGATCATCAAAGGCATGTGGATACTTAGTGCAAATCAGTTGTCCACCCTCTCCCACTGCTTGTACCAGCTACATACATGCCATGTCTTGCTTTGCCAGTTTCTTATCCCAGGCTAGAGTTGCAGACTTAGTAAGGAGAGGGCCTGTGCAATTTGTAGCTTTTAATTCTAGATTTGCAGTGCAAGGTCCTATCTCACCTTTGTATCTGAAACAGTGTTTGTATCCTTCATATGTTATAAAAGACATGGAAATGTTTCGGTTTATGATCTATAGGTATAAACTACTTAACCAGGAAGAGGGCGAGTATTATAATGTTCCGATACCAGAAGCTGATGATGATGGAAACGCTGAACTGAGACAGAAGTTTGAGGTGAGAATAAAAACACATTTTGGACAATGTGTAGTCTAACTTCAGTAATCCCGACACTGAACTTTCTATAGCAGATACAGCAGTGGATTCCTATGCCAGTTTAACCATGCAGCATATCTACTAATCTTCCTGTATTTTCACTATCTCTTTCAATCCAGTGTTGGTTTGCACATTTTTATGTTCCAGTGTTATGTGTACAGCAGTAGAATTTTAGATTCAACAATTAAAGAAATACATCTCTGTTATGTTTCTCTTAATGATATAGCAAAAGAGCTGTAAAGACTGTGTCTAAAGATTCAGTTCCCTCCTTTCGGAAAGTTTCTCCAATAGATCTTAGCTACAAAATAAGAACCTCATCTGGAATTCATTTTCATTTGCTTGTCTGAAGCGTTACTCATAGGAAAGCTATTACCTCCATTTTAGCACTGTGATCTGTGTCTGCCTTTGCTGTTGAGATCCCTGTATAGCTAAGAGTCACCATTTCAGTAGCAAACTTGTCTCATTTGCTCTTTTTTTAAAGCTTCAGTCACCGTCACTTGAGGGGTGGCATGGATTTTTTTCTTTGTATGTTTCATTTTTGTTTTTGTTTTGACTTGAAAGAGCGATGGTGTAGCTGGGAAGAAGAAATTAGAGGAAAGATACGAGAAGGGGAAGAAGCATATGGAGACAGAAGAAGTGGCAGGAAGCATGAGGAATAGGATGGAGGGTCCGATTTTGAGAAGGGTCTCAAAGAGATATTGGGAAAAGTGGTGTAGAGAGAAAATTAATGAGCAGGGGCTGTATGGGAATACTGATTAAAACAGGGGGGGGTTAGTTTTGTAAAGGGACCAGAGAAAGTTAGATATGGTGATGGAGATCAAAGTACACTATTAAGTGAAGAAATTTAGGAAATAATTCACCAGAACATGGAAGCCATAATTTAATCTAGCTGGAAGCCATTATCTTGTTTCATGACTCTGACAACACCGTGGAAGCTCCAGTATTGGAGCTTAACTATGGCTTTGTTTCCAAAGAAAACTGAGTATTTCTGGACACAGACATAATACAGTTCTATCACAGTTTTCCTTTTATAACTTTACTTATTCTCATAATAATACTTTTTGCTTCTACTATAAGTTCTGTTTCCTAATCCACAAAGTGTTTGAGGTTTCTGATTAGTGTAAAATAATGAAAGAGTACATGAGCTTTTCTACTGCTCATTCTCATTATATTCTGGGTGTCGAATGTTGCTTCATTACTAAATGCTTAGGAAGAAATGTGTTAGACAAAACTTAGATTTTAAAGGACAGTGTACAATGCAGCTTATAATAGAAAACATACAATTCTATATCAGTGTAACAAGTTCATAAAATCATAAATTAATTCTCAAACAAGGAATGGAGTTACAAAACCGGTATATATAATGAAAACTTTTCAGTCAAGACCCAAAGAAATATGTTTTTTTCTTTTAAAAATCCCCTTTAAAATAATAATAGATGGAGCCAGCTGTAAAGCCATGGAGAAGTCTTTGTGTCTAGTGCCAACCAACCTTATAGAATTTAATGGCAGACTAGCAAGTAGGGCTAAGAATGGCCTTAACATATGAATGTAGGCTTTTTTAAAAAAATCATGTTCTTTTTCCAAAGTATATTTTGAACTGCCTCGCATGGTTTTTAAGGAAGAGGATTGTATTTCAGTTTTGTTAATAGTAAACCATTACAATAATGGAAATGTTCATATACCTTTGAGATCTTGGACATCTTTATAATGCCAGTGGTCTAGCAGCATTAAAACATGACAGTTTTCTCTAAACATGCAACATTATAACTAGACATAAAGCCTCTATTTCCATTATAATGATAGTGGATGGCAGGGTGGGGAAGAAGAACCTGTTGTGTAGAAGACCCTAAATCTCAAGTTAATCAAGTAAACAGTGAAATTTCAAGTAGGTTAACCTTAAAGCAACTACTTCCTTGAGTTTTCAGAAATTTGCATATCTCTCCACCCTGCATTTGTAAGTACTATGTAACTGGTATTAAACTGATGTGTTTCCCCATTTATATTGGATTGTCTGGTTCAAACTGACATTAGTCTTATTCAGGAATTTATAGGCCAGTTGCTCAGAATGACTAATGGAAGGAAACTGTGCTTATACTGGTAATCTTGAAGGGTACTGCTGTTCTGCAGTTTGTGTTCTCATTTTACATCTGAGAGCCTTTAATTGAGGAGCAGGAGCCATTTTACTGGAGATAAATGCTCGCATTCACAGTACTGTGAACTCTCCCATCCACTCTGGTTCTCTAACTGGCACTGTTGAACCTGATTATATTGGTTGCTTATTTCAAGGCAGGTGACTAGTTTTTTGTATTTGTTTTTTGTTTTTGCTGTGTTTCTGGGTGTCATGAGCATAAGCCCTACCCTCTTATGAATAATTGCCTAGGAGGTGCAGTCATTAAAGTCTATTTCTGCATAATGAGTAGTGTTTTCTGGGCCAGGATAAGTGCACGAACTTGATATAGGCATGAATGTTCCAGATGAGAGCGCTGGAGCTGACAGAGAACATGCAGTTGCTTAGAAGAACAATCACAACAGGTGTGCAACATGTTCAAACTATTCTTTGTTTATGGGCCTTTAGCTGATTTCCCATCTGCATAAGAGCCCAAGTTCAGTTTATAAATTTACTTTACTTTGTGCTCCATGCTTAATCATTACTGGCTCTAGCATTTTTAAGAAGAAAATGTGTATGGAAACGTGATCACTCTAATTTCATGCTAATCAGGGCACAATTCCTAAAAGAGCAATTAGCATGATAGGACCCTTACTTTGAATGGGCATGCACAACAAGGCAGCAGCTTAACTAACAAAAAGGACCATTACATTGTCCATCAGTTTCCCCCCCCCTTACCTATCTTCCTAATAGTTCTTGACAAGGTTATTGTCTCCTTTATGCTACGCTTCAAGGATAGACACTAGCAGACACACACAAAAGTGGTAAAGTGTTCAAAGGTTTAAAGCTATACCAGAAACCATGTTGCTATAAATTCTGGATTTGGAAAGTAAGCATTTTTTTGGCTGTTTCTGTAGAATGTACTGGTTGAACAACCCAGGGCTTTGTTTCTCTGCCCTATAAAACAGAATCACAGAATGCAATCCTTCTAGTGCAGTGAGATAAACTTTTTCTTTTTAACCAAAAGTCTGCAACAAAGGAAAGGCAGGCTTCTGTGACCTGTTAAAAAATGTGAAGAGACCAAGTAAATCTGCATATATTCTGCTAGACATCAATAGAAGGGGCAAAGGGTTGTGCAAGGTATTCACAACATTGCCACCTTTGCCCTTGACTGCTTGAGATCCCATTCAGTCTTTCGTCCTGGTTCTGTGAGTTCGCCACCATCTGTACTTACACTTGGAAACCTATATTCCTGGCCAGTGATAAGCGCTAGGCGCTGGGCATTTCCTCCCTTAATGAAAAATTGGAATGTTCATGTCCACCTGGCTAGTGAGATTGCAGAATACACAGAACCCTGATTAAATGCTTGCTTATTTTCTTGTTCAGGGTATATATTCAAACATAGATGGAGTAGAATACCCCATTGTTACAGAACATAGGCTTGATCCATACCTTTGCCCTCATTTCTCTCTGCTCTCCTTGGTGGCACTGAGATCTTCTCTTGATGGTCCTTCCCCCAACTCTGCTGAGAAAGATATGAGAGAAGGGGGTGATAATCTCTTCTACAAGCAGTCTTGGTTCTGCTGTCAGGTGGATAGATTGTCAGGTACTGTTTGATAACAGTATGTGACGCTGCCATGCTAACTAGTTTTCAGAGCTTGGAAAAACACCAATAAGCCCCTAGCCAGCATGGTCACTGACTTTGTAATCTAAAAAGTTTAATTTTTCTAAGCTCTGCTACTTTGTATGCTGTACAGAAAAATAATCTTAAACCATTGATGAAGAGCTGGTATAAAATTTGTCTTCCAGGCTTCAGGCAGTTATCTTAAGGTACACTGAATAGTTTCTGTAAGGGAAAGCAAAAGTGTTTCCAGGGAATGGCTGTCTCTTACTTATAGTTATAATCTGTTCCTCTGTCCTAGGTAGCAGTTGCACAGTTGATGTAAGTTGGTCTGCCATAGAAATGCTACTTTAGAAAAAAAAATCCCCAGGTCTCTTCACTTTCAATGGCTTTTTCTGTTTGATTTCAGAAGCACCAGGGAAGATCTTGTTTTCCAGGCCCAGGTAGGCCTACTGGTAGGCAAGTCAACTAGTATTATTTGCGAAGGATATGGGCTTATACTTATTGGCTGCAGGAGTGCAAAATTCTGCCAAGTTCTGTCTTGGGCTGCCCTGCATCCTGTAATGAATTGTACTAGTATGGCAGTTTCGAGCAAAAGGCTTTGGTGGAAGTCTTCATTACTCTATGCAATACTAAACACTTTTACTAGAATTACATGCATAGATATATTTTTCTTGTATACAATTTTACTTTAAGTGCAATGCTATAAAATGACTGGTAGCTGGACATAAAAGGGGAGCGGGGAGGGACTCAGGTGCACTTGCCAGTAAGACTGGATTACAGATAAGAACGTTTTTAATGAATATATAAATTACCTCTCCACTGTGTTTTTCTGTGCCAAAGCATTCAAAGTGGTTTACACTTTGGAACAATGCTTTTCAGTATGTAGAACTTCTTTGGTTTAAAAAAACACCTTATTCATTGCCCCTCCTGGCTAGAGATGATGGGTGTCGTAGTCCAGCACATTTAGAGGGCAACAGAATTATAGTGCTATTATTACACGTTAACTGCCATGATTCTGTCCCATGGAGTCCTGGGTTTTGTAGTTTTGTGAAGCACTGGAGTCCTCTGGCTGGGAATTCTAAATACACTTCCCTAAACTACAAATCCCAGGATTCCATAGGATGGCTCATGGCAGTTAAAATGGAATAATAGCACTATAATTCTGTAGTGAGGATGGGCCCAGGTTGAGAAAGGCTGCTGCCTCCTGCAAGCAGGAAGGAACTGCTGCTCCTGGTGCTGCTAGTTAGTTGACTTCGCCATCAGCTGCCTCTTTGAGAGGATGAGAGCTTACGTGCCGTTGTGTCCAGCACAAACAAGATTGAAGACCCAGAGGCACAGGGGACGTGCACACCAGCAGCACTGAGTGCTGGTGGCTGCAGGTGATGAGCATGAAACCCTTTGGCATGCTGTCCTCTCTGCTTCCATTATGTAGGCTGCAGCAACATGTAAGCACAAGGTTTACATGTGCTCACTGTGGCCCTTACAACACATCACCCAAAACAGAAGGCTGGGAAATAGTTGTAAGTGCAGATTCTCTCTGTCTCTCCAAAAGTGGTTTGTCTACACAGAGGGGGGGGGAACAGATTGCCCCACAGTATTAGCAAGTTGCAGCAGCTGGGACCTGTCTTAATGGCTTTACAGCCCCCGTAAACTTCACATGTGTGTAGCTGAGACTGCAGCTGCAGGTGGATTACTTGCATTTTTAAGTCTGCTGCTGCTGAACTTTTTTTCCTATGGTGTGCACAAGCGATATTTTACCTTTCCGAAAAAAGAGAGAGAGAAAATTAACACAAATTGCCCATTTTATCGCCTTAGCGATCACTCACCAAGGTGAAAATCCAACATGGCAGTATCGGGCGCTTGTCCTGTAGCCCAGCCCCTCCCCCTGCGCTCATCCAGTCAATCAGGTTTGCGCTTCCTCTCATTTGAGCAAGCAAATCAGATATTCACTGGTCCTAATGAGCAGAAATGCGCACCCTCACGTTGTTTTTTTTTAAAAAAGAAGGGGGAAGCCGCAAAGGCTTTTCTGGAAAGGTTTTTGCTGGGTTTTGTCCCCCACCTTCACAATAAGACGAAATCAGGCAGAATGCCATTAAGACAGGTAAGATTCTTCTTGCAGTCTCTAAGGAGTTTTTTCACCATTTGGACAACTCCTTAGAAGGCTGGCACCTCAGGTGCTCCCTTGAATAAAAGAAGGTGGGAAGTCTGCAGGCTCATGCAGACTGCTGTGCACCCTACTGAACCACCTAGCAAATGCTCCACACTATTTTTCTGTGCACCAGCAGGCTTGCACTGTGTGTTTGCAGGGCAAAGGGTAAACTGGCAAAGATCCCATCACACACCTTCCTGTAGCAGGAGCCTCTGCTAGATCTGAGTCACTACCATGAACTTGAAGGAGCCCTCCTGTTCATGGTTCTTGATAAAACTTTGTGCTTTGTAATGAAACAGGTAATGCTAAGAAGCAGGCATGTAAAAACCAGAGACCAGAAAACTACTTTTTTAAAAAAAGAATTAGTTACAGTTATAGATTCAAGGCCTCTGAAGCAGTTACAACCATAGCAGTTTTTTTTAAAAGCAACTCTTTAATTTCTCATTTCTCAAATGTAACAAATTGTTGCCTATTTAGTAATTGGGGTGTTATCTGAAGAGAACAGGCATAGTGTAGTGGTTTGAGTGTTGGACTATGAGTCTGGAGACCAGGTTTCAAATCCCTGTTTAGCCATGGAAGCTCACTGGGTGACCTTGGACAAGTCACACTCTCTCAGCCTCAAAGAAGAGCAGTGGCAATCTACCTCTGAACAAATCTTGCCAAGAAAATGCTTTAGGGTTGTCATAAATCAGAAATGATTTGAAGGCACACAACCACAACATGTTATTTGAATATTCTCAGTAAGGTAGCAATGCCAGAAATTTAGTGCAGTTTAAATAAACGTTTTTTCCATGTTATATGTCCTTGATGGGCATAGGCATCCTACATGAATTGAATTAATACTTTGTGTTATTTATAGTTTCAACTGGGAGTATTTATTCTGGATGGGTATGGATCAGTATTGAAAGATAGCTTCCACAATAATGAAACAATACTGAGAGAGTCAAGTTTTTGGTTTAGTCACAAAAAGAACATATATTTTGCTTATAAACAATAATAGTGAGAATATTTCCTCCTAGAAAGTCAAAAGCTTTTATTCCAGCTCGAAGAAAGATGCAATTTACATGAAGAGTTATCTTATCACCTGCTTACTGGGTTGTTGTATGAATAAGGAATATGTATTTAAAGCTTTCAAAGCCATATTACCTGCTTATATTGGGAAAATATAATGTTGGTTATGTCAGCATTATGCTCACCTTTGAAGAAGGCATTGCATTCAGGATGAGCCACATTTATATATTTTCCTTGCCATCATTAGCAGTTGAGTGTGGTGGGGAGACAATAATGGCAAACCCCAGAATTTGTTATCTGAGAACATATTTCAAAATGCAAACTAGTGCAATCTAGTATATTGAAATAACCAAGCAAAATGTAGCCACAGGAGGAAAAAAGAGAGATGAGTGATACCCCAGTAACATTTCTTGAGTTGAACAAGGACACACATTGTTTTATATATTCATTTATTTAAAATGTTTTGATAAATGTATTATTTATTAAGAATACAGTAATTGACAATTCACTTACAGTATGTGATAATGAGAGAGCCAGCATGGTATAGTGATTTGGTGTTGGACTAAGACTGTGGAGACCAGGGTTCGAATCTCCACTCAGCCATGAAAACCCCACTGGGTGACTTTTGGCAAGTCACACACTCTTGGTTTCAGAGGAAGGTAAAGGCAAACCCCCTCTAAACAAATCTTGCCAAGAAAAACCTGGTATAGGTTCACCTTAGGAGTGCCATAAGTTGGAAACAACTTGAAAACACACAACAACAAGATAATTAACTAAACTGGGAATAAGAGAAACTGGGGCAAAGCAGGTATCTGTAACAACTGTGGCACCTTGGCTCACGGGCTTTTCATCAGCCCCTCTTTGTAGCCCCATGATCATTTTGAGCAACGGGGGGGGGGTACAACCTCTCTCCTGGCCCTTTGGCTGATTGCAGAGGACATTTTTTTTTTGGTTGTGGGCCTTAAAGTAATTTCTGACTTACGGTGACCTTAAGGTGACCCTATCATGCAGTTTTCTGAGGCTGCGAATGTGACTTACCCAAGGTCACTAAGTGGGTTTTCATGGTGGAGCAGGAATTCGAAACCTGATCTTCAGAGTCATAGTCCAGCACTCAAACCACTACTCCAGCTTCCCTTAAAACCTGCAATCCCAGGGCAGTTTGCAGTTGTAGCTGAGCATTCTCTTTGCAGACCAGGCACAAGCTCCCTGACACTCATCTTCCTATGACTGCTGAGTTTCCCTTTGCCATGAGCACACAGGGTGCAACCTTCCCATGCCCCTTCATCTCCTTTCCCAGTCACAAGAGGCCGGTGTGTTCTTCCTTGAGCTAGAAATATCTAGCTCTTATTTACTTTGCATCTAACACTAGGTACAAACAGTGTTCCAAGCTAAGCATAGATAGCAGGGAGACAGTTTATAGTACATGACTGAGAAGGTGGAAAAACACAGACAGGCAGGCAAGCAAGCAAGCAGGCAGGTATACACCATAAAGTGAAGCCAGATGCACACAGGGCTGGTGTCTTTTTGATCCATGAAATGGGCACAGGGGTTAATGATGGGCAAAAGCATCATCTCTGCTTTCATCAGTTGCACTGAGCCAATGCACTAAGTAGGAGATAAAGGGAATGGCACATAAAACACATAGTTGTGACCTATGAGTCATTTTACTGCAGTTGACAAAGAAATGTTGTAGATCTGTTGTCTTCCATGCAGGTGCTGCTTTGTGATGAAAGAACAGTACCTGTGGAATACAGCAAGCCAAGCACAGGAAAAGGGGGTGGTTTAGGGGGAGGGATTGACTCTCTTCTTTATGTGATGTGCCTGTGTTTTGTCTAATCTAGTTTAAAATATCTTAACCAATGTTTATGTTAAGAGGACTGAACAACTTTATGTTAGTACAGATGTAATAGCTATAAATAAGACTTCTCAGTTTTCACCTCACAGGAGGGAGATGACTCAGAACTGCCATAAATATCTCCTTAAGATGATTCTCTTGCCCTTTTGAAAACAGACTGTATAACATGCTATAATGTCAGGTATAAGAGGATTATTCACGTAGTATATATTCTAACTAGCAGGGCTGAGTCTGTGAGCGAATAGTACAATTGTGGAACTCCAAAAGGTATAAAGAGCCAGTGTTCCTGTTTTTAATGTGGCCTTCCTATGAAGCTGGCATACTGGTTGCCCAGTCAGTTTGAGTTTTGCCCCCTTGGACCATACAGAATGGTTCAGAAAGAGCCACCAGTTTGCCTTCCTTCCGTATTGTGTAGAATATGACTACCGGTACTCAGTTCTACTTTGCCGTTCACCAAGTGGCAGTTTTGGTGGGAATCATTTCCTTTGCCACCTAGATGTGTTTTCTTTTTTCTCTTCATTTCTAAATTAAGTAAAAGCAATAAACATTTCTGAAAAGAAATACTGTGTAACGTAACAGCGAGAGGGAACTTCATCACTAGTGTCAGAGGCCTTGAAATGACACAAAATTTTTTGGAGAACTGTTCAGGGGGAGAAGCACAGTGGTTTAAGCAGAAAAATTGTGAACTGTGATGACAGGAATGCAGATTTACACCATTCTGTCTTACTGCATAAGAGATGTGGTATTACTGCAGTACATTTACTATTGTACTATACATTAAAGAAGTAAAGCCCAGAAACACATCTACCTTGTTAACTGTGGTATACCTGCAATTATTCCTTTCAGCCTTTCATTCATATTTTCTCTAAAGATCTGCAAGATACTCTTGCTTGCAAGCCTCATTAAACTTATTGCTCTTCTCAGATGGATTCTTTATAACAGCCCAATAATTGCCTAAGAACACTGTCTTGGTCAATGAGTCCAACTGTCATGTGATGCTGTATATGGAGGTAAATGACAGCTCATGCAGATAGGATGCTTTGCTTTCTTCATAACTGGTGTGCCCCCCACCTTTTTTTTCTTTTTTTCCTTTCCTTTTTTTTTTTTTTTTTTTTTTTTTTTGCTTAAGGGCAATATCCTGCATTGTGTCTGCTCCTGATTACTGATGCTGTTTCCCCTTTCCTGGTTTGTCCCTGGCTCTGAGCAGTTTTTTGATGCAGTTTTTTTTGTGGGGGTGTGTGTCTGTATATTCTCTTTACTGCTGCTGCCATTATTGTATTGCATTTGTTTCTTATTTGTTCCTGCTACTAATTATTTATGGCTTACTTTTGCCTATCCCTTTACTAACATAGCAGTTTTTCTCCCTTTGCTGTCTTTTTTCAGGGATGCCATATATATATTCACTTCCTAAAGGTAGTTTTCTCCTTTGTATTCTGTTTTCATTTACATTCACAACATTTCCTTCCAGAATTATTTTCACTTCCTGAGATTCAGATACCAGTCCATTTTTGTCACCTTTTTAAAGATGCACTGTATCTTCTTAAAGTAGTTGCTGCTGCTTTGCTATAGGGTGAGTGAAAATGCAACGTTTTGGTGTATACCTTAATGACATCTCAAGCTGATATACAATTTCTGATACAAAGTTCATTTAGAGAGCTCACTAGATTCATCAAATATAATTTTCTCTTCTCTTCCCCAGAAAATGAAATAGTGCATCTTTATGATACGAAGCATTGGTTAGTTTTAGTTTTGTTCTGGTGATATTTACAGTATATTCTCTGGAATTGACTATATAGTCACACATTCTGTATATTCTGTTTAGCATGCCTGTTATGCAGTATGACATACCACCATCATAGTGTTTGGGTTTCATAAATATTACACAGATATTTTAGTGCCTGGATTGCTAATTCATGTTACTATAACCATTGTAATTATTTTGTAAATGCCCCAATACTTGAAATTATTTCCATGGAAAAGAAATTTTCTAAGGGTTTGCATGCAGTGTTCTTTTACATGATGAAGCATGTTTTGTTCCAATGTCTTTTCTGCTGTCGTAGAATCTTCGCTGCAGGTTTTTGCTGTCAAAAAATTCTTATCAGTGTGTTGACATACGATTGTTGAGGACACCTGTAGCCTTAAATGTTACTACAAAGACAGAAGCTAACAAATTATATTGTCAGAAGATGGCAGGAACTTGTGATAATAAATATGTTTATTAGTAGTTTATACAATTAGATAATGTTCAGATTTTAGCATTACAGGTTTATTTTATTGTTGCATGGTTTATTGAAATTATTCAGACTTTAACAGAACAATCATACCTCTCAGACAGCCATTTGGAAGTGGAGCTGCGATGAGCTGGCAGTGCCCTCCGCTGGTGGAGATGAGCTTCAACAGGGAGGCAATGGCACATCTCCCACAGAGGCCCCTGGAAAGTTCTGTGAGGAAGGCTTTTACCACTGCCAGTGTTTATGCCCAGCACTGCAGAAAGGATTTTTACCTTTAGGCAAAAATCTGGTTTGAAGTCATACCTCTGTCTCTTTGGAATGCTAATTGGTTCTCTAGATTCTGAATCCTTATCTTGCTTCCAGCTTCAAATTAACATTATGCTTTGTGTAAGGTTGTTAATTAATTAGAATTAATTATTAAGATGAACAGTATTATTAAAGTATTGTTAAAGACCCTTGGCAGACAAAATTGCTCAGATTCGCTCTGACTTGGATGCTGTAGTTGAGACAGGCCCAGTGGATGTAATATCGGCACCTGCTTGTCCTGTATTCAGTTTCAGCTACGTATTCAGTTTGTGCAGCCTGAGGATGTGGTCAGGATCCTTGGAGAGGTGAGAGCCACCACATGCATACTGGATCTTTGCCCCTCCTGGCTTCTGAAAGCAGCTAGAGGAGGCTTGGCCAAGCAGGTAAGAAGGGTGGTGAATGCCTCACTGCACCAAGGGCAGTTGCCATCCTGCCTAAAAGAGGCTGTGGTGAAGCCATTACTAAAAAAAGGCCTCCCTGGACACCATCCTTCTGAATAATTATCAGCTAGTCTCCAACCTTCCATTCTTGGGCTAGGTTCTGGAGTGTGTGGTAGCCTCCCAGCTCCAGGGGTTTCTGAATGAAATGGATTATCTAGATCCATTTCAATCTGGCTTCAGGCCTGGTTATGAAACAGAGACAGCTCTGGTTGCCTTGGTGGATGACCTACACAGGGAACTGGACAGGAGGAGTATGGCCCTGTTGGTTCTGCTGGATCTCTCAGTAGCTTTCAATACCATTGACTATGGTATCCTTCTGGGTCAACTCCCTGATATGGGACTCAGGGACATTGTTATGCAGTGGTTCTGGTCTTTCTTGGAGGGGCAGACTCAGAAGGGGGTATTGGGGGTCTCCTGTTAGATGCCCTGGCCGTTGGCCTGTGGGGTCCCTCAAGGTTCAGTTTTTCCCCTTATGCTATTTAACATCTACATGAAACCGCTGAGAGAGGTCATCTGGAGTTTTGGGGTGCAGTGTCATCAACATGCTGTTGACACCCAACTCTATCTCACCTTTCCATCTGATTCCAAGGAAACTCATTTCTGAACAAATGTTTGTTGTGAATAATGGACTGGATGAGGGTGAAAGGAGACTTAATTCAGATGAGATAGAGGTGCTACTGGTCAGTTGAAAGGCAGATCAAGGAGTAGGGACTTTGCCTGTGCTGGATGGAGTTACACTCCCTCTGAAACATCAGGCTCACAGTCTGTGTATTCTCCTGGATTCCACACTGAGCCTGGATGCCCAGGCCTCAGCAGTGGCCAGGAGAACATTTGCACTGCTTAAACCTGTGCGCCAACTGCGCCGATTCCTGAGACGTCAGTTCTGGCTACAGTGACACATGCCTTGATTAAATCTCGTTTGGACTACTGTAACACACTTTACATGGGACTGCTTTTGGAAACTGTTTGGAAACTTCAGCGGGTCCAGAATGCTCCGACCAGAATACTGACCGGGGCCAGTTACAGGGAGCGTATAACTCCCTTGCTAAAACAGCTTCCTTGGCTACTGATTTGTTTCCAGGCTCAATTCAGAGTGCTGGTTATGACCTGTAAAGCCCTAAACTGCTTGGGTTCAGACTATTTGAAAGATTGGATTTCCTGATACGACCTTGCCAAAGCCCTAAGGTCATCAGGAGGAGGCTTTCTCTCGGTCCTCACTTGGTGAGCACTCAAGAGAGAGCCTTCTCAGTGGCTGCTCCCACCTCTGAAATGACCTTCCATGGAAGGCTAGTCTGACCCCCTTCCTGATTTTTTTCACTGGCAGGCAGACTTTTCTTTTCAAGCAGGCTTTTAGTGTATAGTGTAAGCAGCATGGCTTGTTTTATCTTGTATGTTTTAGATTTTATATGTTTTAATTTGATTTTATAATATTTAACTGCATATGTTGTATTTTTAATCTGTTTTATGGAAGCTGCCTTGAGTCCCATCTATGGAGAAAGGCAGCATAAAAATGAAATAAATAAATAGATTAAAGTAAGGATTTTAAAAATACATATATACAAGTTATAAGGTGTGGGGTTTTGTTTGTTGTTGTTGTTGTTGTTGTTGTTTTGGTAGAGGGAAGGAATTTCTTTTTTTTTTTGTCCTGGCATTCTTTTTTACACAAAGGGGTCTATAATGAATGAGTGTCACCCCATTAAGCTTGCCTCAATTATGTTTTTACTTTTAGCCATCTCTTTTTCAAAAATAAATGAAGGCTAGATAAAGCAAACAGTCAGCAAAGCACTTTTAAATTATTATCAGGGGTTTCGGGAGGGGAATTGGAAGTGATCAACATTAGAGGTGGTTCTGATTATTAATTTGCAGGAATTAATTTTATCCCACAGTAATTCCTTTTGGTCCACTTTCATCACATCTGTAACCAAAGCATACAAAATCCATTGATATTGTCCTCCTGATTGATATTTCTACTTATTAAACAATTCATTTTTTAAAAAATAATGTTTTTATGGTTAATACGGGATATAGTTAATATGGGACTTTTAATTATCTTGCTTGCTGTACATGGAATTTAATTCTTAATTATTTTTCAAGGTAGTATAACATAAATACCCAAGCAAAATGAGAACATGGGGGAGGAGGTTGTTGGGATGAATGCAGAGGAACATTGGGCTTAAATCTGCCTTGAAACTCTGCCACTTTGAGTGTACATCACATGTGAGATCCAAGGTTTAGGTTTGTGCAAGAAATGGAAGCAGGAGCTTCCTTTAAAAAAAAAATCAAAACATAATTTACATTAATTAGTGTTATTTAAAAACTTCCCAGCAAACAAAGTGGTCAGTTGGGTCAGGGAATCTTTGTATCCCAGCTGTTTGGGAAAAGATCAGAGTGGGCTCTGATTATGAAACAAAAATAAATAAATCATGTTTACTTCAATAGGCTTTTTGAGCTGCATGATCATTAATTATTAATGTTCATTTGTAATAAAGTTATGGCCAATTCCGTCCCACCAATTTATTCCTTCCCTTTCTGCAAGGTTCAGTCACCACTGACTGTGAATGACCCATTACAATGTAAGTAGTCAGTCAGTTGCATCCAAAGAGTAAGTTTTGCAGTTATGGGTATTGATATGAAACAACTTTATCTGCATCTTCCCATTCCATAAGGGACTCTGCTTCTGCTATGCTTCAGGCTTACAGTTCTCTACCTTATGCTTTGCACAGCTGCAAGAGTAAATTTCCATTATGAAGGGGGAGGGAGCTCAACTTGATGTGTATGCACATGTGTGCTAAGATTTTAAACCCTGCAACTGCATTTTCTTGATACTTTCATTTTGAAATTTGCAAACCACAGGAGGGCAGTAGTGCACTTCTACAGTATAATAGAGCAAACAGTTTTTGTTGCTAGATGCCCCTTTAAGAATTAGAACAGCATGTTGAAATAATGCTATAACAAATATTTAGCTGCAGTTAAGATAGCCATAAAAATTTACAGATATACTGTGTTATTTAGAATTGTATTTATTTATTTAATAGTAAGAAAATTTTCCCAGCATTGCCCAACATCATGATGTTGATGATTATGCTTATCATGTGAATAAATCCAAAGTCTGACTAGAAGTACCCATCATCCTTATAATTGGTTACACACCAGGTTCTATGCAGAATGGACCAAAAACTGCATTGGGTTGGCAGGGGGAGGGGTGTGGAAGCCAGAGTTTGCTGATCAGTCCTCAACTTGTACAAAAAAATGTCCAGGATGTCAGTCTGAGTTGTAAATATCAAGTTTGGTTAAAGTTGGTTCATAAATCTGCATTCTAGAACAAAAATATAGAAATTTCTGTTTTAAAAATATAAATGATGGATTGGGTCTAAAACCTTACTGTACCCTTTGTTTTGGTCTTGTTTGATCATCCACCAAGTTTAATGGCTCAGTTTGATGTTAACAGGCAAGTATAGCAGACAGATGAACATTTAAATTATAGATACAGTATATGGGACTCGTGTTTAAATGTGATTTCACTCTACTATGTTTAGAAGCAGCAAGTAAGCAAATACGCTGCAACTGGTCTCCATCTTGCTTTGTAGATCATATTCTTCTCTTCCATGCTTTTGAGGAAGCAGGAGTGTTATAATAAGAAGAAAGCAGAAAGGTGTGCCACTGGCCTGGGGAGGACCCTGAGAAATGCCCTCTGCCACCAGCATGCCAGGTCAGCTGGAAAAGAAGGAGCAAAACAAACAGGAAATAAATCTCGACAGAGAACACTGACATTGCTGCTCAATATTGGGATGCATAAAATGGCAGGGGGTTGGACTGGATGGCCCTCGTGGTCTCTTCCAACTCTGCAATTCTATGATTCTATGATTCTATGACAAATGCTAGAAGTGACTTTACAAATTAAATAAGGGGTATTTTTTTAAAGAAAAAATCTAATTAGGGAAGAATCTGCAGCCTTTTGCTAATCCTTTGAAATGTCTTCCCTGGGGAGGCTAGGATGCCCCACCCTTCCGTTGGCTGCAGAAAACTTTTCAGTACCAATAGGCTTTTAGGAACTGACTGCAAAGGCTTTTAATGGCATGCTGTTTAATTGACTTCTCTCTCTTGTCTTTTTAATGCAGTGCTTTAAAATGGTTTTAATTCTATTATTATTATTATTATTATTATTATTATTTATACCCCACCCCTCTGCTAAAAAACAATCGGGACGGCTTACAATTAAAATTCTACAGTACCAACTAAAAGCACCACCACCCCCCACCCACCCCATAAAAAGACAGTTCAATAGCATTTAGAAAGTTCAATTGCATTTTAACAATAACTTTTTGTATGTTTTTATTTATGTCTTTGTATTTTTTTAACCTATATTTGGTTTTTGAGGGTCAGTGTGGTATAGTGGTTTGACTGTTAGACTAGGACTCTGGGACACCATGGTTTGAATCCATGCTCGGTTGTGGAAACCCACAGAGTGGCTTTGGACAAGTCACACTCTTTTAGCCTTAGAGGAAAGCAATGGCAAACCCACTCTGAACAAATCTTACCAAGAAAACTCCATGATAGGTTTGCCTTAGGGTCACCATAAATAAAAAATGATTTAAAGGCACACCAGAACAACTACAACAACATTTGTTTTAATTTTCGTAAGCCACCCTGAGTCCCAGTTTTGGCAACAGGTAGAATATGAATGAATAACAACAAGAACAATAGTGTCAGTCTTCTGACAACTCTGCGCACGCACGCACACACACACACACACACGCTGGTATGAGTTTCTCAAGGTGGTCCACCATATTCTCAGTGGCAAGGAAGGTGGAAATAGGCTCATCAGTGCTGTTGCAGGTGGTGGGAGGGGAGCTCCTCAATCCTCCTGGAGAAACTATGGGCTGGTGAGGAAAGAGACAGAGCCCCCCCTTCCCCCACACTCTTCATATGGTTCTAGCAAGGCCCAGGAGCTTTTTTCCTGGATGCTCCTCCAGCATTGAGCCCCTCCCTCTCACAATAAAAGTGCTCAGACCAACTGAATCCACCAGGATTTTGTACACTTGGCCACAGGATAACAAGAGCATAAGAGGGAGGGCTTTTCAGGAAAGCATGATTCTCCTCCCTTCCTTTGTAAAGTTTCATTCAAAATAGCTTTGCAGTGGGGAGGAGTTCAGATCACTAGAGCTCAACTTTTATTCCCTTCCCCCTGCTTTGGGGGCCTCCCATATTCTTAGGTCAGTTTGTGCATTCCTGGGGGTGGGATAGTGGGAAGGTCCTGCTTGAAATAGGCCCAGGTTTCACTGAGGCCCCGTCTACAAGATTTAAATAATACGTACGGCGTGCGGAAGTTCGCTCTTCGGTACACACGGCCATTTGGATTCACACGCATCTAAAAGAAGGGGGGCTTGGTTTTCCACCCTGAAATACACTCATGCGGCGTTTGGGAGGGAAAGCAGATCGCGATGAAAAATCCATTCACCGTTCGGATGCCTGATGGTCTCTACACTCGGTTCGCACACATACGAACAGGCAGTGTAATATGATTGGCTGGCCGAGTAGAGGGGGCGGGGTTAGCACGTAGGGGAATTGGGAGCAGCCGCCATGTTGGTTTCCCGGCTAGCGAGAGTCCGGTATGTCCATGAATTTTATATATTTATTTATTTTTATTTTATATTGTAAATAGGGAAAACTGTCTTTCCGCAAAGCAGGAGACTTTTTAAAAAAGCGGCGGGAGATTTAAAACCACCACTTGGCGTGCTCGCTGCAGCCAGCTTGGGGAAGAGGGGTCATATGGAGTTTAGGGGGGTAAAAAAATCATGTCGGCGGATCATATGCATACAAACGATGGCCTATTCGTATTTTTTACCCCCCAAACGGATTTTTTTATAATCGTATAGACGCAGCCTAAAACAGGGGCCTCCAGATGGGATGGACTACAAATCTTACCATAACCCTGAATGCCGGGGTTTGTAGTTCAACACATCTGTAGTGCACCATTCTCTTCATGCAGTCAGTGCAATTCATTGTGACATAGGAAGGTGAATTAGGATGGGAAGGGAGGTGTTGTCTTGTAGTTTACCTTAGGTAGTAAAATGTCATTGGTCACCCTTAATCTGCTCTCCTGTCTCTTATTGGTTGTTTTCTACAAGCTTGGTTGCTTTATTCATTTCGTAACATTTCTCCTACTGCTCCAACCAGTCCAATCTTTCATACTCAACCTCCTTGTTTCCCAGTTACTCCAGCTACGGGTGCGGCTATACAATCATAAAAAAATCTGTATGGGGGGCAAAAAATACGAACAGCCTGTCGTTCGTATGCATACGAACCGGCTATACGATGTTTAAGCCCCCTAAGCTCCGTATGACTCCCTCTTCCCGAAGCTGGCTGGAGTGAGCAAGCCAAGTGGCAGTTTTAAATCTCCCGCCGCTTTTTTTTTTTTTTTAAGGTTCCTGGTTTGCGGACATTCAGTTTTCCATATTTACAATATAAAATAAAAATAAATACACATATAAATTCACGGACTTACCGGATGCTCGCTACTCGGGAAACCAACATGGCAGCCGCTCCCAATTCCCCTCCGTGCTAGCCCTGCCCCCTCTACTTGGCCAGCCAATCAGATTACCCTGCCTGTTCATATGTGTGCGAATGGACCGTACAGACCCGTCAGCCATCCGAACGGCGTACGGATTTCTCTTCGCGATCCGCTTTCCTTCCCGAATGCGTATTTCAGGGTGGAAAACCGCCCCCCCTCTTTTGCATTCGTGTGCATCCGAACGGCCGTTTGTACCAAAGTGCGAACTTTCGCACGCCGTACATATTATTTAAATCGTGTAGATGGGACCTACCTCAGACAGAAATCTTGTGTCCCTGGTTCCATGCCCCCATGACCGGGCTATAGAACCTTATCACACTATACTGCTGTAGTACTATTATTCCACTTTAATGGCTAAGGGTGCCTTCTGTGTATTCCTGGGATTTGCAGTTTAGGGAGGGGTATTTAGCATTCTCAGCCAGAGAGATCTTAGGCCTCACTAAACTGCAAACCCCAGAATTCCACAGGAGGCAGCCATATCAGTTAAAGTGGAATAATAGTGCTATAACAGTGTAGTGCAGTAAGGTTCTAATAGGCTCTGCTCTCATTCTGCAATACAATTGTGTGAAATATAAATCTGAATCTACTGGTAGATCTCTGAGTGATTTGCAGCAGACTGGTACTTTTTCATAGTACTGACACCACTTTAGGAAGGTGTTTAGGGATGCAAGATGATGGGAAAGTGTGGATTTGTAGAGCACAAGTTGCAAATGAGCCCAGTTCATTTGCAGTATCTTTACTGATTACAGCAGTGGTTCTTAACCTGTGGTCCACAGACCCCCAGGGGGCTGCATGGTCTTCACAAGGGATAGCGAAGGCTGCTCAGCCTACCTCCTCCCTGCAATGGAGTGGCCACGTGACAGGAGCCAAGGCAAAGGCTGGCTGGCTGGCTTGGCCTTCACGTTGCTGTTCAATTGCTCCAGCCACAAACTTGTACTGTAAGAAGAAGCAAGAGAAAATTCTTCCCTCCCTCTCCAGTGCCTCTGAGAGAAGGTTTAATGGGTGGTATAATTGTATTATTATTATCATATTCAGGAATCATCATCATCATCACCATTACCACCATCATCTATTATTATGATTATTATTGGGGTTTTAAATATTGAGTTAAGTCTTGGGGGTCTGTGGCAACAAAAGATATTTAAAGGGGGTCCTTGGTAAAGAAAAGATTAAGAGCCATTGGTTTACAGTATTGTTTATTCAATCTTTCATTTCTGGTTTTTGAAGCATTAGTGAATTTGTGAGAGTCTTAATTCTTAAAGTATTTTGGATCTGTGAGTGTGCAGTCAACTCACTCCTTGATTGTAAACTAACCTTTCTTTTATATAGGCACACAATGAAAACTATGACTTTCTCCTCAAACCACAAGAAAATTGTGGGGTTCTGCTTTACTCTGTGTTTCATTGTTCTTATGCTATTTATATCTGTTGTATTTTCCCAGAGTAGGAATTTGTAAATGAGCTACAGAGATGTGTGTCATGTGAACAGATCTCTTACACAGATCAACTTTTGAAAAGAAGGGAAGCTTTCTCTGGGCACTAGATGTCATTGAAAGGGATGAAAATACTAAATGAGGACTAGAGAGGATATAGACTCATGTGCCCATTGTGGTAGATTACCAACACACACAACATAAACCAAATGTGCTTTCTGATTGTCAAGAGAAGTAACCCAGAGAGCTGCTTAGATCTCCTTAAGAGTGTTGCTATGACAACAGGCATACCATGCCTTCTCAAATGGACTAGATAACAGCCATGCTACTACTTCAAGTTTGTTGTGATGTGACACATAGTCTTATCACAAATATAAGGCTGAGTATTTTCACACACCACTCTTACGTATGTTTCTTTCCCCACTTCTTCGTTTTTGCTATACTGTGTTGTTGTGATGTCCAAAATGGCAAATTATGGTTAACACTAATCCCTAAAGCACTATTTGAAAACCCACATCAAACTGTAGCTTCAAAGATAGTTTGGAAGTAAGGCACTTCAACCCAGAGTATTTTGTGTAGACATTAATGTGGAATATAAACCAAGTGAAGTGGGCATGCATTGAAGGAGTAATGCAGATTAGTTGGTTGAGTTAATTCTCTTGCTTCAGTAGAATTTTGAATAATACTCTGCTTGAATGTAATTCTGAATTCTGATAACTCTTTGAAGAATAATATTTATATGGACAATGTGAGTCCACTCTTGCCCCCTCTTTCTGACTTGGCACTGGTAGCATGGGAGCTGCTGACATCTTCCCCTACTGCTAGGACAGGCATGGCCATCCTGCAACCCTCCAGATGTTGTTAGATTGCAACTTCAAACATTCCTCACCATTGTTTATGCTGGCTAGTGCTGTTGGGAGTTGGGTTCCAACATCTGGCAAACTACATGTTTCCCATCCGGTACTAAAATAATTTAAGACGCCTCAGCCAATAGACATTTGTTGATTCAAGGCTTATTTGTAAACTCATAGAAGTACAGATATTAGCGACAAATAAAATCTAATCTGTTTATTGAAATGGGGGGCTGAGTGATATTTTTTGCAGAGCTATAACTGGAATATGTGAGACTGAGCAGGCTTCCCTCATGCTACCAAATTAAGAACTTACTCCCAGACACAAGTTCTGTCAGGAACAACTTCTATACCCATCAGTATAAGGTTAACTGCAATTATGGACCAGTATGAACTCATGCTGTGCCAACAAATTTGTCTCTAGGGTCACATGTGCCAGCAATTATGCCAATCCCATAATAGCCTATTTTCTCTTGATGACACAGGGTGCAATACTGACATTTTCTAGGTTTGACCACAGAAGCAAAGTTAAAAATAATTCCCAGAGCAATTAATGTGTTTGTAGCAATTTATATATTTCTCAGGCATGCAGTTTTTCAAAGCATGCCTTCAGATCTGTTACAGACTAGAGACGGTTGTTTGCAACCATCTTGTCATTTAAGACCAAGGAAGAGAGCTCAGTGATACTCCACTTATATCAGGGATGGGAATTGTGTGGCCCTCCATCTCCCAGTAGCATTAATCAGCATAATGAATGATGAAAGATGGTGGAAGTGATGGGAGCACATGATTTGCAACCATGTCTTGCAAGTATGTTTCCATCAGTTCTTTATAAAGAAATACTGCACAGTTTCCACATAACATCTACAGGGAAAGACCCAAGAACTGCAGAGTGGGAAAGAGGATATACCCACTGTTTCTGACAGGTAGAGGTGACTTTGTGTTTCATTTTATACCATTGGCTTTGAAATGTATAAAGTGTATCTTGCCTGTGGTTACAGGATAAAAGAAAGGTCCGAGATAAGGTGCGTCCAAACCAAAGAAAGTAAGACTATGTGCATGTCTTGTTGGTTTTCTTCTCTTGAGTGCTGCAACTAATTCTTATTAAAATTCCATGCTTTGAGGTTGCCAGCTGGATTTTGTGTGGAGTTTTTGTTTAACTCTGCTAAAATATGTTAATTGCTATAGTGAACAATTCAAGTTGGGTTGTAGTAGTGATGCTTACAGTTTAGACCCAGTGTTGTGGTCATTAGGGCTCTAGTTTAAGACTCATGGCTACAGTATCTGGCCCACCTTTTGTACTTAATTTAATTAATTTAATTAGGTATTTATACCCCATTCTTCAGCCACCAAGGCTATCTTTCTCCAGCCTCAGTTTTTTGAACCACTTAGCCTGATTATTAGTTTTGAAGTCAAAATCTTGCACATGATGAATAGCAGTATTATTCAACATGGATAATGGATTTTGCTTCCTTGTAGACTAGGCGTGGCTATTTGTCTCATGGACAGCTGACTGCTTACTGTACTCTTTTGGCTTGCACTCAATAACAGCTTACATCACTACATCTAAAGCCTGAAGGACAGCACATTATCTTGAAACTAGATGGTTGGATTCCACAGGTCTTATCTAGGGATATAAATCTTCTCTTACTTCATTCTTACCGTACAAGAACAAAAGATTATGAAAATTTGCTCCCCAGTGACCATTACAGGTTTTGCACATTTCCTAGTGGTTTTTATTTTTTTGCATTTAGGGATTTTCCTCCAAAACTTTCACAAAAGTTTGTTTTTCCACAAAATGTGAAAACAAATTGTTGTAGCTGCTGCTGACATAAAAAACACAGTTCTTTTTTTTTTTTTGCTTTAATAAAGGGCAAAAATATCTCAATATGCTTGACGTTTTCCACAATTTAATTCCCCCCACCCCATTTTTCATTAACAATAAACACATTTCTGAATATTCTTTACTTCACTACTCTCATCAGCTGAAACAAAGGAGGCAGGGGTGACTGCATCCCTTCTGTGTTGTCATTTGCCATTGGAAAACTTAACGGAATATCACAGCACTTGTTTGGAAATGAGGAAAACAGCAATAACCAGGGCTTATACTGAACCACATCTCAGGCTGTGAATGGATCTCAGAATTGGCCACAAAATGTAAAAGATAGTGAGTTTCTTCTAGAAAGAAGAAGCCCAACATGCAGCCTTTTCTTTCGTGATAATAAATTAGTCCACAGCAGTTTCTTTAATATAAACACCACTACCACCTCAGAGCTTGGCAAAATTACCTTTTTTGGACAATGCTTCTGAAATCACCCTGTTGAAAGGGCCCATGGCCATGGTGGCTGGGGAATTCTGGGAACCATTGTCCAAAATAGTGGTTTTTCCATGTGCTGCTACTGCTTCTTCTTCCTGTTGTTCTTCTTGTTAACTATTCATAAACCACCACCTGGTGGCCATTAATCCCAACTTTATTGTTTTAATCCCAGTATGAAAGTTACAAGGGCTGGGAACCTGTTGGGTTCAAAACAGCAGTGGCAGTGGTGGCAAGATACGGAAGACCATGTGCAGCAGCAGTGAGAAAGGCAATGAAGCCAGCAGTGAATATGACCATAGGACGAGGCATCTATTGGCTCTGAGGACCCTGTTTCCATATGCCTGGATTCCTGGGTGGAGGGAACATCCTTAGAGTTTAAAATGGTGGGAGGGGTATGGCTTGGAAACTGCTTTTGTCATGGGACAGGTGATTGTTTAAGCCACACCTCCCAGAGTGCCGTTATTTGTTATAAATGCCCCTTCACAAAAAATCCAGACATTTAGAAAAAAACATAAGACTCACTGTATACTTTGTGGCTATCATAATTTACATTACAGTTTCATGCAGCAGAGGACCAGCATTTCCATTAGAGAAAGTGGGGCCACCACCTCAGGTAGCCAGTTTCAACATTCTAAAAAGAAAGCAAATCGTTACAGTACTGCCCCTATATCTGCATGACCCATATCCACATTTACCTGCATCTGGAAAAAAATGTGTCACTAGGCGTCTTCTAGCTCCCCCAGAGCAATTCTGTGGTATGCTTCAGCTGGAAGCTGACCATAGAGTCATGCTGGAAGATCTAGAGGATACCTAGAGAGGATGTTCTCTCTAGGCATCTTCTAGATCCTCCAGCATGACTTTATGATATGCTTGGGGCAGAAGTCATTTGTTTTAATAGGGTTCATTATTATCTTTGGTTTCTGGTATCTATGGCAAGTCCGGGAATGTAACCCCCATAAATACGGGGGTCATACTACTTAATATATTGTTGAATTTTTGCTGCTGTGGGAGGAAAGAGGTGCTTGTGGGATTTTCTGCCTCTGATGCCATAATTATCTGGCATTCCTTGAGTAATATACTTGGAAGGTGGGCACCACATGCTAGTCCCTGTCAAGCAGCAAAATTTTATGCAGTTGCAGAATATTATGAATCATTTCTTTAACTAGCAAATAAAGCCCACTATGCAGTGTGACTGATCTTTCATATATGTTACTGAAAATTTCAGAACACTTCGAGGAGAGCGTTTTTGAACTTATCAGCAATTCTTTCTTGTTAGTGACTATAGCTGAAAGAACTTATATATTTAAAGATTCAGAACATTAATTGTCTTTACAAGGCAGAGTAATGAGTAGATTATTCATGCTCATTATAGCATTATCTGAGATAAGTGTATTTGAAACTAACATCAGAAAAAGAAACAGCACAAATAAGCCTAATATAATTACCGAAGAATTGCATGGTGCTTTATGGATGTAGTTTAAAATTGTTACCAGAAATTAGCTTTCTTTTCTAAACAGTAATCTAATTAAAAGTATAAATTATCTTTCAAGACTGGGAGGGTGTGCAGTATATGCTACAGCATACTAAGTATAGTGTTCTATATCATAACAATAAGGATGTATAACTGTGTTTTAGTTATACTTGCAAACTGCAGAACATGAGTGATATTTCATGTTCTGCAGTTTGGCTCAAATATGCTAATAATTTAATAGGCCATGATGTTTTTGAGCCTGTTCTCCCTTTACATGATGTTTATTTCACCATGTCACAGAGTTGCTTGTGTGTGCTTCAGGCAAAAAGCAAGAATGGGGATCAGCAACCCCTAGTATGGAAATCAAAACATCCCTAATGCTTTTTGTAAGTCCCTTAGTTATGTACAGCTAGGAAGAGGAATGTAATTCACCACCATTGGGCCCTGGGCATGTTATAATCACTTGAAATTGAAACTGGAGCCAGGGCACATAAATATGGGAAATACCAGCTAATATATGCCAGTTCATTTTGAGGTTTTGCATGGCATAGCATCCCTTTTGCATGGCATAGCATCCCTTTTAAGATGGGGAACGAGAAGCTGGTTGTCTCTGTGCCCATTTCAAAGGGATGCTTGAGGAGCCCTGGGCTGCTCAGGTGGTCTTGCATATAGGATACAGGAAACAGAGCACTCCTCAGTTGCTGTTCATTTGGACTGTGCTGCAAAGTATGAATTGGGAATGGTTTTAAAATTCTGATATGCCAATCATAAATTGTCATCTAAATTAAAACAAAAACACCCAACCTTCTGGGGGAAAGGGCATTCCTTAAAGTCCTACAGTATAATTTCTCAGTAAATTGCTAGACTTCACCACCATACAATTTAAAAATATGTTTTCCTTCCCATTTGATATTTTCCAGGAATCCGTACTCTTATTTCACTCTTTCCACCTTGTTAACCATTACAGCATTTCACAAGTCCTACTAGACTGTCTGGTGTCTTGATTGTGCTTAATCTTAAATCTGTTAGAGAGCAATGATCTATTACTGTTAACTTGTTAATAGTTCCCAATATTGGATTTCTGTTAGTGTTTCTTTTTCAAGTGCATATTAAAAATTCTCTGTATTGGACTGCATGGCAAATTTTCACTGGACTGACTGTATGACAGAAACTTTAGAGGATCAGGGTTATACCCATTATTTTTTGTGCCCTTGTCAATATTACTCTGACATCAGCTTTTAAAAACTTATTTTGTGTCACGAGAACAGAATAAATTGTGATAAGATCCCTAATTAACTTTTTAAGTGAACAGTTGTAATTATAAATTGTAATTATGGAATTTTTGGAATATAGACTAATTTTTAATGTATTTATCCTACATTTAGTATACATTTAATTATCTGGAATTAGAAGCAGTTCTGTCAACATGGATATGTTTTATGGTTACTCGTTGTTTCTTTTTTTCATGTTTTAGCCCTCAATAATAAATAATAAAATACCCCCCGCCGCCGCCCAGACATTTCTATGCAAGCATAGAACAGTGAAATGTCTGGGCGGAGGGGGGGATATTTTATTATTTATTATGTATTTATTTAGAGTATTTATACCCCTCTCTTCAGCCACAAAGGCTCTCAGAGCGGCTTACAAATGGTTAATTTAACAGTTCCCTGCCCTCTTCTATCATTCCAGTAGCTTTCTGTTCTGTGAAAAAGCATGCACATTCATTTTGTGTGTCTTTCCTCTTATCAGATTACTTTGTGGTAGAGATAGATATTCTGTAACCAGATGTGCTGCTCAAGAAGGATATGCTGTGTCGAGCCAATAGGTGCTGCCAGCGCCTAGCAATGAAATTAAGTTCTTAGTGAAATACTGTGGTGAAGATAATGTATACACATCTTGTGTATCTTTTTAGAAGGGATCACTTTTAGAAGCAGGTGTGAGACTTCTGCATTGGCATTTTCTAATACAGCAATGATTTGACATTAACTGGAAACACATCAGCAGCATGGAGATTTCTCTGGCTTGCGACTCACACTTACATTTTTCTTAAGGCACCCAATCCCTTCTGATTTAAGCAGGCCCAGGCCTGGTTATTACTTGGATGTGGGACCGTCAAAGAATTGCAGGTGCTGTAGGCTATATTTCAGAGGAGGGCAATGGCAAACCACCTCTGATTATAAACCAACAGGTGACTTGAAGGCACATACACATATAAATACCCCTAGACCTTTGCAATCATGTTTGTTGTCCAGCAAAGGAGACTGCATCCTCCTCTAATCACAATAATATAAAACTGACATTATTTTGAAATGCCTGTCCTTCAAATGAATTTTAAAGGAAACCAAGAAATTTAAAAAGTTGTCACTGATAAGCTTTTTTACTTCAATACCTGCTGGTAACTGATGTTTGAGGTCAAATTTGATAAAAACAAGGTAATAAAAATTGAAGGCAGACATTTTCTTTGAGGTAAGTCTTATAATTCTACATGTAGTAGCATTCTGTGATTTGAAAACAATTCATATAAAGAATTGCTCATTATTGCTAAAAGTTTGCATATGCTAAAGGATGTTTCGCCAAAGCATAAAACTGGTAAGAGAAATGCTTTGACTGCAATGATTTTTTTTCCACCAAGGTCAACATTTGATTGAATATCAAATTTGATACTAATGGCTGGAAGTGGCTGTAGTGGTGTTGACTGGTGTAATACGCTATCTGTTTAGTCTGGAGTGAAGGTTTTTTCCATAAAGCATGTCAGGGGTTGTCAGAAGGTTGTTATGAAGAGTGAATTACAGCTAGAACATTTGCAAATGTTTTCTGTGTCCTCTCACCAAAAAGCATGATTATTTTTTTTAAAAAAGAACACTCTTCATATTTTTTATTAATTATTAATTTGGGGGGATTTTGGCATGAAAGTAATGTAATTATTTCTTCTGTTCTTGTTTTTTGTTTTGCTTTGTTAACCACATAAGAGATATTGCTATCTCTTTATGCAGATTTACCCCTTCACATCACTTACAACACTGCCGATATTATTGTTGGAATGGGTCTTCTGAATTTGTGCTTGTGTGATATTTGTTAGAGCACTCCTTTCTGTGAGCACAAACCTTTAAATCAGCCATATGCAAATCAATCACGGCCTCCTTTGAATGTCTCATTAGCTCTGAAAAGAAGCTAAAGATTTTGTTAATATTTTTGTCCATTTAATTTAGAAAGCCAGACTTGGACCTTCAGCAAACAAAGTCATCACTCCAGTTGAAGACCGGAGCTCTAGTTTGCCATCTAATAACCTTGATCGGGTTAAGCTGGAAGATTTCAATTTTCTCATGGTGCTTGGAAAAGGAAGTTTTGGGAAGGTAGGAAATATGATGATTTCTTCTATTTGCCTTGTCTTAAAGATTTTTGTTTCTAGTATAAGAAAAATTTGTAATAATGTAGGAACTCGTCCTAGTACAAGAAAAATGCATAATAATACAGAAAGTATCACCATTAGTTCAATCAAGTTGGTATAACTGTTTAGTGTGGATACTCCCAGATTCTACAAGCAGCTAGCCATAGGATCACAGGCATCCTAAGAACAGTTCTGCCCTGTTTCCAGACAACTATGGAAGACTGCTAAAGCAAGGGTGGGTAGTATGTCCCCCAAAGGCGGTTTTTTTCTGGACCACAGTTCTCCCTACATCTCTTGGGCTACCCTTTTTTGCCCCCCCCCCCATAAATTGCCTCTCCTGGAATCCTCAAATATTAACACCACCACCCCATGGCTTTCCCTTTTTGCTCCCTTTATTTTGGGGAGTCCATTCACTCTCCCCCCAAGGATCCCAGTAACAGAAAATTGGGACCCAGACCAACTGAAATTGCCCAACCCTTTGCTAAAACCTTCGTTTGTCCCATTTATGTAATAAAATGGGTGACCTTGTGAAACCAAATACCCCAGAAAGGGGTACAGTTTTTTTTTAATTGTCTGAATTATGCTTCCTTTACATGAAGAAACATGGCTGTTACTAGGAGAGATGATCAGCTGTTGAGATCTGGTAAAGGGTGTTCATTTAAAGTTCCAGTTTTAAATATAAGAAACTAGAAACTGTGTTTTTGTTGTAAGCACAAAAGCAAAAAAAATCAGAAAACTAAGATTTCTAGAGCTTCTGTACAGGATAATAAACTAAGATAAAGGGAGTTGAAATACTGGTGTTGCTTGTCCATTTTGCTGTTTCTTGTGGTTATCAGAGTTTTCACTCTTTCTTTGTTTTTGTGCAGGTGATGTTGGCAGAACGGAAGGGAACAGAAGAGCTGTATGCAATAAAAATATTGAAAAAAGATGTGGTGATTCAGGACGATGATGTAGAGTGTACCATGGTTGAAAAGAGAGTCCTAGCCCTGCCAGACAAGCCTCCTTTCCTAACACAATTGCATTCTTGCTTCCATACGGTGGTATGTCCACATGTAATTTTTAGAAATTGCTACTAGTATTAGTATTATCATTATTATTCTATTGTCAGTCCTTTCGGAAGTCTGCTGGGCTGGTTCTCTGACAGTAACAGTTACTCTATTCACATCATGAAGCTTCTGTGTTCTTTGAATATTGCAGTGAGACTAAAGGGTAGTGATAGCATAGCTATAGGCACATTTAAAAAAGGAATTTAAGGCACACAGACGTAAGTTTGTCAATAGACTTATCACTTTCTAGATGTTATCCTGTGTTCCAGCTGCCATTTTAGTTCTGCTGTTCTCCTGATGGCCCTACATTCTCCCAAGGCCTGGGGTGTGGGTGTGGGTGTTGTGTCAATGAATTCCTGTATTTGGGGGCCCATTACACGCTAGTATTTTTCTAATATGGTACACCTTTGCAGTATTTTGGAGAGACACTGGTTGGCTTTCTTTGACTGAACTTTCATATCGAGACAGCTGAATCCATCCAGATCAGTTTGGATGGGCTGATTCTAACACAATGCCGATGGATCCAAATTGGCCCATTTTGGTTCAGGATTTGTACAAAATAGTTATACAGCCACAGAAAATGTCCATACTGTTGTTGTTTTTTTAAATGGATATGTCATTTGAGTATACGCGTACAGTAAAGCTTGCAGGCTATCTGATCTGTTTAACACTGAGATTAGTATAGGAAAAAAAGCTTTATAAATAAATAAAATAAGCCTTAAAAGAGATGGTTTGCCAGCATTAACAAAAATAATTAAGTTCACCAGGGCATTCCTCTTTGAAGCAATAAAAAGAACTTTTAAAAGGCATCTATAAAAGGCTAAGATATTGGACACTGTAATATTTTTAATGAATATTAAATTCCTGAGGCAAATGAGTTAAAACTATAAAAACAGGATGTGCTGAATTAATGAGTTTCTGGTACAGTATGTCTGTTTTAAAATATATTTCAAAATGCACAAATATAGAAGAAACAAATAATAGACACCAGGAGGGATATTATACATATAGCCCACTAATTGGGAAGGTAATGTAACAGAGTTCGGGGGGTGGGGGGGAACAGGTTTTCAAAAAAACAAAAACAAAGAAACTCCAGGGGGTGGGGTTGGTTCAAACTAGGTTTTTGTCTGTTTAAACCAGTTTTTAGGCACTAAAACTAGTATAGAACTAAATCAGAAAATAAAGTAACAAAATGCAGTTCAGATGTTAAGGCCACTAGCTTAAATAATAACTTCTCTTTTAAAAAGTGCTCTTTTAAAGCAAGTTGTTTTGGTTGAACTTATGTTAATTGAAGGATATGTTTCTGAATGGCATTCCTTGCACTATAAAATAAAGTGATTAAAAAGAAGCAACTGACACTGAATACTGGTCTAACAATGAACAACTGCCAATAAACTGTTAAAGTTAAAATGTTTAAATTCAAACAGTCATTGTTGTTCCAGTAAGAGGGTTGGGAAATAGCAATAATAGCCAGGCTTTTTTTAAAAAAAAAAAGAATAATCAAGGAGTGGTGGTTGTTGTGTTTTTAAAAAAGTAATTTGGTTAAAACCATGGTTTAAACCAAACTAGTTAAAAACATGGTTTAAACCAAACTAGTTTAAACCAGCCAACCCTGGAATGTAATGATTCTTTGTCAAATTATAACAGAACTCTGTTTCCCGCTATTCAACATACACTAAGTTTTAAAACCACAGTATAGTCACAACAATTTCAGTAAGCTGCAGATATCTTACTTAGCAAAGCAGGAGTGAGGGACCTTTGCCCCTCCAGATGTTTCATACTACAGTTCCCACAATCCTTTATGGAAGGTGATGTCTAAAACTTCTGGAAGGCCAGAAATTTCTCATTGCTGCTGTAAAGTGCCCCATCAGCAGTTCAGCCATATGTGCATTCTGCCCTGCTGTGATTCTAAAAGTCAAAGCAAGGTGAACAAACTGGACCTGATTCAAGCACTAACTCAGCTGACTGTAACTTTTACAGGAAGGAGAAGCAGGTCTATACTCTGCCTTCTACCACACATCTTTCACTCAACACAGAAGCCTAATTTACTTGATTCTTCCCACCTCAGAAAGGAATGGGGAAGTCATGAGTTTTGTTGGTATACCTACAAGAGCACATTTTAGCTTAGTTTCATGGTGGAAGAAGGGGGTGGGTTTGTATGCATGCATGTGCCTGATGTCACTCAACCTGAATCCAGTCATTATCCAGGTAAATGCATGAACTTGCAGAGAGAGCTGCTCTTTACCCTTCATTTTGCCGTGTTTTGAGATGACAGCGGAAATGGGGCAACAAATGAAATGCTGCCATCAGGCCAGCAAATCTGCTTTGGATTTCAGCTCCAACTCCTGGGGCTCATTTACACGACAGTTTTTATCCCGGGGAGAATTGAGATCTGGACATCTTGTATCTGTCCCATACTGTTCCCATGATTTCTCACAGGTAGCAGAAGTCTCAGTTTTTTGGATTTGTTGTTTATACGTGCTTCCATCCCGGGAAAGGGGCACACAGCAGAGCTGAATTTTGATTGGTCTGAATTTGGAGAGAGCGGGCTTGCAAGGGAATCCACCATTTTTGTATGGACCTCCGTAGGATCCTCCCCTGGCTCCAAAGCTGCAGCTGAAAGCCAGGTGAGGTCTCTCCCCTCCCCTAGCCCGCCCTTTCCCCCGCTGCTGCCTCTCCCTCCTTCCTCTCCCTTCTTTTCCCCTTTTGCAGCCAGCCAGTGAAGGGGGAAGAGAAGGGGGAGGAAGGAGGGAGAGGTAGCAGTGGGGGAAAGGGTGGGCTAGGGGACTGTCAGTCCCATCACCTGCCTGTCTTCCATTGCTGCCTCTTCCTCCATTTCCCCCCCTCCCCGTTCGCCCCAGCAGCCAATGAAGGGGGAAGAGAGGGGGAGGAAGGAAGGAGAGGCAGCAGCGGGGGAAAGGGTGGGCTAGGAGAAAGGAGAGACATCGCCTGACTCTCAGCTGCAGCTTTGGAGACAGGGGAGGACCCTACCGAGGCCCATACAAAAATGGCGGATCAAGAATTGCCTGGCTTCCCTTGCAAGCCCACCCCCTCCAAAGTCCAACCAATCAGAAATCATCCCATTTCCTGGGATGGTTCCTGGTTGTTCAGACAACCAATAGCATGCATTGTTCCAGACTTTCCAAAAAAAGTCCCTGGAAAATAGAGGGATGGAAAGTCATGGGTTAACTGGGATTTTTGCTACCCCTCATTCCAAATAGCTCGTGTCTGCCCCGATGACTGTGTGAACCAATAGGGTTTGACATGAATTCTTCTCTCTTTTCCCCCCTGTGTAAACAGGCCCCTGAATTGTATGGGACTTCTGCCAGTGTCAAATCTCTGAAGGGAGAAGGAGAGCTCCCATATAATTTAGACCAGTGCTACTAAAATGGTGGTCCTTGGACTGGTGCTTGTCCCTGAACGATTGACTACCAGTCCTTGGCACACTGCAAAGGGATAATTTCCTAGTCCCCCATATCAGATTGCCCAAGGACCTCTGTGGGTTGAGTACCAGTAAAACCAAAAGAGGATCCCCCTTCTTCCCCATGGCAGTGGCTCTACTGGCTGCCCTGATGAGAACCATGTGATGTATCTGAGTTAGGCCTAAACACTTTTAATCAGATAGAAATTTCTGTGAAGTCGGATCACGCAGCCATTTCCATATAATTTCTGAGAAAAGGAGGGAGAGAGGGAGGGAGGGAAAGAACATTGAGGGAAAGCAGTGGGTTTTCTAAGAGGAGGAATAGATTAATGTGATAATCTTGATTGGGTGTTTCCTTGCCTGACGAATACAAAGATTGGGGAAAGAAGTCTTCTTACCCCTCCCCTCATACACAGGGTTAGTTGAAAAAGTAACAATATTGCATGAGAGCATCTCTACTAAACAGAACTATGATGATGACAGTAAAACAGCTATGAGTCCCAGTTATTTTTATCAAATTATTTTTGCTATTTTGTTCTTAATATACAGGTTTGACTTAAGAGTCTTACCTCCTCCACACTCACCTCCCTCCCTCCCCCCCTCCCCCATATTAACAATTTCGTAGTGATGGTTTCTGCCACCTGACATGTTTGTTATTGACTAGGATCGCCTGTACTTTGTCATGGAGTACGTGAATGGTGGTGACCTCATGTATCATATTCAGCAAGTAGGAAAATTTAAGGAGCCTCAAGCAGTGTGAGTGTCTCTTTCTGTTAATTTTAACTTAATCATTTAGTATATTGTTCCAGGATTGCATCTTTCCCCAGTCTTTCCCCAGCCCTGTTTTTCTGGTGTGTGTAATTGGCATGACTTCACAGTAACTCTCACTTCCAAAGCTCATCAGTATTGTACAGATGAAAAATAACTATATTTTTTAGATAGCTGGTATTTCAATTAACATCATATAATTAATCCATTGAACATTTTGAAAGGATTTTGTACAGTGGTATTATGTGTGACTCTTAAACAAGCTGAGCTGCAGTGTGAGTCACAAAGATTTCTATTCTGGCTGATATGGCAATGTGTGATCTCCAATTCAGTCTACTTGATTATGTCTGAATGACTAGCTAATGATGAGTGTATTATATTTCTCTTCAACCTGGTGTAACATAAAGGAGTGATATTGATAACATGCCTCAGGCAGAGAAGGAGGAGAGTAGGGAATGCCATATAAGTCCTTCCATGGCCTCAGGAGCCAGGCAAGTAGTCTTGGCAGTCATAGAAAGAAGAGATGAAACCCCAAAACAAAATGGCATGAAGGAATACCCCTTGCTTGCAAGCTAAATTTATCTGTGCAATTTGTGCAAGAAGCTCTAAGAGCCTATTGCACTACACTGTTATAGCACGATTATTCCACTTTAATTGCTTTGGCTGCCTCCAGTGGAATTCTGGGGTTTATAGTTTAGTGAAGGCTAAGAGCTGTCTGGCTGAGAATGCTAAATGCCCCTCCCTAAACTGCAAATGCCAGGATTACACAGGAGGCAGCCATAGCAGTTAAAATGGAATAATAGTGGTATCACAGTGTAGCGCGATAAAGCCCTAAGTAAGGCAGGGCACCACCAAAACAGATAGAGTCCTGGAAGGAGAAGCTGCTTTGAAAGGACACTCACAGGGGTGCTGCCTGCCCTAAGTCAAACAAAATGCTTCACCCACATCCTGGTTGTATCTGCATATGGTAATATTACAAATAGGGATGTCAGCCTTTATAGCTTAAGGGATGCCTAAACTACAGACAGACAGGAGAAACTATAGGTTCCCCCTACGTCATGGTGGGGCAGTGAGTCATCCAGAATCTAAATAATGTAACTGTTCAGCCCTGTTCGGTAGCCAGTCTTTCTAGACCTCATATGACTCATCACATGAGATCTAGAAAAAACAGATACCGAACAGGGCTGAACACCCCCTCAGGGTGTAAGGAATCTTGTAGCACCTTTGAAACTAACTGAGAAAAGGAAGTTTCTATCATAAGAGTTTGTGGAGTCTACTCTACATCTTCAGTGGACTGGAATCCACAAAAACTTACGCTAGGTGCTTTAGGATTCATTTTGTCTCCTTATGCTGCAACAGAAACCATGGCTGTGTATTAGAATTCTACTTCAGTAAGGGGAGAATGGGAATCTGCTTGCTGCCCTTCCCTCTCCCACCCCTTGCTGCCACCAGACACGCCTTGTTATAGAAACATAGAGCTGGAAGAGATCATGAGGGCTGTCCAGTCTAACCCCCTGCCATGCAGGAACACACAATCAAAATGCCCTGATTGATGGCCATCCAACCTCTGTTTAAAAACTTCCAAAGAAGGAGACTCCATCACACTCCAAGGAAGTGCATTCCACTGTTGAACAGTTCTTGCCATTTTTGCTTCACATATACTGGGTACCATTTACAATGTTAATGCCCATTCCCTCAGTTTGGATAGATTCTTCTGGTGCTCCTCATTGTCTCTTTTTATTTTAACCATCCTAAATCATTTCAAGTTGCAAACAAAACTGATCACCTTCCTGCTAGCTGCTGAATCCTGAGGTCCATGTTTTTGGAGGATAAAGTAACCATTATTTACTGCTAAGTTTTTCATTGCCAATTTCTGGTATGTCACAACTGACAAAACATAACACACAGAGACACACACACACACAAAAAAAAAAACCACTGAACTTTTATCTAGTCTCTTGACTCCCTTGCTGTCCACATGCTAAGGGGGAGGTCTGTAGCAGGACAATCCAGATATAAGATAAGGGTTCTGAATCTCCCGCACAGAGCCTCTAGATGTAGAGCCACCGACCCTTGGTAGTGGAGGAGGAGGCATAGCCAGTGGTAAAACATAAGATAAGGGTTCTGAATCTCCCGCACAGAGCCTCTAGATGTAGAGCCACCGACCCTTGGTAGTGGAGGAGGAGGCATAGCCAGTGGTAAAACATCCCCACTCTCCCTGGTTGCAGTTCTAATTGAGCAGTGCTGTCGTATCTATTCAAATATTTTCAGGTGCCTCCATGGCACTTTCCATGTACACTCAGCACTAATTCAGAAGAAGAGCTGCATATGTGTGCTTTGACTAGTGCAAAGTTCTTTTCTTTCAGGTTCTATGCAGCAGAGATCTCAGTGGGGCTTTTCTTTCTTCATAAAAAAGGAATTGTGTATCGGTGAGTATTTAGCAGTGCATTTTGATGTACAGTAGAAACGTTGGTACTAGGGGTTAAAAAGAGGTGCATAGGGAGGAAGGCACAGCATGGGGAGAGGGAAGTCAGGCTCCTGGTTCTTGCAAGGAGCAGGAGAATATACAGGTATTCCTTATTGGCCACCAAAATGGGTGGATTTAGCAACAGTTAACTTTATGTCCCCTTTCTACTCCACCAACACAGGAGTGGTCAAAGTAGATTATAATATTACATTAAAAACACAACTAAAGTCAGAGCCATCTAATTTTTTAAAAAGTACTTAACATCAGGGCAAAACTACTAATACAAAGCAAGAGGACTGTATTTTAAAAAACACAGAAGGCAAACCAAATGTAAAGTGCCATGTACACTGATGGTGTTATATAAATAAACAATCTATCTATATATAATTCTCTTGGGTATGTTGCTGTTCTCAGTGTGCTGACTGGCTGCTTAGGAGACATGCCCAACCAATTGTAGCACTCTGTTGGCTGGCCAACCAGCAGCTTGAGGGTGTTTTTCAGCACCACCTCCTCTGCCTACAGCCACATCTTTGCCTGTCGAGCTACAGTAACTAACTACTCAGCCATATTAAGACTACCCTTGCTGTCTTAATATGCATGCATGAGAAAAAATAATGTTACTTTCTATGCTTCCCCACCCTCATCTTCTTTTTCCTCCTGTCCTACCTTGCAGGATAGGTTATCCCCCTTCCTCCACTCTTCACCCCTTCTGCACCCAAAAACTTGAGCCCCTTTCCTCCTCTTTCTGCCCTGAAGAACTTACAGCCTGCAAGAATAAATCCTGGAAAGGGGTGGGAAGCAGATGGGAGGCTTCCATGGGGTTTCAGACCCTCTTTTCCTCCTTGTGGGATCTCTTGGGGTCCTCTGGCTGCCTCTAGCTCTGCTTCCCATAGAGAAAAAGGCTTTTCTTGCAAATGCTGCACCAGACAGGCTGCTATCTGCTAAAAAAAAGCCTCCAGCCAGTGGGAGAAACCAAAGCCAGTGAGAGAGGGGGAATAGAATGGAGTAAAGCAGGCTCTCATTGGCTGCCGGCCACCACCACCCCCCCATGGGAATCCAACATCCTGCCCTAGAAGGGCAGCTGGAGTTGGAGCAGAAGGCTGAGGTAAAATGAGATATATTGTTATTCATGGATTTAAAGATGAAACTGTCCAAAAGATATCTGCTTTAGATAGATATCTATATAGCTTCGTACTGCATCACATCATTGGCATACATAGCAATATGATTGAAAGATTTATACATTTCAACCTTAAGCATGCTGATATAAGAGGTGAAATAAAAAATCAGAAGCAGCATGAAAACAGCATGTTAAATTAAGGCCACATCTATGAAAGCTTTATAGGCCTTTAGAATCAATTGTATGAGTATGCACTTCTGTGTGGGTCTATTTACACTCACCATCTCAAATACAACCTCCAGATTACTCCAAACTTAAATGCTGCTTCCAAATATTTATTTGTTTTGCTTATTTATTTTAAATATCCTAATTTTAGATTTAAAATAAATGTGTCATAAGGAGAAGATCATTGGTATCCTGGCAACAGATTTTAAAACTTTTGATTGCTGTGATTTCTCATAGGGATCTGAAATTAGATAATGTAATGTTGGATCATGAAGGACACATTAAAATTGCTGATTTCGGGATGTGCAAGGAGAATATGAATGATGGAGTAACAACAAGAACCTTCTGTGGGACTCCAGATTACATTGCACCTGAGGTGAACTTGTCATTTCAGACACTAAACATCTTACAAAGAATTGTGGAATACACATTTGAGCAATCTACCCAGCACCAGGTTTTTGTAATCAGTTGTGTTCTGGTGATGATAGAAATAATGAATGGTGACAAATTGGGATGAACAATGCCCTGCCTAGGCTCTCTGCAGCAGAACAATCAGTGAGGAGTGATGAGGGGGAATTTGGTGAAATCAGTGCCACTCTCACAGCTAGTTTGTCTCTTACAGCTACTCTTTACCCAACTTGGTGTCTCTCAAAGAAAATGATTTCATAAGTGCAATTCTTTGTGTTTTAGTGACTATAGAGTCCCCAGAGTGAAGTCTGTATAGATCTTAAATTAGTATCACCTGAGATTGGCTTATTATCTATAGGGAAATAAATCCTTACAATTATTTTTTCATTAAAAAAAATACACATCTAGACTCTTTATCCTCCATGGTTGTAAAGTGAATGAGATGAACTGTGTTTTTTTCCTCTGGCTTCCACCTTTCCTCTCACTTTCTCTTAATAACCTGAAAGGGAAAAATTTGACTTCCCAGTTACTTGTGTCTTTGAAACAAGCATTTTCTCAATCAACACTTTGAATAGTAACCATTAATTAAGTGTGAGCACAGTTTCCAGTCTTATTTTATGTGGCATGCATTAGCATGCATGGCTGCTTTTCTGGAGTTTTATTTACATTGCAGGAATAAAACTTTATTAGGATTAAACTGATAATTCGCCTAACATCTAAGGTTAGTAAGGCTTTTTAAAAATCACTTTTTAAGACCGGGGTGGGTGGGTGGGGGGAAAATAGTTTTGTTCAGTGTTAGCTTCCTATAAACCTCTGTTGCTACAGCATAACAAAAGGATCTTCCCATGACATAAAGCATTCCTAATATTTCCTTTTGAGGATGGGTGTCTTAGATTTGATATACAATATATTTTCCACCAGTCAATTTCACTTGGAACCCCTTACTTCAACATACCTGACCACGTCACCAAAGAAATGGGTGTTGAGTAGTCCTCGGCCTAGCCCAGATACAATACTTGATCACAGTTAGCTCTATCCAATGTGCAATAGCGATAGCATTGATGTTTCTATACCGCTTATCAATGCCAAAGCACTTCCTAAGCAGTTTTACAATTTGTTAGCTAATTGCCCACAACAAGCTGGGTACTCATTTTACCGACCTGTGGAAGGATGGAAGGCTGAGTCAACCTTGGAGCCCGCTGGGATTGAATTTAAAATCTTTGTGGCTGCAGTACCAGCATTTAACCGCTAAACCACCAGAGCTCCTGGTGTTTCCCCTTAATCTTTTTTAGGATCATAACTGCATACTGAAAATATGATTTAGGTTGCTAAGCCCTGCCCTGCCCCCAGATGTCATGTATAGCAGTGCTGCTCGTCTGCTGATGGTCCCTTCCTAGGAGAGCTTTCCTGGAGAGTTTCTATGAAAAAAGATTGTGGTCAATAGGCACAAATATGGTGCTGGTTCCTGGCACACTGGGAGCGGGGTGTATGTGGAATTGCCAGTTTCCTACATGAGACAGCTTTGAAAAGGACTGTCATATGGGACAATACCACCAAAACCTCTTCCTCTCTTAGAAACATAGAGGCTAGAGAGGTGGGATAAGGGCCTCCACTATGCAGCATGGGTATCTTGTAATAAATAATAATAATAATAATAATAATAATAATAAAATTTATTTCTATCCCACCCCTCTGCAACACAATCGGGGCAGCTTACAGCATAAAAATAGTACCCTAACCCACCCACCCCTTAAAACAATATTAAATTAAAAAAATTAAAAACATACAATAATTAAAAAGGTAGCACCTTTGAGACTAATCAGGAGAGAGAAAATGGTAGCATAAGCTTTTGTAGACTTAGTTTACTTCCTCCAGCATCTGAGGAAATAGACTAAGTCTATGAAGCTTATGTTATAATTTTGTCTCTCTCAGTCTCAAAGGTGTTACAAGGTCACTTTGCTTACTGATATTCCAGACTGACATGGCTATGTCTTTGAATTCTCCCTCCACCATGGTTTGTTTTGTGCATGAGTCTTAAGGTAAACACATTTCAATTTCTTGATTTCACATTACAGTCAATCTTTTCACTTTTCTGTTTGTCCTAGTTACAGCAGTGAGTGAAGTTACTCATGTATATGTAATCCTGAGATTATATACAATTAGCTTGATATATAAATGTCACTTATGTGAAATTGAATTGCTTCACAAAGTTAACTAGTTGCCCTATTGTTATCCCAATGGCATAGCTAGATTATTTTTCCATATATTTTTTTTTCATATAAGAATATTACTGTAAGACAGGAGTGGGCAACCTGTAGCCCTAGGTCCATTTCCAGCCCTTGGACTGATTTCAAAAGCCCTCAGAAAGAGGTAATTGGAGATTGTGCATCAAGAGCAACTTGCCCTCCAGAGCCTTCCAGGGCAGGTTGCATAACCAAGGGAATATTACTGCCTGGACAGTACGGGCAGATGTGTCCACTTCAGCCAAGAATGCACACTTGCAGGCATATTAACACCTCAGGCACACCTCTGTTTCTGCAACCTTGAGCTGAATGCAGATATTGCCCATGAGACAATCAACTCCATAGGGAAATTTACACATGCCTAAGACACCAACAGGGTTCTGGCCTACATCGTCTTGAAGTACTGTATAATAGCATCTTTCCAATTACATGTTTTGTTTGTTTGTTTGTTTTTAAAGTAAACTGTAAAACACCTTATTTTCCCTTTGCAATTTACAGATTATTGCCTATCAGCCATATGGAAAGTCAGTGGACTGGTGGGCCTATGGTGTATTGTTATATGAAATGTTAGCTGGTCAGGTAAGGATGGCTGTGCTATTACATCCAGTGATTTAATTGGATTAGTTAACAACGGTTGCTTTAATTAACTTGAATGATAAATATGAAAGCTGCCATATTAGTTGGAAAGATTGATAGCAGACTGGTCGTCTGGATGGGCAGATCAGTGTCTGAAAGCTAAGTTTTACAGTTATATGATGTGCGTTGTATGCATGGTTAATAGCTCATTAGAACTTAATCACCAACCTGTTCCTGTGTGCATGCATGCTAATCCTGTTTATTTAAGCAATGAGAAATGCAAACACTGAGTGGCAGAGTTCTGCTGAAGGCAAGCTATCAATATAATTTAATTCTGTTTGTGCCTGGAAGTGTTGTGCAAGTAACCTCCTGAGAAGTTAACTAATACTGTCTATAGAATTCTCCCTGTTTAAAAGCAGTCTTAAAAAGGCACAGTTTCTCCATCAGCTGGGGTCAGGGGGACAACTCTATATAACAGCAGCTGTTTTCTGCATTCCTACATCTTTTCAAGAGATTACTCAATGGCAGATTTTATACTGAAAATTTTATGTTGCCCTCTCCTGTGTAATGCAATGTGGAATTAAAATGCAACTATTACCAACATTGCCATCAATAACCAGGCTTGTCTGATATGGCCACAGATTCTTCTTTCAAACCGACATGTAGACTCTCTTTAAAAAATTTCCTCTGGCATAATGGGAAGTCAACTTATGACCCGGGTGCCAGAAATGATCCCTTGCAGAGCAGGAAGTCACATGTGCCTAAACTGTGGCATAGAGTTGGGACCCTGTCTTCCTTCCATTTCCTACACTATCTTGCTATCTGTTTCTTGGTTCAGTAGATTGCTGGCAAAACTCTATCAAAGGTAGAGCTGTACACTGATGCCCACTGTAAGAGCATTATCTACTGTTTTGGAATGAACTGTTGGTATATTTGCCAGAAAGATTGTTTTATTTGTTTGTTAAGCTTGCATGTTGCTTTTCTACCAAACATAGCTCAAAGTGGCTAACAGGAATAAAATAAAAGTTTAAACATCCCAAACATTAAAACAAGGAAAGTAAAACACATTGACCAACTCAGTAAAAACTATCAGTGAAACCAATTGTATATTTATATTTATAATTGACATAACAAGCCAGATTATGCACCCAATATATATTTATTTGAAAGCCCAGTTCAAATAAAAAATGTCTTTGTTTCTGGAGGGATGGTGATCAGAGATAGAACTACACAGGCTTCCTTTGGCAACAAGTTCCAGAGCCTGGGAAAAGCAGCCAAGAAAGTTCTTACATAAAGCTCTGTCTTTCTCTCTGCATAGAGAAGGCACAGCTGAGCCCAACCTATGCATATACAGTACAGGCTGTATATGTGTGGCAGGAGATTGCAGGGTGTAAAGATGTGGAGAGAGAGAGTCAGAGAAGTTGGCCCCTGTTGTCCAAACAGGGCTCCTGTCCTTCTACATCTTGCTTCTTTTTCATCTCTGGTGCAGTTAGGATGCATTTCATCTCTGCATAGGGGCAAATACAAGATCCCCTTGTACAGTAAACTACCAATAAGTTATAGGATTTGATTGCCCACTTCACCTTCCCTGCCTGTACTTTATAAATAAAACAGTAACCTAAAAGTGACCAGATGTTACTTCTGTTTGCTCAAAATTTTATGGAAATATTCCTCCAACCTTTGCCATGTGCCCAGCCTTGAGCTGAAGTGAATCAAAAGTACAGTTGTCCCTCCATATCCACAGATTTAGTATCCACTGATTTAAGTATTCACGGCTTGAAAATATTCTTTAAAAAATAATAATCCAAAAAGTAAACCTTGATTTTGCCATCTCATTTAAGGGACACCATTTTGCTATGCCATTGCATATAATGGGACTTGAGTATTCACAGATTTTGGTATCCACGGGGGGTCCTGGAACCAAACCCCAGCAAATATGAAGGGACAACTGTATATACATCTGTTTTCCTTGATTAGTCTGCTTTGAATAAATTATTCTGGATCAGCACATAATTTTAAATTTCCAATTAAACACTTAGCTTTTGTTTTCTGTCAACAGCCTCCATTTGATGGTGAAGATGAAGATGAGCTCTTTCAGTCAATAATGGAGCATAATGTTTCTTACCCCAAAGCAATGTCCAAAGAAGCTGTGTCCATTTGCAAGGGGGTAAGTTAGCAAGCTAGAAGGACTGGAGAGTCATCTCAGCCAGATGTATGCATGTTGGCAGTTGCTCTGTAAAGACTTTACTCTTCATTAGAATTTACATGGCTAGAGTCGTCTTCTCTGCCCATATTGATTATCCTTTGGAGTAACACGTGACTTTGGAAACCCTGCTTCTTTGGAGGTTTCTGTTTCACTTGCTTCAGCTAGAATTAAATTTGCAGTCTTAGAGAATGCCTGGAGCCTCCTGTTGGGACTATAGAAACTCTTGATACTATTCTTGTACATCATCTAGGAAGTGAGGAAGATGCAAATTAAATTGCATGGCTACCAGAAAGTCATAGAAATATACAGTTGGAATATATCCCAATGTTATCTAGTCCAATTCCCTACTAGTGCAGGAAGTGCACAGCTAAAGCATCCCCAACTTCACTTTAGATGCCTCCAACTTGATGCTTCCAACTTCACTTTAGATGCCTCCAACAAAAAATTGTCCACTTCCTTTGGAGAGGTAGCTTATTCTACTGCTGGACAGCTCTTACTATCAGGCAGTTCTTCCTAATTTAGAGTGAATACCCTGATCTTGATGTGGCTGGAAGTAAAAATGCTGCTGCTATTTAAGGGTGCTGTACTTAGCATCTAAGATATTGGAATGTAAAGGGTGAGTTGCTGATGTAATACACATACTTTAAGCACTGTTTTTCATGACATTTTCTTGCTCAGCCACACATTCTTACTGCTGCTACTACTGTTATTATTGTTATTATTAACAATTAACTCCTCGAACGCTTTCATCATTGCTGTATACGCACAATCCTAAATATACACTGGACTGACTATGTGACGAATGTTGCTGTCCTTGAGCAAGCAGGGATCACCAGCATTGAGGCCATGATATTGAGAACACAGCTGTGCTGGGCAGGGCACATTTCTAGGATAGAAATACTCCCAAAAATACTACTCTACGGTGAACTCGTCACGGATCAGCGTAAGAGGAGCGCTCCAAAAAAGCGATACAAGGACTCCCTGAAACAACATCTCAGGTTCGGCCAAATTGATCACCAACAATGGTCCACCCTGGCCTTACATCGGGAGGCATGGAGACGCACTATCCACAATGCTGCAGCCTTATTTGAGAACTCACGCCAAGCAAGTCTTGAAGAGAAACGACAACACAGAAAGAATCACAACCCGGAGACATCAGCCAAGGAGACCTTCTGCTGTGCTTTCTGCAACCGGACTTGTTTATCTCAGATTGGCCTTTTTAGTCATCAACGCGCTTGCATAAAGTGCGGGATGAGTCCTTCCTGAATCTTCATTTGTGAAGAAAAGCCAGAATGTCGCTATAGTGTAAAGGATTCTTTAAAGGGACTGGGGGTTATTTTTATATATATTAATGTGGCTAGTACCACTGATGCTGTTGTACTGATCGTTTTCTGATTTATGGCAACCCTAAGGTGAACCTGTCATGGGTTTTTCTTGGCAAAATTTGTTCAGAGGGGGTTTGCCTTTCCCTTCTTCTGAGACTGAGAGAGTGTGATTTGCCCAAGGCCACCCAGTGAGTTTCCATGGCCAAGGAGGGATTCAGATCCTGGTCTCCAGAGTCCTAGTCCAACACTCAAACCACTACACCATGCTGACTTTTGTTACCTTTGATACCATTATTAAACGTTTTATTAAGCCCTACTGTTATGCTGTTTGCGGACCCAGACCTTACCGCCTCTCTGCCCCCTTGAATAATGCACGGACACAGGGTTCTTTTTGGTATTGTATTGGTTACACATTCGGAATACATGGTTAGGTACAGGTTAGTCACATAAGAGAATACATGTTGAGGTAGATAAGTTTGAATACATATATAAATGTGGCAATAAATTGGCCGCAACTTGCTAGCTAAATGGTTGACGGCAATGTATGGGTCGTGATTTCCTCATTACCCCAACCATGTGGGGCAAAGGTGGATTGGTCCATCCCAATCCCCCGTCCTAGAGGAGAGAGCCAATGGCCGGGCCATCCGCCCGACTCTCTCTCCTCCCCTGAAAACAAGTACATGTTAGCATCACGGGAGGGGCCTCCCTTGAACTTGAACTTGGACTTGGACTTGAACTTGGACTTGAATTAGGACTTGATGGAGGCCCCTCTTCTTCTCGCCTTATCACGACCCAATACATCCGCCTGCAAATTGCAACATGATGCAATAGCCCATGAAAAAGAGGGGGGTTGGGTGGGCTTTGTTCAGGCCACGACGGAGCACCCTGCTGCCGCCTCCGTCGCCGCCTAGCAACTGGGCGGGCCGCGCCCCCAATCGGCCTGAAATAGGCCAGTTTCGTGCCCTTTTCCCTACCAATGGGGGTGAGGTAAGCCCACCCCCATTGGTCCACTCCTTCACCCCTCCTTCCCAGCTGCAATGGCCACTGGGAAGAAGAAGGGAAGATAGTGACACCCATGGCTCGCCATGTGGTCCCCCCCCCGCCTGGCAATCATAAGCCTAGCAGGGGGGGCAGGAGGGCTGGAAGGGAGGGCAGCCGGCCGGGCCGCAGAACGGCCTACTGTCCAGCAGCAAGCCCCCTTCCTGGCCTAAAGTGGCTATCATCACATCTGACAGGTTTTTTAAAACAAAACAAAACATCACAGTCTCAGCACTTATCTAAAAGAACACCAAAAAACCCCAATAAAACAGAAGCACTTGGTGTTTTTTATATATTTGTTACATCCTTATAGGTTTCAGTAGACACGTCTGAACCAAAATGTGCTAACTCTATTAATAGTGGTTTTTTTAAAAAAATAAAAATAAAAATAAAAAATGTCTTGGCATATCCTGAGTGGTTTGATGGTGCTACGGATTTCCTCCATAGAAGGAGATGTCATGGAGGCCATATACTTGGAATGCATGTCACTTCCTACAACATGGAAGTGATATCTTATTGTGGATTTTTTTTCCTGTGAAACAGCCCCCAAATTACTTTGCAAATGGTCATGCAGTCCCAGCTGCATTTAGAGATTACTTACACCTCTAGAAGGCATATTCTTCATGATTTGTATTTGAGTACATCCCTCCTGTAGCTAGGTCTGCTTAAACCTGTGCTTTTGAAAGGACACATTGTCCATAAATTAAGAAAACACAGCGCAACAGATTAATGCAGCCATGTTTTTTTGAAATACAGATTTAAAAAACTTCCTTCTTGCTAGCTATTCAACCTGATCTATCAACAGGAGAGCCATTGTGTATCTAATAGGGAAGTTACTTTTGTTACAGAATAGGAGAAAAATAACTCTCTACTACAGTGCGAAATGACTTTTTCTACCAGCAGCTGCTTGACTAAACATGTTAGATGAGTTCCTAGTGAGTGGCTGTTGTGATTTCAGATCCAAAAATAAATCTGTAATTTCTTTAAATTTTATTAGGTGTTTTATACTTCCACCTCCATATCAATGCCCTCTCTTCCTTTCTACCTACATCAATAAAACTGTAATTTTTCAATTGTAATTGGAGCAAATGGGCAATTGTATACATTTGGTTTGTGCCTAGAGAAAACAGCAGCTGTTGCCAGCAATGTGTATGTGTGAATTTAATTTTAGTAGGAAGCCTTTTTAAATGTGTATTTTCTTGTCCACTCTCACACACAGATTTTTTATTTGTTTTAAGGTCTGAATTGATTTAAGTTTTGCTTATTGTGGACTGTCTTAGGACACATTATAGCTGAAGAAGTAGTTTATAAATGTGTAAACTGTTGTGCAGAGATATCTAGTGTTACCCCTTGGACTTTTCCACATTTTGTTGTATTACAGTCTGGAAATGAAATGGATGTAATTGGCATTATTAATGCTTAATGAGCAAGTGGTAACAATGCCAATTAAATGCATTTCCATTTCAGGTTGTAACACAACAAAATGTAGACGAATCAGAAGTGTATGAACACTTCTGCAAGATACTGTAAATTTGAGGAATATTTCAAGCATTGACTATAATATATATATATATATATATATATACCTGTGTAAATATACCTGTGTGCATTCAATGTTTTCTTGTTGTTGTTAAAAACCAAGAGCATTGGATAAATACATCAGATTATGAAACTAGTGGTCAGAGCATAAAATTGATTAAAAAGTTGTTCCTCAGGTATCCATTTGTCTAAAGGAGACCTGCCTGATAAAAGAGTGATTCCTGTTTCAAATATGTAGCATTTCTCCTTTTTTGTAAGATCCTATTTTCTCCATGAAATTATTTGGATTACACAAATAATAAATTTGCAACTGAAAAAGCATAGATTAGTTAATGGCAGCTGAAATTCTTCAGTGAGATGGCTAGTGTGTGTACAGGAGCAGTTGTATTTATAGAGCAGGGACATCTCTGAGATGGTTTAGTTGACCATCCCCATTAGACACATCCAGCAGAATAAAATCCCAGGGTTCAGTGTCCCTGTTACAAAATTACACTGTAATGGAATTCATCACATTATTTTTTTTTAGACAATAAAATAAAATTCATTTTTGGAAGACATACATGAAAATAAAGGACAATTCTAGTTACATCATAGGGACAGTTATGCAGCACCCAGTTGTGGCAAGCTGTAGTTTGGTCTTGTAATAAGAATGGAGGAGAGAAGACAGAAGATTTGAAGATAATTCTTTGTAAAACAAGCATATCATGTGTGTTATTGGCTTTTCTGAAGGTCAAGAAGAATTTTAATGTGGTAATTCCTTGGTCACATTCTGAAAATCCCTTTTTCATCATTGGTATGTTTGAAATCTAGTTAATGACTAAACACCCTGTGAAACGTCTTGGCTGTGGTCCAGAGGGAGAGAGAGACATCAGGGAGCATGCCTTCTTTAGAAGAATTGACTGGGAGAGACTGGAAAATAGAGAGATCCAGCCTCCATTCAAGCCTAAAGTGGTAAGTAAAATGAATCACACATCCTTCCTTTGTGAACAGTTTCATGTTTTTCAGCCCAAACAGCTGGTGATTTCCACTGAGAATGGAGAAGTTCAGTTAATGATGATGGGTTGGGTCTAGTTTTTATTCCACCAGATGATTACACCACCTTTCCCACCAGTAGAAAAAAAAAGGGGGGGGGGCAATCTTCACCAGTTCTGCTGTTCTTCCTTATTTTTAGTACTGAAAACTAAATCAGTCCTTGACATCTGATTAGTAAAATAGGATATGGTCACACCAAAGTGTATGTAGTGTGGTCTTTTTGTTGACAGTTGAACAGATTTCTCCACAATAGCCATACACAGCCTGTGTTTCATCATTCTTCTTAACTTTAGCAGCTATATTTTTGACCCTAAAGCTTAGCACCCCTCCACATTTTCAGAACAAATTCACCTTGATGCCACCATTTTGGTTGGTTTTAATTTCAAACAGACTTGACGTCTTAGAAGGAATCATAATCTTGCAGTTGGAGTGTTTTCCTCCTTATCAAATTCAGTAAAGATTCAGTAACAGTTCCAGTATAGTTCTTTCCACTAAACTATCTGTGATTTCATTTTTAAAGGACACTTTGTACAACAGTTGTAGATTTTAATAGCAATATTGTTGATTGATTGATTGAATTTATATCTCACCTTTAGATCTAGGTAAAACATTAATTTACAAAAGTTAAAAAAAGAATTAAACAACAGTATTATTTAAAAGCATGCTTAAAAATAGTTTAAAATACTTAAAACATATTTAAAACATAATTTCCCATAAAGATTAAAAAATACAGCACATGAAAATACAATCTTTCCACTTCAGTACTGAAAAAGCTTTGCATACCTCATGTACCAAGACTGCTTTATGAAAATTTCATGGAAGGTGTACAGTGGACCCTTGGTATCCACTGGGGTTTGGTTCTAGGACCCACTGTGGATACCAAAATCCATGGATGCTCACGTCTCAATATCTACAATGGTGTAGTAAAATTGTGCCCCTTATATAAAATGGTGAACAGCAAGTTTTGCTTTCTGGATTATTATTTTTTTTAAATATTTAAAACGTGGATGGCAGAATCCATGGACACAGAGTCTGTGGATACGGAGGGGTGACTGTAATTGTAGTCCTAAGGTGTTTAAGTGTAGAATAAACTAGAGATTTTAAAAGAGTTCTCTAAAGCATCTATTTTTAGTGTATGAGGTGAAATTTCACCCAAAACACCCATCAAATAATAAGGGCCTTGTTGATTGTCACAATTTTTTTTTCTTTTTAAAGACACAGCCAAGAGTAATAGAATGTATTATTTGAAATAAGTTTCCTGGCACACCAACATAGGAAAATGAATCCCAGTCCAATCTTCTGGCCACTATACCATGCTGGCTTTCTTAGATAGTGGAACTGTTGAAAGTGTTTCCCTGTGGGAATGGCCTATGGATTATATTTTGCTCCCAAAACCTATGTGTCCCCTCTGGAGACACCCAGTTTCCAGTTACCTTCTCTTTTATTTGGAAGAAATGTTATGTTCATGCCTATTGAGTACCTTTAGTGTATGTATCCCACAAAATAAATACTTTTATTTCCATAAAAGTATGTATTTTTATGTATGCATCCTCAAGTACATCATGGATATTTTTTGGCCATCCCTACCAACTCATTCAGATGGACAAACATAATGTGTGAATCCCAGTATTAAAGATTAAGTTGAGTCATGAACAGCATGGCTGAATAAGAGTAGTGCCACCACAATTACAAGAATTCCTGCTTGCCATAGGCTAAGCATACATACTGGGACTGTTTGTATATATCAAATATTGTGTGAACTGCCTTTCATTCACAGATTATGTAAAGTTAATAAACTGTATAGAAAAACTTTCAAAGTCTAGTACAATTAGCATGCTTGCTAAAAGATGTAATGTTTGTACAGTTGGCCCTCCGCTTTTGTGGGTTTTTCTTGTACAGATTTGATTATTCACGAGTCTGTAGCTGCCTCCTCCATCAGTCTACAAGCCTTCCCCTCCCCACCACCTAGGATAATGACACTGCTGCAAAAATCTCCTTCAGTGTCATCACCCTCCTCTTTGCTCCTCTCTGTCTCCTTTCCCAGACCATTCCTCAGCCTCCCTTTCCTGCCTTGGCATCACAATGCCCCTGCCTCGCTCCCAGGCTGCCTCCGCTGCCCCCCACCTTCCTCCCACCACTGCCGCTTCTAGATTTCAGCCACTCTTTTCCCTGATTTGGAGCTGAGCGTGGTGTTCTTGTGTTGTTTGTTTATTTGATTTACATGCTGCCTTTCTCCCCAGAATGGGACCCAAGGCAGCTCACAACAAGCTGTTATTGCAGTTTTCCCATGGGTGGGATTGCTCACTTGCTGGCCAGGCTGGCTGGAGAGTCATGGAAGGGAAGGCATACATGAGTGAGTGTGGATGCCCAGAGAGGAGCCTCAGCAGCGGCAGCTGCTACTGGGTGGTAGCCACCATCCAGGATTTGTTTTGGCTGGCTTTCTGAGTCAAACTCAGATAGGTGCAAGTCTTTGGCTCAGTGCTCAGCATTTGCTCTCTCAGCATCTGCCCGAGTTTGGCTTAGCTGGGTTATTTTTCCAGTCCCTCCGCCACAGCCTGTCTAGGAGAGAAATGATGCCGCTGAGGGAGACTGAAGGCTGAAGGGTGGGCACTGAGGGAAAGCAAAGAAGGAAGGCCATTCTCATTCCTCCTTCCTTCCTTCCTTCCTTCCTTCCTTCCTTCCTTCCTTCCTTCCGCCTTCCTTTTCTCCCATTCCTTCCTTCCTAGCTGAACTCAGGTGGGCACAGAGATAGCTAATGCTGAACATTAAGGCAAAGACCTGGGCCCGCCCAAGTTCAGCTCGGAAGGCCAGCCATGGGAGGGGAAATCCCAGTAGGGGGCTATGACCCGGTAACAGCCCTCCACCACAGCTTCTCTCTGGGTGTCTCCCCTTGCGCATATCCACGCTCCTTTCCATGCCTCTCAGGTTGACCTGGCCTACAGGTGGGCAAGCAATTCAACCTGCTGGAAAGCTGCAATAACACGAGAACTCAATGCTCAGCTCCAAATCAGGGAGGAAGACCGCTGAGAAGTGGAAGTGGGGGCAGGGGGTGGTGGAGATGGACTGAGAGTGAGGCAGAGGTGTCATGGTGCCAAGGTGGGAAAGGGAGGTATTGGCCAGAAAAGGAGACTGAGACAAGTGAGGAGGAAGGCAACAACACTACAGATTTTTCCAGCAGTGTCGTTGTCCTAGGAAGCAGAGGCGACAGATGTTCGGCAGAGATGGGATCAGAGTGAGGTAGAGATTTTTGCAGCAGGAAAGTCTGTAGTATGCATGTTTGGGGGGCTCAAAATACTCGGTTTTTCCACTTTCATGGGGATTCTACACTTCTCATTGCTGTGAAATTTGAGAGCCAACTATAATTACATCAGAATATATGTACTGTATTTACCGTTTCCTATTTTTCTAGTTTTACATTTATTCACATTGTTGTCTTTTTGTTTCCTGACAGTGTGGCAAGGGTGCTGAAAACTTTGACAAGTTCTTCACTAGAGGACAACCAGTGTTAACGCCACCTGACCAGCTTGTCATTTCCAACATAGACCAAACAGATTTTGAAGGGTTCTCCTATGTCAACCCCCAGTTTGTACATCCCCTGTTGCAGAGCGTAGTATGAAAAACACAGAGAGTCCTCACAAGGGAAATATTCTCTGTACCCTGGAGTTTTTAGACCTTTGCCTTCTTGATTCCATTTGGGTCTGAAAATTTTAGGGGGAAGAAATAAGAAAGATACTGAGGTTTACAACAAAGAATGTGTGGTCCTAGATCACAACATAATACCCAATGTATTCACCTAGGAATCACTGTTGCTTTTAGATTACTCTTACGAAGCTAGCCTTTGTCATTTTTATAACTTTTATGTCTTACTTTGTACCCTGTTAACTCTGAAGTTTTCTTCTTATAGGATTTATAACAAATTTAAGAGAGTATCATATAGGCTTGGGAAAAGTACTTAGTCATTAAAAAAAGTCAGTCTAATATGTTGCACATGCAGCCATTTGGGACCAGCCCCCCTCATTGGTCTGCCTGTTGTTAAACAATGGAATGAATGACTGGAGAATAATAGGCCTGAAAATGTAAAACAATTGGAACTGAGAGAAGATAAGAACAAAGTGAAAAATGCCTCAGAGTTTAAGATTAAAGCAAATAAATGAACAAATCAGGTCTGTAAGGTCTTTTTAAAACAGATGATCAAACCAGAGGCATGCATATAAAGTTTTCACTATGGACTGGGAAAACTAAATATGTAGGATAAAAATCTGAGATGAACTTGCTCAAAGGTAAAATTGCATAATACTGATATGTATATTAATTTTAATCTCCATGAGATTATACTGTGATCCAGGGTGCCATTTCACTACTTAATTTTACCACTATTCAAGTTTATGTTAAGCCCGTGCTAAAACTTTTTCCAAAAGGTTTCAAATTTGCAACTCCCCAATTCCTCAATTTATACTTATTTATTTAGTGAACTGCATGCATGGTAGGTATAGAGTATGGAAAGTATTTGTACAGTAAATTAATAGAAGCGTAGGGTTCAGAATCTCTCCCTCCTTCAGCAAATTTATCATTTTAACATTGGCTTGAGAGACCTGGAACCATAAAAGAACAGTGAGAATTCAAATGCAGCTGAAACTATTTTCTTCAGCTGTGGTTCTTCTCGTTGAAATTGAATACAATTTTTGAATAATGCATCATGCAATGAATTTTGCATGTTTAATAAGAATAAGCATTAATCTAACCTTTATTATGGATAAGTGTATCAGGTATGAAGATAATGATATATGTTTTTATAAGACACAGCTGTGCTATATTTGTGAAGGTTCTTGTTCTGGATGACCATTCATTTAGATTTAGCTTAAATGTTTTATTATTATTATTTTTGTTTTAGATTTTTTTTTTTTAGTTCTGCTTAATGTTAATAGTTTAGGGAAATTATGCTTTCTTCTTAGGTAGGTCTACTGCTAAATTATGATGGCTACCTACATGTTTTCTACAAAGCACAGTAAAAATAGTATACATGCATGTTTCACATGCATGTATCTAATTTTTTTTAATTGCTTACGAGCTGCCCGAGGCTGCTAAATAGAAACTGCTGGTGCATGTAAAGGTATCCCCCACCCGCCACCTCTGGATTTCCCTTTATGGTGATCCAGCATCAAATCCAGAAATTATTTTTTACTTCTGGCCATTTAGTAAGCAGCTCTAGGTTTTTGCACTATGGGGAAGAGGACTTGGACAGGAAGCTTTAGAAAGAACTGACTACCTATTCAGAACCAATGCATGTTCTTTGTGATGTTGCTGGAGTTGACGGGTATTACACATTAACTATGTTCAGAAAAGGAAAAGAATAGTAGATCAGTCTTATGAGCAAACAGTTTTCCCCTGTAGAGTGTGAGCCCTCTTTTTAAATTGTCCATATCTTTCCCACTCCTTCTTTACTAGAAGATGCTGATTTTTAAGACCAGTAAATATTTGATTTGTATTTGGGGCATGTAATGTGGTATGCTTTCCTCCTGTAATGTTTTCCTTCTTAATATTTGTAAACTTGAGTACTGAGTGTGTGTATGTCTGTGCCAGGATCTTGTCATGTCTCTTGCTGTAGGAAAGGCCACCTGCCTGCCATTTTTGCTATGCAAACGTGTGCTGTCAAAATGAAGTATTTCACAAAATTACCCAGAAGAAGAAAGAAGAAGGTTCTCAGTTACAGTTTGGAAATTGTTTTACTGCACTAAATAATAATAATAATAATAATAATAATAATAATGCAATTCTCTCTTGAAAATTCTTGCTCTTTCCAGCAGGCTCCCTATTCTAAAGACTTACTCATTACACATTTTGTTTTGGATTCATTGGGAGCTTACTGTAGCAGGGAAAAACAGGCACATGTACAGTTGTGTTATGTGTGGAAGTAAATACATGCACCCATTTTGCTTGTGGGTGTATGTGTTGGGAGCACACTGTTGATACTGATGTGAAAGGTGTGAAATAATAAATAACCAGAGGTTGGCTTCCATGCTTAGGTGCATGTGATTGGATAGTCAGAAGAAGACATCCTCACCGCCTCCTGCCCTCTACACCTTTCCCTGGATAGATGTAGATGTTACACAGAATATCATAAGACTCTGCCAAATGGACTTTAAAACTCCTATTTAAGTGGTGGTAGGATCTTAAAAAATCAGGCAGGTGAACCTTGTATGAGTAGACTCTTTTTGCTAGAAATAGGCAAAACAGATCTTTTTAAAAGAATCGTAAAGTTGAAAGAGATCATAAGGGCCATCTAGTCCAACCCCCTGCCATGTAGGGGGTTGGACACAGCTAAAGCACTCCCAAGAGATAGCCATCCAACCTCAGTTTAAAGACATCAAAAGAAAGAGGGTCCATCATTCCCTCAAGACATTCTATTCCATTGTTGAAGAGTTCTTTCTTTCAGGATTTTCTTTCTAATATTTAGCTGGATTTTTTCCCCTTAACTTGAATCCATTAATTTATGTTACTGTTTGTGAAGCAGTAAAGATCAAGCTGCTCCATCTTCCACATGATGTCCCTTCAGATAGTCATAGATGGCTATCATGTCACCTCTCAATCTTCTTTTTTTCCCAGGCTAAACATACCCAGCTGTCATTCTTTATAGAGCTTGGTTGCCAGACCTATTACCTTCTTGGTTGCACTCCTCTGAATATGTTCCAGCTTGTCAATATCCTTCTGGAACTTTGGTGTCCAGAAGCAGACACAGTATTTTAGGTGAGGTCTGACCAAAGCAGAATAACATGGTACTATGATTTCCCTCCATCTGGACACTACATTGTGGTTGATGCAGCTTAGAATTGCATTTTTATTTTTATTTTTTGCTTGCAACATCACAGTGTTGACTCATATTCAGCCTATGGTCTGCTAAGAGCCCTAGATCTTTTTCACATGTATTGTTGCCAAGCTGTGTGTCGCCAATGTTGTAGTTGGGCATTTCATTTTTCCTGCCTAAATGTAGTACCTTACATTTACCCATGTTGAAGTTAATTTTGTTAGTTGTAGCCCAGATCTCCTACATGTTAAGGTCATTTTGAAATCTGATTCTAGCTACTCCCTCTAATTGGGTGTTATCTGCAAATTTGATAAGCTTGCCCTCTGTTCCATCATCAGAGTCATTTATAAAGATGCTGAACATCACTGGGCCCAAGTCAGAACTGTGTGGCACCTCACTATTTGTTTCTCTCCAGGATGAAGAGAAATCATTGATGAGCACTCTTGGGGTTCTCTATCAGCCAGTTAAAAATCCACCCAACTGTAGCACTCTCTAGCCTACATTTTACCAGCTTGTTTCCAAGATATCATGAGGGAACTGGTTAGCCTTGCTGAAATCAAGATATACTACATCCACAGCATTTCCCTGAGCTACCAAACATGTATCTCTATCAAAAATGAGAGAAAAGATTAATCTGGCATGACTTGTTTTTGACACCTCATGCTGGTTGTTAGTAATCACAGCATTCCTCTCTAAGTGTTCATAGGCTGTTTCATAATCTTTCTAGAACTTTTCCTGGGACTGACATCAACCTGATTGGTTGGTAGTTACCTGGGTATTCTATTTTCCTCTTTTTGAAGATGGAGACAACATTCATCTTCCCTCCCATCTGCTGGGACCTTTCCTGTTCTCCAAGAATTCTTAGTTTATTCACAGAAGCTCTGAGATTACATCTGCAAGTTCCTTTAGTATCTTTGTATACTGTTCATCAAGCCCTTTAATTCATTTAAGTAGCTAGGTGTTCCTCTGCTACTTCTTTATCTATTTTGGGCTGCAATCACCTTACTGCATTTGTTCTATCTGCACCATTGATATTATTTTCCTTTTGTGTGAGGACTGAGGCAACATCATTGTTGAGCAGTTCTATTTTCTCTCTTTGCTATCAGCATACAGTATCACCATCTTTGCCATGCAGTGGTCCTGCTGTTCTCTAAACATAGCCAACCCCACTCCTTTTTTATTAATTTTAACCTCTCTAGTGAACTTGAGTTCATTCTGAACTGTACCTTTCCTGCACTATTGGCTTTTTGTCTGTATTCTTCTTTGGTGATTTCCCCCTCCTTCTATTTTTTGTACAAATTTCAGCTTGTCTGAAAGTTCTTATACAACCACACTGGTTTCTTTAGACACCTTCCACAATGAATAATGACCTGCTGAAGATATCCATAACTGAGCAGTGGTGATAGGATGCTTTGGGACTCAGCTGTAGCAGAAGGAAGATCCTGAATCCAATCTCAGGTGTCTTTATATTTACACATGATTTCCCCTTGCCTGGGTAGGTAAGGCATTTGTGAAATGGCGCTATGCTTGAATATTAGTTATGCTACAAGGGTCTCTGCCCATTCTAGAAGCACCTTGCAGTTGAAGTCATTTCAATCTGTCTATTTATCTAAGGCCATCCTTAAGAAACACTAGGCATAAGCTTCTTGACAGAACTAAAGTTTTCAATGGCCACTTGTGTCCTACTGTAGTAAGATAAAGGGGGCTCTTGGCATAATTTTTGTACCAGTTATATATTGTGTTGCCAACCTTGTAAAATATTCTTGCACTTTTGCCACACTTTTGTTCATAATTTGTTTCATTCACTCAGCATGTTTCCACTGCCTGGTCTCCAGAAGCTTACAGAAGTAAATAGCTCTCAAAAAATGTTCAGTCACTTCTTAGTCTTTCACCTGCACCTCTAGTTTATTTGCTCAGTTTAGTCTGGGTTTATCAGTGGGGAAAAAAAGAGGCCAGTAGCAATAGCCTTATTAAAAATGCTTCAATGAAGGGACATGAGCAAATGACTTAAACACCACGGTGGTGTTTGTGCCCTAAAGCAAGCATGGTATTTGAAATCAGTAGCAGAGAACTAGCACTGTGAATAAAGAGGTATTTAAAGAGGGGGAATTCAAATTTAGGTAATCTCTCTAGGAAATAGTGTAAAAATGAAAACTATGATCAATGTAGATAGACCATTGTTACATGTAAAATATTTTTAAAATTATATTTTACAATACAGTATACAGATTCAAATAAGTTTTGACTTCAGCTCTCTTTCATGTTTGCCTCTTTTTCTAAAAACTGTCACCATTTTAGAGAAAGCGTGTGTGTGTGTGTGTATATATATATATATATATATATTCCCATTATTAAACAGATAATTTTGAATGTTCAGCTTTAACGCTTGGTGGCTTATCTATAATTGGCACAGCCTAGTAAAATTAAGCATTTGTGTGTGTGTGTATGTGTGTGTGTGTGTGTTTTAAAACAATGTCTCATTTATTCAGTGTATTTTTTGCCATTGGATAAAAACACAATTTCTATCAGTGATGGCATTCTTGGCAAAATAATTAGACTCCCAAACTGCCCATCGCCATTCTGAAAAGGAAATTTATTTCAGGGCATATTTTGTTCAGAACAATTCTCCATTTCTCTTAACACTGAACACAATCCAGTATAGTCAGACACATTCCAGTGGGACTTACAGGTTCATGAGTGGTAAGTTGAAATAATAATTATTATGGTGCCACCAGTTGCCATTGCACCTTCATTGAGTAACAAGGTGACATATCTCAGTTTTGAGAGGCTAACAATCTAAAATCAGGATTATAAGTATTTCAGCCCCATAGGTTGGAGGTGGGCAGCTGTGGCCCTCCATATGTTTATGGCATACAATACCCATTAATCCTAGCCAACATACACAGACAAATAGTTACAGGGAGGGTATGAGAGCTACAGTCCAAAACCTTCTGGGGGACCATAGTTGCCAGCCACTGCCACAGCCAAAAGATTGTAGCTGTGTGGAACAATTTTTTCCTCTACATGTAGAAGGTCCCACATTTAATCTCTGGCATATCCATTTAAAGAGGAGCAAGTGCCAGGTGATGACAAAGAGTCTCTGCCTAAACTGCTAGAGCTCATGGTGTGCCAAATGCAGCCCTCTAGATCTTGCTGCGCTAAGTGTTCCAGCTATTGCTGATGAGAATTGTAATCCGGTAACATCTGGAGGGGCAGATTGTGCTCACCTCTGAAACACTGGGCTTGACAGACCAGGTATATCCCCCTGACACTGAGTGCTAGATAATGGAGAGAAGGGTGTTGAAAAAGACAAAGGTAGGAAGGAAGAGTATGAATGCTTCAAAATCATCTAGGAAAACCAAAGTGAATAATGCCAAGGAGGTGATGATGGGAACTTAAATTTCTGTCACTATGTGGAATTATACAATAATGTTAAGGATAACCCATGTGATGAATAGATCTTGATCCAGGGCCCTGTTAGGAGTGTTTCAGTTCTCTGGCTAGGTTTTAAGCTGCTTTGTGCACACACGAACCACTGCGCTACAAAATTCAGCCCTTTGCTTTTAGTTCCTTTCTTAGCAAGCAAATAAACTCATATTTTCATAAGCACTTTTACTTGCTCTAGAATTTGCCTGTTCAGCAAAAGAACAGGAAACTTTATCTTTGCTTTTTCAAAGTCTCAGCATTACTCAGTTGCCAGGTTGTGCCCAATGCCAACACATTAAGGGATTCCTTACTTTTTACATAATTGAGAGGGGGTCCCCAGTTATGCAAAACCATGAAAGTGTTTAGCAAAGCAATAGTATTTGAAAAGTATTGCGGGGAGGACACCACAACACCTACTTTCCAATATTGAGTGCAGTCATTCCTTAACCAAGACCATCTTTTCTTGCACATCTGATACAAAATAGTAAGATGATGCTAACCCACTTTCCTGCAGGAGTTCTCCCATAATTGCTGAGACACTGAGAATAATAATACATTCTTAAGAAGCTATTATTCTCTTAACCTGAAGTTTTCATTTTATGTAAACTCAAGATAACCTGAAGTTTAATAGTCTATGGAATTCAAGCAGTTTTGCTTGGCTGAAAGTTAAGATTTGCATATCAAAGTTTTGACAAGCATCTATTCATATAAAATAGCTGCAACATTTACACATATTTATGTGAAATGAGACAAATGGAAAACAAAATATATCTTGCAGCAATAGGATACAGATGGGATTTGGGAGCCATGGATTAATAAACTCCTAGCATAATAGTCCATTACCCTAGCAGTTGAATTTACCATGAGAGGAGGCAACTTCTGGATCCAAGGAGACAATTTCCAGATGCCTGGCCTAGGTGGTAATGGTCCTTAATGCTAAAGGCATTATGTGATGTGTAACTTAGACAATTACCTTCCTGTGAAGTCACGCATCCCAGCTCCAACAACACACATCCTCCCCCAAGCTAGGCATATGGAGTAGGGTGCTTGGAACTGGCAGCTGCCTTCTCCCATAATCCCCATTGCCAACTTTGTTGTCTTTCCCCCATTGCCACTGCTCCTGTGGGCTTTTCACCCCCTTACCACTGCTACCTTTCCCTCTACTGGTGTAGTTATGCTGGCCATAGATCTCTCCATTCTCTTTTGCTTCTCTCCCCCCTGCCCTTCCTTAATAGCCTCCTGCTAGTGGGAGGTTTTACCCACAGAAATTCGATATAGGTATGCCAATATGGGAGTGTGTGGGGTGGGATATTTATAGTGTTCATATTGGAGTTTATGCCCTCCAAAGAATTTGCAGCGGGGGGAGCTTTTGATTTGTCATTGGCATTGTCTAAGTTGTTACGAGTATGTTATTGTCACTGGTTCTTTTATTCTCTTTGCATCTGTAAAATGTATGTGTCCTGTGTCAGAAATTTAGTTGTAGCTGTGTTCTGTTCAACCAAAAAAAGCTGCAATATAGTGGAATGTAAAATCTAGTGGCTACACCTCTCTTTCCTTCAAGCCCATAACCACAACATGTATCTCAAATGTTTATAAAGTAAATTGACAATGATTTAGTCCTGATAATTATAACTTCATATTATCAACAGGTAACTGTGCCAGTGAAGCTTGACTTTTATACAGCCTTATAATCAGTAAGGAAGCATGCACTTAAATCCCTCCTGTTCATATGAAAACTTCTAATAGAAGGGGGTAGATGTAAATGTTCTCAGTTTTATTGCAGGTCTGGGATCTAGGAACAATGAACTACTATTCTCAGCTCTGCTAGTAGCTCCCTCTGTGGCCTTGGGCAAGGTACTCAACCTTTCTGCCTCCATTTCCCTATCTGTAAAATGGGGATAATAATACTCCTATTTGTTACAGGCTCTTGTGAGCTGTTCTGTTCCTGTTCCTAGTGCATTTCTAATGTGAAAAACATTAAAAGTATTAAACTTTTTAATGTGGAATCAATTTATTCAATTTACATGGTATGCTGAATATTCTGTGCTATTTGCACTTTGTAAAAATGCAGCTTTAATAGTACTGCTGGAAAGGAAATGCGCACTTATCCTGAGACACATCTTACATAGGAACTGAAGTATTACTTAGTTCTTGCAGAGCAAACACTTATATAGTGCTGCAAAATGCTGTGTTTGCAAAATCATATAGACGGTTTTCTTACTACTGAGGTTCAAACTCCACATAAATAACAAGTTGTAGCATCATTGGTTATTGTAGGGAAAAGTTTTCTAGTTCAGGAAATTTTACACCTTATAAAGTTTTGAGCAATAGTAAATAAAGTACTGAAGGGGTGAAATTACCTCTTTGAGGACAACACACCATATCAACAAAAAATAAAAAATAAATCTGTTTTAGCTAGTAATTCAGTTTGGCTTGGAGATTTACTGGGATTCTTCTATAACCGGTTATTGTGACTGTTCGTATTGGAGAGGGTTGCTAGTTGTGAAGAAAAGAATACCAGTGTTAGAGAATATATCAAGTCAAAACCCAATTCCATCAGATCCTGTTATGCTGAATGTGATTGTCAAAGCTCCCAAATTCCACCACAGATTTCTCCTTGTGCTAACTTCATTGAACTCCTAGGTGTTGGAGCTGCACTCAAGGGCATTGGGCAAGATTATGCAAATCACATGAATCTACCCATCTTAAACAAAAGCACACAGCCATTTACTGCTCTCCAGTGCCCTTGAGTGTACCCTAGACTTCCAGTGCAAAGCAAGCCTTGTCAATGAAAACTTCCCATTCACTTCTTGGCATTCCTTTCCACTGGAAAAATGGGGAAACACTTGCACAGCAGAGTCAGTGTGCTCCATCTGAGCAATTACAGGTGTACCTGCACCTCTCAGAAATTTCTGGGTGAGGTTCAAAAGAGCCTAACCTAAAGAAACCCATCTTAGTTAATTGGCAAGTGCTGTGCAATCCTATGGGCCTAGGATTTCAATTGTGGTTTGCTTTAGTGGAGGTTTTATACACATACTATAAACTTTTTCTCAGAAATAGCTTCAGAGCAAAGTTAAACGCCTTCTGTTATTAAGATGAATGCAAGGCAATCTAACAAAATGAATTGTGATTTTGTTCATGTAATGCCTAAAATATTCAGGCCACAGGTAATTTTCGGACTGCAGACATTACGATTTTCCAGCATGCAGGAAGGAGGCTTATCATGTCATGATATTTGCTGTATTAATCTGTTTTCTTTTCTTTTCTTTTGACAAAGGCAGAAACAATAAAATTTTTACATTTTATATACAGTACCACTTTATGGCTCAATATTTCTATTGAGAAAAGAGAGAAATGTTTTATAAATTATTTAATAACTGTCAGATACTGTACGGAAAATGGAGGGGCCATTCATTTGCAGGTGAAACTATAACAAGAAAAAATATCAGGCAAGATTAATGTACACATTGTGCACTTTTTCCTTAATCTTAACAATTAATCTTTGTTTGCATGACATGTTTTTTGTTAAATATTAATAGTAGTTTGAAAGCAAGTGAGTTATGAATAAAGATACTGATAATTATATTGTGGAACAGTGTGTTTTATTTAGACTTTTATTTTTGACTAGCCAGAGTTTATGTTGTGAATACTATTTCCAGCCACATAGGTTCTATTTGCGCTAACTTCATACCATCGTAGAGAGATAACATCAGGATTAAACCAATCTGCCTGGGCTCCATATAACAATTATTTCATGCCCCCCCATTAATTCATAGCAAGACTTGTGTTTATAATTATTAATCTTACTCTTTCCCAGTGTACATGATACAGCAATGTAATGTGCAAAATCAAGCCAATATTTAACCTCAGCTAGCCAGTGTGGTGTAGTGGTTTGAACGTTGGACTATGACTCTGGAGAACATAGTTCAACCCCCCTCCCCCACAGACATGAAAATCCACTGGGCAAGTCACACTTTCTCAGCATCAGAGGACAGCAATGGCAAACATCCTCTGAACAAACATTGCCAAGAAAACCCTGTGGTAGGATAGCCATAATAAGTCAGAAATTACTTGAAAGCACACAACAACAATGAAACTGCCATGTGCTGTAAATTACAAGGATAATTACAAGCAGGATGGCTTGACATCTATATTTTTGGGGAATATTCTGTCTGTATAAACTGCATCCTTTGTAAGATTATTTCCAATGTTTTCATGCATAATTGCACATTAAGCTAGGATTCTATACATTGTAAACTAAACTTAAGCTAAGATTTAACTTATTGTGCAAAAATTTAATGAAACTGTAAGCTCAAAACGTGCTAATATGATCCTATGAACTATAAGTTTATCCCATTGTTCAGATTGCTTCGTGTGCGTCCTTCTTATTCCTGTTGGTCAGAACATCTTAGGTCCAATTTCAGGCATCTTTAGGTAGACCTGGAAAAGGGACTTGCCTGGAACTCATTTGCCAATCAGTATAGACTGTAGGGGCCTAAATACCCTAAAGGCACCAGATGTCTGATCTTGGAAGCTAAGCAGGGTCAGCCCTTGTAGTACTTGGATAGGAGACTGCCAATGAATGCCAAGTGCTGTAGGCTTTATTTGAGAGGGAACTGGCAAAATCACTTCTGAATATGAAATTCATGGGGTCGCCATAAGTCAACAAGTGACTTGAAGGCACATAAATGCACATAGAGTATGGGCCAGAGCTATCTGGTTACTGTGGAGCCAGGGGGCACTTTTCAGTTTGGCCCACTGCTCAAAGGTCACATGTTTTTTGTTCATTTCTAAAGCTTTTTGCAGAACTTTTTTTAAAAAATCACATCTAAACTTTCATTGCATTTCTGAGTGTTAACAAATCAAAGTGCTTACAAATATCTGTATCAGCCTGTTATCAACTTCGGCTGATACGCCAGCTGTGCCCTTGCCTGGAAACTAGGGACCTCAAAACTGTGGTACATGCACTGGTAACCTCCCGTCTGGATTTCTGTAATGCGCTCTACATGGGGCTACCCTTGTGCTTGACTCGGAAACTTCAACTAGTTCAGAACATGGCAGCCAGGTTGATTTCTGGCGCTTCCAGAAGAGAGCATATAACACCTGTGCTAAAAGCTGTCCACTGGCTGCCTATTAGTTTCCGGGCACAGTACAAGGTGTTGGTTATAACCTTTAAAGCTCTACATGGCTTGGGTCCAACTTACCTCTGGGACCGCCTCCTTCCGTACGACCCTCCCTGTGCACTTCGGTCCTCTGGGAGGAATCTGTTACAGCCTATGAAAATAAGGCTGTTGGTGACTTCCCAGAGGGCCTTCTCTGCTGCCACTCCCAGATTATGGAATGGACTGCCGGATGAGATCCGTCTTATTACCACCTTAGACAGCTTTAAAAAAGCTGTCAAGACGGATCTTTTCCGGCAGGCTTTTCCTGAATAACTATCCTGGCCCAAGACTCGGCTGTCCTTTCTAAGCGGCAACTAGATTTTTTAACCATTGTATGTTTTAATTTTTGTCTTTCTAATTTATATATTTTTAATTATTGTATGTTTTTAATCTTCTATAATTTTATATTATTTTAAGGGGTGGGTGGGCTAGGGTACTGGGACTATGGAGTTTTTATATTGTAAGCCGCCCCGATTGCATTGCAGAGGGGCGGGATAGAAATACAATATTATTATTATTATTATTATTATTATTATTATTTCTCACCACTCACACTTAAATCCATTCATTTTTATTTCATTAAATACTATATTCATTGCATTCATTATTTCTCAGTATTAACAGAAACTGCTCCAAACCCACTCAAATTTAATTATTATAACATGATTCCTTAATATGAGAAAAAGGAAAATCAGGCCAATCATTTAAAATACATTAAAGACAGAGGGCCAGCGTGGAGTAATGGTTTGAGTGTTGGACTACAACTCTGGAGACCAGGGTTCAAATCCCTGCTTGACTATGGAAACCCACTGGGTGACCTTGGGCAAGTCACTCTCTCTCAGCCTCAGAGGGACACAGTAGAAGATCCCCTCTGGACAAATCTGGCCAAGAAACCCCTGTGATAAATTCTCCTTATAGACTTGCCTTGGGGGCACCATAAGTCAGAAACAAAGGCACACAACGACAACAAAGATTGCATTTATTATTTAATTAATATGACTTAAATATTTCTTATTGATTAGGGATATGATACTGACTAGGGAATGTGATACTATGAGATTACCGATAGTGTATTTTCCCTTTGATTATAGTGCATTTAGTTGTTGGGATTTTAAAAAGAAAAACCTGGGGAGCACAGTAATGGCTTTGGGTGCTACATGCAGCCCACCATTGGCACTTTGTCCACCTTTACTGTAGACAATAAGATAGATGCATATAAATCCATTTCCCATGTTCCTGACAGCTAATGTGTCCATATGTGATGGCCTCAGCAGACATTCCTGGGTACCCCTAGGTTCTGATGGTGTTGCAGTGCCTAGGAAATACAAGAACCAGCTTGTGAAGGTAACCGGGGCAGCCATTCTACCAGCAGTCTCTTACTTTATTGTCTCCTGGTCCTGTTTCATTCCCCACCTGTTCAGTTATTTCTCTTGCAGATGGTGTCTTTATGGGCATGTGTGATTGTTGACAGTCATTTGCAAAAAGAAAAGAGGACTTCTTTTAATTTGTTGCTAAATCCTGAAAAGCACATGATTTTTTTTAAGGTAGCAATTTTAGCATCAACTCTGCACGTCTAAATTGTTTTGTGTGATAAAACCTGTAAACCCTGTTGTGCTTCAGAGAACAGACAGATTTGGTTCTTCAAATGTGGGGCAGACGTGAAAAGGAAAAGCACACTCTTATGACACATGAAAGATATTTTTCACACTGTTTCCTGTGTATCTGCACTTTGAACCTGGTCTCTTATTTATGAAACATGTTTCACAACGCAAAAAATAAAAACCTGATTATAGTAGCCTTTTGTCTGAAAAAGCTATACCTTCTCAGCTCATGAGTACGGTCCTGAATGCCTGTCCCAAAGTGGGATAGAAAGCTGTGTGGGATGGTGAGTAGATGAGGTATAGCTGAAATTGGTTGAGAAGGAGGGGGAAGGAAGGCTGGACTCACAGGCCTTTCCCTTGTCTTACAACTTGCTTGTTTACTGAAAGGGAGGCAGTTATTTCATTTTTATTGTTATTTTTATTTCTTTGTTCCTGCCATAAGCATTCCTTTATCACACCAAGCAGTCATCTTGCAGCAATCCCATTTTGGAAGCAAGCAGAGACATACCAGTAGTGAAGCAATCATTATTTCACCTCCGCTTCAATATCAGTATGGTGCTGCACATTCCTTCCACGCTGATCAGACCAAAGGAGGTGGGGGAAGAGAGATCAGGCCAGGGAGGGTGGGGCAAGCAAAATTGGACCAGCAGATCACAGCAGCAAAATAAAATAAAATAAAATAAATATAAAAAATTAAAGGCATGGCTGGCCTAAGAACAGAGAATCACACCCCCTAGTGCCACGTGACAGCTGTTTCTTCCATTTCTGAAATGGAAGAGACTACTGCGCAAGGGGACTACTGGGATAGCAGCATTATTCGGAGTCATTGATGGGTTTTCCCCATCAATGGTAAGGTGTGCTTTAGAAACGACTGAAGCGCACCAGCAACAGGATGAGGATGATGTCGTGCAGTAAGTACTCCCCAATAATGCTACTATCTTCCTCTAGTCCCATAATAGAAGCCTCGTGTGACAAAGTCCCTAGTGTGTGTATGAATTCAGATATGTTGTACACACCCCACCTTGATATAATGTAGCATCAACTTACACAATCCATGGTTTAGATTTGAGGGCCAGGGGTTGGCAGATGATAAATAGAACCAAAGATCAAATTCAGATTCAAATCCCCTGTTCCAGGAAGGTTCCCTAACCAACCATTCTGAAGAGTCACTTTTGCTAATAGCTCCTGAGTAACATGGTTACAGTTAAGAGATTCACTATAGGGTTTGGCTACTGTGAGATAAATATTTGCATCAAAAGGAGATGTGGAACAAGGAGCAATGCTTCTTTGCCTTTATGTGAGCCAATGCCTGGAATATTGCTAGGGACGCTGTGTGCTCCAACCTGAGTAGCCAAGTGCCCTGACTTATGTAGGTGGGAGGGATCCTCAAGCTGAAGTTAAGGCCTGGCCAGTTAAATCCAGGGCTTGTCTATATGAGCCCATAAAAAATGGAGTCCCTTGTAGTAATGACATTTTGCAGCAGCTGCGACCTGTCCTAATGTTTTTTCTGCCCCTTAAGCTCTGCATGCCTGCTAGGAAACCTGGCGGCCATGAGTGATTTATTCGCATTTGCTCTTACCTGAATTTGCTGCCAACGACCTTTTTTTAATATATAAAAATTATATCCAAGATGTGCTTGAGCAATTATTTACCTTAACATTAAAGCTAGGGGGGGGAGCAATACCCTGTTTTCTCATCTTAGCGCTTGCTTGCTAAGGCAAAAATCCAACATGGCAGCAGTGGTCACTTGCCTTGCTAGCAAGCCCCGTCCCCTGCACTTGCCCAGCCAATCAGATTTGCGTTTCCTCTCGTTTGAGCAAGTGAATCAGATCGACTCACTTGCCCTAATGAGCAGAAATGCACACCCTCGTGTTGTTGGTTTTTTTAAAAAAAAAGATAGGGAAAGCCGTAAAGGTGTTTCTGGTGAGGGTTTTGCCGGTTTTGGCCCCCCCTCCTTCACAATATGGCAAAACCAGGTGGAATGCCATTAAGACAGGTAGGATTCTCCTTGCATTCTGTGAGGAGCTTTTTTACCATTTGGACACACACACACCCAGTGTTAACAGAAAGGGTTACGACAAAGGAAAGCAGGAGCCTTGGAGCTGTTCAGTACTTAACACCTGCACACAGACCACCTGTTCCATATTTCTTCCCTGCCATGGTTTTCTCAGTATATCAAATCTTTATGAAGATCTTTGCTTATCTCTTTAAAAATTCCCTGAAGAAGGCTCTGTGGCCTAAACTTTTTTTTAAAAAAAGGTCCGGACGCACTGTAAACTAAACTATATGACAGAGGAAGGAATTGGCAAAATCACCTCTGAGTATTCCTTACGTAGGAAAGCCCTAGGAAATCCCTGGGGTCACCATAAGTTGACAGGCAAATTGAAGGCACATAGACACACACACCTGGCCAACTTCTTTCCTACTTCCCCTTAATCTGGTGACCAAAATTTATCACCTTTCTATTCCTCTGTTCCTTAAGAAGTTCTAAGAACTAGGCTGCCCTGTTTTTATCCTAATAACAACCTGTGACACAGGTTATACTGAGGCCTGGCTAAAGACATCCACTGTGTTTCATAGATGAATAGGGATATGAATCCAGTCTTCTACACTAGCTCAAAATAGTATGGTGCACTAGCAACAATTCATTTTTAGCAATTTTTGTTGGGTCCACTTTACTTATCTAAAAGTCTTTCTTTCTTTCTTTCTTTCTTTCTTTCTTTCTTTCTTTCTTTCTTTCTTTGCACCTTTGAAGAAATCTCATATAACCTTGTCCTTTTATTTTCACATCAAACCATTGCCTCTTACATTTGATCTCAATTCTCAGACCCAAAGCCTGAGATATATTTTCACACGGCATTTTCTATGTTGCACCTGCCTGGCTTGAGAATTTGCTTTTCTTCACATTGGAAATTACTGTGGACATAAATTCTCTCCTGTGCTTTAACTGTGAGTCAGCATCCAGGTGCATTATCTTTGGAGAACCCTGTCCCTGTGGCATTTCCACTGTCCAGATATGTCTCTTCCATCATTTTAGGCAGTGGTCCCAGTGCTTAAATGGTGCTGCATACTTCAAAAGGAGGCCATTGCTTATTGTGTTTTCTACCATGTGTTTTATTAACAAATGTATTTTGTTCACAAATGTACAGGTTGAGCAGCGATTGAATTTCACACCAACACCTTGCTCACTGCCCTTCCCAATCAGATTTTTAGAGGGGCAACAAGCACCTCAAGCTCCTTGCAGACTGCAACTTGACACTGCCCATCTTGTACTCTGACATGGGCTGAGCTCCCATGTCATGCTGGTTGAACATAACTCTCTGCCTGTATACTTATGGGAGGTGATGGGGGCTGATTCCTCGGCCTGGCTTCTTCCCTGGTGCACAACACCCACCAGGGGCACAGATCCATCACCCAGGCTGCTAATCAGCTCATTCCCACTTCTCTTGAATACCAAGAGAAGAGCAGCCTCCACCCCACCCCAAGCATAAGCCATGGATTCCTCCACAGAGGCTAGTGAGAAGGAGCTGTCCCTTTTGATCACTCCTCCTGCAAAATCCAAAGAAGTGCATAGGTGAGTGTACAGTAACTCCCATTTACACCCACATATGTCACCAACTGGGCACTAGACATACCCCCTACACACGTGTAAAATTTTATTTTAATTTATTTATATGCCACCTTTCTCCCAGAGTGGGACCCAAGGGGGCTCACATAAGAGCTTTAGCTGTGATTCAACATCCAAGTTTTTAAACTTATTAAAAAAATATACACCACAATTAAAAAAAAAAGCCTCCATGGGCACAGTTACATACTAAAAGCCTGCTTAAACAACAACATCTTTGCCTGCTGGTGAAAGGAAAGCAGGGAGGGGGGCAGCCTAGCGTCCCACAGATGGGAGTTCCAGCGGGTGGGAGCAGCCACTGAGAAAGCTCTCTCTCATGTCCTCACCAAGGAAGCCTGTGATGATGATGGGACTGAGAGAAAGCCTTCCACTGAAAATCTTAGAACCCTTGCACATTTGTATGGGGATTTACAGTCTTTCAGACAGTCTGGACTTATGCCAGATAGTGCTTTATACGTTGTGACCAGCACTTTGAATTGTGCTCAGAAATTGATTGGTAGCCAATTAAACTATTTTAACAAGGGAGTTGTATGCTCCCTATAAATGACCTCAGTTGGATTGTGTGTTCCTGCAGGGCAGAAGCCAATTGGATGGGATGGCTGTTGGGGTCCCTTCCAGCCCTATGATTCTATGATTCTAGGCTGCATTCAGAGCCTGGGAAAGTTACTCTTGGATGACACCTCCCAGAATCCCCCTGCCAGCACCCTTCTCAAGGTCTGGTTGCATTGTTCCTTTTCCAGCATTCTCTAGGCCAGTGGTTCTTAACTTGGGGTCCGCAACGTCCTCACAGGGGGTCCACAAAGGCTTGAAGGATGTTTGGCCCACCTCCTCCCTGTAGTGGAACAGCCTGTAGCAGAACAGCCACCAGCCAGCCAGCCAGCCAGAAGGACTCCAAGCTTGAAGCAGCCTCTTCTCCCAGCTCCATCGGGCTAGAGGGCTGTGGAGGGCCCTGAGGCCTTTTGGCAGCAGAGCAACAGTGAGAGGGGGTGTGACCAGGAGTGGCTGGCATTTTGAGCCACTCCCACACCCCTCAGGAACACCAGCCTGCTAGCCAAGAAGACTCAAGCCTGCAATTGGAGTCAGCAGAGGCCGGGAATGGAGTGGGGGCAGAAATTGGTGCTGGGGAAAGGGAGGTATGGTCGGAACAGTGTGAACAGATGTTACAAAAGAAAGCGGGATCGCTGTTTGTTCGCTATCCCACCTTCAGTTCACCCTGTTTCCCAGAATGGATTGGAGAGCGTACCCACCATTCCACAGAACCTTACTTTGCTCCTCTGCAATGCCAGGTCGGTTAAGAAAAAAACTCACATTATTTACGATCTTCTTTTAGATGAGGATGCCAACCTGGCTTGCTTCACAGAAACCTGGCTGGGAGTGGATAGCGCTGTCACATAGATGCAGGCCCTCCCAGCTGGGTATTCTGTCAGTGAGCAGGTGAGGGGAAGTGGGCGGGGGGAGTGGCTCTGGTTTATAAGAACAATCTGACCTTGACCAGGATACCTGTCCGGAACACAGTCCATTTTGAGTGTATGTACCTTAGCCTGAGGACCAGGGATAGTTTGGGGATTCTGCTAGTATACTGACCACCCCGTTGTCTAGCAGACTCCCTAACTGAACTGACACAGCTGGTCTCAGAGTTGCTGTTGGAGTCGCCCAGACTTTTAGTTTTGGGCAACTTCAACATTCCACTCGAGACCAGTTTGACAAATCTGACTGGTGCGGCTCGGGAATTCATGGAAACCATGACAAACATGGGCCTATCCCAAATGGTTGTCGGGCCCACACATTGTGCGGGTCATATCCTCGATGCGGTCTTCAGTATGGAAGAGGAATATCCGTGGACGGAGGTTATTAAAACCACCACATTGTCATGGATGGATCATTTCCTGGTCAAGACTGAAGTAAGAGTCTCTTCCCGCCCACCAGGGTGTGTGTGGACCCATTAGAATGGTCCGCCCCGAAGGCTAATGGAACCAATAGGATTCCAGAAAGCCTTGGAGGGTTTAATGGTTGGTAACGCCGGTGACCCTGTCGAAGCTTTGGTTAACACTTGGAACACTGACCTTACCAAGGCTACCAACACGATCGCTCCCAAATGTCCTTTCCAACCCGCTCCTAACCATAAGCCATGGTATACATCAGAGCTTAGGAAAATGAAGTGGGTTGGACAACGACGAGTGCGCAACTGGTGGAAAACTCAATTCTTATCTGACAGGACTCATCATAGGAACTTTCTTTGGTCCTATCGAGAGGCAATACATGCAGCGCAGAGATCCTTCTCCTCTGCACGTATTGCGTCTGCAGAGTCCCATCCAGCAGAGCTGTTTAGGGTGGTAAGGGAGATGACATAGGTTATACCTGCGCAGAACCCATTGCTTAACCCAACAATGGCCTGTTGTGATGCGTTTAACAACTTCTTTGCAGATAAAATCTCTCGGATCAGAGCCGATTTAGATGCCAATAATTTGACAGAAACAATTGACGAGGTGTCCAGCAACTCTGCTGATGTAAGTTTACTGGATCAATTTCAATCCGTGAGTACCGAGGATGTGGACAAGCTACTTGGTAGGATGAAGAAGACGACCTGCTCTCTTGATCCTTGCCCTTCATGGCTGGCCATCCGGGTGGGGGGGGCTTGATGGTGTTCCTTAAGGACATCATCAATGCATCCCTCAGGGAAGGGTGTGTTCCATCCTGTTTAATGGAAGCAGTGGTTAGGCTGCTCCTGAAAACACCTTCCCTGGACCCCCTGGACATGAACAAGTATAGGCCGGTTTCTATGTTAGCATTCTTGAGCAAAGTGATCGAGAGGGCAGTTGCGTTTAAACTCCAAGTGGTCTTGGATGAAACCGATTATCTAGATCCATTTCAAACTGGCTTTGGGACGGGATTTGGAGTTGAGACTGCCATGGTTGCCTTGACCGACGACCTGCATCTAAGCATCGACAGGGGTAGTGTGACCCTGTTGGTGCTTCTAGACCTCGCAGCGGCTTTCGATACAATAGATCACAGCATCCTCTTGGATCGCCTGAGTGGGTTAGCAATCAGAGGCACTGCGCTCCAGTGGTTCCGGTCCTTCCTCTCGGGCAGGTCCCAGAGGGTGCTGCTCGGGGACTGCTGCTCCAGCAGAAAGGAGCTTACTTGTGGTGTTCCGCAAGGCGCCATCCTGTCCCTGATGCTGTTTAACATCTATATGAAGCCGCTGGGTGAGATTATTCGGAGTTATGGGGCTGGGTGTTATCAGTACGTGGATGACACCCAGATCTATTTCTCCTTGTCCCGATCGTCGGCCTTGAACTCCGATGGTGTCTCTCTTCTTAATGATTGTCTTAAACAGTAATGGGCTGGATGAGGAAAAACAGATTGAGATTAAATCCGGACAAAACAGAGGTGCTCACGGTAGTGGCCCCAAAACCAGGAGTTGGGTTGCAACCTCCAGTCCTGGACATTGTCATGCTCTCCGTTAAGGACTGTGTTTGCAGTCTAGGGGTGCTCCTTGATTCATCGCTTCAGATGACGAGTCAGGTGAATGCGACAGTCAGGAGCGCCTGTTATCAGCTTCGGCTGATACACCAGCTGCGCCGTTTCCTGGAAGTAAGGGACCTCAAGACTGTGGTGCACGCGCTGGTAACCTCTCGTCTAGATTTCTGCAATGCGCTCTACATGGGGCTACCCTCATGCTTGGTCCGGAAACTTCAGTTGGTACAAAATATGGCAGCCAGAGTGGTCTCGGGAACATCTCAGAGAGACCATATAACTCCAGTATTAAAATCTCTCCACTAGCTGCCTATCAGTTTCCAGGGCCAGTATAAGGTGTTGGTTATTAACTTTAAAGCCCTAAATGGCTTGGGTCCAACTTATCTTTGGAACCGCCTCCTCCCATACAATCCTCCCCGCACACTCCGGTGCTCTGGGAGGAATTTGCTTCAGCCACAAAAATCTAGGCTGTCTGCAACATCCCAGAGGGCCTTTTCAGTAACCGCCCCCAAATTATGGAATGGCCTGCGAACGAGATCCGTCAGATGATGAGCCTGAGTAGCTTTAAAAAAGCACTAAAGACGGATCTCTTTTGGCAGGCCTTTCCTAATTAGATCCCGGCCTCAGGAGCTCCTGGCCTCTTTTTTAGTCTGTTGGCTATTTATTATTTTTTTAAATGTGATTTTAGATTAGTCGTTTTTAATTTATATTGGATTAATATATTTTTATGGGGGAGGGTGGGGGTGGGTGGTGTTTAGCGATTTTAATCTGTATTTGTATTTTAATTTTTGTAAGCCGCCCCAATTGTCTTTAACAGAGGGGTGGGGTATAAATAAATATTATTATTATTATTATTATTAGACAGGAACCAAGGCAAAGGCTGGCTAGCTTGGCCTGTACATTGTCATTCAATCCACTCCAGCCACAAACATGCAGGAAGAAGCAAGAGTGCCTCTGAGGGAAAGGTTAATGGATGGTGTAATTGTATTGTTGTTGTTGTTAGCTATTATTATTAGGGTTTTAAATCTTGAGTTAAGTCTTGGGGCAAGAAAAGATATTTAAAGGGTGTCTCTGGTAATGAAAAAATTAAGAACCACTGCTCAGACCAATGGCTCTCACATAACACTAATGGGATACTGGTGTGTTTTAGTGACAACAATAAAACCATTGTTCCCAGTAATATTACTCCAAATTTTTATTTATATTCTTTATATTCTTCTGTTAAAAGAGCCAGAGTGTTGTAGACGTTTTAACGTTGCACTATGACTGTGGAGACCAGGGTTTGAATCCTTCCTCAGCCATGAATACCCACTGGGTGACCTTGGGCAAGTCACACTCTCTCAGCCTCAAAGGAAGACAAAGGCACACTCTCTTTGAACAAATCCTGCGTAGAAAACCCAAAGATAGGTTCACCTTAGTCAGAAATGACATGAAGGTACATAGGCAAATACACAAATTCCTTTTGCAGCTTGAACTCAGTGGGTAGCAAGGGGAGGAAGCTGAAGACCAAGGGGGAAAGAGAAGGAGGGGAGAGAAACCAGGACATGTTAAGAGCAGCTGGAAAGATGGGCTAGAAGGGATCTATGTGGAAGTTAGGAAAGAAAGAAGGAAGGAAGGAGAGAGAGCAACAAAAAGTCAGAAAGAAGGGAGGAAAAGAAAGAAGGAAGTGAGGGAGAGAAAGGGGGGATAAAAAGTGAGAAAGAAGGGAGGGAGAAAGAAAGAAAGAAAGAAAGAAAGAAAGAAAGAAAGAAGGAAAGAAAGAAGCCCTTTCTGAAGAGAAAGCAGGAGAGAGAAAAAGGGAAAGAGATGACCTTCCACCTTCCCTCCCCATCTCTCTCTCTCACACACACACAGCCCTCTCCAACAAAGACCTAGTTGACTTGCCTTTTGAGGATGATCCTGGGAGGAAGGGCGAGGGAGCAACAAACTCCCTCCAGCTTCAACCACACAAAGAAAGCTCCGTCTTTCTCTTTCGCTTTCTAGTTTGGGAGACGCTGTTGTTATTTTTTAAGACAGCAGGAGATTTTTGCAGGAGGAAGGTTAGGATGGGGTCGGGGTGGGGCCCTCTGGCTGTGTGAGGCCTGCCGCAGATGCTGATTTGGCGGTATGGTTACTCCGGCCCTGATTAACTGCACGTTCTTCTTTTATCTGACTTAGTATTGGTGCTTGTTCAGTCATAAAAAAAGGATTACAAATCTTCCAGTGCAGGGGAAGACATCTTCTGGTGTGATGCTTTGTGCTGAAGATACCTTCAGTTAGGCATCATTCAGCAAAGCGGTTAAAACATGGAACAATGGCAATGCCCAAGACTTCTGTTCTATAGATTAATTCTCCTCGTGGAGAATTAATCGGCTCTGTACAATAATGTTTCAATTCTTTATAGTTTTATATTTTGGATATTCATGGTTTTATTATTATTGTATGGCTTTGTAATTGTTTGTGTACGTGTGTTCTAACTTACTTACTTAAAGTAATTGTATTGCGACAGCTTATAGCTTTTAGCAATAAAGATTTATTTCATTTCATTTCTCCTCTTGGTGAAAAGTAATTTAGGCAATAGTGATCCTCAGCAGACAAGAAGCAGGAAAGAAAATGTCTGCCATCTATGTATATTTTAATGGGCAGAACACAGGGAATGGATAGCAGTAGGTGGTTTTTATAAGAGCTCCCTTCTTAGTAGTCAGATGGTACATATTTTTATTTCTCAACCTTATGTTCCTTTTGTGAATACCTACAAGAAAGGCTGCTTAAATATTCAGAACACTCTGCCTGGGCTGTGAAGCCTTCTGCTTGGTCAAATCTACTGAGTGAGTAGCATAGGATTTGGGGAATAAAAACAAGTAAGCACTCTCTCAACAGGCATATTCATGCATGAGTTATTTTATTAGATTACTGTTACTCCAAAGTGGAAAAAAACATTTAGCTTTGATACAAATTGGAGTAAATTACAAGTCTGGGATAAAATTACAAGTCTGTCATTTTCTCTTTTGGATACAGTTGAAGAGAATGCCCTCCCAAATTTCATGCCATGAGCAGAAATGACATTAATATGGCAAACACTGGGAAAGGGGAGAAAGTGCATTGGGAGGGTGGGATTGATTTCAGGTAAGGAAGCATTTACACAAGGATATACAGTATACAGAAACCAAAAGACTATCTAGCCCATCATTCTGTTCACATGGTGGGAAACCAGATAGCTGAGTGGAAAGCTCATAAACAAGAAGACCTCCTACAGATTAATGCTTGCTTCTGATATTCAGAGGCCTGCCATTTTTGGTGTGTGTGTGTATGTGCGTGCACGTGCCTTCAAGTCCTCTGTTGATTTGTAGCAATCCCATGAATTTCATACAGCACCTGACATTCTTTGTGGTCTCCCATGTTGTTGTTAACTGCTGTCAAGTTGACTTTGGCTTATGGTGACTCCATAAATGAGAGACCACCAAGTTGCCCTATCCTCAACAGCCCAAGACTCAGGGGGCTTGTCTATACATGGCTATAAAATGTGGATTGATGTGCACTAACGTCAATTCGCAGCAGTTTTTGTCACCACGGTTTTTTCCCAGGATCACAGGCATGCAAAGCCATACACATTTGATGTTCAGATGGGCATGTCTGTGAATCAAGATGGCGGGCGCGAGTGAATTACTTGCATTTTTATTGTCACCAGTTGCCACTGCCAAACAGTATTTTTTAAAAAGCATATCCAAGGTGCGCAAGTGGGATCTTTAATACACAGAGAAAAATAAAGGAAAAAAGGCTATTTCATTGCCTCAGTGTACAATCACTATGGCGAAAATCCAACATGGAGGTTTGGGGCACTTGCCTTGCCAACAAACTCCACCCCTGCACACATATGACCAATCAGCTTTCCACTTCCGTTCTTATGGACAATGCACATCAAAGCGAATTGGTTGTCCCAGCAGTTTTTTTAAAAAATATGGGAAAAGCCACAAAGGCTTTTCCTGTGTAGTTTTTGGGGTTTTTTGGATCCCTCCTTCTGAATACAGCAGATTGATGTGAGGTCCCATTGGGACAAATCATATTTTCCTTAAATTCTATGAGGAATATTTTTGCCGTTTAGACAACCCCAGGGCCGTGGCTTCCTTGATTGAGTCTGTCCACCTGTAATGTGGTCTTCCTTTTTTCCTACAGCCTTCTACCTTACCCAGCATTATTCTTTTCTAGTGAGTCATGTCTTCTCATGATATGGCCAAAGTACAACAGTCTCAGAGGTCATTCACAAGGGGAGGGGTTTAAAAATCCAGCTGAAATTCAGACTACTTTGGCCTGGATCTGTGGCACATGAAATCTGGGCTACTCTGAAAGGTGACTGAGCTCCATGAAAGCAAAGCCTCAGCAGTAGCCACTCTCTGAAGCCAGAATGGGCAGCCCCCCTCCCATTGTGAGACTAGCTGCCTGTTCTAGTTTCAGAGAGAGCAGCTACAGGCTACTTACTAATTAATTTGACTATCTCTTAAGGAGGCTTCGTCTCAGAAAAACAGTCTCGTCCCCAATATTGACACACTTCAAAGTGATCCAGTAGCCTTTAATGTTTTCTAAGAGGTTTACTTCTGTGAAGTTTTCTCCCAGTCTCATGTCTTTTGAGAGAGCTGGGCTGCAAAACATGTGGCGCGGCTATGATGACGGACAGAGCTCCACTGTCACCAAAGTGTTCCTTCACTGTAATGTGGCACCCAGAGCCTTCAGGTCCAGATTGGGGCACAAATGAAGAGCCTCCAAACCCCCCTTACCAGGCAGGGCATTTAAATAATTGGTATGATATTTTCCCAATGTTTTTGGCACGTTTGCTTCTCTCTTACCCAGAGGCCCGGAGAAGAGCAACTTCACTCTGCGGTACTGGAAGTCTCAGGACTCATCCTTACGAACGAGAAGTGGTGCTGAGGAGGGGGAGAAATGGCAGCGCCTCAGGCAGCACTTGTCCTTCCTCTCCTCCCACACACCCCAAATCCAGAGTGGATGGACTTGATCACATGACAGTTTTCTCCAGAGTTACAAGCAAACTCTGGAGAAAAAAAGCCACTTCCCAAAACCCAGATTAAGGAGAGTTTCAGACGGGGAAATTATTCCCCGGGGAGATCGGGACAGAATTATTTCTGTCCCGAAAGCAGCGCCGTGGTTCGCACGCCCACTTCCCTTTCCCGATATTCCGTCATCCTCACGCTGTCCTTTTTCTAGTTCTTTTTATTAACGACAAACTGTCATTAATAAAATATGATGGAAGGGACCAGCAGGGAACTAGAAAAAGCACAGCGTGAGGATGACGGAATATCGGGAGAGGGAAGTGGGCGTGCGAACCGTGGCACTGCTTCCGGGACAGAAATAATTCTGTCCTGATCTCCCCAGGGAATAATTTCCCTGCCTGAAAATCTCCTAAAGGGTGTATCCCCCCAGTTTGGTGCAAATAGGGCCGTACATCATGTGCCTTTTTCACACCAGATTTCGGGGGAAAGCCACATGTCGTGTGGCAGTATCAGGCCAGACTCAGTGGCAATTCAAGATCTTTTAATAGTGTGAATGCCCCCCCCCCCAGTTTTATCATCTTGGTTTCTAGGGAGAGTATCTGTAGAACATTTTGCCAGCACCACATTTCAAATGAGCAGATTTTCTTCCTATCACCTTTCTTCAATGTCCAGCATTGATGAAACAACCATGCATAGATGACAAGCCTGAGTAGCTTTAAAAAAGCACTAAAGACGGATCTCTTTTGGGAGGCCTTTCCTAATTAGATCCCGGCCTCAGGGGATCCTGGCCTCTTTTAGTCTGCTGGCTATTTATTGTATTTATTGTTTTTAAATGTGATTTTAGACAGTTGCTTTTAATTTATATTTGTTTAATATTTTTTAATGGGGGAGGGTGGGGGGTGTTTAGGGGTTTTTATCTGTATTGTATTTTAATTTTTGTAAGCCGCCCCGATTGTTTTAACAGAGGGGCGGGGTATAAATAAATATTATTATTATTATTATTATTATTATCATTATTATTATTATAGAAATGGAAAATACAATGGCATGGACAATCCTAACTGTAGTATTTAATGATATATCTTGACACTTCAGGATCTTGTCTACTTCCTTCATAGTTGCCCTTCCTAGTCTTAGGCTTCTTCTGACTTCTTGACTGCAGTCTCCTTTCTGATTAATGACTGAGTCAAGGTATGGGAAATCTTGAACTATTTCAATGTCTTCATCATCTCCTTTAAAGTTATATAAATCATCTGTGGTCATTATTTTGGTTTTCTTCATGTTCAACTGTAAACCTGCCTTTGCACTTTCTTCCTTGACTTTCTTCAGAAATTGTTCCAAGTCTTTGCTATTTGCTACTAGTAATATGGTGTTATTTGCATATCTTAAATTGTCAATGTTCCTTCTTCCAATTTTCACCCCTCCTTCCTTCAAGTCTAATCCTGGTTTATGTATGATATATTCAGTGTACAAGTTAAACAGATAGGGTGATAAAATGTTGCCGTGCCTGACCCCCTTGCCAATTTGAAACCATTCCATTTCTCTGTATTCTGTCCTGATAGCAGCCTCTTGTCCTGAGTAAAGGTTACATATCAGACAATCAAATGTTATGGCACACCCATATTTTTTTTTTTTTTAGAATGATAAGCAGCATGGGGGAGAAAGAGGGACTGTGGACGTTTTGGTGGTGTTTTAGGGTGATATTTATGTTTGATGATTCCCCTGAAGGGATGAGATTTAGAGTGGAATACAATGTCTCCAGAGTTTCTCAGGACTGGATGCAGGGTTCTCCTGATGTGCTAACAATCACTAAAGGGTGATACATTTGGAACTAAGTAGGAGCAGGCAACTTCTATTGTTAGGAAAGACAGGGAGGAAAAACCTGTTTTGCAACAATTGAGAACCCTGCTATTTTTGAGTCGATTAGCGGATGACTCATCTCCAAGTGTTCTTCAGGAAGAACTCTGACATGGGTATGACCTGTTTGAGGAATTTAGAAGGCCACTTCCTAGGTTGTACACATCTCCAACCTTAGTACCTGGAGAGTCCCTGGTTTACTTGCCAACTACGTGGAAGACCACATCAAGTCAGATTATTAGATGTTTTGCTAATTATGCGATATTCCAAGATGAGGGCTGTCAGGGAGCACACCAAAAAAAATTCAAAAGAAAACCAGCCTGTGCTTCATAAGATTAATTTCCAATAAAAAACATTTAATTGTATGTTCTGGCTTGAAGTCTCCTCAGTGATTACCAGTATACACAGTTGAAAAGATCTGCCATTTTGAGCTAATTAAATATCTCCCATATTAAGATTTGGACACTAGTGGGATCGTCGCAGACCCCACATAATTTGGGCAACAGCTCCATTATCCAATTATGTTTGCAATATGATACCTAGTACCTTTTCCTTTCCTGAACCCAGCTTGAATGTCTGGCATTTCTTGCTCTTTATATGGTAAAAGTCTTTGTTGTAGCATTTTGAGCATAATTTTGCTTGCATGCAATGGTCCTGTGGCTACTGCAATCCCTGGTGTCCCATTTCTTGGCAAGTGGAATGTATCTTGCATGTTTCCAATCTGTGGGTCATTATTTTGTTTTCCATATTAGTTGAGAGATTTTAGTTAGAACTAGAGTAATTTCTGTCAACTCTACTTGACACCACTATATTGTCTACTTCAAGCCACTCTATTGGTATGCCATCTGTTCATGGTGATTTATTTCTCCCAAGTGTTCTTACTGTATCTTCCACTTCACTTTCTACAATTAGAGGTTTGTCTTCATATGGTACTTCCTTGAATTAACCTGTCATCCTTTTGTCTCTTTTATATCATTCTTTCATTTGTTGTTTCCATTGTCTTTTCATTTCTCCTTGGTCATGTAAAGTGTCCCGCTGCTGGTTTAAATTTCCCTTTGATTTCTCAGATCTTGTGAAGATGTCTCTTGTTCTTCCTTTTTTGTTGTCACCTTCTGTTTCTCTGCATTTATTATTATAGTAATCCTCTTTGTCTTTATGTGCAAGTCACTGAACAGTTGCATTCAGGTTTCTAACTCTATTTCTGTCCCCTTTTATTTTTGCTTCTTGTCTGTCCTTAACTGCTTGAAGAGTTTCATCTGTCATCCATTGAGGTTTCTCTTTCTTTTGGACTATAGGTAGTGTTTTTTTACATTCCTCCCAAACAATGTCCCTGGCTTCAGTCCAGAGTTCTTCTGGCTCCTGGTCAATTAGGCTTAATAGTGCAAATCTATTTTTCTCATTATCTTCAAATTCTATGTGTTGTATTTTGGCATGATGGTTTGTTTAGTGTTCTTCTTTAGCTTTATTCTAATTTTTCATATTAGTAGTTCATGGCTGTGCCACAATCTCCTTTGATCTTATTTTTGCAGAGGGAATGGACCTTCTTCATCTTCTGCTTCCAATTATGTAGTGTATTTGATTTTTATATTGGCCATCAGGTGATGTCCATGTAAACAGTCACTTCTTGGGCTTCTTGAAGAATGTGTTTGCCATAAACAAACTGTTGGCCTCACAAAATTAAATCACTTGGTCTCCTGCTTCATTTCTTTATCTTAGGCCAATTTTTCCTACAATGCTTGAATGTGCACTATTTCTGGGGGGCCTCTCCATTGATGCCCCCTTGTCATGGGAGAAAGGCTTGCATACCCTAATGATGTTTTGAGTTATGCTGGCAGTGGCATAATAGCCACCGGTAGGGCCTCCCATGCCAGACAGGTCAAAACTGAAGGGTCTGACAAAGAGCGTCAAAGGGCAGGATGGGCTCTCTAGCCTTATGGCAACCGTCCTAGGAGAAGGAAAACTCTAATCCCAAACCTGGACAGATGGTGCTCGTCCAACCCTGTAAGGTCAACCATCTAAGAGAAGGAAACTCTAATCAAACCTACAACCCGAGGGCCTCGCTGCTACCGTCCATGCTTGCAAGGCCAAGGCAGATGAACCTCTGGTTTAAAGGGTGAGGCCAGTTCTGTGCACGCTGCGCTCCACCAGAAAAATCAAGATGCAGTGGAAGCCACAGACCCAACCCTGCATGCAGGCGGTTCAGGACTTTGGTCACTTGAGGCTGACCCGGGAGATGACAGTCTTGTTTGCCAGCATCCTGAACGACCAAGCAGCCTTTTTTAAGGAGAGCACTGCTTGCTCCATATGGAGAGGGGCCTAGAAAAGGTGGCCTAACGAAAGCTCATCCCCATCTACCTGATTGGTTAGCTGCGGCCAACAGGCATCTTCTCATGCGGTCAAACCAAGGCAAAGAAACAAAAGCACACACCAGCCTCCAAAGGTGTAAATAAACTGACGCTTGCATTCTGGAACATCAGAACCATGCAAGACTCTGAAGATAGTGGATGGCCTAAGCATCGTTCTGCTCTAATAGCCCATGAACTATCACGACTTAATATTGACATCACTGCTCTTAGTGAAGTTCATCTCCATGAGGAAGGCAGCCTTAAAGAACACAGCGTTGGCTACATACTTTACTGGTCTGGCAAACCCAAAACCGAAAAACTTCTTTCAGGAGTAGGCTTTATGATTAAAAACTCCATTGCCTCCAAACTTGAAACCTTGCCAACATTACACTCTGACCACATTATTTCCTTACGCCTCCCACATGTTGTTCTCTTTAGTATATATGCCCCAACTATGCAAGCCGACCCTGTAGAGAAAGACCAATTCTACACAGACCTACGCCACCTCATACAAAAAGTCCCTGTAGAAGATAGAATTATTATCCTTGGTGACTTCAATGCCAGAGTAGGAAAGAACTCCGAAGCCTGGAAAGGTGTCTTAGGCAAGCATGGTGTTGGAAATTGCAATGATAACGCAAACCTCTTGACTATTGCAATGATAACGCACACCTCAGCTGACTATTATAAACACTATCATTCAGCAGAAAGATAGTTTGAAGACAACCTGGATGCATCCCCGATCCAAACATTGGCACCTCATTGACTATGTTCTAGTCCGCCAGAGAAACATTTGCAATGTCTGTCATACTCGAGTGATGCCCAGTGCAGAATGGGAAATAGATCATTACCTCGTAAGATGTAAACTAAATCTTCATCTTAAGTTCAAACCTCAGAGGGGCGGCATCTTAAAGAAGAGACTCCAAGTCAACAATCTTCAACAAGCTACCATGAGAGACAACTTCCAGGCAAATCTTCAAACAAAACTTGAAGACCATCCTACAGATCCTTCTCCTACAGCGCTTTGGCAACATATCAAAAACAGTATCCTCCAGTCTGCGGAAGAATCCCTCGGGTTCTCCCACAAGAAAAATCAAGACTGGTTTGATGAAGACAACCAAGAGATCCAGGAGCTGTTGACAAAGAAGAGAACTGCTCACCAGGCGTACCTCGCCCAGCCAACTTGCCATGTAAGAAAAGCAGCTTTCCGTCTCACATGTAGTAAACTTCAACAAAACCTCCGAGACATGCAGAACAAGTGATGGATCAATTTAGCAGAAAAGACACAATGCTGTGCAGATCTGGGTGATCTTAGAGGATTTTATGAAGATCATAAAGCAGTATTTGGATCTACTTATCAGGTCCAAAGCTCCTTATACAGTACAGATGGTCAAACATTAATTACTGATAAAGCCTCCATCCTGAATCGATGGGCTGAACATTTTCAAAGTCTCTTTAGTACCAACCGAGTAGTCCAAAGCTCAGCTATCCAACATATGATACAAATACCGATGAAAAATTAATTGGACATAGCTCCCACTTTGGAAGAGACCCTTAAGGCCATACAGCAGATGAAAAACGGCAAGGCAGCTGGGATTGATGAAATCCCACCTGAAGTTTGGAAACATGGAGGTCATGTACTCCACGATAAATTCCACGAGCTCCTTGTGAATTGCTGGGAAAAAGGGGAACTGCCATCAGATCTCCGAGATGCAGTCATCATCACCCTGTTCAAGAAAAAAGGAGCAAAATCCAATTGCTCAAACTATTGACGCATAACACTGCTCTCTAATGCTGGAAAAATCCTTGCAAGGATACTCCTGAACAGATTAGTTCCTGCTATTTCAAGAAGAGCTCCTTCCTGAAAGCCAATGTGGCTTCAGAGCCAATAGGAGTACTACAGATATGGTATTTGCCCTTAGACAACTGCAAGAAAAATGTAGGGAGCAGAACAAGGGTCTCTATGTAACATTTGTCAACCTCATCAAAGCCTTTGACACTGTGAATAGAAAAGGCCTGTGGCAGATCCTGGAAAGATTAGGATGTCCCCCCCCCCAATTCCTTAAAATGATTATCTTGCTACACAAGGACCAGTGCGGTCAAGTCAGATATGGCGATGCTCTTTCAGAGCCCTTTCTAATAACTAATGGAGTGAAGCAAGGTTGTGTTCTTGCTTCAACTTTATTTACAGTCTTCTTCAGCATGATGCTCCAAAGGGCTACGGCAGAGCTTGAAGAAGACAATGGCATCTATATATGTTACCGTACTGATGGTAGCTTGTTTAACTTAAGCCGTCTGAGGGCTCACACTAAGACTCTAAACTATCTAGTCCGTGAGCTGCTCATCACTGATGATGCTGCCCTTGTTGCCCACACAGAAGCAGCTCTGCAGTGCCTAACATCCTGCTTCACAACAGCTGCAGAGCTGTTTGGGCTGGAAGTCAACCTTAAGAATACAGAAGTTCTTTACCAGCCTGCACCACAGGACGAACACCATCATCCACACCTTGCCATAGGCAAATCTGTGCTCAAGTCCGTTCAGCAGTTCACCTACCTGGGAAGCATCATCTCCTCAGATGCCAAGACTGACAAAGAGATTGATCACAGATTAGCAAAGGCATATAGTGCATTTGGAAGACTTTACAAAAGAGTCTGGAGTAATAAACACCTGAGGCGAAGCACAAAAATCAGTGTGTATAGAGCCATTGTACTGTCTATTCTCCTTTATGGGTCTGAAACATGGGTCACCTATCGCCACCACCTATGACTCCTCAAACGCTTTCATCAGCGCTGTATACGCACAATCCTAAATATACACTGGACTGACTATGTGACAAATGTTGCTATCCTTGAGCAAGCAGGGATCACCAGCATTGAAGCCATGATATTGAGAACACAGCTGCGCTGGGCAGGGCACATTTCTAGGATGGAGGACCATTGCCTCCCAAAAATAGTACTCTATGGTGAACTCGCCACGGGTCAGCGTAAGAGGGGTGCTCCAAAAAAGTGATACAAGGACTCCCTGAAACAACATCTCAGGCTCGGCCAAATTGATCACCAACAATGGTCCGCCCTGGCCTCACATCGGGAGGCATGGAGATGCACTATCCACAATGCTGCAGCCTTATTTGAGAACTCACGCCGAACAAGTCTTGAAGAGAAACGACAATGCAGAAAGAATCACAACCCGGAAACATCACCAAAGGAGACCTTCTGCTGTGCTTTCCACAACTGGACTTATTTATTTCAGATTGGCCTTTTTAGTCATCAGCGCACTTGCAGAAAGTGTGGGATGAGTCCTTCTTGAATCTTTGTTTGCGAGCGAAGAAAAGCCAGAGATTTCCGGGGGGTGGGGGGAGTATGCATTCCAATCACCTATGTTTAACAAGAAGTCCTGTTTTGGTGTGTGATCAATTTCCTCCTGTACTCTAGCATAGAATCTTTCAATTTCCTCTTCTTCTGCCTCTGTAGTTGGAGCATAAACTTGGGTTAAGGGTATATTGATGAGTTTTCCCTGGTTTTATTGACCTGATTCAGTCAGTCTTTGCGTTATATCTTTTGTATACCTCTTCTCATAAGAAATGCCACCCCATTTCTTCTTAGATTTTTATTTCCTGAGTAAAACACTGTGTAATTGTCTGACCCAAAATGTCCCATTCTTGTCCACTTTAGCTTGCTCACCCCAAGTATTGCCATGTTTATATATCCCATTTCTTGTTTTACTACAGTATGTCTGTTTTTTAAATTTTAATATTTTTATTAATTTTATAATCATACATTATAATATACAATCAATACTTATTTAGTATAACACATAATATTGCCATAAACATCACAATTTTTCTATTAACTAATTTCAAAAGTTAACATAGATTCTTTACTATAATTCTTTTCAACAATATTAATTCCCCTACACCCCCCACCTCAGTGCTCCCCTTCACCGGAGCCATTATCCCTTTCCTAATCTTTCCAGAATCTCATTTCTTCTCGTGGACGTAACCTCCCATCTTTTGTCTGTAATACTTTTTTAACAAATACTTTCCAAATTTTTATCAAAATCACTTTCTTTCCAAGTTCCTCTTCTTACTTTAATTCTACCTGTTAACTTATCATTTATTGCCATTTTCCAAACTTCTTTATACCACTTCTCAACTTGTACATTTATTTGCATTTTCCAATGTCTTGCTATAATTAATCTTGCTGCCGTTAATAAATTTGTTATTAAATCCTTTTCTGCTTGGTTCCCATTCTCTCCATTATAAATTGACCTCAGTGCTATGCTCGGTTTCCTTTCTATATTTCTATTCAGAATATTCTCTATTTCTATAAAAACCATTTTCCAAAACTGCTGTACAAATTTACAATTCCACCACATATGCATATATGTACCTATTTCTTGACAACCCCTCCAACAATATTTAGAGTTATTCTTGTCTATATTATGCAATCTTACTGGTGTCAAATACCATCTCCATATTATTTTATAGTAATTTTCTTTTATCCGTATTGACATATTTTTTAGTTGTCTTTGTTTCCAAATCTTATCCCATTCATGATCTCCAATTTTTTGTTTCAAATCTTCCTCCCATATTCTCCTTAAATATTCCCCTTTATCTTTTTTATCCTTATTTTTTATCAATATTTTATATAATTCACTTGTAATACCTTTCAAACTTTCATTATCATCCCTCTTTTCACCTTTTTTCACCAAATTTTCAAATTTTGTGAATTCCCTTGTTTCTTTATGACTCTTTTTCCAATTTTTAATCCATTGTTCTAACTGTATGCAGTTAAACCATGAATTTACTACAGTGTGTCTACCCCCTGATTCATTCTTCTCACATTCCATTTTCCCATAATACGTGTTGTGCAGCTTCAGGTGTTCCTTTTGCCTCTGAGCATGTCAACAGCTGAATGTCCTTTCATCTTGAGTCCAGTTGCATCATTAGCCACAGAGCCACTCATAGTTGTCCTCTGCTGTACCCAAGTAGCTTGTTGAATGCCATCCGACCTGGGAGTATCATCTTCTGGCCCTATCTCTTGTTTCATTTTGGAATGTCTCATCATTGGATTTTCATAGTAAAAGACCATTCAAAAGGAGGCTTACCATGCCTCCCTCTGTGCAGTACTAACAAGCATTAGCTATGCTGCCACTGCCGTTGTCTCTGAATGATCCTCCACCAGTGTCTCTCCCATTACTGCTGCTGCTCAGCAGCTGTTTGGCACATTTAGGAGATTATCAGACCTGTTTAAAGTGGCGTTATGGAACACCAGGAGATTGCAAAAGGTCTCCCTTATCAGATGATGTTGTCCCCCATCGCTATGCACCCATTCTGCTCCCATGCTTTTTATTGATGGGAGAAGCCGTCAATAGATTCCCCCCATCCTGTTTCTATCACAGATTTCCATGCATGCAACGAAGTGCCCCGTTTTGTTGGTGAGATCCCAGTGTCAATGGGAGGTCCCTGCCAGGACACTTCCAGGTGAGATTGGGACATCCAGGTAAGTGACACACGTTTTATGGCCCTCCCCAGGTTACTTTAACATTTTAAAGTGTGTTTTTGTGCTTGCTGTCACTTTTTTTGGTTATTTTTATTTTTATTTTTGAATTTCCCATGCTTGCATCTTCTTGTGAAAATCCACAGGATTTCGATCCAGGAAGTGAAGGGAGCGCCGTTAGAGCTCCATTCACTCCTGGGCTGCTGGAACAATGTTAGAGAAGGGAAGTGCAGTAGAGAAGGTGATTGTGGTGGGTCAGGGACAGGGTGGGACGGGAGTGGAGATTGTGGGACAGGAACGCTTTTTTCATTCCTGTCTGATAATCTCCTTAGTCTGGCTCCTCAGCAAAAGCCTGTCTGACATGGGAGACCTACCAGCAGCACTGCTGCCATCAGCATAGCCTCTTGCTTCACAGGAGCATGCCATCCCACCACCACAGAAAGGTAGTGCCATTGGTGGGTCCTTCATACAGGGGGATATACAGTGGGCCTTTGGTATCTGCTGGGGTTGTTTCCAGGACCCCCTGTGGATACCAAAATCTATGGATGCTCAAGTCCCATTATATACAGTGGCATAGTAAAATGACATCCCTTTTATAAAAATGGCAAACAGCAATGTTTGCTTTTTGGAATTTATTTTGGGGTTTTAAAAAAAATATTTTCAAGCTATGAATAGTTGAATCTGTGGATAAAGAATTCATGGATGTGGAGGGCCGAATGTGTAACCATAGTAGCAACTGACCAGCAACCATTAGCCTTATCTCCTATGAATTCGCCTAGTCTCATAACTTTTCAAGCCCTCCCCCTTGGCAACCATTGCTACATCTCAGTGGACCTTCATAATTTTAGACCTCATTTTTGAGCAAGTTGATTCAGTAAGACGTTGCTTGCCAACTTCAGACACCTTTAAGTGATACTGTTTATATGGACCAAATGGGTTTTAGGCCTGGTTTATGTATGGAGATTCTCTTGGGTAGCATGCGGGATGGCTTCTGCCAAGATATGCTCCTATTGGTTCTCCTGGACCTCTCAACAGCTTTTGATACCATTGATCATGGTATCCTTCTGCCAAGGATAAATGAATTGCAAGCTGGAGGCACTGTTGTACAGTTGGCTCCCCACATTTGTGGGTTTCACTTTTGCAGATTTGATTATTCATGGATTATTGGCTGCCACTTCCGCAGCTGCCCTGTGCCATTTTTTAATAGAGACTGCAAGCCTCACAAGACTGAGAGACTGCTGAGACTTGTAAGTCCCTATTAAAAATGATGTAGGGCAGTAGCAGAGGTGGCGGTAAGCCCCACCAGCCACCTGTTTCTGCCCTGTGAAAAAACCCCACAGACTCGAAGCCATCCATGGTGGGTTGAATCTACAGATCATACTTTTTATGTGTGTTAAATACGGTTTGGGAGCTTAGGGGTCCTTAACCCTTAACTCCAACAAATAGAGAGGTAACTGTATTTAGATAATTAGTTTCAGGACAATAGGGGCAGTACTGTTGCTCTGCTCTGTGGATACACCACTGTGATAGCCCTCAGTTAGGACTCTCTTCTGTCCTCCTCTTGCTTTTTGACATTTACATGAAACTACTGCTTCAGCTTATCTGGAGTGAGGTGCTATCAGTATGCAGATGAGAGCCTGGCTCTCTCCTTTTAGCCAGATGCAGATGAGGCAGTGATTATCCTCCATTAGGCTCAGTAGTGAGCTGGATGAGGGCCAGGGAGCTGAGGCTCAAAGACAATGAAGGTGCTATTAGCAAGTGGTACAAAGATTCAAGTAAGTGGTGTTCACTTTGATGAGAGTTGTACAGCACTCCTCTCAAAGGAGCAAATTCATCACCCGAGGGCACTTTTAAATCAAGCTTTGGTGGCAAGCATTGACACTATTTTAAATTGTTTTAACTGGTTTTAAATTGACTGATTTTTCATGGATAAATGGTTTAATATACTATATATTTTTTAGTCTTTTAAAAACTTATTGTTGATATTTATTATTTTAAACTGATATTATTGTAAGCTGCCCTGAGAACTTCAGATATAGGGTGGGATAAAAATATTTTAATTACTCAATCAATTAATTCATTTTGTCTCTATGGGCCCAAGGGGCAGTGGCACCCTGTGGCTTCCATGTCAAACAGGTGGTGACTGCTCTGGGTTTTAGTCTAAATCTTTAAAACTGACCCTCTAGGTTCTGACCCATATCCCTAAAATAGGTTCAGTGCCTTTAATAGCTCATTTGAAGTTTGGACTAAAATGTGAAGTCGATTCACCTCCCCACTGTCTGACATAGGAGTCACTGGACACCACTCCCAGTGGCCTCAGGGGAATCAAATGCCTTTGAAGAGCTTCAGCTGATAAGATGACAGTGTGCCTATGCCCTGGACGTGATAGTCGGGCTGGAGCTATCCATACACTGGTATTTCCCACCTGGGTGGCTGTGTGTGCGGTATTCCTCTGAAGACAGTTGGAAAACTCCAATTAATACAAGGCAGCAGCAAGACTGTTCATTGAGACTGGTGCTTTTGAACAAATCACCCCAGTGCTGGTTATCAGACTGCATTCAAAGAGCTGGTTCTTGACAGTGAGAGCAGTTTGACAATGGAACCAATTGCCTAGAGTGGTGGTGGGGTCTCCTTCTCTGGGCATCTTCAAAAAGAGGCTGGGCTGGACAGCTATCTGCTGGGGATGCTCTAGCTGGAGATCTTGCATTGAACGGGGGATTGAACCTGATGGCCCCTTCCAACTCTGTGTGATTTGATGATTCTATGATGCTAACCTTTAAAACCCTAAGCAGCTTAGGACCCAGTCTATTTGAAGGAGCTCCTGCTGCCACGTGTTCCTGCTGCCCCACTATTAAAGTTATCATTTGGAGTGTTACCAGCCCTGACAGCCCCCACCTTTCAATAACACATAATTGGCAATATTTAATAACTTGGCTAGCTATGGCCCACCGCATGGTTGGCAAGGAAACCAGAGACTCCACAGATATCAAGGCTGGGGTCACACACAAACTAGGGAGGGGCCTTCAAAATGCCTTAAACAGGTAGATCTGTGATAATGGGATGGGTGCACTACATCTCCCATTATCTGAAGCTCAGCATCAGGTAAACAAAGGGTTAACTTTATGGTTAACTAGGAGCTACAGAGGGTTATACCTACAGGGGGCATCATCATCAATGATGTAATAACACCAGAGACAGGACTGACCAATGAGGACTGTCAGAGTGGCAAATTGAAAAAGGTATAAAAATTGCCTCTGAACACGAGGCAAGGGGTTAGACAAAGAAGTCCTAAGAAGTTTGCATCTCAGGCAAACAGAGAACAATGGGGCTTTGGGATGAACACATCTCATCTCAGAGACGCAAGACCAGGACAGAGACAAAAGAATGCCTTGGGGTGAAGACCTAAGATGGGGGAACACTGTCGAGTCCAGTCTGGATTCACAGACAGACTTGCCCCAGCATCTCCTCTGAACTTCCAGACTGGACTGCAGCTTGAGTGAGTAGATCTAGGGAAATTGTTTTTAGCTAGATTGCATTAGGGAGTTACGTTTATTTTCCCACTCTGACTAAATGCTTACTATTCTGTAACTTGTTAAGCTTGTGCCTGGAAGGGAGAGCCTTCCATGAGACTGTTTTCATGTTTGAGCCTTGCTTAAATAAATAAGCTCACTTTTCTATCTTTCCTAAGCTGATGCTTCACGTGCCTTATTTCTCAGTCATTGCATTTCATTGGCTTTGTCACAAAGTTCTGGGGCCCCTGACCTGGAACCCCCAGAGTTTGGTTTCCTCTTGAGGCAATCCTGAATATCCTCCCTCAGAGAATGCCCCCTAGAGGCCAAAAAATGCTGCCACCACCCAATGAAGTCTTTATAACCAGCCCATTGGAAACTAGATAAGGTTCTATGATTAACCAGTGGAACTACTTGCCACCGTCCTTCTCTACTCCCAAGAGAAGACCCAGTAGCTATGACCCAGAGCTTAAGAACATGTGAAAGTCAGCTGTTCGAAACAGAAAAGAACTTATTTTATTCAAGCAAACTTAAAGAGGTAAATCATTTCATGAAAGGCCCTTCCTTTAAGGTGCACCTTAAGGTTACAGAGATAGCAAAAGTATAGAATTACATCCAGCCAAGGAAAACAAAGAGAATCCCTGACGCAATTCTAACTACTGTAACACATTCCTGACTACTTACAATTATGAAGTGTAGTATGCAGGATTCAGCCTTTGAATTCCAAGAAGATGTTAAGCCGGTTGGCCATCTCAGGCCTGGTTTAACCACCACTTCCATTGTTCAACTCCTCAGCCTCTGAGACATGGTGTCTTTGTCTCAGAGCATCTCTTTGAGTCTCCCCAGCTGGTCTGACTCAGCCATGTGCTCAGAACAAATAATTTATAGTCCTTATTTGAATTTACCCTCTGGCAGTCCCCACTGGGCAGTCCTGCCTCAGATGAGCTGATGTCATTGCTGACACTGAACTGGAGGTGTTACCTTTCTTCCAGAGTTCTAATTAAGCCTAAAGTTATTAACCCTTTGTTTACCAGATTGTTGAGATTGCAGCTGCCTGATCACTGAATGGCAGGATAATGGGAGATGCAATCCCCTATTATCACAGGCTCCCTCTGGGGAAAGAGGGAGGAGGTGGGAATATCTCTGCGGGTAGCAGGGGGTTCCAAAGGTCCATCACAGTTTCCCGTTCAATTGTGGAAAAAGAACTCAATGTGTGGTGGCAGCTTTTGGATCACCAGAGCATACTGTTGAGAGATTCCCAGGCTAGAGGAATCCCAAGATTGAATCCTAAAAAGGGGCTAGCTATGGGGCTCCAGGCAGAGAGCCCCAGGCTAAAATCCTTACAAGGTCATACCTAGGTCAGAGTTCTTCCTGAAGAATGAGCCATCCACTAATACCATCTCAGGACAGCTGAGCACTCAGTGCCTATAAAACGGGTTTTTCCTCCTTTCCCTAGATAACAATAGAAGATTGCCTGTGCCCTTTCAGTTCCAAACAGCTAGCCCATCAATGATCATTAGCACCTCTGGAGAACCCTTTGTCTAGTCCTGGGAAATTCTGAGACACATTGTATTCTACTCTAAATCTCATTCCTTCGGGGGAATTATCAAATACTGTACAAATATAACCCTAAAACATCACCAAAATGTTTGCTGTCCCTCTCCATGCTGCCTGTTTGCTACACAACCCTCAGAATGATACTCTGAGTATCCTCTGCTGCACGAATCTCTACTCCTCTGACTGGTATAGTATAACCCACAATCCCCTTATTCTATTCCTCTATCCAAATACTTCCTACTTTGTGTGATTGCTTGAAGCTTGAGTGTTAGCGTGAATGCTTTTAAGGTTAATTTCCAATAAAAACCATTTAATTGTACATTTTGGCTCGGAGTCTCCTCAGTTACTTACTGATATACATAGGTCATAAGATCCTGCCATTACCAGGCCTCTCGCTGCCATCTTGAGCTAATTAGATATTCCCCCTATTAAGATTCAGACACTAGTGGGATCCACACGGACCCCACACAATTCAGGTAACGGGAGCTGGGTGGGGGAAGGTCTTATCAGGATGCCATGATCCACAATGGAGCCTTCTCAGTAGCGCCCCCCTCTCTGCGGCCTGCCTTCCAAAGAGCCAGGCGTCCTCATTAATAGCCTTAATGAACACCAGGCAGTGACCTTCCATTTCCAGGAGGCTTTCAGTCCATATTTATTTCTATTTATTTCACCTGGACAAAATGCTTCTGTTACAATCCACACCAAGTTCCTATCAGTCATGAGAAATTTTATTTTTTTTTCTTGGTTCCTTTCTGTTACCATGTCAGCAGAATGTGGGGAAGCAAATAAGCTGATAGGACACAAATATCTCATATGCTCCAAGCAGGCACCTGCTCTAGCAGAAGAGAGAGAGAGCAGAGAAGAGATTCACAATGCTGTTAGAATATCAGGTCAGATGGAGCTCATTACAAGTCAGTTGTTGAAATACCCCCGATAGATTAAATCCTCCTCAAGGGAACTATTAGTGCTTTAGAAAAGAGACATGTGAGGGCTGGTTATTTTGGACCTTGGCTACCCAGAAGATAAACTGCCAGATCTGCAAACAGGTATATCAAAGTCCTTAGTCATCAAGTTGACCTGACTCTTGCAGCAAGGAAAGGTCAGGGACATTTGCAAAATTGTATAAATGGCTGGCAGACAAATACAGTTCAGGTCTGAGCAAGAGCAAGTGCAATGTGTTTCTGGAAGCACATTCTAAAGACATCCTAGGGCAATCAAAACAGCTCCACTTTTGTACAATTACTGCCAAACAGGGCACTTAGCAAAAACAGTTTTGCCTTATCAGAAATGCATGGCAAGTGGTCCACGAGTAGGTGGATTCAGAAGAGGACCATTATTGGGTGAGGAAAATCTCAGTTGAGTAACTGCATGTGTTTTGATGTGTTCGCTTGAAATATACATAAAGCAATCAACTATTCTTTATTCTCAGATTATGCATACATGTTTACATGCCACTTATTTCACAGGCTGAAGAGGAGCCCAGCCTCTCTGTCCCCTCCCCCAACCAAGGGCCAACACTGAAATGCTGCCTACCTTTTTCACACTGTAAAAAATGCTCCCCTCCCCTCCCCTCCAGCAGTCCAGGAGTGAACGGAGCTCTCACGGAGCCCCATTCACTTCCTGGGAAGGAAATCCCAGCTGTTCTCGTGAGAGGACAATTGCACAGGAAATTCAAAAATAAAAATAAAAGGTAAAAGAGTACACCAAGCACAAAAACACATTTACAAATCCCCAAGTAACCCTGGGAGGGGAAAAAAGTGTGTCACTTACCTTGATGTCCTGATCTTGACTGGAAGTGTTCAGCAGAGACTTCCCGGTGACACTAGCATTGCGCCAGCATAATGGAGCACCTTTTCATTCCATTACAGAAATGGAATGGCAGGTCAATTCATGGCTTAGCCCGTGAGGAGTGTGGGAGGAACAGAAGGGGCACGGGAGCATAACGATACAGGGACGAAGTCATCTGAAAGGGAAGCCCTTTTGTGATCTCCAGTTGCCCCTGTGGTGGGATATTAAGGTTGTCTGATAATCTCATATGTCTCTCCAGATGTTTTTGTTGATAACTACTAACTATTTTCTCTAATGATTGGCCATGCTGGCTGGGACTGATAGGAGCTATAATCCACAAGTCAATTGAGGTGATGAGGTTGTGGCTGCTCTAGGCTCCGAGTGGAAGGAAAAGGAGGCTGCACTTTGTCTGTGGGTGCAGCCTCCTTTCTTCCCCCTCCAAGATGAGATCAACTGCTTTTTTATCGTCTTCCTCCCCAACCCCTCCTTTCCTCACCATTAAGTAGCAACAGGAGAGGCTTAATAACTATTGGAGTGGAGTGATGGAGAAGAACTATGCTATATGCTCTGCCTGCTCAGTGTAGGATCTTGGTCATTGTATATGTGGATTTTCTGAAAGCTTTTACCTTTTGATGAAATCCCTCAAAGTCCCTGATAGAAAATTATCAGCCATGGGATAATAGAGGATATAGTGAGATTTTCTTAGATCCCACTGAAGTCAATGTAATTTAAGCAATATGAGGCCAGGGTCACAGGCTAGCTCTAGAGAGAAGCAGACGTCTTTAAGAACCAAGTCCCAATTTTCTTTAGAACTGAACAACTTTCAGAAAAAAGCGCTCAGTTTATTTCTAACTATTCTCTGCTTGTTTCCATCTCAGAAACAATACTCTGTTAGCAATCATGTTCTAGGAGAGACCATGTGCTCCAGCAGATTTAGTGCTTGCATGTACTAACACACACTCATCCACATAACTGTGATACCAATGTGATAAAAATACAGAGAACAAGCTGCTCAGAAGTGTTCTTAACCCAATTCCCCAGCTTCTCACAACCAACAAAAATAACTCATTGCTGTGAGAACACTGAACCATGGCCATTATAAATCAAGAAAGAGATCAACACAGTTTTGCATCGCTGTCCTCTCAGCCTGTTGAGTCTCCAAGAAAACAAGGCTAACACATGTATACCTAAGTAAATGGGAGTAAAAGGGTCAACATCCGATATAGGTATGCATGTGTGTTCAGCTTACTTTTGCAATCCATGGCTAGTTACCAAGAATGTTTCTGTTATTTCTTTCTCCCTCTCCCAACCATATATACCCACTCCATTTTAGTGGCTGCTTCTATGTCAGCCTGTGCCTTCTTTAAAACTTTATGGTGCACACAGGCAGCCCATGGGCTACATACAACCTTCCCCTGATATCTGGTGTCCTCTGAATTCCCTTTTGGGTCACCAGTGGATCAGAATTTTCCCACCCACTTTGCAGCTGACTTGCACTGGGAACAGCTGAGGAGCACCTCTCTCCCACCCAAGGGGACTGGAAATATGTGTTCCAGAGGACTCTCCCAGACCCAACCTCCTCCCACTGCAGCTCTCAGGTACAAAATATGCTACCAAATATTTCCTTTGTTTTTCTTGTAAAATGACCCAAGTTCAGTTCCAAAATGAGCCCATGCATTGTAGCAAAGAGGAGATATACTTTTAAACCAAGAATGGAGATGCTATACAACTAGCAGGAAAACCCATTACATGACAAATACAAATTAAAAACTGATGGAAACAATACAGTGAAGAACTATGTAAGAGATGAAAAGATGAGAGATTCATTCAATGAAGAACCATTTGAAGATGAACCTCCAATTTTAAAAAGTGAAGGGGACGCTATATTCAGGGCACTTGAGAGAAATAAATCACCAAGAACAGATGGCATACCAATAAATCTGCTTCATGCTACAGAGACTGAATTTACACTAGTTCTAACTAAAATCTATCAATAAGTATGGAAAACAAAACAAAGGCCCACAGATTGGAAACTATAAATATACATTCCAGTCCCCAAGAAAAGGGACACCAGGGATTGCAGTAAGCTCATTGCATTCAGCTCCCATGCAAGCAAAGTAATGCTCAAAAGTCTACAACAAAGACTTCTACCATATATGGAGTGAGAAAATACCAGATATTCAAGCTGGGATTTGGAAAGGAAGACTCACTAGGGATCATATTCCAAACATGTGTTGGATAATGGAGCACACCAAAGAATTTCAAAAGAAAATCAGCCTGGGCTTTATCAATTATAGTTGAGTATTTGATTGTGTAGACCATGAAAAAGTTTGGATCGCTCTTAAAGAAATGAGTGTGTCACAACAGTTGATTGTCCTGATGAGTAACCTGTACTCAGGACAAGATGTTACCATCAGGACAGAATAAGGAGAAATGGAATGGTTTCAAATTGGCAAGGGGGTCAGGAAAAGCAGCATTTTATCACCCTATCTATTTAACTTGTACACTGAACATATCATACATAAACCAGGAATAGACTTGAAGGAAGGAGGGGTGAAAATTGGAGGAAGGGACATCAACCTGCATATTTAAGATACACAGATGATACCATACTACTAGCAACAAATAGCAAAGACTTGGAACAGTTACTGAAGAAACCCAAAGAACAAAGTGCAGAGGCAGGTTTACAATTGAACACTAAAAAAACAAAAATAACCACAGATGATTTACATAAGTTTAAAATAGACAATGAAGACATTGAAATAGTTCAAGGTTTTCCATAGCTTGGATCAGTCATTAATCAGAATAGAGACTGCAGTCAAAAAATCAGAAGGAGACTCAGACTCGGAAAGGCAACTATGAAGGAATTAGACAAGACCCTCAAGTGTAAAGATATGTCATTGAATACTAAAGTTAGGATTCTCCATGCCATCATTATTTCCCATTTCTATGTACGGTTACGAAAGTTGGACAGTGAAAAAAGCTGATAAGAAGAAAATCCACTCATTTGAAATGTGCTGGAGAAGAGTTCTATGGATACTGTGGACTGCTAAAAAGACAAATAAATGGATCCTAGAGCAAATTAAGCCTGAACTCTGCCTAGAAACCAAGATGACTAAACATACTTTGGACTCACTAGAAAAGACAATAGTGCTTGGTAAGGTAGAAGGCTGTACGAAAAGAGAAGAACTCAATGAAGGAAGCCACAGCCCTGACTTTGCAGGACTTGAGCAGGGCTGTTGAGGATAGGGTGACTATTCTTAGGGTTGCCATAAGTTGAAGTCAACTTCACAGTAGTTAACAACAACAATACTTTTATGGGAGAGTGGTAGAGCTCATACTTTGTATGCAGCAGTTCACAGATTCAGTTCCTAGCATCCTTAGTTAAAATGGTGTCTGGTAAGAGACCTCTTGTCAGAGATTCCGGAGACTCCAGGAAATAGTACTGGACAGCACACAAAAGCAGTGTGAGCTGATATCATATTGGTTGATATGTACCTGAAGATAAGCTACCACTGTCTAAATAATAATGAAATTCTGCCACACACCTTTGAGCTGGTTTACACATGCATGTGATGACTTGCATGTGTCAAAGGAACCTTCATAGTCCAGGCAGCACGGACAGGCGGTTCATGTAACCTCAAACATGATTCACTCATGCAACTGAACTATCAGGTGTTAAGAAAACAAGTGATTGTTACAAGCATCTAGTGACTCTCCCTCTCTCTCAATGTACTCTTAGTAGGACCTGTTAAATTTTATATCTCCCCTCCCCACCCCCAGCATATGAAAGCTATTGAAAGCAGCTATACATGACAACAAATTTATGTAGGCCATGTAACTTCTGAAACCACAAAATATGTGGAGTGATTGCATAGATTTTCTATGAAATCCAACAATATGCTCCAAGAAATAATAATAATAATAATAATAATAACAATAATAAATTTAATGTAAAGGGTTACAGCAGTAGTGGAGTCAATTTTTGCCCCTTTAGTGTGCTGTACTGACTTTTTTTAGTCAAATGTCAGCCCAAAATGCTACATGCAAGTGACCAAAAGTAAAGCTCCAAACTTACCTTGGGAGACATTTGTGGGAAGGCTGCAATGATCAGCGCAGGAGATGGGGGGTGGGTCACCATTTTCCCTCCCTGGCATGCTGGCATCTTCCCAAAGGCCTCCACATGTTTTTGTGGGCTACAGGAGAAGCAACCAATCAGCAGCCGGGGCGGAAGAAGTCTTTGTGGCAACCAATATGAAGTCAGAAGGGAACTCAGGCAGTAGAGGCATCCAGGTTATGCCCAGCTTGGGGGCATGGGTCTGCCTTGCCCCCTGGTAGCAGGGAACTACACAGAGGCAGTGTGCCTGTGTGGTTTCCTTATCTGTCACCCCAGATTTGCCTCCCAGTTCAGTTCAGGAGGTTGGGTTTTGATCAAATGGCAGGCCGGTCATTTGATCAGGAAATTGTTTCACTGGATCTGTGCCTCCTGCCTGGTCAACCTGCTCAGTTGTAAACCAATAAAAGTTGTGGCCTTGTTCCTTCCATATCTTCACTTGTATGTATGCTTTGTCTGGGTCTCCCTTTCACACTGCATCATCTTCTTGCTGCTGGCACTGCAACTCTACTTCTGGTTTTTGCTTCTGGATTTTTTTGGTCCATTTTTGACATTTTATGTTATAGATGATATTAGGGGTATAATCAATAGTTTCTAGTCTGCATATCTTCGTAAGAGTTTAGGCATAGTATATATTCATGTCATTTCCTCTTTGTTGGTCTTAGCCACACCATCTCTCTTCCTGCATCAGTGACTCTGCAGTTAGTCTGTGCTTCTTCATCCTTCCTTTTGTAGTCTGCAGTTCTTTCTCTCTCCTCCATATCTGAAAAGCACACATTACAGAACCTTTCATCATGAGATGGTATGGCACCTTTAGTATTTGTAAGTACAGTACGTGTATTTCATTGTTTTTACAAAGAAGATTGAGCCTGGTTTATTTTCTCTGCTATACCCTATGTGTGTGGGGACTGGTGTGGGACTGGTTGTTGCTCAGCTGCTCATGAACACTAATTACTTCAATTGTGAGATACACTACTATCTTTCGCATTCCCTAACATTTTAAGTGTCTGGGTGTGATTGTGGCACTTTGATGCACAAAATCACTCCAAACAGTGTTTGGGAGCATTATGTGTGGATGGTTTTTGTCCTATTAAAAAAAATGTTTTGGGACCTGGGCATTGAGGAGGTTCAAGAGAACTTGGAGCCTTAAAATGGGATCTGGACCATACTTTCCCTCCCCTGGAGAACAGAGAGCTCAACATCTAGCAGGGCTTCTTTTCCATTCTCCTTTGATGATGGCAGTTCCATTAACCTGCAAAGGACTTCAGTTCCTATCATCTGTGTATGATATTGGAGGATTATATTTCCCATTATCCTGCAGTCAACAATTGTCTTGCAAACATAGAATCATAGAATTGCAGAGTTGGAAGAGACCACAAGGGCCATCCAGTCCAACCCCCTGCCACGCAGGAAATCACGATCAAAGCATCCCCGACAGATGGCCATCCAGCCTCTGTTTAAAGACATCCAAGGAAGGAGACCCCACCACGCCCCGAGGGAGTGTGTTCCACTGCTGATCAGCTCTGACTGTCAAAAAGTTCTTCCTAATGTTGAGGTGGAATCTCTGTTCCTGGAGCTTGCATCCATTGCTCCGTGTTCCAGTCTCTGGAGCAGCAGAAAACAAGCCTGCTCCATCCTCAACATGATACCCCTTCAAATACTTAAACAGAGCTATCATATCACCTCTTAACCATCTTTTTTCCAGGCTAAACATACCCAGCTCCCTAAGTCTCTCCTCATACGGCATCGGTTCCAGACCTTTCACCATTTTAGTCACCCTTCTCTGGACACGCTCCAATTTGTCAATATCCTATTTGAATTGTGGTGCCCAGAACTGGACACAGTATTCTAGGTGAGGTCTGACCAAGGCAGATACAGATCTTTAAGGACACTGTGCCTAGGTAAATAGTGTTGCCTTTCTATGCATCTGGATTCTTCCTTGAATTCAGATCTCTGTACAGACCTGTAGATCAGGGTTTCCGCTTTAACCGTGTCCATAGTTGTTAGTGCTGCTTTGTCTCTGAAAGTTATAAAATGGATGAGTCTAGCAAAAGCACGTTGAAGACCCAGCCACTGAGAGAACTTTGTGAATTTCCTGGCATCTAAATGAGGCAACCTTATGCTGGGTGCATTTACCAAGTCTATTTTGCAGCTGCTGATCTCTGGCAGGCACTCAGGTAACTCAGAGCATGTTTCAGTTCTACTTCTGTTGTGATCAGGAACATCTAACTCCATCAGGAATTTTGGACTGGTCAGCCAAGTGGATGACTGCACCTTTTGGGCTGAAGCTCCTCTTGTAGCAATATCAGCTGGATTTAACTCAGAAGGAACATATTGTCTGGGAACAGTAAGGTGTTCAATGTCTTTGATCTGAGATGCCCAGGCCTTCCATGCTAAGTCCAGGGCTGGGGGCAGATTTTCATCCCAGTCTTTGACTTGGTTTATTACTTCTCTAAAGATGTCTTTGGCCACTACAAACACTGGTGCTGCAATACCCAAGGGGTCATAAATACTATTAATTGAAGAGAGTACTTTCCTCCTTGTAGTCTGAAGTTCAAGTTTTGGGATTCTGATCGAAAGTCTATCAGTGAAGACATTCCACAAAATACCAAGGCTACTCTGTGTACGCTTGTCTTCAAAGATTGTTGTGACATCCTTTTCAACAAGCTCTTCTTTCCTAAAGAAGAGCTTGTTGAAAAGGATGTCACAACAATCTTTGAAGACAAACATACACAGAGTAGCCTTGGTATTTTGTGGAATGTCATCAGGTAACCAAAGGGTTAACCACAGAGGTGGGAGATACAGGGATATCTCCTGATTCAGCATCATCAATGACATCCCAATCACAGATTTACACTGGCAATACTTCCTGCAAAAGTAGAGGGGAAATTAGCTTTAAAACAATTGTTAGAATGTGATGCTCTATCATCCCTATCATATGCTATTTTTTGTGATAAGCTGTGCCTACAAAGCGGGAGAGGGGATTCCCTTCTGGCCCAGAAATACACAGGAGTTAAAGGCCAGTCTAAGCATTTTTCTGGAAGAGCTATTTATTGTTTCCAACTTACTTCTCTCTGTCCCGGAACATCCCTGGCAAAATTACAGATCATGTTTTGTAAGGAAATACCCACTAAACAATATTTTCAGTAGTATATTATCCCCTGCCCCCACCGGCTGGCTTCAAGCTAGAAGAAAATGACTATCTTTTAAAGAATTCAAGCTGACACTTTTTTAGCTCACAAGCAGTGGACCTGATCTGGAGGGATGGGGGATGAGTCAGTTTTGTCTGAAAAGGAGAAATGGAGAAAGCCTGCTGTTGTAGAGGTTCCGATTTGTCACACATACTTGGATGTGATCACCTTGAGCTGAGTCTTTTATGTTTGCTCTTCTATTCATTTAACAACTGAAGAATCCTTTCCTTCCTCCCACTTATCACCTACTAAAAGACTGGAAAGATGCCTTCCTAAAAATACACTGTTTGCAAGAAAAATCTTCCAACCCCTCCCCCCTTCTTCCTATTTTATTTTTGTTTCAAAAATACTTCCTAGAGCTTCCAACACTACTCTTAACATTAATCAGAAAAGCAGACATCATTCTTTGCACTAGTATCTATTTTCACCTTTTGATTGATCTATAAGCTAATTAAACCCTTCTTCCTATCTTCCTCTAATTTTCCCTGGCTGCATCTGCATGGCAGAAATAATCCAGTTTGACACTGCTTTAACTGACATGGCTAAATGCTATGGAATCTTGGGGTTTGTAGTTTTTCGTGGCACCAGAGCTCTCTGACAGAGAAGGCTAACTACAACTACAAATGGGGGATTTCAACTATCCTGATATTTGTTGGAAGTCTAACTCTGCCAAAAAGTTTAAGTCCAACAAATTCCTCACTTGCTTTGCAGACAATTTCATTGTCCAGAAGGTGAAAAAGGCAACTAGGGGATCAGCTATTCTAGAGCTGATCCTAACAAACAGAGAATATCTGATTAATGGGGTAGAAGTGGTGAGATCCCTAGGGGGGAGTGACCATGTTCTCCTGGACTCAGGGCTGGCTTAACCATACCGCCAAATCAGCATCTGAAGTGGGCCCCACACCGGCAGGGGGGCCCATCTGGACCTCACCCTCCTCCTGGAAAAAAAACCCTGCTGGCTTTAAAAAACAACAAGGAGCGCCTCCCAAACTAGAAAGTAAAAGCGAAAGAGAAAAACGGAGCTTTCTTTGGCTGGCTGATCCTGGAGGGAGTTTGTTGTTCCCTCCCCCTCCTCCCAGGATCATTGTCAAAGGCAAGTCGGAGAGGGGTGCGTGTGTGTGTGTGAGTGAGAGAGAGAGGTGGGGGAAGGGGGTCATCTCTTGTTCTCCCCTGCTCTATCTTCAGAAAAGGCTTCTTTCTTTCTTTTTATCCACCCTCTCTTTCTGTCTTGCCTTTCCTAACTTCCACATAAATTGCCTCCAGTCTTTTCAGCTGCTCTTAACCTGTCCTTCTCTCCCCTTCCTCCCTCCCTTTCCCCCTTGGTCTTCTTCAGCTTCCTCTCCTTGCTGCCAACTGAGTTCAACCTGCAAAAGGAAATTATGTGTTTGCCTATGCACCTTCATGTCATTTCTGGCTAAGGCAAACTTATCATGGGGTTTTCTAGGCAAGGTTTGTTCAAAGAGAGTGTGCCTTTGTCTTCCTTTGAGGCTGAGAGAGTGTGACTTGCCCAAGGTCACCCAGTGGGTATTCATGGCTGAGGAAGGATTCAAACCCTGGTCTCCACAGTCATAGTGCAACGTTAAAACATCTACAACACTCTGGTTCTTTTAACAGAAGAATATAAATAATATAAATAAAAAATTGGAGTAATATTACTGGGAACAATGGTTTTATTGTTATCACTAAAACACCAGTATCCCATTAGTGCTATGTGAGAGCCATTGGGCTAAGCAGTGGTTCTTAACTTTTTCTTTACTAGGGACCCCTTTAAATATCTTTTGTTGCCCCAAGACTTAATTCAAGATTTAAAACCCTAATAATAATAGCTAACAACAACAACAATATAATTACACCATCCATTCAACTTTCCCTCAGAGGCACTCTTTCTTCTTCCTGAATGTTTGTGGCTGGAGTGGATTGAATGGCAATGTACAGGCCAAGCCAGCCAGCCAGCCTTTGCCTTGGTTCCTGTCACATGGCTGTTCCACTACAGGGAGGAGGTGGGCCAAACAGTCTTCAAGCCTTTGTGGACCCCCTGTGAGGATATCATAGAATCATAGAATTGTAGAGTCGGAAGAGACCACAAGGACCATCCAGTCCAACCTCCTGCCATGCATGAAATCACGATCAAAGCATCCCTGACAGATGGCCACTCAGCCTCTGTTTAAAGACCACTGGGCTAGAGAATGCTGGAAAAGGAACAATGCAACCAGACCTTGAGAAGGGTGCTGGCAGGGGGATTCCAAGAGGTGTAATCCAAAAGTAACTTTCCCAGGCTCTGAATGCAGCCTAGAATCATAGAATCATAAGGCTGGAAGGGACCCCAACAGCCATCCCATCCAATCGGCTTCTGCCCTGCAGGAATAATCAATCAAAGCCCTCATGACAGATGGCCATCCAGCCTCTCTTAAAAACCTCTGAAGAAGGAGACTCCACCACACTCCCAGGCAGCGTATCCCACTATAGAAACAGCTCTTACCATCAGGAACTTCTTCCTAATGTTTAGGTGGAATCTCTTTTCCTGGAGTTTGAACCCTTTGCTCCATGTCCTAGTCTCTGGAGCAGCAGAAAACAAGCTTGCTCCATCCTCAGTATGACATCCCTTCAAATATTTAAACATGGCTCTCATGTCACCTCTCAACCTTCTCTTCTCCAGACTAAACATACCCAGTCCCCTAAGTTGTTCCTCTTAGGGCATAATGGCTTCCAGACCTCCCACCATTTTGGTTGCCCTCCTCTGGACACATTCCAGCTTTTCAATACCCTTCCTGAATTGTGGTGCCCAGAACTATTCCCTTGATCTAGACACTATATTCCTATTAATGCAGCCTAGAATCGCATTGGCATTTTTTGCTGCTGCATCACACTGCTAACTCATGTTTAGCTTGTAGTCAACTTTCTTTTTTTTTTTAAGGAAATATACACCATTACATTAATTGCTAATTAACAAAAAATATTTTGTTAGTGCCTATAATATAGTTTTTAAACTAAATTATTGGTGGCAAATTATGTAATACAGTAGCCCCCCCCCCCCCATTATCCACTGGGGATTGGTTCTGTGCAGGCATGGATTCTGAAAACTGTGGATAATAGTGAACACCACTGAAAATAATGGGACTTCTGGTTTAAAATACCATAGTTGCCTTGGAGGGCCTAGAAAATGGCTAGGGAGGACACATTTTCTAGGAAGACTCTATGGTAGGTGTGCTGTTTTGTGTCCCATGGATAATGAATCCGTGGATACGGAGGTCCTCTGTAATCTGAACATCTTGTACTGTGAATAGGTTAGGTTACATTGACCTGAAATAAACATATGGGGGCCCCAAAATAAAGCATTGCAGGGACCCCCAAAATTCCTTAAACTGGCCCTGCCTGGAGTTTGTTATACAGAGGAAAGGGGAAGCCAAGCATAGCCAGACATGCATTCTAGCCTTTAAGAAAGCTGATTTCAGAAAACTTATGGAATTACTGGGGGCAATTCCATGATCAGGAATACTAATAGAGAAGGGAGTTCATAGTGGATGGGAGTTTCTTAAAAGTGAGATATTGAAAACACAACTTCAAATAAGTTCCAATCAGGAGGAAAAATGGGAGGTGTCTAAGGAAACCAGGATGGATAGCTAAAGAACTTTCAACTGAGCTAAGATTTAACAGGGGGATGTACAAGAAATGAAAATGGGGGGAATCATCAAAGAGGAATTCAAACAAATAGCCAGCTCGTGTAGGGAGAAAGTCAGAAAAGCTAATGCACAGATGGAGCTCAGGCTTGCAAGAGAGGTTCAAAACAACAAAAAGAGTTGTTGTTTTTTGTTATGTCCATAGCAAAAGGAAGAACAAGGAAATATTAGTGTGGAGAACTAGAGATGGAATTCATGACATCAAGAGCACCAGTCCCAACACAGGGAGCTGTGATGGGAGGGACCTCTGAACGAATGAGATGAAGTATGTTCTTGAAGTTGAGAGATGAGGTTGAATGGTTGAGAGAGTGAGGGGATGAATCTGTTGTCTGAAAGATAATAAGAGTGTCATGTATGAAGGGAATTTGGTTGAATTAGTCAAGAGACTGAAGTTATAGAGTCTTTAGTTCAATAAATAGCCTGTCAACACAAGTAACAAATAGTGGAGTTAAGAACCAGAAACAATTTTATGTGCAGAATATTGAACAGCTGAAGTTTGTAACTTTGAATATAATAAACCAACCAGTTTGTTTTGTTAAAACTACCTTGACTCATCATGCTTTATTCCACTCACTAGAAAAGGGAAACAGCCACACTATAATCAACAGAAACCACACTTATACATAATCTATCCACATAAGACTCAGACCCCAGTCCAGATAAGGAATTCTAAGGGGATCTGAAGGTATGGTGCAGTGACAGGTAGCCAGGCTGAGTATTGAGGTAAACTTGGCTGGCAATTTCATCAGTTAGGGCTGCTGCATCGAGAAGATGGCAAAATACTGACAGGGAACAAAGAAAAGGCAGAGCTACTCAAAACCTTCTTTGCCTCAGTCTTCTCTCAAAAGGAGAACAGTACTCAACCTGGGGAAAATAGAACAGATAATAAAGTAGGGGAAATGCAGCATAGAATAGGTAAAGAGGTTGTTCATGAATACCTGGACAGTATGAATGAGTTCAAGTCTCCAGGGTCAGATGAACTACCGGTACATCCAAGGGTATTAAAAGAACTGGCAGAAATAATCTCAGATCTACTGTCAATAATCTTTGAGAATTCCTGGAAAACAGGAGAGGTCCCAGCAGACTGGAGGAGGGCAAATGTTGTCCTCATCTTTAAAAGGGAAAAAAAAAGAAGACCCAAATAATTACTGCCCAATCAGCCTGACATCAATACTAGGAAAGATTCTAGAACAGATAATTAAACAGTCTGTAAGCAGTTAGAAAGGAATGCCATGATCACTAAAAGTCAACATGGGTTTCTCAAAAACAAGTCATGTCAGATTAATTTTATCTCTTTTTTTTATATAGAGAGTTACAAACTTGGTAGATGAAGGGAACACTGTGAATGTAATGCATCTTGATTTCAGTAAGGCCTTTGACAAAGTCCCCCATGATATTCTTGCAAAAAAGTTAATAACATGTGGGCTAGACAATGTGACTTTTAGGTGGGTTTGCAATTGGTTGACCGACTAAACCCAAAGGCTAGTCACCAATGGCTCCTCTTCATCCTGGAGAGAAGTGACCTCTGGGGTGCCACAGGGTTCTGTCCTGGGCCCAGTGCTATTCAACATCTTTATCAATGATTTGGATGAGGGAATAGAGGACAGGCTTATGAAGTTTGCAGATGACACCAAATTAGGAGGGGTAGCTAATACCCAAGAGGACAGGATCAGAATTCAAAATGACCTTAAAAGATGAGAAAGCTGGGCCAAAACTAACAAAATGAATTTCAACAGGGAGAAATGTAGGGTACCATGCTAGGGCAGTAAAAATGAAATGCACAGATATAGGGTGGGTGACACCTGGCTTGACGGCAGTACATATGAAAGGGATCTAAGAGTCTTAGTGGACCACAAACTGAGTATGAGTCAGCAGTGTGATGCAGCCGCTAAAAAAGCCAATGTGATTCTAGGCTACATTAATAGGAGTATAGTGTCTAGGTCAAGGGAAGTAATAGTTCCACTCTATTCTGCTTTGGTTAGAACTCACCTGGAAGACTGTGTCCAGTTCTGGACAACACAAATCAAGAAGGATATTGACAAGCTGGAACGTATCCAGAAGAGGGTGACCAAAATGGTGGGAGGTCTGGAAGGATGCCCTATGAGAAGCAGCTTAGGGAGCTGGGTATGCTTAGCCTGGAGAAGAGAAGATTAAGAAGACTACAAGCTAAACATGAGTTAGCAGTGTGATGCAGCAGCAAAAAATGCCAATGCGATTCTAGGCTGCGTTAATAGGAGTATAGTGTCTAGATCAAGGGAAGTAATAGTGCCACTCTATTCTGCTTTGGTCAGACCTCACCTGGAAGACTGTGTCCAGTTCTGGGCACCACAATTCAGGAAGGGTATTGAGAAGCTGGAATGTGTCCAGAGGAGGGCAACCAAAATGGTGGGAGGTCTGGAAGCCATTATGCCCTATGAGGAGCAACTTAGGGGACTGGGTATGTTTAGTCTGGAGAAGAGAAGGTTGAGAGGGGACATGAGAGCCATGTTTAAATATTTGAAGGGATGTCATACTGAGGATGGAGCAAGCTTGTTTTCTGCTGCTCCAGAGACTAGGACATGGAGCAATGGACTCAAAATACAGGAAAAGAGATTCCACCTAAACATTAGGAAGATCTTCCTGACAGAAAGAGCTGTTTGGCAATGGAATGCACTGCCTTGGAGTGTGGTGGAGTCTCCTTCTTTGGAGGCTTTTAAAAAGAGGCTGGATGGCCATCTGTCGGGCATGCCATAATTTTTTATTCCTGCATGGCAGGGGGGTGGACTGGATGGCCCTTGTGGTCTCTTCCAACTCTATGATTCTATGTTTCTATATAAGAAGCTCAGACAAATTATTATATAAATATTTTTCTCTTGACCTTTGAAGAGATAATACCTGGTCCTTTTAGCAGGATTTCTGGTGCAAATAATTTAATTTCTTTTTTCTGTCTGATTCCATCCTTAGGACAACAATGGATGGATAATTATTATGTTTCTAAGCCTTCAATAAAAATGTAATCATTGGTTCCTTCAAAAGTAATTGTCTGAGGTTTGCCAATTTTCATTAACATTTGAGTGCCAGACCAGATTATGTGCTAAATGCACAATTGTATTTCATGCATTGTGGTATTCCCCCTCTTTAATACCGCCGGCTGCAGAATTAGTATTGGGACTACAGCACAAGGGAGTCGACACTGATTCTCATCACTCACCTAAAATCATTTCCCTAAAGCTCCCATGTGCCCCATTACATTAATACGAACAACAGCTTTGGTTTATTTGTAAGGACTATGAAGAGGGTCAACAGGTTAAAAATCTATCCACTGTGGTCTCCACATTTTTATTTCCTTGTGGCGGTTATTTAAATATAGAGGGGGAAAACTAAGCACATCAAAGAAAGTCACACATTTAATGCATCATTTAGTTTCACTGATTTTCTAGCATATGGCAGTATCTGTGTCACATTTGATTATAGTTTATTTTTATTGCTTTAGAAAATACATACCATACCACATTTCTTCTTTCCCTCCTGAAAACAAATCCTGAAGTGGTTCTCAAAATAAAACCAAAGCAAAGAACAACAAAACCAATCAATGAATTAAGAAAACACTAAAATATCTCATTCAAAACCAGAGAGCTGGCAAAAGAACTAGATGAGCAAATTTGGCCCTGAGTTGTAAGCTCAAAGCAATTCATGGGAGAAACCGAAGACCAAGCCAAAAGAGGATGAAGGAAAGACCAAGCCTGACAAGAAGGCTTAGTAAGATGGAGAAAATTGTGCTAGCCTTCGGCATCACACAGGCACCACCAAGCCCAAATACAAAAGGGGGGCAACAAAGTGTGCTGTTTTGGGCATGAAAATGCTTCTGGGGAAATGTTTTTGCCTTTAAACAGTGCCTTCACTCCCTTTCCTTCTTTCCTCCTTTTATTTGGCTGCTAGTGCTGCTCAATATTTCATAGAATCATAGAATCATAGAATTGCAGAGTTGGAAGAGACCACGAGGGCCATCCAGTCCAACCCCCTGCCACGCAGGAAATCTTGATCAAAGCATCCCTGACAGATGGCAATCCAGCCTCTGTTTAAAGACCTCCAAGGAAGGAGACCCCACCACGCTCCGAGGGACTGCGTTCCACTGCCGAACAGCTCTTACTGTCAAAAAGTTCCTCCTCATGTTGAGGTGGAATCTCTGTTCCTGGAGCTTGCATCCATTGCTCCGTGTTCCAGTCTCTGGAGCAGCAGAAAACAAGCCTGCTCCATCCTCAGCGTGACATCCCTTCAATTACTTAAACAGGGCTATCATATTGCCTCTAAACCGTCTTTTTTCCAGGCTAAACATACCCAGCTCCCTAAGTCTCTCCTCATAAGGCATCGTTTCCAGACCTTTCACCATTTTAGTTGCCCTTCTCTGGACACGCTCCAATTTGTCAATATCCTTTCTGAATTGCGGTGCCCAGAACTGGACACAGTATTCTAAGTGAGGTCTGACAAAGGCAGAATAGAGTGGCACTATTACTTCCCTTGATCTGGACACTATACTTCTATTGATACAGCCCAAAATCGCATTGGCCTTTTTAGCTGCCGCATCACACTGTTGGCTCATGTTCAACTTGTGGTCTACTAGGACTCCTAGATCCCTTTCGCACGTAGTCTCATTCAGCCAGGTCTCTCCCATCCTATATTTATGCATTTCATTTTTCAATGTAGATAAGTAACTATACTTACAAGAACGTTCAATACCCCCCTTTGAAGATCCCTTAACCCAATTATGCTACTACTTTAAGACATTAACCTCTTTGTTCCCCTTAAGTAGTTGGGTTTGAACATGGGATAAAATACAGTTGTTCCAATAACTAAAATAAAGTGATAGAAATTTTTAATAGTATAAAGATGTAACTATAATGAATTACAATCTGTTAAAGTTCTGGTTTCTCTTTCTCTCATTTAGCAAATCACTTTATATAATCTCCAATTTTACTTGATTGTTTTCTTTCTAGTATATATTTGTATATACTGTACAGTTGTCCCTTCATATTGGCTGGGGTTTGGTTCCAGGACCCCCGTGGATACCAAAATCCAAGAATACTCAAGTCCCATTATATGCAATGGCATAGCAAATTGGTGTCCCTTATATAAAATGGCAAAATCAAGGTTTGCTTTTTGGATTATTATTTCCTGCGTGGCAGGGAGTTGGACTGGATGGCCCTCGTGGTCTCTTCCAACTCTACAATTCTATGATTCTATGATTCTATGCTTTTTTTTATAAGATTTTCAAGCCATGAGAAGAACCCCTGTATCCTCCATGGATTGGTTCTGGGGGGCTTGTGGATACCAATAATGGTGGATAATAATGAACACCATTGAAAATAATGGGACTTCCAGGTTAAAATACCATAGAGTTGCCTTGGAGAACCTAGAAAATGGGTAGAGAGGACACATTTTCTAGGAAGACTCTATGGTAGGTGTGCTGTTTTATGTCCCATGGCTAATTGAATCAGTCGATAATGAATCAGTGGATATGGGGGTCCTACTTACAGTGTATGTGTGTCTGTGTGCGTGTGCATGTGCACACACTTTCAAGTCACCTTTCATAGATTTTTCTTAGGCAAGGAACACTCAGGGGTGATTTTGTCAGTTCCTTCCTCTGAAATATAGCCTACAGCACCTGCTATTCATTGGCAGTCTCCCATCCAAGTACAGTACTAACCAGGGCTGACTCTGCTGTCCAACAGGTACGATTCCCCATTAACTGTCAAACTTAAAGATAACCTTGCTCCTTAGGATTTGGAGTTCTGTTCTAGGCCAATAGGCAAATGAAAGAGGGGAATGGTATAAAGGCCAGGCACAGATACCATATGGTTAGTAGTTGGATGGGAGACCGCCAACCAATACCAAGTATTGTAGGCCATATTTCATAGGGAGGAACTGGCAAAACCACTTCTGAATATTCCTTGCCTAAGAAAACCCTATGAAATTCATGGGGTTGCCATAAGTTGACAGGTGACTTGAAGGCACACGCGCACACCCACTCACACATACACGCGCATGCACGCACACACAGAGGGAGAGTTTTGGGAAGGAAACTGCATTTGAGGAAGGATTTGAAGAAGGAACAAAAGACAGGAGGTGGATGTTTGATAGACGTATACCAAAAGGGTTTTATCAGAAGGCTCATAGAAGAGGATGGGTAATACTACAGCCAAGCAGAAATACTTGGAAAGAAGAAGCCGTTTTAAAATAATCAGGCTGTAATCCACATACCTGGGGAACATGTTGCACTTGGAACCTGTATCTGAGCAGACATATCTAGGGCAGCTCCATCAGTGTTTTTCCAACAATCACATTGAGCCAGGCTGGGGAAAGAGTGCTCCTTTCACCACTTCAGCCCCCCCATTTCCTTGTGATGGAGGCAATGTTACCATTTAACAGCTCTCCAGTCCCTTTGTGATAATTGGTTGCAAAGTACCGTTCTTACAATAAAAACCACTTCCACCTCAGCTTGACTAAATTGGTCCAGGTGTCATCAGCCTGAAGAGACTTTTCAGTCACCAATTGCTATGGCAACCCTTCATCTCAGCAGCTACCATTCCCAGGAATACAGTTCACACTTTCTCTCCTTGAAGCCCTTCCCAGAAGAAAAGAATCCTCGCAGTCCACTGGCCTAGCAGTTTACCACCTGCATGGAGAACAACCTGAGGGATTGTCTATATGGGCAATAAAACCCACACTTACCCCATCTTTGCAGCACAGTTAACACACAACACTTTCAATGACACACATTTTCACTGAGGTTTCTGCAGGAAACCCCAGATCTATCAGATTCACAGTTTGCTCCGGATTTGAAGGGAAAACCCAGATTTTTGGTCATGTGGACACTGAGGATTGGCTTCAGATCCAAGTCGGGGTGGGACTTCCAGTGAATGGGACACCATTCTGCTGCTTAAAAAAAAAAACTTTTCTAAAAATGTTTTTGATTCTAGGCATATCTGAATAAGCATATCTCTGCTTATCCAGTAATATAGTACTCTGGGACCATGTATATTTGTTTATTCACATGCATGAGCAAACAGCATGCATTCGCATGCACGAGCAAACAAAACACTGGAGCAGCCCCAGCTGTGCGGCTGGAAATAGTACGATATATAGGGCACATGATCAGCAACTAACAGTGTGGCGGGATACACCAATCTACAACTGAAGAAGCCTGGTGAATGTGATGGTTACATGGGCACTGCGGATTGAAGAAATCCACCATGGCTATGAAGTAGGTGTGGGATTTCCTGCCCACGTAGTCAAGCCCTCTGTCATGTCAAGAGTGTGTCATATGTTGAAACAATGACAAAATCTGTCATAAACTTGAAATAATACTCAACTGCCAGTCCAGTCTTCCTGTACATAGAAGTGGAGTGGAGGTGGTAGTTATGTCAGCAACTTGTCCTTTGCCTCACAGGCAGAAAATATCTTGGTCTGGTGCTGGACAGGTCAGCCTTTTCCAACCATCTATCCCATGCTGGGAGGAACGCTTCTCTTGCTACATTTTCCAAGAGCCTGGTCTTCATCAGCAAGCCTCATCTGACTCACCCAGGTTATAACAAAAAAGAAAAATAAGCTCTGTTTTCTGTATCCTGTGGCTTTCTGGTCTCCACTGGACAAAAACTGGGATATGATGGAATTAGCCCACTAGACCAGTATTTCTCAAAATTTGTTGGGTCTCCAGATGTTTTGTACTTCCAACTCCCAGAAGCCTTAGCCAATGACAAAGGACTCTGGGAGTCATTGTTCAACAACATCTGAAACCCCACTACTCTTGATCAACTGTTTGCTAATCTGGTGTTCTCCTGATGTTCATAGTTAGCTGTGTGTTATGGGGGTTGTAGTCCAACCGATTTGGAAGGCAACAGGTGAAGAAAGGTTAATCTAGATGGTGAGGGTCAGAAGCACAGCAGATGTTTCAAATTTGAACCAATACATGACTCATATGTAAAGCCTGAATTTGCTTGGCTGGTTCCAGCAGTCTGCCGTCATCAGAGCAAAATTGCAGGTTGATTCCAAATAGATTCTAGCAGCCAGGTACTAATAGATGCCACCACCTCATTTAGCCACTTAATATTAGGCAATTTCCGGAAATGCTGAGGCACCAGCCCTTAATTTAGCATCCTGGTGCCTTTGTTATGAGAGTGAAACATACAAGAGAGAGAGAGAGAGAGAGAGAGAGAGAGAAATGTGTGCTATTTTAGCAGGGCATAGTATGACTTCCCATCACAGTCTTGCCTTTGTTATCTTTGTGACTCAGGCTGATTGTGATGGCTGCAGATCTCTCTCTTTAAAAACATAGGTCTGTCTCGCATTAGTAATAAAGTGGAGGACAAGACAAGAACCAAATTTTTGAGAGCTGCATAGGTGTTCAGGATGGGAGAAACTAGGTTGCTCCAGTGTTGATCTACCAACAGCTCCTCCATAATAGCAACCCCCCCCATCCAGGACAGGTGGGGGGTGAGGGTGGGAGTGGTAGGGCCTGGAAAGTTACTTTTAAGATGTAACACATTCCTGCTACACATTACAGTACAGTATTTGAGAGGTAACCTGTTACCATGGTTACAATGCTGAAAAAGTAATCTGTTCATTGCTTGTTATGCCCCATTACTTTTGGGACTTTATCAGACAGGGATGTAATAGCACAATTACAATGCGATAGGACCACAAACGGGTTCCTTTTATCGCATGACATTGTCATCCTCCCATGGTCAGAGTGTGCTCTACCCATTAATTACATGCCACTTTTCATTGATGGGCAAAAGCTGTTAATAGCCCTCAATATCACTCTTTTTGCTGTATTGATGAGCGTGTGAAATCACGTCCCACAGTAATCGCGTGATTACCACATGAATGGGTGGTCCTCTTTCCCCCTCCCCTTTCTCTACAAGAAAATATAATTAAACTTCCAGGGAAGAACATGAAGAGGATCAACACGACACTGTTTTAATGAACTGTTGCCTTTTCTTGGTACATTTTTATGTATGTTTAAATGTTTATTCGTGAATTTCTTTTGTTATTTATGTGTTTTTGGTGTTTTTAAGTGAAGTCACATCTTCTCATGAGAACAGCTGAAATCTTGCACATGCAAAATCTCAGAAGAGAAAACTTTTCTTAAAGGTGCATGTGTGGGCCAGCATGAAGTGTTAATACTCTGTCATTAGAAGGCAATGCGAAGACAAGTGTTACTATTGCATGAGCTTCAATCCTGTTCTTAAACCACTAGTGGTGGACATGCAATAATTCTGTGGTGGTAGTATCATGAAATTAGTAATGTGTGATAATTACTATAATCATGCCATTATGTTCCGGCTTTCCTCAATAGTGAAATTACAGTGTTTTTACACGCTAGACTGATGAAGTCCTCAGTTACCCCTTTGCAAAAGAAAAAAAAATAGGATTAATAATAGAATGGGATAAAATCCATATCAAAATTCCTTTAAAATATATTTTGAAAATAACTAGAAACCTTTCTTGTCAACCCTGGCTAATTAAAGCTGCCAGAGGAGGACTTGCCAATTGGGTGGTAGAAGTTCTAAATGCTTCTTTGAAAAAGGGCTATGTTGTAACCTCTCTAAAAGAAGAAATTGTAAGACCTTTGTTGAAAAAATCCTCATTGGACCTCACCTCCCTAGGTGACTATCAGCCAATTTCTAATCTCCCCCTTTCTATGTAAGATGCTAGAGTGAGTGGTGGCAACACAACTCCAGGCTTTCTTGGATGCAATGGATTACCTGGACCCATTCCAATCTGGGTTCAGGCTTGGTTGCCTTGATAAATGACCTACTGTGATACAGCTTTTGCCTCAGTGTGCACTCTCACACATGCCCTGAGGACTCTGCTGCCTTTGTGAGACACAATCTTGGGGTTCCTCTGCCTGGGAATTCCCTTTAATTGTGCCTCTTTTGATCTAGCTGCCACCACCCTTTGAATTCTACACCCTCTTAAAACAGTCCAAAGGGAGACTGTGGGGTTTTCTGTCTCTACTCTCTGCCACTTGCAGAGATTTACCTCCCCCTCCCTTCTTTCCTGAAGAGGAAAAAATTACTGAGCAAAACAAGGCATGTGTACGCATCAACTGAAGAAAGATTAGAAAAATCTTATTGATTCTAAGCAGAGTTCATCACATGCACATAATTCTCATGGAAAGACTCTTCCTTCCAGGTACATTCTTAGAAGTTACCGACATAGTTAAGTATTCAGTTAAGCATTCAGCCAAGTGGAAAAATAAACTTACTTCCCTAACACAATCTAGCTAATACATTTCCTGATCTACTCACTGACCATGGAGTTCAGTCTGTTGAAATCAGAGAAGGCTGTGAGCCAGGCTGTCCAGCCCATCTCCAACAGCCTTCCTCCAGTGGCCTGAGGTTCTCATCCCAGGGTCTCTTTTCTCGTTGTTCAACTCTTTGCCTCATGGCCCCCGAGGCAATATTTATCATCTCTTCTTTGAAGCATCTTGAAGGTTTGCCACTCTGGAATAATAATAATAACAACAACAACAACAACAACAATAATTTATTTGTATCCTGCCCCTCTACAAAATGCAATCGGGGCGGCTTACAGCATTTAAAATATACATTCAAAACCTTCCATCCCACCCACCCCCTTAAAATACAATTAAATAATTCAAAATAAATTAAAACACACTTAATAAATACTAAAAATGAGCAATAAAGATAGCTGTATTGGGATCGGACTAAGTTAGATTTTTCTTTCTGATGGCCAGGTATCTATTCAGGAAAGGCCCACAGGAAGAGATCCGTCCTAAGAGCTTTTTAAAAGCTATTTAGGGTGGTAATATGATGGATTTCTTCTGGCAGGCCATTCCATAATCTGGGAGCAATAGCCGAAAAGGTCCTCTGGGAGGTTGAGGAGAGCCTAGTTTTTAAAGGTTGTAGCAGATTCCTCCCAGAGGACCTGAGTGCATGGGGAGGATTATATGCAAGGAGGCAGTCTCGAAGATAGGTTGGACCCAAGCCATTTAGGGCTTTAAAGGTGACAACCAACACCTTGTACTGGGCCCAGAAATTAATGGGCAGCCAGTGAAGTGATCTTAAGATCGGTGTTGTATAGTCTCTTCTACATGTACACGAGACCAATCTGGCTGCCATATTCTGTACTAGCTGAAGTTTCCAGACCAAGCACGAGGGTAGCCCCATGTAGAGTGCATTACAGAAATCAAGACGGGAGGTTACCAGAGCATGTACCATTGTCTCAAGGTCCCCAACTTCCAGGAAAGAGCACAGCTGGCAGATCAGCTGAAGCTGATAACAGGCGCTCCTGACCATTGCATCTACCTGATTTGTCATCTGGAGCGATGAGTCCAGGAGTACCCCCAGACTGCGAACACAGTCCCTGGAGGAGAGCGTGACCCCATCCAGGACTGGAGGTTGTATCCTAGTACCTGGGTTCAGGGCTACTGGGTGAGAACCTCCGTTTTGTCTGGATTCAGCTTCAATTTGTTTTCCCTCATCCAGTCCATTGCTGCCCTAAGACAATCATTGAGAGAAGAGACACCATCTAAAGTCAGAGTCGAAGACTGAGACATGGAGAAATATATCTGGGTGTCATCAGCATATTGATAACACCCCGCCCCAGGCCTCCGGATGATCTCTTCCAGCGGCTTCATATATATGTTGAATAGCATCAGGGACAGGATGGCACCTTGTGGGATGCCACAATTAAGTTCTTTCCTTGCAGAGTGACTGTCCCCAAGCATCACCCTCTGGAACCTACCCGAGAGGAAGGAGTGGAACCACTGTAACGCAGTGCCTCCGATTCCTAACCTTCTCAGGTGATCCAAGAGGATGTCATGATCTAATTGTATCAAAAGCCACTGAGAGATCCAGTATTACCAACAGGGTCACATTACCCCTGTCGATGTTCAGGCAAAGGTCATCAGCTAAGGCAACCATGGCCATCTCAAATCCAAATCCCATCCTAAAGCCAGTTTGAAATGGATCTAGATAATCGGTTTCTTCCAAGACAGCTTGGAGTTGAAGAGCAACCGCTCTCTAGATCACCTTGCTCAAAAAGGTAATAAGGAGACTGGCCTATAGGTCTTCATATCCAGAGGGTCAAGGGAAGTTTTTTTTTTTAGGAGGGGTCTAACTGCTGCTTCCTTCAAGCAAGATGAAATGTGACCTTCCCTAAGGGATGCATTGATGATGTCCCTGAGGAACATCCTCAAGGCATCACCCCCCTGGATGGCCAGCCACAAAGGGCAAGGGTCAAGAGGGCAGGTAGTCTTCCTTGCTCTACCAAGGAGCTTGTCCACATCATCAGTACTTACAGATTGAATCTGATCCAGTATAACCTCATCAACGGACTTACTGGACACCTCGTCAATTGAATCTGCTCCAACCCTGGCATCCAAATCGGCTCTTATCTGAGAGATTTTATCAGCAAAGAAGTTGTTAAATGTGTTACAGCTTGCTGTTGTTGGTTTTAGCAATGGGTTCCTCACGGGTGGAACCTGTGTTAGTTCCCTCACCACTCTAAACAGCTCTGCCGGGTGAGACTCTGCAGACGCAATCCATGCAGAAGAGAAGGATTTCCTCACTGCACATATTGCCTCTCTATAGGAATGAAGAAATTTCCTGTGACAAGTCCTGTCAGACAAGAGCCAAGATTTTCACCAGACGCACTCTAGTCATTCTCCAACCCACTTCACCTTCCTAAGTTCTTCAGTATACCCTGGCTGGCGATTTGAAGAGGATTGGAGAGAATGCTTGGAGCAATTGTGTCGATAGCCTTGATAAGGTTGTTGTTCCAGGTATTGACCAAGGCTTCGACAGAATCACCGGCGTTACCAACCAATAAACCCTCTAAGGCTTTCTGGAATCCAATTGGTTCCATTAGCCTTTAAGGGCAGACCATTCTAATAGGTCCTCCACCCCCGATGGGATGGACAGCGACTCTGAGTTCAGCCTTGATCAGGAAGTGATCCGTCCATGACAATGTGGTGGTTTTAGTCACCTCCACCCATGGATATTCCTGTTCCTTACTAAAGATGGCATCGAGGGTATGACATGCACAATTAGTGGGCCCGTCGACCAATTGGAATAGGCCTATGTTTGTCATGGACTCCATGAACTCCCGAGCCACACTGATAGATTTGACAAGCTGGTCTCAAGTGGGATGTTGAAGTCGCCCAGAACTAACAGTCTGGGCGACTCCAACAGCAACTCGGAGATCAACTGTGTCAGCTTGGTTAGGGAGTCTGTTAGATAACGGGGTGGACGGTATACTAACAGAATCCCTAGACTCTCCCTGGTCTTCAGGCTCAGGTACATACACTTGAAGTGGACCATTTTCTGGACAGGTATCCTGGTCAACGTAAGGTTAATTTTATGAACCAGAGCCACTCCACCCCCTCGCTCACTTCCCCTTACCTGCTCACTGACCACTGCTTGTGCCCAAGTTATGGCACTATCCTCTCCCAGCCAGGTCTCAGTGAATCAAGCCAGGTCAGTGTCTTCTTCCAAGAGAAGGTCATAAATAATATGGGTCTTGGGTTTTTTACTGACCTGGCATTGCAAAGGAGCAAGGTAAGGTTCTTTGGCATGGTTGGTACACTCTCCAATCCATTTCGGGGAACAGAGTAAACTGAAGGCGGGATAGCTTTCAAACATCTATCCTGCCTTTCTTTGTAACAAACTTTATCTCTGTTCCTGCCATACCTTCCGTTCCCCTGCACCACCTCAATTCTTGCTTCCAGATCATGCCTGGTCACATATATTTGTCCCTTAGTGTGAAGATCTTCCAGTTCTTAAGGCTTTTTTTGGGGAGGAGGGGCGTTGAGCCCTGTTGGAAAGGCTTACTCCCTTCCCAGCTGGAGGTCCTGAGCAGCAAGCAGCCCTCTCAAGGTTTCTGGGAGAAAGGAAGGGCATGGAGCCCTGTTGGAAAGACTCCCTTCCCAGCTGGAGATTGCAAGCATCAAGCAGCCCTCTCAAGGCTTCTGGGGGGAAGGAGGGGCGTGGAGCCCTGTTGGAAAGACTTACTCCCTTCCCAATCTTGAATTGGTCAGTATCCCTGCTAGCCTGTGACATCTGTGATGATGTTGACCCCAAAAGGTGTTACCTTTCTCCAGACCCTAGTTAACCCTTTATTTACCTGATGCTGCGCTGGAATATAATAGGAAATAGGGTCTTTCCCATTATCACACCTACATTGGGACAAGGGGAGAGAGTTCCTATTGGTCCTCCTGAATCTTTCATCAGCATTTGATACCATTGACCATGGTATCTTTCTGGATTGTCTGGTTGATATGAGACTTGGGGGCATTGCTTTGCAGTGGTTCTACTCTTTCTTGGCTGAATGCTTCCAGAGGGTGGTGCTGGGGGGGCTGTTGTTCAGCCTTTTGGCCATTAGCCTATGGGGTTCCACAGGGGACAATATATACATGAAGCTGGACTGTGGAGTGGGTACCATATGAAGCTGCTGGGAGAGGTCATTCAGAGCTTTGTTTTAATTAGTTTGTATTTGTTCATTGCCTCAGGAGCCTTGTGGGCTGGGAAGCGATATAGAAATACTTTAAATAAATAAATAAATAAATAAATAAATAAATAAATATTGATTACTGTAAGAAGATGTTTCACTTTTACCTGCTATGTTACTTTTGAAATGTGACTTTGTTGCCCTTGTCATACACACACCCCTGCCCCACAAAGTAACCATGTACAGGTAAATAATGACTCAAGACTCATGACTTCCATGTTCTGAGGGGAGACAAACCTCATCCCTTCACTGGTCTCATGCCTCTCTTTCTGTTCTTGAAATTGGATTCCCAGCCACACCATAGAATCAGTTGCAGTAGATGCACAAAAGGCCTTGGTGAAAGGAGGTTCTTCAGCTAAACTGTGGGATGTGCTCACGCCTGTGGAACAGAAATCCCCATGCAGTATGTGTTGGGAGGGGATGGGGGGGGAGCACCTCTGTTGTGCAGGGTAATGGCACGGTGCTAAAGGCAGCAGCTCTTGTGAAGCTGTTTCCAGTGGTTGCTTCATTCCAAACATGCAGAGATACATTTACTTAACACCAATTTAAATTGCCAGCTATTGTTAAAGTATTAATAGTGGAACATCCTCATTGGTTGTTATTTGGTTAACTTTGGACTCTTCAATAATCAACTGGGGTGAGGGAATTAAGAAAAAAACAACAACCCTGTAAACATTCCAGTTTGGATCCTACTATGCTGTGAATCAGTGAAGCTTATTTCAGTTGCTCCTCATACTGTATAACTGTGGTTCCCAAACTTAGGTCCTCTAGACATTTTGGACTTCAGCTCCCAGAATTCCTGACTGTTGTTCAAGCTGGCTGGGACTTCTGGCAGGCAAAGTTCAAGACACCTAGAGGACTAAAATTTGGGAACCACTGGTATATAAGACAACTTTGTGGGAGTACAGTACAACCACAGATGTGACAATGCATTCTGAAGGCTCGAATAACCCAGCCTTCCCACCTCCTCTGAGAGCCAAAGGAGAGCTCTGTTAGTTCTTCTTGTTCAACAGCATAAATCAATATTTGTGTTAGCCTTCAAGAGTCCATTGGGAACAGACAATTTTCCTTGCAACCTTTTTGCAATACAGGGGTGGGGGCACTGCTCCATCAAAATACAATGAATAGGAAAAGTAGGGCAGCTCACCATGCCTGCTTGGTGTTCATAGGGGACCTCTCCAGCCCAGTTCACAGGACATCTTTATGTTTTGATGACAGAAGCATCTTCCTGATCATTCCTGATGCTTCATGAAACAGGGTGACTGCCACTGACTCATGTGCTTTGAATGCCACTCACCTTACTCTGAGGGTAACTCACTGCAGACACCTGTTTCCCAACAAAAGGCTTTCTCTCTTTTCAAAACAAGCCCAGGTTCATCTTCCAGAAGAGACTTGCTTCTGATGGGTTCCTCTGCTTCACACCTACCTATTTTTCATTTTATAGAGTCATCATGTTAATTCATTATGTAGATATTTTTTATCACAAAGGAGGTATCTACTATATGATGTCCAAGGTGGAAGTTGTAACTATTTCTACATTCTGTGCTGCATTTAAATAGACCAACTGCAAGACAATTCGTATACCAGAGCTCTCAAGATGTTTTAGCCCATCTGGACCTTAGAAAGGAACTGGGATTAGAACTACAAGCATTGCTACCCACATGCCCTTTCTCTCAACCCCAGTCCCACTAGTGGGACCAAGGAGCAAAACTGAGAAATAATGGCCATGCAGTTGGCTTGACTTTTCTTAACTGGGGCCATCAGAGTCAAGGAGTGGTTGAAATCCACACCAGTGGTATTTCCAGATGCACCCTTTACTTTATCTAGTGCAAATGAATGGGTACCAATCATCCACATGGGGAAAGTAAAATAAGTGATGTATTTATGGGACACAGCTATAATGAGGTTATACCTTTTGTTAGCACAGTGGTTTGATGTCACAACCAAGGAGTTGTGTAGACTGATGGAGAATGTATCTAAGTTTAAGTGCACTGCAGCCTCCCAAGTACTAGCAGTCCCTACACACATACACACACACACTGTATTGTATTAAAGTTTTATGTATTCTTTTATCTGATCAGTTTTATTCTGGCTTACAATACACTGTATTACTGGGGTGGCTTGCATAATTCCAATAAACTGAAATAGCAAGAGACTCAGCTGGTGAAACAGCAGAAATTAAAAAGAGGTTGTTTTTTTTTAAATGCTGCATAAAACAACACAGGAGTTAAAAATAACTGGCAAGAGTTCGCTCCAGCAAGTCAAGTTTGTTTATAACACTTTGCTTCAAGGCATTTTGCAACACTGGGATAGCATAGTGATTCAGTAGTATCTCAGACACTACCTGTTGTGGGTGGCTTCATAATCACAAGAACTTAGTCAAGGCTATGTTAGACCCAGAAGTAATCTGAGATGCATGATGCTGTTATTTTATTTGCACTGCACGTTTATGCCATTTCTAAGCATAAAACGGTTTGAAAGGGCAGTAATTAACAGGTAGTTTTCTATGTGACAAATGTTGTTTGAAAGGGCAGTAATTAACAGGTAGTTTTCTATGTGATGAATGTTGCTGTCCTTGAGCAAGCAGGGATCACCAGCACTGAGGCCATGATATTGAGAACACAGCTGCGCTGGGCAGGGCACGTTTCTAGGATGGAGGACCATCGCCTCCAAAAAATACTACTCTACGGTGAACTCGCCATGGGTCAGCATAAGAGGGGCACTCCAAAAAAGCGATACAAGGACTCCCTGAAACAACATCTCAGGCTCGGCCAAATTGATCACCAACAATGGTCCGCCCTGGCCTCACATCGGGAGGCATGGAGACGCACTATCCACAATGCTGCAGCCTTATTTGAGAACTCACAATGAACAAGTCTTGAAGAGAAACAACAACGCAGAAAGAATCGCAACCCGGAAACATCACCCAAGGAGACCTTCTGCTGTGCTTTCTGCAACCGGACTTATCTATCTCGGATTGGCCTTTTTAGTCATCAGCGCGCTTGCAGAAAGCGCAGGATGAGTCCTTCCTGAATCTTCGTTTGCGAAGAAAAGCTAGAGAGAGAGAATTATCATGAGCTTTGGGACGGCTCTCACAGTCACTCCAACTGTCCTGATTTGGCAGGGACAGGCCCAGTTAATCCTCTGCCATCCCATTTTTTTTCAGCTGATTTTAAAATGCCCCCATTTCTCTTATCTCCTCCCATGTTTCCCCTTGGTCCTCATCTTATTTCAGTTGCTGTAAACAGAGTTCAAATTGCAACAGTAGTTTGCACTCAGTTAAATAAGCAAGATGAACTTGAACTCCTCGTACTACAAAACAAATATGATATAATAGGCATTACTGAAACCTGGTGGGACGAGTCTCATGATTGGAATGTAGGAATAGAGGGGTATAACCTTTATAGGAGAAACAGGCCAAACAGGAAAGGAGGAGGAATAGCATTATATGTCAGGGATATTTACACCAGTGAAGTGATCCACGACATCAATACTGGAAGCCAGGTGGAGAGCGTCTGGATAAAAATTAAAGGGGAGGGAAACAACAGGGATGTTATTGTGGGACTCTACTACAGACCCCCAAATCAGACGGAGGAATTGGATGTTGCCTTTCTAGAACAGATGAACACACATGCAGAAAGGAGAGATGTAGTAGTGATGGGGGACTTCAACTATCCTGATATTTGCTGGCAATCTAACTCAGCCAAAACTACAAGGTCTAGCAAATTCCTTACATGCCTGGAAGACAATTTCATGGTCCAAAAGGTGGAAGAGGCAACAAGGGGGTCAGCTATTTTAGATCTGATCCTAACCAACAGAGATGACCTGGTTAATGGGGTGCAAGTGGTGGGATCCTTATGTGAGAGTGATCATGTTCTCCTGGAGTTTGTTATACAATGGAAAGGAGAAGCCAGGCATAGTCAGACACGCATTCTTGACTTTAGGAGAGCTGATTTCAATATACTCAGGGAAATACTGGGGGTGATCCCATGGTCAGGAATACTAAAAGAGAAGAGACCTCAAGACAGATGGGACTTTCTCAAAAGGGAGATACTGAAGGCACAATTTCAAACAGTACCATTGAGGAAGAAAAATGGGAGGTGTCTCAAGAAACCAGGATGGATGACTAAAGAACTTTCAATGGAGCTAAGTTTTAAACGGAACATGTATAGGAAATGGAAAGGTGGGGAAATCACCAAAGAAGAATTCAAACAGATAGCGAACACATGTAGGAGTAATGTCAGAAAAGCTAAATCGCAGAATGAGCTCAGGCTTGCTAGGGAGGTTAAGAACAATAAAAAGGGTTTTATTGGGTATGTCCGCAGCAAAAGGAGGAAGAAGGAAATGATAGGGCCGCTACATGGAGAAGATGGCAAAATGCTAACAGGGGACAGAGAAAAGGCAGAATTACTCAACACCTTCTTTGCCTCAGTGTTTTCGGAAAAGGAGGACCAACCTGAGGATAATGGAACAGAGGACACAATAGGGGAAATCCAGCTCAAAATAAGTAAAGAGGTAGTACAGGAATACCTTCTTAATCTAAATGAATTTAAATCTCCAGGACCAGATGAACTACATCCAAGAGTATTAAAAGAGCTGGCAAATATAATCTCAGAGCCATTGGCAATAATCTTTGAGAACTCCTTGAGAACAGGAGAAGTCCCAGCAGACTGGAGGAGGGCAAACGTTGTCCCCATCTTCAAAAAGGGGAAAAAAGAGGATCCCAGCAATTATCGTCCAGTTAGTCTGACATCAATACCAGGGAAGATTCTAGAGCAGATCATTAAACAGAGAGTCTGTGAACATTTAGAAGGCAATGCCATAATCACAAAAAGTCAACATGGGTTTCAGAGAAACAAGTCATGCCAGACTAATCTGATCTCTTTTTTTTTATAAAGTTACCAGCTTGGTAGATGAAGGGAATGCTGTGGACATCGCATACCTTGATTTCAGTAAGGCCTTTGACAAGGTTCCCCATGACATTCTTGCAAACAAGCTTGTAAAATGTGGGCTAGACAAGTTAACTGTTCAATGGATTTGTAATTGGTTGACCGGCCGAACCCAAAGGGTGCTCAGCAGTGGCTCCTCTTCGTCTTGGAAAGATGTGACCAGTGGGGTGCCACAGGGTTCTGTCCTGGGCCCAGTGCTATTCAACATCTTTATCAATGACTTGGATGAGGGAATTAGGGGCATACTTATCTAATTTGCAGATGACACCAAATTGGGAGGAGTAGCTAATACTCTAGAGGACAGGATCAAAATTCAGAATGACCTGGATAGACTGGAGAGCTGGGCCAAAGCTAACAAAATGAAATTCAATACGGAGAAATGTAAAGTACTGCGTTTAGGGTGGAAAAATGAAATGCATAAATATAGGATGGGAGAGACCTGGCTGAACGAGACTACGTGCGAAAGGGATCTAGGAGTCCTAGTAGACCACAAGTTGAACATGAGCCAACAGTGTGATGCGGCAGCTAAAAAGGCCAATGCGATTTTGGGCTGTATCAATAGAAGTATAGTGTCTAGATCAAGGGAAGTAATAGTGCCACTCTATTCTGCCTTGGTCAGACCTCACTTAGAATACTGTGTCCAGTTCTGGGCACCACAATTCAGAAAGGATATGGACAAATTGGAGCGTGTCCAGAGAAGGGCAACTAAAATGGTGAAAGGTCTGGAAACGATGCCTTATGAGGAGAGACTTAGGGAGCTGGGTATGTTTAGCCTGGAAAAAAGACGGTTAAGAGGCGATATGATAGCCCTGTTTAAGTATTTGAAGGGATGTCATGCTGAGGATGGAGCAGGCTTGTTTTCTGCTGCTCCAGAGACTGGAACACGGAGCAATCGATGCAAGCTCCAGGAACAGAGATTCCACCTCAACATTAGGAGGAACTTTTTGACAGTAAGAGCTGTTCGGCAGTGGAACACACTCCCTCGGAGCGTGGTGGGGTCTCCTTCCTTGGAGGTCTTTAAACAGAGGCTGGATGGACATCTGTCGGGGATGCTTTGATCAAGATTTCCTGCATGGCAGGGGGTTGGACTGGATGGCCCTCGTGGTCTCTTCCAACTCTGCAATTCTATGATTCTATGAACTCAATGGGGGCGGGGAGAGGAGAGGAGGGGCATAAGCTTGCCCTTCCCAGTAGGCTCAGGCAAAAGGAAACTACTGCAGCTTCTCCTAGCTTGCATTTTTCCTCATTAATAATGCTTGTCATCTTGACCACACTCTGATGTTGTTTGGCCACACACGTCCCTGTTTTCATCTGTGAAATGTTGGAGGCTATGCTCTCATTCATAGGTTTGCCATATGTCAAAACTGACAGCAAACAAATTAAGCACCAGAGTGCCTCTAACTGTTCTGCTGCTTCCAGTGTAATAGCTCCAGCATAGTATGTTTCCCCCTCATGTATGATTCTAAGTTGTGAAGGGAGCTGCTACACTTAGAGCAGCTTCCCCGTTGCAGACCTTTAGCCTCAATGCATGGAAGATGTGGGGTGTGGGTCTGTTAGGGCATCAAGAATGTGATGAGAGTCAGGCCACACAGGTATGTCTCCATACAATCCCCTGCATTGGAAGTGGGCAAAAATATGTCTGGGTCACTGGTTCCCCTTGCACCTTATTTAAGCAAAAAATGCAATGTAAAATTTCTTTCATCACCAAATTTCAGTATGGCACTACATTCAGCAAGAGTGTGGTTTCTTACATAAATGGATAGGTGCATGAAGCCCATGGGTTGCCCACTCCTCCCCTAGGATTACAACAGTTAGGAGTCAAGTTTAGCAAATAAATATTTCCTTGTGCCCTCATCAGCTCCTAAGGAGAAAAGCCAGGTGTTTAATGGGAGCAACATCATTGCAACGGAAGCAAAACTTAGCATCACAGAGTTTGAAGGGACCATCAGGACCATCAATCCAACCCACTGCCATGCAGTAATACACAGCTAAAGCACTCCTGAAACATGGCCATCCAAACTCTGTTTAAAGACTTTCAAAGAAGGAGAGTCTGCCACCTTCCAAAGTAATCTATTCCACTATTGAACAGCTCTTATAGTAAAAGAAAATTCTTTCTAATGTTTAGGTGGAATCTCTTTTCTTGTAATTTGAATACCTTGGTTCATGTTCTAGTCTCAGGAGCCACAGAAAACCATCTTGCTCCATCTTCTACATAACATTCCTCCAGATATTTAAAGGTGGTTATAATGTCACCTCTCAGTCTTCTCTCTTCTCTTCTCCAGGCTAATCATACCCAACACCCTAAGTCATTCATCATACAGCTCAGTTTCCAGAACTTTGATCATCTTTGTCACCCTCCTCTTGTCAGTATCATTCTTGAACCAACTAACACTATATATCCCAGACCTTCAGTGACAACTGCCACACTAAACAAAATATTTCTAATCAGAAAGGAGGGTTTCTGCTTTAAGCAACACTCTACATCTTCAAGGCTCTGAAGAGTGCTGGCCAACCGAAGCTCCTCCAGGCCAGCTCCACATCTGTGTGTGGAATCTGTACACTGTAGCACCAGTGATTTTCCGTAGCACATACCAGCTGTGGTTTTGCTACCCCCAGTGTTCGAAACCATTGTGTTACATTGCTATGACAATGTACGATATATATTTAATTTCTTTAGGCAAGTCACCAGGTAGCTTGTCAACTTAGACCAGGGTACATGGTGAATAATGAAGCAAAAGGCATTGTTTTTATTTCAAGGATTCTGAAAAACTGATTGTCAAATTCAAAGCAACTGCTCATTATTGTACAGCTTTGGTTGAGCTTCTCTTTAAAAATACTTGTCCCAGGAAATCTCTGTCCTGCTGAATGGTATGAAAGTGCGGGGGGGGGGGGGGCTATATTTAGTTTTCACCAGCTATCCATTTTGCTGTTTAATAAAGATCTAGCCTACGCCTGGCATGTTGTTGCCAAGGCTGCTGAACTATACGCCTCTGTAGCCCCAGCTCCAGTTATTCAGAAATGAGAGCACTTTCAAAATGAACATGGCTCTAATCTCAGAATAATCATAATCATGGCCCACTCAAAAATTCATGTGTATGACAATAATATTTGATGAAGCCACACCTCAAGGCTATTGCACTGCTGGATAGTGTTCCTTATTTCCCACTCCAGAGTTTGGAGTTTGGGCTAGCCAACAATGATTCCACATTCTTTACCCACAATATAACAATGTGGCTGAATGAGCTGTGGTTATCAATACCATGATAGCCCACAGTATTACATGCTATGGAGTTGTCCCAATAAAGGTATCACCGCTTGTGGGTTTTTAATTTTGCTGTATTTTACAGTATCCAAAAGCTTTACTTAGTATAAAAATGCAGTGGTGTAAAGCTTTTCCTGTTGAATTTCATGCTTGTTATGTTGTTAAGGGTATGGATAGACCCTAAAAACATTAAGAAAAAAACCAGTTTGCGCTTTATAGATTATTGCAAATCCTTTGATTGTGTAGATCATGAAAAGCTGTGGATCACGCTAAAACAAATGTTGTATTACAACATTTGATTGTTTTCATGTGTAACCTATACTCTGGACAAGAGGCTACTGTCAAGACAGAATATGGAGGAATAGAGTGGTTTGCCATTGGCAAGCGGATAAGACAAAATGGAATTTTATCACTGTATCTATTTAATTTATATGCAGAACATATAATAACCAAAAGCAGGATTAGACTCAGAGGAAGGAAAATTAAAGGGAGAGGAAGCATCAACAATTTAAGATATGCAATTTATGATGCAGATGACACCTATCGGCAACACTTACAACTTCTCGAACGCTTTCATCAGCGCTGAATACGTACAATCCTAAATATACACTGGACCGACTATATGATGAATGTTGCTGTCCTTGAGTAAGGAGGGACCACCAACATTGAGGCCATGATATTGAGAACACAGCTGCACTGGGCAGGGCACATTTCTAGGATGGAGGACCATCGCCTCCCAAAAATAGTACTCTACAGTGAACTCACCATGGGTCAGCGTAAGAGGGGCGCTCCAAAAAAACGATACAAGGACTCCCTGAAGCAACATCTCAGGCTCAGCCAAATTGATCACCAACAATGGTCTACCATGGCCTCACATCGGGAGGCATGGAGACACACTATCCACAATGCTGCAGCCTTATTTGAGAACTCACGCCGAACAAGTCTTGAAGAGAAATGACAACGCAGAAAGAATCACAACCCAGAAACATCACCTAAGGAGTCCTTCTGCTGTGCTTTCTGCAACCAGACTTGTTTATCTTGGATTGGTCTTTTCAGTCATCAGCGCTCTTGCAGAAAGCGCGGGATGAGTCCTTCCTGAATTTTCATTTGCAAAGAAAAGCCGGAGAGAGATTATGAGAACAAAACTAATGACTACAGAAAATGTATGTAAAAAGTGGGTTATGAAGACATTGAAGTAAAGGTTTTTTTATACCTTGGCTCAGACATAAACCAAAATGGAGACTGTACTCAGTAAATCAGAAGAAGACATGGTCTTGGAAGGGTAGTTATAGACAAGATCCTCAATTGTAAAAATATATCATTAAAGACCAAAGTCAGAATCATCCATACATAGTGTTGGTGATGCCCATGTAGGGTTGTGAAAGCTGGACAGTGAAGAAAGCTGACAGGAAGAGAATAAATTCATTTGCAACTCTGCAACTCCATGATTCTATGAAATGTGCTACTGGAAGAAAATTCCATGGATGCCCTGGACTGCCAAAAAGACAAATAAATGGGCCCAAGAGCAGATGGAGCCTGAACTCTCACTAAGAAGCCAAAATAACTACAGTGGACCCTTGGTATCTGCTGGGGTTTAGTTCCAGGACCCCCTGTGGATACCAAAATCTGTGGATGCTCAAGTCCCATTATACACAATGGTGTAGCAAAATGGTATCTCTTATATAAAATGGCAAGATCCAAGGCTTCTTTTTAGAATGTATTTTTGGGGGGGAATATTTTCAAGCCGTGGGTGGTGGAATCCGTGGATGCCAAATCTGTGGACTCAGAAGGCTGACTGTAAACTCAGGCTATCATACTTTGGACATATCGTGGGATGACATGTCTCCTTCAGGCTAGATAAAGTGGAAGGCAGTCAGAAAAGAAGGTGGCCAAATCCACACTACACAAATAATCCAGCTTGAAACTGGATTATTTGCCATGGCTCCTTCCTATGGAATCCTGGGATTTGTAGTTTGGTGAGGCACCAGCATTCTTTGGCAGAGAAGGCTAAAGACCTTGTAAAGCTACATGTAACAATGACTACAATGCAGGTGGACTGACTCAATCATGAATGCCACAGCTCTGAGTTTGCAAGACCTGCACGGGGCAATTGATGACCATGGCTCTCAGAAGTTTCTCATTCATAGGGTCACTGTTAAGTCAAAGCCAGCTTGTCACCAATTAACAGCAACCAAAAAAAAAAAAAAAAAATTGGTTCCCTAGTGTTACCCTAAGAGGTGGGGGGGGGATATTGGAGTCCCACCTGCAATGCCAGCATCTCCTTGATTTGGGGAAATTATAGATCAAAAGAAGGCCTGCGAGAGGAGGGTAACTTCAGGGATCTTTCCACCTATGTATACCAGTACTAACTGTAGAGAACACTCCAGTCAGAATTAAACAGAATATTTTATTAGAATGAAAACAAGAGATAAACTGTTGCACAAGAACATATACTCTTAAAACCCATACAAGGCTACTGAAGGGAAAGGCTGAATAAGTGGATAAAGAGAAGTCTGGGGTGAAAGGGTGATAATTAGCAGTCTCAGAGAAAGGGGTCTTAGCAGGGAGGAGACTCAGATGGTGTCTAAAGGTTGCACAGGGCTATCCAGTCCATTGAGAAAAAGAGTGACAAGCTGATGGGCAGAATGGTGGGTCCTGTCAGTGGCACATGTGATTGGGGTCTGAGCTAGGATATTTATACCCTGTTTCTTACCTTGAAGGGGTGTCCTGGTTAAGACCAAGCCTAGATGGCTTTCTCACGGGATAGACAAAAGGATCTGCAATGGGCTGATTGCCTTACCTCTGGAGTCGATGGATCTGCAACAACCTCTTAATGTTTGGTCAGGTAGGGAGTATAGGAGAGATTTCCATAGGGTATGGGTTGGGAAGGTCATTGATTGAATGTTTGAGAGGATTAGCACAGACCTGTCAGCTTTCTCATCAATATTATTCTAGGCACATCTCAGGTCATCGTGACCTCGCCTTTCCTCCAGTTATCTTAACCCCAAACAGTGTCCAGCCACCCTGACCCCAAAAACTGACCACTATGTGCAGTTATGAAGTGGGGGGTGGTAGGGTATGATAATATTAGCAGAGGGGGGAAATGTGGCAACCACAGATATCACACTATGAAGCAGAGGTGCCTTTGAGGAACAGTTAAATGAAACAGACCACGTAACTCAAGTAACTAAACCAGGTAGGGTACATCCAGAAAGTATGGCAAGTGAACTCTTAACACAATGTAACATATGTCTTCAAAAATAAGAAAGAAAAGGAGAGAATGCAGAGGAAAAAGTAGTCAGGATTAAATTTCCCCTGAAATAAAATGATTGCTTCCTTTTACTCTCTCAAAGGTGGCCAACATCTTCCAAGCACTGTAGCAATATCTTAGTTCTAGCCAGGAAGCAAATGGTCAGGAGTGATAAAAATTCTAGCTCAGCAAAATCTGGAGGGTAGCTTCCCATTCCCAGCTCTGTATATTCTATCTGGAATAACCTCCTTCTTAGAGAAGCACTGAGGACTGGTCTATACGAGGCAAAAAAAAAAAAATGTTGACTGCACCGCAGTAATGGCAATTCGGAGCAGCTGCTACTTGCCTTAACAGTTTTTTTGGCACATCACAGGCATGTGAAGCTATCTACATTTGCTATGCAAATGGGCATGCCTGTGAATCAAGATGGTGGCTGCAAGTGAATTACTCATGTTTTTACTTACTTCAATTTGCCAGCCAGCCAGTATTTTTTTACAACCATATCCAAAGTGTGAAAGAGCAATCTTTAGCTTTAACAAAAAAGGAAACAAACAAAAAAAAAGCCATTTTATTGCCTTACTACTCACTCACTAAGACAAAAATCCAACATGGTAGCTCCAGGCACTTGCATTGTTAGCGAGCTCTGCCCCCTGTGCACATCTGACCAATCAGCTCTCAACATCCACTCATACAGGTAAAGCAAATTAAATTGAATTGCTTGTCCTAACAAGCTGGAATGCGCATTCCCCCGACTGCTTTTAAAAAGTTTGGGAAAAGCTGCAAAGGCTTGCCAAGGCTTTTCCTATGCAGTATATGGTGGATTTGCCCCCTCTTCTTACCAATACATTAAAATGATGTGAGATGCCATTTAGACTGATTGTATTCTTCTTGCATTCTGCGAGTATTTTTGCCGTTTAGACAACCCCTGAGACTGACGCCTCTGTCCTTCTGTATTCATATATGAATGGCCTTGGAAAATTAGAAGCTCCAGAAGATGCCAGTCCAGCAGGTCTAGCCCTACCATGAGGCAGCATCAATTTTGCACGCTTCTGCCCCTACCATCAGAAGGGGCCATTGCCTTTCTTGTGGATGCTTCAGAGAGCCTTGCCAGTCCTTGTGCAGCAGGGGACCAGCTGGTAAGGATCCCTAGATCATTTGCACACCTGATACCTCACTCTGAGGATTCCCTCAGAGAAGCTCCGAGACATGATGATGTGTGGGCAGATTTTCCAGAGAGCTGATTGGGTCCAAAATGCACAACTCTGAGGGAGGTCTTATCTCACAGCCAAGATGGTGAAGGGTGTTTAAAAAAAAAAAAATCTGAAAGCCTGGTGGCAAATTGGTGGTTTTACCAGTTCTTCAGTTGGAGGGCATATGCCCAGATTAAAACAACAACAACAAAAGGTTTGAAGTCATTTCTTTACATGGCTTAGTTTCCACATGACTCTAGTGCCTAACATTCAGTATTTGCTTGCTTATTATGATTGTGTGTGGGGATGTGTGGGTTTGTGAGTGTGGGCTTTAAGAATAAAATAGGCCATGATATATGCTTAATTAACATTCTATAGTTTTAATATGTTCAGATATCTTTTGGATATTTTTTGTTTTACAGAACTTCACTCTGATAAGCAACCTAGATTTCCCCACAGATACCATCTCTGTGAGCATCCTATTGACCTTCTGGGTCTGTTGCTTTTAAATTAACTCTACCTATCTCAGTTAGGCCTTCCTTGCTCTTGTAGCTTGTATAGCTAGGGCAGGCAAATTGTCGCCCTCTGTGTGTTGTTGAACTAACACTCCCAATGTCACTTACTATTGGCTATGTTAAGGAGAACTGATGGGAGTTGCAGTCCAAAGACATCTGTAATAAGAAGTTGCCCACTTCTCCTGTTCAATCTGTGCACTGAAATCTGCTACCTGGCATTTGAGTCAAATGAAATGTTCTGATGTGAAATTCAGAATACATTTGTCAATGTATTCTGTCACTGTGTCTTCCAGTGGAAGTAATGTTCCTAATTTGATATGTCAGTGCTGAAATAGATCAGCTGACTATGCTCTATACATTTTAAGGCACTGCGTTAGTTTGTGCCCCTGTGTCAATTTTAAAATGCCATCATTTATGTGAAGATTAATCCTTACCTTGCAGCATTCCAAAGGTGAAGGATTCAGTGTGTTGCTGTAAGACTGCAGGTTCAAAGGGAGCTTGTGTGCTTTCTGACAGTGGGGCTCCTGGTGCCACCGATTAAGAGACTATGTGCAACCATTCCACCTTTCCCTCCTCAAAAGATTCTTTGTGTGTGTTGTGTGTATGCATGCAAACACATGCAAAGAAAAAAAAATCTGGACAAAACAGAGGGAAAAGATGGGAGGACAACAAGTGGAAGACATTGTTTGTCATCTAAACCTTCTGTACAATCAGTTCTGTGGACAAGGCAGGGTAATTATATGATAAAAGCCTCATCTGGAAACACCTCCAGAATGATTTTTTTTGGTAGCCTGTGGACAAAATTACCGAATACTTTTTTGCTGCAAGATTGCTAGCTAAAAATAGTCATGCTGGCTGGGAATGCATTTGCGGGGAGCCAAGTTGGGGCTGGCTGGTCTAGGAAATATTGGAATTACAGTACTTTCTCCCTTCAATCCACACAAAGGGCAATACAATCAATGACAGAAAGTGTACTTTTACGGGAGGAAAAAAAAAGTAGACTGCCATTTTCAAATTAGACAGGGAAAGAAATAGGCACATACCAGTAAGCCCACCACCAAATTCCAGACACTTTCACTTCCATTTTATATAAATGAATTGTCCTCTTATTTATATAAATCAATCCCCTCACCCTTGTTTTGCCTCCTTCCCCCAAATCATCCCAGAAGTTGAACATTTAATAATAATAATAATAGTAGTAGTAGTAGTAATAGTAGTAGTAATTTTTACTCCACCCCTCTGTTAAAAACAATTGGGACGGCTTACAACAATTAAAATACAAAAGCAGATTAAAGTCTCTAAACACCACCCACCCCTACCCCCCCATAAAAAGGTATTAAACCAGTATAAAATTTAAAAAAAACATTTAAATGTATGGCACATTCCAAAGACTATATTGGGGCAACAACCTTTTATCAGGTCAAGTAAAAAGGCACCCAATTAATTGTGCTAACTTTAAGAGCCCAAACTTTACAAAATCCAGCAAAGTTTTTTTTTTTTAAACTCTAGGGGAATATTCCTTTCCTAAGAAAACCCTATGAAATTCATGGGTTGCCAATAAGTCGACAGGCAACTTGAAGGTACATACACACACACAGGGGGAGAAAAGGGACAATGGTAAAGTCACAAAATCTACAAAATGTGATAAGGCACAGAGGAAGGGCCTGAGCAGACAGTGCTACTCTAAGTGGTGGTCCACAGATCAGTGCTGATCCACACTGAGGACTTTAACACAGGAGGCTGGCATTTTGCAATTATAGTACAGCAAGATTTTGGCCAGTACTTATCACACGATTTGTGTCTATCATGTTGTTGCTTTGTAATTCCTTCCTTCCTGTACTGCATCTTTTTATTAATGGGGAAAACCTGTCAATGGCTCCCAATATTGCTGCTATTCCATTAGTCCCCCTCGTGTGATAGATCCCTTCCTCTGCAGAGATGACGGCAGTCACATGGCATGAGGGGGAATGATTCTTCTTCTCTCCCTTTCTCCCTCAATATTCCCAAGCAGGCCGAGGTTGTTGTTACTCTGTGCTTTTCAGGTTTTTAATTTTTTATTGTTGCTGTGATTGCATAATTAAGGCAAAATGATAAAATAAAAATGTTTTATTGTTTCCCCATAATTACAGAATTACAGTATTTCTCTGTAAAATTAACACATTGTCCACATTCATAAATGGCATGACTTTCTGTCTTTATGGAGGGCCTCGATCTCAAAATGGGGTGGTGGCGGCGGCCGCTTCTTATTCAGTCTTATATAAAAGCAAAAGCTTAAAATAAGGGGCACTTGGCAACCCTAAATGTACATTAGGTCAACATCTTCACCACACTGCCAAACCCTTTACTAGTCAGTCATTGCTAGCTCAGATGGGATCAGTGTATGGAAGTTCACTTTACACTGATCTATACTGAACCAATGTTGCCATTTTAATGTCCGGTTTGGGAATGTCCCTTTGTAGCTCTTCCCAAGCTTGTCCTCCACTGCAGGAGACAATGCATTGTTCATATCACTTCTTCTTGGAAGCAGTGCCAAGTTCATTGTGGATATCTTCATCCAGATAAAAGCCCACAAATGATGAGTTATTCTTCAAATGACTACTCATGCTAGGTGTGGCTTAAGGTAAGGGAAGTTCTACAGCCCAGTTGACCCAGGGCTGTACACACTTCTTTTGTCATTATTTCATTATTCAGCACAGCAGGAGTTCCAGCAGACTGCATGAAGTTCTCCATGCCCATGGAAAAGTGTTGAGTTTGGGGTGATACATACCGTATTCGCAAAGCACAGGGATGAGGAACTCCTGGCCCTGTGCAGGATGCATCCCATGGGTGAGCCCTATCTGGCCTGCAGGACTGGAGCCTGGGACCCATTTTGAACAGGCATAGAAGACAGCCAGGCTTTGCATACTTAGTTGTAAAAGGTCCAAACTGAACAAACAGCATCTAGACCCAACCCCCTTGCACTCATCGTCTGGGAAGGACACAAAAGAGAGCCTTCTTGGTGGCTGCTCCCTACTTATGGAGCTTCCTGCCCTGCAAGGTCCAGCTGGCCCCCTCCCTGCTGTCTTTCTGCTGTCAGGTAAAGACAAAGGTTTATTTCACGAAGCTTTTGGTTTGGAATGTGTTGTGGCAGATAATGGGGGTTGGGTGTTTTTATTTTATTATGTTTTTAAGCATCTTTCAATGCTGTTTTAATTTGTTTTTAAAGCTGTTTTTAACTTGCATTTTTAAAATAGAAATTTAGTTTAATTGTGTTTTAACTTTTGTATGAAGAGTTTTAAAACTGTACTGTGCTTTTCAGATGTTGCACACCGCGTTGGATCCCATGTCAGGGGAAAGGTGGGATATAAAATACATAAATATAAATAAATAAAATTTTGCCTCACCCCATCACTAGCATGTGGCTCCTGGGACTGTTCCCAAATTCAATTTCCAGTCTGGGTGGAAGAGTTTCCCTACTTGAACTGCAGAGTTGCTGGGTTGAGGAATGTTTACAAGCAGTTGCTTCATTAACTCATGTATGAAAGAATCACTCTTAAAACAGAAAGGTTAAGCTCATCTTGAAAGAGCCCATAATTTCAAACCCTGTCTTTGAATTCTGGGCAAGTTCCAGGCATTCTGGAGATATCTCTTGGAAGCCAGGTGCCACCCTCCCATTTGTGCCAGTCTTCACCCATTACACAGAACCATTAAGAAAAAAAGCACTGCAAAGTACCTTCTTATTTTACAAAACATACACATACATTGAGAGCTAGCAAGTAGTGACTTGAGCATTGGGTTATGACTAAAGAGATCAGGGTTCAAACCCTTGCTCTGTCATTGAAACCCACTGGGCGACCTTGGGCAAATCACACTCTCAGCCTCAGAGGAAGGCAAAGGCAAACCCCCTCTGAACAAATCTTGCCAAGAAAATCCTGGGATACGTTCACCTTACGTTGGCTCAGTCATTAATCAGAATGGAGACTACAGTCAAGAAATCAGAAGAAGACTAGGACTTGGAAGGACGGCTATGCAGGAACTAGACAAGATCTCGAAGTGTCAAGATAGGTAACTGAATACTAATTGTGTGGCTATACGATCATAAAAAAATCCGTATGGGGGGCAAAAAATACGAACAGCCTATCATTCGTATGCATATGAACCGGCTATACAATTTTTTAAACCCCCTAAACTCCGTATGACTCCCTCTTCCCAAAGCTGGCTGGAGCGAGCAAGCCAAGCGGCAGTTTTAAATCTCCCACTGCTTTTTTTTTTTTTTTAAGGTTCCTGGTTTGCGGACAGTCGGTTTTCCGTATTTACAATATAAAATAAAAATAAATAAATGTATAATTCACGGACTTACCGGACGCTCGCTAGCCGGGAAACCAACATGGCGGCCGCTCCCAATTTCCCTCTGTGCTAGCCCCGCCCCCTGTGCTTGGCCAGCCACTCAGATTACAGAGCCTGTTCGTATGTGTGCGAACGGACCGTACAGACCCATCAGCCATCCGAACGGCGTACGGATTTCTCTTCGCGATCTGCTTTCCCTCCCGAACGCCGCATGTGCGTATTTCAGGGTGGAAAACCGCCCCCCTCTTTTGCATTCGTGTGCATCCGAACGTCCGTTTGTACCGAAGTGCGAACTTTCGCACGCCGTACGTATTATTTAAATCGTGTAGACGGGACCTAAAGTTAGGATGGCCCATGCCATCATATTTCCAATTACCATGTATGGTTCTGAAGGCTGGACAGTGAAGAAAGCTGCTAGGAAGAAAATAAACTTCTTTGAAATGTGGTGCTGAAGAAGAGTTCTATGGATACCGGGGACTGCTAAAAAGATCAATAAATGGCTCGTAGTGCAAACCAAGCCTGAACTTTCCCTGGAAGCCAAGATGACTAAACCCAGACTGTCTTACTTTGGCCATATCATGAGAAGACATGACTCACCAGAAAAGACAATAAGGCTTGGAAAGGTAGAAGGCAGTAAGAAAAGAGAAGACTGCAATTCCAGATGGATCAACTCAACCAAGGAAGCCAAGGTCCAGAGTCTGGAAGACCTGAGCAGGGCTGTTGAGGATAGGGTGACTTAGAGGGCTCTCATTCCTGGGGTCACCATAAGTTGAAGTTGTCCACCACCAGCAGCAGCAAGGGTGGCAATAAATCAGAAAGGACTTGAAGGCCCACAACACCACATTCAGGGCACATTCTATCCCTGGCTGTACAGGTTGTCTCCTATTCATGATCAGAAAACAATGAATCCCCTGTGCTTTCACTCTCCCATTGAAACGAAGGGCATGATTTCCAACTGCTCCAGGTAGGTGTGAATTGTACTTTTAGCTTTAATTTTTTTTTTTAATGCAACAACTGCATTTTCATTTTACACTAGCCTAGCGCCCCACTGCAACAACCCAGGGGAGTTAGGCCGCTTTGGACCAAGCCACACCATTCATTACAATGGGGCCGCAGTAAAAGTGGGGCTCCCATCCAGTCAAGAAGTCCTGCCCGGTCCTTGTCGCCTCACAAAAAAGAGCGGGTGAGGCTCGAGAAGGCTTCGCGCCTCAAGGAACTTCTTCTTCCCGCCCAAGACCGAGAGAGACTGAGGCTCGCGGTGACCTTGAGGGGAGGAGACCCCCAATACCAGCCGGCGGGAGGGACGGTTGAGAAGCTGGGACCCCCTAACCTCGCCCCGAGCCTGACGGGGATTCAGAGAGACTGACGGGGACAGGGGGGGGGGTCGCTCGGCGTGTCCTTGAGCCTCGCTTTCGCTCCCCTTGGCGGGGACTCCGCTGTTTCGGGGTGTGTGTGAGGGGGAAGACTCGGGCTGGTTTGCTCTGCGGACTCCCCGGGCCGCCCAGGCAAGACCCTCCGACTGAGGCGCGGGCTCCCCGGCCTGGGCTTGGGTGGGAAACCGTCGAGGGTTGGTTGGTTGGGGAGGGGTCGGGACGGCTCTTCTCTGCAGCGCCGCGCCCTTCTGCCAAGGAGCTGCGCCGCTCTCCTCCCGCCTTGGCTCCTTTCTGGTTTTCCAACTCTCCCTCGCGGGCGGGGGCTTCCTCAGGCTCCGTCCTTGCCCTCCCTTCCAGCCCCTCGCCGCCGCCTCCCCCGCCCCGGGAAGGCGAGGGATAAAACCCGGCGCTGGAGCCGCGCCTCACGTTCACTGCCCGGCGTCCTTCCCGCGCTCGGGGAGGCTGGCTCTGCGCCTGGATTCCCATCCTCACGAGGTGAGACTCCGGGGCATTTAAACCGGGATGTATGTGTGTGTGGGGAGGTGTTATGTATGGGACGGAGTGGGGTGTTTGTGGAGAGCCCGGGGGTCTCTTCGCAGGCGCCCTCGCCGAAGGCAGCAAGGCGGGCTCGGCCGCTTGGTTGCTCCCGTCTGATTAGTGGCGCGGCAGGGTCTGCTCCGAGTTTTAGTCCGAACTTGAAAGGCTTCAGGGCAATGGCCCCCACATCCTGAAGCGGGTTTCCCCAGGCCAGGCTCTTTGGTGCCCCCCCCCCACCTACTGCGAAGGTTAAGGGCAGCCAGATGCTCTCTACGGGGTTTAGGATAAAAATTAAAAGAAGTCAGTTTAAAGGATGACACCAAAGTAATATTGATAATTTTAAAAAAAAACAAACCAACTAAACGGATTTACATCATAAGAACTTACAGTACTATCACGCCGGGTGCCCAGGCTTGAGCCCTATCAGCCCACTCCCCCTTGTGGGGACATGCTTCAGGGGCTATAACTCCTTTAAAGTTCGAACTAAAAGCCGGAGCAGGTTCCGTAGCCCGCCTACCAGAGCCACCCGCTTCCGAGGGGATTCGGGAGTTAGGGGCGAGTTTGAATCCTGCTGACGATTCCTTGAACGCGGAGATCTCCCGGGCATCCCCTTCGCCCCCTCCCCGGCCCCTGGGGCCATCCTGCCCAAGGACCAGTTTAGATGTCCGTGAGAACCTGCCTGGTTTGGCACGAAGGGGGACCGACTGGCAGCGAGATGGGGACTTCAGTATAGGGGACTTTCACTTGGCTTCGGTGGGGTGGGGTGGGGTGGGGAGGTCCAGAGTTGGGACTGCAGGTAGGAGCGGCCGGAGAGAGCCAAGGACGCTGGCGGGCTCACTTAGGCAGCGATGGGGGGGATCGAGGCTCCGTTCCCTCCACGGAGGAATTGCCGCGGGAGGTTGCCAGTGCTGAAGGGTCTGCCAGACGGAGGGACGGCAGTGGGGACCAGGGGAGGGGCATCGGGGCGGAGGGGGGTCACCGCAAAGCTGTTCCTGCTCCTCACCCCCATACTGGAACCCCCCCCCCCCATTCCTATTAGGGAAACATCTTTATCAGGCCAACCCCAAGCCCCTAATACACTATGCAAGTTTTTGAGTTCTCCAGAACTTTTTTGTCAAGCTATGTGGTAAACTAAGCATCTAGGGAGGGAGGGAGGAAAGAAAGGAAAAAGACCTATGTGGGAAGCCATGGGGCTCGCATCTAATCACCATAGGGTCTTTTCACACCACGCAGTTGTAACACTTTGATACACTTTAACTGCCTTGACTCTTCCGATGGGATCCTGGGATTTGTCGTTTCAGGAGGTATTTCTCCTTCTCAGCCAGAGAGCCCTAATACCTGCCTAAACTACATATACCAGGATTCTGTATGATGCAGTCGTTGCAGTCAGTCAATGTGGAATCAAATTGCTATAATTGTGTAGCATGAATGAGATGGGGAGCAGGAGGAAGCTGCAGGCATGCACATTAGGCTTTGTCAGATACTCACATTCCTGCTTGCACTGTTTTTAAGAGAATAAAACTGTAGTTGATTCCCCCTCCCTTTTTTTTATAGTATAAATTCAGCGATTACTTCAGATTGTCTCCATTTATGGCCAAACACACACAGATTATTTTCTGGGTGGAAAAGAGAAGTAGAAAAGAACCAGACAGTTCTTGTTACAAGATTAACGAAGCTGCAGATCTAAAATCATCACAAGTGGAGCCTTCCAAATGTTTTGGGCTCCAATTCCTATCATCCTTTACCACTTGGTCTGCTTGGAGGGGCTGGTGGAAGTTATAGGCGGTAACTTTCAAAGGTTCCCCACCTGCTTTAGACAATATAACACACTGGGTAACCTTGGGCAAGTCTCAGCCACAGAGGAAGGCAGTGGGGAACCTCCTCTGAGTAAATCTTCCGAGAAAACCCTAGGAGGGTGTTGTCATAAGTTGGAGTCAACTTGAAGGGGCATAACAACAAACTTTTTTTTTTTAAGTGCAGTCTGATAGAAGCCAAATTAGATAGGTTTATTTCATATCTGAAAGGGAGGCACCCTCAGAGAATAAAGCTCCAGTACAACTCACCCCTCACCAATGACTCTGCTCCCTAGTGGTCAGGGCTGGGTTATCAATGGTGTAATTGCAGTGCTGTATATGCACAATCCTAAATATACACTGGACTGACTATGTGACGAATGTTGCTGTCCTTGAGCAAGCAGGGATCACCAGCATTGAGGCCATGATATTGAGAACACAGCTGTGCTGGGCAGGGCACGTTTGTAGGATGGAGGACCATCACCTCCCAAAAATAGTACTCTACGGTGAACTCGCCATGGGTCAGCGTAAGAGGGGCGCTCCAAAAATACAAGGATTCCCTGAGACAACATCTCAGGCTTGGCCAAATTGATCACCAACAACGGTCCACCCTGGCCTCACATCGGGAGGCATGGAGGCACACTATCCACAACGCTGCAGCCTTATTTGAGAACTCACGCCGAACAAGTCTTGAAGAGAAACGATAAAGTAGAAAGAATCACAACCCAGAATCATCACTCAAGGAGACCTTCTGCTGTGCTTTCTGCAACTGGAGTTGTTTATCTTGGATTGGCCTTTTTAGTCATCAGTGCGCTTGCAGGAAGCGCAGGATGAGTCCTTCCTGAATCTTCATTTGTGAAGAAAAGTCACAGAGAGAGGGAATTGGAGCCAATGCTGCAGGGCCCCTCAGTGGCTGGGGGCTCCATCCTGCCAAGGGTGTGGTGCTCATGCATCAGCTGAGAGCCAAATGTTTCTGGGAAGAAGGGGCTGTAGCTCTTGCTCTTTCCCTCTCCCTCCCCAAGATCTGATAGCCTTTACCACACACCTTCCCCCACCCCCACCCCGTTTCATAGCTGTGGAATAAGTGAAGAGAAGGGTGGTGTGTTGGGGTCTCTGCAACTTCAGCTTTGGTTGTGCCATTTGGCACCAAAGCAAGGGGGATGCCCAGAGCCCTGAAAGGGGCCAGCTGTGATCCCAGGGAGGGCTTCTCCTGGTCTAGTACCATCACCAAGCCTGATCTATTTTAGCATACAGCTGGACCTTCAATGGGGATATATCACACAGGCACAAAGGGGACCCCGCTTTTGGCATTTCTCCAGGATGCCAATGTCCTTAACCTAGCATTGCCCATGGAGGAAGGTCAGCACTGCTAACCCATGGTCTAAACAGGGTGGGGGAGCCTCACCCCTTAGCGGTAGGATAAGTCATCCCTCACTCAGACCATAGGCAGCTCTCAGTCCTCTGGTTCTGAAAGGTAGTGGAGACATGGGACCTTTTCATGATCCCAGCCCTGCCTGCTGCTGTGTTGATCACTGGTTGATGAGTGTGATGTACTCAGTTGCTGGGCTGTGAGTCATATACTGATAAACAGGAGAAGCTTCTGTACATTTTTTCATACGAGATGTGCATTGTTGTTGTGTGCCTTCAAGTCGTTTCTGATTTATGGTGATCCTAAGGTGAACCTATCATAGTTTTTTCTGAGCTGAGAGTGTATGACTTTCCCAAGGTCACCCAGTGTGTTTTCATGGCCAAGCCAGGGATTTGAATCCTGTTCTCCAGAGTTGTAGTCCAACACACAAACCTTCCAATATTTCTTTACCAGTTCTTTCCAATCCCCACTGGCAGTTTTGTGTCTGTGTAAGCATTGCCCTCTTCTGAGTTACTCTTCTCTTCTTAAGCATTGATCACATCTTTGTCATGGTTTTCAGCCGCAGCCCAATAAACTCATGACTTTAGATTTTAAAGAAATGAAATCATGTTGCTACAGAGGGCTGTACATTGCAACCCGCAAAGCCTGGTATCTTTAAATACTTTTTTCTTGCTGAACCTCGAGTCAGTTCCAATATTTCAGATATGAAAACTGGGACTCATGTGACCATGAAACATCAGAGTGTGGTCATGATGGACAAAGTTATTAATGAGGAAGGATATACAAGCTAGGAGAGGCTGCAGTAGTTTGCTTTTGCCTGAGTCTACATGGAAGGGCCACAGAACCAACATGACATAGTGGTTTGAGTGATGGACTACAACTAGGTGCTTGGATGCGGCCAATAGCTATAGTAGAGCCAATGCCCATCAGATCCCATAGGCAGAGTGGAGTTGCTGCCTCAGACAGAAGATTTTGGGTGTCATGAAAAGGCTGCAAATTATAACTTACCTTCCTATTGCATATACACTATTTCTACTTACCAGGGAGAGAGAAGGGTGATTGTGAGATTATCTTTTCCAGGTACTAAAAGAGCTTGGATAACCTTGGCTATTGTACAACTTGATGGTGGCCCTAAGTGAAGGGTTTGTTGCTGTGTGCCTTTAAGTCATTTTTTATTTACAGTGAGCCTAAGGCAAACCTGTCACAGGGTTTTCTTGGCAAGATGTAGTCAGAGGAGGTTTTTCATTGCCTTTCTCTGAAATTGAGAGAGTATGGCTTGTCTAAGATCACCCACTGGGCTTTCATGGGTAAATAGGGATTCAAACCATGGTCTCTTGGAGTCCTAGCCAAACTACTACACCACACTGGCTCTCGTAAGGGTTTGAGCTCCAGACTTGTCTCCAAAGAAAGAAAGAAAGAAAGAGATTAACATCTCCTGTCCCTGCTAGTAGTTTTACTTATAGTGCTTTGTTCCAACATAACATTTAATACTTATGTAAACATTCAGTTCCCACATGATTTGCCCATGCACAGTAACACATTCCAAATGTTCTCCCATGAGTGCCATATGTTAACATTTGATTTGGCTATAAGTATTAACCTGTGAGCAGTTTCAAGGGGGAGCAGAGTGTGGTTTCTTGTCACTACCTCTTGACACATTTTTGTTATCACAAAGGATGTCATTTTACCAAGTATCTGTTAATTTTAAAGTGGAGGAGGATTTATAATGTAAATCTGCTAGGAGACTATTAAAGGGAAACATATAGAGCCACCACCAGTATGTGACCAATTTAGAAGATGGTTGTATATTTCAGAAATGATGCTAAAATAGCATAGTACATAGTTTTGGGGTATTGTCAATTAGCTGATCTGTTTTTTGAGAAATGGTCCAAAATTCATTTCATGTTGGTTTGAAAAGTTTGGCCAGAGTCTTAGTATGCAAAATATTGAGAGTTATTATATCTGACCTTTGCTAAGAAGAGGCTATAAAGGCAAATTAAGAAATATTGCGAGTAGTACTATATTATATATTCCTTTTAGACTTTCTCTTTTATTACAGTTGGCCCTCTGCATCCATGATTCAACCAACCACTGCTTGAATATATATATATATATATATATATATATATAAAAATATAATTCCAAAAAGCAAACCTTGCTGTTCACCATTTTATATAAGGGACACTATTTTACTATGCCACTGTATATAATGGGACTTGAGTATCCATGGATTTTGGTATCTACGGGGGTGGTGGGATCCTGGAACAAAACCCCAGCGGATACCAAGGGCCCACTGTATTTGTTGATATTTGTTGATAAAGCCAATTGACCCACATTCTTTGGCAGTGTAGTGTGCAGGTAAATTGCTCTGTTCAAAGGCTGCCCAGTGGACAGTTTTTAAAAAGTGGACAGAGTACGGTACAATAGTATCTTTGTGATCATATTTTCAAGCAGCTGCTGTTTAGAGACATCCGCCTTTGACCCAGAAGGTAATCTATCACCATCCCAGTACCTACTGACCCTCAGTACCTATTGATGGGCTTATTGCCCATGGGTTTGTCATTGGAATGAGCACTCCTTTCCACAGCATTCTTGTGTTCTAAGTTGCAACTTCCCTCAGTAGCTTTTAAATAAATATGGGAGACTCCCTGTCCATCTGTCAAGGGATGCCTAGCGTGAGCCCGAAAGGAGAGAGAAATCAAGGGATCTATATACACTGTGTATGAGAGCCAGCCCTTTAACGTGTGCACTGACTGGAAACACCTTGCGTGAGGTTTGCCAGCTGGCAGAGCCTTTACCAGTTCTTTCCAATTCCCACGGGCAGTTTTGTGTCTGTGTAAGCATTGTCCTCTTCTGAGTTACTCTTCTCTTCTTAAACATTGATCACATCTTTGTGATGGTTTTCAGCCACAGCCCAATAAACTCACGGCTTTAGATTTGAAAGAAATTAAATCATGCTGCTACAGAGGGCTGTACATTGCAACCCTCAAAGCCTGATATCTAAATACTTTTTTCTTGCTGAACCACTCCGAGTCAGTTGATTTCTCCTCTTGCCTTGGCCAAAATACCATATGGAAACTGTGTGAAGCATGTCATCTTTAAAGGCTTTGCAAGAAAATGACCTCTTTGTAGGTTTAAAAGAAGACGGACAGAAGAGAAAGCAGATGAATGATTGGGAGAATGAAAGCCTTATGGCTACTAACTGCAAAACAGTCAAATGATGGCCATGGCTATCAAAGGCCCAAGCTGCTGTAGCTGCCACCTGCCAACTCTGCTATATTTGTGTCCACAATTCCTTAGTTGTGTTGCATGTGCAACCTGTTTGAAATAGCTACCACTGATTCAAGCCCCTCTCTCTATAAGCAACCATTTGATATCTCTGTTTTGATGCAGGAGCAGTTAAACTGGTGGGTGGGAGGAACAGCTTGGCAACTAGCAAGTGTGGGTGCAGTGGGCTTAGAAAGAAGGCCACACTCAGAGATCTGTCAAGAGTGGGCAGTTGTCTAACACTTTTTATACCCATTTAGACTATGTCATAGACTGCTCCTGCGACCCACAATGTAGATTTAGCACTTAGGCAAAGAGTTCAGCCTCATTATATTCCCAATAGAATTATACTAGCCAGAGAACAAGTTCTTAGATGGAATGGATTGGGTTAGTTGTCTGCCTTAGATCAGTTCCTTCCCCAGTGAAATAATTCATCACTCTTGGCTTTCCTCTATGCTCTAGCGTGTTTGCCTTGCAGAATGAAAGGAACATTCTTCAAATACCTGTTTTATTTATTTGTTTGTTTCTTGGGGAAGGAGCAAGGGACAGGGGACTTATCTAGCCCTGCCAGAAAATGCCAGCTTTCTGCCAGCATATTCTGGCCCCAGATCTGGCCCATTTCTCCCCTGTTACCTAGGTGGAATGGGAGGAATTCTGCACAGATATGCTGGCCTATCTGTGGGTGCCTCTGCCTGCTGTCACATGTTGCTCCCCCTGAAGCCAGGAAGGTGGCCCTTAGCATGTGATCAAGACTAGTCATATGCAGGAGGCCTTGATCATATGGTGGGGGCCTCCTGCCTGGCTTCAAAGTGGCTCCAGTGGCAGCTGGCTGTATTGTCTGGGGTGCAGGTACAGACCTTGCATTTCTGCACCACATGAAGCAGGATTTCCTGGGTGTTTAATTAAAATGTTTACCCCAGCTTCCTCCTGGCTTTGCCTCAGGTGTCATCTGGACTGCCTGGAGGTGAAAGGGGGATAGAGCCCTGCATTATTTGGCTGGCAGGGCTCCAAGATGGGGGCATGCCAGGGTAAATAGCCCTTGTAAACAAATCCAGGGATTGCAGTTTAAGCTGCATTTGCCAAGTTAAAAGACTGCTTTGAGCACTTGGTTTCCACTGGTACTGGTACTAAAACAAGAAAAGACATACTGGATACACTGACTGGATACCTAACTGGAGCGCTGTAGGTTCCATGCCCATCCGGTTTCCATCAGAGTTAAGTGCATGTGTACATACAGGTGCTTCAGATTGGTTGGGTACTATAAAGTTATATGATCCCTATATTTTTCTTCCCTCCGTATTTACACCACACATACACATACACATTTTAAAGATGAGAAGAAGGGAAAGGAACATTTGCAGCCTAACCTACACTGGCGTTTGGTATGTAGGGACTTAGTAAGTCTCATCACTTGAGATTCCAAAAAGCCAGAAGGCAGCCTTTAAACTGGGGAGTTTTCAGCCTGCTGCCATGGGCCCTTTGAAGAGAACAATGGGAATTTGGGTCACTCAGCTTTATCAACAAATATCTGACCTCGTTGTTAAGCGAAGTATGTATAAAATCATGCCATGTGTTGGAGAGGCTGGAATCAGTGAACTGAAGCATGGTGCATTCCAAATTTTGATTGTTTACAGCTACTGCAAATTGACTAAGTCCACTGTTATAAGCATCTCTAAATTTGACCAACATGTGCAGCACAGGGAGAATCCTGTTCTACCCACTCCTCAGGACTGTACTATTTCCCTTGGGGAGGTGTGGGCACCATTGAAAAATGCTTCCTGCCATAAGAAACCTGGCCTTGCAAAGGCAGGCATTTGTGTCTCTCTGATTTGCCGCCTGAAACATCCATTCTGTCACTTTGGGGCTCTACCACTACCTCCTTTGGCTTCATTCTGCTGCCAATTCAGATCCACCTTCAAGCTAAGGAGAGTGCTGGAGGGGGGCAGCTGGTTCCCATTGCCCTCTGTAAGTATCCTGGTGCCCTCTGTGTGTTTCAGAATACAACTCTGGTCTTCCCCAACCGTGCTGGTGAATGATGGGAGATAAGCCCAAAAGATCTGGGAGGTGTCAGTTGAGGAAAAGTGGTCCCTCCTGCTCTCCCTGCTAGCCTCTCCTTGCCATTTTAAGGTGGCCATCTCCTGACCTGGTTCTCATTCAACACAACCAAACCTTTCTTATGCAAGCAGTTTGAAGCTTGTTAGCCTCAGAAGATGCTCTTGTCTCCTAGACTAAGCTTGCCCACACTAACAATTTTAGCACCCCTGAACCAAGTCTTGCTGGGAAATGCTCCCTATTAGGGGAGTTGTAGTCATTATAGGACCGAATGAGGAAGTACATCTGCTGTGAGTAAGGGGAGCTCACTTGGCAGGTGTCTTTTGAAAAGCAAAGTGCATTAGACATTATAAAGGTGACTATAAGCAGAGCTAATGATTCCATTTTCTCTCAGGAAAATCAACAGTATGCCTCCACCAGCACTGTTTGACCAAAGACTCTTTTGTTTCCATGTTTTCTTCTCCCTTTGAATTCACAAAATAACACATGCTTGGGCTAATTTTAGTGACAAATGTGACTCTTTTGTAGGTGGAAATGTTTCACACTGTTGCATCATGGTTTAAATTAAGCACAAGGCTAACAAAGAATTGCTGCCTACATTGGCTGTGCTAAGCTGAAGTTAGGAGAGTGATGGAATAATTTAGCACCCAATATCCTCAGCTGCATGTAAAGGGCTGGTTTTGAGCAAACTGGCTTTTAAAGCCCTGCCTTAAATCAGAGCAACTTGGGAAGGCTCTTCCTTGATTTTAAACGACTAAGACCCCATCAATAGGGGAGGAAATAATGTACATACCTGCGCATTACTAGCAATTTGCAACAGTGTTCCTTTGTCTTCACAACATTTGGCACAATTCAAGTGTATTCGAAGCTCCCCTTGGGATGTTTACATGGCCATGAATCAGATGGTGGCCATGTCAGTTTTGCGCTGACGGGGGAGGCAAAGGCCAAGTGGCTAGCCAGGCCAAGGTGAAAAATCAACATGGGGATGCCAATCAACATGGGGACCCTGAGCACTTGCCCTGTTAGCAAGCCCCGTCCCCACACTCATCTGGCCAATCAGCTTTGCGCTTCATCTTCGTCTTGGAAAGATGTGACCAGTGGGGTGCTACAGGGTTCTGTCCTGGGCCCAGTGCTTTCCAGCATCTTTATCAATGACTTGGATGAGGGACTAGAGGATATGCTTATCAAGTTTGCAGATGACACCAAATGGCTAATACCCTAGAGGACAGGATCAAAATTCAAAATGACCTGAATAGACTAGAAAGCTGGGCCAAAGCTAACAAAATGAAATTCAACACGGAGAAATGTAAGGTACTGCACTTAGGGCGGAAAAACGCAATGCATAGATATAGGATGGGGGAGACCTGGATCAACAAGACTATATGCAAAAGGGATCTAGGAGTCATGAGTCAACAGTGTGAGGCGGCAGCTAAAAAGGCCAATGTGATTTTGGGCTGCATCAATAGAAGTATAGTGTCTAGATCAAGGGAAGTAATTGTGCCACTCTATTCTGCCTTGGTCAGGTCTCACCTAGAATACTGTGTCCAGTTCTGGGCACAACAATTCAAAAAGGATATTGAGAAATTGGAGCATGTCCAGAGGAGGGCGACTAAAATGGTGAAAGGTCTGGAAACCATGCCTTATGAGGAAAGTCTTAGGGAGCTGGGTCTGTTTAGTCTGGAAAAAAGACAGTGAAGGGGCAATATGATAGCCCTGTTTAAGTATTTGAAGGGGTATCACATTGAGGATGGAGCAAGCTTGTTTTCTGCTGCTCCAGAGACTAGAACATGGAACAATGGATGCAAGCTCCAGGAACGGAGATTCCACCTCAACATTAGGAGGAACTTTTCTGACAGTAAGAGCTGTTCAGCAGTGGAACACACTCTCTTGGAGCATGGTAGGATCTCCTTCCTTGGAGGTCTTTAAACAGAGGCTGGATGGCCATCTGTCAGGGATGCTTTGATCATGATTTCCTGCATGGCAGGGGGTTGGACTGGATAGCTCTTGTGGTCTCTTCCAACTCTACAATTCTATGATTCTATGATTCCTCCCCTATGGGAAAGCGATTCAAAGTGAAAAACTTTTCCTAATTAACAGGAATGCACCTTCCCCTCCTTGTTTTTTAAAAACTCCAGGAAAAGCTGTGAAGGTTTTTCCTTTGGAGTTTTTGATGTTTTTGGTCCCCCTCCATCTGAATACAGCAAAACGATGTGGGATCCCATTAAGACAGCTAGGATTCTCCTTGCATTCCATGAGGACTATTTTCACCATTAGGACAGCCCCAAAGAGTCTCATGGCTCCTTAGAAGACTTACACATTTTTATTTGGCGTAAGCTTTCATGGACTGCAACCCACTTCGATCTGATGAATGGGACCCATTCATCTCTTTGATTGTAAATGGCTTCAGCATGTTCTTATAGTCATTTTCAATAGGTTCTCATGGTGGGGGATGGCCTGTCCCATCCTGGCTGAGCTACTGGAACAGAAATGGATTCTGTATCTATTAGAGCAAGAGAAAGAGGCTTCTTCTACCATGTTTACATATCCTCTAGCTGTCTCAATTTGGCAGGGACAATCCCAATTAATCCTCTGTCATCCCACTCTTTTCCAGCTGCTTTTAAAATGTCCCAGTTTCTCTTTCCTTCTTCTCCTCCTTTGTCCTCAGCTTACTTCAGTTTCTGCAAACAGAGTTCAAAATGTAAAAGTAGTTTGCACTCAGTTCGCTTGGTGGGAGAGGAGAGGAGTGAAGGAGGAAGAATCTTGCTCTTTGCTGTAGACGGAGGCAAAAGCAAACTGATGCAGTCTCCCCTAGCCTCTGTGTTCTTCCTCATTAATAACTTTTGCCCTCTTAACCACACATTGGTGTTGCTTAGCCACATGTGCCCTGTTTTTGATTTGTGAAATGTTGGAGAGTATGCAAATTCTGCAACACAGGCCAGATCCACACTGCAGAAGTAATCCAGTTTGAAACTGGATTATTTGCCATGGCTCCTGCCTATGGGATCCTGGGATTTCTAGTTTGGTGACGCACCAGCACTCTTTGACAGAGAAGGCTAAAGACCTTGTAAAACTACAACTCCCAGGATTCCATAGGAAGGAGCCATGGCAAATAATCCAGTTTCAAACTAGATTATTTGTGTAGTGTGGATTTGGCCACAGTTTTCTTTAACTGTGCAAGTACGGTGTGTATGTGAAAGGCCCTTGTAGCACCTTTAAGACTGAGAGAAAGAAGCAGTACCGTGAGTGTGTATGTGAGTTTGGTTTGTGGCTGGAGTAGGTAGCCCATTACAGCCTATTAGTCCCTGGACCCTCATGGCCTTGATCCATTCCCATATTGGTCCAGTCTTTTTTCCTTCAGGTGAAGGGATGTCTGCCAGCAGCAGGAAAACAGTACAAGGAGCGCAAGAGAGTTGTTCTCTGTTTCTCTGAAGCCTCTACTGCCCTCCCACAAGGGACATAGGAGAGTGCTCAGAAGCCCCTGTGGTGACCAGGTACCTCTGGGGCCACTTCCCATTTCCCAGTAGGAGAGATTAATGGTACTGGCCCTGCCACTATCTTGTGCACCCTTTGGGCTCTCCCAGCACCAACTGCCTGGGTGCTTGCTGGAGGAGGAGGATGAATAACAATAACAGCTAAAAAGCAGCAGCAGCAGCAGCTGCTGCTTCTGAGACTCTAAGAGGCTGCTGAGGGGTGTCCTGGCACTGAGGGCCCAGAAAGGTGTTGAGGCCTGCAGAGCTCCCCTGTGAACTGGAAAATTTGGTCTGCGGTTGTGTGACGCATGAAATTCCGATGAAAAGTGTGGTATAAACCAGGGCTGGGGGGAGTGCATTCCACTTTCTGTTGAAAAAATGGCCCAGGGAGGTCCTAAAACATAGTTAAAATGTTACACATACCACCTTTGGAGCATTTGCAAGTGATTTTAATTTTTTTTAAATGAGAGTGAACACGCAGCCCTCCCAGGATCCCAGTGAGGCAAATGTGGTCACCCCGGTAGTTGCCCATCCCCAATATAAACCTACCGTAATTTTATTTATTATATTTTCTTTGTTTGGTTTTGTTTATATTCCAACTTTCTCCCAATATGGGACCCAAATATAATACTCTGAGTAGTGATGGTACACATATTCCTATCTACGTGCATGCACCTTTTTAAAAACAAAGAATGTTTTTGAAGCCCCCTGTCTGCATCCAAGAGCTTGCTTGTTCTCCCCCATTTTGGGGGGTTACTTTTATAGCTCTGAGGAATTCAAGGCAGTGCATATGATCTTCTCCCCAATTTTATCCCACCCCCTGGTAATTCTGTGGGCTTGGTTAGGCTGAGGGAGAGCAGTTGATCAAAAGTCCCATGGTCAGCTTTGTGGCCAAGCTGGGATTTGAAGCTAAGTTTTTCCAGTCTTAGCACTATAACTACTATACCATATTGCCTGACTTTGCAGACCACTTCCCTTGAGCCATCAGGAAAGATTGGGAGACCAGTGACATTATCGCTACATGTGAAGTGAATGTTCCAGCTAGTGAGGCAGCCCAAAGTGAGGATGGATAGCCACTCTGGTCATTTGACTCATTGCACTTGAAACAAGTAGCCCTTTTGCCAGGTTGTAGACCCTGACAGGGAGTGAAAGAGGTTGGTGAATAGTGTCCTGGTAGAGGTGGCTTGTGGACAGTGCCAAAATCCCTGGGAACATCTCTTTAATCAAAACACTGGAAGCAACTTACATGTGGACCACTTTTGGTACTGTGGTTTTGGGGATCCCCCCTGTAACTGATGTGAATTCTTATCAGGTTATTGTCACAGCTGTAGGGCAGCACTGCATCTTAGGGGTTAAATGCCGTTTCCTCCCGCCCCCACCTCTTTGGACAAAGTTATCCTTATTGGCTTATTGACTAGGCTTACTGCTAAGCCTTGGCTATTACAAGCCATTTCAGCATAAATAAAGATGCTTTTCCCTCAAGCTCCTTCAGTCTGCCAACTGTTAGAACTGCATCTGGGAGACAGATTCCGACATGGGACTGCTCTTTGCTCTTTCCCAGCCCCTCACAGTTGCTTGCAGAACCCCTTGTAGTTGCTAAATATAAGCTCATTGGGTTGAGCTAATCTCCATCTGGCCAAATGTTGTTGCTCCAAAAAGTAGCAACTTAAACTCTTTTTATGGAGGGGGGGCACACAAAAGGATGTGCAGTGGCTTCGCATGCCATATGTTTTGTGCAAGACAGTGATATGTTGTGATGATTATGTATTTTATAAAGCACATAAATATCATGCTGCTGGCACATCACTCTAAATCCCCAGATGAATTTAGCCAGTGGCTTCATATGGATGTTGAAGAGCATGGCAGAGTGAGGGCAGTTGCTGTGGGGTTGAGCAGAAATCCCCCAATGTCAGTTTCTGAATCATTTTCTCAATATTGCCATGGCACTACTGCCCAACCACCAGTGTTTGTTCAGAAAGCTACCATGGGTGATAGTATCAGTCCCCACCAAGAGGTTAAGAAAAATCAACAGAATTGCATTGCATTTCCCTCTGCTTCCAACTTGGCGGCCTACAGTCTCTTAGCATCAGGCCCCATCTATGCACAATGAGGATAATAATATTAACCTACACTACATGGCTGTGTTATGAACTACAGAGATAATGTATGCAATACCTTTGAATTCTCTGGAAAAAGTGCTATGTAAACACTTATAACAAAAATGCAGTGCCTATTAAATTCTTCTGTAAATAGTTATTGGTTGGAAGTAATAGTGCCGCTCTATTCTGCCTTGGTCAGGCCTCACCTAGAATACTGTGTCCAGTTCTGGGTACCACAATTCAGAAAGGATATTGACAACTAAAGGAGGGCAACTAAAATGGTGAAAGTTCTGGAAACCATGCCTTATGAGGAAAGACTTAGGGAGCTGGGTATGTTTAGCCTGGAAAAACAGATGGTTAAGGGGCGATACGATAGCCCTGTTTAAGTATTTGAAGGGATGTCACATTGAGGATGGAGCAAGCTTGTTTTCTGCTGCTCCAGAAACTAGAACACAGAGCAATGGATGCAAGCTGCAGGAACAGAGATTCCACCTCAACATTAGGAGGAACTTTTTGACAGTAAGAGGTGTTTGGCAGGGGAACACACTCCCTCGGAGCGTGGTGGGGTCTCCTTCCTTGGAGGTCTTTAAACAGAGGCTGGATGGCCATCTGTCAGGGATGCTTTGATTGTGATTTCCTGCATGGCAGGGGGTTGGACTGGATGGCCCTTGTGGTCTCTTCCAACTCTACAATTCTATGATTCTATGATTCTATGAAACGCATTTGATCATGCACCGCAGAAATAGATGTGTGTATTAAATTTCAGACAATTATCTAGTTTCCTGTACCTTTTTTCTGGAGCAGTTTTTAGTAAGCCCTGTTTCCTTCTCATTTTGTACTTCCACAGTATACAAAGTATACTCAGGTTTGAGGCATTTGTCTTTGCTGGACATCACAGAGCTTCTTTAGTGGACTCTTTAGTGGATATCCAGAGTTACAAAAATGCAGCACACTGATGGGAATGATGAACAGGGCAAGAGTTGTGTACACCATATGGTATCCAGTGGTCTGTCAAAGAACACTGATCTATTCATTTTCCCATTCAGTGCATTCCTCTTTATTCAGCACAGTCAGGGACAGCCCTGGCCCCAGAGGAGCAATGCTCAGATGGTTCGAGGAAGCAAATGATTGTGTGCACAGACACCCACACAAAACCTAGCAAGCATCATTACTTTGTTCCAAGACAGAATGTTACAGAGTTGCACCTAAGTGAAGGATACTTAAAAGAGATTTAAGTGCATTCTCTCTTACTGTCATTCACACCTCCTTGATAATGAGCATTGTCTGCACTGTTCCACTCTTCCCTAGGAACTGCTCAATTAGCTGGTAGGCAACATAGTATCATCCTGATATTTTGGACTACAGCTCCCGCAGCCCCTGAGCATTGGCCATGTCTAGATGTACCAAGATTGAAAGAGGTTTGGCTAACTGTTCTAATGACCCACAGGCATAGGTTTTGCTGCCTAGTGCAGGACTTCTCATGGCATCTTTGTTGGTGCACGTACCTCATGTGTGTCACTATATGGCGAAAAGTACCTGTCTTTGCCATCCCTTGCTCACTGCCCTATTTTAACTTCTGCTTCCCAATATCGTTAGGTTCTCATTCAACTTTCACTGCAGAATCTTCAGCTAGAACAGTGGTCTAGGGACCCTTTAGGGGCTGTTTTGATTGCCAGAAATGGAAAAGTATGGGGGACCAGGAATAGTTAGAAGTTTATTTCTGTGTTTGAAAAATGGATTTTTAAAAAGTGTTTAGAAGTACAGGCATGAGTTGGTGGGTGGGTCCAACCTGTTTAAGAAGGGAATTGCCACTCCTGAAGGCTTTCAGGAAAAGCATTTCACATTTTTTGGCCAGAAAGGGGGTGTCTGGGAATTCTGAAGGGGTTGAATGCTGCAGAAACAGTCTTAAGGGGCTGAGAGCAGCCTCAGAGTTGTATTTTTCCAGCCCTAGCATGCAGGATGTCTTCCTAGTTTGTACCAACACAGCTGAATCTCATCTAAAGTCCTGGTCTTTTCTGTAGTCTGTGAGATGCTTTGCCTGATTCAGTACTGACTCTTCACCCTGATCTGCCCTGACACTTAACATTCAATCCCCATCTGCACTGGGATCCACCCTGTCCTTATTAGAGGGGATGAAAACTTGGTCCTAGTACAGTGTCTTCTCTGTCCACGTTCAGTAATAGCAAGATATTCCAAGAAAGTGTGAGTCCCCCTTTCAACAATCTTCTCAATAACCTTCCATTCCACAAAGAGGGAATATTCAGAGGAAGGCAATATGTGGCAGCAAGAAAGATGAAGAGATCAGGATTACTGTCCCTAGTTCTGGGCACTAGAATTTAGGAAGCATACTGATATACTAGCATGGGTCCAGAGGATGGTGATAAAGATGGCTACTGTGTGAACAGCTTCCTGGATCAGATAAGGCCAGATAAGGTATGATAAGGTCTGCTGGATCAGATAAGGTCTGATCCAGCAGGACTCTTCTGCTGTTCTTGTCCTGGAGACCAAGGGCTTATCTATATGAGCCAGGATACATTGGCTCCCTGCCTGCATATCCTGGCTGTGGAGCTGGCCTGTTCTTCCCCTGTTAACTGGAGGGAATGGGCCAGAGTCCAAACAGGCATGCTGGCCTGTCCCTGCAGCCGCCACAATTTTCCTTGCTGTCTTGGAAGCCAGGAAAGGGGCACACAACATGTGACCAAGGCCCCCTGCATGTGACCAGCTTTGGTCACATGCTGCAAAACTCTCCTGGCTTCCAAGACAGTGAGGGAAACTGGCTGTGGCAGCAAGGGCTGGTGTCCCGGATGGACTCCTGCAGACATGCAGGGCTGATCCATTGTTTCCAAGGGCAGCAAAGTAAACAGGATATTATTTTAGAATATGGTATTGGGTCCTACTCCAGCTTGCCCCATCTGAGCCCTGTTTCTGCCCTGGGGGTGGTGAAGACTGCCCGGAGGCAGATCGGGGCAAATGACCTGCGTCATGTGGACTGCAGGGATCTCAGATGGGTGCAAGCCAGAGTAAATTGCCAATGTAGATAAGGCCCAAGTCCAATGCAGAAAAGAAGCCTTGGTGAGTTTAACCTAGAGAAGAGATAAAGAAAGGAGATAATGGTACCTATTTTTAAATATTTGAAGGGCTGTCCCATAAATGATGGTGCAGATCACAAGTAGGACTCAAGCTACTTCAAATGACAAGAAAAGGAATTTCAACCAAATGTTACCAAGAATTTCCTGGTAGTATATGCTGCCTCAGACGGCATTGGGCTCTTTTTGTAGAGATCTTAAAGTAGAGGCTAGATTGCCATCTCTCAGGGATACTGGAGCAGTGCACTTAACCCATTTGTAGGTATTTGGATGTGATGACTTACAAGATTCCTTCCACAATTTATGACTCTGTTCAGATCAACATTTCTCTAAGTGGCGCTAGAAATCTATGGGACACATTACATTTTACCCCATTAGCAGTAAGGTTGGAGCCTCTTTGGTGCCCACAAGGAGCATGGATGCAACATTTAGATTTTGTGGGAGAGTGTTCCACAATGAAATAAGCAGGACATCTATGAGGAAAGTGAAGGCATCCATAGCAGCTCAGTCAGCTTCCCAGCTCAGCCTTACCACCATGGAGGCAGTGCTAGCACACTGTATCAATTCCAAGCTGCTTTCCTTTTCCTTTTCCTTTTTTTCTTTTGCCTGCAAAGCATTCTGACAATTCTTTTCTTCAAGAAGAAGGGCAAGAAGACTTGAGCTTGCCAAGTGTCTGCTTCCCAGCTGGCACCAGTGTCTCTCTAGCACAGAGGGGCGGCAGATGTGTAAATGTGAGTTTGTGAAGCCAGCTCTAATGTGCAGACTGCAGGCATGTCATTTCTCTTTTGTCCTGACTGTTCACACTTAAACTTTAGTGTTTTAGAGAATTTGTTTCAATGTCTCTTCTCAAGATATAATATTTAAAATATAAATTTAAAAAGGATTTAAAAAGAGGGTGATTTTTTTTTTAAAAAAAGGCCCCTGCTGATTTTTACAGCACACAGTGCCTCCTCTCCTACAAAGATTTTGCTTTGACAATGGTTCCATGGGACAGATGAGGCCGCATTATGTTATGTCCTAGGTGGGGCTGGCCCTACCATTAGGCACAGTGTGAGGCAGATTGGTGATGTCATAAATTAGTAGGAAATTATTGGATATCTATATATATAATTCTCTTGGGTATGTTGCCTTTCCCAGTTTGCTAACTGGCTGCTCAGGAAACACACTTAACCCACACACACCCAACCAATCACCACCCACATGCAAATTCCCTCTCCAGCTCACAATGCACCCATTTCACTCACTCTGTGGCCCAGATTCCTGCCACTGAATCTATGGTCCAGATTGGGACCCAGATAGTCAACTGACAGTGGTGACAGGCCACTTGCAATGGGACCCAGGCATTAAATTGGTGGCGGCGGCAGCAGCGCCAGGCAGTCAACTGGTGGCAGCAGCAGCAGGGCAACAGAGTGAATCACCCTCAGCAATTCTGGGAAAAGTGTGGAATGCTGAGAAGGAGGAGGAGAAATTTAAATCCACTGGCCTACCTTACAGGGCTGTCATAAGGTTTACCGGGCATTTTGGGGGGAGTTTTTTTTAGTGGTGTATGGTACGCCGGGTTCAGCTAGTGTAATACACTGTTAGTGTTTTCACTGTTGAGGAGGTAGAAGAGGTGCTTCAAAGATTTTTGCCTCAGGTGTCAAAAATTATTTGGCTGGTCTAAGATACTAGGCACTTGGGCTTCTCAGTATTGAGTGGGGGGGGTCTGGATGCCATTTACTTCTCTGATTGTAAGGCCAAATCCACACAACACAAATAATCCAGTTTGAAACTGGATTATTTGCCGTGGCTTCTCCCTGTTGAATCTTGGGATTTGTATTTTTACAAGGTCTTTAGCCTTCTCTGCCAAAGCATGCTGGTGCCTCACCAAACTACAGATCCCAGGATTCCATAGGATTCCATGGCGAACCATCCAGTTTCAAACTGGATTATTTGTGTAGTGTGGATGAAGCCTACATCGGCTTCTCTGAGTTTTTAAATGTCCTTGCCATAAACTCACATGAAGTCCCCTCTACTCTTCTTCAGAAAAGAAATGTGATGACCTTTCCCCAACGAGCAATGGTTGTAGACCTGGTTGGGAAGTGGGAGGAGGGGGCTGTGAGAGAAAAGAATTGGCTAGATGCTGGCAAAGTTCTCCTGAGTAAGGGCCAGGAAGGACATTTGGGGGCTTGTGAAGACCTGTCTCAAAAAGAGAGGTGAGGTATATCATTTACACCTTTCCATATCCTATTGCGTTCTATCCCACAGCCACAACTGTGTAACAACCTTTTAATACCTGTGGCTTTAATATCATTTTATCAGCGCATTTGAGGAGGTGGATTGATATCCACAAAAGCTCATACTAAAATATAGACCCAGTTCTCTCTCTCTCTCCCTCTCTCACACACACACTGCTTCTCCCTCTCTCTCCCTCTCCCTCTCTCTCTCTCTCTCTCTCTCTCTCTCACACACACACACAGAGAGAGAATTGACTCTCCTGGGAGCCTCCAAGAGAAGCAATTCACCTTTGAAACAGGAAACACAAGAACCTCCCCTTTTCACATTCTAACCATTTTCAGTTTTGTTTTGTCCCCCCCCCACCACTTATTGGCATTTTTGACAGTTCATATAGTCCCCACTATAGCTGATGAAAATCCACAGAACAAGGCCACTAGAAATGCTGTGGAAATATGTTGCATTCTGCTCCAGGCATCTAGGTAGTTATTTTCAGCATGGTTCCACATTTTGTAAAGGAGGCCTTTGATAGAAGAAACTACTGGGTGGAGGTGGGGCTTGAAGGAGAAGAGTGTGAAGCCCTGGTGTGCATGGACTTAACAAGCATACTCGCATAAGTCCTCCAGAGACAACACTGCAAAGTGAACAGAGAGCTTGCTGGACCAATGCTAATACCTTCCTTCCAAAGCCCATAATAAACAATAAACAATAATAAATAATAAAAGTAATAAATAGGTTTGTTGGACTGGTAAAATTTTCACTACACTTCATGTAATCCCTAGCCTTTTGACCTAGATAAGGCTTTGTAGCACAGGTAGTATTTAAGTCAGAGTTCATCAGGGGTAAAACAGACTTGATGGAAGCCTGGGGTGGCTCATTTCTAGAACTAGAACGTGTTAAATATATTATGAGTCCAAGAAGAGAAAATACATCCAAAAGGTTTTAATCTGCCATATTGCATTCTGCTGAATGGCTTGAAGAACATGAAAAATAACTTTTCCCCTCATTTTTAAAATAATAAACAGGACATAGTATTTTAAAATTTAAAACAAATAAGCAAAGCTCCGGTCACACTAGCAGTGCAATCCTGTGCATGTCTCTTCAGAAGTGAGTTGCATAGAGTTCAATGGGACTTACTCCCAGCTAAGTGTGTTCAGGATTGCAGCCTAGGGGCATGTCTAGAGGGGCAATTTACCCTGGCTTTTCCCCGCCCCATGTTGGAGCCCTGCAGTTCAAATAACACAGGGCTCTTGCTCCGATTTCCCGACAATGCCTGAGGCAAAGCTGGTGGGAAGACAGGGGAAGCCCTTTGAAAACATTTTTTAAAAACACCCAGGAAAACCCACATCATGCAGGAAAAGCCAGACGGGTCTGGCATGAGAACACAAGAATCCATACCTGCATTCTGGGCTGCATCTCTGGATGCCTCTCCTGCTGGTGGTGGTGGTGTCACTCTGAAGCTGGGATGGAGGCCCCCAGCACATGATCAAGGCCCCCTGCATGTGACCAGCCCTGATCACATGCTGAGGGCCTCCTTCCTGGCTTCAGAGAGTGCAAGGCATGACAACAGTGCAGGTGCCTGCCGATATTGGCCAGTGCGTGTGTGTGGACTTCTGCTTGTTTCATCATGGTAACAGAGTAATCCAGGCTAGCTCTGGGGCTAGAATACACCAGCTGGAAGGCATCATATTCTGGCCAGTGCAGACAAAGGGAATGGCAAAAAGATTCTTGAATGATCTTTGCTTACTCTGAATGTCAAATTAAGTTTGATGTATTAGTGCTGCAGTTTGCAAACTTGACTGATGGCAAAACTAGAAATTGTGCAGTGAATCACCTTAGTGACAGGAGACCTTTCAAATCCACACCCCCTTTCACTCCTGCCTTGACTCTCTCAGTGGTTGTTTCTCCAGGATCTGAACCATTAGTCCAAGGGATGAGCAAAGTGTGAGCTTCTCCAATGTTGCTGGACTGCAACTCCCAGCATTCCTCATTATTGACCGAGTTACCTAGGGCTGATGGGAGAATCAGTTCCCCAACAACATCTTGAGTGCCATACTTTGCCCACTGTTGTTTAAGTTGGCAGTGGCCTCAGCTCCCATTCTATATAGTATTGTATGAATAATACTGAATTTTACAATGTTATTGGCACAGTTGCCCATCTTTGTTCTATACTAATCAATATCAAAGTGCAAGATCCAATAATATATCAAATAATGACCATATGATACTAAGGCAGGAGTGGGAACTGTATGGCCTTCAAGATATTGTTGGACTGCAAGTCCCAGCATTCCTTACCATTGGTTAAGCTGGGTAGGGCTGCTGGGACTTGCAGACCAGCAACATCTGGAGAACCACAGAGTTCCAAAGTCTGTGTTAAGGCACAAACTCACAAATGTATAGCTGTTTAAACATAAAATATTTGAGCTATAGTATGTAACAATGGATACTGTCAATGGCACTGAATAGATATGACCAACACTGTAAAAAGTCTGAACAAAAGCTTTCCCTGGAGAGGAGATAAAAATCATCTTCTACTGTAATTCCTTTTGGGGGAACCTTTTAAAATCAAATTCCAGTTTGATTTGTTAATGAACATAGGCTTTCCTATAGTAACTTCGGAATCAATCATACTGTGGGCAGGATCCAACTGTGGGACTGGGGAACTGTCTACAGAACTGGGAGAAGGCAGTTTTCTCTTCTCACACAGCCCTGTACATCTTCAATATTTTATTTCATCAATTCATTCACTTTATAGCCTGCTCTTTTCCCATGAATGGGACCCAAGGCAGCTTACAATAGTACAAATACCTACAAAAGTTTTAAGCACACAATTTAAAAATAGTTCAATAAAATATGGCACGCATCCAGTTAAAAACAATTTCTATGGCAAGCAAGGTCAGTCCTATAGTTCTGCCTGAGTAGAAAGCTCTGTCAGTTGGCAGAAAGACAACAGGGAGAGAGCCAACTTAGCCAGGAAGGCAGTTCTAGAACCTATAAAGATCCACCAAGAAAGGTGTCTCACGTGTCTGCAACAGACATGTTTCAGAAGGTGGTGGAATCAAAAGAAGGACCTTTTCTGAAGAGGCCAGGGAGGCTTGTATGGGGAAATACAGCCTTGGAGATAGCCTAGAACCAAACTGTATTGTGCTTTATAGGTTATGACCAGCACTTTGAATTGTACCTGGAAACAGACCAGTAGCCAGTGGAGCTGCTGTAGCAAAGGAGTCATGTGCTGCCTGTAACCAGTCTTGTTTTGCAGTCTGGTTGCAGCATTTTGGACTAGCTGACGTTTCAGAGTATTTTCCAAAGGCTGAACCCTATAGAAGGTGTTGGAGTCATCCAAACAGGATGAAAACTAAGGGCTCATCTACAAGGGCCAGAATATGCCATCTCCCTGCTGGTGTATTCTGCCTGGGAATCTGGCCCGTTCCTCTCCTGTTACTAGCATGAAACAGGATGGAGTCCAGACCTCAGTGCCAGCCTGTCCCTGCAGCCACTGTGGCCCATGTTGCTCTCTCCTAAGCCAGCCTGCAGCACATGATCAAGGCCCCTGCAGGTGACTAGCCTTGGTCACATGCACCTTCCTGGCTTCAGACAGAGTGACACAGGCGGCAGCTGCAGTGACAGGCTGGCGTGCCAGTATGGGCTTCTGTGGACCCAATCCATGGGGTGTTCCCTCCTGAATATTTTGCTGGTTTAATGGGCTTTACCCCATCTTCTCCCCATCTTAGCTCCATCTTTGCTCTGGGGGTTGTGAGGACTGCCCGGGGGCAAAATGGGGCAAAAGCCCTGAGTCATTGGGACTGCAGGTTTCTAAGATGGGAACAAGACAGTTTAAGTAGACTGTCCAGATAACTCTGAAAATCTCTTATGTAACAAAACATGAGAGAATCAAAGCCAAATTTCTTTCATGTTTGTTACACCAGTTAGGATCCAAGGGTGTGCATCCGCTGATGGAAGGTACTCAGTGAATGGAGCCGGGATGGGGGGAAGAAATTCCCCTTCCCTGTGCAGCCCCTAGGCACCCTCAACAGGGCTTTTGTCCTTCCCTTCTTCCCCTTCCCATCTGAAATTCTGCTTTGGAAGGACTCCCAGCCCCCCCAAAACAGTTTAGCCTGTAATCTGGAGGAGCCAAGCTCATAAGGGAGGACTTGGTGCTTGATAACAACTCAGAATGAAATTAGTTGCATGTGTAAGCATTTAGATAATTGTGTCTGCATATTTTAGTACCTGGGTGGGCAACTATGGAAAGATTAGAGACCAGTTTTCTCAGACCTTCCAAGGGCCACGCAGACTGACAAAAACCAAAACCTGAAAGTTCTCTTCTGGTTTTGAAAAATACGTGTTTTTTAGATATTAAACAGTGCAAGTGGGGCTGCAACCTCTTTAAAAGTCGAATTGCTGTTGTCAGAAGCTTCTAGGGGTGCATTCACACTGTAGAAATAATGCCATTTGATACCACTTTAACTGCCATGGCTTCACCCTACAGAAGCCTGGGATTTGTAGTTTTGTGAGATGCCAACATTCTTTGGCAGAGAAGGCTAAAGACCTTGTAAAAATACAAATCCTAGGGTTCCAGAGGATGGAGTTACAATACTTAAAGTGGTGTCAAACTGCATTGTTTCTACAGTATAGATGCATCCTCAAACTGGCAATTCACCCCTTTCTTTGACCAGGAAAAAAAAAAAGGTGATCTGGGAAGTAGGGGAATGGTAGAGGATTACAGAAATAATGTTGTGGGCCATCTACAGCCCCAGGACCACCCCTGCTTTAATACAATATGGTTGCTATTCATTGCATTTAACCCCTAATCTGATGCCACAGAAGGGCCATTCTCATACAGGCCAGTGCTAAGGAACCTGGAAGGCTTTTAATATTCAGTTCCATGGATAATGGATTTTTGAATGACCAGGCTGCCTTTGAGTTTGCTTCATTTGAATTGACTGTTTGGTGTCATCTAGGAACCCACCACACTCCATCTTTATGGTGGACTGGCCCTGAACAGAGTACTTTCTTCAATAGATTGGGACTGGCTGAATTTTTAGAGCCAATTTAATGATTTACTTCTATTTAAAGAAATAAATAAATAAACTATTTGTTTTGCCTCTCATTTTTAACACAGTCATTTAGAACATTTTTCAAGTGAAAACACAATGCAATAGTAGAGTAACATGACAAATGACAACAAAATCACAAACACAGGAAAACCTAATCTCATCAAAGATAATATCTAATGGCATTATTAATGCTTTTTTATAAAGAGAACAGAAACACATCATAAACAATGAAACCAAATGGCATTTCTAGAAGAAACTCATTGTTTTAAGACAAGAAAAATCAACAAATTTGAGACTGCAGTCCTACAAGACCCTGAACTGACACCTGGAGTAAATCTCACTGAAGTCAGTGATGCTTACTTACCTCTGAGTAGACATGTAAGGGACTACAGTTTTGTTTTGTTTTTTAAATGTGATGCTGCTGATGGGTAACAGACCATTTAGAAACAGATTGGGCAGTAAACTGTAATAAATGGACCAAATAAATAGAGCCAGTTCAGATCCAGGGGGTGCAAATAAAATGTTGAACCTGGAATGTAGGAGTGAAGTGATGCATCAGTTAGCAAAAGACAAAAAGCACTGAAGGAATATTACAGGAAGGGACCTGGAATAATGCAGGTTGTAATTCATCCATCAGCCATCTGACCTTGGAAAGAAGACTAGTTTCCAAAGCTCAGCTAACAGGCAGATACTCTCTGCCCCTCCTCTCTTCCATCTTATCCCCCACCCACCCCTCATTTTAGTTTTTGTTTTTTGGTTTTCCTTCCCTTGTTCAGTGTTCGCTTAGCCTAGAGCGGCCATTAGAGGCGGGCACTGGAAAGCCGGGGTAAACACAAAGCGCTAAAGGCAAAGTTGGATTGTTGGATGACAAGACTGTAAGAATATAAATGAAAAAGCTGCCCTGACAGCATGATATACCCCTGCATATAAGGGTCAGCAGGCATGTTATGGAATTAGTAGTTGGACCACTGAGCAGGATAAACTTGATTTTTCTTTCTTAAGGTCTGTATCACTTCTTCATATTTAGAGTAAATTTGCACAAGTAACATGGACCTTATTACTGACAGTTAAGCAGGTAGAACATAAGTGGATGTATGTGAAGGCGTTAAATGTGGGTGTGAGGTGGTACATTGCTGGAGGAAACCATACTAGCTAAAAAAGAAAAGCCTGATATACTTTGTATTGTTTGAACTTTAAATGAAGATGGTTCAACAACAGCTTAAACAACTTTTCTGATCTACAAATCTTTCTTGGAGTTTTTGTGTAGTGTGTTTGGATGCTGCAGAATGATTTCAAATATGGATTTGAAGAGCAAATTTAGAAGAATGACTGTTGCATGAAACAAGGCAAGAGAGTGTGTGTGTATGGGTGCTTCTGCACTGTAGAAATAATGCAGTTTGACACCACTTTAAATGCTGTGGCTCCATCCTATGGAATCCTGGGATTTGTAGTTTTACAAGGTCTTTAGCCTTCTCTACCAAAGAGTACTGGTGCCTCACAAAATCCCAGGATTCTATAGGATGGAGCCATGGCTGTTAAAGTGGTGTCAAACTACATTATTTCTACAGTGTAGATGCACCTTATGTGTCAGTCCAGTTACACAAGAAGCACACAACAATAAAACGCTGCTTGGGTGGGACACGCAGTTTGCGGTCATCAGTAAAAAGTTTCTAAGAGATTAAGTGGTTGGACAGTAAAGAGTTTTTATGCATACCTCTTCAAAGTGAAGGGCTTCAGGTGCTTGGTCTCTGGATCACTGAATATTTCCATGCAGAATCCATAGAGCTGCCTTTTGCATTTTGAGCCAGAAAAGAACTTTTGGTCTAGGTGTGGCAGGGTGGTAGTGGTTGCCAGTTGATGAAACAACTGAGTGGTATCAGCTGGGTGAAAAATTATCATAGTCCAAGCAAGATAATGGCAATTTTTTGGAATTTTCATTTACAGTGAAGTGTGTTTTACTCTGCAAACATATGTAGACAATCACTTCTGTTGATCTTTGGTGGGTTTATTGTTGAATGAGTCCATGCAGGGGTTCTGAGGCTGTCAGTCATAAGCGTGCACTTGTATGTGATTAGTTTCAAAATGTCACTCAGTGTGCATTACCTGTCACAACTGGCGGATTTGCAAATTGTGAAGCTGCAAGTTGCCTCTTGGCTAGAGTCAACAGCTAAAGAATGGAAAGATGGCAGAACTGGAGCATTAATCTGCAACCTCACCAATAAGTGCTGGAATGTAGGGATGCAATTGAATTCTGAATGACTTGTGGGCTTCACATCAGTATACCTATCTGGTAGTGTATTGTTTTCCTCTTTGTATGTGGCTTTGTGCTGGTTTGCCCTTAAAATGTGGCTTATAGATACTGTAATAAAATTGATAGATGGGTGAATGGATGATAGATGAAGAGATGCTTGCTGCTATAATCAGAGAATGGTGGTGGTGGGGATACTTTTTTGGACTACAATTTCCAGAATCCCTTGGCCAGCATGATCACTGGCCATGATGACCAGGGGGAGAGGCGTTTCTCAGAACTGTAATGCAAAATAGTGATGTTTCCAAATTCTAAGTAAGATTTGTGTGGGTCACTGAATTGGAGCTGAGATTTCTTGAAACTCTGAAAAATTAGAACTGTTTTGGGACCCTCCAGATTTGTGAATTTCATAAACAAGGTGTTTGGCAGCATCCAATTCCACCTCCGCCTGCTCTGTACTTTCAAAATTAGTCACTTCCCTTCTCTGTTTAGGAACGGGATCCAAGTGTTATCAACTGTCAGTTGATTCTTTACTGTTTTGTTCACTTGTGATTCAAGAACATCTTACATAATGGTATCCCAACTATCCTCCCCTTTACAGTTAGACCTAGATGACAGAGATGATGGCCCAAAGGGTCCAAGAATTGTTTCTAGCCCATGATCTTCTTTTCAGTTGTGTCATGATCTCAGCAGCTCAATACATAATCAGGGTTTCCCACCAAAATGTCATAGCCTTTGAATTAAGCTTACCCCCTAAAAAAAAAAAAAAAACCTAACCCCTACTTCAACATGCATTGTTTTAGCATGCCTAATGTGCAGTGCTGATTTGCTATTAATTTAACATTACATGGAGATGGTTCATCTAATGACCTGGTTTTAGATCACTTCTGTTTCTCTGCTTCCAATGACAGCTGTAATTTGGACTGAGAGCAAGAGTTAACAACTGGTCTTGACCTCCTTATTTTTCCCTGCACATATGTTCTGAATTTTGACCTGGGTGAAAAAGCTCCTGGCATTTATAAAGCTCTTATCTGCTTAGAAGCGCTGACTGTACCTTTGTGGAGATGTGAACTTTTTTATTGAGTCTTTCTGCTTCTCAACGTGGGTCACCTTTCCTGTATTCACATTTCACAATTGCCTCCTTTTGTTCACATTTAAAGATGACCTACTTTAGGCAAAAGTAGGCCCTGATGTTAATTATGTGAATGCAGTTAGCTAACAGTGAGCCATGTGCAGACATAACTCTTCATTTCCCTTTGCCTTGTTAATAAAAGCCTCCTTTCTGAGGCTGCTATTTCCATTTCAGGATTGAGGAGCTGATAGAGGAGACTTCCCTTAAAATGAAAATGGCAGCTTTGGTGGGGAAGGACTTTTGCTTGGACTGTGGCAAGATGAGAGTTAAACTTCCCTTCCCCAACTCTACAGTGCTGCTTTATCTTGAATTTGCACTCATCTCCATGGGCCAGAATACACCAGCCCCCCACCGGCATATTCTGGCTGTGGAGCTGGCTTGTTCTTCTCCCATTACTGGGACGAAACGGGATGGGGTCTGGACCACCACGCCAGTCCATCCCTGTAGCCACTGCTGCCACTTGTGTCTCACTCTCTGGATCCAAGCAGGAGGCCTGCAGCATGTGAGCAAGCCCCCCTGTATGTGACCAACTTGGTCAAATGTGTATGTGCCTGCTTCCTGGATCTGGAGAGTACGACATAGATGGCAACTGCAGTGCTGGGCCGACATGGTGGTAGGGCCTAAATGTAACCTAAAATCATCACATCATTAACTCTTGTTTACATGCTGGAGAGACTATACCCCTCAGCTATGTTGCCCAGATAATAGGAGAGTCCATTGTCACACATGCAAAGACAGAGCTCCTGCGTCCAGATAGTCCTGTATATATCCTACTGATTTTCATTCTGGTTTAAAATGTTGCCCCAAGCAGAAACACAGTTCTGCATGAGTAAGAACTCTAAGACTCTTGAAGGCTTTCACAGACCTACCAATAGAACTTGTTGCAGTGAAAGGTAATCACATTTCCACGTGGCAAATCGATGACTTCCAGAATTTCAATCATGTGTTACCCAACAGTGTTTTGGGGATTTGTGTTACAACGATATGCTCAGAGAAGTCACCTGTCGTGTAGTGATTAAAGTATTATCACAGGACTGGGGAGATCAATTGCTGAATCTTTGTTCAGCTGTTGAAACCCATTAGTGGGACTAGTCACTTCACCTAACACACTAGAGGAGGTGAGAATATTGTACAGCACAAGTTTCTTGTATTGTGTATTGTACATTGTATAAGTTTCTTGGAGGACATCCAGGATATAAACAAATACAATAAATTCGGAAGCGGGCAGAATCTGGGCAAGCAATCCAGTGACTATTTAGAGAGTTGCTGAGGTCTGTTGGCATAGCCAGATCACACACGCCCCACCATGAGTGAGGCCTTGAGGGGGCCTGGTTAGATTAGTCCCTATTGAAAATTCAGTTGGGGGGGGAAGATTCTGTGGCAAGTTAATTTAAAGTTGACTGGGATATTATATGGAGGCCTAAGAAAGAAAACTGAGGATGAATTTAGGGTATGTTGAGGATTACCCCATTTGGGGGCTTACCAACACCGTCCTGAAGGGATCTCTGAGTACAGGTGTCTGAAGTAGGTTGGATTAGACATCAGGCTCTCTTAAAGTCTCTTCTCCTTTACCCTCCTTTATCTCTATGTGGCAAGGAAACTATCTTTGCCTGGTGGGCTGATGGTATGCTTCCTTGTGCATTTTCTGTTGCCACCCACTGTAGCAACTGATTCACCACAGCACCAACACCTTTGGAGGCTGATTGCTCTTGCTTTCTTTTCCATGTAGATTTCAGTTACAGACTGAAGCTGTGCTGCAAAAAAGTAGATTTACTCCTCAATATGGAAATGCATGGATAATCTCTCTAGTCTAGACGAAGGATTCACAGATGTCTGCTCCTTGGGGAATCTCTTCCCCACTTGGCATAACTGCTGAGGCTCCCCAGCATGTTGCACAGGATTCTGTGACACTGTAAGGTGCGTTCTCAGGCAGCCAAGGCAGACCAGCTGCTACAGGGGGCATCAACAGAAAATGTTTCCTTTATCATGCACACCGTGAGATACCAGAAAAGAGTGGTGGACAGGGAACATCCACCATGAGATGCTCACAGAAACACAGTGGTTTGAAAACTGCTCATTTATATTGGCTGTGATATTCCCCTCAACTGCTTTTTCAGACATCCCTGGTTTGACTTAGTCACACCCACAGCTTGGACCATAATTCCAGTGCTATGACCATGCTGGGAGGAGGATTCTTGGAGGTATAGTCCTCAAAAGCATTCCCCACCCCCAGGTTCTGAATGTACCACTTCCAGTTTAACTAGTCTGCTATTAATGTGGTACTGACAATAGGAGCTTGTGGGAATAACCCAATTCTTCTTCACCCTCCACTCCTAACTGCTGCTGTTTGATTGTTACTGGGTCATCTTGATGCAATCACGTGCCAAATGAGTTGCCAGCAGATGACCCAGAACACCCCTAGATGAGCCATTGGCAAGCTAAAGAGGTGCCATATTTACAAGTACTCCATTCAGCCTTCCCTTCTTGGCAACAAGTTACTGGATTTTTACTTATTAGCTAGCTTGCTGCTTCACACATCACTGCTATACCCAACTAGCTCTCCAGTGCTGTGGGTGTTTTCATTCGGAGACATTTTGTCCAGAAGAAAGAGCTGCTTTTGAAAACTTGGGTAGGAATTTCAAGTAAGTGATTTCTGATCTGTGATGACCTTGGCATTGTGTCAGCATCAATTTTAATTGCAAACTTTCTGGATGAACAAGACGTCTGGTACTTTTATGTTCTAAGGCATTAGATTGTGGTCTCATTGCACAGGGCCGTCCATAAGATGTCCTTTGTACAGCACCTGTGTGTGTTTTTTTTAAAGTGCTTCACAAATAGAGTAGATGATATCATGATAATTATTTCTCCTCTGGTGTACATGGCCAGTTCCTTCTAGGGAGAGAATTGTGTGTACTGGCAGAAGAAGGAAGGACAGGGAAGCAGTTCACAGACTGCACGTTACACATGTCCAAGCTTGCAATCATTTTGTGCTTGTCCCTGAACCAATGCCAACAAGGGGCTAATTGGCTGGAAGCTAAATGATAGGACTCAAAACATTACAAGAAACATCATAATTTGTTGGACTTCTTGTACTGCAGTGCTGAGCCCCACATCTTCTCAATTGTATCAAGAATCTGCTGAGGAGAGATTTTTCAGAGCCCAAGGCAGTGGACATTTCACACCCTGTATGAAACCTGGTGATCTGATTCTGCCCAAACATCTAGTTTTCTCCCTGGAAAAAAGTTCTGAAAATCTTGATGGCTTGCATGGTCTCTCAAATAGAATATAGCCCCATATTTTGGCTCTCTCTGAAATTATAAGTACAGTTGAGAGCTGGATGGCCTCCCATCCAAATTTCATCTCATCCACCAATATACAGTAAAAGTAAGCCATGATCCATGCTTTCAAATGGATAGCACTTAGCACTACCAGCCAAAAGGGATTGTACAGCCATTCCAACGTTCCCTCTTTTAACAGCCATTTCGTGGGCACTGAAAACACAGTCTTATAGGTATCTGGTGGGCCCACTGGGAGAGAGCATTCCATAGAGGTAATTTATTTATTTAGGTATTTATATCCTGCTCTTCAGCCACAAAGGCTCTCAGAGCGGCTTACAAATTGTTTAAGCAATAGCAGCTTACACATCTACACCATGTTATGTGGTTTCCAATGCATGTTAGCTAATTGCCCCCACAAGCCGGGTACTCATTTTACCGACCTACGAAAGGATGGAAGGCTGAGTGAACCTTGGAGCCCTTGGGATCAAACTTGCAATGGGGTGGCTTCCAGTACTGGCATTTAACTACTGTGCCACTAGGGCTCCCTAAAACCACAGCCTAGAAGGCCCTCCCTTCTGTAGCCACAGCCCTAACCTCCTTTATCCAGAAGGGCATCAAGGTCTTCTCAACATGACTGAAGGGTGTGGACAGGTATGTTGTTTCGGTGGAAGTGGGTGTTCCATGAGATACTTTTGCCTCAAGCCATACAGGACTTTAAAGGTCAACATCAAAATGCTGAATTGGGTCTGACTTAAAAACAAGCAACGGATGAAGCATTGGTATCGCATAAGCATATGGCCCACTTCCACTTAGTCCACTCTGAAAGGAAGAATTGGGCAAAATACACATCCTCTGGATCTGTCTCAGTCTTGTTGGGTTTCAGTTTGCATTACAGCAGCTTAGATAAAACATTGACCCATGACCAGTAGAATGGAGTCCTAAGAATGGAAAGTGAGGCTAAAGTCATTCAGCTTGGCTCAGCTTGGCTTATCACAAGCCCTAGTGAACATTTGTAGTGCCAAAGGATAAAGGTGGGTTTAAACCAGACCTGCCCTCTTGGAATCAGATGTAGGCTTTTAGGGATTCTGTAGTGTCCAGGTTCCATCAGAGCAAAATAGCTAAGGCACAAAGAGAAGGGGAAGAAATCTACCTTGGAAACTTGGATGCCTCTATTTTCTTCTTCTGATACAAGGAGGCAAACTGATTTCCAGGCTGGCTGCATGGAACAAGTGTAAGAATGCTCCTTAGAAGAGGCTTTTCAGGAATCCCCTGTTGGCCTCCTTCATGTCTGGCTTGGAAGGAATATGACAGTGTTGGAGCCATTTGTGTTTCCAGTTTATCAGAGTCTTTTTATACTGCTTGTCCAATGAGACATGTAGAGAAGGGAATGGGGAGCAGATGGAGCTTTGACCAATAGCATTAACAGAGTCCTCCATATTCTCTCTGCTAACAGTTTTCTCTTTCTGCTTTTTCTTTTCTTGCCTCCATCCAGGAGTTCTCTTCTGTCCTCCCATTGGGCCCCGATGCTTTTGGGAATGAGCACTTGTGGCAGGAAGGCCCTGACTCTGCTCAGCAGCGTGTTTGCAGTCTGTGGATTAGGACTGCTAGGGATTGCAGTGAGCACCGACTACTGGTTGTATCTGGAGGAAGGGATCATCTTGCCCCAAAACCAGAGTACTGAAGTCAAGATGTCTCTGCATTCTGGCCTCTGGAGAGTTTGCTTTTTGGCTGGTATGGCATTTCATATCAAAGGAATCGCTTTTCCCATTCCTCTTGCTCATTGCATCTTGGTTATTCAGGCTAACAAGTCTTTTTAATGCTGCATTAAAACAACATGTATAAAAAGTGGCTGTTGTACCCTGTCCTGGGAATCATTTGAGTTGATTCACACATGTAGATCTGTATGCCAGCTGATGTAGGCTCATGTATGTGCTAAGTAGACCCATCTATTAATTCAAAGACATAGCCATGTTAGTCTGGAATATCAGTATGCAAAGGGATCTTGTCACAACTTTGAGTCTGAGAGAACGAAGTTGTAGCATAAGCTTTCGGAAGTAGACCAAGTCTACGGAAGCTTATGCTATAACTTTCTCTCAGTCTCAAAGGTGCTACAAGATCCCTTTGCATGCCCATCTATTAAGGTCACCATCAAAGAATGGGCAACATTATGAATTACTCTTCCTTTTTTAAAATTATTTTTTGCCTTTGCTTATATCAAGCAAGCTAGCAATGATTGGTATTAGATCAGTCTGAATCAGGATGAGCTGTGTGGATTAGCATGCAAGGAAGCAACATGACCAAACTGCAGCACTTCCCTGTCTACTTCTCTTTCAAGGTCTTTTCCAAAATGACCTGCTCTGAGGAGGAGAGAGCGCCCACAGCTATTTACACCTCACATCATCAGCTGAAAGACATTGTTTTATTATTTTATTTATCAGTTAACATTTATATCTGTCATTTCCTCTGTCTAACTTTAGGTTGATATACATAGCTGTCATCTTCCCTTGTGTAGCCTCGCAACAGTCCTGTGAAGTAGGCCAGGCTGAGAGAGAGTGACTGGCTCAAAGTCACCCAGAAAGTTTCAGAAGTCAGCAGGGACCTGAGCTTACATTGCCCGAGTCTCAGTTCAATACTAACCACCAAAACTACATTGGCTGGCATACTAAATTTGCAGCAACACGTTTATTCCACTTTGAATTCTCTTTTGTGCCGTTATACTTTCCTTACAGAATCTCATACCTAAGATTTTATTATTAATGTCTCACACTTTGGGACACGAGGAGGTGACCTCACCAGTCCACCCCAGATTTCCTGAGAAGGTTTAGTTCATGTTGGTAAATCCTTTAAACAAGATGTTTTGCTGTTTGGAACAGTACCTTTGTCCTTGTATTCATCTTCTGTTTGTCCCACAAATCACTTTTTCTCATACAGTGTTGCAATAATACTGTTTCCTGCTCCCTTCCCTTGAACAATGAGATGTTCAAGGAATCTTTAAATCCAGGGTAGGAATCATGCAGCTGTCCAGATGTTGTTGGTCTGCAGGTCCCAACATTCCTCACCATTGGTCAGATGAGAACTGCAGCCCAACAACATCTGGAAGGGTGCATGATTCCCTCCATTGCTTTAAAAGGTAACTTTCCTTTGGAAGGCAGGGCACTAAAGACCTCTTTTAACTTTGTCCAAATCTGTTCATTTATGAAACTACAGGCAGAACAAGTATCCTGCAGTTGCAGAAGCAACCACATAGGCGGCTAAGGCTAATGTGAATGCAACATCAATCAGGCCATTAAAATCCAAATCAGTTTTCTGACATTTTAGTCTTCAGTCTGCTCCATTGAGCACAGTGAGAATTACTTTCAAGTAAACAGATGTAGCATTTTGCTGTAAGAGCTCATTACACACAATCTCCAGATTCAGAAGGAGTGAGCTGCCCAAATGGATGTGACAAGCTTGCCAGGTCCTTGAAACAGCCCAATGTCCACCTGTTTCCATTGCTCGGTGTCAGTGTCTAAGTCCAAAACAACTAAGCCTTAAGAGGCCTAGGAGGAGAGGTAAAGCAATCACGTGCTTTCCCCATACCCCCACTCCATTCGTTACATATCATCCAAATCAAACCACAAATAAAAATCTATTTTATGCCTAGTCCAGGTATGGATGAGTGTGGTTCTCCAGATGATATTTTGGACTGTACTTCCTATCATCCTCAGTACTGGCTATGCTGATGGGAGTTGTACAGCCACAGCTGCCCACCCCTGATTTAATCCATAGGCTTTTAGTTATATATTATCAAAATTGATAAGACTGCTATAATAATAATAATAATAATTATTATTATTATTATTATTATTATTATCCCACCCCTCTGTTAAAACAATCGGGGCAGCTTACAAAAATTAAAATACCAATACAATTTAAAATCCCCAAACACAACCCACCCCTACCCTCCCCCATAAAAAGATATTAAACCAAATACATTAAAACAACTGATATAAAATCACATTAAAATAATAAATAATAAAGTATATAGTTACACTGTTACCAGTGGAACTCACATTTGTCTAAACAGTGTATTTATTTATTTATTTAATATGCTCCCTTTCTCCCAGAAGGGACATTCAGCTAAAGCAAGAGTGGGAATCATGAGGCCATCCAGATGTTGTTGGACTGCAGCTCCCAGCATTCATCACCATTGGCTATGCTGGTTGGCACTCCTGGAAATAGTAATCCAACAGCATCTGGAGATCCACATGATTCTCACCTTTAAGCTAAAGTAATGTATAATATTCCTCCTTGTTCTTTTTACCTGTGATGTTTTCAAGCCCCTGTGTTTAAGGGCAAAGGTTGATGAAACTCAGTTTGTGCAATAGCAATTTAAAAGGTTTTTTTAAAAAGTAAATGATAAATGCAAGGGAGCCTAGTTTGGATTGGGACTTTTCTGAAGATTAGGAAGACTACTTGAACTCTCTTGCTCCCCCTTGCAATCCTGATCCATACCTCAAGGGAGATAAGGGCTCAAAAAGCGAACACACACACCCTCTACTACTAGTATGCCAGTCCAGCATGGGCACCCTCCTCAGTTGTTATTTGCTTGAATGGCATCTTGTTTTGTTTGGTTTTACATCCTCAGTTGTTTAGGAACTAAGAAGATCAATACTGGATGAGAGTGACTGATTAAAAGTCCTTGAAGCAAAAGAAGCCTGACTATCTGATTAAAGCAATCAGGTTTTCCAAGAAACAATAAAACTTGGCTTCTCCCCTTTGCAGGTGAAGAACGTGGGAGATGTTTCACCATTGAATATGTCATGCCAATGAATGTCCAGCTGACATCTGAATCAACAGTCAACGTGTTAAGTAGGTAGTTTCTGTTGTGTGGGTTGGGGAGGGAGAATTTTAAAGCATCCGTGTGTGCCCTCAAAGTTTTGCCTTTCTCAAACTAGGAAAGGGCTATAACAAAATACTTCATATATTCAAATGAAAAGCTGCATCTGTACTTTGGAACAGGGGGCAGAGGAAGACCATTTTCTCTTTCATTTGGTTTGGTTGGTTGTTTTCTCTGCAGGCAGCTCAAGGTTGCGTGAGCACACAATATGGTGTGGGTGATGGGGGAGAGATGGGCAGCCTTTCCAGTAGTCTTTCTTCTGTTCAGTTAGTGACCAGTATAACTAGCATAGAAAAATAGAATAGGTAACATGTCTTCCTGGTACCTGTTAAAAAGGCATTGCCTGTCAGCTGAATCTTTCAGAACACCTTCCAAGGCAGCCCAAGTGGGGTGTATTGCAATGGAAGAGCCTGGAAGTTACTGAAGCATGGATTAGCATATCAGGGTCTGACCCAACCGAATGGAGAAAATACTCCATATTCATTTAAGGAGAAAAATAGGCATTTTCCGATTGGAATCCCCTCATTGGAATCCGATTGGAATCCCCACTGTGGACTATGGCACAGAAGGAGAGGAGCCAAGCCCTTTCCTTTGGCACTGTGGTTCCACTGCCTGGAAAATTTATTAATTTTTTGGACTACAGTGCCCAATATCCCCCAGCCAGCATGAAAGATTCTGGGAGTTGCAGTAAAAAAAAAAAATCACCAAGCTCTGTATAATTCTAATTCAGATTCTCTCCACCTCCAGTTCCTGTTAATCATAGAGTGGAAAACATACAGAGCTATCCGTTCTTTAGGCAAGAAAAATATTTGATCTTATATAACATTTTCAAAAAAAGAAAAACAAAGATATTTTGTGTAATGAAACACTTCACACCTACATTGTCAATTTTTCTCTGTTGATAGGTTTAAAATCTTTTGGAATTGTCTAAATATTTGACATTTTACTGTCAAAGGCAATCTGCTCAAACAGTTTAAAAAAAACCCCTCTCCCTCTCCTATTTCTAAAACCTTTAATTTGGCACAAATATTTGAAAGAATTTTTAGGAGAATTGACACCGGCTAGCTATTCTACATCTTTCTTTCTTTCTCTCTGTAAAAAAAGCTTCTTCTGTTGCTATAGCAATCCATGTCTCTATTTCTGGAGAAGGTAGCTTTATATTTGATGCTCACATTGGCGAACACAGGGATTTTGCAGGCATTGGTGTTTCATGACACCGTCATATGCTGCAGTCCTATAGTCCCAAGAACCCTAGGATGTTCTAGAACTTCCTCTTCGTGAATCTCTACGGTGGTCTTCCTTGACCAGCCGGGGAAAGATCTACTATTGCATCTGCTCCATTACTGTTGCTCTGACAGCAGCAGGGCATTAAAAAGTTACTTTTCAGGACTATGCCTCCCTAAATCCCCCTGCCAACAAGAGCTAATAGTCATGCCAGCTGGGGAATTTTGGGCTACACAGTACAAAAAGGAAGTTTTCAACAGTAAGGGTAAAAGCTTGATCTTAATGGAGGTCAGGGAGGATTGAAGCAGGCTTTGAATCTGCCAGATTGAAAGCCGTCTTTTGCCTTAGGGAGAGAAACTGGTCCAGCCCTGGTTATTTCCCCTCCCATAGTTATTTGCCATCTCACTGGAGCCAATTGGAGGATGTGTGTGTTTTTAAAGGGCAAATGAAAAGCAAAGAAAGAGGGAAGGTGAAAAGCTATCCTTGCCAGCTTCTGCCTTGGCCACCACGAGGCTGGCAAGGCTTAGAAAATGGTGGCTCTTCTGCCAAAAATCACTTCCCACTATCACCACTAGAACAGTGAACTGACATTAAAGGTCAAAAATGCCACAGCTTTAAACACTCAATTAAATATTAATACAAACAAATATTACAGTAAATATTAAGGTCAAATGTTTGCTAGTGAGATAAACCAAATAGCCATGGGGGTGACATTTGGGGAACAAGTGATGCCATAGGAAAGTATAAGCCAGAATCCATTTTGTGCCTTATGTATGAGTAAGCTCCCCTGTGGAAGCGACTGGACTTGCTTAGTGTGCAGCTTCCATATTTAATCCCAGGTTGAGGAAGCTGCACATAAGATGCCATTGTACCTGCAGCTGTGTGTTCTCAGACAATGTGTATCTATCTGCCCCTGCTGAAATTGGCAACAGTATTCCTTTGTTTGCATTTTCGGTTGTGCCTATACTTGTATCCTGTTGTGCATCCCATTATTGTGCAGGGTTGCCATTCAGGAAAAGGGTTTCATGAGGCAATCAACATGCAGTTCTTTGTATGGGGATTTATACTATGCAATCACAGTGGAGGATCTCATCCACTGTATATTAGGCTGCAATCCTGTGCTTAGTTCCTATATGCTACTTGGTTTGTGTGAGTAGGGTGGAAAATTGCGTTGGCAGTGCTTTTCCTTTAGGGTGGGTTTGGGGTTTGTTTGGTGGCCTAAAAAACCACCACATTTATTTACCATTGTTCCCAATGGGAGGGTAATGATCTATGCAAGCTTCAGAGCTGGATTAAAAAGCTGCCACACCTCCATCTTCCCTCTGTCTCTGATGGGAATGGAAGGGACCTTGCAGATTCCAACCCTTGACCAATCCAGCCCTGGGAGTAGTTTCCTTTTTTCCTGCTCTGACTTTAGGGTGCCAGTCACACGACAGAAATTGTCGCGTTGCCTACCGGGACAAAGTGATCACGAATCCGCCCCTCGCTGTTTATACGATTTATGTCTCTGATATGGATATCCCGTGTGGTCCCGTGATTGATATTTACACGTCCATAGTTCCGGTTTTGTTTAGGTTTTAATTTTTTTTTTTTGGCTGTCAATCAAAGATGCGATTACTCGTGTTTTCACAACCTCGGTGACGCACTTCCCTTAGAGTTTCCCTTAGAGTTCCGCGCCACGAGCGATGCTATTGGCTGGCTGGGGGGGGGAGAGAGAGGGGGGGCAGAGGTTTGTTATTCCCCCTTTGCTTCTTGAACATTTTAACCCCTTCAGAAGAGGCAGAAAGCATTTTTAAAGATCCAGACTGAGATATTTCGCTCAGACGCAGGAACGAAAGAATGCTTTCCATTTGAAATCAAGCCGAGTGAGGGGGAGGGGAGGGGAGGGGAGGCATCGTATTCCCCTTGCCTCTGTAAAATGTTAACCCTTACAACACAGATTAGCTGCAGAGTTCATGCTTCAAACCAGCTACAAACAGGCTGTTTTGAAACACACACACACAGAGAGGGGAAATTAAAGGGATGTTTATTCGCTCAGAGACTGGAATGTTTTACTGTGCCCGTCCACCACGATCTCTCTGTTCAGAACCAGGGAGGATCTGCCCACCACGATCTCTCTGTAGCATGCAGTGTAGAAATCCATTTAAAAAGGTGATTGAGTACAGTCGCGCGCGCACACACACACACATCAACCTTCATGCAGCTGGAAGGGATGCCTTTGTTTTCGGCTGGTGAGGCTGGATCTGTTGAACGGGTGACTGACCCCTCCTTTTCTGGTCTCTGAGCTCTAAGCCCGCCCCCAGTCACCATTTCCGTTCATCCCAGTACCGAGACTTTTTGTCCCATGCTGTTTACATTTCCGATTTTCCGAATCCTCCAGTGACTTTTTTAAAAACCGGCACAACCTGCGGGACTGGAAGTCCCGCAGGTTGAGGGATAAAAGGTGGCCCCCCTTCCAAAAACCACGTACCCGACCCGATGTACGTGTAAACTGCCAGGGATCGACACGAATTCTTCCCAGGACATTTTCATCGTGTAAACGGCCCCTAGGATTCTGAGAGCTGATGGCACACAGCTCAAGAAGGTGCTTTTCACAAGAATGAATATAATGACATACTGAAGCCATCCAAATGGTAAGATTATGATCTGGGCCCCAAGGCAACATTCCTCCTCCATTATGGGTGATTTCTGCATGTCATTATATCCCATTCTGCTTAAAAATAACTTCCCAAGCTCTTCTGCACCATACCACTGATTGGGAGGGCCTTCTAAGAGCAGAGCCTGTTCTCCAGATCTTCCTCTCCCTTGATCAAGAGGAAGAGTTCATTAATCCTGCACCCAGAGCTGACTCTGATATTAGGTGGACTGAGGCATCCACTTCAGTAGCTGATGCTGTGAAGTGGAAATAGCATTGAGATGTTGGGGGATCAGGGCTATTTATGCCATGTTTCATGCCCTGCATGCCTAAGGTTAACCAGTTGCCATCAGGTACCATGAGGAATGATACAGCTGTTCCATCGCCAGTATAAAAGATAGGCAGGAATCCTACTTGTGACATGTGCTGGTGTAACTGGGGTTATGCCAGTGTATGTAATTTTGGGGTTGTTGCAGAAGGAGCATATCATACTTGCCAGTGCCAGAATGTGTCCTCAAAACCATTATCAGGTGGGAGGCAGCAGGAGGTGCCTGGGAAGCATTGGGCTGCAATTTTGCAGCCAGGAGGAAAAGAAAATGTTCCCTGCACAGATCTCAAATTTCATGAAAAGAAGAGAGATTCCAACTAAACATTAGAAAGATCTCTTTAAGAGTAGGAGCTGAGTCACAGTGGAATAGACTGCCTTGGAGGGTGGTAGGCTATTCTTCTTTGGAGGCCTTTAAGCAGAGGTTGGATGCCCATCCCTTGGGATTGTTTTGGTTGTGTCTTCCTGCATGCCCGGGAGTTGGAATAGATGGCCCTTGCCATCCCTTCCAGCTCTGTCATTCTCTCTCCAGTGTACTCTAGCATACTAACTGGAGGTTCAGGAAAGGACAGCTTTTCTTGTCTTCTGGCTCCGTTGCCAGAAGAACACACCAGCACTGGGAAGCCTTCTTCTACAGGGGCAGAAAGGAAGATAGGCCAGTGGAACTGGGATAGCCCAGCAGAATGCTCCACATGTGCAGTGCAGGGTCTTGACCTACAATTCCACTGCTTGTCTAGCCCGCTTCTGGATATAATGTATGCCATGGGAGGACTGCCATTTTGCCCTTTGCTTCAGGCAGCAAAATGTCTTGGGTCAACCTTGCCTATGCTTCTGCTTACGCTCCTCCTCAGTGATCACAGGACTCTGGTCTTAGTTATCCTGGTGGACTCTAAAGTCTCAAAGTAAGCTAACAGTGCTAACAAAAACAGAATAACAACATTGATGGTGAAAACAAAGCCTTGGAAAGTAGGACACCAACAATCTTTCTCCATCTTTCTATCTATGTTTCTGTGCGAGAAACAGAGCGTGCACAATTAAAACAAAACAAAGAAGAAAGATCTCAAAGATCAATGAGTTACATGTGCAGAAAATGTTTTTGCTACTCGTAGTGTTATTTGTTCATTTCCACTCACCTTTTCTCCCTTACTGCTTTCAACAGAGATGATACGTTCTGCCACCCCATTCCCCCTGGTCAGCCTCTTTTTCATGTTTATTGGATTCATTCTGAGCAACATTGGACATATTCGGCCCCACAGAACCATCCTGGCCTTTGTATCTGGAATCTTCTTCATTTTGTCTGGTGAGTTTTAAGATGGTAACATTTTAATATGTGTGAGTGTGTGTATCTTCATTTCCCAACTTCTTATACTGAATTTGAAGTCAAATCTTTTGTGCTCACACCTGAGAAGACGGCATGTACAGCAATAAGGAAATCACATGTGTGGCAGATTTTGACTTTGCAATATATTGTGATGTCTAATTCTAGTGTAATAGGATGCCAGAATTTTGCATTAGTCTCAGCACAGTAGGTCCCCCATATCCACTGTTTCATTATCCACTGATTCAGTTATCTGCAGGACACAAAACAGCACACATACCATAGAGTCTCCCTAGAAAATGCATCCTCTCTAGCCATTTTCTAGGTCCTCCAAGGCAACTCTATGGTATTTTAAACCAGAAGTCCCATTATTTTCAATGGTGTTCGCTGTTATCCACAGTTTTCGGTATCCATGCCCCCACCCCGGGAACCAATCCCCAGTGGATACGGGGATCCTACTGTACTGCTGTTGAACAACCACAAAGATTGTGTGGTTGTAGTGGTTAGACTATCAGGTGAGGAGTGGGGACATCTAGGTTCAAAACCTGCAAACACCAGACTAAATGATCAAATGGACACAAAACTTTGGTTATAACATTTAATTGGAATGATGGGAAAGTCTGTAGCATTGAGGATTAAAATGTACATTGTCCAAAAATTTCAAGGGAAACGGCTATAAGATGATGTTTCGGTGGTATCTAACACCAGAAAAACTGGCAAAACTGTATAAACAGCGGGTGGGGAGGATAGGTGTTGGAATGACAAGAAGGATCATATTACGTGGTGGTCCTGTAAAAAAAAAAATATTGGAGATCAATTTATGAAGTGATACAAAGAATCATTAAGACAAAAAGTGAGCTTTAAACCTGAATTTCTATTATTGAGTTTGAGAGATGAACAAGTAAAAAGATAACAAGAAAAATATATTACAGCATACGCTAACAGTGGCGACGATAGTATATGCCCAAAGATGGAAGATTAGGGAGAGACCCTCAGTAGAGGACTTGATATTGAAAATGTTCGAACTAGTTGAGATGGGCAATTAACCACGCTAATGAGAGAGAAATCAGTACAGTTGCCCCTTCACATTCGCTGGGGTTAGGGGTGGAGCACCACCATGAAAGTGGGGGAGAAAGTGAATAAGTTCAGCCCCACCCCCAACATATGTATTATACTATAGTATTGTAGATTCCTCTCCTGCCAACAGGACTGCCGATACCTGCCACTGCAGTAGCAATACCCGTCCCCAGGCACACAAATCATGCCCCTCACCCACACTCACCTCCCCCCCCCAGCTCTCCCTCCCTCTGCCCTGCCAACAACACAACCTTACTGAGTGTTTTAAACAGGCAGTGCTGTTTTGGTGCAAGGTAAGAAAGCAAACTGGAGTGTTTTGTTTCCAGAACAGGAGGAGAGGGGAAGAGGGTGGGATCTTGGAGTTTGAGCTAGTTGAGCAGCAGCTACAAACCATGAATACACAAAACCGCAAATGTGAAATATGCAAATGTGAAGGGACAACTGTAGATAGTTTTGCAAATGATTGGGAGCCTTTCCTACCATTTTTGTGGGAGAGAGATCAAGAGATGATACTTTCAGGTATGGAAAACTAATAATTTATTCTATAAGTAAAACACTGGGGTTTGACACATCTTTATAGTTGTTAAGTGGGGGATTAATTTAATTATTGACAGATGACAATGAGGGGAAGATGAAAATAAAAAAAAAATGTTTTGTTTGCAAGGTTAGTGTAGCTGTATGTTATAGGTGATGTCATATGAGGTACAAGATTCCCCCGTACACACACTTATGTGCTTATTGTACTGTGAGTTAGCCTAGTACGTGTGCTTATGTTTGTTATGTTTTATCTTTAAAATATTTTATCTTTAGTATATGTATGTAAAATTATAATAAAAATAATTTGACAAAAAACAAAACAAAACAAAAAATTCCTTGCAGTCCCCATGAATGACCCTGAGCCCTTAATTGTTTCTGATCCTTACCTACATCACAAGGCTCTTGTAAAGTTAAAACTAGAGCAGGAACCCTGAACTGCCACTTGAGCTGCTTGGAGGAAAGGTAAAGCGGAAATGGAAGAAATAAACAGATTTCTTTTCATGTTATTTGGTTCTTTTACTCTCAAATATAGTAGAACTCCTATATCCATGGGGGATTGGTTCCGGGGTCCCCCGTGGATACCTAAAACCACGGATAACAGTGAATACCATTGGAAATAATGGGACTTCCACTTAAAATACCACAGGGTTGCCTTGGAGGACCTAGAAAACGTCTAGAGAGGATGCCTCTCTAGGCATTTTCTAGGAAGACTCTATTTTAGGTGTGCTGTTTTGTGTCCCGCGGATAACTGAATCAGTGGACAATGAATCAGCGGATACAGGGGTCGTACTGTAATCAAATTGACTAAAAGCTATTCTACACTGTGAATAAGTAGAATCTACCCCCCACCACCACTGCAAAAATCATTTTATCCTCTCCCATTTATGACAGTAGATATCCGCGTAACTTTTGTAAATCACTTGCCATGATGCTCCCTGAGAGAGAGTCTTTATTCAGGCATGCCTGTGTGGGGGTGCCAGTTCCTACGATGTTGGCCCAATAACTTCACAGGCATTCTGCAGGAAGCCATCTTTCCTCCATGGCCATGTTGGGAGCTGGGAAGATCCCTGCTTGATAACTTTGAACCTTACATAGATTCTGCATGCCGTATGGTCTGCCTCATAGCCCCACTTCTAAGTCCCCAGCACATCCCATTCTCCCATTTATCATTAAATGGACTCTAATATCATCTTCCAAGTGTATGTTTATATGTGCCTTCAAGTTGCCTGTTGACTTATGGTGACCCCATGAATTTTCATAGGGCTTTCTTAGGCAAGGAATACTCAGAGGTGGTTTTGCCAGTTCCTTCCTCTGAAATATAGCCTACAGTACCTAGTATTCACTGGTGGTCTCCCATCCAAGTATTAACCAGAGCTGACCCTGCTTAGTTTCCAAGATCAGATGGGATCTGGTGCCATTGGGGCATTTAGGCCAGATTCAGTGGATGGCTACTAGAGAAAATGCTTCTTTAGTACTGGCACCTTAATTGTGGAACCCCATCTCCAGAAAGGCTCCATGTTATCTTTTGGCACCATGTGTATGCCTAGACAATTCAAATTTAAGTCTTTTAGCTTTGAATAACAGATCTTTTCTTTAGTAGGACTTTCAATGTTTCCTCAAAGTACTCAGTGTTAAATTTTAAACAACCTCAAGGGGGACGGTAGCTTCATAATAAATGCAGTCCCCGCGATACTTGAACACAAACAGTTGGACAACAACTTGGTTAAAGTTAAACAGGACCACTTTAGCTCCATGGAGATCTAGATCTTGTTCCTTTAAACTCTGGCACAGTGGTTTTTGTGTGTCCTGGTGTTGGGCTTAATGGAGATCTGAAACCTAGTTGTGAGCATGTTTCCCTATGAGAGGAGAAAGCCATGTTTTATTCATAGAATTAAGGGAATATTAAACAACCAAATATAACTGCAGAGCTTAAAAGCTTTTACTTACACTGAGGACTTGGAGTTCAAAATGATTTGTGTCTAAGAATATAAATCTTTTGCTTAATTCAGTGTTCAGAGCTCATTTCTCCATGAGTGACTGCAGAGGCAACTGCACTATAATGGCTCATGCTTACCTCACGCTTTACTTCCGGTTTCATGTGCCCTCTAAGAACATGGATGATGAACCTGCAGCCTTGCAGATGTTGTTGGGCTCCAGCTCCTATCAGTCCCCAGCAGCCAATGGTCCCAGGTGGCAGAACATCTGGAGGGTTTCAGGTTCCCTACCCTGTCTAAAAGATTGCTGTGGTTCTTTGCAAGAGAGATTTTCCCCATCTTTGACCCCAAGGTCTCTTTCTTCCCAGGCTTATCTCTGGTTGTGGGGCTTGTCTTGTACATCTCCAGTATCAATGATGAGATGCTCAACAGAACTAAGGACTCTGAGACCTACTTCACATACAAATATGGATGGTCCTTTGCATTTTCTGCTATTTCTTTCCTCCTGACAGAGGTAAGGTTAATTAGGAGCTCATTGGACTGCCTGTGAGAAAGGCAAATGGTCCTCAGAAGATAATGAGAGCTTTAAAGTACAAGCCCATGAATGTCTACACCATATGTGAATGCCGGGGAGGGCCAGTGACAGGGGCAGCACCCACAGCATGGTCCTATTTGGCACCCACTCTCAAGGGCAGTGAGACCATTTTAGACTGAATTTTGACTGAATGGTTTGATGAGGGGACCCCACACCTCACCTCTTTAGGTAGATGCTTAAGTAAAAAGTACTTGTTAAAACATTCTTCTGCAGATGGAAAGGCTCTTTTAGAGAATTGGGACCCCCCACCCCACAAGAACAGAAGCGAGGGTAACAGGATCAGAAGGGGGGGATTTGTTGTAAAAAAAAAATCCCCCTCTCCTGCACTGGCAAGAATGTTCTGCTCACGAAATGCTCCTGCTGGTGGAAATGAAGCTGCATCCAACCTACTGAGTTTGTATGTCTTAGTGCCATTGCTATGCTATCTTTTCTGGATAGGCAAGTGGCTGGATGTCCTTATATCACAATTTCTGAGTGCACTGAGTTGACTCAGAGCTTGGAAAGATTGAGGGGGGGGAGGTGTTGGACTATATCTCCCAGTATCCCCTAGCCAACATGGCAGGTTCCAAGCTCAGGTTCATTCCCGTTTTCTTCTGGAAGCTGCTTCTGAAGGCAGTGGGGTTTATTTTGCAAGATTCTCTAATGTGTTTAGCCAAACTAGGGAACAAGCAGGATAATGCATTGGGGCAAGGGAACTGTGGGGATGTTGTTGTAGAAGCAGAACTGGATTGGGCCACTCTGTTCCTCTGCTTGAAGGGGAAGGTTCACTCAACTCCCACTCCTCACTTAAGCTATACTCTTGCTTACTTTGGTTGTAATCCACCCAAACTCTCAAAAATGCCTTGAACTGCAAGCATGAGCAGAATAATGGAGCAGCAAGTATTTCTGAAGCTAAGCAGCCATTGGCTCCTTGCTGTACCTTCATGCATTGCAAAATTGCAAAACCTTAGCAGATCCATAAGAATGGTCTTGTCAAGCCAAAATATGAACAAGCTTGATCTTGATGCATTATTTTTCTGCCCAATTGCAAATGAATTGCTTTCTGAAATTACATTTAAATCACAAAGGTGTGCTTGTGGCAGAACCTTTGTTTCCCTGGCAAAGAGGCATGGCTGCATTGCCAGATTTGGGAAATGACACTTAGTATATTGAGGATGTATTTTGAACATGTCCTCCTGCAAGGAACATCTGCTTCTTTATGCACGCAGGCCCAGGAGTGATTGCTTTCTGCCAGGGGCTTAACATGGTACGTGCAGGGTGATGCAGGCACGCTTGCAGTCCATAAAAGTACATTTTAAGAACATCCCATTTGGCTTCTTTGTTGTCCAGACTTGATGCATTTCACTACTGCCTGAGACACTCACAAGCCAGGGGTTTTGCTGACAATGGTTTTGTCTTACAGTAGATTTGTGGCTTGGATGCTCACTACCTTTAGGTCACAAGTAAGGCTATAGAGCTCCCCTTAGTTATGCTTACTTAAATGAAAAAAAGATAAGAGCAGAAACCTTCATCTCAGTCCTGTGATATACCATGTAATTCAAGCAGTGATTTATATAATCCTGCATACAAGCCCCAGTGCTGTCTTCTCCTGCACTAGTGCTAAGACTCAACCAATATCCACCAATATGCGTTGTGCTAGTGGTTTCTGACAACTCCAGTTGGGCACAATTTTGCCTTCTAATAGCCATTTGAATGCTTTGATAGGGTAGAGTTAAAAATGCCCTCCTATTCTAATACTCTTCCCCATATAGCCAGCCATAACAACAATCAAAAGGGAGTACTGTAGGTTCCTGAAGATAAGATTGGGGTTGTTCAGTTAGTCTGATTTACCTGCCATGGAATGTCCACCTGTCTACCTGACGCAGTAGTAGTTGACATAACCTGTGGGATCAAAGTCTGAGATCTTACAGTGGGTTGCATAGCATAAATCTCTGCAGGCAGATTTAACACATTACTTGTGCTATGCAACTCTTGTGTTGATGGCAACATTGTACAACTGAACCAGGAGGCCAAATGTGCAGCCAAATGCACATGTATGTTCATGTGCAATGTTGAAATATGCATAGATGTGCAATGGGTGGTGCATATCTGGGTGCACTATCCCTGCATATCTGTGGAGACTCTGCACCTGTATGCACAATGGCATTGCATGTGCATCTCTCTTCCTTCATTTTCCAACTGAATGCAGACATTCTGCATCAGATCAAAAAGTCCAACTGCTTCTTCAGGGGAACCTCCATGTGCCATATAGCACCACCAGGATTCTGGCCAAGAGGTTTAGTCATAAACACCTCACGCTTGAAGTGGAATGTATTTCTGATGGTTAGATAGCTGCAAAAATCTCCCAGCAGCCTCTCCATCAAACAAACCCCCAAATCTAAACACTTCTGCCCTACAGACCCAGCATAATGTATGTGCTGACTCCCTCATGCAAAGGGAAACATGGCACTATGCTAGAGATGGAAACCAGGTTGAGAGGAGCCATGGGCAACTGGCCTGTTTGAATCTACTGCATTGCCCCTATTGCCCAATTGCAGTACTTTCAATAGACATGATCATAGGGTTTGTGTCCTCTTTCTCTCCTTCAGAGTGCAGGTGTCATGTCTGTCTACCTGTTCATGAAGAGATACACGGCTGAAGAGCTGTACAGGCCTCATCCTGGCTTCTACCGTCCACGTCTCAGCAACTGCTCTGACTACTCTGGCCAGTTCCTCCACCCAGACGCCTGGGTCCGTGGGCGCAGTCCTTCGGACATCTCCAGTGATGCTTCCCTCCAGATGAACAGTAACTACCCTGCTCTCCTGAAATGTCCTGATTATGACCAGATGTCCTCCTCTCCCTGTTGAAGAACAAGGGGCAACCTCACCATTTAGGAATGAAATGTTGGTGGAGGCTGTTATGTCCTGTATTTGTACTTTTTTGTTTTTAAAAAAGCCACTCATACAGGACAGCCCCTCTCTGTTTATATGTTTAGTGAATGATATTATTACCTAGAGATTGGAGGGGAGGGGGCGATGTCCTCCCAGCAGCGCACACATGCATATCTGGAAAAAAGTTAGTGGTGGTTTTGATCCTGCAGCTGGTCCATATGCCCAGTTCTCTTGGAGGGAGGGAGATGTGGTGGGTATGGAAGAGAGACAGGATCATTCTCAAGGGAAGCTCAATACCAGAAAGACACTCGTAGGGAAAATAAATAAGTATCCTGTGATAGGCAACAAAGGTTTGTGGATCAGTATCCTTTTAATGTAAATCATATTACTAGAATATGGATTAGATGTAAATTCCTATTAGAAAACTGTAGGTTGCATCATTTAATGGCATTTTGTTTTAAGTGGACATCTAGTTATGGCATTTCAAGCAAATATGTTTTTGGTGAACAGCACAACCCTATACATGTCTACTCAGATGTAAGTCCCATTGTGTTCAGTGGAATTTACTATCAGGTAAGTCGGAATAGGATTACAGCCTAAGAATACTTGCTGTCACCTACATTTCATTATCAAATAAGGCTGGGATTTGCTCTAGGAAGCAGACAATTAACTCTCACCAATAATCTCTTTCTAGCCTGATTCTGCTAGGCCTCCCTCCAATTTGGCAACTTCACAACTAGGTCAACCCCCCTGGCACTACAAGTGCAATTTCTTGAAATTAAGTGCCTGATGCTCCACTAATATAAGTGATTTAATTCTCTCCTGATATCACATACAAAATATTATAGATTTGATACTGTAATAATGGGTTAAAATTCATTTAGCTCATGACATGTAGACCAACATCTCAATTGCCTCATTCAGAACTGACTGAACAGGGTTTATAATCATTTATATCCCCTCAAAATCAAGCCCAAATCCTATGGCATGGCTCTTGTTAAATTTGCGGTTTCCTTTCTTTGGGCACTTCTCTTTCCAATAGAACTGCTTGTGTTATTCGCTTTGTATCCCAGAGGATTGATCGGTCATGTAGTATTCAGTTCTTCTCTTTGTAGGTAAAGTATGCAGAAAAGAAAGGCTCATATTTATGTTGTACCGTATGTATATAATAACTTGCTCAAAGAATAACTAGATTGTCCAGAGAGCTACATTGTGTGTATGCATGCCTATCTACCTACCTACCTACTACTATCATCTATCTATACACACACACACACACTCCAGTCTGCTGATCTTTCACTGCTTTGAAAAATACTGCTGTCCAAAGCTTTATGTATATTCTTTTTCTTTTCTTGAGTTGTAATCAAATGCTGACTTCTGATCTGTTCCCCAGCCTATTTGTAATGTTTGTCATGGCTTCATTTTTTTAAACACATTAAAGAATCCAAAACCATTTGGGCCTTTGCAACAAGGACTTTTATTCTCACTGAATAGTCTCTGCAAATGTAACCTAACATTCTAACCAAACAGGCAATATACATACTATGTATTTACTTTCTCATTACGTGTGTCAATTGATGATATATCTTGGATGAGTATGGAATAATGGAATACATCTTCCCTTTGTATCTGCTTGACTTCCAGGATTGCAGGATTGCAGGATTCCAGGATTGGAAAGATGTGACCAGTGGGGTGCCACAGGGTTCTGTCCTGGGCCCAGTGCTATTCAACATCTTTATCAATGACTTAGATGAGGGAATTAGGGGCATACTTATCAAATTTGCAGATGACACCAAATTGGGAGGAGTAGCTAATACCCTAGAGGACAGGATCAAAATTCAGAATGACCTGGATAGACTGGAGAGCTGGGCCAAAGCTAACAAAATGAAATTCAATACGGAGAAATGTAAAGTACTGCATTTAGGGCGGAAAAATGAAATGCATAAATATAGGATGGGAGAGACCTGGCTGAATGAGACTACGTGCAAAAGGGATCTAGGAGTCCTAGTAGACCACAAGTTGAACATGAGCCAACAGTGTGATGCGGCAGCTAAAAAGGCCAATGCAATTTTGGGCTGTATCAATAGAAGTATAGTGTCTAGATCAAGGGAAGTAATAGTGCCACTCTATTCTGCCTTGGTCAGACCTCACTTAGAGTACTGTGTCCAGTTCTGGGCACCACAATTCAGAAAGGATATTGACAAATTGGAGCGTGTCCAGAGAAGGGCAACTAAAATGGTGAAAGGTCTGGAAACAATGCCTTATGAGGAGAGACTTAGGGAGCTGGGTATGTTTAGCCTGGAAAAAAGACGGTTTAGAGGCGATATGATAGCCCTGTTTAAGTATTTGAAGGGATGTCACGCTGAGGATGGAGCAGGCTTGTTTTCTGCTGCTCCAGAGACTGGAACACGGAGCAATGGGTGCAAGCTCCAGGAACAGAGATTCCACCTCAACATTAGGAGGAACTTTTTGACAGTAAGAGCTGTTCGGCAGTGGAACGCACTCCCTCGGAGCGTGGTGGGGTCTCCTTCCTTGGAGGTCTTTAAACAGAGGCTGGATGGCCATCTGTCGGGGATGCTTTGATTGTGATTTCCTGCGTGGCAGGGGGGTTGGACTGGATGGCCCTCGTGGTCTCTTCCAACTCTGCAATTCTATGATTCTATGATTCTATGATTCTATAATTTTAAATTTCAGGTAACTGGTTAAGCATTGAAAAAATGTTTTCTTAAGATATCTAAAATATGGAAGTAACTGCACTTTGAGTAGAAAACATGCATGTCATGAGCACCAAGAAAGATGGTTTACTTCCTTCTCTTGAGTGTGAACAGCTCTCTCACTCTGGGAGACAAGGATGGGCAATGTGTGGCCCTTCAGTCATTGCTAGATAACAACTCTCACCATCCTTCAACATTGATTATGCTGGCTGGGAGTTGCAGCATAACAACATCTGTGGAGGGCCTCAGACTTCTGAAGCCCTGGGTTAGCCCCATACAGCTTATGCCACAGTTTAGTACTGAAAACATATGAAACTAGCTGTACCTGGCATAACATACATCATATGGCCCTCGTGGTCTCTTCCAACTCTACAATTCTATGATTCTATGATTACAGCACTCACCCCAAAATGACTGGTAGACCTTACAACAACCCTGTAAGGTAGGCCAGTATATTTTTAAATTCCTCCTCCCCATTCTCAGCATTCCACACTTTTCCCAGAATCATTGAGGGTGACTCGCTCTGTTGCCCTGCCACCTCTGTGGCCATCGCCACCACCAGTTGACTGCCTGGGTCCTGTTGCAACAACGGCAGCAGTGGCGTCCCACCACCATCACCGCTGTTGCTAGTTGACTGCCTGGGTCCCATCACAGCAGCAGCCTCCCGCTGCCACCACCAGTTGACTGCCTAGGTCCCATTGCAGCCCGTACTGGTGAGCAGCTGAGGGAGTGAGAGGAGGGAGGGGCCCTTGTGAGGCTGGGGGCGTAGATGCAAACTGAGTGGCAGGAGTGGATTGTGAGGTGGACAGAGAATTTGCATGTGGGTGGTGATTGATTGGGTGTGTTTCCTGAGCAGCTAATCAACACACTGGGAGATGAAACATACCCAGGCCTATTATACACACCCAAGCCATATGTGTATGTGTATATATATATATATATATATATGGACTTCCGGTCTAGGGCGGAGCGGGTTGGGACGATCGCTTCGGGGCTCTGGCCCCGCGCGCTCCGTCAAGCGGCTTTGGGGTGCGGAAAAGGACGGGTAAACCCCATTAGGGACTCCCCAGGCAAGGGGGGGTCCGGTAGATCGCCGAAAGAGCCGAAAATCCTGGCGCAAAGACCCGCTCCCGCGGTGTAATGGAGGACGGAGGAAGGTGGGTCGCGCTGGGTGGCTTGGCAGTCAGCCGCAGCGGAGAGGGGCCAGGCGTGGGGAGAGTGCCGGCATGGAACCAGAAGCCGCTAGACCTTACAGTAGGAACAGTTAAATAATATAGATAACTAGAATCTGTAAAGCCTGTTGAGCGCTCAGAGTGTTGGTCCCTCTGAGAAGTGGAGACTCTCCCTTCATTTATTTGGAATACTTAAATGCCATTCGCGATCTTTAAACTGCTCAAGTGATATTTGGATCTATATGGGGGTTGAGGCTGTTAGATACTTATTATTTTGCCTTCTCTAAGATCCCCTTCCATTGTTGTTGGTTTTTTTTTCATATGTCTCCGTTTTTTGTTTCTGTTTTTTTTAGGAGGTTACTTGGTTTTTGCTCCTGATCCCTTAGAGACGGGTTTTTCTTTGTGTCATAAATCCTTTTTCTTTTTTGCCCTCTCTTTTTCCTTGGCCTTTACTTGAAGAGATTTTTTTTTTTGCTTCTTTTTGTACTTTTTTATTGTTATTATTTTCACCATTGCTTTTTGTTCTTCGCATTGCCTATTTCTGTTTCCTTTTTTTTTCTGCCTTGTCTTTGTCTCCCTCCATTTTGAGAGTTGGGGACTTGTGAGGATCCATGTGACTGGGAGTTAAACAGAACAAAGTGACCTTGAAGACGCGGAAGAAATGCACAGCTGGTGTATGCATAGTAGAGATTAATGGAGACATTGGACATTGGACAGTAGATAAGGCTGGAAAGTGGCAAAAGTTGTTGGAGTTGGAAGGACTGCTAGGAAATTGAAGGAACCAAGGAAGTGATTTAACTGAGACTAAAGCTATTTTGAAAAGTCCCTTTTTTTCTTTTTTCATTTTTTCATTTTTTTCCTCTTTTTTCTCAGTTATCACAATAGTAACCTCCCTTTGTTCTGTTTTCTCTCTCTTTTTTCCCCCTTTCTTTTTCTTTTTTTTGTTTTTTGATTTTTGGACTTTTTTTTCTTTTTCTTATATATTTTTTGGGGTTAGTCCTCTTATTGAGATTTTTTTTTCTTTTTTCTTTTTTTTTTCCTTTTTAAATATATATATATATATATATTGGATTTTTCTGAAATTTTGAAAATTTTTGATATTTTTGGATATTTTTCTCTCTCTTCCTTCTTTTTTTTCCCCCCCCCTTTCGGAAGAGGAAAGAAAACAGGAGAAAATGGCATCAGGCCTAAGGAACAGAGTAAAACTTACAGATGCAAACGACACACAAGGAAGACGTAACTCAGTAGAGGAAACTGTCCCTCAATATATGAACAAATTTATGGAAGAAATACGAGATTTTAGAAAAGATATCTCGGTCCAGTTGAGTGATATGAATACCAAATTTAATGCCTTACACAGTTTGTTGACACAAACTAAAAAAGATGTGCAAGAAAATACAGAAGATATTAAAAATTTAAAGAAAATGAAGAGCTAAATTTTGAAATGGAAAGGATGTGTGACCAATTGGCGTTCGCAGAACAATGAGAGAAGGAAGCATGGATTTGTTTAAGAGGATTACAGGAATACTCGAATGAAGATATAAGAAAGAGAGTGATAGACCTGCTAGCAAATACGCTAGGTTGGGATGAAGAACAAGGAGGGAAAGAACTGGACCGAGTATACCGAGTGAGATCTCCATTGACAGTGAAGAAAAATCTTCCAAGGGATGTGATAATTCAGTGTGTTAGAAAATCAGTGAGGGACTTTATTCTCGAAGTTCATTTCAATAAAGGATTTTGGTCTGATGGGACGCTCCTTATAATGATGAAAGAAATCCCTATAAGATTGCTCAGAAGAAGAAAAGAATATCAATTCCTGGTGGAAGTTTTGAAAAGAGAAAGAATCCCATTTAGTTGGGATAAGCTGGAAGGGGTGATTTTCACCTATAAGAAAGAAAGATATAAAATTGATTCAGTTGAGAAAGCGAAAGAATTTATAAAAAGAAATAAGAGGGATTTTGATATGAAGAGGAAAAGCCACCAGGAAGAGGAAGAATTGAATGGAAATCAAAGAAAGGAAGAGCAAGAAAGTGAATCAGATAAAGAGACAAGGAAAGAGGACTTAAAGATAAGAAACAATAAGAGGGACAGTGATTTATCAGTACAAGTAGAGACCTAAGCGCAAGAATAAAAGGAAGATAAAATATTATAGAGATTGACAAGGGGGGCGGGAAGGGAACTTAATTAACTAAATAAAAGTTGAATAGATTTACTTAATTGATGTCAGGAGTTAGATTTGTAACTTGGAATGTGAAAGGTTTGAATAGTATGAAGAAAAGAAAAGCTGTTTTCCATCATCTTAAAAAAATTGGTGCAGAAATAATGTGCCTTCAAGAAATTAGGATTAAAAAAATTCATGAATATCTACTGAAACAAAAGAACCTTGGAATGGAATTTATGTCATTGGGTGAGAAAAAGAAAAAAGGAGTGGTTTTATATATAAAACCAGATTTGAAACCTAAATTAGTTTTATCAGATGTAAAAGGAAGATATGTATTTGTTGAAATTAATATGGATAAAATAAAGATGTTGGTGGTGGGTATATATGCACCTACAGAAAAGAAGGAGCCCTTCTTTAAAGAATTGAGGGTGAAGTTAGCACAAACACAATATAGGAATTACTGTGTAATGGGTGATATGAACGGAGTGGTAGAGCCTGGTATAGATAGACATGTAGTTAAGAAGAAAATAAGTAAACATCAAGGTAAATTAACGAAAGAGTTCTTCAAGTTGATTGAAGAATTTCATTTAATAGATACATGGAGATATAAAGAAGGATTAAGGAAGGAATTTACCTTTTACTCAGACTCTCATAACTCATTCTCCAGGATAGATATGGTATGGATTAGTAGCAGTATGGCTACCCTTATTAAAAGGGTGGACATACTACCAAAACCGATGTCAGACCATAATCCTGTGGTAATGGTATTGAAATGTGGTCAAAATGCAAATAGATGGAGACTAAAAGATACATTATTGCATAAAGAGGAAGTAATTAAATCAGTGAAAGAGAATTTGAAAGAATAGTTTAGATTGAATATAGATAATGGAGTAGAAAATCACATGGTTTGGGATGCTGGGAAGGCGGTAGTGAGGGGTATATTTATACAATGGAACAATATATTAAACAAGAAAAGACAAGAAACAAGGAAAAAATTATTGGAAGAAATTAAGCAGAAAGAACTAGAATTGGTCAAACTTCCAGCAAGCAAGAAAATTAGAAATCAGATTAAAATATTACAGGAACAATTAGCAATGATATTTGCGGATGAGATGAAAAAGAAACTAGATTATATAAAGCAGAAGGATTTTGAATATGGTAATAAACCTAGCCGATGGCTTGCATACAAATTAAAAAAGGAGAAATCAAAAAAGATTATAGCAAAATTAAAAGTTGGTAAAAGAGAAGTAACAAATGATGAGGAAATTCAAAAACTGTTTTATAATTATTTTAAAATTATTTATCAAGATCAGGAAACTAATAGGATAAAGATGGAAGAATACATTAAGAAAAGCCAACTTACTAAACTCACAGAAGTACAACGAAAAGAGTTAAATAAGAAAATTACAATAGAGGAAATCACAGAAACAATCACAAAAATGAAATTGGGCAAGACTCCGGGACCAGATGGGTTACCGGCGGAATATTACAAAAAGTTCCATGCTGAATTGGCAGAGCCTCTGTCTATGGTTCTAAACGACATTCTAAAAGGGAACCAAATCCCAAAAAGTTGGGAGGAAGCCAGCATAACTTTAATACCAAAAGAAGGCCGGGATGAGCAGCAATTGAAAAACTATAGGCCTATATCCCTATTAAATGAAGATTATAAATTGTTTGCGGCGATTTTAGCAAATAGATTAAAAATATTTCTAAAGGATTATATTCATAGGGACCAAAACGGGTTTTTACCTAAACGCCAAATTAGGGATAACATGCGGGTAATAATTAACGTAACTGAATATTTACATTACCATAATCAGATTGAGGGAGCGTTAATATTCTTAGATGCGGAAAAGGCATTTGATAACCTAAAGTGGCCATTTTTGATGACGGTGATAGATCAGATGGAATGTGGGGAAAACTTTGGTAAATGGGTACGGACTATCTATAGGAATCAAAAGGCAAAACTAATAATAAATGGGAAATACACAGATACATTTAAGATAGAGAAAGGAACTAGGCAAGGTTGCCCACTTTCCCCCTTACTGTTCATTATGGTATTAGAAGTATTGAACAATAAGATAAGGAGAGAAAAAGAAATTAAAGGAATAAAAGTAGGGGGGGGGAGGAATATAAATTACAGGCATTTGCCGATGATTTGGTAATTATCTTGGAAGACCCACTAAAGGGAATAGGGAGCCTACTTAGAATAATAACTGAGTTTGGTAATTATGCTGGCTTCAAAATTAACTCAGAAAAAACAAAAATTCTAACTAAAAACATAGATAGAAGAGGGCAAGAAATCCTGCATAAGACAACCAACTTTGAAATAGTGAAAATAGTGAAATACCTAGGAGTGAATTTGACAACTAATAATCAACAGCTATTTGAAAATAACTATACTAAATTATGGGAAGAAATTAAAAGAGATTTAAATAGGTGGAAGGACTTAAACTTATCCTTGATGGGGAGAATCTCAACTATTAAAATGAATGTGCTACCAAAAGTAATGTTCTTGTTCCAAGTGATCCCAATTATTTGTACAAATAATGTGTTTAAGAAATGGCAGAAGGATATAAACAAATTTTTATGGGCAGGAAGGAAGCCAAGGATCAAGTGGAAGCTTTTAACAGACTCAAAGGAAAGAGGAGGTTTTGGTTTGCCGAACCTGCAACTATACTTTGAAGCAGTATGCCTAACTTGGCTGAGACCATGGATTCTATTGGAGAATAAAAGAATATTAGCACTAGAAGGACACAACAACTTGTCGGGTTGGCACGGTTATTTATGGTATGATAGGAGTAAAATTAACAAGGAATTTAAAAATCATGTGATTAGAAAATCCCTTTTTAGAATTTGGTTAAAGTACAAAGATAGGTTATGCCCTAATATACCGGGATGGATCTCAACGCAAGAGGCTTTTGAGAGGCAAGAATTAAGAAGTCAGAAGTGGTTGAGATACAGAGACCTAATGGTAAAAAAATCAGGGAATTGGGAAATAAAGGAATGGGAAGATCTGAAAAAAGAAGGGAAAAAAATTCAATGGCTAAATTACTACTCGATAAGGGCTAAAATGAAGGAGGAACTAAAGAAAAAACAATTTGAGGAAAAAACAGCTGAATTTGAAAAAATATTACATCATGAAGGAGGTCATATAATAAGTTCCCTATATAAAATGTTATTAAAACTAGATACAGAAGAGGAACAGGTAAAACATTGTATGGTCAGGTGGGCACAGGATTTTGGAGTGAGTATCCCTCTACTACAATGGGAAGATGTGTGGAAGAGAGGTCAAAAATTTACATGTTGTTATAATCTTAAGGAAAACTTTTTTAAGATGATGTATAGGTGGTACCTAACCCCACACAGTATAGCTAAAATGAATACAAAATTTCCTGAGAGCTGTTGGAAATGTGAATCTCAGATAGGATCCCTCTACCATATGTGGTGGAAGTGCGATAAGGTTAGGAAATACTGGTTCAAAATTAACAAAGAAATCGAGGATATATTGGGCTTCAAAATAGGACTAAGACCAGAACTGTATCTACTAAATATGATAAAGCCAGAAAATAAGAAGGAAAAAGAACACAGGGACTTATTAATGTACTTAATTACGGCTGCAAGAATTAACTTTGCAAAAAGGTGGAAAGATAAAGAAACCCCTACACTGTTGGATTGGCGAGCAAAAGTAATGGAATTGGCTAACATAGATAAACTGACAAATCTAATAAGAGGGAACCCAAAAGAAAAATATCTTAGAAAATGGAAACCATTTATAGAGTTTATAAAACATAAGGAAGGGGAGATTAATATAATTGGATTTGATAAATAAACGAATGGATATTGATGAAAAAACTTGGATAAATTATTAATATCCACAGCAGGAACGAGATAAGGGTGGTTAAGACTGTCACTGAAATTAGCTATGGAAAGTTTACAGTAAAGTTAGTATTTAAGAGAAACGATTTGGTAGTAATGTCCTGAGATTAGACAAGATAAAAACTAGACTTTTAATAATAACTAACATGGATATTAGTTTTAAAGTGATTAAGGAAAGGAGAGTCAGAAGATAGGTTATTAGATATGTTTATTTCTATGTAATATTTTTGGATATTTTGTAAGAGAGGAGTAATAATAAATTTAAGTATGATTATATAGGATCTGGCATCGATAGGCGGGAAGTCTTTTTTTAAATATGTGTAATTAGGGGAATGGCGGGGAGGGTAATGGTCGGGGGGTGGGTAGGTTTATGTAGACATTTAATGTATATGTTAGTGTCACATGTTAGTATATTTATGTATGTATGCATGTGTATGTTAATGTATGTTTTTGTTGTAAGTATTATGTTTATATATGAATAAAAATGAAAAAAAATTATGTATATATATATATGTGTGTGTGTGTGTGTGTGTGTGTGTGTATTAGCTATACCTGGTGTAATAAACAGTTATCTACATATATAAAATGTCTTGGTATGTTTCCATTCCCACTCTGCTGATTGGCCACTTAGGAAACATGTCAAGAGTATGATCATTTGACATATTAATATATAACCTTTCAAATCAACTATAATGGCTAATCTCATGCTGAGAGCCCCACCGCCGCTGCCATGCAACCACGTTTACACACAGACACATAAACACATACACCACATGCGCCAGGACGCAAGATCCCTTCTGCCACCATAGAACCGTGCATACACACACACACCATTCTATACACACACCATGTGTGTCAGGAAGTGAGCACCCCTCCGCCACCACTATACAACTGCATGTACACACACAGAGACACCCCCCGCTACACACACACAACACTACATTCCCCACACTACACACATACACTACCTCACACTACACACACACACCACACACGTCAGGACACGAGAGCCCCTCCACCACCATGTTTAGAAAGGACTTGAAACTTTCTACATTTCCTCCCCCAGTATGCTGATTGGCTGCCCAACAGGAAACTTTGCTTGGTTGGGAAGTTTTCTATTGTCAGGGTCCGGGGTGTGGGTGGCAGGTTCTAGGAGCAGAGACGCCAGGGCCAGGTCAGGAACACAAGAGACAGAGTCCAAAGTCCAGGTAGGGTCAAAGATAAGCAAAAGTCCAAAACCAGTCCAAGGTCAGAGCACATACCAGATAGCCAAGGCCCAGGGCAGCACAGAAGATCCAAGGCCCAGCCATAAACAGCACAGAAAACTGTTGTAGTGGCCATGCCTGAGGGCCAAATGCCGCTCTTAACTAGCAGTTCCCCTGGCTGCTTCAGTGTGCTGCATGATTGCAGCTGGCTGCATCTGATACCTTGGCCCTGGTTCTTCCAAGACTCCCACAGCCAGGGCCTGATCTGCAAAAAGGTTGTGTCAGCTGCTGCAGCCAGGGGCCTAGTCCTGCGAGGAGAGGCAGATTCTGACACCTAAGCAGCCAATCAGCACACTGAAAATGGCAACATACCCAAGAGAATTATAGATATAGATAATAACAAAGAATGAGTACATCTTAGTATCACATTGCAGAATATTTTGTTTATTTAAAAAAAAACTTATATCTCGCCCGTTCTTGGTTCTCATTCCCCACCCCTTTATTCTCAGTATGGTCTATGAGGCAAGTTAAGCTGAGAAAGAACAGGTAGCTCAAGGTCACATGGGGATTTGAGCCAAGCCCTCCTCAGTCCCAATGCATCTAATACTCTTGTATCTAGAGCCATTGCATGTGCTTCAGCCACATCCTCCCTCCCCGCACACAAATTCATCCCTAAAGGCAATGACAAAAATGATTTGGGGGCATGTTCACCTACCATATGCAGATCATCAGATACTTGTTCCTAGTATTAATGCTACTGTACTGAAAAATAAGATATAACAGTACAGTAGTATTAATCCTAGGCTAAGTGTTGCTGAACATGCCCCCAAATATTTTTTGTTGAAATCTGAGCAATTTGAATATTTATCTGTTCATCCAGTTTCAAAAAAGTGTGAGAAAATATAACGACAGAGTTTGGAAGTAAATTTTTCCAAGCAATTGTCCAAATTTTGCTGGGGCCTTACATCTTCACAAGTGAACTTACTTCCTTCTCACTAAAGGGGGTTCTTAGCACCTCTGCTACATAGCTAGGTATATGTAAAGTTAAGTAACATAAAGGGGCATAAGTAACATAACAGGTCACAGTCATATAGGATCCCAGGGACACATATTTTTGTGACACAGTATTGGTGAGGAGGAGGTTAACTAGGGTATAATCCCCCCCCAAAACTAAGATGATGATGGGGAAAGTCATTCCTGTTTTAGTTGAAGATAACATTTGTTTCTTCTACAACAGAGATTTGTAGAGATAATGTTTACCATTTTTGGCCATTATCATTTTTGTGACATACATTTTTGTAAAAGCAAGAACTATAAAATACTGTACCATGATAGTAACACCTCACTCTTTAACGTAACAAGTACTATAATGCCTTTTTTAAAAGATAACATCCCAAACTCTGTAATTGAAACAGTGCTACATTTGACCTGATTTGCAGAAAAGATACAAATATATTTATGCTTCAGTAGCATGAATCTTAACATTTACATACCTTGCAGGCTGGTTTGTTATCCAGATCAAGGAAATAATAGACTGTGGTGTATTTTTAAGGCCTTCTGTGCTCTTCTATCTCCCGTCAGGCTGAATGCTTGCTTCTTACCAGCCTCCCATGGAGAAGTGCATGTGTAACGCACACCAAAATGAAAGCTATCCATTTGGATGGCATATGGGGGTTCATGATATTGGGAGGCTATTCTGGTATTCAAGAGCTAGTGAAAACACAGCATGTAAGAGACAGATAAGCTCACAGTCTGGAAGAAGCTGAGAAGTCTAGTAATGACATGGAGTTCCATAATGGATGCAGTTCAGGGGTTAACAATAGCCTGTGAACACCTAAGTGTCACTCTCCTTCCCTCCCAGCGCCCTGCATTCATCAATCTAAAGCACCAAGCAGAGTAGAAATATCCTCTCACTGAGCATCCAGATGGATTTTAAAAACACCCAGTTCTTTCTGATTTTATACTGAGTTTAAATAACCTGGGGAGCTGGTATAAAAAGTCTCTGATTGTACTTGGAGCTGACAGAAAATATTCTGGGATAAACTAAATGTATATGGATCCCCAAAATAATATTGGAAAGGACAGGAACAAAATCTGGGCCTTTCTGGTCTTTTTATCAGTCTAGATGTGTCCTCAGACTCTTTCCTCATCCTTTAATGGCCCAGGAAGGGAGAGAAAGATAGTGGTGGTGAACAACTGCCTGTGCAGATGGTGCTGCTGGGAATGATTTGGCTTCCTGGACCATGGGGTGTGGTTTCAGAGAGGTGGACTTCTGGCAAGGGATGGGATGCATCTCACAGCAATTGGCAGGAATGTTTTTGCTAAGAGTCTGAAAGATCTGATCAGGAGGGCTTTAAACTGAGTTGTGTTGGGGAAGGAGACAGTATTCTTGAGGGCGGGAGTTCATAAAGTGCTGTAGATAATAGCCCAATTGTTATACAGAGAACAAGACAAATAGTACAAGAACCCAACAGTGGGAAGAATTAAACCTTTAAAAGACAGATAGGGGGGATGGCCCATGGTCTTAGATGTCTCTATACGAATACACAGAGTATGGGAAATAAACAGGATGAGCTTGAACTCTTAGCATAGCAAAGCAAATATGATTTAACTAGCCATACGCAGTGTAAAATATGCCATTATAGTTGGTTTGAAAGGTTATATATTAATGCATCAAATGATTGTACTCCTGACATGTTTCCTAAGCAGCCAATCAGCAGAGTGGGAAAGGAAGCATACTGAAGCATATTATATATGTAGATAACGGTGTGTGTTATGCCACGTATAGGTAAGGAAATTAAGACAGAAGTCTGTAGCTAAAGGGGTTGCTCCCAGATCTGGGTGAAATGAGATCTTTGCCTCTCACTTTGTTGCAGAGACTGGTTAAGGACATACTTCATTGAACCACCTTGCCTCTAGGCAGAAAATGAAGGCTGAGCAGAGCAGATGGTGTACTCTGGCTCCACAAGGAGTGAGGGAGGGGGAAGGAGGAAGCTAGATAAGTAAAACCCACAGACTCTGTGTCCAAAGAGTCTTTGCAAAGACACCACCATGAACACATTCATCCTTGCAAATTGTGCCTGGAAATTTTCTGAGCTGGAGATTTGCACCTGGATCCTCCCTTGTATCTAGAACTGTGCCACCCCTTGCCAAACTGGAAAGAAGGGGGGAAATTCAGCTTGTTACCTGGTTGCATGAAATTACTCCATATCTATATATAGTGTTTTGATGGTATCTTCCTGCATAGCAGAACAGGGTTTGACTGGATGACCTTTGGGGATCTCTTCCAATTTTATAACATTTCTAAGCCCTGCTCTATAAATTCCCCATTTCTTGGAGTGATGCATAAGGTTGCCAAATTAAGAGCTGGAGAGGGCTCCTGTGCCATTAAAGGTTGCATACAATTGAGAATTTCAGCAGGGATTGCTTTTCACACAACCAGGAAAGAAGCTGCACTTGTTAAAATCCCCCCATTTCCAAAACAGGAATATTCTAAACACACATTCCCCCACACTACACACACACTACACCCCCATGCTACACACACACATCCCCCATGCTACAGCCACCCACACACCCACACTACACCCTCCTGCTACAGGCCCCCCTACACACACCTCTTGCTGGAAAACCTCTCTGCCACTACCATGTTTCCAAAGGACTACACCCCCCACGCTACACACAAATCCCCCATACTACATACACACACATACCCTGTTACAGCCCCCTCTACACACACCTTCCTGGAAAGCTTCGCTGCCATCACTATTTTTAAAAAGGACTTAAACTTCCCCATGATTCCACCCCCAGTGTGCTGATTGGCTGCCCAAGGGAGAGCTTTGATTGGTTGGTAAGTTTCCTAAGCAGCCAATCAGCACACTGGAAATGGCAACATACACAAGAGAATTATATATAAAGATATGCATCACTGAAACCTGGTGGGATGAGTCTCATGATTAGAATGTAGTAATAGAGAAGTATAACCTATTTCAGAGAAATAGACCAAACAGGAAGGGTGGTGGAATAGCATTATACATTAAAGATGTGTACGCCTGTGAACAGGTCCATGACTTAAATCCTGGGAGCTAGGTTGAGAGCATTTGTGTAAAAATCAAGGGGGAGAGAAACAGCAGGGATGTCATTGTGGGGGTCTACTACAGACCTCCAAGCCAAACTGAGGACTTGGATGAAGCGGTCCTAGAAGAGGTGATCGCACATTCAGAAAGGAGAGACGGAGTAGTAATGGGGGATTTCTACTATCCTTATATTTGTTGGAAGTCCAGTTCTGCCAAAAAATTTAGGTCCAACAAATTCCTCACTTGCCTTGCAGACAATTTCATTGTCCAGAAAGTGGAAAAGGCAACTAGGGGATCAGCTATTCTAGATCTGATCCTAACCAACAGAGAAGATCTGGTTAATGGGGTAGAAGTGCAAGGACCCTTAGGGGGGAGTGACCATGTTCTCCTGGAGTTTGTTATACAGAGGAGAGGGGAAGCCAAGCATAGTCAGACATGCATTCTAGACTTTAAGAAAGCTGATTTCAGAAAACGTATGGAATTACTGGGGGCAATTCCATGATCAGGAATACTAAAAGAGAAGGGAGCTCATGAGGGATGAGGGTTTCTTAAAAGTGAGATACTGCAGGCACAACTTCAAGCAGTTCCAATCAGGAGGAAAAAATGGGCAGTGTCTAAAGAAACTAGGATGGATGTCAAAAGAACTTTCAACTGAGCTAAGACTTAAAAGGGACATGTACATGAAATGGGAAAAGGGGGAAATCACCAAAGAAGAATTCAAACAAACGGCCAGCTCATGTAGGGGGAACGTCAGAAAAGCTAAATCACAGATGGAGCTCAGGCTTGCTAGAGAGGTTAAAAACAATAAAAAGGGCTTTTTTGGGTATGTCCATAGCAAAAGGAAGAACAAGGAAATGGTAGGGCCGCTACGTAGATAAGATGGTGAAAGGCTAACAGGGGACAGAGAAAAGGCAGAACTACTCAACACCTTCTTTGCCTCAGTCTTCTCCCAAAAGGAGAACAATGCTCAACCTGGGGAAGATGGAGCAGATGATGCAGTAGGGGAAATGCAGCACAGAATAGGTAGAGAGGTAGTTCAGGAATACCTGGCCAGTATAAATGAGTTCGAGTCTCCAGGGCCAGATGAACTACATCGATGGGTATTAAAAGAACTGGCAGAAGTAATCTCAGAACCATTGGCAATAATTTTTGAGAATTCCTGGAGAACAGGAGAGGCCCTAGCAGACTGGAGGAGTGCAAATGTTGTCCCCATCCTTTAAAAAAAAAGGTGGGTGGAAGACCCATATAATTACTGCCCAGTCAGCCTGACATCAATACTAGGAAAGATTCTAGAGCAGATCATTAAACAGTCTGTAAGCACTTAGAAAGGAATGCCATGATCACTAAAAGTCAACACAGGTTTCTCAAAAACAAGTCATGCCAGACTAATCTTATCTCTCTCTCTCTTTTTTTTTTATAGAGTTACAAACTTGGTAGGTGAAGGGAAAGCTGTGGATGTTGTGTATCTTGATTTCAGCAAGCCTTTGACAAGGTGCCCCATGATATCCTTCCAAAAAAAGTAACACGTGGGCTAGACAATTCGACTATTAGTTGGATTTGCAATTGGTTGACTGACTGAACCCAAAGAGTAGTCACCAATGGTTCCTCTTCATTATGGAGAGAAGTGACTAGTGAGGTGCCACAGGGTTCTGTCTTGGGCCCAGTGCTATTCAACATCTTTATTAATGACTTAGATGAGGGAATAGAGGGCATTCTTATCAAGTTTGCAGATGACACCAAATTAGGAGGGGTAACTAATACCTCAGAAGACAGGATCAGAATTCAAAATGAACTTAACAGATTAGAAAGCTGGGCCAAAACTAATAAAATGAATCTCAGCAGGGAGAAACACAGGATACTACATTTGAGCAGTAAAAATTAAATGCACAGATATAGGATGGGTGACACCTGGTTTGATTGCCAGTACATGTGAAAGGAATCTAGGAGTCTTAGTGGACCACAAACTGAGTATGAGTCAGCAGTGTGATGTGGAAGCTAAAAAAGCCAATGTGATTCTAGGCTGCATTAATAGGAGTATAATGTCTAGATCAAGTAATAGTGTCACTCTATTCTGCTTTGGCCAGACCTCACCTTGAATACTGTGTCCAGTTCTGGGCACCACAATTCAAGAAAGGTATTCACAAGCTGGAATGTGTCCAAAAGAGAGCGACCAAAATGGGGGGAGGTCTGGAAGCCATGCCCCATGAGGAGTGGCTTAGGGAGCTGTGTATGTTTAGCCTGGAGAAGAGAAGGTTAAGACGTGATATGATCACCATGTTTAAATATTTGAAGGGATGTCATACTGAGGATAGAGCAAGCTTGTTTTCTGCTGCTCCAGAGACTAAGACATGGAGCAATGGACTCAAAATACAGGAAAAGAGATTCCAGCTAAACATTAGGAAGAACTTCCTTATGGTAAGAGCTGTTCGGAAGTGGAATACATTGCCTTATAGTGTGGTGGAATCTCCTTCTTTGGAGGTTTTTAAATAGAGGCTGGATGGCCATCTGTCAGGAATGCTTTGCTTGTGTATTCCTGCATAGCAGGGGGTCGACTAAATGGCCCTTGTGGTCTCTTCCAACTCTATGATTCTATGATTCTTTCCACTGGAGACCTCCTGTTTCTGCTAAATAATTTCCCTGCCATATAAGTTAACCATTGCCTACTGTCAGATCAAATCCTCTGTATGCTAGAAAGTCAGGAATAAGGGAACATAGTTGTTGCTCAGTTAATTCATCAGAGATAGAGAAATAAACCCTGAAATAAAAGAAAACAATGCTTTGTTTTGATTTGGGTGAAAGAGGTAGGTTGGCCATTTCTATGTCTCCCCCCAAAAGAATAATCACAAGAAGGAATAAATTATGCATGTGCTAATTTATATAGATATAATATATGTTAATTTATACACACTATTTTATATAGTTGCTAATTGAGATGCCTAATGTGCATGTGCTAATTTGGGTACAAGTTTAGAATTAGTAATTACTATAACGTCAAAAGGGATGCAAAACATTTCATCATTGCGTAGTCTTTGGCTTGCCAGATGTTTTGGACTTTAACTCCCATAACCTTTGGCCATCGGCCATGCTGGCTGGGGCTTCTGGGGCTTGAAGTCCACAACATCTGGGAGACAAAACATTGAGAAACACTCATCTGACCAGATGGCCTGCCTGGCTACCCTAGAACAGAGGTGATAGACACTGTTGTTTGTTCTTGGCTCCTTCCAAAGGGCTACTTCCAAGTAACCTGCCGTGAATGTTTTTTGCTTTTTCTTCATGGTCTCTGTGAATGCACACAATGGGTTAATCCTGCACCTGCGCAGAGCACTTTGGAAACTTCTAGAAACCTCAATTTAAACTTTTGGGCGGTAGCTCCACCCCCCTCACCCTGGCCTATATAAGCCCCCACCTCCTACCAACTGCTCAGTTCCTTTTTTTCTGCTGCATGAGCAGCACTGAAGGAACTTCAGAGTAAACCTCAGCCTTCCTTTGTTCTCTATTCTGACCATTCTTTAAAAAAAATTACTGACCTTGGACTGGAATTTGATTGCTCCTTCTGGATTTGGCTATTTGGACTGGACTGCCTCGGTCTGACATCGGGAATTTGAATGGTACTGTGCTTTTCTACCTCCCTTTGGAAATGTCTGGTGTAGGCTTCTTTAAGTCTTGCTCCCAGTGCTCAGCCAAAATGACAGAATCTGATGGTCATTCTAAGTGCCTTTTATGCTTAGGGGAAGCCCATGATGTGCAGACATGCAGGCACTGTAAAGCCTTCACTCCCCAGGCCAGGAGAAACCGGGACAAAAGGCTTAAGGCCCTCCTTTACAACCAGGTCCTGTCTGCCTCGGCTTCGGTGAAGGCCTTGGTTTCAGGAACCACCCCTAAATCATCCACAGACCCTATAAAGAAGGTTTCTGTCTTGGTACCATCCAAGACTATTGCGAAGCCCACCCTGATGTCTACTCAGGCAAGAGACAACAGTACTGCCAAGTCCTGTCCCGACGATACCGGTACCATCGGGCAAGGTACCGGAATCTCCACATAAGACGGGTGTGGGGAAGGAGCCTCCATCTAAGAAGGCCAAGGCCACTGGAAACAAGGAGTCCCCCAACGTGAAAGGAAGAGGCCCAAATAACCGGATCGTCAGCCACGCAATCCCAAGATGAAGAGGCCTAAGAGCAGGACAGAAGAAGGTTCCTCAGTATCACCTCCTGCAAAGAGGCGTCTGACAATACCATCTCCAGAGCGGTACCATGAAGCCGAGCCTGACTATACACTGGACAACGCAGCAGGCGGATCTTCCCCAAGCATCAGGATCATCAGAGTGTTGCATTGGGTGCACCAGCCAACCATTCTATGAATAAAGGAAGCTTGTACTGAGTCAGACACTTAGTTCATCTAGATCACTGTGCCTCCAAGCAGGCCATTCTTAGCCCTACCTGGAATTGGGAGGGATGGAGCTGAAAGTCTTTTTCATGCCATTTCATAGATTAAAACCGACACATGTGGCCAACAACATCAGAGTGAGGTCAAGATGGCAAAAGTTATTAACGAAAAAGAACACACAAGCTAGGACAGGCTGCTTTTTTCTCCTGAGAAAGGCAAAATTTCACCACCCCCTTTTCTCTCCCCTGACCCCCCCCCACTGAGTTGAAGTAAGCTGAGGACAAAGGAGGAAAGTAGGAGGAGAGAGAAACTGGGACATTTAAAAGCTTCTGGAAAAGTGGGGAGACAGAGGATTAATTGGGACTGTCCCTGCCAGATCAGGATAGTTGGAAGGTATGATCAGCATGGAGCCGTGGTCCTCGCTACTTTTTTGTATGAAAAATCTGAAGTCTGATTTTGCTTCACAACAGATGGAGAAAGTAGGCAATAGAAAGGCTTGCTAAAGCACCAAGGCAAGAGCCAGTGTTAGGGCAATATTTGCAGACTCTAGTTTAGTAAGTGGAAATTCTACAGCAGGATGAGAGATGATGCCACGGGGTGGCAACAATTTCTGTAGGCTCCTTTCTCTGCTCTATAGACACTCTTTGCTTGTAAAACTGGTTTTTCCTCACTATTAGCTGGCAATTAGCTAACACACATTGGAAACTGTTTAATGCAGTGTAGATGTGGAAATAGCTATTGCTTAAAACAATTTGTAAGCCGCTCTGATAGCCTTGTGGCTGAAGAGCGGGGTATAAATAACTAAATAAATAAAATAAAAAAAATCACACCTTTCCCTAAAACAATAGAGGTTTGCCTGAGACCCATCAGTTTTAATGTTCCACCATTAGCGATTGTTAGCACATTTGGAGAATCCATTGTTTAACCTTGGGAAACTCTGGCAGACATTGTATTCCACTCAAATTCAAGCCATCGGCGGCAGCGGGGGGGATCGAATATAAATATGGCCCCAAACCACAACCAAAGTGTGGACAGACTCCCTTCCTCCCATCACTCCGTCAGCCTGTGTCACCAGGGTTGCAGCTTCTACAACAAACCTCTGCTCTTTGGATAGCTATCGTATAGCCCATTATCCTGGACTCTATTACTCTATCCCAATACTTCCTACTTTCTTTGTTAGCCTTGTGTGACTGCTTGAAGCCTGAGTGTATGTGCGCGTGTGTGTGTTCCCTTGATTATCTTTCAATAAAACAATTTTTATTTCATCCCCTGGCTTTGAGTCTCATCAGTGAATACTGGTATACATAGGCCAAAAGTTCCCACAGTTACCTGGCCTCTCACTTCTATATTGAGCTAATTAAAATTTCCCATATTAGAATTCAGACACTAGTGGGATCCCCATGGAGCCCACACAATTTGGGTAACAGGATGAGGACTCTGGAGTCCAGGATTCAAATCCCCACTCAGTCACGGAAACCCACTGGGGCAAGTCACACTCTCTCAGCCTCAGAGGAAAGCAAAGTTAAAGCCCCTCTGAACAAATCTTGCTAAGAAAACCCCATGATAGGGTTGCTTTAAGGTCACCATAAGTTCGAAATGACTTGAAGGCACATTACAAGAACAGCATCACTAAAAGAATGCTGACAAGAACTGACTCCTCCATCCTTTATCTTCTCAACAATGTTTAAGGTGGAGCAGGTTAAGAGAGACTGGGTGGTTCACGGTCACCCAGAGGATGTCATGCTTCAGTGGGGACAAGAGCTTGGACATCCCAAATTCCAGTCCAGCATTCTAACCACTACACCACACTACCTCTTGATGACCCTCTTGTGGTGTGATCAGTCTGCATGGACTGAATGGCTGGTTTTAAAGTTTCATTGGGTTTATGCAGGATAAGAACATGATTATCCACCATAATATCATCTAAAAATCTAGATAGAAAGGGACACTATTAAGTAGAGCACAACTAATATGGGGAAACTTTAATGACATTATGTAAACCCAACATGCTGCTTGTTTATGAAAGTTCCATAGAAATGCAAAGCTCAGAATTCAGTGTGGTTGGAATATGATAGCTTACCCTGGCTTTCAGCAGCCTGGCATGACTCCAAAGAACAGAAGAAGACACAGTAACAGGCAACTGGAATAAGGATGTGTATCGCGTTCTGAAGTTCCCCTTACACCCTTAAGGTCCAGGGTCAATACTAAAGAACGTTCCTTTGGACAAGACAACCCCATATCTTTAGGGGTTTCTTTGCAATACATCCTGTATTTACAAGTAGAGAAGCAGAGTATAGTGGAGTCAAACCCCCATAAGCAGAAAGCATGCCAACAAGTCCCACCTTGGATCGCCAGAGCATGAGTCCTCATGCTTTACTTTCAGCTCATTCTTTCACCTTCTTCATGTTCAGATTGCAAAAAAATCCTGTTTCTCCTGTTCTCAAAGTCTTCCCTTTAGCTAGGGAGATGCCACCATTGGAATGCTGAATTCCAGGTTAGGGTGTTGAGATGTAAACAAGACTGCACTCCCCTGCCTTCAGTAATTGTGTAGATGAGGGAATTTGGACAGGTGTCGCTTATGTGACAAACTCCATCCTCTAGCATTAACAACTTTGGAAAGTGCAGGAGACACCCTGTCCTCTTTTGCATCTGGCCACTGGAATTCTTGGCTACCAGCACAACATTCTTAGCCTTTAGGAGACAATTCAGATGTGTTTTGCTGCTGATGATATTATTAAAAGCTCATAATAAAGAATGCCAGCTGATAACAGGATTCCCCCCCTCCCTCCCTCCCTCCCTCTTACTTACACACACACTTACTTTCTAAGGGAAAAGTAGGTCACTATCTCCCTCAGCAAGCTGTGTTCTTTTCATGTAAACACATTTACTGCAATTAAAAATGCAACAGATATCTCATTTGCATCACCACAGATAGAAGGCCAGTGAAAATGGGTCAAAACAGACTGGAAAATTTGGAAGATTAGGCTTGCCCATTTGAAGAAGAGGTTTGCCGCCATTTTCCAGGATGATATGTCTTACTCATATTTTGGACTGTGGCTTCAACATTTTCCCAACTTACAATTACTAAGCACTGACAGTCTCCCAATGCACCCCCCGCCCACGCACATCCTTTGTTCAAATAAAATAAGATGACGATAAGCACACACTAGATCCCTGTATGATGTTCCTGGGAAGGGACCCAAGTCTAAACATGAAATCCATTCCTGTTTCATAGATAATTTTATATGCAATATTTTAAATAATTTTGGGCATGAAACAAAGTTTGTGAATACTGAACCATCAGAAAGCAAAGGTTATCTCAGCCACTCATGTGGTCAGTTTCGGATTTTGGAGTATTTCACATTTTGGAATTCCGAATAAGAGATACCCAAACTGTACTACTCAAATAGTGGGCAAAAATGGTACATAGAAGTCTTGTCAGAGAGAAGTGATTATGTCAGATTTCTACAGCTGCCCCGACACCTTTCATGGTACTATACTGAATTTCAATCTGCTCATAATAAGGAATCACCTGCTGCCATATCTTTAGTGAGTTTCATGACCTATGCATCCCTTGGGATTCTCCCTGGGATAAATCTTTACAGGAAATGAAAGAGAAAAGAGTAGGATAATTGGTCTGATCACTGTGGTGCAGTCAAAAGGAGGGGTCTTCAACAATTACATTTAGCAATATCGGGACTTCAGAATCAGAATTGTTGAGTGGAATGATACCCTAAGGATAATTCAGCCCAACTCCCAGCATAGAAATCCAAGGCTATAAGAATGCCTGACAGATGGCCATCCGCCATCTACTGTACTTAAAAACCTCCAGCAAAGGAGAATGCACGACCCTCTGAGGCAATCAGTCCCACTGTTGAACACTTCTTACCATCCAGAAGATCTTCCTAATATCTATTTGGAATATCTTTTCTTGTACTTTGAATCCATTGGTTTGCAGCTGCAGAAAACAAGCCCCCCTCCATCTTCCATGTGGTAGATGAAGCATACCCCAATTTCTTGGCCTTTCTTCACAGGCCTTAGTCCCATACCCTTTACCATCTTGATTGCTCTCCTCTGGACAATTCCAGCTTTTCAATATCTTTCTTAAACTGTGGTGCCCAGACCTGGACACAGTATTCCAGGTGAGGTATCACCAAAGCATAATAGAGCAGTACGAGGTCTGTCTATTAAATAACGAGTCTGTGTTTCTGCCTTTCAGGCAAATCAGGGAGAACTGATTAAATGCTTGAGTGGTGACCTTGAACATGTCTGAACCTGCATGACAAACATCAACACTCTCAGCTGTTCAGTTAATTGTAAGTCATAGTTTAAATTAGCTGTGCTGTCTGTTGTGTACCAAAAAAATGCTAAGAATGTCAAGCAACATGACATTCTGCAGCAACTTGAGGCGGACCGAAACCTTTTTCAAAAAATCATCACTTGTGATGAAACCTGGATCTTCCAGTATGATCCTGAGATAAAATGACAGTCAATGCACTGGAAAACACCATCACCACCAAGAATGAAAAAAACACTTAAAACATTCAAAGGGGGATTTTTTGTGCTCATTGGGGATTTTTTACATCAAGGGCGTAATTTTGGCAGAATGGGTTCCAAAAGGCAGAACAGTGAACCAGCATTATTATATGGAAGTTTTGACAAAGCTGAGAGAAAAAGTCAAGGTGGAAAAAAGGCCAGAACTGTGGGGAAACGGTTTCATTCTTCATCAAGACGATGTACCTGTTCACACAGCACTTTCTGTGAAGTAGTTTTTGGCCAATAGACACATTACTACACTTGAACATCCTCCATATTTGTCAAATTTGGCACCATGTGACTTTTCTCTTTTCCCTAAAGTGAAATTGGCACTTAAAGGAACATGTTTTGACTCAATGCAGTAAAAAAGAAAATGGCAGATGTGTTGAAACAGCTGACAGCAACTGACCTGCTCCATGCCTTTGACGAGTAGAAAACAAGACTGCTTTGGTGTGTGAGCATGAACGGGGAGTATATTGAAGGGGACAAGCATTAGAATTGTAATACATATACATAAGATGGGTTATTGTATCAGTCTTGTTATTTAATAGACATACCTATTGAGTAGGCACTATAGTTCTGTTGATTAACCTAGAGCTCGTACATTGGGGTTTTTTTTTTCTGCTGTTGCTGCTGCATCCTGCTGATTTCCAGCACTCATGGTTCACAGAGATCAGAACTACTGGTTCTGGAAAGAAAAATACCCAGGTCTATGAGCTGAAAAGCTCAGGTTAGTTCAGGGTAGTATTGGGTTCCATCACAGGCTTAGCAGCATCTGCTCCATACTTTAAGAATAAAATATGCTATTTGCTCCACTGCTATTCATTGAATATGACTGAAACAGCAGGGTACCCTACCAGGCCACAGATCCTGGGTGTACTAATGCTGCATCTTTACATAGGTTGACCCACTATAAATTAGAGGGAATCACTATATCAAAAGCTGTTGCATTTAACTTGGGCTTAAGCTACATGCAGCCAGCAAGATATTTTGGACTGCAACTCCACTAGATATGCCAGTTGAGGTTGGTGGGAGTTCCTGTCCAACATCTGGAGGTCTACAAGTGGCCACCCGTGGTCTAAAGAGAGCCTTCTATATATTACTGCTCTGACAGAAATGGACAAACTATCTACTGTACTTTAATAAGAGAAAAGTCAATTAACAGTTTTCAAAAGTTTGGGAACCTTTCCTACAGTTTTTAGGAGAAAAGATAACATTTTCAGGTTTTGAAAATTAGTTTATTTCATAAATGATAAATAAAAAGGTTTACTAAATTAAATAGATTTTAAGGTACAGTAGTTTATTCTGATATAACACTTTTGACTTTGGTAAGAAAGTGGGAAGTCAGTTTTTAATTATTTGTATTTAGTTTAGTTTTTTGTAATTAGTAGAAGTAGCTGTGTTAGTACAATTTGACATCCCTTCAAATTTTCCCCATCTAAATGGATTCCCATATAATTACAATTTTTCCATTAAAAAGTATAATATTTGCATTTCCTCAGGATCTTCGACAGTAAATGTTTCAATATAATTACTTCTTAATTTTCAACCTCTTATCTTATTATTTTGCTGGAGAATTTGGTCTCGTACACATTTCCTAAGGAAATACACAATTCTATCTTGTGGGAGTTTGTAAAAGAAAAAAGAAAAAAAAAGACTCATGCCTTCTCAAGGAATACAGCTCTCCAAATTTGGAAGCTGTAATCCAAAAAAAAAAAAAAAGGAACGTAGGCGCGACAAAATCAAGGTTTGGCTGATCATTGAGGGAAAGTAGCAAAGTACCCCTGTGATTGTGAAGTTGACAAAGTATAGTATTTGCGGAGTGGGTTTTCCCTCTCGGTTAAAAGAAGCACTAACGAGATTTTTCCTAAAGAAAGCTTCCCTTCACCCAGAAGATTTGGATAATTATAAGCCAATCTCAAATACACTTACAGTATTTTGGCCTAGGAGATCCAAATAGTGGTCTCTCTGGCTTTTCTTCGCAAATGAAGATTGAAGAAGGACTCATCCTGTGCTTTCTGCAAGCGCGCTGATGACTAAAAAGGCCAATCCGAGATAAACAAGTCCGGTTGCAGAAAGCACAGCAGAAGGTCTCCTTGGGTGATGTTTTTGGGTTGTGATTCTTTCTGCGTTGTCATTTCTCTTCAAGACTTGTTCGGCGTGAGTTCTCAAATAAGGCTGCAGCATTGTGGATTGTGCGTCTCCATGCCTCCCGATGTGAGGCCAGGGCGGACCACTGTTGGTGATCAATTTGGCCGAGCCTGAAATGTTGTTTCAGGGAGTCTTTGTATCGCTTTTTTGGAGCGCCCCTCTTACGCTGACCCGTGGCGAGTTCACCATAGAGTACTATTTTTGGGAGGCGATGGTCCTCCATCCTGGACATGTGCCCTGCCCAGCGCAGCTGTGTTCTCAATATCATGGCCTCAATACTGGTGATCCCTGCTTGCTCAAGGACAGCAACATTTGTCACATAGTCAGTCCAGCATATATTTAGGATTGTGCGTAGACAGCGCTGATGAAAGCGCTCGAGGAGTCGTAGGTGGTGGCGATAGGTGACCCATGTTTCAGATCCATAAAGGAGGATAGACAGTACAATGGCTCTATACACACTGATTTTTGTGCTTTGCCTCAGGTGTTTATTGCTCCAGACTCTTTTGTGAAGTCTTCCAAATGCAGTATATGCCTTTGCTAATCTGTGATCGATCTCTTTGTCAATCTTGGCATCTGAGGAGATGATGCTTCCCAGGTAGGTGAACTGCTGAACAGACTTGAGCACAGATTTGCCATCGGAAATAGGTGGTAAGAGTAAATAAAACATGAGACGCATCTGAGTGGCACTGGTTATCTGAACCCATTTCAATTAAGGTGCTGGCCAAGATATGGGATGGAGATTGCTTTGCTCACCTCAGGGTTATTTATGGTGGGTTGTGATGAGGGGAGTGTGGCCTCATACATTCTCCTGGGCCACCCAGCAACTTTCAGTACCATCAGTCATGATACCTTTCTGGACTAGCTGACTGAGGCTGGGCACCAAGGGCCATAGTTTGCAGTCGTTCCAGTCCTTTCTGCTGGGTTATTTCTAGAAGAGAGTTCCCACATTCTGCTTCTGCCATTGACTCTGTTATGAGTGTTCCTGGCTGTCTGACACTAATTTTCTTTTTTAAATTGAACCTTTTAAAAAGGGACCATTCCCTTTCAGAGCTTGAATAATTTCATTTATGACTGGGCAGATGCAATACCATTTACAAAGAAAATCAGCTCCCCATTTCATTTGTTGCTTTTTTTAAAAAAAAAATGGGAGGGGGATAAAATATAACAGAATAAAAGAATCCTAGTTTGGAATGATAATTAAAGTAAGGGCTTGCCATAGACTCTATCAACAGATCAATTAAGAGATTGTAGTGCAAGTTACCTGTACACCTTTCCCCTCCCGTGATGGTTTTCAAAACAAGGATTGTACTTGCTTAGAATAGATTGATGCAGTATGAATCTGAGGACTGAGGCACAAATGCCTGCAGTTGGTGGATTTCATAAAATTAGTCAAGATATTCATAGTTCTTCCAGAACTCCTTCAAGAAATGTTAATGGAGTCAGAGGAACCCCAAACGAGGAGTCCATAAAACAGGAGTAGGGATCATGTGGTTCTCCAGATGCTGTTGGACTACAATTCTCTGCAGCCCTAACCAGCATGGCTAATGATGAGGAATTCTGGGTGATGTTAGTACATCATCTGGAAGACCACATGGTTCTCAGCTTCATTAATTAATTAGGTATTTATACCCTGCTCTTCAGCCACAAAAGCTATCAGAGCAGCTTACAATTTGTTTTAAAGCAATAGCAATTTATGCATCTACACTGCATTAAGCAGTTTCCAATGCGTATTAGTTAATTGCACCCACAAGCTGAGTACTCATTTTACTGATCTACGAAAGGATGGAAGGCTGAGTGAACCTTGGAGCCCTGTGGAACTGAACTTGCAATGTGGTGACTTGCAGTACTGGCATTTAACCATGTGCCACCAGGGCTCCCTTCCTGCAATAGTATCATGGAATGCAGACAGACAGACTGCACGAACTAGTTCAGACCAAAGGCCATGATTGGAGTGGTCCTGCTCTATGGAGAATACTCCTCTGTTTGATGGACTGACAGAAGGAAGTCTCCTACTCTAGCCTGCTTGCTTCTAGGCAGAAGGTAGATGCAGAGTGGAGGGTGAGCCCTGTGCCACAGTTTGGAGGGAAGTAAATACATAGATGCTTCCCACCACTCCCAGAGACTCTTTGCAGAAAAGCAAATCAATTAGTAAGCCTTGCAAATTGTAGCAGCAGCTGCTCTACTAACAAATCTGGAGATGTGTGCACATCCCTTTCCTCTTCCCTGGAGCTAAGCTCCCCAAAACTGGAGAATTTGCACCCTCATCTCCCATCTGGAGATGACCTATGGAAAATGGCAGCCCTACATGCCACATTTCTCTTCCTGCCAAGAGCTACGCTTGCATTAGGTGCAAACTAGGAGTGCTGCTCGAAAACAAGGTAAAATCGTTTGAGGTACACTTCTGTACCCCCCATCTTACAGTAAGGACAGTGAAAGGCTTTTAGACGCGAGACAAGAGCCTTTCCTAAGAAAGAAAGAAAAAAAGACCAGAAGGTGAAAATGTCCAAGAAAGGAGAAGGCACTGAAGGGCAAGATGTAGAGGGATGGGGGAAAATATGCACAGGAGGAGAAGAATCAGAAAACCCTGATTGGTTTCTTGTTGATAACATACACCAGTGTAACCTTCCATTATGCCAGTGTATGTTCTTTAAGGCTGTTGCAGGAGGAGGTATTCTGTACTACCTTCTGCAATGACACCCCATTCCTTGTGAAACCTCACCTGTGAGCCCTAGGGTGCATCCCTACAGTCAATCATTAGCTGGTGGAGGTATCCAGGCAGTTTTGCAGATGGAAGAAGGAAAAGGCATCACCCTCCTGAACCTTCATTGGACTCGCTGGAGGTCTGGGAATGTAATGGTGTTTAGATTTTCCTTGTTTTTTTTCCAGGCTGTGAAGCTGTGTTCTGGAACAGTTTCTTTCTGATGTTTTGCCTGCATCTGTGGCTGGCATCTTCAGAGAATGGTTGGGTAGGAGTGTGTCTGGGGTTTATATGCTGTGAACCCCTGTAGGGGAGTATATGTAAATTTGTGTAATTGAATGTTTAGATTCTGGGTATAGAAATGCAAGGCTCATTAGTGTCTGTTTGGCTGATGGTTGGTGAGGGACCATTATCTGCTGGGAATCCCCATGTCCCTGAGTGGAATTCCTTTGTAAGTGTTGTGTTTTTTTAATTCTATTGTATTTCAAAACTGGGAGTCAGATTTTATTTACTTTTAAGGTTTCTTCGTTCCTGTTGAAGTTGTCCAGGTGTTTGTGGATTTCAATAGCTTCTCTGTGCATTCTGACATGATAGTTATTGGCCTGGTCCAGAATTTCTTTGTTTTGAAATAACATTTTATGTCCAGGTTGGTTTATAACATGTTTTCCTACTGCTGATTTTTCTGGTTGGCCCAGTCTGCAGTGCCTCTCATGTTCCTTGATTCATGTTTGCACACTGCGTTTTGTGGTCCCTATGTAAAGTTGTCCACAGCTGCAGGGTATGTGGTAAACTCCTGCAGCTGTGAGAGGGTCTCTTTTGTCCTCTGCTGAGCGTAGCATTTCTTGGAATTTTCTGGTTGGTCTATAGATTGTTTGGAGGTTGTGTTTCCTCATCCGTTTCCCTATTCTGTCTGTGACTCCTTTGATGTATGGTAAAAATATCTTCCCTTTGGGTGGCTGTTTTTCTTCTTTACATCCTCTTGGATGCTCTTGGCAGTGAGTAATACTCCAAAAACAATCAGTGACTAGAATACCTATTATCCCCACTCATCCTTGCAAATGCCTTCCCCCACGCCTTTTCCTCTCCACAATGCAGAAGCTGCCATAAACCCATCAAACTTAATGACTCAAACATTAGTGGCAATCAACGAAGCTGGAATTTCCTTTAACTATGGGAAACCCACCTAAGGCATTTTTTTACACTCAAAACACCCCTTAAGGGTACAATATTGGGTATAAATATTACCCCCAAACAATAACCATGTGTGCACAGTTCTTCTCATACTATCCTTCTGCTGGACTGCTGTTGCACCCTCAGATTCAAATCTGAGTTCCTTTGCTATACAAATCTCTGCTCTTCAGACAGGTAATTATAGCTCATTCTTCCTGAATCTGTCCCTCTATCCTAATAGTTCTGTCATGACTCTTCATTAACCTTGTGTGGTTGTCTTGTGAGTGTGTGTTCATGAGTGAATGTTTCTGTGATTATTTTCCAATAAGAAACATTTTTATTTCATTTTGGCTTGGAGTCTTATCAGTGAGTACTGGTATACACAGGTGCAAAGGTCCCCTAAGATACTTGGCCTCTCGTAGTCATACTTTTGAGCTAATTAAAAATCCCCAACTTAATATCATAAGTTTAGTGTTATGAGTGGGGTCCCCATGGACCCCAGAAATTTGGGTAACAATGGTGGTGGATTTTCTGGTGGAGGGAGACCCTTGGACACCTGCAACTGAAATACAGCACCTCACCCCACAGAACGTTAAAAAGAATATACAGGCCCAGGTTGATGAAAACAAGGTAACCACCAGCCCAAGGATCTGTGGTGTCTCTAAGGCTAGTGTCACCCCTCCCCAACAGTGTCACACCTGGCACAGTTTGGCCTCTCCACACACACCCTAGTGCTGTCACTGCCAGGGAGGACTAGATTGGCCATCTACCAGGACTGGAAACCTGCTGAGAGGAATATAGGTAACTGTGTACATCTTAGGTATTTCATTGTGGGAGAACTCCTTCCTTCCTGGACCACATATTCAAAATGCCACAGTGCTTCCACTTAAGTGTATCAGATGAGCTGATACAAATAGCAAGTGGGTGAGTGGATCTTCAAAGATTATGCTGCTCTGGATAGGAAAGTGAAACAATGGAGGCATCATTCCTTCCTATGGAAGATCAGAAGACTGGTGGGGAAAGCTAGGTACTGGAAGCGAAGAGCTGAAAAGGTAAATGTTGCCCCCAAAAGGCTGATTATTTCTGTGTCATCCCTCCCCCCCCGAAAGTTCATCTTCATTGAACCAACCATGTTGGTTCAAATGGTTGGTTCAAGTGGATGAGACTCAAATGGATGAGTCACAACAGATGCCTCACAGCCAGCCAAGTTCTCCTTTCATTCACCAGCTCAGGTAGAGTTCAGAGCCAGAAGAGGAGCTGGAGGAGAGGCCCCCAGTCCCAGAGAAAAGTGGAGGCTCGGGTGTCTGGTCCAGAGCCTTTCCCGTAAATAAAACGAGAGGCTGCAATAAAGGAGGCAGGAGGAGCATAGCTGTGGAACACTCTCCCTGAATAGTGCTGGGATCTGGGCATTGGCTGAACATGCCACTTATAAAAGACAGTTACAAACACTAGCTACCTTACTGAGAACAACTTTAGTCTTCCTCTCAACAGTTCAACTTATGAAAGTGTATCCCCCTGGACTAATTAATGACTATGCTACTACTACTCCCTGGAATTCTGACTCTGATTTAGGGTTTTCTTGACCCTGGATGTCTTTGACATCAGGTATCTCTTGCTTCTGATGATGATTACTGACTCTTGGCTTCTGGCTGACAATGACTTACGGACTCTAGACCTCTGAACATTGTTTGCAGTTAAGAGCAGGACACTCTAGCTCTTGCAAGTATTTATGTATGGTATTCAGGTAACATGGTATCTCTTGCCTTCCTGTCTTCTTTTCTTGAGATTTTGATTGTAACTTTTGCTTCCACACTGATAAAAAAAAAAAAAACCCACACTCTTTATAAACCTATCAGTGGTGGACTGGCATCACAGATGTGGCACCAATTTTTTTTTTAAACCAACCTCTTTTCTGTATACTGTTTTACGTGATGGCTTGGATAATCTACTATTTGCCTCAGCATATTGGCTGGAGTCCACTGGGGCAGCTATGAATGCGTAACTATCACAGTTGCATGGCTATGCAGTGATTTCTGGCCTGACAACCACTCCTCACTTACAAGGCAGCAGCTACTGCAATCAACAGGAATCTGTTTCCCTGGCAATTGGGAAGCTTCTGACTGACAACCCTACCCCCTCATGTGAGCAATCTCCAGTATGACAGCTTGAAACAGGGTCCCTTGCACTGGAGATCATTCACAGGATGGGGGTGGGGATGTCAGTTGCAACACATGGTCCCTTGGATGATTTGCCATTTGCCTCAGCATATTGTTCTTTCAGAGTGTTGTGGGTAAGAAAAGATAGGCAGATCCCACATAAATAACAATATACAGTACTCTATACAATAGTAGGAGAGCAAGAGATGAGGATATATCAAAGAAAGTTCATAGGTCCAGCAGGAGAAGAGATCTATATACAAGAGCATAGAATAATATAAAGGACAGAGGTCAAAATCCAACAGAGAATCAAGCTTCAAACAGCCCTCAAAGAGACAGCCATGTTAGTACAAAGAGTAGGGAAGGAAAAGAGGAAACCAGCAAAATGGACTAAAGCTATTTTCTGAGAGTGTTACTGTCACACTTTGGAGATAATTAATGGCCTCTCAGCTGGCAAATCTGTGCATTGTCATTCAAACACACACACACACACACAAACAGAGAAGATATTTTCCTGTTTTGAAATGAATACAGAAATCTTACATAAGGAGCTCTTCTCAGAACAACAAGATTATTGCTTCTCATTTATAGGGGTGGTCAGGAATATTTAATCTAGCCTACTTGCTTCTAACTAGAATGTGGATAGAGGGCAGAGCAGAGGGTAAGCCCTGGCATCAAAACGACTGGGAGGGAAGGATGAAGGTAAGTAAATACATAGACTCCCCGGCCCCAAGAGTATTTGCAAGTTGCAGCAGTAAATCAATTGAGCCTTGCAAGTTGCGGGCAGGTGCTGCTGAGATTTGCACATAGCCCTTTTCTTTTGCATGGAGCTGAGCTCACCAAAACTGGAGCATTTGCACCCTCTTCTCCCACCTGGAGATGACCCATGAAAACTGGAGACTCAGGGCCAGGTTCTGAGATATGGAAACTCTACGTACACAACATGTATCATCCTTCAGATATTATTGAACTGCAGTTCCCACAATCTCTCACCACTGCTCATGTTGGCAAGGGTTGCTGGGACTTACAGCCTAATGACATCTTAAAGCCACAAGTTGCACTAAAGGCAACCCACACCCACAGCTTCCAGCCTCCCCCCCAATGTTCTCCTTTGGGGATTTACAAGAATGAGATAACAAGTGAGGGTTGGAGAGAAATATTCATTTTTAGCTGCAACCACTGTGACTGCTTGGCAAAAACCTAACTTTCCAGAGATGCTCAAAGTTATGATGTAATGGGGAATTCCAAAGCCTTAGCGATTCTGGGGATGGAAATTACCTGCCTCTTCAGTGCACCAGCTGTGCTGTTTGTTGGCAGCAAAGGTTTTGGATAAAATATTCATGACCTCAATAAGAGCCTGTCCATTCTTCAAAAGATTGCTTTTCTATCTTGCCAAGAGATGACATTTATGAGTCAAGGGTCCTTAGCAGTCTTTGGCACAATTAAGTGGGGTGGAGGTTGATGGTGGGGAACATGAGCATTTTAAAACTCATGACTGACATATTCAAAATAGACAAGCCAAAGTATAAATTAGACACCATGTGGAGGCAATCCTGCTTTCTCAAGAAGATGGCTATGGCAATATAGGATTTTCAGCCTGGAACACTAGAAGATAGGAAGCTGCTTTATCTCAGCTTAGGGCACAGGGTCCATTCTGTTTAGGAGCTTGGGAACTGGAACCAGGACCTTTTAGACTGCTGCCACACTGCAGAACTAATGCAGGTTTGACACCACTTTAACTGCCATGGTTCAATGCTACGGAATTCTGGGATTTGTAGTTTTCTGAAATATTTAGCCTTCTCTGTCAGAGAGCTCTGGTGCCACAACAAATGAAAAATCCCAGGATTCCATAGGATGGAGCCATGATAGTCAAAGTGGTGTCAAACTGCATTAGTTCTGCAGTGTGCCATCAGCCTTCGTTTTCAAAACATAAGTTTTACCACTCAGCCATGGCCCCTCCCTGATGTTATTGTGCTGTTGTTACATACACTTATATCCTGCTTTCTGTGGAAAACTAAAGCACTCATAACATGTATAAATTATAAATAAACAAATAAAAATAAGTGTTTCAGAGATATTTGGAACCTTAACATCACCCATCAAATCCTTGAGACTTCTTGATAATGTTGGTACTCTATCATGCGAGTGCTTAGCCCTTTATATATAAGCACACAGTTTTACATACAAGGTACATAGTCCAGAAGAGAGATCTGTTATCAAAATATAGAACATCTTATTTTAACATGAAAACTTTGTTTTCTTGTTAGTGAAAACTGTGGACAAACTTTTGAATATCCCTCAGCTGATATTCACTGGGGACATGAAGGAGATTTTCACACGGGGCCAAAATGCCCCATTACTGCCCCGACATCTCCTCTCCTGTTCCTGCCATGGAATAACATAAATCTTTCACACACTTACCTTAATTCCATGGCAGGAATGGGCTCACCCTCCCCTCACTGGCCGGCTGTAAATGCAGCCGTCGTAAGGCTGCTCTTATGACCAGCCATCTGAAATCCCGGCCGTTATCGCATGATAACGGCTGGGTGGTAAATTTAAAAAATAAAATCTCCCCAAATATAAAATCAGTTCACCAAGCACAAAAACACACTTTAAATCACACAATCAAAACAGGGAGGGTAAAATAAAGGGTGCCACTTACCTGGATGTCCAGATCGTACCAGGAAGTGCTCGGAACATGCCTCCCCTCCGCGGCTATCATTTTGGAACAGGAACGGGGCTCCTGTTCGCACACCCGTGATTGTGTGATAACGACGGAATGGGAGTTCTATTCACAATGAAAAATCGTGATTACATTTTTCTGGAACAGTCAGAGGAGCAGGATGGATGCAGGACAGAACGGGGTCAACGTTGTCCGAAAGGGAAAACCTTTTCCGACACTGTGTTGTTCCTGCCACGGGATATATAGCCCATGTGAAAATCTCTGAAGATACAGAAAGGGCTTGTCTATACAAGGCTAAAAAATATGGATTGATGCACACAAATGCCAATTCACCGTCCCCCCCCCCAAATTGCAGGCATTCAAAACCATGCACATTTGTTGTTCAGACAGGCATGCTTGTGAATCAAGATGGCAGGCATGAGTGAATTACTTGTGTTTTTTATTGTTGCCAGTTGCCACCGCCGAACAATATGTTTTTTTAAAAGCAAATCCAAGGTGTGGAAGTGTGATCTTCCACTTAAATAAACAGGGGGGAAAGGGGGGGGATGTTTTGCACATGATTGCTACAGCAAATGATTGCTTCAGCACATGATTGCTACGGCAAAAATCCAACATGGCAGTTCTGGGTACTTGACTTTCCAGTAAGCTCTGCCCTCTGTGCATGCCCGACCAATCAGCTTTCCACTTCCACTCTTATCAGGTATGCGCAGCAAAGCGAATCACTTGTCCCAACAAGCAGGAATGTGCATTTCCCGCCGAGGTTTTTTTTTTAAGTCAGGGAACGCAAAAAAGGCTTTTCTTGCATAGTTGTTCCAAATACAGAGGATTGATGCAGGATCCCATTTAGACAGAACAAATTCTCCTCTCATTCTATAAGGGGTATTTTCGCCATTTAGACAACCCCAAAGATGAATTTGGAAGCTGCATCTGGACCATGGGCCGATCAGTGACCTTTATGATTTTGTGGTCATCAATGGATTCTTCTGCAAAGATCCTTTGGCAGCAGTGTGAGCTTTCCCCTTCCATCACTGGTCTTTGATGGGGCATGGGGCTTTCACCCAGATTGCATGCACACAGGGAGGGAGAAAGTTAATCCTGTAGCCATGATGAACCTCCCCCCCCCCGCCTAAGATGAGGGTGAAAAATGTTTTTAGTTTATTGATGAGTGGTTGCAAGCCACTTAGTGCATACTTGTTTACAGTTAGTCTTTTATGCTCCCCTTTTGGTTTGTATGGATAGCAGAACTAGCCATAAAAGACCTGTGGTGGGTCAAATTGTGAAGGACACTCTGGGAATACCGTGCTCTTAAAGGACACAATCCTCTGCTTTAAGTGTTGGGGAAATCCTTTTCTATTCTGAATGCTTTCTCAGGTTTTCACCCCCACCCTAACAATCTCTTGGAAGAGTGTTTTCTTTCTTGAGCTTGTTTTACAGCACCACCACCTGTGTCAGAAGAGCAACAGCACATTTAAAACTAATTTCCTTTCTAGAATTGCCTTCAACACACATCTGTCTGTTTCTATATCTGTGCTACTTTATAACAGGAGACATTAACCTCCTAAGATGTCAGGTTTAACTGTTACCGCTTAACACAAGGCTAGTTTCAAAATGTTTTCTAAGGGCAGCACATTTGAAGAAATGCAGTGGGAAGATTATTATTATTATCTTCCTATAGATCAAGGTGGGGAAACAGATTAAAATACAGTAACCAATAAATACAAAACACAGTTAAAAACATGAACACCAACTAAAAATTCATAATTAGACTTCATGGCTTCATTTTTTTTAAAAAAAAATGCTATTAATCCACTTTTTCAGTTTAAAAAAAAAATCATTTCCTTCTCCCCTCATTACTTCAAGTGACAGATTATAAAGTAGCCCCAATGAAACTTAAATTATGAATAAAATAATTAAAATGTTATTATAGCAGATTTTTTTCAGTGGGCAATTATGAACTGGCAAAACTACTTCTGAGTATTCTTTGCCTAAGAAAAGCATATGAAATTCATGGGGTCACCATAAGTTGACAGGCAACTTGAAGGCACATACACACACAATAATTATTGGATGCTTTCTCTCCAACACCAATATTTTTTCTTACTACTGAAAATGCTTCCTAGAAGAAAAGTGCTTTGCTTCTCAGAGGGTCTCCTCCTTTGGTTGGTTGAAGCTTTGGGCAGGAAGCTGAAGGGGTTTGAGCCACAGACGGTATTCTTATCTATTCTGCCAGTGAAGGATAGAGGACTGCACAGGGACAGGAAGATACTAAAAATGAATGACTTGCTATGCAGATGGTGTAGATGGGAGAGGTTTGGCTTCTGGGACCATGGCCTTCACTTCTTAGACAGAGGACTATCGACTACAGATGGGCTGCACCTCATGAAGAATGTCTTTGGGAGTAGCATGGCAAATTGGATCAAGAGGGCTTTAATCTAAATCCTTGGAGGGTTGGGAATGATAGCTCACACATTAGTCCAAAGGCAAGTTCTAAACACAAGGAAGTGAATTGTAAAGGAAAAGCTAAGGATGCAATCCACAGAAACACTGACAGTAAACTTATAGGTGAGAACAAACAAAGCTTCAAATATCTATACACCAACGCACAGAGCTTGGGAAACAAACAAGATGAGCTTGACGTTCTTGTGCAAGAAGGTAAATATGACTTTATAGGCATAATGGAGACTTGGTGGGATGACTCCCATGACTGGAATATTACAATTGAAGGATATAACCTGTTCAAAGATAATAGACGTGGCAGAAAAGGAGGGAGTGTAGCTCTGTACGTCAAAGACAAATTCACTTGTATGAGAATCCACGAGAGTGATCAGAGTGGACCACTTGAGAGCATTTGGGTAAAAATAAACGGAGAAATAAATAAGTTTTTATGATGGTGAGGAGGATAGTCACTATATTTTCTGCAAGCTCCAGGAACAGCGATTCCACCTCAACACTAGGAGGAACTTTTTGACAGTAAGAGCTGTTCAGCAGTGGAACGCACTCCCTTGGAGCGTGGTGGGGTCTCCTTCCTTGGAGGTCTTTAAACAGAGGCTGGATGGCCATCTGTCAGGAATGATTTGATTGTGTATTCCTGCATGGCAAGGGGTTGGACTGGATGGCCCTTGTGGTCTCTTCCAACTCTTATGATTCTATGAGGAATTCTGTTGGTGAAACACCCATCCCACTATACTCAGCAGAATCTCTTCCTGAGCTGGCTAAGCTGTTTTTCACATTGGTGTTAAGAGTACCTTTGATTTGCTGTAGTAGAGGACTTCAACAGTCATGTGGAGCCTGCTCTGTCAGGAGCAGGTTAGGACTTCATGTCCGCCATGACAACCATGGGGCTTTCCCAAGAAATGTCTGGTGCCACCCATGTTGCAGGACATACTCTGGACCTGGTTTTCTGTTCTGGGCAGGTTGATGGTAATCTGGATGTGGAGGAAGCTTCTGTAATTCTATTGTCATGGACGGATTACTGCCTGGTGGGGTTCAGACTCACTGGGACTCAGAGCCTCTGCAGAGGTGGGAGGACAAATTAAGATGGTCTGCCCCAGGAGACTTGTGGATCCAGATAGGTTCCTGGTGGCTCTTGGGGAGTTTCCCGTTGCTTTGGCAGATGATCTTGTCAAAGCCCTGGTTGATCTCTGGAGCAGGGAAATGGTCAGGGTGGTGGACATGATTGCTACTATGCATCCAGTCCCACCGAATGGAGCCAAGCAAGCTCCCTGGTTCACTAGGGAACTGGTGGTGATGAAACAAGTGGGATGGAGAATAGAGTGATGATGGCAGAAGACTCAGAACAAATCAAACTGAACACAGGTTAGAATTCATTGGAAGGTCTATGCCATAGCAATGATGGCAGCAAAGAAATTATACTCCTTTGCGACAATTTTATCTGCACAGTGTCATCCAGTGGAGCTAGCTCAAGTGGTCAGGAGCCTTTTACACTCTGGCCCACAAGAAGAAAGCAAATACCCTACTCGAAAAACAGCCCATTGTGACAAATTTGCAAGACACTTTGTAAACAAAATCACTTGGGTCCACTCTGATTTGGATGCTGCAGCTGAAACAGATCCAGACAAGACAGGGGTAGTTCTGATTAATCAAAAGGCAAATCAGGGAATAGGGACTCCTCCTGTGATGGATGGGGTCACACTCCCCCTGAAATCTCAGCTTGGGTCCTGGAGTAAAGTCTGAGCCTGGATCCCAGGTTTCAGCAGTGGCTTGGAGTGCATTTGCACAGTTAAAACTAATGAGCCAACTGCGCCCATTCCTTGAGATGTCAGATCTGGCTATGGTGACACATGCCTCTACTACATCCCATTTGGACTACTGTATCGTACTCTACGTGGGGCTGCCCTTGGAAACTGTTTGGAAATTTCATTTGGTCCAACATGCTGTGGCTAGAATGCTGACCAGGGGCAGTTATGGAGAGTATATAATTCCCTTGTTAAAAGAGCTTTACCAACTACCAGTTCATTTCCAGACATAATTCAAAGTACTGGCTATGACCTATAAAGCCCTATATGGTTTAGGACCAGAGCATTTGAAAGACTATATCTCCACATTAGGAAGGAGAGAAGTGAGCTGCAATCCAGAGAAACATGTCTCAAATGAAATGGCAACAAACAACATGACTAACCCCTTCCCCTGGAAGATTCTATCCCACCGCATGTGAGGATGGACACATTTAAGAAAGACTAGATTTTCCTGGAAACTGTGGAACGAGAAGTGAGTTTTTAAAAAACGCACTAAAGCCTACAAGAAGTGCTTTCACTACTTAAACATCCTACGTCGTGTGTTCCTATCGAACCAGAATCGAAGTAGATACAGATTTTTTTTTTTCCTGGTGTAGACAAGGCCTCAGTTCCACAGGCTCAGTTCGCAGGCTCATTTGGTGAGGACAAGCAGCCTTCACAGTGGCTGCTCCCACTCTCTGGAACTCCCCTCCACAGGAGGCTAGGCTGGCCCCTTCTCTGCTTTCCTTTCACCAGCACCAGACCTTGTTGTTTAAGCAGGCTTTTAATGTGTAAGCAGGGGAGCTTCTTATTGGGATGTTTTATTTATCTTTTTAAACTTTTGTATATTTTTAAAGGATTTTATTTGGTTTTATGTGGTGATTTAATTGTTTTTAAATTTTATTATGAAGGTTTTGCAATTTACTATTTCTGGGAGTCACCTTGGGTCTCACTGTAAGAGAAAGGTGGAATACAAATAAAATAAACCAATAAATAAATGCAAAAGATATTACTCTCAGGAACTGCTGTAACCCAAAGTAGTCCGAATACATTTTGTTATCTGAGACATGCTAGGATATGCCCCCCCCACCACCCACCTTACTAGCCAAGGTGTCATACTCAAGGCAAGGCCAGTTATTTTGATATCTGAAGCAGAAAATCCCATGAACTACATCTTCCTGCTCCCTCTCAATAAAAATACAATAATCCTGCATTAAAGGGTTAAAATTTTGTTGCCCTTTCAAGACATCCAAATCTGCTGCCTGAGATAGCGGCTTCCCTCTGCCTATTACTGTAATAAGACCATTACTAGTGGACTTCTGTTGTATTGTCAGTTTTAACACATCCATTTCAAAGGGTGTCTTCTTTGAATGTGCTCTCCTCTGGCAAGACCTCAAGTTCTGAGTGCTTTTCTGTGACTTGATAATCACCAGTTTGCACCACTCAAAGAAACGTGTGTATCTCACAAAATTCTTATGGAGACTTAACAATATCAGAATTAAAAGAAATGGAGCCATGAGGCCATAGAAAAGTGAACAGAATATGTCTGAAGTAGGAAAGAACAAGCAATGTTCTCATACCTATCCTTCCTAAGCTATACTAAGTATCTGATGTTTAAAAGGAATTCTCTCTGTTTCATCCTATTATTTAGGATGTTTATTTTTTTACTTTACTGTTACTTTCTTATTGTACCAACACAGGAAAATTTACTTGCCAAAAAATTCCACCACAATAAATGAGTCAAATGTTGAAGATTAATGTGATAGTATGAAATACTCTTGAGAGGCAGAAAATGTGATACTGTGCATTATCATTCTCTTACACTGCTAAGAAGACAGGAGGTAAACTGACTGAATTAAGTTTAAACTGCACTGAAAGAATACCATGTGGCATGGTGGTCTAACTGTTGAACTAGCAGTGTGAATAAACAGCACAATTACAGCACTTCAGCACACTTGGGGCCTGTCTACACTGCAGAAATACAGCAGTTCAACACCACTTTATCCACCACAGTTCTATCCTATGTAAACCAAGCATTTGTAGTTTTGTGAAGTATTTAGCCTTTTCTATCCAAGAACTCTGGTGCCTCATGAAACTACAAATACCAAGATTCCATAGGACAGAACTATGGTGGATAAAGTGGTGTCAAACTGCTGTATTACTGCTATGTAGAAAGGCCCTTAAATGGCCATGGTCCTGTTGTATAGAATCCTGGCATCTGTAGTTTCTTGAGGGATTTGGATTTATTTGACAGGCAACCTCAGTGCTCTAGTTCAGGGGAGTTTATTAGACAACTCAAGTTCCTCACTGAAATACAAATCCCAGGATTCCTTAGGGCAGAGGCATGGCAGTTAGTGTGGGATCAAAGTGCTCTAATTGTGCACTTTGGGAGATTCCAGTTATAGTCCCTACTGAGCCATAAAACTCATTCGGTGACTTTGGGCCAGTCATTTTCTCTTAACTTGACCTGCCTCACAGAATTCTTGTAAGGATAAGTGGGGAGTAGGAGAGCCAGGAACTCTGCACTGAGCTCATTCAAGAAAAGTGGCGGCAGGGGGATATAAATGTAAGTACTGTAATAAATAAGTACAAATGTTGGAGTGTGTGACGAGCACCATTTCACAATCAGCATAAGAAATAAACAGAACTCGAACAATACATCCCAAGCAGCATAATAATAATAAGGAATTTGGTCACTGCAGACTGAACTGAAGATCAAGACACGTTTGACTAAGCGTGCCAAAAGTAAGATGCCAAATTTAGCAGCAGAGAGCCTAATAAATCTACCCACCCCAATGCAAATTACATTCATGCCCTACTGTGAGAGATTCCTGTCTCCCTCTGCTTGGCATCTTGCTGGGGGCCATTTAAAGGTGAATAATTTAGCATGCACCCTATCTCCACTCATCACTAACCATAAATACACAGTGCAGTGGGAAATTCTTGGTGACATTTTGATTCCAGGTGTTGGAGTCTAGCTGTCAGATGCTATTACTTAGGGCTCTATTGGACCCAGATGCCCACGCTACAGGGATCTTATTTTTATACTATTTCAGAGGCAGAATTGCACAAGGTCTGAGCTGGGGAAAGGCTGCTTCTTTGGACTACAACTTGACACACTGGCTGGGAGATTCTGGGAGTTGTAGTCCAAAAATGTAACTCTTCTCAGCTCTGCACTGGGCCACCAAAGACATGTTTTAAGGTTTCAAAACCAAATAGCCAACACTGGTCTTCTTTTGTTTGGGGCTATAAAGTTACTTATCATGAGCACTTATCATGAGTATGCCTACCACAAATCTCATGTTTTGAACCATAAGGATAACCCTCATGATTAAAATGATTATTGATGTGATGAAACAGTTGACTTTTCTGCACAATTTTGGCATGGCAGAATGATTTCCTGAATCCTCCACCATATGGTGAGATCTCAGTTCATTACATCCTAGAAGAACTTTGAAACGGGTGCTGATGCAGCATATGGGAGGGGGTGTCATTTTGCTTTCCTTGCTCCCCCCCTCCATCAAGTGAAGGCAAATTCACCGGGGGGGGTGGAGGCTCAATAAACAACTGTTCCTAGGTCCCCCCCAAACATAAGGAGCCCTGGTGGTATAGTGGTTAAATGCCAGTACTGCAAGCCACAAGGTTATGAGTTTGATCCCAGAGGGCTCCAAGGTTGACTCAGCCTTCCATCCTCTTGTAGGTCGGTAAAATGAGTACCCAGCTTGTGGGGGCAATTAGCTAAAAAAAATCATTGTAAACCACTTAGGGAGTGCTTTGGCACTGATCAGTGCTATTGCTATAGGTCTCCCAAAGCAACAACAATATTCTGCAACCCCCCCCCCCGGACTTGGAGGGCATTTACATTATCTTAAGGCAAGCCTACATAGTCTTACTGAACACAGAGCAGCAACAAATCTGTAACTCTAGGTTACCAATCTGTAACTGCAGTACAGATTACCATCCCATATAAGTAAAATCATATGTTGCTAAAACATACAAAGAATAACATAAAATAGCACAGGTCTGTTGCTCTTAATGCTTTTCTTTACCAGGAACACCTTTTGAATATTTTTTGTTGCTGCAGATGCTCCAAGACTTAACTCAAGATTTAAAAACCAAATAATAATAATAATAATAATAATAATAGCACTATCCATTAACCCTTTCCTCAGAGGCATTGGAGGAGAGGGAAGGCTCTTCTGCTTCTTCCTGCAAGTTTGTGGCTGGAGCGGATTGAAGAGCAATGTGTAGGCCAAGCCAGTCAACCTTTGCCTTGGCTCCTGTCATGTGGGCTGAACAGCATTCAAGCTTTCACAGACCGCCTGTGAAGACATCATGGCTCCCTGGGGATCTGTGGACCAGAGGTTAAGAACCACTGATAGAGGTCACACACAGCCACCCACGGGGGTTATGTTCCTGGACTTATTGTCCAGGATAATAACAATAATAAACGCTATTAAAATAAAGATTTTCTGTACAAACATACCATAGAGCTGCATTGGAGGACCTAGAGATTCCTAGAGAGGATACCTCTCTAGGCATTTTGCAGCACAACTCTATGGTATCCATACCCTATTTTGTGTTCCTCAGATAACTGAAACCTCCAAGAGGTTTACTGGCATTGATTATTGCTACTACAGTTGCCCCTCCACATTCACGGATTTGGCATTCACGGATTTAAGTATTCACGACTTGAAAATATTCTTTAAAAAATAATAATCCAAAAAGCGAACCTTGATTTTGCCATCTTATATAAGGGACAGCATTTTGTTATGCTATTGCATATAATGGGACTTGAGTATTCACGGATTTGGGTATTCACGGGGGGGGGGGGTCCTGGAACCAAAACCCAGCGAATGTGAAGAGACAACTGTACTATTATTGATTTAAGGCCAACTGTGTGTTTCTCTGGCACTGTACTGACACTGAAAGTGACACTTTTTCCTCTATCCAGCATGAGGAAGGTCCTTTCATCCATAATCAGATTGAAAATCATTGTGCATCTCAGCCAGGTGTCAGACTAGTTGTGGCACTTGTGTCACACTAGTTGTGGCATTCAAGCATTCATTAGCATTTGCCTCAGAAATCTAATGCAGGGTGAAAACAGGCTTCTCGCTCTCTTCATCTCTTACTGTGCCTGCACATACACTACATGTACACATGTGTACAGACACACACAGGTGTGTGCATGCACACACTTAAACATACGCATTTGTTTCATACCTTTCAGCATGTAATATCTAACCTAGCCTGTAAACATGTAAATCTCAAACTGAACACAAGAACCACACCATATCAGGCCTAAGCTAGCCATTCCCTAAAGTCCAACTTAAGAAGAAGGAATGAACTGAATATGCTATGGCACCATTTTCAATATCTTGCAGACAAATAGAGGATTTTATAAGAAGGAATGCCACTTGTGAGAAATGAGCCACAGCTACAGAAGCCTATTTGTGTCTCTCATGTTCAATTCTGTGAACACAGGAGACCTTACAGACAGCTTCTCCTGGGCTCTTCAAAGATGCTGGTCTGGAGTGGGGGAGAGGCAGGCTGGCTAGTCTACATCCAATTGTTAGTCCTAGCAAAAGTAGCCCCACAGAAACAATGCAACATAAGCAAGTGCTTTTTTTGTGGCTAACGATAAGAATTAGACCAGAGAGAAAGCTCCTGTACCTTGAAATACATGGGTCCATAACCAGCTATCTGATATCCCTTCTCCTGCTCCTTTTGGCATCTTAGGTTTGTTTTGGTGGTTCAAACACAGAACAAAGATTCATGGCCCATATCTGAAAGCAGTCTGCTTATCTACACATAGGAAATATTATTTAACTAGCTGAACCTGGCATACCATATGCCATTAAAAAAACCTCCCCCCAAAATACCCAGTAGACCTCATGCCTAGTTGCCTGGCTCCCATTGCAGTAGTGGCAGCAGCATCCTACCACCACCACCAGTTGACTGCCTGGGTCCTGTCACAAAGGCAACCGTGGCATCCCATGCTACCATTGCCAGTTGACTGCCTGGGTCCCATTGCAGTGGTATCCCTTTGCTACCGCCACCGCCGTGACTGCCTGGGTCCCATCGCAGCAGGAATACAAATATTACTGCGTAAAGTTAAATTATAAGTGGGAATTGTGCAGCCCTGAGACATTGGTGAACTGGAAAGGCCTGCAGCCTTAGTAATTGTAGCACATTGGTTGGTTGCTCCCAGTATGCAGATTGGCCAGGAGTGGCAGGAGTGGATGGTGAGGTAGAGAGGGAATTTTGCATGGGGGTGGTGACTTGTATGAAGGTGATGATTGGCTGCGGGAGTGACAGGAGCGGCCAATCAGTAGACTGAAAGAGGCAAGATAGCTAAACCCATTGTACATACCCAAGAGGTAACATACCTACATAGCTAAGGCCATTGTGCATACCCAAGAGTTTATATATGTGTGTGTGTGTGTGTGTGTGTGTGTGTGTGTGTATCTATATATATCTGCTTCTTGTCTGTGAGCTGAAATAAATGGAATTATTTTCCCCATATTTATCCTGTTTGTCTTCTGATGATGTGCCTGTGTTCGGATGAACAACTCTATCCAATGTGAAACAAACATTGTGATTCATCAATTTAGCTAAGAGCAAGAGAGTCTTCTAGTCAAATAGCAACATGCGTATGTCATTTTCTATTGCTGCGATGAGCATGTTGTACACTACTGTTCCCATTCTTCCCTTGGAGGAAACCCCTTCCTTTGTCAACGGATGGAGAGTATAATGATTCTTAGCACATTCACGGCTTGATTGTGCAGTAGAAACCACATGCCACACAAAGCAGATCCTTTCTCTGTCCAGTTGGGTTTGTAAATTGTAAGTGAAATGTGAAGGTTTTCCACTTCATCGCAAAGATGTTGCTCTGGACTGTGGGCCTCGCTGGTTTCTAAGCAGCTGTCATGCTGGGAGATATAGCTAATCCTCCCCCCCCTCCCCGCTTTTCAAAGAGTATATATTTTGTATCTAGCTCTGCTATTAAGTAAAATGAGGCAGTGGTCCCATACAGTAGATACGGGGTGGATGAAAGGGGCCACAGCCACCTAGATATCCCCTTCGCTTAGAGGGCAGAACTGTATATGCCATAAGTCTGCCTTGCACCCAAGGGAAGTTAGTAGCTTCCATGTCAGTGGAGTGGTGAATTCATGCCACTCCAGATTTTAGCATAAACCTTAAAGTATTTGCCCAGGGTGCTGATAACTATTAACCTTGGATAGCTCCTTTAAAGCTTGGAATGTTAAAGTTTGGACTAAACTCAAAAGTGGATTCACTGCCCCTCTGGCGTGGAAGCCACCAGCCACCACTGGCTGTATCACCTAAGCTTGCTGGTTGTCCTCAAGTGTAATGGAGGATGCACTCCCACTGCCAGTGTTCAAGGAAGTGTCAAGTGCAAAGAGAGAGAAAAAGAGAGAGAGGCTGGTTGAGTGGGGAAATCATGTTCTCTGAAGAACAATTACACTGCATGAACGTAAGGTGGCAGAAGACTTCACGTTGAAAAAGTTGAAACTGCAGGCAAAACAGTATCTGGAGTTTGAAATATATCCCCCTCCCCACCAAATAAAATGAGCATAGTCCCTTTGTACTGACAGTTCAGTGCTCTCTCTTCAGAAAGCATTAATCTCAGGGGTTTATGAGTTTTTATTCTTGGGTCTCCAGCAGTAACAGTGAAAAGATAATCTATGCAGCTGATGCACTACTCTTCTTTATAAAATATTCCAAAACTTCTCACAGCCTGTGGAGCAATTTGGTTAAGCTGTTTTGCTGGCACTAATTTGAAAATGTTCATGTTGCAACAATACTCAGTAGTGGAATTCCTTCTCCATGCAGACAGCTCAGTCAGAGGTGGCATCATTTGGGGAGAGCAGTGGGGTGGTGGGTAGAATGTCACCATTTAAGATCAAACATGATGACTTACCTACTTGGCCAATCACCAGATCTATACCCGGAGCAGTGACTATTATTGTTGTTGATGGTCTTATTTTTAAAAACTAATGCCCCTATAGTAAATAGACATGCTGAAAGCATAATAGCATTTTGCTTAGAAAGGAACGGGATTCCTTAAGCAGTGGGTTTGTTCTGTTTTGATAATGTTGCTAAAGCTATTGTGAGATGAGCTCTAGAGATAGATGAAATTGCTCTAAGCTCTCTTGAAATACACTGATTATTTTGCAATTCATTCTTAAATCTTTGGATCTTGCAGAATGTGGGGTGTATCCACAAAGCACATTTCTAGCAGTTTGATACCACTTTAACTGACATAGCCCTGTCCTATGGAATTCTGAGATTTGTAGTTTGGTGAGGTACTTAGAATTCTCCAGTGACTTCTCACTGTCCTTGAACTACAAGCAGAGAACTCCAAGTAACTCACCAAACGACAGCTCCTAGGATTCTGTAAGATACAACCATGATGGTTAAAGGGCTGTAATTGTGTAGTATCTGTTTGCTGCATTTTTATCTTTATAATTCTGCTTTTAAACAAGATTATACTATTTTCACACGAGAGCTAATTTAACTTGTTAAAACTATTGTATCATCAAGTTTTTAGTTGGTTCTTGTTTGAACCTTGTTGTAAGCCACCATGGGGATAAATGGATGGATGGATACACAGGTAGACAGGATACCTCCCTGGTCTAAGCATTTTGCCATCCCCCAGAAATGTGAAAGAGACCCTTAAGCATAACCACACATGGTAGATACAATGTTTTGGTTTTTATGATGGTGAGGAGGATAGTCACTATATTTTGTAGAGCATAATGCCACAAATTATAGACAGCAGTTCAACTGTGGGGCTATCGTGGGAGGAACAAGCAAAGCCTTCTGGCTAAAGAAGCTGATCTTTATTATGGATCCATTCTGTTCTATATGACAATGTCCAAAAAAGTGTTAAATAAGAGCAGGAGAAAGGAACACAAGTAAGACAAACTAAATGCAAAAGCTCTACTGTCATAGGAATTGGCTAAGGAAGGACTACGGTTGCCCCTCTGTATCCATGGATTTGGTGTCCATAGATTTAAGTATTCACGGCTTGAAAATATTCTTAAAAAATAATAATCCAAAAAGCAAACCTTGATTTTGCTATCTTATATAAGGGACACCATTTTGCTATGCCATTGTATATAATGGGACTTGAGTATTCACAGATTTTGGTATCCACGGGGGTCCTGAAACCAAACCCCAGCAAATATGAAGGGACTACTGTAGTCATGTTTAACCAATTCATGTGACTGCTGGGGAAGAATTTATAGATTTACAGATTCCATGAATGTTCTGACTGGAACTATCTGGGACTGTCTATTGGGAAAATATGACTTAGTGGATCTCTCTAGCAGAGCAACTTATCTGCAGGCCGAAGTTAGAAACCAACCCCCTGCCCCACAGTATCTAGCAGAGAAAGAAAGCTTAGTCTTCTTCATGAAGTATATAAAAGTAGTTCTACTCACAACACTTGTGCATAATCACACAAGTTCAGCTTCTTGAGGAAAGGTGGGGAAAATAGGAAGTTCTACATTGTATCAGAAAGTTGGAGCATGTCACACAGGGAGAGCCCTTCTCACTATCTGCTTTATGGAGGCAGGCATGAAGAGAAAGATAGCAAGAAAGTGCATGTGACCCCAAATAACAAAGGAATGCCAAGTGACCCAGGAAGAGAGTGGGCGTGAACAAACAGAAAGTTACCATAAACATGTTTTCCTAAACTCCTAGAGAGTCTAACTACCAGTGACTGTGCACTAAAAGGCTACTAAACTTCAACACCCCTTCTCAAACATGAATGCAACCCTGGACTCCCATCTTGACTTGCAGGTACTCAAAGCAGTCGCTTGGTAGAGGCTTGATCAAGAGACCAGCTGTCATTTCATTTGTTGGACAATAGACCATCTTGGTTATTCCTTTCTCTGTCAGCTCACACACTTTGTTGTATCTCATTCCAATGTGCTTGCTTCTCTGTTTGAGAAAATCTAACATAGCTCTGATTGTCTTCCATGACTTCAATCAATTTCTGTTCATTTATTCCAAAGTCTGTCAACAGCTGATCAAGCCGTAGCAATTCTCTGCACGCCTCCAATGCAGCTATGTATTCTGAGCCTGTGGAAGACAGAGCTACGACTTGTTTGTGGTTGGCTCAAGAAATAGGCCCATTCCCATACAAAAGTAGGAAACCACTAACAGAACGATAATTTTCACTGTCTCCAGCCCAGTCTGCATCACTGTAGCATACAAGCTATGGCTGGTACTTTCAAGTTAAAGTCCATAGTCCCCTTTAAATATCTAGACATCCTTTTAAACTGGTCTAATCCTTCTTTGTGGGTGCACTAACTTTCCCACTCAGAATCCCTACAGACAGAAGCAATACCATATCTTGTATTAGTGGATAAATACAGAAGTTTTCCTATAGCTGTTTTGTACAAACTATTGTTTGCCAGAGAAATACCTTCTTCATTATTTGAGAAAGTCTGTTACCATGGGCTTTGCTACAGTATAGGCATCTTGGAGTCCTAGAGTTTTTAAAAGTCCAGCAATCTTTTGCTTTTGGCTCAAAAGAAAAGAATGACCTTTTCTTTGTATCTGTATGCCTAAGTAGTATGTAGCATTTCTGAATTCCTTCAGTTCAGCCTCCTTGTTCAGGTGATATACAACTTCTGTGTAGTGTTTGTCTCTCTGAGTGGCTATACTCAGATCACCAACGTAAGTCAGAATAATGGTTGAATAACCATCTTTGATTCTAGTATATAGGCATTGGTCTGCTTCTCCTTTCTTAAAGCCTAATTGTGTCAGCATTTCATCTAGTTTCTCATTCCAGGCTCAAATTTCTTCTAAATTTGACAGTTCATTGGATCGCTCCAACCTTGCAAGGTAGGACAAGCATGGAGCTGGTACACTTTTTGGGGGTTGCACTGAGCATCTAGGAACCTGTTCTGGGATCTGGCCTGTCTCTGCAGCTTCTTCTAGCCCCGTCACACCCTTCTGTTCATGTACTGCTCTCTGTCTCTAGTTCACTTTCTGCAGCATTCACCTCACTCCCTTGTTCTGGATCAGGTTGTACAGCTGCTTGTGGTGTCTCAAATGGGGGCATCATAGCCTCTTCTTGTGAGAAGTCTAGCATAGTCTCTCTCTCTCTTCTGGAAAATCTAGCACAGTTCCACTCTTATCAACTCTGTTTTGTTCATAAAAGTACAGTAGGACCCCCACATCCACTGATTCATTATCCACTTACTCAGTTATCCATGGTTTCAGTTTCAGTACAGCTACCATAGGGTCTTCCTAGAAAATGCATCCTCTCCAGCCATTTTCTAGGTCCTCCAATGAAACTCTATGGTATTTTAAACTGAAAGTCTCATTATTTTTAACGGTGTTCACGTTTATCCGTGGTTTTTGGTATCCAAGGGCCTCTGGAACCAATCACCTGTATATATGGGGGTCCTACTGTAAACCACACATCTAGCAGTATGTTTGCCAGCCTTTAAGTTCACTACTCTATACATTTTGCTTCCAGGGGCATAGCCAATTCAAATAGTCTGTTCAATTCTGGCATCTAGCTTGTGTCACCTTTGTTTTGGTATGCACATATATGCAATGTTCCCAAAGGTTCTGAAGTGCTGCATTGTCTGGCACTCTGCCATGCCACATCTGAAATGGTGTTTGTGTAGTGCCTTTGGTTGGCAATCTATTCTGGAGATACATTTTGGAGATCCCAGTGTCTGCTGGGAAGATGAGCATCTGGCAGCATGCACTTGTTCATCTCCAGGAGAGATTTTAGCTTTCTCTCAGCAATCCCATTCTGTTCATGAGTGTGGCTGACACTTCTCCTGTGCAAAATGCCATGCTCTTCCAAGAAAGTATGAGAGGTACCACAATCTGACTAGCCATTGGTGTCCTCTCGAACTTGGTTCTCACCATTACAATGTACTTCTACAGCGACTCCTGGGCTTGACTTTTCTCTTTCAAAAGTAGGTAACACAATACCCTGAAAACTGTCCACAAAAATTAAAGCACATTTGTTTCTGCCAAGTGAGAGCACATTAAATGGACCACATATGTCACTGTGTATGAGATCTAGCACTAGTTCTCTTTACAGTACTTGGCTGAAATGAGGGCCTAATTACCTTTTCTTCAACACAAGTTACACAACTCTTAGAGCTTTCCTTGTTCAGTGGATTTACCTTGCTACCTGTGGCAAGATTCTGCTTCTATCATTGAAGAATTGCCTTTGGATCACAATGTCCAAGTCATCTGTTCTTGCACCAAATTTGCTTGTTGAACTTAAAGACTGACATGAGGCTGTTAAAGCAGCATTTCAGTGGGATAATAATGAATTTGGCCAGTACTTATCAGATGACATCATGATTATCCTGTTGCTACTTTGCATTGTAGACATTACTGTTGCACCCCTTTCAACTGACAGGAAAACACCACCAATACCTGCCAATGTCACTATTGTTCTGCTGCTGCCCCTGGTGTGATAGGCCCCATTGCTTCAGTTCCAGTCACATGGCATGAGGAGGCCTGATTTTCCTCCTTCCCCCTCTCTCCCCATTCCCCCTCACTATTCCAAAGCCAGCTGACTCTGTGCTGCTTTGGAATAGTGAGGGGGTAGAGAGAGAGGAGGAGAATCAGGCCTTCTCATGCCATGTGACTGCAGTCGTCCCAGAACTGAAGCAAAGGGACCTATCACACCAGGAGCATAGTCACACAAATGAAGAGAGGTGTGATAATATCTGCCTTAAAAGTGATATGTTCCCATTTCCTTTAATAATATGGTTGCTGTGACACACGAGGTTGGTGTGATAATGTCCTGAGTTTGTACATACCATTATTTTCAAGTGCTTGAGCAAACACAGTATTATTGTTAGTAATGATGCACTGTGCTCCTTTAAAAAGAATTTCAAACCCTTTTTAATCTAAAGCAGATAAACTGAGCATGCTGAAGTGTAAATCAGGAATAAACAAGACCACATCTGCCACATTCTGCATAATTTCATCAGGCAGTTTGCAGATTAGAGTACAGTGTCCTGATCCCATGATCTGCATATTGGAATTAATGTAGCAACCTAGCATGCTGGATTGTTTACTGAGTAGAGGGAGTTAGGTTGAATGCAACAGAGGTCCATAAGTAATTTCCCGTTTGTAATAAGATAAGTTTACAATGTGTCTTCTGGTGAGGAGTTTTTCCTTCGAAGTCTTTGTCTGGGAGACACATTCTATCCAGTCACCATTGAGATGCCCTGGAGGCAAGATGCTTCCAAGGGAGCTCTCATACATTTTGTTTTTAGAGATGTAGCAATCAATGTAGATTTTTGTTATCCCTGCTTATCTATATGTATCTTCAAATCTTCAGCCTGTATCAAGTATTACACATGATGTTCATGAGTAAACTATATTTTTCATATTTTTAAGAAGCCTGAGAATTGTTCTTTTGTTTGCTAGACTGAGAAGAGAGGGGGGCAAAAGGGCTGGCAGGCTATTAATTATCTGTCTGCTTGGAACCACTTCGCTGTACATATTTAAAGAAATACTCTGCTTACTCTGCTACTGATGAGAATATTAGCCAACTGTTTTGGGCACCAAATATAAATATTCTCCAATGCTGCATACATTCACCATTTGCAACCTGAATCTCTCCTTTAGCTTTTCTATCAATTGTATCAAAGCAAGCATCAGAAAATGTGCTGTGACTGATACAGCCAGAGTCTATAATCCAAGAATCTGATTTCTCTTTGTATTCATCAATTGCCAAGGCCTTTTCTTTTAAAAGAAATTTACTTCCTATGTGAGACCTATTGCTAAAATCTGTTGAGCCATGCTGCCTTCATCTTGCAAACTGAGTATTAGAAAAGCTATCATCGGCTGATGCCTTCTGGGGAGGGTGCAGTTCTTTGTAATGTGACCCTTTTTGTCACAATTATAGCAACAAAGCTCTGCTTGGTTCTCGGGCAGAACCTTTAGTCTATTCTTCCCTCTGACCAAGTATTTGAGCGATTTGGATTTTGAGTAAAGAGAGAGCCTGAACTTCTCTGCTGAATGCATTCCCTTCTAAGATGTTGAAGAGATTCCTCAAAATTAACACAGCTTAGCCTATCCAATACAAAGAAAAAAGAATTGAATTGTTCTCCTAAAGTTACAGTTAGGAAATAAATCTTTTGCTCATCATTAAGTTCAAACACCTGAGGTGAAGCACAAAAATCAGTGTGTATAGAGCCATCGTATTGTCTATTCTCCTTTATGGGTCTGAAACATGGGTCATCTATCGTCAACACTTACGACTCCTTGAATGCTTTCATCAGTGCTGTATACGCACAATCCTAAATATACACTGGACTGACTATGTGATGAATGTTGCTGTCCTTGAGCAAGTAGGGATCACCAGCATTGGGGCCATGATATTGAGAACACAGCTGCGCTGGGCAGGGCACATTTCTAGGATGGAGGACCATCACCTCCCAAAAATAGTACTCTATGGTGAACTCGCCACAGGTCAGCATAAGAGGGGAGCTCCAAAAAAGTGATACAAGGATTCCCTGAAACAACATCGCAGGCTTGGCCAAATTGATCACCAACAATGGTCCGCCCTGGCCTCACATTGGGAGGCATGGAAACGCACTATCCACAATGCTGCAGCCTTATTTGAGAACTCACGCCAAACAAGTCTTGAAGAGAAACGACAACACAGAAAGAATCACAACCCAGAAACATCACCCAAGGAGACCTTCTGCTGTGCTTTCTGCAACCGGACTTGTTTATCTCAGATTGGCCTTTTTAGTCATCAGCGCGCTTGCAGAAAGCGCGGGATGAGTCCTGAATCTTCGTTTGCGAAGAAAAGCCAGAGAGAAAGAAGTTCAAATCCATTTAAATTCAATTTATCAAAGACTGTGATCAATTTGTCAATATGTCTTTCACAATCTTTCTTGGAATCAAGCTTCAATCTCATTAATTCTCTAACCCAAACTGCCTGGGACTTTATGCATGTATATCCAAATGTCCTTTGAAGTTTATCTAACATTTGTTTTTCTGTAGTACAGTCTGTGCTAGGATGCCCTTTCTCTCCCAAGCAAGGGCACCTTCTCCTCTAGGTTTTCCTTTCTCAATTGAATCATACCCACCTTGTACTTCAAAATAAATCTCTAATCTGTTTCCATTGGTTATAATGATCACTGGTCAGATTTATGACTTTATCAGATGAGGAAAATACGATGTCATAAGGATACCACATAACCACGAAAGGGCATGTGGATCATACAGTGTCGCCCTTTTGCAGTTATAAAGAGGCAAAATCACATACTTTTTAATTGCTGGTTTAAGCCATCAATAGATCCTCCTGCTGCTTTTTTACCAGCATGCGATACCTCAGGCCATTTAAATCACATACTTCCCCTGACAATAGCCAGTATGGCACGAACACTTCTGGGTGAGATTGGGACATCCAGGTAAGTTTTGCTCTTTTTATGACCCTCCCTGGGTTATTTGGGACTTTTACAGTGTGTCTGGGTGCTTAGTGTAACTTTTAGATGTTTGTTTTTGTTTTTAAGTTCAGGTTTCCTGTATGATGAAATTGCATGAGATTTCAAACAAGGAAGTGAATGGGGCTCTGTTCACTTCCTCTTTATTGCCAGGAGCCTTTGCCAGGATTACAAGGTAAGTGCAGGGGGGACATTCTTTTGCCGGCATAAAAATTATTATTTTATGCTGGCAAAAGAACATTTAAAGAGGCTGTGTCTGATAAAGTCCTTACTGTTTTGCTAATCCGATTTCTTCCTCTTCGTAAGGACATTTTGCTTGGTTAGTAATTCAGAGGAAAAAAAATCAACAGCCCAAAAGAAACAAGGAAAATTTCTAGCCAGCATGTGTGTTTCAAAAAAAAAAGGAGGGGGACAAACACTATCAAAAATACACAAAGACGAAACAAAGCTATGAACAATCTAGTTAACTGTTCTTTGCCTGGGTGCCCCATAGCCTATTGGGAAAATATGAGAAATTTAGTGGATCTCTCTAGCAGAGCAACTGATGCACTGGCGGAAATTAGGAAGAGTAACCAGCCCACCTGTCCCACACATGGTATCTAGTAGAGAAAGACATTAAGCTTAGTCTTCTTCATAAAGTATATATACTGTAGTAAAAGCAGTTTTACTCACAACACTTGTGCATAATCACAGAGGTTCATGTAGGAAAATTAGCAAGTTCAACTAAGGAGATCATCATACTACACTGTTATAGTGCTATTATTCCACTTTAATTGTTCTCAAAAGATTATCAGATGTGGCAAAAACTTCAGCAGAAGATTGCTAGGAGAACAGGAAGGGGTGGCATTATCAGATGATGTCCTTCAGTGTTCCTGGGACGTGGCATCGACGTGAATAAGGTACACCTTTTTATTGGTGGCTTGTCCCTATCAATGAAAAAGGGAAGCCTCGTCTGCATCAGCACTACACCCCGGGAATGGCTGAAGGATGCAGGCATCTGGTAATGTTGCCCTTTCTGTTCTCCTTGCCATCTTCTGATGTGGTTAGGAACACGGTATGCCCCCATGTCTGATAATCTCCTGGCTGCCTCCTGTGGAATCCTGGGATTTGCAGTTTAGGGAGGGGCATTTATAAATCTCAGCCAGAGAGATCTTAGGCCTCACTAAACTACAAACCCCAGAATTCCACAGGAGGAAGCCAGAAGTGGAATAATAGCGCTGTAACAGTGCAGTGTGATAAAGTCCATAGTATCAGAAAGCTGGGGCATCTCATGCAGGGAGAGGTCTTCTTAACGGAGGAAGGCAGAGAAAGATACAAACAAGCACATGCAGCCCCAGATAACAAAAGAAGGCCTACATGACCCAGGAAGAGAGTGGGTATGAACAAACAACCAATAAAGAGGGAGTTACTACATGAGCCCATCTACATGAGGGGGGGATCCCAAATGCCTTGTAGTATAGGCATCTCACAGCAGCAGTGACTTGTCCAAATATACACTGGACTGACTATGTGACGAATGTTGCTGTCCTTGAGCAAACAGGGACCACCAGCATTGAGGCCATGATATTGAGAACACAGCTGTGCTGGGCAGGGCACGTTTCTAGGATGGAGGACCATCGCCTCCCAAAAATACTACTCTACGGTGAACTCGCCACGGGTCAGTGTAAGAGGGGTGCTCCGAAAAAGCAATACAAGGATTCCCTGAAACAACATCTCAGGCTTGGCCAAATTGATCACCAACAATGGTCTGCCCTGGCCTCACATCGGGAGGCATGGAGATGCACTATCCACAATGCTGCAGCTGAGAGAAACGACAACGCAGAAAGAATCACAACCCAGAATCATCACCCAAGGAGACCTTCTGCTGTGCTTTCTGCAACTGGACATGTCTGTCTCGGATTGGCCATTTCAGTCATCATCGCGCTTGCAGAAAGTGTGGGATGAATCTTTCCTGAATCTTCGTTTCTGAAGAAAAGCGAGCGAGAGAGAGATTTTCACCATTTAGATGGGCCTACAGAGTATTGCTCTATAGAGTAGATGGGGTTTTCGTCTTGGTTTCTGTGGCAGCAGGTGTATATTACATTTTATATTTGCTAATAGAAAAAAAGATAGCTGGAATCCTGTTAATGATGGACATGAGCATAACATGGGGTTACATGTGTTTATGTCTTTTTGGGGACCTTGTGCAAGGAGTTATTGACAAACTCCTCATGCAATATCCAAGCCTCTTCTCAAGGCAACTGTGAAACCTTGGGGGGACTGCCATGGCCATTTATCAGACAGAGGAAGGGAAGAGGCAAACAAGCAATTTTGCAGCTAGGGGAAGAGAAATGAGGTGACTTGCTAGAATCTCCAGTGACTCACAGCTAAGGACAGCTGGTCACCTCCACACACCTCTCCCCAGGTGGTTAATGGTCATAGCTGCATCCTGAGAACTTAAAAGCTGTCTTGGGGTTGGGAAGGAGAGAAACATGGAGCTGCACATGTGCAGTCCCCCAAACTTCAATCTAGGATCTTGGCCAAAAGAAGTATAGTTTGAATATAAAGTCAGCCCCCATATCCATGAATTCTGCATCCACGGATTCAGCCATCCATGGCTTGGAAAATATTCCCTAATATTTTTTTCCAAAAAGCAAACCTTGGTTTCAACTTTTTATAGAAGGGACACCATTTGACTATGCCATTGTATATAATGGGATTTCAGCATCCATGGATTTTGGTATCCATGGGGGTCCTGGACCCAAACCCCAGTGGATACCGAGGGCCCACTGTACAAAGAAAACTCCCTCACATGGTGCATTATTACATAGCAGATCAACTTCTTCAGGATCTCTGTCAATCTATCCCAGGAGATTATCAGATGCCTCTTTCAGCGTCTTGCCGCGCAAGCAGCCTCCAGAGCAGTAACGGGGCTGCTGCGCGGCAAGGGGTCCAGTTTGGACAACGCCATTTCTCTCTCAGCGTCGTCCGTGAGTGTTGCGGCTAGCATTGGAGGCAGCCGCGCTGTTTTTTACTCACGGACAACTTCCGTGAGTGAAAAACAGCGCGGCCGCCTCCAATGCTAGCCGCAATACTCACGGACGCCGCCGAGAGAGAAACAGCATCATCCAAAATGGACCCTTGCTGCGCAGCAGCCTCGTTACTGCTCCGGAGGCTGCTTGCGCGGCAAGACGCTGAAAGAGGCATCTGAAGATCTCCCCATTTTTCTTAACAAAAGGCAAAGCCTCATAAGAAAACCATTTTTAAAAAACAAAAACAACACTCAGACTGAAACTCTAAATGCCTCAATTTTCGCTGTTTGCTACCTTTAGACTGACAGGCTGAATGACACCCGAGCAAATTTCTGGTCTTCCTCAAGTGAAAAGGTTTTCTCCTCCCACTCCTCGTCTGCTAGCTGATAACCAATTGATGTGTATTTCTTTCAGAAGATTACAGTCTCTGGGCTGTAAGCACAGTGGGAACCAGCCTTCTGCCAGGCTGCATTATAAGGCTTTCAAACATTAAAAAGATGTTAGACAACAGAGAAGCAGAACTGGCAGTCATGCCACCATTTCAATAAACTTTTCTGCTCTATAATTATATATGTATTTTAGGACTGGGCTTGCAAGCTCATGTGTGCACCTGTACATGAACTGTCTGGGCACACAATCAGGAAAAGCATCAGAGCCCCTTTTCCTTCACGTACATTTATCTGCTGCATCTGAGTGTGACTGTGTTTTCTTAATGCAAACAGATAATTACCCCTTTTATGAATAAGTAGAGCACCAGAGGCAGATTCCCCCCCTCCCTTTTGACACTATCAGGTCAAATCTCAGGAAGATGCAGTATGCTGTACGTTCATTATTGACTCAAACTTCCTGTTCCTCTGCTTTAAAATTTCATCTCCAAATATTTTTCTCTCTCCCTGTATTAAGTGGAACATACTTCAAATAGGTAGGGCATATAGGAGCGCAGCATTGGATTTGGCTAAACTCTAAAATCCAGACAGAAGCAGGGTACCTTTGGGCTGAATTGGATGCTTCTTGGGTCAAAGGAGGCCCAACCACAAAGTTCACAGTGCCTAAACTTGGCCCACCCAAAGAAGACAGTATCTCACCGAAGGAAATCTGTTGTCTGTGGAAGACACCCTAGGCAGAGGAAAGGTGGGGAGGGAGGGTAGCTGAGTGACTGACTAATTGACTGGTCTGCCTTCTAATCCTTGGGTATGTTTTATGAGGAGCTCATAAATGTTTTTGGGGAAGAACATGACTTAATGTCCTGTCTTAGCAGCCAGCCAGGGAAGAGTGTTCAGCAGGGTCATTCATAAAAGCTGTCTTGCCAGAGCTTCCAGCCAAACATTTTAGAGTTCTCAGTAACAAAGCCAGTCCAAGTCAACAGGAGAAGACAATTAGTAAAGGCATCAAAACCCAAGGTGTGGTGGTGGTGAAGTTAATTCATGAAGCAGGGTTTCAAAGGCTTGGAATCACACAAGCCAAGAGTCCAGAGCAAAGTAGGTTGTAGCCTCCAGGAATACAGTAGTTAGTTGTCAGCAACAACCTGCCAAGAGTGAGGCTAGGATATACAGTATTATCATCTAGAATCCTCCATTAGCTGTTGCTTGATTAACATACATTTTCTATAAATACACTATGAGAGACACAGACCCTCCTTTTCCTCTCTTCACTCAATTGTGGTAGGTATTGTCTGGTTTGTATCTGTGCCTTGTGGCTGCTGGGGAGTATCCCGGTTTGTCTCCTGCATGGGCATGTCTTTCTGCCCGTCCATTCCCTGTCAGAATCTGGTCCTGAGAGCTAAGCCTGACACCCTCTTTGTCTGCCTCACTGTCTGTGTCATAATCCAGACTGGGGGTCTGAGAGGGAGACATGACACTTAATTAAAAGACCTGGGAACCCTCCTCTTTCCTCTCAGTTCCACTGTATTGTTCTGTAGCAATGAGAAATGCTTTCTGTTTAATGTGGGGTGGTTGGCATTGGATGGTATGGCATAACATGGCTTAAGCTTCTGTCCCTTCTTTGCTGTGTGATGTGTGTTTGTGTGTTGAATGCATTTATTAGACAGTGACTCTATTTCCCCTTCAATAGCAAAACGAAATTGTATTTATTTGTCTGTGTTCTGTTCAACAGAATTTTGTCAAAATGCAAAGGCTGGTACTGCAAAATACCATGTGTGGTATAATGGTTTGAGTGCTGAAGTACGACTCTGGGGACTAGGGCTCGAAGACCCACTTGGCCACTGGCCTTGGGCAAATCACACTCTCTCAACTTCAGAGGAAGGCAAAGGGAAAGCCCCTCTGAACAAATGTTTCCAATAACACTATGATCAGTTTGCCTTAGGATCACTGTATTGAAGGTACACAAGAACAACATCTGCAAAACTCCCTATACCTATGTGTTTATAACCTGGCAAGTATAGTCCTCTCCTAAAGGGTTACTAAGCCTACCTATTTCACCCCATTTTGATTGAGCAAAAACATTATATCTATTTTTGTATTGCTGTTGATATTCAATGTGAGTCAAAACTTAAGCTCAGCTCCTGAGTTGAAGTTGGTTGTCCCTGAATTGATCCAAGCAGAAGCAACCCACTTTTTGGAAGTGCTATACAATAACCAGGCTGTTTGTGCTCTGTTCTGATGTTATTACTAGTTTATCCCACAGACCTCACAGCACCAAGCAGGTACAGTTTGGATCCAAGTGCTGCCTGAAATGAAGAGGCAGATTCTAAATGGAAACATAAATAACTTGTTCTGTCAGGCTCAGCACACCCAGCAGGGAAGGCTGCTTATTGAAGAGGCTGGCTAGAAAATGAGTGCAAAGGCCTTGGTAGTTTGTGGGGATGATTATCTCAGAACAGACAGATGACTAATACTGCTAATTCTGCAAGGCTATGTTGTTGTAGTCCTTTCAGTAATGTAATTGCCTTATTGGATTCAGAAGCCCCAACCCCACCCCGTGTGTGTGTGTGTGTCAGAGAAAAAAAAGATTTCTAAATTCTACCCATCCTGAGTCCATGTCTGGGTAATATTGAAAACATTCAAATCAGAGATTCATATTAAATTGTGTTGTACATCTGTGTGCTTCCCCTGCTCTCTCTTACCACATGTATGTATGCACACATACACACACATTTAACATACAATCCCTCTCTCTAGACCAGTTGAAGTGAAATTTTCAAGGGGGAGGAAAGGAGCTGAAACCTAAACCAACCCATTGTGGAGCTTTCAGATGGTACAAAAGCACCATCAGCCTAAACTTGATAACTACCTCAACATGTTATGGAATCAGGAGGAACTGGGGGCTTCCATGTGAGTGGGATAGTAAAACTACTCCAAGTTTTAGTCTGAACTTTAAAGGAACTATCTAGACTGCTGTGCCCTGTCCCCAATACTCAGAGTGGATTCACAACTCCACTGGCATAGAAACCACCAGCTGCCACTGCAGTATTGTATGTAGTATTGTCAGAGCTATGTGATGATAGTGGTTCTGAAGATGTTTGGCAACACTTCACTATGTGGTCAGCTATTTTTACATCCTGTCAGGATCCAGGGTATGGGCAGCAAGATCTTTTCACCAGAGACACCAGGACCAGGACAGGTGGGGAAGCAGAGAACCAAACCCCAAAGGGCCAGAGACAAAGGCAGGTCCAGGAAGGGAGTGCCAGATCAGGAACATGGGAGTCAAAGTCCAAGTAAAGCCAAACTCCAAAAACAAGCCAAGGTCAGAACATGTACCAGGAATCCAGAGGACCAAAGGCAAAGGCAGGTCCAAAAAGTAAGCAAGGTCCAAACACGATGAAGCAGCAGGTCAGGGCAACAGAGCAAGCTCTAAGGAGCAGCTATAGGCAGCACAGGAGACCATGCTACTGTGGTAAGAGATGAGGGGAGAATGCTGTTCTTAAATAGCTGTTTCCCTGGCTGCTCCAGGTGTGCTGCATGAGTGCAGCTGGCCGTGTCTGGTAAATTGGCCCTAGTTCTTTCAAGACTTTCACAACCAAGGCCTAGTTCTGCAAAGAGAAGCAGTCTGCTTTCACAGCCAGGGGCCTAGTCCTGCAAGTAGAGGCAGATCCTGACACATCAGGATAATGAAGACAATGATGATGAAGACAATGATGATGGTGGTGGTGATGATGATGATTTCTTACCTGCCTCTCCCCATGGATCAAGGCAGGGAACAACAGACTTATACAAACAGCTAATATCAATTAAAATATATATCAGTTAAAAATACCCATTAAACCAATTAAAACACATAATAGCAATTAAAATAACAAAACCAGTACAAATAATGATGATGTACATGTAGTAGTATAATATCTATAGAATCATAGAATTGGAAGAGACCAGGAGGGCCATCCAGTCCAACCCCATTCTGCCGTGCAGACATACACAATCAAAGCACTCCTGATAGATATGCATCCAGCCTCTGTTTAAAAACCTCTAAAGAAGGCGACTCCACCACACTCCACCACTCACAAAAATAGACCCACATTGAACTCCATTGAACTGGGACTAATTCTGTTATATATGAATGTTTTTCCTCATCACATTGGCCCATCTCACATTGGACCTTCCTTGTTTCTTCTGTTATTACTTCCACTGATGAACAACAGGAGTTACTCACCTGAAATCAAAATTATCTTACTGTTATAAAATATTTGGGAGGAGAGGCATTGCCCATGCCCACAACACCTTCACAGCAAAGGAAGCCCTACCTCACCAGTCTTTGGGAGTTCTTAGAAGGTGTTCCAACAGACCAGTGGATAGAAAGATGCAGGAGATGTCACATCTTTGGTCTTCTAAAAAGCTTTTGACCAAGGCCTTCTCTCAGGAATCCCAAGATAAAGTAAGCAGTCATGGGATCAAGGGACAGGATTCCTTATGGTTAAACAGGAAGTAAAAAAAAAAACAGGAGGAAACAGGTCCCTCTCACAACAGAGGGAAGAAAGGTGTGTGTCTCCAAGGATCTGTATATCCTCTTTCATAAACAAATACTCATTTGGAATGAGCAGTGAGGGGGCTAAGTTTGTAGAAAGTGGGATAGTGAAAAGCAGGTGAAAAGCTCCAGAAAGATTTATTCAAATTCTGTGGAGAACAAGATAGCAAAGGTGTTCCATGTGTCTTAACATAAAGTGATGCACATTGGGGCAATTTAAAAAATATATCCTAATTTTAAATAAACAGTGATAGCGCTGAAATGACAGTGACTAACCAAGGAAGTGATCTTTGGGTCATGGCAGATCCTATGAAGATATGCAGCAGCTGTGGAAAAGGCAAATTCCATGCTAGGCATTAATTATTTGGAGGTGGATATAAATTTTTTATAACCAGACTTGTAATGCCTTTATACAAATCCAGGGGAGGGGGTCATAGCTCTGTGGCAGGGCTCCAGTTGGGGCTGCCTTAACCCCTAGAGAACTGCAGCCGGACAGAGTAGAGCAGTGTGTCCCCAGCTATTGGTCAAGAACCACCAGTTGGTCTCAGTCCACTTTCAGCTGGCCTCAAGAGCCCCAACTTATCCTGCACCTCCTTACTTGACTGTTCTGCTCCTTCTTCCAACCCTGCAGATGGACTGGCACCACCAGCATCTCCCTGCATAGGTGTGGTATAACTAATTTTAGTTACTTTTATAGCCATGGGGGCGTAACTTCACTAAATGACCAAGGAGAGGTATCACATGGTTCAAGTGCTGGCATGTACTGTGCTTCAAGTTGCTACTTCATGCTCAGTTGTGGATGTTAAAGCAACAATGACATGGGTGGGAGGAAGGGAAGAGTGCTTTGTTTCACAAGCTAGCAGTTGACAGCATTCAGATTGTTCAGGAACTGAAAAGTAACAATTTTAGCTCCTTTTCAGAAACATGTAAGTAAAAAGTTGCATTTTAAAATAGTAATTGCAATGGCCATGAACTACTTTGTAATGGTCGTGAACTACTTTGGTAGCTTTGAAACAATTACTAACTCATTACTTTTTAAGGTAATTTTTTCAGTCCTGTTCTAAGTACACATGTTTGGTTGGTGAAGGCCTTTTTAGTGGCCAAGCAGTGTGAAAAAGTAATTATTCACCTCAATATGAAAAATGAAGAAGATACGTTAGGACAGATGGAATATGAATGACAGCCTCCATCGGGAGGCAGAGCAGGGGGACAAACAAGGGTAAGGCAAATGGCATAGATTTCTGGAATTATATGCCAATTGAAAATTCTTGGCACACCCCCTATACTTGCCATCTGTACACCCTGCAGCCATATTTTACCCCAATTTGAGTTCACCTTATAGTGGTATGGTTGTCTTTCAGTTGGTGCTTTCTTCTGGGCCCTTCTCTTGGTCTTGCCAATGTGGGAGAGGGTCTTCTTGGTGGCTGCTCCAAGGCTCTGAAACTTGCTTCCTCAGGAGGCTAGCATGGCACCTTTCACAGATGAAGACTTGTTTTGAGGAATGGGTTTTCAATAGTGTGTTGTACTATTCTTCAGAATAATATGGAAATTATACTGTCTAAATTTGGGAAACTAGAATATGGCAAACCTACTTGATGACATCAGTAATACTTTATTCTGTCACATAGCACTCATCTATTAACAATGTTCACTCTTTGTATGAGGGAATGGGAGAACTGCGCCAAGCCTGAGTGATAGGGAAAGGATAGAACAAAGAAGTTTTTAAAAATCAGAATTTTTCAATAAAGTATAAATACATAATAATGAAATATGCTTGATTCTGCTGCCCTATTTTTATTTTTATTTTTATTTTTATTTTGCACATGTAAAATGGGGATTCGTAACCACATTACTGATTGTGAGAAACATGGAACCAACTGGGAGCAATGACTACAGACAGATTTATGTTGCAGAAAAATGCAATTGTTGTGAGGCAAATGCAAATTGCCTCCTTGGGCCAGTTTGGCATTATTGCTGGCTTCCTACTCTTTTACCTTTTGGTATGTTATACCCCCTCAATGTCCTAATTCATCCCATGGAATCCAAAAAATCTAATGTTGAGGAGTCAGATACAGAAAGCCCTCTGGCTCCAAATGGCAGCTTGCCCATTCCCTTATCTGAACAGCTTGTGGCCGATGCAACTGACAAGGAACTTCATTGGGATGGGCTCTCACCTCAGCCAGAGTTGAGGGACAATGAGGAGGCATCTCCATCATTTCTGAAACATCATTATGACAAGGAACAGAGATGGAGGAGCTAATGCCTCTTAAATAAGAAATGCTGAGCAATCAAGCGCTTAGCATCTCAAGTTCAGTTAGCTATAAACTCCAGAGCTCCTGCTGGGAGTTTTTGTTGTTCACAGCGATTTCTTCTCCTTGGCTTTTGTGTGCTTCCTGCTTGTGGATCTCTTTGGACTCTTGACTTGCTTATTGTATATGCCTCTTTGTCTTTCCCTTCTGGCATCAGTTATCATGACTGCTGGATTCTGGAACTGCTGAGGTCTTGCTACTGAACCTCCTTTCAATCTTGATAAACTCCCTTGACTACCTGTATGCAACCCAGATTGGTTTGACTCAGCTTCCCCCTCCCTTGACTACCTGTATACAACCCAGATTGGTTTGATTCAGCTTCCCTCAGCCTGTAAATCCTGGCACTTGCTTCCTGTAGGTACAGGACTCTTAAGGGCAATTCCCCAGGGAGAGATTGAAATACCAAGAGCAGCTACCACTCACATTGCATTTCTTCACATAGGCCCTGGCAGGGAATTGTCAGAATTATTATAGACAGCTTTCTGCTAACGGATCATTTCTGCCCAGAATCCTCAGCTTCTCAGTGAAATGCTTAGTTCAAAAGCAGAAGTGGCAGACTTGGGCCTGAATTGTGCTCCCAATACTTTTAGTCATTTGATGTCCCATAGCCAGCTCATTTGTTGCTCTCTCTCCCTTTTGGTCTTGTGAGTGTATGATTAGACTAGTCATATTTAATGCACACTGACGGGCTTATCTGTTGATGGAGCTAGAAGGTAAATGCATATGATTGATGTATGGCTGCAGAAAACCTCCCAGCAGCCTGATCTCTTTGGATTTGTGATAAATTATAAATCAAGACAGAGACCTCTTCTATCTTGTAAATTTGCTTTGTACAGATGGAGGCAACTCTGAGATCAAGGTGTGTTTGTGTGGGAACTATGAAAGCAAGGTTGAAGCAAGCGCACCCAGTTTGCTGTGAATTATTTCTAAGTTCTTGTCTGAATAAGAATGGCAGAAAGCTGTGGCAGAGCAATGTGGAATAACTACCTTCCCATGGTATCAGTAGGAAAGTTGTTAGCAAATAAAGGATTATTATTTTTGCGGACTCAACTGATGGCAGCCATCCTTAGGCCCAGGTTCCTCAGGCGCCATCCATGAGGCCTGCTAACACTAAATTTCACTTTGGGTCACTTCAGATCAAAAAGTTATTCTACAAAATTACCAAGGATACAATCTTCAAAAGATGGGGAGGGGGATTTGCTGTTTCTTTCTCCACCCCATTCCCCCTCTCAGGAGCCATCATAAGCAAAATTGTGGGTTCCCCCTCAGGCCCATTAGCCCCATCTACAATGGATCAGCCTGTGGCTGATGACTGTCATGTCAGTGAGGCTGTGAATCAAGTCTGGGTTTTAATCTGAACTTTAAAGGAATGATCCAATGTGCTGAACCCATCTGAAAAATTAAAAGTTCAAATTAAAAACCAGAGCAATTTACCATCCCACAGACATGGGAACCAACAGCCACCATTGGAGTAGACCTGCTGAATCAATGGGATTTCCCTACAGGTGGACTCACCATTCAACAGTTGATTCAATGTGTCTGCTTTAGGTAGAATTCAAGCCAGAAAATGAGAGGGTATGGTAATTTGTGTAGGGATTTATCTAAGTATTTTTCAAATAGACCCTCTCCACCCCACCGATGAGATCAACTTCTACTTCCACTGCCTTAAAAAAGATCCACATGGATTACATTTTGACAATTTAAGTCAAACCAGACAGATGAAAATAAAAAGAGGACCTGATGCCGAATTATCCTTGTCATGTGGAAGGGCCAGAGCCAGTGGAGATTCCCACCAAAAAAAGGAGGGAGACCATTTTAGCTGATCCCCCTTTTCCTCTCCAACTCCCTCTGGAACTGTGGCCATTACCATGACTAAAAAAGAAGGCAAAAGATGACACAGATTGGTATTTATATTTGTATTTGACTGTTCACATGTAGAGAAGCAAATTCAGAAAAAAGCACTATAATTTGAAAAGAAACAACACTCACCATTTTGGGGGAGACTATGACTGAGTGAACTGTTGTCTGCTGTCTGAATGCTAAGAACTGGTGGGGAGATTGGAGTCCCTCCTTACTCTTCTTTAGCTTTACCTTTAAGTTTGCCTTGTGCCAGGCAACTTTTAAGAAGATGCCTTTGAAGAATGGATTGTCCCCAGGCACCCCTTCAAGCAGAGGACTGTAAAATAGGACATGTGGTCTTCCTACCCCATGACTGTTCCAGAAGGTCCTCCCACCTCTCCAAAACAGTTTTTCAGGGAGCATAGGGGGCTGCAAGGGGGAAGGAGGAATCAGCAAATATCCCTCCCCTCCTGGCCTCCTTCCTCCACCAGAAACATCTAAGTGGAATTCTGCTCATGGGAACTCTGCATCCAAGCCACATCAGTTCTATGGTCTGAGCTAACGTCAGTCTGCTGTGATTGCCACTAACCCTGACATTAAGGCAAATTTGCCACATCCGGATGCAGCGCTGAACCAGGCAGCCTTGACATTTGCAGATATTGTAGATTTTTAATAGGGTCTTTCGCTTGTGTGAGCAAATTGCACTTCCTTTTTAAATAATACATTTTGGCCCCTGCCTGGATGCTGCTAATTACTCACGTACTGGCTGATTCTAAGCTTAGTTGAGACAAGCTCATGAAGTTTCATTAAAAATGCCTAATGTTGATGTTATTCCATTTTTTCATTGTTGCTGTTGTTCTTTTATAAGCCCGCAACTGCTCTCCAGTGAAAAACTAAGCTGATCACAAAAAATAATTTTTCACTAAACTAATTATTGGAGTGGAAGATGCTAAGCTTTTTGCCAACTGTGCTTCCTCTGCTGGCAGTCAGGAGGGTCATGGCTGTTCAGAGAGCTTTACTTCCCTGTCAGCACAAAGAGAGCAGATCTCTTTTCCGCTGGCCCTGATTTCCTCTTTTTCTGCAAAACAGCTAATGAACTCCTACTAAGCTAACTTTGCCTGTGTTGGGAGACCAAACTTCTGGTTTTGTTTTGAAAGGGATAAAAACCTTCTCAGTGCATGACATGTTTTGCCAGTCTCCAGTTCATCCATCTAAGAAAAAAACAAGGACTCACATATGGCAGCCCAAACGCCATTCCACAGATGAAAATGAAGGACGGTCAAGGGTACCTACCGTGATCCCTTATTCTCCTAGGAAGATTCAGTCTCTTAAATCACTACTCCATTCACATACAGAGCAGCAGGCCCTGCTAAATGCTTACTGTACTTGCCTAAGAAAACACTATACAATTCATGGGGTCACTGTAAATCCACAGGCGACTTGTAGGTACAAACACACACATACACCAGCTCACATGTTGGCTGGACATAGCTGAAATGGTAAGGTATAAGAAGGTAATGTCATTGGGAATAAGACTAGAACATGCATGCTATACAAATAAAATCAAACTTCAATCAAAAACTAAAGGGGGTATTTAAAACTGGGTAGGACGGAATTTGGATATGGCAGAAGGTGTAATGGACCACATAAATTAGAAATACAACATATCCTGGACTGACAACTACAATATGTTAAGTATCAGAAGAAGCCAACCAAATGTTCTCATCCTTGTCATCTTTAACATTTAGTCCTGACACAGGGATCATCCCTTGATGCTCCATGGGGAAAGAGGACCTGACGCCATCTGAGAACTTGAGCTAGCTAAGAGGATAAACTAGGTGCCGGCAAATCCTTGCCTCTAATCTTGCCTAAAGCATATAAACTCAGTAAGTGGCCTTAGGCCTCAACCTTACATCTGCAAAATGGGGACATCAGAACAGGCCTCTCTTGCAAAATGGTTGTTAGAGATTAATGAGATCAAATGCATAGAGTACTTTGAACACTTGAAAGCTGTTCATGCTGAGGGTAATTATTCCTGTTTGACATGAGACATCTACTAGCATGTGCCTCTGGGTTTTTGATGAGCCACACAGGCCAGGCAAAGAAAAGTAGCCTAATGCTTACTAACATATTATACGGATGCCTTGGACCAGTGGTGTAATGGGGCCAGGGCTTTCATTAGCCATCTCTTCCAGGTTCCCCAGTCCTCTTCAAGCTTAGCTGCAACCCTCATGGTAGATGGAGGGGAAATGGGTTTTCTGAGTAGTAATGTCCCATTTTTGCTGCAAAGTGTTTTGATGTGTCTCAGTCTTGAATTGGCAATGGAACCGATTAAATTTAAAAGAGACTTGCTCCTGTTGTAGATGAACACTTTAAGAACTGCTTTCTTCATATGGTTCGCCTCAACTGCCTCTTTGCTTTTTGTTTTGGTTTTTTGGACTCTCCCTGGAGTTGTGGCTATTACGACATTCGTGCTTCAAAATTTTCTACCACTGCTATAGTGAACTAACAAGAAACTTAGAGAGCATGTCAAAAGAATCTACACATTTTATGATGCCATAATGATACAGAATCAGCAAGTCAGATTTACAGTTGAATCCTGCACCACTGGTGAGGAATAGTGAGCAGTCCTTTGTTGACTCTCTGCTGTGACTGATATTACTCTGACTACTGTTACTAGTCTAAATATTTGTTTAGCACCCCATGTTATGTTACCACTATGAATATTTGCCATTTGTATGCATGCTACTCCATTAGCATGGGATCTAGAATCGGGGAACAAGTTTAACTTCTGGATAACTGAAGGGGAGGGTTCTTAAAACATATTTCATTCCATTTGTGAAACAAAAAGAAAGTCAGCAGATGACAATTCAGAAATGGCCAGGGGTGGAAGCAGGGTGGGGTGGGGGGTTTCAGGTAGTTGGGTAACAAGGAGAAGGCTCCATTCCATCATACCTGTCCATCCGACTCAAAAGCTCCTAGGTCATGTTTCCCTTTCTATAGCCTCTGTCATTCTTTGTTACTATTGTTGTATGCCTTCAAGTCATTTCCGACCTATCACTGGTTTTCTTGGCAAGATTTGTTCAGAGGGGGTTCGTCTTTGCCTTCCTCTGAGACTGAGTGTGTGACTTGCCCAAGGGCATCCAGCGGGTTTCCATGGATGAGCAGGGATTCGAATCCTAGTCTCCAGAGTCACAGTCCAATATTCAAACTACTACACCATGCTGGCTCTCTGTTGTTTGTTGTACCATCCAATTTTTCCTAAAGGTATTTGTGTGTGTAGAAGAAAAATCCCACAATGCAGCCACAATAGAAAATTTGGTCAATTTTGTAGCCATTATTTTAAGCAAAGAACACAGCTTTTGTGTTTCTATATAGCCCTTTGCCACACAATATATTTCGTAGCAAAGTAGAACCTCTAGGGTGCATTTACACTGTAGAAATCATGCAGTTTGACACCACTTTAAGTGCTGTAGCTCCATCATATGGAATCTTCAGATTTGTAGTTTTACAAGGTCTTTAGCCTTCTCTACCACACAATACTACAAATCTCAGGATGGAGCCATGGCAGTCAAAGTGGTGTCAAACTGCATGATTTCTACAGTGTGGACGCACCCTCTGGCATACCAGTATCATTTCTCTCATTCATTAGGAATTCAGCAAATTGCCTTTTACTAAGTCAGACCACTAGTCCATCTAGCCCCAGTACTGTCAGTTCTGACTGGCAGCAACAGCTGTCCATAAACTTGCAGTCAGGATTTTTTCCTGGTCCTATTTCCCCAATGGTCTCCCACATAAGTACTAACCAAGGCTAAAACCACTTAGCTTCTGACATCAGATAAGATTAGGTGGGTTCAGAGTAGTGGTAGGGTAACAATTAGTTGGGTATAGTGGCACAATTAATGATTAACTGAGAAGCATCAGAAAACCTGTCTCTTTTGGAATTTGTAATTTTTCAAAGTATACAAGAGTAGAACACACACATCTCCAAATGCAGCATATTATACGAACTTGAACAAAACTACTGGATAGCATGAATAGAAACAATAACTTTTCTCTTTGGACTTGTCTATACGAGGCAAAAAGAAGTGGATTGCTCTGCAGGAAAGGCAACTCGCAGCAGCTGCAATTTGTCTTAATGTTTTTGGGGGGGGGGTTAGGTAGATCGCAGGTATGCAAAGCTATCCATTTTTTTGCTGTGCAAATGGGCATGCCTGCGAATCAAGATGGCAGCTGCGAGTGAATTGCTTATGTTTTTACTTACCAATTTGCCACTGCTGAACAGTATTTAAAAAAACCAAAAACTATTCCCAAGGTTCAATTAACAGAAAAGGAAAAAAAAAACAACAACACCAAAACCCCTGTTTTATTGCATTAGCGCTTGCTTACTAAGGCAAAAAAACCCCGTAGCGGTTCTGGGTGCTTGCCTTGTTAGCCCCATCCCAATGCTCATCCAACCAATCAGCTTTCAGCTTCTGCTCATATAGGAAAGCAAATTAATTTACATCACTTGTACCAAGGAGCAGGAATGTGCATCCCCTCCATTTTTTTTTTAAACTCCGGGGAAAGTTGCAAAGGCTTTTCTTTCTGAGTTTTCTTTTCTTTTCTTTCTTTTTTTTAGTCTCCCCCACTTCCAAATACAGAGATATGATGCAGGATGCCATTAAGACAGCTCACATTCTCCTTGCATTCCATGAGGAGTGTGTTCGCCATTTAGACAAGCCCTTTGCCTTAGAGCCCTGACATTACTTGAAAGTACAATCTTAATTGGCTTTTAAGTGGGTGTGAGTGGGTGCGAGAGAACTACAATCTGAGGTCCATGAAAGCTACCCCCAAATGTGCTTCTTACATTTTATATCATACATCAGCAGCCAAAGTTGCACATGAAACAGGGAAACGTATCCTCATGAGCACATCTCTCTGTTTCAAGGTGACGTAGACATAAAACAGCTTATGAAACTTACTAAATTCAAATGGCAGTTACATACAGCAGATAGCCATATATTACCTCGTGCATCCCATTACATAAGTAGCTGATTAAGCCAAGAGAAAAGCCACATGCATAATTTTAAAGAGCAAAACAGAAAGAATATGCAGAACAGCTTAAATTATAGCTTGAGGTTTGATGTGGAAGAGACCACATATCTTGCTTAAGAAAACGTGGGTTCCCTACTTATATATCATAAACCCCTTTTTGAAGATGATAGAATATAAATCCGGATGAGTGTTCATCACATAGCTTATCTCACTAAGAGCTACCATATCAATATACATGTACTGGAACACTATATAGCAAAACCCTATTTTCTCAGCACTAGTCACACAGCACAGAAAATGCTGGAGCTTTTTGCATAAAATCCGTCTGAATATTAATATCAGAATAGAATTTCTCACGTACATTGCACATTCACAGCAGCTTAGCAGTTACATTGTCTACCACCGTTGAATCATCAGATCTGGATATGGCTGGGGGAGGCCTTTTGGGTGCACAATTTTTATGAATATTAATGGAAACTTAAAAGCATAAAAGCATCCGTCCAAGATCCAGGGTAAGATTAAAACCAAAAGACATATTGTTACTTGGATGCTCACTTTACTGGTCTAAAACTTTATGTAGTATTATTGGCATGCATTGTGAGAAAACATGCCCCATTGTTACTTGGCCACATGTATCCTATATACATGGACACATGCCAACTGAAGAGAACTCTTCATGCTTTTGAGGGGCCATTCTACCCACCAAATTCTTCTGCTACCAAAAACCCTCATGGCCCTTTAAAATGCTACAAAACTCTTTGTTGTTGACATTCACTTAACTCTTCTGTTCGGACTTTATCAGACACAGCAAATATGGCGTCATAATAATGCGTAATGAATGCAAAAGGGCCTGCGTACCAGATGACGTCATTCTTTTGTAATAATGTTTTGAAAATAAGGTGTTCTTTTTTATTGGCGGGCCGAGCTATCAATAGATCTCCTGTGGCATTTTTTTTGCCAGTATTGCCTGTGTCTGAAACTGTGACCCATTGTCCTATTGTGATTATATCATCAATAGGCGGTCCCACCAGAATGCTTCCAGGTGAGAACACGAAAGCCAGGTAGGGGACACTCTTTTTATGAACCTCCCCAGTTTACTTTTAAGTTTTAAAGTGTGTTTCTGTGCTTGTGTGTAAATTTTGTGTCTTTATTTTGGTGCATTTTTTTATTTTCAATGCACTTGCATCTTCTTGAGAGAATCACTGCGATCATGAACACAGAAGTAAACAGAGCTCTGTTCATGCTCCGTTAACTCTGGGGCTGCCTTTTGACACTATTGAAGGTAGGTCTGATAAAAAGAGTTCTTTTGCCAGCAGAAAAATGCCACAAAATATGGTGGAAAAGAAACATTTATGGAGGTTCGTCTGACAAATTCCTTCATAATCAGTTATCCTGAGATAACTGCCTTGTAACATTACCTATATCATTTTACACACAGTAGTTGATTGAACACAACAATAAGGAGCCTTAAACAATGAGGGCTTGTAGGCTGGCAGCGTTGTGTTGAGTTTGCCTCCTCAGTTCTTTCATATTGAGTAGCTGATTTTCTACTCACTGTCCTATCACGTTGTACCTTTTCTTGCCTTAACCAATGGCTAAAAGAAGCAGCAACCAACAATGGGGGAAGAAAAATGCATAGCATGATGATGTAGGGCTCATCTACATGAGCCAGGACACACCAGCTCCCCGCCAACATATCCTGACCATGGATCAGACCCATTCCTCCCCCATTACCACCTCCAAATGGGAGGAAGTTCAGATGGGCATGCTGGGCCATCACTGCAGCCGCCACTGCTGCCATCTCCTTCGCTCTCTCTGAAGGCAAGAAGCTGGCCTGCAACATGTGACCAAGGCCCCCTGCATGTGACCAGCCTTGGTCATATCCTGTGGGACTCCTTCCTGCTTCAGAGAGAATGAGGCAGACTGGCAGCTGCAGCTACAGGCCAGCCTGCCAAGATGGGCTCCTGCTGTCTCACAGGGCCCGATCCATTTCTTCCCAGTGGAAATGAATTAAACCAGATATTTTAATATAATGGTTTATCGGACCCTACCCCATTCTCCCCATGTTTGTCCGGAGGTGGTGAGGACAGCCTGGGGGCAGAACAGGGCAAAAGCCCTGCGTTGTCAGGATTGCAGGGCTCTAAGACGGAGGCAAGATGGGGTATATTGCCATAACAGACAAGCCGATTGAGAAACAGATTAGTTTGACGGCAGGTTATGAAGGAAAAAACCTAATCCCTAGATGCCATTTTTGATGGTAGTCTGATGTTTTATTTGATGTATAGTTCTGCCTTCAAAGCTTCTGGGTTCCATACTGGGGAAATTATCAATAATATTTTGCTCTGTCCTTGAACATGCAAAGGTTAGAAAGTGCATGTGAATAAGGACTAATCCACACTATGTATTTACTACAAAGCTTTCAGAGGGGAGGCTTAGCTTATATGTGGACACAAAATGTACAGATGGGAGAAAATTGTGCAGTTTGAAATCTGATATACAGTAACAGCTGGAAAAGTGCAGGGAAAATCTGAGACACACATATTGAAGATATTGCAGTAGAATGGAAATGTGAGACAGAGTCATAAATGAAGTTTTATTGTATAGTGAATATGAACTAGTGACACCAATTGCAACTGCCACTGGCATAGGTGTAAGCAAGGGGGGAAACAGCCAACTGAGTGTTTGTCCCTTGTTGTCTTTTTATCATGGTGTATATGATGGGGCATATGTGCAGCTGAAGCATCTGCTTTCTTTAAAAAAAAAAAAAAAACCATCCCAAACCTGATAATTATTGATGAAAAGGCTAGTTGTGATGGGCTTTCCATGTACATTCAAGTGACAATTGTCCTAGGATGGCTGCTGGCATTGCTTTTCATATAAAGGTAATTATATCCAATTACAAAATACTTAAGAGTACAGAAGGTGTAAAGTGCATGTTCATGTAGAGACCATGTTTAGGCAGTCCAGTCCTTTGCATTTTCAAATCCACTCAGTCTCAAGTGTAAAAGACAGCAAAAAGCACAACTAAAAAAAGCAGATACCCAAATACAAAATACAATGTAAGGAAAAGCCCATAGCCTGTAAGCTTGAGCTGTAAATGTAACCTTTGTCTCTAGCAATACACCATGTGATACTGAGGAGATTTTCAGACCTGCAAAAATTCATGTCTGCCGCGCGAGCAGCCTCCCGAAACTGCTGCGCGGCAAGGGTCTTCTTCGGACGATGCTGTGCCTCTTGCGAAACCGTCCGTGTCACTTCCGTGAAGCTTGGGACGGCTCCGCGCCATATTTCAATCACGGAGGCTGCCCGTGATTGAAAAATGGCGCGGAGCCGTCCCAAGCTTCACGGAAGTGACACAGACAGTTTCGCAAGAGGCACAGCATCGTCCGAAGAAGACCCTTGCCGCGCAGCAGTTTCGGGAGGCTGCTCGCGCGGCAAGCAGCGATTTTGCAGGTCTGAAAATCTCCTGAGTCTGCCCAATGGTGAAAAGCATCCCATTATCCATATTTTAGATTAAGGTTATCTGTTCTAACTCAGGCGGCAACATCCACACCTGGAAGCAGCCTTCCTAAGGTGTACCTTCTATAGATGCAAGTGGCCATTGGGTTACACTTCCCCTATAGCTTCCACTGAACTGGCTGGATGTGTCTTTGGAGGAGGTGGGGTATATGTGCAGAATTACACCATGGCATCTCTATTCAGGTCTAGCAGTTCTATCCTACACTTTTCTATTCAGGTCTAGCAGTTCTATCCTACACTTAGGTATCACTCCAGCTGGAATCAGATCCATTAGGATCAATATACAGAACTGTGTTTTGTTTCTAGTAATCTCCATACAGGTGTGTATGTTATGTGAATTACTAGGGGTCCATGAAGACCCACTCATGTCCAGAAATTAATATGGGGAATTTTAATTAACTCAGTATGTCAACAAGAGGCCAGGTAACTAAGGGATCTTTTGACCTATGTATACTGGTACTAAATGGTGAGACTCACAGCCAGGGAATAAAATAAAAATGTTTTTATTGAAAAATAATCTTGAAGGCATTCATGCCAATACTCAGGCTTCAAGGAATCACACAAGACTAGCAAAGAATAGAAGGAAGTATTGGGATAGTGGAATAGTTTGGGATGATGGGTTATACTACACCTGTCTGAAGAGCAGAGCTTTGTGCAGAGAAGAAGTACGGCTATGTGTGCCGGGTGACACAGCAAATCAACAGAGTGATGGCTTCTGGGAAACTGAGCACACTTTGGATGTATTGTGGGGGTGATTTTTATATTTGATATTCCCCCTGAAGGGGTGTGATGAGTTGAATACATTGTTTGTTGGAATTTCCCACAGTTGGACAATGGAAGCTCCTGCTATGTTAATGACCACTAATGGCTGAGACACTAAAACTGATGGGTGTCAGGCAACCTTCTATTGTTGAGGTGAGAGGTGTGAAGAAAAACCAGTTTGCAGAGTAATGAGTTTTCCAGCCACTTGACTGAATTAGTGAATGACTCACTTCCAGGTACATCCAGGAGAATTAGCACATTTTCACCCTCACTGTCCAAAGGGGTGGAGTTCTGCATAATTACTACCCAGGCATGTCTTTTGGGAATTTGGAAAGAACACTTCATTAGGTGTGAAGCAAACCTTCACTCAGTCCCTGTTTCTGAGGAAGTCTGGGTCTACAGCTAGGGAGCCTTGGTGGTGCAGTGGTTAAATGCCGGTACTGCAGCCACAAAGTTATGAGTTTGATTCCAAGGTTCACTCAGCTTTCCATCCTTTCGTAAGTTGGTATAATGAGTACCCAGCTTGTGGGGGCAATTAGCTAACACACATTGGAAACCGCTTGGAGAATGCCTAATGGACTATAAAAGCAGTGTAGATGCGTAGGTGCTATTGTGTAAGCCGATCTGAGAGCCTTCATTACTGAAGAGTGGGGTATAAATACCTAAAATAAATAAATAAGAAACACAACTAAACTCGTGAAGCATCAATAAATAATCCAATTGATGAAATATAGCCAATCGATGAATTATTGACATAGCGGTGGTGTCAGGGAAGGTAGCAGGTGTTCCTGTGCTGTAGGGTTTTCTGAGTTCAGATTTTTTTTTTTTTAATAAGACCACCCTACTCATTAGAGTCATTTGCAAGTTTTCATCTGTACCAATCTGTATCATCAAATGGTGAGTAAGAAGCACTATAAAGACTACAAAGATGTAGAATAGCAGTAATACAACAGAAGCACAGTGTGCTTTTATATCAGTTTCATAACGTTCCTCACTGTCAGGCAGCAGCTATTGAGCACAAAGAAAGAGCAGCTAACTTCCAAACCTACTACTAGCACTCTCCCACAGTGCTGGATTCATTTTTGGATTGGGGTATATTCTGCCACATTATATTAGATCATCTGACGTGCTATGATAGAGGCTAATGCACTGTGCTAGAAATGTGAATTTAAAACAATAAACCATTTGTCATTTGGTTCATTAATCACAGTGGCTGTTTCCAAGAATAGAAATGACATTTGGGGAGATGAGAAGCTGCATTAGTTAGTGTGCCACAGAATCATTTTTAAGCTGAGCATCCATTCATTTCATTGCCCTATAGCTGTCCCCAATAGCCAAGACCAGACAGCAGTCCTTGGGCTTTTGCATCTTTGTTGCTATGACCACTGTCCTAAAACCTGAGATTGATTGTTAGCACTTCTCACTGGCTTAACTAGTCTCTTAAGATTCTTATAAAATCCAAAATCCATAAAAAAGCAATACCTTTTTTGGCCAACCAAATACAAAACAGATGATGCAAGCTTTCAAAGCCCTACTGGCTTCTTCATCTGGTAAAAGATGTTACAAAATAAAGAAAAGTGAGGATGTTGGAGTGATGATGCTGTTTCAGATAATACTTGTGTTGTTGTTCAGGTGAGGGATCTCATGCAGGCAGAGGCCACTCCTACTTTCTGGCCATGTGGAGTTGAGACAAAAGAGAGTAAAATGTAAACCCTTTTGCAGCAGTAGGCAACCTCTCTGGCATCCAGAACCTCTCTGGCATCCAGCATGTCCCTGTGCCTTTGTGAAGCCATGGGCCCCTTTGTTAAGCAGAGATCATTGGATTTTCCAAGAAATCTCTGTAGTGCTGCATCTGCAAACAAGTTTTAGGCGCTGTTAAGGTAAAACTAGCCACTTATAGTCTGAAAGAGAGGTTTTACCTTTGTTGGAGGTAGAAACCTCAGAGAGTTTAATCCCAGCCCATATTTCCCTCTTGTTTAGGATTCCCTTTATTGCGGCAAAATGCAGTATCTTCAGTTCTAGGAAACACATTCCGGGGTAGCTGTGTTTCCATGCAGGGGGAAAAAACAAAATCCACAAAAAAGGTGATACGTTTATTGGCCAACCAAATGCAAAACACATTATGCAAGCTTTCACAGCTCTACTAGCTTCTTCATCAAACAAAAGATGTTAAAAATAAATGCCTGCATGAGACCCCTCACCTGAACAACAACACAAACAATATCTGAAATAGCATGTAGGCTTGTGACTCCAACATTGTCACTTTTCTTTCTTTCTTTTTTGTGTTAGCTGCCTGTGTCTCCTATTTATTTACATTGTTTTGTGTTATTCTGTATTCTATGGTCTGATATCTGTTATATTGTATTGCTATAGGCTTTTGATATTGTGTGTCCTTTATGTTTTTCTCAATATTATTTATTATTTATTATAATATTTACACTTTTCTGATTTTCTGTTTGGAGTCCTACCCCTTTTGGCCGGTGGGGGGCACTTCATTTTTTCTGCATCCCAATATGGGTGAATTTTAGGTTAGTCAGGATACACACAAGAGCCTTTTTTGTGGTTTCACCATTGTGGAACTCTCTTTGAATGTTAAGTGACTCTTCTAGTTTAATTATTCACTATCCTGTTTCTGCTTAGTTTTTTTAAAATGTTGTTGATATTTGTGGTGGTAGTGTTTAATTGTTTTAATTATTTACATATTGGATATTATTTTTGAATGTTGCTAGCCACAATGAGCACTACTTTCATAAATTGAAAGGCAGATATAAATATAAGGCGGTACTCCTATGATACATTTCCCACACATTGCTCTCAGGAGATTTTAAGACAGGCTAAATATGGCGTGATACCGACACCAGGAGATTGCTAAAGGGCTTCCCTTTCACATGACATTGTTCCCATGTCGTCATGCACCCGTGCGGCTTCTGTTCCACCGGCACTACTTTTTATTCATGGGCTAAGCCATCAATGGATCCCCCATTCCATTTCTGTAACGGAATGATGTGCAATTGAAATGGTACCCCGTTATGCTGGTGCGATGCCAGCCACAGTGGGAGGTCCGTGCTAGAACACTTCTGGGTGAGATTGGGATGTCAAGGTAGTGACACACTTTTTTGTACCCTCCCTGGGTTACTTGTAAAGTTCCAAGTGTGTTTAGGTGCTTAGTGTAACTTTTGGATGTGTATTTTCCTTTTACAGTTTGAATCTCCCACGCTCTCATCTTCTTGCGAAAGCAGCCAAGATTTCAAACCAGGAAGTGAAAGATGCTCCATTTGAGCTTCTTTCACTCCTGGGCTGCTCTGCCAAGGGAAGGATGAGCAAACAAGGTATGTCTGAATTTTTTCCCCCGTCGTTACAGGGACAGGAGATGGGCGGGAGAGGAGATTGTGAGAGGGGAACACTTTTTTTGTCCTCCTCTGAAAATCTCTTCAGTCATTGTATGATCGCATAGCAAAGGTCCTCCTCCCCTAGTACGGTAATTGTCTATGCTATTTCTAGCTAAATACCCCATATACATTTAAAACTTTCCTCAGATTTCTCTACAACATCCCTTAGTCCTAGAAGCATTTTCGGTCTATATGGGGCATCCACAGATTGCCAGCATGGTATGAATGCTGGGTCAGGACTCTTGGAGACCAGGATTTGAATCCCAGTTTAGCCATGGAAACCTACTCAGTGACCTTGGGAAAGTCACATTCTTAGAGGAAGGTGATAGCAAAGAGCCTTTGGATAAGTCTTATCAAGATAACCCTAGAAGAGTGCTGCCATAAGTCAGAGTCAACTTGAAGGCACTGACAACAACATGGGAAACCCACATTAGCCAGGCTTGGTGCACATAATTACTCTGTGCAAACCAGGAGCTAAACTGCACATTACCCAAACAAATGTGTTTAACTACATCTTTTTTTCTTTCTTTTTTCTTTTTTCTTTTTTCTTTTTTTTTTGCTTGAACAACCATATTGGGAGGAGTCAGTTGACCATAGAGGATCAGGGGTAGGGAAAAGGATTTAATTATTTCTCTGACCACCCCACTATCTCCACAAAATTGTTCCATCCAAGAAGTACCCACACACACCAAGTTTGAAATATGTCCTTGTCCAATTGTTGGGGGGGGACAGCAGAAGTATGGGAACCACAGATAGATTATACATCTCATCACCCTATACTTTTCAACTCATAATTGCTTCCTCTATGAGGAGCTTTCCAGTGATAGACTGCCCTGCTACTTACATGTAATAGTAGAAAATGTACAACTTGATCCACATGTGTACATCAAATGAACTTCAGCCATTATCAGTCTTGATATCAAGGCACCTTGAAGACTTATGGTAGAATACATTTTGGCCCTGCTCCCAAGCTTGCTGCCTCCTGCCCTCCCTCATGCATGTTCAGCAATTGTCAATGGTGTGAACAGAACCCTCTATATAAACAACTGTACATGTAGGGCTTTGTGCAGACAAATTAGGGAACTGCAATTTCTGCTAACCAGGAATTTGCCTCCAAAACATGATTGAAATCATGACCTACATTCAGTTTTCAATGTACAAACTAGTGGGTTTATTTGGTTAGCCGTAATCACACAACTCAGCTGGGATGACAAACTATGGCTTAGCCAGAAATTTGAAAAAAATACTTTTAAGGGAGTACAACTTCCAAGATCCTGCAGTGACTGGCCATTCCGGTTGGGGTATTCTGGGAACTATAGCAAAAAAAAAAAAAAAAAAAGCAACTTTCCCCAGCTTTTATTGTGGCCAACTATGAAAAGGAGATAGTTTTTGTCTATGTATGATTATCTTTCTTGATCCTCATCTCGGACATTTCATATATTAATTCACCTGCCTTTCTTGGAGAGGCCATAGCTGGCTCAGAAACACTTCCATTCAGACAACTGGTATGGACATCTGAGTGAGGACTGATGGCAATCTTATGTTACTGTGTGAGTTCTTTGGCAGTAGGTGGCAAAATAGCCAGCTAGGAAGCAAGTCCTAGCTGGTGAAAACTCTCTCCAGAGAGGGAGAGAGCATGAGATCACCCACATGTGCTCCAAATCACTGCTTCTCATGAGGACACTGCTGAAAAAAATTGGTGGTTAAGAGCAGGTCAAGCATCAGGGGCACGTCTGGGATTAACATCAGGGTCAAACCATTTAAGCAAGACTTTAATGGACACTGGACCTGCAAAAATTCCCACTTTTTAAATCACCTTTTAACTATCTAATTTACATTTGAAGAGAGGTCTTCCAATAAGCAGTAAGATTAAAGCCTTGTGAGTTGCCTTCTTTTTGTAAACAAGAAAGGAGAAAATAAAGACTATTTTTATTTTAAAAGCAAAAAGCTTAACAAGATTGTGGCTCAACAAAGTTATAAATGGATAAAGGGGATAGTAATTTTAAAAGATAGAAGATTTCATATTTGTTTTTGATGAATGTACTTTGAGAATATTGAAGCTGACTGAGTAAAGAGACCAGAACTCCATGGGAATGTGGACTTTTTATTTTAAAATGAAGTAACCAATTGGTAGAACTAACAAAATAAGAAGATAAAACTAAAACTAGCTAGATGGTGTTATTGGAACTATGGAGGCTGCATTAGGACTAAATTGTTAACTTAACAGAAAGGCAGTTTAGAAAAAAAAACAGCTCCAAGAGGCTTGCTTTTTATTACTAGTCCTGTAATTATTACATTTTTATTTTGAATCTACTGAATATGACAACTGTTTAAAAACCAACAAAAACTATGGAAATGAGGAGAAGGTCTGTGGACCAACTTCCAGAACGTACATGTTCCCCAGAAATGTCACAGAAGTTGTTTGAAAAGATTAGGTCTAACAAACGATATGGTAAAAAAGGAAGATATAGTGAAAATGAAAGAGGAATTGAAAGGAAATTTGAAAAAAGAACTTAAAGAAATTAAAGAATTAATACAGCAACTGACTGAGAATGTAAAACCAATTAATGATAAACTGGAAGTTTTGGAAAGTAAAGCTGAAGTTATAAATAAAGAGATGGAAAAGGTTTTGGACAATTTGGTATTCCTGGAACTAAAAGAAAAATAATTTTGCTCAACGTTTAGAGTGATTTGGGAATATCCTGGAGAGGACATTAAAGAAAAGATTATTAAATCTCTAGCATTTTTTTTAAATAAATGAAGATGATATGGAATTTGAGATTGATAAAGTTTGCAAGATTAAGAAATGCCCCAAGGGATTGCTTATCTACTTTGTTAGGGAAAAGACTAGAGATTCAAGTCTTATAGCAGCACTTTGAGACCCAAATGAAGATTGATAATACAGATGTCATAGTGCTTAAGGAAATTCCTATAAGAACATTACATAAGACAAAAGAGTACTTTTTCCTGACAGATAAACTTAAACAGAAAAAGATCCCGTTTAGATGGGATAAACTAGAAGGAGCAATTTTTACCTTTAAACAACAAAGGTTTCTACTGAATTCTGTAAAAAAAAGAAAGAGAATTTCTGGAAAAATTAAAAGGAAACATGGATGAAATACAAATGGACTCAGCAGCGACAGATGAGCGGGAAGTGGAAGAGGACCTTTCTACACTGGGTACTACAGGTATAGATATGTCTAAACTACAGATTTAATTATGGATTACAAATGTTTAACATGGAATATAAATTGGGTAAATGCCCCTCAAAAGACCAAAAAAAGTTTGAAAAAAATGTACGTTGTCTACAAGAAGCACATATTAGAAAAAAGGATACAAAATACTTGCTTTATAAATGTTTAGGTAAAGAATTCATCTCAGCAGGATTAAAAAAAGAAATGAAGTTGTTTTTCATATAAAGCTTCAACTATGTCCAGAATTGATATTGACTGATGAACATGGTAGATATGTCATATGGAAGTCAATCACAGGATGCTGGCATGTGAGGCATAAGCAGTAAGTGCCTGGCACCCTGGGCTTACTGCTGCCACCCCACTCCTCAATCCTGAGCCTGTTGCATGCAGGTTTTTGGACAGAGCACAAGGGCAAGAGAATAGTCCTCTGGCAACACAAGGCTGCAGAGAGACTGGGGGGGGGTCTGTGAAATGGTGGGAATCCACACCTCCCACCATTTCATAGATCCTCATGTCTGTCTGCAGCCTCACATCTTTTGGAGTGTCGTTAAGAGGTGTGCTCCATCCAAAAACCTCCTGTACACAACAGGCTCAAGCTTCAGGAGGGAGGAGGGACAGTGGCAGCAAGCTCCATATGCCAGGTGTTACTAAGGCCAGGGTCACCCCTCCCTCTGATGGTTTCACCTGGTGCAGTTTGGCCTCTCCACATCCCCCTAATGCTGCCACTGCCAGGCACTTGCCACTTTCACCTCATGTGTCAGTATCATATAATTTATTTCCATGTGCACAGGAGGGGGTGGCAGCAGAAACCCTGAATGCCAGGCCCTTGCTGCTTTTGCTTCACATGCCAGCATCCTGCAATTGATTTCCATGTGCACAGGAGGAAGAGGAGGAGCAGGAAGCCCCAGGTGCCAGACACTTGCCACTTCTTTGCATGCCAGCATCCTGTGTTTGACTTCCATGTGCACAGGAGGGAGGCGGTGGCAGTGATAAGCCCCGGGTGCCAGGCGCACATTCCTCCTGCTTCTTGCTGGGAGCATGCCAGCCACCTCTCCTGGCTTTGGATTTCATAGAGCAGAAACACCACAACTGAAACAGGAACAACTGAAGCCTGGTGTCTGGGTCTTGCTACCACCTCCGCCATTGCCCTGGGGCTGCTTTACAGCTTGGCTGTACTCAATGTCAGGTAATTTTACATTTTAAACAGGTACTTGAGCATCCGTATTTTTTTTTGTACATACAGGGGGGGCGGGTCCTGGAACCAAACCCCTGCAGATACCGAGGGCCCACTGTATCAGAGTTGGAAGGGCATGACCTCAGGTTTCAATGGCATGGACATTTATGGTATGATAAAGTCAAATGAGATGATCACACAAGGCTAGAAAAGTGGAATTAAAGCAGGATAGTAGCATCTAGGGCCAAACCTTATCACATAACATTGTGACTGTCCTGTAGGTAGTGTGTATTCAAACCGTTACTGTGGCATCCCTTTTAATTGATGGGGAAAGCCCGTCAATAGCTCTAATTCTCACTATTGTTCTGCTGCTGGCCCTGGTATGATAGGTCCCTTCATTTCAGTTCTGACATTACATCAGACAGTGCCATGAAGGGACTTAATCTCCTCCTCTCCTCCTCTCTTCCCCTCCCACTCCCTATTCCAAAGTAGTCTAACTCCGTGCCTGTTTTTTTTTAATCTTTGCTGTAGTTTGTGTAATTACTGCAAAAATGATTAAAAATTATTTTTATTTTATCATTTTGCTGCAAGTATGCAAACACAGCATAGATAAAAATTAAACAATCTGACAGGCACAGAATTAGCCTGCTTTGGAATAGTGAGTGGGAAGGTGACAGGGCAAGAGAGGAGGAGATTAAGGCCCCCTCACGGACTAATTGCTGTAATGCCAGAACTGCAGTGAAGAGACTTATCACACCAGGTGGGTTTTCAAAGCAGCGCAATCAGTGAAAGAAGAGAATTGTGATAAGAAATGTTTTCAAAGTGGTATGTTCCTGGTTCCTTTCATAATGAGATTGCCCCGATATACTAGTCTCATGTGATAATCTGCAAAATTAATGTAGATTTTAAAAATCATTTTGTGAGATGTGCCTTATTGAGAATATGGAATAGATATAAACCCAGGTTGTGCTCAAAAATGCCTCTATGGGTCTCAGCACAAGAAGCTTTTTATAGAAGAGAAGCAACAGATAAAGAAAGATGGTTAATGTATCAAGATCTTCTGGAGATTTGTCAAGGGGAATATAAAATTAAATCAAGAGAGCAGCTAGAAGCAGAGGAATACAGTTTTCAGTGGTATTCTTATTTACAGTTATTTGAAAGATTTTAGAATGGATAAAAAGATCTATGAACAAAACAAGTCAGAATTTGAAATGCAACTGTGTATGGATGGTGAACATGTAATTGCTAAAACGTATAAACTTTTGTTGAAACTTGATATGGAAGAATAACATGTTGATAAATGTATGATAAAATGGGCTAAGAATTTTAGTTATACAGATGGATCAATGGAAAAATATGTGGTTAAAGGGGTTGAAATTTGTGTTGTGTTGTGATCTTAAAGAAAAAAAAATGAAACGTATTTATAGAATCATAGAACCATACATTCTATTGTTGGTATATGACACCAGAGAAATTGTCTAAAATGTATAAAGGTGTGTCTAATGTATGTTGGAAATGCGAACATGAAGGGACATTTTATCATGTGGGGTGGTAGACATGTGAAAAAGCTTTAAAAACAGATGCGAATACTGTACACACATTGATGCAGAGAATCTTAAATAATAATATTTAGTTAAAACTGGATCGGTTTCTTTTGGGATTGATGGATAAACATCTGGAAAAGAGTCAAGGAAGATTACTCCAATATATGATCACAGCAGCAGTATGTGCCAAGATGGAAGAATTCAACACTACCCACTATGGAGGAATGGTTGGTAAAACTGACAGATTTAGCAGAAATGGACAAATTGTCTGGTTTGATTAGAATCATAGAGTTGGAAGAGATCAAAAGAGCCATCCAGTCCAACCCCGTCATGCAGGAATAAACAATCAAAGCATTCCTGACAGATAGCCATCGAGCCAAAGAAGGAGACTCCACCCCACTCCAAGGCAGTACACTGCCAAAGAGCTCTTACTGTCAGGAAGTTACTCCTAGGACTTTATTACACTACACTATTATAGTACTATTATTCCACTTTAAATGCTATGGCTACCTCCTGGGGAATTCTGGGTTTTGTAGTTTAGTGAGGCCTAAGAGCTCTCTGGCTGAGAATGCTAAATGCCCATCCCTAAACTGCAAATCCCAGGATTCCACAGGAGGCAGCCATAGCAGTTAAAGTGGAATAGTAGCACCATAAAAGTGCAGTGTGATAATCTCCCTAATGTTTAGGTGGAATCTCTTTTCCTGTATTTTGAGTCCATTGCTACATATCCTAGTCTCTAGAGCAGCAGAAAACAAGCTTGCTCCTTCCTCAGTATGACATCCCTTCAAATATTTAAACATGGCTATCATGTCCCCTCTCAACCTTTTCTTCTCCAGGCTAAACATACCCAGCTCCCTAAGCTGATCCTCATAGGGCATGGCTTCCAGACCTCCCACCATCCTGGTCACCCTCCTCTGGACATGTTCCAGCTTGTCCATATTCTTCTGGAATTGTGGTGCCCAGAACTGGACACAGTATTTCAGGTGAGGTTTGACTAAAGCAGAATACAGTGGCACTACTACTTCCCTTGATCTAGACACTATACTCCTATTGATTCAGCCTAGAATTGTATTGGTTTGGGGTTTTTTTGTTTTTGTTTTGTTTTGTTTTGTTTTTGTTTTGTTTTTTGCTGCCACATCACATTGCTGACTCATGTTCAGTTTGTGGTCCACTAAGACTCTTAGATCCCTTTTGCAGGTACTGCTATCAAGCCAGGTGTCACCTGTCCTATATCTGTGCATTTCATTTTTACTGCCCAAGTCTAGTATCCTACATTTCTCCTTGTTGAAATTCATTTTGTTAGTTTTGGTCCACCTTTCTAATCCGTTAAGGTCATTTTGGATTCTGATCCTGTCCTCTGGGGTATTAGGTACCCCTCCTAATTTGGTGTCATCTGCAAACTTGATGAGCATACCCTCTATTCCCTCATCCAAGTCATTGATAAAGATGTTGAATAGCACTGGGCCCAGGACAGAACCCTGTGGCATCCCACTGATCACTTCTTTCCAGGATGAAGAGGAGCCACTGGTGACTACCCTTTGGATTAGTGACATTTCTCAAAGACTGGAAACCCATTATAGATTTTTTATGGGGAAAAAGAAAATTAGTTGGTAATTTTTGGTTTTGATGATTAGATAGAACAGGCTATTGAAAGGAGGTAATATGCTGAGGTTTTGGAGGGAGAAGTATGAATAACTATATGTATATATAACCATCAAAAGGATGATCAGAAGTCTTCGGAGATTTTCAGATGTGATTTTCGGCAGGATATATTCCAAACCAGCTCCGTTGCTGCCGCGCGGCAGGGGAGCAGTTTCGGACGACGCCGTTCCTCTGCCAAACCCTCCGTGTCACTTCCGTGACAGAATGGAGGAAGCCGCATCATATTTCATTCACGATTGTTGCCCATGAGTGAAATATGATGCGGCTTCCTCTATTCTGTCACGGAAGTGACATGGAGGGGTTCGGCAGAGGAACGGCGTCATCCGAAACTGCTCCCCTGCCGTGTGGCAGCAACGGAGCTGTTTTGGAATATATCCAGCCGAAAATTGTGTCTGAAAATCTCCTTCTTCTGTTCTATTCTTTTTTTTAAATCTTATCTTTAGTTCACATTTTAATTTGTATTTTATTCTATTTTAGCTTTTTAGTTTTTTTCTTTTCTCTACCTTTGTAATGTTTAGCATATTCCAAAAAAAATAAAATAAAATTAAAAACAAAACACATCTGTTGTGAATGCAGCAGCCAATCAGTTTAAATGTGGCTTCTATTATTTGTGTTCCTCTGCCTCCGCCTTTGCCCCTCTCAGTCCTGCCTGTGTGTGTTTGAAATAGGGGGCTTGATCATTAATTAATATTGACTAACTTACATAGCAACTTGCTTAGCAACAGCATGCCAGTGAGAACCAATTAGCAGGTTTTAACAGATATTCCACATTAAGCTGTGATGGTTAACTGTGTGAGAAAGCTGACCCCCACCAGAATGTTTTTTCTCAGTCCCCTTTCCATTGTTTTGATATTATAGGAATGCCAACACACATGCAGGAGGGAAGAGTGTCAACAATAATGTGCATTTTTACAATCGCATCTGCATTTACCAAAACAGCATGTGTGCGTATATAAATTATGTATTAATAGGTACACACCATAAAGTTCAAAACTCAAAGGACTTTAATCAGACATGGAAAATATGGCATCATCACAATGTACATAACCACAAAAGGGTGCGCGGATCAGATGACATCGCCCTTTTACAGGTAAAAAGAGCCCAAAATGTCATTTTTAATTGACGGCTTAAGCTGTCAATAGATCCCCTGCCACTTTTTTGCCAGCATGTGATACCTCTATCCCTTTAAATCTCAGACTTACCCTGGCAATGCCCTCTCCGGAGCAAACACTTCCGGGTGAGACCAGGACATCTAGGTAAGTTTCACTCTTTCCCCCCCTCCCTTGGTTACTTTGAGGGTTTTGTGTGTGTGTGTGTGCGCGCGCGCGCGTGCGCTTTGCTTAACTTTTTGATGTTTATTTTGCCTTTTATTTTTAAATTTCCTGTGTGATGAAATCACATGAGATTTTGAATGAGGAAGTGAATGGGGCTCCATTCACTTCCTCTTTATTGCCAGGAGCCTTTGCCGGGATTACAAGGTAAGTGTTGGGGGGGCGTGTTCTTTTGCCAGCACATAAATGCTTTTTTTTTTTTAATGCCAGCAAAAGAACGTTTAAAGGGATTGCATCTGATAAAGTCCAAAGACATTGAGTACTGAGTACCACATAGTCAGTCTAATACCACTTTAATTGTTTTGGTTCCATCCTATGGAATCCTGGGATTGGTAGTTTGGATAGGGACTCTGAATTCTCTGCTACGGAGCTCTAGCGCACTCCCCTGAATGTCTGTTCCCAAGGTACCCTGTTTCCAAGGTACCTCAGTCCCTCTCTACTCAAGGTACCCATGGAATTTAGAGAAAAGGACCAGGGCTCTCCAGAAGGGAGAATTGTGAATTGTGATTGCTATTAGATTTAAATCCTGCCTTTTCCCCAGTCTAGGGAGATTATCAGACACACTAAAAACGGTGTTATAATGATGCGAGGAGATCGCTAAAGGGCTCCCTTTTCAGATGATGTCATTCACCACTCATAATGCACCCGTTCTGTTGCCGTTCTGCTGGCGCTGCTTTTTATTGATGGGAGAAGCCACCAATACATCCCCCATTCTGTTCCTGTCATGGATTTGATTGACAGTGACTGAAAGGTGCCCCATTTCACTGGCAAGATCCAAGCATCAATGGGAGGTCCCTGCCAGAACACTTCCTGGTAAGATTGGGACATCAAGGTAAGTGGCACACTTTTTAAAAACTTTCCTGGTTTTCTTGGAAGTTTTAAAGTGTGTTTCTGTGCTTGGTGTAGCTTTTTCTCTTTTATTTTTCTTTTAAACTTTGAATTTCCCATGCTCAGGTCTTCTTGCGAGAACGGGTGGGATTTCACTCCAGGAAGTGAACGGAGCTCTGTTAGAGCTCCATTCATTCCTGGGCTGTCCTGTGGATGCTAATAAGGTAGGTCTGAAAAGTTTGGTTATTGTGGCGGGTCAGGGATGGGAGAGGGGCAAGAGAGGAGATTGTGGAACAGGAACACTTTTTTAGTTCCTGTCTGGTAATTTCCTTTGACTCAAGGAGGCTTAGAAAAGTTAAAACAAACATAGTTTAAATTTACAACATACAAAAGTTAAAAATGTAGTTAAGCTATCACAAAATTAAACATGTTAGAAACAGAAACCATAAAAAGGAAAACAGCAAATAAATAATCAAGCACATTATGCAAGGCCTTTCCCCCTTGAGCAGTCAGTTTTGCAAAAAATTGTTCACCTGCCTGTGGAAAGATAGCAGGGAGGGTGTCGATCTGACATCTCTGAGAAGGGAGTTCCAGAGCCTGGGAGCTACCACCAAGAAAGCCCTTTCCACCAGATGTACCTCTGAGGGTAGTGGGACAGAGACAATTCAAAGTAGCCCCCACCAAGCTACAAATCCCAGGATTCCATAGTATGGAGCCATATCAGTTAAATTGGAGTCATAGGGCTGTGACTGTGTAAGTTAAGATTCTCCTATTGAGTGGTTTTAAAAGACTGACTGTAGTCCTTTGCCACTGATACATAGGAGTCCCTTAGCTTCCCAGCTTCACTATTGTGATCTCATAACCTCTGGAGTGACAACATGGAGGCAACCAGCCATCACTGCCTCAAGTATCAGTCAGCTACTGAATTAACCATTCTTTCCCCTCCCATCCTGTTGCAACACCCCCATTGTACTAAGTGGAAGATTTACCCCAACACTGCCCAGAGGGGTGCTGTTGCACTGGGCATTTCATGGTCACCCACCATTGTTCCAGGCTGCTCCAAGCTGCAGCTCAGAGCAGGCCTTAGAGGAAGTCTCATGATGGCTTCACCATCGCAAGACTTTGGACAAGAGCTGGCATGAATCTCATGCCAAAGGGATCTCAGGGTGAAGTCTTGTAGGACCACAAATCCTGTGGCCCTTCGCACATGACTTAGCACATGACTTGGAAAGCATATAGAATCATAGAATCATAGAGTTGGAAGAGACCACAAGGACCATCTAGTCCAACCCCCTACCATGCAGAAATACCCAATCAAAACACTGCACGCATGACTGACAGCCATTTTCAGCTGGACCTTCTGTGCAACCTAATTTGCCTACTCGTTGTCAACCCAAGAAAGCTATTACTTATCAATATATCAGACTGGCAATTCCTGTTTTGTGCATTAAAGTTATGGGCAACCTATTTGACCCATAACACGGTGTCCAACCTATTTGTCTCGGTGCAACAGTGTATTCAGAACATTTAAAAGCAGGAGGGCTGGACAGAATGCACGGCAGGCTCATAAGTCTCTTTGGCATCCCCAATATGGCCCACAGCATTCTGTCACCTAAATCAAATATTTTCAGAGCCAGTGCCTTTTACAGCACCCCACAGCTTCAGACCCTCTGCTTCTTTTAAATTTGTACTGCAAAGAGCAGCAAGGAGGGATGCAAGCTGCAGTGGATTCTATCATGTCCCATGTGCTCTAGCTAAATTCCAAAATATACACACTATGGGAGAGGTCAACATTTTTAATTTTTTACATGAAAGCACCCAAGTGAGGAAGACTCCAAAATTGGACTGGAACATGGCTCTGTAGGAACAGTCAAGGGTTTGATCCACTTTTCAAAACAGTCCTCCCAAACTACATCCATCGACTCAACAAAAGTTGCTATTTACCTTACACTGGACAAAATCTCAGTATCGGAAGTTTATGCACCAGGAGTGGGAATCACGTGGCCATTCGGAATGTTGTTGGACTGCAATGGCCAGCAGCCCAAGCCAGCATAGTCAGTGGTTAGGAATGATGGCAGTTGTAGTTCAACAATATCTGGAGGATTGCTGAATCCCCACCAGTCTAACTATCCCTGCAAGACAGCAGTTGACTCAGGGTGACTGCTGACTTCTTAAGGCACTTGGGTCACTATGTAGCTACTGATGCCAGTTGCCAGACTGAAAACTGGAGAGGTCTCCTGTACCTTTAAGTATTGTATAGAAGAGGGAAATTTCAGCAGATGTTGCTTTTTTTACCTGGTTGCCTGACAAGCAGCACCTGATGTGAGAGCAACAGCTGCACAGGCCTTCTTTTGGCTGATGTCATTGGCATGCACTGGGTGTTCTGACAGCAGCCACACATTTGCACAGGCCTGACCCAATCAGATCCTGCCTCTGCTGCCAATTTGTCATGAGACTTGCTAGAAAGGGCATGGAGACCTTTTCCCATTGAGTGTTGTTTTTATTGCTCACCTCACTCCACTAGCCTCTACTGAAAACAAGACCTCTCCAAGTTATATTGTGGCAGTCTATGAAATATTTAGAAGCTGCATTTTTGTTCTGCCATGAGGATGTCTTTTTTTAAAAAAAAAACCCTCTAAAAAGTATTATTAATTAATCAAGGCATAATCCAGCTACTTAAACATACTTACTTTCCATTGGTTTCAGTGAGAGAGTTGTGTAGACTTAAGTCTTCCTGAGCTCACGTCTTCCTGAGATCATTTGGGCTCAAAAGATCTTTGGTTGGATCATGCCATCAATAGATAGGCACAAGCATGACATGAAAAGATACTTTATAGCAGCCCTTACCCCCTACACACACACACACACACACAAACACAACATTTTGTCCCTGCTCTTATTAGAGAGAGAGAGAAAATATTTGCATAAAGCACTTGCAGGATCAGACTATCAATGGGAAAAGATATTAATGGTATTGGTACATTATTGTCTACAATGTCAAAAGGAAAGATCTAATCAAGACTTATGAAAAACAATGCATCATATTGCCAGGTTTATCATTCAGTATGTCTCTTTGAGACAACGCATACGGCATCATCTTAAAAATCTCAATTTATCCCCATCCCATTAAGACATCAGAAATTAATAGTAGTACAGTATCTAATTATACAATTTCATTGGGAACCTGTTTGGATCTTTTCCAACCTCACCACTACCTTTTCTCACAGAAGAATCCACAGAATGTATTCTAATGCCTTTTGTGTCAGTGCTATCAAGGATTCTTATCCTAGTCCTCTTAGAATATTCCTGGTTAATGCCATGACCTGTAGGGGAAATTATTTACTTTCTATCTCACGATCCTATTCACAGGAAAAGGTCAGGGGTGTCAGAAATAGTTAAGGCTTTAAAGAAGATGGGAGATTGTGTGCTCCAAGAGAATACAAGGAAGAGACATTGTGTTCCGCACAAAACCAGAAGGCTGCCATTATGTCTTCAAAGCCTTCAGGGTTATCTTAACTTCTTTTTCAATTGCCAGAACTTGAATCTGGCAGCCAGATGGTTCCTTTGTTCTTTTTTGTTGGGGGTGTGTGTGCCTGAGGAGCTGCAGTGGGAAGGAGAGCTTCTGATCTCCCTTACACTAGATCCCACTCTTGCACAAACATAAGTCTAGCACTAGCAACTGCTCACTGACTCCAATTATTTATTCCCATGCTTAGAATAACAACTTCAGCTGTTGTAGCACAACATTTTTGTATTAAAAACAGTAATAAACTTACAAATTGAATTATAGTAGGATTTATGTAAAATGAATCTATTTATCTTTAATAACAAAATATTTCAGAGGCCTATTCTTAGTGGGCGTTGGTAGTATTTGCACTTAGACAGACCTATAGTACCTATATAACTGAAACTCTAATGGTAGTGTAGCTCTGTAAGATTCATGATATTCATTTTGTGGCACAGTTTGAATAGATTAATAATCACAACAACAGTTTTGAGCAATGAGTACAGTTGTCCTGCCACATTTGCGGCTTTCATTTTCGTGGATTTGATTATTCGTGGATTTGTAGCTGCTGCTTAAGTAGCCCTACCTCCTCACACTGTTCCTTCTGTTCCTTCTTTGCCCTGCTATTTCCTGACCTGCCAAAGCCTTCAGACACTCACTTGGGTGCCAGTTCCACGACAGGATAATGTTCACGAAATTCCGGGTTACCGTTCTTTCGCATCAGTAGTGCATAATTCACATGAATTCTTGTTTATTTGGAAGATGTGGCAAGTTTCGGTTTTCATTAGTTTACACAGGCAAAGGGGGGGCGTGGCCTCCGGATGATTAAAGTCAGGCAGGACACAGGGAGGGAGCAAGGAGGGGGTCATAGACTGTAAATAATGAGAGGGAAGAAAAGCACAAACAAACAAAAGAACAACAGAGCGATCTGTCAAGTTCCCGATCGTCTTCTCTGCCCCGAAAGCCTTGAATAAAGAAAGGAGCGAAGGGAAGCACAAACAAACAAAGGCATGATGGAGCGATCGGTTACAACATGCATGCATGCACGCACACACATACACACACATACACAAACCACCCAAGCAGGGGCTAGCCCCATTCCCGATCGTCTTCCCTGCCCCAAAAGCCTTGAATAAAGACAAAGGACTGAAGGGAAGCACAAACAAAAGCACGATGGTGCGATCGGCCGGTTGCAGCATGCATGCATGCACGCACACACATACACACACATACACACACACACCACCCAAGCGGGAGCTAGCCCCATCCCGATTGTCTTCCCTGCCCCCAAAGCCTTCCTTTGAAACAGACAGGAAGGGCTCAGAGCAGATTTCCCAAAGTGGGCTGCAAGCAGAAGAAGGGGCAAATAGCAGGCTTGGTGGATTTCTCTCTCCAACCCCTCCGTCTATTCGGAGAAGGCACAATGGTCACTCCAACCAATCAGGATTCAGCTCTGCTCACGCTAATTTGAAAAGGTCTCTGCAAGTTCACACAGACATTTGTGAATGCTAAGTTCACACGATCAATTGTGCGCATTTTCACGAACTTTATCAAAAAAGTCGGAAAAACTAGCGAAAGCTGATACTGCGTGACTTATGGGTTTTTTGCTCCCCCTCCTTCTGAAAAGAGTGCTGTGGCTTCAAAATGCATGGGAACTATCAGGCTTCCTGTTGCATTCTTTGAGGATTTATTTTCCCGTGTAAACGACCCCTTGGTTTCTTGCTTGCAAGCAGGATCCCCCAGCTTCATTTGCAAAACCTTTCCCGGCTGCAAGACCTCCCCACCCCATTCCTCAGTTTCCATTTTCTTCCAAATTGCTCCTGCCCTGCCAAAACCTACAGCCACTCACTTGGTCTCTTGCTTGCAACCAGACTCACTCAGCTTCATTTGAAAGACACTTCCTGGCTGAAAGACCTTTCTGCCCCATTCTTCAGTTTCCTCTTTCATCCAGTTTCTCATGCCCTGCCAAAGCCTCCAGTCATTCACTCTGGTTTCTTGCTTGCAACCAGAATCCCCCAGTTTCATTTGCAAAACCTTTCCTGGCTGAAAGACTTCCCCACCACATTCTTTATGTTGCCCGCTGCTGGCATGCAGAGCAGCAGAAATCCCCATTGCCAAGAGCCCCCAAAGCCTGCTTCTTTGTGGGGTTTGGAGACTCTTTGCAAAGGAGATTTCTCCTCTCTGCCTTCCCTGAGCACTTAGCACAGCATCATGGGGCTTCCAGAAGCAGATTGGTGGCTGAGGGACCTGCCTGCCAGGCCCACATTCTTCATACTCACCCAACCCCAAGTGCTCACTTCCCAAGCCTGAGGAGCCCTTCTGGGGAGCACAGCCCTCACCTCTACTGTACTGTAAGTATTCACATTTTTTTTAAACTTTCGCAGCAATCCTGCACCCCTAAGCCCCGTGAATATGAAGGGACAACTGTATATCTTAGAACTACTGTATATACAGAGCTGGCCCTACCATTAGGTGGAGGTGAGGTGATCACTTCAGGGAGCAGATGCTGGGAGCCAACAGGGACCTCTCCTAGCTGTTCTTCCTGAGACCTCTGAATTTCCCCTCTAAGGGCTTGTCCACATGGGTCAAGTAAAATGATCTCACCTTGTTTTCACATGTTTGATTGCTCACTGCATTTACATTTCTCTTTAAGAGCCAAGAAATGTGCTGGCTGCTCTCCTAGGTGTGAGAATTTATAAATGCTTCATCTGCAAAATATATATTGGGCCAGGCACTTCAATGGGAAATTCAACATTCAGAGTGTTTTTATTGCTTAAGTAATAAAAGTAACAGTGCCTCAGCCATTCATTTTAAATTGTGTGACTCAGGAGATTTTCACATGCCTAAAATACTGGCCCCCCTCCGAAGAAATCGGAACAGAAATATTTCTGTCCCGGAAGCAGCGCCGCGGTTTGCACGCCCAGTCCCCTCTCCCGATATGCCGTCGTTGTCACGCTGGGTTATTTCTTCCCTCTTCCAGAATATTTTATTAACGGCCAACTCCCATTAGTAAAATATTCTGGAAGAGGGAAGAAATAACCCAGCGTGACGACGACGGCATATCGGGAGAGGGGACTGGGCGTGCGAACCGCGGCACTGCTTCCGGGACAGAAATATTTCTGTCCCGATTTCTTTGGGGGGTATTTTAGGCGTGTGAAAATCTCCTCAGTCCAATTACTCCACTGTGTCTAAACATAAACACAGGCCATCCCCCTTCTTAGACCCTGTGGAAGGGAAAGACAGCTGAATGTTTTATGGCCCTCATGTCACCACCAAAAGAGATGGTGGAGGGTGAAAATTGCCAGGCAGGCTAATCTGCTTTCTCCTTTTCTTTCTGTTTTGCTCTTCATACCTGCTCAGTAAGTGATTCTGGAGGCAGCTGTTTACCTTGCCCATTGTTCATATCGTATGCATACACAGCTATAATAGAATCACCTAGATAACTTTATATTCTCCAATTTAATTGTGGGAGTCTCAGTCAAGACAATTTGAATTACAGTTGTCCCTCCATATTCGCTGGGGTTTGTTTCCAGGACCCCCCGTGGATACCAAAATCCATGAATACTCAAGTCCCATTATATACAGTGGCATAGCAAAATGGTGTCCCTTATATAAGATGGCAAAATCAAGGTTTGCTTTTTGGATTATTATTTTTTTAAGAATATTTTCAAGCTGTGAATACTTAAATCCGTAGAAACCAAATCCATGGATATTGAGGGACAACTGTACTCCACTTGGCTGCAGGCGAAGCAGGGGGACACAGGCAATATTTCCTTATTAGACACTGCGAACAGAGTTTTATGGTTCACAACACTCATTGCAAGAAGAGTTAGGGAGGAGAAATACAGCTGATTGTTTTGTAGCCCTCATTCTTTGAGAATTTGTCAGGTATGGTTCAGCTTCTCTATGAAGGGTGACCCAGTTGAAAATATCTCACTTTCCACAGAAAGCAAGGAGGAAAATAAACATTCCCCACCCTCTTCAGGCACAAGAAGCATAATGCAGGATTTTACATCATTACAGACTTTTTCAAATGGGAAAAAAACCCGCAGAGATTGGGAGGAGGACGGCGCCGTCCCGCTTACAGCGCTCTGTTTCAGATAACGCCATCCTCCTCCCGACTTTCCCCCGTGCTTCCTCCATGCTGCACGTATGAGAAATGTGCTGCTTTTTATTGACAGGGGTTTTCCGTTAATAAAAGCAGTGCGTTTCTTGCGCCTGCAGCATGGAAGAAGCACAGGGAAAGGTCGGGAGGAGGATGGCATCATCCAAAACAAAGTACTGTAAGCAGGACAGCACCATCCTCCTCCTGACCTCCGTGGAGTTTTTTCCACCTGTTTGAAAAAGTCCTACGTATGGCTTGAATCTGGGTCTTTTGGGCACCTAAGAGCTTTAACCTGGACAAAACAGAGTTGGGATTTACTCTGGATTTGAATGGAAAACCAGGCTATTCATGTGTGTGTGTGTGTGTGTGTGTGGACTGTGCTCCATAGTGATGTTGGTGTGGGGCTGGGGGGGAGAAGTTTCAGTGGGTGAATGGAAGAGTTCAGGAGGAGGCCCCCTAGCCCGGCTGATCAGCTGAACTTTTCCATCAGGAAATGTCTCTTTCCATGTTCCAATTTCACTTTTTAGTGGTTCCTTCATCGCCATTTATTTTGCATATGTGGCAGTTCCAGCATACCCATATCATTAACTGTAACCTCTTCTTAATAGGATGTCCAAAGCCTCTCCTAGCCATGTGAAAGGAGACAGAGGCGGTGCAGACATACATACATTCACATGCATGGGGGGAGGGGGAAAAACCCATAGTGGCCATGGCCATGTGGCCATGCATACTGCAATTTTTTGGACCGGAGTGAATTTGGAAGGAAGAACTGTGTGGACAGTCCTCCTGAACTTGCCTTGGTGTGTGTGGTAATATGCGGACAAGCCCATGGTCACAGCGAACCAGGGAAACCCAAAAGTATGCTCGATTTTCCTCTTAGTGTAAATGAGCCCTTAGAGTTGCTGTGTGCCACACGTATGGTTCTGTTTCCCCTAAGCAGATCTGCAGCCCTCATGGATGAGCATCCAGTCCATTACGAGTTCAACCACTAATGCAGTCAGCCTATAGTGTCAGTAAGGCTGGTGTCACCGCTCCCCCCAATGGTGTCACCAGGCGTGCTTCAGCCTCTCCACAAACCCCTAGTGCTGCTACTGCAGTCCGCTACTGTACATCAAATGGAGAGGGGTGCCATCTTGTCTTTTGCCTCTTGTGCTGGCCTGGCTATATATTTCCAAAAATAGCATTTAACATAGCCAAAGTAATCACAGTTTGTGCAGCATTTGCCCTCTCCTCTCTAGATACTCCCAGTTCATACTGATGTCACATACTAGAAGACCATCACACACACACACACACACACACACACACAATATATATATATAAACAAAGATGGAGAAACAGATACCTTCAGTCTTTCAACTGGGTCTGAACAGCAGACCCTTCATGCTTAAAACTAGAAAATGACAAACAATTACTGTTTTATATGAACCAACTGTCAATGTGGTAGATTATGTCTAAAATATGGGCTGTGGTGATTTTCTAATAATAGGTATCAGTGATTTTTCTATTTCTAATTATTTGAAGATTGTTGCTGAAGAAGGAACCTGCATTCTGAAGTATGTGGAGCTGTAATAAATCTCAAAATCTGGCACAGTTGAGGTCAGATTTCTTCTTTTCCTTTCTTTTTCTTCACTTCAAAATAGAATTCCTCCTCTTGAACATCTTTTCTCAGTCTTTCTCCTTTCAGTTTTCTAAAACCATCCTAAGTGTTTTCACTCATCCTAAATCCACTTTCCCCTGCCCTCGAGAATGTTGCTATGCATAAATAGTTTTTAGAATGTTAGTATTTGGCCTGGAATCTTTCACTCATTACCATAAAGTCTTTGCATTTTTAGAGTTGTGGTAATAGGGATGCTGTACAGCAGCCAGAAGCCACTGTGAATTAAATGGTGCTTTGTAACAACGAAGTTCTGCAGTGTAGTTCTGATGAGGTGCCCAGTTTTGCCTCGAGACAGTCTCACACATGCAAAATATTGTAAATAAAACAGTGCTGTCTGTCTAAAAACAAAAACCCACACACAATTAGTGCCTCTCAGAATGAAAACAGTTCCTGGCAATCTCCTTTGCAAGCCCACAGCTCTGTGTAATTGTTGATCCACAACTTCAGCCAATACTCATTAAAAGAAGCCTTCCTACCTATCCAGCCCTATTTGGCTTGTCTAACCAACTAAACTGTGTCCCATGATTCTGAAGACTGAAAAGCTTGAGTGTGTTCTCATTAGTTTTGGAATTTGCCCTCTAGGAAAAGATTTTAATCCATTTCGTAGAGCCTTCAGAGCACCACATGAACCATTTCACAAGCATCAATCCTCCCTGGTGCTTGTGAAAGTCAAATGAGCATTTGCATAGTGGGAAACAACCAACAAATAAAGTTAGTGCTATCCATTATTACACATGAGGGTTCACATAGCATTGTTGGGGTAGAGGCTGGCAGACTTTGGAGTGGAGAAAAAATTGAGTTTCTCAATCTCAGTAATGTATCACTTTAATTAAAGCTTTATCCTCACCATTCTATCATTCCAGAAATCAGAAGAAGGCTGAGACTTAGAAAGGCAGCTATGAAGGAGCTAGATAAGGTCCCCAAGTGTAAAGATGTATCATTAAACATCAACGTCAGAATTATCCATGCAATAGTATTCCATATCCCTGTGTATAGTTATGAAAGCTGCACAGTGAAGAAAGCTATCAACTGATTTGAAATGTGCTGGAGGAGAGTTCAGCAGATACCATGAATTGCCAAAAAGACAAATAAGTGAGTCTAAGCCTTAGACTCTAAGGGCTCAGCCCCACCAGGTTATCCTGGCTGTGGATCAGGTCCATGTTTCCCCTGTTACTTCAACGAAATGGGCTGGAGTCCCGAAAGGAAAACTGGTTCGTCGCTGCAGCCACCGCTGCCATCTTCTTTGCATTCCTGGCATTGAGGAAGCTGGCTGCAACATGTGACCAAGGCCCCTGCATGTGACCAGCCTTGGTCACATGCTGCAGAACACCTGCCTGGACCCAGAAGGGTAAGGGTGACCGGCAGCTGGAACAACAGGCTGGCCTGGCAGGGCAGGCTCCGGTGGACAATGTGGGACCCGCCCCTTTTTTTCCTGGTGGCAGTGGAGTAAAGCAGGTATTATTTTAGAACATGCTATTGGGCGCTACCCTGGCGTGCCCCCATTTGAGCCCCATTTCTATGCTTGGGGTGGTAAGGATTGCCCAGGGGCAGAACAGGGCAAATACCCTGCATCATATGGACTGTAGGGGCAAGCTAGGGTAAATTGCCCATGTAGATAAGGTGTCATGATGGCCTGACCAACATCATGGAGAGTTCATTTCAAAACCTACAGATCACAGCAGTGGAAAATTCAACTCCCTGGTTTCCATAGCTACAGGTATGGTAAGGGGGTGGGAACCTCATTGCCTAAACATGACATCACATCACCTGACAATCAAAACCTGGAAAGGCAGAACCAATCAAATCTGACCAAAAGAGAAATTTAAGTTTCTGAATCTCTTTGTTCTGAGCCACATGGCTTAGGCCAGATGAAAAGACACATGCCTTTGTTGTGAGCCACATGCTTGGGACCCATCCTTGGGCCTCATGCTTGAGACACATGTTTAGACCAGCATGATAATGGAGGTTGGGGTAGCCATCCTCCCTTATGGGCCTGATAACATCAAGGGGTCCTAAATGATATCTGAAGTCTAAGGAGAGACTTCCACCAAAAAGGACTCTGAATTCCATCTACAGAGACTGAACTAGGCTGGCTATGAGAGCCTGGCCTAGCCATCCCCATTGGGACATGAACTGATGATATGGACTCCAGAATTGTAACTTACTATTCCCTATTAGCTTAGGGAACAAGTCTAGCTAGTATGCGTTAGCTTTTATGATTTAATTTTAGTACTATTGTTGAGGCGTAGAAAGATGCGCTGTGTCCACCATGACCACCTGCAGAGTTGTTCCACGTCAACAGGACGACAAGGAGAAGGTTTCTGGAGAGACTTCTGCAAAAGACTTCAGGCTGAGAAGGAAAAATTCCTTTACCCTAGCACACTGCCTTGAGCTCTGGCTTGCCAAATAAAGACAGCAACAAGGTCAGCCTTCACTCAACTTGAGGGCTTTAATCTTTGTCTGCAGTATATTTACAATATATATACAGAGTATAGGACAGCCGTCTCTAATACAGTACTCATAAATCTCTCTCAAACCAACAAACTGCTTCGCCAACCACCATCCACAACAAACCCACCCTGGAGATAATTCCCATCTCCTTTTTATAGGCAGTTAAACAATGCCTGTTACATCAGGCAGCTCAGGTCCTGGGCCCAGTACTATTCAACATCTTTATCAATGACTTGGATGAGGTAATTAGGGGAATACTTATCAAATTTGCAGATGACACCAAATTAGGAGGAGTAGCTAATACCCTAGAGGACAGGATCAAAATTCAGAATGACCTGCATAGACTGGAGAGCTGGGCCAAAGCTAACAAAATGAAATTCAATATGGAGAAATGTAAAGTACTGCACTTAGGGCAGAAAAATGAAATGCATAGATATAGGATGGGAGAGACCTGGCTGAACGAGACTACGTGCGAAAGGGATCTAGGAGTCCTAGTAGACCACAAGTTGAACATGAGTCAACAGTGTGATGCGGCAGCTAAAAAGGCCAATGTGATTTTGGGCTGTATCAATAGAAGTATAGTGTCTAGATCAAGGGAAGTAATAGTGCCACTCTATTCTGCCTTGGTCAGACCTCACCTAGAATACTGTGTCCCGTTTTGGGCACCACAATTCAAAAAGGATATTGACAAATTGGTGCATGTCCAGAGAAGGGCAATTAAAATGGTGAAAGGTCTGGAAACCATGCCTTATGAGGAGAGACTTAGAGAGCTGGGTATGTTTAGCCTTGAAAAAAGATGGTTAAGGGGTGATATGATAGCTCTGTTTAAGTATTTGAAGGGGTGTCACGTTGAGGATGGAGCAGGCTTGTTTTCTGCTACTCCAGAGACTGGAACACGGAGCAATGGATGCAAGCTCCAGGAACAGAGTTTCCACCTCAACATTAGGAGGAACTTTTTGACAGTAAGAGCTGTTCGGCAGTGGAACACATTCCCTCAGAGCGTGGTGGGGTCTCCTTCCTTGGAGGTCTTTAAACAGAGGCTGGATGGCCATCTGTCAGGGATGCTTTGATTGTGATTTCCTGCATGGCAGGGGGTTGGGCTGGATGGCCCTTGTGGTCTCTTCCAACTCTACAATTCTATGATTCTATGATTCTAAGCTCACACTGCTTTATTTTGTGTGGTTAACATTTTACCTTGGAATTTAAACAAGAGGACACGCTAACTAGATGTCCCTTGTTCAGATCTTAGAAATCTTGTTTTTCAGACTACAGCTCTCAGAATTATGCAGAAGCGGATTCCAGTAGCTATAGCCCAGCAAGCAACATTTTCAAGGTTTGCCCTAGTTCTAAAATTGTTATAGAACCGGGATCCCCTTAGCTCAACAGGGGATGATAGTGCTCTATGACAATTCGCATTTCTTAAGACTAAAGCCAAACTAAAATAAACCTTGTCCTGTAATAGTGATAGTGTTAATTGCATAGTATGAAAATGTCCATTTTCACATCTTGTTCTATAGTGGCCTACATCATCGTAGCCTGATTGAAACATCTTCAGTGGTTCTATTCCTTGATCCAAGAGTTTTTTTTAAATGTCATGGACTAGGTATGGACGGTTCACTTCAGATTTTCTATAGTGTGTCTGGGAAGGCTACAACAGTTGGCTTGTGGCTGTGGACAGGGAAGGAACTAAAGAACAAAGAAGTCTATGGGCTTTTCTACACTATGTAAAAAATATCCAGCCTCACCTCATATTTTCCTGGTCTGCAGTGACCACACAACAACCCTGCAATGACTCCGTTCACACCACGCACCCAGAGAGGACACATCAAGGTGACATCAGCATAATTGGCCACACATTGCCGTGTCTGCTCTGCTGTTTTTCCCCTTCCCAGCATGCATGCATCGACCTGTTAACCAGTAGCCCTTATTGTTTGCCTGTCAATCTATTGGATCCACTCTGATTGGGTGCCTCCCCATCCAATCCCCTTTCCCCATTTGTGGCCCAGTGAGAGAGGGAAGGAACTTCAAATGTAGACACACACACAGAGAGAAAGAAAGAAATAATAACATTTTGTTTTATTTTTATTTTTAACACATTCATCCATAAGATAGGGCTACCCCTCCCTTTTCCTACCCCCTCCATTCCTCCCATTCTTGTGTCACCATTCCCCCCCCCCTGCCCTGAATGTAGGCACATTAGTGAGCGAGCAAGTGAGTGAATGATTGGGGAAGGAAGGGAGTGTATATGCTGGGCTTGCTCACTTGTGCAGAGATTCGCATACCTACATTAACAGCGAGGGGGGGTACAGGACCGGTTTAAGGAATTTTGGGGGCCCCTGCAATGCTTTATTTTGGGGGGCCCATATGTTTATCTCAGGTCAATGTAACCTAATTCAACCTAAGCTATTCACAGTACAGGATATTCAGATTATTAGTAATATGTTTTTGCAGGAGGAGGGTTACCATGGGGGCCCCCACAATGATTGCCCCCCCTGCGGATGCTGACACTGCTGGTGCCTTAAACCGGCCCGGGGGGGGGGTAAGGTGACACAAGGCTGGTGGGAGGATTGGCTTGGCTTGGCTGTGCCCGTTGCTAAAGTTAAAAAAAAAAAACCCAACAACAACCCACCATGGTGACACATACCACGTTTGCCAAAACCAACCAGTCCTGCCCACCAAGATCTCCTTCTGGCCCAGCTCTACACTGAAGCCACCTCAGAGCGCTGGCCACACACTGGATTGTCTGGATTTGGGGAGAAAGTCCAGGATAAAAGGTGAGTTTTTAAAAGACAGATTAAAGCCCTTGGAAGTGCATTCCCTGCTAATTGTCCAGAATATTAGGTGAACTGATTACTGTGACTATGGGGTAAGTACAGATTTTTTAGTAAGTGTAGACAAGGCCATTCTTTTAAGTATCTGACACACCTATAATCTTACTCCTGAGGACTCAGGACTCAAAAACAACACAAAGGAGAGTACCTTTTCTTCCCTGAAACTAGAGAGCATAACCTTCTTCCAACCTGGATGCTGAGATGCAGTTTAATCAAATCAAATTTTGATAATGTCATTCAACACACTCTGGCTGCTCATCAACACTCTTTTATGTTCCATTCAGTCCATGATAATTCAGTCCCACTCTTCTACTTTCACACCCAGAGTGGCTTGCAAAACAAATGCATAAAGCAAAAACCAATACAACTACCACAGCATACTATTTAAAAAATATCAAAATAACCAGCAGAAATTATAATAAAGCATCAAATGCAATTAACATTTAAAATAGGTAGCTGTTCAAAGCCACAACTTGAAAAAGAGCACAGAAACAAATGTATCTTGAATTTCTGGTGTAAGACATTGAAGGGGGGGTTCTGGTGGATTTCATTCTACACATGCTCAGAGTTACTATGTCACAGATACAGAATGTGTACATCCTTTTTGGAAAAAAAACAAGATAATTCCTTTCCCAATGAACAGCTATTCTGCATATGCTTAGAGGCACTATGCTCTTAAAAATACAGAAACTTGTTCATTAGTTCATGTTTCTTAAGGAAACTCTTCAACATGCATTTCTTTTCCTCTGCTGAGCACTCCCTTTGCTTTTTGCAAAGCATAGCCACTCCCTCTGTGACCTGGATAGTAGTTACAGTTTGTAGGTTTCTGATAATACAGATAATATAGAACAGGCTGCAGTGAAATCATCTGCTCCTTTCATGAAAATATAACTGCCGATGCACAATGTATGGTGCATCTGAATACTGCTTCTGAATGCACAAACCAGGCATTCTTTTCCTCTGAATGACTAACTATTCACGTACAGAAAGAACAAAATGATTTCAAGGCTTTTCCTTTTGAGCTCTGTTCCCTGGGGAAGGCATAGCACATTTTAAAGTGTACAACTTATTATTGTCTGTTAAAGACTTTGTTTCACTTCATTCTTCCATAGCACATTGACACCAATGTCTGATTTCTCCTTCTGTGTATTAGTCTTCATGAGTAAGGACTTTTTCAAATGGAGTGCCATTTCAGATGACTCCATCTTCCTCCCAACCTTTCCCCGTGCTTCCTCCATGTTGCAGGCATGAGAAACGTGCCACTTTTTATTGACAGGGGTTCTCAGTTAATGTGGCACATTTTTCGCGCCTGTAGCACAGGGAAGGTCGGGAGGAGGACGGTGTCATCCAAAACAGAGCGCTTTAAGTAAGAGAGCACCATCCTCCTCCCGACCTTGGTGTTTTCCCCCCCCCCATTTGAAAAAGTCCTAAGAAGGAGTGACAGTGTTATCATTATTCATAAGCAGACTGTTTCATGAACAAGTCACATGAAATGCTGGGTAGTAAAGTCCATGAAATGCATCCATTTTTATACTGCGAGACTAGAAACAACGTTTCCATCTTTGTGCTTTTGCAAGGTTCCAACACAACATGGACTAAGAACTTTATTAGACTAGCATCTAAAAATGCTGTATTTCCACTACTGATGAAAGCTGAAACATAGTGGCATAACTACCATAATTATTGTGTGTCACCGTAATTTCACGATACTACTGCCATGGAATGATTGCACGACCCCACTAGCCATTTAAAAATGGAATTGAAGCATGCGCTATAGTAACACTCATCTTTGCATTGCCTTCTAATGACAGAGTATTAACACTTCGTGCTGGCCTGTGTATGCACCCTTAAGAAAGAGTTTCTTTTACTTCCATGATTTTGCATGGGTGAAATCTCAGTTGTTCTCGTGAGAAGATGTGACTTCACTTAAAAACACCAAAAACACATAAATAACAAAAGAAATTCACAAATAAATACTTAAAAAACCACAAAAATGTACCAAGAAAAGGTGACAGTTCATTAAAACAGCATCCTGTTGGTCCTCTTCACATTCTCCCCCAGAAGTTTAATTATGTGTTCTTGCTGGAAAGGGGAGGGGGGAAAGAAGACTGCCCATTCATACTGTAATTGAATGATTACTGTGGGACGTGATTTTGCACACTTGTCAATAGTGTGAAAAGAGCAATATTGAGGGCTCTTCATGGCTTTTGCCCATCGATGAAAAATGGTGCATAATTAATGGGTGGAGCACACACTGACCATGGGAGAAGGACAACCGTGTGATCACATGAACCTGTTTGTGGTCCTTTTGCATTGTAATTGTGCTATTACAGCCCCCTCTGATAAAGTTCTAAGTCACAGCAGTTGGTTTGCTTGTTTCATTGTTCCAACACAGTATGTTTGTTTGCTTGTTTGCTTAGAACTGCCTATCGATATTCAGACATTTTGAGGATATTATCAGACCACCTTTTAAATCCACTACAGGGACAACAGGAGAGCGCCAAAGGGCTCTCTTTTCAGGTGACATTATCCCTGTCTAGTTCTGCTCCCATGCCCCCTCTGTTCCAGTTGTGTTCTTTTCTATTGATGGATTAAGCCATCAATAAATCACCTGTTCCGTTTCTATAATGGAATCATGGGCTTGTGAAGAGGTGTCCCATTATGCTGGTGCTAAGCCAGCCATGGTGGGAGGTCCCTGCCAGACACTTATGGGTGCGATCAGGATGAGGAGGTAAGTGGCATCTTTTTTCCCCCCTCCCCGGGTTACTTGTTCTTTTTAAAGTGTGTTTTGGGGCTTGGGTTTGTTTGTTTACTTTTTTTAAAAAAAAAAACCACGCGATTGTTCTCTCACGAGAACGGGAGGGATTGAGAACAGGCAGGATTTGTTTTATGAGACGTGAATGCAGCTTTACAACAGCTGTTTTCACTCCCAGAGGGCTGAGGGGAGGGGGAGCAGTTCTTATGGCAGCATAAGGTAAGTGTCTGAAAAAAAACATTTTTTTTAATGGAAAAGGGATGGGAGTGGGGTGGGTGGGGGGTGGCAAGACAGGGACACTATCAGACAGTTTGTCTGATAATCTTCTGAGAGTCAGGTCAAGTATTGACAATGTAGATTCCAAGTAGCAACAGTCTTTCCACATTGGAGGAGCTGCTTTATCTTCTCCCTTCCACTACACAGGGTAGTAGTGGTCCATAGTTGTGACAGCTTGAATTCTATCATCATATCCTCTCTCTTTGTGAGTGCATAACAGGTGGCTATGTGTAGAAGTTCTTCAGGGAATATCTACATCACACAATTTTTAGGAGCATGTATCAGAGGAGGCACAGAAACAATGGACTGACAGCTAGAACTTAATTCTGTATTGGTTAAAGGACAGCATTCTTCACCATGACAGAAGCAGGCAGCTAGTGTAGGGAAAGAGGAGCAGAATGGGTTCTGTTCTGTATGCAATTTTTCCCTGTAAGATAAGACAATAGGCTCATGGGCAAGGCAAGCACTTCTATTTTTTTTTAAAAAAAATGATACTAGCTTTTTCGGGGGAGGACTGGGAGTCTTTGGAAACCTCAAAAATGGTCTTGGAGGACTGAATGCATGCAGCCTGCAGGTCCACCCCTGCCTAAAGTTTAAAAAGGCATAGTTGCTACCTATGTCTATAAAATATTATCTAGTTTGGCCCTTAGTGACCTACAGATTAATCCCTCAGGACAGGTGAAAGCAAGGGCAAAGATGTCCAAGCAACATCAGGATGTGGTCAAGATAGAAAAAAAAATAAAAATAAACAAAGAATACACAAGATAGGAATGGAGTTTGCTTTTGCGTGAACCTACAGGGAAGGACAGGATTCTGCCCACTTCTCTCCTCTCCTCTCCACCTTCCTGAGTTAATTGAGTGCAAACTATTTTTGCACTTTGAATTCACTTTGCAGCAATTGAAGCAAACTGAGGATGAAAAACTGGAACATTTTAAAAGCGGCTGAAAAAGTGGAATGACAGAGGATTAATCAGGACTGCCCCAGCCAAATCAGGACAATTAGTGGATATGATACACTATATCAGTTTGTAAAAATTGTTTCAAGTTCTTTTAATGTTACAGCAATAGCAAAGACTTATGGTTATTATCAACAAAGCATGACAGAGTAAAATCCCCTTGTTAGTTGTCTGAAAATGCTTATTAGCCTAATTGACAGTAAACACCCCAATGATCATTGAGCTATTTCAATGGCTCAATGTTTCTCTTATAACCTTTATAAGAGAAACAGGCCAAACAGGAAAGGAGGAGGAATAGCATTATATGTCAGGGATATTTACATGACATCCATGACATCAATACTGGAAGCCAGGTGGAGAGCATCTGGATAAAAATTAAAGGGGAGGGAAACAACAGCGATGTTATTGTGGGACTCTACTAAAGCCCCCCAAATCAGACGGAGGAATTGGATGATGCCTTTCTAGAACAGATGAACACACATGCAGAAAGGAGAGATGTAGTAGTGATGGGTGACTTCAGCTATCCTGATATTTGCTGGCAATCTAACTCAGCCAAAACTACAAGGTCTAGCAAATTCCTTACATGCCTGGAAGACAATTTCATGGTCCAAAAGGTGGAAGAGGCAACAAGGGGGTCAGCTATTTTAGATCTGATCCTAACCAACAGAGATGACCTGGTTAATGGGGTGCAAGTGGTGGGATCCTTAGGTGAAAGTGATCATGTTCTCCTGCAGTTTGTTATACAATGGAAAGGAGAAGCCAGGCATAGTCAGACACGCATTCTTGACTTTAGGAGAGCTGATTTCAATAAACTCAGGGAAATACTGGGGGTGATCCCATGGGCAGGAATACTAAAAGAGAAGAGACCTCAAGACGGATGGGACTTTCTCAAAAGGGAGATACTGAAGGCACAATTTCAAACAGTACCATTGAGGAAGAAAAATGGGAGGTGTCCCAAGAAACCAGGATGGATGACTAAATAACATTCAACGGGGCTAAGTTTTAAACGGAACATGTATAGGAAATGGAAAAAGGAGGAAATCACCAAAGAAGAATTCAAACAGATAGCGAACACGTGTAGGAGTAAAGTCAGAAAAGCTAAAGCGCAGAATGAGCTCAGGCTTGCTAGGGGGGTTAAGAACAATAAAAAGGGTTTTTTGGGGGTATGTCCGCAGCAAAAGGACGAAGAAGGAAATGATAGGGCCACTATGTGGAGAAGATGGCAAAATGCTAACAGGAGGCAGAGAAAAGACAGAATTACTCAACACCTTCTTTACCTCAGTGTTTTCAGAAAAGGAAAAGGAGGACCAACCTGAGGATAATGGAACAGAAGACACAATAGGGGAAATCCAGCACAGAATAAGCAAAGAGGTAGTACAGGAATACCTTCTTAATCTAAATGAATTTAAATCTCCAGGACCAGATGAACTACATCCAAGAGTATTAAAAGAGCTGGCAAATACAATCTCAGAGCCATTGGCAATAATGTTTGAGAACTCTTGGAGAACAGGAGAAGTCCCAGCAGACTGGAGGAGGGCAAACGTTGTCCCCATCTTCAAAAAGGGGGGGAAAGAGGATCCCAACAATTATCATCCAGTTAGTCTGACATCAATACCAGGGAAGATTCTAGATCAGATCATTAAACAGAGAGTCTGTGAACATTTGTAAGGCAATGCCATAATCACAAAAAGTCAACATGGGTTTCAGAGAAACAAGTCATGCCAGACTAATCTGATCTCTTTTTTTGATAAAATGACCAGCTTGGTAGATGAAGGGAATGCTGTAGATATCGTATACCTTGATCTCAGTAAGGCATTTGACAAGGTTCCCCATGACATTCTTGCAAACAAGCTTGTAAAATGTGGGCTAGACAAGTGAACTGTTCAATGGATTTGTAATTGGTTGACCGGCCGAATCCAAAGGGTGCTCAGCAGTGGCTCCTCTTCGTCTTGGAAAGATGTGACCAGTGGTGTGCCACAGGGTTCTGTCCTGGGCCCAGTGCTATTCAACATCTTTATCAACGACTTGGATGAGGGAATTAGGGGCATACTTATCAAATTTGCAGATGACACCAAATTAGGAGGAGTAGCTAATACCCTGGAGGACAGGATCAAAATTCAGAATGACCTGGATAGACTGGAGAGCTGGGCCAAAGCTAACAAAATGACATTCAATACAGAGAAATGTAAAGTAATGCACTTAGGGCGGAAAAATGAAATGCATAGATGTAGGATGGGAGAGACCTGGCTGAACGAGACTACGTGCAAAAGGGATCTAGGAGTCCTAGTAGACCACAAGTTGAACATGAGTCAACAGTGTGATGCGGCAGCTAAAAAGGCCAATGCAATTTTGGGCTGTATCAATAGAAGTATAGTGTCTGGATCAAGGGAAGTAATAGTGCCACTCTATTCTGCCTTGGTCAGACCTCACCTCGAATACTGTGTCCAGTTCTGGGCACCACAATTCAAAAAGGATATTGACAAATTGGTGCATGTCCAGAGAAGGGCAACTAAAATGGTGAAAGGTCTGGAAACCATGCCTTATGAGGAGAGACTTAGGGAGCTGGGTATGTTTAGCCTGGAAAAAAGACGTTTAAGAGGCGATATGATAGCCCTGTTTAAGTATTTGAAGGGATGCCACGATGAGGATGGAGCAGGCTTGTTTTCTGCTGCTCCAGAGATTGGAACACGGAGCAATGGATGCAAGCTCCAGGAACAGAGATTCCACCTCGACATTAGGAGGAACTTTTTGACAGTAAGAGCTGTTCAGCAGTGGAACATACTCCCTCGGAGCGTGGTGGGGTCTCCTTCCTTGGAGGTCTTTAAACAGAGGCTGGATTGCCATCTGTCGGGGATGCTTTGATCAAGATTTCCTGCATGGCAGGGGGTTGGACTGGATGGCCCTTGTGGTCTCTTCCAACTCTACAATTCTATGATTCTATTATTCTAATCCTCTAGCTAGTGGTGACAGTCATCACAAGAGAGAAAGCAGAACACTGTCACATGTCACATGTTGACATCCCATTTACTCCATGGTTTAAAAAGACCTTTCCAGGCCTAAAACAGCCCCAGAGTGGAGTCAAAACATGATGAAATTTTGAATCCTGGGATCGGCTGTTTAATGAGGAGCATGTAGAAGTATCATCCAGAAAACTCCTCTAGGGCCTCTGAACAAACTATGAATCACAGGATTCCGCATAATTCAGCCATGGAAGTTAAAGCAGAGTCTTAGGGCTTGTCTAGATGGGCAATTTACCCCAACTTCCCTCCATCTTGAAGCCCCACAGTCCGAATGATGCAGGGCTCTTGCCCTGATTCCCTGTAAGGAACCTCGAGACTGTGGTGCACGCGCTGGTAACCTCTTGTCTAGATTTCTGCAATGCGCTCTACATGGGGCCACCCTCATGCTTGGTCCGGAAACTTCAGTTGGTACAAAATATGGCAGCCAGAGTGGTCTCGGGAACATCTCGGAGAGACCATATAACTCCAGTATTAAAATCTCTCCACTGGCTGCCTATCAGTTTCTGGGCCCAGTATAAGGTGTTGGTTATTACCTTTAAAGGCCTAAATGGCTTGGGTCCAACTTATCTTCGGAACCGCCTCCTCCCATACAATCCCCCCGCGCACTCCGGTCCTCTGGGAGGAATTTGCTTCAGCCACAAAAATATAGGCTGCCTGCAACCTCCCAGAGGGCCTTTTTGGTAATCGCCCCCAAATTATGGAATGGTCTGCCAGACAAGATCCGTCATATGACGAGCTTAAGTAACTTTAAAAAAGCACTAAAAACAGATCTCTTTCGGAAGGCCTTTCCTGATTAGATCCTGGCCTGAGGAGCTGCGTCTCCTGGCCTTTTTTTAGTCTTGTTTATATTTGGTTTTTAATGTGATTTTAGTTAGGTGGTTTTAATTTTATATTGTTTAATGTCTTTTTATGGGGGTGGGTGGTGCTTTTAGTCAGTATTGTACTGTTTTAATTGTTAGAAGCCGCTCCGGTTGTTTTTAACAGAGGGGCGGGGTATAAATTATTATTATTATTATTATTATTATTCACCTCTGGACAGTCCAGGGCAAAGCCAAGGGGAAACCAGGGTAACCCCATTTAAAACTTTAAAAAAACCACAGGGAAATCCGTGTTATGCAGTAACACCTGGATGGGTCTGGTGCAGGAATGCAGGGTCTGTACCTACATGTTGGCCTATATTGCTGGATGCTGCCGGCACTGGTGCCACTCTGCAGCTAGGAAGGACACCCCCAGCACATGATCAAAGCCTTGATCACATGCTGCAGGCCTCCTTCCCAGCTTCAGAGAGTGTGACGCATGACAGCGTGGGAGGCACCCACCCACACAGGCCGGAGCGTGCATGCGGACTTCTGCCCATTTTATCACAGTAATGGGGGTGGTGGTCTGGGCATGCTCCAAGGTCAAAATACGCCAGCTGAAAGGCAATGTATTCTAGCCAGTGTAGACAAGCCCATAGTATGCTACTTGTGTAACCATTTTCATGGTTTTAAACTGTATTTTACATGGTATTTTGTGAGCTGCTTTGGGTCCCTTCTGGGAGAAAGGTGGTATATAAATAAATAAATAAATAAAGTGTGAAGGGTCTCCAAAACAGAAGTGGCACTTGCACTGTTATTGCTATTGTACCATTGGTGCTCCATCAGTCCTCTGATGGCACTAACAGCAAAAAGAGGGCATACAGTGGAGGGCTTGGCTACCTTCTATTTGTCTGGCATGTCCTTGGATCTTGAGAACAAGTGCATAAGCCCTGAAGGTAGCATACAGTACCTATTTTCTTTCCCTCCTGTTCACACACCTTCTGACCTGCCCTGAAGTGTTTGGGATGTGATGGTCACCACACCATGGCTTCCCTCTCTCTGACACGGGGAAACTGCTCTGCTCGCTTCTCAACACTTACCTTTCTGGCCTCTCTCTCTCTCTCTCTCTCTCTCTCTGGCTTTTCTTCACAAACGAAGATTCAGGAAGGACTCATCCCGTGCTTTCTGCAAGCGCGCTGATGACTAAAAAGGCCAATCCGAGATAAACAAGTCCAGTTGCAGAAAGCACAGCAGAAGGTCTCCTTGGGTGATGTTTCTGGGTTGTGATTCTTTCTGCGTTGTCGTTTCTCTTCAAGACTTGTTAGACGTGAGTTCTCAAATAAGGCTGCAGCATTGTGGATAGTGTGTCTCCATGCCTCCCGATGTGAGGCCAGGGCGGACCATTGTTGGTGATCAGTTTGGCCGAGCCTGAGATGTTGTTTCAGGGAGTCCTTGTATCATTTTTTTTTGGAGTGCCCCTCTTATGCTGACCTGTGGCGAGTTCACCGTAGAGTACTATTTTGGGAGGCGTTGGTCCTCCATCCTAGAAATGTGCCCTGCCCAGCGCAGCTGTGTTCTCATTATCATGGCCTCAATGCTGGTGATTCCTGCTTGCTCAAGGACAGCAACATTCGTCACATAGGACTTTTTCGGACAAACAAAAAATAACGCTAGCAGCCTCGCCAGGTTGCGAGGCTGCAGCGCTAGAGGGCGTCCGTTTCGCATGACACCCCTTCCCAGCGGTACTGTTGCAGTACCGCTGGGACATTTGACCGTCATTTGACCGTCATATTTTGCAGATTTTTACTCACGATCAACGCAGCCTCGCAACCTGGCGAGGCTGCTAGCGTTATTTTTTGTTTGTCCGAAAAAGTCCATACTCTGGCCACTATTTGTGCTAAGAAATCATTGGTCTTCCCACTGTAAGCAACAATTGGGATTAAAATTTATCTCCACATTATTAAGACTATTTGACCTATTAGTTGTACTTTTATCCAGCTATGTTCCATCCACACAGGAGCAGTAGGCAGGGAAGGTCAAATTTACCTGAGCAGCAATCTGAAGAGCGGGGTGGGGGTGGGGGTTCAAGCATTGTTTTTTTAAAGCACTAAGTCCTTATTCACCTATTTTTTCATGGTGTGTCTATGTCCCCATATTCTGAACCTGTTCAGGTTTCTTTTTTAGTAAACACATGCATAATTAATGGTTCTTTGGTCGTTTACTTTCCTAATGTAATGGGCAAAGAGCTTATACAACTTTTCAGAGAAAGTAGATGTGGCTGTTCCTTCTAGCTGGCATACATATCACTAGGAAAGGAAACTTGTGGAAGCACTAATCTAAGCCTTCATATCTCCAAAACTGTAGCAGAATATCCATCCAAATGTTGCTTGCATTGTCTGGAGAGTGAGGCCCTTTGGGGGGAAGGTGCCCCACCAGGTTCCCCTCCATCAGGGTCTAAGCCCCTTGACTCTGCTGTGATTAGGGCCCCCCACTGTTTATTTTCCACCATGGGGACTAGGCTCCTGAGTTCACAGCTCCAGCCAGAGCTCTTGGTTTTGTTGAGGGATGAGTTGTGCGTGTATGAAATATACATATTCCAGCTGCTGATCAAACGGCATCTGCACATCCAGGCAGGAAGGTGGGAAGAGCACCTACAGCTACAGGGGGCCCCATCATTGTGGGGGCCCCGCTGTAACCCTCCTCCTGCAAAAACATTATTAGTAATAATCTGAATATCCTGTACTGTGAATAGGTTAGGTTAGGTTAGGTTAGGTTACATTGACCTGAGATAAACATATGAGCCCCCAAAAATAAAGCATTGCAGGGAGCCTCAAAATTCCTTAAACCAGCCCTGCCTGCAGGGATATACTGGGGTGGGGAATGAAGGCATTCCCACCCAAATAAGAATTCTGTCCCCACCCATGAAATGTTCCTTCAGTCCCTAAATGTCTAGCACTGCAGACAGAGAGACACTGAACATCTTTCACACCTATAGCTCTCATATTTTCTGTGTTAGTATTTCCTTAGTAACTTTACCTTTTTCTTCCCTTTTCTTCAGATGCCTGACCATATTTCTAAATGCTCAACTGATATTTTTTAAGTTCCTGCAATACTAGAAATTTGGGTACTGAAGGAAAATTTCATTGGAAGGGAAAATTCTTATTGGGGGCAATGTCTTCATTTTGCCCCCACTCCCTGACTGCCTGAATGCTATACTTGGGTCAGTCCCCTCTGCCAATTGGGGAGGGGGGCAAGGACTGGGTGGAGTTCAAGCATTTTCCACACGTCCACAGAGGAAGCCAAAAGGGTGACAGACACAGTACAATTCACCTTCTGTGTATATATGGGGGAGGGGGGAGCTTGCAATCACCTCTCAATTGAATCCACTGGAGTAACAAGAAAGCTATGTTTGGCTATTTTTAAAAGCCATTTAAATACCTTTTGAAGATGTTGTTGTGTTGACTGTGATATTTCAGCTCATTTTTTTTCTTTTTCTCTTTCAGTTTTTTTCTTATTTTAAAGCCACTATTGGGCTTTATTTTAAAGTCACTCAGGTTAAGACCCTTAACAGTAAGCACCTCCATCTTGTCTGGATTCAGCTTCAGTTTGTTTTTCCTCATCCAGCCCATTACCTCCTCCAGGCATTAATTCAGAGGAGACACAGGAGATTATCACACGGGTCCCTGGAAACTATCTCTGTCCTGCTATCCCCCTACCCGCCCCACTCCCATCCCTGTAACATTAAAACAAAAAATTTTCAAACACCTACCTTTTTGCAGAATAGAAGTGGCTCCCCCTCCCCTCGGCTTCACTGCAGTAAAGGCAGCTGTTGTAAAGCTGCTTTTACTTCAGTGAAGCCAAATCTTGTTTGTTCTCGCGAGAGAACGATTGTGCAGGAAATTTAAAAATTAAAACCAAAACCAAACATCAACAAATAAAGCAAAGCCCCAAAACAGAAAAATAAAAGCCTAAGTAACCTGGGTGGGGGGAAGGGTCTCACTTACCTGGCTGTCCCGATCGAACCCGGAAGTCTCTGGCACAAACCTCCTGGTGACGTCACGTTCCGTCATCATCCCAGAAGCAGAACAGGGCTCCTGTTCACTCACCCGTCATTCCATTATGATAACAGAACTGGCTTCTTATTCACAGATTTTCCTATGAATAAGAGGAAGTGGGGGAGGAACAGAAGCAGAACGGGAGCATCCCAGGACAAGGTCAATGTCGTCTAAAAGGTAAGCCCTTAAGTGATCTTCTGTTGTCCCTGTCCTGGGATATTTTCAGTATGTGATAATCCCCACACTATCCTTAGGTGATGCTGTCTTGAAAGCATGGAGAAATATATTTGGGTGTCATCAGCATACTGATAGCACCCCATCCCATGCCTCTGGATGATCGCTCCCAGTGGTTTCATGTAGTTGTTAAATAGCACTGGAGATAGAATGGCACCTTTTGAATTATATCATGATAGATTTATTTATTTAAAACTCATCATAAATAGGCCTCTATTTCAATTCTTTCTCAGTAGATAGATTTTAGAGGCATTTTAATCAAATGTTTTTGTTTTTTTAATGTACTATTGTTATGCACATTCAACTCGTTTCTGACTTATGGTGACTGTAAGGCAAACCTATCACTGAGTTTTCCTGGCAAGATTTGTTCAGAGGGGGGGGTTGCCTTTGCCTCCCTCTGAGGCTGAGAGACTGTGGCTTGCCCAAGGTCACCCAGTGGGTTTCCATGGCTGAGTGGGGATTTGAACTCTGGTATCCATAGTCGTAGTCCAATGCTCAAACTACCATCTTTATAAAGATTAAAAGCTGTTCACCCAAGTGGTTCATTTTACTCTTTATATGAATCTAACATTCAACCCTTTGCAGAGCTGCAAAAAAAAAAAACCAAAAAAAAAAACACCCCACCACTCTTTCCTTTACGTTTTATGGAAGATATATACTGATTCCGAATAGATTTTTAAAAGGAACAATATCAAAAGGATGTGAAAGACTTTGATGCTGCTTTGCTTGCACTCATAATGGAAGATTCTTTTAAGATGGTGATGATCAGTAGGATGCTTAGAACATAGAAAGTGATTTTTGCCCTCTTGTCTCCTCCATCCCTGTCTCTGAAATAGGGAATACAAAAAATCACAATAAAGACATCCAAAGAGCTTTCCTAGTTCAGTGCTCATTTCCGGCAGGCAGGCATTTCATGCACAATGGCATTTATAGGGATTCAGCAGTACTGCATTCTGTTCCTATAATCTTACACATTCCTGAATAAAAGGCCCAACATAGGGAAGTAATGGTTAGGTGTCAGATAAATGTGAAGTTCCTTCCACCACCTCATATACTGTGGATTTTACACCAACCAATCAGATACATACCCACAATACTCAGACCCTGATTTGGTGACTGAGAAACAGTTTCATCTGGCTTGGACTAATTCAGAGGCCATCTAATTCAATTAGGACCTGAATCCATAGCTTTGTGCCCTGCCTTCCACTCACTATCCCTGACAAATGACAAATTACTACAATCACCTTTTCTACTTGTCAGAATTAGATGAACATTGGAAACCGACTGACACCTTGAAACAACTCTACAGGGCAACACAACACACCCCTCAACTTTTCTCTGATGAAAACTGTGACATGTGTGGCCAAGCAACAGCAGAATGTGGTCAAGAGGGTAAAAGTTATAAATGAGGAAGAAGACACAAGTTAGGAGGGGTTGCAGCAATTTCATTTTGCCTGAGCCTACTGGGAAGTGCAGGAATCACAGCTCTTTGATTTGATTGAGGATGATCATATCCTCGTTCCAGGGGAAGAGCAGGGCTTTGATAGGCCTGCCAGATAAACTTCAGGGATATTAACCTTTAAAATCCTCTGCATCAATGTATTTGAAGCCAGAACTTTTTAGCCTATTTGCATGTCCACTACATATGATAAAATGTTGTTCACATTTCCAATGTATATTCGAAGGGGTGTTCTTTTCTCAAAGGAAAGATATTCTGCCTTGCTAGTCCATAGGTCTCAGTGGATGGGAGCACCCTCTGCCCTCTCCTGCACCATAGAGAACCACATATAGACCCACTACATTTGGGGCAGCAGTGTGATCCCTGCTGGGTGAGTTCATTGCTCCCGCCTGCCCGCACCAAGCAAGTACTGTGAAGTTGCCTGTCTAATATCTCATCCAGCTTTGCATTTCTAACAGTAGCTCCTCTAATGCCTCTGGGAACCCCACCCCAAAGAAAGTCATGATGGAAATAGCCCTACCCTGGCTTTTGACCTCAGCACCTGATATCTGAATTGCCCCTGAACATAGGGGCTTCATTTAAAATCTCTATTGCCAGCTGATTATCACCAATGCTACCATCCAACTATTTGTAGGAGGGATGAAGGAGGAAGGCACTAATCTTGAGCATACCTTTCTTATTCTCTCAAAACAATCATATGTGCTGTGGTGCATATTTCTGACGAGGTTATGCTCACACAGCTGGGGCTATGAAAAATGTGAGTAGCAGACATCGGTGCATGCAGGTCTTCAACAGGTTGCACAGGCATGAGGGAGCCTCTCTTCTTCCATGTGCATATGTCCCTGCCCTGAGTGGATCAAGAAGATTGCCTCTGAGGTTATGTGAGGTGATATGTATCTTACACTGGATGGAAAGGAGGGGGAAGGATGTGACTGCTCATTCACACATGCAATTTAGTAATGCTGACATAAGTACAACTCTTCATTTAATCTCTTGCTTTTAGCTTTCCCTTTTAACCTGGCAATTTCTATCTTCATCATTGCGATATATTTTTTCTAGCCATTAGTAAGCAGGATTAAAATGAGGAGCTTAAATAAAGAGTGATATTCTTTCAAGAACAGTCATTAGAGTTAGGAGGAGAAGCAATTATGCATAATGGAGAAAAAGACGCCCAGAGTCTTAAATTCACTCACTTATAAAATGTATGTACAGTTTAGTAGTTTTTAAGCATAGATTCCATATATATTGTACTAATTAGCAGCCAATTAATTTCTTTACCTCTGCCAGTAACAAACAAGTAAATAAAATGGATATTTTACCTCAGACTTTCTAAAGATAATAGGAAATATATATCACTTTGCCCAGGATTCAGAAATATTACGCATTTTTTCACGGAAGCTTTTCATTGTCTTTTTAAAAATATGAATGCATATTCAGTCTTAAAATACTAACAAAACTATAAAATCCACTATAATTACATATTAAGAGCCAGTGTGGTGTAGTGGTTTGAGTGTTGGACTATAACTCTGGACTGGAGACCAGGGTTTGAATCCCCACTCAGCCATGAAAACCCATTGAGTGACCTTGGGCAAGTTACACACTCTTAGCCTCAGAAAACCCCATGATAGGGTCACCATAAGTCAGAAATGACTTGAAGGCACATGACAACAACGTCTGTGTCTGTGTGCTCATTTCTTCACGTGATGATTGCAACTCTGCTACAACAACTTTTGCTGCATGGTCCTCTTGATCTGCTCAGAGGTACCAGTGTGCTACTGTGACAGTATCAGGTTTGTGAGAGACCCAGCACAGTGTAGTAGTTTGAGAGCTGGACTGGGGGCTTGTCTAAATGAGCTATTTACGCCGGCTTCCCCCCCAGCTTGGAGCCCTGCAGTCCAAACAACACAGGGCTCTTGCCCTGTTCCACCTCCAGTTAGTCCAGATGAGGCCCAAGGCAAAGCTATGGGGAAGCCAGGGTAAAGCCCATTAAAACATTTTTATTAAACAACTGGGAAAACCTGTTTTATGTCTGAAAACCTAGGTCAGGCCAGCACAGAAAAGCAGAGTCCATATCTGCACATCCGCTCATATAGTCAGACATCAACACTGTCACTGCTGGAGTTGCTTTGCAGCTGAGGAGACCTCCAGCATGTGATCAAGGCCCCTGCATGCTGAGGGCCTACTTCCTGGCTTCAAAGGAAGTGATGTGCTCAAGTAGTGGAGGTGGCCACTGTTATAACAGGCTGGCATGTCTGTGTGGACTTCTTCCCACTTTGTCAAGATAACGGAGGGGGGGGGGTTGGGCCAGATCTGGGTCCAGAATACTCTGTCTGGAAGATCTAGACAAGCCCTAGGACATTGGGAGATTAGGGTTCAAATCCCTGCTCAGCCATATAAATGTACTGGGTGGGCTTGGGCAAGTCACACCCTCTCAGCCTCAGATTAAGTCAAGGGCAATCCCCCCCTGAACAAAGTCTACCAAGAAAACCCCATAGAGTTGCTATAAGTCAGAAATGACTTGAAGGCAGAAAACAACACAACAGTCAGGTTTGTACAGAATGTCAAACTATTCTTAGTTCTGAAACCAAGATCAAATATCCTACATGAGAAAGATGGAGAAAAGGAAATGAGGAGATAGAAGAGTCTTAAACAAACTTGTGCCTCCTTGTCAGGGCCAGTTTTAATATTAGGCAGAGCAAATCAAGTGCCTCAGGCAGCAGCTGCTGGGAGGGGGGGATAGCCCTTCTGCTAGTGTAACCGGTTAAAAAATACTGGTAATTAATTTTATTTTGTCATAAATTAAGGCAAAACTAGTTACCTTATGATGGTAACATAATGAAAGGTAGCATAATTCCTTTTGAAGTGTAACATTAACTAGCTTAGGTTCCTTCACTATGGACTTTATCAGACTTGGCAAATATGCTGTCATAACAACACCACATAAATGTGAAAGGGCGCTCATTTCACATGACGTTGTTCTTTTGCAATTATGTGATGTTAATAAGGCATTCTTTTTTATTGATGGGACAAGCCGTCAATAGATCGGCTGTGGTGTTTTTCTGGCAGAATTGCCTGCATGTGAAACTGTGTCCCTTCTCTGCTGGTGCAATTCCGGCATCAATCAGTGGTCCCCGCCAGAACACTTCTGGGAAAGAACGTGAAAAGTTGGTATGGGACACTCTTTTTATGAACCTCTCTGGTTTACGTGGAAGTTTTTAAGTGTGTTTCAGTGCTTGTGTGTTCATTTTGTTTTGTAGCTGTTTTTCGACTTTTAAATGTGCTCATGTCTTCTTGTGAGAACCACTGAGATCATGCACCCCGGCAAACACAGAAGTACTGGGCTGCTTTTTCACGCTGTTACACTGACATGTAATAAAAAGGGCTCTTTTGCCAGTACACAAACAGTTTAAACTATGCTGGCAAATAAATGTTTTAGAGGCTTGTCTGATAAAGTTCATGGTTCATGGTTAAAGGATATGTGTGGGCTCACTGCTTCAGTGTGTTTTCTACTACAGGCGAATGGGTGACAATATTCTGATATTTTCAAAAAGTAATTTAAAAGATAAGTATTCCAGTCACTTTTTAATAATATGAACGTAAAGAATTACTGTTTTACATTTGCAATTATAACAGTATCAGCGCTGTATACGCACAATCCTAAATATACACTGGACTATGTGACGAATGTTGCTATCCTTGAGCAAGCAGGGATCACCAGCATTGAGGCCATGATATTGAGAACACAGCTGCGCTGGGCAGGGCACATTTCTAGGATGGAGGACCATCACCTCCCAAAAATAGTACTCTACAGTGAACTCGCCACAGGTCAGCGTAAGAGGGGCGCTCCAAAAAAACTATACAAGGACTCCCTGAAACAACATCTTAGGCTCGGCCAAATTGATCACCAACAATGGTCTGCCCTGGCCTCACATTGGGAGGCATGGAGACGTACTATCCACAATGCTGCAGCCTTATTTGAAAGCTCATGCTGAACAAGTCTTGAAGAGAAACGACAATGCAGAAAGAATCACAACCCGGAAACATCACCCAAGGAGACTTTCTGCTGTGCTTTCTGCAACTGAACTTGTTTAACTTGCTTCACAGAAACCTGGCTGGGAGAGGATAGTGCTGTCACATGGATGCAGGCCCTCCCAGCTGGGTATTCTGTCAGTGAGCTGGTCAGGGGAAGTGTGCGGGGGGGGGGGGATGAAGTGGCTCTGGTTTATAAGAAAAATCTGACCTTGACCAGGATACCTGTCCGAAACAGGTATCCTGGTCAGCACAGAGATCCTTCTCCTCTGCACATATTGCGTCTGTAGAGTCCTGTCCAGCAGAGTTGTTTAGGGTGGTAAGGGAGTTGTTTAGGGTGGTAAGGGAGATGACGCAGGTTATACCTGCGCAGAACCCATTGCTTAACCCAACAACAGCCTGCTGTGATGCATTTAACAACTACTTTGCAGATAAAATCTCTCGAATAAGAGCCAACTTAGATGCCAGCATTTTGACAGAAACAATTGACGAGGTGTCCAGCAACTCCGTTGATGTAAGTTTACTGGATCAATTTCAATCTGTGAGTACCGAGGACATGGACAAGCTACTTGGTAGAGTGAGGAAGACGACCTGCCCTCTTGATCCTTGCCCTTCATGGCTGGCCATGGGGGGGGGTGCCTTGATGGTGTTCCTTAAGGACATCATCAATGCATCCCTCAGGGAAGGGTGTATTCCATCCTGTTTAAAGGAAGCGGCAGTTAGGCCACTCCTGAAAAAAACTTCCCTAGACCCCCTGGACATGAACAACTATAGGCCGGTTTCTATGTTACCATTCTTGAGCAAAGAGAGAGAGATAGAGAGAGAGAGAGTATAACAGTAACCAACTATTTTTTAGGGCTCTTGGAATAGTCACTGTAATTAATTAATTAATTAATTATAAAAATAACATCCCAAGCTCTGCCCCTCTTCACTTTTTTTCCCTGATGCTGCTACTGTGCCGTAGCAGCAACATGGGTAGATAAGAGCTGACATGCCATTAACTTATATTTATATTGAAACTATCTAATATTTTTCATTGACTGTTAAATCTAACAATTCCAAAATCTTTTCATTCAGATGCATTTTTACTTTTTGAATGCTAACATATTGTTTTTTATTTGTTTGACTTCATATCTCCCTTTCTCCCTGGACTGATGACATTCAATACACATCTTTTTGTATATTAAGGCTGCTCTTTACACTGGCCTATAATAGAATCACCTCCAAATGGATTTTTCTTGCACAACTCCTTACCTTCTAATGTTTCACTGATGAAAACAGTGATACATGTGGCCAGACTACATCAGAGTGTGGTCAAGAGGGCAACTTATTAATGGGAATAATACACAAGCTGGAGATGCTACAGCAGTTTGCTTTTGCCTGAGCCTACTGGGAAGGACAAGATTCCACCTCCTTCTCTTCTCTCCCCTACCTGCTGAGTTAGTTGAGTTCAAATGCCTTCTGCACTTTGAACTGTATGCAGGAATTGAAGTAAGCTGAGGACAAAGAGGGAAATGCAGGAAGAGAGAAAAACTGGGACATTGTAAAAGCAGCTGAAAAAGTAGAATGGCAGATGATTCATTGGGACTGTCTCTACCAAATCGGGACAGTTGGAGATTCTGCAGCTACAACATGTATGAAAATAAGTAACTGAAAATACAGATGAGTATCGTGATCAATATTTTTTTTTTCAAACTATGAAGATGTTTAAGAACAGAAGTCTTCAATCATGGTATCCAAATACAAATTCCTGGATCAGTTGATTGCTGTCTCAATGTCACTTCAGGGAGTTCTAAATTTTGTAGGCCACATGAAAACCCCCTACTCTGGCCTATCTGGAAGAAGGCAGGCAGGTGCTTATGTGCAAAGATAGTTCCCTCAGGGGCTCTTCAATCCTGATCACCCCAAAGTTCTGTTACGCTTCTCTTCTGTCTAGATCCAGAGCTTGGAACAGCTGTTTTTGAAGACCTGGAATGCCAGCATAGTCAGTGGCAGCAAGATGGACAAGGCCCACAGGCACAGCGGCTATGAAGGAACCAACAGGCAGGGGAAACAGGCTGCTCAGAACTGGCAGATTTTGTACTTTAGCACATTGTGGGATTACAATGTCTGGGTGGTGTGAAGGGGCATGGCTATTGCATGATGTTGCTGTCATCATGTGGTTACTCCATGCCCCAGCCATGAATAAGGCATCACTTTTAATTGACGGGATAAGCTGTCAATAGTTTGTTAATATCCCTTTTTTCACAGTATTGAGGGCGGGCAAAAAAATCTCCCATAGTCTTGAGATCATAGCATGAATGAGCAGTCCTCAGTGAGAAAATTTTCAGGTGGAAATGTGAAAATGAAGCACAGGATGCCTTTTTTGGGGAGTGTCCCATTTAGTTTCAGCATTTTAAGGTTTGTTTCTGTGCTTGTGTGTTCGTTAACTTCGTTAATTGAAGTGTATTTGCAACTTTTTAGCACGCTCGTGTCTTCTTGCGAGAACTGCCGAAATCTCGCCAATGCCAAATCACGGAAGTAAACTCCGTGCACTAGTGGTCATCATGCAATAATTTTGTGGTGGTTGTTTCACATGATTACAGTGACATGTGATAGTAAGTGTAATAATGCCATGATGTTTCCACTATCTTCACTTACAGAATTATAGCATTTTTACATGCTAGTCTGATAATGTCCTTTGTCTGCCTCCCCTTGCTTTACACTGCTATACAACCCTGGGGAAAGTACATCCACTAGTGTAGAGCACCAACAGGTTTCTGGCCTTGGACTGCAAGGAGATTTTCACACCGGGGCCAAAAGCCCTGTTTCTGTTCCGCAAGCCCCTCTCCCGTTCCTGCAATGGAATGGAGGTAAACATTTGCACACTTACCTCCATTCCGCTGCAGGAACAGGCTCCCTCACTCCTTGCTGGCCAGCTGCAAGTGCAGCTGTCATAAGGCTGCCTTTACGACTGACCGGCTGAAATCCCAGCCATTCTCTCGCGAGAATAGCTGCGTGTCAAATTCAAAAATACCCCCCCCCCAAACATCAAAGCAAGAAAGAAAATACAAAAATAAAATTTAAAAAATACAAGTAACCCAGGGAGGGGGGCAGGGTGCCACTTACCTGGGTGTCCCATTCCTGGCCGGAGGTGTCCAGAACGGACCTTCCCTCATCACAGGAGAGGAATGGGACAGCTTTCAGGCCACCCTGATTCTGTGATAGAAATGGAACAGGGTGGTCATTAACAACTTCTCCCCATGATTGAAATATCACGGGGAGACAACAGAACAGTCACATTGAGGGCAAGGAATTGGGTGACATCATATGAAAGAAAAATCTTTCAGCGAACCTGTTCCATACCTGCAACGGAACAAATAGGTGGTGTGAAAATCTCCCAACTCCCAGAATCCCCCCCAGGCAGCATGGCCAGTGAAACAACTGGCACATTTCACCTCAGGCTCAATCATCCTTGTGCAAAAGCTATAGGGTTTTTTGTGAGTTTGGAGCGTGTGAGAGAAATGGTAATAGCATCAATGGGAGAGCGCAAATATTCCTATTCAGAGATGTCAAATATTTTGTTATCCATCTATAAATAATTTTCTCCTGTCAAGATGTTGCATGCCTCTTTTCTTCTCTTAAAATGTAAAGAGGAGATCTCCAGAAAATTTCCTTGAGTATGGCATTGTAAGCACAAGCTTGCACCCCACTTCCAAGGCACCCCACTTCTGGAATGTTAGCATTGCCCTACACCCCATTTTTACAGGTCCCAGAAACTGGCCAAGTTTGGTTCATTAGTGTGGCATTTTACAAGGGTAAAAGACAGGATGGTCTCAGAAAAGGTCATTTATGTTTTTCCCAGGAAAGGAAGGCCTGGGGCTGAAAGGCCAAAAGAAGACACATTCCACATACATGGGAAGGTAATGGATGGAGGAACCCTTTTGTATTTGCTGATTGTGAAATTTCCTCTCCTCAGCTCCCAACCTTAAAAGAAGCTGCTCAAAGCTGTTAAAATTCAATCACTGGACATTAAGAAATACATTTTACATCTTTCTCGCCTTTTGTGAAGACCAGGAAACTCATTGTGCCATCCATGAAGGCTCATGGAATTCATTGTTTCAACCCATGAAGCAACCAATCCCCTCAGCTGTATTTGGAGGTATAAATATCACCCACAAAATATGCCTCATTTGCGCACAGTCAGTAATAGGGAGAAGCTCTGTTACTCTGTGTTAGCCAACCCAGGTTCTTCCATCCACTCTGCCAGATTGACTACAGAACAGGTCTGTATCACCTCAACAATTCCTCTTGCTACCCCCTATCCCAAGTTTTCCTACTATTTCTCCTATAGCCTTGTGTGAATGCTTTCTTTGGGTGAATGTGTGTGTGTTTGGTGTTATTTTTGAACTCCTTAATAAAAAAACCATACTTAATTTTAAATGTGTACGTATTCCATCCAGATTAGTACTGTTATAATAGGTTTGCAGATTCTGTTGTTACCCCCTCTTGCATAGCTAAAGTCAAGTTGCTGCTCATTTCCCCAACATATTAGAAACTCGATATTTTCTTGGAATTTTCCAAGGAGCATTTTGGGTAACAGCATCAAAATAAAAGTGTTGCTTGAGCGCCCACTTCCACTCCCTATACTGAATAAAAACAATTGCTTCCTCCAATAAAGCTTTCAATATAGCTATACTCTGGCCACCACCAAGACTAAGATCATATTTTCCACCCCTTCAAGCCCTTTCCAAGCTATTAGCTGTATGCACCCACTCACTCTCTCTGTGTCTCTATGTGCGCGTAAATTAACCATATAAAGAAGACCCTAAAGCTATAAGCACATGAGTGCAACTGATTGTTGCCATTCCCTTCAGGCTTTGATATCTTCCTTATCTTATTTTATGCCAGTTATTAGGAAATAAATCATCCTTAAACACTTTCATTCTAATTATAGTGAGAATAAAGAGATGAAAAATATATTTTATGTCTCACAGACTATACGTTCTACAGTACTAGGCTGGACTGCTTTCATTTTTATTAGCACTAATGATAAAAGGAGGTTATTGCCAAACAGAAAGGGTTTTGCTCAGAAGAAAATGAATGGAAAAGATGAAAGATTTTTTAATAAAAAATTTCCTAAAACAGCAATTAAAAACAAGAGAAAAAAACCATGGAAAACATTTTAAAGCCTGAGAGAATTATTTTTTTAAAAAACCCTTTGCCGAAGAGACTACAGCCTAACACACAGAGCTGCTTACTCACAACCAGACCAAATGCTTAGATGTTGCTCAGAACATGGAGAACTGGGACAAACGCCCTTTCTTTCAGTCAGTTCTTGAAGTGAAGTTCTACTAATAAGTGATTGACTTAGGCTCCCATGACATATTGGGGGAATAATTCCTTTACGGTAGCTAAATGACATTTTTAGTGAATCAAGAGGAGTCCCATTGCCTGCATGTGAAAAGTTCCTAGCTCAGTTCTCAGCATCTCTAATAATAGGGCTGGGAAAGACTCCTGTCTAAGACCTTGATAAGCAGTAGCTGCCAACCAGAGTTTACAGTATAAGCTAGAACACAGACCAGTGGGGGCAACAGGGCGTCTGGAGATGAATCGCACCTGTTGGGGGCAGGGGTGGCACCAGCCTTTGTGACACACAGACATAGACCAGTGCGATAATGCATATTCCAATGTTTGACATATGTTTCTATTACAAGAACTATTCATGTGAATTAGAGATGCTTCTGAAATTCTCTAGCTCTGCATTTCTCACCATATTTTGGAGCTCAAAATTAGTTGATTTCATTCTGTGTGTGTCTGTGTTTTCAGATTGTACATGTTATATGTGTATGCACATTTGGCAGCAGTTTTGTTTCTTCTGTTCATCTGCAATTTGTCTCCCAGTCTCTACATCATGAATTCTCATGTACACATTGATAAAATATGCAAAAAAGGTATTCCGATATGATCATGTGCATTACTATGTTTAGAATCTGCTTTGACCAGTGTTTTACCAATGGTGATGTAAACTTGTGGCACAAGCCAATTTGATTGTACACATGTGCCTATATAAATTCTTTCTGAATGCTGTTTTTACCAATGCTTAGGAGTGCATATGTAAAATCTTTAGTTAGCTATTTGATACATAGTCTGTATTGTTCCCAAAACAATGGCTCATAGCTGCTCACAACATCTGGGACAGGTGAAAACACACAGATCAGCACCATGTTCAAGTACAATTAAAGCAACTGTGAACTAAAACACCGTTGGGTTACAGAGCATTTTTAAAAAGCATCTTTTAAATATATAATTGCAGCACCCATTAAAAGTCTCCTTCTCAACAGCCAGTTAGTTGCCAAAATCCCACCTTGATAAAAGGATCTTGCTCATCAGTGGAAGTACAGGTGGGAGTCACCAGCCTAGCCTCCCTTCAGAGAGACTTCCATGGGCAGGGAGCAGCCACCAAGAAACTTGATACAAGTGGGGTGTTTTCATGTGTACACTGGCAATGGAGAGCGGAGGACAAATAAACTGAAGTCTTTGGCAAACTGTCTGCATGCTCTAGTTTGGGTGTTAATATTCTCCACAGTGCAGGATGGGCAAACCAAACAAGAGGAACAGTCATGGAAAGGAAGAAGGAAAATCTCCCAAATCTTAAACTGACTGGCTGAGCTCACATGGGGAATCCTGACTTCCAGGGAACAAACTGCATCCTGGTGCATGTGGCCTGTTCACTTCCACTTAGCCCCTCTTACTATCATGAGCAGATCAACAATCCAGAAATAGGTTGCTTAGCTGGTCATCCAATCGTGAAATCCTGTATTGTTGCTCCCAAACCACTCAGCATTCATAAGTGCAGAACAAACCTTCATCCTAGGTGATCTTAGGTTGTAACGACTGTAACAAGCAAGGATCCCTACTTTGCCCAATGCAAACCATTTCTGGCATGAATTTGTTCAGCTGTTTTTGCTACCAAGTGAGAGCAGGCAGGGTGTGTGCAATAGCACAAGCCCACAGCTAATTCACTTCTTCCAGGTGAATATGACTAGGGTATTTGGCACTTGTAAACTATATCTGAGAGATGATGCAGGATAAATGCAAGTGTTAAGTATAAATTAAAATAATATATCTGTTTGTTGTTATTATTGTTTCCCATCAAGCTGGCATTGACTTACAGTGACCCTATGCATGACAGACCTCCAAGAGCCTGTCATCAGCTGCCCTGCTCAGGTCTTGCAAACTCAGGCCTGTTGCTTCTCAAGTGGCATCACTAGGATTGATGTCGCCCAGTGCAATAACTCATGGTGTAACCCCCACGGACCTCCTCCCATACCAGACCATACATAATCCTTAGTCTCAGCGCCAAGAGGAAGCTCTGGAAATTACATTTCCCAGCAATCTATGTAATCTGTGTGTGATTTTGAAGGTCATGCAGGAGAGGAACAAGAAGAAAGGCTCACCTGGCTGACACAACGCCAGGGATATTTTTATAAAAAGTAATAAATTTCTGCTGAAACACTGCGGGGGGAAAATATAGACAGTCATTTTGCTGTCACCCCTTCTGATGGTGGCACCCGGTGTGGTATACACACACACACTAGTGATGCCACGGTTGCTTCCTTGATTGAATCAATCGTCCTGTAGTGCAGTCTTCCTCTTTTCCTAAGGCCAAGCATTATCTTTTTCAGTGAGTCATGTCATCTCATACTTTTAAAGTATGACAGCCTCAGTTTAGTTTAGTTATTGAATCTGTATAATGAACCCATTTTCTGTGATCAGTGTGCAAAACAAGATTGCTCAATGCTGTATCTTTATGTTTCTGTGAAAGTTTCCATGCAGCAAAAGACCACTCAGGGGAAAAGCTGGTGTCTATTCAAAGTGCTCATATTAAACTGGAGAAATGTTAATCAAAGGTCAACTGTTTTAGAAGAAAAAAAACACATTATTAGGCTGAAACTCTGAATACCTCTCTGTTGTTGTTGTTTTAAAAAAAACCCTGTTGCTATCTGCTATACAGACAGCAGAATTGTTCCTGAAAGAGCTACAGAGGCAACCTTCCTGCTGTGTTTCAGAATCTGAACTGGCAAGTTACCATATTCACTCCATCCAAATGTTGACCAATCTGCAATACATTCTATTCACATTATTTATACAGTGGGCCCTTGGTATCTGCTGGGATTTGGTTCTAGGACCACCACCACTTGGATACCAAAATCCATGGATGCTCAAGTCCCACTATAGACAATGGCATAGTAAAATGGTAAAATCAAGGTTTGTTTTTTGGATATACTGTATATATACATGTGTGTGTGTGTGTGTGTGTGTGTGTGTAATATTTTCATGCTGTGGATGGTTAAATCTGTGGTTGCAGAATCCGTGGATACAGAGGGCCAACTGTAATTCAGATGAAGGTCCTGGCTGATTTATTAATTTATTACGTTGAGACCTTACAAAAGGAAGTGGGGGAAGAGCAATGGTTGGCAGTTTCATTCATGGTGATGGTGGGAGCTTTTCCTATCTAATGATGCTATCCCCAAAGACATTATCAGAATGTGTCTTTGATCAACAGCACTTTACTGTTAACAAGTCAACTATGAACATTTTGAGATGTTTCATACACAAGTCTAGGAACCAAAAAAAAAAGAAAGAAAGAAAGAAAGAAAGAAAGAAAGAAAGAAAGAAAGATCTGACAGGGCACTAGACTGAAATCTATTTTCAAGCTGTGTTTGTTTGTTTTGCTGCCACTGCTTCTATTTTACTGTCCAAGATAGCTATGAGTAGAAGAAAACCCACAGTCCCTTGCATGAAACCCTTCTTTCCTGTCAGGTTCCCTATCTACATGACTTCTAATATGCAAACAAAAGCTTGGAGAGCAAGGTGAGGAAAACAGGTATTTTGTGGAGGAGTTTGAGGAGGAGGCCCAGAATGCTGTGACACTATCTGTGTAGGGTGACTGAATAGGGATGGTGAGAAAATTGCTGCAGTGATCAGCAACATCTGTGCTATGTTTGTTTTCATGCCTGAGGATGTGAAGAACTATACCTGCAGCAAACGCAAGCTGGTTGCAGTGCTGGAAGTGAAGGTGCAACAGCTTGAGGCCTGCATATCCATACTCAGATTTATCAGGGAGGACAAAGCCTTTTTGGACAAAGTGCAGCAGACTCTCCTAGAAGGACAACACACAGGAGATGTCTCTAGTGAAGAGACCACTTCCCAAACATAGGAGGCAGACACTTGAAAGAATATGACACACAGGAGCACAATGTTCAGAAACAATGAGCTATGCAAATGATTCCAGGCTCTCCCCTTGATGAATGATAATGAGGCACACAAACAAGGACAGTATCACTCTCCAAAGAGAGCATGGCCTTTGTGGGGTTCTGTGGATGGAAGGGCTCCTATCACTTCTCAGAGGAGGACAAGATATGTGGTGGTAGTGGGTGATTCCCAGCTGGGAGGACCAGAGCAGTGATGTGCAGGCCTGAGGGCATGTCTTGGAAGGTGTGCTGTCTTCCAGGGGGTGAAGATTCTTGACATAACAGAGAGGATGGAAAAGACACAGCAAGCCCACTCCTCTTTGATTCACATGGGAACCAATGATATCACAAGGTATAGCCTTCAACATCATTGCAGACAATCATAAAACTCTGGGTAGGAAGCTGAAGGACCCTGAGGTGCAGGTTGTTCTTTCATCCCTCCTTACTATCTTTGCGAAGAAAAGCCAGAAAGAGAGAGACTATTGAAAGACATGCCCAGAGAAGCGAAAGAATACTCTGCAAACAGTGGTCTCTGCAAACAGTGCCATTGGGAAAGATTTGGCTTATTGGACCACAGTCTGCACTTTCTTGAAGAACTTCTGACAAGATATAGGCTGCACCCCACAGCAGTTAGCAAGTACATATTTGGTAGGAGCCTTGCCAACTTGATCAGGAAGGTTTTAAACAGAGTTATGCAGAGGAAGGAGACAATATTCCAGAGGATAAGGGAACACAAAGTACTGGCAATAATAGACTCATTGATACAGGGGAATTTTGGCATTAGTAGCAATACCCACCAATGGGCAAGAACAAAGAAGGAAGCAGGAGGAGAGAATAATTCATGCTCTTAGACATTCCTACACTAATGCAGAGAGCATAGGAACTAAACAAATGAATGTAAACTCTTAACACAGGAAGGCAAGTGTGATTTAATAGGCATCATTGAAGCCTGGTAGGATGAGTCTCATGATTGGAATGTAGTAATAGAGAAGTGTATCCTATTCTAAAGGGATTCCTGGATGAAACAGCTTATCTAGATCCATTTCAATCTAGCTTCAGGCCTGACTATGGGATAGACAGCTTTAGTCACATTGGCGGATGACCTACACAGGGAACTGGACAGGTGGAGTGTGTCCCTGTTGGTTCTCCTAGACCTTTCAGCAACTTTTGATACTATTGATCATGGTATCATTCTAAGCCACCTCTCTGGGATAGAACATGGGAGCAATGTTCTGCAGCAATTCCAGTCCTTCTTCGAGGGGCAAACTCTGGAGGTGGTGCTGGAGGAATCCTGTACAACCCTATGGCTATTAGCCTGCAGGAACCCTCAGGGCTCAATTTTGTCCCTTGTGCTATTTAACATCTACATGAAACCGCTGGGAGCGGTTATACGGAGTTTTGGAGTTGGGTGTCATCAGTATGCTCATGATGCTCAACTCTATCTCTCCTTTCCATCCAATTACAAGGAAGCTGTCTCTGTGCTAAACCAATGTCTGCTCTCGGTAAAGGACTGGATGAGGGCAAACAAATTGAAACTTAATCCAGACAAGACAGAGGTGCTCCTGGTCAGTGGAAAGGCAGATCAGGGACTAGAGATTCATCTTATGCTTGATGGGATTGCACTTTCCCTGAAATTTTAGGTTTGCATTTTGAGTGTATTCCTGGACTCAAAGCTGTGCCTGGATGCCCAGGTTTCAGCAGTGACCAGGAGTGCATTTGCGCAATTAAAACTGATGCACCAGCTGCACCCTGTCCCTTGAGATGTCATATCTGAGATGCCAGATTTGACATGCCTTGATTACATCCCATTTGGATTACTTGTTGGGGTGTAGAAAGACGCTCTGTGTCCACCACGACCACCTGCAGAGTTGTTCCGTCAACAGGACACCAAGGAGAAGGTTTTCTGGAGGGACTTCTACAAAAGACTTCAGGCTGAGAAGGAAAAATTCCTTCACCCCAGCACACTGCCTTGAGCTCTGGCTTGCCAAATAAAGACAGCAACAAGGCCAGCCTTCACTCAACTTAAGGGCTTTAATCTTTGTTAGCAGTATATTTACAATATATATACAGAGTATAGGACAATCTCTCTTAAACCAACAAACTGCTTTGCCAACCACCATCCACACCAAACCCACACAGGAGATCATTCCCATCTCCTTTTTATAGACAGTTAAACAATGCCTGTTACATCAGGCATCTCAAGTGTGCATACTCTCAAGTGCTAACTCACACACACACCTGCCACTGGAGCTTAACTACTTTCATTTCTAAGCTTACAGCTCCATCTTGTGGTCACATCCATGTCATTTCCTTACATTACTATAACACATTCTATGTGGGGCTGCCTTTGGAAAATGTTCAGAAACTTCAATGGGTCCAAAATGTTGTAGCCAAGTTACTGACTGGAGCAGGTTATAGGGATCATATAACCTCCCCCTTGCTGAAATAAGTCCACTGGATGCTGATCCATTCCCAGGCATAATTCAAATTGCTGGCTATGACCTTTTGAAGCCCTACACAGCTTGCGTCTAGACTATTTGAAAAACCGAATCTCCCCATATGAGCCTGCCTTTGCTCCAAGATCTGCAGGAGAAGGCTTTCTCTCAGTCCCCCCACCATCCAGGCACATCTGGCGAGGACACAAGGAAGAGCCTTCCCAGTGACTGTTCCCAAGTTGTAGAACTCCCTTCCCCAGGAGGTCCAGCTGGCCCAGTCTCTGCTGTCTTTCTGCCTGAAAATTAAGACTTTTAAAATTTTATTTTAGGAAGCTTTCAGCTTTTAGTGTGTTGCAGTAAATGAAGCTTTTAATGGGAGGGTGTTGGGTTTTTAGTGTTTTATTTCGTTATGTTTTGAACATCTTTTAATCTGTTTTTAACTTGTATTTTTTGTAAAAAAATAGAAATAGTTTTGTTTTGTATTAAGAGTTATTAAACTGTATCGTGCTTTTAAAATGTTGTACACTGACTTAGATCCCATGCTGGGAGAAAGACGATATATAAAATAAATAAATAAATACGTAATAAACAGGAAGAGAAGAGGAGCATCATTATATGTCAAGGATGAGTACACACATGTGGAGATGCATTACATAAAGCATGGGGGAAAGGTTGAGAGCATGTGGGTAAAAATTAAAGGGAAGGGAAACATCACTGTGTGGTCTACTATAGCATCCCAAGCCAGACTAGAGACTTCGGACTTTATTAGACGAGGCTAAAATTGCACAATTATGACGTCACAGTAGTGCAAATGGTTCCCACTATTGCACAATGTAATCATAGAATTATAGAGCTGGAAGAGACCACAAGGGCCATCCAGTCCAACCCCCTGCCATGCAGGAAATCACGATCAAAGCATCCTGATAGATGGCCATCCAGCCTCTGTTTAAAGACCTCCAAGGAAGGAGACCGAGGGAGTGTGTTCCACTGCCAAACAGCTCTTGCTGTCAGAAAGTTCCTCCTAATGTTGAGGTGGAATCTCTGTTCCTGGAGCTTGCATCCATTGCTCCGTGTTCTAGTCTCTAGAGCAGCAGAAAACAAGCTTGCTCCATCCTCAATGTGACACCCTTCAAATACTTAAACAGGGCTATCATATCGCCCCCTTAACCATCTTTTTTCCAGGCTAAACAGACCCAGTTCCCTAAGTCTTTCCTCATAAGTCATGGTTTCCAGACCTTTCACCATTTTAGTCACCCTCCTCTGGACACGCTCCAATTTCTCAATACCCTTTTTGAATTGTGGTGCCCAGAACTGGACACAGTATTCTAGGTGAGGACTGACCGAGGCAGAATAGAGTGGCACTATTACTTCCCTTGATCTAGACACTATACTTCTATTGATGCAGCCCAAAATTGCATTGGCCTTTTTAGCTGCTGCATCACACTGTTGACTCATGTTCAACTTGTGGTCTACTAGGACTCCTAGATCCCTTTTGCATGTAGTCTCGTTCAGCCAGGTCTCCCCCATCCTGTATCTATGCATTTTGTTTTTCCACCCTTAGTGCAGTACCTTACATTTCTCCGTATTGAATTTTGTTTTGTTAGCTTTGGCCCAGCTCTCCAATCTAGCCAGGTCATTTTGAATTTTGATCCTGTCTTCTAGGGTATTAGCTACTCCTCCTAATTTGGTGTCATCTGCAAACTTGATAAGCATACCCTCTATTCCTTCATCCAAGTCATTGATAAAGATGTTGAATAGCACTGGGCCCAGGACAGAACCCTGTGGCACCCCACTGGTCACATCTTTCCAAGACAAAGAGGAGCCACTGCTGAGCACCCTTTGGGTTCGGCCGGTCAACCAATTGACCGTCATCCTGTGCACATTGTGTGCTCCAGCAGTCAATCAAGTGTCACTTAATTCACACGTTAAGCCATGAATTGCTCTCTATATCACTGTTTCCACACTATTGAAGAGCATGTGAAATCACGTCCAGCTGTAGTCCTGAGATTACAGCGTGAATAGGCAGTGTTCTTTCCCCCTCCCTTTTCCCAATGAGAAAACTTCTGGGTGAGAACGTGCAAAGGATATACAGGATGCTGTTTTAATGAACTGCTGCCTGTTCTTACAATGTTTTTCTATTTGCTTAAGTGTTTATATGTGAATTTCTTTCATTACTAGCTGGACCCAGCGTACCATACTCCATTAAAAACCTCCCCCCCAAATGCCCATTAGACCTCATGACAACCCTGGTGGGTTTAACTCGCCACCCCGCTGCCGGACCCAGGTCCCCTGCCCCCAAACTCAGCCCTCCTGCTGCCAAACGCACCTCCCCACCAAACTCAGCCCTCCCACTGCCGAACTCGCCCCCCACCAAACTCGCCCCCCTGGTGATTACCTCCCCGCCACTGAACTCCCCCCATTGTACTCATCTCCAGCAAACTCACCTCCCCTGCCCGCCGCCAAAGTCACGCCCCCAGTGCTTGCCCTCCTACTGCCAAACTTGGCCCCCGCCGAACTCGGCCCTCCTGCCCACCACCAAACTGGCCCCCTCCACAACCAAACTGCCCCCCCAGCGCTTGCCCTTCCGCCACCGTACTTGGGCCCCCGCCGCCAAACTCACATACCCCATCACCAAACTTGCCACACCCCATGCTGCCCCGTGCGCTCAGACACACACCACATCCCCCCATGCTACTCATGCTCCCTCTGCAGCCGCCATGTTTAGAAAGGACTTCAACTTCCACATCGCTCTGCCCCCACTGTGCTGATTGACTGCCCAACAGAACTTTGATTGGTTGGTCAGTTCCCGAAGCAGCCAATCAGCACATTGGAAACAGCAACATACCTAAGAGCAATATGTGTGTGTGTGTGTGTGTGTGTTTGATGTTTTTAAGCAAAGATGCATCTTCTTGTGAGAACTGCTGAAATCATGCCCATGATAAGTCACAGAAGTAAGAGAACATTTTCCTTAAAGGAGCATGTGCGGGCCAATACAAAGCACTAATACTGTGTTATTAGAAGGTAATGCAAAGACAAGTGTTACTGTGGCGTGACCTTTAATCCCATGATTATGGCAACATGGAAAATTATTGTGGTAATGCCACTGTTTCTGCTTTTCTTACTCATGGAATCACAACATTTTTAGACACTTGTCTGATTGTCCGGTAAGCAACTAGGTACCAGAAAAATATAAACAGCACTAGTCTGGGAAGGGAGCCAACTGTTAATTAGCTCACAGGAATGCAGGCAAACACAGGCAAAGATTTAGTCCACTAACACAGTCCAACAAGAGCAGGCAGCAGAGTAGTCAGGGACAGTCCAAGGTCTAAGCACAAGTCAAGGTAACAGAAGTCAAGATAGCTGGAATCCAGGCACTGAAGTCAGCAGGAAGCTTTCACCAGGAAGATCAGTTGATCTCTGACAAAGCCTCCATCGCCTCTCCCAGCATATATAAAGTAATTAAGGCTATGTCAGGTGTTTCTTAATAAGCAGGTTTTTCTCATAAAGTCTCAGAGACTTCCTTTGAGCTTCCTTTTGAGCTCACTGCTGGGTATATGATGGTGGAGGTAAGTCCCTCTCTCCTTTTTCGTCCTTATCTGAGTGGGCAGGACACTCTGCTGAGACTGATGCCAACCCACTTGGACCAGGCTCTTCCTCTGCTCAAGCCTCTAAGTTGGCAGGGCTCCCTGCTGGCACAGGTGTAGATAAACCTATGCCAGGGTCCCTAGGGCTGTTTCCTGCCATGTCCTCCTCCTCCTCTGACTCTATAGCCTCATCAGGCTCACGGGGCATGACACTGATAAAGTCCTTGGATGATGCCTTCTTAGAACAGATGACTGAACATCCAGAAAAGAGAGATGTAGACTTCTATACCCTGACATTTGTTGGACATCAAATTCTGCCAAGAATGTAAGTTCAACAAATTTCTCACCTACCTACTTTACTGGGCATCAGCTGCATGAACGGAAGGAGGTCCATTCTGCCAGTGATTGGTGCATGGGAGAATAACATTTCCATCATGTTTTGGGGTCTCAGGCAAAGAGAGTCTACTTAGTTAAGTCTACTTAAGTAAGTAGCTGATATAGAATAAAGCGATACTGAGCAAAGTGAATTCAAGTCTCCAGGACCAGAGGAACTGCATCCAAGTACTGTGCCATTGTATATAATGAGACTTGAGCACCCATGGATTTTGGTATCCACAGAGGGTCCTGGAATCAAACCCCAGTGGATACAGTTTTAGGCAGGAAAAATTAAATGCACAAATACGGAATGCACAAATACAGATGATACCTGATTTAACAGTAAATGTGAAAAAGATTTAAGATCTTAGTATATTCACAAGCTAAACACGAGTCAAGAGTATGATGCAGCAGACAAAAAAGCCAACACAATTCTAGGTTATAGCAACAGGACTATACTGTCAAGGAAAATAATGTTACCATTCTGCTCTGCTTTGGTCATTCTGGAATACTGTGTCCAATTCTGGGCATCACAGTTCAAAAAGGATATTGATTTAATCATAGGCCAATCTATTATTTACCTTCAATAACCCAGTTTCAGTGCATATATTGTTGGCTTTGGGGACTTTTCAAAAACAGGAGGGGGAATGCAAGAGCACCCTTAATATGAAAAAAAAAGTGTCTTGCGTCTCATCCATCCAGGGAGGAAGGGGGATATGAAGCCAAATAAATGCATAAAAATATTGCACCTTGCAAAAAGTAAACAAGCATTTGAATTAAAGGATTTTGGAACTGTTAGATTTAGTAGTCACAATCAAAAACAATAGACAGCATCAGTATAAATGTAAGTTAATGTACTTATTCTTACCTGTAGCACAGCAGCAGCACCAAGAAAAAAATCTTGAAGAGGGGCAGAGTGTTGGACGTTATTTTTAGAAGAAGTTAATTACAGCAACTATTCCAAGGCCCCTAAAAGTGGTTGTCTATAATTGCACAATTAAAATGGTAACTCTTTATTTTATGTTACGAAAAAGGGACGAGAATACAGTACTTATCTTTTACTTTTTGAAAAACATCATAATGCTATCACCCACTGGCCTGTGGAAGAAAATACACTTAAGCAGTGAGGCCACACATACCCTGCATCCATATGAAGTAACTAAAGCTAGTTACTGTTGCAGTGCAAAAGGAATTATGTCATCCTTTATTATATTAACATAGCCATATAATTTAGTTCTGCTTTAACTGTTACAGACCAAAATTTATTACAAGTAATTTACAACCACTTACTTCCAAGCTTTGGGTGGAGTGTGAACTTGGAGGATGGTGGACTTTCTTTCATGGGAGATTTTTAAACTGAGGTTGGATGGCCATCTCTTGGGAGTGCTTTAGCTGTGTATTCCTGCATGGCAGAGGGTTGTACAAGATGGCCCTTATGATTGCTTCCAGATCTATGATTCTATTTTTTCTAACAGGTCATCACCATACAGGTCTTAATCTCCTTAGCTATGCTATAATGTCCTTGTTACTTCACAATGATAGTTAAAATATCACCTCTGTGTTTGTAACTTCTGCATTTGTATCCCCAGTACTCCACTACCATGGTTGTTGTTATTGTTGGCCTTCAAGTTATTTCTGACTTATGGTGACTCTAAGCAAACCTATCACAACATTTTCTGGGAAAGATTTGTTCGGGGGGTGGGGGTTGCCATTGTCTTTCTCTGCCGCCAAAAGAGTGTAACTTGTCCAAGATATCCCAGTGGGTTTCCTTGGCTGAGTGGGGATTCGAAACCTGATCTCCAGGGTCCTAGTCCATTGCCCAAACCACTACACCACACTGTCTCTCTCCACTACCACGTGTCAATGAGTCTGTCAGTTGAGGCTGCACTCTGTGCTTCTGATGATGTTGGCAGTGATCCACAAAAGTTTATGCCTGCTAAAACTTGTTAGTCTTTATGGTGTCACAAAACAGTTTTATGCCTTTTAACACTCTTCCTTTGCATTTCTAAATGTTACATTCAGAATATAATAAGCAACTATAACATTGGTCCATTCATTTTTCAAAGGCTGGTTGTCTCCTAAACAGTTTCTTCTGACTGAGGAGCCTACCCTTCCAACTTCTTATTTGCTTCTAGCTGAATGATGAGCATTCACTTCCAGCCTGTGCAGGAGTTTTCTCTCTTTTTTTTTCTCCTTCTCCAAAACAATCACACAAGTCCCCAACTGACAAACAAGCCACTACTGACAAGTGAGCATGAGCGAACTTGACAAGTCTAGGAATATGAGGGAAGTAAAGAATGTTTGCCACTAAGTTACTATTCTGTGAACAGAGAATTAGTCTCTGTTCCTTTGACTTATAATATGAACAAGAGGCCCTTGATTGCTTGGCATCACCATCTCTTCTGAATCTCTGTCTCTATCTGTCTCTGTCTCTCCCTCTCCCTCCATCTCTCTCTCTCACACACACTGCTATTGCTGCCAGTCTTTGCTCCACCACCATAAGGATGTGCAGAATGCATACTGTCCACTGGGTGAAGGCTGCCATCCTAAACCCATTTCCCTGAGAATCAGCCCCACTGAAGAGAAGCAGAACCCATTTCCAAGTACATGTAAAAGATCCTGCTATTAGTAATTCCAGCCTATACCTGTGGCAATACCTAGTCACATCAGGAATTTTCTAGGCCTGTTCCTGATTTTCAATGTATGTTTGCTTTTCTGGTCCCTCTGGAAAGGGCCTAAAGACACCAGATCCTGTCTAATCTTAGAAGCTAAACAGGGCCAGCCCTGGTTAGTACTTGGACAGGAGACTGCCAATGAGTACCAGGTGCTGTAGGCTGTATTTCAGAGGAAGGAAATGGCAAAACCACTTCTGAGTATTCCTTGCCTAAGAAAACTCTATGAAATTCATGGGGTCACCATAAGTCAACAGTCAACTTGAAGGCACACACACATTCCCTCTGGAGAAATAAAGAAAAGCACATAGCAAGCTTTCTACTTGTTAAAACATAAATGTATTGTACTTACATTCTTCTTGTTCTGCAAATTATATCTCACCCCATTAGGCTCTCTCATCAGAAAACATCGACAAACCTTATCTGCACATTTTTTCTCCCCTTCTACTTGCTGAAATCATGAGAGGTGTTAAGATTCTCAGAGGGACTGTCCATAAATGTACTTTTAAAACTATACAAATCAAATTTAAATAACAGATTACATCCCCTTTTGTCAGAATGTATCACTTCAGTCCAATCAGTCTAATAATGTAATGCACTTCTCTACTTAGATATATTTTAAGGCCACTAATGCACAATTCCCTTTATTGCTCACAGGGATACTGCTATATTTAAAATATAGTGAGCTGATGAAAATAATACATTTTACATTTTCTAAAAATATTGTTGCTCCTCACCAAGTTGGAATTGGGGAAAAACTAAAGGTCTGCCCATGGGGGGAATGTGCACCTGTGTGCACATTTACAGGTTCTCAGATTATACAGAGAAAGCAAAGTGAGTATCTGGATGAAGGTTTGAGAGCTGAAAGAAGCAAAAGATGCAGAGAAAATAACCAGGCCATTGAGACAGAAGGGAAGGGGGCTGATCAAATGATAGTTCAAGGGAAAAGTCAGGAAGTCAGGAGAGGGCAATGATATAGAGAGAGGATGTACTCAGCACTGTGCCCAAGAAGCAAAAACACACAAGTGTGAGTGGCATCACATTTCAATCAACACCCTCTCTTTCCAGGGTTTGGTGGTGTGGTTGTGTGCCTGCATGTTTTTACAACTCTGCTTCCTCCTACTTCATGACATACTTTATGAACTATTTCATTGGACTGGCTTCCACTTCCCCCTGTCTTGCTGCTCTTTCTCTAGCAAAATTATAGCCTCCCAGATTATACTCCCCCTTCCCCATCAACACAAACCTTTTCTTTCTGGGATTGTGATGATGGAGGGAGGTCTGCTTCTGATCACATTTTTCACACACTTCCCAAGTATTCTTATATGGGTAGAAGCAAGCACCTCCTATTCATTTTCTCTAGCCCTACTACTTCACAAGTCCCTCTGAGAAATCATCCCATAGGACAGTGATGGGCAACCTTTTGAGCTTGGTGTGTCAAACTTTGGCAAAAAACTGAGCATAACTTGGGTGGTGTGTCACTTTGAGGAAAAAACATTATTTTGCGATATTTATTGTTTAAACAACATAAATGTATACAGTTGCCCCTCCACATTCGCAGCTTTCACTCTCGCGGTTTTGATTATTCGCGATTTGCTCGGCAGGCACCCCGATTGAATCAGCTTGTCTCCCTCCCACTCAAGGGAGAGGAGCTGATTTGGGCAGAGTGCTTGTTGAGCAAGTCAGGCACTCAGCTCCCTGCTCTCTTGGGGCTTGGCTCCATTTGGGAGGGGGAGAGCCAAGCCCCGGGAGAGCGGGGAGTTGGCGGGAAAGGTACTTTTTAGCCACCTCCCCTTCCCAAAGCTGCTATTGAGCTTTCTAAGCCTTGTTGCGGCTTTGGGAGGGTGGGCTGAAAAGCCTCTACGCTGTGCTCTCTCCACGCCTCCCAACCTTCCCAAACAGGCTATATGGGGGTCTCAATCCCCAGAGCCCCTTTGGGAAGCCTGGGGAGAGGCTGGCCAGACTCCCTCCCACCCTCCCGTCATTTTCTCTGGCCTTCCTGAGGTGGCTCTGGGGTTTCAAAGCCCCAGGGAAAGGCTGGGCACACTCTTGCCAGCCTGCCCACTGCCTTCCACGGCCATCCTGAGGCAGCTCTGGGGGTTCAAAGCTCTGGAGCTCCCTCGGGAAGGCCGGGGAGACTCCCACCTGCCTGCCACCTTCCCTGGCCTTTTCAAGGCAGCTCCGGGGATTTGAAGCCTTGGAGCCCCCTTGGGAAGGCTGGGGAGATGCCGAGCAGAGTCCCACCCACCTGCACGCCTGCCGCCTTTCCCAGCCTTTCTGAGGCGGCTCCGGAGAAGCATGGCAGGCCTCGTGAGAGGTGGCCAGGTGGAGTTACTCACTAAAGTGGAGTAGCCCTGCTCGCAACTTTCCTCCACCCTCCAACCCTCCTTAAAGTGGCGACCAATTGCCACTTTAGGGAGGGTGGTGAGGTTGCGGGCGGGGGGAGGAGGCCAATGGCCGCGTGTCAGCCCAAATGGCTACGTGTGTCAGTGCTGACACGCATGTCATAGGTTCGCCATCACTGCCATAGGAGATAATGCTAATTTCAAGAAAAGGTACATTACTACTGGGAGGGAGGGGACAAAATGAGGACAAGCCTCCAGTAAGAATTCTGCCCTCCCAGTGACATTTTTATACATCCCCCCAAATTCTAGCATTGCAGTAACTTAAAATTTCAGTTGGACATTTATATACAGTATATAATTCTCTTGGGTATGTTGCCTTTTCCAGTGTGCTGATTGGCTGCTCAGGAAACACACCCAACCAATCACCACTCACATGCAAATCCCTCTCCCCTTCACAATCCCCTCCTGCCACTCACTCTGTGGTCCAGATGGGGGACATTTTCAGACAGCGTTTAACAGTGCCTACCACAGGATTAGGTCCCGGGAGAGGAACGGCGCTCTTGCGCGGCAGGGGTCATTTTCGGACGCCGCCGTCCCTCTTCTGGGATCCTTCGTGTCACGTCCGTGAAGCTTTGGAAGCGGCTGCGCCATATTTTAAGCACGGAAGTTGCCCATGCTTAAAATATGGGGCGGCCACTTCCAAAGCTTCACGGACGTGCCACGAAGGATCCCGGAAGAGGTACGGTGGCATCCGAAAATGACCCCCTGCTGCACAAGAGCACCGTTCCTCTCCCAGGACCTAATCCCATGGTAGGCACTATTAAATGCTGTCTGAAAATGTCCTGGGACTCAGTCAACTGGTGGCGGCAACGGGCCACCTGTGATGGGATCCAGGCAGTCAACTGGTGTGGTGGCGGTGGCAGGGCAACAGAGCAAATCACCCTGTGCAATTCTGGGGAAAGTGTGGAACTCTGAGAAGGGGGAGGAGGGATTTAAATATCCACTGCGCTACCTTACATGATTGTTGTGAGGTCTACCGGGTGATTTTTAGGGAGTTTTTCAATGGCATATGGTATACTGGGTCCAGCTAGTTTAGCAATAATCCTGGAATCCTGTTGGGGACTTACATCTAAGGGAATTAGAATTGGGCAGTTCTGTAACAGCCATATCCAGTAACGTTACTATGTAAGGAGCCAGTGAAGGATTGATGCCCATTGGGACCCTCTTACTGGTGTCCTGTTATGCATCTTTACAATTTGCTAACAGATTCCTAGTGCCTCTGCTGTATGTAAGTATATATACAGTTACCTAAGGTAGACAGTGACAGAGGATTCCAGCCTTTAGGCATCCAAAGAAAAGGGACAGTGAAAAGTACCAAGGCAATATAAACAAGAAATATAAAGAGTTCTAGGTCGGTGTGAACAATTTTCAGTTTCTCACTCTGGGCAAGGCTAGAAATTTGGAGACTGGGCCAAACTCTCACTGGAGGGGGTAGGAATCTTATTGCCCTCATTTTGGCCCCCACCCCTTCGCCTGACATGAGCGAGAAGCTTGCAACAGAAGTTTATGTAAGACGACCCAGGTAACATCCCTTCAGAGGCAGATGCGTAAAAGGGTGTGCTCGCTGTGCTGAAGGCAGTGATTTTCCCCCAGCAACATGTTCACATGTGGAGCAGAGCAGCTGTCCTTAGCCTGTTCCCTGCCCTGGCCTTAGAAAGCCGAGAGGGAAGGGCAAAGAGAGGCACTCCACCAAGAAGGCGCAATTTCTCCCGGACCTTCCCGGTTTCACTATTCCCAGTTTTTTTTCTTTCTTTCCCTCAAGGCGTTTCCTTACGTTGTTTGTTCGGCTGCCCCTTTCTAGAGCAGAACCCTGCCTCTTCATATTGACACCAAGGGCTCTGAAAGGGGAAGGCGCAACAACGTTTAAGGGACCCAATGAGCCACCTCAGTCAGCCCTCGCCCAGGGGGCCGAGAGCAAAGCGGGGCCCCTTCCCTTTGGGCGCGAGCGCGGCTCCGTCTGACAGGAACGAGGCCCCCCATAACTAATGAGAGAGGGGACCGCGCTGCCTTTGGGAGCCACAAAAGGCAGATGGGAAGGGACAGCCGCCTGAAAACCGGCACAACGAGGCGGCTGCTACCTGTTCCTCCTTTCCTGAGAAATTTCCTCGTCCCTGTCCCTCTCAGCTGGGGGGGGGGACCCACACTCTTCCTCGCCTTCCTCCCTTCTCCCCCCCCCCCGCCGACCCAGAGAGGTTTCCTTCAGTCCGCTTACACGGTTCTCCAGCGCCCTGAGGGCTGCTGTTTGGAGAGCGGGGCGCGCGCGGCCAAACTCCCTCCCTCAGCCGCGCATGTGGGGCTTCTTGCCCAGCGGTTTTGGCGGGCGAGAGGCGGGGCTGCGAGCGGCGGAGGGATGCTTCCGAGAGCCCCCTTTCAGGCGCCCCACCCACCCTCCCTCAGCCGAGTTGAGGCGGCGGGAAGCAGCAGGGCTTGGGTGGCGTGTGCTGCCTGGCGCGTAGCAGCTGGAGAGTGCGCCCGCGGCCAGGTGAGGCAGAGCCCGGACCCAGCGCGCCGCCGAAGGGGCGGGGAGGGCGCCTGGCCGGCGGAGTCCTTCCTCCCTCGGCGGCACACTTTCTTTTTCGTTCCCCTCAACCAGCCTTCCCTTGCTGGCCCTCAGCGCGCTCTCCCCTCTCAGCCCCCCGCCCCGCCTTCCCGCCTCTTTTCTTCCTCTTGCGCTCGCTTTCCCTCCGCCCCTGTCCTCGCTGCGATCTGTGTAGATGGAAGGAGGGAGGCGAGGGGGAGAAAGAGGCGGAGGAGGGGGAAGGAGGGGAGGCCGGCGCTCTTCCCCGGGCGCGCTGGGGGAAGGGAGCAGGCAGGGCTTCTTCATCTTCGGCGCCTCTTCTGCCTCCTCCTCGCCGGCCGCCTCTGCCTCTTGCTGCCGCCTGAGCCCGTCGGGTGGAGCATGAAGCACCATGGTGTGGTGCGACCGTGGGGTCCAGATGCTGCTGACCACGGTGGGCGCCTTCGCTGCCTTCAGCCTCATGACCATCGCCATTGGCACCGACTACTGGCTCTACTCCAGCGCCAACATCTGCAACGGGACCAACCTCACCACCACGGACGAGACCTCACAGACCCAGCCCAAGAAGGTGAAGGGAGACCTCACCCACTCGGGGCTCTGGAGGATCTGCTGTATTGAAGGTAGGAGCCGGCGGGAGCGAGGGCACCTGCCCCACGACGATGGGTGGGGTTGGGTGAGGCGGGGCGGGGCGGGGACGTCGAGGTGGGTTCTCCCTGCCTGCCTGCCTGCCTGCCTGCCTGCCTTGCCTGCGAGCGAACGAGCGTGTGTGAGACAGGCGGAGAGGGAAAGAAAGCGCTGGCAAGGAAGGGAACAAAGCAAGGCGCGGAACAAGTGTCCAACTTCCTCGGCCGGAGTGGTTGGTGGGGAACAATGAAAGTCTTTTTGTTTGAAGTAGGAGATTGGCGCCGGCGCCGGGGAGCGTTTCTTGGGGAGCGGGAGGGAGCTGTGGCAGCGGCTGCCTCCCCTTTCTGCAGCCACGTCCCCACAACACGCCCTCCCCTCCAGATGCAGCCGGGCGCAGCCGAGTTGGTACCTCTGATCTGATGCTGTCTAGGCGGGAGGATGTGGTTGCCGTGGCAACCGGTGTCTCTCTGATTGCTATGGGAACCGGACATCGGGAGGTGATGCTTCGCCCAGGGTGTCTGCTTCTCTCCAGCCCTCCGCGCGGCTGAGTCGTTGCCCTTTTCCCTGGGCGCTTGCTCTCTCTCTCTTTCTCTCTCTTTCTCTCACCGGGAGTGGAAGAAAGGCAGAAGGGAGATCTGTGTTTTTGTTTTTGTTTAAGCGGAGGGGGAGACGGGAGCAAGCGGGGTTGAACTAGTGTCTTCACTCCTGAAAGTGGAGCTGTCACTTTGTCTGTGAATTGTGCATGTCTATGAATGAGACAGATAGAGAGCCGTTTTCCTTTTCTTCTAGGGTGACATATCTGGGACTTGGAAAGAGTGTGTGTTTTTATAAAGGACCCAATCTAAGAATGGGGTTGGGGCTCCTGTTCCCAATGCTTAAAAAGATTGTCAAATTAATGTTGAGTAAAGAAATATAAAGCAGTATTTTGAACTTAACATTAAGCCAGTTATCGGTTATGGGGGCAGGACACTTGGGAACATGACTTTTAGAGGGTCCCCCCAACTTCCTCATCTGCCTAGCTAGCATAAATCTACCCTCCCACACCCCCAAAATTCTGTTGCTCGGGGTAAGCGAGTGGGTTGGGTGGTAGAATGTGCTCTCTTTCTCTCTCAGTGGCATGGTATGGAGAATTGGGACCCATGTCACTGCCCAAAGAGGGAAGGAGAGAGAACAGGAAGGAAAGAAAGAAGCACGGGATGTTCTCTCTCTGGGTTGCAGTCCCCTGAGTGAGAGCAAGGGCCTGTAGGTGGGCTTATGCATGGACAAAGAGCACTCTCCTACTCACTCATCTGTGCTGCTTTCCCCTTACTGGGGTTGGCCAAACCCAAGGAGCCCCAGCCTCCCTGTTCTGCTGCCCAAAAGAGACAGGCGAGGACAAGCAAGCAGAAGTTGAGGCCACTCTTCTGTGGTGCTTCCCCTTGCTCATGTTCGGCAACAGCATGGATGACCAAGAGAAGGCAGTGGGATGCTCCTTTCAGAATTGCCTGTAATGAGAAAGGAGTGCTGTTTGATGCAGATCAGCTGCTTGTTTGTCATCCTTTCCCCCTTCTTGTGGCAACAGTCAAGGAGGGTTGGGCTCACCCTTACCTTCTGTTGCAACAAGTGAAGACTAGATCTTTGTGATTATCATTCACTTGTCTTCTTCCAGAGATAGATGAGCAACAGACACTTCCTGCCCCCTGAATCTTGAGTGGGAAGAGAAGGAAGTAAGGAGGAGCAAGTGTGCATAAGTCAGAGCAAGAGGGTGTGAGGCTGTCCCACCCCACCCTTCTGTCCAGAATTCAGGAAGGGGGGTCCTGCATCTCAGGAGCAGCTGGTCAGTAGCCTGTAACAGTAGCTCAGAACTTCAAAAATCTGCTTTTTTTTGGCCTACAAGTCCCAGTAGCTGTGCTGTGTGGTTGATTCTGGGAGTTGTGATACAGAAAGTAACAGCTTTACTAGGGCCTCCATGTCTACCCAGCAGCACTGACCCCTGATGCCATCCTTTGACTTAGCATATGTTTAAAGAGTTTGAAATTTCAACCACTTCTGTTCCACAGGGATCTGCAGACCACTTTGGGCTTCAGTCAGAACTTAAAAGAGCTGTCAGAAGTGTTGCAGTTCTTTTGGGGACAGGGTTAAGAATCTTGGATAGTTCTTTTAAAGTACAGCCCACTGACAGGCACCACTGCCAAGTTTGCTGGCATTGAGATGAACTAGAAGGCACTTCTGACAAGGAAGTACATGGGGTGCTGAGAAAATATGGAAATACAAACCTTGTGAGTCCCATAGAAGGGAAGCAGTGTCTTCTGGCCAAATGCATGACCCAGACACCTGGCTCTTTGGCAAATAAATCCATCACAGGAAATGCTCTGCACACATCCCTATCAAAGAGTCACCCAGGCCTTCAGCAGCCCTTGTTCCAACTTCACTGGTTAGTATTCCTCCCATGTTAAGAGAGTCAATAGAGACTTTGTGATGACAACAGATAGGAGAAGCTTGGAGAGAAAAGGCTGGTGACTTTTTGCTTCTTGTTGGCTCCATGGGTGGAGGCGAGCGCAGAGGGTGGTGTTTTTTCTTTCCACACTAATGCACTTGGCATATCAGCTTCAGTGCACCTAATTCAATCATTGCAACTTAGCACACACAAACTTTGCGAACCAGGTTTTCAAGCTTATTCTAAATGACAGTTGGTGCGGAAGTAGCACAAACAAACCCAGGAATAGTTCAGAGACCTTCTTTTATTTCAGAAGGAGGTTGTAACATTTTTGAAACCTGCCTATTAAAAGGCTCTTGTGTTTTGTAATGATTGAGAAGCACAGCCCAAGCTTATTTGCTTACAAGGAAGTGTCACTTCTTTCAATGGAACTTTCACCTGAGCAAGTATGCACAGAACTGTAGCCATAATGTAAAGGAGAAATTATTATTATTCAGGTCACATAGACCTGGATGCCTGTGATTTATTCAAGAATGCTATATATGCATTTTGATTTAAAGTAGAGATGGGTGAATCCCCCCTGGCTCACTTCCTAATTAGCCTAGTTTTCCCAGGCTTTCTTCAATAATTTTTTCCAAGAGATCTCAGAGGAAGATCAGGAAGATCAAGCCCAGGGGAACTCACCCCCACCCAGTGTCTTCCTTTGCTGAACGTCCCCTGGTAAAATGAGTTAGCAACAGGGAAGGCTCATCTGCAGGGGTGAAGTAATCTCAAAGACATTCTTGTACAGCATCAGTTGCCTTTGGGGGTTAGAATTTTCTGTGCTCCTGGGTCAACTGAGCATCCATTGGCCCTAGGAGGCACTGGAAACTGCATCCCATAGGCTTCACTGTGGCTTCAGAAGGAGCCCCTTGTCATTGCAGAACACCGCCCTGACACATCCTTTGCCAGGATAAGTTTTGGGAATGGAGGAGGGAGAACCACCTGACAGCAAGGACATTTGGGATTAAGGGTTTAGAAATGGACACACACACACACACACCAATTTTGGAACCATTGATTCATTATGAGCCAAACATTCCAAAGTCTGGGCATCTTTTGTAGCCATTGCAAGCCATGCCCAATCTTCAGTGGGTTTTGGACTCAGCTCAGAATGGCTCATTGGTTGCAGAAGACAGCTGTGTGTGTGTGTGTGGGTCATTTCCAAAGATTTAATCCTCCATGTTGGTGACATCACTCATTTACAAGGTAAATGAAATGTTAATTTAGATAGCTATGTATTTTTTTAAGTAAATGCATAAGATTAAATCTCAAGGAATCAGATGTTTGGATATTCATTAAGTTAGTTCTAGAAAGCGTGAAGCTAATGTTGTGAGATGCTGAGCTTCATTCAAAAAAAGGATGTGTTCTCAATAAACTCATAATAGCAATGGAAAGAAGTCCCATCTTTCTTTGTGGAATCAGAATCTCAGGGGTTTCCTTCAGCTTATTATTGTGTTTATTTAACAAATAAATGGTATTGTTTAATATCCTTTGCAGAACTAGTTTCTGCATCTCTGGTGTAAAACTTTAGAAGTTATAATAGTAAAATTACAAGACATTCCATAGAGACCAAGTTTGTCTTGATTTCCAAGGCCTAAGTGACATCTGGTTTCACTGAATTTCAGCTGGAATGATACCATTTCAGGTAAGAGATTCTAGGAAACAAACACAGTGTATAAGTTCTAGAGAAGCAGCTCTGCAGAACCTGGAAGAGCTTCCAAAGAAGCCATATATTGATGCGACAGAGGATCTAATAAAATATGATACTGGCATATTCCTTACATTATACAAATGAATAAAATATTTTATTTTCAGCTCATATTTCTGAAGGAAAATGAATGGGCACGTTTTAAAAAGATGATCTAGATTTATTTTCTACCTTCTTCACTAAACCTCAGGAGATGGGTAGTCTGATTAAGAGCTTAGAATCATAGAATCACAGAAGGGACCACAAGGGCCATCCAGTCCAACCCCCTGCCATGCAGGAATACACAATCAAATCATTCCTGACAGATAGCCATCCAACCTCTGTTTAAAAACCTCCAAAGAAGGAGACTGTCTACATGAGCTAAATATCCCAGCTTGCCTTGCAGTCCATAAGACACAGGGCATTTGCCCTGTTTTGCCCCTGGGCAGTCCTCAACACCCCCAGGACAGATACGGGGCTGAAATGAGGGCAAGCTAGAGAAGGGCCCAGTAAACCGCTATAAGAAAATACCCAGTTTACTCTGTTACCAGAATCCAAAAACAGACTAGGCCTTGCATGTTTGCAGGAGCCCATCTGGTACACTGGCCCTCACTACTGCCGCCATCTCCCTGGTCCTCCCAGAAGCCAGGTGGGGGTCCCTTAGCATGTGACCAAGGCTGCTCACATGCAGGGGGCCTTCAGTCACATGTTGTTGGCCCCCTTCCTGGCTTCCAAGACAGCAGAGAAAATGGTGGTAGTGGCACCTGCAGGAACAGGATGGCGTGTCTTTGTGGACTGGCCCATTTTGTCAAGGTAATGGGGAAAAGATGGGCCAGTGGGGAGCTGGCATATCCTGGCTGGTGTAGATGAACCCTAAGTCTCTAAGGTGTCTGAATCGCTCCTCCTTGATTTGGAGCCTAGTGAACTCACCTTTTGTCTTCAGAAAGGCATCCTCCCATAGAAGTGTGCCAGAAATTTGAGATCTTTAGAGGGGGCCCTGTTGCACACCCCAACACCTTATTAAGTGGATGGGCAGATGTAATAGGGCTTTCTCTGTAGCAGCACATCAACTATGGAACTCCCTACCCTGGGAAGTTAGGCTGGCCCCATCTCTTTTAAACTTCCAGCGGGCAGCCAAAGCAGTGCTGTTGCACATGGCAGTCAATGTTTGGAAGTGTTGTTTTTAAACTGTTTCTAAACCAGGTTCTGGGATAGTTGTTAGACTGCCTTTAGGACTTCTTAAAGAGTATTTAAAAGTATTTAAGCATTTAAAACACATTCCAGCTGTGTTTTTAAAATGTTTTTATCTTTGTATTGTTTTAATTGGTTTCTGGGCTTGGAGGCGATACAGAAATAGTATAAATAAATAAATAAATAAATAAATAAATAAATTCAGATTTGTATATCCAACTCAGGAGCCAAGAGTTTTTGAGGACCCTGAAATCTCCTAGGTAGACTCTCCTAACTCATACAGTTTAAATAATTACTTAAGGAGAGTGGCTAGGAAATCAAATCACAGATTCTGCAACCCCGCTCTCATAGTCTTGAACATGCATCTTTCTAAATCACAGGCAGCTTGTGCCTTCTTAAATCATAACAGTGGCATTGAGAGCAAACTGCCAATATGATTTCAAGTTCTGTTTTCATATGTCCATCTCTCTCTCACTCTCTCTCTCTCTCTGTGTGTGTATGTGCCTTCAAGTCATTTCTGATGTATGGTGACCTTAAGGTGAATCCATCATGGGTTTTTCTTGGCAAGACTTGTTCAGAGGGGTATGCCATTGCCTTCCTCTGAAGCAGAGAGACTGTGACTTTCACAAGGTCACCTAGCAGGTTTCCATGGTTGAGTGGGGATTTGAACCTTGGTCTCCTGGAGTCCAACACCCAAATCACCATACCACACTGGCTCATAGGATATATCCAGAGGATCATATATTTTCTAAAATAAGATATTATAGTCAGACCGCCATATCCACTGATTCTGTATCCATGGATTTAACCACCCATGGCTTGAAAATATTAAAAAAAAAAATCCAAAAAGCCATTTTATATAAGGGGTGCCATTTTACTACACAATTGTATATAATAGGACTTAAGCATCCATGGGTTTTGGTATCTACAGGGGGTCCTGGAACCAAGTTGTTGTATGGTTTAAATGGTGGTCCAGCTTTTAAAAGTTTTTATGGAATATCGCCCATTTGTTTTTGGGTGTTTGTAAAAATTAAACATAGTAAACTTAATATTTCAAATGCTAGTGCAAAGTCCTTCAGTAATAAAGTTCTTTCAAGAATGTGAATTTGGAACTCAGATTTTTCAGACACTACTTGGTTTTTAAATTATGGATTTGAGAGCGGCTTTCAACATATTTGTTATGTTTCTTTGTAAGGGGTTGTTAGTCTTTTAGCCTGGTCCTAATTGTATTTACTCAGAAGTAAGACCTTTTGATTGCAATGGAACTTACTTTTGAGTATGTATGTTTAAGATTGTAAAATGAATCTAAAAATAAAGAAAACACCATTTAAAGGCTGAGAATTTTCCAGTCTGAGAAATTCATGTTAAATTTATATTGACTTCAAAACCAGCAGCAAATGCAGTTCATTTTAGGACAACTGACACGTTGTGTTTATGTGCTTCTTATTCTCATTTATAAACTATTGGTGTGAAAACTGTTGCATAAAATTAAAAAGGAGTTCCAAATGTTTTACTAGGAGATGATATCACATTATTACAACATCCTAATTCTGTTTTCTAACATCCAAGTTTGTGGCTTTTACTCAGGCGTACAAAATTAAATGATAGCCATATTTACATTCTGTTTAGGCTCAACTGAAAGCTATGTATTAAACAGCACACCACAGTTAGTATTGTAAAGATTCAAATACAACATCTTCTCAATACATCACTTGTTTACTTTGTGTCCACTTTTGATTCCCAATACTGGAGAGAGAGCTCCCCAAAAATGGAAAGGAAAAAGAGAGGGAACATTTTTTTTCATGGTAAACTATTTTATTTATAATTTCACAATGGTGTTTCTTTTAATAATGAATGAAAAGGCATTCACTGTTGTCATTTATTGCACTAAACATAATTACTTCATAAGTGAGCAACCAAGATTTAATAAATTATCCTCTCAGTTAGTGAAATAGAAATGAATAAAGAAACACACAATATGAGGTAATTACAGCAGTAAGAAATGTATTCCAAAAGTGGAGGATTTGATGTGACATCTCATCAGATAGTTCATCAGTGTTACCAAAATGTGACCACCAGAACAGAGGAACGCTGGAATTGTATGCTTAATTTCAGTAGTTGCATCCAAATTAATGCTACTGTTATTAAAGCAATGAACGTAATTCAGATCATGTAATGGTGCCCAGATGTGCTCCTTAGCTAATGCTACCTTTTACTGGGTAACAAACCCAGTTCCCCTTTGAAGGATGTTTTAGGGAAAAGGTAAAAGTAACTGACAAAAATGCAGTAGCTCCCCCGTATCCGTGGGGGACTGGTTCCAGGCCCCACTGTGGATATCGAAATCCGCAGATAATAGCGAACGCTGGACTTCCCTCGCTGCCACCAACAGAGCCACCAACCCCCCCTCCCCCGCAGAGAAGGGAGAAAGGGGGCGAGCTCTCCTCTTCCCTTCCCCATCCACCCTCAGCCGTACCACCAGAAGCACATACACCCCACGGAGAAGGGAGAAAGGGGGTAAGCTTTCCTCCTCCCCTCCCTCCTCCATCGAACCCCCCCCCCCAACCAACTCCGCCTGCACCAGTGGAAGCCCCGTGGAGAAGTGAGGCGGGAGGTGAGCTCTCCTCCTCCCCCCTCCTCCGTCCACCCCCCATCAGCTCCGTCATGCCACCAGAGCGCTCCCCCTTCCTATGGAGAAGGGAGAAAGGAGATAAGCTCTCCTCCTCTCTTCTGTCTTCCCCCCTGCCACCATCATCATCCGCGGATAACTGAATCAGTGGATGATGAATTAATGGATATGGGCATGCTACTGGACTGTCAGCCATCTATATCCATAGATTCTGCATCTATGGATTCAACCATTCATGGCTTGGAAATATTCCCCTCCCCCTCCAAAAAAATTCCAAAAAGCAAACCTTGATTTTGCCATCTTATATAAAGGACACCATTTTACTACACAATTGTATATACTGGGACTTGAGCATCCACGGATTTTGGTATCCAGGGATGGAGGTCCTGGAATTGAACCCCAGTGGATACCAGTGGCCCACTGTATTGCCCATGCTGTCCCCAGATGCATTGTGATCTTACATACGGTACTTTCTTCAGTAGCATCTCAGTACTCTGTGTACCCCCAGAGTAGATGTCATGCTAACTTGCTATATTCATCACTACTTGTTCAGGAGAAGGCAAATTTAGGTACAATGGGCTGTGTGGTCCCCTGGTTAGTGACAACTGGGCATCTCCTGGTTGTTTCCCAGTGTCTTTGACATACTTACCTGGCAATCTCCTTATTAAACAATGCTGTCTCACTAACAGAGGCAATAAACACCCTTGATTTAAAAAATTGCCATTTTGATTTCTCTCTAAAATTAGCTATGTGTTTATGCTAAATCAGATAAGAAATTAAAATCCAGTAAAATACCATAAAGGCACCAGACCCTGTCTAATCTTGGAAGCTAAGCAGGGTCCTGGTTAATATTTGGATGGGACACCATCAATGAATACCAGGTGCTGTAGGCTATATTTCAGAGGAAGGAACTGGCAAAACCACCTCTGAATATTCCTTGCCCAAGAAAACCCTATGGGGTTCATGGGTTGCCATAAGTTGAGAGGCAACTTGAAGGCATATATGCACATGTGTGCACCCGTGCGCGCACACACAGAATGCAATTTCTGAATGGATTACAGTATATTCTAGCTAAGCACTTGCCCCTACTTGTTGTTTTTACATTTACAGGTGGAGTAGACAGAATAATCTACAGTTGGAAAGCAACTCCTGCATTCACTGGAAATTTTTTAGGCCATGTTAGCCCAAGGAAAAAAATAAAAATAAATGCCATAACAATACTTGCTACATATCATCTGCTACTAAACACCTGTGCAGCAGTCACTCACAAAGCAAGTGACAGGACAAAGCAACAGAATACAAAGATGGAACCATGTTGTATGATCCTAAGACCTGATATACTGCCAAGTCAGCCAAGTGACTTATGAGTGACTACTTTGCTTTTTGCTCATTTTAAGATGTCATTTTCAAGAGCAGAATAGGTTGGTACCACTGCAGGACTGGGGAATGTGTGGTCCTCTAGATGTTGCTGAATTCCAGTTCTCATCAGCCCCAGCCAACCTGTCATTTGGTGAGGCATGATATGAGGAATAGTTCATCAACATCTGGAAGACTGGAAGTGCCTTTCTCCTGTTTTAAAGCAAAACTGCAACTGTTCACAGCTACTGTCAGCAGTCAACAGGTGAATCTGTTGTTTATTTCATGAATGTCCTGCCTGTCTACCAAGGATTTCAAGGTAGCTTACTCACTCTCAGGATAACCTACCCTGCAGGGTTACACTATGAGCACAAAATAGCAGTTCTGAAAGAATGTAACTCTGCAAGACAGGTTATCCTAAGAGTGAGTGACTGGCCCAAGAACACACAATCAGCTTTATGGCTGAGAGGAATTTGAATGTTCAGTTTCCCCAGTTGCAATCTAACACTGTAAGCTTGACACTCTGCTGCCTCTCTTTGTTACACAATACAGAAAGGGACTGAGATGCTATGTGGTCTGGAGTGGACAAGGAAGAAGAAAAGGAGTCATGTGCTACTGTGATTATATGTATTGCTAAAATGATCACACAGTCATATACCTTGGCAAAAATCTATATATCTGGAGGCCAAACTATCCACTGTCTTAATAGCATAGTTGTAATAGCTTTCAGTACAACGTGATTGTACTTGGGAGCCTTTATGGGCAGGGAGGCAATATATAAATACCAGAAAGAAAGAAAGATTGATATTCACATGTTCCAAGTGCTCAGCCTCTAAACTGGGGCGGTTAAGGAACTTCATCCCCCCCACAAACACACACACACACACACACACACACAAAACGGTGCTAGCAAACCAGATTAGTGACCCAGCCCCTACAATTTGTGTAGCCAGAAAATGTAACACAATTTGGTCTTGAACTGTAGTACAAAGTAATTAGAATGGGATTAATGCTGACATGCCTCAGCAACAGGACAAGATTTAAATGCTTCACATAGTATACCGTATCCATCAGGCTAGCAAATATTTGGTGCTTACCTTTAGGAAGAGAGTGTCAGCAACAGAATTTGCACATTTGGTATTAGTCATGGAATACATATGGAACATGTTTCAGTGAACTTGCCATTAATAATCTTCTAGAATATTTGCTGTTAATAATTGTTTGCTGCAATTAGCCATTTGAATGACTTTTTAATGTTCCTTGATAAAAAAATTCCTGACCAAATTATCTGAAATGTGACAGAAACCTGGGGTTGTCTTAACGGTCAAAATAATCCTCATAGAATTCACTTGGAATCCTACCTGTCCTCATAGCATTCCACATTGGATTGCAGTATTCAGAAGTTGTGGGGTGGGGGGGCAAATCCAAATCATTCATGGCTTTTCCCGTATTTTTTTAAAAAGCTCTGTCGAGAATGCACATTTTTGCTTGTTTGGACAATTGGATTCACATTCATTTGCATTTGCAAAAGAGCAGAAGTGGAAGCTGACGTGGGCAGGGGGCAGAGCTTGCTAACAAGACAAGCTCCCAGAACCACCATCTTGGATTTTCACTTCGGCGATTGTGCGCTCAGGTGACAAAACAGCCTTTTTTCTTTTCTTTTTAAATTTATTTAGGCAGAATATTGCACTTTCATGCCTCATATATGCTTTTTTTTTTTTTTTAAATAAAAATACTATTTGGCAGCAGCAATTGGTGACAATAAAAACATGAGTAATTCACTCGCGCCTGCCATCTTGATTCATAGGCATGCCTGTTGGGACATCAAAAGCGAATAGCTTGACATGCCTGCAATTTTGTCAGAAAACCATTAAGACAAATAGAAGCTGCTTTGAATTGGCATTAGTGCACATCAATCCACACACACACACCCATATAGACAGGTCCCTTGTTTGAATCCCTCTGTGTAGTAACCCTCAGTTACTTTTTATTTTTATTTATGTGTTTCAATAGAAACAAGTGGAATACACTACCTCAGTGTGGTGGAGTCTCCTTTTTTAGAGGTTTTTAAACAGGCTGGATGGCTATCTGTCGGGAATGATTTGATTGTGTATTCCTGCATGCCAGGGGGTTGGACTGGATGGCCCTTGAGGTCTCTTCCAACTCTATGATTCTATTATTCTAAAACTGATAAACATATAAATAAAAATAGAACTCCACACTTGGACATTATCTTTATTAAGACCAATCCATATGCCATAAAACTTTCCAAGATTTTGAGAACTCAAGGAAAATTGATAGATGGAAGAAGAAACAGGAGCATCCCAAAATCAACAGACAGTTGACTCAGTCCCAAAATGCTGATTAAATTTATCCTTGGAACAGATGTTATAATCAGTTTACATTTAGCACTGCATATTCTTACTAAGAGTATATCTATACTATATAATATCAAGGGGTTTGTTACTACTTTAACTGTCAAGCTCCATCTTGCAGAATTCTCTGTGTTGAGAGAACTCTAGTCCACTTCCCCTGGACTACAGCACTGCTAGAACTCTCTAGCAGAGAATACCTCAACCAAACTGCAACTCTTCGGATTCCTTCGGATAGAGCCATGGCAGGTATAGTGGTATGAAACTGCTATATCTGCATGGTTGTAAGAATCAGTGGCTGCTTTTCATTTTCTGGAACAGAAAGGCTAGTTGTAATTCCAAAATATGTGATTTGCCATTTGTTTTTGTTGAAGAGAAGTAGTATAAATAAATTAGTTTACAGAGTATTACCCAAGTATTGTAGTCAAGTATTAGAGTATTGTGATATGTTTTGGTTCTTCTGAAATAATACTAGAGTGATGGTGAAATGTTGAAGGCCCCCTAAACTGCTGCACTTCTTAACACAAACGGAGAGTTGGCAACCATCACAGTTTGAATAACACTGGCACACAGGTGCATGTTTGGCTTGATATGGCATGGCAGTTCTTGTATGCGTATGAGTAATTACTGCTACAAGAGAGCAAGGTAGGTATTGGCACAACATTCTGCTTTCACAGATGTTCTAGTTAACTGAAAGTAATTGCTTGAACAAATGTTTGTGACAAGCTAATGAAATGGAATTAGCAGTAAAGGTGATGCCATCAAAGCAAGCTTGTGGATTTGTTTAGCCAAATAAATTCTGGAAATGTACTTACTCAGCCCTTGTTGATATAAAGTTATGGGTGCTTCTAAGACTATCTACAAAACAGCAGTTGGAGTGAAAGTCTGTTTTGGCTAGATGGCATAAGCAGCCGGGTCTTTTAACTGCTATTTATTTCTTACATTTATATTCTGCTTTTCTGCCAAGGAGCACAAAGTACAGTTGTCCCTCCATATCCATGGATTTGGTATCCATGGATTTAAGTATTCATGGCTTGAGAATATTCTTTAAAAAATGACAATCCAAAAAGCAAGCCTTGATCTTGCCATCTTATATAAAGGACACCATTTTGCTATGCCACTGCATATAATGGGACTTGAGTATTCACAGATTTTGGTATCCACAGGGGGTCCTGGAACCAAACCCCAGCGAATATGAAGGGGCAACTGTAGTGTTTTTGTCTCTTCCTCCACTTACCCATTATATTCTCATAGCAACCCTATGAGGTAGGTTATGCTGAGAGCTAATGGTTGTATTCCTGTTGGTTAGTCCCAACTAGAGTAAACCCATTGAATCAATTGTTCAATGGTGAGTCAACACATAAGTAAATCCAGTTAATTCAGTGGCTCTATTCTGGTCAGAACTTAACAATATGATCCAGGCCACTGGGTCACCCAGTGAGCTTTGTGGCTTAATGGGCACAAAACCTGGATCACCCCAATCCAACTCTGATACTAATCACTATACCACAGTAGCTTTCTGGGAACAAAGCATACATCATCATAATATGAAGACTGCAGTCTGACAGAGAATATGTGATTTAACAGCAAATGGATTTTACAAAGCCTTTTCCATCTTTGCTTGCATGCTAATTTGAAGAACAGAGCTTCGTTTAAACATTTAAAACTGTGCTTTTGTGCTTTTAGCCCGAGTTTCCAGGCAGCTGTATAGGCATGTGTAATCATTACTGAAGAATAGAATTCATACCTGTTTTGTCAAATAATATTTTTCCTCATTAGTATATTTAGTTTTTGCTCAGTTTATATTCAGAAAATGAAACATAAGCCCTGCAGTTTCTCTTGTGGCTTTTAAATCTCTAGTTTTAAGGCTTAGTTAAAAATGAGTAGCATCCAAATTTAAGAATGCAGTAGCTCGTAAGAGATCCTCCTTCAGTTCATTATGAGCAATGGTGTAGTGGAGCCAGTGTGGACTAGTGGACTAGATAGTGGACTACTAATGTAGTGGACTATGGCTTCATCTGCCACCACCATCCCAAGACCTCCCCTGTTCCCTCTGAGTTTATCTGAAACCCCCAGAAACAACAGATTGTTACCAGGGATCCCTGTTAAATCTAGGTCTTGAGTGGGCAAGACCTATTAGTTTTACAAAATACCTGCTCCTGATACAGATGAAAATGGCTAGAAATGAGGTTTTAACAAAACTGCCTGCATTTTTGGACTTCCCTTGGGGAGGTGGTATAGAGATTTTCATGATGAGGGGCTGTAGTTCAAAATTTATCACCATACCACTAATTATGAGATAAGTCTACAAGTTGAGGAAGAATTCATAATCAGTTTACCAACTGCCCTCCTTGCTGGCTCCTCCTTGTTCCAAAGCAAATTCACACATATGAAAGAAGAAGCTGTGGCAGATAGTATTGGTGATGGAATCCCAATGTGGTGATGGGATCCTTTTCTTTAAAATGAGCATCCATCGCCACAGGGACACATGGGAATGGTTGTTTCCAGAGTCTTTTGACTGGTGAACCCAGCCTGGAAGCTTTGGAAAATACAATTTCAATACATCTGAGAGTCCAGTCCTCCAAGAGCAGGATGAGGTTGGACAGGCCTCCAGGGGTCCCAGTCCACCCCCTGGGGTTTTCCAGACAGCCACACTACTTCTAGGCATCATTGTTTGGCTTTACTAGCTTTATGTGCAGGGTCCCATTCTAAAAGATTGAACTACCTTCCCTAAGGCTTACGGTAATTACTTTCAGTAAGAACAATAAGCAAAAATATGGTGGTTATTTTTGGTACCACCATTTGGCTCTGTCCACCACACTTCTTTTATGCATAATGTTGATGATGACATCTGTGTGGGTATAAGCTCTGTATCATAAGAGCATTGCTAGTACAACAAAATATTCCATCTGACAATCTCTGGAAGACACTTTGCATGCTGTGTGACCTTCTTACAAAAAAAACAAACTGTTACCTTAGTCCACCCATCCCCAATTTGGTGTTCTCCGGTTATTTTTAACTACAACACCCATTAGCCATAGACAACATAGCTAATAACATGGCTACCAGCCATAGAAAACACAGTCGAGTTCCAGACAGATGAACCAAATAGCAGTCCCTTCATCCTTTCTCCACAGGAGATCATCTTTCAGGGTGACAGAAGTTGTTTCGGACTGAAAATCTAGCTTGATATCAGACTGAAAACTATTATGTTGATCTGTTTCCTCCAGGAACATCTGAAGCTGCCTAGCTATCGTGTATTCAAGCATCTTGACAAAGAGAGGGATTTTTGCTGGAGAGGTGGACTACTGCCTGTTTCAAAGCAGCAGGCACCACCCCATCCCTGGTACCATGAGACATTTCCTACATCACCACTACCACCTGGGCTATCCATTCAATCTGTCTTGTCCATAGCATCAGGCAGAAAAAACTAATGTGATCCCAAGAAGTGTGGTCAGGTGGTACTCTAGGTACCTCCCCAGGCACTGTCATCACTGCAGTGCCCTGAACAGATATGAGGACTTGGCCCTTGAAGTGCCTTGCAAATTTATCTATTTGAAAGACCGTATCCCCTGACATGAACCTGCCAGAACTTTAACATCACCAGGGAAAGGCTATATCTAGGTCCTGCCACCATCACAGGCTCATTTGATGACACAAGGGAGAGCTGTCTCAGTGGCTGCTCCCACCTTCTGGAACTCCCTTCAGGAAGCTAGGCTGGTTGCCTTGCTTTCCTTTTGCCGGTAGGCAAAGAGATTTTTATTCAAGCAGGCTTTTAACATCTAAGCAGGGGAGCTTTTTATGGAGATGTTTTATCTGTCTTTTAAAATTTGTGTCTGTTTTTAAAAGGTTTTTATACTGTTTTATCTGGTTTTATTGTTTTTATTATTGTCTTTGTGAACCATCTTGGGTCTCATTTTGAGAGAAAGGTGGCATACAAATGCAATGATAAATAAATAAATATCACAGCAGGTGTCTAAAGGCTCTCAGGCTGATCCAACTTCTTTTTGGTCATACTGATTTGTGTGACTTGCTCCATCTGTACTCTAGCTGTTGTCTGACCTGTGTCATAGCCCATAGATCCTCTGTAAGTCGTGCAATATTACAGGCACCACAGCACCAGAGTGGGTGCTTAGGATTTATTGTGCTGAAGGTACCACATCCCCTTTGATCTTGGAAGCTAAGCAGGGTCAGCCCTGGTTAGTATTTGGATAGGAGACCAGCAACAAATGATTTGACCCAAGCCCAGGAATTTTCTCATCCTCAGCAAGAAAGGATGTCAACACACTTAGATATTGTGTCCAAAAAAAGTGGTGGAACACTGAGGTTTTTCACATTTCAGGACTTTCTGCAAAATGGGGGTAGCAAAGTGTTTTTGTTTGCACAGAAATCAATATTTTCAATTGGGAACAATTTATTTTGCACACATGCACAAACCTCCCATTGCCTGCACAAAAAATAATAGCTTTTTTGCATGCACAAAATTTTCACAAATGCAAAGAATCATTAAAATGCACAAAACCTCTTGTAATATTGCCCAGTAGGAAGGGAAATAACACCTCAAATTTTGGGTGCAAGAATGGAATCAGCAAAGATTTATATCCTTAGTTTGAGGAAGAGAAAATCTGTTACCAAGCCCTGTTTCCTAAGCTCAATGGACATTGGCTGCTAGAAGGTTGCTTCCTCTAGCCACCTTTTTGTCACTGGCCATCTTTTTATTATTATTTTGATTATTGTTTTAAATAGCACTTTGTCTTCATTTACGTTCTTTTAAAAATGACTTGCTCATGCTTTTAAATAATAATGTTCAGTAGTGATTCATCATTTTCTTAGAAACAGGAGCCAAAGAAGGTTTTGAAGAAACAGTGGAGATAGGTAAGGGAAGCAAAATGTTCCTCTTGTGCCAATCTTTCCACATTACATGTTCCAAAGAGGTTTTTTTTGGACTCTTTAGACAGGAAGAAAGCAACACACAGCCCCCTCCCTTCTTTCTGGTGCTCCTTTCTTTCTTTGCAGGGTCACCTCCTAACCTATAAAGTAAGCCTAGAGTGTTAACAGTGATTGTACTGATTGAAATGAACAAAAATTGTATATACATTGTCTGTCTATTAAATAATGAGACTGATACAACAACCCATCTTTATTTATATGTTATTCTAATGCGTGTCCCCTTCAATATACTTCCCATTTCCCAGTGGGGAGGACTGCAGAGCATCCACTTGCTCCTCCCCACTTGCTCCTAGTAGGCAGGGAACAACTTTTTAGGACTGCCTACCAGTGAGGTCATCTGGGAGGGACAACCCCCAGCTAGCCAGTCTGTTTCCTGCTTATGCTCCTGGTAGGACGTGTGGTCTAATCTCTGTCTTCCTCCACGTGGCCAGGGGACATTTTGGATCCCTTGTTCTTTAAAAAAAAGACACTTTAACTGCAAAGGATCCTGGTGGAGGGAGACTGAAGACTAAAGACTGAAGCAGCAACAGCTCAACAGGATGAGCGGCAACAGCGCAGAAGTTAGGAAGAGGAAGCTAAGAAGGGGGAGAAACCCCCCTATCGCAACTTCCGCTAAGATGCTCCTGAACCACTCCACCCACAGGGGCTAGGAGCCAACTGGGAGTCGGCTGCTGGCAGTGACCTCCAGGAGGAGGATTCGCAGGGCTCCGCCAACATTGGGGAGATGAGTGATGCCGCAGCGGCTGCTGCCATACTTCCACCCAGGACACGGGCCCGGGAACCAGGCTGGATCATCCACTGCCCCATTCGGGGGCAGCTGTAAGTGTGATCAGGTCCCCGGAGCAGGAGGCAGGTGGGTGCAGACTGGTGGTGTCCATGCCAACCGGGATCCACGATGTGGTGGCCAGGGAAGCGGTGGGCGGGCTAACCGCAAGCCTAGTTTAGCCCAGCCTGCTAGGCTTACCCGGCCTATTGCTGGGGGGGGGGACTCCAGCTGGGAACATCTCGGGCGACCTCCCCCGTCCTCCCTCGCTTATCCCAGCCACCCCCCACCTCCATCGGGGATGGGCGAGGAAGAGAACAGTAGGGGTGAAGAGGACACCAGCTGGGAAACCGCCTGCGATGCAGGGAGGGAGGTAAGCCGCTGAGGCACTGGGCTCCACTCGTCATCAGCCGGGGGCATGCACGTCCGCTCTTCTTCAGTAGCTGGCAGTCTGTGTAGCCATGCAACTGCCTCTGCTAGCAATGCGCTCGCCAGCACTCACACCCCCACCCACCCATCGCTACGGGTTGAGGAGGAGGAGGAGGAATGGGCCTCCAAATTGGAGGCAGATGGCGATCACCCCCTACCTCCTAAGCACACTCACATGCAAGATGAGTATATCATCTCTGAGCACTCATCCCTGGAGCTTGGAGATGATACAGTGGAAGGTTCTGGAAGGGGGACTTTTCTGACGAAAAGGCTGAGGACCTGAATTCCACGCCACGCTCTTCGGTGTGCCATTTCAATGTAGGAATATACCCTAAAGGCACCAGATCCTGTCTGATCTTGGAAGCTAAGCAGGGTCATACCTGGTTAGTATGTGGATGGGAGACCACCCATACGCTATGGGTTATATTTCAGAGGAAGGAGCTGGAAAAAACACCTCTGGGTATTGTTCCCAGAGCTACCTGAGATGGCTGGGAATTTCTTCCCTGACGCAGAGCCAGTAGCACTGGAGATGCCAATGCCAGCCACGCTTATGCTCATGTTTCGGATGAATGGGCTTCACCCGCAGTGGCAAGAGCGCAACCAGCTTGCGCAAAGAAACTGTACTCTACCTAAGAATAGATGCTCCTGTTGCAGCTCTGGTGTCCTCTGTTATTTTCTTTGCCATGATGGTGAGGAGACACTTAAAGTGCCCGAAGATAGAAGAATGGTCATTGTGTTACAAAGAACACATGAGGCGCTCTCATCTGCCATGCGGTTTCTACAATAGCTACAATGATGGCTAGGGCATCCATTCAGGGGGCCAAATATGCCATTGCTGATGTCCCCTCTTCTGAAACCAGGATTCGTCAAGTCCTCAACAAGCTCACATGGGTTTCCGCCTTTCTGGCGGATAGTACCCTGGACTCTATCCAGTCCTGTGCTAGGGCACTAGGGGTGGTGGCAGCTGCTAGAAGACAGGTATGGCACAAATTCTGGAGTGTGGTTTTCAAGTCAAAACAGAACCTGGTACTCCCCTTTCCTAGGAGAGATGTTGTTTGGGGAGTCCCTGGAACCAGTCCTGGTGGAGGATAAGGATAAAAAGAAGAAAACACTTGCATCGTCTCGCAAGAGGGAGGACAGGAAATATTCAAGATACCACTTCAACACATCAGAACAATACGTCATCCTCCACTTCCTATACATCATCCTCCACTTCATTTCACTCAGGGGACACCCGTTATCCCAAGTCATGCTGGCGGGGGAATAGATACCAGCATCGGAACTACCCTGGATCATTGGGAAAGCAACACAACCTTCTTCCTTGGAAAACCAGCATAAAAGCCAGCAATGACGCTCCTGTGGGGGAAAGCTTGCAGGCCTACGTGGAGGTTGGGGAGAACTCTACCTCACACAGGTGGGCCCTCTGGTCTCTCACTCCAAGATGCCATCCTTCAACTAGTTCATATTGGAGCGATGGAAGAGGTGCCCGTAGGACAAAGAGACAGTGGGTGCTACTCCATACTATTTTTTGCCCCCAAGAAGAACGGAACTTGGAGGGCTGTTCTCAGCCTAAGAGGTCACAACAGGTTTGTATAGAAGCGCAAGTTCCACATGGAAATCCTGAGGTGCATCATAGGGGCGATTCGCCCCAGGGTTGACCTTACCCCCTTGAACTGGTGGGACGCATGCCTTCACGTCCTGATATTCCAGGGGGCACTGACATTACCTGCGCTCTGTGTACAACCACAGACACTTCCAGTACAAAGGGCTCCCGTTCAGTCTCTCTTCAGCTCCCAGGGTTTTTTACCAAAATTATGGTAGCCTTGGTAGTGCAATGGAGAAAATTTAGGGCTGCGTGTTTATGCTTACTTGGATGACCTGCTAATTCGCTCTCCATCCAGGCTAAAGGCAGAGAGGGACTCACCTCGGGTTCTCAACTCTCTCAGAGCCCATGGGTTCCAAGTGAACTTTACGAAGAGCTTCCTGTCACCAAGTCAGGAGATTCACTATCTCGGTGCTACCCTGAACTTGGTGAGGGGTCTGATCCCTCTTCCTCAGGGGAGAATCGAATCCATTCACAGGGCAATTCAGGAAGTGAGAGAGTCACCCCTACTGGATCTGATGCAGTTGATATGGTTACAGGGTCTCATGATAGCAGCAATAGACTATCTACCGTGGTGAGACACCACTCCAGGATGTTGCAGTGGTTCCTGATCCCACTGTAAGAAGACATAACATTTCGACAGCACAGATGCTTCAAAGTACTCAGGGAACTCTTGCAGTCACTCCAATGGTGGACCTTAATGGCTCTTCACAAAAGTCATCCCCTTTGGAAGACAGTCAGGATTCAGATTACCTCAGACGCAAGCTACAAGGCTGGAGAGCATACTGCAAACATTAATCGGTGCAGGGCAGTTGGACGCCAGTGAAATCCAAGCACAGTATCAACTGGCTAGAACTTTGGACCATCGGGCTGGCCCTAGTTGCGTTTCAGGACCTGATTCGAAACAAGGTGGTCCTAGTCCGCACGGTCAATGTCTCGACAAATGCCCACATAAAATATCAGGGAGGTACAAGGTCCTGTGCACTCATGGCAGAAGTGACTTGCATGCTCAAATGGACGGAGAGGAACCTCACATCCCTGGAGGCGGAACATCTAGATCCCTCACCCTCAAAGCTGATTGGCTCAACCGCACCAGCATCAATCAGGGGGAATGGAGCCTGCACCCGGAGGTGTTTCGAATGATCACACAAACATCGGGCCATCCAGTCCTGGACCTTTTTTCGCATCTCCTGTGAACACCAAGCTTCCCAGGTTTTTTCTCCCATTTTCTGACGGAGGGAGCAGAGGCCATAGATGCGCTGTAGACACCAGGACTATAGGGTCTGTTGTATGCTTTTCCACCAATTCAGCTGATTCCCAAAGTCATCGCCCAAGCCAGGTCCGAAAGGATGGATCAGATCCTAGTGGCCCCGGTGTGCACCCGGGGGGGGGCATGGCTTTCAGACATCCTCGACATGGCGATAGACTCCTTCCAGCTCCTGGACCATCCGGATCTATTGTCCCAGGTCCAAGTTCAGCAGCCAGACCAGTTTTGACTATGGCTTCACACCTGGAGGTTGAGTGGAGGATACTAAGTTCAAGGGGATATTCCCAGACAGTTGTGCGTACCATTCTGGTGTCCTGGTGAGAGTCAGCACAGAAAGTTTACGAATATACCTTCAGAGTGTTTCGTAGGTGGTGTAAGCATAAGGACCATATTGTTCTGAAGGTCACAGTTCCATCACCTTTGGTTTTCCTGCAGGAGGGCGTGAACACGGGACTGCGACCCAATACCATTAAGAGACAGGTCTCAGCCATCATGTTTTCTCTTTCACCAGAAAGAGTGTCAAAGCTGGCCTCTCATCCACACATCTAGAGATTTTTGTGGGGCTTGGGCAACCTGGCACTCCCACCGGCCCATAGTCTCCCCTCCTGGGACATCCATACAGTCCTGAAGGCATGGACAGTGGCACTTTTTGAGCCTCCAAGAGTGGTCCCTCTAAAGTTTTTTTTTAATCTTGAAAAGTCCTTTTCTTGGTGGCAGTCACACCTAGAAGAATTGCATCAGAATTGGTGGCGTTATCTGTTCGGAGGGATTTCTGCGTTATTAGACCGGACGCAGTATGTCTTCATCTGTGGCCAGATTTTAGGCCAGAGGTTGATTCCCTGTTCAATAGGTACCAGGAGGTGGTCTTACCATTGTTCTGCCCACATCGTTTGAGGACCTGGAGAAGATATGGCACACTTTGGATGTTCACTGAGCCATCCGGATATATTCAAGAAGAACAAGTTCTTCAGATTTTCAGAAGCAATGTTCATATCAGTTTGTGATGAGTTCCTAGGCTGGAAGGTCTCACCGTCAATGCTTGAGCGTTTGGATCCGAGCATGTATTGCAGAATGCTACAAGTCTCTGGGCATCCCAGTGCCAGACGGCATCATGGCACAATCCACTAGAAGTGCGGCAACAACGGCGGCCTGGAATAAAGATGCTCCCTTGGAGGAATTTTCCAAGGCAGCCACCTGGAAGTCTTCATCTACTTTCATCAGACACTGTGGACCGGGCATATTGCATTCCACTGAAGCAGCATCCGGTAGATGAATGCTGCACGATGTTGTCAGTCCCTGATATATTAAGCCAATGCCAGGCCCACCTGCAGAGTATTACTTTTGTATATCCCAAGCACGTGGATGCTCTGCAGTCCTCCCCACTGGCAAAAAGAACGTTGGTCTTACCTGTGATACGTTCTTTTCCAGTGGAGAGACAAAGAGCGTTCAGACCTACCCGAGGCACTGGCAATAGAGGAACAGTCTGTGGGTCATTGGAACAGAGATTCAGTTCTCTACTGCTTTGATTAGAACTGTTTTTAAAGTTATCAAAATGTTTTTGTCTCCTCCTGTTTTTTCTCTCATGACAGAAGGCAAGTAGCAAGGCTGTGACATTGACTGGCTAGCCGGGGGTCATCCATCCCAGATGACCTCACCAGTAGGCAGTCCTAAAAAGTTGTTCCCTTCCTACTAGGAGCAAATGGGGAGGAACTACCCAAACAAGTGGGTGCTCTTTGTCTCTCCACTGCAAAAGAACATATCACAGGTAAGACCAACATTCCTTTTACACTCACACACCAAAGCAGTCTTGTTTTCCACTGGTCGAAGACATGGAGCAGATCAGTTTCTGTCAGCTGTTTCAACATATCTGCTGTTTTCTTCTTTACTGCATCAGTTGACTCAAAATGTGTTCCTTTAAGCACCGATTTCACTTTAGGGAAAAGAAAAAAAATTGCATGGTGCCAAATCTGGTGAATATGGAGGATGTTCAAGTGTAGTCTTGTGTTTATCTGCCAAAAACTACTTCATAGAAAGTGTTGTGTGAGCAGGTGCATTGTCGTGATGAAGAATGAAACAATTTCCTCATAGTTCTGGCCTTTTTTTTCCTGACTCTTTATCTCAGCTTTGTCAAAACTTCCTTATAATAATGCTGCTTCACTGTTCTGCTTTCTGGAACCCATTCTGCCAAAATTACACCCTTGATGTAAAAAATCCCCAATGAGCATGGCTTTGAATGTGGACTTGCTTTGATGTGCTTTTTTCATTCTTGGTCATGATGGTGTTTTCCAGTGCATTGATTGTCGTTTTGTCTCAGGATCATACTGGAAGATCCAGGTTTCATCACAAGATATGATTTTTTGAAGAACGTTTCTGTCTGTCTCAATTTGCTGCAGAATGTCAGTGCAAATTTCCTTGTTGTATTCTTTTTTGCTGTGGTATGAGAACCCTGGGGACCATCTTGGCACAAACTTCTCTCCTGTTGAGATCCTCATGCAAAAGTTTCCACACAGTGTCTTTGTCAATGTTCACGGCTTCAGCGATCATTCAGACACTGAGTCAGCTATCTTCTTGAACAATTTGGCTGTTTTTCCCCACATTTTCTTCAGTTCTTGAAGTGGAAGGTAATCCAGAGCATTCATCATCTTCCACATTCTCACGTCCTTCTCTGAATCTTTTGTGCCACTCAACACATGTGTACGAGACATGCAGTCTTTCCCGTAGGCCTCAGTAAGCATTTGAAAAGATTCTGTTCATGTTTTGTTCAATTTTACTAAAAATTTCAAATTGACACTTTACTCAGTTTTTAAACTTAGCATTTTTCTGGCACGCAACAGACAACACAACTGCTTTAAACAACAACTGTCGATTAACTGACCGGCTGAGAGCATTGATGTTTGTCATGCAGGTTCAGACATGTTCAAGGTCACCACTCAAGCATTCACAATCAGTTTTCCCTGATTTGTTTTAAAGCTAGAAACACAGTCTCATTATTTAATAGATAGGCCTCATAGGTTATTCTGGAAAAATTAACATGCCTTTAAACATATGTATCAGGAAGGATAGCCAAAATTACAGATGATTCCGTTGGACCAAACGCTTGTATACCTTAACATGGCCTGTGAACAAATGGCTAATGAAGCCTGGTTGCTACGTTCAAAATAGAATAGTGTGTAGCAACTGGCAGTGATTCTCCCCCACCCTGCCTGGACTGAAAATAGGCCTGGGATGTGGCTGTGGTGGCAGCTGGTCTAACAATCAGTTGCAGAGGACAATGCAACTCCTGGTGAGCAATGCACTAGAAACATCTCAGATATTCAAAAACTATGTTTAATGATTGCCTGGCAATGGGAGTGGGATCACACCTTTAGTTTCTACATACAATTGTTATACATTCACTGTGTATGGTGCCTACACATGTTGTACACTCATGGACTGCCCCTCTGCAACCAGGAGCACTCCATGTCCATTCCATGTACACGTTCTTGGACCTCCTGTAAAGAGCCAACATGTGCATGCAGCTAGTAAGTCTATTAAGTTTCCTTCACAAATGAACAACAAATGTGTCAGACAAGTGGATTTTTGAACTACAGATCCCAGTATCTCCTAGTCAGAATAAACACAGGGGATTGTAGTACAAAAAGATACTCTTCCAAATTCAGGAATGTGTCACAAGCAGTTGTGGGAACAGTGGCCACATTCCTTTTTCTTATGCATAGTGCGTACATTTCTGGAATATCTGAAAGGGGTTGTGTGACCAAATTGGGAGCAGTAGTGGTGGGGTAAGGCACAGAGCCTATGCCAGAGGAGCATGTCACGTTTCAAGACAGCTGTGTGCATGCAGTTATTAATGGATTAAAAGCAGTCATGAGAGATGGCAGGGCATGGATGGTATAGTGCAAGCAGTGTGCTTGCACTATACATTGGGTTGGAGGTCTCTATTAATGTGTGCAAGCAAATGGAATAACCTGCACATGCCTGACCAACATATGTGTCCCTATGCATCTGAACTATCTTCTCTACCGTTTTCCCCCCATTACTCTTTAGCAGTGGTGAATGATAAATGAGTGTGGCACCTTGGAGTCTTGATCAGTGCTTGGTGTTTCCTTGGAAGTTGTGGACAAGACCCTGTATGGAATAGTGTATTGTAATAATTCCCCATGCAGAACTATATTACATCTGTGATCTCAACTCACCATTTAGCCACTGCGGACTCTTCCCCATGTCTGTGGAAAGCAGGGTGGAATTGGAGACGCATCTGGCTATGTCCCTGTAGCTAGACGAGAATGATTACATTATCTGCTGAGATCCTCCAGAGTTCTCTGGCAGTCTCCACAGATGATGTAATTATTCCGCATCTGACTATAGGGGCATAGCTGATCTCTACTGCCCGCTCTCTACCAGCCACAGAATGGCCATGTGGAGGGATGGGCAGAAGCTCAAGTGGCTAAAACATGGCTCCACACAGGACTTTGGTCATTGCCAAGGATGGAGAAGAATGCCTACCTCCATAGCAACAACAACAAAAAAAGACACATGCAGGCATAAAGTGGATTTATTTCTGTATATGCCACAAACAGGATGCCAGTCATAATGCAAATCCCTACATGAACTCCACCTTGTGTGTCAGAGATTTAGTCCTGGCTCTGACAGTGAATGTAGCTTAGCTATAGGTTTGTAATGCAGGATACCAGTGAGACTTAAACCTTCTAGCTTCTATTATCACAGGGAGAAACATGGGTGATGTTTAGTAATATTATATGCAGCTGTGAGAGACAGGTCATTCTAGCGTTCCTCTCTGGGTTAGTCCACAAATTTATCTTCTTGTTCATTTGAGTTACTGCATATTTGTCTCCCATCAGATCACAAACATTCTCTGTCTCTTTAAGATTATTTATGTTGAATCTGTATTTTCATCTGTCCCGCTGTAGTTTATGGAGTTTGGTGTCTTCATTTCCCAGGTCTCCTTGGCTGTTACATATGTTGGCCTGTATTTTGCCCTGTTTTCCCAAAATACACCTGTTTATTTCTGCTTGACAAAAGAATAAAAAGAAAGCAGATGGCTGTAGTCTGTGCTTTTAATTCAGAATGGCACTCTGAATTATATCAAGTGACTACTGCTGGTCTACTCTGGACCCAGGGAATCTATGAATAGATTATTATTGTTCCTTCCCTATATGGCTCTTGTTTGCTTTCCTGCCAGCCATAGCAGCCTTTGCATTAAATGAATTAAAGTCAATGAAGTTATACATAATTTCTATAACTTAATTTTGCCCTAATTTTCATCCAGCCAGTTATTTCAATCTGTGGATCAATTTCAATCCATGAGTACTGAGGACGTGGACAAACTACTTGGTAGAGTGAGGAAGACGACCTGCCCTCTGGATCCTTGCCCTTCATGGCTGGCCATCCGGTGTGTGTGTGTGTGCCTTGATAGTGATCCTTAAGGACATCATTAATGCATTACTGAGGGAAGGGTGTGTTCCATCCTGTTTAAAGGAAGCAGCAGTTAGGCCGTTCCTGAAAAAAACTTCCCTGGACCCCCCTGGACATGAACAACTATAGGCTGGTTTCTGTGTTACCATTCTTGAGTAAAGTGATCGAGAGGACAGTTGCTCTTCAACTCCAAGTGATCTTGAATGAAACTGATTATCTAGACCCATTTCAAACTGGCTTTGGGACAGGATTTGGAGTTGAGACTGCCATGGTTGCCTTGACCGATGGTCTGCGTCTAAGCATCAACAGGTGTAATGTGTCCCTGTTGGTGCTTCTAGACCTCTCAGCAGCTTTCGATACGATAGATCATAGCATCCTCTTGGATCGCCTGAGTGGGTTAGGAATCGGAGGCACTGCGCTCCAGTGGTTCCGGTCCTTCCTCTCGGGCAGGTCCCAGAGGGTGTTGCTCGGGGACAGCTGCTCCAGCAGAAAGGAGCTTACTTGTGGCGTTCTGCAGGGCACCATCCTGTCCCCAATGCTGTTTAACATCTATATGAAGCAGCTGGGTGAGATTATTCAGAGTTATGGGGCTGGGTGTTATCAGTACGCTGATGACACCCAGATCTATTTCTCCTTGCCCCAATTGTCGGCCCCGAATTCCAATGGCATCTCTCCTCTTAATGACTGTCTTAAAGTAGTAATGGGCTGGATGTGGAAAAACAGATTGAGATTAAATCCAGACAAAATGGAGGTACTCACAGTAGCGGCCCCGAAACCAGGAGTTGGGCTGTAACCTCCAGTCCTGGACAGGGTCACACTCTCCATTAAGGACTGTGTTCACAGTCTGGGGGTGCTCCTTGATTCATCGCTTCAGATGACGAGTCAGGTGAATGCGACGGCCAGGAGCGCTTATTATCAATTTCGGCTGATACACCAGCTGCACCCTTTCCTGGAAGTAAGGGACCTCGAGACTGTGGTGCATGCGCTGATAACCTCTCGTCTAGATTTCTGCGCTCTACATGGGGCTACCCTCGTGCTTGGTCTGGAAACTTCAGTTGGTACAAAATATGGCAGCCAGAACGGTCTCGGGAACATCTCGGAGAGACCATATAACTCCAGTATTGAAATCTCTCCACTGGCTGCCTATCAGTTTCCGGGCCCAGTATAAGGTGTTGGTTATTACCTTTAAAGCCATAAATGGCTTGGGTCCAACTTATCTTTGGAACCACCTCCTCCCATACAATCCTCCCCACGCATTCCGGTCCTCTGGGAGGAATTTGCTTCAGCCACAAAAATCTAGGCTGTCTGCAACCTCCCAGAGGGCCTTTTCGGTAATCGCCCCCAATTTATGGAATGGCCTGCTGAACGAGATCCGTCAGATGACAAACTTAAGTAGCTTTAAAAAAGCACTAAAGATGGATCTCTTTTGGCAGACCTTTCCTGATTAGATCCCGGCCTCAGGAGCTGTGTCTCCTGGCCTTTTTAAATCTTGTATATATTTGTTTTTAATGTGATTTTAGTTAGATGGTTTTAATTTTATATTGTTTAATGTCTTTTTATGGGGGAGGTGGGGGTGGGTGGTGCTTTTAGTCGTTATTACAATGTTCTAATTGTTGGAAGCCGGCCCGATTGTTTTTAGCAGAGGGGCGGGGTATAAATAAATATTGTTGTTGTTGTTGTTGTTAGGATATACTAGCCAACTTTGCATTTTCTCTTGTCATTCCATGTTGACATCATTTCTCACATCCTGTCCCATTCAGTAATGAGTTTTTGGAAAGAAAACTATGGACCTGGGGTTTCATTGACATAGATCCCCCTTCCCCACTATGGCCTCTAATTTTACCCCACATGCCACTTGCCATGCCCACGCTGTCCATTATTGTGTTGTATAATAGGCTTTGAGCACTACCAAGACCTAACTGGTGATGGTGGTTTCTCCCAGTGTGCCTGTGTTGATGACTTACTTTGTCTGGGAAACATCTTTGTCAATCAGTGATATAGCACTAAGTGCCACATTCCCTTTTTACTTGATCCTAACATCTTGTTTGAAAGGTTAGTTCCAGTTATCAAAGTGTGTCTTGTATGGTTGCATAATGCTTGTGAATACAAAACCTCTAAGAAGGAGAGTGAAGTTTTCTAGCATTCTGGAATTGGTCAAGTTCCAGATTTCTTCTTCAAACTCCAAAAGATGAGGATACTGTTGTTGTTGTTGTTGTTGTTTATATAGCACCATTGATGTTCATAACATTGTATAAAAATTGGATGTCTTCTCAACCCAGGAGGCCTAAATATGCTTTCTGATTCAAATGGCTCACAACTAAAGGGTTGGAATAAACAGCATCAATTGATGTGTATCCAGCTCTTGTGTTCTAGTCTCATGTAGGTTAGTATGTATGAACACTATGATTATGATTATGATTATGATTACGATTAGTGGGGTACAACATAAATTAAAATACAATATAGGACAGTGGTTCTTAACCTTTTCTTTACCAGTGACCCCTTTAAGTATCTTTTGTTGCCATGGCCCCTCAAGACTTAACTTAAAATCCTAATAATAATACTAATAATCATCATCATCATAATACCTGATAATAATAATACAATTACAGCATTCATTAAACCTTCCCTCAGAAGCAGCTTTTCTCCTGTTTCTTCCTGCATGTTTGTGGCTGAAGTGGATTGAACAGCAATGTGCAGGCCAAGCAAGCCTTTGCTTTGGCTCCTGTCACATGGGCTGAGCAGCCTTCATGCCTTTGCGGACCCTCTGTGAGGACATATTGGCCCCCTGGGGGTCTGTGGACCACAGGTTAAGAACCACTGGCATAGGACATAAAATCATTTAAATGCAGAGATAAAAACACAGGGTTAAAACAAACATTAAAATAATTCATAAACTTAAAATACCAATTTAAAATTCATAGATTAAAACCAACTGGGTAGGCCTGATGGAAGAGATAGGTCTTTAGTGCTGTTTTAAATTCTGACAGCATGTTTAGCTGTCGAATCTCTTCCAGCAGGTCACTCCCTAGTCTGGGGGCAGCTGATGAAAAGGGCCTCTGGGTGACAGTTGCCAGTCTAGTCCTGGCTGGTTGAAGTACAATGTACCCCCAAAGACCTGAGTGTACAGGGTGGATTGTACAAGAGGAGGTGATCCTGAAGGTAACCTGGACCCAAACCAGGTAGGGCTTTAAAGGTAATAACCAACACTCTGTACTTTGCCTGGAAACTAATTGGCAGCCAGTGGAGTGATTTTAATATTAGTGTGATATGCTAACTCCTGGATGTACCTGTAACCAATGTGGCTGCCATATTTTGAACTAATTGGAGTTTCCGAACTTGGTACAGAGGTAGCCCAATGCACAGCGCATTGCAGAAGTCCAACCTTGAGGTTACCAGCACATGCAGTACCATCTTTGGTCTTCTAATTCTAGGAAGGGGCACAGCTGGTGTATCGGCCAAGGTGGGATTTCCATACAATAGACGTAGACCTGTTAATATTTATTGGACAGAAAAATCAGTGTATGATAGTGGGTCTCAGTGTCCTCTCTGTACACACAGACATGGTTTTTACCGGGTGTAGATCAGTCAGGGTGAAATCAAGCTGTGGGAAGTACAGGCATAAATGATACAATCCTGCTACCTCCTAACTGTGTGGAAATGTAGACACATTAAGCAAATGTTTGTCTTTCAACTAGAGAGATTATCTTCTCTGCAACTGTTCCACGTATCCTGTTCTAGAATTTACAGTTAATATAGATGCAAGCCATTATTTCATATTCAGCCTGTTTTCTAATGACCATTTCTTGGCCCTTTCATGTTTAATCAAATGAAAATATTTCATGTTGGGGGGTGCCTTTAATCTAAAAAAAAATATTCTAGCATTCTTTTGTTTTTTAAACCCGTAAAAAGTCATATTCCTCACTGTCAAGCTAACTTTTTTCTAAGCCAACTGGGCCACATTGTTTTCATCTTTGATTGAAAAATATTCTTTCTACACCTGCAGGTATTCTAGTTGTGCTTTGTTCCTGTTCCAGTTTAAATACCTCCATCTTGAACATAGACCCACTAAAACACAATTCCCAGGGGTTTTGCGAAGATTGAAACATAGTCAAAAGTAGATTTCCTTTCATTTCTCTGAAGGATGGTGTGAATTTTGCTTGACAGTTTACCTCATCAATCAGGATAATCTCAAAAGTGTATTAAAGAGAAGGGAGGTGATTCTAATCTTGTTAATGAGTATGATACTCCCCCTGACCCAGATTAAATAATTGAAAGCTAAGTCCTATGCACATTTACCTAGGAATTTACCACACTCATTTCTGAAGAAATTGGTGTAGGATTGGACTGAAAGGGATCTGATTTTGTGCTTTTCATCTTCATAGCCAAATGAATTTGAGCCCTTTGTCTTCTAATGTGGAAGAAGACATAAGGAAGAGCAGATGAGAGAGACAAGTGAAGGAAGAAAGGAAATATTCACTGAGACACTTTTCAATTCTCGCTGTTATGTCTACTTAATTTACATATTTAAACATTTCACTCAGTTATGCCCTTTGAATTTTTTCCATTTATTTGCTCTCATTAAGTTTGTAGTAAGGGGCATTTCAGAGATGCTCAGCAGAAGCAGTGCCTCATTTTGAATTATTCTTCAATTTTTCATAGTTGACCAATAATAATAATTTCTGATCTGCTCTTTTCTGTTCATAGGGCTTAAATAAATCATTTTGCTAAAGATGCAGATGGCTGAACACTTGCTCTTGTCCCAAATTGTAACATTCAGTAAAGTTAAGATTGCGTTTACGTCGTCTTGAATTCCCAAAGGCATAGCCTATGTATTACTGAGTTATTTAACAGAAACTGTGCCTTGTAACAATTAAGATACAAAGCAGAATATGGCACACAGGTGTAATCCGTAAAGTGGAATTAAATCTAACACGAAATATACCACATACATGTTTTATGACACAATGAAAGATGCCAAGTCCTGTTGCCAGTCCTAGACATTTTAATGTGGGCTGTTTCTTACTGTTGATCATTTTCAACCAACCGTTCCTTAATTTTAAAATATTTTTACATCATACCAGTTCTTTATGGCTTAGAATACTGCTATTATCTATAAATTTTGCTGATAATGACTATGACACATGTATATGTGTGTGGGTAGGAGGAGCTTATGCATGTGATATACCAGTGGTTCTTAACCTGTGCTCCGCAGACCCCCATGGGGCCACAATGTCCTCACAGGGGGTCCCCAAAGGATTGAAGGCTGTTCAGCCCATGTGTCAGAAGCCAAGGCAAAGGCTGGCTAGCTTGGCTTGTGCATTGCTGTTCAAATCCACTCCAGCCACAAATTTGCGGGAAAAAGCAGGATCCCTTCCATCCCCAGGGCCTCTGAGGGAAGGTTTAATGGATGGTGTAATTGTGTTGTTGTTGTTGTTAGGCATTATTGTTATTGTTATTGTTAGGTATTATTGTTATTATTGTTATGGTTTTAAATCTTGAGTTAAGTCTTGGGTGAAAGCGGCAACAAAAGATATTTAAAGAGGGTCCCTGGTAAAGAAAAGGCTAAGAGCCACTATGATATATGGCATATAAGATGGGGGAAGCTAGTATTATGGCATTCTAAGCAAAACAGCTCAAATAGCTATATGCGGTCTAGTTATTCTGAGGCCAAGCAAACAACACTCTTTATCAGTTTCATCAAATCTTACAGTTTTAATACCCAACAGGAATCTTATAACCTGTAGATTTTGACTTACCTATTTATATGCTGTCACCCATGCACACACAAGGCATAGTGGATTCTTCATCTTTTTCCTTCATTAGCCATTGATATTGCATACTTTTTTTAATTATTGAAAACATTTTTATTCTGATCCTCAGCCAAAAAGACTCCTGCAGTGCCTTACATCTCTAGCAGTAAAAGAGAATTTCTGCATGACTGTCTGTGGCAATCATAACTCACCGAGACATTTTGCTGGATGTCTCAATATTTGGCACAGTTTTTTTTGTTTTGTTTTTGAAATGGCAGTGCCCAGTTTCAAGTTAAAATTCCAAAAGGAGGGTCTTGCTAGAACAAACAAAGAAAGACCAGCTATAACTCATCAGGAAATTGTGATAGATTTGTTTTTGTTTGCTGTCACATCAGCTTTGACTTATGGCAGCCCTATGAATGAGAGGCCTCCAAGATGCCCTGTTATTAACAGCCACGCTTAGGTCTTACAGTCTCAGGGCCCTGTCTTCCTTGATTGAAGCAATCCACCTGTAGTGTGGTCTCCTTCTTTTCCTACTGCTTTCCATTTTACCAAGCATTATTGTCATTTCCAGTAAGTCACATTGTCTCATGATATGTCCAAAGTATATCAGCCTCAGTTGTGACAGATGCCTCAAAATTTCAGAAAGGTTTTATTTGTAATTGTCATCCAAAAAGCCACAGTGCCCAGTTTCCAGTTAAAATTCCAAAGGGAGGCTTCTGAGAAACTAAAATGGAGTTTGCCATAACTCATCAAGGAATCATGTTAGACATCCCAAAATTTGACATTTGAAAAAGGGGAGTCAGCCGTAACTCATTGTTTTTTTTTGTAAGGCTATAAACAGAAGAGGGCTTTCTGAGGCACTGTTGCTAAGACATCTGAGGTAGGAAAAATGGCAGGAAAATAAGAGTTGTCTGTGATGTCATTGGTAATATTTCTGAGGTGAAACATTGGGGGAGAGGCATATGAAAACAGCAAACCCATGGCTAAAATTTTTGCCTCTTTGGGGCATAGGGGTAATTTTTCCACATTTGGAGATGCCTTTTTTAAACCAGGAAGTGAACTGGAAATTTGAGTTTGGTGTGTGTGTGTGCATGTACGCGTGTGCATATAGATATGGTGGTGCTGGGGGCTCGGGTGGTGGACACATGAAGCAGGTACTTTCCCCATACCTGAGGTAGCACAACCAAAAGAAAAGACAGTCCTTATCCCCAGGATTACAAACTAAATGTCATAGCATGAAAAGAAAAAGAAATGGAGCAGCAAGAAAGGAAGAAGGAAACAAGCCTCAGTTCTTAAAGTTCAATTCAGGTCGACCCTTATATCCACAGATTCAGTATTCATGGTTTTACTTATCCATGTCTGAAACTATATGTTCTCTCCAGGCATTTCTAGGTCATCCAGTGTTATTCTGTGGTTAACTTTTGGCGCTCTTTTCATTGAAAACAATAGGGTTCCCTATTATTCATGGTTTCAGGTATCCACGGTGGGGAGGGGCTCTTAGAATGTATCTCCGCTGGATACAGGGATTGATTGACCTGTAGTAGTTTTTATATTGACCATCTGGAACAGAAAGCATTTCAAGGGGCATTCTTGGCGTAGGAAGATGATTGACTGCATTGTTCACTTTCTCCACGCCACTACCGGTGTCTTTGGGGGGTCATTATAGAATAGTTTTGTGTGCATTGAGGCATTGTGAAAGAAAGAAACACCACTGGACTGGGCTGGTGACTGCACTGCTAAGTGGCAGCAAAGTATTCTTTTCCCCCATGTTTAAAGAAGAAAAGAACAGATCAAATGCTTCCTTTGGAACAGTAAGCCACTTCCCTCTTCTGTAAAACAGTAAGAATTTGCCTCCTCTCCTCTAAAAGTTACCAAATATCTCCTCTGGATATTTCATGTGCTGGCTTCTTCAGACTCAATGACCAGTAGTTTCAGAGTTAAAAACAGAAAACTTTATTGTCACAGTAATCCAAAGAGCTAACCCTTACAAGTTCCTTGCTCAGAATAAAACCTAACTAGCAAGCAGTAACCTAAAAGCATTCAAAAATCTACAAATCTGGCGGACTATATAGTCATTGGTTCTCCATCATCCCCACACTTAGGGCCCATATACACAAGGGGAAAAAAATCTAAAATACCTCATAGTATTGGCATCTTGCAGCAGCAGTGACCTGTCTAAACAGTTTTTCTGGCCTCGGAAGCCCCCATAAGCCTCGCATTCCTGATGGCAGCCACGAGTGATTTACTTGTGTTAGTTCTTCACTGCCGCCAGTTTTTTTTTTTTTAAGTCATCCCAATGTGCTTTGGTACCATAGAGCAATTCTCCAATTTTATAAAAAAGCAAAACAGAAAATATTGATCGTTTTTATCGCTTTAGCAAGTGTTCACTGAGGCAAAAATCCTAGCAAGCCCCACCCCCACTCTCAACCAGCCAATCAGCTTTGTGCTTCCCTTTGGGTTTTTAATTGTTCTCTAGTCCAAACGAGTAAAAATGTGCACCTGCCTCACGGTTTGTGAAAAAGTACGGGGAAATCAGCAAAGCTTTTTACCCTGTTGTTTTTGCCATTTTGGGGCCCTCTTCTTCCGAATAGCGTGGATTGGTGCTGGACCCTGTTTAGACAGGTAGGATTCCCAGCAAAGTCCATGTGGGGTATTTTTACCATTTAGACTGGCCCTTGGTTCCCACCAGACCTGAGCTCAGCCCATTTTCCCCATCACTGAAGCCAGGTGCTGGTTTTATCAAATGGTTACAGACTCAAAGCACATGCTCCCCTTTTCCAATTAGACTACTTGCTTCTTAGAAAGTACAAAGAATGCAATCACAGTTAGCCACAAAGTGTACAACAGAACTGGACTTAACAGGAAAAGGTCACATCCGGGACTGATCCTGACAATAAATGAACCTGTAAAAGTGAGGGGAGGATATTCAACTCAACTTTTATTTAAACTGATTGAACTATCCTTCTGGCATCACACATATGCTACAGTGAGTGCTGCATTTATGTCTTCCTCTTCCCCTTCCTTTGTATGTTGCAGCTTCTAGTTTGTGACAAATCATAGTTTGCCATTTTATCTCGATGTAGGAAATTATGGTTTGCACAAATTATATGGCAAATTATAGATTGTTGCAGGAAAAGTTTCAGGGGAAGGACAGGAAGAACAACCATGGTTGATTGTTACAACTGACCTGAGGTTTTCTTCTGGAGGCAATCAAGGGAACTGAGGATCCATGGATTTCTTAGCAGACTTCTCTGGGTGTTTGCTGAATTTCAGTTTTTAGGATTTGTTTTGGTAAGCCAGACATGTTAACTAGTATAAAACTGATACTACTTTAAATGACACTGGTTAAATGTGTATCTCAAAAGTTTTGTGTACTTCATCCTGGGCAACTGCCAGAAATGTTCACTGCAGGATTCAGGCTCATATTAAATTATAAGCTACTCATTTATGTAGCTTGTAATTTGTGACAATTCTAGACATAGCTTTCCTTCTGCTTTTACAGCAGATAGACCTACAGTGCTACATTCTCATGATTTCACCATTCATTTATTCACAGTCAAAAACTCTACATGGTGCTTTTCACTGATTTTTATTTGGGAAGGCCATCAGTGTTGGAGTTTGATCATGTGTGGAGAAGTTCTAAGACAAATTCCCATATTTGGTTCAAAGGTTGAATTCCTGTGTTTGTTCCCATAATCCCTGGCCATTGGCCAAACTGGCTGGGTTTGATGGGAGTTGTAGATGTGGGGTAACGGAAGATATGGTGTTAATAGGGTGAAATGTCATTACAGAGGAAGATGAGATCGATATTTAAAATCTATCTTGCCTTCCATTTGCCCATTTACCCCAACAGAGCTGGAGAGCACACCAAACCATCCACTGAACCTTTCCCTGCTCTTGTGTAACGCCAGGTCGGTCAAAAATAAAACCCATATTGTCCATGATTTATTGATGGATGAAGAGGCTGTCCTGGCGTGTTTTACGGAGACCAGGCTGGGTGTTGATAGTTCAGCTATTTGGGCTCAGGCTCTACCAGCCGGGTACTCCGTTAATGAGCAGGTGAGGGGACGTGGCTGAAGGTGTGTGTGGCTGTCGTCCATAAAAACAACCTTACTTTGACCAGGATACCTATCCATGGAATGGACCACATCAAGTGTATTCATCTTAGCCTCAAGACAAGGGAAAGTTTGGGGATTCTGTTGGTATACCATCCAGCCCGTTGCTTAACAGACTCCCTAGCTGAGCTGACCCATCTGGTCTCGGAGTTGGTGTTGGAGTTGCCTAGGCTTTTAATCCTGGGCGACCTCAACATCCCCCTTGAGGCTGGTTAAACAAACTTAACAGGTGCAGCTCAGGACTTCATGGTTCCCATGACAAACATGGGCCTTTCCCAGATAGTCTCTGAGCCTACGCATTGTGCAGGTCATACCCTCTATGTGGTCTTTTGTATAGAACAGGTATATCCATGGGTGGAGATAGTTAATATTTCCTCATTGTCATGGACGGATCATTTCCTGGTCAAGCTTGGACCGAGGGCCACTATTCTCCCTGTCGGTGGTGGAGGACCTATTAAAATCATCCGCACTTGAAGGTTGATGGAACCCATTATGTTCCAAGAAGCTCTAGAGGGTTCAATGGTTGGTGATGCCAGTGATACTGTTGAAGCCTTGGTTAATGTAACAACAATCTTACCAGATACTGTCGAAACCTTGGTTAATGTAACAACAATCTTACCAGGGCTATAGACACTATCGCTCCCAAGCATCCTTTCCAACCCACTTCTAACTGCAACCCCTGGTATCTTGAAGATCTCAGAGGAATGAAGTGGGTTAGACAATGATTAGAGCACCGCTGGCAAAAAAAACCTCATCTCATATCCGACAAGACACGTCATAGGAAATTTCTTAAATCCTATCGAGTGGCAATAGATGCAGCTAAGAAGTCCTTTTATTCTGCATGTATTGCATCTGCAAAGTCCCGTCCAGCAGAGCTGTTCAGGCTGGTAAGGGATTTAACACAAATGCCCTCCACCCATTTAACACCCATGCCCTCCACCTTTATTAAAGCCAACTAAACCCTGCTGTGATACTTTAAATAATCACTTCACAGACAAAATCTCTCAGATAGGAGCCGATTTGGATGCTGGCCTTGTGGCAGAAGTGACAGGAGAGGCATATAGCGTCTCTGTGAATACTGTTATACTGGATCAATTTGAGTCAGTGAGCATCGAGGACATGGACAAACTCCTTGGTAGTATGAAAAAGATGGCCTGCTCTCTCAATCTCTGTCCATCTTGGCTGACCATCCAAGGGGGAGATAAGATCAGGGTGCTGTTGAAGCATATAATCAACGCATCTTTCAGGGAAGGCCTACTTCCATCTTGCCTAAAAGAGGCAGTGATTAAACCACTCCTTTAAAAAGCCCTCCCTTGACCCCATGGACAAAAACAATTATAGTCCAGTCTTGCTTTTACCATTCTTAAGCGAGGTGATCAAGAGAGCAGTCGCCATTGAACTCCAAGTAGTCTTGGAAGAAACTGATTTTCTAGATCCATTTCAAACCAGATTTAGGACAGGATATGGAGTCAAGACTGCCATGGTCACCTTAGCTGATGATCTCTATCTGGGCATTGACAGGTGAAGTGTGACCCTGCTGGTGCTCTTGGACCTTTCAGCGGCCTTCGATACCATTGACCACGGTATCCTTCTGGAATGCCTGGGAGAATTGGGAATTGGGGGCACTGCTTTGCAGTGCTTCCATTCCTATCTCTCAGGCAGATTCCAGATGGTGATGCTGGGAGACAGTTTCTCTTCTAAAAGAGAGTTAAGATCTGGCATCCCCTAGGGCACCATCCCATCTCCTATGCTTTTCAACATTTACATGAAGTCACTGGGTGAGATCATCTGGCGACATGGGGCAGGGGGTTATCAGTACACTGATGACACCCAAATATGTTTCTCTATGTCTTGGACTGCTGCAGTGACTAAGGATAGCAACTCTCCTCTGAATGACTGACTGTCTTAGGGCAGTAATGGATTGGAGGAGGGAAAACAGACTCAAGATGAATCCAGATAAGATGGAGGTTCTTGCTACTGGGACCCCTAACCCAGGAATGGAGATATGTTCACCAGTCCTGGATGGGGTCACACTTCCCCTGAAGGACTGTGTTCGCAGCATGGGGGTGCTCCTTGACTCGTCTCTCCAGCTGACAGCCCAGTTAGATATGATGGTCAGGAGTGCCTGTTATCAGCTTTGGTTGATACGTCAGCTGCGACTCTTTCTGGAGCAGGGTGACCTAGAAACAGTAGTACACAAGCTGGTAACCTCTCAGCTTGACTTCTACAACGCACTCTACATGGGGCTACCCTCGTGCCAAGTTCGGAAACTTCAATTGGTACAAAACATGGCAGCCAGGTTGGTCGCGGGTACATCTAAAGCCGACCACATAACACCTGTCTTAAAATCCCTTCATTGGCTGCCAGTTAGTTTCCGGGCAAGATACAAGGTGCTGGTTATAAGCTTTAAAGCCCTACATGGCCTAGGTCCAGGCTACTTGCGGGAGCACCTTCCTCCATATAATCCACCCCGCACATTAGGTCCTCTGGGAAGAACCTGTTACAGCCACAGAAGACCAGATTGTCTCCAGTGACCCAGAGGACCTTTTCATCTGCCGTTCCCAAGCTATGGAACGACCTGCCAGATGAGATCCATCATATTACCATCCTAGAAGCCTTTAAAAGGCCATTAAGATGGATCTCTTCCAGCAGGCCTTTCCAGATTACCCTACCCATAATTTTATTGCATTTGTATTTGTAAATTTTAATATATTCTGCTGTTTAATTTCTATTTTATTGTTCTTTGTTGTTTTTATGATTTTGGGGAGAGATGGGATATGGGATTGCTTTTTAACTTTGAGCTTTTATTTTTATAATATCTTATTGTTACAATTATGTTGTACTCTGCCTTGATTCCCTAGGGAAAAGGCAGAATATAAATAAATTATTATTATTATTATTATTATTATATCAAAACAGATTATTTCAACAGGTTGCCTGCCTTGATGCACAAAAGTCACTTCAAGTTCTTTTTCTCTTTTGTTCTGTTCTTGATTATATGACTGAGATGAAAACAACATGACAACATGATCAGATGGCCATCTGAAATACCTGAAAGTAACTGCAGGGTTCTAGGAAGTCAACCAGTGATGGGCAACCTTTTGAGCTTGGTGTGTCAAATGTCGCCAAAAAACTGAGCATAACTCAGGTGGTGTGTCACTTAGAGGAAGAAACATTATTTCGCAATATTTACTGTTTAAATAACATAAATGTATACAGTTGCCGCTCCACATTTGCGACTTCGACTATTCGCAGAAAGCCTCCAACCCACACGTTCCCCCCCCTTCCCAAGGCACCAACGGGCTTCTCATGAAGCCCGTCACTGCCTTGGGAAGGTGGGGTGGAAAGCCTCCCACCCCACGCTCTCCACTCGTTCCTTCCCAGGGAACCAACGGGCTTCTCATGAAGCCTGTTGTTGCCTTGGCAGGGGGAGGGTGGAACACCTGCCACCTGTACGCTTCCCCCTCCCTTCCCAAGGCACCGAGGGGCTTCTCACAAAGCCTGTAGCTGTCTTGGCAAGGGGAAGGGGGAGAGCCTCCCACCCGCATGCTTTCCCTCCTCCCTTCCAAGGCACTGATGGGCTTCTCATGAAACCTGTTGGTGCCTTGGCAAGGGGAGGGTAGAAAACCTCCCACCCGTATGCTTTCCCCCCCTCTCTTTTCAAGGCACCGACAGGCTCCCAAGGCTCCCTCCCGCCACCTTTCCCAGCATTTCCAAGGCGGCTCCGGAGCTTCGAAGCCCAGGAGCCTGCTTGGGAAGGCCGGGGAGAGGCCGGGCAGACTCCCGCCCACCCTCCCACCAGCCCGCCGCCGTCCCCAGCCTTTCTAAGGTGGCTCCAGGGCTTCAAAGCCCCAGAGACCCCTCGGGCAGGCCGGGGAGAGGCCGGGCAGAGTCTTGCCAATCTGCCCGCCGCCTTATCCGCCCTTTCCAAGGCAGCTCCGGGGAAGCGGGCAGGCCTCAGTGGTGGTGGTGGTGATCGGGGCTTCGTAGGCTCGCCCTACGAAGCCCCTACTTTCCTCCCCCCCTCCCTAAAGTGGTGATCGGGGCTTCGAAGCCCTGCCCACCACTATAGGGAGGGTGGTGAGGTTGCGGGGGGGGAAGGGGGGAGGAGGCCTAGCCCCGTGTCACCACAGATGGCTACGCGTGTCAGTGGTGACATGCGTGTCATAGGTTCGCCATCACCAAACTAAACTATTATCTCTGAAACCATTGATTTGGTTAGAGTCACAATTTGAAACTGTTTATTCAGTATGGAATTCCACTGCAGTGAAAGCATACTTTCTATGCTTACCTTAGATTGAGCCTTGTGTTTTAATTTTGTGGAAGGCAATAAATAAACAAATAAACAAATAAATCCAGCTACCCTGAATAGATTCAGAGCCAAAGCGGACACAAGCCCACCTGGCTTTTAAACTCCCTCTGCTATTGCTTCCCTTTTCCTCTGTGGCTTAACATTTTTGGCAAGGTTTTAGGTATGTGCTTAACACTTGTGCATGCAAAATAACTCCCATGAAAGGTTTGCATGTGGTTGGTTTTGGCACCGGATAACATCAGCAGAGATGACAACACCACAGTCATAGATGCCAAATTCTCTCTCAGTCTCCCTGAAGACTTGAGAGTTTATGTAGGAGTGCATACTCTCCTGGGGCTCTTTTGCAGCTGGAGGCGCAGAGGAAATGTGCACATGAGGATTGCAGGCAGTTTCCAGCACAAATCACACCCACTGTTCATTTCTGATCTTGCTGTGAGTCGGAAATACACACCAAGCTACAGCAGACCAGGGTATGTGCCCACACTAGGCTGTGTATGTGTTTGTGTGTATGCATTGGCAACAGTAACAGAGTACCTGTTTTGGCAGCCAGCTGCTGCAGAATTTCACTCAAAGTTGTCTTTAAAGCCTTTTGTTAAAATAGGCATTATTTCAGCTTGCAACAAACATGCCTGAAGGACAATGAACAGGATAACTTCCAATAGTAAGATAATAATCTTTTTAAAAAGAAAACACACACACATGTGTGTGTGCATGAAATGGACAAAGAACTTAAGCAAGTTTATTATGGCACTGGTTTATAATTAAAATGTAGTGCTTGAAACTGAATATATTGTAAGCTTCAATTAGCCAGCACGACCCTGCTTCTGGCTTTCCTCCCCACTGAAGAGCAACGACAACAAGCTCACATTTATGATCAGAGTGGGTTCTCCCATCACCACCCCCCACTTCCCACTGGAGCAATGCATTGAAACATGCTCACATCTGAGCCCTTTCACTTGAGACAGTTTTTCGCTTCAGCAGCTTGGCATGCTGTACAAAGGCTTCTCTGATTTTCAGTAATGTTCACCTCCTCTGACATAAAAATCATTTCTGTTTCACTATACAGGCATATTTATTTGATGGTGCCCAGGTGCATGGGATACCCAAACACTAAGTGGGCCATTAGCTACTTTTATTACAGTCTAATAACCAAGGTTTTCTTACCAAATTGGGCATTATATAATCAACAAATATACCTGTAATATGAAGGAAATCGTTGCCAAAATACAGGGACATGCCCTGCAAAAATCCTTTTATTTCACTATTTCAAGAGAAAATGGTGATCCACAGTTAAAAGGAACACCTAATAGTTGTTTCCCCACTCCCAGCTTTTGAACCTAAATTCAATATACATCATTTATAGAAATGTGCTCTCTTCATTTTTGTGCCCAAACAGTTTAGTTTTTGTGTGTGCTTATCCTTTATTATCTAGTTAATATTTTCGAAACATGCTGTTCTGAGTGGATTAAGCACATTCCAGCTTCATTTACGGCAGTAACTGCTCTCTGAGCAAGTTCAGAGGATCAGATCCATCGAAGTTTACTTAAAATCATATGCTCCTTTTATGTGAACTAGGGGGATCCCACCAAAGCATGTATAATGTTGTTTTAAAGACATTTAGCAAGTAATCACGACAAAGTAATGTCTTTTTCCTAATATGTGGTGCCAGTTGGACCCCAACATGGTCATTCATTTTCTAGTTACATCAAGGCTTGACTACTGTATGCACTCTACATGAGGCTGGTTCTGGAAAGCCTTTGGAAAGCATGTGTCACTCTGTGTGTTCTCTTCAACACCAGAATACCTGCCCTGACTGCTGCTGCCCAATGAAGTCTGCTATATGTCCACAAGGGGCAGTTTCTGGGGGAGGGTATATTCTTTTCTGAGAAAACCTATGAAATTAATGGGGTCACAGTAAATTGACAGGCACACACACACACACCTGTGTATTAGTTTGTGCTTCTACAAAAACAGGTCTTCTGGCACCTTCAAGACACCTTTTATTTGCTCTAACCTTTCATGGATTGATTAGAGGCATGGTGTATTGCCCTAGTTGCAGTTTATTTTATACATTCTTAAGTGAATGAGTGTGTCAATGTGAGATTAGAATGAGAAGAGTGAAAGGAAAACGAATTGCAAAACTTACAAACAATTATCATTACCATAACTGTAGCTGGATAATAACACTGGGGTCCTTGAACTGATTAAGATAAAAGGTGTGAGAAAAAGACAAGGATAAACACTTGATGAATTTTTTTTTACCTGATTTGCACTGAAAACAGGAAGGATAGTAATATTTTTCAAAACCAAGCACCTAGACACAGTAAAAAAAAACAAAACAAAAAAAAAAACACCAAGTAAACAAGAGAGGGTACAAAAAAGGCTGTCACTTACCTGGATGTCCCGATCGTCACCTGAAATGTTTGGCACAGACTTTCCACAGACTTTCCAGGACCTTACAGGGAGGCCGGCATCGTGTGGAAAATTTAAAAAAAAAAGTCAAAAAATTAAACCAAGCACAAAAACACTCATCCAAAACCCTGAGTAACCTGGGGAGGTACAAAAAAGGCTGTCACTTACCTGGATGTCCTGATCGTACCTGGAAGTGTTTGGCACGGACCTCCTACATCATGCCACAAGACTGGAGTGCCTTTTCGCTTGTCAATGATTCTGTTACAGAAACAGAATGGGCGATCTATTGACAGCTTTAGCCCGTCAACAATAACAAAAAAAGGAATTGAACGGAAGCAGCATGGGAGCATACCGGGACAGGGACAACGACGTCTGAAAAGGAAGCCCTTTCTCGATCCTGTGGCATCCCTGTCTCAGATTATTAAGCTTGTTTGATAATCTCCCGCATCTCCCAATATGAACCTGCCAGAACTTTTAAGATCACCAGAGGAAGGCTTTCTCTCAGTCCTGCCATCATCACAAGCTCACTTGGTGAAGACATGAGAGAGAGCCTTCTCGGTGACTGCTTCCACCCTCTGGAACTCCCTTCCACAGGAGGCTAGGCTGCCCCCCCCCCTGCTTTCCTTTCACCAGTAGACAAAAAGCAGGCTTTAATATGTAGCTGTGCGCACAGAGGCTTATTACTTGGGTGTGTTTTTATTTTTATTTTTTATGCTTTTATATGTTTTATATCATTTTAAATTGTGATGATTTTAGTTGTATGTTGTATTGTATGTTTTTATGAGCTGCCTTAGGTCCCATTTTGGGAGTAAAGTGTCATATAAATAAATAAAAAAGTTCCTTCATAGCTGCCCATCCAAGTCCTATGGCTTGTCTAGATGGGCTATATGCCCTGTCTTGCCTCCATCTCAGAGCCCTGCAGTCCATACAATGCAGAGCATATGCCCCATTCTACCCCCAGGCAGTCCAACTACCCCCAGGGCAGATATGGGTCTGAGACAGGAGGAAGGTGGGTAGGGCCCGATACAACATTTTGGAATAATACCTGTTTTACTCAGTTTCCACCAGGAGGAAATGAATCAGGCCCTGCAAAACTGCAGGAGGATGTCCCAGCAGGCTGGCCCTTGCTGAAGTGATTGGTCTGTCTCACTCTCCGGGAAGGCAGGAAGGAATCCTGTAGCACGTCACCAAGGCTGGTCACATGCAGGGGGCCTCAGCCACATGTTACAAGCCCCCTTCCTGCTTTCCAAGACAGTGAGGCAAATGGTGGCAGCGGCTGCAGCAATGGGCCACACTGTTCATCTGGACTTCCTCCCATTCTGTGGAGGGAATGGAGCAACAGCGGGCCCAATCCACAACCAGGATATGCTGACGGGGAGCTGGCATATCCTGGTTTGTGTAGATGAGCCCCTAGTCTTCCTCTGATTTCTTGGCTGCAGTCTCCATTCTGATTAATGACTGAGTCGAGGTATGGAAAATCATGAACTATTTCAATGTCTTCATCATCTACTTTAAAGTTATATAAATAATCTGTGGTCATTATTTCTGTTTTCTTAATGTTCAACTATAAACCTGCCTTTGCACCTTTTTCCTTGACTTTCTTGAGTAATTGTTTGCTATTTTCTGCTAGTAGTGTCACCTGCATATCTTAAATTGTTGAAGTTCCTTCCTCCAATTGACACACCTCCTTCCCCTGAATTATAATCCTGCTTTACATATATGTTCAGTGTACAAGTTAAACATTTAGAGAATTGTGAGCATCACTTTGCTTGCATGGGAAATTAATGCAATGGTCGTGTGGTTAGTGCAATCCTTAGTGCCCTCTTTCTTGGGGATTGGAATGTATATTGAGCATTTCCAGTCTGTGGGCCATTGTATATTTTCTCCATATTTGTTGACAGATTTTAGTTAGAACTAGAGTAGATTTTGTCTCTGTAGCTTGAAGCAGGTCCATGGTTATGCCATCTGTTACTGGTGATTTATTTCTCCCAAGTGCTCAGAGTGCAGCTTCCACTTAACTTTCTAAAACTGGAGGTTCATTTCATATGGTTCTTACTTGAATTAATCTGTCACCCTTTCATCTCTTTTATATAGTTCTTCTGTGCGTTGTTTCCATCATCTTTTTATTTGTACTTGGTCATGTAATGTGTTCCCCTGCCAGTTGTAAAGCTTCCCCTCTCTTCGTTTAAATTTCCGTGTGATTTCTCAGATCTTGGGGAACAGGTCTCTTTTTCTTTTCTGTTGTCACCTTCTATTTCTCTGCATTAATTGTAGTAGTTCTCCTTGTCCCTGCACACAAGTTGTTGAACAGTTGCATTCAGGATTCTGACTCTATTTCTGTCATCTTTTACTTTTGCTTCTCATCTGTTATTAACTGCATGAAGAGTTTCATCTGTCATCCATTGGGGCTTCTCTTTCTTTTTGCCTACATATAGTGTCTTATTGGATGGAGGACCATCACCTCCCAAAAATAGTACTCTACGGTGAACTCGCCATGGGTCAGCGTAAGAGGGGCGCTCCAAAAAAGCGATACAAGGATTCCCTGAAACAATATCTTAGGCTTGGCCAAATTGATCACCAACAATGGTCTGCCCTGGCTTCACATCGGGAGGCATGGAGACGCACTATCCATAATGCTGCAGCTTTATTTGAGAGCTCACACCGAACAAGTCTTGAAGAGAAACAACAACGCAGAAAGAATCACAACCCGGAAACATCGGCCAAGGAGATCTTCTGCTGTGCTTTCTGCAACCAGACTTGTTTATCTTGGATTGGCTTTTTCAGTCATCAGCGCGCTTGCAGAAAGCGCGGGATGAGTCCTTCCTGAATCTTCATTTGCGAAAAAAAGCCAGAGAGTGTCTTCTTGAATTCTTCCCTGACAAATGTCCCTAGCTTCAGTCCAGAGTTCTTCTGGTTCCTGATCAATTAGACTTAATAGTGCAAATCTTTTTTTAACATTATTTTCAAATTCTATGGGGATATTCTTCAGGTTATGTTTGGCATGATGGTTGGTTTAGTGTTCTTCATTAGGTTTACTCTAATTTTGATGTTAGTAGTTCTAGTTCATGGTCTGTGCCATAATCTGCTCCTAGTCTTGTTTTCGCAGTGAGAATTGAGTGTCTCCATCTTCTGTTTCCAATGATGTAGTCTGATTTCTGTATTGGCCATCAGGTAATTTCCATGTATACAGTTGCTTCTTGTGTTGCTTGAAGAATGTGTTTGCCATGAACAAACTTTGGCTTTGCAAAATTCAGTCAATAGGTCTCCTGCTTCATTTCTTAATCCTAGGCCAAATTTACCTACAATCTTTGATTCTGCTCCATTTTCTATTTTTACATTCCAATCAACTATGATTAACAAGAAGTCCTGATTTGGTGTGTAATCAGCTCCATCCTGGACTCCAGCATAGAATCTTTCAATTTCTTCTTCTTCTGTCTCTGCAGTTGGAGCATAAACTTGGACTAGGGTTATATTGATGGGTTTTCACTGAAATCTTATTGACATGATTCAGATTTTGCATTATATCTTTTGATTGCTTTTGCTGCATATCTCCTCACTATAAATGCCACCTCATTTCTTCTTAGATTTTCATTTCTTGAGTAAAACACTGTGTTTTACTCTGACTCAAAATGTCCCATTCCTGTCCACTTTTGCTCACTCATGCCAAATATTACAATGTTTATACATTCCATTTCTTGTTTTACTATGTCTAGCTTCCCCTGATTCATGCTTCTCACATTCCATGTTCATATATGTGCTGTGCAGCTTAAGATTTTATTTTCACCTCTGAGCATGTCAGCAGTTGAACGTCCTTTCAGCTAGAAACCAGTTTCATCATTATCCACAGCACTACGCGTAGTTGTCGTCTGCTGTATCCCAGTAGCTTGTTGAGTGCCATCCGACCTGAGAGTGTCATCTTCTGGCACTATCTCTTGTTTCGTTTTGGTTTGTCTTATCATAGGGTTTTCATTCTAAAAGTTCTTCAAAAGGAGGTTTACCATTCTTCCCTCTGCACAATACCAACAAGCATTAGATACGGTGCCACTGCCATTGTTACTGAGAGATCTTCCACCAACGTCACCCTCTACTACTGCTGCTTCACAGTAGCTGTTTTGGCATTTTTAGTCTGGCTCCTCAGCAAAAGCCTGTCTGACATGGGAGACCTTACCAGCAGCACTGCTGCCATCAACATAGCATATATATGTATGTGCGTCAGTGATATATAAATCAGCATGGTGTAGTGGTTTGAGTGTTGGACTACAACTCTGGAGACCAGGGTTCGAAACCCTTCTTGGCCATGAAAATCCACTGGGCGACCTTGGCCGAGTCACATACACTCACCCTCAGAAAACCCCATAATAGGAGCACCTTAGGGGTCGACATAAGTTGGAAACTACTTGAAGGCACACAACAACAAGTATATATATATTTAACTTTAAAGAGCAATTAAATATTCCATAGAATTAAAACCATTAAAAATTCATTAAAAGACGGAAGATAAAAACAAACAAAAACCAGTCATTAAAAGCCCACTGCAGTCAATTCCTGAAAGCCTACCAGAAGAGAGAAATTTCCCTTGCCAACAGAAGAAAAACAAGAAGAGAGACAGCCTAGCTTCTCTAGGGAGTGAATTCCAAAGTCTAGGAAAAGCTTCCAAGAAGGTCTTCTCCCTTGTATCTACCAAACATGTCTGGGAAGGTGGTGGGACTGAGAGCTTAGCCAGGCTCATATAGGGAGATATGGTCCTTCAGATATCCTGGACCCAAACTGTATATGAGCCAACTTAATGTAACTCTAACAGCTAACGGAATGTGACATTTATGTATGGAAAGAGCTAGGGATCCCTTGACTTTCAGCCCCAAGGGCTTTGTTTGTCCAGTATTTTAAGCTGCAGAGTGCTCTTTAAAGTGGAGGCAGGGCCGGTTTAAGGAATTTTGGGGCCCCCTGCAGTGCTTTATTTTGGGGCCCCCATATGTTTATCTCAGGTCAATGTAACCTAACCTATTCACCGTACAGGATGTTCAGATCACAGTAGGGCCCCCGTATCCATGGATTCATTATCCATGGGACACAGAACAGCACACCTACCCTAGAGTCTTCCTAGTACATGTGTCCTCCCTAGTGGTTTTCTAGGCCCTCCAAGGCAACTCTATGGTATTTTAAACCAGAAGTACCATTTTTTTCAATGGTGTTCACTATTATGCATGGTTTTCAGAATCCACCCCTCCGAACCAATCCCCAGTGGATAAGAGGGGCCTACTGTATTACATAATTTGACACCAATAATTTAGTTTAAAAACTATATTATAGGCACTAACATAATATTTTTAGTTTATTAGCAATTAATGTAATGATGCAGATTTCCTCAAAGAAAAGAAAGAGTGGACTACAAGCTAAACATGAGTTAGCAGTGTGATGCAGCAGCAAAAAATGCCAATGCAATTCTAGGCTGCATTAATAGTGTCTAGATCAAGGAAAGTAATAGTATCACTCCATTCTGCTTTGGTCAGACCTCACCTGGAATATTGTTTCCAGTTCTGGGCACAACAATTCAAGAAAGATACCGAGAAGGATGTTGGGAGGTCTGGAAGCCAGTATGCCCTATGAGGAACGGCTTAGGGAGCTGGGCATGTTTAGCCCAGAGAAGAGAAAGTTAGGAGGGGACATGATAGCCATGTTTAAATATTTGAAGGGGTGTCATACTGAGGAAGGAGCAAGCTTGTTTTCTGCTGCTCCAGAGACTAGGACACGGAGCAATGGACTCAAACTAGAGGAAAAGAGATTCTACCTAAACATTAGGAAGAAGTTCCTGACAGTACGAGCTGTAAGGCAGTGGAATACTCTGCTGCCTGGGAGTGTGGTGCACTCACCTTCTTTGGAGGTTTTTAAGGAGAGGTTGGATGGGCATTTGTCAGGAATGCTTGGATTGTGTGTTCCTGCAGGGCAGAAGCCGATCGGATGGGATGGCTGTTGGGGTCCCTTCCAGCCCTATGATTCTAGGCTGCATTCAGAGCCTGGGAAAGTTACTCTTGGATTACACCTCCCAGAATCCCCCTGCCAGCACCCTTCTCAAGATCTGGTTGCATTGTTCCTTTTCCAGCATTCTCTAGCCCAGTGGTTCTTAACTTGGGGTCCGCAATGTCCTCACAGGGGGTCCACAAAGGCTTGAAGACTGCTTGGCCCACCTCCTCCCTGTAGTGGAGTAGCCATGTGACAGGAACCAAGGCAAAGTCTGGCTGGCTTGGCCTGCACATTGCCATTCAATCCACTCCAGCCACAAACTTGCAGGAAGAAGCAAGAGTGTCTCTGAGGGAAAGTTTAATGGATGGTGTAATTGTATTGTTGTTGTTGTTAGCTATTATTATTAGGGTTTTAAATCTTGAGTTAAGTCTTGGGGCAACAAAAGATATTTAAAGGGGGTCCCTGCTAAAGAAAAGGTTAAGATCCACTGCTCTAGGCCAATGCCTCTCACATAACACTACTGGATATTGGTGTTTTAGTGACAACAATAAAACCATTGTTCCCAGTAATATTACTCCAAATTTTAATTTATATTCTTTATACAGTATTCTTCTGTTAAAAGAGTTAAGAGTGTTGTAAAAGTTTCAGCATTGCACTATGACTATGGAGACCAGGGTTTGAATCCTTACTCAGCCATGAATACCCCACTGGCTGACCTTGGGCAAGTCACACTCTCTCAGCCTCAAAGGAAGGCAAAGGCACACACCCTTTGAACAAACCTTGCCTAGAAAACCCCATGGTAGGTTTGCCTTAGCCAGAAATGACTTGAAGGCACATAGGCAAACACACACAAATGCAGGCTGAACTCAGTTGGCAAGGGAAGGGAAGGGAAGGGAAGGGAAAGAAAGAAAGAAAGAAAGGAGCCCTTTCCGAGACAACCCTCAAATTCCCTGTCTCTCTCATGAACACACACTCACCGTCTCCGCGGTAGCAGCAAACTCCCTCCAGCTTCTGCCACGGAGCGCTGTTTCTTTCACTTTCTCTTTAGTTTTGGAGACATTTTTTTGGAGGAGGGCGGGAATGTGGTGGAGTCTCCTTGTTTAGAGGTTTTTAAACAGAGGCTGGATAGCCATCTGTCTTGACTCCAGCAACAAGTTAAAAAGTAAAATAACCACCCCACTGTGCATGGCAGCCCCCCCCCAAGTTCCCCTGGCCCCCTGAAGACAGTCCCTCACTCACACGACCAGCTGCTCTGCCTTTCCTCCTTCACAGCAATGCAGCCAGGGATTGTCTCCAAATTACAACTTCCCAAGAGCAAACCCTTTCTCTATCTCCCGCACTAGCTCAGTGCTATTGCCATGCCCTGCCTGAGGAGGGAGGGGGAAGGGGCTCCAAAGGAGCGGAGGAGCCGGCTGCTGTCTCCTGGCTGTCTCCTTCATCAGATAAGGGCAACACTCACCAGGGGGCCCCCTTCACCCCCGAGGCCCCCCGCCAATGCGGATCTGGCAGACAGGTTAAACCGGCCCTGAGTGGAGGGACACTGTTTTAAACTTTTAGATGTGACTTGCCTTCCCATTCTTGGTTGGCATGGGTTAAAGCTATGGATAGGTTGTGTTTCATTTGTGTTACATTTGCAAAGGATAGGAGAATGACCTCTATAGTGCATGCTAAGCAGCAGTCATTACTCTTGATTGCATTTAATAACTAACCATGGAGAAAATTACACTTAACTGAAAAGGCCAAATTCATCCTTGGCTTAACCCCACTGATGCTGGTAAAATTATACACAAGAAAGAACTCAGCCTGGGTCTCTCCCTGTGATAATGACCAGCGGGTGGCCTTAAAAAAATCTGCCTGAAAAACATCCCTGCCTCCACACACACACATTTAATAGCCAAGTATTTATTTTGCCTTTTTGTATGTACATGGACTAGAATGCAGCTAAAGTGCTGGGAGATGATGGTTAAATATTTATACAGCATCAGTGTTGGCACCATGTTGGCACATTTCTTCTAATCATACCTTTCTTTCTGTTATTCCAAAAGAATAATCTTTATTTTCCTCCCTGCATTGTCTCATATTGTCTGCTCTGTATTTATCTTAGCAAGAGAACTTTTATACATGCACACACACACACACACACACACACACACACAATGGAGCAATGAAGATGTCAAAATGATGCTCAGGGGCATTGTGGAAATCTAATTCTTGAAACTCTGCTGCTGTTGCTATGGAGGGAATGTATTCAATAGAGCACTGTGCTTCTTTGCAAACCAACAGGATTAAAAGGATCCCGTTCCCCCTTAATAGGCCACATCAGTTCATCAAGGCATCAGGAAACCTATACTGTTTAATTTAATTAACCATGGTTCATATTTTTGGGGCAGTGTGTGTGTGTGTATAGAGATCTAAGGTACACTACTGACTGGAAATTTTAGTTCTGCATAGTGAATATGAAAAAAGAACTAATTTGGGTTGATTCAGAATAACAGTGCTAATTTACCATACGGGGAAGCATTAATTTGCGATGAACGTTCAGTTCTTGTCACATTCCTGCAATAAGACTCATGACTTTGATACTATTATTGATTGAAATGGAAATCTATCAGTTTTATTTCTTTTTAAATTCTTTCATTCTTTGCATCCCAGTTTGCACAATCCTAGCATTGATATTTTGATAGTTCTTGCATTGTGACCTAGGTACCAGGGTAGGGGTGGGGGAGAAGGGAGGATGTTAGGAGTAAGGGGGAAAGATATAGAATATGTAGGTAACCTTTCTGACCTTTTAAAAAGCATTTTAAAATGCTTTTGTTGCATTATTTATATATAAAGTGCCCAAAGCACCATTTCCGATGGAAAAGAGGGCTATTTCTATGAATATGCCCTGAAGATTTTTTTTAATGCAAAACAGAGAAGTAATAGGTTTTAAAGGTTTACAGATGGTTTTGAGAGTGATCCTTAATGTCTAAGATTTGGTAGCCGGAGCATAGTGTTGGGTCTGTTTTCCCATGAAATCCATATTGGGAAGGAGGTTCTGTATTCAGTTTTCTGTGCTATAAAGAATTGTGAGTTACGGAGCTGCAGGAAGCCTTTTGGCTGGAGGTTATCGCTGGCAGTGCTTGAGCTCAAGAGCAATCAGGCAGGAATTCCCACATGTCAAGAACTGAAAATGGCATGGAGAAGAAGAATTTCCAACAGATCAACAGAAGACTTATTTTTATCATTACAGGAGGCAGGCTGCCTGCCCTGACTAAAATTAGTCATCCCTAAGCTGCCTTCTGGTTTCTTCCATGCTATGGATGAGCAGCCCAGATTTTGTCCAATTACAAGGAGTCCCAAGCATCTGCACTGTTTCCCAACTGCCCTTTTGCCAATTTGTTGCATCGTTCCAGATGACCACCCTCTCAACGCATGAACACTCACACGCACACTAATTGCGCATTTGTTGCCACTATGGAAGCAATTCTGTTATAGCTGTGTGGATGATGTGGCGAGGAGGTGGAAGAAAATGTTTTTTGGCTTCCTGTGGACTTCAATTGCAGCATTCTAAGTTGCACCACTCATTTTACTGGTATACTGTTACAGCCATCATCCAGTCAAAGTCTGAGGGACTTTAGGATGCTTACTTTTGCTCCTTCCCTTATACCATTCATTTGTGACAGTTACATCAGTGGTGAGGTTAACCCTGGTGACATGCCAGCGCAGAGTCCCTAAACCCATTGTGTCTTCAAGGTTTGACAGACTTTTTTGGTATCTTAAACATGAGTCTTGTGACAACTTAAAGACCACTGAGTTTTATTTGAGGTATATTTTGTAAACAAAAGCCCATTTCATCAGAGGCAGTTCCCAAAAGCTGATGCCAAATAAAACCTGTTAGTCTTTTTTTTTTCCCCTGCAACAAGCTAACATTATTTCCCCCCTTTGGAAACTTATTCAAGGATTGGCTATGCAGCAAAATACAACAAAATCCACAAGCTGGTGGAACTGGTTGGAAACTTGTATCCTAAAGCTTTCCAGCCACTGCTCAATGGAGTATAGGATTGCACCATTTTTACTGTTTCAGATTAAGCATACCCAGCTGAGAATGGATAACAAAAGGAAGCCCCAACTCAGCCTTTCCTGCAGATGTTAAGAGTTTCTTCCTGCAATCCTCTAGTGTGGCTACATGCAGATGTTTACAAATTAATTTGCATTTGAAGGGATTGGTTTGTAAAATATGCAAGGTTTTTCTTTTATAGTTCTAAACTCACTCCACATTGAGAAGTCATTAAAGTCTGTGAACTTCTGCTAGGATTAATTTGACCCAGTGGGAGTTGTGTTCCTAACCTACAGGTAAAGAGAAGACTCCCAACTGTACAGTGGCGGTGCTTGAAGATTTCTTCTTCTGTGCAGCAGTTGGCTGAGAGCCTGCTTTTTTCTTAGGCAGCCTTCTTTAAAATGATAACATTCCCTTACAAAAGCTGGAGCCAAATAAACAGGATGAAATAGAATAAAATGTATGTGAATGGCAACTAGTATTTTGTACTGCAATGGACTGATTATTCAACTTGGATTGGAGAAGCATTGCTTCAGATTCCCATTTAGACATAAAATTGTTTGCCTTTGGGCAAGTCACTACCTTTTAGGTTGGCTTAAGGGTTGATGTGAGGCCAAAGCATGTTGACAAAAGGCTAAAGCAGAAGAGTCCGAGTATTGCATCCCACACTCCTTGAAGGAAGACACAAATTATTTAATACAAATTGTCATGCTGAACATTACTAGCCAATCATCTCAGCTGCACATCTGACAACCATCAAGATTCATTCACACATAAGGCATCTCTGTTTGCACTGTTCATAGTTATTTGTCATGAATATAACACATTGAGCATACAAAGCAAATTACAACATTCATAGCCTGTGTTGTCTATAACAGCTTTATGGTGTCTGCTGTTAATTATTCCATTTGTACAGAAATAAATTCAAGCCTAAATACGCTAAAGGTACCATATCCCATCTGATCTTGGAAGTTAAGCAGGGCCAGCTCTGGTTGGTATTTGGATGGGAGATTGCCAACAAGTATCAGGTGCTGCAGGCTATATTTCAGAAGAAGGAACTGGCAAAACCACCTCTGGGTATTCATAGAATCATAGAGTTGGAAGAAACCATGAGGGCCATCCATTCCAAACCCCTGCCATGCAGGGATACACAATCAAAGCACTCCTGACAGCTGGCCATCCTACTTCTGTTTAAAAACCTCCAAAGAAGGAGACTCTACCACACTACGAGGCAGCGTATTCCACTGTCAAACAGATCTTACTGTCAGAAAGTTCTTCCTAATGTTTAGGTGGAATGTATTTTCCTGTAGTTTGAGTCGATTGCTCCCTGTCCTAGACTCTGGAGCAACAGAAAGCAAGCTTGCTCCTTCTTCAATATGATATCCTTTCAATAAGACTTTCCTTACCTAAGAAAATGCTATGAAATTCATGGGGTCACCATAACATGACAGGTGACTTGAAGGCAGGCACACACACACACACACACATTTGAGGCAGTGGTGAAGTTTCTTGCCCATTAGGCCAGATGTTGGAGTGGATAACTGCCACAGGACCAGGGCTACTTCTCAGGTAGGCACCAGTGAACCTAACTGTGTGTGAGAATGCAGGTTTTTCGTTTTCACTAAACAATAACTCCATTTAGTTCTTGGCTTCATGACAAAAACCCTTTGCAAACAAATCAGTTCAACCCTTTGACAAGAGCAGTCTGTCCTTCACCAAGCAGTCTACTGAGCCAGAGGGGAAGACAGGAAGAGAGATAAAGTTAAAATATGGTGGGGAGAGAGAGCGAGAAAGAGAATGGAGTGCCCCATTCAGCCTCACCCACAAGATAACCCTCAAAGGAATGCAGCCCTTCCCATCTGTAGGAGAAAAATGAAGTCCCACCTCTGTCCTGTCAGAAGATCCATTGGGATAGCTCTGGCAACTCTGTTGATGTGTTTAGAAGAGTGGAGGAACTACTATACCCTTCTCCAGCTGATGAATGCAATCTCAAGGAACCCTATTCTCCCTGTTGGGTGAGATGACTCATCACATTCGCTAGGGTTAGGGGCACAGGGCCTCCACAAAAGTAGAAAAACTGTGAATATCTCTAGCTTCCCCCCACCCCCCGTATTTGACACGCCTAAAAAGTATGATCTGTGGATTCAACCTACTGCAAATGCCTTTGAGGCGGCCAGGTTCCTTTGCAATGCAGAAGCAAGTGGCTGGTGGGGCTTGATGCTGCCTCTGCTGCTGCCCTACAATATTTTTAATAGGGTCCAGGAACAGAGATTCCACCTCAACATTAGGAGGAACTTTCTGACAGTAAGAGCTGTTCGGCAGTGGAAGACACTCCCTTGGAGCGTGGTGGGGTCTCCTTCCTTGGAGGTCTTTAAACAGAGGCTGGATGGCCATCTGTCGGGGATGCTTTGATCGTGATTTCCTGCATGGCAGGGGGTTGGACTGGATGGCCCCGTGGTCTCTTCCAATTCTACAATTCTATGATTCTATAAGTAAAGTATGTGCCTTCAAGTCACCTGTTGACTTAGGTCAACCCCATGAATTTCACAGGGTTTTATTAGGCAAGGCTTCTGAGATCAGATGGAATCCAGTGCCTTCAGGATATTTAAGCTTTCTGCAGTATGAAACACTTAGGCCTAAATCATATTATACATTGCTTGGGTGGAGTGGCTGCTGCTGAGAAGCCAAACTGTTTGGGTCATTATTATAGTCTCAATTCTATATAAAGCGGTCTGACATTCTTTGTGTCCAAATCTATTTGGAGTGAGTCAGAACTACTCACAGGCTTAGCTGAACATTCTTCATGGTGTTGAAATACCCACTATAACCACTTCAGTGGTACAATATGACCCCTGTATTTGCGGGACTAGTATCCATGGTTTCAGTTACTCATGTCTGAAAAAAGTATTTTATCTCTAGGCATTTTCTAGGTCCTCCAGCATGATTCTATGGTATGCTTCCACTGAAGTTGACCATAGAGTCACTCTGGAGAACCTACAGATTCCTAGAGCGGTGTTTTCTCTAAGAATCTCTAGGTACTCCAGCATGGCTCTATGGTATACTTGGGCCAGAAGTTGTTAATTTCAATAGAGTTCACTATTATCTGTGGTTTCGCATTTCCATAGTAAGTCCAGGAACATATCCTCCATGGATATGGAGGTTGTACTGTATTACAATACCGGTACTTCTGATGTAACTTTTCACTTGCATTGCCCTCTTTGGCTCTCACTTTCAATGGCTTTGCATGCTTTCATAGCAAAATTTGACTAGTAATGAAGTATTCCAGTGCCATGGAGGATGACACTCTGATCATGGTTTAGCAGAAGTGGAAGGTGAAGTGTGAGACACAATAGACCTAGTCCTAACAAAGTTCACCAGCCTTTCCTGAGCAGTCAGAGCTCAAATTTCACCATTTAACTGAAGTGTTAGTTGTGTTACATCCTAAGAAAGTGATTTCATGCTCTTCTTTTGGCAGCATGGGCATCACATAGAGGTGACCAAACTGGGGATGGAGGGGGAGAGTCTGTGGAAAAGGGTGTCTTCCCATGACTAACAGCCACCCCATTCAACAGAATTGGGGGTTATTAATATTTTTATTAGCAAGATTCTAAAGTAAAAGAAATGGAAAAGAAAAATCAAAGATCTTGCTCCAAGTATTGTGGAATTCCCTTCTTCTGGAGGCCTGAATGGTGCCAGCATTAGAGTCATTTTGGCTCCAAGTTAAAACCCATCTCTCTATTAAAGCCTTTAGGCCAAAATGATTTTATCGAGGCTGCTCATGTTTCATAGTTATATTATTCAAGATTGTTTTAACTGGTTTTAAATTGAAAAACTGTTTAATATATTTTTACTTTTTAAAACATTTGTAATTATTTGTTGTTTTTAAGTTGATTTTCATGAAAGCCACTCTGAGATCTTCAGATAAAGGGTGGGATATAAATATTTTAATAAATACATAAATATATAAAGAAATAAGTGAGTGTCTTCTTCAGACTCATCACTGTCCACACGAGGAGATAACAAATGGAAGCACACTAGGCACTGTCTTGCTCTCTAGTGGAGGAAAGCATAGTGAGCAACACTGGGATGCGACTACGGTCACTCCTGTCCAATTTTATTGGCATTTACAAAGAACCCTCAAAAGTTATATTGTTTTAAATATTGATGTTTTAATATGGTATCCCAACAAATATTTGTCAGATTGTACCAAAACAGCCAATTGGAACCTGAACATTGATTTTGGTGAATGTTCAGCAGAGCCCTAAAATGTATACAGTACTTACCTTTCAGTTCTGTAGTCTCTTACACGGCAATATATAATAAGCTGAACTGGTTCATTTGTTTCCCTTTCCCAGGAGCCAAGCAGTTTCCTTACTCTCCTTCCCCTTTTTTTCTAGTTTTAACCAATGAAATCAACTAGTTAATGCACCATGTTTGAGAGGCTCCACTTCAGCTGTTGCATTTTATTTCACCTGGCCAATAAAGACATAAAAAAGAGCAATAACTGCCAGTTCTTTTACACAAGATGTTATGCTTCAGAGTGTCAGTCAGCAAAAGAAAGAAGCCCTACAAATTCTACAGCACAGCACATGAGGAGAAATTACACTTAAAGAACCTTTGGCATGTCATGTTTTATACTTTTTATTTTCTCCTTTTCTTTCAACATTTTTAAAACCATCAACAAATCACAGTGTCCAACTGAGCTTTGAAGTGAGCCCATAAAAGCCTGGAAATGCATAATTAAGGATGCCATTTCAACCTTTCCTTTCTTATACCTCTAAATATTAACACTATATTCTTCCATTAATAGGTTCTGGGCACCAGGCCAATCCCATCATAGCAAGGATTTCAAAGCATTTGCACACTAGCACTGCTGAGATCAGCATCTGGTGCTGCAACATTCAAATTCTTGAATGTGTCACCAATCTTGTTTCACTGGACTGTCATGAAAATAAAGTTCGCTTACACGTAAATGTAGCTGGTGTGTGGTGGTTAATTGCTTGGCTCTTCTCTTAAAGACATACATCTTCAGCTAGGAAAGGCAACATGAATTGTTAGGAGTGCCCAATGTGCTTCAAGTGATATTTCTAAAAAAATAAATGACATCTCTTGAGAAGCTACCATGTATGGAATCAGACTATTGGTCCATTCAGCCTTGTAACATTTACTGTACATTGATAGGCAGCTGCTCTCTGGGGCTCCAGACAGGAGGGTCTCCCAGCTCTACCTGTAGAGAGCAGGGACTGAATTTTGGAGCTTCAGCTCACAAAGCATGTTTTTCTATCACTAAGTGGTATTCCTCCACATCTCATAGGCCATAATGTCTTTACTGAGGCTTCTCAGCAATAGCACGGAATGTGTCCATTCTGCATTGCCTACACAGTCTGCTTTTTGTTTGGTAAGCAAAAAGCTGCCATTTTCTGATGTTAAAAATCTCTAGGTGGACACAAAATACAAGGTTACAATGAAATCATGTGATCCAGTCTGTGGGAGCATTGGTAATCCTGGCCAACGGAACACAGGCCTTACATGCAGGAATGATTGGGGAGAGGGCATTGGGAAGCTCATCCCCCATGAGATAGCAGATCCAGATCTTCTCCCCAGACATCTTTAGCTGCAAAAAGGTTTTTCCCTCAGTTACAGGGGAACTGTAGCTGAGGAAGCAAAGGTTAGTCCTCCCATTTCTCCACAAGCAATAGGGTCAGAACTAGGAAGGAAAAGGTTAACCCTTTCCTTTCTGCATGTTGTATCCCCTAACAATTCCCCCTCCCCAATAGAGCTGATGAATACCTATCCCAGCTGGAAAATACCCAGGCACATTTCAGTTGAATGAGTGAGAGACCACCAAATCACCCTGTCATCAACAGCCCTGCTCAGATCTTGCAAACACAGGGCTGTGGTTCACTTGATTGAGGCTGCTGCCACATCAACGACATAATGCAGTTTGATACTGTTTTAACTATCATGGCTCCATCCTATAGAATCTTGGGGTAGTTTGTTGTGGCACCAGCGCTCTCTGGCAGAGAAGGTTAAATATCTCACAAAATTACAAATCCCAGAATTCTATAGCATTGAGCATGGCAGCTAAAGCAATGTAAAACTGGATTCTTTCTGCAGTGTGTTAGCAGCCTGAGTTTAACCACCTGTAATGCAGTCTTTCTTTCTTTTCTTACTGCCTTCTACCTTGCCAAGCATTCTCTTTTCCAGTGAGCCATGTTGTCTCATGATATGGCCAAATTACAACAGTCTTAGTTTAGTCATCTTGGCTTCTAGGGAGGACAGTTCAGGTTTGATTTGCTCTTGGAATGATTCGTTTGTCTTTTTGGCAGTCCATGAGTTTATTTTCTTCCTGTCTGCTTTCTTCACTGGCCAGCTTTGATAATCATACATAGAATTTGGAAATACAATGGCATGGACAATCCTAACATTGGTATTCCATGATAGATCTTTGCACTTGAGGGCCTTGTCTAGTTCCTTCATAGCTGCCCTTCCAAGTCCTAGTCTTCTTCTGATTTCTTGACAGCAGTCTCCATTTTTATTAGTAACTGAATCAAGGCATGGTAAATGTTTGACTATTTCAATGTCTTCATTGCCTACTTTAAAGTTAAGTAAACTGTCTGTGGTAATTATTTTTGTTTTCTTAATTTTCAGCTATAACTCTGCCTTTGCACTTTCTTCCTTGACTTTCTTCAATAGCCGTTCCAGTTCTAATATTTTCTGCTAGTAATATGGTGTCATCTGCATGTCTTAGATTGTTTATGTTCCTTCCTCCAATTTTCACTCCTCCTTCCTCCAGTAGCTCATTGAGTGCTTTCTCACATGACAGTCTAATCTTCTGGCACTATTTTTTGTTTCCTTTTTGATTGTCTCATCATAGTTTTCATGATAAAAGACCTTCAAACGTGGTTTACCAGTGCTTCCTTTTGTACAGTACTAACAAGCATTAATTATGGTGCCAGTGCCATTGGCTCTGAGATATCTTCTACCAGTGTAACCCACCCACACCCACACCCACACACTACTGCTGCTGCCTAGTAGCTATCTGGCACATTTAATCTGGTTCCTCAGCAAAATCCTGTCTGGTGTGGGAGACCCTACCAGCAGCATCACCTCTTTCCTCACAGGAGCACGCAATCCCACCACCATGGAAAGATAGTGTCATGGTGGCAATGTTTACATGACTTGAAGGCACAGAATGACAAGAAAAACAGTTTTAGTTGGGGGGGGAGGGTTTGCAGAAACAACTAGCCCAAGATCACCCAGTTGGTTTCCATGGCTGAGCAGGGAATTGAACCCTGGTCTCCAGAGTTGTAGTCCAGCGCTCAAACCACTCTACCACACTTGCCATCTCCCTGACACTGTTCTTTCTATTTACAGGGAATTTTCTGTTTTTAAAATATTGGGAGATGGAATATGTAAGAGCATACATTCATATGATGTCTTTCCCATCAGCTCTTTGAACAGCCAGGGTGCAAATCTAGCACTTTAGTGGTCTGCTTCAGCATGATGCTAAACCATATTTTAGCATCAGGTGAGTCCAAAGGAAGCCTCAGATCTTAGCGTTCCCCCCCTCCTCCTGTATGACGAGGGGTAGGGGGACTGCCCATAATTGCTTTTATCTGTTATGGTTCCTGTTTTGTCCATATATGAAAACCAGTAATTGTGGTTTAAAATAAAAAGCTACATCATAGGTGAGAATCAAGTGAACCTTCAGATGTTGTTGGACTGAAGCCTCTAGTATTCCTGACTATTGGCTATGCTGGCTAGGATTGATGTGAGTTACAGTCCAACAACATCAGGAGGATTTCCACCCTGGGCTTAATCCAATTTTATTCCAGCTAGAGTAGATATGTTGAATCAGTGGGACCTTGGTAAGACAAAACTTAAATAAATTGCATTGATTCTACTCTGTTTGGAACAAATGATTGGATTTAACCCAAGCTGAAAACTCAGTTTAGTGTTACACACATACCAGCCCAGAAAACATTAGGCTATAAACATTTTCCTTTCCATGTCAAAACTACTAGACAGTGAATGATTCTAGCCAGCGTCTTTTTCTTGCTCTTAGAGAGCAATGCAGCAATCCTTGCTTGAGACAAGTCTGATTTTGCATTTCAGTGCAAATCCGTCCAGCAGAATTTTGCCTTGGTACTCAAGACTTAAGAAATCAAAGATTGCCATCCCTAATTGTGGCCATGAATACAGAGGAGAGGTGGCCAAAGCAGTGACTGCCATTTTCTGACCACTCATATGATGCTCCCAGTGCCTACCAGCTATATTCCTAATGTTGTGTAGAATAGGAATAGGTAGTCTTCCATCACCTAGATGAACATACAACTTGTATTGTCTTCATCTCATTTATGTGTTGTTGTTGTTAGGAGTCTTTGGGTTGAATCCAACTTACAGCAACCCTCTCCTGGGGCTCTCTTGGCAAAATTTATTCAGAGGACACTTGCCACTGCCTTCCTTTTAGGTTGACCAAGTGTGATTTGCCCAAAATTATCCAGTGGGTCTCCATGGCTGAGCAGGGATTCCGACTCTGGTCTCCCAAAGTCCTAATCCAGCAGTCAAACCCCCTACACCATGCTGGCTCTCTGTTATTTATGTACGCTGTACATTTTCTAACGGCCAGTGAACTGACCATCTGATTAATACAACTTCACTTCATTAGACTGTGAGTTGTAGAATTGGGTCTGTGAGATCAATTGATGAGAATATATTATGTTCACTGGTTACCCTAACCCCCTGTGAGGTTTAAGTGAGAATACAGTACTCTATTGTTAAAAGGTCTGAAATAAGGAGACTTATGCTGTGCTGGTAATAAGCGAAGCGTTTTTCAAGGACATCCCTGTTGAGAAATGGCATAGTGTTTGTTCTAGTAGCCATAATGTGGAATGGACCAGCACTGGAAATAGGGACTGGGCTTCTAACATTCTTGTTTCCTGTCTAAAGAGAGTGTGTTTGTGTACATGCCTGTGTGCATGTACATGTGCACACTTGCAGTCATGCACTAGAGGGTGAAAGAACCTTGATAGGGAAAGTAGGCTGTATCCTTTTTCACCTGTGCAAATCCAGACTAGCTGCTTGGAATTCCAAGTGTCCTAGACTTGTGTTCCTTCGTAATAGGATGCAACCTCCTACATCTTCTCACAGATGCAACTGTAAACAGAAAGCGACTAGGCTTGTCAAAAAAGCTACATAAAAACTGAATAAGATGAATGCTAAATCTGAGCAGCAACCTAGAATATTGTTATCCATTTTTCATTCGAGCCAGCCATATATCATTCCAGAAGATTGCTTCTTCCGTGTCTGTACTGTGAGGAATAAAATCTGGATTCATTCCCCCCACACACACTCTTTTAAAAAATTGTGCTTACTTTTCCAAGTATAGAACTCAGTTTATGCAAGCAGAAGGACAATGCCTCTGAAAAAGCATTTCATTTAAAGCTCCTTGAGAAAACTTTTAAATTTAGAAAATACATGTTATTTAATTGCCAATAAAGTGTGTGGGGTTCTCAACAGGTTAAAATTCATTTGAAAAATTTAGCAGGGAACTTTGGTTTTAACTACAGCATGTACTGGGCGTCTAGCATTTTTGTCTCCTGTCTAGAGTGTGTGTATTTTGCCCTGTCACTGCCGCTGCCACCGCCATTTTTCCTGCTGCCACAGAAGCCAGGAAGGGGCAACGCAACAGGTGACTGCAGGGCTCACATACTGAGGAACCCCTGCCTGGCTTCTGGGAGAGTCAGGGAGCTGGTGGCAGCAGCAAGGGGTGGCATGCTGAGATGGGCTTCCACAGACATGTTCTATCCCAGCAGTAATGCATTGAACTGGGTATTTTCTTATATCACTTCAGGGATTCTAAAGTCTGGGTGGGAAGGGACTTTGCTCCCAATGAAGCTGTACACTGGGGAGAGGATCAAAACACAGATTTTGTTGGAGGTACCAATAAATACAAGTTTATTTTATCAATAATTTACATTTCTATTCCTGCGAATGGTTGTGTAAGCAGGGCCCAGTGTACTGCTTTGCCTGGGGACCTATAATGCTGTTAAGATGGCCCTGATTTGGCACATTCAGTCTGGCTCCTCAGATAAAGCCTGGCTGACCCTATCCATAGTGGTGCTACTTTCCTCATAGCCTCTTATTTCATGGGAGCATGCAATTCCACCACCAGAAAAAGGAAAAAAAAATTAAAATGGAGGAGGGATGTGTGCCCCTCAAAGGTCTCCTTCGGTTCCTAACCCCTGGCCATTGTCCACACTGGTCTACTTTGTTGGCATGTAGCACAGAAGCCTCACTTCCTTTGTGCACATATTAAAGTATTAAAAATAGATTAGTCTCATTTTTTTCAGACTGTATCTAGGTGTTGATGGAAGTACACACACACACGCACACAGACACACACAAAGCTCACTACAAAGAAAAGGGAACAGAATATGTTAGAAAAAAAGAACTGTTATAAAATTGAATATGAAGGCACACCTTTTAAATTGTAGTGTCCCAGTGGCATAATAAGGCCTATTGAATAAATCGTTGCATCATGTTAAGATAGATTTTGCTGAACAAAATGTATACTGTAAATGGAAAGAATATGCAACATTTCAGTTCAGCAAATTCCTCGCCACCACCTTTTCAGTTCGAGAATGTTAACTTATTCGTGTACATACAAGTACACACCCTCAGTGTAGTGGTTTGAGAGTTACAAATTCCTACAGAAATTCTGCTTTCTCTACCTACATAATAGTCAATTCCACACATAAAATTTGAATACACAAGGACGGGAATCTGTTCTTCTCAGCACACCTGCATTTGTACCTGCATTTTCAGTCATGCTAGAAACCCTCTCACAAAGAGGAAAAGTTAAAAATAGATGTGTAGAAATTTCTTTAAAATATAAAGTGAATGGCAGTGTAAACCTTTCCTTCTTGCTGCCTAATTTGTTGTATATTTTAAAGTGAAATGCAGGTCTTCCTTGAGACAGCCTCCATGGCTGTACCATGGAAAACTTTCTACACTATTCCAGTGAGTTAGGTGGTTTGGTATGCTAAACCAGAAACCCATGGATAATAGCAAACACCATTGAAAATAATGGGACTTCCGGTTTAAATACCACAGAGTCGCCTTGACAAACCTAGAAAATGGCTAGAGAGGACACATTTTTTAGGAAGGCTGTATGGAAGGTGTGCAGTTTTGTGTCCTGTGGATAATTGAATCAGTGGATACGGGTGTCCTACTGTAGTGCCTGTCCATGAAGATTAATGTAGTATGATTTAGCCTGATTCTTCTGATTATGATGCTGCCCCCTGCATTCTACACTTGTTATATGTGTTCAAGGGCAACTCCATATATATAATGCTTTCCAGCAACCCAATTCCAGGGTTACCATAGTATGAACCACTGTGGCCAGGATATATCTACCCACTTCTGTCTTTAAAGGCTGTGTAACCAGCAACCAAGATAGAATAGTGCTTCTGACTAGGGTTCATCCTTGTTCTGCCACAACATTTTTTACTGATGAATTTTAATAGGCTGATTTGCTCATTTTTTCCTTTTGATTATGATGTGTGTGTGTGTGTGTTTTAACGGTATTGGTATACCACCCTGGTCTTTGTGAAAAGCAGTTTTGAAATGTTTTCATAAATAATCATAAATATATGTATCAGATTATTCTGGTTCTCAGTTTCAGCTTTGATGTATATTCGTAATGAGGTCTAACTCATGAATGTGTAGTTCATATCTTTAAAAATAAAGCAAGGCAGCACCCTGGATTATATCAGAAGTTCCTGCCAACAGTGCCCTTTGTGCCCTCAAGAGACTTTCATTAAAAAAAAAAAAAAAACAACTGGATTCACCCACCGGATGAGCTACTTACATCACCCTTAGAAGGAGATCTGAGGCAATGCAGCTACATTCTGTTGCTCTCTCTATCTTCTGGGAAATTCTGACCTGAAAAACATTACAGAACCTAGGAGGAGTAGGAAAGGATTTTCACAAGCTTGTTCTTTAGAGACCAGAGGCAGAGGCCTTTATAGCTCAGCAGGTGATAAGGCAAAGAGGCCTTTGTGGCTTAAATAAGTTTATATTTCTTTAGAGCTCAGCATTCTTAAAGCCACCCTACAGTGTAGGATGAGTTTTTAAAACTTGCATTTTCACTGACCTTTGGCCCTGGATTTTTAAAAAATCTTGTCTTTTTTTAGTTCCCATTTGAAATCCAGATATTGTAGTCCATTAGGGAAAAAAGGGGTTTGATGGGGAGAAGAGACAGCACTTTCATACGTATCCTGTCTCTACCAAATATGCTAAGATTCAACAGGAAGCCCAAATAGGGAGGGGGAATTGAGAGTTTATACAGAACAGAGATGGGGATCCTGATACCCTCCAGGTGTTGTTGGGCTGCAAGGCCTAGCACTCCTAGCCGACATAGCTAGCAGTGAGGCACGCTGGTAGCTGAAGTCCAACATGATCTGGTGGATTGCACCATTCCCACCCCTGACCTAGAGCATGCTTTCCCCCACATTTTTATTCATGCAAGTGATTGCCGATCCTCTTCATATCAGATCTTACGATTTATAGCAAAAAAAGTAAAAGCTTCCCAGACATTGGAGTGCATCTGCTCCAGAGCTGCAACATCATACATACAACTTTTTGTATTGGGGATGAAGAACATGTGACCCTCTAGATGTGGTTAGACTATAACTCCCACGTTCCTTGCATTGGCTGATAGGAATTGCAGTGTAGTACCATCTGGAGGGTTTCAAATTCCCCCCCCCCTTGTGTTACGTACTGTATACATAATTCAAAGAGAGATGCCTCCTTACAATCAAGAAGGTCCTCTTTCTTTGGAGACATTTGTATTTTAATACACAGAAGTATGATGAAAATATTTTATTATACCTGGATGAAAATTTAATAGGATATACTGTAGTTACAAGCTGAGGTTGGACCATCCAGAAAGAAAGGAGGAGAGCCAGCTTTTCTTGGTTGTCCACTCAGCATGGGTACCTTAGCTCTTTGGGAGTTTTCTCCACCATGACACAACTTGCATGGACAAACTTTGACAAATCACATCTTCACAGTGGGCACCTTCCTGCCTTGCTTTATTTTTAATCTGTAAATTCTTTGGGCAGCAAACGCTTTTACTTGGCAGTTGAACAGCTCTTCACACAGGAATATCCAGCTCTCTAAGAAAAGTCCCTGATGTTCACAATGTGCAGCCATCTGATTACTTGCTAATATAAAGAAAGAGGGGCAGCTGGATAAAACCACCTGTGCATTCTATAAGAGTGTTACCAGAAAAGGATGCATCAGGCGCTTCTTATTAAAATGTCCATCCTCCATACAAAACCCTGTGAAGTCCCTGACAGCAAAAATGTTAACACTATGTGTCTGGAATACTACCTGGGGGTGGGGGTGAGGGTCAACCTTATCTTCAATGGAAGAGGGCCTAAACCAGCCTTTCTCAGCCTTTTTATCCTGGAAGAACCCTTGAAATAATTTTCAGGTCTCAGGGAACCCCTGCATAAACAGTATTCTATATACTGCTATTGTTTTCCGCCACAACCAAATCTCTTGAGGAACCCCTAGCAACTTCTTGGGGAACCCTAAGGTTCCAGGAAACCCTGGCTGAGAAACACTGGCCTAAACTATGACTGATGGTAACTGTGTGTTTGTTTTGCTTCCCAGGCTCCTCAACTACCCTCTTTTGTACCCCTTCAGGGGACTGAGAACAAATTTCAGCACAGGGAATGTAACTTTTCACTCATTGCATTCTGCACAGCCCAAAAAATTCAGAGGTTTACTCTCCACAGTGAGATGATGAGATTCCTTGTGCATAGAATCGTAGAATTGTAGAGTTGGAAGAGACCAGGAGGGCCATCCAGTCCAACCCCCTGCCATGCAGGAAATCACGATCAAAGAACTCCGAACAGATGGCCATCCAGCCTCTGCTTAAAAACTTCCAAAGAAGGAGACTTCACCACACTCCAAGGCAGTGCATTCCACTGCCAAACAGCTCTTACTGTCAGGAAGTTCTTCCTAATGTTTAGGTGGAATCTCTTTTCCTGTAGTTGCTCTGTGTCCTAGTCTCTGGAGCAGCAGAAAACAAGCTTGTTCCATCCTCAGTATGACATCCCTTCAAATATTTAAACATGGCTATCAAGTCATGCTAGCCATGGCTAGTATGTTCCAGTGATTTTTGGCATTACAGGACTTTTTTTTTTTTTACAAAAACATCATTTGCGCACACACACAAATGGTGTTTGCACAGAAAAACCATGTTTTTGTATAACCACCTCTTTTGCGTGAAATACCATCTTTCCTGTCCAAAAAAGGGCTTACTGTATAGCCCCTCCTTGCAGAAATGAATCTCCCAAAGTCCCCAAATATGAACAAATTCATAGAGTTTGCCATTTTCCTGACAGGATATCCCAAGCTATTGAGAGACCCTTTCTTGTAGTTTTCCCCCTAAAAGATAATGTGGGATTCCTCTCTCTCTCTCTCTCTCTCTCTCTCTCTCTCACACACACACACAATGCAGAAATGTTACATCTCTAATATATCTTTAAACTATTATTTGAAAAAATAATAGTTTAAAAAAAAAAAAAACTCCTTCAGGGAACAAGCAAATTCTCTTTCTCTTCCTTTGCAATTATTTTTGTACAGGCCTGTTCTTTACCACCACAATAATTTTACTGAATACAAACTCAGTGTACTGGTTGCATACAAAGTACTAAAATGTTAAACATTAAACTTCTTTGGCCATGAAAACAATTGCTGTATTCTGGTTTGGTTTGGTTTTTTGCCTCTATAAAAATGGAAGTAAATTAAAGAGTCTTTAATGTTGGGTTAGTAGCCACATTATGACAGATTTTTGCAAGCAGATATTTGCAAACAGAAGTTGCCTTCATCCCCTCATTGTAAATTCATAAAAATAGCCTTCCTGGATAAAACCATAGACTAGTCTAGTCCAGCAGCCTGGACTAAACTCCCGGAGAGTTTCTGACTGGGCTGCTATTGGAAATAAAAGGGTTAACCAGATTAACCTCAGTTAGATATAGCTTTCTCTTTCTGTTTAATATTCTGTGCTATGCTATGTTGTATTATACTCATAGTAAAGCATTACTTCCATTTAAGCACACCAAACCAATACGTTGAAATTTACAATTATATTCTGGAAGGGACAAACAAAGACCTTTTGCCTGAAACCTGTATCAGTAAAATCCTGACAGGCCATCATTTGAGTACCAGTAACTCTACAGCCAGTAGATTGTATCTCCTTTGAGTGGGCTAGGGATCTGGAAGCCTGGCCTTCTGTTAACTGTTCCCAGTAAGGCTGTCTGTCAAGACAATTACAGAATGATAAAGTGAGGGAAATGTCCCCTGTAATAGTATTCATGCTGCTCTTAGTCTCAGCATGTGGAAATCTGTGTGCCCACAGCCTTTCTTACAGAGCAAGACAAATGGGAAGTACAGTACATGAAACTAGGAGGGCTGCAAACTTGGAGGAAGGCTTGGAGGAGGAATTATTCACACTTTTACTTCCTTTGCACAACTTCTTCTGTATCCCTTTGCCCTGCCCCTGTTCTGCTGAACTATCTAATAACTTGATGGTTGGCCCATCAACCAACCATTAGCCAAACAGACACTAACAAGCCTTGCATTTCTATACCCAGAAACTAACCATTCATTTACACAAATTTACATATACTCCCCAACAGGGGTTCACAGCATATAAACTCCACACACACCCCTACACCACCATTCTCTGAGGATGCCAGCCACAGATGCAGGCGGAACGTCAGAAAGAAACTATTCCAGAACACAGCCTCACAGCCCGGAAAAAAAACAAGGAAAATCTATCTACTAACTTGATCCAAAATAAGCCAGCTTTACCTGGGAAGAAGGCATTGGAGCATGTGATCTGAGCAAACTTTAGAAAATGGTGTCATTATTGATTCAGATATGACATTCTGCACAAACTGTCTTAATTGGAAAATGTCTACAATATCTCCTGAGGTATTTGATTGGGGTTTTCTTCTGAAAACAAATAGGTTGTCTTGTCCTTTCCCAGAGATCCAAGAGTGACTTGTATCTGTTAAACTGAGGAACAAAAACAGTGTTGTTGTGGTAGCTGGATCTGTGCAATGGTTATGCCAGAATTTAGAGTTGTTTTTCATCGCATGGTAGCTGTTGTTTTATATATTTGCCCCAATAAGTGAATAAAATAACTCTGACCACTAAGAACTGGTTAGCTTTACCATTTCATGTACAAGGGTTAACTTCCAGTAAGATGGAATCCCTCCATTCTGAATTAATTCATCATGAATATGTAATATCTTTGGCTCTGTTTAAGTAGTTACTAGATTTGGATCACCACAAAATCACTTCATCTGTCATTACAACTTTCCAAGGACTCAGATCACATATGTGCTTAGGAAATCTTAGGCAATCAATCCCTTAAGTTTTAGCTGATAAGTCAAGGAATCTGCAGTATTAAGTCTGTATGCATTTGCCCATAAGGGGCAGGAAAAACAGTTCTAAAAAGAGAGAGAAAAGCATGTTGATTGTTACCTTTTAAAAGCTCTAAATGGCTGTGATGAATTTATTTGAAGGACTGTCTACAATAGCCATACAAGTGTGCCTGGCCATTAATATCGGCCTCTGAGCTCTTGCTTATGAGTCCACAAGTACAGTTACACCAAAATGGTGGGTACAAGAAAATGGATTTTTCTTTGTGGCAGCCCACCTCACTTTGGAACTCAGTCGCATGGAAGGTTCACATCACTCCTTTGCTGTGTGTTGTTTCCATCTGCATTTAACTAGTTCCTTTGAAGTTGCCATGTGATAAATTCTTTCTGCTCTAAAATTTATTTTATTGCCAGTTTTAGATTGTATTGATGTAATTTTGTTCATTTTTAATGATTATTCTAGTGTGCATACTGCTTTGAATTCAATTTATAAACACTTAGGGGCAATATATAATTTTTTTTATACTATAATCCTATAAATAGGGTGTGTGGTTAGATTTAGACAGATCTAACCATGACACCTAGACACCTGAAACTTAGGACTTTTTCAAATGTGGGGGGAACCCCATGGAGGTCGGGAGGACAGCACTGTCCCCCTTACAGCGCTCCATTTCGGATGATGCCGTCTTCCTTCCAACCTTCCCCCATGCTTCCTCCATGCTGCAGGCATGAGAAACATACCACTTTTTATTGACCGGAGGATTCCGTTAATACAAACGGTGTGTTTCTCATGCCTGCAGCACGGAGGAAGCATGGGAGAAGGTCAGGAGGAGGATGGCGTTGTCCCAAACAGAGCACTGTAAGCGGGACAGCGCCGTCCTCCTCCCGACCTCCGTGGGGGGGGGTGTTCCCTGTTTGAAAGTCCTTAATATGCATAATAGGGCATTCTGGGAGTAAACAACCGGGGGTTATGCAATTTTTTAAAAATGTGTTAATTTTAATTAATTTAGATGTGTTGGTGTGACTGAAACCTGAAGCACATTGTCAATAGGTGGCAGGCTTCCTTAATTAAATACAGCTTGAGCTTCAGTAGATCTGAAGAACAATTACAGTGTCCTTCCGGCTGTTGTGAATCATCCCCCCATGGACATGGAATGGACATGCCCTCCCTCTGGACAAGAAAGGTGTTAACTTTTGCTAGCAAATAATAAACAGAATGCATCAATTTGGAAGAGGCATTCCTCCTTTTCTCACACATAGGAAAAAATGCCAACTGCAACTTCTATACATTTTTTGTATTTTGAATCTGCAGTCCTCTGTACACCACTGAGAACATCACCCTTGGAACTCCATGAGCATAAGATTGTCCTATCACTGAACATGTTGACACAATATTTTTTTTAAAAAAAATGATGTGGAATCAGTTTTTTTGAGGGGTGTTGTACAAATATCTTAGTAAGAGATGAAGAATCTGTAACCCTGTTGCAGTGACAGGACTGCAACTCCCATTAACCCTGACCATTAGCTGTGTTGACTTTGGTGGATGGGTGTTGGAGTCCAACATTTTCAGGAAAGCCCCAGGTCTACCGATATTGTCTTAAATAAATGAAGAAAGGATGAGTGGAGGGAAGAAGAGGGAAGGCAAATTATCCTTGTCTTTGAGTTCAGTGTCATTTTTTTCTTAGCCGCACTTCTGCCTCACAAGGAAGGATCAGATAAAATGCCACAAAATGGAATAATGCCATAAAAATGCCATAAAAATGCTATAGCCCAGGTAAATGGCTGGAGAAACTGAAAGAACAAATCTGTGTATGTTTATTTGGCTATAATTCTCATTCTTTTCAGTGGGGCCTATTTCTAAGTAAGTGGGCCTAGTATTGCAACCTCATTCTAAGTGAGTGTTCTGGCAGGAGGAAACAGTGACCAGGCCTGTGGGCATTGCAGTAGGTAAAGCCAAGGTAGTGATCAACCTGAACACCAAACAATTCTCCATAAGAGACTAATAGAAAACTTTATCAGACCAGCGTCTAAAAACACTGTAATTCCACAAATGAGGAAAGCAGAAATGTAATGGCATGATTACACACCATAATCACACAATACTGTTGCCACAGAATTATTGCACAACCACCACTAGTGGTTTAAAAACAGGATTTCAGCTTGTGCTATAGTAACACTTCTCTTCACATTGCCTTCTAATGATAGATTAGTAATGCTTCATGCTGGCCCATGCATGCGCCTTTAAGAACATTTTTGTCTTATGTGATTTTGCATGGGTGAGATTTCAATTGTTCTTGTGAGAAGATGCAACTATAGTTAAAAATACCAAAAACAAATCCATAACAATAGAACTTCACAAATAAACATGTAAAAAAACATAAAAACCTACCAAGCAAAGGCTATAGTTCATTAAAACAGCATCCTGTTGGTCCTCTTCACATTCTCCTCTGGAAGTTTAATTATGTGTTTTTGTTGGGATAGGGGAGGGGAATAAGAGAACCTCCCATTCATGCTGTAATCCCACAATTACAGTAGCACGTGATTTCGCATGCTCATCAATACTGTTAAAACAGCGATGTTGAGGGTACTGATGGGTTTTGCCCATCAGTGAAAAGTTACGGATAATTAACGTGTGGAACACATACGGACCACAGGAGGATGACAGTGTCATGCAATAACAGGAACCCCATTCATACTACTATCCTGTCATAATCGTGCAATTTCAGCCTCGTGTGATAAAATCCATAATCACTTTGGTATAGTGGTTAGAGAGTAAGACCAGTAATAGAAAACTTGCCCTGGGGACTTCTAGTGAGCTGTCAGTATCTTTCAGCATGAAGTACCTCACAATGAAGATAAAATACTGTAGTTGTTGGGGCAGGGAGGGGGGGCATATCTTTACTATATTTAATTACATGTACTGATAATTTTGTTTTATTCTGCATTATGTGTATGTGTGTGGGGTTTTTTCTCCTATTATATTTTAGTATTTATTTTAGTATTTTAAATTATTGGAGCAGTTATAATTGTTTTATTCTGTAACATTCTGTAAAGTGCTGTGTACATAGATGGTGCTATATAAATAAACAGTCACGATAACATATGCTGGTTTGACCCATTTACAGCAGGGGTGGTTGAAGGTGGCTCAAACAGTTTTTGCAGCCTCTCACATCCCATCACTGCCAATTTATTTATTTATTTATTTATTGCAAAAAGGACAGGAGTAGTAGTACATTTAGGGCTACTGTATTGTGAAAAGAAAAAGAAATAAAAGAACACATTTACAGTAGGACCCCCATATCCACTGATTCAATTATCTGTGGAACACAAAACAGCACACCTACCAGATTTTAGGAGTCTTCCTAAAACATGTGTTCTCTTTAGCCATTTTCTAGGTCCTCCAAGGCAACTCTATGGTATTTTATTCCAGAAGTCCCATTATTTCTGCTCCTCACTTGAGTCAGTCCAACAGACAAGACAGATCTACCTTGCAGCCTGGTGCCATCCCGATGACAATGGTGGCATGCCTTCCTTCTTTCCACCATCTTCCTCCCTGATGGCCTCCCCCTCAGGATGGAGGAGGATTCCTGGTGGCCCTGGAAAAGGAGGAGGCATGGTAACCCTTGAGGAATAGCAGTTCACCTTTCAGATGTGTTGCATAGGGGCCTGCCACTCTTGCACATTTTTAAAAATTAAAAGTGGATTACTAGCTAATTACAATTTTGTTATGTTTGTAGGTTTTGGCATCTTTGTCAGTCCATGTAGCTCCTCAAGGTGGGCAAACTGTGGCCCCTGCAGCCCTACACCAGTCCTCTAACTCCCCCCAACCCTCCAAATTGTTTTTTAATTTGCAGGCAATTTTTATCCCCAAACATGGAAAAAGGCCTCCAACTGCATGAAAACATGCAAAATACCCCCATAGGAACCCAAGAATGTCATATTACTCCTCCAATATTTCTGCTTTCCTCTGCAGTCCCTCTCAAAATGGCTATCATTTTGAGAGACATTGCAGATGAAAAAGACATATATGTCCGCGCTGGGAGGATGTAGCCCCCAAGGAATTCTGGCGGGAAATTGGCCCCCATTTCCAAAAGTCCATTGGACCAAAAATGTGATTCATCAGTGCTTTTAGTCAAATTCATATCTGGAATAGTTTCTAGTGAGTATTAATGTTGAAAAAGTGACACCATCTACAGAAGCCCTTACTTTTGTTTCCTTTAGATATGGTAGAAATTTGAGGGGGGGGATTTATTTTTAAATCTGAAGTATGGAAAAGATACTAAGGAAGATCAGAACGCCTCTAAGTTGCCATTTTAATTCAAATGACGTTAATAATATATTACCCGAGTTACTTTTCCTCTTTTCAAATTGGAAGCACTCGATAGTTGAAATAATGCCTTGCAAAAGTAAAGTGAAGAGGGGGAAACATCTATCCATCCATGATTTCACACCTGCTATGTTGTACATAATTACACTTTGCTTTTCATGTGCTGCTTACTTGCAACTAAATCAGATAGATTATCTTGTTTCAGAGAAATTCACCGCAATTGGAAGGGCTTCTGCAAATAAAATTATTGTGTACTGTTCCATTTCTTCGATGGAACCAAAATGCAGACCCAGAAGCAGTATGGTTAAAAGCATTGCTCTGAATCTCGGCAGGAAAAAGAAATGAACTCATCTAATGAATAATTAAAGCTAAAAGGGCACACACTGCCTTTTTGCTATCTTTTGTTCATATATTGAGCATCAGAGCTTGCATTAAAGGCAGTATTTCATACCAAGGATTCCAGTGTATGCTATTCCGCAAGACAGGACTTGTTGGCAGCATGTGGTCAACTGTTGTTTCACTTGTTAGCTTTAATGGTTTAATTTAACTGTCAGGCTTGGGGAATTAAATGCTTCTTTTTCAGACTGTTAATTAGCACAGGAACAGTAATGCAGCCAGTTATATCTAGTGATTCATGGTGCTATGAGAACACAGATAGGAATGACTGCCGAACAGTGGTGGAAGATATTGACGCGAATTTCCATACACACATGCATGTCAGAGGGGGAAGCTAGATAAAGAGAAATCCAGTGACCAAGGGCTGTCATCTGGTGCTCTGCCAATCTGTCATGTTGTCTCCTCCCCTGCCCCATGATGAGCTCTTAGCCTCATCTATACAAGGCAAAAAAATGTGGATTGATGTGCACCAATGCCAATTCGCAGAAGCTTTCATTTGTCTCCACATTTTTTTTTCAAGATCACAGGCATGCGAAGCCATATGCATTTGTTGTTCAAACAGGCATGCCTGTGAATCAAGATGGCAGGCGTGAGTGAATTACTTGCATTTTTATTGTCACCAGTTGCCACTGCTGAACAGTATTTTTTTAAAAAGCATATCTAAGGTGTGGTCCGCCCCCTGCGCGTGTCCGCCCAATCAACTTTCCACTTCCATTCTTATCGGGAATGCGCAGCAAAATGAATCAGTTATCCCAATGAGTGGGAATGCTCATTTCCTTCAGAGTTTTTGTTTTTATTTTTGTTTTTTAATACAGGGAAAGCCATGAAGGCTTTTCCCATGGAGTAACTGGTGTTTTTGCCCCTCTTCCAAATATGGTGAATTGATTTGGGATCCCATTTAGAGAAATCATATTTTCCTCATATTCTGTGAGTAGTATTTTTGTCATTTAGACAAGCCCTTAGACTTCTTCCTCCAGCTCCTGGTGCATATATGAACATGGATTACCTAGCCTGTTAAATGCACAATGAGCAGCACACAGCCAAACATCCCTGGATAAAATCTGAGAGTGTGTCATCCCTACCTACAAGATGCTTTAAAACCATCCAGTTGTTAAACATATTTTAATTTGTTTTCATTTTTCTTATCAGACCAAGAACTTTGCTAGAGGGTGACACATAGATAGGTAATTTAAAAATAGACATCCTATTAGAAACCTGCCCATTGGAGCCCCAATTAAATTTTTGGTCACCCTGAACAAGTCAGACTACATACAGGAGGCTGAGAAATAATTGCCCAAACACCATATTTTACAGAATCCTCTCTAAATATCCCACTGATAAATACCTGAGTAACACACATTACTCAGAGAATTCTCTACTTTTGCACAGAACTGAATTTAAATGTATACCCCCCCCCAGGAGCACAACCCAGGCATCCTCTATCTACTACCCAAAATACACAAACTAGGCAATCCAGGAAGACATGTTGTCTCAAGCTTTAGAACCCTCACTGTTGGGATATCTGGATATATGGATTCAGTTCTCAGACCATATGCCATCGACACTCCAAGCTATATGAAGGATATAATTGATTTCCTGAGGAAAATAGAGTCCACCCACAACCTGCCAGAGAACACCAACCTAGTCACTAAGGATGTGGAATCCCTATATACCAATATCTCACACCATGATGGACTTACAAGCCATCGAGAACACCATCCTGAATGAGGCTATAGCAGACCTAGCCACCAAACTCTGCCACTTTGTACTTACTCATAACTACTGTACTTCACTCTTGGGAATAATATGAACCTCCCTGTCATGGGCACCTGCATGGCAGCAAAATACGCAAATGTTTTCATGGCTGACCTGGAACAATGCTTCCTCAGCACATGCACCCAAAAGCCTCTTCTCTGCCAACAATTTTGTGATGACATCTTTGTAATTTGGCCACATGGAGAGCAATCCCTTGAGAAGTTCCACTAGGATTTAAAGTATTTCCACCCTACTATCAACCTGAACCTGGAACAATCTGCACAACAGATTCATTTTCTTGACACCACTATGCAACTGCACAATGGACTTCTAAGCACTACACTCTATTGAAAACCTACTGATTGCTACACATTCTTACATGCGTCCGGTTTCCACCCAAAACGCTCTACCAAATCTATTGTTTACAGCCAAGCCCTCCGATACAACTGTATCTGCTCAGACCTAAAAGACAGAAACTCAAAGCTCTTGGATTTACAATATACATTTCTCAAACTACAACACCCACCTAAGGAAATGAAGAAACAAATCAAAACAAGGCAAGATTAATACCCAGGAACCATCTGCTACAAAACAGACCAAAACCACAAAATGACAAAACGCCCCTAGTTGTCACCTACAATCCCCTGCTGAGGCCACTCAATCACATCATCAATGAGCTACAACCAATTGTGGAAAATAACACAGCCCTATCACAAGCTCTCTGAAGCAGGATTTAAATTTATTGGCCTACATATAGCCTCCAAATATTAAATAATTCCTCACTTACAATAGGATGGAAATGCAGGGATAAGACCCTGCCACAAACCCAGATGCCAACTCTGTCCCCACATCTACTCTGGGAGCAATATTACCGGGAGCAATGACATCACCCATAACATCAGAGGTACATTTACTTACTCTTCCTCCAATGTGATACATGCCATTCAATGCCAGCAATGCCTTTCTGCACTCTACATTAGATAAACAGGACAGTCTCTTCACAAGAGGGCTAATGGACACAAATCTGAGATTAGAAATGGCAATATGGCAATTCCCCAAAACCAGTTGTAGAACATTTCAACCTCCCTAGACATATAGCACAGGATCTAAAGGTTGCAGTGCATGAACAAGGAAATTACAAAGGAAGACTATCTACATGAACCAAGATACATCATCTCCCTGCCAGCATATCTTGGCTGTGGAGCTAGCCGATTCTTCCCCCATTACCTGTATAAAATGGGCTGGAGTCCAAACAGGCACACCAGGTCCTCTCTTCAGCCAACATCGCCATTTTCTTTGCTGAGGAAGGCTGGAAGGGGGGGGGTGATATGTGACTGAAGGTCCTCTGCATGTGATCCGCCTTGGTCACATGCTGAGAAACTCCTTCCTGGCTTCCAGGAGAGCCAGGGAGATGGAGACGGCAGCTAGGGATGGCATGCCGGATTGGCTTCTGTGGATCCAGTTTTTGCTGGCAGTAACGGAGTAAACTAGGTATGTTTTTTAATGGTCTATCGGGCCCTATCCTGTTTTCCACCCGTCTCAGCCCCATATCTGTCCCGGGGGTGGTGATGACTGCCTGGGGGCAGAATGGGGCAAATGCCCTGCATAATATGGACTGCAGGGCTCTGAGATGGGGGAAAGCCAGGGTATTTAGCCCATGTAGACAAGCCCTAGAAAGAGAAACTGCTGAACTGAATTATGTTCACAATTTCCAACCCATTAGTAGAGGTATGAACAAAGACAATGTCTTCATGGCGCACTGCATATATTAATAAAAAAAGTCCTCACTACTGCACATATAACAAAAGGAATCTTCCCAGAGAGAGTTTTGAACTCAGGGAAATTAAATATTGGTAAGCTGATTTATTTATTTCACACTCAAAACTAACTGACCACTGTAAAGATCTGAAAGATCTGTATCACCTCACCCAGCCCTTTGAAAATTTAGGGCAAGGGACGTGATTTGTATCTTTCTGGATCCTATTACATTCTGTCCCACAATTGTATACCTCAGGTTTGAATATCACTTTGGACTGCTTCTGAAGCAGGTTTATAATTGCAAAAGCTCATGCTAAAATAAAAACCAGTTCCGATAGTCTTAAAGGTGCTGCTACATTCCTTTTTTTCTCCCCTTCCCTTCCTCCTTTTTATGCTGCAAAAAACTAACACAGCTACTTCTTTAAAATCTCAACAAGATTTATTGGATAATTAGAATCAGATTGACAGGGAAATTTTGTCTTTTAGATATCTTATAGCAGCCTTTGCTAGCCTGTGTATATTTGGAGTACAGCTACTATCATCCTTGGCTATTGCCATACTGATTGGGGCTGATAGGAGTTTTAGGCCAAACCATCCAGAGGAACAAAGTTGAGAAGGCTATTCTATAGAGTAGGTACTATGGGATAAATCTCTTGGCTTCAGCCACCCTAAGCACAGATGAAGCCAGTGGTTGGGAGAGTAACACCGTTGTTTGGCAATCATTTATTTGAGGTATTAGATCAGCCTGGTTCGTGCTCTTGGGTGCTTCTTATATTTAGGGCATGTATGGACACTTTATTTTCTGCATCCAGTTACTGCAAGTCACACTATGCCATGTAGACTCCTATGAAAATATTTTACACAGTATTTGGTTCAGCTTATGTTTACAGGCAAATAGGAGTGAGTTGCATCTGCTCAGGTCAAAACTTAATAAAGATCAAGGATTAGATCTGTGTTTTCCTATGTCACATCAGCCCTTGCATTTTCATATCCTTACTGTGCAGTAGTACATAGACTTCTTGAAAAATCAAATGATCTCTGCCTTAACAAAAGAGCTCTTTGCTTCACAAAAAGACAGAGACATGCTGATTGCCAGAGAAGTTCCTCACTGCTACAAAAGAATTTAAATTTTATTCTCTTTTGTCTCAACTCCACATGGCCAGGAGATAGGAGTGGCCTCAGCCTGCATGAGATCCCTCACCTGAGCAACACAAGAAATATCTGAGACAACGGAGATTTTCAGACCGTGTTTCAGCGTGCCTAGGGCGGGAGGAACTTTCGGGAGAGGGACGGCGATCTTGCGCAGCAGGGGGGCGTTTTCGGACGCCGTTGTCCCTCTCCCGAAACCAACTGTGTCACTTCCATGAAGCTTTGGAAGCCGCAGAGCCATATTTTAATCACGGAGGTTGCCCGTGAGTAAAATATGGCGCTGAGGCTTCCAAAGCTTCACGGAAGTGACACGGTTGGTTTCGGGAGAGGGACAACGGCGTCCGAAAACGCCCCTCTGCTGCGCAAGATCGCCGTCCCTCTCCCGAAAGCTCCTCCCGCCCTAGGCACACTGAAACGCGGTCTGAAAATCTCCAACATGTAAGCCTGTGACTCCAACATCACCACTTTTCTTCTTTTTTATTTTAAAACATCTTTTGCCTGATAAAGAAGCCAGTAGAGTTGTTGAAAGCTTGCATCATGTGCTTTGCATTTGGTTGGCTAATAAAGGTATCACTTTTTTGTGGATTTTGGATTTTGTTTTGCTGCATAGCCAACACAGCTACCCCTGAACGTACACTTCTAGTTTAATACTAAAGCAAGGAGGCTCAGGAAATGCCCATATCAATTGGCATAGTCTTTATTTAATCATTTTCTCTAGTTGTTACCTTCTGTTCATGTTTTAACTACAGTAATGTGGCAAATAGAGGATGGCCTTGGGTTGTGCCTTCTTTTCCAATCTGCAGCAAATTTACATAAATCAAGGCAGCTTGCAACAATTAAAAATATAGCTAAAATATCACAATTTACAAAAATGAAAAAAGCATTAAATTAATTTCCACATTCAGTAATTAAAAACACAACATGAATTAAAAACATAAAATCAATAAAAAATACATCATTAAAATATTAAAAGCAGCACACCAATTAACATTCACTTCTCAAGCACTTGCCTAAATAAAAATATTTTCAACTGCCAAAAAAAAGAGAGCAGGGAGAGGGCCAGCCCGATCTCCCATGGAAGGGAGTTTCACAGTCTGGGAGCAGCCATGGAGAAGGCTCTCTCCTGAGTCCTCACCAACCATACCTGTGAAGTTGGTGGGACTGAGAGAAAGCCCTCCCCTGCTGGTGGGACTGAGAGAAAGCCCTTCCCTGCGGGCCATCTTCTATAGGGCGATATGTTCTTTCAGATAGTCTGGACCCAAGTTGTTTAGGGCTTTAAAGGTCAAAACCAGCACTTTGAATTCTGCCCGGAAACGGACTGGTAGCCAATGCAGCTGTTTCACCGGGGAGGGGGCTCACATGATCCCTGTAGCTAGCCCCAGTTAGCATTCTGGCTGCAGCATTTTGGACACCTGAAGTTTCTGAACAGTTTCCAAAGGCAGCCCCACATAGAGTGTGTTACAGTAGGCTAAACAGGATGTAAGTAAGGAATGTGTCACCATAGCCAGATCTGACTTGTCAAGGAATGGGTGCAGTTGGCGCACGAGTTTTAACTGTGCAAATGCACTCCTGACCACAGCCGAAACCTGAGCATCCAAGCTCAGATCTGAATCGAGGAGCACACCCAAACTGCAAACCCGAGATTTCAGGGGGGAGGTGACCCCATCCAGCACAGATTGAATCCCTATTCCCTGATCTGCCTTTCTACTGACCTGGAGCACCTCTGTCTTGTCTGGATTAAGTTTCAAGTTGTTCACCCTCATCCAGTCCATTACTGACAGCAGACACTGGTTTAGCACAGAGATAGTTTCCTTGGAGTCGGGTGGAAAGGAGAGATAGAGTTGTGTGTCATCAACATACTGATGACACTGAACCCCCAGACTCTGGATGACCTCTCCCTGTGGTTTCATGTAAATATTAAATAGCATGGCGGTGGACTTAGGCCTGAGGGACACGGCAGTGCAGTGGCCACGGTGTCAAGCAGGCATCCCCCAGCACCACCTTCTGGGTCTGTCCCTCCACTAAGGACTGGAGCCACTGTAAAACAGTGCCCCCAAGCCCCGTCCCAGCGAGGCAACCCAGGAAGATACCATGGTCCATGGTATCGAAAGCCACTGAGAAGACCAACAGAACCAACAGAGACACACTCCCCCTGTCTAGTTCTCTGTGTAGGTTATCCACCAAGGCAACCAAAGCTGTCTCTGTATCATAGGCTATATGTTATCAATCCCCAGAGAGTGTGCCAACTGGAAGTCATAGAAACAGAGGGAATGGACCCAAATCAAGGTAATTCCTTTGTAAATCCAGGCCGTGTATCGAAAGCAGCCCTTTCAGTTAAAATAATTTGTGGTATGACAACTTCCTCTGACTTCTCAAGTGAAATAATAATAATAATAATAATAATATTTATTTATACCCCGCCCCTCTGCTAAAAATAATCGGGGCAGCTTACAACAATTAAAACTCTACAATGCCAATTAAAAGCACCATCCACCCCCATCCTACCCCATAAAAAAATTAAACAATATAAAATTAAAACCATTTAGCTAAAATCACATTAACAACAAATATACACAAGACTAAAAAAGGCCAGGAGATGCAGCTCCTGAGGCCGGGATCTAATCAGGAAAGGCCTGCCGAAAGAGATCCATCTTTAGTGCTTTTTTGAAGCTACTTAAGCTCGTCATCTGACGGATCTCGTTTGGCAGGCCATTTCATAAATTGGGGGCGATTACCAAAAAGGCTCTCTGGGAGGTTGCAGACAGCCTAGATTTTTGTGGCTGAAGCAAATTCCTCCCAGAGGACTGGAGTGCGCGGGGGGATTGTATGGGAGGAGGCGGTTCTGAAGATAAGTTGGACCCAAGCCATTTAGGGCTTTAAAGGTAATAACCCATACCTTATACTGGGCCCGGAAACTGATAGGCAGCCAGTGGAGAGATTTCAGTACTGGAGTTATATGGTCTCTCCGAAATGTTCCCGAGACCGCTCTGGCTGCCGTATTTTGTACCAACTGAAGTTTCCAGACCAAGCACGAAGGTAGCCCCATGTAGAGCACATTGCAGCAATCTAGATGAGAGGTTACCAGCGCATGCACCACAGTCTCGAGATCCCTTACTTCCAGGAAAGGGCGCAGCTGGCATATCAGCCGAAGCTGATAAGAGGCGCTCCTGACTGTTGCATTCACCTGACTCGTCATCTGAAACGATGAATCAAGGAGAACCCCCAGACTGTGAACACAGTCCTTAATGGAGAGCATGACCCTGTCCAGGACTGGAGGTTGCAACACAACTCCTGGTTTCAGGGCCGCTACCTTGAGCACCTCCGTTTTGTCTGGATTGAATCTCAATCTGTTTTTCCTCATCCAGCCCATTACTGCTTTAAGACAGTCATTAAGAGGAGAGATGCCATTGGAATTCGAGGCCGACGATCGGGACAAGGAGAAATAGATCTGGGTGTCAAAATAAAAGGCAGCATCCTTTCAAAAAAGGACTGGTATCTGATGATGGATTGACTGACAGAAGTTGTATAGGAATTCAGGAGTATCCAACACCATCTTAATCTGGTGATGAATGTGTTTATGTATAACAGTGTCTTAAATTTAGCATACTACTGTATACCTACTGTACTATGTTATAAACTTTTAGTATATATACAGGTCAAGCCCCCATATCCACGGGGGGATATGTTCCAAGACCCCCTGTGGATACCTGAAACCATGGATAATAGGGAACTCTATTATTTTCAATGAGACAAACACCGGAAATTGACCATAGGCACACAAAATGGAGGACCTAGAAATGCCTAGAAAGAACATTTTTTTCAGACATGGATAAGTGAAACCATGGATACCAAATCCGTGGATATGGGGGTCGACCAGTATTTGCATTTTATGCCAGATGATGTTATCTTTGTAACTTAACATTACAACGAGCTTTTTAAGTTGGTCATACATGTACAATAGTCCTGCTAGAGATACTGGATAACTGTTCCATTTCCCCCCTTGAAGTTGACCTTTCTTTATCTTAAACCAGATGCCATGATGCTGGTACTGTAGTCGAGCAAGAACCACCCATCCCCATGACCATTCTGTTACTGCCTTAGGGAAGTTCTATAAGATCAGCAAAATCCACCAGGGATTTATTAAGAACAACCAGAACAGAAACTCTACTATTTTGGGGAGTGGCTGTGGGAGACATAAGAAACACATGTTTTGAGTCCTCCAGCATGGACTGACAAGAAGCCTTGTCATTACTGCCTGCTGTCACATACTGATATTAGCAGAGGTAGATGGGCAGTTGCACACTGCTTCTAATTATATTGCTGTACCAATAGCTTAGGCACTCTGAAAGGGTTATATAGACACTGGCAGGCAGGCAGTAGTCACATGGTCCTGTTCAGAATATGCTGCTGGACAGGAAGTCAGCATGGGCTGAATATTTTCCAGAGGCCACCATGAAATGCAGGGGGTCATGCGAGTTGGAAAGGAGGAATAAAGGCAGTTGGCTTCAAGATATGCATCAAAATAAAAGGCAGCAAAGAAACTTGAAAATAATAATGTGTTCCAGGTCTTTCAGAAGGTGGCAAGTTAGGGACTAAGCATTGTCATACTGGTGTCTGAATATACAAAATAACAAGAACTTTTGGAATGGCATATCTGTCAATTCATTCATTTTTTCTCCTGAAGAAAATGATTGCTCTTGATGCAGGCTATAGAGATGAGCCCATCAAAACATGGGTGATCACCATGTTAATGAGAGGGAATGGATGGTAGACTGGAGGATATGAAACCAAATGGATGACAATCCACCCAAAGGGAGAGTCAGTCCTAGCTTTGCTGTCTCAGTGGACAGTTTGACAATGTGAAAATAAACATAGATTGTCACTTGGAACACATCAAGCAGGGTGACGACCCACTTACAAAAGTTTCATCGGACAAAGTTGGACATTTCTGGATTTTCTTATATCAAATAGACTGACAGAAACTGATTTTCTTCCACAGAAGACAGATGGTATCCATAGTGGCCAGAAATGAGATTTGAGGAAATAAAAATAGGTTTAGAGATCTGCTTACAGAGGCCTATGCTATGCCGGAACACAATTTTCCAGGGCAATATTTTGAGGTCAGAGAGCCAGCATGACATAGTGGTGTTTGTGTGTCAGACTAGGATTCTGGGAATTGTTGTTGTTGTTAACTGCCATCAAGTTGACTTTGACTTGAACAAGAGACCTCCAAGTTACCCTATCATCAACAGCCCTTATCAGGTCTTGTAGACTTCCAGTCTATCCACCTGGAATGCGGTCTTCCTCTTTCCAAATGGATAGACTCAATCAAGAAAGCCAGAGCCCTGAGTCTGCAAGGACTTTGGGAGACCAGGATTCAAATCCTGCTCAGCCATGGAATCCACTGGGTGATCTGGGCAAGTTGCACCTGCCCTGCTACAGAAGATGGCAAACCCCCTCTGAACAAATCTTGTCAAGAAACCCCCCATGATTGGGTCAACATAAGTCGAAAACAACTTGAAGGCACATAAAAACAGCAACATTTTGAGGTCAACTTTTACACAAGTTTGAAAAAAAAAATATAGATAGTAAATGTTAAAGTTTACTGTAAATATTTGGTCTATGTGCTAAACAGTAAATGGGCACAGACTGAACATCAGAAGTGGTTGTGTTCAGAACCCAGTGTGAAAATATTTCAGTCTCACAAGGCTTAGAAAATTAGAGAAAAGGGTGCTTAGGAATTATGAAAAACAAGCTAGCCAAATGTGGATGTGCAGTTCAGTCTTGTGCATATTTACTCAGAAGCAAGAGACATTTGTTTCAGCAGGATTTTCCCAAGTGAAAACAATGAAGGCTTCTTAAAGACTATTCTTGAAAATGTATGACACCTCTGGCCATGATTTTTGTAGCTACAGAAGCTAATGTAGCTATTTGTGGGGTTTTTTTTGGGGGGGGGGGTTCCCAGTGCCCAGAAAAATTATTGTTCAGGCAGTGGTCTCTGGTGGTTTCTACACCAGTGGGGCTGGCAAATTCTCTCTGGGTTTTAGCACAAACTTTAAAGGAGCTCTCCAGGGTATTGAGGGGAAGTGTTCACTAGCTGTGATGCCTCCTGTAAAGTTTAGACTAAAATCTAAAGCAGATTCTCCCAACCCACTAGCAAAGAAGCTATTTGCTGCCACTGTTTTGGGGAACTTCTAGCCAGTGGCTATACTGGCTGGGGGACTCTGAGAGACATAGTCCCCAAAAAGTAATTTTCTGAGCTCTGGTTGTTCCTAAGTGAGCATCTGTAAGATTTCAGCCATACTGTGTCACTATTCAGAACCATGAAATGTGCACATTCAAGATATCAAGCACAATACATGAAAATAAAAATACAGAGTTCAGTCTTTTTGCATTCTAAGACCTAAATCCAATTGTCCACTCTCAACTAGAGCAGACCCACTGAATCTGTGGTTCATGTGTTAATTCGTGACTTATGTAAGTTCCACTGGAGTCTACTCTAGATGTGACTAGCAATCAAATTTAGGTCTCAGGTAACTGGCCATTTGCATTAAGAGCTGAAATAACTGCTTTGTAATGTAAGCAAAAGTGCTGAGTTACAGTAATTTTTTTTTTAAAGAATCTCTCTTGCCCTATAAAATGGAAGCCATTTTAACTTGGATAGCTCTGACAGCTGCCTTAGAGCCCCACCTATAAAAGAAATACAAGAAATATGGAGGTACAATTCATGTGATTAGAAGTGATATTGGTCTTAACCACACTTTGTGGCTTGTCACAGGTGACTCCTTGACCGAACTCTAATTGAGTTAGGTGAGAAAGGCTGGCATTATTATCCAGCTTGGATTTTAGTCCACGATGGAGAAGCTGTGCCATGTTCATCCACCCCTGCAGCTGATCCTCCCCAACCATTCTCCCTGTAAACCTCTCCAGGGGGTTGACTACATGATGAAAAAAATCCTCTAAGAATTTGAACAAAATGCCATTGGTTCTCATGGACGATGGCCCACATTCACCATATTCAGAAGGAGGGGGGCTGAAAACTCCAAATGGATCGCTATGGAAGCTTTCAGTGTTTCTAGTGATCCTTTTTAAAAAGTGTGCAAAGAAGCGCACAAGGTCGTCTGATCAACCAGTTCAAAAAGGGGCGGCACACAGCAGAGCTTAAATCTGATTGGGTGGACCTCGGACGGGGTGGGCTCAAAAGGGAAGGCTTACAATGCGGGAGCTGCCATTGTTGTTCTTTCCCTCCGTCCCCCCCTTTCCACACAATAATCTTCCCAGGGATTATGAGTACCTGGCCCGTGTTGCACACCATGATTATGAAGATGATTGGGTTGATAGATGGGGAACCCAGAGCTCTCCAAGTGCTACTCCGTCTGTTTGTTTGTGTGTGTGTCCCTCTCCTCCTCCCTCCACCTCCTCCCTCTCTCTTCCGCCACCTCTCTCCACGGTGTAATCTTTAATGCAGCCTCTGGCTATACAGACCTAGTGACAACTGTGAGCAGAACAAAGAGGGGGAGGAGGAGGAAGCAAGATCCAGAAACTGGAAAAAAGGGTGGGGGGCGAAGGAGATTTTCCTCTGGCAATTCACTCGCGGCCACCATCTGTTGTGGGGGGGGCATGCTCCATGTGAACTACAAACTCGAGTAATTTTCCTGTCACTGATCTTGCAAATGAATCCTGGGCACAAATTGGCCGTGGAGCAAAAGGGATGTAAGGTGATTTTTTTCCAGAATTAATTCTCTCGGCTAGCTGACCCCCAGCTTTTGTTGTTGTCCTAGCCTCAGGGAGAAGAAAGGAGCTCTCTGTCCCTCTCCCTCTCCCTCTCTCCCCCACTTCTCCCTTTTTGGGGGCACAGCACACCTTTGATTCTTGGGAAATATAATATTGGCATTGCATTTCCAAGCTTTGAAGAAATATTTCAGCCTCTTTTTAAAAAGCCATTCTAACACAAGCTGGGGGTACAATTGGATGTGGATGTAGTGTATCTTGATTTCAGTAAGGCTTTGACAAGATTTCCCATGATATTCTTGCAAAAAAGTTAGTAACCTGTGGGCTAGACAATGCAACTGTTAGCTGGATTTGTAATTGGTTGACTGACCGAACCCAAAGGGTGGTCACCAATGGCTCCTCTTCATCCTGGAGAGAAGTGACCAGTGGGTGCCACAGGGTTCTATCCTGGGCCCATGTGCTATTCAACATCTTTTGAATCACTTGGATGAGGGAATAGAGGGCATGCTTATAGTTTGCAGATGACACCAAATTAGCATGGATAGCTAGTACCCCAGAGGACAGGATCAGAATTCAAAATGACCGGAACAGATTAGAAAGCTGGGCCAATATTAACAAAATGAATTTCAACAGGGAGAAATGTAGGATGCTACACTTGGGGACTAAAAATGAAATGCACAGATATAGAATAGGTGACACCTGGCTTGATGGCAGTACATGCGAAAAGGATCTTAAAGTCTTAGTGGACAACAAACTGAACATGGGTCAGCAGTGTGATGCAGCAGCTAAAAAAGCCAATGCAATTCTAGGCTGCATTAACAGGAGTATAGTGTCTAGATCAAGGGAAGTAACAGTGCCACTGTATTCTGCTTTGGTCAGACCTCACCTGGAATACTGTGTCCAGTTCTGGGCACCACAATTCAGGAAGGATATGGAGAAGCTGGAACGTGTCCAGAGGAGGGCAACCAAAATGGTGGGAGGTCTGGAAGCCATGCCCTATGAGGAGTGGCTTAGGGAGCTGGGTATGTTTAGCCTGGAGAAGATGTGACCTGATAGGTATGTTTAAATATTTGAAGGGATGGCAAGCTTGTTTTCTGCTGCTCCAGAGACTAGGACATGGAGCAATGGGTTCAACCTACAGGAAAAGAGATTTCACCTAAATATTAGGAAGAACTTCCTGATAGTAAGAGCTGTTCAGAAGTGGAACACACTGCCTCTTTGGAGGTTTTTAAACAGAGGCTGGATGGCTATCTGTCAGGAATTATTTGATTGTGTATTCCTGCATGGCAGGGGGTTGGACTTGATGGCCCTTGTGGTCACTTCCAACTCTGTGATTCTATGATTCTATGAATTTGACCACCTCTGGTACAGACAACCAGGTGTCCACATCACTATGACATGTTGCCACATGGTGAATCACCCCATGAGTGAGATGGGTAACAACGGATCTTGCCCAAGGAGGTAAAATTGTGTTAGTGGGAAGAAAAACCATTGGAGGCGGACAATGGATTTAGACAGAGTTGGTAGACTGTCAGTGAAGGGCTCCTAGCAAAAACGTAAGTTGAGAGATGTTAAAAAAATGTGATAGTGATTACCTCCTGCTAGCATCAGCCAATTTACCATTTGGAAAGCTGGAGAGATGGGATGACAGGCAGCTGTAAGCCTGTTCTCAGGGCAAGAGATATCTTGAAGTTCTATTTCATCATTCTACAATGCAAACAGTATAGACAAAGTCAAAGCAAGTTGTTTTAAAAAGTGTTTGAAGTGTATGGGTATTTTAAAAAGGGAGAGAAACGAGTGGGAACAGGAATGAAGATAAAACAGTTTCTGTCAGTGAGGCTAGGCTGCAGGAAATGTTCTGAAGAAGATTTCATTCTAGAAAATGTGAGGATACTTCCTTCCCACCCCCTTTGCAAAGATGATAGATCGGGGAATAAAAGATCTCAAAAGGGAACGTAACAGAATTAGAAATGGGCGTGCGAGGCAGGTCAGGCAGTTTGGGGTCAGAATTCTGATGTTAAAAAGAGGAATGTATTTTCTGAGAAAGGGGAGGCAATGCAGCAGAGTTCTGAGGTTCTGAATTCTGACCTGGAGTTTGATAAAACCAGATGGAAAGGACAGACAGACAATTCCATATTTTTAACGAAAGGTTATAATGAGAATATGGGGGCAATAATTAAGGGTTTACTAAGGCAATGACATCACAGTAGCATCTGCAGCCATACTTCACCAAACATGTGGGCCCTGGTTACAATATACTGTACCTCAAAACAATACATTGAATGAAAAGTAACCTCACAATGGTTATAGTAGCTTTAAACCAGCTACAAGCAAAGGAGAGTACTGCGACAACTGCTAAGTCCACCTAGAGCTTGGGTGTAATTAGTTACAAATAACTAGTTTCTTGTCAGTTATCCCTTTCACCAATAACAAAGTCATAATTACATTACTTTATTTAAGGCCTAAATATGCTAAAGGGACCTGGTCTTGGAAGATAAGCAGGGTCAGCCCTGGTTAGTACTTAGATGGGAGACCTCCAATGAATGCCAGGTGGTATAGTCAATGAATTGGATTCCATTGAATCAATGGCATTTATGTGTTAATTCACCAGTGAACAGTAGATTCAATGGGTCTACTCCTTAGGACTAACCAATGGAATTCAGGCCACCACAACTCAGAGATCCCTTGCCTGGTCAGTTAGTACCACCTCATCAAACCCCATCAGCATATCTGTAAAGCTAGGATTTTTAAATTTTTATTTTATTTGTACCTCAGTGTGTATCATTTTATGCTTGTTCACATTCACCCATATTTGCCATTATAAGACCTTTCCCCTCTATTTGAATATATTCTTTTGGAGTTTTTAGTTGTTCCTAAATAATGTGGTATTCTCAGCAAACTTGGTCAGTAAATTTGGTACCATCAGCTACCTTTTACCAACCCTATCGTTTTTCTATTGTTTGTGGGAGCGGATTTCTTTTGTAAAGGGTGCAGGAGAATTCTGAAAGACATCAAGAGGGCTGGCAAGGATAGTGCTACAAGTAAAAAAAATTACAGAATAATCATAGGGCATATGGCTCAGTTTTAAGCTTTTAAGTTTTCATGCAACGAGCCTTGACTGGCTTATTCCACAGAATCTACAGTTTCATGATGTATTATCACCAAATGTAAAACCAGGTAACGTGCTGGCCAGTGAATGAAGTCTTCACAGTAAAATGCCAAAATAAATGTCATTGAATGGAAAGGTTCCTTGAAAGATGAGGAACCTGTCAGAAAAACCCAGATTTGTTCATTGCCTGTGAGCAGCCATAGATGATGATGAATACAAAATGGAGTGGGTCACATATGAAAGGGGCCAGTTAAATCCGCAGATCACACACTCATAATTTGAGAATGCTAGGATGAACAAGTGCTAGATGTATATAATGATTCTTTCTTTTCACATGTAAAGACACAGTGACAGGTTTTCAGGAAGACATTAGTAGCTGTAAGTGGTTTAACTAGTGAAAGTACAGGGAAGCTTTAGGTCCTCTATGCTCGTGATAACCAAGAGAGACAAAATACTTCTCCCAGTTTCTGTTAAAACTGCCAGGCTGATTGGCAGTCACCCAGTAGTTAAAGTAAATCAGCCGCTAATCTGAAGCTGTAAAGCATGTGCTTTTATGATAGTTATTACTGAAAGTTCTGAATCTTATGGACTGATGTGGCTCCATGTCAGTTGCGTCATGGTCAGGGAGATTGATAAGATCAGCTAAAAGATGGTGATTTCAGTTCTCCAAGTAACTGCTTGTACATAGCCGAAATGGCACACCCAAAAGCAATGTAGCAGCTGATTTGATAGAACCTTGAGCTTTGCAGAAGCTTAAATCTTTTTCAAAGAATTATGCAAGAAGACACCCCACCACAAGTAGCCCAGTGAGGATGAAGTATTCCCAGTGGCTATAGAATACTGATGATTGATGAAGGGGATGCAGAATGGAAAATGAAAGGGTGAGTGGAATGGAATACAGTATGTGGGCCACAGAAGAGCAGTATGTGGGCCACAGAAGCTCCCCTGCTTCTGAAAAACAAGCTTTTAAAAGGAGATTCATGTTTAGGGAAGCCTCCAGATAACATGATTCTCTTTTAAAGCATCCTCATATGTTGTTTTTCTTTTTAAAAAAAGGTTTTTATGAATCTGGAAGTGAACTTCTGTTCACTTCCAGCTTCATGGTGTGTGTGTGTGGGGGGGGTGCAGCCGCTATAGCAGGGAAGGAAGTGTAACCCCCCCTGCCCCAATCTACCAAATCTGCCCACCCTGAAATAAGGATCCTGGAAGAGGACAGAATTCCAGACAACCATGAATTTTGGGCAGAATTCCAGAGAACAAAATTTTGCTGCAGGCCCTACTTGTTTCTTCTGCTACTGATGTGCAGAGCTGAGTACTAATGCTTATGTACCTAAAATGGTGCCATCCAAGTACAAGAAAGAATATCAGCATATCTGAGGACACCCTAACACTTGCAGAAGCCCACAAAATCTTTTTGGTGGGGGGGAATGTTGGAGAGGAGTTCCCAAAACAGTCCAGTGAGCACTGGGCATGCTCCATAGCCAAGGAACATTAACTGACTGAATAAAATATTCTGGGAGAGGGCATGACTGTCTGGAAAACTGAAAAGGAGCTTAGTCCACATCGCTCCATTTCCTCACAGCCCCCCACATATAGGCATACTTTTTTGGGCACTGTTTTTGCTTTCACCAGGAGGAGCTCTGTTTTATTTTGCTATGGGCCATATTTTGTTTCCTATTGTAATAGGTCTTAGCAGTTTTCAGGTTTCATAAATCAGTTTATGAAAATACATGCACAAGCTTGTAAGCTCAGGGCAGTGCACGTATATTTATTTATCATTCCTCTTCAGACTGATGGCAGGAGGCCAGGCAAGAGAAGTTATAGCACGTTAGCCTGTGCAGATGCTGCACACACATGTTTGTTTGCAAACACACAAACCACATATGCGAAATTGGTTGGAGAATGCCATGCTTTTGTTGAGAAAAGGGTGAGAGAAAAAAACAGAGGAATGTATGTTTGGAAATACTTGTATTAACTGTTGACAGAAGATGTGCCATGACAACTGTGTACTTGGAACAAAGAAATCTAATTGTTTGTGACATGCAAGTGTTACATGGTCAATGTTATGGAAGGGCATTACTTAGCGCTGGAGTACTTGCGTTAAATTTTGTTATTCTTGTAGCTTGTGAAATCGCCACAAGGATCTGGAGCACTAATCAAGATAAACCACAGAGGCTCAGATCTGAGCAATAGAACAAAGAGAGATGTCATTGAGCTACTTTTATTTGTAAAATGTTATCAGACATCCTCATTGTGTAAACCCAAGTTGTAGGGGATGGGGAGGAGGAATGTGTTGTGTGTTTATAAGAGATTTGTTATAACAGAATAATGGGTCCAATACCAATTAAGTCTTCCAGCAGTAAAGTCTCATACTGTTGAATCAGGAAACTGGCTCTATATTGTCTACTTCACCTGCAAGAGACTGGTAGAAAACTGTCTTAATGTAACATAACCAACAGAGCTACAATCAGGTCATAGAATCGTAGAATGATAGAGTCAGAAGAGACCACAAGGGCCATCTAGACCAACCCCCTGCCATGCAGGAATACACAATCAAGGCACTCATGACAATTGGCCACCCAGCCTCTGTTTAAAAACCTCCAAAGAAGGAGACTCCACCACCACCAAGGCATTCCACTGCCCAACAGCTCTTACTGTCAGGAAGTTCCTCCTAATGTTTAGGTGGAATCTCTTTTCCTGCAGTTTGAATATATTGCTTCATGTCCTAGTCTCTGTAGCAGCAGAAAACAAGCTTGCACCATCCTCAGTATGACATCCCTTCAAAAATATTTAAACATGGTTATCATATCACCTCTTAACTTTCTCTTCTCCAGACTAAACATGTCCAGCTCCCTAAACTGGTCCCATAGGGCGTGGCTTCCAGACCTTTTACCATTTTGGTCGCCCTCCTTTGGACATGTTCCAGCTTGTCAATATCCTTTTTGAATTGTGGTGCCCAGAAATGGACACAGTATTCCAGGTGAGGTCTCACCAAAGCAAAAGTAAAAGGTCTGAAGTGGTAAAAGGTCTAGAGTGACACTATTACTTCCCTTGATATAGACACTATACTCCTATTGATGCAGCCTAGAATCACATTTGAACACATAAGAATGCACTTTAGCTGACTCACGTTCAGCTTGTGGTCCACAAAGACTCCTAGATGCTTTTCGCATGCACTGCCATCAAGCCAGGTCACCCATTTTATTTCATTTTTATTGCCCAAGTGTAGTATCCTACATTTCTCTCTGTTGAAATTCACTTTGTTAGTTTTGGCCCAGCTTTCTAATCTGTTCCGGTCATTTTGAATTCTGATCCTGTCCTCTGGGGTGCTAGCTATCCATCCTAATTTAGTGTCATCTGCAAACTATAAGCATGCCCTCTATTCCCTCATACAAGTCATTGATAAAGATGTTGAATAGCAATGGGCCCAGGACAGAACCCAGTGGCACCCCACTGGTCACTTTTCTCCAGGATGAAGAGGTGTCATTTGTGTTCAGTTGGTCAACCATGCACAAAGTGAGACCTCATTTAAAATAGTGTTTCAGGCATCACCAAAGGTACAAAGCCCATGTGCTAGGAAAGTGTAGGGCATACTTGGTAGCTCAATCTAATTTTGGAAAGTCTTTGAGAGTGTGATGCATCTTGAACAGAAGAAGGGACTCTATGTAACATTTGTCGACCTCACCAAAGCCTTCAACACTGTGAGTAGAAAAGGTCTGTGGCAGATCCTGGAAAGACTAGGATGTCCCCCCCAAATTCCTTAAAATGATTACCTTGCTACACGAGGGCCAGCACAGTCAAGTCAGATATGGCAATGCTCTTTCAGAGCCCTTTCTAATAACTAATGGAGTGAAGCAAGGTTGTGTTCCTGCTCCAACTTTAGATACAAACTTCTTCAGTATGGTGCTCCAAAGGGCTACGGCAGAGCTCAAAGAAGAAGTCAGCATCTATATACGTTATGGTATTGATGGTAGCTTGTTTAACTTAAGCCATCTGAAGGCTCGCACTAAGACTCTAAACTATCTAGTCCGTGAGCTGCTCTTCACTGACGATGCTGCCCTTGTTACCCACACAGAAGCAGCACTGCAGTGCCTAACATCCTGCTTTGCAACAGCTGCAGAGCTGTTTGGGCTGGAAGTCAACCTGAAGAAAACGGAAGTTCTCTACCAGCTTGCACCACAGGACGAACACCACCATCCCTACATTGTCGTAGGCAAATCTGTGCTTAAGTCCATTCAGCAGTTCACCTACCTGGGAAGCATCATCTCCTCAGATGCCAAGATTGACAAAGAGATTGATCACAGATTAGCAAAGGCATATAGAGCATTTGGAAGATTTTACGAAAGAGTCTGGAGTAACAAACACCTGAGGCGAAGCACAAAAATCAGTGTGTATAGAGCCATTGTACTGTCTGTTCTCCTTTACGGGTCTGAAACATGGGTCACCTATTGCTAACACTTACGACTCCTCAAACGTTTTCATCAGCACTGTATATGTACAATCCTAAATATACACTGGACTGACTATGTGGCAAATGTTGCTGTCCTTGAGCAAGCAGGGATCACCAGCATTGAGGCCATGATATTAGGCCATGATATTTCTAGGATGGAGGACCATTGCCTCCCAAAAATAGTACTCTACGGTGAACTCACCACGGGTCAGCATAAGAGGGGCGCTCCAAAAAAGCAATACAAGGATTCCCTGAGACAATATCTCAGGCTCGGCCAAATTGATCACCAACAATGGTCCGCCCTGGCCTCACATCGGGAGGCATGGAGACGCACTATCCACAATGCTGCAGCCTTATTTGAGAACTCACGCCGAACAAGTCTTGAAGAGAAACGACAACGCAGAAAGAATCACAACCCGGAAACATCTCCCAAGGAGACCTTCTGCTGTGCTTTCTGCAACCGGACTTGTTTATCTCGGATTGGCCTTTTTAGTCATCAGCGCGCTTGCAGAAAGCGCGGGATGAGTCTTTCCTGAATCTTTGTTTGCAAAGAAAAGCCAGAGGGAGAGAGAGCATCTTGGAATAGCCATTCTGACCACTATCTCTATACCTCCAAAGGTATTCAAAGTTGTGACACCACAGAGCACATAAGAGCCACCTGTGGAGCCCTGGGTGCCCTATCCCCCCCTAAAATGGGGACCAGGGAATAGATTAACATTTCACTGCTGATTAAAGCAGGGAAGAAACAGTTATCTCTATGGGCTCCCTGAGGTGGCTGATTGGAAACGTTTAACCCTTTCCACCCACCTGGCTGCCTTGCTACATATCACTGTTTCCTGTTGTTATTAGCAGTGAAGAAGGGCCAATCGGTAAAGGGTTCACAGAAGGCCTGGAGACACTTAGTCCTGTCCATTCACCCATCCCAGTGATCTTATAAATGACTGTTTCCTATATGCTAAAAACAATTAGAAATTGCCTCCCTGCCATCATATGCCCATCCCATTGCAGAGATATAAAAACCTAAACCCATTATTAATTTGTTTGCATAATTACTTACCTTTCAGCCCAACAAGGGCTAAACATTATTACCACAGCACCAAACTAGAACTTGATATAGACCAAGAACTTTGCAAGCACACTCACAACCTAAACGAATCACTGGAAATAGTTTTAAGTTCCTCTGAGTTTGCTTCTTCTGGGCTACTGGATGGAACAGGAAGGAAAGACTCAATTGGCAAATAGCTCTTTAATACCGGGTCTTTTATCTCCTGGATCAGACCTTTTAAAATTTAAAAGCAGGGGGCAGGTTGTGATGTACCTTTGGCACAGATCTGTTATCTGAGTAATCTTTTAGTTATGGGTGACATTTTGTTCCCGCAGTAACAGAATCAATAGATGCTCTTTCCCAATTACAGTCAGTCCTCAACTTTCACAGGTTTTATGCCCGTGGATTTGGTTATTTGCAAGTTTGTAGCTGCTTCTGCCGCCAGTCCCCATGCCTTCCCTCCCACCTCAGCCTCCTAGGATGATGACACTGCTGCAAAAATCTCCTGCAGTGTTATCCTCCTTCTCTTGAGGAGAAGGAAGACAAGGAAGGTGACACTAAAGTAGATTTTTGCAGCAGCTGTGACCTCCTCCCCTCCCTCTTCTTTCCTGCCAACAGTCCCAACCCATACCTCCCTTCCCTGCCTTGGCACCTTGATGCCTCTACATCTCGCCCAGGCCACCTGCCCACCACCGCCACCTTCCCACTCTGCTGCTGCTTGCACTTCTCAGCCAGTCTCCTTTTCCTCCCTGATTTGGAGCTGTACACAGAGTTCTTGTGTCATTACAGCTTCCCAAGGGTGGCATTGCTCACTCCACTACCACCCTGGTTTGTCTTCCATCCTCTCTCCCCCCCACTACACCTTCCCAGCTCTGCCTGCCTCCACCAGTACCCCCTCATGCAGCCCAGGAACATGAGAAGAGCCTCACTCATAACATTTGGCCCATGGGAGCCCCACTTGGGGTTATAGTGGAAGGACCAGGAGAGCTGAGCCCACCCAGTTCAGCTTGGAAGGTCTGGCGGGGGGTGGGGTGTCTAACATCTTCAAAAGAAATCCATGGAGGTGGCTGCAATCCAGTAGCAGCTCCCCACTTCCGCCACCACGCTCCTCTCTGGGCGTCTGCACTGTGCATGTGCACACTCCCTTCCATGCTTCTCTGGCCAGCCTGGCCAGTGGATGAGCAAGCTATGTGACCCACGGGAAAACCACAACGACATGATAATTCCACACCCAGTTTCAAATCGAGGAAGAGGGGGCAGAGAGCGGCTGAGAAGTGGAAGTGGAAATGGAGGGGGGGTAGGTGGCAGGCAGGTGGCCTGGAAGCGAGGTGGAGGTTTTGTGGTGACAAGGCAGGAGAAGGAGGTATGGGCTGGGGCATGCATGTTGGGGAGGAAGGTGAAAATATTTGCAGTTTTCCCACTTTCGTGGGAATCTTGGTGGGAAGAGGATAGGGAAGAGGCACAGTGGTTAAATGCCAGTACTGCAGCCACAGTGCTGAATTCGATTGCAGAGGGCTCCAAGGTTGACTCAGCCTTCCATCCTTCCGTGGGTCGGTAAAATGAGTACCTAGCTTGCTGGGGGCAATTAGCTAACACATTGTAAACTGCTATTGCTAAAATGCTGTTGCTAATTCTGTTCCCCTAACCCCTGCAAAAGTTGAGGGCAACTATATACCATGAAGAAGCTGCATGTATATTTCCTTATGGCTCAGATATCAAAGTTAAAGCAAAAATAGCCACCTTTCTGTAAAATCAAGCGTTTCCCAGAACAGTGCAAAATAAATTCTTCAGAAATTATTTACATAATACAGGTTGACCCCATATCCGTGGAGGATACATTCCAAGATCTCCTGTGGAGACCTGAAACCCTGGATAATAGGGAACCCTATTATTTTCAATGAGACGAATGCCGGAAGTTGACCACAGAATCATGTTGGAAGACCTAGAAATACCTAGGGAGAACATATATTTTTTTCGGGCGTGAATAAGTGAAACCATGGATACTAAGGACTTTTTCAGATGCCCTAAAACCCCTCAGGGGAGGGCGGGAGAGGTACACAGCTATCCCGCAGCAGGGGGTCAGTTTCGGATGCTGCTGTACCCCTCCCATCGTTGTCTGTGTTACTTCTGTATTTGATCTATTGCAAACATGCCACTTTTTACTCACGAAAAACTTCAGTGAGTAAAAAATGGCACGTTTGCAATAGATCAAACACGGAAGTAACACGGATAACAACGGGAGGGGGACATCGTCATCTGAAACTGACACCCTGCCACAGGATAGCCGTGTCCCTCTCCCACCCTCCCCTGAGGGGTTTTAGGGCATCTGAAAAAGTCCTGAGACTGTGGATACAGGGGTCAACCTGTAATTATGTATTAATTACTCACCCCCATATTATTATTGTTGTTATTATTATTATTATTATTATTATTATTAAATATAATTCAATTATAATTGAAAGACTGTGCTGCTTTGCTTTCTCTTGGCTATTTTGTCCAGGTTGTGGGGAAGGCCTCCTGAACGAGTTCTTTCAAGGAGGATATTACAGGATGTGGGGATCCAGCCACCTCAGGTCCACTTCATTCATGGAGAAGAATCCAGTAATAATTCTCTTCCTCAATGGCCACCAGTTCAAATTACTGGTATATTTCAATGCCTCCTCACAAACACAAAACCTTACTGAATGTCGAAATCTTGCAGAGCAGGGAGTACTTCAGTGCTGCAATACAGCAGCTTCCTCTGCTGCAATAAAAACATCAGTCTAAATCCAGTTGCTAGTCCCAACTACGGTAGACCTATTGAATGAATAGGATTTCTATCAGTGTTGACTTATGCTATTTATTTTAATGGGTCTACTCTCATTAGAACTAGTAATTGGATTTGGCCCTCAATTCTTTATTAGTTTTTCTAATCTAAACAAGTAATCCGCAGTGTTTGGTGTGTGGGGTAATAACATTGATGTTGCCACAGGTGGTGGGTGGGATTGTAAAAAAGTAGATAAATAATATTTCCCAGTTTTCTGATGCTGGGTGAAAATGCATGTCTTGGTCATCAGGACTTGCTGCTGAGGAAATTTGGACTCAGTGAGGTTATTTGCAATCCAGAACCTTGTTTAAACATAAAATTTGCCTGTGTTTAAACATGCAGGAGGGGATTGCTTAGGTGAAAATGTGTTTTTCTGTTCAGGATTTTTTATTTTATTTTTTATTTTTATATGTGTGTGTATTTGGCACATAAAAGATGGTTTTCTACATAGGAAACATGCCTCCTGCACCAAAATTTAAATTTTCTGTGTCCTGAAATATGAATAGTCTTCGAAAATTGCATTTTTCTTTTTCTTTTTTTTTCTTTTTTTTTCTGAAGCAGAGTATATACTCCAGCAGACAAAATGTGTGGCTGCTTTAGCATGGGATTTGTAGTGGCAGCTTTAAGCTGTAACATAGGGTCGATATTTACCTCCTTGTAAGTAAACCTGGATCTGACCTATCAGTTTCTTGAAATATCTAAACTCTATAGAGATGAAGGGCTGGAGAATACACAGGGAGAAATATTATTAAAATTATATGTTGTTGCTTGCAGAAAGGAATTAAATGAAGACTAACATACATTTTAAAAAGAGAATTTGAGCAGAAATAAAATGTAAGTATTTCTAGATACCGTGCTTTAGGAGAGGCTTCCTCAACCTGGCGGCTTCCAGTTGTGTTAGATTACAAACCCCACTATTCTGTGCCAGGAACTGAATTGTGTGGTTTTTAGTCCAATGCATCTGAAAACTGTCAGGTCAGGAAGGCAAATTAAAGTACAAAAAGAGCCAGTGTAAAAGAGTAGGCAACAAATTGTACCACTAGGGGGCAACAGAATCAATCATAATAAAATATGCCAGTGGATGCATAGAGATGTAATTCCAAGCTCTGGTTTATCATGAACTACCTCAGCTTTGTTAGCTCCCCTCTCCTTTCTACTCCAGTGCAGCCATGAGAAGAGTTTGAAACTTCTGCTTCTCTTTATAAATAACATGACTGAAAGTTACGATTGAACCTGGACAAAGGTTTCTCTTAACTCTGATTTATTAAAACCAGTTTCCAACAAACCTGTCTCATTCAACAAACCATAATTAAGATCTTTGGGGCTAAGAGGCAAGCTAAGCTGTGGTTAACTAAAAATAAAAACAAATGCTTTTGATCTCCTACTATTCTTTGTAGCCATGCTGGAGGATGAGAGGCAAAAGAAAACACACAGGACCAAGGCGCATTCAGACTAACAACAAATCATAATGTATCATTACATCCAAGTGTGGTCAGTATTACTTTCTGGTAAAATCCTGACTTCTGTAAAGCTAACTCAAGAAAAAAAACAAACATGCAGACTAGCAACATGTGGACAGGCACTTGTGTAAGAGTCCTAGCTCCCAGGGTGCCAAACAACAACTGGTTGATGCAACCACTTACAGTTTGTGTATTTTTCCTCCAGGAATCATCATTACCTGCCTTATTCAGAAACCACCTGTTCTCAAAGCTTTGAGACCAGATCAATGTGTCTTTTTACCTCCTGCTGTTTCCTTTTTTCCTAACAAGGGCAAGCCTGTGATATAGCCAATTTATGCATGGCCCATTCTGTAGACAACAACTTGCATCAGCGGGTGTATGACTTATGTCATAATGGCAGCATTAAATATCTCCAGACAGTCTCCCAAAATTGAGACTCAATCTAGACATTTTAAATCTTATATTTATACTTTATTTTGACTTGTGTACATTTTTTAACTTGCATTATTTTCAGTATGTTGTTAGCTGTCTTGAGTCCCATTATCAGGAGAAAGGTGGGATATAAATGAATAAAATGATGATGATGATGATGATAAACAAATTAAAGCCTGTCTTAAATAAAATCAGGAGAGGAACAGTCTTAAGTCTACAGGAGATAGGCGAGGAGACAAGCAGCCTGAAGGAGATCTTCTGTTATTGTGAGCTGAGATTGTAAAATATGTGAAGGCCATGCAATACAGGAAAAAGACTGTGAAGCAAAACTTGGGGGAACCTGTAGCGGGCATTCAGTAATTTACACTACGCTTGATTCTTCCCTCTGCAGTACCCAAAGCCCCTTCCCCCACTCACTGAAAAGCCCCTGAGTCTGCCCAGCCCCATCCATCCCATTCTTTGCAGCAAGCAGGCAGGCTTGGAGAAGCGGCAGACTACATCCCTGTAGTCAGGTGCAAAATGATGATATCAGTGCTGAAATCTGCCAGGGCCCTCCAGCAGTCTCAGTGCTGCTGTGATCATTTCGTATCTGGCTATGGGGACATAGCCAGATTCTTCTCTAAGCCTGCCTGCTAAGTACAAAGAGTTTTATGGCATCTCAAAGACTGATTCTGTTACGGCCTAAGTTTTCATGGATACAGTTGGCTGCATTAGTGGCAAGTTCTTTATTCGTACATTGAATTTACACCACAGACTGTTCAACTGCAACTCCCATCGCCATGGACTGTGCATCCCTGTTCACTTCCTGTTTTTAAAGAAGGGGCTCTCCTGGACCTAAAATGGCCCCAGGGAAAGAGGCAAAACATAGCAAAAATGTTCCCCTTGTGCCTTCTTGAGGGCATTTGGGACAAAACAATTGTTTTGGGAAAATGTTAATTGGGTACTTACTGTGAAGGTACTTTCTGTAGATAGATGGCAGGAACAATCTGGAAGTATTGGGAAACTAGGACCGCCCAGCTCAAGCAGGAAATAGAACAAAGCCTCTTGGGAGATTTTAGCTCTTTGTTCTCTAGTCCTCCTCTCTCACGAGGCCAGTTCTCTGACTAGCATAGCCCTGTAAAAAAGGTAAGAAACTCCTCGCTGTTGAGGGAAAGAACACACATTGTTATAAAAACATCACCTTCACCACTCCCTGAAAGTGACCTTCCTTGACAGTCACAGGGTGGGTCGGATTGTTCCTGACATCTATCCTACAGAAAGTACCTTCACGGTAAGTACCCAATGTAACATTCTGTAGGTCTAGATGGCAGGACCAATCCGGAAGTATTGGGACGTACCCAAGCCCCTTGTCTCTAGGGTGGGAGTGACTGTATGTGAATTTCGACTACTGCTGTACCACCTCATGAAGAACTCTTCTCCCGAAGGTGGCTTCGGTTGACTTGAACTTGTCTACCTTGTAATGCCTGATAAAGGTAGACGGTGTACTCCATGTTGCTGCTCTGCAAATTTCCTCTATGGGCGCATTCATTGAAAATACAGCCGAGGTGGCCGCCGATCTGGTGGAGTGTGCCATCACCCCAGATGGGCGTGGCGTGTTCGTGGTGTCGTATGCCAAGAATATGCATACCTTGATCCATGTTGCCAGAGTCTGCTGAGACACCCTGGATCCCATTGATGCTGGAGTGAAGAATACGAACAGGGAGTCGCATCATCTGAATGCTGCTGTGCATTTGATGTAGATCTTCAGGGCCCTCCTGACGTCCAGCTTGTGCCACAGTTTCTCCTTAGGGTGAGCTGGTCTGGGACAGAAGGAGGGTAATATCATTTGTTGTGATACATGAAAATGGGATTATACATTGGGTTTGAAGGATGGATCTGGCCTAAGGTATACCACATCCTCTTCGAAGGAGCATAAGTGCTCCCTTATGGAAAGTCCCATGAGTTCCGACACCCTCCTGGCTGACGTGATTGCTACTAGAAAGGCCACCTTGATTGTCAGGATCCTGGGTGGTACCTTCCTCAGTGGTTCAAAAGGGCTTCTGGCTAGTTGGCGAAGTACCAGGAACAGGTTCCATGATGGGAATCTGTGGTGTACTGGTGGGGAGATTCGTGTCGCCCCTCTTAAGAATCTCCTGATGTGTGGATGCAGTGAGATCCTGCTTCCCTGCAGGCCCTGTATGAAGGCCGCCAGTGCGGCTACCTGTCTCTTTAATGTGTTTGGCCGGAGGCCCTTATCAAGTCCATCTTGCAAAAACTCCAGAATATGTCTTGTCGAAGCTTTCAGTAGGTCCACCTTTGCAGTTGCACACCATTGCGAGAACACTTTCCAGGTCGCCTGGTATATCCTCCTCGTAGATGGTCTGCGTGAGGCCAATATGGTTTTTATTACCTTGTCCTCATATCCGCAGTCCTTTAATGTTCTCCGCTCGACCTCCATGCTGTCAACTGAAGCCATGTCACTTCGTGGTGTGTGACTGGGCCCTGGTGAAGGAGATCCTGGCATGGGAAGAGCCTCATGAGTGACTCGACTGACATCTCTGTCAGGTCTGAGAACCATGGTCGACGTGGCCAGTGTGGCGCGATTAGGACCACTTGTGCTCTTTCCGCCTGTATTTTTCTGCACGTCTTCCCTATCAGAGGGAACAGGGGGAATAGGTACAGTAGGCCTTTCGGCCACTGGGATCGGAGGGCGTCGGTTCCCTCCGCACTTGGATGGAAGAACCTGGTGAAGAAACGCTTCAGCTTGGCATTGTGATGAGACGCGAACATGTCCACTGACATTTCCCCGAATCTCCCCTGAATGTGTGCGAAGGTCTCTTGGTTCAGTTCCCATTCCCCTGGGAGTACCGTGTGTCTGCTCAGGAAGTCTGCTTGCGTGTTGTTCTCCCCTTGGAGATGTTGGACCATCAGGAACAGGACTGTCCTCTCTGCCCAGAGGAATAGAGTTACTGCTTCTGTGTGTAGTGACCTGGATCTGGACCCTCCTTGTCTCGCTATGTAAGTATGTAAGATGGAGTCGTTGTGTTGTCCGTGAACAGCAGAATGTGTTGGTCCTTTAACATGCTGGAGAAGTGCTTCAGGGCCAGTCTGGCCGCCCTGAGCTCCAGCCAGTTGATGCTGTGCTCCTGTTCTTCCTTCGACCATAGACCTTGTACCACCTCGCCTTGGCAATGTGCCCCCCATACTCGGAAGCTGGCGTCCGACGTGACCACTATCTGGTGGCTGATTGTCAAAGGAGATCCTTTGGCTATGTTTCGTGCTTGCATCAACCAGGTGAGTGACTCTCTCACCGTGTGCGGGATGTCTAGGGTGAATGCCACCTTGCGAGATATTCTTTCCTGGTGCGGAAGGAGTAGTGCCTAGAGAAGCCTGGAGTGGAACCTTGCCCATGGGACTACCTGAATTGCTGATATCATGAGGCCAAAGAGTCTCACTAGCTATGCGATCTGTGCCCTCTGTTTTCTTCTTGTCGTCATGGCTTCCCTTTGAATTGACAACTGTCTTAATCTGGACAGGGCGATGGAGTAGTCTACGGTGTCTGTTTGCACCCCTAAGTGCACAATGTTTTCTGATGGCACCAGGGTGCTTTTCCTGAAGTTCACCATGAAGCCGTGTCTTTGCACACTCTGTTGTTATTTGCAGATCCTGCAGTGCCTTGTCCCTTGATGGTGCTCTCAGCAGGATGTCATCCAGGTAGGGATACAAGTGTATCCCCTTCGTCCTCAGATGTGCAATTAACACCACCATGGCTTTGGTGAAGATCCACAGTGCCGTTGCCAGGCCGAAGGGGAATGCCTTGAACTGGTAGTGTTCCTCCCCGAACGCGAATCTGAGGAACCTTCTGCTGTCCTGGTGCATCTTGATGTGGAGGTATGCTTCCGATAAATCGAGAGAGGCCAGGAAGTCTCCTTCCTGTACCACTTCCCGTATGGATGAGAGCATTTCCATCTTGAAACGCTTGTAAGTGACAAATGAGTTCGTGGACTTGAGGTCTAATACTGACCTTAAGCTTCCGTCCTTTTTTGGCACTGTGAAGAAGTAAGAGTACACTCCTGAGAAATGTTGCGTGTCTGGTACTTCTTCTATGGCATCTATCTCCAGTAGGTGGCTTATTGCTGTTCTCAGGTTCTGTGCCTTCAGCTGATTTGCTGGTACTGGTGCGGGGAGGAACCTGTTCCTGGGTTCTGTGTTGAATTCCACTTTGTACCCATGGGCAATGGTCTCCTGAACCCACTTGTCCATGGTGGATGCCAGCCAGATGCCCAGGAACTTCGACAGCCTTCCTCCTGCTGGAGATCTTTCCGGGCCATGATTGCTGGCGGGAGGAACCTCTCTGTGACTGCCCCCCCTCCGTGACTTGAAGATGGGTTGGTGAAAGGGGCGTGGCGAATGACATAGTTGATTCTGGCCCACGCCAGTCTGGTGGATCTATAGTCCACTCTCCTTCCGTTTCCCCTGTAGTGACGAAAGGAATTGTTGGACTGGGGTGTCTTCTTGTCTTGCTTTCACCCCACTGATGGCATGACCTGCTTCTTGTCCTTTGTCTCGACCAGTATGTCTTTAAGGACTTCCTCTCCGAAGAGCTTGGCCCCTTTGAATGCAGCAGGAGCCAAGGCGTTCCTAGACCGTCCATCAGCGTCCCACTGTTTGACCTAGAGAGATCTCGCCAGATTGGCTGCTCCTGATGCCCTGGCAGCATATGTTAGGGAATCCTGTGATGTGTCCGCAATGAAATTGAGCGCAAGTTGGATCCTGCTGAAGGTCTTGTTCAAGGAACCGGTGTCCAGGTCCTTGGCCTCTATGACCTCTTGGAGCCAAATTATGGCAACCCGCGATATCAGGGCCGTGGCCAGTGAGGACCTAATTCACAGGGCGGATGCATCAAACGATTTCTTCAGGGCGTTATCGGCCCTCTTTTCGTTGGCATCCTTGAGGGCGCTGTCCTCTTCTCTAGGTGCCAGAGAATTGGAGACCATAGAGGCCACCGGTCGGTCAACCACCGGGGTCTTCAATTTGTCTAGCACCTCCTTGGGAAAGCTGTAAAACCTTTGGGCAGCTGCCATACCCCGCCTTCCCAAGGCTGGCTTGTCTCACTCTTCTGCCACCAAGTTCCAGAAGGCTCTTGGGAATGGGAAGAGGGGCCTCTTTGATTTGTTCGAGTGCATTAACACCGCCGGCTTTCTCGCTCTTGGGAGCTTGAGGGTCCTCGACGGTGTCTTGTTTGGCCACAGGAGGGGCAATCCCAAGTGCGGACAATGCCCTGCTGAGGAGGTACGAGCATTTGTCCCCGTGGAAAATTCTGTCTGCTGCCTCTGGGTCTGATGTTTCCGAATCAGAGAGTTCCCCTTCCTCTCTGTCAGGAGTGTGATTCTCATCATTGTCCCCTATGATATCTAAGTCCGGGTTGGTGTTCCGGAGAAGGTCCTCCCCTTCTGAGGCCCCATCCAACTCCTCAGATGAGTGCCTTGAAGGTGGATCCTTCCTTTTCTTGCCCGGCTGATTCCCCTTGTTGCCCTCTATTAGCCTAATAGGGTTGGGGGCGCCTTATTCCTTTCTGGAATGGGTGTCTTTCCCCTTTCCTTTCTTTTCCTCAGAAGGTCTGAGCAGTTAGGGGTTGCCTCCTGCTCCTCCTCCTGATCTGAGAGGAGGGCTTCAGAAAGCATCATCAAGGCCAACCTAACAGACTCCTTTTTGGCCTTGCCATCATCTCCCTTTTTTGCCTCTTCCTCCCCTTTTCCCATGTCCCCCACATCCTCATCCCCTTGATCATCTGGATCAATGGGCTCTCCATTGTTAAGTTGGCCAGTATCCTGGTCATCCTTTCCCCCCATCCCCGTGGAGATATCCCCATCCTCCTCCTCCCCTTCGCTTTGCTTGAAAACTCCAGGGTGTCCAGGATGTGCCTGGACTTGGATACTGCCACTCCCCCTACCTTAACCTGGGTCTTCTTTAAAAGGACCTCCAGAAGGTTGATGTTGCTGTGAGAGGTCCAGGGAAGAAACCTCAGCCCCCACAGTTCCCAGGCCCTCCTGCCACGTTGCTCTCCATTGCGGCTGATTACTGGTGGCTCTGGGCGCGCTGAGAGAGTGGTCACTAGCCAGGGCCCTCTCCGCTTTCTTTGCAGCCCTCCTCTGGGCCCCTGGGGCAGGCAGGAGGCCAGCGGAGGCGTCGATGCTCAAGGGGAGGTCACGGCCACCATTATGGGAGCCAGAGTGCTCCTCCGTCCCCCTTCCATGTGGCTTCGTGGCACCCTTGCTCGCGCCGGCCGAAGACTCTTTAGAGCTTCCCATTCCTCCTCAAAGGCAAAGTGGGAGGGAGGACCTGAGCAGAGCAGGCAGCAGGGGAAAGAGCAGCAGCCGGGCGGCTGGCATGGCTGCCTTGAGAAGAAGTGCAGGGGAAGAACAAAGTGCGGTGGGGGGAATTAGGTCGGAGTGGGGGGGGGGGAAGTGGGGAGAGATCAGCTGGGGGAGGGAGCCTTGGACAGAGGGACGGTTGCGGGAGGAGAAGGGGTTCTTTTGGTAGGTAGGAGGGAGTAAGTGGAGAGATACAGGGAGAAAAATAAGCACGATAGGGTTAGAGGCGGGGGGGGGGTCTATAGGAAAAAAGTTAAAAGGGTAAGTACAATCCGGAGGACTTGGAATACCTGCCTTGCTGGGCTAAACAGGAAGTAGAACTGGCCTCATGGGAGAGGAGGACTAGAGAACAAAGAGCTAAAATCTCCCAAGAGGCTTTGTTCTACTTCCTGCTTGAGCTGGGCGGTCCTAGGTTCCCAATACTTCCGGATTGGTCCTGTCATCTAGACCTACAGAATGGAAAAAATGATTACCATCCTGTTCTGGGGAACGTGGTGTTTTTTTGTTTTTTGTTTTTTTCATGCAGAGAAAACCCATCAAGTATTCATAGATAAAATTGTCATTCAGCTGCGTAAGCAAAAAATAATGGCTCTGGAATCTACTGCCCTACAACCCAGAAGCACACTGAGTGGTAAGACACTGAGTTGCAGATAGGAGACAGAAGCATAAAGAACCTGTGACTCAAACCTAACTTGGTTCATTTGTGCTACACTCTCTGTAGTTAGTGACAATTTTGTGCCTCATTTTACACACTATACTGGTGTTACTTGGCTGACAATATTTGCTGTACAGTATATTGTGTGCCAGTAACACATGGGCATGATGAATAAAGCCTGGCAGTACCAGAGCTAAAGCAGCCATGTGCCAATCACAGGCAGTGTTTAGTAATCCCACAAAAGATCTGGAAATCCCTGGGATTAGCAGCTTCTCACAACCATTATTGCGAGCAGCAAAGTAAATCCACAGCTATAGCCTGACCATGTGCACCTAAAAGCCACATAATGCAGTCACAGTGTTGATTGAGTTCATGTCTTCTTAAGCTAGAATTGAAAGTGCCAAGCGCTCAAAGGCTACCAGAGAAACAGTTGACACTGAAAATAAAATGAATCTCAACATTGGATGTTCATCTTTAAAACTGTTTTCAGTAGTTATAGAATCATAGAATCATAGATTTGGAAGAGACCTCAAGGGCCATCCAGTCCAGCCCCCCGCCATGCAAGAATACACAATCAAATCATGCCCGACAGATGGCCATCTAGCCTCTGTTTAAAAACCTCCAAAGAAGGAGACTTCACCACACTCCGAGGCAGTGCATTCCACTTCCGAACAGCTCTTACTGTCAGGAAGTTCTTCCTAATGTTTAGGTGGAATCTCTGTTCCTGTAGTTTGAACCCATTGTTCCATGTCCTAGTCTCTGGAGCAGCAGAAAACAAGCTTGCCCCATCCTCAGTATGACACCCCTTCAGATATTTAAACATGGCTATCATGTCACCTCTTAACCTTCTCTTCTCCAGACTAAACATGCCCAGCTCCCTAAGCCGCTCCTCATAGGGCATGGCTTCCAGAGCTCCCACCGTTTTGGTCACCCTCCTCTGGACACGTTCCAGCTTCTCCATATCCTTCCTAAATTGTGGTGCCCAGAACTGGACACAGTTTCAGGTGAGGTCTGACCAAAGCAGAATACAGTGGCACTATTGCTTCCCTTGATCTAGACACTATACCCCGATTAATGCAGTCCAGAATCTCATTGGCTTTTTTAGCTGCTGCATCACACTGCTGACTGATGTTCATCTTGTGGTCCACTAAGACTCCTAGATCCTTTTTGCATGTACTGCCCTCAAGGCAGGTATCACCCATCCTATATCTGTGTGTTTCATTTTCAGTGCCCAAGTGTAGCATTCTCCCCATTTCTCCCTGTTGAAATTCCTTTTGTTAGTTTTGGCCCAGCTTTCTAATCTGTTGAGGTCATTTTGGATTCTGATCCTGTCCTCTGGGGTATGAGCTTCCCCTCCTAATTTGGTGTCATCTGCAAACTTGATAAGCATATCCTCTATTCCCTCATCCAAGTCATTGATAAAGATGTTGAATAGCACTGGGCGGGGGGATAAAATGTTAGGAGGATTCATATGAATGTGGATTCAAGTGTAATGTTCTATGGTAGGAGCTTCATGAGTCTAAGGCCAGGGCATTAGATGAAATGGGGCAACCCCTTATGGTGGCAGATGCATAGTGTGGGGAGGAGTGCAGACCCTCCTAGGTCCGCTTGTCATTCCTATCTCTTGGAAAACAGACTAATGTGTGCCTTATATCCTACCATGGGCAAACTAATATGATGCGCTTAGATACCATGGAGGATGCCATTTTCAGTAGAAAACTAAAATTCTACTGCTGATCCAGGTTCATTGATTACTGTCCAAGGAAAGGAACAACAAATTTCGACCATCTCTACTTTAGACTGACACTGCAAATGTATCTACAGAGATATAGCAATTTGATAGCACTTGAGCTGCCATGTCTTCTTCCTACATAGTCCTGGGATTTGTAGTTTGGTGAAGGGTACTTGGAATTCTCTCCTAGAGACTTCAAGGGCTACAGACAAGCATGAGTGGGGAAGAATTTTCTAGCAGTCCAGGAACCTCACCAAACTGCCCATCCCAGGATTCCATATGATGGAGCAATGACCATTACAGTGCCATCAAATTGCTGTAACAATGTAGGGCAGTGGCTCTTAACCTTTTATTTACCAAGGACCCCCTTATAAATGCTAATGCTAATAATAATAATATCTGATAATAATAATAATAATACAGTTACACCATCCATTTAACCTTTCCCCAGAGGCACTGGAGGGGGTGGGGAGAGACTTTTCTCTGGCTTCTTCTGCAAGTTTGTGGCTGGAGCAGATTGAATGGCAATGTGCAAGCCCAGCCAGCCAACTTTTGTTTTGGCTCCTGTCACGGGGCCACTCTGCTGCAGGCAGGAGGTGGGCCAAGCAGCCTTCAAGCCTTTGTAGACCCCCTGTGAGGATCTCATGGCCCCTTGGGGGTCTCCAGACCACAGGTTAAGAAGCACTGATGTAGGGTAAATATACCCCATAGATTCTACAGAATTCTGCTGCCCCAACTATAGAATGTTCTCCCCATGTATATTCATCTGTGCGAAATATAGGCCGCTTCAGAAGTTTTCCTCTTCTGTTAATGACACCTAGGAGTACTAGTGGCCTCCTTCCTCCCTCATTGGTCCAGCCTGCTGTGTTCTTTAATTATTGTCCATTTGTGTTAGTTATTCAGTCATTTATTTACTAAGACATTTTAAAACAGCCCACCATTCTTGCCGTACTAGGAGAGTGTACAATAATAAGCGAAATAATAAAAACACCACCAACACATGATCATAAATGAACAATATCATATCAAAACCAGCAATCACAGAAAGCACCAATTGAAATACCAACATAAATACAGTTTTGAGTCAGTGCTACAAAGAATTGCAGTATCATTGCCAGTCACTTGTCTTTGGGAAGGGTATTCATTGGCTAGGGGTTCCATAACTGAGAAGGCTTTCTCCCCTTTATGTTGGTGCATCATGTTCCCGAGATCCTTGGAAATTAGCCTTCCCTGATGGTCTTAAGTCACAGGCTGCCTAGTATAGGGTATAGGGAAAGGTACTTCCTGCAGGTAATTGGGTCCCAAGCTGTTATGGAAACAACTTAAGAGAAACTTAATACCAGCCAAGCACCACTGTATATAATTCTACTAATATAAGCAGTCACAAATGGGCTTCGGCTCTCCCTCGGTGAGGTTTTCCCCAGCAGGCAGGGCCACCTTCAGCCTAGGGACTACATAGTTTAAGCATCTGGTCTCTTGAAAATGATGGGCTGAATCACCAGGTTAGTTGGAAGTGTGGTTTTAAGAAAATGTCTTGGGGAAACAAGAGTGAAAATGGCAATGGAAAATGTATTGGTTACTTTCATTAAAAGGGCATCTGCTAGTGTCCGTTTTGTGACTTTGTGTAATGTTTTCTCTCTTATATATGATGATAGAAAGTGAGATGCTGCTTTGAGGGGCAGGCTCAAGATGCAACAGGAAGAAGAGGTCTATACACATTTGTAGCTTTAATCTTGGAAGGAGGCATTCTTCAGCATTCCATCATTACCAGTTGATATTTTTGTAAAAAAAAAAAAAAGAAAGAAAGAAAGAAAGAAAAGAAAAGAAAAGAAATAGGAGAAGAACAAATCATGCTGGAAAAGGCAATCCTCCAGCACTCAGCAAGAACAAACTTGTTATACACTTGGCTGTCTGGATGCTGTTGGATTGTAACTTCTATCTGTCTAAACCAGCATATTCAATGGTAAAGTATCATGGGAGTTGGAGTCCAACAACATCTGGAAGGTCACATGTTCCCCACTGCTTGTTTAGTAAGAGAAGCTAAGGACCTCTGCCTCCAGAAACCGTTTTGTGCAACCTTTGCTATATATTTTTTTCTAAAGTTGAGAGGACTGCCAAGCAAAGAGTAAGAGCTGTTCAGAAATGGAATACAATGCCTGGGAGTGTGGTGGAATCTCCTTCTTTGGAGGTTTTAAACAGAGGCTGTATGGCCACCTGTCGAGAATGATTTGATTGTGTATTCCTGCATGGCAGGGGGTTGGACTGGATGGCCTTTGCATTCTCTTCCAACTCTATGATTCTATGATTCAAACCCTCATCATTTCGTATCAGAAAGACATTTTTTTCCCAAGCAGGTCTAATCTGGTGTTTATATTCCTTTCCAGGGATATATAAAGGACACTGTTTTCGGATCAACCACTTCCCTGAAGACAATGACTATGACCATGATAGCTCAGAATACCTTCTCCGTAAGTAAAATAATCAGACACAACTTTAAACAGACATTGGAGGCAGGACAGGAGTTGTTTGGGATTTATTTCTTTTTGGAATAACTCAGTTGGATGTGATGCTTGGATTTAACATGTACATTAGTGCTCTTTATCTAATACTAGCAATGTAGATCCATCAGATTTTGAGATTCTAACTTAGGGGTTATCTACACAGTCAATATACCCCATCTTGCCCCCATCTTAGAGCCCTGCAGTCCTAATAATGCAGGGCTTTTGCCCCTATGCAGTCCTATGCCCCTATGACCCCCAGGGCTAAGATGGGGGGGGGGAGATGGGGTAGGACCCATTACAGCATTTTTAATAAATACCTGCTTTAATCCACTCCCACTGGGAAAAAACAGATTGGGCCCCGCATGACCGCAGGAGCATGTTCCTGGTAGGTAGGCCCATTGCTGCCGCTGCTGGTCTGTTGTCATTCTTCCACAGCAGGAAGGAATCCTACAGCATGTGAGCAAAGCTGGACACAGGCTGGGGGCCTTGTTCACATGTTGTGGGGCAGCTTCCAGGGGAGCAAGGGAAACTGCAACAGTGGCTGCAGGGATGGGACAGCACACCCATCTGGACTTACTCCCACTTTGTAGATGGAATGAGGGAGAAACAGGCTTGATCCATGGGCAGGAAATGTTGACGGGGAGCTGGCATATATTAGCTCATGTAGACGAATCCTTAGTCTTTAACATATAGTCTGAATTCATATTGGAAATGCATAAAGGGTAAAGAGAATTTGAAAGTTTTGGGGGTTGCAGCCTGCCAGCAACACTGGCTGCCATGGGAGTTCATTCAATAGAAAATAAAAAGTGAAACTGGAAGATGTTCAGCACAGCTCTAATTTGAATATTAAATTTAGGACAGTTGCAGATAGGTTCTGGACTAATAATGGCAAATAATCCATCCCAGCTTCTTAAGTGCTTAAATTATGTGAATGGTTGAGATGTGATACCATTTGCCTTGTCTCTCATCATTTTAAGTGTAACAAATGAAAGCAATATGTTAATTAACAATACTGTGTTCTCTTGAAGATATACACTTCTACGAAAGAAACTGTATTCTGTGTTGATATAGGTCTATGAATATTGAAGTGTGCAGGCAATGGCAGGCAGACAATAACATGCTGTGTCACAATATTGAGGATATTGTAGTGATGAAACATAGTACAGAGATTAGCAACCAGTTCTGCCTTAGGCCATGTGCCTTCCTTATGCTCCCAGTCCTTTCAGGGGTTTTCAGGTTTCCAGATTAAGGGGTAGGGGGAAATGTAGTTTAAAGTGGGATGAGAGAGAGAACAGATTTTCTTGCCTGTGGACATTGTGATAAGCTCTACACATTCTACTCAATAATGGTAGCAAAAACTGGAGAATGTATCTGCCATTTACTCACAATTGAAGATACTATTCTTGTAAGGCAGAAAACAACATTTAGAAAATTAGACTTTCCATAAGTTCTTCTGCTATGAGACCCAATTGTCAGTTGATAATAGTGCTCATTTTACACAATGGGAGAACAGTTACCTTTCATACTACCATTCAGACTGCAGAGTGATACTAAGTCAACATAGAATAGCCTGGGCTTTTGTTTAGCAAACACAAGGGGAAAACTGAAAAACCAAATTCTGGTAACAACGTATGACAGTATATTCCTCTAACAAAGAGGTGAATGTCCCACTATTGTCACAGAGTAGAACTGGAGGATAAACTCAGCAGTTCTCCACATATCATTTCAGTTTTCCCATACTGGCTTCCTAACCCTACCTTCATCAGCCAGTAATTTAGAATGGAAGACAGAGATGTGTATAGTATGATAACGTCATGACACAGGTGAGTTATCTTTAAGCATTGTGGGAAAAGCAAAAATGTGGTGCAGGGCTAGGCATTTCATGAGGCATGTTAACATCTAGTTCCATCCACCATTTACAGGTTTTGCAGTATTTTGTGGTGCATCAAAAAATCTGTGAAATTCATTTAATAAAAGAGAAACAATGAAATGATAATAATAATAAAATTTATTTATATCCCACCACTCTACAAAATGCAATCAGGAAGGCTTACAACATTAAAACCTATATACAACCCCTCTATCCCACCTACCCCTTAAAATACAATTATTCTTAAAATACAATTATACAAATAAAAGAAATGAATATTAATACCATCGGGAACAATGAATCTTTCTTTCCTTCTTGAACTTGTAAGAACCGTTGTCTATCCCTTGCTTTGCTTAAAGCAATGAGGGTCAGTAAGAATCTGAAAGACAGGTAAGAGGATCTTCAAGTGCTTACTTGGAGTGGAGTTAAGGCAGTGAAGTGGCTACGTTTACAGGTGATCCTTTCAGAATGGAAGAATGACAAGGGGAACTGTGAGAGATCCAAAAGGATTTCTTCAAACTGGGTAGACAAAAGTCTCACTTCATATTGATTTGAAGACATAGCTGACAACTATATTTTCCCCTGCTTTATGCAAAAATAAACGGGGAGAACTCAGTCCAGATTAGGCCAGTGGTAGGAAGTTACAGAGACTTAAACAATTTGACCTCCATGTGTGGTCCTGATCTAAATCAGCTCCATTGCATCTGCACTTTGCATTACCAAAAATAGTCTTGTTTCTTTGAACAAGGGTAGGGTTTTTATTTTGTTTTTGTTTTTGTTTTGGTAATGCAAATTGCAGACATAGAGGCCCTGATCCAGACATGAGCCCACAGCAGAGGAAACAGTGTTACATCCCTCCTAAAACCCCTTCCACCTTTAGTATCTGATTCAGGTGCCCCAGGTTTACGTCTGAGTAAAGCAGAAAAGACATAGCTTTAATGTAATGTAATGTAATGTAATGTGCATAGTAAGTCTAAAATGATGCACCTGAAGACAAAGAACAGAATTATGTTGATGAGTTACACCAACATGGTACTTCTTTCAGGCATTGGGAGCCCTGGTGGCGCAGTAGTTAAATGCCAGTACTGCAGCCACATTGTTGCAAGTTCCATCCTAGAGGGCTCCAAGGTTCACTCAGCCTTCAATCCTTCCATAGGTTGATAAAATGAGTACCCAGCTTGTTGGGGGCAATTAGCTAACACGTTGTAAACTGCTTAGGGAGTGTTTTGGCACTGATAAGCAGTATAGAAATAGAAGTGCTATTGCTAAGTGCTGTTGCTATTGTGCAAAGAGGTATCCAGTATCTCCCTGTGCAACATTTTTGGCCTGGCTGTGCTACAGGGGGAGAAGGAATGGCTTTCAGCCTTGTTTGGATAGCAGAGGCTCCTTCTTCTTTCCCATGTGCCCAATATGCCATAGCCAATTAGTGGCAGGGTGAGGTAAAAGTGCACCGGTGAGCCATCCAGCTGGCATTGCACAGCTGGGTACACTGAGGTACCTTTACACTCTGCCAGTGTTCAAATAGGTTCTTGGCCAAAATATGATAATCACATATACACTTATGGTGACTGTTCATGAAATAGGAGCCCTGGTGGCGCAGTGGTTAAATGCCAAGTTCAATTCCAGCGGGCTCCAAGGTTCACTCAGCCTTCCATCCTTTCGTAGGTCAGTAAATTGAGTACCCAGCTTGTGGGGGCAATTAGCTAACACACATTGGAAACTGCTTAATGCAGTGTAGATGTGTAAATAGCTATTGCTTAAAACAATTTGTAAGCCGCTCTGATAGCCTTATGGCTGAAGAGCGGGGTATAAATAACTAAATAAATAAATAAAATAAAAAATACATTTTGGAGCTAAAGTAGACAATTCAGTTAAAAAAAAAAAGCCTTAGTTTGCAGCAGCAGTGAGGAAAAACACTACAGTGTACAAAGAAAAGGACCAAAAAGAAAAAAATTACAAGGTCATTTTACAAGTTAAAGATGTGGCCATGTTTGAAACAAAGTGTACACAGTTGGTCACCCCATTTTAAAAAAACACATGTAGACCTTGAAATGTTGAGAACGAGGACAACTAAATGAATGTTAAGAGGCAGTGAATTATGGATAGCCTAATTAATAGGCAAACCTGAGTGGCTGTCTTGGGCAAGAATTTGCAAGGGCATCACATTTCTCTGCCAGCATCAGAAGATCTAAGAACTTCTGCTGTTCTGATGCATCCACACCAGGAAAAAATATATATTCCCTTCTTGCATCTATTGGTAACTAGCAATGGGCTACCCACATTATGCAATGTATACTAACTGATACATCTAAGCAGATAATATATTGGACTTGCCCCTCATGCCTTCTCCATTTCCTTCTTTTGATCTAGCCATTCAGTCATTTCCTACAAACTGTTCTGTGATCCATCAACAGTGCTTACTTTTCTTTTCACTGTGAAGCAGCTCTGCGGGCATTTGCTTTTGGTAGATAGAGTGACACCAATAAAGGTTTATAAGGCACTGTGGCAAGTGTAGAGAAATTCTAAATTGACTTTACTGAGCTGGACCATGAATGTCTGAAATATATGCCATGTATTAATGGAAAACTATGATCAGAACTACCCAAATAACTTTTTTTTCAAAATCTACTTAAGTAGTAGACACTGATCAGCAGGGCTGGCTGACAATGTTTTGTTGCCTGAGAGCATATCTCAATAATAATAATAATAATAATAATAATAATAATAACCTCTCCATTGACGCCCCCTTGTCGTGGGAGAGAGGCTTGCGTACCCTAATGATGTTTTGAGCTATGCTGGTGGTGGCATAATAGCCACCGGTAGGGTCTCCCATGCCAGACAGGTCAAAACCGAAGGGTCTGACAAAGAGCATCAAAGGGCAGGATGGGCTCTCTAGCCTTGTAGCAACCATCCTAGGAGAAGGAAAACTCCAATCCCAAACCCGGGCAGATGGTGCTCATCCAACCCTGTAAGGTCAACCATCTAAGAGAAGGAAACTCTAATCAAACCTACGGCCCGAGGACCTCACTGCCACGTCCATGCTTGCAAGGCCACGGCAGATGAATCTCTGGTTTAAAGGGTGAGGCCAGTTCTGTGCACGCTGCGCTCCACCAGAAAAATCCATTGCACAGGCTCGAATAATAATAATGTTTTATTTATATCCCACCTCTCCCATGAGGATTGGGGTGGCAAACATCATCATTTAAAACATTATCTATAATCTACAAACCTTAAAATAACATCATTAAAAACACTATGCAGTGGTACACAACTAAAACCTTACCTATAAAACCGCTATTAAAATAACTTAAAATAAGAACAGAAAATAAGAAAACAATTTTTAAAAAACAGAATAATAAACCAGAAAGTGACAGCCAGGCAGCTAATCTAATCTAGAAAGGCCTGCCAGAAGAGGTCCATCTTAATAGCCCTTTTAAACATTCCCAGATTGTCAATATGTCGGATCTCCTCCTAGGAGCATAGTATCTTGATTGAGGGAAGTAATAGTGCTACTATATTCTGCTTTGGCCAAACCTTACCTGGAATACTGTGTCCAGTTCTGGGCACCACAATTCACAAAGGATATTGACAAGCTGGAACGTGTCCAGAGGAGGGTGACCAAAATGGTAAAAGCTCTGGAGGCCATGCCCTATGAGGAGCAGCTTAGGGAGCTGGGTATGTTTGGCCTCGAAGGACAAATCCAATTCCGAAAAAGCCCTGTAGCGATAGGCGAGGGACAAAACGGCAGGTGTAAAGATGCACTGGAAGCCGCAGACCCAACCCTGCATGCAGGCGGTTCAGGACTTGGGTCACTCAAGGCTGACCCGGGAGATGACAGTCTTGTTTGGCAGCATCCTGAACGACCAAGCAGCCTTTTTTAAGGAGAGCACTGCTTGCCCCATATGGAGAGGGCTCTAGAAAAGGTGGCCTAACGAAAGCTCATCCCCATCTATCTGGTTGGTTAGCCGCGGACAATGGGCATCTTCTGATGCGGTCAAACCAAGGCACGGATTGGCCTTTCTAGTCATCAGTGCACTTGCAGAAAGCGCGGGATGAGTCCTTCCTGAATCTTCATTTGTGAAGAGAGAGAGAGAGATGTTTGGCCTAGAGAACAGAATGTTAAGAGGTGATATGATAGCCATGTTTAAATATTTGAAGGGCTGTCATATTGAGGATGGAGCAAGCTTGTTTTCTACTGCTCCAGAAACTAGGACATGGAGCAATGGACTCAAACTGCAGGAAAAGAAATTCCACCTAAACATTAGGAGGAACTTCCTGATGATAAGAGCCATTTGACAGGGGAATGCGCTGCCTGGAGTGTGGTGGAGTCTCCTTCTTTGGAGGTTTCTAAACAGAGACTGAGTTGCCATCTGTCAGGATTACTTTGTTTGTTCCTGCATAGACGAGGGTTTGACTAGATAGCCCTTGTGGTCTTGTCAAACTCTACAATTCTATCTATGTGGGCTTAATACCCTGGCTTGCCCCTGTTCCAGAGTCCTGCAGTCCATTTGATGCAGGACTTTTGCCTGGATCTGCCCCCGAGCAGTCCTCATGACCCCCAGGGCTGATATGGGGCTGGAAAGGGGGCAAGTCAGGGTAGGGGCTTGATAAACCGTGATAAGAAAATACCCTGTTTGACTCTATGGACTTTTTCGGACCGCTATTTGTAGCGCAAGCAGGCTCATCCCTGTTGCGAGGCTGCTGCGCGGCAGGGGGGCTGTTTCGGATGATGCTGTCCCCCTGCCGATACTGTTCCGGAAGAGCTGAGAGGCTGCAGCGCCATATTTGGCCATTCCTAATCATGGAAATTGACCGTGATTAGAATATGACCAAATATGGCGCTGCAGCCTCCCAGCTCTTCCGGAACAGTTTCGGCAGGGGGACAGCGTCATCTGCAACATCCCCCCTGCCGTGGAGCAGCCTCGCAACAGGGGTGAGCTTGTTTGCACTACAAATAGCGATCCGAAAAAGTCCTATGATGGCTGAGGTGAATGCCTGGCTCTGCCTAAGGATGGGGCCAGCCCTATTGACCACATCATTTCATTTCTTTCTTTTTCCAGTATTTGCATTGTGGAAGCAAAATGCTCTGATAAAGGCTTCAAGTAGTCTTTTCTTTTTACCATCTGTATTTCTAGCTACATAAACCACAAATGACAGGTGCAGCTAAGGTTTCTGTGTGTGATGGAGCAAAAATGTGGCCTATTCCATCATCCATGCTAAAAGTATGCCCTGTGATCCTACCAAAAGAAAAAAAAAAGATCATCTTCCCTTCCCTGCACAAAGGCTCAACCATCATTAGACCACTTATTACCATCCTGAAATGTATTCATTAGACGGCAGAATGATTTCAGAGGCAGCCTGAGTGAACAAGCTGATGCTGGACATCATGAAAAGTGAGTTCAATTTCTCACGTTGATTGTAGCAGGTGCAACTATACTGGAAGCAATCTTCATTCACTTGTGATGTTGGCTGAAAATATTGAGGTATCATGTTGTTTACATCTCTGATGGACTGAGATTATCACACATGTGCCTGGAAACTGTTTCTGTCCCTCTTAAGCCGTGAATAAGAATAAACGGGGATGGGGGACAAGAGCAGGACGGGAGCATCCCAGGACAGGGACAATGTCATCTGAAAAGGGAGACAGATAGTGATCTCCCCTCGTCCCTGTCCTGAGATATTTTACCCATCTGATGATCTCCTGAGTTGATGGGCTCCTGTGGACACACAGGGTCCAATTTGGTTTTGGCTGCCAGTAATAGAGTCAACTGGGTATTTTCTTATAGAAATTTATTGGGCCCTATCCCAGCTTTCCCCTGTCTCAGCCCTCTTTCTTGCCTCAGGGGTAGTGAGGACTGCCCAGGGGGAAAATGGGGCAAATGCCCTGTTGTCATATGGACTGTGGGGCTCTGAGGTGAGGGCAAGCTGGGGTATTTCACCCATGTAGATAAGGCCTGCACTGCAGAAATAATCCAGTTTGATACCGCTTTAACTGCTCTGATTCAATGTTATGGAATTCTGGGATTTGTAATTTTGTGAGATAATTAGCCTTCTCTGTCAGAGAGCTCTGGTGCTACAACAAACTACAAAGCGCAGGATTCCATAGCATTGAGCCATGGCATTAAATCAGTTAAAACCTTGGGACTTATGTACACAATCCAGGATACGCCAGCTCCCTGATGGTGTATTGTAGCTGCAGATCAGGCCCATTGTTTCCCCATTCCCTCCACAGAACGGGAGAAAGTCCAGACAGGCCTGCCGGCCTGCCGCTACAACCGCCACCACCGCTATGTCCCTTGCTGACTCAGAAGGCAGGAGGCTGGCCCGCAACATGTGACCAGCCTTGGTCACATGTTGCGAGACTCCATCTTCTGGGAGAGCCAGGGAGACTGGCAGCTGCAGCTAGGGCTGGCCTGCCAAGATGGGCTCCTGTGGACATGTGGGGCCTGATCTGTTTCTTCCTAGTGGGAACAGAGTAAACCAGGTGTTCTTTTAAAACACTGTATCCCATCTTTCCCCCATGTCAGCCCCATATCTGCCCTGGGGATGGTGAGGACTGCCAGGGAAAGAACCAGGCAAAAGCCCTGCATTGTCAGGACTGCAGGGTTCTAAGATGGGGGCAAGACAGAGTATATTGCCCATGTAGACAAGCCCTCTGTCACTAATCTGCTATAATCAGGAAATAAACAGAGGAGAACACACAGCTGCTACATTCTGGCACAGATGTATGTGTATCCCTTCCATAGGACCTTCACTGGGGCATGATTTGCCCACACTGTTTCGTTTGCCAGGCATGCATGTATAGGAAAACCAAGGTTACACAGCAGTTTTCAGAAGAAGCTGGCTGGGGCTTGAATGGGTCACGGTGGGTACACAAGGCAGAATGGCCACCTTTTGGGGAATCCATATGGCTTCTGGAATCCCGCACACTTGCTCATATTGGTCTCATGGCAATGGGTCACACAGCTGTAGTCATCCTCATGAAAGATTAGATTCTGAGATCCATGGATCACTGTCAGGGAAGAAACCTGGCTCCATCCTGCTACACCCTTCTCACTAGAGCTTTCTTATTATGATTTATGATTATTTATAAAGTACCTACAAATACTAGGTGCTATACAAAGATTAAAAGAAAAAGAATGCTTGCCTACAGGCTCACAATCCTGGTTTCCATTTCTTATGCAAACATCTTGCATAAGATTTAATACTTTGGGGGCCCTCAGTTGTATTCTTGACTATAATGTTGTCATGACAGGAATATTAAACACAGCACAGCCCTCGTTTTACAGATTTCAAACAAATATAAACAGTAAAGAAACCATACTTGGTAGTAGAAGGAAACATGGTGCATCTTTCACACCAAACAGGGAAAGATTTGCCCCAGCCCCTGAAATTTTATTTACATTTTTATAATAGTTATGATGATCACAGAGCCTGCAGCTCCAGCATATGTATTTCTTTTTTTTCATAATTTTTATTAATTTTATAATCATACATTATAATATCCAATCAATACTTATTTACTAAAGCACATAATATTACCATAAACATAACAATATTTCTATTAACTAATTTCAAAAGTTAACATAAGTTCTTTACTATAATTCTTTTTAACAATATTAATTCCCCTACACCCCCACCTCAGTGCTCCCCTTCACCGGAGCCATTATCCCTTACCTAATCTTTCCAGAATCTCATTTCTTCTCGTGGAGGTAACCTTCCATCTTCTGTCTGTAATACTTTTTTAACCAATACTTTCCAAATTTTATCAAAATCACTTTCTTTCAATATTCCTCTTCCTACTTTAATTCTACATGTTAACTTATCATTTATTGCCATTTTCCAAACTTCTTTATACTACTCCTCCACTTGTACATTTATTTGCATTTTCCAGTATCTTGCTATAATTAATCTTGCTGCCGTTAATAAAAGCGTTATTAAATCCTTTTCTGCTTGATTCCCATTCTCTCCATTATAAATTGACATCAATGCTATGCTCAGTTTCCTTTCTATATTTATATTCAAAATATTATTTATTTCTATAAAGACCATTTCCCAAAACTGCTGAATATATTTACAATTCCACCACATATGCATATATGTACCTATTTCTTGACAACCTCTCCAACAATATTTAGAGTTATTCTTATCTATATTATGCAATCTTGCTGGTGTCAAATACCATATTATTTTATAGTAATTTTCTTTTATCTGTATTGACATATTTTTTAGTTGTCTTTGTTTCCAAATCTTATCCCATTCATAATCTACCGATTTTTGTTTCAAATCTTCCTCCCATATTCTCCTTAAATATTCTACTTTGTCTTTATTATCCTTATTTTTATCAATATTTTATATAATTCACTTGTAGTACCTTTCAAACTTTCATTATTATCCATCTTTTCACCTTTTTTCACCAAATCTTCAAATTTTGTAAACTCTCTTAATTCTTTATTATTCTTTTTCCAATTTTTAATCCATTGTTCTAACTGTATGCAATTAAACCATGAAATTTTCATTCCATATAATTTCTCTCTTATACTCCCTTTCTCACACATCCATCCTATCCATCCCTCTATTTTCTCTAGTCCTCTTTTCTTTAATTCCTTTTCCATTTTTTTCTTCAAATTATTTGGGGATTTTTTTTTCATTATAACTGGTGTTAAAACTGAATCAATAAGCAAAAATTCTTTCTTATATTTATACCATATTTCCAATATATTTTGCAGAAATAGGTTCTCAATTCCTTTAATTTCCTTTTTTGTAAAATTACCAAAAATTATATTCCATATTTTCTTATCTATTCTCCCTATATCTATCTCTAACCATTCTAAATCTCCCTGTCCTACAATTCCTTCTATAATATATCTCAATTGATTAGCTTCATAATATCCTTTTATATTGGGAAGTTCAAGTCCTCCCTCCTTCTGTGATATATACCAAAATAATTTATTTAATCTTGTTCTTTTCCCTCCATTACAATATTTATTCAACATATTTTGCCATTTTTTCAGTTCTCCTTCTGATATTTTTATTGGTAATATTCTGAACAAGAAATTTATTTTAGGTAATATTTTCATTTTAACTAAAGCTACTCTTCCAAACCATGATAGTTGACTATTTTTATATTCTTCCAACTTATTTTCCATTTCTTTCCTTAATACCATAATATTTTTCTCTTCTAATTCCTTTAAATCTTTTGTAATATTTATTCCTAAATATTTAATATTACTTTTTAATCTTACTTCTAATTTTTTCTCTTCTATAAATCTATTTTCTTCTTCCTTAGTATAATTAAACAACATCATGTCTGATTTATTCCAATTGACCTGTAAACCTGTCATCTCCCCAAATAACTTTAATTTTTCCTATTCCGTTGATCAACTCCTTAATTGTTAACAATGTATCATCAGCGAACAAATTTATCTTGTGTTTTGTTTCTAATCCAATTCCTTCTATACTATTATCATTTCTTATCACATTTGCTAGAATTCCTATTACCATTGCAAACAATATTGAAGAATGTGGGCAACCTTGTCTTGTTCCTCTCATTATTTTTATCTGTCTTGTTATTCCATCATTAACCATCACTGTAGCTGTGTTATGGGAATATAATTGATCTATTAATCCTCTAAACCTCTTCCCCATTCCAAATTCTTTCAATATTATTTTTAATGTTGGCCATTCCACACAGTCAGAGGCTTTAAATATATCTAATGCTAATATCCCTGCCTTTAATTTTGTTTTCCCGATTACATGCATTTTATTTAACACCCTTCCTATTAAATGTGACATTTGTCTTCCTTTCACAAACCCACATTGATCCTTTAATATATAGTTATACAGACAACTATTCATTCTCTTTGCCATTATTGCTGATAATAACTTTGCATCTTGATTTATCGATGATATAGGCCTGTATGATCCCGGGTCCATCAAATCCTTATCTGGTTTTGGTATTAATAGTATCAGTGATTCTTGCCATGATGGAGGGATTTTATCTCCAATTAGTATATTATTATATAATTCTAATAATTTAGGTATTAACTTCTTTTTAAATACTTTATAATAATCTGATCCTAACCCATCAATTCCTGGAGCTTTCCCACTTTTTAAATTATTTATAAACTCGACTCTTTATCTGACAGGACTCAACATAGGAATTTTCTTCGGTCCTATCGAGAGGCAATACATGCAGCGCAGAGATCCTTCTCCTCTGCACGTATTGCGTCTGCAGAGTCCCATCCAGCAGAACTGTTTAGGGTGGTAAGGGAGATGACGCAGGTTATACCTGCGCAGAACCCATTGCTTAACCCAACAACGGCCTGCTGTGATGCATTTAACAACTACTTTGCAGATAAAATCTCTCGGATAAGAGCGACTTAGATGCCAGCATTTTGACAGAAACAATTGATGAGGTGTCCAGCAACTCCGTTGATGTAAGTTTACTGAATCAATTTCAATCTGTGAGTACCGAGGACGTGGACAAGCTACTTGGTAGAGTGAGGAAGATGACCTGCCCTCTTGATCCTTGCCCTTCATGGCTGGCCACCCGGGGGGGGGTACCTTGATGGTGTTCCTTAAGGACATCATCAATGCATCCCTCAGAGAAGGGTGTGTTCCATCTTGTTTAAAGGAAGTGGCGGTTAGGCCGCTCCTGAAAAAACCTTCCCTAGACCCCCTGGACATGAACAACTATAGGCCGGTTTCTATGTTACCATTCTTGAGCAAAGTGATCGAGAGGGCAGTTGCTCTTCAACTCCAAGTGGTCTTGGATGAAACTGATTATCTAGACCCATTTCAAACTTGCTTCAGGACGGGATTTGGAGTTGAGACTGCCATGGTTGCCTTGACCGATGATCTACATCTAAGCCTCGACAGGGGTAATGTGTCCCTGTTGGTGCTTCTGGACCCTCAGCGGCTTTCGATACGATAGATCATGGCATTCTCCTGGATCGCCTGAGTGGGTTAGGAATCAGAGGGACTGCGCTCCAGTGGTTCCAGTCCTTCCTCTCGGGCAGGTCCCAGAGGGTGCGGCTTGGGGACAGCTGCTCCAGCAGAAAGGAGCTTATTTGTGGTGTTCCGCAGGGCGCCATCCTGTCCCCGATGCTGTTTAACATCTATATGAAGCCACTGGGTGAGATTATTCGGGGTTATGGGGCTGGGTGTTATCAGTACGCTGATGACACCCAGATCTATTTCTCCTTGTCCCGATCATCGGCCTCGAATTCCAATGGCATCTCTCCTCTTAATGACTGTCTTAAAGCAGTAATGGGCTGGATGAGATTGAGATTAAATCCAGACAAAACGGAGGTGCTCAAGGTAGCAGCCCCGAAAGCAGGAGTTGGGTTGCAACCGCCAGTCCTGGACGGGGTCACGTTCTCCATTAAGGACTGTGTTCGCAGTCTGGGGGTGCTCCTTGATTCATCGCTTCAGATGACGAGTCAAGTGAATGCGACGGTCAGGAGCGCTTGTTATCAGCTTCGGCTGATACGCCAGCTGTGCCCTTTCCTGGAAGTAAGGGACCTCGAGACTGTGGTGCACGCGCTGGTAACCTTGTCTAGATTTCTGCAATGCGCTCTACATGGGGCTACCCTCGTGCTTGGTCCGGAAACTTCAGTTGGTACAAAATATGGCAGCCAGAGTGGTCTCAGGAACATCTCGAAGAGATCATATAACTCCAATATTAAAATCTCTCCACTGGCTGCCTATCAGTTTCCTGGCCCAGTATAAGGTGTTGGTTATTACCTTTAAAGCCCTAAATGGCTTGGGTCCAACTTATCTCCGGAACCACCTCCTCCCATACAATCCTCCCCGCGCTCTCCGGTCCTCTGGGAGGAATCTGCTTCAGCCACAAAAATCTAGGCTGTCTGCAACCTCTCAGAGGGCCTTTTCGGTAATCGCCCCCAATTTATGGAATGGCCTGCCGAATGAGATCCGTCAGTTGACGAGCTTGAGTAGCTTTTAAAAAGCACTAAAGACGGATCTCTTTCGCCAGGCCTTTCCTGATTAGATCCCGGCCTCAGGAGCTCAGTCTCCTGGCTTTTTTAAAATTATGTATATATTTGTTTTTAATGTGTTTTTAGTTAGAAGGTTTTATCTTATTGTGTTTAATGTCTTTTTATGTGGGAGGGTCGGTGTGGGTGGTGTTTTTAGTCATTATTATAATGTTTTAATTGTTGGAAGCCGCCCCGATTGTTTTTAGCAGAGGTGCAGGGTATAAATAAATATTATTATTATTATTATTATTATTGCCTCCTCTACTTCCATTTTCGTAAAATAAGTCCCTATCTTCCTCTTCTATTCTAATCTTCCAATTTCCCCCTACATATTTTTCTATTTGTTCCACTGGTTTATTCCCTGATTGGTACAAGTCTTTATAAAACTCCTCAAAAAAAAATTAATTTTTCCTTCATTGTTCTACACATTTTACCTGATTTATCTCTAATCCCAGTTATCATATTTTCCATTTTCTTCTTCTGTGTGGATCTAGCCAACATTTTTGAATTTTTATTACTAAATTCAAAATACTCCCTTCTTAGATAAATTAAATTTTCCTGTACTTCATCTACTTCCATTTTATCTAATTTCTCCCTCTTTGCTCATATGTATTTCATGTGGTGGAATTTCCATGACTTTTGACATACTGTGCAAGTGGTTTTTTAAAATCATCGAAGGAATTACTCTCTTTCCATGATGAACAGGATGCCCAAGTGAACTCAGGCTGATAGAAAATCCAGCGAACAGCACTCAAAATCTAGATGCATCTGATGATACCTTGGGATAGTTGTTTGATTCTTTACCATACTTAGATCAGCCTTCAACAACCTGGTACCTTGCTGCATTGGAATGCACTTCCCATCATGCCCAAATAGCACAGACAGTGGGGATGGGGAGAGGTATACTACAACCTGTCTGAAGGGCATTGGTGAAGACTGATCTTCAGTACAGGCCTGCATCCAAAAATTACGCCCAAAATAAAACATATCACAAATAGAAAAAGAAAATCTACATTAGTGGTATTTTGCAGATTAAGAATTTAAATTTACCTTTTAAATGGTTTTGCCTTCCGCATAGCTTGCCTATTATGTTGCTGCTAGGAGGTGTGAGAACATTATCCCTGGCTTGGAAGCTAAGCAGGGTCATCCCTGGTTAGTACTTGCATGGGAGGCCACCAATGAATACCAGGTCCTGCATTTCAGAGGAAAACCACCTCTGAGTATTCCTTGCTTAAGAAAACCCTGTGAAATTCATGGGGTTGCCATACGTCAACAGGCAACTTGAAGGCACATACACACACAAGGCTGAATTCTTGTGAACACTTCTCTCAGAGTAAGTACAATTGATCACAGTAGTTTTACCTGTTTGTAATTGTGCTGTGGAGCCAAAAGCTTTTGAAAGATTGCAATGTGATTTTAAACATGACACATTGCATACAGCCCAGGGCTTGTCTACAATGAGGGGGGAATCCTGCTTTGCCTTGCAGTGTCCTGGTCTGCAGTGACATCATTAATGCCAGACATACTACACACATCAAGGTGAGATTGACATAACCAGCCACACATTTCCCCCTGGTGAACTCACTTCAGTGCAAGGGGATGGTCCACATCTCAGTTCCCCCTCATTATTTTCCGTTATAGCTGTGTCCACTCTGCTTTTTTTTTCCTTCCCAGCATGCAAAAACCTGTCAGCTACCTTCATTGTTTACCTATCGATCTAACAACCCACCTTGCACTGATTGGATCCATCCAATCCGGTTCCCCCCTTTGCGCCTCAGTGAGTGATCATCAGTAAGGAAAGGACCTTTAAATGTCCCCCCTCTCCTTCTCTCCCTGCCTCCCCTTCCTCTTTCTCTCTCTCTCTTACACACACACACACATGCCAGAGAGGAGGAAAGGCTTTGTTCTCCTTCTCCTTGGGACCACCACCCCATCTGCAGCCAAACCCAGCCATGAGATTAACTGTGAGGGGGTAGATCAGATTATCCCTACCACTTCCTTCCCCCTCCCCCATCCAATTCCTCCCCACATCAGTCTTGTGTTGACATTTTATTTACTTAAGTGAATATATGTATGCAGATCTCTGCACAAGTGAGTGAGTGAGCTAATGAGCAAGTGCACAAGTGAATGAGCCAATGAGCATATGCACTCGACTTCTTCATTCCCCGGATCCAATCCCTTCCCACCAGAATGAGTAGCTGATTGTGTGATATGCATACATACACAGAAATAAAAACAAAATGGTGACATACGCCATGCTTGCTAGGACCTAAGTAACCAGCCACATACCTGTCCTGCCCTCCAGCCCACGCCAATTCCACCCCGATCCTGACATACATGTAAAAAAAAAAACCCAGCTTTTCCTAAAGCTGCAGTATAAATAGTGAGATTTTTAAAATCGCATAATACCTAAAAGAACTTTCACTGTACAACCAGCCATATGTCATGGGTCCCTATAGCACTGGAAACAAGGTGAGTACGGGTTTTTTAGGAGAGTGTCTGTACAGACAATCCCTCAGACATATCTATGGGGCGATGAATTCTTGAAATAAATAGGATCTCAGCCTCTGTCTCTCTTTCTTACTGATACACAAACTTCATCCTTGATGTGAATTCCTCTTCATGTCTGAAATCTATTTCACAGTATTCATCTTTCCAGCCATTGTTTGCTTCCATTGAAGCTTTTCACACAGCCAACATTAACCCAAATTCAGGTCAGGTGTGGGCCCTCTCCATCTTTGGTAGACTTCAGGCACTGCCTCTGTAAGAGAACAATTTTCACATGGCTAAAATGGAAACATGAGGGGTAAACAGGGGAGGCCTATGGCCTGAATGGCCCTCAACTGTAAAGCATGGAGGCATCTCTTTGCATGCCAAAGGTCCCAGCTGTCTCTAGGTGGAACTGGGAAAGACTCCTGCCTGAGACCTTGGAGAGCCACTACCTGTCAGTGTAGACAGTACTGAACCAAATGGGCCAGTGCAGGGGTGGCTGGTGGCTTTGCTCCTGCAGTGGTGGTAAATCCATGCTTGGGTTTATTGCTGCTCCTCCCACAGCTGCTTCAAGTCATACAGCAGCTCTGGTGGTGGCGGACCCTGGGTCTTCAGAGGATCGGCACTGGCAGAGCTCCTGTACAAATTGGAGCAGTTGTGGGAAGAGCAGCAGTAAAATCAAGCATAGATTCACTGCCCCTGCAGATCCATGAGGTTTCCCAGACCAATAGTCTGACTCTGTATAACAACATTCCTGTTGAAGCAGCATTCAAGGTGATAGATAGCTGTGTTAGTTTCAATGTAAAAAGGAAATGCAAGGAAAGAAGGGATCAAAGAGACCCTTTGAAACTAACTGAGAAAATGTAGGGCAAGGGGAGTGTGCAATCTAAATAGACGTGCAAAACATGCTGGTATTTTGATGGGGTAACAAGTACAGTCTTAATCATAGCGGTAAAGAGTAGTTGAAAGGACAAAAGTGGATGATAGGTTTTACTTACAAGATAGATAGGCAGGTGAACACATGTCCAGTAAAGAAAAGTCTTGTTAAGTCTGTTAAGACGATACGGTGGGCCCACCAGATCTGTGGGTTCTGGATCCATGAATGTAACTGACTGTGGATCAACATGCCCCATATTATTAAATGGTGGCAACGTGAATGCGGACACACTGGAGCATTCACATTCATGTTGCCACCATTTAATAATATGGGAGACAATCACCCATGTTTTTTGGTATCCACATGGGGTCCAGGAACCAAACCCTCATAGATCCAAAGGGCCCACTGTACTTATCATCCCATCACCACACAAAGATGTTTTGCATTTCCATTACACTTCACACTCCACCTGCTCCATTTGTATATCTGTCTGTCCCCAGAAACTTCACTCCATGCATCTGATGAAGTGGACTGTGTCCACAAAAGCTTATACTGAAATACTGTAAATCGATTTGTCTCAAAGGTGCTGCTAGATCCCTTCACCCCCTCTTTCCTTTCTCTCTGTTGGAAAATCCCTGATTCATTTACCTACCAAGTTGGTTATATCAAGAAAACATAAGAAGATGCTATGGAGAATGTGTACAAAGTTCACAATGATTTCTCTTTAACAAACACTGTCAGACACAGCAACTACCAGAAAAGAGTAAACTAGCCCCTTTGTCAAGATAGCCTATGGTCATTTGGGGCCATTTGAAAACACCTCTGGGCCTTGTGTTATACATCATATTTTACCCTGGGAAGCTGAAGGGAGAAAGCACTGCTGCTTTAGCCTCTAGGTGATTGTAAGCCTTCCCATGAGCCCCGGACTGAAGTAGTTCTCTTGAGAATCAGTAAGCATTTATTGGAGTAATTGCAGTCTATCCTTTAGGGTAACAGAGAAAGATGCCAATTACCCTGTGATAAAATCCACCAAAAAGAAATTGAGAACAAGTGAGAGAATAACCTCAGACCATTGATCTCTTGTGCTATGGTCAAATTTCTAGACTTGGAATTATTTTATCTCATCCTTCAAAGGCTGCTGTGTTGCCCTTTGCCAACCTTTCCAGTATCAGCAATCCTCTTTTTTTTCTTTCTTTCTTATCTTTGTCTGTATCCGTGGTCTTGGCTCTCCTTTAGTCACCTCCATTTTCTTTGGCTTTCACCTGTGCCCTTTCAGCCCCCTCCTCTCCTGTGCCTCCACACTTCCATTGTTGAATTCACTGAGGTGGAAGAGGGAGCTGGCTCTCAGAAAAAAACACACAAAGACTGAGTGGAATTCTATGGGTAAGAACAGCACGATTCTGTATCAGTCATCAAATTCTGTAAATGAGTGAGGGGAAAAAGATTCTTAAGTGCTGTTCACAAAAGGGGTGTGGGTGGAGTTAAATACTACTTATAGCTATCTTGTAAACATCTTTCTTCTTAAAAGCCAGGGTTAGTATTCCACATGTATAATTTCAGCACAGGAGACGAGTAAGTGGAGTGGGGCAGATTCTGGGATACCTGTCATATAGACATTGGGCTTAATTATCCAAATTTGCATGTATCAAGGGGCCCCTTGTAATACTGCCTGTGTGGCGTTACACAGCTAGTCACCTGCTCATACATTTTTCATTGTTCTTCCCTGCATTAATTTGTGGCTTATTCTTTGTAACCTCTTTAGCTCGTAGCTTGTCAGAATATGTTTCCACACACAGTGGCTTTGGAAAGCTGATTATGATAATAACCCCAAATTTCCTGCCAGGAATTGCAAAACACATAAGAAAAGCAAATGGAAGCCATATTGCTTTTGTGCCGCTTCCTTTTCGTTACACCCATTACTCAGGATCCCAGTCTCTACTCCAAGCATTTATCCAAATACAGTAACATTGTACCAGCCTCTTAAAGCTTGTACTTGAATTCTTCTGGCATTATTTTCCATGCTGCTTTTACAATTTTGCTGTTTTAGCTCATTTCAATGTGTTACGTTGTTATGGTGTTTTCAATATTTTATTCTACACCACCCTTAATAATATGCTTGAGAGGCTCAGTGTAAATCATCATAATAAATAAATTGTCACCTTGCACTGGGTGGTGACAATAGGCTTTTTAATTGCCACAGAATTAAATTTGATAAAGAGGTTGCAGAACTGATTATCAGGGTGGCCAGGAATCTTCTAGCTTTCCCTGTTTTTCTCTCTCCCAGGCATCGTCCGTGCCTCCAGTGTATTTCCTATCCTAAGCACAATATTACTCTTACTGGGAGGGCTCTGCATTGGAGCTGGGAGGATTTACAGCAGCAAGAACAACATCATCCTCAGCGCTGGGATACTTTTTGTCGCAGCAGGTAGGTGATCTTGTGCAATCACCATTTTCATCTGTAATTTTCAAATTGCTGTTCATGGGGGGTGGGGGGCATAGGGAGCTGATGATCCAGAAATAGTATCAGCAAATGGATTTGCTTATCATAGGTTGGATCCAGAGTCAATGGAATTCTGCCAAAAGTAAAGGAAGGGGACACAATGGTACTTTTTTTTTCAATTTCCCATTCCCTCTGCACTCCCCAGTACCCCTTCCTACTCCAGTTTAGTGGCACTGAGAACTGCAGGAGGCAGAGTAGATGAAAGGGTATAATTGCTCCACCTCTTCTATTAGCTCTCAGCTCTTTCATCATATACAAGGAACTCTTCTGATTGTAGAGTGGAAGGTCTTTATCTAACCACATATTGTCATCATGACCTTCTTTTAAGAAGCTCAAGCTACCATATATGCTTTACTCCCCACCCACCCCAGCTCTCCCATGTTGCCCTAGTAAATGGAGGCTAGCATCCTGCTAGTGAGCTTTGATAGAGTGCATCCAACTTACACACTGCAATAACATCATCCTCAAGGACCTTCCAAGGATCCTCAGGAAGTCCCTGAGGATGCTGGTCTCAGTGCATCCAGATAAAGGGAAAATCCAGATAAAATGGACACATTTCTGATGCTTTCCCTGGTCTCCTCCAACCCAGAAATGGACGGCTTGGGAGTCTTCTGCATTAAAAAGATGGGTTAGTGGTAGAGATAGAAAATAATATTTGAAAAAATGGTCAAAATGTTGGTTTTTTCCTTCTTCTTTTTTTCAAATATTGAGAAAATCTGACAAAAAGAATCCTGGGCTGACAATCATCTTCACAATTTGGGGCTTATTCTGCACAGGATTCACACAGCTGCTTTGTACAGAAAACAGCATCTTCTGTGTTTCACAGAAAGTAATTTTGTACAAATATATCTTATACAAACTGTTTCCTGCAGAAAATGCTGTTTCCTATAGAGATCAACCACATGTGAGTTTCTTACACAGGACATCGCCTATTATAGCCTTTTCTATGCAGAAAATAATGTTACTACAGTTTCTACTCCTGTATAGAATGTTTCTGTTTCTGCACACGGAAATATTATTCTCTGTTCAAAACATGCTGTTTCTTGCAAAAAGAAAGAAAGAAAGAAACTCTTTTCTGTGCAATACAGCCACGAGCAAATTTTGCACAGAATAAGTCCCAAATTGTGAATAGACCTTGAAAACTGTCTGGTTTTAGAAGATTTTCTCTCAGAGGTAAGAAAATTGCTAAAATTACTCATTGCTTCCTTCAAGAAGGAAATTAGTGATAAATTGCATCCCTTGCACTAGGAAACATATCATAGCTATGTGGCAGAGATATATCTTGGCCCTTATCTGACAGTTTCTTAATGGAATGTTAGTTATTGTGGAGGGGGAAGCAGACATTCTTGTCAGTTGTGGGGGGGGGGAGGCAGAAAGGAAAATGGCAAATACTTGATCTAGTGAAATATACATGGACGCTGCATTTCCTTTATTTAATCCTGTTAGGAGAACTTTCTGTCTAGCCAGCATTAATGAATCCTTGTTATTCTTCAGCTTTGCAGTAGGGAATGCTATAATTCCCAGGGTGCATATCTCTACTAGACAGCTCCCTGGCTCACTTGAGTTTCTGCCCTCATGGACTTCTTCCATAGCTTTTTATGCTTTAAAGACAATAATAAATCCTGCAAAACTAGAGCAGCATGCCAATCATTCTGCTAATAGTTCCCCATCTTGGCTAGAGTCCACTTTAACAAGTAACAAAAAGGTGTTACTTATAAACACTAATAAAACTTAATCCCATTGAAATCAATGTGAGATTCAGTGATGGCTAACTTGAGTTTCATTGATTTTTATGGGATTTCAGTGCAACTAATTTGCTCTGGATCCACCCTGGTATGTTTTGTTATCTGAATTAAATGTACCGGTAGTTCATCACATGATGACTGATTACTTGTCCCCTTGTTCATTACGTGCCTATTCAGGAGTCCTAAGGGCATTACAGTCTACTACGGTTACTGAATTTAGATATTTTATGTTTTTAAAGGGGACAGAATCTGTATTTCTTGATTTCAAAAGATGCGTTCATGGAATATGCATAAGCTAGGCAGAGCTGTTCCAAGGTGCAGAGACATGGGTAGTGTCATTTTGAATAATTTGAAAAGGGTTGGCCAAAAGGACTTTGGAGTTTGTATCTTCATCGTCAGTCTTCATCACCTGCATTTCTAACCCTCCTCCTTTTTGCCAAGATTGGGACTCAGGGCAGGTTGTAAATCAAAATGATTAATGAAGTGTAGTTAAAAACATACAAAAAGTCACATTAAAATGGATTTGAACTGTTAACAATATTTTTAAAAATTAAAACATACACTTTAAAGAATGAAAGGTTGTTGAAGACTGTACAGTGAAAAACAACATAGCACCCTCTTAAAGCCCTTTCCTTTACAATCTTCCATTCTAAAAGCATGTTGAAATAAAATGTCTCTGCCTGCCAATGGAAGGACAGCAAGGAGGGAGCCATTCTAGTCCTCCTAGGGAAGAAGCTGGAAGCTCCAGAGTGTGGGACATCCCCTCAGAAGGCCCTATCTTGTGACCCCACCAACGGATACCTTTAAAGGTGGCGGGATTGAAGGGAGGCCCTTTCCTGAGGATCTCAGGTTCTAAGAAGGCTTTTATGGGCAGATACAGCCTGTCAGCCTAGACCTAGGCCTGCATTTTTCAAAGCTAGATTTGGCAAGGATGTAAGAAGAGCTCTGCTGAATCACACCTTATCTAGCTCAGAACCCTGTTTCTCACAATGACCAGTCCTGTGGAAAGACTACAGGAGGCCGACAAGAATGGGGCAAGCTTGCTGAACGTCTTCTTCTGTTCCCCAACAACTAGTATTCAGAAACATACTGCCTCTCATCAGAATTCCATTGGGGCTACTGGATCTCCCTAGAAGCCCGGACTTCACAGAAGTACATTGGATGAACTTTACATTCTGCTGCCTTTATACAGGATCTGAGCCTCTGATACTTGAGGTCATATGTGGCCACCATGACTAGCAGCCATCAACAGGAAATCTATTTGAGCCCAATAGTGAAGAAACACCATGTTGGCAAATTCTGTAGCTCCCCGGGACAGAAGATAGACATCAGCAAATCGTATTTTCTTGATAAAATAGGAGGCAAGCATTATGCCTTTTCTGCCACCCACTCAGTATTCCTTGGGTTTTAATATCTAGTTAGCCACAGTTACCACCAGGTAAGGGTTTTGGGGGGAGGGAGTTTGAGAACATGGGGAGATTGAAGGGAAGGAGTGGAGCTTGTGTTGTTCCTGTTATCATTGGGAATATGGCAAGATCAGTTGTGGTTTGTATTTAGGATTAGAATAAACCAAGCTGTTCTTCCAAATGAGAGTGGAATTGTTCAGTTTCACAAACCCATGTGCTAAACTCAATACCCATGGCTAGAAATGCATCAAGATTCTGGACAGGGGATGCACAACATGTATTATGTTCAGAGATATATTATGTGCCTTGTAACTGTTGTTGTTGTCGTTCATTACCAAGGGTGAATGGCTTAAAGACCTGTTCATGCTTAGGAATAAAGTTAACCCACAAGGTAACTCATTTGTTTGCAGGTGGCATCTAAGTTCTGAAAGGAAAACTTTTCCAGTGGCAAGTGATGTCGAACTCATATGGGTTGGAAAACCAGACTCTCTATTCTGCAGATGTCTGTACTCCCCTGCCACACACACACACACACTGAAGAGCACTAGTTTTGAGAGGTGGCACAGGAATAATAGTAAGAACAGTAGTTAATTTAGTTAAGACCCCTACCCTACATATCACCATCCCATACCCAGGCTGAAATGCTACATAGGCATATGAGTTCAGCATGCAGAACTCCACTAGAGCTCTCCTGTCACCATCTCCAGGACTCTCCACATTCCACAGCTGGTGGAGAGCAGAGGTGATCAGAGAAGAATCTGGCTGTGTTCCCATAGCCAGACACAGACTGGGGACATCATCCACCAAGATGATGGTGGATCATCATCCACCAAGACTCTTGGAGAAGAAGAGAAGTCCCATCAGACTAGAGGAGGGCAAACATTGTCCCCATCTTCAAAAAGGGGGGAAAAGAGGATCCTAACAATTATTGTCCAGTTAGTCTGACATCAATACCAGGGAAGATTCTAGAGCAGATCATTAAACAGAGAGTCTGTGAACATTTAAAAGGCAATGCCATAATCACAAAAAGTCAACATGGGTTTCAGAGAAACAAGTCATGCTAAACTAATCTGATCTCTTTTTTTCATAAAATGACCAGCTTGGTAGATGAAGGGAACGCTGTGGATATTGCATACCTTGATTTCAGTAAGGCCTTTGACAAGGTTCCCCATGACATTCTTGCAAACAAGCTTGTAAAATGTGGGCTAGACAAGTTAACTGTTCAATGGATTTGTAATTGGTTGACCAGCCGAACCCAAAGGGTGCTCAGCAGTGGCTCCTCTTCGTCTTGAAAAGATGTGACCAGTGGGGTGCCACAGGGTTCTGTCCTGGGCCCAGTGCTATTCAACATCTTTATCAATGACTTGGATGAGGGAATTAGGGGCATACTTACCAAATTTGCAGATGACACCAAATTAGGAGGAGTAGCTAATACCATAGAGGACAGGATCCAAATTCAGAATGACCTGGAGAAACTGGAGAGCTGGGCCAAAGCTAACAAAATGAAATTCAATACGGAGAAATGTAAGGTACTGCACTTAGGGAGGAAAAACAAAATGCATAGATGGGGAAACCTGGCTGAACGAGACTACATGTGATGCGGCAGCTAAAAAGGCCAATGGGATTTTGGGCTGCATCAATAGAAGTGTCTAGATCAAGGGAAGTAATAGTGCCACTCTATTCTGCATTGGTCAGGCCTCACCTAGAATACTGTGTCCAGTTCTGGGCACCACAATTCAAAAAGGATATTGACAAATTGGAGCGTGTCCAGAGGAGGGCAACTAAAATGGTGAAAGGTCTGGAAACCATGTCTTATGAGGAAAGACTTAGGGAGCTGGGTATGTTTAGCCTGGAAAAAAGACGGTTAAGGGGCGATATGATAGCCCTGTTTAAGTATTTGAAGGGGTATCACATTGAGGATGGAGCAGGCTTGTTTTCTGCTGCTCCAGAGACTAGAACACGGAGCAATGGATGCAAGCTCCATGAACAGAGATTCCACCTCAACATTAGGAGGAACTTTTTGACAGTAAGAGCTGTTCGGCAGTGGAACACTCCCTCGGAATGTGGTGGGGTCTCCTTCCTTGGAGGTCTTTAAACAGAGGCTGGATGGCCATCTGTCAGGGATGCTTTGATCGTGATTCCTGCATGGCAGGGGGTTGGACTGGATGGCCCTTGTGGTCTCTTCCAACTCTGCAATTCTGATTCTATGATCCACTGGGGTCTTCCAGAGGTCCAAGCAGATGATGTCCTTGGTCTGTAGCTGGCTATGAGAACATAGCTAGATCCTTCTCCAATCCTCTCTGCTCTCCACTAGTAACAGAATGGCTGTGGGGAGGGGGTATCGCAGTGATACAGTGAGTCCTAGGGGGAGATAATTGAGCAGGGTGGAAAAGAATCTCTGCAATAACTCTCACCCCCAAAAAACCCCAAGCATAAGGTGGAACTTCACTCATGCATGTCACTAACAGGATACTGGCCCCTGTCTTCCCAGATTCCTTCATCATAAACACCACTCCATAGCCCCCCATACACACACCCTGAACCCCCCCCCCCCCGCTAACTCCCCATGTCCTAGACCACCTTCTCACATGTCTATGTTTGCCTTCCAAAATTCCAAAACAGACCCCTCCTCTACATGTCACCTACAAAAACATCCCCGCCATTCAAACCTTCTCCTTCAGTGGCACAAACTTTCTCCTTCAGCTGCCTTCCATTCTACACCTAATTTGCAAATATTTTTGTACACCATTTGACATGCCTTAGTGACTCAAGGCTGCCCCTGTCCATTCCATGCTCCTTGTCACCTGTTAATTCGAAGGGAGTGATAGGAGAGACTCAAGCTGAGCCATGCAGTATTATCAGCCACTGCGGAGCCAGTCCTCCTACAGACTGAGTTCTACCACACCATGATCATGTCCTGCTTCTGAGGACAACACAATAACGTGTATGGAGGGGAATCACAAGATCCCCAGGCTTTCCATGTAATCACCCCCGCATGAGTTGATACTTTGTTCAGTTTAATTAAAAACATTTTGATTTATTTAAAAAGGGTGCTTGTCTATATGAGGCAATAAAATGTGGATTAGTTCTCAGTAATGCCAATTTGCAGCAGCTTTCATTTGTCTCCATGATTTTTTTTCAAGATCACAAGTATACGAAGCTATGTAGGTTTGATGTTCAAACAGGCATGTCTGAGAATCAAGATGGCAGGTGCAAATGAATTACTTGCATTCTTATTCTCTGCAGTTGCCACCACCAAACAGTATAATTTTTTTTTAGAAAGCAAATCCAAGGTGCGGAAGTGCAACCTTCCACTTAAATAAACAGAAAAAAAGGGGGAAATGCTGTTTCATTGCCTCAGTGCATGATCACTATGGCAAAAATCCAACATGGCAGTTCCAGGCGCTACCTTGCCATCACACGTCTGACCAATCAGCTTTCCACTTCCACTCTTATCATGAAAGTGCAGCAAAGTGAGTCAATGTGCAGGAACATGCATTTCTATTGCAGTTTTTCAAAAAGTTCAGGGAAAGCCACAAAGGTTTTTCTGGCGGAGTGTATGTTGTTTTTTGGCCCCCTCTTCCTTCCAAGTATGGCAAGATGTTGTTTCAGGGAGTCCTTGTATCGCTTTTTTGGAGTGCCCCTCTTAGGCTGACCCGTGGCGAGTTCACCGTAGAGTACTGTTTTGGGGAGGCGATGGTCCTCCATCCTAGAAACGTGCCCTGCCCAGCGCAGCTGTGTTCTCAATTTCATGGCCTCAATGCTGGTGATCCCTGCTTGCTCAAGGACAGCAACATTCATCACATAGTCAGTCTGGTGTATATTTAGGATTGTGCGTCTACAGCGCTGATGAAAGCGTTTGAGGAGTCGTAAGTGTTGGCAATAGGTGACCCATGTTTCAGACCCATAATGGAGAATAGACAGTACAATGGCTCTATACACACTGATTTTTGTGCTTCACCTCAGGTGTTTACTCCAGACTCTTGTAAAGTCTTTCAAATGCGCTATATGCCTTTGCTAATCTGTGATCAATCTCTTTATCAATCTTGGCATCTGAGGAGTAAAAATACAAAGGCAATAAAAATACAGAATCAGTGCGTTTTTACTTCTGTTCTAGAGATTATTCACGTTCAGGGCTTTGAAGATATGCTCTAAACCTGAGACCACTGCCCTAACACTTCTGTATGGGTCTGCTGATGTGGCCAGTGGTGCAGCTGTCTTTTTATTCCCGGGGGGAAATGCTGCCATGATGTAGTGAGAAATCAGGGAGTGCTCAGTCTCAAGAGCATGGGCAGATTACTCAAAGCAGCCAAGCCACAGTTAGAAGGACTTTTTCCTAACATAAAGAAGCCATCTTGCATTTAAAAGTAAGGGCACCAACCTGAAAATCTATGGGTATGTGGCCATTCCCAGTGTCCTCATTGGTCACTTAGGAAACATACCCAACCAATCGTAGTGCTCTGTTGGCTGACCAATCAGCAGCTTGAGGGCGTTTTTCAGCATCACCTCCTTGGCCTACAGCCACATCTTTGCCTGTTGAGCTGCAGTAACTAAATACTGACCCAGCAACCCTTGCTGTCTTAATATGCATGCATGGGGGGAAATCATGTTGCTTTCTATGTGTCCTCCATCCTCTTTCTTCTTTTTCCTCCTGTCCTACCTTGCAGTGTAGTTTTTTCCCTTCCTCCCCTTCACCCCTTTCACACCCAAAAACTTGAGCCCTTCCCCCCTCCTTCTGTCAGGGTCATATTGCTTTAACTGCAAAAGGAAAAATGTTGGAGCAACAGAGCACAGACTAACACAGCTGAAGTGGGTTTGCTCACAGCTGTGGCTAGGCAGAGGGATGACTAGCAAACACTCCTATATAGCCAGAGTACACAATGCATTGTGTGTGGATTGATATTGTGGAGAAAGAGGAGTGTTACTATTTGTTAATGAGGTTTGCTGTGTATATACTGTATTTATTCACACTGAAAAATCTGGAGATAAAGACCTCCAGATATTTTGGATGAACTTTACTGTATGTAAGTCTTTTTGTGTGTGAAAGAGGGTCAAAGCTATGGAATAGCTGCTAGCTGAAGCCTTTGGTTTTGTGCCCTTTCTGCTGTGTGGTTCTACTGTTTTGGCTACTGCTGGGTTAGTTTGTCCTCAGGCTGTGCCAGGTGCCTCTCAGTGAGCCTATACTGAGTGGGCACCTTCTGCCCTGAGGAACTTACAGGCTGCAAAAAAAACAACAACAACAAACACCTGAAAAGGGGTGGGAAGGAGGTGGGAGGCCACCCTGGGGCTCCAGGCCCTCTTTTTCCTCCTTGGGGGACCCCTTGGGGTCCTCTGGCCACCCCTGGCTCTACTTCCTGTGGGGAGAAAAGCTTTCTTTGCAAATGCTGCACCGGACAGGCTGCCACCTGCTAAAAAAACCTCTGGCCACTGGGAGAAGCCAAAGCCAGTGTGGGAGGGGGAACAGAACAGAGCAAAGTGGGCTCTCATTGGCCACCAGCCACCCCCACCCACCCCCGGTGGGAATCCAGCATGCTACCCTCAAAGGGCAGCTGGTGTTGGATCAGAAGGCTAAGACTCTGCAGTCTGTGGGTGGGACAAATGGGAGCCCAAAGACTCACGAAAAAGTTGGAGGTGACCATTCCACCCCTTGCTGGAGAGACTCCTTTGCTCCCTTTTCTATTCATTTCTATTTTAACAAGTGGTAGACAAGGGTCCCTGGACCCCCTCTTCTCTAAACAAGGCAGAGTTTTTGCTTGCTACTTTCGCCAAGTACCATATATTCCGGCGTATAAGAAGACCTTTGAGCCCTGAAAAATAGCCTCCAAAATTGGGGGTCGTCTTATACGCCGGATACACTTTGCTTTGCCTGCCGTCCCATCTCCTGCCTCTTCACTCCCTTTGCAAATAGAGCAAAGAGGCAGGAAATCGGGCAGGGGGGTGAGGCAAAGTGTTTACCGGTTCATTTGCCCCTGTCCTCTGCCTTCTACCCCTTTGGGGAGCAACCAAAGACAGAGGAGGGGGGTGAACGTTGCGGTTTGCCACGGCCGCTACTCAATCTCCTGTGTGTTTGTTCTGCAAAGGGAACAAACACTCAGGAAATCGAGCGGCAGCTGAGGCAAACCGGGTACGTTCGCCCCTTTCTTCCACCTTCCTGGAAGGTGGAAGAAAGGGGCAAATCCCACAGTTTGCAACGAAGCCCGCCCATTCCCTCCGTCTTCATATCTCAGAGTCACCCTTCCATCCTCCCCAAAGCTGGGATCAGGCTCCCCGTTGCAGCCTCGGGGAGGGGGTGGGTGGCTGGAAAGCCACCCCTCTAGCCACCCTTACAGCGGCTGAGGCAAACCAGGTATGTTCGCCCCTTTCTTCCACCTTCCTGGAAGGTGGAAGAAAGAGGTGAATCTTGCGGTTTGCAGCAGCTGCTCCCACTTCCCCCCGTCTTCATTCCCTTTCAAAGAGAATGAAAATGGAGGGGGGGGGCGGATGAGGCAAACCAGGTATTTTCGCCCCTTTCATCCACCTTCGAGTCAAGTTTGACTGGAAGGTGGAAGAGAGGGGCGCATGTAGCGGCTGGCTGGCTGGGAGAGCACTGCTAGCTGATCCTGTTCGCTTTCCCAACTCACGAGCAAACAGAGGATCAGTTGGCAATGCTCCCCCAGCCAGCCAGCCAGCCAGCCAAATTGGGCGGTGGTCTTATACAGCGAATATATGCCAAACTGTAGATTTTTACTTGAAAATTGGGGGGTTGTCTTATACGGCCAGTCATCCTATGCAGTATCTAGACTAGTGGTTCTTAACCTGGGGTCTGGGGACCCCCAGCAGTCCTCAGTTTCCTCACAGGGGGTCCACGAAGGCTTAAAGGCTACTCAGACTACCTTCTGCCTGCAGTGGAGTGGCCACATGACAGAAGCCAAGAAGCTAAGACTGGCTGGCTTGGCCTGCACATTGCCATTCAATCCACTTCAGCCACAAACTTGCAGGAAGAAGCAGGAGAAAAGTCTTCCCTCCACTCCAGTACCTCTGAGGGAAGATTGCATGGATGTTATAATTGTGTTGTTGTTGTTGTTGTTGTTGTTGTTAGGTATTATTATGATTATGATTATTAGGGTTTTAAATCTAAAGTCTTGGGGAGGCATGGCAACAAAAGATATTTAAAGAGGCCACTGGTAAAGAAAAGGCTAAGAGGCATTGTTGTAATTGTATTATTATTATTGTTATCATCAGATATTACTGTTATTATTGTTAGGGTTTTAAATCTTGAGTTAAATCTTGGGGGCCCGTGACAACAAAAGATATTTAAAGTGGGAACCTGGTAAAGAAAGGGTTAAGAACCACTGGCGTAATTGTGTTGTTGTTGTTATTGTTGTTAGGGTTTTAAACCTTGAGTTAAGTCTTGGAGGCCCATGGGAACAAAAGATATTTAAAGGGGGTGCCTGGTAAAGAAAAGGTTAAGAGCCGTCGGTATAATAGTATTAGTATTAGTATAGGTGTGCCCGGCGTAACATACACTGTTATGTGCCCTGGGGTTTCAAACAGTGGTTGCAGCTTGGAGTGGCAGTGTTCCTTCACATGGTTCAGCTACATGGTATTATTTTAGGGGGGGGGGGAATATTGCAATTTTTTTACATGTGAGTGGTGATTGGCTGAGGGAGTGAGAAGAAGGAGGGGCCCTTGTGAGGCTGGGGGTGTAGATGCAGATTGAGTGGCAGGAGTGGATTGTGAGGTGGAGAGGGAATTTGCATGTGGTTGGTGATTGGCTGAGGGAGTGAGGGGATTGGTTGGGTATGTTTCCTAAGCCACCAATCAGCACACTGGGAAAGGAAACATTATATGGTTTATTTTTTAAGAATTGAGTCAGTGAAGATGGACCTCACAACTAATGAATTGGATTTTGGGAATAGTAGACATTATTTACTCTGTTATAGAACTAGACCAACTTTTGATATGGGTTTTGATATCGCCCAGGAGCCCAGGGGTCACATCGTTGCCCTGCTGCTCCTGCTGCCACTGCGACAAGGCCCAGGCAGTCAACTGGTGGTGGCAGCAGTGGGGGCAGGGCAACAAAGCAACTCACCCTTAATGCACCACCAGCATATGTTACGTCGGGTACAACTAGTTCCTTTAATTTTTGCCTACCCCTCCTGGAAAGTCAGGAGACAGGGTAGTCCCACAAGAGTGGGTGTGGGGTGGAATATTCAGACCAACTTTAGTTTCAACAGATCATAACTAAAAATAACCAGTTTCAGGTTTAGACCAGAGCCTGGAACAATTACTTCTTGGACTCTAATTCCAAGTGATCATGCACACTGCGGGGAGTCTGAGATTTGTATTTTCAAAAAGGAACTGTCCCAAGTTCTGGTGCAGACTGTCGTTAAAGACAAATGGAAGGAAAGCTTCTGGTTTTCCCCCTTAAACAGCTGTGCATGAAAGAGACAAGAGAAGAATGCATAAGCCTAAGGTTCACTATGGTTTGTTTCAGTCATGATAAACCTTGTTTTGCCATGACGTCCAAACACAATACAGTAACCAGAATTCTACATGCACTACTTGGTTACATAACTACTTTAGTTGCATAGCTAAATTGTGTCTCCCAACCTGACTCACCCCCAACCTACTTAACCTGGCATCACTCACAAGGAGAGAAGGGGGTCCATTCTGCTGACAATCAGGACATGCGTGAATAATACTTCCATCCCCATCCTGCCTGCCAGTGAGACAGCAACAAGGAAGTGCAACGGGGGGGGGGGCTGTTTCTGATCATTACAGCCTCAGTGGCTGGCAGGAGGGGGGGATGTAACCTGCCCATGCCCTGATCATCAGCAGAATGGACCCCCTTTTCTTGGTGCAGCTGATGACTGATAAAGTAGTAGGTCTGTGGGTGGGGGCAGTTATAATCATAGCAATAGCACCACAACCATGTACTGTATATGTAGGGACCATGAATACAGATCTGCTATGAATCTATAAATCCAGATTACACATCCTTAAGTCTGATCCTGAATGCTGACTAGTCTCTTCATTAGATCTTCCTGGCAGCTGGTAGGTTTCTTTGTCAGTGTGACAGTAAACCACTTCAGGTTTCTATCTGAACTTTAAAGGAGCTATGCAAACTGCTAAACCCTATCTCCAATATTCCACCTGGAGTATCTCCTTTAAAGTTCAGCTGAAACCCAAAATGGATTCACTACTCCAGTGACATGGGAGTTACAAGCCACCACTACTTCTTTCTGAATGATAGACCGAATGCAAAATTGACTCTATGCCTGAGCCTGATAATCCCTGGATGAGGTTTCTGAATTCTACTAGCAAATGCCACATGCTTTCTAACAATTGATACCTAGCAGCTAAGGCAAAGCCCACAGCCATTCACTAACTCATAACTCTTCTTGGGTAGTTTTATGAGCATAATTTTAGCCTCAGGAACATTCTGGCCCCAAAATATTTTTGTATGAGCTTTCCTGTCAGAAAGCTAACACATCACCCACTGAAAATCCCCAAAAGCATGAATGGAACTTTGGCAGATGAAAACACAAGAGAAGCCTGAATTAAATGCATCAGCTCATAGGTGTTGATTTGCCATTCAGCAATTGGTTGAATGGGGATACTCCTACTGGGACTAGCAACTGGATTAAGCCAAAGACAAATGGTTTCGTAACTCTGGTAGCCCATGTTTTTCTTGGTATGTCCTTCTCCAGAATATGCTGAGCACATCTGAACCCCCAGTCACACTTACCCCTGACTCTGTTGGAGCTGCTTGCCTGTGCAGAAGGGACAGCCCAACCTGCATAGCTTCTACAGTATATTCACCCAGTTGCAAGAGAGGTATGGGAAGATGCTGTGAAGGGGTGAAGTCACTGGTAGAAGTCAATGTGCATGGAGCACCTCAAACAAGAAATCTCCATCTTCACCAGTTTTGCAATTGATCTGGGTCTCTCTTAGTGATGCAGGGTTCCCTTGGGGATACCTTATTAAGAGACATCTGCATCCATTTCATTGGAAATTATCTGCAAGGAGCGAACCCTGATGCTGAAGTGACAGAGAAAGCCTTTGTGTCCAAGAGCTTCATGATCACACACACACACACACACACACACACACCTTTCACATGCAAGGGACAACTGGATGGGGACAGATTCCTTGATTATTGTTCAATAATATTTGAGGCTAGTCTTTCCTCAACCTCATACTATCCAGTTGTCTTAGGTTATAGCTCTCATCTTTCCCAGCCAACATGAAAAGATGTTATTGTCCAACATAGACAGCATCAGGTTGAGAGGGCTACTTGAGGCCCAACCTACCCACACACAAACACACACTTTTATTACTTCCATCCCTCAAAAGCAAGGACCTCAAATATCCCAGTGTTTCCTTTTTAGTGAAGGAAGTTGGGAGAAGAGAACTCCAAGAAGACCAATAACAATTTTAATGTATATAACAGTGGCTCTTAAATTTTTCTTCAGCAGGGACCCCTTTTAAATATCTTTTGTTGCTGTGGTCCCCCAAGACTTAACTCAAGATTTAAAATCATCATCATCATCCAATTATACCACCCATTAAACTTTCTCTCAGAGGCACTGGAGAGAAGGGAAGACTTTTCTCCTGCTTCTTCCTGCAAGTTTGTGGCTAGAGCAGATTGAATGGAAATGCACAAGCCAAGCCAGCCAGTCTTTGTCTTGGCTCCTGCACATGGGCTGAGCAGCCTTCAAGCCTTCACGGACCACCTGTGAGGACATTGTGGCCCCTTGGAGGTCCGCAGACCAAAAGTTAAAAACCACTGATACATAATATGAAAAGGACTTGTCTCCCCTTTCCCCATTCTGAATGTCATGATGATGACGACAATGACAATGATGATGATGATTCAGCAGATCCCCAGGAGATCTGGGATTTGAACACAGCCCTCAAAGCACTATTGTTATAACAAGGAGACCACAACAGTCCCTTTCTGTGAGAGAGCCTGAACATGAAAACATATTCCACTCACGCTAATAGTGACCCTAAATACCAAGGTGCTTATTATTCTAGGAACATATCTGTGGGTTATTATTATTATTGTTATTTTCCAGAGCACAGGGCTTCTTACAAACATAATGTGGGTGTACGAGCTTTGCCTCCAATTGCCAGGGGCTTGAGAAATCTCCCTGGATAATTACGTAACTCCTGGCTCTTCAGCAGCAGTTACTGACACACATAAAAAGCGGGGTGTGTTATTTCTTGTCATTCCCCAGCAAGGTGCCTGCGCATCTGGGCTTGGCTTTCTCCTCTGTGATTTGCTGCGGCACACTTTCCAAAGGGAGCAGATGGCTCACTGTTTATCAGACAATCTTATCTTATATTGTCATGGATTTGCCTCACACACACACACACGCACACACATTTTTTTTCTTTGCCTTCTGTTTTCTTCAGAAGAGTCTAGTTTGCAATGTCTCTATTGTGCAACTTCCTCTAAGGGTCAAAATTTCTCACTGGTCTTCCCCTATGCCATCCTCTTATGGAAAGCATGAGTGAATAGGATGCAGCCCATGCTCCATATGTAACTAAAGAAAGCCATTGAGAATTTCTCCTGGGAAACTTCTTTTGTACTGGCATCATGGTGTACCTCAGAGCCAGCAACACTTTGTCCTCAGGAAAGTCTTAGGAGGCACAAGAAGAGTTTAAAACAGTGGGTGGAAGGATTTAGGCAGTGGAAAATGTTTACCTGTTGGGTCGTGTTGATACACTCTACAGCAGCGTTCTTCAAATATTCTTCCTTACAAAAGCTTTTGCACTTTTGTCAACGGACCCACTGTAGACCTACAAAGAATGCTGGAACATACTCAAGTAAAATATCCTATCAGTGGAGGCTCCCCAACTCTCCCTAGTGCTCTCCCTAGATAAGCTGCCCACCTTAACCTCATTCTAGTGCTAGGAAGTGATGGATACTGGCTTCCATGTCGTTGGGGTGGTAAATCCACTCTGGATTTTATTCTGAACTTTAGAAAGTCTATACAAGGTGGGGGAATAAGATTCAGCATCTCAGATATCGCCTTTAAAGTTTGGACTAAAGTCTAGAACAGATTCACCACCCACCAACATGGAAGCCACCAGCTGGAAGTGGTTACATACAAAAAAAACTTGTCATTTTTCCCAGGCTGTTTCTCTTAACTTCCAATCTGACTTTAATCTCCATCATATGATTTTGCACTTAGCCATGAGGGGCCCTTGCCCACACATTTGGAGGAGCCGTACCGCATGAGCCGTACCGTACGTGCAAAGCGCCGGCAGGATAGCATCATTGACTGATGACCCTTTGGGGTATGACAGGTGGTGAATGAGGCAGTATTCTCCTGGTGTTTTCTTGGGCACCACCCCAAAGGGTGATATGCATAGGCTCGGAGGGTCATCAAACGGGCCCACTATGCGACCTGCGTCCTTTTCCTTATCTATTTTGCCTGCAAGCACCTCTGGCAACTGTGCTGCCGATTTCAAATTGCCCAAGATGGATGCCTCTCTGGGACCCTCAAATAGGATGCATAAACCACATCCAAAGCCATTGGTTAAGTAGGCCATGGCTTCCCTGTTGGGGTAGGCTGCCAGAAGAGGCCACATGGCATCTAGCTTCACAGGCGTGAAGGCCATGCAACCCCCTACCGCGGCCCTGCTTCTTACCTCACTTTGCAGTGTTGGTGCTGGCACTGCTGCCGGATCCTGCCTCCTTCCTGGTGCCAGACAAGGCAGGACGACCGTTCTGAAAGGACTGCCCTCCCCCAGCCTTCCAAGAGCAATGCACCTTTGGGTGACCACCCCCACAACTGTCACACACATGGTCGAACCAGCATCTGTACCTGGATTTTGTGTGTTTTATAGATAGATCATTGTCAACAATGTGTTTTTGTTTTATGTATTTTGACTGGTTAAAAAAAATTCTAAGCTGTCCAGTAATTCCTTAAACTGTGCTCTATAAATATCTTAGAATAAAATAAAATAAAATATAAAAATGTGCATACATGGTTTGCTTGGGGCTCTATCTAGGGCCTCACCAAGGGGATTTGGAAACCTAAACCCAACTGTTCATCCCAGCTAGAGTAGACTCAGGGAATTAATGGGAACTTAGCCAATCAACACTTGTGTAAGCTCCACTAATTTAATGGGTTTACTTTAGGCGTTAGATTTAAGCCATAGTGTGCTTTAGAACAGTGTTTCTCAGGCTGATGTGGAGGAGTAACAACAACAAAAAAATTCTAGAGTGCTCAGGACTGGCACCATATTTGTGTCCATTGGCTACAATTTTTTCTTTCTGTCCTGGAAACTTGCCAGGGACTGGCAGCCAAAGGCTTGTGGACTGACACTGGGCCAGGGACCACCACACCAAGTAGCACAGGTCTAGAACATATTCCACAACCAGAGGTTAGATGTAATGAGTTAAAAATAATACTTGTTACTTATAATGCATTACTTTTTTTGGTAACATAGCTGTGTAATGATATAACATGGTATAACTTTGTTGTGGTGGTGGGAGGTTGGTTTAACAACAATTTTTTACCATTGCTTTTAAAAGCAACATTTGGAGTGGCGTTTTACACAGTGCCAATGGCTGGGTGGAGCTCTCCCACCTCCTAAGGCTAGAAGAGAAGTGCCACAGGTATTGCTACTTCACATCAGAATTGCCGCCACTCCTCCCCTCAGCTTCCCCTCCTTCCCTGATTTGCTTCCCTTCCTCTGGTTCCTCCTCCTCTTCTCTTGCTTTGCACTATCTCCTCCTTTTTCCCCACAGCTCATTATAGCCATTACCTGTTGGGCTGAGGCCTAAGCTATGGAGCAGGAAACCAGAGACAAGGTGGGTGAAAAAGATTCCAGATCAGTCAGTGGACTGAGCATTAGGAACTTGGAGCAAAGATGAAAAGTTTGAGGGGAAAGGCAGGGGAGCCAGGGAACTGAAAAGAGATGTGGTGCGTGTGAAGAGGGAGAAGTGAACAATCAGTGGTCCTTTCATATTTTGAGACCAGGATACCTAATCATTTGCTACATGGGCCAACACAGTCCTAAAGATCTTCTGAGGCCCCTACTTTGGTGAGGTGCAATGTCAGGAGAGGTGTGAGGTGTGGCTATTGGGGAAAGGGACTTCTCAGTGGTTGCACCACCCATGAAATGCCCTCCCTAGTGAGGCTTACCTGGCATCTGCCTCAAAGTAATTTTGTTGCCAGCCTTATAGCAGGGAGTCAAGAATCTTTGGCCTTCTGTAAGTTTTTAACTTCCACTACCCTAAGCCTTTATCACTGGCTGAAGTTGCAAAGAATTGCAGTCTAAAATATCTCAGCTAAATCCAGTTCCTTGTCCCAACGAGAATAGAAGTGTTGATTCAGTCGGATTTACACATACATTTTGTGGAACAGTTGCTCTGCTTTAGTTGGAATTGGCAATTTGATTTAGACCTGGGAGATCAAGGTTGCTCTTTCCCTGCCTGATTCCTTAGATGTGATACCTAGTTTACAGCAGGTGGCCGTTCCTATGTCACATGAGTGTGGTTAAAGCATATCTGATCCAACCTTGAGGGCTATGATTGTGATAATTGCATGTTGAAGTGATTCCTCTAACCAGACTTATTTTTCTCCCCTACTTTCCAGGATTAAGTAACATAATTGGAATAATCGTCTACATATCCAGCAATGCAGGCGATCCTAGTGACAAGCGGGATGAGGACAAAAAGAACCAATACAATTATGGCTGGTCTTTTTATTTTGGAGCCTTGTCTTTCATTGTGGCAGAAACAGTTGGAGTTCTAGCTGTGAACATTTATATTGAAAAAAACAAAGAACTGAGGTTTAAAACCAAGAGGGAATTCCTTAAGACTTCTTCTTCCCCATATGCCAGAATGCCAAGCTATAGGTATAGGAGAAGGAGGTCCAGATCAAGTTCTCGATCTACAGAGCCTTCTCCATCCCGGGATGTTTCTCCAGTTGGCCTGAAAATGGCAGGTTCCATTCCCATGAATGAATTCTCCATGTACACCCTGTCCAGGGAACCCTTAAAAGTCACTACTGCTCCAAGTTACAATATGGAACAAGATGCTGGTTTTCTTCAAGTCCACAATTTCCTTCAAAAGGAATTCAAGGAAGGACTTCATATCAACATGGTCAACAGGAGAACAACACCTGTTTAAAGGGATTTGCTGATTCTTCTTTAACAAAACCGAACAAAGCAAAATCCAGATCTTTTATATATGAAAAGTGGTGGGGGGGGTTGAAAATGATCTTGCATACCTCAAGATAAAATCAGAGGAAGAGAGGTTGCAGACAGAGATGCTGAAATACCGAAAAGACCTAAAAATGCTGAACTATACATTTCTAGCTGATTTTTATAAGCTCTTTAAAAAAAATTGTTTAATTGAAATTCTCAGTGTCTCACACATGCATACACAAGAAATTAAAATCAGCAGCTCATATCCCAGCACTTTTGTAGTATGTATAGTGTAACTTGTGAGAATGAAAACATTTTAGCTAATATAGGTTTTTAAATTTTAAATGTGGGCTTCTTCTTTTTTTTCTGTGACGCTAGCCCTTGGTGCAAACCCAAACCAGTCACAAATGCTCCTGTTTCCTTTGAGCTGAGGAAAGAGAGTGGGTTTTTTTCTCTGGAAGCAACCACCTCTTCTTAAAGAAAAAGGTGATCTATTTGGCTAGCAGATCATTTCATTCCGAACGACTCAAATTTTACATTCTCTTGGTAGGAAAATGGAATGGGGTGGGGAAACCAATGATTCTCTTGAGTCAGGGTTCTGCTACTGGGACTTGTGCACAATTGTGAGGGGGAGTATAGTCTGGGTTCTTAATGAAACTGTTTATCTCTATATGAAATCCTTGTTTAGTGAGAGACTGAAGTAGTATTTGACTCAGTTGTTCTGTTAAGGGGAACATTCTGCTCTCCTGCCCCTACCTTATCTTTAAGAGTGTTCAGTGTCCTTGAATTTTTAATAACTTTTTTGTCTATACACTACTTGAGTAAATATAATTTTTAGACAAAATATTCTCTTTTTTTGCACATCACCCACCCCCAGAAGGTGATGCCATCTTCAAAACCAGGGAAGAGACAATTTGACTTATTACGTTTTTTAAAAAAAAACTTGAGAAGAGATAGAAGATACTACATATCGCAAAACAAAGCTCCACAAACATTGTTCTCAACAACAAATCTATTAGATGCCTCATTATGGATTTCAAGTATTTGCCAGAGAATGAAATGAGAATCCCATAGAGTTAATGGAGTTAAAGTATAGCCATTTGGATTCTTCCTAGACCAAAACACATCACGGGCCTATCGACTTTCCTGGTGCCTTGGGCAAGGTCTTTCCCAGCCCATCTTCCTGAGATTCTTTAACCAGAGTTGTTCCCAAATACAGCCTTCCTAATGTTGTTGGACTAAAACTCCCAGAAACTCTAATCACTGGCCATGCTCACTAAGGCTTCTGCCACTGAAAATCCAGCAACTTCTGGAGGAGCCATGTTTGGGAACTGTTTCACTTGGAATGGAACCATGCAGGGCATGTTCTCTACCACACAAAAGCTGTAGGATCACTGCAAAACTTGCTGTAGTGAACACAATCGGAAAATATCTTATTTATATCAATGGATAGTATAATAGCTGAAGGTTAAGGGAACCTTTTCTTTTTTAAAAAAAATGAAGGGCCATTGACATATGGGAGGGAATTAGCCAGGGGCTATTATTTGTAGCAATTAATCATCATATTAAAGGCTCATAATTATACTATAAGTACCACCAGAAAATAACGATCTAATGCCTAGGAAGACAGTGTTGGGACACTGCCATTTTCTGAAACACTGGCTCCTTGTATTTGGTATTCCAGACTAAAAGGAACAAAACTATAAGGGATTTCCCACACTCCAAAGAATAGCACCGTTTTCTGTGCTGCCTTACCACATGACATCGTCATCTTCTGGTATTCTTTCATTCTAGTCCTGTGGGAGACCAAGGTAAAACCTATTTATTTATTTATTGCTAACAGGTTTTTCTGGTTAGCAAAAAGATGCGGTTTTACCTCAGTCTCCCACTGGACCGAGCTGAAAGAACAACATCATGCAGTAAGGCAGCACAGAAGACAGAGCCTTCCTGCTGCGCTGCCACTTTAATTCAGAGTGTGGTAAGCCTCTAACTGCCCCAAGTGAAAAGACACGTTCCCTGCTCCTTCTGTCAGGAAGTATTTCCTCCCACGTAAGGGAAGGTTGACCACCCTGCTGGAACGATGCTTGGAGAGTCTTGCAGCAGCAGCAGCTAACTAGATGCTCTCATTGCTAGCTACTCCTTCCTATGGGGACAGGTATCTCTCAAAATGTCTGGGAGGGTAAGGAGAAATTAAGCAGGGAGTCACATCTGGCCTTTAGACCCTGAAGTTCCTCAGCCTTTGTTCAGGAAATTGGCCCCATTCCAATTCAGTTAACCCAGGTCTTGTGCACGACCTAAAATTCTTCTACGATCCCCCTCAAATCCCCTTTCATTGAGTTCCATTTCTACATAACAACCGAGCTGACCTGAAAAGAGGCAATTTTAGAAACTTTGACGGTGCTATGCTTGTTTTTGTAGACTGAGCTATTTTGACAGTTCAGAGATGCTTTCCACAAAAAAAAAAAAAAGGAAAAGGAAAAAAATCAAACTGATTTAAGTGGATGTCAGAGTGGTTGTAGTGCATCTTAAGAAAATAAAAAACAGGAGTTGGAAATGTGTGGGGTTTTTAACTACAGCTCCCAAAATTCCTAGCAAGCTGGCTGTTGATTCTGTGAGTTGTAGTGAGAAAGGGTAAATGTTTTATGCTGTGAGAAAAACACCTTGCTGGATGAATCCAAAATTCTTTGGCTCTAGCATTCTTGTTCTCAGTACTGACTGGAAATGCCAGACCCAAGGTATTATCAAGCAGTCCCCTGTTGTTTTTCACAGAGCAACTTGCATCCTCTGAACATGGATGTTCCATCTAGTAATCATGGCTAAAAGCCATTGATCCAGAGTCCTGTTCTATCTTCTAGGATAGGATATACAGACCTATCATTTGCCATGATGTTGTCTAGTCCTTTTTAAAAGCCATCTCAACTGGTGGCCAGTATCACATCTTATTGTAATTATCCTTTATACCCCCATGCTAATTACCCTTTATGTCAAGAAGTACTCTTTCTGGTATGTCCTTATCTGTTTTCCTGATTAAAATGAAGTTCTTTTTTCCCTCTTTTATTACAAGAAGGGAGAAGTGTATTCAAGATTTGCTAAAAATGCTAAGACCTCTGTGTGTGTGTGTGTGTGTGTGTGTGTTCGCGCATGCGCACTTCTGTGTACATGTTTATGTTTTCACAAATGAAAGAAAATGCTTTCTTTCTTTGGGAGGCTTCCCTAAAAGTTAAAGTAAAGCTATTATGAGGAGTAGGAGAGTACATTAAAAAATCAACTTGTGTCATTAGTGTGTCATACTTAAGTGCTTACTATTTTATACCTCTTCTTGTCACTGTATTTTCAAGTGCAATTTTCTTGAATTATGATTTTTATTCCCCCCTTTGTGTTAATTATAGCTAACATGTAGAATTAAGTCCTCATTTGTAGTTGCTGTAATTAAAATATGCATAGATATATTGTTCCCTTTCCAAACAAAATCTTGATGTAGAGTTACCTTTCTAAGAATTTTCTGCATTGAACTGAATGCTGATCACGTGAAATTTGAATTTGTTGGGGTTTTTTTAAAAAAAGAAAAAGAAATGAAACATACAGAACGTATTCTTCCAGTGGCAGTGTTTCTGTTAACAGTTGAGTAGAATCTGCAGACACCCCCACACACTTGTCTGTATAGTTGTGCCATTCCTTTTTGCACTGATGTCTAGTGAAAATCTTGACCACTGTGGGGCAGAATCTACAATTTGTTTTATACATTAGTAGTTAGGAAACAAATGTTTGTCTCTGTTTCTGCTAATTTCGAAATATTTTCCTTCCCGGTATCACTCAAAACATCAAGCAAACACAGGATGCAGTGCACCGAGAAATATAACTGTATAATGTCCTTTTGCACAGGTGCATTTGAACCTCAGTGTGTCAACTTAACAAGTCCTGATTAGTTCAGTGGGACTCACTTCCAGGTAAATAAGTATAGGATTGCAACCTTTCTCATTTCCCCACCTCCCCCAATGATGATGTATCATATTTTTTTTCAGCCATGAAAATGAACTGTCAAAGCTGCACACAGCTAGTGTTTTTCCTCTTTGCTAATGTTGCATATTCCTAGGCCATTCTCTAGCACCATCATTGTCCTTGCAGAAGGAGTTTCCATGAATGGAAACAGGAGAGAAGCAATATCTCTTCCTTCTGCACCCCTTTCCATGCACCCTAAAAAATCTATTCTGGAGAGCTGAGAATCCCTCAGAGCTGTTTCTTGTCACCTTCAGCAGCATGGGACTACCCCTAGCTAGCATGAGCACTGGGCTGCTGGGCAGGGAGATGGGAGTTTTGGAGCATCATTGCACTCCAAAGAAAAGTGGCAAAGCAGCAGGAATGTTCTGTGTTTCCTGCTGCCTTATCACATAACGCTGGCATTCTTTTGTTCCAATCCCATGGGGGACTGAGGTAAAAGCACATCTTTTTGCTAACCAGAAAAACCCATTTGTAAAAAGACATGCTTTTACCTCGGTCCCCCATGGGACCGGAACAGAAGAACACTGGCGCCATGCAGTAAGGCAGCAGGAAAGACAGAACGCTCCTGCTGCTTTGCCGCTTCTTTTCAAAGTGTGATAAGGCTCATAGTCTAACATCTGGAGCATACCTAGTCAGGAGAGTATACAATATATCAGCCCAGGGCAAAGTGTGGCCTTCCAGATGTTGTTGGACTGCAACTCCCATCAGCCCTAGCTAACAAAGCCAGAATGCTAGGAGTTGTAGTCCACTGACATCTGGGGGGGTGCACTTTGCTCACCTCTGCTATCACCCAAGAACACTGATGAAAGCATTAAAAAAAAAACCAATGTGAAAGGAATTTCAAATATCACTTTAAAAAATTAAATACCCTTGTGTTGGAAGTGTCATCTATCTCAACAAAAGTTTTGATGGACAGAGGGCTTCTCTTTGGGAGGCAACTACAATTTGAAGCTCTGTTTCATTCTAGTTATATTTTGCCACAATGCCTTTCCAATCCAGTCTTTGAAATGAATGCCATTTGGAAATGTCAGTTTACCCCACCAGGGGGCTTTTAGCAAGTGGCCCAATTCCCATTAGAAAATATGTTCATAGATTGTAATAGAGGGCAAAGTCTTGTTGAACAGTGTTTGGAGTACATGTTTCGTTTCTGCCATACATGGGATGGCATTTTTCATTCTTAACAGCATCCAGCTTGTTAATTAGTAGCTCCCAGTAAGGTCACAGTATTTAAGATAATATTGCCACCTAGTGAAGTTGTAATTTTAACACATTGGAAATGTCTTTTTCCAGTACAATGTTGAAGACCTGTAGTGTTTTAACACAGGAGGTCAGGAAGAGTTGTATCGATATTAGGAGTGAGTAGAATAAGGGTACATCATTCTAGACTGTAGAAATAATGCAGTTTGACACCACTTTAAATGCTGTAGCTCCATCATATGGAATCCTGGGATTTGTCTTTTTGCAAGGTCTTTAGCTGCCTCTGCCAAAGAGTGCTGGTGCCTCACAAAACTACAAATCCCAGGTTTCTGTAGGATGGAGCCATGGCAGTTACAGTGGTGCCAAACTGCATTATTTCTACAATGTAGATGCACCCTAAGAGAACAATGAATTGGAAGTTAAATGGCAAGACACACAAATATTGGATCAACTACACCCTTTTTGAAGGAAGAGGCCTCTCATCTGGATAGGATGAGTGTGCCTAAAGGAAGTAGAACTTCTGCTTGTGATCCTGTTCCTGAAAACTGTCAATGACACTCAAAGACTTTATGCTGGTGACATTCAGTGGATAGCACTGGCTTCAGCACAGTTGCTGCCCAGTGCTCCTGCAAAGCTTTTTGGATAACTTGGTGTGCTTCTAAGCTTTTGTTGTATTATTGATCTCCAAGGGATCCCTATAGCCCTTTACTTACATTTCAGATGATGACCAATTAAATTTCTGGGAAAAAATGGTACATGCTACTTTGAAGACACTTAACACTTTGGAGAGGGGTGTTGCTGTTTTTTGCACTTTGCTTACTTGTGAATTCATTGCTTTTTTGCATTAGTGTTATTTTTATTGCAGTAAAATATTGTGTAAGCTTGAGAAATGTATTTAAAACTAGTATTCTTTTTGTAGGGTAGTGGTTTGAGTGTTGGACTGTGACTCTGGAGACCAGGGCTTGAATCCCCACTTGCCCATGGATACTCACTGGGTGATCTTGGGCAAGTCACACTCTCCCAGACTCAGAGGAAGGCAAAGGCAAACCCTCTCTGAACAAAACTTGCTAAGAAAACCCCATGATAGGTTCACTTTAGGGTCACCATAAGTTGGAAATTACTTGAAGGCACACAACAAATAACTCTTTTTTCTATTAGACATTGGAAATCTGCCTGGCGTATTTGGCTGTGGTCAGATCTTGTAAATTTGAGGGTGACTATAAATCTTCTCCTTTTGATAAAGCCCCATGTGATGCCTTCAAATTTTACAAACACACTTCAAAGGGACAAGAAACTATCAGGCATGATTGTTATCCGGAGAGTGTAAAAGAGGTTTTCACATTTGTAAGGTGCAGTCTCTCTGCATGTGCACAGAAATTGTGGATCTGTACACTGGTTGTTGTGAATTAGCTGATGCAGAATAAGGAGCGGGATATTTTCCAGCCCAGTAGAATCCAAACAGATTCATACATACACTCACACATGCATACTGAATCATGAGCTACTCTACCACTGAAGAGCCTCCATTCACTCTGACTACTTAGAATGGCTGCCTATGCTCACAACTAACAGTTGTGATACAGTCGGACCTTCTTATCTGTGGAACCAATATCTGTAGTTTCAGTTACCTGCAGGACAAAATAGAGACACATACCATAGATTCACACTGGAAAATGCCTAGAAAGGCATCCTCTCTAGGTATCGTCTAGGTCATCCAACACAAATCTATGGTATGTTTCTACCCAAAGTCCTTTATTTTGATAGGATGTGCTGTTATCTGCAGTTTCCAGTATCCATGGTAAGTCTGGGAACCAAACCCCCACAGATATGAGAGTATGACTGTATGTCCTGTTGAAAGCAATGGATTGTTAGTTCTGACTTCCTTGGTTTTACGGTCATGACCATAAACATGAAACCCCAGCAGTTAGCATATCATGAATCCAGCTTACAATATGCTAACTGTTGAATAAGATGCTAGCCTCTGATTTAAATCCAAGAGGTTGTCTTAACGGTGGAAAAACTCCTCATCGAATGCGAGGGCAACCCTACCTGGCTATATGGCAAGCCACATCTTTTCACCGTTTTGTGAAGGAGGGGGGGCCAAGATGTAAAAAAAACGTGGGAAAAACTTTCACAGCTGTTCCTGGAGTTTTAAAAAACTGCAGGGGGGATGTGTATTTTCCCTCATTGGGACAAGTGATTCGATTTGAATTGCTTTCCCATAGGAGAGGAAGCGCAAATCTGATTTTCCAGTCGAGCATGAGGGCAGGCTTGCTAACAGGGCAAGCACCCAGCATCACCATGTTGATTTTTTGCCTTAGTGAACAAGTGCTAAGGCAAGAAAACAAAGTGTGTGTTTTTCTTTCTTTTTTTGGAAAGGCAAAATATCACTCTAGTGCACAGTTGAAATAGTTTTTTAAAAAAACTATTTAGATTACGGTAAGTGAAAACAAGAGTAATTCACTCATGGCCACCATCTTGACTGGCAGGCATGCAAAGCTTTTGAGGGGGGGGGGAAATTAAGACAAATCGCAGCTGCTGTGAAATGCCGTTACTGTGGGGCACTCCAGTTTTGGGGGGCTTGTATAGACGGATTTCAGTTGCTAGTCCCAACTAGAGTAGAGTCCCAACTTGATTCAATAGGGCTTCCATGAGTGTTGACTTACTATCTGGCCATCCAGTTTGGTGGGTCTATTGTAGTTGGGACCATTTGGTCTAAGGATCCTGTACAAGCAACTCCCTCCCCACGAGGAAGTTAGAAGCAGCCTCTGTGAGTCCGTAGCTCATGTTATATAACCAAGGGAAACAGTGACCTTGAGGAAAGTGCCATGAATTATTTCATTTCAGCTCATAGACTTAGGCTTGTATACAGAAAGATGAACCTCTTGTTCTTGCAGCATACGAGTGGACAAATGATCAAGTGTTCTGGTTCACTGCCCCATCTCACAACATACTATGTTCCCTGCTGGGCATGATGAGGATGCCACTCCTGATGGCACACCAGCGCCATCCAGTACACCAGCCAGCATAAATATGTTAATAGTTAAATGTTTCTAATTGGTTGTCTGTACTACTTACTTACTGCTACAACTTTTGTTTTTGATTGCTCAGATTGAAGGTGGAATTCGAAAGGTAGTGTCTAGTATTAGAAAGGTCAGAGGTAAATGAAACTTAATGTATGGTGCCAGGCACACTGTGTGTGCTTCAGAAATACAGTAGGACCCCTGTATCCACTGGTTCATTATCCACTGATTCAGTTATCCATGATTTCAGTTTCAGCACAACTACCAGAGTCTTCCTAGAAAATGTGTCCTCTCTAGCCATTTTCTAGGTCTCCAAAGCAACTATATGGTATTTTAAACCAGAAGTCCCATTATTTTCAATGGTGTTCGCTATTATCCACGGATGTTGTTATCCACGGTGGGGCCTGGAACCAATCCCCCACAGATACAGGGGTCCTACTGTACTTGTAAATTAATGGTTACTCTTGTTCTAAACAAATCATTGACTTATTTGCTACAGGTTGAGCATCCCTAATCCAGAAATCCAAAAACCTCCAAAACCCAAAATATTTTGCCGACAGCCACTGCTTCCTCCTTCAAGGTGGTGGCTGCAGCTCTCCTGCTCATTGTTCTCTCAGATCCTCAATCTCTCTCCAGCCCTGCGTCTCATACACAAGTAGTGAACCAACAAGACATGAGGCTGGAGAGATGCAAGGATCTGTAAAATGGTGGGAGGTGTATATGTATGCTTATTTTTATGTATATGTATATGAAAATGCAGGTACTGTATTCCAAAATCCAAAATACACAACACTTTTGGTTCCAAACATTTTGGATAAGGGGCGCTCAACCTGTATTATGTTTTATGTATTGAAAATCCTAGGAGAAAAAGAAAACTGGTTGCCCATTGCCCCCATTGTAAACTTGGAGTGAGCTACTCTTGATGGCTTAGGGGCCACATTTGCTCGCCAGGAAACTTTGGAGGACCGCATGCTTCCCACTGCATCCACTCCAGCAGAAATCTTTATGCCCCAAAAATGCCATCTGGGGGATATGGGGACATCCTCACCATGTTTTTGAGTCTTCCTGGGTCTGTAGAGGGCATTTTGACTCATTTGGGGGAAGGGTCCATGGGGAAATGCCATCCACAACCCCTAGAGGCCATTTTTGAACAAAAATAATTTGGCCCCCCGATTTCTTGACCTCTAGAGGGCCTTGAGGAACACACACACCAAAAAAAAAAGGACAACAAACAAACCCTGGGAACCACATGTGAGCTGGAGGCCACATTTTGCCCACCCTTGTCAAGACTAATCAAGAAAGATTAGGGACACGTCACACACAAGGCTAGATCCAAAGTAAGCTAGTCACTCCATTAAAATTGATGCATTATGGTCAATGTGTAGGATTAGAGCTGGGTGGACCTGGGTTCAAAACCTCCTTCAACTACAAAATTCACTGGGAGACTTGATGTTAGTCACTGGCACTTAGCTTAACCTATCTCACAGGGTTGTTTTGGGGACGAAAATGGTGACAGAAGAACTACCTTGAGCTTCTTGGAGGAAATCTGGGATATAAAGAAAGAAAGGATTGTCACAAGTCTCTTATTCCCATTGGGAACCTAAGTGGACAAACTACAGTGGGCCCCTGGTATCCATTGGGGCTTGGTTCCAGGACTCCCCATGGATACCAAAATCCATGGATGCTCAAGTCGCATTATATACAATGGCATAATAAAATGGTATCCCTTATACAAAATGGTGAACAGCAAGGTTTGCTTCTTGGAATTTATTTATTTTTTAATATTTCCAAACTATGGATGATGGAATCCATGGGTGCCAAAGCCGTGGATACAGAGGACCAACTGTATATTTTGATCCAACCCCTAATATATTAATATATATTTTCTACATAAAGGTAATTTCTATGTAGGAATGCATATTTGCTGTGGTGCCTGAAGCATCATCCCATAGGACAATAACATGCTGTTCTTGGGATCCTGTGATAGATGTGCGTTTTCCTAAGCAAAGATAACTTGGTATGTTAGGGGAAGGGGAGGAACTTTGCATGAAAAGCAGCCTTAAGAGCCCTGCGACCCACGGGTCATTGTGGGGATCTGATGCTCTCACTCACTGGACCTCTGCCAGCCAGTGGACGGAGGCTGTTGCAACAGCAGAGGGAAGAAGCTGGGCACTGCTCTCTGTGTTAGAGTGAGGATGCCCAGGAAGCCATCCCACCTCACTTCAACTTGTGGCACTCACAGCAGAGAGAACCAGCATTGTGCCACATGGGCATGGCCTAATGCAGCAGCTCATTGTATCATGTTTTGCCTTTTTTGTTTTGCATCGGGGTGATTTGAGAGATGACTCTGCTGCTCTTTCTGTCATACTATCCACAAGGGCTAATCTGTTTCTTCCCTTAAGGCTACACAATCTCCTCCAGGTTTCTAGTGTGTTGTTTTAAATGTGCTTCAGTTTTCCCTATAGAATTGCAATGTGTATACTGTACTTCTTTTTTAAAAAAATAAAATAAAAACCTTTTAAAATGTATTTGTCTGTGTACCTGAAACCCCTGGTATCGAAATAGCAAAGTTGGTTGAAAGCAGCCAGCACATTTCTGGCAAGAAATTATTGGTGGACTTTTTCTCCTTTCACTGCTTTTTACAAGGTCTCTTTAAGTAGCTGATTTTTCATCCCATAATAACCACTCATGTCTAATCAGTTGCAGTCAGAATGGCTATCCAGAACTAATCTGATTTTCAGCTTGTCAGGTCATGATAATTAAGATGAAGTGGGGGGTTTTCCCCCATGGCAAGCAGCCTCCCCTAAACACCCAGTTTGTTTTGACTATTTTAAATTTTAGGATATGGCTGTGAGAGGAAATGGATGGAGAAGGCTTTTCCTCTGCCCCTCTCTTTTAATTTTATTTATTTTCTTCCCTGCATAGACTGCCACAATTTATTCACGGATTCAGTGGTGACCATAACTTCTTGCAGATCCTTATGCAAAATGAAATTTTTGCAGGGCACTTTTCCCTTTAGTTTGAGCAGGCACCCTTTATGTACCTTCTGACAGGTAATGAAAAAAATCAGATTTGTCAGCTCAAATTCCATTTTAAAGGTTTCCTTCTATTTTGAGATGAGCAAAAACATTGGTGATTTGGGGAATATCCTGCTGACATGCCCATTTAATCTTTGTTGAAAATCCTGAAAGTCTATCTTGTACTAGGACTCAGTGCTTCCAAAAATTAATACATCTGTCCTTTGGAAGGCAGTTCCAGAGCTTTGAACATGGGACAGAACCTATGAAGTTCTGTCCCATGTTCCTACCAGATGTACCTGTGAAGGTGGTGGAACAGAGAGAAGAGCCTCCCCAGAAGATCTCAAAACACTGGAGAATACGGTCCTTCAAATAACCTGGACTTGAGCCATATAGGGCTTTATAGCTCATCTCCATTTGAATTGTGCCTAGAAATGGACCAGCAACCGGTGGAGCTGTTGCAACAAGGGAGTTGTGGGGTCCCTATAGCCAGCCCCAGCTAACAATCTGACTGCAGCTCTTTGGACCAGCTAAAGTTTCTCAACACCTCTTCAAAAGCATCCTGTAGAGCACATTGTGGGTTCGTGCCTTCAAGTTGCCTGTCAACTTATGGCAACCCCTTGAATTTCATAGGGTTTTCTAAGGCAAAGAATACAGTAAATGGGATGTAACTGAGGCATGGGTTACTATGGCCAGATGTGACATCTCTTCAATATATCGAGTTGAAATCCCACCTTCTCCATAAATCTCTCCCACCTTGAGCTAATCACTGCGTCTCACAGAATTGTGAGGACAGAAATAGAAGGAGGGGATCATGTACAACATATTTAGCTCCAAGACGTGAATGGAATGAAATGAAAGTATAAATGGACATAGTTGTTGGGGGGGACTGTGATTGCCTTAAAGGAACCGATGCATTCCAATGACCTTTTAAAGATGACTCATTTAGGTTGTATGCATTTACCTGGAAGTAAGTGCCACTGAACTTAGTGGGGCATACTTCTGAATAGGTGTGCATACGATTGTACTTTTAATGTGCTCTACAGACTGGCAATTGATACTATGGGGAAGTGGGGTCTTATTTAGTATTCCGTTAATGTGACTGCTGCTTTCCATTGGTTTCTCCCCTTCCAGATCTCCCAATAATCACTATTTTAATGTTGGACATTCAGCTGCATAGGCTTAAAAGGGTATTTCTCACTTGAAGCCTTGCCCACATGAAAGACCATACAGTTACAAAACTGCTGCCAACCCCCAACCATACCTGTTTGTTAGGTTTTCACAAAGTTTTACTAAATTTCTGTATCTTTTTGCCTTTGTTGTCCCCAATCCCCCAAGATGGGCTGAGGACAGACAGATTCCAGACCTTGTACCAGTTCTCCACCAGGGCACTGTTTCACCTTAAGGTTCACCTTGACTGGCAGTATCCTGGCAGGAATTCTTTTTCTTTTGTCTGGAGGAACCATAGGAAAGAAAGGGTCCACTGGTTTCTTCCCCATCACAAATGCTTTCAAAATTTACTATGAACGTTGTTTATTTAGCATATTAATATTTTTATTAATCTTCATTGATATTCTACATTGGCTTCTTAGTTATATATGCATAACTAAGTAATGTCCCTGGCCCAACACCCCCCAGGCCCACCTTTAGAGCCAGCAGCCAGATTGAGTGGAGGAGGTTTGTTCAGCTGCCAATCAGGGCTCAAGGAAGAGGATGTTTCTGCTCCTCAACCAGTGAGTGAGGCTGTGCCAATCAGAAGAAGGACCTCTGCCACCATTTCTTGCCTCAGCCTCACTCACAAGGGGCAGGGAGAGCTGGAAACATCATCACCCTCCTGGCAATCAAATTGGTACTGAACAGCCCTCCTTTCTCTGATATAGCTGTTGGCTGTTAAAGTAGACTTGAAGGAACACTTAATGTAGTCTTACAATAAGACAACATAATCTTTTTCAATACAGAGCAGTTACAGATCCATACCTCTAGGTTATGAATCCGTAACTGCAATATAGAATGACAACCTTTTTTGCATAAGGCAATTCATTCTAAATCAAACCATAACACAACCATAAAAACAACCATAAACCTGATCAGAGTGGATCCTGCATCTTTCTTACAGTCAATTATTTCAACTTTAGCCTCATGGTTTTCATTAACTTTTACTTTTTCCTTTCTTCTCACAGCATTCAAGCCCAGTCCACTTGTATTTCTCCAGCTGAACGTTCTAAAATATCTTTTATTAGTACTCCAAAGATATACAAGTAGAGTAGAAGAGGGAGAAAGTGCAGCCTGCAGACCACATGTGGTCCCTCATCTTCTTTTTGTAGCCCCCCTCAAGCACCCCAAATACCTCAAAGTCTCTGACATCCCCCTCAAAAAAAAAAAAAAAAAAAACCAGGCAATTTTCCCTCCAAAGACAACATTTCCTAAAATACTCTGAATTCCCACTCCCAAAAGACCTTTAAGGGGCCCTGCAGCCTTGACACACCCAGAAGTCACAAGCAGAAGTGACTTCCCAGTCTGATTCATGGCCCAAAGTGGGACAGGGCAATCTACTGCAGGTGTGTGCATAAGAGGTCAACTGGCCACTTGCCCACCCTGATGTAGGGCTAGTTAAACTGAAACCATTCTGCAGTTGCAGGAACTTCTCTGAGCACAGCCTAACCATACAACCCTGCGTGTACATCTCTCTGGCTTTTCTTCGCAAATAAAGATTCAGGAAGGACTCATCCCGTGTACTCTGAAGTAAAACCCATTGTGTTCAACTGGAGATTAATCCCAGGTAAGTACAGATAGGATTGTAACCAACTACTGGGGCATCCAAGTGGTTTACTTGATACGTAAAGTTGATGGGACTATTCCAGAGTAAGTAGACTGCTGATTGCTCTCTTGGACAGGCACTTATCTTTCAGCATGTGTTTAAGTCATTTAATGAATTGGACCTGTCTAGCAGAATATTTGCAAACACTGAGAGAACGGGCACTGCAGGTCATTAATTTAGTGAAAGAGAGAGCAAAGGGGCAAGGATTTGGCCTAAGACATCTCATTTAGCTTTTACTCCAGGAGAGAAATATAATTGCATGTCACACGCACGGCTGCTAAAGTTCACCTAATTGTACCTCCTTCTGTGCTTCCCAACAGGTACTCATTAATTGTATGTTTATATTTCATGAGATATTGATTTTTAAGTGCAAGCAGACTTGCCAACAAGAGAAAAGCAAGGACTTGGAACCAGAAGCAGTTATTTGCTTGCAAAGGACTTCTGAGGGGATACGCAGCTCTCATTTTCTCTCTTCTCTTCCCTCTCTTGCCCCCAGTTTGTATGGTGCAGAATACCAACCCTTTGTGGGAAGTACATGTGGGAATTCAGATGGTATAAAACTGAGGTTATGATAGAAGAAAGTACCTTGAGTTCCATAAGGGAAGCTCTCTGTCTTTGGCATATGGATGTGGTGTTCCCATCCTGGTGCTCTCCAGATGGGGTGGACTACAACTCCCATCATCCAATAGCCTTGATGGCAGCTGGGAAAGACTATAGGCATGGTAGAATTGTGCCAGCATTATCATGCAGGAAGTCTTCTGCCTTCTACTAGAAGCCTCCACTGAGAATATGGAGACAGTAGATTACACTAGTGATCCATGGTGCCTCATGGAAAGGGTGGGCAACTTCTCCCTGAAATGGCAGGGGGAGTTTCCCTCTCCACTCAATCCATGGGCTGCCCAACCCAATGGAAAACAAACTACACAAGATAGAGGGGAAATCTATAGAAGACTCTCTAGCCTAGGGATACACATAGTGCAACTCTCTAGAAATTATTGGGCTGTACCACCTAGCATTGTCTAGAGCTGCTGGGAACTGCAGGCCAACAACGTATTTCCACTCCTACTCTAGCCTAAATCCAATTGTTAATCCTAAATAGAGCAAGTCAATTGAATCAAGTGTGTGTGTGTGTGTGTGTGTGTGTGTGTATGCCTTCAAGTCTCCTGTCAACTTACGGCAACCCCATGAATTTCATAGGGTTTTCTTAGGCAAGGAATCTTCAGAGGTGGTTTTGCCAGTTCCTTTCTCTGAAATATAGCCTATAGTACCTAGTGTTCATTGGTAGTCTCCCATCCAAGTATTAACCAGGTCTGACTCTGCTTAGTTTCCAAGATCAGATGGGATCTGGTGCCTTTAGGGTATTTAGGCACCAATCACTGTTCTTCTTCTCACAAGCCCGTCAAGTGTTGGATTGTAAATCAACACCTCTAGTTGGGTCTGGCAATTGCATTTAGGCATCTGAATATTGCAGCAGATGGAAAACTGAGGAAGGCACATACTCATAGAATCATAGAACTGCAGAGTTGGAAGAGACCACGAGGGCCATCCAGTCCAACCCCCTGACACGCAGGAAATCACAATCAAAGCATCCCTGACAGATGGCCATCCGTTTTAAACTGTTTTAAACTGTTTCCCCATTAGGATTTCCATAACTAATTATAACTTTTGTGGTTTGTCCATGCTCCAGATGCTTTCAGCACAATAGTAGAAACCATTAGATCACACTGAATGAGACCATTAGTCCACCTAGCCTGTTATTGTCAATTTTGACCAGCAAGTGCCCTACCAGGTCTTACCCCAGAATAGCACTGTGAGTCCCTATAATGGGAAGTGCCAGGGAATGAACTGGGGAACTTCTCAGGTATGAAAGCAGGTATTTATGTCTGAACCATAGTCTTTCTCATTACTTCTTGTTATACAACAAGAGCCAGCATAGTTTTGTATACCAGCAGAAATTATAGTAATGGTGTTTTAGGTGGAGAGGATTTATAATGCATAGATAGTGCATCATTATTTTGCTTGTCATACTAATTCTGGAACTGTACGTTGTTATGTAAAAAAAAAAATGAGGGAAAATTTGGCACCAGCATCTTGTCTTCTAGGACCATACTGAATAATTAGAATAAAAACTAGATACCCAACATTATTTGTTTAGCCTTTATACCACTTTCTTCTTCCTCCATGAAGCTGCAAGTGGCTGAATTGCCTGTAATTTGTCAAGTTAAAAGGTAGCAGCACAAATTCCCATGATAATTGTTAACTGTAACACAGTTAACAATTGTTAACTGTGCTGATTGGCAGCTGAAGTAATGCTGATGGCCAAATACTACAACAACCATCCTATGGGTAGATGAATTATGTATTTACTCATTTACTAAATTTCCCCTAGCTTTCTCAAAGATCCACTCGAAGCAATGTACAATTTACAAAACAAGCTGAGTGCTGCTTATGTGGCCATCTTTTTCATTCTCTACTACAGTTGTATATTAATCCATCCTTCCATATTTTGTGACAAAGCTTATATCCTTTAAGTCTTGATTTGTAACTATTGCTAATTTGTGATCCAGGAGAAAATGCTGCTCCACTTCAAAGAATACTCATGGAGTCAAAGGCTTTCATGGCTGGCATCCATAGATTTCTTTGGTTTTTTTCTGGTCTGTGAGGCCTGGAAGAGTTTATTTCTAACGTTTCACCTGCATCTGTGGCTGGCGAAACATCAGAAATAAACCCTTCCAGAACATGGCCTCACAGCCCGGGAAGAAACCAAAGAAATCTATAATACTCATGGACATTATGATTTTGAAACAAAGTTGGCCACAATTACAGCTGCACATAGGTTTGGTGCCCACATGGGTCTGGAACCAGGCATTGACCGACCAGCCTTTCAATCAATGAGCTGCAAAATCACATCCACTTTTCCAAATGACCCCCAAGATGACAGATACGAGTTTCCCCATGGAGGGAATGCCACTGCATGGTTCCCCTGCCACCCAGTGATCCTGTAAACCTGTGGTGTCCAACCTGTGACCCTCCAGGTGTTTGGACTACAGCTCCCAGAATTCCTGACCATTGAACCACATGGCTCAGGCTACTGGGAGTTGGAGTCTAAAATACCTGGAGGGCCACAGGTTGGACGCCACTGCTGTAAACCCTTAGCACCTTCCTCCTGGATCCAGATCCCATGCCAAACCATCCCAAAAAGTCGTAAGAAAAGCTTGCAATAAGCAACACCGTATTGATTATAAACACCATGCACTAAATCTATGCAGGACATAAAGAGGGAGGCTGGGACAAAGCTCCAAAGCTTTGGAGCCTCAGGAGCAGGCTTAAGTAGCCCACTACCTGACCAGAGTGAAGCCATCATCTGTGCCACTCCTGTACCACTTGTCAGCCCATTAATTCAATTTCCATGGGCTGATGCTTCCTGTTTCTTCCCAAAGCTTCAGCAAATCACATGGGCTTATGAGAAGAAGAACAGTGATTGGTGCCATTACCAGACCAGCGCTCTGACACTTTACTCTGCCCCAGGCCACAAACTTGCTCTCCGGAAAGTAGCAATGTTCTTCCCTGTAGTATCAGCATAAAAAGTGTAACCTCCTCATACCATGCCATGACTTTAGGGTTCAAGTTCCTGAAGTAGGGGCAGGAATCATTGTCAGGTCAAGAGCAACCTAGATGCTGCTGAACTTCAACTCCCAGTAGCCTTAGCCAACATGGCCAAAGGTGAGGAATACTGGGAGCTACAGTCCAACAACATCTGGAGGGCAGCATGTTTTCCACCCATGTCCTAATGGAACACATGTATCTGTATGTAGATGTGAATGAGGACAGAAAACAATATGAGCTTCTGTGGAGATAGGTCCTCTATGGGAAGTTCCTAAGCTGATTCCTACAATCAGCATTTTGAATTGGTCACAGAAGCTAATAAGCACCTAGAAGTAGAATTACAACTATGGAACATTGCTCAGTCAATCAGTCACCTTTACTATGATCACAGATCAGTCGTAATCAGAATAGTAGAAAGTCAAGGTAAAGAAACAGTTCCCAGGTACAAGAAGTCCCGGATATATACGTGACTGGCAGGGCAGGTTGCTCAGATTGGCCATGCCAGCTAGGGGATTAGAGGAGCTATACTGTAGTCTGAAACAGTAACTTCTCCAAGCTCTGCTCCTGCTACCCTATGCCCCATTGGGAGCCATCTGGCTGCATGTGGAAGAGTCAGTGTAGTGTAGCTGTTAGAGTGTTGGACTTATATAGGGTGCGAGTGGCAAAAAGAGATCCAATCAACACTGGGTGCCCTGGCCATTGAGACAGCTTCATGTGCACAATTAAGAATTAGCCTAGCTGGAAGATTGCCCATGCCTGCCTACTGCTACTCATTATTTAGAGAAAGGTGGGCGAACCAAATGCTTCCCACCTGCCACCAATGGTCTATCTGGTTGGATGAAACAGTGTGGCCTATCTATATACATGAGCGATGGGCAACTTTGAGCCTCCAGATGCATTTGGCTTACAACTGCCAGAAAACCTATTTCCTACAGCTAGTGGTGAGATATTCTGGGAGTTACTGTCCAAAATCTTCAGGGAGGACCAAGGGCCAAGTATAAATCATGAGGAAGCAGCTTTACGTTCTCAGAACAAACCACACCTGCTGAATTGGGTGGTGAAGTTTTGGCAATCCAGATGTTTTGAACATCAGCTCCCACAACACAGCATGACTAGGGATTATGGGAACTATAGTCTAAAGCATGTGGAGAGCCAAACGTTCCCCATCCCTGTGCTAAAGAAATAAATAATTACTAGCATAGCTGTACCTGGTGTAACATACGCCATTATGTGCCCTGCTGGGGTTTCAAGCGGTGGTTTCAGCTTGGAGTGGCAGTGTTCCTTTCACACAGTTCAGCTACATGGTACTATTTTAGGGGAAAATATTGCATTGTTTTACATGTGGGTGGTGAGTGTCTGAGGGAGTGAGAGGAGGGAGGGGACCTTGTGAAGCTGGGGGTGTAGATGCAGATTGAGGAGATTATCAGACGGACCCCTAGGGTCTGTTTCTGTCCTGCTACCCCCCACCCGCCCCTTTCCCATTCCTGCCATGGAATAAAGAAAAAAGTTTCACACACTTACCTTTATTCCATGACAGGAATGTGCTCCCCCTCCCTTCCCTGCCCGGTCGTAAATGCAACCATCGCAAGGCTACGTTTACAACCAGGAATTCAAATCCTGGCTGTTCTCGCAAGAGAACGGCCGGGAGGGAAATTTAAAAAGAAATCCCCCCCCCCCAGCTGTCAAAAACAAAAGCAAGCACTAGAACACATTTAAAAAAGAAGAAGCTACCTGGGGAGAGGATTTTTTATTTATTTATTTATTTATTTATTTATTTATTTATTTATTTTGCTTATCTTTCTGTCCCGATCGCACGTGGAAGTGTCCGGTAGGGACCTCCCAGTGACATCACAATCCATTGTCGTCCCAGGAGCACAATGGGGCTCCTGTTCACTCGCCTGTCATTCTGTTATAATAATGGAACGGGCCTCTTATTCACGGATTTTCTCCATGAATAAGAGGAAATGGGGGAGGAACAGGAGCAGAACGGGAGCATTCCAGGACAGGGACGATGACATCTAAAAGGTAAGGCTTTTAGTGATCTCCTGTCGTTCCTGTCCTGGGATATTTTACACGTCTGATAATCTCCTGAGTGGCAAGAGTGGATTGTGAGGTGGATAGGGAATTTGCATGTGGGTGGTGATTGGCTGAGGGAGTGAGAGGAGGGAGGGGATTGGTTGAGTATGTTTCCTAAGCAGCCAGTCAGCCCACTGGGAAAGGAAACATACCCAAATGTGGTGTGTGTGTGTAAGTTGGTGGTGATGGTGGTGGTTAACTGATATGTATTTTGATTGATGTTAGTTGTTCTGTATAAATCTGTTGTTCCCCGCCTTGCTCCATGGGGAGAGGCAGGTAAGAAATTGTTGTTGTTGTTGTTGTTGTTGTTAAACTACTACAACGTAAGAAGCTACTTGACACTGTGTGTCTTAGAACTGTGGCTGTACAAAGCTCAATATTATACCAATTCAGATTAATTTCAAAAAATGGGAGCTCCAGAAAGGAATAGTAATAACTGAGTTTAGCCAGGACTGAATTAATTCCATACATACTGCAGACCTTCCCCCCACTCCCCACTTTTCTGAAATAGAGCAGGGATCTTGGGGTTTTCATTCTGCCATACCAAATAAGGCTGTCAAGAGATGGCAAGATTTCATCAGGAGCTGCTAGCTTGATGGTTTGTCAGTAACCAAGAAGGCGCTGACACCAACCACAGCTGGAAGAAATAACTAATGATCTAACAGCAATTGCTGCCTGGTAAGATGCAATTAAACTAAAAGCAGAGTGGCTGGCAGTCTATTTTTCAAATGGTGAAAGCTTGTTTGGTGAGCCCATGATTGGAAACACACATTAACATTGGTAGGTCTGATTTGCAAGGAACCTGTGGCATTTCCAGCATCAAGGGTAGTAAAAGCAAAGTGGGAACATGCCTCATAAAATCAACTCATATCTAGGAGAAAAAGTAACAAGAGGCTACTTCAAAAGGAGACATTATTAAATCTTTAATGCATTCTTACTCTGTTTCAGACTCTGCTTCTTCAGGCTTCTTTTCCCTCCAGCCTTCATGAAATCTCTTAGCTGTAGTAAAGTGTGTGTGGGGTGTGTGTAAGCTGCTGTAATATCTCTCTTTGTGTATCTGACATAATTCCATTTTTATGCCTCAAAAGGCATGGGGCTGTTCAGCCATTGGAAACATCACTTCGTTAGCTGGGGGGGATGGATTAGATACGCTGCATACATTGCCATCCAGGGGAAAAAGGCTAAACTGGATATAATAAGGGCCCCTCTTTACCTCTGGTAAAACTGAAGGTTCACTACAAATGGGCACAGAAGAGGCCCATTGCCCTGAGAGCCAATTAGGATCAAGGCTAACACCAAGTAATGGCAATTCAGTTGCACCTCTTCTCCATGAATGTTGAATCTTCAAAGATAAATGTCCCCTCTGCAAGAAAGTTAGAAGAGAATAAAAGGGTCCCAATTTACAAATGGAGAAAAAAGATTTGTAATAAATGAATACTTTTGCCTGGGGACCACATGAACACATCTGTCAAATTAGTCCCGTGAAAAGAATGGTATGGGGCAGAAGATGACGTTTTCATAGGCCATGAGCTAGGCATGTTTATTCCTACAAGGAAGGTGGGGGGAACAGCACTTGGAAGAAAAACACTGTTCCTGCAAAGGCAAAAACCGGCTTTTGGCCCTAGCACAGTCCTTGAATCAAGCATGCTGTCCCCATACATCTCTCTCTTTCTCTCTCTCTCTCTCTCTCTCTCTCTCTCTCTCTGGCTTTTCTTCACAAACTAAGATTCAGGAAGGACTCATCCCGCACTTTCTGCAAGAGCGCTGATGACTAAAAAGGCCAATCCGAGATAAACAAGTCCAGTTGCAGAAAGCACAGCAGAAGGTCTCCTTGGCTGATGTTTCCGGGTTGTGATTCTTTCTGCGTTGTCGTTTCTCTTCAAGATTTGTTCGGCGTGAGTTCTCAAATAAGGCTGCAGCATTGTGGATAGTGTGTCTCCATGCCTCCTGATGTGAGGCCATGGTGGACCATTGTTGGTGATCAATTTGGCTGAGCCTGAGATGTTGCTTCAGGGAGTCCTTGTATCATTTTTTTGGAGCGCCCCTCTTACGCTGACCCATGGTGAGTTCACCATAGAGTACTATTTTTGGGAGGCAATGGTCCTCCATCCTAGAAACATGCCCTGCCCAGCGCAGCTGTGTTCTCAGTCTCATGGCCTCAACGCTGGTGATCCCTGCTTGCTCAAGGACAGCAACATTCGTCACATAGTCAGTCCGGTGTATATTTAGGATTGTGCATATACAGCGCTGATGAAAACGTTCGAGGTGTCGTAAGTGTTGGCGATAGGTGACCCATGTTTCAGACCCATAAAGGAGAATAGACAGTACAATGGCTCTATACACACTGATTTTTGTGCTTCGCTTCAGGTGTTTATTACTGCAGACTCTTTTGTAAAGTCTTCCAAATGCGCTATATGCCTTTGCTAATCTGTGATCGATCTCTTTGTCAATCTTGGCATCTGAGGAGATGATGCTTCCCAGGCAGGTGAACTGATGAACAGACTTAAGCACAGATTTGCCTATGGCAATGTGGGGATGATGGTGTTCGTCCTGTGGTGCAGGCTGGTAAAGAACTTCTGTTTTCTTAAGGTTGATTTCCAGTCCAAACAGCTGTGCAGCTGTTGCGAAGCAGGATGTTAGGTGCTGCAGCGCTGCTTCTGTGTGGCAACAAGGGCAGCAGCATCAGCGAAGAGCAGCTCATGAACTAGATAGTTTAGAGTCTTAGTGCGAGCCCTCAAACAGCTTAAGTTAAACAAGCTACCATCAATATGGTAATGTATATAGATGCCGTCTTCTTCTTTGAGCTCTGCCGTAGCCCTTTGGAGCATCATGCTGAAGAAGATTAAGGATTTGCAATTTGTGGCCCTTGAAAAGTTGTTGAACTGTAATTCCTATCATCCCTCACTGGTTGCTAAGTTTCTGCCTAGGGTTGCTGTGAGTTGCAGATCAATAACTTCTGAAGGACCACAGCTTGCCCATCCCCTATTCTACTCACATCCTACTCAACTTCAAGGTGAGCGTTTTGGTCATCTTCTTTTTAAAGAAGTACAAATAAGCATTATTAAAGGACATATCAGCAAAAGGAAGAAAATCTACTCAGTACTGTAGAGCTTAGAATTGTGGCAGCATAACACACGCTGGAATAAATTTTTGTACTAAATGTTTTAGATAGAATTTGGAGAACGTTTGGACCAAAGAGAAATGACAGGAAACAAAATTCTTCCCATGAGAGGAAAGCCCCCCCAAAATGACAGTACAATCCTACGCAAATGTGCTCAGAAGTAAGCCCCATTCAGTTCAGTGGGACTTACTCCCAGTTAAATATGTATGACTGTATATGGTTACAGCCTAAGATGCTTCAATGCAGAAAATCATTGGTTAAGAGAGAACATGAGGGTTTTCAAAGTCATTAAGAGCCATGTTTCCTATTCTCCGTAGGAAACATCTCGCCACCACCCCATTCTGGTTTGCTTTCAAATGTTGTTATGGAGAAAGAGATGCAATTGTCCCTCTGTATCCGCAGATTTGGTATCCACAGATTTTAAGCTTGAAACTATTCTTAAAAATATAATAATCCAAAAAGCAAACCTTGATTTTGCCATCTTATATAAGGGACACCATTTTGCTATGCCACTGCATGTAATGGGACTTGAGTATTCACAGATTTTGGTATCCACAGGGGGGTCCTGGAACCAAACCCCAGCAAATATGAAGGGACAACTTGAATCAGGCAGAATCATATGGAAAGCTGGGGCTCAGCTACACTACAAAAATTATCTGGAAAGAAATTAGGATGAACCCTATTGGTCCTCACACTCATTGGGGCAGACCCGTGCTATTTGGAAGGAGGGATAGCAAAAACCCCAGCAAACCCATGACTTTCCATCCCTCTTTTTTCTTGTACTTTTTTGGAAAGCCCAAGGAAAATGCACTGTTGGTTGTCTGATCAATCAGCAACCATCCCGGGATATGGGGCACACAGCAGAGCTGAATTATGATTGATCTGACCTTGGAGGGGGCGAGCTTGCAAGGGAAGCCTGGCAATACAGGATCCACTATTTTTTAATGTCCCTTGAGTCCGGTCCCCCCTGCCTCCAAAGCCTAGCTGAGCTGTGTGTGTATGTGAATTGTTGAAAGGGAAAACATCTCTTGCTTGTCCTCAATTCCATCGCCCACCTGTCCTCCGCTGCTGCCTCTTCCTCCATTCCCCCCTCTTTTCCCCATTTGCAGCCATGGGGAAGAGAGAGAGGGGAGGAAGGAGGGAGAGGCAGCAGCTGGGGAAAGGGCAGGTGATGGGACTCTCAATCCTATCGCCCACCTGTCCTCTGCTGCTGCCTCTTCCTCCATTTTCCCACCCTCTTTTCCCCATTTGCAGCCAGCCAACGGGGAAGAGAGGGGGGAGGAATGAGGGGAAAGGCAGCAGCTGGGGAAAGGGCAGGTGATGGGGCTCTCAGTCCCATCACCCACCTGTTCTCTGCTGCTGCCTCTTCCTCCATCCCCCCCCCTCTATTTCCCCAGTTTGCAGCCTCAGCAGTGGAGGCTGAGGCTGAGGTCGCTGGGCAGACTGGGCTATCAAGACAGAGAGCTGTGGCAAGCCCAGAGAAGAACCAGTGACGAGGAGGAGGGAGGGAAGAGGATGAATCAGGACCACAGGTGGATTGGAGAGGTGGACCGAGTTGATGTTACAAGAATTGGAGCATTGATCTCTCTCCTACACCCAAGCCCCAGCGAAGGAGGGAGGGCTTTTTGCATCACCCTGAACGCTCCACAATGGGATTCCTCGCATGTCAAGAGCAGCTCCTCTTCTTCCTTTGCAGAGATGCTTTTGGCCCGGGTTGAGTTCTTGCTCTCTCCCACACATAAAACCCTCACACACGCCTGCTGCTTTGAAGCAAGAGATGTTTTCCCTTTCAACAATTCACACACACACACACACACACACACACACAGCCCAGCTGGGCTTTGGAGGCAGCAGGAGACCGGACATAAAGGACATTTAAAAAATGGCAGATCCTGACTTGCCAGGCTTCCCTTGCAAGCCCGCCCCCTCCAAGGTCCAACCAATCATAATTCAGTAGGTGTAAACAACAAATCCCAAGAACCCGAGACTTTTGCCACCCATGACAAATCGTGGGTACAGTGAGTGACAGATTCGAGTTCTCTATTTCTCGCTTCTTCCCAGAATAAAAAATGCTGTGTAGCTGACCCCCTGACATTCCTCCACCTCCTGCTGCTAATTGTGACGGAATGAGCACTCACTGCCAAACTATGCTTGATGTCTTGGGAATTCTTTGATAGTTTCTCCTGCTGTTCTTAACAGAGTGGTTCATGGTGCAAACTGAAGAACTGAGCTCCAAGACTGCCTGGTGTCCAAGCAAGGTGTTGCTCTTGTTTATCAAAAACAGTTTGGAAAGCTACTTATTTCACCAAATTTTTTTTAACCATTGCTCACTACAATTTTGTAAAGTGACTCCTTGTAACATGTTGCAATTTTTTAAAGGGAATGATGCTTTAAGTTCCTCATGAAATCATTCTTGCAGTGACTTTCATTAACAGAAAGAGTCTTTCCAATCCTGGAAGTGACAACCTGAATTCATCCTAAGATGTGCCTGAATTTTTCCTGCCTTTTGGACTTCCACTGGTAGGAAATGGAGAGTACTGGTTATACTGCAAAGCCAGCCTTTTTGCATTTCACAAGTGGGCTTAAAATACTGAACATACTTGTCTGAAGCAGTAGGCACACTGACAATTAGTTACCAGCCAAGTGTAAATGGAAAACGTCTAAATTATTTAATCTCTAGAAAATGAGAATTGATTAAAAAGCTTTCCTAACTAAAGTTTGGTAACAGGGGCAGCAAAGGGACCACTGTCAGAAAAATGAAGCACTGAGAGGTTGGAGATTCTGGCAGGTAAAAAGAATATTCTCCATAATGTGTGTTAAACTTTGGACAATTAATGATGGAATTAATTAGAGCCGAACTAAGCAGTTCTTCTGTTAAGCTCTGTACACTTAGGAGGTATCACAAACAGAGAAGATCAGAGTGTGATGTACATATATACTATGCTACATAGTTTTCAATGCCATTTTAGCCTGATGAAAATATTACCAGTCACTGCCTACTCTTCAGAATGGAAATGGGGGGAAAAAATAAGGCAAACAATCTTCACTAGAGCACCCTGAGGGCCTTGTCCAATTCCTCCCACTAACCACTCAGATGTCTACAAATGTCAAGGACTTGTCTATACAAGGTAATAAAATGTGGATTACAGCAGCTTTCATTTGTCTCCATGGGTTTTTTTCAAGGCCACAGATATGCAAAACTATCCACATTTGATGTTCACACAGGCATGCCTGCGTTTCAAGATGGCAGGTGCAAATGAAGTACTCATGTCTCTATTCTCACCAGTTGCTACTGCTGAACAGTATTTTTTTTAAAAGCAAATCCAAAGTGTGGAAGTGCAACCTTCCACTCAAATAAACATGGGGGAAAGGTTGTTTCATTGCCTCAGTACAAGATTGCTATGGTGAAAATCCAGCATGGCGGTTCCACGTGCTGCCTTGTCAGCATGCTCCACCCCTCCATGCACATTCAACCAATCAGCTTTCCACTTCCGCTGTTATTGGGAAAGTGCAGTAAAGCAAATCAGTTGTCCCAACGAGCAGGAACATGCATTTCCATCACAGTTGTTTTTAAAAAAAAAACCTTCAGGGGAAAGCCATGAAGGCTTTTCCCACAGAATATATGGCTTTTTTGACTCCCCTCGCTCCAAATATGGCAAAATGATGTGGGATACCACTGGGACAGAAGGCATTCTCCTCAAATTCTATGAGGAGTGTTTTCACCATTTAGTGAGAAGTATACTGCATTGAAGAGAGATGTGTATTTGCTGGGAAAGGGCCCAGGAGTCCATATGTTTAACTCTCTGACATACACATTCAATATTTCACATAGTACAGAGCACAACCTCAAGAATACAGAGATGACAAGCTCCCTCCCCCCAAGAGGCCAGCAGAACAAATATCTCCAAATCACTCATGCCAATGAGCCAGGGGATAGGCTGCTCACTAGATGAGGGTGAAAAGTTCCTACCATTATATGCCAATCTGGTGGGAGGGAAATGGCTTTTCTGACCTTGAAGTCAGTCATAGCCCAAGAATGAAACAAGGCCCACCCACTGAGCATTCCTGAGGAAATGTTGGGTCAATGTGGCTCCAGCAAGGGAAAGGAAAAAAAATCAAGATCACAAAGGGAATAAAACCTCTTCTGTCTGTCAATAGGTCCCTCACTATTGAAGCACCAGAACAAAACCTGAAAAAGTATGAGGTCACCTAAAACTTTCCTTCAAATCAGTTTATTCCTGATCTTCACTAAACTACCTAGAAACTTGACACATCTCTGTGGTGTTTTTTTTAAAGTTCTGGGTGTGTGTTTCTTTTCCTTCCTCAGCCTAAATGTATCAACAGATGATTTGTAATTATGAATTTCTTTACACACGTTCAAGAACAGATTCCACTCACTCATTCATTTCATCATTTAATGTTGTGCCTTTCTACCAACCTGGGACACAAGGCAGCTCACAATATAGAGGCTTATCACATGAGGGAAGGAAAGCGGCAGTAAAACCCAAAAGTAGTGTGTCCTGCTTTGCCTTATTGTACAATGTTGGCGTGCTTCACCTGTTCTCCCATTGCATCCTCATGGGAGACGGTGGTAAATGAGGGTCTTGTTTCTAACTGGAAAAATCTGTTAGAAAAAAGACTCACCTTTACCACCATCTCCCATGGGACCAGAATGGGAGAACTGCTGAAGCAAGCTGATGTCATGCGGTAAGGCAAGGAGGGAGGCGCCAATCTCGGGCTTTACTACCACTTCCCTTCCCTCGTGCAATAAACCCCATAGTGTAAAACAAAATATAGCTGAGGAAGATATGATTATGAGTTTTTAAAGTTTTGAAATAATTAAAGTATCCTATTAGAAACAGCACTACTGTACATTGCAAACGTTTAAAGGCATTTGACATATAACAATGAAAATAAAAGTACAGCATCTCCCCTTTCCCATTTCAGCTTTGCCTGTTGGCAGGAGGAGACAGACTGGAGACCAAGTATATTGTTTCTAATCAAATCTATTATTCCCTTTGATAGAATGAAACCTGCCATTGCGTTGGAGAATGGAATATGCCCCTTCTTGGTCCCTATTCTCTTTCCATGATGTTCTTTTAATCTCTGCTCTTCAGCTCTATTTTGTGTTGCTACCATCACTCCAGTGCACGTCTCAGTTTCTCCTATGTGTAATTTTTAGACCCAGAAATGACTTGTGAGGCTGTCTTTGGTGTTGTAAGATGGGAAACCACTCTAAGTAGGGCAGAATGCCTTCTCAGGGCATGGACCACTGCAGCATACACAGAAGCTGGAGTTTTAAAATGAGGAGGGCTGTTTTATCTGTCTTGTGGGAAGCTCTTAGAATCTTAGACTGAAAGCATCAAGGCATTTTCTCACAATTTGAGTGATATGTGGAGGGGGGAGAGAATTGTTTGCTGTGATTGAGCTTTTTCTTTTCTTTCTACCTTTTCCTTCCTTTTATCTAAAATCATAGTCACTTCAGATGACACTTTCTACTTTCCTTTGTGAACACAGAGCACAGTACAATTGAAATGAAAGAGCTGAGTCACGGGCACCACAGTTCCATTCGACAGCCATCTTGGTTGTGTAGGAATTATATGGTGGGTGTTTTTAATTTATCTAGTTCTCTTTCACTTGTAAAATGGATACAAATAAAAAAAAAAGGAAGCCCTGGTAGAAAGCAAAGTGACTAGGCAACACTAGTGTGAGAAATGTGAGAAATGTAACATCCACCCCACAAAGTAGTAATATTACTTTTTGCATTAGAAAAAAGAAAAGGGAGCAGGAAAAAAAAAACTTTTCCAGAATACAGCAAGACTATTGTGGTTACAAAGTTTGTATGGATTTCTGAGACCCAGGAAAGATAGCATAAATATTTATTATTAATTTGAGTTATATCTTTTAATGAGGATGCTTACAAGCTGTGAAATTTCTCTCAAAGCTTTCTAAAGCAGAAATTGGGCAATAAGGTTCTCTTTCATAGCACTCCCCCTGTTTCTAGAGGGGTTACTTTAGTCTGTGGCACAGCATGATAATGTTACATTTTGGACTTCAGCTCAGAATGCTTGCTTGAGAATTGTGGAAGTTGTACTCCAAAATGTTATTGTTCTGAGCTCTGGTCTAAAGGAAGGAAAAGCAACCAGGAGTTTTGTAGTACCTAAAAGACTAATAGAATTTTCATAGCAGTTTCTTTCCAGAACAAAAGTGCATGTAATTATTTCATCAAATGCCTTTAGTCCTTGAAAGCTTATGGTACAATAGATCTGTTCATTTTCAAGGTAGACTCATTGGTACATTCTTTAGACATGAGAGAAAGAAAAGAGCAACTGGAATACCATAAGAGTAAACCTTGCATCACTTTCTCTGGTAGCTCACGCTGTCCTTGCAGCTTAATCGGCATACATTTTCCAACTTTAAAATATGGTATGTCTCCTTAAAAAAGACATATAAAAGGCACAGAAAGGCATCTTCATATACAGTCACTGGTTCAATGTATGAAAAGCATGTCTGCTGTAAAGATGATGAAATCAGTAGTAGAACAATATCTCTGCATTTAGAGTAGACCAGGGCTTTGAATCTTATTCTCTGGTTTTTCTTACTAATTTCTTACTGTCTCCCACCTCACCCCACCTAATCACACTTATCAGAGTGAGAAGAAGTTAGATCTTTTCAACAATATTTTAATTCATTGCTGCAAAGATCAGAACACATCATACTGAGCAGCACCACAGTGCTACAAACAGGTTGTATGGAAAGTCCAATGTTGCTTGCAATGGATGTCTGCACAGGGAACGTGCTACACTTGTAGATACTATCACTTCTCAGGGGGGGGTGTATAGAAGATGTATTCTGTATGATATTTCTCTTCTTTGTGGTGTTTTAGGAGATAGTATTCCATTATAGATATGGTCATTGAAATCCTATTGGGTAATTGCAAATACGTAACCTACAGTTATGCATTCACAATTGCTACATATTCATCATCCCTATACAGCCCCTAGTTTAGGGGCTACATAGGGACCATGAAATTCCCCTGTACCCTACCTACTGGTAGGCAGCTGCTGCAATTGACAGGGATCTGTTCCCCTGTCGATCAGAAAGCAGCTGCCTTATGTTCCCACCCACCTCCTCCCGGTGACTGATCTCTGATGTGAGGGGGATATGCAATGAAGTCTTTATCTTTTTTTCTGCCTATCATGCTATATATCACTCATGGGAAGGGTTGGGAATGTCAGGCAGCCTCATCTTGATTGACAGGGGAATGGACTCCAGTCAATCCCAGTGGCTGCTTTATGGTAATTGAGGTTTGGGAGGATCATGCTGGAATTCATTATGTAGCAACATCATTATGGTGCTAACACAGTATGCAGTGGTTGTCCAGCGATTATTTCTGTTGATCTTGTTTTTAATGTTTTAATATTTGTAAGATGCCCTCAACCTTTTTAATGAAAAAAAAAGTGTCTAATCCAGTCCAATAACTTAAGGGTTTGATATCAGTCTCTCTTGTCTGGGAATGTAAATCATATGTCCTCATGGGCATTAGGTAAAGACACATTGATTGGCGTCTCCCGCTTTTACAGTTGGAACATAGACACCATCATTGTCTTGAAAGCCCTCTGAGCATGCACACTTGTAACCACCTGGTGTATTGATACAGTCTTGATTTTCTTTTATGCACACTTTTTCAGATAGTGTACACTCATCCACATCTGTGCATTTTTCATCCTTCGTTTCATAGCCTGATGTGCAGCTTTTACAACCACTACCTGAAATAATATGTAAATAGTATTAAATAAAGGCAAGTTGCCAGTATGATTCTCTTTGGAAGTGGATGACAAATTACAACTGCATTTCTTTTAAAAATGTAAACAGTTGCTACTTTTTATATTGCTGTTAAACTGTAGAAGTGACTGGAGAGAAAAAGATTACAAACCCTTTTCAGTGCATTTACTTAAACTGAACTACGTATTGTCCAGTCTAGCACTAACGATTCTTTGTAGAACAATGGAAAAAATTGAATTGGCAGATATTTTTAGATGTGGATGGTTTTTCTATTATTACAACTTGTCTTTTCAATACTTCTAAAGGGAGGTTTTGTGGAGGGGTGGGGGTGGTTGGAAAATACTTGCCTAAACTGAATGTCAAGTGTGGCATTCAATAAAGGTTTATTTTGGCTGCTTTGTAAAAAAAAGGGGGGGGTCTAACTCATTGTAACAACAACAATAATGTTGTCTGGACTCTGTCTGTATGATATCCCAACAACGCCCACATTCCCAGTCCCACACAATCACGAATCCAAATGTTAAAGGCAGGTTCTCTTCACTGGTGTCGCACATACAATTTCACAACAGGGATGGTGAGGCTTTATATGTAAGATTCTGGGTGATGAGCCAGCCAATGGAAATGAAAAACCTACAGCCCTGATGAAAAGGTTTTGTCAGTTTGCTGTCTTCAATGTACAACCTTGCCTAGTGCCTCAAACCCCACTTAGGTGCTTGCTGAGTGATGTGGGTGCTCCCAATGGTTTCCATTTTGGTCTGTGACTTGTCAGTGGTGTACCGAATGATGATGAGACCATGATTACTCTGCCAGGTTATACCCCTATCCTTTCTTTCCAGAGGCCTCAGTGTTTCTTTCTTGTTTTTGGTTGATGACTAGCAGATTTGAACAAGCACCAAAGGCATAAATCCAATTGCTAGTTCCCACCTCACCCCTTTAAAATGGGTGCTTTTGAGAAGAGGTGCTCTGCTACAGTATGTCCTTCCCACACAGCGTCAATAATATCAGCATGTCTGCTTTGCTTACGTGCCACACGCTGTTAACACAGCTCCTTCACACACCAAAAATCACCATAGTTGGAGCAGCTTCTGACATTATTGGAGCTACAGGTAAGATCTATATTAGGGTAGTTTCTATGTTCCAAACTTAATGTCAGAAGGTTGACAAATCCTAAGTCTGGATCCACCACTACCACTACCCAACGTTGTTTTAATTATTTCAAAACAGACTTATCGCACTACACTAATCATGCTATTATTCCACTTTAACTGCTATGGCAGCCTCCTGTGGAATCCTGGGATTTACAGCTTAGGGGAGGCATTTAGCATTGTCAGCCAAAGAGCTCTTAGGCCTCACTAAACTACAAACCTCAGAATTCCACAGGACATAGCCATAACAGTTACAGTGGAATAACATCACTATAACAATGTAGTGTGATGAGACACTGAGAAGAATCAGAATTGGAGGACTATGTGGAAAGGGATCTGTCAAAACTTCTGTCCACTGAAGCTAACAGTGGATTCCTTGTCAATTTACTAGCAGCTTTATTTTTTGCAAGGGGGTTATCAGGATTGCAGCATGAGATGGGGGAGGGAAGGAGTAAACCTCCCTTCCTGATATAGTATAGTCCCAATTTTGGCTCCTGCTACACCCCGGGTTGTTATATCATCACTTACAAAACCCAACCACATTAAGGGGCAATATGATAGCCCTGTTTAAGTATTTGAAGGGGTGTCATATTGAGGATGGAGAAGCTTGTTTTCTGCTGCTCCAGAGACTGGAACACGGAGCAATGGATGCAAGCTCCAGGAACAGAGATTCCACCTCAACATTAGGAGGAACTTTTTGACAGTAAGAGCTGTTCGGCAGTGGAACGCACTCCCTCGGAGCATGGTGGGGTCTCCTTCCTTGGAGGTCCTTAAACAGAGGCTGGATGGCCATCTGTCAGGGATGCTTTGATCATGATTTCCTGCATGGCAGGGGTTGGACTGGATGGCCCTTGTGGTCTCTTCCAACTCTATAGTTCTATGAACTACCCCTGCTATCACTATCATCTTGTTTTATGCACAATGTATGCTGGGGAGACCAGGGGATTTCCAATGCCATCCATGGCTCTTAGCCCTTCCCTGTGAATAGCAGAAGCAAAATTAATTGTGCAATCATGAGCATGCACACACAAATGCACAGAATCATAAACACAAGCACAGACTGCTGAATTCAACCTTTTCAAATATGTTGCCATATTTGGTCTGCTTGGCACCAACGTTTCCAGCATATGCATTAGTATTTATAGCTATCGGTGTGGCATATATACACCCAGGCATGGTGCTTGCTATAGGGGTGGTTATTCATTCTCCCAAGTCCATTTTGCTTCAAGACAGCCTTTGGAATTCCCAGCACAAGCCCTGGGCATGGGTATGACGCAGTAATCTGAGCAGCCTGTTCTTTCACCCAATCTGTGCATTAATAGAAGCCTCACTCACAACCAGCCTGGTCATCTGATACATCTCTACAGCTGTATGTGCTGCTTCTGCTTCTCTTCCCCCCACCCCAGCCTCCTCCCCCTCCTTCGCTACTCCACTTTGCCATTGCAGGGCTGACATTTGAATATGCTTAGATACGCCAAGACTTTGGAAGACAACTCAGATGACTTGCAGTGTTCCTTGCCACCAGCAGATTAATCCAGAACCAGCCCTCACCACTGCGTCTTGGCCTCAGCCTTCCAGCCATGTCCGAAGGCAAGACTTTGAAAGTCCGGGTGACTTTTGCCATTATTTTGATTGGCGTCGCCTTAATGTTTACAGCTGTGGTGACAGACCACTGGGCTGTGCTGAGTCCTAGGGTGGAGGAGTACAACACTACCTGTGAAACAGCCCACTTTGGACTCTGGCGGATCTGTATAAAACGGATCTTCATGAAAGAAAATGAGACGGACAAAGAGCAGGGTTGTGGGCCCATAAGCCTGCCAGGAGGTAGGTGTTCCCAATATACATGCCTGACAATGCACTGCAGATCGTAGTAAAACAGCAAGGCAACTTATGTTTGAGAATGTTAGAGGGCATGCTGAGAAAATGGAAATGTCACCCCCAATGTTGCTTTTAAGCTAGCCCTAAGCTATGTTCTTCTTCAGACTTCCCCGAGGCTCTCTCCCTGCTGCCTTGGCATGTTTTGTGTTGATGTTTAGTGCAACGCTCATCAGCTGGCCTACTCCTAAGGGAAACCAGTAGGGGAGGCAAACAGCAGAGAGGAGAGAGAACACAAAATATGCTTTCTCTGGATTCTTTGATCACAGGAGTGCGAGTGAACCTAGCCTTGCCAATTCTGACAGAAATCTTTATTCAAAGGGTGGGGGGGGCGGCTTGGCCTACATAACCCCTACAGTTTCAGACCACTGTACTGGCAGCATATCCATTCAACAGTGCTCCTGATTTGGATAATTATGTAAGTTGGGGAGGGGGGGGAATATATCAAAACCAAGAACTAGTTTATGGCTAAAAGCTACTCTGAAGACCTTTAATTGCTTAGGATAATAGAGGACAGTAGGCAATGGGCCAGTTCACTGCAACTTGAAAACAGCTAAAAGATCCACAGGTACATTACAGCTAGAAATAACCACAATGAACCCTTTTCATTTACATCTAAATTCATGACAGTAAAAAGCACCACTGATAACAAAAGTCCAGGAGCTGCTTACACAAGGGCAGGGGTGTAGCAACCAGGCATGTCTATGGTGGCTGTTGTTGGCTAACCTATAACCTCAACTTTTTTCTCCAGAGCCCTTCTTCAAATAATTAACTGAGCAAATCAATGGGTCTGGGTGTGCATGTGAATGGCGGGTGGGGGGAGAGACTAGGGCTGCATGTACACTATAGCAATAATCCAGTTTTACACCACTTTAACTGCCATGGCTCATGCTATGGGGTTCTGGGATATGTAGTTTTGTGAGCTATTTAGCCTTTTCTGTTAGGGAGCACTGCTGCACCAACAAACTATAAATCCCAGGATTCCATAGCATTGAGCCGTGGTAGTTAAAGTAGTCAAACTGGATTATTTCTGTCTTGTAGATGCAAACTAGGATTGTGAAAGCTGTTGAACCTATGCATTGTTTCAGTTTTATGAAGTGATCCTGTACATGGTGAAGTGTAGAAGTGAGCATAGGCACCTTGTGTCTTCCCACAGAAAGGTCCATGTGGGCATACATGTTCCATTCAGATTATTGAGAAAGGCACTTATGTCAGGGATAGTGATGACCATGATTCTCTCCCATCTCCTGCCGCCACCTGCATTTCTTACTTCTGTGCATTTGGGTTCCCTGGTTGGTCTCTGACAAGTGTTCAGGGCTCTTCTGTTCAACTGGACCTGGGCAGAGATATCCAGGCAGGATGAACAAAATACCACAGGCCTTGTGTGTTTTGGACTCTGGGGCCACCATAGGACCTTTGCTTTGTGGGCTGTGGGAGGCTGGTCCTATCAGCAAAGCATACCATAATGGAATATGGTATTTATAATGGAATAGCCTGGACCTTGGAGAAGACAATGGCTCCTTGCACATTAGAAAGAATGAGAAAAGGCATCACCAGATAAGAGGCAAGTGAAGCAATGGCCTCAGACAGTGGATCCAGAAGACCAGCAGCAGTGTAAGGGGGGAGAGCTATAGATGCCACCAGGGTTGTGCTGCACCCTCTAACCCAACCTGCCATACTCATGGAGGAAGCTGTCTCATTCCCACTGATGTGATGGAGAGTGCCTGAATGCCGTGGCCAGCAATTCTGATTAAGGAGTAAAGGCACCAATGGCTAAAGAAACAAATGAAGGCTTTATTGTAAGGATTCCATTAAAACTAGGAAATCTATTGTAGGAAATGTAGGAAAGGTGAATTCATTTAAATGTCCTGCGTTTAAACTAATGGAGAAAGATAGCTGCTGGCCTATAGGAACAAAAGGGTGCTGAGGTAAAGCTGAAGACTAAACAAGTTCCACTTTTGGTAAAAAGGAGAGAATTGGGAGAGGGGGCAAGAAGAGAATTGGTGGAAAGATCCCTACCAGATTACATTTTAGATAGGTGGGTGAGAGATTAGAAGACTTTGGGTCACTGAAAACTACTTGTGTCTATCACTGGGGCTCTTGCTAAGTGTGATGATGGGCTGCTCCCATCTGGGCAACATAACCAAGAAGAGAAACAAAAAGTTAATGAGGTGTTGAGTTTAACTTTCCACATTTTATGGTGGTTAGTGTTTTTTGGTGGGCAAGGAAACATCAGAGACCACAAGAAATAACTGACCAATGAAGATGACCAGCTGGAGAAAGCTTCATGATGCTTCTGTGAAGAGGTTATAAATAATGCTTTGGAGTCAAGAAGCAGAGAGAAGAATAAAAAGAGACAACAGCCAGGGGGACTCACGGCCCAGCTAAGGAGGTACTTGGTAGAGACTGGGCAGAAGAGCCCAAGTTCCCAGTTCCAATGAACATGTAGAGACTTAGAATTCCATCTGTAGTCATGAGAAGAATAGGATTCACTAGTTTAGTTGTCATTATGGAATTTACATTTGGTTTTTAAATTTGGCTGGAATGACTTGGAGGATAATCTCATAAGGGAAGGGAAGCAGCAGTAAAGCCCAATAATAGTGCCTCCTGCCTTGCCTTATTGCACGACATTGGCGTGCTTGAGTTGTTCTTCCTTTCTTGTCCCATGAAAGACTGCACCATGTTGGGAAAATCCATTAGAAAAAAGATACACGTTTACTACTGTCTCCCACAGGACTGGAATGGAACAACAGCTGTTGAATGCTGATGTTGTGTGATAAGGCAAGGTGGCAAGTGCTATTATAGGGCTTTACTGCCACTTCCCTTCCCTTGTGTGATAAGCCTCTGTAAGACTATCTGTAACTTTGTAACTTCTTAAACAACATCTGAAAGGAGGTGCCTTTCAGGTAAAGAAATACCTTTTGCTATGCTGATTCCTTACTTAGAATAAAACTTCATTTAAAGTTCTCCTGTCTTCCACACTCATTCATGTGCCTTGTTTCATCTCATTGTCCACAAGGGTGGGTTGGGAATCTCTGGAGCAACAGAGTGGAAAATGCAAGTTTCCCCCTGTAACCTCCCATTGGGTTACTGTGCTGGGGTTTAAAATCAATGGGCAGCAAGTCTATATGGTCTATGAGGGTCCCATTCTGCTCAGACAGAAACAGTAGGGGACCCCCCCCCACCAAAAAAAACCTCTTAAACTAAGTCCTTATCAGACAGGGCTGAAATAGTGGAATTACAACACGATAGTATCACAAACAGGTTCCTATTATCACATGATGTCATCCTCCCGCGGTCCATGTTTGCTCCACCTGTTAATTAGGTGTAACTTTTAATTGATGGGCAAAGCCATTAATAGCCCTCAATATAACTCTTTTCACAGTATTGATGAATGTGCCATAATTGTGTCCCACTGTAGTTGAGCAATTGGAGCATAAAGGGTGGTCCTCTTCTCCCCCTTCCCTTTCACAACGAGAACACATAATTAAACTTCCATGGGAGAATGTGAAGAGGACCTACAGGACTCTCTTTTAATCAACTTTTGCCTTTTCTTGGTACCTTTTTATGTTTGTTTAAGTGTTTATTTGTGAATTTCTTTGGTTATTTATTTGTTTTTAGTATTATAGAGTGAAGTTGTGTCTTCTTGTGAGAACAGCCGAAATCTTGCCCATGCAAAATTGCAGAAGTCAGAGGAAATTTTTCTTAAAGGCTCATGCACTGGCCAGCAGGACAGGTTAATACTCTGTCATTAGAAGGCAATGAGCAGTCAAGTGTTACTACAGTGCGAGCTGAAATCCCATTCTTAAACAATTTGCAATAATTCCATGGCAGTAGTATTGTGCGATTGCAGTGGCGTGCAATAATTACTGTAGTCATGCCACTGTTTCAGCTTTCCTCAATTGCAGAATTACAGCATTTTTAGATGCTAGGCTGATAAAGTCCTAAGACATACTTAACTCTTTAAGTGCTGAGTTTTGTTGCACTTTCAACAAGTTGAAATAAGATTCAGCCACTGATATAGTAGAAGCTTTTGCACATGGAATAAAGGAAGGTACTGCCCTTTACCTCAGGAAGTGAAATGTCTTTGGCCATATGTGACCCAACCACATCCATTGCCATCCATGGACTGCTCAGTCTTTTAGATTACTAATGCGGCCTTCTCAGTCCACCTTCAGCTCAATTTTCCTATTTCCTGACCTATTGTAACAAAAGAGGACATTTCATTCAACCACTGTTTCCTAGTATCTGAAAGATATGCCAATGTCCACTCAGTTTCCATGTCAGAACAGAAACTGACAGTCCAAATAAACAGCTTCACTGGTGGGGTCTAATTTACCCATGGCACCTACTGATAAGCTTTTCAGGTTTGCACATACAGATACTCATCTGTATGTACAAAGGCCCAAGGTCAGAGACCTAAGATACTCATGACATCCATTGACTAATTTGATAAAGTACATCATGCCGCTCTTCTACTTGTGTGGAGCTCCTTACTTGGCAGGCACTGGGTGACCTACCAGACTCCCTTACAACACTCATTTGTGCCTGCAGAGCCTTGTATGTTTTTATTGTTAACTACCCTCAAGTAGACTTTGACTTATGGTGACCCCATGAATGAGAGACCTCCAAGTCAACAGTCCTGCTCAGGTCTTGCAGACTCAGGGCCGTGGTTTCCTTGTTTGAGTCTATCCATCTATAATGCAGTTTTCCTTTTTTCCTACTGCCTTCTACCTTACCAAGTATTATTGTCTTTTCTAGTGAGCTATGTCTTCTCATGATATGTTCAAAGTAGGACAGTCTTAGGAGATTATCAGACAGGAACGAAAAGAGTGTTCCTGTCCCACAACCTCCACTCCTGCCCCTGTCATGCCACAATCACCCTCCCCACCTCACTTACCTCCTCTCCCATCGTTCCGGCAGCCCAGGAGTGAATGGAGCTCTAACAGAGCTCTCTTTACTTCCTGGATCAAAATCCCGTGGATTCTTGCGAGAAGACATGAGTGCGGGAAATTCAAAAAAGAAAAAGAAAAATACACAAGGAAAAGTGACAGCAAGCACAAAAACACACTTTAAAAGGTAGAAGTAACCCGGGGAGGGTCATAAAAAATGTGTCACTTACCTGGATGTCCCAATCTCACCCAGAAGTGTTCTTGCAGGGACTTCGCATTGACGCTGGGATCTCGCCAGCATAATGGGGCACCTTGTCGCACGCAGGAACATCCATGTCAGGAATGGAATGGAGGATATATTGAAAGCTTCTCCCATCAATAAAAAGCAGTGCCAGCAGAATGGCAGCAGAATGGGCGCATAACACGAAGGGAACGACGTTGTCTAAAAAGGGAGCCCTTTTGCGATCTCCTGGCGTTTGTGCAACGCCACTTTGACTGTGTCTGATAATCTCCTTAGTTTGGTCATCTTGGCTTCCAGGGAGAGTTCAGGCTTGATTTGCTCAAGGACCCATTTATTTGTCTTTTTAGCAGTCCACAGTATCTGTAGCACTCTTCTCCAAAACCACATTTCAAATGAAGAACCTTGAATCTAAGTTGCCCATGGCACCCACTGACCAACCAACCTACTATGCTGCCTTGTATAGAATCATCTACAACTCCTCTGCCTGTTAAGCACTCATGAACAGATTGCATCCAGACCAACAACCCTCAAATATCTTCCTTCCTTTTATTTTTCCAAAACAGCAATCAATCATTAATATTCTTACATCATCAACAGAAATGTAAGAAAAAGATATAAAGATATGACATCAACAATACCATTCATGCTATTGTAATTGTTAGGTTGGAAGCAGGAAAGATACCCCAGCAAAATGTGTTTTGCCACAGCTGAATAAACAGAGTAGAAAGAGCTGTCATGGTATTAATACATAAATCAAAGTGGGGATTAACAGTTTCATTGTGGCTTAATAAAGGAGCAACAAGATCAACAAACACAGAATTTAAAAAAAGAATAATGAGCCCTTTCCATGGAATTATGTGACACCCATAAGCCATAACTCAATTAATGTTTTTAAACACAGTTTTTGAGATAATTGCAGTGGGTTTGTTTTTGTATTCAATTTTAGCTAGGGTCTTTCCCACTGTTTGTGTGCCTGTGATTAGGAAGAGAGAGCTCATCAGAAAGTCAAATTGAAAGCTTTCAATTTATTAGCAGGAACGTTAGCAGATGATTGCAAAGCTTCAGCACTTTAATTTCATTTCGCACAGCACTGCATAGCCCTGGATGTCTTGAGAGCACTATAAAAATAATAAAAGATAATTGCTGGGCATAATAAATTACAATATCTGCCATTCAAAAGAAATGTGAGAATTTCTGAGAGTCTCAGATGACAGGAAGCTGAGGAGGAAAAACACACCCAATGATGTTATTTACAAGGCAGTTTAATAAAATTCCAAAAATGTGCATCAAAGCCCCTGTACAGACTCACCCCTCCACACTCAACCACTCCCTTCCCGAGGAGTACCATCAATTTTAGTCACACTGCTCTGACTTAACTCACACTCTCTATAATTGCCTATTTGTTTACTGTGCACATTTGAAAAGCAGCAGAGGGGCGTGTATAGCTCAGCTATGTTCCATCCATGGGCACATGCTGACATCCATCAAAGGCAGCAAATACATTTGAGCTGCACTGGTTATGAATCTGTTTTATTGAGACAGCTGGTTATTTGTGGGCTTCAAATGTATCCCAACAATATGCAGGGGAGGCAGATTTGTTCACCCATGTCCATCTGTGTGTTTGTGCACACACACATCACACACACACACAAGTGGTGATAGAAAGGGAGCATTTTTTTCCTCCCTGCAGCTAGCTATTCATGACCCTGTCCCCAAATTTGCTCCAGAGGCTTGGAAGATGATCTGAACATACTGGGTGAAACAAAGGTCTTGGATGGACTGGGACATTGGCTCTTAACATTTTCTTTACCAGAGACCCCCCTTTAAATGTATTTCATTGCCACAGACCCCCAAAACTTAACTCAAGATTTTAAATAATAATAATAATAATAATAATAATTCATATCACACCATCCATTAAACCTTCCCTCAGAGGCACTTTTCTCCTGCTTCTTCTTGCAAGTTTGTGGCTGGAGCGGATTGAATGGCAATGTGCAGGCCTAGCCTGCCTTTGCCTTGGCTCCTGTCACATGGCCACTCTACTGCAGGCAGGAGGTGGGTGGAGCAGCCTTCACGCCTTTATAGATCCCCTGTGAGAACATCGCTGGCCTATGGGGGTCCCTAGACCACAGGTTAAGAACCACTGGTCCAGGACAAGGTTCTTAGAGTGGGAGGGAGTAGAGGAAGGGAAGTCCTGATGTACAAATGAAAGTGCATTATTATTGTTGTTGTTTGTTTATATAGTGCCATCTATGTTCATAGCGTTTTACTGTAAACAAGCAAAAACGACAACATTGGGTCCTGGCAAAGGCATACAATCTAAAATAAGTGTATACATAAACACACACAGAGGGAAGGACGGAATAATAAACATAAAACTATAAAATACAATTGAAAAACAAATTATCCAGATAACTACAAAAACAACAATATAGTATGAAATAGCAAGTAAATATAAAAATAAAACAAACTGACCAATACATGTGATCAAATATAAAACAGCAATATATATGTATATATATAATATAAAACAAACTGACTAGTACATGATTTCATGTATGTTAGTAACCCGAGGGCTAGACAATGCAACTATTAGGTGGATTTGTAATTGGTTGACTGACCGAACCCAAAGGGTAGTCACAAATGGCTCCTCTTCATCCTGTAGAGGAGTGACCTGTGGGGTGCCACAGGGTTCTGTCCTGGGCCCAGTGCTATTCAACATCTTCATCAATGACTTGGATAACGAAATACAGGACATGCTTATCAAGTTTGCAGATGACACCAAATTAGGAGGGGTAGCTAATACCCCAGACGACATGATCAGAATTCAAAATGACCTGAACAGATTAGAAAGCTGGGCCAAAACTAACAAAATTAATTTCAATAGGGAGAAATGTAGGATACTACACTGGGGCAGTAAAAATGAAATGCACAGCTATAGAATGGGTGACACCTGGCTTGATGGCAGTACATGTGAAAGGGATCTAGAAATCTTAGTGGACCACAAGCTGAACATGAATCAGCAGTGTGATGCAGCAGCTAAAAAAGCCAATGTGATTCTAGGCTGCATTAATAGGAGTATAGTGTCTAGATCAAGGGAAGTAATAGTGCCACTGTATTCTGCTTTGGTCAGACCTCACCTGAAACTGTGTCCAGTTCTGGGCACCACAATTCAGGAAGGATATGGACAAGCTGGAACGTGTCCAGAGGAGGGTGACCAGGATGGTGGGAGGTCTGGAAGCCATGCCCTATGAGGAGTGGCTTAGGGAGCTGGGTATGTTTAGCCTGGAGAAGAGAAGGTTGAGAGGTGACATGATAGCCATGTTTAAATATTTGAAGGGATATCATACTGAGGATGGAGCAAGCTTGTTTCCTGCTGCTCCAGATACTAGGACACAGAGCAATGGGTTCAAACTACAGGAAAAGAGATTCCACCTAAACATTAGAAGAACTTCCTGACAGTAAGAGCTGTTCGGACGTGGAATACACTGCCTGGGAGTGTAGTGGAGTCTCCTTCTTTGGAGGTTTTTAAGTGGAGGCTGGATGGCTATCTATCGGGAATGATTTGATTGTGTATTCCTGCATGGCAGGGGGTTGGACTGGATGGCCCTTGTGGTCTCTTCCAGCTCTATGATTCTATTATTCTATGTAATCAACATATACAAGATTACAAAACAGGATCAAACTAAAATTCCAAAAGCTTTGGAAAAGAGAAAAGTTTTAAATTGAGATTTTAAAACACAGAGAGAAGGAACAGTTTGCAAATGTTCAAGGAGGGAATTCCAAGAATATGGAGCAGTGAGTGAGACAGGATGAAGGTAAGCCAGGGAAGGGGAAACCCTTGGTTGGGTGAGAAGCCTAGAGTTCCTGGAATGCAGAGCAGGCTGGAAAAAGAAATGAGGGCTGAAAGATAGGGGGGGGGGGCTAGGTTGTATAGGGCTTTGAAAGTTAAAACAAGAAGCTTATATTGAATCCTAGAAGGAATGGGTAACCAATGAAGAGATAGTAAAAGTGGGGCAACATGTTCAAAACGATGTGCCAAAAAGATAATCATAGGAGCAGAATGTTGAATGGAGACCAGAGGACTAAGATGAGATAATGGAAGATGGGTCAGAAGAAGATTACAGTAATCAAGGCGGGAAATTACTAAGGCATGAACTAAGGTCATTTGCATGACATTATAGCTATGAGCCACTGAAGCGTAGTTGTTTGCGTGCTGGACTAGGAAGCTGGACTCAGTCATGGAAACCTGCTGGGTGACCTTGGGCAAGTCACGCTCTCTCAGCCTCAAAGGAAGGCAATGGAGTCTGAACAAATTTTACCAAGAGAACTCCATGGCAGGGACATCATAAGTCACATAATAACAACAAATAGTTCATCCTTATTTTTCAGGCAAGCTTATAAGGCTGAAATTCAATGGTACCAACTGTAGGCTGCTGCTAAGATCTGACAATGGCTAAACAAGCCAAAAGGGAGCTAGAAACAACAATACGCATTTTAATAGCAAAACAAGCCATCTTAACACGATAGGGCCTTTTCCAAAAGAAAATACACTTTTTGATATTCCTTATTAGAGAATAATGGAGCTTGTAAGACACACACACACACAGAGAATAAATCCTGGTTTTCCCCAGATGGGCTTATCAAATATTATTTCACTATCACCTTTTCAATAATGTATTAGTCAATACTCATCAAATAAGGAATTCACTTTCCTGAAAGTTTCTATTGTAAAGGTGCACAAATATTACTACAGTGCAAAGGTTGTGTCTGTGTGCTGGTTGTTTGTTAGGTGCCAAGGAGAAATCTCAATCTGTTTAGGCTATTGGATGTGCATGGTCCTGCCCCCACCCAAAGTAACAAGTGAAGGGGAGTTGTGCAGAACCTAATTTTTTTTAACATTTTCAGGGTGAATTCAGCAATAACTAGAGAGAAGAAACTACCTAGAAACATGGTGGTGTGTCATAAAACTAGATTAAGTACTAGATTAAGGTGTAATATGTTGTATTAATAAACTATAATAATACTAAATAAATAAATAAAAACAAGTACTAGACTAAGGGAGACTTTGATTCAAAAAGCTTCAATAAAAAATTAATAATAGATGGAAGAGAAATTGGGATATATAAAGACATTCCCTTTGAAACACTTAAGAAAGACAAAATTATAGGTTTTTCACCCAACTATTAACTAAACTACAAAATATTTATAGATGGGAGAGACTAGAAGGACTGTTCTTTACCTACTGGCAAAAAAGATACAGAATATATAATATAGATAAAATGAGAAAGATTTATGAGATGCTAAAGAAAGACCAACAGTATGAATATGAATATGTAGAGAAGAGATCAACTTAGATACACAGACATATAGGAGATTATCAGATGCCCTTAATATGGCATTACACGAACACCAGGAGATTGCCAGAACATTGCCAAAGGGCTTACCTATCAGATGACATTGTCCTCGTCCCATGCTGGTTCCGTGCTGCCCTTGTTTCTTTTTATTCATGGCTTAAGCCGTGAATAGAGCACCCATTCCGTTCCTGACACGGAATGAAGGGTGAGTGAAAAGGAGCCCCATTAAGCTGGTGCAATGCCAGCCGCAGTGGGAGGTCCCTGCCAAACATTTCCGGGTGCGATTGGGAAGAGGGAGTAAGTAACAGCTTTTTTTGTACCCTCCCCAGGTTACTTGGGATTTTTAAAGTTTGTTTTAGTGCTTGCTTTACTTTTTTACCTTGTCTTTTCTTTTTTATTTTAGAATTTCCCGCCCGCTTGTTCTCTCACGAGAACAGCCGGGAACTCAAACCAGGAAGTGAATGGGGCTCTGCTTGAGCTCCATTCACTCCTAGCTGCCGAGGGGAGGGGGAGGTCGCGCAATTAAGGTAAGTGCGAAACAGGGAGTTATTGTGCCGGGACAGGGACGGGAGGGGTGGAATGTAATATAGTGAGATGGGGACACTTTTTTGGTCCCCGTCTGGTAATCTTCATAAACAGAAAAACGGAACAAGGAAGAAATGGAGAAGGGAATGCTTCTTTTCTATATAAAAAGTGTACAGAGCAGAAACAAATGCCTCACTTCCCCTTGGAGGCCTGGTTAGCATTGACATCATTTGGGTGCCAAGCTGAAAGGTAGCTCTTTACCAAAGTCTTTGGAGTCTAGTCAGTGTGATTAGATTATTGAGTTCAGTGTTAGCATAAGATTGCAGATTTTTCTAAATTGTTTGAATTATTTTGTATGTTTTAGACTGTCTCCAATTGTTTTAAATTGCTCTAAATCTTTTAAAAATATGGTTCTCAATGGTTTTAAATTGCTTTTGTCTGTACTGTGCCCTGATATCTTATACTATAGGATGACTTGAGGTATTTAATGGTGTATTTATCATTTCCATAAGTAAGTAAATACATAAGCACTGCAGAAGTTTTAACTCAGTAGTGAGAAACTGTGGCATATCTGGAGCCAATTTTCTGCCCTTGGGACCCTCCACAGATTACATGGACACTGCCCCAAATGCCCAAAAATAGAAAGAAAAAACTGGAAGTGTCCAGAAATGGGGATGGTTGAGTTTTGTTTTTTTAAAATGCTACACGGTACAGGAAGGCCCTGCGAGCTATGTGAGAGGTTCACCATCTGCGGATTCAATTATCTGCAGATGGCAACGTCGGGGTGGGTGAGAGAGGACGAACTCCCAGGGGGTGGGTGGGTTCTGGTGCAATGCAGTGGTTGGGGTTTGAGCTCGCCTCCCCTCCCTTCTCTGGGGTGGGTTCCGATGGGGTGGGAGGAGGGTTCCGGCATGGCAGGTAGGGGAGGAAGGGAGAGAGGGATCAAGCTCACCTCTCCCGGCCTTCTCTGGGGTGAGGTGGGTGGGAGGAGGGTTCTTGCACGGTGGGTGGGCTGGCGGGCAGGGGAGAGGATTTTCCCGGTTCTCCAGGATTTATAGCAATCCTAACCTTGCCTCCTTCTGTGCAGTACTGACAAGTGTTAGCTATTTTGCCACTGCTGGTGTCTCTGAGAGATCATCCACCAGTGTCACCCTCCACTACTGCTGCTGCCCAGCAGCTGTTTGGCAAATTCAGTCTGGCTCCTCAGCAAAAAGCATGTTTGACATGGGAGACCCTACCAGCAGCACTGCTACTATCAGCATAACCTCTTGCCTCACAGAAGCACGCAGTCCCACCAACACGGAAAGATAGTGCCATTGGTGGATTCCCATTCATAGGGCTATCATAAGTTGAAACTGACTTTATAGGAAATAACAACAAAAAAGTGTATAGAAAAATGTGTTCACATCCCCTGGGCTTACCTATAGCTGAAGAAGAACTCAGAACACTTCAAAATGCTATAACATGAACATTAAGAATATTTAAAGGAGTGCTCCAAGTTGTGAGCCATGCCATAATAAATGAGTGTTCATGTTTTGCCACCATGCCAACACCTCATGTCGCCTAATTTCAGAAGCTAAGCCAAGTCTATTCTGACTAATACTTTGTGGGGGGTGGGGGACTAGCAGGCAATTCCAGTGTTCTCCAGAGAGGAGTAGGGAGGAATCCTGGATGAAGCCTTGGGGAGCCATTGCTGCCAATCAAAGTGGTCACTCCTAGGATGGGTGGACCAATGCCCTGGCTCAGTACAGGCATGTTGATTCTTAGGATCTCCATCCTTTGGAAGTACTTTGCACTTGCTTAAAAGGAAGGCAGTAGAATTTTTCACAGCACTAAAATCATCACTAGGGACACACTGACTGTGTTCCTATCTTGAATTAATTTCACTTGATGGTCAGTCCTAAGATTTCAATATGCACACCTGTATAACATACACATACATTTCTACATACCTATACTTGGATGGGAGTTGTTTCAGGGCTAGCCATGGATTCAAGTGTGCTGAAAATGGCCAAGATCCCCTAACCCTGAAGAAAATGAGGAATCACTTCTGTTGCAGACCCCTATGCATTCACCAAAGACCTGCATGACTTAGAAAGTGATAGCCAGAGTCCTGCTAACAGCATACACACCCATAAGATGAGTTTACGCACATCTATGTCTTGCTTTAGATGGAGTGCAAGGGGCCATTGTGCTCCATCTGAAACCCCCCCCCCAACTGCAGTTGACAAGCCTGAGGGGCTGCGGCTGCTGTTAAATGGCTGTGAAGGGGAAGAGAGGGAGGCAACCAAGTAATGGGGACTGCCTTCCTTCCCACTGCCCTCCCATGGCAATGAAATGGCAGTGCTCTCTGGAGCTTGGAAGCAGAATGTCAGGAGGAGAGGGTGTTGAACATCTCAAACAGGATGTATGTGTTCATAACCCCAGGTTACCCTGGGTCACATAGGAATATCCCACCAACAGGATTCTGGTTGATAGACCAAAATATGAAAACTACCCATCTGAGTCTTCTGATTTTTAAAAGGCAAGCAACAAGGCAACAGCTATTGTAGTTAAGCTGCACAATTTGCACAGACAGTGTTTGTGTCAATGCCAACAGGAAATATTTTGCTGCCTCACAGGTGAGGGAAAAAAAATATTACAGTTTCTTGTTCTCACACATGAGAACAAGTCAAATGAGGATTAAAACAAGTGCAATCGTTTGTCAGCTTCTAGAGAGTGTCTACGCTGTAGGGCGATGCTTCTCAAACTGTCCATCACCTGGTCGGTGTGCTATCAGCTGCTGCAGGTCCATGGTAACTTTCTAAGAAACAATGTGAATATGATAGTAAAGCCTGGCACAACGGTCCCTGGCACACTGGGCAGGGTGGGGGCTGCAGATCTATTGGATCGGATTGTTTGAGAAGCACTTGGATGCTGGTGTTCTTGAACGGCTGGCAGTGCTAGTGGGACCTTCTGTAGAACAAGAATAAGGCTGCTAACACACAGCAGAAATAATGCCATTTGACACCGCTTTTTGCATATAAATTGTTTCTTTATTATTTAACCCAAGTTACAAAGACAATTAAAAATACAGAATAAAAAAAATTAAAGACAAACAACAAGCAATCCCTAAAAACACCCTACCCCCTACCCCTCCCCACCCCCATCCCAAAAGACTTCCTCCACATCTCTGTCTAGTCTCTAAATTAAATTCTAGATTAATCCTTTATAACTAAACCATCTTTAAATAAACAACCCTTCTCTCTTATCCTATATATTTAACTAAGAAAAAAAAAGAACAATAATAATGAAATGAAACAAATCTTTATTGCTAAAAGCTATAAGCTGTTGCAATACAATTACTTTAAATAAGTGAAAGCACATATACAATTAGAACAATGGGAGAAAACATGGATAAAAACACTAAAATTTACATTGAGTGCTGATCTCAGAGAAAAATATTATAATATGTTCTACTGATGGTACTTAACACCATTAAGGATTTCAAAAATGTATGGCAGAAACTCCAATAAATGTTGGAAATGTACAGAAGCTGTGGGTTCCTTTTACTGTGGTTGTATAAAAAAGCAAAAGACTACTGGAGTCAAATACATATAGTAGTGCAGGAAATTTTAAAGATAAAATTTCAAATGAATCCAGAACAATATTTGTTAAATATAGTGGATGAGGCTGGTAAAAAAGAACATGAAAAAAAATTACTTCCATGATTTAACATTGGCGAGATTTTGGCGGTTCTCGCGAGAAGATGCGAGCACACTTAAAACTGCAAAAAACAAACACCTTAATTAACAAAGTAAATGAACACACTAGCACTGAAACAAACCTAAAAACATTGAAACTAAATGGGACAGTTCATAAAAAGAGCATCCTGTGCTTCATTTTCGCATTCTCACCCAGAAGTTTTCTCACTGCGGACCGCCCATTCATGCTGTGATCTTGCAATTACAACAGGATGTGTTTTCGCTTGCCCTCAATACCATGAAAAAAACGATATTGACAATCTATTGCTGGCTTATCCCATCAATTAAAAGCAATGCCTTATTCGCGGCTGGGGCACAGAGTAACCATGTGATGATGACAACGTCATGCAATAGCCACGCCTGTTTGCATTACCAAGATGTTGTGATCCCATGATTTTTACTGCGTCTGATAAAGTCCTAAGACATATGTCATCATGGCCTGATCTGACATCTCCATGAACAGGCAGAGCTGACACACTTTTTGTAACTGAAAATTATAACCAGAAAATTCCAGATTTTTTTTTCAGAACACCAGAATATGTCAAATTATGTTTGGGCCCTGCCTTAGGCAAAGTCAACTGAGATGCCATTTTCTGAAAGGTGCTATTATACTGCCTGATTTGATTGTGGTCATATCTACCAATTTGTTTGTGATTTATCTTCCTAAAACAATTAAGTTTAAATGTGCATTAGCCAACTAGATCTCATGTCCTTTCGGATTGGATATTTGGAGATGAAATTGTTTTCAGAGTCACTATGCTGTTTTAGTTAAACAAAGATAGGAAAAAATAATGTCATAAACTGACCTGGTATTTTAAAGGCATGGGCTGACATGAACAAGAAGCTATGTACAGTGCAATCTTAGGTGTACCTACTCAGAAGCAAGCCCCGTTCAGTTCAATGGGGTATACTGCCAGAATAGTGTTGTAGTATTGCCACATTCAGCTTAAACAACTTCTTTTCCACAAGTCCAAATGATTATTCCTCCCCTCCCCCGCCCCCCCACTTTGAATAACACACACATAGCTGTGGTAGATCATAAATTGCTTTTGAAATGCTCCATTTCAAACCTAACATAGAATCATGGAATTGTAGAGTTGGAAGAGACCACAAGGGCCATCCAGCCCAACCCCCTGCTCTGCAGGAATACACTATCAAAACATCCCTGACAGATGGCCATCCAGCCTCTGTTTAAAGACCTACAAGGAAGGAGACTCCACCACACTACGAGGCAGTGTGTTCCACTGTCAAACAGCTCTTACTGTCAGGAAGTTCCTCCTAATGTTTAGGTGGAATCTCTTTTCCTGTATTTTGAGTCCATTGCTACGTGTCCTAGTCTCTGGAGCAGCAGAAAACAAGCTCGCTCCATCCTCAGTGTGACATCCTTTCAAATATTTAAACCTAGCTATCATGTCACCTCTTCTCCAGGCTAAACATACCCAGCTCCCTAAGCCACTCCTCATAGGGCATGGCTTCCAGACCTCTCACCATTTTAGTCGCCCTCCTCTGGACATGTTCCAGCTTGTCAATTGTCAATGTCCTTCTTGAATTATGGTGCCCAGAACTGGACACAGTATTCCAGGTGAGGCCTGACCAAAGCAGAATAAAGTGGCACTGCTACTTCCCTTGATCTAGACACTAGACTCCTACTGATGCAGCCTAGAATTGCATTGGCTTTTTTAGCTGCCGCATCACATTGCTGACTCATGTTCAGTTTATGGTCCACTAAGACTCCTAGATCCCTTTTGCATGTACTGCCATCAAGCCAGTTGTCACTCATCCTATACCTGTGCGTTTCATTTTTATTGCCCAAGTGTAGTATCCTACATTTCTCCCTATTGAAATTCATTTTGTTCATTTTGGCCTAGCTCTCTAGTCTGTTAAGGTCATTTTGAATTCTGATCCTATCCTCTGCTATGTGGCAACCATCTCAACCTGCTGCTACCTTCCAGCATTATTGTTCTACCACCTCCTTTATCCCCAGCCATTTCTGATGCCATTATCCAAAGCACACTTCTGCTGGAGTAATGTGAGTTGTATTCTAACAGATTTAAAGAGCAGCAGGTTGAGGAGAGACTGCTATATATAGGACTGCCATTTGAAGAAAACAAGACTGATATGTCTTGGGTTCTATAGAACTTAGGGCTAGCCCAAGACATTTTGCTCCCTGACTCAGAGTAGCATATGGCACACCCCACTTGGCCAAGTCAAGGTACTTAGTACCTTAAACTGAGCAAATTATTTTACACGAGACAGAAAATCCCACAAGCACTTCTTCCCATTCCTGGCACTAAAAATACAATAACAATATGTTCAATGTGGTGCCTTTTTTTTGACATGCTGAGGCACTTGCCTTCCCCTGTCTAAGGAGATTTTCACACTACACTGTTACAGTGTTACTATTCCACTTTATCTGTTCTGGCTTCCTCCTGTGGAATTCCTGGGTTTGTAGTTTAGTGAGGCCTAAGAGCTCCCTGGCTGAGAGTTGTAAATGCCCCCTCCCTAAACTGCAAATCCCAGAATTCCACAGGAGGCAGCCATAGCAAATAAAGTGGAATAGTAACACTATAACAGTGTAGTGTGAAAATCTCCTAATGGTAGGGCCAGCCCTGCAATACATGTAGTTCTTTGGATTCTGCTCATGTTATTCCCCTTCCTGGCCGTTTTTCTTGACCTGTAAACCACAACCTCCTATTTTAGAATAAAAGTATTTGGCCAGGGACAAAAAGAAGATAAGCTGCTTCTTTCAGCACTTATTTATTCTCATACTGATTATGAAGATGGTACAGAATATGAAGGACTATTGTCTAAGCCAGAACAACATGTTTCATATCAAGATCCCCATGCCTGTTTGCCTGACATTAGTGCCATTCACTTACTACAAACGAGTAGTACAGAAGCATAAAGGATGTGCTAAGGAGCAGCACTAAACAATAACTATCAGGCCGACACAAGCATGAAGGCACACATGGCAGAAAGCCTCAAACGTTTTCTCTTTCATTCTGCACTAGCAATTTATTAGAGTGTTTAAAATGCTATTGATCCATAAACCAGTTGACAGAAGATTCTTGACATAAAGTTGCCCAAGGGGATTGCTAAGCAGGCTGGGGTCTGCTGCTGCAGATGCTGATTTCTTTCCTTCTCCTCCTCTCACTTTTCTCTCCCAGTGCCATCCACAGTTGCTTTTGCCTTGCTGACAGATACCCAGAACCCTAAATGGGCAGAATTGCCTTTGAACGGGGCAGAGGGCAGGAGGAGACCAGTACATCCCTGTAGGCTCATGCCATGATACCACTCCTAGAGAGTGTGGGGAAAGGTATGTCAGGATGCAGCTCTTCCTCTATCCCAATGGCCACTGCCCTGGCCTTGGAGGGAGGGAAGAAGAGGCAGGCATGGCTCCATCATACTTAGGCCCAGAAGCAGATGAAAGGGCCTCCCTCCATCCCAGCTGCCACTGCCATGGCCATGGCAGGTGAGAAGAGGCAGTATTTGCTGGACTTAATCCTTTCCCACACTGCCATCCTCTTTTTTATTTGTGTCATGTCTTAACTAGATTGTAAGCCTGGGAGCAGGGAACTGTTTTGTTGTTCTTTTACTTGTAAAGCACCACATGTAATGATGGCAGATGGCGCTACATAAATAAATGATGGTGATGGTGATGGTGATGGTGATGGTGATGGTGATGGTGATGGTGATGGTGATGATTCTGCAAGATGGGTTAAACTAGAAGCCAGCATGTAGGAAATGGGAGTAGGGAAAGAGGGTATCCGTTATCATAGTGGTTCTTAACCTGTGGTCCATGGATCCCCAGGGGGGGCATGATGTCCTCACAGGTGGTCCGCAAAGGCTTGAAGGGTGCTTGACCCACATCTTCCCTGCAGTGGAGTGGCCAAGTGACAAGAGCCAATACAAAAGCTGGCTGGCTGGCTTGGCCTACACATTGCCATTCAATCCACTCCAGCCACAAACTTGCAGGAAGATGCAGGAGAAAAGTCTTCCCTCCCCCTCCAGTGCCTCTGAGGGAGGGTTTAACGGATAGTGTAATTGTATTGTTGTTGTTGTTAGGTGTTATTATTATTGTTGTTGTTGTTGTTGGATTTTAAATCTTGAGTTAAGTCTTAGGGGTCCATGGCAACAAAAGATATTTAAAGGGAGTCCCTGGTAAAGAAAAGGTTAAGCGCCATTACATTATCACATGCCTTTTATGCAAAACTAGGTGATTATAAACAGCACCCAGTTGCAATTTTGCGGGGTAAAGAATTGATTGGTTGATTGAGTGATTGATTTTATATTCCACCTTTCTCCCAGTTTGGGGAATGAAGGTGGCTCACAATATAACAAACAAAATAAAAATACAGTTAAAACAAAGGATAATAGAAAAGGTTTTTAAAAAATTAAATAAGCCATCATATCAAAAAACATTAATTTAAAACAGATCAAAAGGGAGTTGGAACATAATAATAATGAGGATAAAAAATACAGAGAGGAGAAAGGGGGCCAACCTAGCCTCCCATGGAGGAAATTCCAGGACAATAATAAAATAAAAATAAAGAGTAGATCTTTGGAGAATGTTAATTCATTAAGATAGTAATATACACAGTTTCTAAAACAGGGTAATGCCTCTTGTAGTCACACTGTATCAGAGCTTAGACAAATTGCCTTTTTGGAGCACAACTCCAAGCAACTCCTAGACAGCATCTGCAACAGATATGCTGACGGGGGAATCCTGCAAGCTGTAATCCAGAAGAAGAAGAAGAAGACCTTTCCAAGCTCTGTAGCTTAGGCAGAAATCCCTTGCTTTGTTTCCCTTGCACAAGTGAAAATACCTCCTAGACTACTTTTGTCAGTGGAGGCTGGTGGTTATGAATCCATTCTGAGTTTTATGGCTTGTCTAGACAGGCAAAATACTATGTCTTGTCCCCCATCTCAGAGCCCTGCAGTCTTGACAACGCAGGGCATGTGCCCCATTCTACCCCTGGACAGTCCTCACCTGGGGCAGGGCTGAGATGGGGAGGAAGGTAGATTAGGAGTTTATAGAATGTTTTAAACCAATACCCACTTTACTCCATTACTGCTGGCAAAAAATGGATCAGGCCCCCCCATGTCCGCAGGAACCCGTCCCTGCAGGCTGGCTCACACTACTGCCGCAGTCTCCCTGGCTCTCCCATTCCGTGGAGGGAACGGGGGGGGGGAACAGGCCAGATCAATAGCCAGGGTATGTTAGTGGGAAGCCAGCATAGATGATCCCTTAATTTGCATTTAAAGGGACTATCCAAGGTGCTGAACCATTTGAGGTGTATGTTCCTGTTTGGGGGGGGGCATGAAACAGCTGCCACAGTTTGTTGTATAGAAAGAGAGGTACTGTTCAACACAACACAAGACTGCACACACACACACACACACAAACAATTTTAATTTGCAAAGAGTCAAAGCAAAGGATTCATTTTTCTTTCACCTTCCTTGTGCCAATTACACAATATGGATGTTTAGCTGTCTTTTTAATCATTTTTTTAATTACCAGTGATCTTTTCTGCCTTTAATTTGTTTCTGTATTTTCATTTCCTCTGTCATGAGTCAAAGTTTGAATGAATAACACTACCACTACTATATTTTTAAAAAATACATGGCAGAACACATTATCCACAAATTACCTTAATACACAAACTGCATACTTCTGGCAATTTGAGCCCATGATGAACAATTGGAGGGGCGAGGGGTACAATTTGGAACAGGTTAGGACAGTGATGGGCAACCTTTTGAGCCTGGTGTATCAAATGTCGCCAAAAAACTGACCATAACTCGGGTGGTGTATCACTTTGAGAAAAAAACATTATTTTGTGATATTTATTGTTTAATCAACAATATTATTAATTGTTTATTAATTAATGAGTTGTCACAATTCATGTGACAACTGAGTAATCAAAATGTACAGTCGTCCCTCCACATTCGTGGGGGTTAGGTTCCGAAGGCCTCCGTGAATGTGAAAAATCTGCGAATAATAACACCCCCCCCCAGCCTCCCAAAAGTGGCTACGGTGCCTCCGAGGCACCATCACTACTTCACCACCACCACCCTGCCGGCCTCCCAAAAGTGGTGATGGGGCCTCCGGAGGCACCGTCGCTACTTTTCCACCCACCCCCACCCTGACCTACCAAAAGTGGCAACGGGGCCTTCGAGGCACCGTCGCTACTTTCCCCCCATCTCCCCTGGCCTCCCTCTGAAATACGTGTTTATTTGGGGGGGGATACATCACCCACAAATGAAGCAGGGAAAGATATAAAAGAGGTGGACTTACCTGCTGGAGGTAGAGGAAGGCTGGGGGGCATGGCAGCGAGTGTGGGAGCAAGGCATAGTTGGAGACAAGGAGGCAGCCTGAATTAGTGATTACACCGGCAGCTTCTTCCCTTCACAGCACTTACTCCCCCTCCCCACAACACCGCACGCGCACACACACACACATTCTCCCTGCCTCCCTCTTTTGGCAGCTCCCCTGTGTGGAGTTATTTAGGAGGGCTCCATTGGAGAAGCTGCGCATGGTGCCCTAGGCTCAAACAAGAGGCCCACCTGCCCACTGACTTCCCCGGCCTTTTTGAGGCAGCTCCGAGGCTTCAAAGCCTTGTAGCCATCTCAGGAAGGCTGGGGAGATGCCAGGCGTTCACCCTCCTGCTCGCCTGCCATCTTCCCTGGCCTTTCCGAGGTGGCTCCGAGGCTTCGAAGCCTCAGACCCACCTTGGGAAAGCTGGGGAGAGGCCGGGCAGCCACCCTTCCGCTCGCCAGCCGCCTTTCCCGGCAGAGTCCTGCCCGCTGGCCACCTTACCCAGCCTTTCCGAGGCAGCTCCGGGGAAGCACGGCAGGCCTCATGGGTGGTGGTGGCCAGGTGGGGGAGGAGGCTCCACCCCTCCACCTCCCTAAAGTGGCAATCATGGCTTTGTAGCCCTGCCCGCCACTTTCCTCCCCCCTCCCTAAAGTGGCGATCGGGGCTTCATAGCCCCACCTACCACTTTCCTCCCCCCTCCCTAAAGTGAGGCTTTGAAGCCCGGATCGCCACTTTAGGGAGGGTGGTGAGGTTGCGGGGGGGAGCGGGGGGGAGGAGGCCTATGGCCGCATGTCAGCACAAATGGCTACACGTGTCTGTGCTGACATGCGTGTCATAGGTTCGGCATCACTGGGTTAGGACAATGCCTGCTTTTTTTGATTGGCAGTCTTCTCTTCCCCATGGCCAATAAATGTATTGCAGGAGTGGAGCAAGTGCTGCCCGCAAGGCCAGTTTAAGGCATTTGGGGGGCCCCTGCAATGCTTTATTTTGGGGGGGGGCATATGTTTATATCAGATCAATGTAACCTAACCTATTCACAGTACAGGATATTCAGATTATTACATAATTTGTCACCAATAATATGTGGCAAGGGTCTGAAGCCTTCCTACTAATAATGTTTTTGCAGGAGGAGGTTTACGATGGGGGGGGGGGCCACAACGACGGGGCCCCCTGTGGCTGCAGGTGCTGCAGGGCCCTTAAACTGGCCCTGGTTGCCTGCAGGCCACATGCAGCTCCCTGGGTCTATTTTGTGGCCCCCAGGAGTCCCCACTGTATGTTGTCATGAAAGGACTGCTTCCACCTTTGCCTGTGAGTCTCTATGGCTGCCCACTTTGGGGGCCTTAAACCTGACAGTGGGCTTTTTCTAGCTCCTGCCTTTCTTGGAGGACTGACCTTAGAAGCTTTCCCCACTACCACCACCTTTCCCCCTTCCTGCTTACGTCTCCCATTGCCTGCCTAGATTTTCTTGGGTAGGAGAAGCTTTATAAGTCCGTTCAATTAAAGAGAATGTAGGGGAATGTTTTGCTAATTGTTTTAGCAGAGAGAGTGAAATTGAGAGGGCGCTTAACTGGATGATTCAACAATCTGGCATAAGCCTGTTTGGAGCACAAGGTTCCTGGGAGAGCGTAAGCCACTCTTGTGAGTGCAAATTCTATACATATCTACTCAGAAGTAAATCCCATTGAGTCCATTTAACTAGGTATAGAATTTCAGCCTCAAGGAGTTCAGAATCGCAGACTGGGCGTCTTATTTTAATTCCTATGACTCACTGTATTCTCCCCTCCCCCATGTAATACTAAGCTGACAAGATGAAAGCAGGCAGAATCCCATGCCTCTCAGCCAGGTTGGGAAGCAGCCCATTTTATTAAGGACTTTAGCACAACAGCCTGTTGTCTCACAGCAACTGCATTAGTGAAACAAAAGGGAACATACCAGATTGAAAGCCTTCAGTATCACACTTCTCTGCAATTGCGCAAGTGTGATGTGAGTGCGCTGCTTTGGCAATCCATGGTCTTTTCCGCACTGGCTTCATAATCCTGCTGTATGCCCTACTCAGTGCATGCATGCCTTTTGATTTTTTGATATTCATTTTTTCCGTGATACTGTAATTACATAAAAAATGATTTTAAAATTATTTTATCATTTTGCTGTAATTATGCAATCAAAACAAAAATTAAAATTAAAAAATTGAAAGGCACAACCTTGGCCTGCTTGGGAATAGCAAGGGGGAGGGGGAGAGAGGGGGAGAGGAGGTGAATTACACCCCCTCATGCCACGTGACTGCCGTCATATCATTACTGCAGTGGAAGGGACCTATCACACCGGGGGGACTAGTGGAATAGCAGCAGTATTGGGAACCATTGTTGGGTTTGCCCCATCAATGCAAAGGTGTGCTACAGAAACAAATGAAATGCAAAGCAGTAACAGGATAGACACAACGTTGTGCGATAAGTAGTGGCCAAATATACTAACTAATATCATGCTGTAATTGTGAAATGCCAGCCTCATGTGATAAAGTCCTAAGGGTTGAGCTAGGCCTCTTACTGCCTTCAGACTACACCTTCAGTGCCTCCATTTACTAAAAGGCCTGATTATGGAATGGCCAGATGGCAATATTAGTGGACTGATCCCACTGACCCAATTGTTATATTATAACCTGTTCTACCCTGTTTGAAATTCAGTTAAGTGATGCTGAACTTTCTTCTGCTTCTCCCTGAAAAAAATTATAGCCAAGAAGACATCATGATTAACTTATATAGAGATACCTGCAGAAGATTTCAGAATACATTAACAGTAGTGGTTGGAAAGATTATTTACAGTATTTAGACTGCAACTTCTAGAATCTCTCAAGCAGCCTGGTCACCGGTTTTGGTTCAGGAAAGTAGCTTTTCTAATCTCTGGTTGACAGTGCTGTCCTAATCATGTCTTTTTTCCAAGGAAGCATCCAACAAATTCAATGGGAAATACTTCCAGTTGTTTACTTGGTGGCTCCAACAGATGTATAGTTATGTTTGATTACAGATTTTCATATTATCCCTCCATTAAAAAAAAAAAAAGAATGGTGGATGTAGCATCCATGTGTCTGTCTATCTTTTTTAGCCAGCCTTTTCACTTGTGCTGCAATTCTACCTCTCAGTCCTGCCACCTCCTGAAAACTTAGTCTCTTTTACCCAAATAGACAAGGCTAAGTTATGATCATGGGGTAAAAATTGTGGTTTTTCTATCCCACCTTCCCCAGATAGGACTAGCTTTTCATCAAATACTTTTGACCCTGAAATGTGTTTCCTGGGGTCATCTACACTGTAGAAGTGATGTAGTTCCATCCTATGGAATCCTGGGGTTTGTAGTTTTACAAAGTCTTTAGCCTTCCCTGCCAAAGAGTGCTGGTGCCTCACAAAACTAAAAATCCCAGGGTTCTGTAGGATCGAGCCATAGCAGTTACAGTGGTGTCAAACTGCATTATTTCTACAGTGTATATACATCCCTGGTCTCACTTATGAGAAATAGCTTAGAGTGTGCAAGACCATCCTCTTTTAGAGAGAGATTCTAAATCATAGAATCATAGAGTTGGAAAGTATTCCAAGGACCAGCTAGTCCAATCCCTTACCGTGCAGGAGTACACAGCTCAAGTGCTCCTGAGAGATAGTCATGCAGCCTCTGTTTGAAGACCTCTGTTTGAAGGACAAAGAAGCAGTCCATTCCAATGTCAAACAGTTTAGGTTGAATTTCTTTTCCTGTAATGTGAATCCATTGGTATGTTTTCTAGTCTTTGGGGCTGTAGAAAATAAGGTTGCTCCATCTTCTATATAACATTCTTTCAGATATTTTTTTTAAGATGGCTACCATATCACCTCTAAGTGCTTGTCTAGTCCTGCCAGAATATTCCGGCTTCAAGCCAGCATATTCTGACCCTGGAACTGGATCATTCCCCCCCCCATCCCATTGCCATGACAAAATGGTCAGAAGTCTGCACATACCCACCAGCTGCCGTATGCATACACCGATTGATATTGGTGGGTGCCTCCCCCACTGTCACACGTCACACTCTCTGAAGCCAGGAAGGAGGCCCTTAGCATGTGCTCAAGGCTGGTCGCATGCAGGCGGACTTGATTATGTGCTGGGGGCCTCCTTCCTGGCTGCAGAACAACTCCAGCAGAGGTAGTAGCTGGCAATGGAGCCAGATGTGCAAGTATAGACCCTTGTGTTACCATATCAGACCCCTTCAGGTTTTCCCACATAACACAGGTTTTCCCAGATGTTTTATTGAAATGTTTTAAAGGGCTTTACCCAGTCATCAGGACTGCCCAGAGGCAAAATGGGGCAAGAGTCCTGCATTGTTTGGACTGCAAGGCTCCAAGATGGGGGGGGAGGAGCCAGAGTAAATAGCCCATGTAGACAAGCCCTGAGTCTTCTCTTCCCCAGTCTCCCTAAAGCTTAGTTTCCAGACCTATTTCCATCTTGGTCATGCTCCTCTAAACATGTTCCAGCTTGACAATATCCTTTTTGAACTATGAAAATATGCATATTGGTCATGCTGGCTGGGGAATTCTGGAAGCTGTAGTCCAAAAGATAACTGTTCCAAAATATCCAAGTCCCTGTCCTGAATGTGCAAGTGAAAAAACAAAGACAGGGTGCCAAGTTAAGAGAATATAGTAGTTCTTGCTGGGAGCATGGGGCAGGGCAACCTTTCCCAAACTAGTGCCCTCCAGATGTTTTGAACTGCAACTCATATTAGTGCCAGCTAATATTACTACCAGTGGTGACTGATCACAAGAGTCAAGATCCAGATATCTGGAAGACCTAGGCCTTGTCTAAATGGACTATTACCCCATCTTGGCCTTGTCTTGGATCCCTGCAGTCCAGATGATGCAGGGGATTTGCCCCATTTTGCCCCCTGGGCAGTACACACAATCCCAAGGGCAAAGACAGGGCCATGATAGGGTAAAGCCCATTGCAACACTTTTTAAAAATAGCTGAGAAAAACTACTTCAGCCAGCAAAAAACAGATTAGACTCTGTGTGACCACAGGACCCCATAACGCCACACCGCCCCATCGCTGAAGCTGCCATTGCTTTTCCAAAACCAGGAAGGAGGCCCGCCATATGTGACCAAGGCTGGTCACATGGAGGGGGCCTTGTTCACGTGCTGCTGGCCCACTTCCTGGCTTCAGACAATGAGACTTGGGGTGGGGGGTGGCAGTTGCAGTGATGGGCCGATGTGACAGGCTGGACTCCATCCTGTTTCATGCTGGTAACAGGGAGGATTGGCCCTTGTCCATGGGGAGCCTGTATATTCTGGCCTGTGTAGATGAGCCACTAGATTGGAAAAGGCCGAAATACAATAATACTAAACCGGTTCTGTTTCAGGATTTTTTTCCCCTGTTGATGTTTTTCAGAAGTGGCTTAGGAGGGGAATGGGAATAACTTAAGGGACAGAGTAAGGGAGGTGGTTCACACTCCTTTCAAAGCATTATAGCAGAAAGCAAAAAAACAAGGAATGAGCAGGGAGGAGAAAATGTATGCTGCTTTGGGAGGGAGGAAAAGTCCCTAATGTCCAGCCATTGACTGTATAAAAGGGCAGCAAGGGAGCTGATAGGTTGCATGGAGACCTCCCACAGACTGTATCTGGTCCACAGCTTGGAGGTTTCCAATACCTGGTATACAATGTGGCCCACCAAATTCAATAGAGCTCACTGTTATGACCACATAAAGGTCCTTTTAATCAGGTAGTGTTTTAAGATTTCCCCAGACAAATGACAGGCAAAAAGGCACAGAGAGACCAAATTTGGTTTTCAGTCACTATGCATGTAACATTTATTTAGACACCAGACATTAAACATTCAATTAAGTATCAAGAGCTCTTTTCCATTCACACACACTCTCACACAGTCATACTCACATACGACCCCCTTGAATCCAGTGATCTACGAAGGCCGGATGGTCCGTTGCCGCGGGTTCAGGAACCATGTCTGAGGCTGGAAAAAGTCCCGTTTTATACCTTCTTCATCTCCTTTGAGAAAGGCAGGCTTTTCAGATTAGAACAGTTCCTTAGGCAAAGCAAGGTATGTTCTGTGCTCACAAAGACCTCCCTCAATCATGCCGACAGCTGGTATTGTCTATGTTATGCATGGTCAGCAGTCCACTAGCAGTCCACTGGGAAGTTCTGTTTGTACCAAACTTCCCCAGGCTAAGCTGACAAGTAAAATTGTTCAAGTTCTGCTTGGTTAACATTTTCGCTTCGTCTGCCAAGTCTTCCTTATTTCTCAGTCCGGCTTCCAAGATACACCTCTTAGCAATGCTCTGTGCGGCATCTATTTTATTTGGGTCTTTTAAGGCCTTGCTTCTCTAGGATAGACAGGAACCCATGCATACACACAATCATACATACAGGCATCAATAGGCCATGATATTGAGAACAAAGCTGCGCTGGGCAGGGCATGTTTCTAGGATGGAGGACCATTGCCTCCCCAAAATAGTATTCCACGGTGAACTCGCCACGGGTCAGCGTAAGAGGGGTGCTCCAAAAAAAGCGATACAAGGACTCCCTGAAACAACACCTCAGGCTCGGCCAAATTGATCACCAACAATGGTCCGCCCTGGCCTCACATCAGGAGGCATGGAGACACACTATCCACAATGCTGCAGCCTTATTTGAGAACTCACGCCGAACAAGTTTTGAAGAGAAACGACAACGCAGAAAAAATCACAACCTGGAAACATCACCCAAGGAAACCTTCTGCTGTGCTTTCTGCAACCAGACTTGTTTATCTCGGATTGGCCTTTTTAGTCATCAACAACACGCTTGCAGAAAGCGCGGGATGAGTCCTTCCTGAATCTTCGTTTGCGAAGAGAAGCCAGAGAGACATACAGGCATACTCTCACATATTCCCCCTCTTGATACTTAATTAATCCTATAATTGAGTATCATTGACAATAATATGATAAAAATTTCAGAATCAAAAGGAATCAATACCCTTCAATAGTCAGGAATAACCAAAAACCAAATGATAAATGAAAAGGTTATGACAATGGTATAGATATCAAGAAAGAATAAAATTATAAATGACAACTTTGATTATATATCTCTAGAGCCTAAAATTGAATACTTATAGGTAATTCATAGTCATATAGGAATTCTCATTTTTACTTTTAACAGGTAAAATTGAAATAATGCTACGACGACTCACCCGAAAAAGAATAGGAAAACAACAGCATAATATAACAATCATAACTATGATCATAACTGCAATATAAAGTATTTCCTTTATCCAAGTAGCAAAAGGCCATAGATCCCTAAGCCATCCAAAAAGAGACCAATCTCCTATCGTTTCATGAACATTATGTTGGATCATATCCCTCAACATTTCCATTTTATCTTCAATTGAACAATTTAAATTGTGAAACTTAACAACACATTGGCTCTCTATAATATAGTGCAAAATCCCCATTTAGCAGCCAAGAAATAATCCAAAGCTAATCTTTGTTGCATTATCATTTGACTCAATTCCTCAATTTCAGATTGTAAGATACGAACAATTTCCCCAGTAGCATTTATTGACTTTTCCAATCTGCATGTAAGTCCTAGTATGCTCCTGCATTTTTCTTGAGCAATAATCCCTGTATATGCCCTCAAAGTTAATACCCCAAAGATAGACCTTGTCGCCAACCGGCTCCCCAAAGTGTCTGAATATTGAATATTGACTATAACTTCATCTGAACATGTGGGCCCCAAAGCACCATCAGACAATGCCCGTTTGCATCTAGATTGGAAATGTTCTTATATACCTGGACTGGAGAAGTCAAATATCCCACCCTGATTATAAGTTCCATACAAGTAAAATTTATCTCTACAAAAAGAATAATTACTTAATAATAATTTTTTAAAAGTCTTCATGTTTTGCATAATCGTTCCATTTAGTGTTCCAAGTCCCCCTATGTATACCATAAAAACATATTCCCGCCATGGTAGTTTGATATCTCATCCTCCGAAATCGAGTAGCACCAAGTCCATCTGGTACCGTAGAAAATAGAGTGGGAGGGCCCTCAGCTGTTTTTGCTAATCCCAATAAAATGACATCAGGGTCTTGAATTAGAGCGGGCAAAAATAGATTAACATCTATGCTGTGTTTATAGCCTTTGTATTTCACTAATAAAATATTTGCTAAAAATAAAAAAAATAATAAACCTGAAAAAAAGATAAAGAACATTCTTTAAGTACAAGCCCAGCCAGACTTATGTGTTCAGTTTGATGCCAAATCCTTATATGCTGCTTGTAAATACACCAAGAGTCTCAGAAATACACCAGTGCAGCAGAATATGAAGAAACACTAGTGACTATGAAAATCCTTCCTATGGATCTGAAACATGGGTCACCTATCGCCAGCACCTACGACTCCTCGAACGCTTTCATCAGCGCTGTATATGCACAATCCTAAATATACACTGGACTGACTATATGACGAATGTTGCTGTCCTTGAGCAAGCAGGGATCATCAGCATTGAGGCTATGATACTGAGAACACAACTGCGCTGGGCAGGGCACGTTTCTAGGATGGAGGACTATTGCCTCCCCAAAATAGTACTGTATGGTGAACTCGCCACGGGTCAGTGTAAGAGGGGCGCTAAAAAAAAAATGATACAAAGACTCCCTGAAACAACATCTCAGGCTTGGCCAAATTGATCACCAACAGTGGTCCGCCCTGGCCTCACATCGGGAGGCATGGAGACGCACTATCCACAATGCTGCAGCCTTATTTGAGAACTCACGCCGAACAAGTCTTGAAGAGAAACGACAACGCAGAAAGAATCACAACCCAGAAACATCACCCAAGGAGACTTTCTGCTGTGCTTTCTGCAACCGGACTTGTTTATCTCGGATTGGCTTTTTTAGTCATCAGCGCGCTTGCAGAAAGCATGGGATGAGTCCTTCCTGAATCTTTGTATGCGAAAAAAAGCCAGAGAAAGAGTGTGTGTGAGAGAGAAACAGCATAGATTAACATAACTAATACACAAAGAGCAACAAAAGCCAAATGAGAAAGTACAATCTTAACTTATTGAGAGAAATTATCAAAACAGAGAAAAGGAAAAAACAATATACATACCCAAAATAATATACATATAAATCCTTATACCAAAATGTGAAAAGCACTTCCCATTTGTCTGTACTGCCGTTTCATTATCTACCCTCTTCATACACCTCACTTCAAACACTTCTTCTTTCAACAATTTTAGACCCCTGTTTTTTTCTTCTCAATTTTATTTTTTATTTAATCTTATATTTATAAATCACGAAAGTTAAAGTGAACACAGCATATATATTAAACATCTCCACACTTATACTGTACACTGATATTCTTTGTGTACATAATCTTCCAGTCTATATTTCCCATCTTTTTCACTCCTTCTTATACTTTTTCCCTTTTTACTCTTCTTACCATAATACCTAAGATGGAAGTCGCTAACATTTTGCACATTCAGATGAATTCTATCTCTATCTCCATTCTAGGTAGTATTCTTACCATCCCCATAACCTTTACCATCTTCAATTCTCCCCCAATTTCTCTCTCTTTATATTTTCCCTCCCCTCTTCTTATCTTCCTACACTTTCTCTTACCCTCACACTTACTTTTCCTTCTATCTCTATCATTCTCATTCTCTTCTTTTCCCTTCCTTTCCCTTATGCTGTATTCCCATGTTCTTAACTTCTGTTCTTGTTCAACTTCCTTTCATTCCCAGCTCCCTTTGGCATTATCTCCGACCTATTTTTGACTTTGCATACTTGTTCTCTAATCTATGTTCCTTCTTACAATCACCTCTAGATTTTCCACATTCCATTTTTTGAACCCCTTATAATCTTTTCCCTCCAATAAGATCAAAATTCCTTGTCCCTTGAGAGAATATCCATACAACCTTCTTATAATTTTTTTCTGTATCTTCCTTTGTCTTTGCCCTTATTCTTCTTATTTTCACCCCCTTAGAGTCCCTTCTTCCCCCATTTCTCTCTGCAGAATTTAAATTCTGGAACCCATTCATCTTCTTGAGTTTGTGTATCTTTTTCTCTAAGCTTGGAAGTTAATTTGTCCATAAACGCCATTTCCATAACTTTCTCTATCCAATCATCAATTGTTGGTCTATCTTTCTGTTTCCATTTCTTCGCTATCTCCAGTCTCGCCGCAGTCACTAAATATAACATTATTCTCCAACTATGGTAATCTTTCCCTCTTCTTTTTCCAACATTTGAGTCATATTCAACAAGTAGAATTCTGGCTTCATTGGCTATTGTATATTAAACATTTCCTCTATTGTTCTATGAATCATCGTCCAGTACTTTTTTACTCTTTGACATTTCCACCACATGTGGTATAATGAGCCTGTTACTTCCTGGCACTTCCAACAGTTTCTATTTGTTTTTAATATTTTCCCTATTTTCTCTAGTGAATAATACCATCTATTTGCCATCTTAAAGAAGTTTTCTTTAAGGCTTTGACACGCTGTAAATGAATTTGTTTTCTTTCTTGCTTTCTCCCAATCTTCTAATTTTAAATTGTAGCCAACATCTACTGCCCATTTCAGCATTAAGTCTTTTATTTCTTCAGTTTCTAAATCTCTCAAAAGTAGCATTTTATAAAGTTTGGAAATTTTGTTTTTGTTTGGGGCTTCAATGATTTTATCTAACTCATTTTGATCCTCTTCAATCCCTGGTTCCTTCTTGTCTTCTTTAAATCTTTGCTTTATCTGTTCATATGTGAACCCATGTATTTTAAGTTCTTCCCTCATCTTGATTTTGTATTCTCCTCCTTCTTCCTTATTTAATAATTCCTGGTAGCTTAGCCATCGCTCAGTATTCTTCCACCTGCTCTGGATCGCTTCTTTTGGGGATATCCACCGTGGAATTTTCATGTAAAATTTGTTTCACTTTCTCCCACACTTTTATTAAAGGTTTTCTAATTGCATGATGTTCAAATTCTTTATTTATTTTAGCTTTATCATAACCAATGTAGGCGTGCCATCTTAGTCTGATGTTGAAGCCTTCCAGATTCAATAATTTCGTATCTTCTAGTTTTATCAAGTCAATTATCCATATCAATGCACAAGCTTGGAAATATAGTTGGAGGTTTGGCAGTTTGGCTCCCCCTCTAAACTTTGTCTTCCACTTTATTCTAGGTTTCCGTCCTCCCCATATGAACTTATTGATCTCCTTGTTCCGTTCTTTGAATGGCTGTTCTTTTGTGATAATTGGTATATTTTGAAATAAATGTCCAAAAAGAATGTTCTTTATCAAGCTTCTAAACTTGTTGTGAGTACCAGGTACAGAGCACCAATGACAAGAGATTCTCTCTGAGTCCCCCCCCCCATCCCTTCTGTATTAATTGAACAGAACAGCCATCCAAGAAGGAAGCTGGCAGTAAAGAGAAGGACTGTATCAGAGTAAACAAAGACACCAAAACTGCTAGCCGTGTCTGGTGAGCTGTACAGAAGTTGCTCAAACCAACTGCCCTTGGGGAAATGAATGTGTTGTGGCTCACCTTGAGTCTTGGGGCTTGTCTACATGGGCAATTTACCCAGTCTTTCCACTGTCTAGGAGCCCTGCAGTCCTGAAGATGCAGGGATTTTGCCCTGTTTTGCCCCCAGGCAGTCCTTATGACCCCTGGGGCAAAGGTGGGGCTAAGACAAGGGGAAGATGGATTAGGGTCGGATAAAATGTTTTAAAATAATGCCTGCTTAAATCCATTCCAAGTGGCAAAAAAAATATGGATCTGCCCATTCATGACAGCAGGAGCCCATTCTGGCACACCAGCCCATTGTTGCAGCTGCCCTCTGCCTCGCTCTTCCATAACCAGGAATGGGGCCCACAGCATGTCACCAAGGCTGGTCATATGCAGGGAGCCTTGCCCACATGCTGTGGGACTGCCTTCTGACAACAGAGAAGGCGACGTGGAGGGTGGTGGCAGCAGCTGCAGGGACAGGCCAGCATGCTTGTCTGGACTCTGGCCTGTTTCGTCCAGGTAAGAGGGGAGGAACGGGCCAGATCCATGGGCAGAATACGCCAGCAGGGAGCCCTTAGTTTTGTTCTACAGAGGGTCCTACTAGCATTGCCAGCCATTCAAGTTAACAAGCATCCAAACACCAGGAACTTCCTAATCCAGTGCTTCTCAAACAATCTGATGTGATAGATCTGCACGCCCCCAACCCACGCCCAATGTACCAGGGACTGTTGTGCCAGGCTTTATTATAATATTCACATTGTTTCTTGGAACAATGACATGGACCAGCAGCTGATTGCTCACTGACCAGCATCAGTCTGTGGACAATCAGTTTGAGAAGCATTGCCCTATACCGTAGACGCTCTCCAGAAGCTGACAGACTATTATGCTTGTTATTTTTTCACCATTGGCCAAGCTGGCTGGGGCTGAAGGGAACTGAAATTCAACAACATATGGAGAGCAGTAGGGTCTCCAGCCCTGCCTTTGAGTATCCTTGGTCTGCTTTTTCCTAAATTATAGGGCTTACAGTTATTAGCAGCCAAGACTGCCAAGATGGTGGTGCAAGCAATTGGGGATTTTCTATGGGTCCCCACAAAACAAGGGCTTCCTTCCTTAGCCCTTGGCCCCTGTAGGGACAATGTAGGATCCCTAACGTCACCGTTGCCCAGGGCCCCATACACTCTCTGGGTAGCCCTGCCAGAACCCTTTGAAGGCTGAGGCAGCCCTTTCTAGAACTTGAGCTAAGGAGTCCAGCTTCTTGCAACTGTGCTGTAACATAATGTTTGGGACAAACATAATGAGTGCAAATTAAGAATTGGGGGGAGGGACCAAGCAGAGGTTTTCAAAGGCAAGGATGCAGAAAGCTGAGGCTGCCTACTTTTCCTCTTCTCTCAACTGTGGAAGATTCAGAAGTCTTGCCCCTTTTAGACATCTAACACATTTTCATCTTTCACGGAACAGGAAGAAAGGAAAGCAAGAAACAAGAGGCCAGAATCCAAAATCCACAAAGAGCAGCCTCAGCATTTGAAGGCCAGCGCTTTGCCAGTTCCTTCTGCTGTTCTTGTTTTTTGTTTACATTCACAGATAATCTTTTCATCTCAACTGCCTACAGTAAATTGCCTCACCATCTTGAGAACAGTCTCACAAGCATAGGGGATATTTGTGAAGCCAAAATAGTTTCTATACTAAAAGTTGGGGGGGTTGTTGTTGTTGTTGTTTTGTTGTTGTTGTTTGTTTGTTTTTTGCTAGCCCTGCTTGTGTCTTTTAATCACATTTTGAGAAACAGGAATTAAGCATGGGAAGAAAACTTTTCCAGGCCAGAAAAAGTTTTCACCTGTTTGGTTTCTGTTTGTTGAGCTTCTTACAGAGACACAAGCATAGACAAAGCAACAGGTTTTGAGATGTCAGGTTGTTGTTGCTGCTGCTGCTGCTGCTGTCTGCCTTCCAGTCATCTCTGAGTTATGGTGACCCTAAGGTTAACCTATCATGACGTTTTCTTGGCAAGAGTAATTCAGAGGGGGTAGACTTTGGCCTCATCTACATGGGCCAGAATACACCAGCTCCCTGCTGGCATATTCTGGTCACGGATCTGGCCCATTCCTCCCCCATTACCAGCATGAAATGGGATGGAATGCAGACTGCCATGCCACCTGCATCCCTCTCTCTGAAGCCAGGAAGCAGACCCGTAGCACATGAGCAAGGCCTGCTCCCTGGATCCAGAGAGTGCGACACAGGCAGCAGCTACAGAGACGGGCCAGCAATGGCGTTAGGCCTCCTGCAGTCCTGTAGGGCCCAATCTGTTTCTTCCAAAGAGAAATGCTTTTTTCCAGGTATTCTTTTTCCAGGTATATGATGGTTTTTTTCCCCAGGTATATAAAGGTTTATCGAGCTTTACCCCATCTTAGCCCTAACTTTGCCCTGGGTATTGTGAGGACTGTCCAGGGACAAACACCCTGCATCATTAGGACTGCAAGGCTCAAAGACATGGCCAAAACAGGGTAAATAGCCCATCTAAACAAGGCCTTTGCCTCCCTCTGAGGCTAAGAGAGTGTGACTTGCCCAAGGTCACTCAGTGGGTCTCCATGGCTGAGTGGGGATTCAGACACTGGTCTCCAGAGTCATAGTCCAACACTCAAACCACTACACCACACTGGCTCAGGTTGAGATACCATAGAGAGCATCAAACTGTCAATGACTGGAATTCTGCCAGGGACATCTGCATGCATAAGTGTCCCTTATACCTGATGATTTCCTTTTCCCAGTATTGCTGGGGCTGATGTTCCTTTCCTGCCTCTGCAACACCCAAAGCCCCTTCCCACAGCTTACTGGCAAGCCGCCGAAGCCGCCTATTATGGCCATTCAGTACTCCATAGTGATCAAGGAGGCTCAGGGTAGCATCTGACTACATCCCCATAGCCAGGTGTGAAATAATGACATCAGCACTGAGATCTGCCAGGGGCCTCAAGGGGTCTCAGTGCCACTGTGATCAATTTGTGTCTGGCTATAAGGATAGTTTAGCCTAAGTACCCTACAGATCCCATCTGATCTTGGAAGCTAAGCAAGGTCAGCCCTGGTTAATACTAGGATGGGAGACTGCCAATGAATACCAGGTGCTGTAAGCTATATTTCAGAGGCAGGAACTGGCAAAACCACCTCTGTGTATTCCTTGCCTAAGAAAACCCTGTGACATTCATGGGGTCACCATAAGTCAACAGGCAACTTGAAGGCACATACACACATGCATGGGGATGGGGGTTTTCAGTGAACCAGGGGGGAGGGCATTTGGCTTAGTGTAGTGTAAGTCCCCATGCATATATTTATGCTGTACTGAGGGGATGTTGGATTAAGGCCCATGACTTAGTTTATTATACACGTACTTGCCTTCACTGGGGTGTGAGAGGAACTATTTGAATTCCCTGCCCCAGGCACTGACTTCTTGCAAACCATTTCTGCACAGGAATAAGGGCAGTTTTTTAAAAATGGTAATGCTACTCCCACCCAGCTCACCACCATACAGTAAATGTGATATATTTATCACCATCAATTTAAAAAGAAAGATCACCCTTTAAAGACTTGTCTGCTTATATAGAGAGAATCATTGGTCAAAACAACATATCCAGTTAAGCTGTGTCTAAGGAACCTTGCTGTATGTGTGGCATCCTTTCAAATTAGGGCTGGCATATCAGAACTTATACATTGTTGGCTAAATCTCCAGTTGAAGCAGAGAAGATGCATGTGACCCTTCTGCAGTTCCTCTTCCCATTCTTCCTGTAATATCACACACTCCTGATTACACAGTACTACTCACAACCATTAGTTCCTGTTGAAGAAACATCAACCAGGCATTTGGAACCATTCATCTGCTAAAATTGAAAGGGCTGGGACGTTATCAGAAACACCGAATATGGTGTCATAATGACGCCATATAAATGTGAAAGGGCACACATATCAGATGACGTCACCCTCTCATGTTTATGTCCTGGCCAAAACTCATCCTATTTTATTGATGGCTTAAGCCATCAATAGATCCCCCATGGCACTTTAGTGGCATATGAAGCCTTGCACCGTTTCACTCACGCAAATACAATGTCAATGGCCAGTCCGGCCACAACACTTCTGGGTGAGATCGCAACCACCAGGTAGGTAATGCACTTTTTATGACCCTCCCCAGTTTACTTGGGACTTTTAAAGTGTCTTCCTGTGGTTTTAAAAACTTTTTCTGTGTTCTTTTTGTTTTTATTTTTTAATTCCCCACGCTATATATTCTCATGAGATTATGCGGGATTTTGAATGAGGAAGTGAACAGAGCTCCATTCACTTTCTCTTTCATTGCTAGGAAGCCTTTGGATGGGAGGGAACATAAGTGTAGCGGGGTAGTTCTTTTAAACCAGAAAAGTTATGCTGGCAAAAGAACGGGGTTTAGGGGTGGTGGTCTGATAGAGTCCTTAGTTTGTCTTGGCCTCCATTTATAAGAATACTTGCTATCCTTGTGATAGTAGTGGCCACATATTGTTGTCTGCAGTCTTGTGGTCTTGGTCAAAAGATACAACGTTTGAGGAAGAGCAGTGGCTCAGTAGCAGAGACATGCTTTCCATGTGCAAGGTCTTGGGCTCAGTTCCTGGCATCTCCAGACAAGGTCAGGATGAATCCTGCCACAAACCCTGAAGATTTGCTGCCAGTTAGTGCCAAGAACATTAGGTTCAGTGACCTACTAGTGTGAAAACAGCACAAGACGGTTTCCTGAGTTCCTAGATATAAACAGTATATGGAAGAAGTAACAAAAGAATCCAGGTAATAGACATGGTTGCTTCCTGTGTTTCACAGGTAGTTCCATAGTCCAGAATCCAAACATGCACTTGGTATATATAAAGCCCCAACTTTAATCCCTGGTATTTAGTACTTTATATCAAAGTCAGCGCTTGGGAAAGTTACTTTTCTGGATTACAACTCCCAGAATCCTTTGTAACATGACTACTGGCTGGGGGCCTTGCATTGGCTGTGGAATTTTGATAGTTATTGTCCACACAAAATTACATTTTACACACTGAAGAAGACAAATGAAGAAGCAAATAAACAAGAAAACCTGTTTAAATTTGCAACCTTATGCCCGTTTACCTGGACAAAAGTCTTACTGAACCTGGTGAACTAACTTCTGAGAAAACATACATAGGATTGGGCAGTATGTTCTCTAAGCCCCTAGTCTGTTCCACATTGCAGCCAAGATCAAAATAATGAAGGAAATCAGCTAACATTCTGTCTTCATCTACTTGTATTTTCTTTTCTTTTTTTCTCCTACAGAGCGGAATTGTTCATATTTCACACACTTTGTCTCAGGAGAGAGCACGGAAATCTTTGAAGTATCAACACAAAGAGGTAAGAAGAAGAACTAATAAGAAGTTATTCTATTTGTTATGACCGCCATGAACCTCATGTACTGTAGGAACCCAGTCAATAGAGTAAAAGTCCATTTCAGCAGTCTGGGATGTAGCTCCCAACAACAGGAAGATCTTCCATGAAGTCAACTGAAGTCACTTCCATTTCTAGAGAATGACAGGGTTCGTGTGGCATATCCTTCAGAGCATTGTCTCAAATCTTAGGGATTTGCTGTGCTTCCCTGGATCTCCAGGCAGGGATACAAATCTCAAGTCCATTGGCTCTAGAGGAGGAGAAATAGAGGTTGTATGGGAGGTGTCTTTAAAACCTGGGCACCCATCTCCTCTCATCTCCAGCTGACACCAGGGCTGTCTGGCTCAATGCAAAGGTATCTGCCTATGCTCCAAAAATCCAGGAGCCAAAAGGGAGACAGGAGGGGAAAACAATGGGTGCAAGCATTGGGGGCCATTATGCCATTTGGAGCAAAGACAGAGAGTGGAGAGCCAGTGTTGACTCAAGAATCACCTTGGGTGCATCTGCACTTTCAAAATAATGCAGTTTGGCACCACTTTAAGTGCTGTAGCTCCATCCTATGGAATCCTGAGATCTGTAGTTTTGCAAGGTCTTTAGCCAAAAAGTGCTGGTCACAAAACTAGGATTCTATAGGATGGAGTCATGGTGGTTAAAGTGGTGTCAAACTGCATTATTTCTATGCACCCCTTGTTGCACAAGCCCAGGATGATAGTTATGTAGGGGAGGGGGAAAACTACTCCCTGAAGGCTGGCAGTGAGCCTTCCATAAGCAGCATAGGATCTGGAAAAACTCCTCATTTGCCATGTGTGCAGTAGTTAAAACCATATATAATGTAAAACCTAATGGAAATGGCAGCAAGTGGTTCCTCTGTTGGATACATTTTGCCACCAGCCTGACCAACAGAAATGCTTTCTGAACAATATATTATTTGTATGTGCTTTTTTTTTTTTTGTAGCAGTAACAATAGATACAGGTCAACCCCTGTATCCACGGATTCAGCAGCCACAGTTTCACTTATCCACATCTGAAAAATATGTTCTCTCTAGGCATTTCTAGGTCCTCAATGTGATTCTATGGTCAACCTCTGGCGTTTGTCTCATTGAAAATAATAGGGTTCTCTATTTCTCAATGGTTACAAGTATCCACAAGGGGTCTTTGAACATACCCCCTGAAGGACAGCGGTCAACCTATATGTCATGCACTCTGAAAACAGATGGCTACCTCATCATCATCACCTTCACTCATGAATGAAGAAGGCTACGTTAGACCAAGAACAAAAAGGCTGTCTGAGTGTTTCTTATTTTATTAGACTGATAAAATCTCTGGAATTAAGATATAGCTGAACTGATCAAACTATGAACCAAAACTATTAATTTGTGTGTCAGCATTCTTTAACTCGGTAAAGATGTTGTAGACCAGATATGTCCATTAAGAAAGCTAATTAAGGATAATAGGAAGATGTCTGAAGAGTCAGATCAATGGTCCATCTTGCTCAGTATCGCTTACACTGGCAATGGGTGGCCCTTCATGATTTAAGGCACAAATCCATTCGCATCTCCATCTGGAGACACCAGGGACTGAATCTGGGATCTTCTGCATAGCAGGCATGGTGTTTAGACCCAGCCTTGAGTTACGGCTGCTTTCTTAACTCCATGTAAATAAATATGGCTGAAAAGACTCAGGACTTGTAGCAGGCCCTCCAACCTACAGGCTCCAAGCATCAGATCACAGAGGTGTTGGAAAAGATCAGTGTCACGGGCCACTTGCTAAGGCTACCACTGCTGATCCACAGATCCCTCCTCCTTCCCATGTTTGCCTGTTCAGCTCCCCCTCTCTAAGTAAAGGAAAATGAACAAGAAAGAAGGTGACCTCCAGTTGCTTCTTTCTCATTCTGCAAATGGTGTAGATCAGGGGCAGGCAAAATGCAGCCCATGGGCCTCACGTGGTCCTTAGGACCCCTAAGTGTGGCTTCAGAAGCCCCTCAAAACTTCCATTTCTCACCCAAATTTTTAAAAGAAAATTCAGGCTAGTTTGGGGGTGATGTCTTGCCCCCAAACTGCCCCAAATCTCTCCAAACCACTTGAAAAGGTAACAGCTTGCTCCACTACCCCCACCAGCCCCTTTAAACTTCCCCAAAATGGCAGCTGGAAGTGACATCATGTCACTTTGGGCATGCTGAAATGTGCTGATACAGCCCACTGGAAGGTCACAATGTTACCTCCCGATACCCTCCACTTTTTCCGTAACTCACTAATTGGTTATATTTCATAAATGGGTTTATTATTGGCAGTCCACATGGTTGGTAGTAGACCAGGAACTCCCAAGTAAAAGGAATCAAGGTTTGTTCATAAAACCTGAGAAAACAGCCTGCTCAAATCCCTTTTTTTAAAAAAAATACACACACCCAGGTCAGGATTAAGCAAACCCCCTTTGAACTGGTGAGTTAGGGAGGAAACGGGCTAATTCTTCTGAATGTACATAGAAGTAAATCATTCAATAATCCAGTCAAGGTAGGTAACTGGACACTCATTGCTTTGCAAAACTGGTTTTTCCTCTCACCTGTCCTAAAATAATAGAGAGTTGCCTGATGCCCATCAGTTTTAATGTTTCAACCATTAGCAATTGTTAACACATCTGGAGAATCCATTGTTTATTCCTGGGAAACTCCAGCAGACATTGTATAAACACCCCTTGAGGGGGAATATCAGGTATAAATATCACCCCCAAAGCACCACCAAAGTGTGCACAGCTTCTTTTCCTCTGTCAGTCTGTGTCACCAAGTGCACAGCGTCCCTTCTTCCAATCACTGTCAGTCTGTGGCACCACATGTCGCAGCTTCTACAAAGATCTCTGCTTGTTGGACATATATAGTATAACCTATCATCCCGAACTCTATTCCTCTATCACAATAGTTCCTGCTTTCTTCAATAGCTTTGTGTCAGTGCTTGAAGCCTGAGTGTATGTACGCATGTGTTCCCCTGATTATTTTTAAATATTTTTATTTTATTTTATCCCCTGGCTTGGAGGCTCATCAGTGAGTACCAGTATACACAGGTCAAAAGATGCTGCCATTACTCGGCCTCTTGCTGCCACATTTGAGCTAATTAAAATTCCCCATAGAAATAGTGATTTTTGGTAGACACAAAGGGAATTTCCATGAATCTCAGTAACTCAAGTAACAGGAAGGAAAAATGATCCCTGTCCTGTTTGCAGTTGCCCACCATGGTGTTGACAGAGCATGGAGAGGCAGAGGCCAATCAATAAGTGGCGGTGACAGCAGCAAAGACATGGGCCCACTTGGGGTATCTCACCATAGAAAACCCTCCTCCCTCCTTTCCAGAACTGGAACTAACACTGGGCCTTTGTTCTTCACTACCCACACCTGAAGATCTCAGCAACAATCTCAGTCGCTAAACTTGTGAACCTTAGAGCCAGCCAAGGTCTTAGGGGAACTGCCTTCTCCAAGTCTCATTGGTAAGCTATAAGCAGCTGGTTTGAGTATGTTAATCTTTTTTTCACCATTCCAATACCTCAGGGCACTCTTTCACCAGCCAAGGAACAGTGGAGCTTGGGAAAGTTCTTTTTTTTTTTTTAATGCAGCACCCAGAATCCTCCAACTAGTGTGGCCAGTGACTGTGCTGGTTGTGAGATTTAGGAAATTATCAGACACACTATATATCCCACCACAGGGATGACAGGACATCGCTAAATGGCTTGGATATCAGATGACAATGTCCCAGTGGCGTTATATCCCCATGCCTCTTCTGTCCCCTGTGCTCTCCTTTTTATTCACGACTTAAGCCATGAATTGACCTGTCATTCTGTTTCTGTAATGGAACGACGGGTGTGCGAGAAGGTGCCCCATTATGCTGGTGCAATGCCAGCCATGGTGGGAGGTCCCTACCGAACACTTCTGGTCAAGATCGGGACATTGAGGTAAGTGACACACTTTTTTCCCCTCCCTGGGTTACCTGGAGTTTTAAAATTTGTTTTTATGCTTCGTGTACTTTTAACCTTTTATTTTCATTTTTATTTTTAAATTTCCAGCATGATTGTTCTCTCACAAGAATGGCCGGGATTTGCTTTCCAGGAAGTAGATGGGGCTCCGTGAGAGCTCCATTCACTCCTGGACTGCCAGAAAGGAGGGGAGCAGTTTCTGTGTTGCTATCAAGATAAGTCTGACAATTTTTCTTTTTAAAATGCTACAGGAACAGGAGGGGAGCTGGAGAGGAGACAGCAAGATGGGGATGCTATTTTTGTCCCAGCCTGATAATCTCCTTAGAGGCTGTAATTTTAAAATGTGATTTTATTGACCAGGATTGTTGGGGAAAGAGAGGCTTTAACCTGCCTCTCCCCACCCTAAGTATGTGGCCCCTGCATCTTGTTCCACCCCACACCAGCTCTGCCCACCCATCCAAAGGATTCTGTACCCACCATTAGAGTTGTTCATACACAGAGCGCAGGTTATTTTCCCCTTCTCATATGAGACCATCTAGGAAGCACCATTGTGTCACAGATGCAAGACAGTCTTGTAATTTTAAAATTCTATAGAATTATAGAATTGAAGGTACAGTAGTTGATCATCCACCTGATGATGCAAGGAATGCAAGAGCTAGCAAAGGTGGCCACCTACCCTCTCTGTTCCAAAGAGGTGGGAGTGTTACTGATCTTCATGCAGGAGTGTCTTAGGGTGTTCTGTTCTCAGAAGGCAAAAGAGTTCCTATTTTCCAGAACCATAGGGCCAGCTAAATGGAGCCATCATATCTTGAAATGAACTTACCATTTAGTTCAACTTATATTGAAATCGCTCAGAGCAACCTTGCCTATCCTGTCATTATGGGGTGGGGGGTCAGAATAGGCAACACTCAACCAAAATGATTTTCAGTCTGTAAGAAACTCTTACAAATGCTTGATGTGAAGATAGCTAATTGCAGAGAATAAAGCTTTGTGTCAGTTGTACTGCCAAGCAGATTGATCGAAAAGTCATAAAAATACTTCAGACTGGCTAACATCAATTAGAAATTATACAGAATGACCCTATATTTCCCCATGTAATTATATGATTGCAGTAATGAAAATAATTAAATAGAGAATCAGTAGGCAGCACTAGCTGAATCCTTTTCCTGCCAATCAGCTCTCACTTCCAGATAATGTCCACTAGCCATGTTGGTTGCAGAAGTGTACCAGGGTGAGAAAAGCTGTTTGAGAAACTCAGGAGTAAGATCCATAGAACAATGGGATTTACTTCCAAGTAAACATGTTTAAGAGGATTACTTTGTAGATCCCTTTACTGTAGTACAGGGGAAGACTAATTTGATGTTTGCATGCCTGTATCTTGATGCAAAAATATCTTATGATGGGGGGGGCGGCTGTATGTAGTACCAGAAAATTTGGTTTAGTTGTCTTAGGGCTTGTCTAGACCTGCGTATTCTGCCCCCCTCCCCCTGTACCATGCCAAAACACAGGAACACACCAGCCTGTAGTGGCAGGCATCTCCCCCACTGTTACGCATCACTCCCTCTGAAGCCAGGAAGGACAACCTCAGCATATGATCAAGGCTGTCACATGCAGGGGGCCTTGATCACATGCTGTGGGCCTCCTTTATGGCTTCAGAGCAACTCCAGGGGCAGGGATGGAGGCCAGTTATACAAGCCAGCATGCAGGTACAGATCCTGCATTCCCGCACCAGCCTAGTCTGGGTTTTCACACATGAAGCAGGTTTTCTCGGGTGTTTAAATAAAACATTGTAAATGGGTCTTACCTCCAGCTTCCCCCCTGCCATATTTGCCTTGGACATCATCAGGACTGCCTCGAGGCAAAACAGGGCAAGAGCCCTGCATCCTTTGGACTTCAGGGCTCCAAGACCGGGGCAAGATGGGGTAAATAGCCTGTCTAGACAAGCCCTTACACAATTCAAGTAAGGGTCCATTTCATGCCAGGAAAGTTCTAACAGTTTTTGTCCTAGATGATTTTCAATCTGTCTTTAGATCACTTCCTCCCTTCAAACTCTGTGCTATGAAGATCGTTTTTCGATCATCAGACCAAGATTTGAAGAGGCAGTACCAAAGACATCCTACACAAATCCCCTCAGTTTTAGTCCTAGGTACTCCTGGCTAAGCAAAGCCTTAGGGATTGTCTAGACAGTCAAAATACCCCTAATAGAATGTGCGGAGAATACCTATTGACCCAATGAGTTGTGCAGGAAATTCACCATATTGGGAAGGAGCGGGACAAAAAACACCATAAACTGTGCTCTAAAAGACTTCGTGGTGTTCCGTGAAGTTTTTGATAAACTGTGGGGAGACGTGCATCACCGGTCATGTGAGCAACAGATTCTCAGTGCTGCACATTTTGGGCAAAGGTAGAAGTTGAAACTGATTGGTCCATTGTACTAGCAGGGGCAGGCTTTTCTGTTGCAGAGCCCGGAAGTGCCATAGCATTCTGAAGGAGTGACAGTGCACTTTTTTGCCATGCTGAGGCAAACAAACAAACAAACTTTTTTTTACAAGTGGAAGGTCTCCCATCTGCCCATTTAAAGTTAGAGATGTGCAGAGAAATATTAGTGCCCCATACTTGCAGCCACCATCTTGATTCGGGGGAGGGGGGGTCATGTGCACATCAACGCGCATCACTTTTGCAGAGAACTAGAAATCATTGAGACAAAAGGAAGCTGCTGTGAATTGCAGGCAACGTGTGTCCCAGCACAATATTTCCTTCCATCTAGCTGAGCCCTTGGACTTTCCAAAATAACCTTAGAGAAAATGCCCTTAGACAAAAGGCTCTAAGTACCCTTTTGTCATAAGAGGAGGAAAGCTGGTCTTTTTGATTTGTTATGTTAAGTGGAGGCATCAGTCTCAGCTTAGTTGGAACAGCTGTTTGCAGGTAATGTCTGCTTTTCCCCCTTGTGTTTTATCTTGCCAGAATACAGCATTTCTGCAGCAGCCATTGCCATCTTCAGCGTCGGCTTTTCCATCATTGGAACAATTTGCGTCCTCTTATCCTTCAGGAAAAAGATGGATTATCTCCTGAGGCCAGCTTCCATGTTTTATACTTTTTCAGGTAGGACATCCCATGTAGGTATAGCAATGTTAATTTCATGGTGCAAATCAAATTTAGGAAGGGTGGGCACAGATGAAGCAGAAGACTGAATAAACAAAGAGAAAAGCATTAGAGATGATTTGCCAGACAAGGAAACAGTTACTGTTCTGTAGGAGTCATCCATAGCTGCCTTGTCACACATAACTTTCCTTCGCTACAAGAGAGCGAGAGCATGCACATATAGATGGGTGACATTATAAGGATTTATCCATCTTTTTGGAGGAGAGATTGCTATAGAGAAGCTGTGGGAAAAGCAAGGCCTGAGGGCCACATTGGGGGTCTTCAGGCTCCATCAGCATCCCTCCAAATTTTGTCCTCCAAATTTTATTTTATTTTGTAAAAATTACTCCCCTTGTCTCCTTGGCTGTGGCAAAAATGTGACAAAATGGCTCCTTCTACAACATGGGGTCATTTTTAAACAAACAAAAATATGGGGTGTCAGCATGGTGGTGGTGGGTCCCTCCAAGGTCCCATGGTAGGCCAATGCAAATCCCCAACCCCTGGTAGTTGCTCAGCCTTGCTGTAGAGGTATGGTGGTAAATTTTATTTACAAATATATAAACAGAGCTCAGGCAAGGGCAAATAGCTTAAGCACAAACAGCAGATCCCCTGCCCTTGCTTAGATCCCTGCAGGAGGAACCACAGTTTCCTAGATGCTCCCCTGTCTCTCTTTCTCTCTTCCCCGTGTCTCAGATTACACCATGTTTTCCTTCTGTTCACACACAGGTATCTTCTATCATCCCACACTTTAACTCAAGGCAGGGATAAGTGGGGTCCATGGGCTACATGGGAGGCCAGTTTTGCAGTCCCTTATTACCCTCACACCCTGTTTCTACCCCACCACCCTCAAAGTGCCTCCTATGTGCTGCTCTAAAGGGGGGGAGGGTATTTGTCTTGTGTTTTTAAGTCCAAGAGAGGCCTTTCTTCAATACCAGATATTTTAACTGGTGGATATGAAGAGGGATTTCACACCACCTTTTAACAGAGAGCTGGGAATCACACAGCCCTCCAGATATAGTTAGATTGAAACTCCCATCATCCTTCACCATGGACTATGCTGGCCAGGACTGATAGGAGTTGTAGTCAAACATCTGGGAGGACACACATCCCTCCATCTATGTTCTAACTATTTAGGCATTCACCCAGTCCAGAGCTTATCTTTTAAAAGTAATGTTACACACTAAAGTGTTTAAGAAATAATGTCTTGTTGTTACTCTTCACAGTGTTGGGAGAGTAGGGTGTAGCAGTACTTGCCACACTACTTTTTCTTCTTCTGTTACTTTCTGTTACTATTTTGAGAGGGAAATTCTTAGGACTATTAAGAGAATAGCATTAAAATCCCACTCAAAATATCTCCCCAAAATACCTTGATAGGTAAATTGTAATGGTAAAAAAGAAGCCATTGTTTATGGCCCCAATGGACTAAGCTTATTCTTTCTTGTTACTGTATATTCCTGTGTATAAGACTGCTTTTTGACACTTGAAAATCTCCTCAAAAGGCGGGGGGTTGTCTTATATGCCCAGCAGATCTTTTCCCCTGCTGTGAGAATGACTGCCTTGTCTTTCAAGTGATAAATTCCCTGGGCAGTTTCCTCAGCAAATCCTTCCCCCTGCTGTGAGAATGACTGTTTTGCCTTTGAAGTGTTAATTGCCCTCCATTTAGGGATTGTATTTTGGTAAACTTGCCAGGAAGATTTCCATTTGCATAGTTTTGAGGATTTCCTCTCCAGGAGTTTACAAGTCTGCCAATTGGCTCTAAAATCATTAATGTGCTCATTCAAAAATTTGGGATTTGATAGCTTCATATTAACCACCTTCATTATTAATGAAACCTTACTTTCCAAAGATTGAACACCACAGAGATTTTTCAAAGTATCCCATGCTTTTTTAGCTGTTCTCAGTCCTTTAATGTCACAGACTATTCCATCATCTACACCCACTGAGCTGGCTGGCTGGTGGGGGGCAGGCTTTCCAGCCAGGTGGCTGGCTGGACTTGGAGGAGGCAAAGTCTATATTTTAACTTAAAAATTGGAGGGGTCGTCTTATGCGCCCAGTCGTCTTATACGCCGGAATATACGGTATATTACTTGTGAATTGTAATGTAATTAAACCCTCATTACTCGAAGGACTTTATCAGACGATCCCCTTCAAATGTTCTTTTGCTGGCATAAAAAACCCCATTTTTATGCTGGCAGAAGAATGCCCCCCCCCCACTGCACTGACCTCTAATCCCAGCAGAAGGCTTCCCCGGCAATGAAGTGGAAGTGAACGAAGCCCCGTTTATTTCCCTCCTTTGAAATCCTGTGAGACTTCATCGCATGGGAAATTCAAAAATAAAACACAAAAAGTTACAAAAAACACATATACACACACTATAAAACTTCCAAGTAAACCAAGGAAGGTTTTAAAAAAAGTGTCACTTACCTGGATGTCACAATCTCACCTGGAAGTGTTTGCACCAGACCAGCCATTGACGCCACATTCAGCATTCACATGAGCTAAATGGCCTGAGGTTTCACACACCAGCAACTCTGGCACCAAAACGGGATGGGCGATGTATTCATGGCTCGGCCCGTCAATAAAAAGAAACACCAGAATAACGGCAGCAGAATGCAAAAGGATGATGTCATGTGATATTGGCGTCCTTTTGCATTCTGCTGTCGTTATTCTGTCACCACATTAGCCATGTCTGATAAAAAGTGACTAGTTTCAAGTAACAATTTTACTTGTTAACTCGTTACTCCTGAGTTCTGTGCTCACGATCCTGACCAATTAACAAGTAACTTTCCTGAGAGAGGATATGATCAGATCAATATTGAGAGAGAAAGAGAGAAAGAGAGAGAGAGAATGAATAACACACAAGGCTACTTGTAAGGGCTATATCTTCTCTGTGAATTCAGGCTAACTTGGATTACCAGTTGCTGGAGAACAGCTTTTGGTTTCATGTCCTGTTTGTGGACCTCCCATTGGAATGGTAGACTAGATCCATCAGGACACTTTTTATAATGTCCCAGCAATGCAAGGCAATTGGAAAGAAGATACCTGGGATTTAGGTAAATCATAAACCAATAAGCCCCAGGGTAATGATTCTGGTGTATGTCTGTACAACCTTTTGATTTTCCCCCCTCCCTCCAGGCTTGTGTATTATTGTATCTGTGGAAGTCATGAGGCAATCTGTCAAGAAGATGGTGGACAGCGATGATACTGCCTGGATTGAGTACTACTATTCCTGGTCGTTTATCTGTGCCTGTACTTCTTTCGTCCTGCTCTTCATCTGTGGAGTTGCTCTCCTCCTCATCTCTTTGCCTCGCATGCCCCAGAACCCATGGGAGACTTGTATGGATGCTGAGCCAGAGCACTAAGCCACTCCAACTCCTATTGCCACTTAAGTAACATCATATTCCCCTTGATTGCCAGAAGGTCAGCTATATATAGATATTTTAACAGACCTCTGGAATCAGTGTATGGTGCCTAAAGCATCTTTGGGTAACCTGCTCTTTATAAGATCAAAGGGGAGTTTAATGCAAAGCAATTTTTTAAAGTGTTAAGATTGCCCGCTTTAACAACTTTTATAAATAATTGTGCTTTTTAGCACCACCCATTTGTAATACTGCCCCCTTAATATAGTTGCGGAAAGGGTAAAGTTAATCAGGTTGAATTATACTCCATCCAACAGGAAGATCCATTTTGTCCAAATAGGACACCCACCCACTATTGGCAAAATATGTGGGTGTGTGGAAGCGAGACTTCTACGCCACATTCTAGCCATCATGTAAGCTGCTGATTCCATCTGTGTCACTGGAGGGAGACTGGATGAGTAAACAAGTGTAAATAATGTTGCTACCAGGTTGTGGAACATGTGATGTTATTAAGTGCATTGATAATAATAATTTTTCAAAGGGTTTCGGATAACACTGAGATGGAAAAGTCTTCCTAAACATATTGCAACATATCACTGTTTTGTGCCAGTTTTTAGGACTGGTAATTCATTGAGATATCACAACATGAGGAAATGCTGAAGGTAGTGAAATCATGTTTGCAAAGTAAATAATACAGGTCAAGTTCCCGTTCATTTTTAACACAGTGTCAATGTATGCCAGATCCCATACGTGCAAAGTGGGCACCACAGCCTTGAGCTTTCCCATTGTGCAACTTTCAGTTAGCTCCACATGCTCCAAGTCAAAAAGGGAGGGAAGGGATTGTGTGTGTGCTTGCAAAATGATTGGCTGCACTAAGGAGGGCACTTAGACAACATATGAAAAGACAACAAATCAACTATGTCTATGCTAGATTCACATCCCCACAAGATTCTTGCTGCTGATCTTATTGAAATGCTACATCCTCCTCAAAGTCTCATCCTTGCCTACAGCAGCAATAGAGAACATGTGGGCCTCCAAATCTTGTTGAACTACAATTCCCATTATCCCTCATGATTGGTTGTGGAGTTTAGGGATGGTGGGAGTTGCACTTCTGGCCATAAGCCTATAAGTTCCTCATCCTTCAATGTATAGAGCAGAAGCAATGACATTTCACCAAGACAGAAGTGCATGGCAGGGGACTGGACTGGATGGCCCTTGTGGTCTCTTCCAATTCTATGATTCTATGATATTTGCTTGGGGAATTTTTCATTTTTTATTAAAGTATTTGTATATCACCTCGCAGCCTGCCAGAGCCCACAAGTCCTTACAACAAGAAAAAGAAATGCACTGTATTAAGACTGAATAGTATTTGTGACATGGTCTTTAAAAAGTGTGTGGAGTGGTCAAGGAGCCACTTAAAGCTGCTTGGGTCCAGGATCTTGGATCTAGGACCTGCAAACAGGTTTGGGCTTCAGACCAGCTGGCAGAAAGGACTATGTTGAAGGCTTCCTGAAGCCAGAGGTACCACAAGCCATTTGGAGCATATGCAATGGGGTAGACAACTGTGCAGGAAACATGGGACATTTTTCTACCCTATGCCTGCCCAGCAGATCACATCATCACAAGTCATGCTTCTAAGGAGATATGACTTCACTTCTGCCACCATTTTGGCTGACTTTCAGCCATTTTTTTCAATTACTTTGGTGTTTTGGATAGGTCTGGGGGGCTTTGGAGGATCAGGGGAAACAAACCATAGTGCTTTGGGCACATTTTGGGTGGTTTTAGAGGGGAAAAATCACCTACAATTTTCCCCCAATAAAAAACTAGTCTGGGGGCTTTGAGGAGCTTCTGGGGGACTTCACTTAGCACTCCTAAGGGGTGCACCTTGTCCACTCCTGTATAGGATAACAGGTCTTAAACCATCGGTAGTAGTGTGGGCACAAGAGCATTTGGAACATTCCCAAAATATACAATTGGAGTGGGTGATTTTGTGTCTAGTTGTGGGTGGAGTAATAATAAATATGATGATACTTCTAGTTCTCTGGATCTACTTTGCAGTGTAAGGCACACTAGAGACAATAATTAAATGAGCAGCATTACAGTAACGCAATGTACTACCCAAACAGAATTTAACAGTGGAGTACCTTGAAAAGTCTGCTGTTAATGCTTTTTGTATGTTCCATTCAGTTTTTGAAATGGTGATCTTCGCAAATTGGCTACATAGTGCCTCTACCCAAAAACACAATGCAACACATATTAAGTGCACAATGCAACAGTTATACAAGTGCTAAAGACTCCCTTCTTCAGACACCATATTAATTCATAGAAATTAATTGTGGATTCTGGAAGCCTTGCCTGCCCAGTAAAGTTTCTAAAGGTTATCTGTTGGTGAGAGACCCACCTTATAGACAAAGGAAATGTAGGTTGTAGAGTAAGGAGATTTTCACACTACACTGTTATAGTGTTACTATTCCACTTTAACTGCTCTGGCTTCCTCCTGTGGAATTCTGGGGTTTGTAGTTTAGTGAGGCCTAAGAGCACTCTGGCTAAGAGTTGTAAATGCCCCTCCCTTAAACTGCAAATCCCAGGATTCAACAGGAGGCAGCCATAATAAATAAAGTGGAATAGTAACACTGTAACAGTGTGTCTGAAAATCTAGTAAGTGTGTGTCTCTGGCAAAAGCTAGCTTAATGCACAGAAAATGCAAATTGGAGCCATAAAACCTAAGAAAACTATCTAGAACTACGGTAGTTACAAAATTGGCTGGTATTTTGAGTTCTGATAATATTAAGAATGCCTTTTTATTTCTGTTTGAGCTTTGTAGAATTTCCTTTGTATTTACCAAGAATTTCCTTTTGTATCCAACAAGTTTTGGCTTTTATCACAAAGAATGTATTTCTTTGTTTCTTTAGTTGACCTACCATACTAAGAACTGCTGGGTCCTTGACAGAGCCTGTACCTTGACAGTGATGTCAACAGCAAAAGCATTCTGCGGTACCAGCTCTAATATTTCTAGCTTATGCTACCAGTAATCCATTATAATTGCTTACTTTTCAGAATTCTTTTGAACAAGTCCAAGAATGGTCAACTAGCACCCTAGGCTGGAATCCTTCTGGTGGCTTACACTAGTGTAACTGGGGGTTATGCTTACAAAAGAACTTCTCTAGATGTTGTGCAAGCTGGTCTCTAGTACCTCTTCGCAAACACAAGCTGGTCTCTAGTACCTCTTTGCAACAGTAATCAGCCAGTGCTTAGATGTAGCTCTGTTTCCTCAATCCTCATAGCCACTGATTGGCTACAGTATACCCTCCAACTGTCCTGATTTGGCAGAGATTGACCCTCTTAATCCTCTGTCTTCCCACTTTTTGAGCTGATTTAAGATGTCTCAGTTTCTCTCCCCTCCTCCCACTTCACCCTTTGTCCTCAGCTTATCAATTGCTGCAAACTGAGTTCAAAGTGCAAAAGTAGCTTTCACTCAATTAACTCAGCAGCAGAGAGGAAACTCTTGCTCTCTCCAGTAGACACAGGCAAAAGCAAACTGCTGAAGCTGCTCCTAGATTGTGTGTTCGTCCTCATCAATAACTTTTCCCATCTTGACCACACTCTGATGCTGGTTGGCCACATGTGCCCCGGTTTTCTTCTTTGAAATGTTGGAGGGTATGCTCAGGCACCTTGCCCTCCTAGATATCCAGCCTAGGTGTCCTGGCAGACTCATACATGCTGTCAGCATCAAATGGGATTTGGGACCTTCCTCTCCACAGCACTCATTCTCAAGGGTGGGAGAGGAAGCATGTATTACTAGACAAATCAGTACATACATGGGCCCTTTTTTATTTATTTCATTTGATGTGTTCATATATCTGTTTTCTGTCCCCTGGGCACTGAAGGTGATACACAGAATTCAGATAAAATAATAAAAGCAGAATGAAATGAATATATCTGAACAGAAAGAAAAAAATACAGTAGCACCCCTGTATCCGCAGGGGATTGGTTCCAAGAGGCCCCATGGATACTGAAATCCACAGATAATATCGAACGTCAGACCCCATCCACCTCCCAGGAGAAGGGAGGCGAGATCTCTCCTTCCCTGCTTCCTTCTCCCCATCATCGCCCCTGCCGCCACCGGAGCCCTCCTGGTAGAAGGGAGGGGGGAGGAGAGATTTTTCCTCCCCCACTTCCCCCTGCCATCAGCAACTGCAGATAACTGAATCAGAGGATGGCGAATCAGTGGATATGGGGGTGCTACTGTAGTAGCTCAAACATGCTTTACAATAAAAGAAACCATGGCAAGCTTGGCAGAACAATATAGTCTTCACAACCCATCTAAAAACATAATAAAAAGGCTAGTCTGGACTCTGTACACAATCGTTGCCCTGTGCTATTAGACTTAGTTGCATGGTAGAATCATGTGGTGCCCCCACCTTAAATTGATTCCTCATTCCTTTCTATTGAGAGTCTTGTTCTGCTGCACACATAAAGAAGCATACACAAAAGGTTCTTCTCCACTGTGGAGAATGGAGGTTGAAGAGCCCACTTATACAGAAGTGCCTACTGGAATCCACTTGGTGCTTTCAGCTGAGTGAACTGTTTGCAGCATTCATGCTCATTTTGAAAAGATGGACTCATCTTGAAGGCACTACTACATCAGACACACTCACCCCTCAATATCTACCGGAATGGTGGGTGGTGGTGGAGAGGATCGCTAAGGCAAGGATACTTTTTTGTGGGGGTCTGAATTTCTTTGCTCATTATGTTTTTCAAAAAATTGTCATATACAGTACATAATACGGAGAAGGAGCCATCTCCTTAAGGCAGTTAGAGACATTCCTGAGAGCCCACTCAAGTCCCGTCTATATGAGGGGGGAAATATGATCTCCGAAGAAGTAGCAATTCGCAGCACTGGGACCTGTCTTAATGGTTAATAGAGCCCCCCTAAACTTCGCATGCACCCTAGTTTAGATGGCAGCCATGAGTGAATTACTCATGCTTTTAAATCTGCTACCACCATTTTTTTTAAAAAAAATACATTCACCATGGTGCACACAAGCGATACTTCATATTTGCAAAAGAAAAAAGTATAAAAGAGAGTAAAAGATCACAGTTTTATTGACTTACCAACCTCTCACTTAGCCGAAAATCCAACATGGTGGCAGCAGGTGCTTTCCCTGTTTGCAAGCCCTGCCCCATGCTCATCCAGCCAATCAGCTTGTGCTGCCTCAGCACGGCAACATGAATGCAACTGTCTTAATGATTGCACATTCACATCCCCTACCGAGCTTTTTAAAAACTCAGAGAAAAGCCTCAAAGGCTTCCTTGATAGAGTTTAAGATGGATTTGGCTGCCCCCCTTCAGAATGAGACATAGTGATGCAAATGTCTATATAGACAGATCACCTTCCATTCAAATTCCATTAAGATTATTTTCACCATTTGAACAGCCCGTAAGATAGCTGTTGCTGTTCACAGGAGGCACAGGCAGTCCTGCCTAAGGAATTTACTCACATTTCCCTGGGTGGATATGCATTAGAGAAATGTTAATAAAAGCAAAATTGGTCTCAGTGAAGAAAACACAAAGTATTAGTTTGGAGGAAAGTAAATGTAACACCAAAAGAGTTTCTTTGGACTCAGCTGCAACTAGGAGAAGCAGTACATAACAACTGAGGTGAAAATAAAATCTCTGTCTGCTGAAGAATATGAAGGGACATCCAAGACAAAGACATAAATGCAAACACGTTATTTGACCTTTCCTGTGCTTCTTAGTCCAATGGTGCTGTTAATTCACTTATTTCTCACCATTTCCTCCAGAGCCAGGACTCAAGGCAGCTGTGGTTCCAGTTTCAAACTGGATTATTTGTGTAGTGGTTTTGGCCTAAGGGTATCTAGGGGTGCTGGGGGGAAAGGCAGGATACCCTATGTCATTGATGTGGCGAGAAATATCTCCTTGGTACCTTGCAGCTCAATTCTGCTACTGCCAGGATGGCAGTAGTGATGATGGTAGGTAGAGCTGTAGTGATAGATTTCATGCATCAATGGACCTGAACATGGCATAGCATATTAGAAATCACACACTGAGCTATCCATCGACAGGTTACTTCAGGTAAAGAACTTGAAGCTGTGAATTCATTAACATGCGTACATCTGGGGGAGCTGAGAATAAGACAACGGACAATGGAATTTCATGATGTCATATTATGCTAAGCAAAAATTAATAGCTGCTAGACTTCTTTGCTGCCTTGTCTGATAAGTTCATTTTTTTAAAATATAAATTTCAAAGGAAAATTGCAACCCACTTTTTAAAATTCACTCAACAAACTGCTTTTGGGCAAAATAATGGGATATAGCACTTATAACTAACAGTGTGAGAAAAATGGGCATTCTGACACATTTGAATTTATGGTGAAAGCAAAAATGTATCTTGCTTTGCAGCCAACTATTACATACTTCACACAGAGGCCCCAATCCAGTAGCAGTTGTACCACAAAAAAGAGTGGCATGTGACTGGTGAAGCAGGGGTATGGATGGGCATTGCCTTTACTCCCCAAATGTACAGTTAGAGGATGCTGCAAAAGGCAATCCCATGGGAGTCTGAACCTCCATTGCAAGGAGAGTATGGGCTCAGCTAGGTGGGAGAATTAATTGTGGAAAATAGTGCATTACCTCACTATCGCAGCAGTATTCATTTGTCCTCATGAATCATTCACAAGATCGCTGGCATAGAAAGCTATCCAAGTTTGCAGTTCACACAGATTATGCCCACAAGAAAAGATGGTGGTCACAAGTGAATTACCTGCTTTATTATCTCCAGGAAAGCTCCCTCCATTTCCCCTCTCTTTTTTTTACTGCTAAATGACAGATACAAAACATTTTTTTTTTTTGCTCTGCTGCTTGCAACTACCGCTCAATCATGTGCTTCATTGTGTCCCTGAAAACAATGGTGGCTCCAGGCGCTTCGTTGCCAACAAGCCTGCCCACACACACACACCCCATCAATCACATTTTGACTTCCTGGATATGCCCCAATTCAAATTGGTTGTTCAGATAGCCTGTTATGTGCATTTTCTCATACTTTTTAAAAAAAGATCATGAGAAACAGTGAAAGCTATTATCGCAAACTACTTGGACTTTTCAGCCCCCCTCCTTCCTAATATGGTGAATCCTGGCAGGAGCTCATCTGGACAAAATGTATTCTGCCCGCATTCTTTCAGGATTTTGTTCATCTGAACAACCCCTATGACTTAAAGGCATCAGCATCTTTTTTCTCTACTTTATGCACAAGGAAAGCATGCTGTCTGTTCATGGGGCCAGTTGTGTCTGTATAGTCATTATCTTCAGTGTCCACCCAAGCTCAAATTCTCTCTCTTTGTCACAATTAGTATATTTTCAGAGCTTTTTGTTGTCAGTTAAGGAAAAAGAAGATTCTGGGTTTCTTCCTCTTTACCTGTGGTTTGCTTAGCTATTCCACCTACTTGGATTTGGGACTATTAAGGCTCTTGATGTAGACTTTTCAACTTGTGTATCTATGATATCACGCTGTGCCTTAAATGTCTGGCTGGTCTGCACTAGACTTTGGAGGGGAAGGCAAAGTTATGCTTTGTTGGTAATTTGCCTCAGCCTTCAGTTGTCTATTAAAACTCCATATGGAACTTTTCTTATTTGGGTGAGAAATGAAATGAAAGGTCTTGCATCAACAAGCAAAACATAGCACTTTGTAAGACAGCCACTCTTAGCCTTTGACAGACAAGCCTATTCACTTAAAGACAGATTTGTTTACATCCCCAAGGCATGCGGAGACAAGAAATAAGCTATAATTAACACATTTGATGCATCCCTTGGTAGCATCCCTTGGTAGTAGTTGGGCTGACTTTTGAAATTACTTGAATGGAGTGAAAGGTCACTTTTCCTTAAGCAAGGCTAGGTACAGGAAAGGAATTGGATACAAGGGAAGAACAACTCAAGTAACAAAATAGTAATATCCTGGATGTTTGGTACTTGAATTCTACAGTCCTTCCTATAGATCAGAATGTATCTGAGGTCATTATACTTCTGAAACAAATCTTTTTCATGGCCATTCCTGCTGTGTTCAGTAATGTGTTAGGTGGATGCTACATGTGGTACCTGGAACCATTATAGCCATACATTAGGAATACATCACACACATGCTGGCAAATCTGCATTTTGGCACACATATATACCTGTCAGAGAACCAGGACCAGGTGAGTGAACCTGTGAAGTGTTCCTTTAACAAAATATGTGACATTGATACATTATATTTTTCATTTGGATACAGAAAATATTCAATCATGATGTAGTTAAAAATAGAATTATGTGAACTGGCCTCTCATATTTCATTCCAATAGGAAACATGCTTAAACTCGACTGGCCACCATTTGTTGTACTTGCATCTATCCGTCCATCGACTGGATAGGATTGTTCTTCTAATAATGGCAGTATAATGCACGTACTTGAGAGCCAACATGGTGCAGTGGTGTGAGTGCTGGATGAGGATTCTGGGAGACCAAGGTTTGAATCCCTGCTCAGTCATGGAAAACCACTGGGAGACAGTGGGCAAGTCACATGCTCTCTGCCCCAGAGTAAGGCAAACTGCTTCTAAACAAATCTTGCCCCACCACCCACCCCAATAGGCTCCTCTTGGGGTCACCATAAATTGGATATAACTTAAAGGTAAACAATGACAAATGCATGTATTTGTTTTGTTATTCATTTTTCCTGCTCTGGGTCAGGCCTGGAATAAACATTTACAATTCTGTATCAGGATGGCAGACAACAAACCAGTACAATTTCTTGTTCTTGTTCAGTTTCCCCTTCCCACATCATCTGAGGCAGCAGAATGTGGGTGTTTCCAGCTGTGAAAATTTATACAGATGCATTCAGAAAATCAATTAGGGACCACTTTAAGAGGGTAATAAATAGCATTCCAAATGACACAGTGGGGAATGGGGAACTTTTCCCAAATAAGTGAACAGTGAGCCAAACCAACAAAGATGATACTGATAAATTCTGCCATCATTTCAAATTTCATAAAGGTCTGTGGCAGTTCAGCTGGTTTGGGGGATATGTCATTCCTGGTTATGAGCTTGCTAGCCATATTCATGCCTACCTTGAATGATCAAACTTCAGGATGAACTACAAAACTCCTGTATCAGCCTTTGGCTCCAAGCACCATCCTCAGAGCCAGCCACTTCTCAGTGCCATCTTCAGTGCTCTCGTGCAGTGCATTTTTACTAACTTCAGTGTTCAATATTTTTGTTCCTAAGTTCTCCATATCTGACAACGGGGATTAATGAAGAGCAGCCGCCCAAATGCTGTTGTTGGCAAGCGGCAAGATATTTAGCAGTGCATATTTTTATGCCTTGGTAGAGAAACAAATGTTTGTGCTATTCTTAAATGCTAGTACACTAGACTTTGACACAGTTGTTAAACTTGCATGTCAATTGTTTCATCTTGGGCGAAGCACCCAGAAGTTGATGGAGTTACCTTAACCAAGGACAATTGAACTAACAGCTTGTTTTCTGCTGCTCCAGAGACTAGAACACAGAACAATGGATGCAAGCTCCAGGAACAGAGATTCCACCTCAACATTAGGAGGAACTTTCTGACAGTAAGAGCTGTTCGGCAGTGGAACACACTCCCTCAGAGCGTGGTGAGATCTCCTTCCTTGGAGGTCTTTAAACAGAGGCTGGATGGCCATCTGTCAGGGATGCTTTGATCGTGATTCCTGTGTGGCAGGGGGTTGGACTGGATGGCCCTTGTGGCCTCTTCCAACTCTACAATTCTATTATTCTATGACTGCAAATGTAGTTCAGCATATCCTGCCACCTAATGTAAAAACAAAACTTATTTCAAACCACTGCTGAACATCAACATGTGCTGTGCTTCTGAGCTTTGTATGATGATCCTTCATCATATACTGCAAACATAATGCACTGGTAAATTGTAATATTATTTATTAAAAAGGCATCTTTATTATAAATACATCTTAAATGTAGCAGTAAAATACATTTTGTGTTACCATTAATCTTTAAAAATAAAGAGTGCACCAAGACAATCATTACACTTGAAGATAGATACTGTAAGACCCCAATCCTCAACGCAGTTTACAAGGAATCACAAAGGTTGTTGAAACAATTCAAAAGCACCTTCTGGATTTAGCAATCTGGACCACTAGTAGACAATTAATTCAATTTCACTGGTGAAAGGGTTAGACCACTCTTGGTGCTTTGCAACTCTTCTGAGCTACATTCAGGAGTTTCTGCTAACAATGAAGTACTGACTTTAATATATAAGGCCATTTTCTTTTCTAAAATAACCCATGGTATTGTTTTAGACATGGCAGTCTCATTTATGTTAACAAGGATGTATTCTTGCCTCTGAAAGAATGGGATTTTAGTGCTTTGTGTATCAACTTGAAAACAGACCATTTTTACTAACTTCTAATTTTATTAATAGATCCACACAACATTAAAGGTGAATTTCACCACACAATCATATGCAGATCTTAGTTCAAGTTGTTCCTTCTCACCCATAGTTCAGTTACAAACACTTGTATCTCATTAAAATCAATGGGGTTTATCTTTGCATAACTGTACATTGGGGCCACACACTGCAGGTCCAACCTTTCCACTTTTTCATGGCTAGAGCAATAGTTTGTTGGTGGCAGAAATTTGGCTTTCGCAGCAAAGAGTAGGTAGACTGAGCTTCAGGACTTGTTACTCAAGGCATATTATGAGGGCAAAGCCGAGGTTACCTGGAAAGTAGGGCACTGCAACCAATGGGATGGATGATCAATCACAGAGCTTGATAACATGTATGAGGACAGCTGGCAAAAACACACAGAAGACAGAAGCAGCCCCATTGTAAAAATGTGGGACTACTTCCAGATGACATTTTATAGAGTTGTGCTGATACAGCACAGTTCTAATGGGTATGAGCCCTGAAAGTCCAAGAAGACCAGGAATCAGCCAGATCTGTGTATGTGGCAAATCACAAGCCAATGGCTCATGGGCAATGCCCCCCCTCCCCTGAGCTAGTAGTGCTCTCTTTTTTGTGGTATTTCTCTCACACTCCAAATTCAGAACTAAATTTATGGCAGAAACTGCTACCTGGATACACACAATGCCTCACAGAGGTACTTCTGGAGCTTTAAGAAATACCCATGTCCAAATTTGCACCCAGTTTTTCAAGCAGGATGTAGAAGTTTTGTTCCCATTTTTGTGCTCAGACCTCATCACATGACCACCTGCAGATATACCAGTATGTATGAAGCTTCTAGTGAGTTTACAAGCTTGTGGGAGATGTATAGAGGCACCACTTGCATAAAGTGCTAGGGCCTATATATGCTTCAACCATGATTTGTCTCTTTTGAGCCATAATAGCAGTGCAAATCACAGCATCCATGTGCATAGGACCCACATGGCACCTCCACCTGATCTATGCTAGATTGCCAAATTCTTTAGCAACTCTGTGCCTGCTCACAGGTGATCACATTAAACTCTGCTGATTGTTGAAATTTGGCTATAGTCTTGCAAATTAGCCTGGATTACTTGCAACTAGAGTTTTCTAATGGCTTTTATATGATAATTGTACAGATAGCCTAATAGTAAAATATTGGCTTCCCATGGCAGACTCTAGTATGGACATTTTTTTTATCTGCCTCCAATATCCACAGGTCATTAAAATTAGTTCCATTTTAACAAAGACTAACACCAGAGGTAGAACAAATATTAATGGGTAGATCACGAAGAATTTATTACATTTAATATTAGGTAAAAATACCCAGGATGTGTTCTGACAAAACAAACATTTCGCTTGTTTTCCAGTTGGCAATGACACGCTGCACAGAACAGAAATGGGCCATTAAAAAAACACCACCACCACATAATAGATTTATGATATCATGTGGTGTCTGAGTATTAGAAGAAAGCAACTTGACATGTGACTATTTCCACATCAGAAACTAGCAATGGCCACTACCAAATAGAAATGGATAGATGAATAGGTACTGCAAGAGCAAGACTGATCAATAACCTGCAATAATGACTAATAAAATAAAACTGGAAGGATATCAATCCTACATGGGAAAAGAGATGCAATGCCCATCTAGAGGGGATGACCTACTCATAGGACACAAAGCAAATCCAAAATTCACCTGACCATTCAAATCTATCCTTACATACTTACTTATCAATTCTAATTGATTTAAAGCTGGATCCTAATAGAAACCAATGTTGTATAATGATGGACCAACAGTCAAGTGACTCTACTAAAGCTATAGTGCTGTGCCAGTTAAAGTTTTTCACATATATCAAATGCATATACATTTTGTGATGGATACACTACTAGAATCAGAACTGTTAGCACAAATTCTCACAAATTCACATTTTATTTATTTAGTTAAAGCTACTCAGGGCATTCATGTCCAGAAATTTATAGCAATACAATGCTTGGGCTATAAAACTACAAGAAAAATCTGATGTTCCCAAAAGTAGCTTGTCTAGTTCATAGTTATTTAGTAAGTGATGCAACATATTCAGTATACTGAATAACAATCAGATGCTGACCAACTGCTTCAGCCACACTGCCCGTCCCTCCACTCATAACATCTGAAGGGTGGGGGGCTGAGATTTGCAGGCTTTGGTGCAATAACACAGGTTAACTAAGAAACCCAGTCTGTGCAAAATATGAAACGGGAGAAAAAGGGAGAGGAAAGTTATGGCTAGAGATGCTTCAATACTGCCTTCTCCACTTCCTCCACTTTCTCTTGGCAAGTGACCAAAGGGTGGAAGCCAATGTTGAAGGACCAGATGTATGCAGCTAGCCGAGTTGCACAACCACCATTTTTTTTATTGGAACATTTCACATGTGCCTTCAGTAGCTCAGAGTTCTCACAGAGGCACATTTAGATAAGTATATAGTGAATTCTGGGAACATACAAAATGTTAATCCTATTCATTGGGTGGTGGGTGTTTGTCTTTTTTCACTGGCTTTGTCTCTGCCACAGAGTTTGAACCTCTTAAAATCTAGGGCCATTCCTTTCACAACAATTCTCATATAATATCAAAAAGCCCTCTATGTGCTCCCCCTCCCTCCACTCCCAATATGTGCATACAGCTCCCCTTAGCACCAGCCAGCACAGCCAATGATCATGGAAAGTGGGAGTTGTAGTCCCAAAGACCTGAACAGCAGCATGTTGGGGAAGGTGGACTAAGTAATGAACTGCCATACACACATACAGGATCTTAGAACAGAACTGCCAACGTTCAGGTAAGGGTGTTTCCATACTTGAAAGTACATGCTTATTTACTGAAGAAAATCACAGAAGTAGAACTTTTGTACCATTTCAGATGTCCTTCATGAAGAACATGAGACATATGGTGAGGACTTAATGTGGAAACCATCAGTCAGTCAGGCAGATCTTATACTAGGGTTCTCAATCACTGGCAAACACAGGGCAGTGGCATCTTAAGAGGGGAGCAGGGGGCAGGTTGACTGAAATAAGGTAGCTGGCAGGATTATATTGATAAAGTCTAGGTCAGATGAGCCAAGGGAAGATAAAATTACTAGCTAACTAGTACACAGCTACTGGGCCAAGGAAATAGAGGTAGAAAAAATCAGGCATGGAAAATTCAGTGCATACCCAACACCATAATAAAATTAAATGAGGTTCACAAGTTAAATTATCCTAGCATCAGGAACCATCCAGTTTTCTAGCTTCATGTCACAGTAAGCAGAATGTCTCAGTCACATCATGCTGGAATTTACAAGACTGAATACTCCCTGCAAAATAAATCCTTCAGCTACAAGGAATTTTTTTTTTATTCTACCTAAGATATTAATTATAAGGACAACCAACATGGTTCACATGTCAAGACAAAGTAGTCTTTTCTTTCAAATATTACTAACTCTGAGCAGGTGATGCCTTCTAGCTTCAGTAATGTATCATGGAATTCTCTTTAGATGCAATGATATATAACAGACATGATTGTTCCCATGACATTGGCATATTTTGTTCCTGAAAACATGAAATGAAATAATGATGGAAAATCTTATTACTTTTCAGGAGAGTGAAAGGGAAAATTAAAATTATATTATAAAGTTGGAATAAATAAGACCCACATTTCTAAGTATTTAACAGTTCTAACAACTGGGTAAAAATGGAATATTAGAATTATTATTTTACAGTAACTGAAAACACATAATACCTTTATAACAGAACAATCCATTGACAATGGCAATTCCACCATGACAGAAATCAATGAGAATGCTGTGATTTGCTTTTAAGAGAAATTTCTCCAGTGTAAGAAATATAATTTCATATGAGCAGTCTGAACATAGGGCAACATAACTCCTTTACAGTCTAGTCTGAAAGGAGAAACAGCGTGCTGAAATGATGAGGACCTTTTCTGCACATGCAAAGCCAATTGTATTTTTGAAGCTGTTAATACTCCAATGTTTCTAGAGAAAAACGCATTTTAAACTTCAGCAAGATCAGCCTGTTAACTCCACAATATGTCTGTTTAAATCCACCATGGAATGAAGACTACAACGTCTTCCTCATGTTACTGAAACCCTGCTTTAATTGCTGGATTCTAAAAAGATAATCACTCTTCCAAATGGAGGCATATGCATTTGACCTAGCTTACTGATGAGATAAAAGCAATCCGACATATTTAAACAACAGTAATAAAGGGGGTAGGAAGAAAAAGAGGGACAATGTACTGTAATGTTTTAGAAAGTCGTTTCTGCAATGAAAATGACAATGTATGACAGTTTAAATGTAATGCAGTTTGATATGAATAACTGTTCCTTAACTAACTCACAGAATGAAATAAATGAATCAGTAATGTTTATTAGTTTAATTTTTAGATCATGTGAACAAAATCATAAGACTATATAGACATGTGATTCTGAAACCCCTGGAGTTAGAATGCTCACTTGAGCAAGTCCATCTGAACTCTAATTAACCTGTCACCCTACTTTTTGTACATGCCACAAATACCTCTTTCTTGTGCCCACATAAAGAGGATCAAAACTGCATTCTTGTCATAGGTTGTGTGTTTCACTGTCTTCAATAGAATTCACCATGTTGTAATCAGGAGAAGGATTTCAGCCTACAACTTTAGGAAATGACAATCAGAAATAACTTTACTTATTTCAGAGGGACTCAGTAAGCAAGTTTTTAAGATTATCTGATTTTATCAGGCCATTGTCTAGTTACTGATGATAGCAGGGTTACTAATGACAACAACGAGAGTTCTACTGAAGATACATGGGATTTCACATGCTCAAATGCTGAGCAAAACTGAGCAGGGCCTTTATCCTTCACTCTTTGTTTGGTTTTATCACATAGCTATGCAGCTTTACCCTGCACTTCTAAACCATGTCCCATTATAGCCAGTGCAGTGCACTAAATCCATGTGCAGATCTTTGATAGAAAACCCATTAAGTTAAATCCTGAATTATTTGAAATCAAGAAGAAAAATGACATTGATTTCAGCCAAGTTGAGATTTTCACCATCACCATTTACAAAACCCAACAAGAATAAATGGATTGTAACAAGAGCAAATATCAGATTGAATACAGCAGCAAGTACAGTAGCTCAGAAAAAGGCTGTGGTTAAATCCCAATGGTTTCAAAGCAGTTGGGAGAACAAATGATTCTACCTTTTAAAATATTAGTCTTGCATCTTACAATGGGAAATTAAAATAAATAAACTGGTGATAAAATTAATGTCCCCTACCAAAGAGATATTTTCAAGTGTAAAGGAGGACAAGTGCCTCTGTAGAAGCTACAAAAGATACATCCCTTACTTCAAAAGTATCAACAGTGTACAAGACCACACCCTGAAAGGTAAACATTACCCTATTTTTTTCCCCAAATTTTTTTCTTACATATTGCTGTATAATTCTTTATAGATTTCAATATATAGTGGTAAAAGACCAGGCTTGTGGAAAAACCTTAGCAGAACATACAAAGATAAAAACAACCGTATAGGAGCACATCTCATTCCCCTTCCCTCCCCCATAATGTTACCCCCAAAAAATTTGGATTAATTTGGATACAGCTTTGACAAACATAAAAATCTTCTTTAATGATGTTCCTCAAACAAAACAATTAGCAAAATATTTGAATATCTGTGTATAATGTCACATTTAATGTAAACATCAAATAATATATCAAAAGGATACGGAGGGAGGGGGGACTTAAAACGGCACAGTTCTTTATACCACTAAAGAAGCCAGAGGGGGAGAAACCAGATTACAGGCATTTAGACATGCATAGTTGGGAGCAGGACCCAAATATTTTACTAAATTCACTCAAATTTTTAAAATAGTTATTAAACTACGAAGCACCCAACATAACAAAAAATGTTTTAAATTTCATGATTCTTGTTTATAAACCTATCAATTTCATCTTTCCAACAAGCTAAAATTAAGAGCTTGTAAAAAAAAGATGTGCAATTTTTTTTCTTTTTTATTGACCACTGCTTTTTCATTTTACTGTGAAATGTTAACAGTGGCTTATGGGTCTGCAAAGGAGGTCTTCACTTTATCCTACAGTCAAAGGAGATTACTATACCACATCATACAGATTCTAAATCTATAAAAGTCTTAGAATGCAGCATCCCTTCACAGAAAGCTGATAAAAGTGAAAGTATTTAGAAGATGCTGCACCTTAATTTGGAAAAAAAAAATAAACAATTTAAGCAGACATAACATACATTTGTACATTGACTGGCCATTTCTGGTACAGAAACCCAGCACAGTATGCTAAATGTTATTGAATAAATGTAAATGCTACTTACATTTCTTTTTAAATACAATTTAGACAACTTTTTTTAAAAAAAATTATATATTTTTTTAAAGTTGCACAGTCAACTTTTCAGCTGCTAGCTTTAATGCAACACATATATAAAGTTACATAATTTTTGTGTGTGTATGTTTTTCTAGGGATTTTTTTCCAAACTTTTGACCCACATCAAAAAGGGGAAAAAAAGAAGATAATGGAATATAACTTAAAAAGGTTAGCTTCAAGTCTAGCAGCAAAGCAATTAAACCAAAATATGTCTACTAATATAAACCAAGACAAATGGTGGCAACTGCAGGTGAATCCCCAACTATCTTAAATCTACAGACACAAATAGAAACTAAAATTTCTCTACAAAAATATTCTGATTATTTGAAATAGGAGTAAAAGCCATTGCTACCTGATGAACTACCTAGACTAAGTTCCTGAAACAAAGACAAAGGATCACTATTCTTTTTTGCCTGCTCAGGAGGGGCTTTGGGCTTTGGTGGAGCCCTCAGAGCACTTGCGTAGGACATGGCAGGCTTGTTGACACCAGCGCTTGGCTGGCTATTACTGTTGGACTCAGCAATTTGCTTGTTGGGCATGAGGGGAGGGAACTGGCCAAGATGTTGGAGCACGTTGTAATTAAAAGAAGTGGACAACTGGATGTTTTCAACCTTCAGCTGTTCCTCAGGGGATTTGGCAGTCTTCGGTGGAACTAAAAGGAACAAAAAAGGAAGCCATGGTGATTCTATTATCAGAACAGAGACAAGCCCAAGTAGGTGAGAAAGATATCAATCAGGTTCACCTTCACCAAGCTAGGAGAGTGAAGTAGGAGGAATACCTTGTCTATCCTCTTGAAATGCCAAACTCAAATCAAAGTTCTGCACATTTTTGAAAAAACTGATGTTATCCTGAATACCTTTACTTGTTATTATCAGACATTTAAGAGAAAAGGTCAAGAGGTGATGATAAAATAAATATAATGAGTGAAATTCAAACACACACACATACAGTTGTCCCTCCGTATCTATGGATTTGGTATCCATGGATTTAAGTATTCACGGCTTAAAAATATTCTTAAAAGAATAATAATCCAAAAAGCAAATCTTGATTTTGCCATCTGATATAAGGGACACCATTTTGCTATGCCATTGCATATAATGGGACTTGTTATTCACGGATTTTGGTATCCACGGGGGGTCCCGGAACCAAACCCCAGTGAATATGAAGGGACAAAATACCATATAATAATGTAAACTTTCCTTCACATTTCAGCACCTCACTACTTATGGAACAATATATCAGAGGACTTCTAACATCAGGAACAAGAGTTGGGGGGAATTCTTCTGCTTGAAGTGGGCAGCTTAAATCCTCCCATACACAAGTTTTGTACACATGCAAAACTTTGGATCCTAAGTCAGAATCAAACTGATTTTCATTGGATTATTATAGACTAAGTTGACTGCAGATTCAGGTACCTGCTGAAGCAGGAAAACTAGTGTCCTCATTAGCCACAGTGGTTAAGGCCAACAGTAAAGGGTTTGGGGGAGTTACAGTCCAACAAAATCTGGAGGGTCACAAGTTCCCCACCCCTGCACTGCAGTGTCTTTTAGGACTGCCATATGGCATATATGAGGCCTCTGCATGAGTGTTAAGCATTTACAATTTCCTTTTTTAATGCCAGATTCTTTATTAGCACAGCAATTTCGGTGGAAAGAAACTTCCAGAGACAATGAGAAGCCTGCATGATTCATTCAGCCTCCCTTTAGTAGCAGCAAACCCTTAAGAGGAAGATATTGAGTCTGTGAAGGAGATGCATTTTGTAAGATTTCAGACTCATTTGGAATTTCATCTACTGTTTTCAAGGGGCTTATTTTTTCCTCATGCGATAGTATTTTCACTTTTAGTTGAATTGTCAGCCCTGAAGCTCCTATCAGCTTTGTGTGTGTGTGTGTGGGGGGGGAATCCAACAGAGATTTAAAAAACTTATAAAGCTTTGCTTTATTCAGGCTGCCATAAAGTATAGTACAGCCTTCTCTGCTATATATGTGCAACATTGTCTGGAACCATCTGAAAGCAATCTTCACTACAGAGGTTTATACATTACATAGTGCACAGAATTGTTTGAAGAGGCAACAAATTATAATTTGCATTGTAAGGATCCAGTAGACACAAGCTATAGGTTTATGCATTCCCCATTGTGGTTGCATCCATGGATGGACTTGACAACAAGTGTTTAAGCTACTGACAGCCTGACCATGGCCTTGAAAGGGTTCTGTTACTGTATGCAGAAAGGCCAGAGCCGAATTCTTCACACTGCATGTAAGCAACCTAAGCTATACCCAAGACAAAACTAAGCTAAAAGTGTGTGAAATTCATTAGTCTGTTCATTCTTCCTCCTCACCCTATTTGCAAGCCATGGGAGGGCACATTTGCTCACGTAGCAAGCAAAGAAGCAAAGAGATGTTTACAATATTCAGCTACACAGCTTGGCATTGGCTTGCTTGCTGAGGGCAATAAAAATGGTCCCAAAGTGCCTGAGTAATAGAGGGTATCTGGCTTGGGGAGGGGTTCCATCATGACTTGGGAACCCTCATGAAAGGTTTTAAATTAAATTGTTAACTTGCACCCATTAATAATCTCTTTCATAAAATCTTCTTTTACACAAGTGACTTGTTCTAATCAAGCCTATTTTTTAATCAGCTGAATGAGCTTTTTATGGCTTGACTCTAATGAAACAGTTCCCCATCCTTCTCCTTGTATGTAATGTCAGGATGTTTAATGCTCCCATTTAAACCAACATCAGTTTTCAGTTACACCTGAATATGTGAAAATGATGGGTTCCCCCCCCCCACAAAACTACAGTTTGTTTATAATCCAGGATATTAAACCACAGATCAAGCCAAATGTGTGTGAAACAACTCTTCAGCTGGAGGGGCATAACTACTAAAGTCCAAGGCTCGCCCTTGTTGCCCTAAGCAACACACATGTTTTAGTGTTATGTGTGAACCACAGGCCTGAATCTTCTATTATTGCCTAGTTTATTCTTGAAGTACACATTTGTTTAAAAAAAATGTCTCAGTAAATGCCAGGCTAACTTGTTAAAGGTAGAATGACAGAGCGTTGCATTTGTAATATACAACTGGCTTAAAAGATAAAACACCTCTAAATGCTGGATACAAACCAAACCAAAACTGACTTATCTGCCAAAGACAACAAGCAAACACCACTTACCTAACAGTTCTCTTGGCTGGCCAGTTCTATTGGATCCATTACATGGAATGTTCTGATATGAGGCTGATGAAGTGGAGTTTACCCACATTTCAGGTGATGAATAATTGAAAGAGGATGGATTACTATGGTCCTGAAGCTCTTTACACTGTCCAAGGCCATCTTGAGGAGTGTTTAAATCTTCAGAACAAGCCTGGGCTGAACTAGATGAAATTCTTCTTTGGTACAATGGCCTGCCTGGTCCTCTTGGTTCATACTATATGGAAGAAAAGAACAGGTGAGAAAAGGGATCATTTGTAGACCATGTTTGCCAAAGACTCCAGCTGGTCAAAGAACATGCTGTGGGGGGGGGGGAATTAATCTCCACGGCATTTTTCTTTGGAAATACCTTTTGGGACAATTACTGTGCCAGTAAAAGACCAGGAAAAACAGGAATAAATACCAAGCAGATGTCCCAAATTCAAATATTTAGTGGTCATAGGACTAAAGCACTTTGTTAAATAACAATTCTAGCCTCAAATTCTTTTCATACAACCTCTCTCACAACCATTAGTAACATATTACATTTCACTGACTTTCTCCCCCCCCCCTCCACTCGACAATGACCTCTTGCTTTCTAATTTCTCACTTTGTCTCACAAGTCATACTACAAACCTTCAACTTTCCCCTAGAGTGCAACTGTACAAAGTTTAAGCCAGTGGTATACAGTATTTGTTCTACATCCATGGCAGATCTGGCTCAGCCAGATCAGTTTAATTCATCCCTTGAAAATAATTTCTAGGTAGCACACAAACAAATTAAACCTATTATTTTGTCTAGGAAACACTTAGACCACATTAACTTCAAGGCTTTTCTGCTATTACTTTGTTCCACAAAGAAAAGATGAAAAAGGAAGCAAATGGAACATGGATAAAATATCAATTTTGGATTCAGAAATCATCATGATCTGAGAGAATATTTAGATCCACATTTGGGGAGGGAGGTGAACCCTATAATATGGAAAGCTGTGTATCTAATGCCGTAAGTATGATTGATGGCTAGTCATAATACATTTTAATGATTTGCAGATCAATATTTAACAAATAAAACTAGTAAGCAAAAAAAAACCCTTATTTTTTAAAGGTTTACTTTAAAAAAGAATCTGTTGATAAAACATTATTTGTTTCAAGGTCCTTGAAAGTTGACTATGCATCTAAAATTCCTGGGCCTTTACTTTTATTACCTAAGCATTCATATTAATCCACAGGGAACTAACATTGTCCCAGCCCAAGATGGGCCACATCCAGTGTCCACTAAATGGAGAGAAAGTACTATTTAATATAATTCCTATTTAATCTAAGCCCATTTGAGAAATCCATTAAAAAACATGAACAAATATTAATTCCTATCCAGATGGATCAGTTTAATTTGTGCTCAGGAATTTTCCAGGGATTTTCCTGGCCCCATGGAAATATCACTGTACCTCAGAGAATAAAAATGCCCTGTATTCTCAAGTGTTTGTGGGTACAGACTGAAGAGTAAAAACACAATATTCTAATAGCTAGAGACAGAAAACATATGCTCACACGAAGCAAAATGTCTGTTTTGGGTAACCAACAGTCTCCTTATCTACAGAATATAATCAAGACAACATCTGCATCCTAAAACTGTACTGCTACCACTTCCAACTGAAAAATAAAAAACCTACTGTGAAATCTCACAACAGGTAACAGACACAAATCCAGAAGGAAAGCAGCTACTTTTATTTATTTGCAGGTAGGCTTAGCCTTAAGGGTACCATGAGGTAATTTTTTGCCCCACAAACATGACTTCATCTCAGAGGTGGAAATGGCTCTCACACTGACTTTGGTTCGATTCCTTTTCTCTTTCCATGCCTTGAATACAAGCTATAGAATGTCCACATCTGTCTCAAATTACAGTGCATGGGAAGAAACCACTTGAATTGATTTTGCTCAAAGTCTTTTACTGCCCAGTAGAATGAGATTTGTAAAAAACAAAACAAAAAAAACCCTCTCTCCTGCAATACAGAATTAGACATTTGGTGATATTTTTAATTTTTTGATAAGCTACTCAATTAAATTTTGATCAAAAGTCTGCATGTTTAAGGGTGCAAAGCCATTTAATATTTTCAAAGTGTTTCATTTTATAAGCTCTTCAATTTCAGTCTTAATATACTATATGCAAAAACTGTTTAAATATAAATTATTGTATATCATCAACACTTCACTAAAAGGTTCTTTAAAGAGAGAGCAAGGGAGAGGGAGAAAGGGCCTGACTTGATATGTGACAAGTCTTTGTGTAAGAGAATGAAACAATGGAAATAAAAAAGCACATTCGTATTTTACTTTTTTAAAAAAAGTTTCCAGTTCAATGGCAAGAAAAGCATTAGAGCTTGGATCCTAATGAGGGTTCTGTGCAGAGGATCCTGCCAGAAAAAGCAAGGAAGACCATTTTCAAAAATTCCTCCTTCCCCTAGACTCTATTCCAGTTGACCACCACCACCGACTCTCTAAAGCAGTGCTACTCAAAGTAGTGGTCCCTGGACCAGTGTCAGTCCCTAGAGAGTTCCCAGGAAAGAAACAATTTTAGCCGATGGACACAAATACGGTGCCAGTCCCTGGCACCTCAGAAAAATAATTTCCAGTCCCTCATATCAGATAGCCTGAGAAACACTGGTCTAGAGCACATTTTTTGCAAGATGAGAAAGAGTCAAAAGAAATAAGGGGAAGACAGGAAATTGATGAAATTATTTTTTCTGAATTCACTAGTAAGGGTATCCTCCACTCAAGCAGTGGGAAGAATGTCAGAATTCCAGCCATTATAGTGAAACCACCACGATTTTGTAAGAGCTTTTAGTGAACGAAACAGTAAGATTCTGGACTAAGGGGCAAGCTAGATTATGCATTTTCCCCAGGAGAGAATCTGTCATTGATGTTAATGGCAACTTTCCTCATTGGGCAAATCAAAGTGGGCAGACGGATGCGAGCCATTGGTACTAATGGTAATATCAGTAGAGGGTAGGGGTTCATGAGAACAGCAGTGTGCACTGAGACCCCAATCTTGATTCCCCCATAGTAGTTAGTTTTAAAGTAAGAACAAGACCTCTTAGGTGCTGAAAGGGGACAAGACACCTTCAGTACATCTATATATATATAACTCTTGGGTATGCACAATGGCCTTAGGTACATTGCCTCCTGGGTATGTACAATGGGTTTAGGTATGTTGCCTCTTTCAATGTGCTGACTGGCCACTCCTGTCACTCCCTCAGGCAATCACCACCTACATGCAAATTCCTTCTCCACCTCACAATTCACTCCTGCCACTCATGGCCATATCTGCACACTGGAAGCGACCAAACAATGTGCTACAGTTTTGGCTATACAGTAGTTACTAAGGCTGCAGGCCTTTCCAGTTCACCAATGTCTCAGAGCTGCACAACTCCCACTTATGATTTGCTGCTGCGATGGGACCCACGCAGTCAACTTGCAGTGGTGGCAGGACACCACTGCTGCCACTGCAACAGGACCCAGGCAACCGGGTGTGAGGTCTACTGGGAGTTTTGCGGGGTACAGTATGCCAGGTCCAGCTAGTTCTTAATAATATGCAAGCATATAGTGTATCATTTACTTTCATCCTTAACTACTTCAGCATTGTAAATACTTTGAAAGCTACACATAAAAGGTTTGTCTTAATATTCCATGATATTCCAACTATTTAAAGAACACTTTAAACACTTATTCTGTGTTATTCTGGGGCTGTTTAAATATAAGCTGGGGTTAGAAAGGAAATTATATTTTCAGACATCTGCAAAAAAATGGAAAATCATATATCCCTCTGCTGATCCCAAAAAATGCTAGGGGAAAAGAGCTTTACACATATCTACCAGTTGATAAGGTATTCCCATTCTTTTCATGGGAATTCAAGAAACTGAAACCTATACAGTTACATTAAAATCCATCCACATGCACTGAGATCCCAATCTTGATTCCAACATAGTGGGTTGTTCCCCCCCCCCAAAACTGCAGTTTGTTTATAATCCAGGATATTAAACCACAGATCAAGCCAAATGTGTGTGAAGCAACTCTTCAACTGGAGGAGCATAACTACTAAAGTCCAAGGCTTGACCTTGCTTGCCCTAAGCAACACACATGTTTTAGTGTTATGTGTAAGAAAAAGACATCTTAGCTTCAGAAAGGGGAAAAGACATCTTCAATACATTCTTAATAATATGCAAGCATATATTATATAATTTACTTTCACCCTTAACTTTTCACCCTTTCACCCTTTTTCGCATCATAAAATCTGAAAAGCTAACACTGACACTGCTAGTTGTCTGAAACCCTTTCAAAAGCATCATACTTAATACGTGCAATGTGCAAATGTAAAACTATCATCTTTTTTAAAAAATATTTTCTTTGCAAACTATGTGAGATCTCTACTCTAACCTTCTAAAATAAGTTGGGATGTGACTAAAAGCCTACAGCTATAAAGTTTCGTAACAGGCTAAGCACCTAGGAGTCTAGGATTGGAGGATTCTTATACATTTCTACAAGACCTTTTTTGCCAAAAAACATCTTTAGTATTCACATCTACTAAGCATTCTGTACATATGTACACATATAAAGAATAGACAGATGTAAGTTATGCATAATAATATCTTAAAACATGGGGCAACACAGGATTTCAGTTTCTAATACTATCTCCATTCAAATCCCTCTTTTATGCTTCCTACCCCACAGGCAATACTGCCCAAATGCAGCTACTTGCCATTCTTGTTGTTTTGTGCCATCAAGTTAAACACTGACTCATGAGCACCCTATCACAGGATTTTCTTGGCAAGCCTCTATTATGATTAACTGACTGAGCTGACCTATAGCAAATCTTCAATTATCCCTATGTCTGCATGAGCCACTTTAAATGTGGTTATTATTTTTGTTTCTTAATATTCAGCTGTAGCCCTGTTTTTGCATGTTCTCCCTTAACTTTCATCAGTAATCATTCCAAGACTTTGCTATTTCCCACTAGTAAAATTATGTCATCTGCTTATCTTAAATTGTTGATATTCCTTCCCCAATTTTCATGCCTTCTTCCTCTGAGTCTAACCCTAATTTCATATGAAATATTCAGCCTATAAATTAAACAGATACAGTGATAAAATGTAGCCTTGTCTGACCTTCTTGACAAAAGGAAACAATTCTGGTTCTCCATATTGTGCCCCAATTGTAGCCTCTTGTCCAAGGTATAGATTATCCACCAGGAAAATCGATACTTATGGCACAACTATTTCTTTTAGAGTGAACCATAATTTCTCAACATCTATACAATCAAAGGCCTTGTTATAATTTTTAAAGCACAGGGTGATTTTCTTCTGAAATTCTTTAGTGCATTCCACATTGCAATATGATCCCTACCGCCTCTTCTTTTTCTGATACCAGCTTGGACAGTTGGCATTTTTCACATCATACATGGTAAAAATCTTTGTTTCAAACTCTCGAGTAACACTTCATTTGTATGGGAGATGAATGGAATAGTCTGATGGTTATTAACATTTCTAGTGTTCTCTTTCTTGGAATGTATACTGAACATTTCCAATGTGTGGGTCATAGTTCTGTTTTCCATATTTGTTAACAGATTTTTGTTAAGAACGTGGATGGATCTTGTTTCCACAGCTTGACACAACTCTACTGTATGTTATTTAGTGTTAGTGGTTTATTTCTTCCAGATGCTTTGGAAGCTTCTTCCACTTTATTTTCTAAAACCGTGGGTTCATCTTTAAAAAGTTCTTCCTTGAATGAATCGGTCATACTTTTATTTCTTATATACAGTTCCTCAGTGTAATGCTTCCATCATATTTTTATTTTTATTTAGCTTGAGTCTCCAAAAATGACAAATTCTACTAAAATGTTAGTCCTCTGTTTCCTGCTTTTGCATTCCAAACACATATGACTATCAACACGTCCTATTATGGTGTGACTGATTTCCTCCTGGAACCCTGCATAGAATCCTTTGAGGTCTTCTTCCCATCTCAAAATGGTAGCACAAACTTGGACTGCTACTTATATTGATGGATTTTCCATGAACTGTTATTGGTATTATTTAGTCACACTTCACACTATATCCCAGATAATTCTGCTACATTTTGCACCACTATGAATGTCACACCATTTCTTCTTAGATTGTCATTTCCAGAGTAAAATACTGGGTAGTTACCTGATTGAATTGTCCTATTCCTGTACACTTTAGCTTGCTCACACTAAGTACTGCTAATGCATTCTGTTTCTTGTTTTATGATTCCTAGCTTTCCCTGATTCATGTTTCTCACCCTTCATCTCCTTTTTATATGTGTTGTGCAGCTTCAGACTTTCTTTTCACATCTGAGCATGTCAGCAATTGAACCTTTGCAGCTTGAGTCTACTTGCATTATCAGGCACAGTGCTAATTGACTTGTCCTTTGCTCAGTAGCTGGCTCCCCTTCCAGTCTGGAAGTCACACGTTCCAGCACTAACTCTTGCTTACGTTTAGACTGGATTTTGGGATTCTGCGATTCTAGAGGTTTCATGGTAACATATTTTCAGAAATGGTTTATCAGTGCTTTCCTTTTCTGCAGTACTAATAAGAACTAAATTGCCACTGCCATTGTTAAGATAGTTTGTCAGTGTCACCCCGCCCACTACTGCTGCTACCCTGTAGCTGTTTTGTACAGCTAGTCTGGCTCCTCAGCAAAACCTGTCTGATGTGGGAGGTCCTATCAGTAGCAATGCTGCCATCAGCATAGCCTTCCACCTCATGGCAGCACGCAATCCCATCACCACAGAAAGCAAGTGCCAAGGTGGGAAGGTGTTAAGTCCTGGCTCACAATGGAAATTAAGGGCAAGAAAAATGTAAGAAAATGGTATTGGGGTGGGGGGAGGATGTTACTTGAATTGGTAGGAGCCACTCGTGAAACCACATTTAAGTTATTGATTGAGGGAATTATTTTAGTTCAAACAGATGGCTGTGAAAGGTCGGGTAACTTATGGGACTTTTGCACCTGTGTATACCGGTACTAACTGCTGAAACCCTGAGTTAAAGTGAAATAAAATGCTTTTTATTGGAAAACAACACGGATACATTAACAAATGCACATACACTCACAAGAACCACACAAGGCTAACAAAGAGTTTAAGACAGAAGGGTTGGATAGGGGAATAGAGTTAGGAGACAGGGTGATAATTACCAGTCCTGAGGAGCAGAGATTTGTGCAGAGAAGATACTCTGACTTGAAATTGAGGGTGGGACAGCAATCCAACAGAGTGACTGTGTTTAACTGTAGCACACTTGGCTATATTCTAGGGACTAATATTTATACTGTGTTTCATATCTTGAAGGGATGTTTAAGCTTAAAATGATGCTTAGATAGGTTTCCCACCATTAAACAAAGGAAACCGTGACTCTGTTAATTGTCATTAATGTCTGATATATTAGAATTGATGGGTTTACGACAACCTCCTTATTGTGGGATAGGAAAAGTGTGAAGAAAGGGATAATGGATGTTTTGGTCACTGTTTAGATTGTGATATGACTCATCGCTATGAGTGCCCAAGGGGTGATTAGAACATTCCTCCATACTGGTGTTGTTTACTACGGGGCTTCGCTTAATCCTATCTTGGGAGTGTCCGCCGGTAGTTTTCTATGACATCTTCATTTAGGTCCTTGTGACCTCCATCTGACCTCAACCTGGGCCCAGCCCAGTCTACTAGACCTCATGAAGTGTCTAATATTGCCAAATTATGAAATATTATAGGGATGGGGTATAAGGCATGGTAACGGGAGAGTTGGTATAAGTTTGAAGAGTCCCATAGATTCCATATGCTAAGGGAGCTTAGTTTCCAAGTCATCTTTTAAAAAAACCCACCACCACCCCCAATCTCAAACCAAAGGGGTACAGAATCATCTTTCCACGAAATACTGTGTAACCTAAGCCACTTACATTTTAAATTATCTACTACATGGACCAACTTCACTTTTTTAAAAAAAAATATGCATGTTTTCCTCTTGCTGTTTCTCTTTTCCCTCTCACTTAACTCACTCATCTTCCCATCTTTCTGCTTTCTATGATTCTCTTTCATCCTTCTCTCTGAAACTATCATTAAATAAAAAATAAAACTCTGTTTGTACCCTGGTGCTGCCATTTTAGTTTGGTGTTCAACCATCAGTGACTAAGTTACATTAGAGGCATGGCTTCCGAGAAACAAAATGCAACACAGTATTAATTTAGCACAATGTGTATTGTCAGAGCTTGGAGATAATGTGTTACAATTAACTGCAAGAAAAATGTAAGAAAATGGGACTCTTGGGGTATTATTGTGTACAATAAGTTTGAAGAGTCTCATAGATTCCATATGCTAAGGGAGTTTACTTTCCAAGTCATCTTTAAAAGACAAAACAACAACAACAACAAAACCCAAATCACAAACCAAAGGAGTGCCAACCGTCTTTTTCAACATACTGTGCAACCTAAGCCACTACATTTTTATTGTTAATGCTTGTTCCTCAACTGAGGTGCAAAAACCCAGATTTAAGTTTCTAATAATAACAGTAAGTTGCAATTCTTGGCAACAGAACAGAACTATTAGAGAGAGATGGCAGAGTATTCACTGATACAGGTGCAACCTGTGCTTCTGACAGTCATTTTCTTTGGTTGTAATCAATACATTAAGTAATCATGTCACTGCATGGGACTCTACACTGTATGCTGAGTTTAGAAGGCAACTGAGCAACCTTGCATGCATATAGTTCCTAGATGCTAAATAACTCACAGGGATGCCTTGCTGTAGTTTGGAATACCCTACACCTTGAACCCTCAGTTCGGCTCTAATCTAAGAGGGACAGCTGGCAACAGGGGTATGGGGGTGGTAATAATGATGAGAATAAGAAATACATTGAGGAATTTAGCTGAAACAGTCTTTCAAGCTGGCCAAGAACTACTAGATACTTTTAAGAAATGGTGCCCGAGTTTGCTTGTTTTCCTCTTTCCTCCTCGTCCCCTTTTTCATTTCACATCCTATATTTTAGACTGGAAACCTGGAGTCAGGGAATGTGTCATATCTCATGTTTCTTAAACAAGTTGCTCTTGTATTTAAGCTGAACAAGAAGATAAGAATGATTCAAATAAGTACACTACCTGAGATCCAATATAACACTGGTGGAACTAAACATGTCACCAGTGTACTTATGCTGGATCCTGGGAGGATGAAGGCATTCAGCAGCACCTGGAACAGTGATGAGCTGTCTGCCATCCAGAGAGGCAACTGAGCACCTTTAGTGCCCACTCTGGCCAATCGGTGGCCACCTTGGCTTGTGGAGTGATGCAACTGGAGTCAATCAGCATGGAGAATGAGGCAAATCTACACTTTTGCAAGGAGATATCAGATGTTTTCTTGTTTAAGGGTAGAAAAAAAATATCCAACTACAGTATCATTCCCCAACTGCATCCTGGCCATGAAATGAACTGATCATCGTCACTTGTATATAAGCATATTTTGAACTTTACATCCCACTCTTCCTCAGAGCAGTTAAATGTTGTGGGTTGGACTAGGATCCCAATCTACAGTCTGCTCAGAAAACAATCCTTTGCATCCACAGAAGCTCCTTCAAAGCACAGAACAGTTAAGTCTAGGCCTATGTCATTTACAGCAAAACAGGATGCTTGAATTATAGGGGTAAAGGTAGGGAAAGGAACAGAACGAAAGCCACAAGGCCCTTGGCAAGATTGATCCAACATGGACTTCTGTAGATTTCTAAAAACAGTGGCTCCTCCTATCACCTCATCAATTCTACAGATACATTTTCAGGAATCTATTTCTTCCAGGTCTTTATTTGCTCCCCACAGAAAGCAAACAGAACAGCTGTGCCTGACAGCTTGTGAAATGATGAAAATACTCTTCATAGAATCCAAGGAGAATACCATTTGACCAAACAGGATCCTGTGGTGATTTGCTATATTCGGAAGGAGGGGGGCCAAAACCATCATATACTGTGTGGGAAAAGCCTTCACAACTTTTCCCAATATTTTTTAAATAATGCAAAGGAAATGCACATTCCTGCTCATTGGGACAACCAATTCAGATTGCAGCACATTCCTGGATCAGAGTGAAAGTTGAAAGCTGATTGATCAGACATGTGCAGGAGGCAGAGCTTTCCAGCAATGAAGTGGCCAGAATTGCCATGTTGGATTTTCTCGGTAACAATCATGTGCTTTATGCAGTGCTGAGGTGACAAAACAGGTTTTTAAACCTTATTTAAGCAGAAGGTTGCACTGCTCACCTTAGTTTTACTGTTAAAAAAGAAATACTGTTTGGTGGCAGTAACTTATGGAGAATAAAAACGCAAGTAATTCGCTGCACCCACCATCTTGATTCGCAGGCATAATTAGTTGAAAATGCTACATTGGTTACTTACCATGAAGGTACATTCTGTGGGTAAGGGAGAGGAGGAATCCAAAGGTGAATGGAAAAGTCCTATCACCACCCAGAGGAAGCAGGAAGTTGCATCATGGCCTTATTTGAATTTCAAATTCTCTGTCTTGAGCTTCTGTGAATCATCATGATGCCAGTTCCTGACTAGCAAAGCCCTGTGGGAGAGATTAGTTAACAAAAAACAGAAGAGACAAAAAAATAATAATAACTACAATGAAAAAACACAACGCAGTCACTGGGTGGGATGGATTCCTCCTCTCCCCTTACCCACAGAATGTACCTTCATGGTAAGTAACCAATGTAGGATTCTGTGGGAAGGGGGAGGGGAGTAATCCAAAGACGAGTGGGACGTGCCCAAGCTACCCTTATTCATTTTGGGTGAGTGTGACTGCGAAAATGGAATTCTCATGCTTGTACTACCTCCTGGAGCACCCATCTGCCGAAGGTGGCTTCTGCTGACCTCAACTTATCCACTTTGTAATGCATGATGAAGGAGGTAGGTGTGCTCCAGATTGCTGCCCTACAGATTTCTGCTATGGGGGCGCTGGAGGAAAAAACGCTGTTCTGGTGACCAACCTGGTTGAGTGGGCCACCACACCAGAAAGTCTAAGCATCTTGGCTACATTGTACGCCATGAGGATACAAGCTTTGATCCAGGTTGCAATGGTTTGTCTTGTTGCCTTGTTCTCCATGGACGCTGGGTTGTATGACATGAAGAGGGTGTCACGTCGGAAAGAAAGGGTCCATTTGATGTAGACCCTGAGAGCTCTCCTGATGTCCAGCATGTGCCATAGCCGTTCCCTCGGATGCATGGGATTTGGACAGAAAGGTGGGAGTATCAATTCCTGAGATACGTGGAAGGCTGAGAGGGCCTTTGGCTTAAAAGACAGATCCGTCCTTAGGATGACAAAGTCATCATTGAAGGAGCAGAGATGTTCCTTCACCGACAAAGCCACCAATTCCGAGACCCCGCACATCGAAGTGATTGCCTCCAGAAAGGCCACCTTCAATGTAAGAACCCTTAGAGGAACCTTTCGAAAGGTTCCTTCATCAGTTGCTTCAGGACCAACAGAAGGCTCCAGTAAATCTGTATCGTACTGCTGGAGAAATCAAGGTTGCTCCTCTCAAGAACCTCCTCACATGTGGATGTGAGGAGATCCTCTCTCCCTGAGGCAATGGTAGTAGTGCTGATAAGGCTGCTGCCTGTCTCTTTAACATGTTGGGTTACAGGCCGGAATCCAAACCTGCCTGAAGAAAGATAACACGTGGTTTACTCTTACACCCTCATGGGAAACGGAATCCCCAGTGCACCCGCGTTGGAAGGCCTGCCAAGTCGCTTCGTATATCCTTGCGGTGGACTGCCTACAAGAAGACAGGAGTGTATTTATTACTGCCTCCTGGTAACCGCATTCTCTTAGAGCTCTCTACTCAATCTCCAAACTGCTAGCTGGAGCCAGTTCGGATTAGGATGATGGATGGGACCCTGATGCAAGAGGTCTTCCTTCTGTGGCAATCACTGTGGTTGTTCTACAGACATGTTCCTGAGGTCTGAGAACCATGACCGTCATGGCCAGTGGGGTGCTACAAGCACCACTTGTGCTTGCTCCTGTCTCACCTTCTAACACTCCTGCCCTAGCAGTGGAAGGGGGGGAACATGTACAGAAGATCTCTCGGCCAAGTGGTCCTTAGGGCATCTATGCCCTCTGCCGCTGGGCTCAGTTTGGCGTTGGCTTGCGATGCAAAGAGGTCTACCGTCATAGTTCCGAAGTGCCTCTGGATTGGAGGAACACCTCCTGGTTCAGTTCCCATTCTCCTGGAAGGACTGAGAGTCTGCTTAGGTAGTCGGCTTGTAAGTTGCTTGACCCTTGTAAGTATTGTGCTGTCAGTGATTGTACGTTGGTCTCTGCCCACTGGAACAGAAGATCTGCTTCTGATTGGAGGGATCGTGACCTCAACCCGCCCTGCTTGGCTATGTAAGAGCGGGTCGTGGTGTTGTCCATCTGAACGAGGACGTGTCTCCCCTTTAGCATTGGTGTAAAGTGTATTAGCGCCAGGCGTGCCGCTCGAAGCTCCAACCAGTTGATGCTGTGGGCCTATTCTTGACTGTTCCACAGGCCTTGTGTTGTTGCTCCCTGGCAATAGGCTCCCCACCTGGTCAGGCTGGCATCCGTCATGACTATGACCTGATTGACTGGAATGAAGGGAGAACCCTTGCATATGTTCTGCTTCTTGGTCCACCATATTAGGGAGTCTCTGACTTCCTGGGGATGGCAGAGTAGCATGCACCTGTGTTGAGATATCTGTTCTTGATATCGCAATAGGAACGCCTGCAGTCACCTCAAGTGGAACCTTGTTCAAGGTACCACTTGGATTGCTGAGATCATGAGGCCCAACAGTCAGGGGAACCTGTATTTGCTGTCTCAGTGCTTGTGCTTCTTTTCTGATCACTAGCTGTCTTTCCTGTGCAAAAGAGATTTCGCCGGTCCCTGTATCTATCCATTTCCCCAAGTGGGATATGGTTTGTGACAGAGTGAGAAGGCTCTTCATGAGGTTCACAATGAACCTGTGACTCCGTAAGCAGTAGATCATTGTTTGCAGATCCAACTGAGCCTTCTTGAAGGACGGAGCCCTCAGCAAAATATTGTCTAAGTATGGATATAAGCTTATCCCTGAGTTCTGAGGGACGCAATCAGGACTACCAGCACTGTGGTGAATACCCTGGGGGCTGATGCGAGACCAAATGGGAATGCTCTCAATTGAAAGTGACGGTCTCCAAAGGTGAAACATAAGTATTGCCTGTTTTCCTTGTGTATCTTGATGTGCATGTAAGCCTCGGATAGATTCAAGGACACCAGTACTCCCTTTCTGTAGGGGTTCCCTGATGGATGATAGTGTTTCCATCTGGAAATGCTTGTAAGTGACACAAGAGTTTCTGTATTTTAGATCTAATATTGACCAGGAGCCTCCGTCCTTCTTGTGAACCGTAAAGAAGGAGTACACCCCAGAGAAACATTGTTGTGGTGGGACTTGCTCTATCGCCCTGATAGACTGTAGATGATTGATGGCCTTGGTGAATGACAATTTCTGGGGGTTCTTGGGGATCGGGGCAGGGAGAAATCTATTCCTAGGTGCTGAGTCAAACTCTATGTGGTACCCCTTCGAAATCCTCTCAAAAACCCATTTGTCCATTGTAGAGTTGACCTACTCACCCCGGAACAGAGAAAGCCTACCACCTACTTGCGTAGGCTGAGAGTCAGAATGGCTATCTGGAACCACCTCTCTGGGACTGGTGGCCCCTTCTGCGAGTCCCACATTCTGAGAACCTGAGGGTTGTTGAATTGTGTAGTTAGTTTTGGTCCAGGCTGGTCTGAAGATGCAGTAGTCCCTCTGTCTACCATAGCCACAAAAAGAACGAAAAGAATGTGAGGGCTGAAAGGGTCTCTTGATTCCTTTTCTTTTCCCTTTCCTGCTTGAAGTAGGCATTGCTTGCTTCTTGTCCTTGGTCTCTATTAGGATATTCTTCAATGCTTCTTCCCCAAAGACCCTGATTCCCTTGAAGGGGGTAGTAGAGAGGGTGGATCTTGAATGAGTATCCACTTCCCAGTGCTTTAGCCAGATGGACTGACGTGCTATGCCTGCAGCCCCTATGGCCCTTGCTGCAAAGGACATAGAGTCCTGTGATGTGTCTGCTATGAACTGTAATGCTTTCAAGACTCTGGATAAAATCCTGTACAGTGTTCTGGAATCCAGGAGCAGAACTTCTAAAATGTCTTGGATCCATAATATAGACAGGCTCTTGCAAATAGTGAAGTTGCAGCTAACGCCCTGACCCCCAAGGCGGATGCCTCATGGGCCTTCCTCAGAGCCCCATCGGCTCTCTTTTCGTTGAGGTCCCTAAGCAAGGCTTCATCCTCCCTAGGTGCGAGAAAATTAGAGACTAGGGAGGTGGCAGGTGTCATCCACCGGGACCTGCAGACTGTTGAGAACCTTTTTGCTAGGTGAGTAGAATTTGGGGGCTATCATGGTGCCCCTCTTGCCCTACGAGAGCTTGTCCCATTCCTCTGTAATTAGTTGCACGAACACATCTGGAAAGGGCAATTCCTTCTTTCGCGATTTGGGGTAGAGGAGCACAGACGCCACCCTTTCATTTTGAGGTGGAGAAGAGGGTTACATTGCCGCTTGGTCAACTGTCGAAGATGAAAGTCTCAGAGCCAAGGCCACCTTCGGTAGGAGAGAAGAGTAATCATCACAGTGGAAAAGTCTATCAGACGGATCAGATTCAGTTGTTTCTGTGTCTGACCATTTCCCTTCCTACTTATCCTCCTGAAGGTAGTGCTTTTTCTCATCCGGCACATAAGTCCCTGTAATGGTGTTGACAGCTGGACTTCCTCCCGACTCCTCACCTGAAATGTCCGAAGAGTGAACCAAAGAAGGATTTTTTCTTTTCCCAGAAGGGGAACATTGGGTAGCCATACGGTCCCCTGAATTCACCTATTTCGGGCCCTTTTGGGTCCCTGATTGGCCTTGAGAATTCATACCATGGCCTGCTCTCCCAATCACCCCTTGGGGAGTGGGGTTCGCCTGGAATGTACAGCATGGCCCACACAAAAGCATGAATATGGGTTGGTCCCAGGCCTGACTGGATCCCCTGGGTTGGTTTGGCTGGTCCCTGATCTGGCTGGGATAGCTGGGATTCCTGGCATGGCTGGGCCTTACCCCTTAAGAGGACGCTAGAGAGTAGCTGGGGAGCTGTTTGCAGGGTTTCATCCCTCCCCATTTGTTGTGGTTGGGGCACTGGGGAGAGGAACACATTGGAGGGGCCTGCAGAATCCTTATATCTTCCTCTCAAACCTCCACCTCCTGAGGGGAGGGGATTAAGGTATCTCGGGGCAGGTTGAAATCCTGCCTGGCAGGGGCAACCTGAATGTTGGGGAACAAAGGTGGTGGCCTGGGGAAGGGCCCCCTGGTCTTCCCCTTCCCTTTTCCCATGACCAGTAGGTCCTTGGTGTGCCTCGTCATCTCTCTGGTGCCGCAGCACTTGCTATGGCTGAGGTAATGGCGGTTGAAGCCTTTGCAGCGGCAGAAGCTGCAGAAGTGGTGACCAAAGCCACAGAGGCAGCGCCGGTTGTGGCTGCGGCGGTAGCAGCAGTAGCAGCATCAACAATAATCTTTGAGAACTCCTGGAGAACAGGAGAAGTCCCAGCAGACTGGAGGAGGGCAAACGTTGTTCCCATCTTCAAAAAGGGGAAAAAAGAGGATCCCAACAACTATCGTCCAGTTAGTCTGACATCAATACCAGGGAAGATTCTAGAACAGATCATTAAACAGAGAGTCTGTGAACATTTAGAAGGCAATGCCATAATCACAAAAAGTCAGCATGGGTTTCAGAGAAACAAGTCATGCCAGACTAATCTGATCTCTTTTTTTGATAAAGTTACCAGCTTGGTAGATGAAGGGAATGCTGTGGACATTGCATACCTTGATTTCAGTAAGGCCTTTGACAAGGTTCCCCATGACATTCTTGCAAACAAGCTTGTAAAATGTGGGCTAGACAAGTTAACTGTTCAATGGATTTGTAATTGGTTGACCGGCCGAACCCAAAGGGTGCTCAGCAGTGGCTCCTCTTCGTCTTGGAAAGATGTGACCAGTGGGGTGCCACAGGGTTCTGTCCTGGGCCCAGTGCTATTCAACATCTTTATCAATGACTTGGATGAGGGAATTAGGGGCATACTTATCAAATTTGCAGACGACACCAAATTAGGAGGAGTAGCTAATACCCTAGAGGACAGGATCAAAATTCAGAATGACCTGGATAGACTGGAGAGCTGGGCCAAAGCTAACAAAATGAAATTCAATACAGAGAAATGTAAGGTACTGCACTTAGGGCGGAAAAATGAAATGCATAGATATAGCATGGGAGAGACCTGGCTGAATGAGACTACGTGCGAAAGGGATCTAGGAGTCCTAGTAGACCACAAGTTGAACATGAGCCAACAGTGTGATGCAGCAGCTAAAAAGGCCAATGCAATTTTGGGCTGTATTAATAAAAGTATAGTGTCTAGATCAAGGGAAGTAATAGTGCCACTCTATTCTGCCTTGGTCAGACCTCACTTAGAATACTGTGTCCAGTTCTGGGCACCACAATTCAGAAAGGATATTGACAAATTGGAGCGTGTCCAGAGAAGGGCAACTAAAATGGTGAAAGGTCTGGAAACAATGCCTTATGAGGAGAGACTTAGGGAGCTGGGTATGTTTAGCCTGGAAAAAAGACGGTTTAGAGGCGATATGATAGCCCTGTTTAAGTATTTGAAGGGATGTCACACTGAGGATGGAGCAGGCTTGTTTTCTGCTGCTCCAGAGACTGGAACACGGAGCAATGGGTGCAAGCTCCAGGAACAGAGATTCCACCTCAACATGAGGAGGAACTTTTTGACAGTAAGAGCTGTTCGGCAGTGGAACACACTCCCTCGGAGCGTGGTGGGTTCTCCTTCCTTGGAGGTCTTTAAACAGAGGCTGGATGGCCATCTGTCGGGGATGCTTTGATTGTGATTTCCTGCGTGGCAGGGGGGTTGGACTGGATGGCCCTTGTGGTCTCTTCCAACTCTGCAATTCTATGATTCTATGATTCTAACACTGTTGATTGCACCACTTCCCAGCTGTGCTGAAGGTCTGGAGGAAAGGGGGATGTGGAGCCCTTTCATGTCGCTGCTCCCACTGAGGCTGGTGCCTTTGGCTTGCTCCCAGAGCAGCTCCTGGCAGCCACCTTCAGGGCCGACTGCTTATCTGCTCTCTGTGCACTCCCAGAGCGGCTCGGGGTGCCAGTCCGGCTGGCTGTGATCTGGGATGCTCCCAGCTCACTCCAAGAGCAGCTCTGGGAGGTCTGGGCCTTCACTGTCGTGGAGGAAGCCTTGGAGGCCATTACGGAGGAAGCCTTGGAGGCCTCTTTCCCAGTCTTCCCCTTTGCTGCTGGCATCCTAGGAAAGGAGGAAGAGAAAGGAAGTGGAAAAGAACAGAAGTGGTAGGGTGTGAGGGGAGGGAGATGTTTGTGGGGGGGTGGGTTAAACCCAAGCCTGAAAAAATAAAGGAGCAAAGAAAAGGATTTTTTAAAAAAATAGTAATGACAGAAAGGGATCAGATAAGAACAAAGAAAAGAGAGAGAAAAAGACCACTCCTGAAGGAGGAGGAATCGCTTGGAAGAGAAAGGCCTAGCTCTGCTCTGGGCGAAGCAGGAAGTTGAAATGGCCTCGTGGCAACTCACAGGAGCTCAGGACACAGAGGATTTGAAATTCAAATAAGGCCATGAAGCAACTTCCTGCTTCCTCTGTGCGGTGATAGGACTTTCACACTCATCTTTGGATTCCTCTTCTCCCCCTTCCCACAAAATTAGCTAACACACATTGGAGTCTACCAGAAAGCTCTGGTTGCCAAGGGAGGGGGGAGTATCTGATAGAATGGAACAGAAGGCAGGCAAACAGCCAGCTACGTCCTACCTAAGGACAAAATATAGGTAGATTTAAATGGACAGCCTGAGTAAAACAGAAAACACTGCAGCCTACCTTCCTCAGCCAGACACATACCTACAGGTAGATATATTCACCGGGGTGGTGGTGGTACAGGAACATAAAAATACGGTTCATAAAAATAAGGTTTGGGCCTGGCCCCTGGAGACCCATAGCTGGAGAACTCTAAAACAATCTGATGAGGGAGGGTTGGATCCAAAGAATGCTAAGTGGAAAAAAAGCAGATGCTTACACCTGTTTTGCAAACATTTATGCCATCTGTCAAGATGGAGTGCCTACAACTCCCATCATGGAGCCAGAACACATCTGCAAGAACTACATTTGCCATCATCTGTAGATTTCCATTCCCTACTCATCAGACAAAAGGTAATACAGGGACTCTGAGGGTAAGGGGGTGGATCCTCATTTGCTAAGCATTACATCACATCACCTGACTGGAGAGCCAATCAGATTGGGCAATGGAGAGCCAATCAGATTTGGCTAATGGAGTTTTGAGAAGCTGCAGTCTTTGTTTACAGCCAGATTGTTTTGGTGAAGGTCTGAGGATGCAGACCAGCCACATGGCCAAGGCGGTCATCAAAGAGACATATGATATCATGAGGCATGAAGGGCAGGCCTATTTGCATTGCTCTGAATTTCCATCATCAGAGACTAACCAGATGGACTTCCTAAATGTGAATGGAATTCTTAGCTTAGGAAAATGTGTGTTTAGCTACTCGCGTTAGCTTTTATGATTTATGTTTACCCTGACTGAATGTAGGTTAGACGTTCTGATATTCTATGTAACTCTCAAGTTGGGACCTGGAGAGAAATGTCTTTTCTCCATGATACTATTTCTGCTAATAGTTTGCTTGCTTGAACTTAAAAAATAAAGCTTTTCCTGTTTTCCTACTAAGCCTACATACATGTGCCTTGCTGGGTCAAGCTATCTTGATTCTTCTCTGGGACAGAGAAGGAGGGGTTAGGGGTAAACCTCATTTAAGGGTGGAAAGTTAGTATTTGATGTGGTTGTCTCCTTGTAATCACATTTCAATATTAAGTCCCAAATCAAGGAGTGGTGGCAGCATTTTGGCCTCTAGGGGGCACTCTTGAGCTAGACACTAAGGGTTCCCTTAGAGGAGAAACTAGTTGGGGGGGTTCCATCATCATCATCATCATCATTTTAATTTATTTTTACCCTGTCCCTCTGTAAAAACAATTGGGGCGGCTTACAACAGTTAAAATACAACACTACAAACTAAAATCCCTAAGCCCCACCCATTCCCACCCTCCCCCATAAAAAGATATTGAACTAGTATCAAATTAAAACCCACCTAAACTTAAAATCACATAAATAAACAAACACAAAAATCAACAGCCAGCGAGTCAAGGTAAAGGACTAAAAGAGGCCAGGAGACGCAGTTTCTGAGGCCAGGATCTAATCAGGAAAGGTCTACTGAAAGAGATCCATCTTTAGGCTGAGAGCCCCAGGTTAGCTGATTTTCACTGGGAAACAAAAGGGATATCCTGGCTTCAAAGGTGTGTATATGCTGTGCAGGCACACAAAAGCCAGGCTATCACCCTGAATGCTGTAATAACCAAGTTCTGCTGTAGCTGTCACAGTTATACCAGCTCATTCAAAAGCAGTACATATTCAGATTTAGTTTCATTTTTCTGCACAGTGTGTTAGTGTAAGCTGTAAAATAATAGTCTTTCAATGACCAAAATCCATTTTTCACACACAGAAACACAGCTCTCACTACATAGGGGCAGAGAGAACATTCTTGAAGCTTTAAAAAAAAAATGCTTCCAGGAATATTCAGAATAAGCACCCAAATGAAAAAAGTTTTCATTATGTGTAGTGGCTACCAAGGAAATTTCTAAACCTACGACACCCTTGATGTCTGAACTTATTGCATGGAACACCAAAGGGATACATGACTATCAGCCTTGGCAGGAAAAAAACCCCTCTTGATAATAAGGCACTGACTAAAGCAAGCCTTTATGATATTTTACTGATTTATTTTGTTCACCCTGTTGTTTCTATTAGCTTTGCTAATTGTGTAGATATTGTTCTGAAATTATCAACACTCTGAAATTAGTTGTAAATCATATAATAACTTTAACGACTAAAAAACAGTCTGCTATTTCTTACAAACTTTCCTTCATCCAAAGGCAAGTTCAAAATCAGCAATATAAAAAGCAAAAAAACAAAAACCACCCCATACTTGTGATGTTGTTTTCTTCAGTCCCTGAAAATATTAACCACTGGATCGGCCAGGAATGCAATTACAGGGATAACACCTGATGTGAATCCAACAACTGTGCAACTAAGAAAATTATATAAGGCCTTGCCCAAAGCTACCTACTGCATTGAGCAGTTTGCATTTGTACCATGAAATACATAGTCAGCACATAATTGCTCACTCTAAGTCATAACAAACATATATACAAACCCACATACCTCTTCTAAGCTGTGTAGCGAAGAAGCAGATACTGCTCGTGAAGTGAGGGAGTGAAATGGTTCCTGACCAACCACATGCTGATGATTCTGTATTTGTATAAAAGGGTTCTGTTGTGATCTATGAGGCAATGGAGGTATTCCATAATGAAAGCCTTGCCCCATTAGATGACTCTGGGGTAGATTAGCATAGGTCCATGATCCATCAGGTTGCAGATATTTCAAGGAAGGTGGGGTTATGTGTTCAGATGGCATGGTGAAAGGTGGATTGTACATTTGGGGCAAATGCTGCTGAAAGGCTGGGTTGTTGGATACTTCAATGTCTCTATTCTCAGAGAAGTTAGGGAAGTGGCTACTGTGGTTTGAGTTGCATGAAGGTAAGGGGAGTGCCGGTGGGCTTCTGGGCTGTACTTGTCTGTATTGCAAAAGTCTTGACTGAGGTGGTGGCATTTCAACTAGGTCCCTGCTTTCATTTTGATCACGATGTGACAGTTCTCGGAGCAAATCCTGGAACCTATAATAATAAAGTAATGATTGGCCAGATGAGAACCAAAGTATAAAATTCCACCTATTCACAAGAAATCCTAATGTTCAAAGAATCACAGAACACACAACATGTAAATGAATTTTCAAGAAATAGCGACCATGATCCTGGGCATGCATATGTGCCACTTTCATATAGAGCCATTATAATTTTATAAGTTTAGTGTTCAGGTATTCCCAATAGTTAAGACTTCACCTTGCATTTTAAAGTAGTCTATGATGATGCTAAAAAGCAGTTGTGCATATAGCTGTGTTGATAAAAGGATTGCTCGAAAGGAAACAAAATCAAACTCCATCAGTGCATGTATGTATACTGCTGAATTACAGCCTTCAAGACCACAGTAATGATCAATCAGAAAATAAGCAGCAGCTAAACAATTAGCAAACTATACAAGAAGTTCCCAAACACATCTTGTTCAAATAAAAACGGGGGTTTTTTAGGCCAAAATAGATGTTACATTGCTGAAATGTGTTATAGACAAACTCCATTTTCATACCAGTAACACTTGTGAAAACAGCTCCTAAATCAATTGAAACAGACCCTAGGCTTCTGATGTCTTTTCTCTGAGGTAATGAGTGATTTTCACACCAAGTATAAAACGAACCAGCAAAAACAAAGTTTAAAAGCTGCAAAATATAATTATATCTGATCTATCAATTATAGTGCACAAATAATATAAATATATCTACATTATAATAGATGAGAGAAAATAGCAAAATGTAAATATTTCACCAGTATCTTGCATTCACTGGAAATATCTTTTGAATTGTTACCATTATAGAATCAAATGCCACAGACCAATGCCCCTTACTTTTAACGCAATCATCCAGGGTACTGGGTTAAAGGTGGATTGATGCTATATCAAAATAGCTAAAAGTCCATTGCTTGCCTGATACTTAATTCCCTCTAACCAAGATTAATTGGTTAATGCCTCTTTTGCTTATCAAATTCTCAATGACAATATCATGTATGTGAAGAAAACTAGAAGGTGGTAGAAAGGCTATATTTTCTTCAACCTATTCATTACATGTCCATTTAATCTGGAAACCTGGGATGGGCCTGTCTGAACTGGACCTCCCAGAACTGTTTTTTTTGAAACAGCTTTGATAGTGCCACTCTAGAAGGGGTGTGTCAGGTAATCATTTGGAACCTTTCACTCCTATGGTAAGAGTGCTGCTGTCGGAAGTAACGGGGAAGGCAGAGAGACACTATGCTTGACACCAGAGCTTGGTTATTGTCTGATGACTTGCCCCATCTTTTTCAGCCCCAGAAGCATTCAAAGTGGAGCTGCTACTACGTTTGGTTTTGGGGTGTGTGTGAATGTACTTCTGCTGTCTTCAGCACTATACCCATTAATGGGGTCTCTCTGTCCAGGGAGTATTCTTCCACCCAAATCTTGCATCTCCTGCTGCTCTGCTTCCTACAAATATGCAGCAGGAGACAGGAGATCTGGCATGGGAATGAGAGTGTCCTCTCTTGATTCTGGACACAAGAAACCGGTGACAGGAAGGCTTCTTTCTGCTGTATCCCTAGTGGCTAAAGTAGGAAAGGAGAAGTAAAACAATGGAGGGAAGAATCTTGGATGGAATAAAATGACCACAATTTTATTGGCTACAATTAAAAGTTTTGGCACAGCAGAGGGCAAGAGATCCTGTCATCAGCTGACCTGCCTATCAGCAAACGTTCCTGCTCCAGCTTGCATGCTGGGAAGCCCCTGGGATATCAGAATATGGAGGCAATGGGAGCAAGAGCCCCTATGTAAGTCCTTGAGGACCCTTGGAGATGAGGCCAGTATCACAGGCCTGGGCTGAGGGCATGCCTGGAAGAATCTACCCCAAAGGCTCCTTTTGGGCATTCCCTTCTTGAGAAAAGAGTGCACCTTCCCCACTTACTCCTAAAAATGCATCTGCCAACACACCTTCACAACAAGTGGAAAATGGAGACTATAAACAATAGACAATCTATGGATGCTGGCCATGAAAGCCTTCGACTTCACAATATACAAATTGTTTAAGGAAGACAAAAATCTGTGAACTGGACCAGTTGTGCACACAGATAAAATTCCTTCCCAGCCCTATTAACTGCTACTGAATGAAACCCACAGCAAAATACAAAACAAAGTTACAGAGGGTGGATAAGAGAGGTTTGTTCTGGCACTAAAGATTGGCATCAGTCAGCTAAATACACAGACTAGAGTGAGACGTTGCTCCCTCAGGTCTGTTTTGGAAGTCCTGTGCTACCAGCCCAACTATGCTGATTATCTGACAAGGGGCTCCTAGTAGCCAATGCAACCATCTCAGCAATTAAAGCCATGTGCTACAGTTTTTCTCCCCTTCATCTTCTTACTGCTCCCAGATAAAGGGCCCCAGTAAGTTGTACAGCTCAGTTTGCTTGATAATGGACCTTCTGAAATGTTTTGTGGTTGTTTTGTTTTGCATTTGTTTTGATGTATAAACAATGGATTTCATTGTTAGCTTTTTAAATATAAACTGCACAGGATACTCTTAGTATTGGATATTTTTAACTGACCTGCTGATATGTCTTATTTTAAACTTATGGTACATTTAAAATGAAATGTTATTGCATTCATACTAGGATGTTCATGTGTTATAACTGCAATTATGGTTCTTGTTTTTGTTTGCTTTCTGTAGCACTTTCAGCACAGTATGGGAAATTAGGGATGCAAATAAACTTGTATAACTATGACATTGCAATAAAAGAGACATAAGTTCTATTTTTACCTAAATGTTACCCTTTGGAGAATTAATTACATAATTACCTTGAATATGTTGCCTCATGGTCATCTTCTGCATTGTTGGCAAGTTTCCAGTTTGCCCTAACTGGCTGCTGATGCAATCCAATTGGCTGCTGAGAAAGGTGGGATAAGTGAGGGTGGTGATGGTGAGAATAAGGAATATTGCCCTGACTGAGATAGGCGTTATGCTCATTCCATTGCTGTAGTCTTGCTTGCTGTTGCCTTAAGGTTTCCAAAGCTAAATTTCCATGAATACGATCTGTAAAACATTTTTTTTGGAAAAATTACCCAGCTTCTGTATTTAAGATGTTTTATGCCAGAAAACTGTATTTCACAATATCACATGGCACCTATGAACAATAAACACGTGTCACTCCCCCCCCCCTTTTGTAAATGTGAGCTTACGTTGTTCTAAAAATGTAACAGTAGCTATGGGGCTGTATAATAAATGAAAATCTGCAAACCTGATAGACAGTAGCAATTTTAAAGGTGGCATTACTAATGTTTAGACGGTATGTCAACCTATCTGTATTTTACAATATCTTCATAGGGTTGGTTAAGACCCAACATTCTTATCTTAAAGCCCTTTGTCTGCTAAGCCAGAAACAAGCCAAAGGCCTTAACACTCTCCTTCTTGTCATGGACCAGTTGACCCTTGGTCCACGAATGGAGTTAACTGGTCCATGCATGATCTCTTCAACCCTCATCCAGGCAAATTAGCAAACATTATTTCATCCAGTGCCTTAATATGGGGTTTCTGTCCCAAATGAGAAACCCTACGTAATGTGAGGTATCATAATTTCATGTCCGCAGGAATGTTTGTGGGTAGAAAAACAAGGGTATTTCATAATAACCAAAAAGTGAGAGCCAGAAAACATATTCATATGAGGTGAAACATTTGTTTTAAGTAGCTGTTAGCTCTCTTAATGTGCAAAAAAACGGAACCAATACAAAGACAATAGATATTTGTTCCACCTGTTTTTTTTTTTTGTCTAGTAAAAAAGAAAAGTACTCATGACAAGGGCCTTAAACTCTGGAACCTTGATTGCAGTTCTTCAGGTCACAATGTTGTAAATGGCAGGTTTAGGTCTGCAACAAAATGACTCTGGGCAACCAAAATGTTCCATGGGGCTGGATAAAGGTTAAACCACAGTTCCCTGTTGAATCCAAGGGGTGGTTGGCTTAATACTTATTTACTAGCCAAAATCTTAAAACCGCAATATCCTTATTAGTAAACTGATATTAAACCACAGTTGCACTTGAAATGCAACAAGAAAATATTGTTTAATCAAAATCACAGCTCCAAAGTCCAAACAAGCTGGAAAGGGGGTAGTAGTATGGGCTCAGTGTTCATTTTTAGCTTTCTAAAACATAGTTTAGAAAGTCAAGACCATTCCATCCAAAACATGTAAGAATTACCTGCTTTGGTAGCACTGCTTTTAAATGATGGATTATTGAAGACAGTAGACTAGATGATCTTAACAACATCTCCCAGCTTTATAGCTCTATGAATAATGGGAACAGATTACACTGGGAAATTAACAACTATTTGCCACATTAATCAGTGGTTAAGGCTACTTTATTTATTGATTCATTTTAAACACTTGTACCCTACCCTTCATCAGCAAACTCAGGATGGCTCTCAGAATAAGCAGGGCTGGCCCTGAGGCAAGGATAAGATGGCACATCTTCCCATCCATATACAGCAGTCAACTGGACACGTAACTGAATCTTACTTTACCAATGGGAATGGAATGGCAATTTCTACCACTTTAGAGAGCAACAAGATAGTTTAGGGTGTATATAGGAGGCCATATGGCACACACAACACTGTCCTGTTCCATTAGAGGGAGAAGGCCAGGGTTTCAAGAAGAATGACAGGGGTAGTTGCTACTGCCATTTGCCACTGCTACACACATACACCTGTATCTGCCAACTGAAGCTGTTGCCTTGGTCTGCAAGGGTTAACTCTTATTTCTCAGCAACATTATATTCTATCAGATTGTACCTTCAACTTAGACAGGAAGAATAATCAGATGGGAAAACTATTACTAGGATATCTGAGTCTGGAGTATGGATACAAGTGAACATAAAAGGCCCTTGCCAAATAAGACCAAAGTGGTGGCTAATCTGTTGGTGGACCCCAGCAATTGTTAAGATTACAGCACTGTTTCTCATCCAGGGCTCCCTGAAACTCTTGAGTTCCATAAGAGGTTGCTAGGGGTTCCACAAGAGATCGTGACTGGAAAAAATAAAATAAAAAATTAAACTGTTGATATAATAATTTTTAGGCAGTGGTTCCCTGAGGCCTGAAAATTATTTCAAGGTAAAAAGATTGAGAAAGGCTGGACTGCACCTTCCATTACACTTGAGCCTAGGCTGTGGTGACTGCCAATAATAGGATTTCATCTGAAAGGGCAGAGATTCACCAGCCCTCAGCCTACCCAAGGGAAGGCCATCTATCCTGCAGAGACAATGGGACTGGGCATGAACATAAAAATGGACACTGTGCCTTGAGGCAGGTGCTAGGCTGGACAGCAGCAGCAGTTTTGCCAATCAGCAGGAGGTGGCTCCCAAAGAGGAGTGGTTTGTGGCTTTCTGGAAGGCAGACAAGCACATAGCAGTCCTTCATAAGTGGGTGATGAGTAGCCGCCAGTTGATTGCATCTTCCACTCTGCTCAGGCCGTCCCATTGCATGGCAACCCCTGATCCCTGCATGCCCTTTCTAACATTCACTGGACCGGCTTAAAGCAAAGGCAGCCTGGGTCTGGTCCAGGAAAGTATGCTAGGGCCCAAGCTGACTGCGCAATCAGTCAACTTGCCTGCCTGCCGTGCACAACTGCAGCAAGAGGACATGCAGGCAACCCTTCACAAAGCACTCTGAACTAGGTTATGCAAAAGCAGAGTGAAGTGTGGGTGACTGTGGTATCTGATGTCCAAATCCAAAAGTTTCCTGGGTACATGAACGGCCTGCTTCTACAAGACAGACAAATTTTAGTTGGCAACTCATCAGCCTGTGGCTATACCATTAAAATGTTTATATGTAATTAAATAAGGATATCTCACATAGTAAAACCTACAGATGGAAGAATATAGAGCCCATATAGAGAGAGCCTAAGATTGATGGCAGTGCCTGTCCATTTTCTGTCTTAGAATAAAAGAAAAGGAAAAAAATCTTGTTTAGATTTCATATCTGGGAAGAATGCCAGATGTTCCTTTAAAGAATATAAACAAAAAATGCAAAGGGTAACCTCAAGTCACATTGTGGGTTAGTTCATTAAAGACACCTGGCAGCAGGTAGTAGGATATATACTAAAAGTGGGGTGTGTACTAAACTCTAGTGTACTGAACAAAAAGATAAGATGTAAACCTCTGACTAGATAACAAAGACACTGCATGGGCATCAGAAGAGAATAAAAGAGCTAAATTAGAGCCAGGTAACTAGGCTGCTATTCTGCATGCCTCCATCATGGGAAGAGAAGGCCATGATGTAGCCTTCCGGAGAAAGGTTTCTGATAAGCACTAATATGCTGCCCTAAAATGCTGATTCTGATAAGGCTAGGAGATATATGCTTATATGTGATTAATGCATTTAGGACTTGCTTAAGAAGTGCTTCAGGTTTAACCCTTGAATGCCTGAGTTGCATGGAAGCCTGTTAGAGTTATAAGATTCCTCAAACAGATGAGATTGTCACAGATAATTGGTTGAGTGTAAAAAGGCTAAGAATATGATAAGGACAAGATTGTGATTATGTAACAGCCTTTAGGAATTGTATACATAATGACATAGCAAACACTATGTGATTGGGAAAAATCTGGTTATGATGATAAAAGGTTATGCTACATGTTAACTGGCTTAGAAGGCTGATATTCTTACACATATTGCTTATTGCCAAGCCTGTTAAAGAGCTGAATAGAGAGATAAAATCACTATGAATGTCCTGATGAATATGACGTGATGACTATATGACTTAATATAAGATGCCTTATATCTCTCTCTGGCTTTTCTTCGCAAACGAAGAAAAAAAGGCCAATCCAAGATAAACAAGTCCGGTTGCAGAAAGCACATCAGAAGGTCTCCTTGGGTGATGTTTCCAGGTTGTGATTCTGTCTGCGTTGTCATTTCTCTTCAAGACTTGTTTGGCGTGAGTTCTCAAATAAGGCTGCAGCATTGTGGACAGTGTGCCTCCAAGCTTCCCGATGTGAGGCCACGGCAGACCACTGTTGGTGATCAATTTGGCCGAGCCTGAGATGTTGTTTCAGGGAGTCCTTGTATTGCTTTTTTGGAGCTCCCCTCTTATGCTGACCTGTGGCAAGTTTATGGCCTTATATGTAATATAATGGAATAATAATGCCTTACATGTAATGTTATGGAATATAAAGAAGCTGAAGCACCCAGACGTTGCTATGTCTGTGTTTCTCCCTGAGGGAATATGTATGTATCAACGAATACTTATAATAAATAGCCTAAAAGAGTACCAAAAGACTCTGTTCATTCCCATGTAAATATCCTGGTAAGACTTGAAAATATTTAAGTGGAGTGTTGATATTAATTTGACCTGCCCAGTTTAACCACTATCATATTTTGGGAACTTTGGTGACCAGAAGTTGATAAAGGTAACTCCAGACAGAATCCAGAATTTGCTGACAAGTGACAAGGACCCTCAATCCCTCAGTCTAAAGAGACAGGAGTAGGGAACCATACCTGTTTCACTGCAGCAGCAGTGTCAAGGTAAGACTGGAAGTACCAGGCAGGCATGGAATAGTAGTTCCTGTTTCCATTTGTGAAAATGAAATACTAAAATGGCCAGCTTCTGAGAACAGCACAAAGCAGCAGTTACTCTCCAGGTGCCAGCAGACTAGCAAATTCACTGCTTCTAGACTACCCACCTCAATTTGCCTAGTAGAAAGGCCGGCCCTAAGGATATGTTGAAACAGTAGATCAACAATTTTAAAAACAACCTGACAAGACCAATAAATATAATTAAATACAATTAAAACACTAAAAAAGGAAAGAAACTTAAATTTAAAAATACAGATATGCAAATAAGTTAACCACAGTGATTAAAACCAGAAAGGGAACAACTATTTACAGCTCAAAATCCTTCCTAAAAAGGAAGGGTTTGATCAAACCACAGAAGGCCATTAGAAGTGGGTGCTCCAAGTATTTTTAGGAAGGCAGTCCAGAACATGGAAACAAACAATGAAAAGATGCTCTTCTCTACTTTCCATCTACTTTCCACACTTTCTCTACTTTCCAAAGCCTTGGGGCTTTGCATCAATGCACTCAACATAATAGGAAAACACTTTCTGGAATTTCAGAATTAAGCATTACAGGATTCCCCTAAAATAAATGTGTGTTTTCCCCCTTTTTGACATTACTAAAGGCAGATAGCTCATTCAACAAATTCAATCTTGAAATTCACCAGCTTATTAAAAACTGTGGTGAGAACACTTCTGTTTGGGACAACTGTGTTTCCTCCCCATTCATGGAATATGGCAAAGATACCTACCCAATGGTTCTCCTATAGGCATTCCTGGAGGATTCTCTTCAATGAAGTGGTTCAGATGAGATGGCATCATTGGATTGTGCTGTGCAATGGGTCTCAGGGGGTTACTGACTTCTTGTAAAAGGGATGGAGGAGGATGCTCTGAAACCACAGCATCTACACCAGGAGAATGAGGTCTGTGTGGAACTGGGTTTTTAAAGAATGACTGGTTGGGGCATGTTTGATACGCAGGGGAAAGCTGTGAAGATGGCTGTTGTGGCTGTTGATTTAAATGATTATGCTGCTGGACTATATGGTTTTGTTGTGGATGCATTTGGTTTTGCTGTTCAGCCAAATGGTTCTGTTGTTGGCTTAAGAGGTTTTGCTGCTGTTGTACAGGGTATGGCTGTCTTGGGACCTGGGGAAGCTGCGGGAAATGACGATTAGGAACAGCGTACTGAGCATGGGGAGGGGTGAGGTGAACATTCAGCTGCCTAGGGTTAATGTTATCTTTGCGATGAAATTTAGAATTAGGATAAGCAGTGCTGGAACGTGATTCCGGGCTTCTATTTTGGGAATTTGCTTCTAAGTCAACCTGGAAGAAATTATAAAAATTACTTCAGTTAAAAATCATTTGAGAAAACAAAGTCAATAAAATCCACGTGAGCTATGAATGGCCATGCTTTTTCAAAAAAAAATGAATAGTTTTCTAAACAAAATAACTATAAAAATATTTGAAGAATTGGAAGCAACAAAGACTACTGTCAACTGTGATCTTATATCTCTATTCTTAAACTTAGCAGTCTCACCTTCTCATAACTGAAATCCATTTTAGCAACTACTGTTATGGCATAAATGGATTGCCAGATGCTTCATACTTTGCTAAAGACAAGCAACTATCAAACATAAAGCTATTTAATTTCTCATCAAAACAAAAGCATCCCATATTTAATGAAAATTGCTTTATTTAAAAGGCAACAGCTTCCTTGGGGTCACTGCCCTTAGTTGATGACTCATTCATTATAATTTCTCCCATCATGCTAATCTGAAAATATTCCTCCTTACGATGTTCAGGCTTATTTTAATATTTCACACAAGTGTGGGTGATTATTTTCTATACACCCTGAAAGGTGAATGAAAACATAAAACAAATTATAACTGAAATTAGTTGTGATATGTTACCTGTACTATGCATAGTTTTCAGTTAGGCAAAAGCAAATCATAGAATTTTAGAGCTGGAAAGGAGCATGAGGGCCTATAGTCCAACTCTCTGCCATACAGGAATACAAAACAAAAGCACTCCCGAAAGATGCCCATCTTAGAGACTTTTGTTTAGAAAAGCACATTGATTCTTAAAATAGGAAAATGAACATTTAAATCCCATCTTCACATCACCAACTCATGGGGAAGCAGAACTATAGAACAAAACTAATAGAAAGAAAAAACTAAGCACCAAGAGTCTGTATTGCCAACCATCCATTTTTGTGACGTGGACTGTTTTCCCCCCTTTTATAGCACCACCAAACAACAGCCATCAATTCAGTTCTAGCAAGTTCTAAAGAGATTTCCACCTAGCTTTTGTAGTTTGAAATGATGGCATATCTGAAGTAAAATCTGTAAGGCACATACGTATAAAATAGCAATCCTGCACTCTACTTATTCAAACATATAGCAAGCTGATGGAGTACAGTCGGCTCTCCGTATCCACAGATTTTGCATCTAAGGACTCAACCACCCACAGTTGAAAATATTTTTTAAAAAAATCCAAAAAGCAGACCTTAATTTTGCCATTTTATATAAGGGACACTATTTTACTGCACCATTGTATATAATGAGACTGGACCACCCACAGATTTAGGTATTCATGATGGGTCCTGGAACCAAATCCCAGCAGATACCACCGGCCCCGATATATGTTAAACAGTATGTATTGTTGAAGATCTGCACTGAAATGTACTCTTAATGAAATTTCCTGAAATGGTAGCTTGTAACCCCCTGGTGTAATGGTTTCAGTGCTGACCCACACCTCCAGGAATACCAGGGTTCGAATCTCCACTCAGTTATGGAAGTCCACTGCATGCCCTTGGGCAAGTCATACTTTCTCAGCCTCAGAGAAGTGTAATGGGAAGCCCCTTCTGAACCAATCTTACCAACTAAACTCCATGATGCCGTAGGGTCACTATAAGTCAGAAACAATTTGAAAGCATACAACAGCAACTCAGGGTCAGCACTATTGAGCAACTGTTGATGGGTTGAGCTGTCAAGGAGCACTCACATGGCTGCCACTATACTGAATCAAAATGCTGACTAAAGCCACCTGAGTCTAGCAGTCTTCCCAGTGCTGGGGTTTGGGAGGCTTTAATTAGCACCTGCTATTTTAATTCCCTCACAATGCTTCAAGGAACACAAAACAGCATCAGTCACAGGTACTGTGGGGAAATTAAAAGTAGAAGGAAGGCAAGCACACCACTTTTGAGAGGTCCACCCAGGAAACAATGCTGTTGCCAAGGGTTCTATTCAGGGAAGGCTGCACTAAGAGCTCTGCCCAACCTGGCCCTGGTACTAATCAAATCACCAGTTACACACAGTCACTTCCTGTGTTTGTGCAGGCTATGGCTAAAACTCTTGTAGTCTTATTTTCATCCATTGATAGAATTTGTACCCTTTTCTACTTTAGATGTTGAACCCAAATAGCATTTTTTCAATTTGTTTTAGGGCTAGATGGCTAAATGATCACATTGTATCATCACACCATCATCTTTTTGATTATCCTTTTCCAAACAATATATTTTTATCACTGATCTATCTAGTGGTTCACACGTTTTGCATCTACATTTACCTGGGACGACCTCCTTTCTGTCACTTCATGCATTATGGAGAATGACTGCTGCCACATATAAAAAGATAGAGATAAATTAGGAACATATACCTGTTTGGTTTCCATAGGCTTTTTCTCTGGTGTCCGGATTTTATTGATTTCAGGTCCAGTGCCAGATTCATTTTTGCCTAAATATATAAAGATCTTTACTTACAGAGAACAAAAAGTAATCACACTTATCTTCCTAGCCCAGATTAAATTATATCCACCTAGAGACACAATTATGAGTTATTAAAGAATGACAGTATTGTACCTTGTCCTGCTAGGTATAATCACATATTTACCTTTTTAATGAAACTCTGTATCCTTTTCTATTCATACTATTAATCAGAAAACAATGCCTCAATAGAAAACATTGTACTAATTATAACATAAGACAGTGCAAGACTGCATTGCTTTGGATTGATAATAAGGTGACAAATCTAATTCTTAAAACTACAGTTTCCTTATTGAAACTCCATAGAGTAGATACAGATTTTAGACGGCAGGAGCATTTTCTTTTAGTAATTTTTTTAAAAAATTAATATCATTAAAAAATTCCACAGAGATAGTTGAAACAAACTATTTTTACACATATTTTAAAAAGCAAAGCACATGATTTATAAGATAATATAGAAGAGGAAGAACAGTGAGAATTCTTTTTAAAAGGAGATAGTTTTTAAAAACAGAAAACCAAGAAGGCTTTTAAAGTAATGGATTAAATTATTAAAAAGTAACTGGAAGTCATGACAAAGTACACACAAACAAATAGTTGTCACTGGTTGTCTAGTATCAGAAATTAGAGAAGTGTTTTAAATTCATGGCCCTGAGAATGATTGTACACAAATATGAACAGCCACCACAATATACTGTATGAATTTGGACTGGGATGGGCAGTGACATAGGGAACAATTTTCATCCCTGCAAGCCCCCGCCGCCATGAGCCGCACCAGCACATCTGGGTGCACTACAAGTCACATCTCTTCTTGTCATAATTTTCAGCTGATTTGAGGGCATTTGGGATGCTGGTTGGGCTATTCTTGCTATAATGTGTGTCAGAAATCTAGTAGCTGCATATGGCCTTAGCTGCAGGTTATGTCACCCCGAAGGGAAGGACAATGCAGGTTGCTTTCACTAATCTAACCAGAAAATTACCAGGTTATCAACTACCATAGCAAGTTTATCCCTGTTCAGGAAAGGACCTAGCTGACTGATCAGTCAAAGCTGGCCCCCAGCATACCACTTGAACCTCTAGTGACAAAGATGGATCCAGGAGTACTCCCAAGACTTATGCAGCCTGAGATGTTATTTAGGCATAGAGGTAGAAGGAACTGGTCCTGGAGAATTTTTCTCAAGCCAGAAAAAGAAGATTGACAGTCTTGTGGCCAAGTGTGGGCTTAGTGAGGTGAGGCTAAGGTGGTCAGGACACCAATGACCACTGATTTTGTGAACCTGGAGGCAAAACAGGAGTTTGAGAGGCCAGATCTGTACCACTCAGTGGTAGGCAGTCTGTTGTTTATTGCAAACAACACAAGGCCTGACATCAGTTTTGCAGTTGGGGTGCTCAGCAGAAGAGTCTCCAAGCCAAGGAGGGTGGATTGGGAAGCCCTGAAGAGGGTAGTTAGATTTCTCAAGAGGACCAGGGACATGAGCTTGAAGCTGACAGGAAATCAGGTGACCCTTGAGTGCTATGTGGACAGCTCTTTTGCTGCTGACGCTTCAGACAGGAAGTCAGTGACTGGGATGGTGGTCAGGTATGCAGAGAGCCCCATAGTGTGGAGATCAAGGACTATGTGGCCATTAGTACCACTGAAGCTGAATTTGCATCCTTGTCTGAGATGGCAAGTGAAGTACAATGGGTAAGGCAGATGCTTGCAGACCTTGGGGAGCCATGCCAAATGCCTGTTGAGGTGCACAAGGACTCACAAGCCTGCATAGCTATGGCAGAAGCAGAAAATCTGAAATGCAGGACCAAGTACATTGCGGTACGCTACAAAAATGTGAGGCAGTTAATACAAGAAGGTGTCTTGTGTCTGAAGTACTGTCCATCAGAGGACAATGTTGCAGACCTGCTCACAAAAGCCCTTCCAGCAGGAAGCCATGAGGAGATGGCAAAGAGGCTGGGCCTTGTCACTAGTGTGTAAAATGAAAGGTGTCAAAAGGGAAGGTCAATCAACAGACAACTGATATCCAACAATGTACGTTAGTGTTATGTTGTGATGATAACGTGTCCTGAGCAGTAGTTTGACCATTTTGGAGGAGATTGTTAGGAGTTAGAAACTTAACTCCATTATAAAATGGCTGAACAACTGCAGAATCATGCTGAGTCATAATGGCTGACTCGATGAACTACCAAGTCATGCCTAGTGAGGCCACTAGAGGGCAATGTCCTGTAGATATACAGTAGTCCCTCCACATTCGCATGGGTTAGGGTCTCGAGACCCCCGCAAATGTGAAAAAAAACGCAAATTAAAAAAGACCTCCGCCCACCCGCCTACAACCCCCCCGCCCTTCCAAAGCCCTCCACCCGCCTGGCTGCCACCCCTCCCTGCCGCTTGCCGTGCTTCCTGAAGTGGCTATGGGCCTCTCGAACCCCATACCCGCTTCGGGAAGGTCAGGGTGGCTGCAGATGGGAGGCTGGCTGAGGAAGGTGGATGGGCAGGCGGGTGGGCGGCCTCTCCCCAGCCTCCCCGAGGGGGCTCTGGGTCTTTGAAGCCCCAGAACCACCTGGGGAAGGCCAGGGAAGGTGGTGGGTGGGTGGGAGGGAGGGTAGCCAGCCTCTCCCTGGCCTTCCCGAGGGGGCTACGGGGCTTTGAAGCCCCGGAGCTGCCTGGGGAAGGCCGGGGAAGGCGGCAAGCGGAAGGGAGGGAGGGAAGCTGGCTGGCCTCTCCCTGGCCTTCCTGAGGGGGCTCCTGGGATTGAGAGCCCCATAGTTTCTTTGGAATATGGGGGCTGGGTGGAGGGAGCATGGTGGAGAGGCTTTTCAGCCACCCCCACCCTTCCAAAGCCGTGACAAAGCTTGGAAGCTCAATTGCGGCTTTGGGAACAATGGGGGGGGGGGCTAAAAAGCACCTTTCCTACCAACTCCCCACTCTCCTGGGGCTTGGATCTCCACCCCAAATGGAGCCAAGCCCCAGGAGAGTGAGGAGTTGATTGCCTGGCTTGCTCAGCAAGCACTCTGTTTAAATCGGCTCCTCTCCCTTGCGTGCGAGGGAGAGAAGCTGATTTAAATGTGGTGCTTGCTGAGCAAACCACGAATAATCAAAACCGCGAGAGTGAAAGCCGCGAATGTGGAGGGGCAACTGTATATATAAGTGAGCTAGTCCAAAGCTCACTCTCTTCTCGTGAATGCTGATGCCTAGTGAAGCAGTTTCTCCTTCAATAGTAAATATTTGTATATATATTGCAACTGTTTGACTTTGAAGATAAAAGTGCCTCCTGCTTATTTGGACGTCAAACACTCTGTGTGTGAGTATTCTTGGGATGGGTTGCTACTAAGTCTGCTGAGATAGTTTTTTGCCTTCTGCCGGGGATTGAGTGTCCTATCATCCCCTGACATCTCAGGCAAAGTCTAATCATCACATTTTTTTCAGAGACACAGAAGGTTACGTTAAGTGAATTTCAGAAGATTGCATTTATTCTTCTTGAATAATATTATTCACTATTAAAAGTTCAGGAAATTGAACTTCCCTATCCAAATTTATTTTTCTGACATAAATTCTGCTCTCTTCCACCACTGAGATTACTATGGCAGAAATTAAGGATGGCATGCCATATTTGCTTCTGGAATTAGCCCAGCTTTCATGAATTTAAATAAGTTTTTTCACATTGCTATATCCATGAACTAGTTAGAGTTCAATTAAGTTTTGAATAACAACATTGTCTGGCACAGTACTGTGACAACTCATACACCTACAATGTTGAGAAATACAGGAAGCTTCTCAGATATGCACCTCGGCACCCCAAGCTCTCAACACATGAATAACTCTGCTTTTCAGGGAGTTAATGAGGCAGATTTTTGAACTGCATAGCTTTAAGGGAAGTCATTCTAACAGCACAAATGGAATCAGAGCAATTTCAGTTTTGATACAGTAGTCAGTCCTTCAGCATTAAAAAGTTGGCTTGCTCTGAAATAGATTTTATGCTAATGATATTATGGAGCTCTATGCTTATTGCTTCATAATGGATCCATCAAATTTGTTTTCCAATTTAAGCCAAAGCCTTCTTATTGAAAGGCAATGGAGCTACCAACATCAGCACAGTAAGTACAATTTGTCATTTTTATTTAAAAATTGTTATTTATGTAATATTCACAACAACAAATTTACTATAATCCAATGGCACTGGTGTGCATATGGGGCCTTGGAAGGCCAAAAGGACATCTGTATATGCAAATGCCACTCTTTTCTCTTCCAGTACCAAAGAATATTCTGTATGCCTAATTGAGAATCCCATTGCTCAGGTGATATATTCTCCAGCCCAAAGAGAAGACCCCTGTGCAAGCAAGCTATGCTGGCATATCATACCTCCTAAAAGATATTTAGGTTTAATTTCAGCACCAAGATATAGTAAATTAATCACTGTTCTAACTATGTTGGAGAATCCTGTTGCAGCTATACTTCTGGTGAACGCATACTAGGTGTTGCAGGCTATATTTCAGAGGAAGGAACTGGCAAAACCACCTCTGAGTATTCCTCGCCTAAAACACTCCTATGAAATGTATGGGGTTGCTATAAGTCGACAGGTGACTTGAAGGCACATATACATACATATTTCTGGTAAAAGCCTGCTTTCTGACTTCAACCCTGGATGGTTAACCATCACTGGTTACTGTTTGTCATGGGAAATTCTTCTCTGGTTCTCCCTTTCTTGTCATGTTATTAGAAAAGAAAATGTGGATATAGCTAACTTCTGCTACAGTGGCTGCACGGATTTTTTTTTAAAGTAATCCATATCAATATGTCAATAAAATGTGAGGGAAAACCCATCAACATTATCATAATCCAAGTCTATGCACCAACCACAGAAGCAAAGGAAGGCGAGACAGAGAGTTTCTATGATGGAGTCAAGGAAGAAATTGATAATGTACCAGAACAGGATTTCTTGTTAATCATAGGTGATTGAAATGCAATGGTAGGAAGCACAGCAGAATCAAAGATTGTAGGAAAAGTTGGACTAGGATCAAGAAATGAAGCAGGAGAGTGACTGATAAAGTTTTGTGAGGCCAACAATCTATTCATCGCAAACACTTTCTTCATACAACTGGAGAGAAGACTGTACACATGGACACTACTGGATGGCTAATACAAAAATTAGATAGACTACATAATTGGGAACAGAAGATGGAGAATGCCACATTGGTTACTTACTGTGAAGGTGCATTTTGGGGCTGGAGAGAGGAATCCAAACATCCATAACATCTGGGATAGTTCCTCTGACCATCCAGAGAGAGGCAGGAAGTTGAATCATGGTCTCATGCATAGCTGAAAATTCACCTCGTCTCCTCCCCTTCCACTCTCCATGAGGCCAGTTTACTGACTAGTAAAGCCTCAGTGGAAAGAAGAGATAGTTGGAAGAAGAAATAACAGTGTTAAGGATTTTAGGTTTGTCCCTAATATGCTTGAGGAGTCACATAGGGTGGGGTGGATTCCTCCTCTCTCCAACCCCAGAATGCACCTTCATGGTAAGTAACCAATGTGGCATTCTCTGGGTTGGTGAAAGGAGGAATCCAAACATCCATAACATCTGGGATGTGCCCAAGCTTTTCCCACCCCTTTATGGTGGCTGTGTCTGTAATTTAGTGTCTTAGTCTTTTATGACCTCCTGGAGGACCCTTCTTCCAAAGGTGGCGTCCGCCAACCTGAACTTGTCCACTTTATAGTGTTGGATGAAGGAAGTGTGCTCCAGGTTGCCGCCCGACCTATTTCTGATATGGGGGTGCTGGATGAGAAAAATGCCGAGGTGGCTGCTGACCTAGTGGAGTGTGCTGTGACGTCAGTAGCCTGGGAGACTTGGCCAGGTCATAAGTCTTCAGGATGCATGCCTTTGATACCTTTGCTCCCATGGATGCCGGACTGAAGGACACGAACAGCACCTGAAGGGGTTTGTCCTCCTGAGGTATATCTTAAGTGAACGTCAAGCTTCTGCCACAACCACTCTGGCGGGTGGAACGGATTTTGACAGAAGGGTGGTAAGGTCAGCTCCTGGGAGAGGTGGAAGCTGGACAACACCTTTTGTATGAAAGATGGATCTGGCCAGAGAGCCACATAATCCTCACTAAATGTGCATAGGTGCTCCCTAATGGACAGCACCACCAACTCCAACACCCTCCTGGCCGAGGTGATGGCCACCAGGAAGGCCACTTTTAGCGTAAGAATCCGAAGGGGGACCATCCTCATAGAGGTTCAAAGGGCAGTCACATCGGTTGTCTTAGCACCAGCGGGAGGCTCCATGATGGGAATCAGTGCTGTACTGGTGGGGATATAATGGTCGCTCCCCTAAGGAACCTCCTCACATGTGGGTGGGAGAAGAGCATCCCTCCTTGGGGAGTGGTAGAACAGAGGACAGGACTGCTGGCTGTCTCTTTAATGTGTTGGGCCTGAGCCCCATATCCAGGCCCTTCTGTAGAAAAGCCAAGACATGCTTCACCTTCACTTCCGCCCCAGGGATGGAGTTGGTGCCACACCAGTACATGGAGGCTTGCCATATGGCTTCATATATCCTTACAGTAGACTGTCTGCATGAAGAGAGTAATGTTGCTATCACTAACTTGTCGTAACTGCAATCTTGCAGGGCTGACCATTCAACGTCCATGAGGCTAACTGGACCATGCTGCTCTTGGGTGATTTAGAGGGCCCTGGATCAGGAACTCTTCCCTCTGTGGTAGATGCCAGGGTTCTGCTTCCGACAGGGTCCATTAGGTCCAAGAACCACAGTCTCCATGCCCAATATGAGGCTACGAGGACTGCCCGTGTTCTCTCCTCCCTCACCTTCCTGCAGACCTTCCTGATTAGTGGAAGAGGGGGAAACAGGTAAAGGAGACTGTTTGGCCAGGGACTCCTTAACCCAGAGAAGAATCTGGGCAGCTTGGTGTTGCTTTCCAAGGCAAACATGTCCACCTCCATGGACTGCAATAACTACAGGACCATTGCATTAATCTCCCATGCAAACAAAGACACGCTCAGAATTCTACAGCAATGATTCCTGACATATGTGGAGCGAGAAATTCCAGAGGTGCAAGCTGGGTTAAGGAAAGGAAGAGGAACTAGGGATCACATTGCAAACATATGTTGAATAATACAGCGCACCAAAGAAATCCAGAAGAAAATCAACATGTGCTTTATAAACTACAGCAAAGCCTTTGGATGCATAGATCTCGAAAACCTATGTATTGCTCTTAAAGAAATGGGGGTGGGGGGCACAACATTTGATTTTCCTGATGTGAAACCTGTACTCAAGACAAGAGGCTACTGTTAGAACAGAATACGGAGAAACAGAATGGTTCCCAATCGGAAAGGGGGTCAGGCAAGGCTGCATTCTATCACCCTATGTCAGGATCAGTCTTTGGTGTGACCTGGTCCTGCCATTTTCAGTGTTCTTTTGCAACCTTTCTGTTAATTGTGTTTTCTTTTCTTTCTGATTGTTAACGAGTGTTCTGTGGCAATGATGAAGGGGAGTATAATGGTTGCTAATGAGAATGGAGAGATAAGCCCACAGCTGCAGAATTGGCTTGGGGAAAATTGGATGGGTGTTGTATGGGAAGAAGAGGTCAGGGGATGATGGATAACCAATAGTATTGAAGCCCACCAGATTTCAGAGATTGCAATATGCTTTCAGTATACTCTCTGCCCTCTAAGTTTCAATTCTGAGCAACAACCTTGTATGGTATGCTTTCTGGATTTTCTGTGCCAATGAAGTTTTCTGATTAACTCTGAAACTGCTGGTCACTATGTCTGGGAATGCAAGTACATGACACCCTACTTGTTAAACTTGTATGCAGAAAATATCAGCTGCAGAGCAGGCTTAGACTCGGAGGAAGGAAGTATGAAGATCGGAGGAAGGAAAATCAACAATCTAAGATATGCAGATGACACCATAATGCTAGCAGAAAATAAGAAAGACTTGGAACAATTATTAAAGGAAGTCATAGAATAAAGTGCTAAGGCAGGCTTACTGTTGAACATTAAGAAAACAAAAATAATGACCATGGAGGATTTAAATAAATTCAATGTAGATGATGAGGACACTAAAGGAGTTAAAGATTTCCCATACTTTGGATCAATCACTGGTCAGAATGGAGACTGCAGTCAAGAAATCAGAAGGAGGCTAAAACTAAGAAGGGCAGCTATGAAAGACCTAGATAAGATTCTGAAGTGCAAAGATATACAAGTGAACACTAAAGTTAGGATTGTCCGCGCAATCACATTTCCCATTACTATGTATGGTTATGAGAGCTGGAAGGTAAAGAAAGCTGATAGAAAGAAAATCAACTCTTTTGTGATGTTGTGCTGAAGAAGAGTTCTGTGGATACCATAGAGAGGTAAAAAGCCAAACAAATGAGTCCCAGAACAAATCAAGCCTGAACTCTCCCTATAAGCTAAGATGACTAAATTGAGGTTGTTATACTTCTGCCACAGCATGAGAAGACATGACTCACTAGAAAAGACAATAATGCTTGGAAAGGTAGAAGACAGTAGGAAGAGAGAAGGACTGCATTCCAGATGAATAGACTCAATCAAGGAGGTCATGGCCCTAAGCGTGGCCCTGCAGGACCTGAGCAGATCTGTTGAGGATACGTGATTTGGAGGTCTCTCATTCACGGGGTCTGATTGGGTCACCATGAGTCAAGATCAACTTGAGGGCAGTTAACAACAACAAAATCCATACCACATGAACTCAGTGTTTCTTTACTCTTTTGTCTAAGTAAGGATTACTGCAATTTCTAGTCAAACAGGGTAGTACTTGCTTCATGCTTAACATATCAATCTTTTTGGCTCAGAGCTACCATAGGAGGAAAAATACCTGCATGTACATATTTTTGTCTGATAACTGTATAAACACATCTCCCACCCAAATCATTGCTTCTTCCAATAATAGAGTAAAAAAGTAGTATAATATTGCTGTACTCTGTGTGCCAGTACTCACAGAACAACCTCACCTTCTCACTGAAGAAGGTGCCAGCAGAAGACACACAGAACAAAGAGAGAACAAAGAGAGTTGGTGATTAAGGACTTTATCATACTACACTGTTATAATGCTATGATTCCACCTTAACTGCTGTGGCTGCCTCCTGTGGAATTCTGAGGTTTGTAGTTTAGTGAAGCCTAAGAGCTCTCTGGCTGAGAATGCTAAATGCTCCTCCCTAAACTGCAGATCCCAGGATTCCATGAGGCAGCCATAGCAGTTGGCTATAATAGCACTATAACAGTGTAATGTAACATTCTCCTAAGAAGGAGTAGTTAAATTCTTGAGACCAAGCAGCATCAAACATAATATGTTCCAGCAAGCTTTCTTATAATACGGTGTACTAATTTTCCATAGATAAAACAAATACATTAAATTTCTGAACCATGCCAGGAATATATAAAAACAAAACAAAAGATATAATCACTCACTGGTACGATTTTGTTCAAGTTGCTCTTTATCTGAATGCTGAAGCTGTTGCTGTCCTATACTAACTGGTGAATGATGTCCAAGACCATAAGGTATAGGAGATCCACGTCCATGTGCTTGTAACAGATTGACATTATATGCCATGGCTGCTTGATGAGTAATGATTCGAGGATCAACGGCAAACCTACTCTGATACCCTGTCCATGGTACCTATGTAAAAACAAATGTGAACAGTGTATGTTCAAAATTTGTTAAGTATGCACATTTAAAAAAAAATACAGTGTCACTGAAAACAGAATAGTCACGCAAGGCCACAAAACAACTACAGTCGTCCCTCCACATTTGTGGATTAAGCATTCGCTGATTTGATTATTCATGGATTACTGCATGTGCCGCTGCCTCCATTGCTGCCCTACGCCACTTTTAACAGGGACTTTGATAACACCAGTGGTGCAGGGAGGAAATCAAACTGGCAAAGTGGCTGGGCCACCTCACTCACTCACACGGGCAGGGGGTGGTGGGATGGGGGAGCATGAGGACTGAGGGTGCATGCGTTCCCTCACTTGCTGGCTCACTCAGGCAGTCAGACAGGGATGGGACAGAGGGAGCATGAGGAGGGAGGGCACATGAGTTTGCTCACTCGCTTATGCCAGGAGGTGGATGGAATGGGGGAGGGCAAGGAGGGAAGGTGTGTGTATTCCCTTGGTCACTCATATGGGTGGGCAGGAGGGAAGGAGATTGGATGGGTGTTCCCTTTCTCTCTCTTCCCATCCCACCCTGTCCCATCCCCTTCGTCCCCTGCCTGACCCACCCAAGAGTGTGAGCAAACACACACAGGTCCAGAGCCAGCCATTCTGAAAGTACAGGTACTTTTTTCTTTGTGTGCTAAATACGGTTTGTGGGGCCTAGAGATATTCATGGTTTTTCCACTTTTGCAGGGTCCTGCACCCCTAACTCCCGCAAAAGTTAAGGACCAACTGTAAGTATAAAAGACAAGGAGGAGTGATGATACTTTAAGAAATAAAGAATGCTAGTATACAGAAGGGTTTCAAAATCAGAAACTCACTGAGTAACTTAGCAAAAGTCATCATCCCTCAACCTAGCATACTTTTTGAGTTGTTGTGAGAATAATGAGGTACAAATGATAAATCTCTTTGTACACTTGTATCAGCATTATCAAAACTATCACAGAAAGTTTAGGAACAAGACAGCTTATAAAATCAGGGATATAAATAGCAAAGGGACGGTGGAAATGCATTTGTCTATAAAAAGAAATCATTGGTACAAGCAGATGAATCAAAAACAGGCAGGGGTTGGATAAAGAAATAGCTTGTCCTCAGATTTCACTATGTTGCCTTCTGGCAAAGAGAAGAAGACAACTGACTGTATTTCCAAAGAGAATGGGGAACATTTCTACTACAGAAATCAAAGAACAGCATGTGTGTTACTAGAAAAACGTGGTAAGAGGAACAGATGTTCCAATAAATCTTTTCATCGTTTTAATGTCTCAATTCTATGACAGCCTACTGAGTTTACAAAGAAACTTGACAGACAAGTATGTGGACGAGTGAATCTACCCACACTCCAGGATTAGGCCTAGGTTTAAATATTTAAGGAAAGCCATAACATTAAATCCTTAAGAAATTACACTGATGCTAACACAGGTAGTCAAGCAGATATTGTTAGACATTTGCTTACATGCCTATGATAAAGGTCATATTTTAATAATTATAATGCTTCTGCAGCATAGGCTATTTATCCCCAGAGAAACAATTCACCTCTTGAATGCAAGAGGAAAATTACTGCTCTTGAAATATTCTGGTTTTCCTCCTCAGTCTGAGACTGGAGATAACAGATGCATTGCTTTTCTGCCCCACTTGCTTTCCCAGTGGAGGAAAAGAGTAGGATAGGCATATGTATGAATATATTATAAAATATTTATAAAATTCTACCCTGTATCATGGGATCGCAGGGTGGGATGCAAGTAAAACAATATGGACAATTTAAAACAATTTCAGATTAAAAAACAAAGAATAAAACTGGTTAAAAACATATGGAACAATTTAATGAATTAAAACAGTGTTCTGAGACTGGAGATCACAGGAGTACAGTATTCTCTGCAGAGGAAAGCACTGAATTCAGTGTCTCTCTTAGGATAAGAGGTGGGAGAAATGACAACCTGGAGGTGGTGTGACTTTTTGAAGTTTGGGGGCAGGGTTGGGCTCATAGTGGGCCACCATCCCCATGATATCATCCAGCCTGCCAGCTTGGTTCCAGGAAGCAATCCACTTTTGGAAAGATCAGTCATATCATTAGTGGTACAAAAGGACAGGTTGCTTACCTGTAACCATAGATCTTCGAGTGGTCTTCTGTGAATTCACACAGTTGGGTTATTCCTGCGCCTGCGCAGTGCATACGGAACCTTCTAGTATCACTAGACAGAATGTGCTTAGATACATTTTTGGTGGTAGCTCCGCCCACAATAACGGCCCCTTAAAAGGCTCTCCCGCCTAAATCCCCTCAGTTCCTTGAATGACGCCGCAAAAAGCAGCATCAGGAACATTAAGCATATATTCAACAGTAGGACATAGAGGGGAAGATGGGAGGGTCTGTGTGAATTCACAGAAGACCACTCGAAGATCTATGGTTACAGGTAAGCAACCTGTCCATCTTCTTCGTGGTCTCTGTGAATCACACAGTTGGGTAGACTAGCAAGCTTCCCCACTGGAGGAGGGTATGTCTTGCATCATAGACGAGGACCCTTTACACCAGCCTTGAAAGGGATTTCTCTGACTCATCATTTCATTATTTTTTTTGCACATTCCGCGATTAGTAAACCATTGTCATCATAGCAATATACCTATCTCAACATAGAAGCAAATCAACAGTGAAATAAATCAACAGTGGAAAGTTCAACATGAATACACTCACTTAATGAATGGAGGACAAAAGCACTGCCCTCACAAAAGCAGCCTTGCTCCTAGAGCGAGCGTCCAGTCTGTAATGTGAGATGAAAGTCAATGGTGAGGACCAAGTTGCAGCACGGCAAACATCCTCTAGGGGCACCCCAGAGAGGAAAGCAGTCGAGGTGGAGACAGCTCTCATAGAATGTCCACGAATTCGTGGAGGCAACGGTTTCTTAGCCAGTTCATAGCAGAGAGCGATGGTCAATGTCACCCACTTTGAAAGCCACTGCAACGAGATCAGAGCACCCCGTTTGGAATCAGCATAGGAAACAAAGAGCTGGGGTGATTGTCGGAACGGAGTAGTCCATTGTATGTAGAAGGCAAGCGCCCTTCTCACATCCATGGAGTGGAGGGTACGCTCGAATTCGTCCTTCGGGTCCTGCATCAACGCCGGTAGGACAATAGGTTGGTTGAGGTGGAAGCTGGAGACCACTTTAGGGAGAAAGGAAATGTCCGGTCTCAGTACCACCTTGTGCTTGTGGAAACAAAGATATGGGGGGTCCGATCGTAGAGCACATAGCTCTCCGGCCCGACGGGCGGAGGTGATGGCAACCAGAAAGGCAGTCTTCCAAGACAGTAGCCAGAGGTCGGTTGATGCCAGAGGCTCAAACGGTCGTCTCACCAACTGAGAGAGGACGAGTTCGAGGCTCCAGGCTGGCACGGGTTCGAGCACCGGAGGATGGAGGTTAACATATCCCTTCAAGAACCTCTTCACCGTCGGATCCTGGAAGGGGGACGGTCGATTCCGAGACTGGAATTTGACGGAGATAGCAGCCAGATAGCCCCGAAGAGACGAAAACGAGAGCTCCGCTCTCGATAGGTCCAGGAGGAATTGAAGGACCGTCGATACTGAGCAGGATTCGACAGACTGTCCCTTATCTGTCAGGAATTTCTCAAATCGGTTCCATTTATATGCGTAGGCTTTCCGCGTCGAGGCTTTCCTGGCAGCGTCAATAATCGCCTGAACCTCTCGAGGCACGGGAGGAGGAGGGGAAGGTTGAGGTGGACACAGGTTCATGGGTGGATTCTCCAGGCCGTCAGGCGGAGTGAGTCGAGGTCGGGATGTCTGACCTTGCCTTGCTGGATGGTGAGTAGGTCTGGTCTGCTTGGAAGGTGAAGAAACCAGCGCCTGGCCAGAAGTAGCAGTGGTGCGAACCACGGTTGTCGAGGCCACCATGGTGTGATAAGGATCGCATTCGCCCGGTCCCGGCAAAGCTTGGCGATGACCCTTGTCAGCAGCGGAATTGGAGGGAAGAGGTACAGGAACGGTCCGTTCCACTGGTACAGGAACGCATCTCCCCTCGAGTCCTTGTGCTGTACCCTGGAGTAAAATTGGTTGCACTGAGCGTTCTGGGCAGTCACGAAGAGATCCAGCAGAGGAGTCCCCCAACGACGGAAAAGGTTGGACACTACGTGTCGATGTAGCATCCACTCGTGGACGTTGGAATTGGAACGGCTCAGTCCGTCGACAAGAATATTATCCTCCCCGGGGAGATGGAGGGACTGCAGGAAGACATTCCTTTCCACGCACCAATCCCAGATCTGTAGAGTGAGTTGAAGAAGCTGAGGAGACCTGGTACCACCTTGTTTGTTCAGGTAGTACATCACGGAGGTGTTGTCCGTGATGAGGAGGACAGTGTTGTTCCGGACCAGCACCTCGAACACTCGGAGAGCTTTCTGGACTGCCAGGAGCTCAAGAACGTTGATGTGTAAGGTCTTCTCGTCGCCGTTCCATAGGCTCTGAATTTTGTGACAGCCTAGATGAGCCCCCCATCCGAGTAGGGAAGCATCCATCGTGAGTGAGACGCTCGGCTGCGGGGGGGTCGAAGGGAAGGCCGGAAAGGACATTCCGAGGCATGAGCCACCAGTCGAGGGAACATTGAACAGCGCGGGGCATCGTCAGGAGCTTTCTGGGAGAGTCCTGTAGATGGTTGAAGACCGTCAGAAACCACTGCTGAAGCGGCTGGAATCGAAGTCTGGAGAGACGAGTGACGGACGTAGTCGCTGCCATGTGGCCTAGTAAGACCTGGATGTCATGTGCTCGGACCCGTCGTGAACGAAGGCAACCGTGAATCAGGGACCGTAAGGTGTTGAATCAGTCTTCTGGAAGGTAGGCTGCCACTGAGACTGAATCCAGTTGGGCACCGATGAACTGAATCTCCTGTGTGGGATTCAGATGGGATTTGTCCATGTTGACAACAAGTCCCAGGGTATGCAGCACATCTAGGGTGAAGCTGATGTCCCTTTCGAGCTGGGCCTTTGAATTCGCTACAAGGAGCCAGTCGTCGATATAAGGGAAGACTATGACTCCGTGTTGTCGAAGATAAACCACCACCGGTGCCATGCACTTCATGAAGACTCTCGGCGCCGTGGAAAGTCCAACGGGTAGGACACAAAACTGGTAGGGTTCGTCCCCGATTTGAAACGCCAGAAATCTCCTGTGGGCCGGATGGATCCCAACATGGAAGTAAGCATCCTTGAGGTCTATGGACGCAAACCAATCCCTGCATTGAAGGAGAGGAAGGATGAGAGCAAGCGTAGTCATCCTGAATTTCTTGGGGATGATGTATGAGTTCACCCCTCTGAGATCGAGGATGGGATGGAGGCCACCATCTTTCTTCGGTACCAGGAAGCATTTGGGGAAAAAACAGAGGTGGCGATGATCGGGATCCACAGGCTCGACAGCTCCTTTTTGAAGTAGGGCTTGAACTTCTTCGAGGAGGGGAGGGGAGGGCGGCGTCACATGGATCTGACCTGTTGGAGGTTGCTCATCAAATTCGATCCAGTAGCCCTGTTGCACAATCTTCAGCACCCAGCGGTCCGATGTTATCAGGGACCAGGCGGCCTGGAATGATGAAAGGCAATCTCCAAACAGGGGGGTCTAAAAGAAAAGGGAAACATCATCAAGAACGGGGAGGTAATCAAAATCTCCGCCTGCCCTGGTCCTTCGGCCGTTGTTTCGAGGGCAGCCGGTATCGAGAAGTGGACCCCTGGCTCCTCACCGAAGAGGTGGAGGACATCAGTTGTTGGAACCAGGGGCGCCTGGAGGACTGAGGCGTGCCACTTCGCCTGAACGGCTGGGCATAGGAAGAGGTATGCCAAGCCGAACAATGTCTGGGTCGGTACGCAGAAGATGAGGTCGAAGGCATACCGTACTTCCGCGCGGTGGACCTCATCTTCTGCGTAAATTCTAGCTTTTCATCAGTAGAGGCGTTAAAGAGGCCGGAACTATCAAAGGGCATGTCCTCTATCGTTGCCGATGCTTGAGTGGACAAACCTGATGACCGCAGCCAAGCATGCCTCCGCAGGGCAATAGAGCCCGTCACCGTCTTCACTGCGCAGTCAGCAATGTGGCGTGCAGAGTTCATCTGCTGTCCTGCTAACAGCTGTGCCTCTCCTTGAATGGCCTCTGCAAGCCGACAACGCTCATCAGGTAGGTCCCGTATAAGTGGCAGCATCCTCTCCCATAGGACCTGCTGATAGGCGCCCATACACGTCGAATAATTTGCGATCCGAAAGCTGAGGCCGGCCACAGAATACAATTTCTTTCCCATGATGTCTAATTTCCTTCCTTCGGGATCAGAAGGAGTGGACTGGGCCCGCCTTTGCCTTCTGGGCTGAGCAGCTTCGATGACCACTGAATTTGGCTTAGGGTGCTCTTGAAGCCAATTGATACCATCCCCAGACACTCTATACAATCTGTCTATCCTCTTAGAAGTCGAGGGTATGGAGGAGGGATTCTCCCAAGAACCCTGGGTCAATTTGAGGAGAGATGGCAACACCGGCAGACACGCCACAGGGGGAGTTCTGGACTTGAGCCTCTGAGAGATAGGATCTAGGGGCTCAGAGTCCTTCTCCGTGATCTTGAGTTCGAGAGCGTGTGCCATCCGAACTACCTGCTCGGCAAAGGAGCAGACGTCGTCCGTTGGTGAGGACGAGTCGTCTTCCAGGAGATCAGGTTGCGGAGATGGCAAAAATGGCAGGTACTCCTCAGAGGACTCAGAGGAAGATGAGGAATCAGAGGAGGGAGACGGTGATCAACGCTTATCAGCGAGGGATGTGGACCGTGGTGGCGGTGTAGGCAGACGCAGCGTAGAAGGCAACGGAGGTAAGGGTCGGATTGGTGACGCCTGACAGGATGCATCCCTCAGAGTCGGTTTCGAAGGATCCCTCAGAAGGGCGAATTCTTTGTCCATTCCGTGGAAGGAGATCCGGGGTGGCGACAGAGTCACAGCATGAAGTGTCGCAGCCTCAGAGGTAAGTTGGAAGACCTTTTCTGAGACAGCCCCAGTCATCGACCGCTCTGCCAGTGGGGCTGCGAGGACTGACCTAGCCAGGTCGTATGAGCCGTAAGCCATTTCGCCCTCCTGAAACCTGGACATTGAAGGCATAGGCTCATCAAGTGTCTCCTGCAGTGCAGCCGTAGATTGTTGGAGAAGCTCAGACCTGGAGACAAGTAAAGCAGGCGAAGGTCCACAAACCCGTAAAGGATGCTCAGGTTCAGCCGGAGAGCCCACCTCAACCTCCACAATCTCCAGCGATTGAGTAGGGGTTGGAGATCTGGAGCGTGGATGCTCGGCCTCGACTCCTCGATCCCGAGGAGATGGATCAGGTCGAACCGCAGGGGTCTCCGACGTCGAAGCAGCTGGTGGAAGCTGCTGAGGCTGCTGAGGAGCTGGTGGCCTCTCCTCCATGCGTGGGCGCTTGGCCTTCTTCTTTTTATGGGCCTTGCCTTTCGACGACGTCGATGACTCCCGGTCCCTGCTCGAGTCCTTGGGGTCTGTTCAGTCCCGTGACTGGGCCTTAGGATCGGTAGTCGAGCCGGAGGGAGTCTGGCTTGTGGTCGAGATCGGCTTAGAGGCATGTTTATGTGAATGCATCACTGCCTCGGGATCAGATGCCACAGATCTTCTCCGGGATGGACTTGGAGAACGGCATCATTTCGCAGGTGGAGACTTCGATGAAGGGGATCACCCACGGTGTTGGGGGGAGACCCCTTGTCCCACAGCCGGAGTCGACGCGGCAGATGGTATGACGGCCTTCTCGTACAGAAAGGACTTTAGACGAGAGGAGCGGTGTTTTCTCGCCGAAGGGGTGAAAGCCCGGCAATGTACGCACGCGTCCACATTATGGGTCTCGCCCAGACATATCAGACACCGAGAATGGCCATCTGAACTAGGGAGCTTAGCTTGGCACACAACACATCTTTTAAAGCCGGTTTTTGAAGCCATAGTCAAAGCGAGGTAACGAAGTCAAGCCGTAAATCAGAGCGAGTTACCAAAGCCAGAGGGGTAGGAGGGTCGCCGAAGTCAAACAGTCCGAGTCAAGCCGAGAGGTCAGAGATCGTAACCAGAGCAGAAGGAGCGCAAAAAAACCCGTTGTCCGAAAGCCAAGCCAATGGTAGAGCCAAAGTAGCCGGGGAAACAGAGAAATCGTAGTCAAGAAAAACAGTCCGAGTCAACAGCGAACAAAGGTTCCTTTCGAGCTGCTAGCGCGGCGGGAAAAAAGGAACTGAGGGGATTTAGGCGGGAGAGCCTTTTAAGGGATTGTTATTGTGGGCGGAGCTACCGCCAAAAATGTATCTAGGCACATTCTGCCTAGCGATACTAGAAGGTTCTGTATGCACTGCGCAGGTGCAGGAATAACCCAACTGTGTGATTCACAGAGACCACGCTTTGTGTGCATCACGCTTTGTGTGATCAACACTTTGTGTGCATCATTTTGGACAAGTATTACAGCTACACTGGACCAAAATGATTGTAGACAACACTTTTTGCCAATAATTTCCTCTCAAGATTTGTTAATTTATTAAATAATGATTAAAAGTTTAAAGGAATTACATAAAACAATTTATTTACTGTTTTCAAAACAGCCCATCTAAATTAGCACAAATATTTCCAAAAAATAGTTTTGAAAACTATATACTTAGAATCATAGGCCATCCAGTCCAACCCCCTGCCATGCAGGAAATCACAATCAAAGCTTCCCCGACAGATGGCCATCCAGACTCTGTTTAAAGACCTCCAAGGAAGGAGACCCCACCATACTCCGAGGGAGTGTGTTCCACTGCCGGACGGCTCTGACTGTCAAAAAGTTCCTCCTAAAGTTGAGGTGGAATCTCTATTCCTGGAGCTTGCATCCATTGCTCCGTGTTCCAGTCTCTGGAGCAGCAGAAAACAAGCCTGCTCCATCCTCAACGTGACACCCCTTCAAATACTTAAACAGGGCTATCATATCACCTCTTAACCGTCTTTTTTCCAGGCTAAACAGACCCAGTTCCCTAAGCCTCTCCTCATAAGGCATGGTTTCCAGACCTTTCACCATTTTAGTTGCCCTTCTCTGGACATGCTCCAATTTGTCAATATCCTTTTTGAATTGTGGTGCCCAGAACTGGACACAGTATTTTAGGTGAGGTCTGACCAAGGCAGAATAGAGCGGCACTATTACTTCCCTTGATCTAGACACTATACTTCTATTGATGCAGCCCAAAATCACATTGGCCTTTTTAGCTGCCGATCAGCTAAATTAGCTGATGCTGATTAAGAACTCACTGCTAGATTCATGAAGAATGATCCATAAGGACATCGTCATATATCATTTGAATTCATAACATACTTGATGGACTTTAGCTTTGAGCCATCTGTTTCCTGAGATTAAAATCTGTAGAATCACAAATAATTGTGCATATATTTGTTTTCATGACATCTAATTAACTATAAAGGTTCTGGTACTAATTATATACAAGAGTATCCCCCACAGGAATAAAAATACATTTTTTCTTACCTTACAATTAAACCAACAAACAACTATTTACATTATTTTTGTAGAAAGAAAGCAAGCTAGCATTACAAAGATACAGCTGCTAAGCTTCGTATTTCATTTCACTGTATCCATTAAATGTTGCCTCCTAGTAACCTAATTAGTAAAAAGAAAAAAAGAAAGGGGGGGGGATCCTAAATTGAATGGAAGCCAGTGGTCTTGCTATATTAAAGAAAAATGGTACCGTATGGACTGAATAGGAATATCTCCAAGCAGAAGTTCATGGCAAATCCAAAATAGGATTTCCACTATAAAAAAAAGCTCCTGATGATATATAAGAATGTTCATTTTATCTGTTGACATAGCAACATCAGTTTGCTGATCCCTTCTGAAGTTAGTGTTTTGTGAGTGGTGTTCCAGGCCTTTCTGTGAGGTTATGGAAAACCTAAAGCAGTGGTTCTTAACCTGGGGTCTGCAGGGGGTCTGCAAAGGCTTGAAGACTGTTTGGCCCACCTCCTCCCTGCAGTGGAGCATCCATGTGATAGGAGCCAAGGCAAAGGCCAGCTGGCTTAGCCTGCACATTGCCATTCAATCTGCTCTAGCCACAAACTTGCAGGAAAAAGCAGGAGAAAAGTCTTCCTTCCCCCTTCATTGCCTCTGAGGGAAGGTTTAATGGATGTTGTATTATTATTATTATTATTATTATTATTATTATATCTTGAGTTAAGTCTTGGGGGTCCGTGGCAACAAAAGATATTCAAAGGGAGTCCCTGACAAAGAAAAGGTTAAGAGGCACTGACCAAGAGAATGAGAGCACAAATATGAAGAAGTGGGAAATGTCACAAGGGCTGGACCTTATTAATATCTGTATTATATACAGATGAAACAGGAACAGAAAGTTTTAACAGAATAAACTGAGCCAAAGCTGTGTGCAAAATTAGTGGAAATTATATCAGACCACACATGACTAATGCTACCATTGCAATCTACATCAATAGTAGTATAGTAATAGTAGTTTGTTTGCAAAACTATTGCCTTGTCTCTTACAACTTCCTGAGGTAGTAAGTTTTGGAAATCAGGCCATTGTGATGCTAACATTTGCAAAGAATTTATGGGAATTTAAGAAAATCAACTCATTGGAAATGTGGTGTTGGTGGAGAGTGCTGAGGATACTGTGGATGGCCAGAAAGACAAATAAATGTGTCTTAGAACAGATCGATATGTAAATTCAGCAAGACACCATGTGAACAATTATGACTAAATTATATTCCATACAATAAACAGTACAAACATCAATAACATTAATTCTACAATTGAAAAAGGTGCACAATGTATAAATATGTAATACAAAGCTTAATATTAAACAGTACAAACAACAATGATATCAAGTCAATAATTGAAAAAGGTGCACACTGTATCCATGTTCAGTACCAATACAATGCTTAATATTCCTGCAGTGATAAATCCAAAAATATATACACTGTGAACCTAAATATTAAAGGAGCAACAGTAACTCTAGGGATACAATATCCTTGATGGCTCAATGTCCTGATGAGGATCCTGAAGTGAACATTCAAGTCAGGATTGATATCCAAGGAAAAGACGTGCTGCCAGAATCATAGCCATACAGCACCTCCGGAGCTATATTTAGCCATTTCAGCCCCAAAGCCTTCTTCAGTGGGAATGAATTTTACTATTGTAATAGTCCAATTGCTCATGGTTCACCGTTCATTAAATATATTTCAATGGTAATTAAATCTCTATTATTTCATGCTTGACTTCAAAAGGAATTCAGCATTAGAACAGAACAAGCCAGAGCTCTCCCTAGAAGCCAAGATGACTAAATTGAGGCTGTCATTCTTTGGTCATATCATGAAAAGACACAGCTCACTGGAAAAGTCAATAATGCTAGGAAAGGTGGAGGAAAAAAGAAAGGAAGGAAGACCGCACACCGGATGGACAGACTTGATCAGAGAAGCCACAGGCCTGAACCTGCAAGACCTGAGCAGTGCAGTAGAAGACAGGGAGTCTTGGAGATGTCTCATTCATGGGGTTGCCATGAGTCGGGGTTGGCTCAAAGGCTGTTAACAACAACAACAATGCAAAAGATACCATGGCTGTGTTTACACAAAAGAGTAAGTCAGAAATGCTAAAAATGCAGGCTTAATAATGAGCAAGCATGTGTTACAATTAAATGACACCTTCTGCAAGTGGAAACAGCTAGAGTAACCAACCAATTTCCAGCCTAGAAAGCTTAGAGTTAAATTGAAAAGCAGACTCCTGGCTTGTCTCTCTTCACTCAAGCCAGTGCCTGAAGCCAAGATCTGTAGTTGTCTTTTGGATCCTGGTCCAGGCTCAGACATTTTATTGTATTTTTTTAGAATATTTATACCCCACTCTTCAGCTACAAAGGCTCTCACAATGGCTTACAAATTGTTAGCAATAGCACTTACACTTCTACACCACTTTATAGCTCTAGGCACTCTCTAGGGCTAAGCAGTTTACAATGTGTTAGCTACTTGCACCCAACAAGCTGGGTACTCATTTTACCAACCTACGAAAGGATGGAAGGCTGAGTCAACCTTTGTAAATCGAAATCACAATGTTGTGGCTACGGTACCAGCATTTAACCACTGCACCACCAGGCACGAGACATAACATTAAGCTTTCCATAGTTGGCAGATTCATGAACACTGCAGTTAGTCCTGCTTGCAGAAGTTAACCATGCAGGAGCAACTAGACAGTAGGCCATTCTTGTTCATTAGCAATAAGCCAGAATTTTCAGCAATTCTGCCTTAAAATTTCATGTGAACATAGCCATTCTACTGAATGAAAGCAGACATGTAAACAGACATAATTAAAATATGATGTAAGGGATCCTGGATGGGTAGCAATGTAAGTACAAAGATTCCCAGTGTAGACTATACATAAGATGGGGAGGTGGTATTTATGCTCACTTTTATCTCTTATTACAATTAGCCATCATACAGGTTGAACATCCATAATCCAGAATTCCAAAATCCAAAATGCTCCAAAACCTGAAACTTTTTGCCACCAGCTGCCCATATCTGCCTTCGAGGTGGAGAGTGTAGTGCTCCTGCCTGTTTGTTCACAAAGCAGAAGCAGACTCCCCGGAAATCTCCTCTATAGGTAAGCAAGGCTGCAGAGAGACATGAGGCTGGAGAGAAATGCAAGGCTGAGAGACATGAGGATCTGTGAAATGGCAGAAGGTATGGATTCATGCCAAGTACAGTACTATGCTTGGATTCCCACCACTTTGCAGATCCCCAGTCTCTCTCCAGCTTCATGTCCCTCTCCAGCCTTGCAAATACATTACATACTGTGCTACTTGTGTGGTGTAGTTTGAATCTACAGTTGCTTGAATAGTGAGTGATACCTTTGCTTTCTGATGGTTCAATGCATGCAAACTTGGTTTCATATACAAAATCATTAAAAATATTGTGTATAAAATTATCTTCAGGTTATGTGTATAGGGTGTATGTGAAACATCAATCAATTTTGTGTGTTTTTCTTGGGCCCTGTCTCCAAGATATCTCATTATGTACTGTATATGCAAGTATTCCAAAACCCAAAATATTCCAAAATCCAAAACACTTCTGGTCCCAAGCATTTTGGATGAGAAGACTCAACTGGTACTAACTGGTGTTTGAAGCTAAGATTAACCCCAGCCTATTCTAGAGCTGTGAAACATGGTGAAGAAAATAGCAGCCTTATATCAGTCCTGATTCAGAAAGAGATGGTGAGTCTCTAGTTTTCAGACAGGAAGATAGCCTAGGACATACCAAAGCATCTGCCCCCAGTCCCCAGACAGCATTATTTGCAGATAGTAAATTGGTGGCAGTCATTAAGGGACTTCTTGTTTCCTCCCCACTTTCCTTTTTTTTAACTTTTAGAATTTGCTGGCTCTGCTCCAAGTGTGTCTCTGGGAAGGAAGGACAGTGATGGCAAGAGCTCTGCTCCTGTGGTTACACTGCTGAAGTCACTGGCAAAGCAGGCAGCTTTTAAAAGTGACAAAGAAAGGAATATAAAAAGATTTTAGCTGTTTTAAATTGTTTTTAGCAGTTTTTAGCAGTTAAATACTGATTTTTATTTCTTTTAACTTTTGTAAATTAATGTTCTAGTGGCATCTTTTTAAATTATTGTAAGCTGCCTTGAATCCCATTTTTGGGAGAAAGGAAGAATATATGTTCAATAAACAAACAAACAAACAAACAAGAACTCCCTCCACACCCACAGTCACTGGCGAAGGCTCCTCCTCTCTAAAGCAGCATACATTGATTCATGTTGTATCCCCTCCGCCCCATTTCAGTATCTCCCTTCCTGAAATCTGGTAAGGATAGTGAGAAAATGAGGGGGAAATGAGACCAATTCCAGTAGCGGAGAAGCAAGTTTTTAAAACCAGGTTCCTAAGACTTTGTTTAAACACACACACACACACACACACACACAGAGAGAGAGAGAGAGAGAGAGAGAGAGAGAAAACAACAGCTGCCACAGTCACTAATACTAAAAAAGCGGAGGCCTAATCAGCAACGTGGATGGAAGACCACCTATATAAGATCAAGATAACTATTTTTAGAAAATCTTGTGCAAATATACATCCATTTGCATCTCTACTTTTTTCTCTTAGGCACAAAAGTGTAGCTTTCAAAATCTGTAAATACCATGCAACCAAAAAGTACCACGGTCAATTTTGTTACCAAAAATCCATAGAGCTTAATTCACTCTTACCTTCTGAATAGAATGAATACCTAAATGCTTTCAGTTATGGATATATTAATTTTTACTAAATAAGACTTATCCTTAGAATAAATCTCTCTCTCTCTCTCTCTCTCTCTCTCTCTCTCTCTCTCTCTCACACACACACACACACACACACACAAACTGAAATCATATCAGTTCTCTCATCCCAGAGCATGACCCGATTGTTAATGCTCTTTGGAAAGTAGGTACTCCCATCACTGTAAACAAAAGTATTCTTCCAAATTTCAATAGTGCTGTAAAAGAAAACCCTCTTTTCCTTCTTTCCTCCCCTTTCTGGAAGGAAGGAAGGAAGGAAGGAAGGAAGGAAGGAAGGAAGGAAGGAAGATGCTCCAAGGAAGGGGTATGGAGGGCTCTATGGTATAGAAGAGCACTTTGGCAGAGAGAGCCAATTTTGGAAGCAGCTGTGGGAAACATGTTTGGGGATGCTGATTTTCAGTCATGGCCAAGCAGCCCTGGGGAGTTGTGGGGCACCCAACAGAGCCCATCAGAAATAGCCAAATTGTCCAGTTCTGGTATAAATATTTACAGTTCAGTTTGAAGGTACCTTCTTGAGCAAGATTAAACAATTCTTCCCATGAAAATACTCTAATGTCTCCCAATCTCCCCTTAAATAAGATGGAGAGATACTAACTTTTTAAGTACAGTATAACAATAAGAAGTGGTTTCAGGGTGAAGAGGCTGTCATTAGGCAGAAATGTATACTTACTGGCAAAGGCACAGACATGACCATATTTCCTCCATAGACAGCAGGAACATAAAGAATGCTTGTCCCAGTGTGAGGATCTATTCTTTGAACAGGACTAGGAGATTTCCCAAGGTTGGGATGAGTCCCAGGAGGAGGGGGAGGTGGTGGAGGTGTATATGCTCTGATAGGATTTCCAATTAAGACAGAAGGATTAGGCTGAACTGGAAAATAAACAAGAAAATATGTCAGTTCTAAATTTCACAGTAGGGCTCTTTCCAAACACTTCACACAGTAGGAATGATTTCAAGTGGGATACTGTCTGAAATAAAAATTGGCATGTCAGTGTGATCTATATCTCCTCATGTGTACAAGGTCATATAGGACCACCTCCACTATTACATCAGATAGCAGGCTTTCTACAATAAAGCCTTAGATCACAAGCAGGGAACAAATGATGTTGGCCTACAATTCCCATTGGTTCTAAACAGCATATCTTCTGGTGAGGAATAACAGGAATTGATGTTGTTAGATTTATTTATATCTCGCTGTCTTCCCAAAACAAAGGCTCAAGGCAACTTACAAATTAAAATAAATGCAATACAGTTAAAACCAAACAAAAGATGAACATTAAAATAGTATTCTAAACCCTAGGGGCAACCACTGAGAAAGCCCTATCTTGCATCTCCATCTGCCATAGCACAGAACTGAGAGAAGGGCCTCTTCTAATAATCATAGAATCATAGAATCATAGAATTGCAGAGTTGGAAGAGACCACGAGGGCCATCCAGTCCAACCCCCTGCCACGCAGGAAATCACAATCAAAGCATCCCCGACAGATGGCCATCCAGCCTCTGTTTAAAGACCTCCAAGGAAGGAGACCCCACCACGCTCCGAGGGAGTGTGTTCCACTGCCGAACAGCTCTGACTGTCAAAAAGTTCCTCCTCATGTTGAGGTGGAATCTCTGTTCCTGGAGCTTGCACCCATTGCTCCGTGTTCCAGTCTCTGGAGCAGCAGAAAACAAGCCTGCTCCATCCTCAGCGTGACATCCCTTCAAATACTTAAACAGGGCTATCATATCGCCTCTAAACCGTCTTTTTTCCAGGCTAAACATACCCAGCTCCCTAAGTCTCTCCTCATAAGGCATTGTTTCCAGACCTTTCACCATTTTAGTTGCCCTTCTCTGGACACGCTCCAATTTGTCAATATCCTTTCTGAATTGTGGTGCCCAGAACTGGACACAGTATTCTAAGTGAGGTCTGACCAAGGCAGAATAGAGTGGCACTATTACTTCCCTTGATCTAGACACTATACTTCTATTGATACAGCCCAAAATTGCATTGGCCTTTTTAGCTGCCGCATCACACTGTTGGCTCATGTTCAACTTGTGGTCTACCAGGACTCCTAGATCCCTTTCGCACATAGTCTCATTCAGCCAGGTCTCTCCCATCCTATATTTATGCATTTCATTTTTCCGCCCTAAATGCAGTACTTTACATTTCTCCGTATTGAATTTCATTTTGTTAGCTTTGGCCCAGCTCTCCAGTCTATCCAGGTCATTCTGAATTTTGATCCTGTCCTCTAGGGTATTAGCTACTCCTCCCAATTTGGTGTCATCTGCAAATTTGATAAGTATGCCCCTAATTCCCTCATCTAAGTCATTGATAAAGATGTTGAATAGCACTGGGCCCAGGACAGAACCCTGTGGCACCCCACTGGTCACATCTTTCCAAGACGAAGAGGAGCCACTGCTGAGCACCCTTTGGGTTCGGCCGGTCAACCAATTACAAATCCATTGAACAGTTAACTTGTCTAGCCCACATTCTACAAGCTTGTTTGCAAGAATGTCATGGGGAACCTTGTCAAAGGCCTTACTGAAATCAAGGTATGCAATGTCCACAGCATTCCCTTCATCTACCAAGCTGGTAACTTGATCAAAAAAAAGAGATCAGATTAGTCTGGCATGACTTGTTTCTCTGAAACCCATGTTGACTTTTTGTGATTATGGCATTGCCTTCTAAATGTTCACAGACTCTCTGTTTAATGATCTGTTCTAGAATCTTCCCTGGTATTGATGTCAGACTAACTGGACGATAGTTGTTGGGATCCTCTTTTTTCCCCTTTTTGAAGATGGGAACTACGTTTGCCCTCCTCCAGTCTGCTGGGACTTCTCCTGTTCTCCAGGAGTTCTCAAATATTATTGCCAATGGCTCTGAGATTATATTTGCCAGCTCTTTTAATACTCTTGGATGTAGTTCATCTGGTCCTGGAGATTTAAATTCATTTAGATTAAGAAGGTATTCCTGTACCACCTCTTTACTTATTTTCAGCTGGATTTCCCCTATTGTGTCCTCTGTTCCATTTTCCTCAGGTTGGTCCTCCTTTTCCTTTTCTGAAAACACTGAGGCAAAGAAGGTGTTGAGTAATTCTGCCTTTTCTCTGTCCCCTGTTAGCATTTTGCCATCTTCTCCACGTAGTGGCCCTATCATTTCCTTCTTCCTCCTTTTGCTGCGGACATACCCAAAAAAACCCTTTTTATTGTTCTTAACCTCCCTAGCAAGCCTGAGCTCATTCTGCACTTTAGCTTTTCTGACTTTACTCCTACACGTGTTCGCTATCTGTTTGAATTCTTCTTTGGTGATTTCCTCCCTTTTCCATTTCCTATACATGTTCCGTTTAAAACTTAGCTCCATTGAAAGTTCTTTAGTCATCCATCCTGGTTTCTTGAGACACCTCCCATTTTTCTTCCTCAATGGTACTGTTTGAAATTGTGCCTTCAGTATCTCCCTTTTGAGAAAGTCAAAACCGTCTTGAGGTCCCTTCTCTTTTAGTATTCTTGACCATGGAATCATCCCCAGTATTTCCCTGAGTTTATTGAAATCAGCTCTCCTAAAGTCAAGAATGCATGTCTGACTATGCCTGGCTTCTCCTTTCCATTGTATAACAAACTCCAGGAGAACATGATCACTCTCACCTAAGGATCCCACCACTTGCACCCCATTAACAAGGTCGTCTCTGTTGGTTAGGATCAGATCTAAAATAGCTGACCCCCTTGTTGCCTCTTCCACCTTTTGGACCATGAAATTGTCTTCCAGGCATGTAAGGAATTTGCTAGACCTTGTAGTTTTGGCTGAGTTAGATTGCCAGCAAATATCAGGATAGTTGAAGTCACCCATCACTACTACATCTCTCCTTTCTGCATGTATGTTCATCTGTTCTAGAAAGGCAACATCCAATTCCTCCGTCTGATTTGGGGGTCTGTAGTAGGGTCCCACAATAACATCCCTGTTGTTTCCCTCCCCTTTAATTTTTATCCAGATGCTCTCCACCTGGCTTCCAGTATTGATGTCATGGATCACTTCACTGGTGTAAATATCCCTGACATATAATGCTATTCCTCCTCCTTTCCTGTTTGGCCTGTTTCTCCTATAAAGGTTATACCCCTCTATTCCTACATTCCAATCATGAGACTCGTCCCACCAGGTTTCAGTAACGCCTATTATATCATATTTGTTTTGTAGTGCAAGGAGTTCTAGTTCATCTTGCTTATTTCCCATGCTCTGTGCATTAGTGTAGAGACATCTGAGACCATGTGTTCCCTTTACTTGCTCCCTGTGCAAGTTTTTTTGCCTCCCACTGTTGGGTCCTTGCGCTGTTTGCCTTGTTCCCTCTATGACAGTTTGACTATTTTCTCCAGCCCTTTTGCCTTCCAGAATACTGTCTCCCTCCCCCATTTGACTCAGTTTAAAGCCCTCCTGATCAAATTCTTGAGAGTGTTGGCAAAAATGTTTCTTCCAACTGTTGTAAGATGCACCCCATCTCTTGCCAGAAGTCCCCCTGCATGGAAGCGCAGTCCATGATCCAAGAATCCAATTTGTTCTCGGCGACACCATCTACGGAGCCAGTTGTTTACGTCAGCTATTTTCCTCTCCCTTCTTGGACCATGCCCTTCAACTGGCAGAAGAGACAGTTTATGGGGACATAAACTGGACCTAAGATGTATAGCGCTTTATAGGTCATAACCAGCACATTGAATTGTGCCTTAAAACAGACCAGAAGCCAGTGGGATTGCTGCAGAAAGTACCACATTGGTACTTACCGTGAAGGTGCATTCTGGGATTGGTAGAGAGGAAGAATCCAGAGCCATTACATTTGCTCCACCCCACTACCCAGAGAAGAGGCAGGAAGAATTTGAATCAGACCTCGTGATAGCTGGAGAGGACCGTTGACTCCTCCCACCTCCAGCCACCACGACCTCAGTTCTACTGCTAGCTAGACCCAGCCCTTTGTGAAATTTGATACTGAGATAGCAGTCACAAGGGCGGGGCCTCTCTACCAACCCCAGAATGCACCTTCACAGTAAATACCAATGTGGCATTCTCTGGGTTGGTGAGAGGAGGAATCCTAAGCCATTACATTTGGGACATACCCAAGCCCCATTTAAGTCAGGGAGGGGCAACTGCTGTTTCCAGATCAGGCCTGAATTACCTCCTAGAGGACCCTCCGGCCAAAGGCTGCCTCTGAGGCTCTGAATTTGTCAATTTTATAATGTCGGATGAAGAAGGAGGGTGTACTCTATGTGGTCACCTGGCAGACCTCCAGAATCGGGGCGTCAAAGGAAAAGCCTGCCGATGTCGCTACTGCTCTGGTGGAGTGCACTAATACACTGGTGGGGCGAGGCACGTGGGCCACGTCGTATACTAAGACAATGCATGTCTATATGCAGCCCGCAATGGTCTGTCTGGACACCTTTGCCACTAACGAGGTAGGGTTGAAAGATACGAAAACAGAGTCACAGCATCTGAAAGATCGAGTTCTCTTGATGTAGATCTTTAAGGCCCTACGCACATCCAGCTTATACCATGATTTTTCCCCTTGGGTGAATCTGATTGGGACAGAAGGATGGCAGAATGAGTTCCTGGGAAAGATGGAACAAAGAGACCACCTTTGGTAGGAAGGAAGGGTCCGAACGTAGGGTGGCATGATTGTCATTGAAAGAACAGAGGTGTTCTCTCACCGAGAGGACGACCAGTTCTGATAGCCGTCTTGCAGAAGCTATTGCCACCAAGAAGGCCATCTTTAATGTTAGCACCCTAAGTGACACCTCCCTTAGGGGCTTGAATGGGTGTTTTGTGAGTTGTTTCAGGACCAATGGGAGCTCCCATGTGGGGAATCGATGTCTCACCAGTGGAGAAATTATAGAAGCTCCCCTCAGGAACCTCCTGACGTGAGGCTGAGAGGAGAGGGACTGGCTCTTTGTGAGGGAAATGACAGACAACAGGGCTGCTGTTTGTCTCTTTAGTGTGTTGGGTTTGAGACCTAGGTCCAACCTTTTCTATAATAAGGCCAAGACATGCTTTACTGTTGCCTTGGCCTAGTCTACCCCTTTTGATGAACACCACCTGGAGAGGGCTTTTCACATAGCTTCATAGATCCTCGCTGTTGACTGGCAGTGGGAAGACGGCATCATGGAGATTACCACCTCGTTGTATCCAAAAAGTCGGAGGGCTTACCCTCAGCCCCCAAGCGGCTAAGCAGAGCCAACTCAGCTCGGAGTGAAGGAGGGACTCCTTGGGATAGTAGGTCATTCCTCAGTGGGAGGAGCCAAGGGCTGGCCAAAGACAGCTCCATCAGGTCCGAGAACCAAGGTCTCCCTGGCCAGTGAGGAGTGATGAGAATCATTTGTGCCCTCTCCTCCCTCAGTTTCCTGATTGCTTTGGCAATCAGTGGAATTGGTGGAAAAAGACAGAGAAGGCCCTCCGGCCAAGGTGAGTGTAGGGCATCTGTTTCTTCCACCCTTCGCTCCTGAAACCTCATGAAGAAACTATGAAACTTGCAGTTTGATGTAGAAGCAAATATGTCCACCATCATCAGACCAAATCTGTGTTGTATCTGGGCGAACACATGATGGTGGAGGGACCACTCCCATAGAAGAACTTTGTGTCTGCTTTGGTAGTCTGCTCAAAGATTCATGGATCACTGGATGTGTTGAGCCGAGATGGACATCGCTGTTTGCTCCGCCCAATGAAAGAACAGGGATGTCTCCCTCTGCAGGAACCGAGATCTCGTCCCTCCCTGCTTCGCTATGTAAGAGTGGGCGGTGGTGTTGTCTGTGAGGATCATTATGTGTTTCCCTCTGACGTCCTCCTCGAAGTGGAGCAGTGTGATTTGGATTGCTCTCAGTTCCAGCCAGTTTATACTGTGAGTCTTCCCGGCTGCACTCCAGACTCCTTGAGACAGTGTGCCCCCAACCTGAGGAGGCTGACATCCAAGGTTATTGTGATCTGATGTTTCAAGATCGAAGGGGAACCCTTGGCCAAATTGGCTGCTCTTGTCCGCCAGAGGATAGATGTTCTGATCTCACCTGGGACTCGCAGGAGGATGGATTTCCTGAGGGAAATGTGGTCTTGGTATTGCTGCAGGAACAACTGAAGAGGTCTGGAGTGGCTGGCTGGCTGGCTTTTCTTTGCAAATGAAGATTCAGGACGGACTCATCCCGTGCTTTCTGCAAGCGCGCTTATGGCTAAAAAGGCCAATCTGAGATAAACAAGTCCGGTTGCAGAAAGCACAGCAGAAGGTCTCCTTGGCTGATGTTTCCGGGTTGTGATTCTTTCTGCATTGTCGTTTCTTTTCAAGACTTGTTCGGCATGAGTTCTCAAATAAGGCTGCAGCATTGTGGATAGTGCGTCTCCATGCCTCCTGATGTGAGGCCAGGAATTAGGGGGTCCAAGTACTGAGGCTGCTTGTTCACTGAACTCTGCTGGTGTCTGCTCTTGCTGAGCCTGATTCTCAGAGAGACACAAAATAGAGGACACCTTCGCCAGTAAGGAAGGAAAATCTTCCAAATGGAACAGCCTGTCAGACAACTCCCCTTGGGCAGTATCTGTGTCTGACCATTCCCCTTCTTCCTTGTCTGTGTGAATGCAAGTGTCATCAAGTTACATGGCATCAGAATCAGCCAAAGCTGTCTCGTCAGCCGAGGCACTCTCTGACTCTGCAGAGGAATGAGGGGATGAAGGGGCCTTCCTTTTCAATTGCCTGATGAGGTGAGTGCCACTTGTGCCGGGCCTAGCGTCCTCATCCAAGGCGGACTCTGAGTCAAACCTGGCCTCCAAAAGGTGCACAGCCTGGAGGAGGAGAGAACTGATGCTCGCCTTCCCACGCTGCCTTCACTGTGCATGACCCTTAGATCTCTGAGTGGGTAGGAAAGGCGAAGCCTCCTCCCGGGAGAGATCATCCTCTTCTTCCTCATGGTCGAGGAAAGGGCCTGTTGGGTGGTCGCAGTTGGCCCCGAAGTATTGGGCTTGGTTATGGCCTGTGCAAAGGCCTCTAGCTGCATGTACTGCTCAGTCCTCAGCTGCCTATAATTCTGCCTGGGAAATGGCTTGGCATGGTGGTAAGCCTCTAGCCTAGGGGTCGGCAAGTAGCCTGGGGGAGGGAGGGGGAAGGGGGAATGAAAGGTGGCGTCCGCCATCCTCCGTGGCTGCATGTCCGGGGAACGTCTCCTTTTTCTCCCTCCCCCACCTCTGACTCCCCACTGCAGCATGCTCCCGCCATCCCCGTGCTCAGCCGCCCATCGTTCTCCTCATCAAAGCAGGCAAAATCCAGCAAGCCCATTGCGGCTGCCGACCCTGACCTCCTCTGGGAGCCCACCATGCAGCCACTTCCTGACTGTGGGTACTTCCCTGTCTGCCGGTCAGCTGTCTTCTGTGTTCCCTCTTCAGTCAGGGTTGTAAGATCAGTCGTCCGATGGCGATTATCTGGCCATCCCATTCACGCCTGCTGAGTGTTGCCTGGCGGCTGGGAAATCAGGTCCTGGACAGTGATTTCCTGGCTCTCGCCCGCCTGTGGAGCCATACTTGGCAGTGGTGCAGGCTTCGCTCGGATGCTGGCCCCTTGGTCTCTACTTGCCTGAGGAACAAAGCTCGGCGGTGAGGTAGCAATGTCCCCTGAGGGTTTTGAAGGTGCCTGCTGGACAGACTCCGGTGGCAGAGGAGCCTCCCATCCATGCAATCCTGCATGTCCTGCTCCACTTGGGAGTGCTTCTCCTGTTTCTTCTAGCTAGTGCCATCCCCAAAGAGATGAAAAACGAAAAAGGGGAAGGCAGAAGAATGAACGAAGGAAGGAAGACAATAGAAGGGTTGTTTGTTTGTTTGTTTTGCAGCAGAGGAAGCTGAGGTAGAAGAAAGAGAGAGGCTAACACTGAAAGAAAAAAGGGCTGGCATAAGAAGGGAAAACACAAGGGGAAAAACAAAGGTTGCAACAGAGCAACTAAAATAGCTCTTTTTTTGGTCAGGCAAGAAGAACTAAGGTCGTCGTGGCTGGAGGGGGGGAGGAGTCAATGGTTCTCTCCAGCTATCATGAGGTCTAATTCAAATTCTTCTTCCTGCCTCTTCTCTGGGTAGTGGGGGGGGGACCCAAATGTAATGGCTTCGGATTCCTCCTCTCACCATCCCAGAGAATATATGGTTCCCATATTCAGCTCTAGTTATCACCTGGTTGCAGCTCTTTGTACTAACAGAAATTTCTGAACACTTTCATAGGCACCCCAAACAGAGCTCTTTGCAGCAATCCAAATGGGATGTAACTAAAGCTTATGTAACCATGGCCAGATAAGGGATCACTACAATTGGCACAGTAGCTTTAAGTGAGCAAATGCACTCCTGGCCACTGCAGAAACCTAGGTGTCTAGGCTCAAGGCTGAGTACACACAAACTGCAAAACTTCATCTTCATGGAAAGTACAACTCTGTCCAGCACAGGCTGAATCCCCATCCCGATATACCTTTTGACACAAGACAAGAGAGAGCACCTGTCCTGTGTGGATCAAGCTTCGGTTTGATTGAAGCACATATTGAAGAGGGAGCAAGCTTGTTTTTTACTGCTCCAGAGACTAGGACATGGAGCAATGGACTCAAACTACAGGAAGAGAGATTTCACCTAAACATTAGGAAGAACTTCCTGATGGTAAGAGCTGTTCAACAGTGGAATATGCTGCCTCAGAGTGTGGTGGAGTCTCCTTCTTTTGGAGGGTTTTAAACAGAGGCTGGATGGCCATCTGTCGGGAATGTTTTGATTGTGTGTTCCTGCATGGCAGGGGGTTGGACTGGATAGCCCTCATGGTCTCTTCCAACTCTATGATTCTATGATTGTTCTCATTCAGTGCACTGCTGATGCCAGATACTAATTTAGAACCAAAAAAGTTGGTGGAAAAAAGAAACAGTTGGGTGTCATCAGCAAACTGGTGGCAACAAACCTCAGGCCTTTGGGGCAGCCTCCTATTGGTTTCATGTAGATTTTGAATAATGGGGGGGGGGTGTCAGAGTCCCATGCAACACCATTTGAAAGAGTTAAACAAGGATCCCCAAGCACTTGATAGCCCAGATTACAAATCAAACATACTGTCTGTGTCCAGAATTAGTGCTCTTGTCATACTTTTCCAATGAAAACAATACAGCACAACAGAGATTTGATAAAATTTTTATTAGCAATATCAAGGGTAGAAGTAGCACAAAACTGGAAAACAGGATCTTCTGAAATGAGGCTTTGGTGGAAAAGGCTTTGGAATTTATGGCTTATGGAAAACCTCACAGAGCAAAAAAACAAAAACAAAAACAAAAAAACTCAAGGTTACCAAAACAAAATTTTACTTGTAGAAAAATGGCACACCCTGATAGAATACATAAATAACCCTGCCTAATCAAAGAATATTGTGGAAAGATATTTTAGTTGACTAGTGGGATAGCTAGATAAAATTAATATTTATGGATATTCAGTGTTACTCATAAAACTGGAGACCTGATAGGATCATTATATTGTGATGAATATAAGTTGGATTATAATTTAAATAATGAGAGACGTTTTTATTTTATTTTATTTTAATTGGAAAAGAAAGAAAAAAAGAACTGATGTGATTTGATGAACACTTAAATGGTATTTGTTTTTGTATTGTTCTGATCTTTAATAAAAATAATTATATATTTAAAAAAACAAAGATTCCCAAGCACCACCTTTTCGTCATACCCTTTCAGGAAGAAACAATGGCAACACAAAAACAATGCCTCCGAGTCTCACCCCAAAGAGGTAGCCCAGAGGAATACCACAGTTGATAGTATAAAAAGCTGGACTGAGAGGTCCAGCGGAACTAAGAGGGACACATTTACTCATCAAATTCCCAGTACAGATCATCCAAAGTAACCAAAGCTGTCTCCATCCCACAACCAACCATGAAGCCAGAAAGAAATCGATCTAGGTAATACATCTCTTCCAGAAACCCCTGCAGACTACAAGGGGCATCCAGTCTAACACCTGGCCATCAAGGAATACACAATCAAAGCACCCCCAACTGACGGCCATCCAGCATCTGTTTAAATACCTCCAAAGAAGAAAACCACCACCACCACACTCCAAGACAGCCTTTTCCACTGTCGAACATCTCTCAACGTCAGGAAGTTCTTCCTAATGTTTAGGTGGAATCTCTTTTCCTATATATATGGCTCCCAGGTATGCACTTATAAAAATGTTACTTCTTTTGAAATTCTCCAAACCAACTACTTTCACACATCGCTGCGGGTCCCCTCCTGTGTACCTAATGCAGCAGTCTGACTGGAGGTAGGACAAATTATTACTGCAGCCCAGGCATAGATCCTTAAGATCCATTACTGGTTAAAACTTATTTTTCTTCCAGTGGATCTGGCTCCTCTAACTTTAATAGATATGTGTCAGACAAAATGGAAATCTATGCTGCAGGAGAAGCTGAAAAGCTTGAGGTTCATGCCTCAGGGTTTAATAACCCTTGGATATGAGAAAGTTAAACCCACAATTAAGCAACATATATGGAATGTGGAATTGTAATCCCATCTGAATGAAATGGCCAGGTACCCCCCCCCCACTCCCATTAAAGATAGTGGGAGGTTGTTTACACCAGCAAAGTATCTATCCAAGCTGGCTATTCCTAAATTTAGGAAATCCTTCACCTTAGCCAGATATAATGTTCTTTCATCACCATTACTACAGGGTAGATTTGGAAGCATACCTTAAGTGAGTATGCCCATGTGGTCTGAATGAGATGGAAACCTTCAGTGAAGTCCTATTAAGTTGCCATTTCTACATTTGTTCTACATTAATTACTCCTACTGTGCAGCCAATTTCAGGCAGATGTGAATATTATCATTATTTAAAATATCTAACCGAGGAGAGGCAAGCCAGCTGAGCTGACTAAATGGCAATACCTGCTCAGTCATGGCCTTGATGTGGCAATGAGCAGGAAGTCCCACTGATGAAGCAGCAGCCTCTTCCTCCCTACAGCCTCCTGATGGTTTCCACGATCTTCCCTCTCTTCCCACAGTACCAAAACATTGTTTAACACCATTTCAGGGGCTTTAAATTCCCCATACCTGTCTTCCATTATACTGTATTTCATCCTAAATACAAATTAACTGAACAAAATTAACAGATAGGTTTAAAGGAGACTTTATTTCAATTCCTTTGAATTTACTGAACCAAAATAGCTATGTGTGCTCCCTCCTACCCACACTTCTCACTGTGAAGGTTTGTGGGAGGAGGGAGTTAATCATTCTGGGAGATTCCACTGTCATTTGAATTCAGGGTGTTCCTTGATCTAGGACATTAGGTTTTAAGAAAATTTAATAATGCAACAAATAAGTAAATATTCCAAAGTCCCACTTAAATACTGTAGGATTTATCATCTGGCCATTCTCCATCCACCAAAGTCCCTTGAGAGAGAGCAAGGAACCCAAACAAGCTTACAGATATTTGTTCTGAGATTACTCTCTATCTATTCATTTTCACTGAGAAAATAAGCAAATCTATAATCAATCATCAGAGCTGATTTGCATCATTAATAATACATTGCTTAGCACTTACCAATTCCATCGCTTTGGAAGTGGTCATTCTGGTTATGATGATGGCCTTTCACCTTTTAAAAATAAGTGATCTAGAGTTAAAGAAATTCTACCTGCATATTTATTTAACATTCAGTGAGTCTAAAGAAACTGAGGAACAGCTAAGATATTCTTCCTCATTAGAACAAATGTATATAAAATTCACAGAAATTATTCACAAAAGACATAACACAATTTCCTCCATTTCCAAGTACTCAGGGGTAAGTATGACTGGTTATTCATCAAAGGGGCATTATTTACACATGGTAGGAGGTATTAGCAGGCTTATGGAAATCTCCAGGTTTGAATAAATAATTTTTTTTAAGTTATTTTAAAAACTCAAGAGGGTGGCCTAAAAAAACAACAATGCAGACTGAAGATGCTCAGTGGCAACAGCGTGCTGCTGAGGGGTAGGTAGCAACTGGAATAATCCGACCTGGACTCTCTTAACATAAGCCTCCTTCCTACTTCAGCTCCTTCGTGTACAACTGATAGTACTAATCAGAGGCCTACACATCTTAATGCCTAAGCTTTGTTTCTAAATGCTCAACTAATGTTCTAAGTTACTGCAATGCTATAAATTTGGGAACTGAAGGAAAATTCAATTTCAGGAGGCAGAATTCTTATTTGTGGGGGCAATGTCCTCATTTTGCTCCCCCCCAACCCCCGCAGATCCCTCAATTGAATACATTATTCTGAACATTAGTGCATCATTTGGTCTAACATGCATAAACTGTGATCGCAATTCTACACACAAGCTTGTTTATGTTGTCAGAAAGGTACTCGCCCTCACATTCACACAGGAGGAAGAGGAAGAAAAGAAGGAAAAATCTACATACTTGAGGGAAATCCAAAATTTGAAGAAGAAGCCAAAAAAAAAAAAAACCAAGGAAAAAAAAGAAAAGTTTGGAAGGGACAGCAATGGGTATATGATTAGTCCCCAATAGGCTGTTTCGTGTGTGTGTGTGTGTGTGTGTATTCTTTACTTGCTGATTTCTCCAAGTAAATTAGTTTATTTAATTTTTTAAATCAACATTAAGAAACATGCTCTAAAAGAATATCAAAATACATATTTTTCTCTTTTATTTTCTGGCAAATGTTTCTAACCTGTCCTATGTCAAGGGTTAAAGACAGGGATACAATACAATATTCCATTTATTTATAGCATTTGTGTTAGAATTTTTTTGAAATCTCTGGAATGACCAATATTTGTTTAGTGACCTTGGTCCAATCACTATCTCTCACTTAACATCATTGTGAATGCAAAAGGGGGGATGGAACTTTCTATAGCCTTCTTAGAATACAAGAATAGGATAAAAATGTAATCAATCAATAAAAATAAGTAAATACAAACTTGTTCTATCATTTTTAGAAACTGACCAAAAAAACCCTTGTGATCAAGTTAACTTTCAGAAATAGCAATAATATATATCTAATTAAACACTGTGTTATGAAATACTCTTCTTATTATAGTGACTGATTGTGTCCAGTCAGATGCATCAAATGTTATTAAGTGTTCTGAGCTTTCTACGCACTAAAGATGAAAATATTTGGATGGTTAGCTAACCAATGGCTATATATTATCTTTATAAATTAGGGTGCCAAAGCTAGACAAAGCACTCTAGAGACCTTTATGCTTGTATGACCTTGTGTGCAACTAACTGCAGATTCAAACTTTTTACATGGAGAAAACTCTTTTACACTAGCATGACTGTTATGAATTCCAGAGAATATTCTATGGAGATTATCAGACGACCTAAATATCCAACAACAGGGATGACAAGGGATCGCGAAAGGGCTTCCCTTTCAGATGATGTTGTTCCTGTGTTGTTATGATCCCATGTCCCTTCCGTTCCCCCCCGTGCGCCTTTTTATTCATGGGCTAAGCCATGAATTGACCCGTCATTCCATTTCTGTAACGGAACGACAGGTGAGCGAAAAGGTGTCCCGTTATGCTGGCACAATGCCAGCGTCACTGGGAGGTCCATGCCGAACACTTCCAGTTGAGATTTGGACATCGAGGTGTCACCCTTTTTTTACCCTCCCCAGGTTACTTGGGGTTTTTTAAATGTGTTTTTGTGCTTTGTTTTACTTTTTGACGTGTATTTTTATTTTTGAATTTTCTGTGTGATCGTCCTCTTGCAAGAATGGCCGAGATTTCCTTTCCAGGAAGTGAATGCGGCTCTGTGAGAGCTGCATTCACTCCTAGGCTGCCAGAGGGGAGAGGAGCAGTTTTTGCAACGCTATTAAGGTAGGTCTGGAAAAAAAATGTTACAGGGATGGGAGTGGGGCGGGAGAGGAGATAGCAAGACGGGGACGCTATATTTGTCCCCGTCTGATAATCTCCTATGGCCTTAACTCAGTTCACACAGCTACCATGCATGAACATACCACTAATATTTCCTTATGACTGCATTTTACAGGAAAGGGTGGGCTAGGCTAGGATGGACTAGGCAGGGCAAAAGGTTTGTCCACCTTTACTGATCTTCTCTTTTGGGAGCCTCTTGAGAAGATTATGAGGAATTCAGGTTTCAATAAGACATTTTGAAAACCACTAATATAGATAATTCAGAGTCAGGACACCCATACACCCCCCACACACATACATACGTAAGAAAAGTATAGATACAGTAACACCAACAACCAAGATGGTGACGTGTTAAAAGCTGAAGAGTAGTTCTCAGACAAGCTGCTTCTATGTTCCCAGTATGCCAGGCAGTTTTTAGGCTAGAGACTTAACATTAGCGTAACACTGCCGCAGTCCCACACATAAACTGCAGTATGGTCAGGAATACAGTAGTGTAGATGTTGTGGAGGCTTGGGGGATTAACATGGGCATGCTTCTCTTGTGGAGCTTTAAAAGAGGTATCATTTTAAAGGAGCCCAATGCCACTGTTAATTAGATAGAATTAAAGTAGTATTTTAAAACAGGAGTGATGCAATTTTCTTAACTTAACCTTCCTCCAGCACAAGGCATTTGACACATAAGAAGAGACAAGAGACCTGAGTCACTTCCAGCTTTCTTTGAAGAATTATGGAAGGTTATACAGCACCTACTCCTTAGCCTCCAGTCCTCCAGGATATGTGTTTTGGGCATTGTTAGATTTTGGAGGAGGCATTCACAGAAATGTTCTTGAACAACATCTGCTTTTGGCTTGGCTTGTTGCCAAGAGAAAATGAGAGAAAATCTACACTGACATTTACCCTCTTCTCTTCTCTTCTCTTCTCTTCTCTTCTCTGTCTTTAGCGCACATACACAGAGCAATTATTACTGAAAGTCTTGCCCCTCTGTCTCAAGTTTTGGCCATGAAATCTCATGAAAAGGGAAGTTACTGACCTGGCAAGCTTAGCTTACGTGCGTATTTATTTCCTGGTGAAAGATATGAGCCTATATGATTGCTCATTTACAAGTATTACACCTCACTACTTCTCATTTAACTATGTTGGCCACCCCCAATCTAAAATTGCTGGCTATTATACCCCCATTTACACCCAGCGTTTCATGTTATCACTCAATTGGTACTTTTATCATTACAAGAGTAATAACCAGGGGATGGGAGTAGGGAATCAAACTGCAGAATTCACTGATGCTTAAGAACATAGCTTCCCCAGGGAAATGATCTATGCAGTTTTCAAGAAGTCAGACCACATTAATCAGTGGTCTGTTTATAGACAGGTGTAAATACTGACCTATGTATAAAATGGATTAAAACAGATGGCCCATAAAAAGATAAGAAGAAAACAAATTATATATTAAGTCTAGAGCCTAAAATATTATTAAACCTTGAATCATCATGTCTTTATATTTTTACATGTCCAAAAACGTTATCCCCATGATAGAAACCTTCTTACCTGTTTTGTCAGGTTTATAAATATTTGTTTTTTTCCTTTAAAATAGCCTTTGAAATGTAAGCAGGCAGCCTTTGAACAAATGGGTCTGAAAGGCTGTCTTGTTTCATTGTTTTATTTGACCCTAACACTGTATCACCAAAGACGGGAAGTTAATAATATTTTTCCCCTTTTTTCCCCTTTTTTCCTTTCCTTTTTCCCCTCAAAAATGGTCTTGTGGAGCTTGATGCCTGTGGTCACTCGCTGATATCTAGATCAAGCAGACATGTATGAAAAGTGATAAAGGGGATGTTTTCAACTCCAACCTATCAAATCTTTAGTTGACTACATTCATTCTGGCTTGCCGATAGCAGCTACCAAGAAGGTTCTTTTAAGGCAAGTTCTTTTGTACTTCATATTAGAAGAACTGTATTGCATTCACTTTTGCTATACCTTTATGAATGGGTCAGACAGATTTTTTCCTCCCAGCACTCTTCTTTGGTACCTCACTACAGCAATCATTAAGGCACTGGCTTGTATCCAAAGGTATATTTCCAGTAACCAAGAAGTAGGAACCCACAGCTTACTAAGCATTCCTAAACTCCCCCCACCTTTCCCTCCTGAAAAGGCAACTGTAACTTTTCCTTACCGGAAAAGGTGAGACCAATGGAAACAATGGAAACTATTCTTCAGGACCTCCAGTTCCTGAAGAATTTGCACAGTCCTCACCTTTCCCAAGCATACAAAGCCTGACTGAGCTACTACCTCAGTGAGCACTCCTTGTTGCAGTAGCTCAACTGGGAATCCTGCCACCTTGAAATGGTGGCTCCAGGAGGCTACATTCCCTCCTCAAATGTATAAGACAACATTATACATGGGGGGAAGGGTGTCTCTCTCTCTCTCTCTCTCTCTCTCTGGCTTTTCTTTGCAAACAAAGATTCAGGAAGGACTCATCCCGCACTTTCTGCAAGCTTGTGATGACTAAAAAGGCCAATCCGAGATAAACAAGTCCGGTCGCAGAAAGCGCAGCAGAAGGTCTCCTTGGCTGATGTTTCCGGGTTGTGATTCTTTCTGCGTTGTCATTTCTTTTCAAGAGTTGTTCGGCGTGAGTTCTCAAATAAGGCTGCAGCATTGTGGATAGTGCGTCTTCATGCCTCCCGATGTGAGACCAGGCCAGACCATTGTTGGTGATCAATTTGGCCCAAGCCTGAGATGTTGTTTCAGGGAGTCCTTGTATCATTTTTTTGGAGCGCCCTTCTTACGATGACCCATGGCGAGTTCACCGTAGAGTACTATTTTTGGGAGGCAATGGTCCTCCATCCTAGAAATGTGCCCTGCCCAGCACAGCTGTGTTCTCAATATCATGGCCTCAATGCTGGTGATCCCTGCTCGCTCAAGGACAGCAACATTCGTCACATAGTCAGTCCAGTGTATATATGTGCAAGTGAATAGGGCATGGAAAAGCATGTCAGGGAGCCTGGCAGCAGTTTGGGTGGCCCTGCCTACAGTGGGCATGCCTCTCCCAACATGTTTCCATGCAACCAATTTGGTCTTCCAGAGGGGGGAAAAAGTCCTCCATTTCTTTATCTCTTTAGTGGATCCAAACTTAATGGAGGAACACTGCAGGTCAAAATAGATTCCAAATCTAGAGACTTTCTTTCATTTGGTTGAGTTTCTGTACAAGTCTATCAACAAGCTCTTTTCTCAAGAGTATTTATGGACCACAAGGGTTTTGTATGTAGTAGTCTGTATTTTCTTTATTCACAAAGTTTATCACATGGTAACACACTTCTAATTACCAGTAACACTGGAGAAGTTATCTGAATTCATGAAAGAGTTTTCATATACTTTCTCCTTCCATTCACAGATTCTTGGATCCAAGTCATTGTTCTGGTGGTAAAGTAAGCTCATATGCTATGTATTCTACAAGCAGGGAAGTCTACTTCAATATTGCATTAGTAAAGATGAGTACTTGAACAGCCTCTTGGAAATTTGGCTCATACGTTCATTATTATTAACACAAACATAAAACACCCTTATTCTGAATCTTGCAGTAGTGACACTGATGGAATGCTTGTGTATTAACCAGTTGCAAATCCAGTAGCATGTTTAGCACCATTACCATTAAGCTACAACACACTGGCTCTGTTTGCTTATGAGTCTTGGAATAAATATTGAATCATTTATGAAGATGTAAAAGAAGCTCTATGGCCATGCACTCTTTCCTCAGATACTAAGTTGAAATTCAAATGTGCTGGCAACTTGAAAGTTTGTCACTGAACATATATTTATCATGCACTTTATTCCTGTGTCAATGACAGAAGAAAGAAAAGAGCTCTGTGGGAAGACTGTAGGTTTTAACAGTAACTTTTTGACTAACAACACCCTTTAACTTAATTCCATTGAGTCTCAGAAAACTATTTTTCCTGTTATGCTACAATGCAGATTATTATGAGCTTCTAATTGCTAATTAAAAACCAAGAGGACAAACTTTCTTACTCCAAAAGGCATGCCATAATAAAACTGCTGCAGAAATAGGAATGTTATTAATATATGGATCTTGAAAGTGATGAGACATTTTTGCACAAGTCATTTCCTAAAAGTTAACATTTCAATGCATTGTCAAGAGATTTTAAAAGCTTCATTATGTTGGAGAAGGTAATGAATTCTGATAAACTTAATGAATATTTCCAATTATGAGAACTCTTCTGCAAAGAACTGCCAAGGAAAAAGCTTTCTCTTTCTGTTCTGTCAAATAAACTTTAAAAATGTGAATGAAAATAGCATTAATTTGGAAAAATTGATATAGAGGGTAACTTGCAAAAAACCAATTTTTTTGAAAATAGGATTTTTCCTCTCAAGGATCTAATACAATGCATTTTAATTATACCTGCAAACATGACCAATTAAAGTAATATATCTTCTTTTAGTAATGTCCCTTGTTAACTAAATGTAAGAGTTCAACATTATTCTTCATAAACACATGGAGGTGGCAGTGCAAGCTTTTCACCATTCCTGACACTATTAATTCTCTTAGGAACATTCTGTTGTCACTGCCTTGTAAAATAAAAACGTTTGGCTTCCTGAAGGTCCCTATACTAGCACTACAATGAGTAAAAGGGAAATAAATCAGCAATGTAAAATTCTCCTGCAAAATGTAAGGTAGTAACTATAATTTGTGTCAATTTTAGCAGCTTTTGGCTGGATTACTGCAATACCTTTTAAAACTTACTTTCTCACTGGAAACAAAACCTATCTCTTAATACAACAACATTCTACTACACCTCCTGATAACAATGTGATCTCCTCAGTCCAGCATTGCTCCTACTCTCTGTTCACATTAAGAAAGATGTCCATTTTATTTCTTGGCAGATAACATAATAGTTCTTAATAACTTCATCAGAAGGTGACACTTTACCTTTGGTGGAGACTGCTGTGGTTTACTGGAGTTTGATGAATGCTGCTGTCGCAGAGCCCGTGGAATAAATTCAGGAGCCAGTGGGTTCAATACATAGGTTTTCTTTAATTCCAAAGCTTCCAACTGAGCTTTGATCTGGTCAAACGTGATACCGTGAAGACTTTCATTATCATGACATAGGGCAATAAACCTTTCCCAAAATTTCCTAAAGAACAGTAAAAGGGGTAGAAAATTGTCTGATTGTTTGCTGCTACACATTTCCCAAATTAGGTCTTCAACCCAGCATTCTGCTATGTTTCTATATATCCCCTTGATTACAGTACTACTTGATTTTGAGACAAAGTAGCATTGAACTTGCAAAAAAAAATTAACATCAACATTCAGACATTAGAACTGCCTACAGTATATTAATACAGGTTTCCTGTATCTGCGATAGAGATATTCCTGGACTTACAGTTTATAAATGACACTTCAGATAATACCGAACCCTATTAAAGTAAAGGACTTCCAGCACAAACATACCATAGAGTTGTGTTGGAGGACCTAGCAATTCCTAGAGAGGACACTTCTAGGTATTTCCCAGTGTGACTCTATAGTATGTTTCCCTATTTTTCTCAGCCATGGATAACAAAGAAATGCAGATATTGATTCCATAGATATAGGGGGCAACCTGTACAACCATCCAGCTTAGTACCAAAACTCCAGAAAACCATGCATTTTGGAATTGCACAATATGCCAGGCAGATTCTTCACACATGGCACACTTATAATAGGGCTATAAGAATAATGAATGAAAACCTGCCAGCAATGTTATGCAACATATGCTAAAGATTTTAAAAAGAAGCATCTGCAAAACAGTCTTGCCTAAACTAACGCTTTAAAAAATTAATGTCTGGCCTGGGCATATTACTGCTATAAATTCTTGACGTACTTTGACAGATATTAGAACATTTATAAAAAGCAAGCACTCTCCATTTTCATTGTTCTGTTTTATTGAATCAAATGGAATTGATTCAGACTGGTGTCTGTGTGCATGAGACATCATGTATTCCTGTATCCCTATTTACTCTTGAAAAGTCTTCACTGTAGCATGCCTTTTAAACAAAGCATGATTCTCAGAATGAAAACAACATCATGCTAAAAACATCACACATAATTTGCAACAGAGAAATAGTTGAAAACTGATGCTGACTTAGAAGGTATGGTCCTTATACAAGAAGTACAACTCAATCATATTGTTTATTGAGGGGGCTAAGTTGAACAGAATCTGTTTATAGCATATGTTGGATAATGTTTATAGATATGAAGCATTTATTTTATGATGCCACTTGTTCATACATAAATCTATATTTACACACCCACACCCACACACTAAATATGAAATCAAAATATATTCCCAATGTTTTCCTATACTATAAAGATTTAGTATAAGGACATTATGTTGAAACATTACTGAAGATAAACATGTTTTAAAAACCCCACAAAACTACACAGTTAAATATCTCTGAACATACTCTTCATAGCAAGTAACCAAGAAAAAGCTCTCTCTGGTTATCTTGCCTATAGCACAGGAAATTCTCATCCAGAAAACTATGTGAGGGGCTCATGCTCTTCTCTCTCACAAAAAAGCAACAGCTGATTTCTAATCCAATCTTATTCCACCTTCTTACTAAAGGGCCATAATTTGTAACATTATACTCAATACAAATCTACTCTGGATTACTTAATTAAACCACTTCACTTTTTTACATTCTCATTCCCTTAAACCAAAACAGAGATCAAGGAACTCAAATGGCATCAGAGTAAATAAAACACTTTGGTTCTGTTTCTTTTTGACAGCCAGCACGGAAGCTGGTGCTGCTTTGTCCCCCAAGAATAAAATCCAGTGCATCAGATGATATAGACAGTATATGTCTTTGAATGATCTCATCTAGTTTTTGGTCAATGATGCTATTATTTGGTGAAAGTTTGTGCTGAGAGCTGATCTGAATGTGCAATAAAATCATGTGAAGCAACTTTTCCTGGACTACATAATTTCAGACTAGTGTCTGTGTGCATGAGACATCATACTTGAAAATTCCCTTATGGCACACTTCACCTAGACACAAAAAAGCCAGCATGTCAGAAAGAAAGTTATCTGAGAATGCTTCTCTATGACATGCTATTTTTCTTATATGCAGGAAAGTTTTTTCCATGAGAGGGCATTGAAACATACAATTTCTACACCCACTTATATGGAGTGTATGCATCTAAGGGCTTTATCGCACTACACTGTTATAGCACTATTGTGCCTCTACTATGGCTGTCTACTGTGGAATTTAGGGATTTACAGTTTAGGGAGGGGCATTTAGCATTGTCAGCCAGAGACATCTTAGGATTCACTAACCTACAAAGCCCAGAATTCCATAAGAAGCAGCCAGTTAAAGTAAAATAATAGTGCTATAACAGTATAGTGTGATAAGACTCCAAGTCTACGAAATCTTATGCTACAATTTCTTTCTCTCAGTTAGTCTCAAAGGTGCTACAAGATCTCCTTGCTTACCCGGGGGGGGGGCAACAAGAGATCTATATTAGACTAAAATTCTGTTGCTACAGCATAATTTTAATATTACCTGACAAAACAAAAAAGACTCTAATATTAGAGATAGATCCTAGAATCAGTTAAGGGTACCAGGCCATAGACTTTTGTCCCTACAAGAGTCAAAATTTATCTCAAAATAATTGGGAAAGTCAAAAGATTTCATATTGGCAAGGCACTGAAAATGGGAATGGATTACTTTCTGAAAAGAAGTCCTACTCTCAATTATTAAATATAAAATATTTTCATCACTACTATTTACTGGTTGCTCATACCACATGTTTGGTGTACCTGCATCTTCCAATGGAACATAAAGCAATAGGATCTCCCACCACAGCTACTAGGGACTGTGCTCTTGTGATGGCTGTGTTGAGAAGCTTATAATTGGATAGAAAGCCATAATCCAAGTCTTCTGTTGAATCTTCCAATAAATGCTCCTTCCGTTTTATTGGTGTTTGCTTGTGTTTGCATGTATGCCGTGTTCGTACTGTGCTGAGAAACAATACCCGAAACTGCTTTCCTGCAGAAAAAGGCAAAGTATAAGATAATTTTAGCTAATTTTTTGCTAGAAATAGAACCTAATGACTACACAGACTGACTTAATATATGTAATTCTGGCAACTGGATAGTTACCACTCACTTAAAGAGCTCTGTGCTAAAATAGTACTGTATTCGAAATAGAAAGAATAATTTACAAGTTAAATCTTCATCATTTCTCTTTTACCAGAAATATCTGTAGGGTGTTCAGGACAGATTTCCTTCAGTCCTCACCTATCCATACACACAGTCATATAAATGTGAAATGGAGCAACATATGTTGGTAACTAGCTCTGAGCCATGGCACGTTGTTGCAAGAATCAGGACACCATGGGGGAGGTGCAGGGGATTGAGAGACAACAAGCCACAGTTTCAAGGTACACATTTATTTACAGATATAGACAGTACAAGTACAAATGTAGCATCTAAACTAGATTAACAACAGAATAGTTAAAACTAAACAGAAGGCAGGAGATGGGAAAAGCCATACAAAATGAACAGGGATGTGAACTCAGTGCTGCTCAAAGTGGTGATCCATAAAACTGTTCTGTTCCATGAGCCATCAGCTGCCAGTCCCTGGAGAGTTTCCAGGAAGGAAAGAAACAATTGTAGGCCATGGACAGCAATATGATACCATTCCTTGGTATACCAGAAAAAGAAAAATTCCAGTTCCCCACACTGATATAACTGATAAGGCACCTGTAGAATCTGCTGTATACTTATAGAAAAAATACATAAGAAGGGCGCTCCAAAAAAGCGATACAAAGACTCCCTGAAACAACATCTCAGGCTCAGCCAAATTGATCACCAACAATGGTCCACCCTAGCTTCATATCGGGAGGCATGGAGACGCACTATCCACAATGTTGCAGCCTTATTTGAGAACTCAGCTGAACAAGTCTTGAAGAGAAACGACAACGCAGAAAGAATCACAACACAAAAACATCACCCAAGGAGACCTTCTGCTGTGCTTTTTGCAACCGGACTTGTTTATCTCGGATTGGCCTTTTTAGTCATCAGCGTGCTTGCAGAAAGCGCGGGATGAGTCCTTCCTGAATCTTCGTTTGCGAAGAAAAGCCAGAGAGATAGAAAAAAATGCATACAAACAATGTAGAAACAGTGTTTCTATATACCTGGCTATGCATAAACTATAATTATACCTATATTACACTAATTACTCAATTTATCACGAAATACAAACTCAAAGTAAAGACTGTTTGTAGTCAAGAACTTTCACAATTGGATCTTGAATAAACCACTACATGAAGAAAACTGCTGATACTTTGAGAATGATTTCAAATTCTCAGATAGGTTCACAGAACCATAGATGTGTATGTGCTACTTACCCTGAACATTTAGCACTCTTTCAACACTGACATCAGACAATCTCTTTTTCCGAAGCTCTGCTCGAATTCGGAACACTTGATCAGCATATGGTGTTACAACACCTATGCTGCCGTCATCTAATTTTCCCCAGGCTACTGGCCACTTTCTCCTCAGTTCTTCAACACGTTCCACCACTTCAAACACCTTGAAAGGAGACAAAATCATTAAGAAGAACCAAGCATGGCTTTTTAAAAGGCTGGCTTTATCTCCTTGAATAAAAAGTAATGCTTCAAAACAAGATTTAAGAGAAGCTTATTATGCAAGTGGGTTTTTAAAAATAATGTTTATTAAACTACAAATGAAATATCACCTTTCCAACATTTAACAATATTGTTTGTAGGCATGTCACCACAATAATATCACTCCTGCAACCTTAATTGCATTTTATATGTGTAATCAGAAGGATCCAAAAATCAGTAGGCACTTAAGATATTTAAAGCTAAGCACTTATAATGGCAACTTCCCTTGTTGAACTAGAAAAACCTAATGTATATTTATTGAAGATTTCACATTTTTCATTACGTATTTCTTTTTTCTCTCTTTCTTCAAAGCAAAGACGAAATAATACAGAGCACACACCACAGAACTGTTATGTTACAGGACACCACAGCAGTCCAATCAGTCAACAGAACTATATTTATTTAATTGAAAAAAAATCTTTTAATTGCCTTTCTATTATATACCAAGGGGGGCTGTGTTTTTCTAGATGTTGTAATCTTTTCAGCACTATCCAGCATAAGCAATCGTGGAAGTCCAACAATATCTGGTATGGCCATAATTGCTATGCAGAAGGACAAGTTTGTCATGAGATGTCATGTAATGTGATGATACAATATTGTGAAGAGACAACTGGATACTGACCAGCAATTTGTCCTCCTCAGATTCTCTCAAGTGCCACTACACAAGATGAGTTCTACTACACACTGGCCTCCATGAGGTGGGCCATACAATAAAACTGAATGTTGCCCCTAAGAACACCACTCCCCTTCCTGAAACCTCTAGGGGAGTTCTTCCAGAACAGCAAACATCTCATGTTGAGCAACAACGTATGTAACTTGAAAAATCCAAGATGTATACCATAAAGACAGAGGGAAGTGCAGGCGTTATAAATAGTACAGTTGGCCATCCATATCCATGGGTTCTGCATCCATGGATTCAGCCAACTACAGCTCAAAAATATTTGGGGGGAAATTCCAAAAAGCAAATCTTGCTGTTTGCCATTTTATATAAGGGATGCCATTTTACTACATCATTGTATATAACAGGACTTGAACATCCACAGATTTTGGTATCCATAAAGTGTCTTGGAATCAAACACCAGCAGATACTGAGGGACCACTGGACTCTCTTTCTCCATAGTAGCAAAACAAAGAGTTCACGATGACTTCCTACATCAATTTAAATTTAGAACACCCTAAACCTAAATCCAACCTCAAATGAAGCAATATATTCTATCTTGCAATGCTGGACCAAAGAAACTACAAAATTTGCTGTCCTAGTGTCAGGAGATTCTGTACAGAAATGATCAGATAGCTACTACAACACCCCTGGGGAAAAACCGTAGAGGTCTTTCTCCACCTTGATACAAAACATCTGTTCTAGAAAATACAAACTTCAATGCAAGAAATGGTGTACAATAGTATCTGCCCTATCTAAAATATTCTGTCCTACAGCTAAAAAACTTTATACAGTAGCACCCTCACAGCCGTGGATTCGCCATTTGCGGTTTCAATTATCCATGGTTTCAGTTTCAGCACAGCTACCATAGAGTCTTCGTGGAAAATGTGTCCTCTCTAGCCATTTTCTAGGTCCTCAAAGGCAACTCTGTGGTATTTTAAACTGGAAGTCCTATTATTTTCAATGCCATTCGTTATCCCGTTTTCTTTATCCACGGTGGGGCCTGGAACCAATCCCCCGTGGATATGGGAGTCCTACTGTATCATATCCAATGTTTGTTATACTCTCTCTTCTGGATGTTTCTAGTTAGCACAATATGATGGCAAGTCTACATCATCAGAATTTTGAACCAAAAATCACTTTGGGCTTAAAGCAGGCAAGCAACATATCCTTATGACCGAGAAATGACAGATGTCAAAGCTGGGTTCAGGAAAGGAAGAGGCACTAGGGATCATATTGCAAACATATGTTCGATAATGGAGCTCACCAAATAATTTCAAAAGAAAATCAGCCAGTGCTTCATAGATTATACCAAAGCCTTCGATTATAAAGATCATGAAAAACTATGGATTGCTCTTAAAGAAGTGGGTGAGCCACAAAATTGTATTCTCCTGATATGTAACCTGTACTCAGGACAATTTGCCGATGACAATGTGGGGATGGTGGTGTTCATCCTATGGTGCAGGCTGGTAGAGCCCTGGTGGCACAGTGGTTAAATGCCTCAGACGGCTTAAGTTAAACAAGCTACCATCAGTGCTTAAGTCCGTTCAGCAGTTCATCTACCTGGAAAGCATCATCTCCTCAGATGCCAAGATTGACAAAGAGATTGATCACAGATTAGCAAAGGCATATAGCGCATTTGGAAGACTTTACAAGAGTCTGGAGTAATAAACTCCTGAGGTGAAGCACAAAAATCAGTGTCTATAGAGCCACTGCACGGTCTATTCTCCTTTACAGGTCTGAAACATGGATCACCTATCACCAACACTTACGACTCCTCGAACGCTTTCATCAGCGCTATATATGCACAATCCTAAATATACACTGGACTGACTATGTGACGAATGTTGCTGTCCTTGAGCAAGTAGGGATCACCAGCATTGAGGCCATGATATTGAGAACACAGCTGCGCTGGGCAGGGCACATTTCTAGGATGGAGGACCATCGCCTCCCAAAAATAGTACTCTACGGTGAACTCGCCACGGGTCAGCATAAGAAGGGCGCTCCAAAAAAGCGATACAAGGTCTCCCTGAAACAACATCTCAGGCTCAGCCAAACTGATCACGAACAATGGTCCACCATGGCCTCACATTGGGAGGCATGGAGACGCACTATCCACAATGCTGCAGCCTTATTTGGGAACTCACGCCGAACAAGTCCTGAAGAGAAACAACAACACAGAAAGAATCATAACCCGGAAACATCACCCAAGGAGACCTTCTGCTGTGCTTTCTGCGACCGGACTTGTTTATCTCGGATTGGCCTTTTTAGTCATCAGCGTGCTTGCAGAAAGCGTGGGATGAGTCCTTCCTGAATCTTCGTTTGCAAAGAAAAGCCAGAGAGAGAGAGAGAGAGAGAGAGAGAGAGAGAGAGAGAGACTCAGGACAGGAGGCTATTGTCAGGACAGAATACGGAGAAATGGGATACCTTCCATTTGGGAAGGGGGTTAGGCAAGGCTGCATTTTATCACCCCATCTGTTTAATTTGTACACTGAACATATCATATATAAAGCAGGATTAGACTTGGAGGAAGGGGGGTGAAAATTGGAGGAAGGAACTTCAACAATTTAAGATATGTAGATGACACCAGACTATTAGCAGAAAATAGCAAAGATTGGAATGATTACTGAAGAAAGTCAAGGAAGAAAGTGCAAAGGCGGGTTTACAGTTGAACACTAGAAAAGCAAAATAATGATGACAGATGATTTACATAACTTTAAAAGAGATGATGAAGACATTGAAATAGTTCAAGATTTTTCATACCTTTGCTCAGTCACTAATCGAAATGGAGTCTCCAAAACAGAGACTGGAGTCAAGAAATCAGAAGACTTAGGACTTGGAAGGGCAGCTATGAAAGAATTAAACGAGATCTTCAAGTGTAAAGGTATATCAATGAATGCTAAAGACAGGAGTGCCCATGCCATTGTATTTCCAATGTCTATATATGGTTGTGAAAGCTGGACAGTGAAGAAAGCTGAAAAGGAAAAAAAATCACTTCATCTGAAATGTAGTGCTGGAGAAGAGTTCTACAGCTACTGCGGACTGCTAAAAAGACAAATGTGGTCTAGAGCAAATAAAGCCTGAAGTCCCCCTGGAAGTCAATATGACTAAACTGAGACTGTCATACTTTGGCCATATCATGAGAAGACATGACTCTCTAGAAAAGACGATAATGCTTGGTATGGTAAAAGGAAGGTATAGGAAAAAAGGAAGATCACATTATCATCAACTTGATAGCAGTTAACCACAACAACTGGTTCTCCCTCACACCAGATGAAGAAGACATCAGAGGAGAAATGGTGTATTCTGAGTGAAGCAGAGATTTTTTCAGTTCTTATGAAAGGGTACAGAAGTAAATGTGTCCATCTGATATGATCCTGATATCTAAAACCACACATTCATAATGGCTGGCAGCTGATTTCGGTCTTTTAGTTGATAGTTGATCAAAGCCATCAGTCTACACTACATGTCCCCAGACTGAAAAAATCATATGCATCTCTGAATTGAATTCATATTGAAGGAATATGTTGTGTATGGTTTTCCCTAATGACACTACCTTGTTTAGGAAAAATGCATTCTACTATAGTAAAATTATCACAGTAATCAACACTCTGTGAATGGCCAGAGTGAGATGGAGAAGAAAAAGATATTGATAATGCTGCTCATTGAGAAAAACAGAACAAATTTCTTGTATAACAGACTTTAATGGCACATTAAAGACTTTAATGGCACATGGAGATAAGAATTTTTCAAATATATTCATGACATGTGATAATGGGCTCTCCCATTATCTGGGCAATAAAACTGAGGGTTATAGTCTCTCTTCCAGATAAACAAAGGGTTAATGATACGATGCGTTAGACTACATTATTGGGAGTCATCATCACACAAGAGAGACATTTGCCCAGTGAGGATGACCAGTTTGGGGAGAAGTGTGGAAGCTTTGAGAGGTTATAAAAACATGGTAGGAGGTACAAGGCACATAGAAGGAGGTATAAGAAGACTGACTGAGAGACTTGAGAGACTTTGGGACTGATAGAGAGGTAGGATCATTGCCTGTCTCACCATTCCTAAGGAAGCTTGGTCATAGGTTGCACAAAGAGGTCCAGACTCCCAGTTTTCCAAGAACATCCAAAGACCCAGAACACCATCTGTATTGTGAGTAGGGCAGGAATGTTCAGCAAGTCCCATTGGGGCTTATGTTTCTTTCTAACCTCAACTGAATATGACTTGGGGCTTTATCACACAAGGCAGTAAATCACAGTAGGAGCAGGATAATTGTGTCTTTCATTGAGACTCACTGCACCATGCCACCTCTTTTCTGTTGTTATCTCAGTGGGAGATCGTTTGGTAAACATTTCTTTTCATTCACACAAATCACCCATGATATGGTGTTCACATTTGCTGTGCAATAAATCAGTTCTGTTTTAATCCCAATTCTAGGTGGTCAGTGGGTGCTGCATTTTACCATACCAAGCATTATTGTCTTTTCTAGTGAGTCATGTCTTCTCATGATATGGCCAAAGTATGACAGTCTCAGTTTTTGGTGTTCCTTAGGTGCCCTTTGCTTGCCAGTGATCTGGAAGGAAGGAATTCCTGACTGAGTAGACTAAATCAATTGCTGGCAGATTAATTGTTTTCATCTGTCAGCCACTAATCTAATCTGTCCCAAATCAAGAAGTCTCCCTTCCCCACAGGGAAAAAATGGGCTTTTTAAAGATAAAGACTCTTTTTATTTTATATTTCGGGGGAGGGGGAGGTGTCTATGTGTGCCAAACTAGGTACACACTGGGCAGTACTGGGTGGTACTGAGTTGGCAGTGCCAAATGCTGCATGTGATCAGGTATGAGTGCGAATGAAGACTGCACTGCTGGAAAGATTACAAAGGTGTGATAAAGAAGAGAGTAGTCCTGATTGCACAGTGCTTTTTGAAAAGAACACAATTTTAGTGAGAGAAGAGGCTGGCGTGATAAAGTCTTTAGACTGTTTTGTAACTTTGTAACCACTTCTACGTAATGCCTGAAGATGCCTTCATGTACAAGATATCCTTTTGCTAATATACAATTCCTTCCTTAGAATAAAAGATTTTCCTTAAAAGATCTCTTCTTTTACACTCTCTCTTCAGGTGCCTTTGCTTGGTGTATTCTCATCTCCCACGGGAGGGGGAGGGAAAAGCTCTGCAGAGTCAGAGGTGAGGAAAGTGCAAGTTGAACCTCTCAATAACTTCCCACAAAGGTACTAAGTCATGTGGGATAAATTTGTGGGTGGTGGCAGCTAGACAGAATTCAGGGATCCCCTCTTGTACTCAAGAGAAGTAAACAGGGGCAAGGGGCCATTACATGCCATAAATTCACTTAGCTTTACTACAGCCACTGTAGAATTTAGGATCACTTTATAAAAAGAATACCTACATACATACTTGTCCATGGTTTTCAGATCTAAATAAGCCTGGAAGTTGTATTCGTGTAGATAAAGAATACAGACTGCATATTAATGCTTCTCTGATACAGTGGCATTATTCCTGTAGCATGTCAGTCCAGGAGTTGAGTGACGGCTTCTGGCATTAGGTCTCTTCTTGACGTTCTTTGCTCAGGCAGAGGGTGCTACAATCTTTAGCAGTGTGAGGCAACCCATAGAAACTGGCCATAGCTCAGTGGGAAAGCACATGTAAAATGCTCCAAGTTCAATTCCTAGCATCTCTTTGTTGTTGTTGTTGTGCACCTTCAAGGCATTTCTGACTTATGTCGACCCTAAGGCAAACCTATTAAGAGGTTTTCTTGGCAGGATTTGTTTGGGGGGGGAGTTGCCTTTACCTTCCTCTGAGACTGAGAGAGTTTGACTCGCCCAAGATCACCCAGAAGGTTTTCACAGCTGAGCAGGAATCTGAATCCTGGTTTCCAGAGCTGTAATCCAGTGCTCAAGCCACCATACTGGCTCTCCTAGCATCTCTAGGTGAGGCTAAAGAAGACTCTTGCCTGAAATCCTGGAAAGCTGCTGTCAGCTGTAAAGAAAAAACTGAGCTAGATAGACTGATGGTCTGATATGGTATAAAGCAGCTGCCTGTGCTCATAAATTTTATCATAAAATACTTAAAGATAGTGTCTATTACACATTTGACCTGGATAAGACTGTCTACAACTGAGAGAACTAAGGAAATCTCCCACCATTGTTGTTCAGGTGGGCAGGGCAAGTCCTTAAGAAAGTATAATTGGGGGGGGCATTATTGGGGAAGGAGCATTCAGGCCTTTCTAGGGAGGGAGCTCCAAAGTCCGGGAGCAGCCACCAAGAAAGCCCTCTCCCTTGTTCCCATCAAATAAGCCTGAGAAGATGGTGGGGCAGAGAGAAGGGCCTCTGCAGACTATGTTAAAGCTCTAATGGGCTCATACGGGGAGATATGGTCCTTAAAATAACCTGGACCCAAGCCATGCAGGGCTTTATAGGTCAAAACCAGCTCTTTGAATTGTGCCCAGAATTGGACCAGCAGCCCATGGAGCTGCTGCAAAAAGGGAGCTAAGTTGCTATCAAGCCTTGATGCAAAGTTATGGTTAGGTTAATTGGCTGTTTTAAAAATGTTTTCTAGCAGGGATGAAAACTAGACTCATCTTCTCTGAAAACATTTAATTGGAGCCTATTCAGTTTTGCAGGGAGAGGGGGCAGGGTTTTAATCATGCGTTCTGAAGAATCAATAGTTGCTGTCATGTCTAAATGGAGAACTAATTGAAGGTGAGCTTGTACTGCAAAAATGTGGATTCAGAGACTTTTATAATATACAAGAATAATCTACATATTTTTATAATCTCAAAAATCAGTAATTTGTCTACCTGCTGCCACTTTATTTGGTGCAGAAATACCATAGTTGCTATCATCTTCCTCAAGCCTTTACAATCTAAGGCTAAAACTTCTGGAAGAAAAATAAGCCTGAAGGAGTTGCAGTAAAGGAACAGTCAGATTTTCTGCAGTTACTGATGAATCAATCATCACCACGTCTTCTACAAAATGTTTTGTTTTTTAAAAAATTAATGTAATTAGGTATTTACACCCCACTCTTCAGCCACAAAGGCTATCAGAGCGGCTTACAGTTTGTTTTAAGCAATAGCAATTTACACATCTACACTGCATTAAGCAGTTTCCAATGTGTGTTAGCTAATTGCCCCCACAAGCCAGGTACTCATTTTACCAACCTACAAAAGGATGGAAGGCTGAGTGAACCTTGGAGACCTCTGGAATCAAACTTGCAATGTGGTGACTTGCAGTACTGGCATTTAACCACTGTGCCACCAGGAATCCCTGTGTGCATTCTTCTAGATTGTTTCCAACATATGATAACTACTGGCAACCACTATGGGACTGAAAGAACAAATTCAGAAAGCACTGCCTTGGGGGACAGAGGCCTTGTCCTTACAAAATGTTTCTGCAGTGAATCTTCTCTCTCATGGAAAGAGCACAAGCCTTCTCAAAGACAAAGCCTTGCCATTCAAAGGAGAAAATGTGTGAAGAAGGTGGTTTTGGCATCAGAGCCAGATGTCAATAAATGCTGATACACGAGCTGCTCTCTACTGGCCAGAAAGGAGAGTAGTTGATTTAATAGAGTTGTACCTGACATGATATTGAGAAAAGTGTAATTATCACATGAATAGACAATCCAAATTTACTCTAAAGCAGAACAAATAGCAGTCAGAGTGGTAAAGAAATGGAATGTGTGTGTATATATATATGTAGTTGTAAAGCACTTTTTTCCTGTTTCTAGCTGGTCACAATAATGGACCTGCAGAAGCCAGTAGTTGATGGAAGAGGGAAGCAGCATTATTTGGAGGATGTGGGGTATATGTGTGTGTGTGTGTGTTTGCAATGGCAAGAGATTGGGAAGGAGAGGAGAAACACTATTGTGTTCATAGGTTTGTGTGCCTCATGCGAAAACTTGGATAAGGAACTTCAAAAGAAAATGAAAAATCATGTGCACAAAAAATGCCCCAGAAAACCTGGGAAAGCAGCAGCTCCTCACTCAGCCTTTTAAAAGTTGGTATGCAAGCTCTGGACATATCAAAAATATGGCTCAGATCAAGGGAAGAGTTGCTGACAAAAAAGCAGAGGGTTGCAAAAAGCCTGCTCAAGGGAGACTGTATGAAGGTTCATGGCACCCTGAGATTTTCAGGTACAGAACATGACATATGGTGCAAATGAAGCTATTTTTTAAAAAAAAAAAAGAAAAAAATTAATTTAATTTAGTATTCCTAAAATTCTAGTGGCCCTATAGGGCTTAGAGCTTTATTGTTTTAGTATTTTAAGAATAAATTTTGCTTTATTTTTGTTAAGTACAGGACTGTGAAAAATGGAATGGCAATGGGGTTCTGGGATCTTGCATAGGTCTTTTACTGTGAACCAGCTTGGAGAACCGTCTACTTCTTCCACTTAGAAGACTCATTTCTATATAGAAGGCACGATGCACATTATCAATATTACCTCGCCAAAGGGTGATACAGCTGAAATGCAAAACGGTGTGGGTTCATATTAAAACAGTCACGTGAAGAGGACTTTTGTTTAGGAGCAAATCATAATAATTTCCAAAATAGCATTCTTAGGATCATTGTCTAAAACAGTGAACTAGGGTTTAAAAAAACAACTTTCTAAAAGAGATAAAATAATGATGTGCAGCAAAAATAAAAATGATCAAGAAAGCAATTAAAGGTGAAACCCAAGTGCTACCTCAGCATTGTTGTAAAAAGCAGTACTATTTTTTTCTTGCACATCTTCTCCTCGTGCTGTGAAGAAAGTCAGAGGGTAGAAATCTTTGTGTGCTGGCTGTTTTCCACTTGCCATCAGTTTGCCCTCATAGAAAAGTTCAGAAGTATAACTGCAGTGAGGAAAACACAAACAGAATGTGGAAACTACACGTTAACTTTAAAACCCAATGCCAAATAAAAGTATAAATAAAGTAATTCTTTCGTAATGCAGAATATCTCCTACTGATCCACAGAGTTGGAGGTGAGACAAAAACTGACACACCTATAGGTTAAGAGCATGGGAAGGCACTCACATGCTGATCCCACACTAACAGGAAGCAAACAGTCTTCAGCCTGTATTCAATTTCTCTCCCTGTCCAGAGGATGAAAGAGCACCTTCCTTCTCCTTTTGCCCCAGTAAGAAAGAGGGTAGTCTAGCTATTTATGGAAGTGGAAGAAAAGGAGGCATGGCCAGAGTAAGAACACACTGGTCTACATTTCCATTTCTTACCATGGGAGATTAAGAATAAGAAGGAATTTCTGCATAACTAACTACTGAGCAGGACTACAGATGGTATGTACTGTCAAGCAGTACTGCATAGTCAAGTACTGCACAGGCTGATTTGACTCAAGTGACATTTCTGTACCTACATTATGGTGAATACTTTATGGTGAGAAAAATTACTGTTCTTCTTCATGGTCTCTGTGACTCACACAACTGAGGTTATTCCTGCGCCTGCACAGTGCACCATGAGAAATTTCTGGAATAGTTATACAATACTTTTTGGCAGTAGCTCCACCCATCCCAATGGTTCCCCTCAGGCATTCCCGCTCATTAACCTCAGTTCCTTTTCATCTGCCACACCAGTAGCACATAGGAACTTTTTCTGCGTACTTGGTAGCTTTTTCTTTCGGTTTTCAACAACGGGTTTGGCTTTTTGGACTTTCCTTATTCGTCTTACAGCTGATTTTCTCCTTGCGCTTGACTCAGACTGTCTTTTGGATTTTCTTCTGCTTGTTCCCTCGGCTTGTTTCTGCCTCTGATTTCTTGGCTATGACTTTCTGACAATCCGTGATGGCTCCACCAGCCTCTTTTAAGCGGTGTCTGGAATGTGTGGCTAAATTACTGGGTTGCAATGGGTATTCCCACTGTCTTTTTTGCCTGGGTGAATTGCACAACGTGTCCTCCTGTCTTCACTGTAAGGCGTTCACCCCCCAGGCCCACAAGAACCAGCAATCCCACCTGAAGGCCCTCCTTTACGAGCAGGCCTTGAAGCCATTGGTGCCACCTTCCACGGCGGTCTCTGTGCCCCCAAAAGATCTTGGTAAATTGACACATCACCATTCTCCAACCCACAAATGGGCCCATACAAACTCTTTGAGCCCAGACAAACAACACAGGCTGGATTCTACTCACTAAACTGAATCCTTGAATCCTGGGGTTCTTCTACTTTGCCTCAGCCACAGGCCGCTCCCTCAAAGCCAGGTGGGGCGAAGAAGAAAAAGAAGAGGCACAATACGCATTCATCTGAACATGGATCCTCCCACCACTCTACTGTTCCTTCTGTGGCCTCTGTGCTTCGTGTTCTGATCACTATTCGGAACGCTTCTCCTATGGGCTCCGTCCAGTTTGTTAATGTGGATACAGCTTCAATCTCTGAGCGTGAGATAGTTGAGTCTCCACCTGTTCGAAGTCTCCCTCCGGTTCAACACTGGAGGATTTTCAGGAGGAGCTTCTTGGATTCCACAATGATGGAACTGTAGGCTCCCCCCACCGAGACATAGTGAATTACCCGCTCTCTTGGTCCAGGTCATCATCTCCGTGTCATCTCTCCAGGTTGAGGTCTCCATCCCCAAGGGAAGCGGTGCATCCACCTTTCCGGTCAGAAAACAAAGGCTTCCTGGGGGTATGAGATGCAGCTCAACCTCAGGATGAACGGTCCCCCCCCCCCGTCTTACCATCCATTCCACAGAGAGCTTTGTTTTGATAAGACCAGGGGGTACTATATTGTGGAAGATGAGACCATTTCTGATGTCCTGTCTCATTCGGATCTACTGAGTTATCACCATGGACCTCTCCACTCACCGGCCCGATCCTTCATCTTTCCACCTAATCCGATTCGACATGAGCCCTCCAGGCCTGTTTTGAAGGATGCCATGATTCAAGTCACATCTAAACATCTAACGCTTGATCACTCGGGTCATCTTCCAGACTGTCCTCCAGTCCCTCGTTGTACGCATTCTCTCCTTCTGGATCGGTAAGAGCTTCTTTCAAGCAGGTCCCCTTCGCCTTCTCCGTCTACGGGGTCTTCTTCATCTGACCTGCCTCACTACCCGCCCCCTCCTTCCCTCCTAGTAGATGATGATTCTTCCTTCCTGACCGATGATGCATTCTCAGAACAAATTATTGGGATGTCGAATGCCCTGGATCTTAAGACTGCTCAAAAGGAGTCCAATCCCTTAGACCCGATATATAACTGGATTAGGTCAAAAGCTCAACTGGTGGCAACTCTGCCTATCCTGCTTTCACTTCTGAAGTTGTCCAAGGGCTCGTGGGACACCCTTTCTTCGCTTCCCTCGACGCCGAGGAGGATCGACCGCCTACATAGGGTATCTAGGGAGGAGATTGACTGGCTCCTGGAGCACCCAAAGCTGAATACAGTAACTGTCAAAGCGTCTCAGTTTCAGACCCTCCAGTGCTCCCAAGTGACCCCGGCTAACAAAGAAGACCGTAAACTCGATGTGATGGCCAAGAAGCTATATGCGTCTGCGACCCTTAGTCTCCACATTTCCAATTATTTGGCGTGCATGGGGGGGGGAATCAGCAGGTGTTGTGGGACTGCATCTTGCCCTTCCTAGATCACCTTCCTGACGAAGAGAAATAGCTTGCACATGCTATCCAGACGGGGGCACAGTTGTTAGCAGGCAAGCAAATTAATTCACCATGTCATGTGGGCCTGTTCCATCAGTCAACAGAGGAGAAACTATAATATACCCAAAAGATGCAGACTATGGCCAGGAAATAAGGCATGCCATCTCAATCCCCTTTTCTGTCTCGTAGTTACTCTGGGTAGCAAGGGTTCAGTCACTCTTGCTGGCGTGCCTTCAGCCCTCCGTCTTCCTGCTGGTCACGCTACCCTTCTCAATTTTTGGCACCCTCGGGCAAATACCAGTCCTCTATGTCCCACTTCCACCAGCAATTCAAGCTGCATGCTAAAGGCCAGCCCAAGCAGTGTCTTTTGACTACACACATCCTGCTGCTTTCCATCTCAGAGTAAAGTTCAGGGATTGTCTTTCACACTTTTATGGGGCCTGGTCAACCATCACGACAGACCGCTGAGTGTTGCGAATAATCCGGGATGGTTACTCCATCAAATTCGAGGATTAACCCCTGACGGGCTGAATTTGCATAACATCACCATCCCCTGTCTTAGTCAAGGAGATGCAGACCTTACTCCAGAAAGGCACTGTCGAACCAGTGCTTCCTCAATTTCAACACCTCTGCTTCTCCTCAAGGGACTTCCTCATGACCAAGAAAGGCGATGGGATTTGGCCTATCCTAGATCTCCGTGTGGTGAATTCGTACATCATTCTGAAGCACTTCCGCATGGTCAACCTTTCCTCAATCCTGCCTGTCCTTCAAGGAGGGAACTGGTTTGCTACCGTTGATTTGAAGGAAGCGTATTTCTACAAAAGGATTCATCCATCCCACAGATGTTTCCTCGCCTTTCAGATTGGTGACAACACCTTCCAGTTCACAGTTCTGCCCTTCAGCCTTGCGACTGCGCCCAGGATCTTCACCAAGTGCATGGTAGTGGTGGCAGCCTAGCTCCACCAACATGAGGTGATCGTCTTCCCATATATCAACAATTGGCTCCTAGTTGCCAGCTCGTGTTGTCAACTTCTCTGGGACGTCGACCTGACCCTGCAGCTCCTCGAATCCCTCAGTTTAGTGGTCAACAGGGAGAAGTCACATCTCACTCCATGTCAGAGCGTCCAATTCATTGGGGTGTCCTTGGATTCCATCACTGTAGCCGCCTACCTTCCAGAAGCCAGGTTCCACACTTGAGGTCCTCATCCATCAGTGCTGCATATCCTGTCACTGGCCTGCCTGGTCATTCCAAGTGCTCTTGGGACACATGACATCAACCACAGCTGTGACCTATGCAGGGCTTCATTTCCAACCCCTGCAGTCATGGTTCTTCTTCATGGTTGATCCCCTGCAGAACCCCCACACACACCGGAAAGCTTCTGACCATGCCATGCTCAGTTCAAAAATCCCTGGAGTGGTGGCTGGACCAGGTAAATATGCTTGCAGGTCTACTTTTCGGGGGGGGGGGAACCCAACCACAAGTCACCATTACGACAGATGCCTCCTTACAGGAGTGGGGGCTCATCTCAGTTGGTTCTGCATCAATGATACATGGTCCGCGGAGGAATGCCAACTTCATATCAACATCTTGGAGCTGTTGGCTGTGCAGAAGGCGCTGAGGTCATTCAAGTCCCTGGTTACTGGCCAGAATGTCCTAGTCATTACAGACAATACGTCTTTAATGTATTATTTCAACAAGCAGGGAGGGACAAGATCCTCCACTCTACTGTTGACCACTCTAGAGATTTGGAACTGGTGTATACTGAGGAACATATTTCTCCAATCGATTCACCTCCATGGAAAGGACAATATTCTTGCAAACAGACTGAGCCATTCCAGTTCCAAACTCATGAATGGATGCTCAGTGTTCTTTCTCTCTTCCACCGATGGACAACCCCAGCAGTTGACCTCTTTGCTTCTTCAGTCAACAAACAATGCCCAGTACTGCATGAGGTCCAGTGTGAAAGGTTCCCGAGGGGATGTGTTTATTTGTCAGTGGACTGGATCTCTGTTATACCTCTTGCCTCCGTTTCCACTGCTCACAAGGGTGGTGTACAAGTTGCACTGTGACTGAGCAGACACGATCCTGCTCATGCCATGGTGGCCCCGTCAACTGTGGTAAGGCCCGCTTCTTCAACTCACGGCATGCCGGTTCGTTCACCTGCCTCCAAAAGTTAGAGCAGTAGTGGATGCCTTCCTTCACCCTTCAACTCGCCGCTTTTATTCTTAAAGTGGAGGAAGTTTGTTACTTACCTGGAAGATCAGGGTCTATCTTCAGCGGATTCCACTGTGTCGAATGTTCTCCAGTTTCTCCTTCATCTTTCAAATTCAGAATTCTCATACTCCTCCATCAAGTGCTACTTTGCTGTAATTTCTTCTGACTTCCAGGGGTTGGGTCAACTTTCTCCCTTTGGGGACCATGTCATTAAGAAGTTTCTGAGGGGATATGTTAACCTGCAACCACCAGTGGCGGAATCCACAGAGTGGAGCCTGGAACTCACTCTTTTGCAGCTTTCCAAGCATCCGTTGGAACCTATAGCCATGTCTGATCTTCATCTCCTGTCTTGGAAAATGGCTTTCCTTGTTGCCGTGACATCGGCAAGGCACCCGGGAGAACTCTAGGCATTGAGATCAGATCCATCTTGCCTGGTCTTCCACAAACAAAAGGTAGTACTCAACTGGATGTGTCATTCCTACCGAAAGTAGTTTCTAGCTTCCACTGTAACCAATCCACAGTGCTACCTGTGTTGCTGCAGAATCTGTCTGATGACTCTGAACATGCATGTCATGTATTGGATGTTCGTCAAGCCCTTGCATTTTATATTCAACGGACTGCCCTATGCGTAAGATGAATCGTCTTTTGTATGCTATTCTGCTTCCAACCATGGCTTCCCCAGTTTCTTCGCAGTGCCTATCCAAATGAGTTGTCTCTGCCATCTCTTTGGCCTATGAACTGGCTTGAAAGCCACTTCCCTCTCGAATTCAAGTTCATTTAACAAGGGTGGTAGCTACATCTGCTGCCTTTCTTTATGGTGTTTCCTTGGAGGAAGTCTGCAAGGCAGCTACTTGGTCTACTCCTTTGACCTTCATCTCCCATTACAGACTTGACAGCAGGTCTAGAGATGTTGCTTTTGGGAGAGCTGTTCTCTTATCTACATTGCAATAAATTTACTTGTGGTTCACTGTTACACTGTGTCCTTGTCCTTTCTCTCCTGGTTGGGCATGGCAATCCCGCTTCCTGTGAGAAAGCTTGCTTGTCTCCCAGTTGTGTGAGTCACAGAGATCACGAAGAAGGACAAGTTGCTTACCTGTAACTGTAGTTCTTTGAGTGGTTATCTGTGAACTCACACAAACCCGCCCATCCTCCCCTCATTGTCCTGCTCTTTTGGAAAGTTGTGATGCTGCTATTGCAGCATCCTTGGAACTGAGATAAATGAGTGGGAACGCCTGAGGGGAACTGTTGGAATGGGCAGAGCTACAGCCAAAAGGCATTATATAATTATTCCAGAAGGTTCCGGTGGTGCACTGCGCAGGCACAGGAATAACCCCAATTGTGTGAGTTCACAGATGACCACTCAAAGAACTACAGTTACAGGTATGCAACTTGTCCCTATCTGAGATACAATATTCAAGCACATTCTGAATATAAAACAGCTAACAGAGAGTTTTGAGATGATGCAACAAAAGCTAGAGAACAAAAAGAGAAGGGCAAAAATAAATCTATTGAAAGACACTTGAAATTCTCACATAAAAGAGCTGCAACATTTAAATTAACTAAGTTGGGACAGGTGATGAAAGGTAGAGTGTGTACACATGCGTATGCACACATACCTACACACACATCTCAGAAACTGAGGTGAAAGTTTGTGATACAGCAGAGGGACAAGCTATGAGAAATAAAGGGACTGAAAATCCCACTGGACAGGCTATCCCCCTGGGGCATAGATACAGTGGGTCTTGGGATCCAGGCCAAAAATGAAATGAGGAAACATGATTATTTAGAATGAAACAGGGCAACAGGCCACTGCTTCCATCTCTACCCTGAGCCAGATCTGTGCATTTCGGCTAAAAATGTGACCTAGAAGTCACTTCTCGTTTGCACTACCAGTTTTTCCATCCTGGTTTCAGTCAAACCTCTTCATTTCAAGTAAGTTTGGGAATGACAGAGGGCTGGCAGTTGTTATTCTGGTGTATATTCTCCATATTCCATACAAACTAGGGAAACACAATATGTGGTCCACAGGCCACACACATACAAGTCATTGGCCCAGTCTTCCAATGGGTCCTTGCTGCTGCTGTTTCAGCTTCTGCCCCGCACCCAAAAAAACCCTAGTCCAGTGGCATTATGTGCAATTTTCTCACCCCAATTTTTTTTTTAAAAAAAATGGAGGGTTGTAGTGGCTTTGGTGGCCAGGGAGTAACTTAGGCCACAAACGAGTTGGGGCCACAGAATTCCACAGGCCATACTTTCCCCACCCCTGATGAAACAGGTCAACTACTCTGCATGCTTTCCTCACAAACACTCTTGAGAAAAACTGACTGCCAACCAGGAATCTGGAGTTTCTTTTCAGCCTCTGAATCATGTAGACTATATGAAGACAAGTAGTTGCTAGCTATGGATGGATGGATCCATCCATCCATCCATGAATAGACACATTGCATGCATGTCTTAGCATGTTGTAACACCAGCAGGGAAGAAAAATGACATTCCATCAAACTAAAGTATAGAAAAGACTCAAAAAGGCCTATCCATCTTAAAAATCAGGGTTTAACAGAGTATCTGAAAGAAGATGTAATTCTACATTTCTCCAAAATGCAGTTGAGAAGCCATACAACAGGTCACCATTCAAGGATTAGCTGGACACCCAAAGCTATTCTGCAGAATAATTCCAATTGCATTATTCAGTATTCCATGAAAATCAGGAAACCAACAGGCCACATGTCCCCCAGGCCATTTCTGAGGTCCCCCAAAGGGTTCTAACTTTTACAGTTTATGGCAAAACAAAAACAAACACCACCAAGATACTGGTGGGAAACAAGAGACACAATTGCCTTGTTTCACAATAGAATCACACTCCAAGCGGGCTTTTATGTTCAAATATGGGATGGAATGTAAACACCAGCAAGGTTTATATTATAAACATTCTCATTTCTACCCTCTAAAAATTTGCCAAAAAAGAAACAAAACTTGAAAAATATCACAGACTATATTAGTACAGTTGGACCCCCGTATCCGTGGCAGTTTGGTTCCTAGACTTCCCGCAGATACCAGAAACTGGATAACAGCGAACCCTATTAAAATATTGGGACTTCCAGTTAAAAATACCATAGAGTTGCATTGGAGGACCTAGAAGATGTCTAGAGAGGATGCCTCTAGGCATTTTCTAGGAAGACTCTATGGTATGTGTTCTTGTTTTGTGTCCCACGAATAACTGAAACTGCAGATATGAGGATCCAACTGTAATTACATATTATAGCCCCAATCCATTATTTATTTAATGCTCAACCTTTTGCTGTAGTCATTGATAAACTCATTAAAATGGGCTGAATGCCAGTAAGAGAAAAATTAAAACTTTAGCATTTTTTGTGATTGTACTAATGCAGTTCAGTAAGGATTATGGCCAAGTCCATTATATAAACAACTGTTTGTAGAGCAAAGCATGATCATGTAAGCAACAGATTTATACACTTAAATAAATAACATCAATGAGTATGAATAAATGTTGGTTTCTCTAGTGGGAATTAGTGGGTGGCAAACACTACTAACTGGAAGAGGGAGATGAAACACACAACTACTTTGTTAAATTATAAATGGCCACAACGTTTTTGATAACAGCTGAAGAGCCTTGGCACAGCAGAGGATGGAGTGAGAAAACTGCAACCTATAGGTTACATATGGTGTTGGAGGATTTTTTTGCAGCCCCTAGATTCATGTCACTCCCCTGAAACCCTGTACTCCCATCAAAATAAATGGGCCCAAAACAGTCCGAAACTAGCCTAAAGCCACTCTTGGTTTACATACCTTAAAAACACCCTCCAACACACACACACAATCAGCCAAAAATTAAAACTGCTTTGAGGGGGATGATATTTGGATGGACTTTGGGGCTGCAGCATGCCATGGGATCACAGGGTTGAAAACTTTCTCCCACACTCTCCCAGTTGCCCACCTTGGTGTAGAACAATGTGCCCATACTATAGTACTGCAGGATCTACAAATTTTTTAAAACTGCTTAATTTTTACGGATGATAATTTTTATGGATGATAATCAAGTCTATTCCCAAAAACATTCCAAGTGCATCAGCTCTACAATAAAGATCCAGAGTACGATCTGATAGGGCATTATCAAAGGGGAGCACACACAGTCTTGTAATCTGTTCCTAATAATTTAACCATGGCTGAATTATTATTACCGGTCTACTATGTTAGAGGAAAAGCTGCAGCAACATGGAAGGTCCTAAATCCAAAATAATCCCATAACTTCTGTTTCCATGATTCAACATGAGCACCAGGGTCATACTTGGTCTCCATTAAGCTTAGCATTTAGCCATGAACCCTCTATCTGTAATAACCAGGTAAACATGTCACTTTGACAGAGTAGCTAGCCAAAAATCTGTTGGTCCACTACACTGCCAAAATTATGCTAGTGTGTACAGTAGCAGAAGGAGGAAAAAGGCTTATGGGTGTAGCAGCTGTGAAAGAATAAAGCTACTGTAGAAATGGGTTACTCAAAAGCCCACAGATTTTATCTGTCTTCTCTCAGTATGGCTGCACTTGACTGAAAAAATGACCGTCACTAGCACAGGGCACCAACAGGATTCTCTATCCTCTGTCCAGATCCACCTTCTTTCCTGTATATCTCCCACACCAGTTTCCTTGTTCCAGGAGCATCGCTGTAGTTTTGAACCTCCACCTAGACTCTGGACCCTAAGAATCTGCCTGCCATGAACTGCCTTCACCTTTGCCATGTTTCTGCCTTAGATCACTAGGATGTTAAGTACACTCTTCTCTTTTTGGACCATTAACACATGGTGTCTAGATTTTAGTACATCAACCTGCAAGGATTAGCAGGCTTCAGACTAACATGAAACCTTCATTGCTGTCAACGCTTATACATCTAACCAACTTGGGTGCTCCCTGCTGTGCATATTCAGCAGGTTCCACAGACTAATTGTGGGGGGAAATAGCAAAGCCATGCTGCCTTCCAAGAGGGGTTACTATTCATGCAAAATACTTCAAATCCTTTCAGCAGGCTCACAACAGTGAGAATGGAAGCATGAGAGTTAGGAACCAGCTAAATCCCTGGTGGCGCAGTGGAGCCCTGGTGGCGCAGTGGTTAAATGCCAGTACTGCAAGCCACCACGTTGCAAGTTCGATTCCAGCGGGCTCCAAGGTTCACTCAGCCTTCCATCCTTTCGTAGGTTGGTAAAATGAGTACCCGGCTTGTGGGGGCAATTAGCTAACACACATTGGAAACTGTTTAATGCAGTGTAGATGTGTAAATAGCTATTGCTTAAAAAAAATTGTAAGCTGCTCTGATAGCCTTGTGGCTGAAGAGCGGGGTATAAATAAATAAATAAATAAATAAATAAAATCAACATTAGAAATCATAATGACTATATGTCAGCTGGACCACCACAATGGCCTTTACAATAGCTCTCATAGTTTCAGTCACAGTTATGAAGTTCAGCTAACCTTTTGTGTGTGTGTTTTTTACGGCTACACAGTAAAACAATGTTCATAGCTATTCACTTCCAATATACAGAAACAGAGTTTTATTCTCCTAATAAAAGTTTTAGGTGACTAAACTTCTCTCTTCAATTATGGCAAACATTTTTTTTAAATGCTTCTATTAGACACTTGCAACAGCCAAGCAAAACTGTGATACAGTGAAAAAGTTCACACCTACTTGATGATAGCTTCATGGGAGCGATAGTTCTCACACAGCAAGATCCTGCATGGAAATTCTGCAGGGTAATGTTCATAGAGACGATCAAGTAATGAGACGTGAAGATTTCTCTCTCTGGCAAATTCACTGTAGACAAAAGGACTAAGCTGCAACAGGGAAAAAAGCATGAGAAAGTGTTATTTATCCTTATAACTGAATATCGAGAACATCCTCTCATGCTGTGTCATAAAATAGCAGAGAAGCTAGTGGCAAATGCATAGAAATGACATTAAATGGTGTGTGTGTGTGCTTTCAAGTCATCTGTCAACTTATGGCAACCCCATGAATTTCATAGGGGTTTTTTAGGCAAAGAATCCTCAGAGGTGGTTTTGCAGGTTCCTTCCTCTGAAATACAGCCCACAGCACCTAGTATTCATTGGTGGTCTCCCATCCAAGTACTAACCAGGACTGACACTACTTAGCTTCCAAGATCAGACAGGATCTGGTGCCTTTAGGGTATTTAGGCGCTTAAATATCTTGACCTAAAGTGAAAAAAGCAAACAGGATGAAAAATTGCTAGCCTGTGAGGCTCCTGTGGTTCCTAACACAGGATAGAGAAGTAATATATCAGAACTGTTTTCCATTTATTGTATTAGGTATCATATACTTGTCTGCCTTGGCACCAAACTGAAGACATGAAAATCCCATTCTTACATTTGGTTACTACATATGATTCTGCACAGGCAGAACAGTCTAATTCTTACAGTGTAAAAGGCAGAGGGTCTGATGCTGTTGTCTTCTTTCTCACAAGCTCTGCACTCTCGTTCTCTCTCTCAACAAACAGCCAAACAATATCCACCAGTCACAATTTTACAGTTCATTTAACTTGCTCATAATTCCTGGATAACGAGGGAATGCCTCCCAAGCTTCCACTTTTCTTTACTGCACTGATTTTCTCTTTTTCTCCAACTAAGAGTAGGATACTGGACAGAGAACCAAACAGCAACAGAGGCAGATTACACACAAACTTACTGGGTGTGCATTTATTGCATATTAAGCAGATGGCTCATTGATTTGACGCCCTGGTGGCGCAGTAAGCTAATGCAGCCAAAACTGCAGCCAAAAACTCATGTAGATCTTGAGTTCATAAGTTCAATTCCAGGGCCCCCCAGGTCAACTCAGCCTTCCGTAAGTCGGTAAAATGAGTACCAGCATAATAAAGAGCTGGGGCGACATGCTGTGAAAGCTGTTAATTCAGTTTCCAGAAGCAGCAGTCGTTATTTACTGTACAATGCGTTCTGCAGTGTCACTCTTGCAGCATCGTTTGCATGCCAACAGTGCCATCTACTGGCACTTGCATTGTACAATTGTCTGTATTGTCTGTACTGTCTATAAACTGTATCAAATAGTATTGCATTGAATGTACTGTATTGAATTGTATTGCATAGTGATGTATTGTGATGCATTGTACTGTATACTTTGTAATGTTGTACCCCGCCCCGATTCTGAGGAGAGAGGCGGGTAATAAATAACTAAGTATTATTATTATTATTATAAAAAAAAGCACAAACCACAGTATTATTTTATTTATTTATATAGCACCTTTAAGACCGAGAGAAAGAAGTTTGTGGCACAAGTGTTTATAGATTCAGTTTACTGTACTTCATTAGATGTGTGAATCTACATAGTAGATTGAATCTACAAAAGCTAATGCCACAAACTACTTTCAGTCTGAAAGGCACTACAAGATCCCTTTGTATACTGATGCAGACTAACATGGCTATGTAGCTCATTAATCTATCTATGATACTCTTTTCTGATTACTTCATTATATGACCATGGCAGCAAGACTGCTGTATGAGCAAAGGTGGAAGAATTCAACACTACCCACTATAGAGGAATGGTTGATGAAATGGATATATTTAGCAGAAATGGACAAACTGTCTTGTTTGATCTGAGAAAAATCAGTAGAGACATTTCTCAAATACTGGGAATCACTTACAGACTTGGGGGGGGGGTTAGAGAAAGAAAATGACCTGGTGACATTTGGTTTCAATTATTAGAAAGAACAGGTTATTAAAAGAAGGGGTCATGTGGTAATTTTGGAGAGACAGGTATGAATAACTACAGTATATGCATATATACCGTAACCACCAAAAGAAAGATCAGAAGTCGTTTTTTCTTCTTTTTTTCCTTCCTTTATCTTTTTCTATCCTTACTTTTTTGCTTTGTATTCCTTATTTTTTACTTCACGGTATTTCAGTTTTCTATCTTTTCTTTGCAAACTTTAATATATTTTAAAACTTTTAATAAAAATATTTTTTTAAAAAAAAAGAGAAATTCAGTGTTCTCTGTCTAAAACAATGGCAGTTGGTCCTGCACAGGATAGAGCTTGCCTGGATCTCAATGGAAATTTCTTTGCTGCTGCTAATGGATTTGAAATTTCATTGCCTGTGTTTTACTGCCCTTTGTCCCCAGTCCCCACATGGCCAAGCAAGGGAGTGGCCTCTGCCTGAATTGATATTCCTCTAGATCATCTTAACTGACAACAGAAGTAATATCTGAGACAAAATGTAGGCCTGTGACTCTAACATCATCACCTTTCTATGATTTTTAACATCTTTGCCTGATGAGGAAGCCAGTTAAGCTTCAAAAGCTTGCATGATTATTTTGTGTATTTTGGTTGGCCCAATAAGGCCAACCAGTATCGCTGTTCTGTGGATTTTGCTGCATTATTCATCATTAGTTATCACAATCTGGATCTTGGTCTCATTTAACACAATGCAGGTTTTAATTCTCAAGCTCTTATTTACGTATGGCTGCTTTTGGCTCTGCCCATCAAGAGTCTATTAAAGTATTTCTATCTGATACTGTATCCATTCTGATCATTTTCTCACTTTTTTCTTTTTGACAGTACAGTCGTCCCTCCACATTTGTGGGGGTGAGGGGTGCAAGAACCCCGTGCATGTGAAAAAAACGTGAATAAATTATACCTCCCCCCTCCCGCCTGCAACCCTCCTCACCCTTCCAAAGTGGTGACAGGGCTTTTGAAGCCTAGTAGCCACTTCTCAGGCGCCAGCCCTGCCCTCCCAAAGCTGCTCCCCACTCCAAACAGAGCCAAGCCCTGGGATATCAGGGAGATCGGGTCTAAATTGCCCCCCTCCTTGATCTCTCGGGACTTCGCTGTCCATTTCAAACGGAGGCCAACCCCAGGAGAGTGGGGAGGGGGTGCTTTAGACCCCATCTCCCCACTCTCCCTGGGCTGGGCTCTGTTTGGAGTGGGGAGCCAACCTCGAGGGAGCAGGGAGAATGGATCTAAATCGCCCCACTCCTTGCTCTCTCAGGGCTTTGCTCTCCCTTTCAAATGGAGGCAAGCCCCAGGAGAGTGGGGAGGGGGTGCTTTAGACCCAATCTCCCCACTCTCCCTGGGCTGGGCTCTGTTTGGAGTGGGGAGCCAACCCCCAAGAGAGCAGGGAGATCAGGTCTAAATCGCCCCCCTCCTTCCTCTCTCGGGACTTCGCTCTCCATTTCAAATGGAGGCAAGCCCCAGGAGAGTGGGGAGGGGGCGCTTTAGACCCCATCTCCCCATTCTCCCTGTGCTGGGCTCTGTTTGGAGTGGGAAGCCAACCCCCAAGGGAGCAGGGTGATAGGGTCTAAATCGCACCACCTCCTTGCTCTCTCAGGGATTCGCTCTCCATTTCAAAAAGAGACAAGCCGTAGGAGAGTGGGGAGGGGGGGCACCTTTGCTCCCCACTCCAAACGGAGCAAAGCCCCTGAGGTGGATGGAGTTCCCTCCCGGGGAGCGGGAGGAGAAGGAGAAAGAGAAAGAGAAACCGCAAATACTCAAAAACGCAAACATCAAAGCAGCAAATGCGGAGGGATGACTGTAAATAATCTTTAAACTTCATCAACAGTAAATTTATTTGTGTATTTTCCATTTAGAATACTAGCCTATCCTACCCCATCCTATGAGCATACTATCAGAGTGTACATGCTGTCAGGATATTGGGATATACAGTAGATTTATCCTGTAAAGAGCTAGAATGTAACAGTCTGCAGTTTGCAGAAGCAAGCTAGCTGGGTAAATATTGACTGAGCCCAGGAGCTGAGCTGGTGCAGGGCTGGGCTGAGAGCTAAGCAGTCCTGCTTTGGATTTGACAATGTGAAGCAGTTCTGTGTTGGATTTCACAGAGGGAAGATGTTTTTCTTTTGAATGCTGTATATATCTGTAAATACTCTTCATTATGCTCAAGTAAAGAACAGGAAGATTTTAGACACAAACCCTGTGTCTGTGCCTCTATTCTGGTGCCTGAAGGAACAACACTCTGCTGCTTATTTTAGCTGCCTGCATCTGTTTAGGAACCCAGTGTGAGCTACCACTTGACAGGTTATGGACTCAGGCTACACCATGCTGTGCCAGTCTACACCAGTCTGGCCAGTAGCACCAGTCTGTGCCAGTCTCCTGTGACCTGTGGATGCCTGTGATCTGTGGTGAACTGCCTGGAAGTTCCTGGCCAAGATTGCTGATCTCTCGGTGAGAAGCAAGGCTGTGAGAGAGGCCTGATAGTTTGCTGAAGTGCTAAGACGTTGTCTGCGCAGAGTATGAGTGGGCTACCTTTTGAAAGACTGAATGAGCACAGCTACCTGGACTGGAGCTTAAAAATGCAGATGTATTTGAGAAAAGAGGAGCTTTCAGAGCCAATCCTCCACACTGCTATAGCTCCAACTGTTCCTGAGAGGAAGGCAGAAGAAAAAGCACATGCCTCCATAATTTGGGGTCTGAAAGATCCATAGTTGAATTATGTTTGTGATTTAGACACAGCCAAGGAATGCTGAGACACTTTAAGAGGAGTCCATGTGCATAAGACAGCAGGATCCAAAATCCTACTCACATGAAAGCTCTACATGGCATAGCTGAAACCTGGAGATGATGTAAGTCAGCACCTGGCCTATCTTTGTTCTCTACTTGGGAAGTTGCATCAAACAGGGCTGTATTAAGAAGAGCCAGAGAAGGTCTACATAATTTTGAGTAACCTTGATTCCAGTTCTGATGCTCGAATAAACAGGGCGGAAGCAATTCCAGAGAAAGGTCTGTCTGTGAATGATATCAGCAGTTGTCTGCTCAAGGAAGAAGAGAGACGCAAACAGTGAAGGGAGGAAGAAAAACACTTCAAGCCAAGGAAGAAGTCTGATGGCCCCAGCAGCCATAAAGTGGTGAATGATGAAGGGACAGAGGCTGCATTTGCAGTGAAGAAATGCTGGACCTGTGGTTCTGGTAAGCATTTTGCAAGACAGTGTCCTAATAATAATAAGGAAAAAAAACAGGGGCTTTGAATCTAAGGCAAAAAAGGAAGAAGAGACATGTTGCACAGTGGCCATGTCTGCAGTGGTGAGAAAAGACGGTCCATCTGATCAAACTTTGTGGGTGTTGGACAGTGGCTGCAGTGTGCATATAGCCAGTGATAACTCTGAATTTGTAGATGTCTAAATCCAAAATTCAACATGTGAGACTTGCTGATGGCCAGAGATCTGTTGTGAAGGGAGAGGGGAAATGTTTTATTATTGACAAAGTAGTTTGTGTGCCCTCACTTGAAATTTCTTTACTCTCTATAACTTCACTAGCAGAAGACAGGTATGAGATTACCTTTACTGGGAGGAAATGTTTTATTTTAAAGGGTGGGAAAGTTTGTGCGGAGGGGGAATTGAAAAACCCGCTTTACTGTATGTATCCCAAAGCTGGTTTAGCCCAGGCTATAATGACTAACACCCCAGTGCATAATGATTGCATACATTTGATGCACAGAAAAATGGGCCATCCTAATTAGAAGGTTTTGAAACAAATGCCTGATGTGTGTTAGGATTTAAAGGTGAACAACTGCAATGTTTTCTTAGACTGTTCTACTTGCAAGCAGAACAAATCAAAGGTATTGCCAATTCCTAAGTTCAGTGATAGAAATCTAAGAGAACTTTTGAATTCGTACACACTGATTTAACTGGGCCTTTTTCTTCATCTTTGGGAGGGGCCAAATACACTATGGTAATAGTTGATGATTATTCAAAGTTTGGATTTTGTTATATGTTGAAGAACAAGTCTGAAACTGGTGTAATTACCTTGAAAGGAAGCACCAGGTAAAGGTGGGCTGTGTACAAAGTGATTCTGGGGGCGGGGGGATTATGTCAGACAAATTCCAGAAATGGTTGAAACAGAGGGGTAGCTTTCACAGACGCTCTGCCCCCTTTGTGCCCAGCCAGAATGGGGTTGCAGAACGCAGATTTGGCGCTTTGCAAATTATGAAGGATTCCTTAATGTTTGATTCCAAGATGGATCAGAAATATTGGGGCAAGGTAATTTTAACTGCCAATTATTTGCATAATAGACTGTGGAACTCTGTGGTAGAGGATACCCCATATTTTTTGTTGTATGGTAAAAAAACTTCAGTTAAGCATCTGAGAATTTTTGGGAGTTTTGCATGTGTTAACATACTCAAGATTTCAAGGAGAAAGGGATCTCCTAAAGCACAGAGGCTAGATTTGTGGGTTATCAGAGTGGCTCTAAAGCTTATAGGTTTGTACTTGGGAATGCTAAAGTCTTAATTTCCACAAATGCCCATTTTGAGGAACACAACAACTGGAGCCAATTTCACTCAAATTCTGAGGTGCTTCTGCTTGTAAGTGGAAATGCACAGGAAATGCAGCAAATGCAAGAGCCAGTTAAGCCTGATGCAAATGCTAAAAACCCTGTGGTAATTAAAGCTGAAGTGCAACAGGGGCAAGCTTCTAAGCAGGAAGAAAGCAATGATGAGGGTTCTGAGGTGCCACAATTTTCAATGCCCAGAAGGTCTAATCGTGTGTCAAAAGGGGTACCACCTCAAAGATTCGCAGTGGATAATGCTGTCAGGGTGTGTCAGGTTACACGTGAACCTAACAATTTCAATGAGATGTTGAAATTACCCCAAGAGAAGCAGAAAACAGTTGGTTTCTAATGTTAAGTTGACAGTGAAGCTAATATGTTTACTAAAGCATTAGGTCCTGTTAAATGCCAGTATTTGTTGTCTAAGTTTGGTATGGTGCAATGTGTTTAAATACAGCTCTTTATATTTAATATAAATATAGAGGGGTGTCAGAATATTGGGATATACAGTAGATTTATCCTGTAAAGAGCTGGAATGTAACAAACAGTCTGCAGTTTGCAGAAGCAAGCTAGCTATGTAAATGTATAAATATTCACTGAGCCCAGGAGCTGAGGTGGTGCAGAGCTGGGCTGAGAGCTAAGCAGTCCTGCTTTGGATTTGACAATGTGAAGCAGTTCTGTGTTGGATTTCACAGAGGAAAGATGTTTTTCTTTGAATGCTGTATAAATCTGTAAATACTCTACATTATGCTCAAGTAAAGAACAAGAAGATTTTAGACACAAAGCCTGTGTCTGTGCCTTTATTCTGATGCATGAAGGAACAACACCCTGCTGTTTATTTTAGCTGCCTGGACCTGTTTGGGTACCCAGTGTGTGCTACCACCTGACATATGATAGAGAGGTATTAATTCCTAATGCAGATGGAAACTACCGTACATTCCGGCGTATAAGACGACTGGACATATAAGACGACCCCCCAATTTTCAATTAAAAATCTAGGGTTTGGCATATATTCGCCATATAAGACCACCCCCCAATTTGGCTGACTGGCTGGGGGAGCCTTGCCAGCTGATCTTCTTTGTTTCCCAACTCATGAGGATCTCCTCGTGAGTTGGGAAAGTGAACAGGATCAGCAGGCAGGGCTCTCCCAGCCAGCCAGCCGCAACATTCGCCCCTCTCTTCCACCTTCGGTTGCTCCCCAAAGGGGGTGAAGGCAGAGGAGGGGGCCAAATGAACCCGGTTTGCCTTGGCCACTGCCCATTCCCTCCGTCTTCATTCCCTTTGCAAAGGGAATGAAGACCAAGGGGATCGGTGGCGTCCGTGGCAAACTGCGGCATTTGCCCATCTCTTCCACCTTCAAGTCACCCTTGACTTGAAGGTGGAAGAAAGGAGCAAATAAACCCAGTTTGCCTCCCTTTGTGAAGGGAAGGAAGACGGACGGAATGGACAGCCACCAAAGCAAACCATGGCATTAACCCCTCTCTTCAACCTTCCAGTCAAACTTGACTCGAAGGTGGAGGAAAGGGGCAAAAATGCCCAGTTTGCCTCGGCCACCCCCTTCCCTCCATCTTGGCACTCTTCTGAAGGGGACCAAGGCGGGGGGAGCAGAGGTGATTTGCCGCGGCAAACCGCTAGTTTTGCCCCTTTCCTCCACCTTCAAGAAGGTGGAGAAAAGGGGTGAAAATGCCCAGTTTGCCTCAGCAGCCCCTTTCCCTCAGTCTTGGCTCTTCCGAAGGGGGCCAAGGCAGGGGAAGCGGGGCCGCCGAGGCAAACCACTAGATTCGCCCCTTTCCCCCACCTTCAAGGAAGGTGGAGGAAAGGGGTGAAAATGCCCGGTTTGCCTCAGCCGCTGAACACACAGGCAACTGAGCGGCGCCCGCAGCAAACCGCAATGTTCGCCCCCTCCTCTGTCTTCACTTGCTCCCCAAAGGGGGAGAAGGCAGAGGAGGGGGGGAGAATGAACTGCTAAACACTTTGCCTCACCCCCCGCCCCATCTCCTGCCTCTTCGCTCTGTTTTCGAAGGTTGCGAAGAGGCAGGAGATCAGTAGGCGGGTGAAGCAAAGTATATCCGGCATATAAGACGACCCTCAATTTTGGAGGGTATTTTTGAGTGCTCAAAAGTCGTCTTATACGCCGGAATATGTGGTAAGGCCAAAAAATAATGTCCTATGAAAGACTAACTAGTGACTTTGTGACTAATCCATTGACTTGCTTTTCATTCCCTTACCTACTATGTCACCCTACCTTTTTAAGAATTGATGCAATGCTTTGCAATTTGCTAATATGGATTGCACTTTTTTGGTTATATTATATGATCTAGGTTCAATAACAATACCAAGACTTACTTGCATGTGGTCTCCAGCCAAAACAATTCTTGTGTTTTTATTTGCTAGTGCTAGAGGCATGATAGTCTCACACTCCATTGCCTGTGCAGCTTCATCTAACAGAATATGTGTAAAAAACCCTATGAAACAAAAACAGACAAAATGATAGAAATGGCTGCAATCTTGTAAAAACATCTAGATTCAGTTCTGTGAAACCAGCTGAAACCCAATCAACACAATAATGTATCCTACAGATGGGTGGTTTTGCACGCCATTATTATTATTTTTCCATGCAGATTTTCCAAACCCTGACAGAAATTAAACTGCTGATCTCTACTATGCTTAAATGTGTTTTATGTTGTTTCTTCTAGGAGACAGAACTAATCCAACAAGAGGCTTTTAAAGAGTTTAAATAAAAATTATTTCATCTATGAAGAAAGCAGTAGCTCAGGAATAAAGAAATATGAGATAAAAAAATCAAAACAGGGATAAATAAAGCAATAAAATTCTCTGCTGAAAATTTTGGTCATTCATAATCATGCCATTAACTTTGCATAATTAATAAACAAAAACTACTACTTTGAATTGAAACACTATGCATTCTTATAAGCTGTGGATATTATCTGCACACATTTAAGGCAATATGAGAAAGCAAGGATAGAGTTGTCTGTTCTGTCAATATGCATGTATACTGGAAGCCTTGGCCAAAAACCTCGACTCTAAATACATATAAAACAAATCCACACTTGTCATATACAATGGTATACAATGTACATGGCTTTCCTGTATGGGGATTCAATTCTACTTGGAAAGCAGATTCAGAAAAGCAGTGTTGTGGAATTATTACTCAGTTTTTTTAAAGCTATTCTACGGCGCTCCATAGGATTTGGTTTTATTCCCCCATGTTGTTTAACACGTACATGAAAAGATTGTGGGAGGATAACTGGAAACGTGGACTGAGTTGTCATCAATTAAAAAATCCACTTTTCCAGCAGTGTTCACTTTGGATAGGAAAAAGATTTCAAGGTTTGTGGATACCAAAGAAAGGAATAGAAACACATTTCTCATGCACATTTTCTTACCAGGCTCAAGATCCAGCTGACACAGATATTGTGAAGTATTCAAAGTAACCACTACTACTCGCTGTTTAAGAATGTCCTCCTTTTGGGGCATCTGAAAGGTGGAATGTGTGCTTGAAATCAAACAGTACTGATGCACCACTGGGTGGACAGTTTTTACCCAGCGATTTCTGAAATACACCCTGGAAAAGAGGACAAAATCTTACTTTGTGACAAAACACAGCTGTAATGAACTCTTAACTTTTTATCTTACCTACTTCTTCTATACCCTCTAATGCATTATAGATTGTATTCTCTAATGTACACTCTACATTACTTTCAATTATTTTATAAAATAGGTTATCATCGCTCACAACATCCCACACCATTATGGCCCGGCACTTCCAATTATTCAAAAGTATTCAAATAGTATTTTGGATACCCACTCCTGTAACTTGTTGAAATATTGTTACAATATAGTCCTATTAGTGAACTACTATAATCAAGCTATTAGTAGGGATGGTGGCCAGAACTCATATTTGTGAAATTAAAAACTAAACAAAATATTTCTGAAGAATTACATTCAGTTTTTAGCTGAAAAAACCCACAATAGCAAAGTGTGCCACTGTGGACAAAACCTGGCAACTCTCTCTGTCAGTGTGCCCCCGGATCAGAACTTCCAGTGCCACCCTCAGACTTCGGTCTAAGTACTTTGTTACTCTTCAAGGCTAGTAACTATTGCCCTATTTCTTGAATCTATTCCTCTATCCAACCTTTCTGACTTAATTCTTTGATAGCCTTGTGTGGCTCTTGTGAATGTATGTTGCGTGAATGAATGCTTTTTGTGCTATTTCCAATAAAAACCATTTGTTTCACTTTAATCTGGAGTTCTCTGCAGTTAGTACTGGTATACAAAGATGAAAAGGACCCCAAAGTTACCAGCCTCTCGTAGCATTCCATTTGAGCTAATAATAATAATAATAATAATAATAATTCCTCTCAATATTAATATAGTTTTGACATCACAAGTGGGGATCTAAAGCACCCTCACTTCTTTGGTTAACACAAGCAAGCCCCCCAAATTCTTTGAGTTATACAACTCATCACTATGATTGGACACTCCCCTTCCCTGTTTTAGAACATAGCTCTCTCCTTCCCTAAGAAAACCATGTAAGAAAGTACCAGCTGTAAAAAAAATATTGTCAATTCCGTTATCTTAATATGCTTATTTTACCATCCTCTAATATAATAATGTCTATTCTAATTACGACATCATGTGAACTTTAAAAAGAGCTGCCAGTTTATGGCTTGCAGCCATTGATAATATGCCTGAGCTAAGTTCCAGTGAACTCAGTGCAACTTTCCAAGTAGACATACATAGGACTACAGCGTTGCACACTCAATATTTATGCCTACTTTTCTTTAGTAAAGAACACAGCCATGTCTGTTCCCCCATCTGTCAATCAATCTGCTTCCCTTCCTGACTATTATGTTGAGAAGTCATTGCTGGGCTTGATTTTCATTGTTTTTATTGTCACAAATCTGTATGGCAGTTAAGTATAGGGAGGGACCCTGTTGGGAGGGGCCAGGCCTGTGTGCCCATCCCCTTGGGTTAAAGATCCACTTAAGGGGTCTTGCAGTGAAGCTGGTCAGGGTAGACCCAGCCTGGGGGCATGAAGGAGAGCAGCGTTCCTAGGTGTTAGGAAAAGAGCTCTCACACAATGTCCTGCACCCAAATGAACTCCCAATTTGCTTGCCAATTCTGCAATCCCAGCAGACAGGTTGGGAGTGTGGGCTTTTCACTGGTTGTCAGGTACATCATGCAGAGCCAGGATGTGCCCCTTATGCTGAGCCAATGCCCAGAACGGCAGTCACCAATAAAGTTCTTCCCAGAAGAAGAAGCCTTAGGTTTAGTGGATTGCATCTTGTGTCATCCAGTTAACATCTTTTGTCCAAGCGATATTGGTGTAATAAATAATCATCTCACCTACTTTGTAATTCTTATTTAAGCACAGTGGTTCATTAAAGACTTGTCTCTCCAATACAGAAAGGAAGAAACAGTCAATGTTAGTGTCTTAGAAGGGGGTGTTCTTAGATACTCTGAGAACAATATGGATTTATTTTTTAAAAAAAAAAAGGAAAGAAAATACAGTCTAATCTTTGTGATACAGCTGTGTCAACTTGTGATACTGTTTTTTCCGGATTATGTCTTGAAGTCTACTGCAGTCTTGAGGGACATCTCAACAAAATGCCCAAGAATAGAAAACCTATTTGTACTGATATGACCAAGATGCTTCAGCACTTATAAAGCAATCTCAAGGACAGAACTTGAACTTGCCACTCTGTGACTCTACCAATAAGCATCCTTGCCACTGATTCCAGATCAATGTGCAGGTAAATAATCCTCTAGGGTTGTGTAATACAAACAATAGAAACAAAAGGAAATTGTTAGGTCCTATCATGCAAACAGCCCAAAAGAACTAAAGCAATCAAACCCATGACATGCCAGGATATGTGAATATATATATGATATATATGAAAAGCCCTACATGGTTTGGGTACAGGTTACTTACGAGATCACCTTCTCCCGTATAATCTGCCCCGTACACTTAGGTCCTCTGGAGGACATTTGCTCCAGCCAGCTAGAACTAGGTTAGCAATGGTCACCCAGAGGACTTTTTCTTCAGATGCCCCCAGACTCTGCAATGGCCTGCTGGAAGAGATACAACAGCTGAATACACTGTCAGAATTTAAAGTAGCACTAAAGACCAGCCTCTTCCAGCAGGACTATCCAGATTATTTTAAATTGTGAATTTTAAACAGTATACTGATTGTTTTAAAATGTCTTAAGTCTTACTTGTTTTTTAAATTGATTAAGTTTTAACTGATATGAGTTTTTAACTAATATTATGTTTATGTGTTGATGTGTTGTTCCCCGCCTCGATCCACAGGGAGAGGTGGGTAAGATATTATCATCATGATCATCATCCTGACAAATATTAAACAGAGGTGGTAACATAACCAGACCCTGAAGAATCCAAGGAGATAGGAAAATCTATCATGGGGTTTTCTGAGGCTGTGTGACTTACCCAAGGTCACCCAGTGGGTTTTCATGGCAAAGGGAGGATTCAAACCTTGGTCTCCAGCGTCATAGTCCAACACTCAAACCACTATGTCATGCTGGCTTCCTTCATCTAGTACTTGACTGACCCAAATTCAAATCCTCACTCAGCAGGGAATGCACTGGGTGATTTGGCCCCAGCTTAACATACCCTCAGCATTCTTGAGAATAAAATTATTGTGGAAGAGCCAAGTATGACATTTGGGACTCCTTGGAGGGAAAAGTGGGATATAAAATAAAAATTTATAATACTAAAAGAGAATAATGTCCATGCATATATCTGTCTCCCCCCTAACTCGAAAACTGTGAAGCACAGACACCTGAAATGTGACATGGAAATTAGCTATGCTGGGACTATGATTGCATTGTTTTTCATCTATTGTATACTATCCTGAGAGTTTTTAGATATACCAGAACTAATCAGAGTGTAGAAAAGAAGGAAAGGAAAGTTTACAAAAATGTATCCCACTCCACTGAAATAATGATCTAGGCAATTTGGTTTTACATCCCAAATCTAGCACAGTTAAGTCTTGCAACTGTAATATAACACTTATCTCAGTATATCCCTTTGGGGTTTTTTACTACTCTTACAAAAAAAATCTTTAATATGTGTAAATATTTAGAGTTCAGAAATTAATAACCCCCCCCCAAAGTCACTGATAGTGCTTAATTTTGTTTTAAAGTAAAGAATCCTTTAAAATGTGCACATGCACACACACATACATATGCATGTACACGCATTGTTAAAATTAGAAATCCAAGAATGAAGAAAACTGTCTATATTAACTCATAATGTTATTCAGATTTGCTGAGAAACAGTCAGGCCTTTGTGATCATTATAATCCAACTGGGGGGGGTCATATCAAAAAAAGCTATTTGAATATTTTCAATCCTGTGTGTGAAATTCAGCCCGATTCTTGCTGTCTGATTCCTCTACTTATCAGGCTACAACAAGTGATCACAGAAGCCACGAGCAAATTGAGTCTCTTTCTCTCCAAGACTTTCTTGCCTTCCTTGTAACAGCATGCAGTTTGAGCCCTATTACTCAGATTTACTGCTAGATCTAGTTTATCTACACTGTCATGTATGGGCCACTCTTTTTTCTTTACTTTTATTTTTTTTTCTTTCAAACCACGGCCTATTTTACCCTACCATGCTCCCCTCTCTCAACCCACCCCTCTTCACCTTCACTGCTATGAGGGTTCTTCCAAGCCTGCTGTTTGATTTGTTGTTTGTGGATCCAGATTTGAGCCTCTGCCCTTTTTCTCAATTTTCTCTTTGTATGTAACTTTCCTCGGAGTTCCTCTCTTTCTATCCATTAACATTCACCCTTCTTTGCCTCATCCATGTCAGTTTCTCTATATCTTGAGGTCTCCTGCTAGCCACAGTACTGTATACCAAGTTCTAAGAGTAAAAGCTGCTTTTCTCCCTAAGCAACTGGATTTTCTGGACCATTGTACAAGCTCAGACAGATTCTCAGCTGAGAAGATTCACCAAAACCAGGTGAAATACAGTCGTCCCTCCACATTCGCAGGGGCTAGGGGCACAAGACCCCCACGAATGTGAAAAAACACAGATAAAAACACAACTCTCTACCACCCGTCCGCAACCGCCCTGCCCTTCCAAAGTGGTGATGGGGCTTTTGAAGCCTCGTAGCCACTTCTCAGCCACCCCCATCCTCCCAAAGCCGCTCTCCAGTCCTAACAGAGCCAAGCCCCAGGAGAGCAGGGAGTTCGGGTCTAAAGCGCCCCCAAGTCCCTGATCTCCTGGGGCTTGCCTCCATTTGGGGTGGAGAGCCAAGCCCTGAGAGAGCAGGGAGTTGGGCGCTTTTGCCCCGAATTCCCTGCTCTCTTAGGGCTTGGATCTCCACTCCAAACAGAGCCAAGCCTCAGCAGAGTGGGACGTTCGGGTCTAAAGTGCCCAACTCCCCGCTCTCCTGGGGCTTGCCTCCATTTGGAGTGGAGAGCCAAGCCCCGAGAGAACCTCCATTTGGGGTGGAGAGCCAAGCCCCAGGAGAGCGGGGAGTTCATGTCTAAAGCGCCCAAGTCCCCGCTCTCCTGGGACTTGGCTCTGTTTGGACTGGAGAGCCAAGCCCCGAGAGAGCAGGGAGTTCGGGACAAAAGTGCCCAACTCCCTGCTCTCTCGGGACTTGGCTCTCCACCCCAAATGGAGGCAAGCCCCAGGAGAGTGGGGACTTGGGCGCTTTAGATACAAACTCCCTGCTCTCCTCAGGCTTGGCTCTGTTTGGAGTGGAGAGCCAAGCCCCGAGAGAGCAGGGAGTTCGGGGCAAAAGCGCCCAACTCCCTCTCTCTTGGGGCTTGGCTCTCCACCCCAAATGGAGGCAAGCCCCAGGAGAGTGGGGACTTGGGCGCTTTAGATACAAACTCCCTGCTCTCCTCAGGCTTGGCTCTGTTTGGAGTGGAGAGCCAAGCCCCGAGAGAGCAGGGAGTTCGGGGCAAAAGCGCCCAACTCCCTCTCTCTTGGGGCTTGGCTCTCCACCCCAAATGGAGGCAAGCCCCAGGAGAGTGGGGACTTGGGCGCTTTAGATACAAACTCCCTGCTCTCCTCGGGCTTGGCTCTGTTTGGAGTGGAAAGCCAAGCCCCGAGAGAGCAGGGAGTTCGGGGCAAAAGCGCCCAACTCCCTCTCTCTTGGGGCTTGGCTCTCCACCCCAAATGGAGGCAAGCCCCAGGAGAGCGGGGACTTGGGTGCTTTATACCCGAACTCCCCACTCTCCTGGGCCTTGGCTTCCCACCCCAAACGGAGCCACGCCGCAGGAGAGCGGGCAGTTGGGCGCCTTGGCTCCCCACTCCAAACTGAGCCAAGCCTCTGAGGTGGCTGGAGTTCCCTCGCTTCACTGCCACTGCATTGCTGCAGTCCCCGGGGAGGGGGAGGAGAAGGAGGACAAACCATAAATACTCAAAACTGCAAAATTCAAACCCGCGAATGTGGAGGGACGACTGTACTATATAGATTGAAGCAAACGCATAGTAGTCTTTTAAATTATTTCTTAATTCACAGGAGAATCGCTTGAAAGAAAAGTTAAATTAGCTTTTAAACACAGATTAGTTATTCATTTTCCAAGCTTTCCAAATATACTGCATCTAATTCAAGGCTTAAAACTGGGCCCTGAAGTGTGCATTTAATTTAAGATTTGCAATATTACCATCTTTTTCAAAATACAAGGCTACTATTTAAACAAATGAGACTATACGAGTAAAATCCACATAGTATGATTTTAACATTTCATGAAATCAAAGCAGAATCATTCCAAATACCAATGAGTGTTTAAATACATTTTTCCTGTACTTAGCTGCATTCAAGGGGCATTGGGAAACACGTCCTTTTTGATAAAAAAAATGGTAAAGAGATGCTATATCTATCGCAGTATGGAAAGGCCAGCTGTCAACTTCCAATGCAGAGCAAGCTCATGCTAAGCTGCACTCAAGAACATTCCTATCAGAGTTTTATGTTTCAGTCTGACATTTTCTGCTTCAAAACTGTACAATACGAACAATGCCTATGATGTATGTACTACGCATTCATTTGAGATTATTTCAATGGATTGCTGCCTGAATACTTATGGTCACGAGACTCACACTCCCCAGACCAATCCCTGCTAATAGGCGACAAAGCATTATTAATACACTGAAGTTTGGTCAGAGTATAATGCCACTATGAAGCACCTTAAGACGTCCTCCTCCTATTGAGCCAAGACTGTCTTAAATGGTTGAAAGCTCCACAGCTAGCCCCAATGGCTGTCAGTGAATCTTGTATTACGATTGGTCCTCTCTGACCCCAATTTTGGTTGAATATGAACAAAACTTAGAATATCTTTAAAGGATGAAATGCATGTAATTCACCATCTTGCGTCTAGTGGATAGGAAAAACAAGAAAACCAAATCCTGAAGATCAAGTGTATGTACAGCTTCTTCCTCCACCACTCAGTATCCCAAATGGTCTCATTCACTGTTCTTAATAAACAGATTTGACCTCTTGAACTAAGGACATTTCTTGATCTAAAATATTCCCCATCAGTGTAAAACAAAGTCAGATGCTCTTGAGATCAACCGCAGCTATAAAATGGCATCTGATCATGTTGCAAGAATCACTCTAAGCAGAATTCCTGTTTCTTGGAATGAGTTGCCACTGATGCCCCATCAGGCCCTTACCAGCTCTGTTTTCCAGATGGCTGTACAGGCAAGAACTGGAACATGTTCCAATAGTAACTTAACAGAATGTAAAATTCTGCCAGTGTACTAATGATACTTGTTTGCTTCTCCTCCTCCTAGAGTTGCAGTACCTAAAAATGGTAGTGCACACACAGGTAACCTCCAGGCTGGACTTTTGCAATGTGCTGTATAATTGGGCTACCTCTGTACCAAGTTCGGAAACTTCAACTGATTCAAAACACAGCAGCCAGATTAGACACTGGTATATCCAGGAATGATCGTATCATAGCAATATTGAAATCACTCCACTGGCTGCCAATTAGTTTCTGGGCAAGTTACAAAATGTTGGTTATTACCTTTAAAGACCTACATGGTTTGAGTCCAGATTTCCTACAGGATCACCTTCTCCCATATAATCCACCCTATAGGGTTAGGTCCTCTGGGGGACATTTGCTCTAGTCAGTTAGGACTAGGTTAGCAACTGTCACCCAGAGGACATTTGCTTCAGCCACCCCTAGGCTGTGGAACAGCCTGCCGGAAGAGATAGCTTAGTTTATTTATTTATTGAATTAGTCTATTGACCATTTCAAACAATTACAGATATTACAACAATAAAATTACAGCTACAAAGATAACAATTAAAACAAAACCAAATTACTGACACTTGTTTTACCTTCTCCCAAATTCCTCTCCCCAAATACAACTAAAATTTTGCAATGGTGTAATATAGCACCACTCAAAGACAATATAGACAAAAGGGACAGTTCAGAAGACCATCAATACATTCAGAAAAAAAGTTTTTAAAAGAAGGATGAAAACCAAGTACACACCAACACTTTTCTAATGTTGTTCCTTCTTCAATAGTATATTAATATTTTTTTCCTGCCAAAAATACACCCTCACAAAAATGCAAAGGTATTGTCACTAAGATAATCGGTCAGCAACACAAGCTTCCATATTAATATAAAACATCTAGGCAGACTCTTTTTCTGCTTCTTGCTTCTTCAGGTTGGCTGCTTTAACTGTGAAAAGGGCAAGCCTAAGTTGGAAGAGATACAACAGCTGAATATGCTGTTTGAATTTAAAGCAGTATTAAAGACCAGTCTCTTCCGGCAGGCCTAGCAGATGATTTTAAATAGTGAATTTTAAATTGTGTATTGATTGTTTTAAAATGTCTTGGTTTTACTTGTTCTTTTAAACTGCTATATGTTTTTAACTGTTAATGTATTTTGAATCAACGTTATGTTTATTTGTAAATTTGTTGTTCCCCGCCTCGACCCCTAGGGAGAGGCAGGTAAGAAATTATTATTATTATTACTATTATTATTATTATTATTATTATTATTACAGCTTGAAGGCAACAGGACATATTCCCACAGTGAATCAAAAGTATAGCTTGAAAGTAGTACATGTTGGAGATCCAGAAGGATGATGACTGTTTCTTTCTCCATGCTGTACAACTACAGGCAGATTCTGCCTGGGGGCGGGGGGCTGCATCAGCCACTAGCTGACCACAGAAGCATATACCTGGTGCTGTCAAGTTGCAGTTCCATTGCAAGGGAGACTGTGGAAGGAGGCATTGTATATCTCACTTCATAAATCCTTGAACATACATATATAGGCATAAGCACCAGTTACGCCTGCACATATCACCTCTAGAATCCTGGTCAAATAGCACTGTAGCAACTTCGATTACACACAGCACTAGAGCACTGCTACCACTTTAGATGTAATTCTGTATCCTTTTAAATTGAAAGCATTTGCTTGGAGAAAGACTCATTCCATGACTGATTTTCTGTCCTGAGATCAGGACAGTGGCATACCATGTTTAATCAAACTTTAACAGCAGGATTTGCAACTAAATGAACACTCGACTCAAATGAAATATTTGTCTATTGTGAAGCCAACTTTTACATATTCTAGATATACATATATACAAAGCAGGGGAGGGGGGTCATTTCTAACTCCCAGAGGAAGGAATTATATTTTCCTCTGTGATTTTTTTCCTAATTCCCTAATACCCAAGACAACTTCATTTAAATACACAAATGCCTTCATACTGAACTAATTTTGCATGACTCTCTAAATACATAACAACTCTTGACAGTCACTTCCTTCAGAATGACACATATTTCTCTGATTTAAGAAACATATTTTCCAAAAACAAAATCCAATTACTATCTAATTTCTATAAAAAAGTAGCTTTTTAGAAGACCATATCAAAATTTGTTCAGTTAGAAAAGCACATATATCCACATAAGAAAGGCTTAAAAAAGGATGTCTTTATCTTTAATGCATGAAAAACATACTCACTAAAATTGTTTCCTTTTTTCACTTTGTCTTTAAGTTATGCAAAAGCATTGTTTTTAAATCTCAAGAAGCTTGAAAATGCTGAGATTTTTCAAAACTATTCTTAATAGACACCTTTTCTTAAGATATTATAGAGATACATAATAAGCCTTAAAAAATACCTGAGAGGTCTCGCCTGGGGATTGCCTGCTTCTACATATGGATGTAAATAATCCTTTATGTAGAGATCAGCAGCACTATTAGAATGGGTGCAAATGAGAATCCTGCTGGAATAAATGGTGCAAATAAAAAAAAAAAGCAATGAAGAAACAGAAATCATTCAAAGCAGTAAAAATACCAAAAAACAGGGACCATCTCCCCCATATATTTTTTCCAGTGAAATTTATCTGAGAATTAAATGGGTAAAGGCCACTTTTAATTTCTGTGGGAAGATTTAAACTTTCTATACAGTTTTAAAAATCATTTTACACTTCAAGTGTTTTTAAAACAGCAAGTATTGTTGTAACTTTACACAATGCACAGCTTTCTAAATAAAACACAATGCATTTGTTCCACAAGTTGCCAATCTTAATTCATTATTCTAAAGAGAGGCTACCCCTTTAGACTGTTGAAGTCTTCCCCTGAATATCTACACAAAACAATGAAGGATGGGGTTTTTTTAAGCTGGATGGAGACTCTGTACTGCTAATTCCCCCTAAACTATAGAGCAGCATTTATATCCCATTAAATGCCATCTCATCTCACCTAGTATCCTGCTGTTGAAGTATGTGTTTGACTGCCTGAGCCAAAGTGAAGGTTTTGCCTGTCCCATAGGGACCGATGATAAGAACAGGAGGCAACTGTATGGAGAGTGGAGTTGTGATAGCCAGAACAGCCTCTTTCTGCTTAGCATTCAGCCTAGGATCCAACTGTTCATCCCACTGTCTGCACAATAGAAAGCAGAACATTTTGTAATACCAAAATACCATACATTAAAAAATGACTTCATATATCATACAGAGATGCATCTGAATTAAAAATACTCATTCTAGTTTTATTCAGTTAATTGGCAGGGTAAATGACAAACGTCTTTTTAAATTAAAACTATTATGCATGTATTAATTGTACTGGCTAGCACTAAACCATTTTAGTTCAAATACACATATTGATCTCACCTTGCTTACCATTTTTATAATCATGACTCTGTTAGGAAGATGTGCTTAAGTCCCAAATGTCAATCACTGAATCATAGAATTGTAGAGTTGGAAGAAACCACGAGGGCCATCCAGTCCAACCCCCTGCCATGCAGGAAATCACAAACAAAGCATCCCTGACAAATGGCCATCCAGCCTCTGTTTAAAGACCTCCAAGGAAGGAGACCCCACCATGCTCCAAGGGAGTGTGTTCCACTGCGGAACAGCTTTTACTGTCAGAATGTTCCTCCTAATGTTGAGGTGGAATCTCTGTTCCTGGAGCTTACATCCATTGCTCCGTGTTCCAGTCTCTGGAGCAGCAGAAAACAAGCTTGCTCCATCCTCAATGTGACACCCCTTCAAATACTTAAACAGGGCTATCATATCACCCCTTAATCATCTTTTTTTTCCGGCTAAACATACACAGCTCCCTAAGTCTTTCCTCACAAGGTTTGGTTTCCAGACCTTTCACCATTTTAGTCACCCTCCTCTGGACACGCTCCAATTTTTCAATATCCTTTTTGAACCTTGGTGCCCAGAACTGGACACAATATTCTAGGTGATGTCTGACCAAAGCAGAATAGTGGCACTATTACTTCCCTTGATCTAGAATAAATCATACTTGTTTATCACTCCCTCCATTTACCATATTAGATGGAAAATGAATCATTAACTTCAAGAAACTAAAAATCCAAACCACACTTTTACAAAATATTGTGTGATACAACTCAAGATTACAGATAACTAGATCAACTCTCTTAAATAATAGTATCTGGCACTAAAAACTGTACCTGAGATATAGACATACTTGCACCAGAAATCTGCTAAAGTAACAGTCAGAACAGGAAACTATTCTAGAGATGTTCCATAAAAGGTTATTTCTACAGGAATTTTTATTATGCCACTGGCAGATTTAAGCATAGGTATAGATAGAAAAGAGAGCCAGAGTGGCGTAGTGGTCTGAGTGTTGAACTAGACCTCTGGAAACCAGGGTTAGAATCCCCAGTTGGACAGGGAAACCTGCTGAGTGACCTTGGGCCAGTCACACTCTCTCAGCTTCAAAGGAAGGCAAAGTCAAACCCCCTCTGAAAAAATCTTGCCAAGAAAACCCCATAATAGGTTTACCACAGGGTCACCATAAGTTGGAAATGACTTGAAGGCACACAACAATAACACACAAGGGCCTAAATACTCTCAAGCCACCAGATCCTGTCTGATCTTGGAAGCTAAGCACTGTGAGCCCTGATTAGTATGGGGATGGGAGACTGCCAACAAATACCAAGCGCTGTAGGCTGTATTTCAGAGGAATAAACTGGCAAAACCTCTGAGTATTTCTTGTCTTGAAATTCATGGGGTCTCCATAAGTCGCCAGCCAACTTGAAGGCACATACACACACACACACATACATACAGATAGCAAAAATACTTGTCCCAGAAACACATATGGTCATCCTTTCAAAAAGGTATTTTATCTCATTATTTTCCTGGAATATTCACATAGCTGTGGTAGTAAGGATCAATAATGAGACTGGAAGGATTTGCAAATTAATTTTACTAGTGATTATTATGAAACCCTACCTGGGAAGAACCTAGATATGATTGAAAGATAATATGAACCCAAGTTATTCAGAAATCTTAGAATGTTGTATGAAAAAGACTGAAATCCTAGACAGAAATTCAATTTTTTCAACTAGAAATATGAAAAACTACTGTAATTGCAATTTTAGTCCTATGCAGTGTAATCCCATTGAAATAAATGGGAGTTGTTAAACAGAACTAATTTGATTTCACTGTGTCTGTGCTCTCTTTAACTCATATATATTAGGACACATTAAACTACATGACTTCTAAAACAATTCTGTTGCCTACAAAGGGACAGGGCAGCAAAATCCTGCCTATATGAAATGAACATTCACTTTGTGGAGCTGGACTAAAATTGTATTTGTAAAATGATGGTACAGGATGCACTTATAAAGGTTAGTTATAGTGATATAGATCAATTACAGTTTGACCCCCTTATCCACTGGCGCTTGGTTCTGGGAAGGGGGCATGGATACCAAAAACCATGGATAATAGTGAACACCATTGAAAATAATGGAACTTCCGGTTTAAAATACCATAGAGTTCCCTTGGAGGACCTAGAAAATGACTAGAGAGGACATATTTTCCAGGAAGATTCTATGGGAGGTGTGCTGTTTTGTGTCCCGTGGATAACTGAATCAGTGGATATGGGGGTCCTACTGTACAATGATAATTCAGCTGCAGATCCCCAACCAATACAGTGAAGGTGGTATATGTACAGAAGCAGGCTTGTCCAAGTAAATCCTTTGTTGGATCAAGAACTGCAAAAGAAACGTTGCCTGCATTGTTTACGATGAGGGATCTCAGCACTTGCACATACATTCCCCAATAAGAGATCATGAACTCTGTCTGTAACACCAAAGAACTGACCATGTCAGCTTTGACAGCACCATGTTTAGGGAGCAGGCTGACTAAATCCAGCATTTAATATCTTTGTCACTTCTCAAGGGGGGGGGGGTGAACTGATAGTCTTTCCCTCACCCCAAAAAAGATTTGTACTGTAAAAGACGCATGTGTATTGAATCTGGACTGGGAGCTCCGTATTTCCCAATTACAGCAATACTTGCAACCCTTGTCAATTTTAAAAGTCGTGCTGTTTTTAAAAATCACCCCACATTTCTTCAGTTGATGGTTCAAGCATTAAAAAGGAAGTAAAATGTCAAAGTTCTTAACAGACCAAAATTGTTCTGAACTATTAAATTGGTTTGATAAAGAATAATTTAAGTGATCCGTTAAGGGATATTTGCTGACTGAAGATGGTTTTTACCTCGTTTTATGTTCAGCAACTCATTATTGAGCAGTTAAGGTTGGTGGCACAGATAAAATCTTACAAAAACTTTTCTTTGTGCTAGCCAGCAAAGCCCTTTCTATTTAGGGAACCTTTAGCAACTGACTGCTTTCAGCAGAAGGGCTTTTAATAAGATGGGCGTTTCATTTTTCTTTTACTGGTGGTTATTAAATTGTGTTTTAATCTCTTTTATTCTTTTCTTCATTTTATAGGATTTGTGCTATTTTACTGTAAGCTGCCTTGAATCCCATATGTAGGAGAAAGACAGGATATAAGGCAAATACACAAATAAATAAACAAACCAATTTCATACAGTAAAAGAACAGCAAATAAAATTATTTCCTTTGTGGTAGTGTTCACACCAATCTACTTGTTACAGGACCAATTCTCCCCATGTGGGCCCTATGCTATCCATTATGTGTGTACAGACCCAAGGCATAAAGAAAAGCACAGGAATTACTCATAAATAAAACTGTGCTGGGGTGCTTGCTAATTTAGCCTTGCTTAATAAACATATATTCTGGAATTAGATCATCCTAGTATATATGAAATGGTGCAGTCACCTTGAGTCCCATTAACCTATTAAATAAAGTTGTTAACAATAAGAAAAACAACAATAATAGCCTGGTGAGCTGGTCTAGTGCAAGTACACTGGGCTGAAAAGGGCATCCTTTTGCTATTACTTTCAAAGCTTTCCTTAAATATTCTTTTTGCTGCACCAAAAACAAAGTCTCCCACAAAGAAGGAATAGAAGGAATACCTGGGATACTATGCAAGCTTTTATTAGGACAGTTTTATGGGGCAGAATCTTACATTATGAATGAGTTTTCACTAGTCAACAAGACTATCTCTCTCTCCTCCCTGCAGCTCCCTGTGCTTCCTTAAAACCTTTCTGGATGTCCCACAAACCTCCAGAACAGATTTCGAGGGAGTGTGCAGGACTGCAGTGGGGAAGGGAGAATCTCCACCTTACTACTGGAAGCCATGCTGGAAGCAGGAGAAACTCACTGAATTCCATATTATGATTTTCCTTATTCTTTTCCTCTTGATAAATTTGCTCTGGATTACACAGTTTTATTTCATGTTGGGTTATTTGCACAGAGCCAAATGCAGACAAGGGCAAGAACACATGAAAACCCAAGGGGGCCTTGTACATGTCTATCTAGGAAAAGTGTCATGTTATATGACAAAATATCATTGCTTCTTGTATATGTTTTTTTTTTTGCTACCATGTTGAATACAGTAATATTCTCAGTTGACATTAACATCTGATTACTCACATTCCAGAAATGCTTACATTTATTATTCCAGACAGAATACATGCACATTAAACATACATATACTGTAAACTAAAAGCTTTCAGCAATTGTTAGATTTGATGTCCTATAATCTTCTAGTCCACTAGACCGGAGTGAAAATGAACTAGCTTTGGTACACTTCTTTATAGCTTGTTCCTTTTTCTTTTGTTAGAGCTTGTTTGTTATAGTTTGTTTTTCTTGGTTTTTTGTTTTCTCTGGCTGTTCTTCTGTTTGTAAAGACACATTCTACATGGCAAGTGGCTGAAACTGCTTATAACTGTTCAGGTGACAGTACTGCAGCAGTGGGTGGATTCTGGGGTGGGGAGGGACAAAAACTGTGGCTATGGAGGACTGAAATGTCCTATCCTGATGCATAAGAGTTAAACTTCTGCCTCTACCAATAATTAGAATCAGACATTGCAAAGCAAATGCAGTGTGGCATTGATTAAAAATAATCCTGTGAGTCCTGTCACATCCCAAATTGGAGAATGCATGATTAGATCATTTAGATGATTAGCTATAAGAGACACCTATCTCCCCCAATTCAGTCAGTCATTATTCTTCCAGTTTAAATAGGCTGAGCTAGGTCCCAATCTGTTTGAACAGCCTGTTATAACAATATAACAAAAAGCCCTTGGGCTTACTATAAAGGGCAAACTATAAAATTTAATAATGCACATGCACATTATTTACAATATGATATGAAAAAACTTGTGTATTTTCTAATGTAACCTCAATTATAAAAGATGCAATTCATTACAAGTTCCTTTTCATAATAATAAAGGAAGACTATTTCCTGATCCTAATGTTCATAGGCTAACTCAGCTTTACTATTTACAGTCATTTTACCTCCTAGTCCATAACAGTACAGATAAAGAACATCTAATGTAATAGCATGTGTGAGTCATCTGCTACTATGAACACAGCGTAATATCAATATAGCAGCTTCCAGTATCAAAGCATTTGTATTTTAGTACCTGTTGGGGCTCCAAGGTATTGTAGGAGTCAGGCTGACATCTGGAAAGAGAATACTGTTGTCCTTGATCCTGTCCAAGGCATAATGCATTTCACAGAGGGGTAAGCGGTTTAACTGAAACTGAAGTTCAACCTACAGTGTATAAAAATGAATGGATGAATGAATGAGAGGTGTGCCAGAAAACAGGTAATTACAAGGTGTGATACTGGGATTGGTTCAATAGAGCTATTGTAATTACCTCTGCCAAAGAATTCATGAACCTTATGGGCAGAAGCAGTAAACTTGGGGGGGGGGGTCATTATTAACTGGCTTTTGCAAATTTTCAGTACAGAGAAGATTAATGAGAACATTTTTCTTATACAGTTTGGGGGTGGGAGGTTTAAATTGATTGTGTCTATATAGTACGACCCCCATATCCACAGAGGGTATGTTCCTGGACTTACCATGGATATTGGAAACTGTGAATAATAGCAAACACTATTAAAATGAATAACGTCCAACCCAAGCATACCATAGAGTCACACTGGAGGTCCTAGGGTGTGTCTACATGGGCAGGGAAAAAAACTGTACTTACCCCATGTTCACGACACAATTGACACAGAATATTTTCAACAATGTGCATTTTCACTGGGGTTTCTACAGGAAACTCCAGATCTGTAAGATTTACAGTTTGCTCTGCATTTGAGGGGAAAAGCCAAGGATAGGCAGCCAAGGATTGGCTTTGGAGCAAAGACAGGAGTGGGATTTCCAGTGGACAGGACTCTGTTCTGGCATTTTTAATATATATCTTTTATTTTTCGATTATGCACATATCTGGATAAATGTATCTCCACTTATCCGGTATACCGTACTCTGGGACTACGTATATTCACTTATTCGCATGCATGAGCAAACCAAAAAAACAACAACCCTGGAGCGCCCCACCCCCAGCTGTGCAGCCAGAAATAGCATAACATGAGCAGTGTAGGACCACCATTTTACTCTGACACAAATTACAGTGTGGCGGGATACTTTGCTCTAAAATCAGACAAGCCCGGTGTATGTGGTATTTACAAGTTTGCTACAGATTGAAGAAAGCCACTGCAGCTATGAGGTAAGTGCAGGGTTCCCGCCAATGTAGACAAACCCCTAGAAGATGCCTAGAGAGAGAACACCCTTATACGCACCTTCCAGGTCTTCGAACACAACTCTATGGTCAGCGTCCAGCAGAAGCATACCATAGAGTCACACTGGAGGATCTAGAAAATGCCTAAAGATGCCATATTTTTTGTAACACAGGTAAGTGAATCTGCAGATAAAGGTCACGTGGATATGGGGTCATGCTGTTTTAGTGCTTTTATAACTCAATAATGTCTACTAGTATACAGAAACTAGCCTTCTCATAGGAAAAAAACACATTCAGACTTTGATTACTGATAAAGTCAGAACATTCTTAAAAAATAATATGAGTCAATACAAGGTTTATCAGCAACATGATTCAGCATATCTCTCTAAAACCATCAAAATTAGCAGACAGAACAAAGTAGGAGAAAAGCTGTTGAACACTTGGGAACAGAGTAAATTGGTTTTTCAGATCCATGTTAGAATTTGGAGCTTAGGGAGAGATTTGATGAGAACAGAATTATGAAAGCTGGAAGTGGAACAACAGATTCAAAAAACTGAAATCACTTTATAACCCAGCCAGTCTTTCTGAATAATTTTTTAAAATTTCATGGCATAAAACACTTTACAATCTCTGCAAAAATGATGTTTATTTCATTTTAATATAATAATTTATTGGTTACTACTTAATGATAACAAGTAAGGATCCAAGAGAATAAACAGCTCAATCCCAGAAGTGTTACAGAAATACTAGCAGAAATACTAACATATTTATTTAAAACCAAAGACTTAAAATTAATTTTAAAATTAATTCAAACCATTGGACAAACCAAATAAAGAAATACAATTTAAATGGGCATTAAACCATTAATAAAAACCATGGAGATTATTCACAAAAGCTAGAAACACACACAGCATTAATTTTACATTCTGCTTATGTCCAAAGACAATTATTCAAAATCAAAGTATTGAATGAAAGTTTGTTTCTCAAACAGAAAATTATATAAATTGACAGCCAGTTTTAGAAAGATTGCAATTAGTCTTGGTAATTCTTGATCTAGTGCTCTATATAAAAGATTTCTATTTACTGCAACCACATTTTAATTGTCAAAAAAAAAAAATTAAACTATGAACTCCAACCAATATTTTAGGTAGGAAACTTCCAGACGGTAGCTGTTTGTTACAGTAAAAAGAAGGAAGTCTAATTTGCCACAAGATTAATATTTACTGTGACGGAATTTTACATGGACCAAAGCTATCCTCCCTCAGCTGATAGTTCAATTAGATTGGAGTAAAGGGATGTAAAAACTAGGCCAAATGGCTACGAAATGCAAGAAGTACAGTTTGGGCCGATTTCAGCCAAATTCTATAGAGTAAATACAACATCTCATAGGCAGATTTGCCTCATCAGCAATGGAAGTTCCCTTCCTGATTGTAGAGAGAACCATGATCCAGTAATGGTTACCTGTTAGACAAAAGGAGTGCAGTGCGATTTTTGCCAATTTCACCCTTTCCACTGCATACTCCAAGAACCTCTCCTATGTTATTTCCCCAATCCCTCCAAAGTAGGATGGATGGTAGTGCTGGGAGTTATAGGGAAGGTAGAATCAGAGAAAAACACTACTCTGCAGAAGTCTGCATTCACTCTAATTGTTGCAATAACCAGTTTCAGCAGCAATTATAGGTAGAAACATAACCTAGCACAGAATCACCTTTTAATTTGTTCTCAAACAATTTGACACCTACATCCCTGTTGCATAGGGTGTTTTTTTTTCCTGGTCCACCCGTGAAGGATAGTCCTCAAAGATATCAAGCATAGCTATCTTGTTTACCTGTGGTGCAATGAACTTACAACTATGTCTTTACTTTAAACATAAAGCATTTACCCACAATCACCAGAGTGCCAACAATTAATAGGAATAGCAATGGCACTTCTATTTATATACTGCTTATCAGTGCCAAATCACTCCTTAAGTGGTTTACAATTTGTTAGCTAATTGTCACCAACAAGCTGGGTATTCCTTTTACTAACCTATGGAAGGATGGAAGGATGAGTCAACCTTGGATCCCTCTAGGATTGAATTTGCAACAGTGTGGCTGCAATACACTGCAACACAGTGAGCCACCAGGGCTCACTGATTATTGTAAAATCAAGTTAAAGTTACTTTCAAAGAATAAAAACAGAAACTTCTATTTTATTAACGCACCAGAGAAATCAATGGTATTTTCAATAGCCACTAATATTCAAATAATTGATAACAGGATTAAACCTAATAATTAAATAAGACAATATTGAAGGAGGCTATGAATGTTTGAAAAGAGAGAGCAAAAAAAGATCAAGGTTGGAGGGTGTTTTTTTTTTTTAATGCAGGGATTTTAAAAAGACTAAATTATCCAATGCAATCCCACAGAAATAGAGTAATAAGTTACTACAGAGAGATGACTTAGGTTTGTGACAAAATCTTTTTTATTTCAAAAATATCCTGCCAAATATTAAAAAGAGAGAAGATTCATTCCCTACATTAAGTCTTTACCATAAAGACATCTCTAACAGGAAGCTCTAAAATGTCACTTAGATTTTTCATTGTGTTACTATCACGAAGAACTCTTTTCATTTCCCCCCCACTAGCACTGCAAAAGCCAGCATGGTTCTCCATACCCTGCAACTTTAATCAGACAAAAAACTAGAAAAAACCTGGGCATCTTTGGGATGAGACTTACAGCAGAGTCTAGGAAAATATATTTAAGAGGCTGTGACTGGAAGGAACCTAGTATTATCTAGAATTTGGTGACCAGGTAACAGAAACTGATGGAGGGTACACATGACATCTGTATGTATTTCACATACCAGTGATAGTGTCTCATCAATCTGCCCAAAAAGCTAGCACACTACCAAGGTCCAGCCACCTACTGGGAGAACTACAATACTGGGTTAGGCAGTTGTAGAAAGTTGGCAACAGCATGGCAACAGAAAATTAGGCAAAGACAACCAGTCTTTTTATTATTATTTAAAATACAGAAGATTGCAGATTATAGCATTAAGTTTTTCTATGCTTTGAAATGTTGTTGAAACACAAACATTATGTTTTTCTATGCTATGAAACACAGTACAGTTGTCCCTCCACATTCACGGATTTGACATTCACGGTTTTAAGTATTCACGGTTTGAAAATATTCTTAAAAAAATAATTATCCCAAAAGCAAACCTTGATTTTGCCATCTTATATCAGGTACACCATTTTGTTTTGCCATTGCATCTAATGGGACTTGAGTATTCACGGATTTGGGTATTCACAGGAGGTCGTGGAACCAAACCCCAGCGAATGTGAAGGGACAACTGTACTCACTGCAATTTGCTGGTTCCCAGTAACAAAATGCAGAAACTCCATTAACAAACTGAATTTCACAATAACTTTTCACAACAAGAGAAAATTCGATCAACACTACAAATGAGCCCATTTCATGCTATATTCCAGTGGCATTTCATGATGCAATCGATTAGGGGTCTTGATTATTGTTTTTAGAAAATATATACAGCTCAACTGTACAGTGGTGTAATCAACACATTGACTTATCAAGCATGTTAAAATTAACATATAAATATTCTTCCCTAAATTTTCAACACACTAATTGAAAAGTGACGTTGCTGATCTTCCTCAAGAGAATTATTCCTCTTCATTCTCTAGCTGTGGACTGTATTTAAAATTATTTCCACTAGAATAGGAAGCTGGATGCTTTATGCCTACAGGAGATACAGGATAGAGAAATCATTTACAGTTACTTGGAATAACTGAGGTTCTTTAGTGGCCAATAGCAAGATATATTAAAGGTTCTTAATGCAACTATCTTTGTCTGGAAAACATAAAGCAACCTAAAGCCAAAGATTCATCTTCCACCACAGTCAGACTGGCAAGTTGTACAAAGACTGGACCCTATTCCCAATGTTTCCTAATCTGCTCTTAGCATTTTTAATCACCAGCCTATGACTGCTTTAGATACAATGACATAGAGGCTTCCATAGGTACAATGACACCAAATTCATTTTATATATATCACTTTTCTATCTATGCATACTATATTAAGTTTTTAATAGCCAACTAAATGAATGTTTTTATATTAAAAAATTGATTGTCTTAATTTGGCCACCCAGAGATAATTTTTTTTTAAAGAGTTGGCTTTGAGAACAATTAAAGCTCACATTGTAGCATTTACTGAAATACATTATAATGAAATCTAATCCTGAGGGAAACAGTATCAATTGAACTCTACAATTCTATGATTCTATGATTCTATGAATGATTAAAAATCAGCAACTTAAAATTAATTCTATTTACTTCCCAACACATTCCTTCAAAACAACTTCAGGAAGCCAACTTCAGGAAGCACCAGAGAGCCCTGGTGGCGCAGTGGTTAAATGCAAGCCACCACGTTGCAAGTTCAATTCCAGCGGGCTCCAAGGTTCACTCAGCCTTCCATCCTTTTGTAGGTCGGTAAATTGAGTACCCAGCTTGTGGGGGCAATTAGCTAACACACATTGGAAACTGCTTAATGCAGTGTAGATGTGTAAATAGCTATTGCTTAAAACAATTTGTAAGCCACTCTGATAGCCTTGTGGCTGAAGAGCGGGGTATAACTAGCTAACTAACTAACTAACTAAGGAAGGTTTACAAAAATGTTACATCAATTCCGATAGTTAAAAGTACAGTCATAGTACCTATAAAACAAAAAAAGCAGAGAATAGAAAGGTTAAAAGTTTAAAATAGTATCTGTTCACCCTCCAAAAGGCCTGCCGGAATAAGATATTCATTAATTTCTAATAGAGGAAGACAGAGTTATGATAGAAATAGCAGTGAAGATAGGAAAAGAAGAAATTCCAAAGAGAGGTGCTATAATTGAAAGTGCCATGTCCTCATTGCCAGCATTTCAACCTCAGTCAAATATAGGTGATGAAGTAAGAGTTCTTCTGCTTATCATAATGTAAAGAATAAGAAAACATGCATTCTTCAAGTAATCAGGGCCAAGGTCAATTCAGGACTTCAAAAGGTCAAAATCAGCATATTCAGTCTGCTCAGAAAAACATGTTCCCCTCAGTTATGTTCTCACACACACCAAATTTAAATGGAAAGCCTCAGTTTGAATTAACAAACATTTCCAGACCTACATCAAAGGGAGCTTCACAGAGAGCATATTACAAGCCACTGGAGGCTTTGTGTATGTATTCCATAAAGGAAAAACAACTCACTGGTGATTTGTGTTGACATTCCATAGAGGATAAAATCAAACCTATCTTATGGTGTTGTACAAGGTTCAAAACCATCTTGGTGGAATTTTTCCTGAACTCAACTAGTAATCTAAGAAGGTATCATTGCTAAATGTACTGAAAATCACTAAGAGGAGCTATAGTCTGTGGTTCTACAGATGTCCCTCCACATTCACGGATTTGGCATTCACGGATTTACGTATTCATGGCTTGAAAATATTCTTTAAAAAATAATAATCCAAAAAGCAAACCTTGATTTTGCCGTCTTATATAAGGGATGCCATTTTGCTATGCCATTGCCTGGAATGGGACTTGAGTATTCACGGATTTGGGTACTCACGGGGGGTCCTTGAACCAAACCCCAGCGAATGTGAAGGGACAACTGTAGACAGTTTCATCCAGAAATTCTTCGACCTGTGCTGCTACTATGCATTTGACCACTTTCTCCCCTCCTTGCAAAAGATAAGATCATAAACTGACAAGGAATTCTTCAGGTCAAATTCACCGCTGCCCCCCAGTAAATTGTTTCTCTCAAAGAAGCAGTATCCCTTGCTTTAAAAGATTTCTTGGGGGAGGGGTGGAATGGTGGGAGGAATAATCAACAAAAAAATAGCAGGAAGTTGCTAGGGACTTCAATAGAATATCTAGGATTTTTTCCTTAATCGTGTGAATCCATTATTATAGGATATTGTTCTATAGATCAACAAAATTCTATTCTTAGGCTGGAATCTTGTTGGAACACTACACCAGTGTTTCTATGCCAGGTTAGGTGGTGGCAGCAGAATGAAAAAAAGCCTGTGGGCAGAAAGTAGGCACTGGAGAAATAACTAAGCTGGTTGGGAAAGTTTACTTTTCCCGGGCTGCCACTGCATGACCCTGGAAAAAGTACAGTTGTTCCTTTACATTCACGGCTTTGCCTTTCGTGGTTTTATGTATTCACAGAAATTCCTTCCCCCCCTGCTCCCCCCAACACAGCCTCTGAGCATTTAAGGAGGAAAACTTCCTGCACACATACACACACAGGGAACATCCCAGAAAGCAACCAAACCCCCCCACCAGCCTCTGAGGGTCTATAAGGCGAAAGAAAATCACAGCCCCATACTGTGAGCACGCAAGCAAAGTCCCCCCTTGCCACTCCCCTCTCTGTGTCTTAACAAACTGAATTGCTTCTTTAAAACTCACATTTCACCCCATGTCTCCTCATGGCCCAAAGAAAAGCACAGCTGCATGCTTGCCACCCCCTCTCTGTGTCTCAACAAACTGAATTGCTTCTTTAAAACTCACATTTTGAACCTTTCCTACACACATTCACACACGGGGAAGGCACGGGTGGCATCTCCCAGCAAGCAACAGACCCAGCCTCTGAGGGTTTAAGGAAGAAAGTTGCGTGCTCACAATATGTGGCTATGCTTTTCTTTTGGCCAGCAGGAAGTTTTCCTCCTTAACTGCTCAGAGGCTGGGTCTGTTGCTTGCTGGGAGATGCCACCCGTGCCTTCCCTGTGTGTGAATGTGTGTAGGAAAGGTTCAAAATGTGAGTTTTAAAGAAGCAATTCAGTATGTTAAGACACAGAGAGGGGAGTAGCAAGGGGGGAACTTTGCTTGCATGAGCTTGCTGGGAGTTCAGATGCCAGCCGCACCTTCCCTGTGTGTGTGTATGTGTTTAGGAAGGGCTCCTCGTTAAACCCTCAGAGGCTGCTTTTATTCACGTTTTTTTCACTTTTGTGGGGGGTCTTGTTCCCGTAACCCCCACAAATGTGAAGGGATGACTGTATACCACTAGCACAGTCCACCAACAGGATTCTAGCCTTAACCTGCCAAGTCAACCATGTCTACAAACAACCCCCTGGAAAAGATTTCAAAATCTTGAAAAACTATTTGATTTTGTTTTTCTAAACAAATACAAACAAATCAGAGTCGACTTGAAAGCACATAACAAAAACAGGAACAGCCAACATTTTTTTTATATACCATCAAAAGTAGTCCTCCCTCTCTTCCCTCTCAGTTACCAGAGGTGCTGGCATATTAATTCCTTGGGATTTTACCATTTCAGTGGCAAGCAGCGTAACTCTCCAAGGTACTTCAGCTTTCACTGAAACACTATGCATATCAATGTTTTCTATGTGATTGAAAGGCAAACTGCTCAGAACTATGGGTAAAGCCAACAAGGCATCCTGAACCACAGGACCCAACTTATTTACATAATCTCAACAAGTCATTAACATACCTAACATGTCAGAAGCTATACTGGAAAATGTGTTATATTTCTTTTTTTTTTTTGAAGTCAAGAAACAATTCATCAAGAAAATATTAATAGTTTATCAGTGTTCAGTTCATTGTCAGGCCCAAATATTAACCTAGGAAGTCCTGAATAGCTTTGAGACAGGTTAATAGAAGGATCATTTCCTTCTGTATATACTCAACAGACCATTAGATCATCCTTAGAGACCCTCTCAAGGTGTCCCAGTCCAATGAAGTGAGGTGGCTGGCTACTAGGGAAAAGTCTTTTTGGCTTTGGCATGCTGATCATAGAATGACCACCCCATACATGCACAGTAACCTGCCTGGTACCTGCTCTGTAGTCTTTCTAGTGCCAGATGAATAACTTTGTATTTTTTCAAAGTTTTTTGTTTACTGCTTTTGCTATTGTACTATTGTTTCTTATACTATTGTACTATTGTTTTCTGTTTTTGTTTTTTTTCTTATAGTCTGGTGCTCTTTTAACTGTTTTCAATTTTATTTCTGTTTTGTTTTTATATTTCATAGTTATTTCATGCTTTCTTTTGAACCAGTCAGGAAACATTGTGTTGATGGATAGCATCAAAACATGTGTAAAGAAAGAAAGAAAACTGTGAGCATAGGATAATCACAGGAAAAATTAGTGTTCACAGCGCTCCAGCATAGAGTAACAATCCTGGCGCTATGATAATAGAAGGTATTCTCAAAGGAACTGCGCCATTGCACTGGCTATAGATGACAGGAGTCTCTCACTATACTCCCTATTTTTGTTTTATCATGTGCAACACTTTCACATTACCATCCCACTGTTGCACAATAATATCCACCTTTTCAATTGGTGGTAGAAGATTTGTGCAATATGGGTGATAATTTAGAATGCTCCCTTTAGTTATGGTGTGATAAACGCTCTCCAGTGAACTCACCCTTAGCATAGAAGAGGTTGTTAGACACATAGGTTAGAGCAGTTTCAATCAGTGGAGATGACTGAAGCCAGATTTGTGGGGGTCAAAAAGAGTTGGTGAGGATAGGTCACAGCCACAGGAACAGACAGCATGTTTAGTGATTTGGGAAATAAAAAGGAAAGAGGGAAACAGAAAGAATTTGGCTTTAACAAGAGCCCAGAATGCATGCTTCTTACAGATTTATATCTATAAATAAAGCTAGTGGCTCTACAGTCCATTAGAATTTTCCTATGATCGCTATGAATTGGAAAATGTCTGAATTTTGCTAGCAAGTACTGATGCTGAAGGCCTGAGGAAACAGAGACACTTGACTTGGGCCTACAACCTATCACTATCAGAACAAGTTTTAACTTAGAAATAAAACTATAAGATGCAATATTCCTTTTAAAATTTATTTAGACCTTGGTAACAAAACAAGTTTAAAACCTTAAATGTTGTTATATACAAAATCAGACATAAATATTAAATAAGATTATTACCAATATTACAAGAAACCTTAAGAACTCCTCTTCACACACACACACACACACACAGTACTTATATATAAACTACATTGTATTTATATGCAAAAGGATAAACAGTGCTTGCAATGGTTTGAGCTACTATAGCTACTGCAACATCTCATCCTGCTTAAGCATATTAGAGACATCCAGTTGTTCAAAGAAGCTGGCAGTTTCACCTAAAGCTCCATGACAATGTCCTCAGTTTTCATGGATACCATGCTGGCAATTCTGCCTTGCTCCGGTCCCTGGCCACAGCAACTGCAGAAGTGCAGGAAGTGACCTTTACAGGTACCCTTGCTGCTCCCACTGTACTGTGCAAAATATAACTGTTGGATATGGATCTAGTACTCCATTTTTTTCAATATTCAATTGTATCAGCAGAAGGAGCTGACAACATACTTCCATCAACAAATGAAGTCTAAACAGAGAAATATCATTCCTTTGCTCTGTCACAAATTCATTGTGCTGTGCAACATGGCACAAACCATTTAATTGCTCTTCAATTCTTCCGTTTTAAAAAAATTTCTGTGTCAGATTTGTTGCCATCATTTAGTCATATGTTATGACTGAGGTTTGCTGAGATACCTACAATAATGAGAGCCAAAAGCAATGGAAAGAAGTACAAAGGAAATTTCCATTCAGGCATACCTGCATTTCACAATCTGCTCGAAGACTAAGTTCTTCACAGCATTCCCTGGATATTCTCAAAAAGATATACTCTTTTGTTTTTTCCTCAATAGTTGCTTCATACACCTTCTCTTTGGTTCCTTGGGTCAGTACGGACTTCTCTTTAGTGACTGGCAATAAATAAACAGCATTGACTTTGGTCATCACCAGCCGCCCTGCCAAAGTGTCTTCAGAAAGTGTTTCAGTGAGCTTAAACCGTCCAAAAAGTTGTCCATTTTGGGCATATTTTGCACCTCCAGAAACACCAGTGAGCATGAAGTTTGCCACAATCTGCAATTGCACTTTTATGTTGAACCTAAATCAGAAAGCATACTATTAGTTCTGTTTTTTGTTTTTTTGTTTTTTAAAAAAACTCATTTTTATATTGACCAGAAACAATACAACAAAAACTTAACAGTCAAGGCAGAGAGGATGTGGAACATCAATGCCCAGAACCCCATGTGCTTTAAAAAAGACACTAGACCCACCACAGAACACATAGAATGTGGGTATGATTTCAGATCCTATGTTTTCAAGTTCAAAAAACCAAAGGATGTGCAATCATGCTCTATGTGCCATATTTCATGGCAACTGAATTTTTATAATAGTACCAAATGATCCCTCTGAAAAAACAACACACTGTACTCCACAGTCAGTTGAAACTCAACATTGGTAACAGTTATTGAGGGGGAGGATAAATGCCAAACTACTTATTGCAAAACATGCACACACGTGCGTGTGCGTGCACACACACACACAAAACACCACAAAAACTTTCCACACAAACAATGCTTATCTGGAGTGAGATGCACAATGCAGTCCCTCCTTCTTGCTTTGCAAAGCAAGGCAGAATAGATCTTAGTATAAATCATTTGGTAAGTCACCTTACTAAAAATGGCAATTGTCACTTCAAAGAAGATGATTGCCTCCTCTCCCCTCCCCCTACCCACCTTAAAGTATTTATTTTGCAAGGAGAAAGGAAGAGATCATGCCAGGGTACCTGCTGCAGACCTCCTCCTTTAATGTGCCCACTGTCACATTTTAAAAGGTGAAACAGTGTTATCCCTGTTCATATGCTACCTTCTACTGAAACACCAGGGAGGGGGTGGCTTTTTGCAGAGGCTAAAAGCACCCTCTCAGTTTCAAGTCAGCACTAATTAGTCACATATACAACTAGCTTGGGAGGCTTCTACAAGGAACAGTTTTTCTGCACATAGTGTTTTCCTCAGTGGCATCTTCTTGTGCCCCAAATGCTCCACAAGACTCTGTTCAGACAGAGTGAGGTAGACAGGTGCACTGAAAAGATTCTGTATGCCTGTATAGTTGTAGAAAGATTCTTATACCCAACCAATAATTTATGTATTTGATTATTGTACTTTTAAACAGCCTGACAATGGAAGTTCTCAGGGAAGTGTAAAAATACTTTTAAAATTATAAAATATAACACATAAACAATATGTACAGAGAGTACATAAAAAAAACAAGATTTAAAAGTTGCAAAAATAAAAACCAAGTAAAACTAGTTGCAAATATAAATGTAAACACAAAGTAAATGCATTTTGCCTCAGGACAGCAGAAGTAAACTCTTTTTATTCCTGTAGTCATGTGGGCATCATGTTGTGTTAAATGAGTTTACAACGTGTAACTATGCACATGCTTAGCAATGAGGCCTGGGAAACATCTCTTCCATTTAAAATATCAGGAATGTAGCTATAAAGCAATGAACTGAGGCAGGGGATGCTTTAGATCAGTGCACCTCGACCTAGCTGATATGGGGGATCAGCAGGGTTTTTTCCCCAATGTGCCAAGGACCTGTACCATATATGTGCCTGTTGGCTACAACTGTTTTTTCCTTTGCTGGAAACTCACTGTGAACCACCAGCCAATGGTTCACAGACCACAACAGTCCATGAAAGAGCATTTTGAACAGCACTGCTTTTGATAACACGCCTAAAGGAGGAAGGCTGTTAACACCATTGTGCTCAGTGTATAAAATCACATACATGAATTACTGACTTCCAGAGCAGCACTTTTTTTAAAAAAAGCTGCTACTGCCTTATACATGGGTTTGATTTTAGAAGATCAACATATTTTATAGACTTATTTTCATCTGATGTTGTATTTGATTTACAAAAAACAGAAACAAAGAGATGCATATCTAGGCTACAGGAACAGGGGGGCTGGAACTGCAGTTGTGGAAGCAGATGGTCACTTATGCAATGATATTCTCCCACTGTAGCTTCCAAAAGCCTCTCTGGAAGACCTTCCAGAATAGCACATGTTGTTGGTGACCACAGTGAATGAGGGAGTGTTGCTGTAGGAGAGGGAGGAATAGACAGTGGGGAGTAGGCAGATAAAGTGTTGCTTGTGCAAGGGGTATTTGCCTGATCTTCACCAGCCCCCCAACCTAGTGCACCTCCTTGAATAGTCTGTCCACAGGCCTAAAAATACAGGGTGCCACATTGCAAAAGAGAGATGGATAAGTGTAATTGCACAAGTGGTCTTTTCACTCATGCTTTTGGATCTAACTCAGTGTAGTCCTGAAAGTATCGCTGAACACACATTGCCAGATAATCATTTTAAAAACTATAGCCAAATAATTAAATTAATTAATAATTAAATTAAGACAGCAATGATCTTGAATTTCAAACACAACAGCAGGATCAGTAAGTGAAGGAAATCTTTAACAGAAACAGTACTTACTTGCTGACTTCTTTATATTGTGCTATTTCTTCAATATAAAGGAGATCATGAAGTCGTGACTGATAGTTACTCTTGGTTAATGACTTATCCAAAACAGACTGTGTAAATAGCTGGTCAGCAGACAGAGGAATTTGGTATCTAATCAAAAGGCTCTTATCCAATTCAGTAGTCTCATTTGGCTCAAATTCTACAATAGTCTTAGAGGTGGAATCCCAACGCTTGGCTGTAGTTAATAGCTGTTGCCGTGCATTCATCCGATATTCAAGATCTAAATGCCAGTAGATAAATATAGAGAAGTAAGAACCCAATATATATATTCTTAAAATACAATGAAAAACTGGTATGATTAAGTTTGTGACACTTTATGAAAACCTGTTTAGGTACAATAGGAAAAAATGTGAAGCTTAAGTGGCATGCCCTGATCTTTCAAGATGGCTGAGCAACTAAAGTGATTTCAGCTCACCATTATTGTACTACCCAAACAGCAGATATGACTAAACAGACAGCAGAGTTTCAAAGAAAGCTCCACACTTATTACTGCCTTAAATGTAGAGTCACAAGCAAATTAAAACACATTGTGCTGATAGCATTTGGAGACAGCACACAAATCTGAAAAGCAAAGATACAGTAACTCTGTGGCCTCCATGGCAAATGGGTATTCCATCAACTGTTTTTAATGTGACAAGGCCTAATAATTATTCTCATTTAATCTCATAGGGGCTACGAGTACTAGATGTTAGGAACTTTCTACTTTTGCTTTAGGAAGAAACTTGATCATAAACATACATGAACTGTGTTTGAAGTAAGCTGGAATAAGCAAAGGAATATTATTGGAGTAGGCTCTTTCACTCCAAGTACAAAGACAGCATTATCTTTGTGTCCCACAAGTATCCCCATAAAACCAATCTAACCAATCTCTTCTTCTCCTGTTTGGCAATGGCAGCTGAAAGTGAGAGCAATGGGAGGGATGTTTTTGTCCTTGAAAGTTATGGTTACTATATCATTGTGCATCTAATGGCCACATTCTAGTCAGTTCTGGCTTATCCTGAACAAACTGTGTGGTACATTTCCACTTTCTTAATATACTCACTAAACAAAGGTGGAACAGTTCAGTATTGTTTGAACTGGACATCCTAGCTTGTCAGCCCAAACAAGCCAAGAACAGTTAACCAAAAACAAATCCAGGTTTGCAGTTCTGGGTTGTAAACCAAAAGACAAGGTTTGAACATACTAAACAAACTCTTCCTAGTCTGTTCAGCAGTTGTAGTAGCTGGGAAGAGTAAAACAGAAGCGAAAAGGCTATGTGCACTAGCATATGCACTATAACTAGATGTCTACATACTCAAACGCCTTCTGTTTCCAAAAAAAAAAAAATACTAGCAATTTTTATTTATGTTCAGTCTACAAAAATATAGGCTATATTTCAAGTGTTGGTCAAGGCTGTTTCTTTAAACACATATTCCTACACATTGTGCTGCAGCAGGTGCTTCTACCTTGATTTTTTTTTAAGTAATCAGTACTAAGTATGCTTGGCTGCCAAATTCAAAGAAGACTTTGATGTTTTTGAAAATAATTCAACCATGGGAATAAGTTGTGGGATACTTTTTGTGTTTTGATTTTAAACACCATTGAAACACAAACATTAAGTTTCTGCATGTTGACTGCATTATTTATCAATATGATGGCTTTAATTAGCCACCTTTTAGATAGGACAAAATAATTGTTTCTGAAAATGCCACAGTCAGCCCACTGAAAATCATTTCCAATTCTTGCTAAGCTGTACTTTGCATTGCAACAACAATATAAATAAAGCATTCTTCTTGCTTTAGGCTACAAGAATTCAGATAATCCGGAAAAAGCAGTTCATGAACTATGGCATTTGCTTTACATCTTTTGCTCTATCAGTGCTAAAAATGTAAATCCATTGTAGATAAATAAAGAACAGGATGAGCAAGAAAGTACCTGCAGCTCTACCCAACCCAGATTCAGAATATACAGTACAAGGTTTTACTTTGCTCCATAATTAGCACTTTAAAAGTCATCCTACACTAAAAATCAAGGAGAGACTGATGTGTCACAAATCTGGTCACAGCTCAATATCAATATGGACAAACAGGATAGCCAAGATATAAAATACTGTACTCCATAACAAGCAAGCATTAAGGTTTAAAGTTTAAAACAAAAACCTGCACATAATCAGTCATACACATATTTTAATTCATATCTCTATCTTCCAATGTATTATAATGTTCTATACTGAGTTTACTTCCTCCACTAACCACTTACCATTTTAAAAGGGGGAAAAGCTGTACAAAGAAGCTCCATATTGATATCTAATTATGTAAACAAAAACACAATGCAAAGGGATCCTGTAGCACCTTTGAGACTAACTGGTGCTACAAGATTCCTTTGCATACCAATCCAGACTAATACAGCTTTGTCTTTGAATTCTAAAAACCCAACAAGTAATATCTAGTCATAATAACACTGAAAGAAAAAAAAATCAGTCGAACAACTGAATTTAGGTCACTGAAGTTTAGCAACATTGTTCACCTGAATTTTGATACTGTGCCCTTCCATTCATATGGAAAATAGCAGCTCATCACCATGGCACATAGAAAGGATCCAACCACCCCAAACCTGCCAAGAAACCTAGATTTATGTAGCTTGCCTAACAGACTAACTAGGTGGGGGTGCAGAAGCCACCCACCACAGCTGTCAACCTTGGTTTAGAGACAACAGGAATTTGTCTCTAACATACTTCCTGCAACTGAGATTACATAACATTAAACCTTGTTTTTGTTAACACTTGCACAATATTTCAAGATGGCTGAGTTCTGCAAATAGCTTGTTCTCTGCATGATGTTAGGGAATGATAAATCAAAGGTGAACAGGCCATGACCTAAATCCTGTTTCTAGTCCTGACTAGAGTAAACCCATTAAGTAAATGGGATTTACCTACATGTTGATTGAAAATTCAACAACTGACTGAATAGGTCTACTCTAGTTCGGAATAATCAACAGGATTCCAGCCATAGTTTGCTTTTGTCCTGGATTCTTTGTCTAATCAGTAGTTTAGCTTATTTGTTGCCCAATAATGAAAAAATTAAATGAAAAATCAAACATGTTTATTAACTGAGAAATACCTTTCTTCCAATGGGATTCATGTGAACCATGAAGGTTAAATAAGAAAATCTACTAGTGGGGCACAACCGGAGGTTAGTTTTAGCCTACTGATGAGGTATTCTGACAGTAATCCAGGTTTAGACATTTTATTTGATGTATGTGCTTGGTTGAGAAGACTGGGGATAGCTACAATCTGAGGGATATGACCAAAGGACTTTAAAGAGACTGTCCCCTCAAGTGTGAGTTTGGCTGATGGATCCAAGTCAAAATGTTTGGGTAAAGGTACATGTTTTGTACAATGTTTGAACATGGATGTAAAAAATGTTCAGTATGTTCCTGATTTAAAAATGTGTTTGCTCTCTGTTGCCAAGTTGACACAGGAGGGCTGTGAAGTACAATTTAAAGGGAACAAATGTTTTATTTTAAAGGATGGTACTATTGTGGCTGAAGGGGTTTTTCATGACCAACTGTATTATATGTATGATTGTATACAGGAGCCTCAAACTAGTACTGTGATGGCAAATTCTCCCATGCATGATAATTGTGTGCATCTGTTGCATCGGAGATTTGGTCATGCTAGCTTTAAGGTTCTCAGGCAGATGCCTGAGATGGTGGATGGGCTGAGTTTAAGGGCTTGTCAGAAGTACCTGGATTGTCAGATTTGTAAGAGGTCCAAATCAAAGGTTCATCCTTTTCCCAAGCATAGTGATAGAAAGTCAAAAAGAATTCTTGAGCTGATTCATATGGACCTGTCTGGCCCCTATCCACCATCCCTGGGAGGAGCCAAGTACATTTTGGTCTTGGTCGATGATTTCAGTCGTTTCTGCTTTGTATTCTTACTCAAGAGTAAGGATGAGACTTTTCAGACTTTCAAAAATTGGGTGGCTTATGTAGAGAGACATTTCTCTCAGAAGCTGTCATCTCTCCAGTCAGATAGGGGAGGGGAGTTCATGTCAAATGAGTTTCAGAATTGGCTAAAGCAGAAAGGAATTTCCCATAGATTGACAGCCCCTTTTTCTCCCAGTCAAAATGGCATAGCTGAGAGAAAAATTGGCGTTTTGCAAACAATTAAAGATAGCCTGATGTTTGATGCAAACATTGAACAGAAGTACTGGGGAGAGGCCATGTTGACAGCTGCTTATTTGAGTAACCGTGTGCCAAGTTCTGTGGTCTCAAATACACCCTTCTTTATATTTTATGGCAAGAAGCCAACTGTGAAGCATATTAGGACCTTTGGGTCCTATGCATGGGTAAACACCCCTAAGGCAATCAGAAAGAAGGGGGAGCCCAAGGCTAGGAGGCTCAGGTTTGTCGGCTACGAACAATCATCAAAGGCCTGGCATTTCGCCTTAAAAGATGGAAGAGTTTTGATTTCCAGAAGTGCCCAATTTGAGGAGCAATCAGGTTGGAATCTTATTCACTCAAATTCAGATACGATTTTGCCTTCATTTGTAGGTGAAAATCAGTCTGAACAACAGCAGCAACAGGCTGCTGAGTCAGGCACTGATACTTCCCCAGATTTGGAAGGGGAGGGTTCCAAGCATGAGTCCTTAGATGTGGAGAGTGATTCAAATACAGATTCTGATAATGATCAGGCCCAGCCTGTCATTCCCCGTCGCTCTAACAGAGAGACAAAGGGGGTGCCTCCTCTAAGATTCACAGCATAAAATGTAAAAGTCTGCCAGGTGACTTTTGAACCTGACAGTTTTACTGATGTTTTGAAGTTGCCTGAAAAAAAACAATAGAAGTGGCAGGAGGCAATGGAAAATGAAATGGAATCCATCAAAAGCCATGATATTTTCCGTATTGTGGCATTGCCACAGGGAGAAAAGGCTGTGGGTTGTCGTTGGGTGTACAAAAAGAAACAATTGCAGGATGGGAGTATCAAGTATAAAGCACGCTTGGTTGCAAAGGGGTATTCACAGATCAAATATCAGAATTATGACCAAGTTTTTGCTCCCACTGCTAAAGTACAAAGTGTCAAAATTGCTTTGTCTATTGCAAGTTTACACCAACTCACAGTTAATCACTTTGATGTAGAGACTGCTTATTTAAATGTTCCATTGGATGAGTGCATCTATATGGAGCAGGCCCCTGGATTTCACAGTGAGGGAACAGACCAGGTTTATAGGCTTGACAAAGCATTATAGGGTCTTAAACAAAGTGGCCGGTGTTGGTACCTTTGTTTGGATGAACAGCTGAAAAATACTGGTTTTCAGAACAGCATTGCTGATCCATGTTTGTACACAAGAGGTGTCAATCAGAATTATGAAATTCTCCTTGCTTTTCTGGATGATCTATGTTTAATTACACAAACTGATGTTCAGGTGCAAAAGTTTAAACAGGAATTGGGTTTAAAGGTCAAATTAAAGGACCTTGGTCAAATTAAAAACTATTTGGGAGTAGATTTCCAAAGGTTTGAAAATGGCGATTTTAAAATGAGTCAAGTTCAGAAAATTGAAAAGGTTTTAGATCTTTGTAACATGTCTCAATGTAAACCTGCACGAACTCCCATGTGTTGTGATTTCATAAATGTCACAGATACTAGGCCATTCGAATGTCCTGAACTTTTTCATTCTGTAATTGGAAGTTTATTGTATATTGCAAGATGGTCACGCCCAGATATACAATATGCTGTAAATGTTTTGTCCAGAAAAGTGTCAAAACCAACTCAACATGATTGGCAAGGTTTAAAAAGAGTGTTACGATATTTACGTGGAACCTTAAATTATGGTGTAAAAATCAGTTCACAAGGTTGTCATGAGTTGGAAGCATTTGCCGATGCCAATTTTGCAAACGAAATCTCAAATAGAAAGTCTGATTCAGGAATGATAATTTTTTATGCTGGCACTAGGGGTCAAAAAAGCAATCCACCATTGCTTTAAGTTCAGCAGAGTCGGAATTTGCGGCCTTGTCAAGCGTGGTGAATGAACTGATTTATCTGAAACAAATTTTCAGTGATTTGGGTATGCCAATTTCAGGAGCTATTAAAGTTTTTGAAGATTCCCAAGCATGTATAACAATGGCAACAGCACAGGGTGTGAAGAGCAGAACAAAACATGTGGCTGTAAAATTTCAGAATGTTAGAGAAGCTGTTCAAGATGGTTTAATTGATTTGGTGTATTGTCCCAGTGAAGAAAATGTAGCAGATTTGTTTACTAAAGCATTGGGTCACATTAAACATGACCTTCTGTGTGACAAGCTGGGTATGATATGTGAAATGTAAAGTATATTTGCCTGGGTGAAAAAAATTAGAGGGGTGTCAGGGAAAATAGATATTGTAAGGTTTTTTTTTTTTTACCAAGGCACCAGCCAGTCTATCAGAAGCTCATAAATCTGTCTATTCTTGTTATTTTGTTCTTTGGGGGTTGAAAATGAGAAATCGAAACTTGGAATTAGTTCTGCTTTCGTTTCTCAGGAAGTTTGAATGCTGAAAAGCTATATAACTGGGAGGGTTTTTTTCAAGCTAGTTTAAGTTTCTAGCCTGTGTGTTTTCTCTTGCTTTTGAGAAGCTCTTGGGGCATAAAGAAGCATGGGTAAATGTCTTCTATTGTTTATTTTGTTCTCACTTGTTTATTATTAATAAAAACCATAAAGGATTTTCAGATGGCATTGTTCTTTGCACCAGAGGAGTACTTGTTTTGCTCAAAAGGTTCACACTATTTTGCTGCATGTATCACTGTTCGGATGAACAGTGAATGACTACACTCTGCATATCAAATGACAGTTAGCCCTTAATCCTAAGAATTTCTACTGTTTACCTCCAAATAAAATAGTTTTACTCTTGGATATTATGCAACAGCTAGGCTGCTGCTATGAAGTGGCAGTTCATGCTATTTTAAGCATGTTGCTCTTTAACATGTGGGTTGTTGACTTATCTAAGTGGCAATATGATAATATTTTAGAGGGGAAAAAGGATGGAGGGAAATTAAAAAGGAAGAAAAGTGGTTAGATGTGGATTGACAGAAATACAGTAAAGATAAAAATAATATATAAGGCAAAATATTAAAAAGGACTCCAAGCAAACTGCTCCATCTGGGAAACATTTTATTGTAATAACAGACATCCTGAACTCTTTAGAAAGGTTGTCACAGCAAAACAGCAATAAGGATGAGAGGAGTGCATGAGAAAAAGATGGCTATGAGCCTCAAGCCAATTCATAGCATAAACAGTATGTTGTGTGTGTTGTTTTTTTAAAACAAACTGTTATCAGCCCAGTTCTGTCAAGACTGGGCTGCTAATGCTCTAAGAGAGTCGTTTTATTTACCTGAAAAGAAAATTATAAGAAAATGATTCCAAGACATAACAAAACCACTTATTATTAACACTCTAATTAATTTTAAATACTTGATTGCTTTCAAATGGCACAAACAAAATGGCTCCAGTTGCAACAAGAGACAGCATCAGCATTGAGTTCTAAAATTCATAGGTTCATGCTAGGATGTATCAGCAAAGGGCTTCACCTTCATCCTTCATTCATTTTGGAGCCAGTTATTTTTAAAAAAGAAGGGGGTGTCTAATCCTGTTGACATAAAAATGAGGGCAGGTCAAGTTGTCACTCCCGCTCCATCTTGCCCTTGCTATGCATTCCGTCAGCCCACATCTGACTCATCTGAAAACTTGCACAGTGTTGCTGCACCCATACAACAGTTCTATTCACAGTTACAGCAGCAGTACAATCCCATGTCTTGGGGAACTACAGTGTCACAAAGGTCCCAGTATTATTTCTGTTAAGTACACTTCACTAGTCATGCTACATACACTTTCAGCCTGCTTGGTATTATTATTATTATTATTATTTAGAAAATAATATTTGCCATTACCACACCACTTGCATCTTTTATGAGAAACCTTTTGATAAGTAGCAGGGTTTTTTTCATATTTTTCCATAAAACAAAGACATTCCCTTCCTTTACAGTTTATTCCTTCTCCAGAAGACATTTAAATTTGTTGACAACTTTTTCCTAACAGGGAAGAATTTGAAGTCTTGCCCTGCTATTTGAAGCAAAGTGCACTGAGGTGTACATATAACCATATTCTACAAAGAACAAAAAATCCATGGCAACATGTAGTTCAATTGTAGTTGAGGTGTAAAACAAGATACTTTTGAGGGAGAACATTTTATAATATTTAATGACTAGCTGAAACCTAAGCTTTCTGTTTATTTATTTACTTAAATTTACATATCTGATTTGTACCCAATTTTCTCCCAAGAATGGAGCTCAATGTGGCTTACAATAAAATAAAAACAAATACAATCAAGTATAACCTAAATGCAAATATAGCAGACTTAAAGCACAATTTAAATGCACAAGAAAACAGAGCATCCATCAAGTCAAAAACCTCTTCCATAGCAAGTGAGGTCAGTTGGCAAAGCCCTGTCTCAGTTCTACCAGCAACAAAGACCTTCTTACAAAGACATATCATTCAAAGTAATCAGCGTTTCCTACCTGTCCTGGTAAGCCTATGGATTTTTAAACAACCCTAATATTTTTAAAACTTTTTCTTTGTAACTAGCGGCCCTTTTTAACTAACAACAGTGAAAATACCCCTCATGGAATTTGCTGGGAATCCTACCTGTCTAAACAGGATCCAGTGCCAATCCACACTATTCGGGAGAGGGGCCCAAAACGGCAAAAACAACGAGGTAAAAGCCATATAACTCCAGTATTAAAATCTCTCCACTGGCTGCCTATCAGTTTCCGGGCCCAGTATAAGGTGTTGGTTATTACCTTTAAAGCCCTAAATAGCTTGGGTCCAACTTATCTCCAGAACCGCCTCCTCCCATACAATCCTCCCCGCGCACTCCAGTCCTCTGGGAGGAATTTGCTTCAGCCACAAAAATCTAGGCTGTCTGCAACCTCCCTGAGGGCCTTTTCGGTAATCGCCCCCAAATTGTGGAATGACCTGCCGAACAAGATCCGTCAGATGACAAGCCTGAGTAGCTTTAAAAAAGCACTAAAGATGGATCTCTTTCGGCAGGCCTTTCCTAATTAGATCCCGGCCTCAGGGGATCCTGGCCTCTTTTAGTCCACTGGCTATTTATTGTATTTATTGTATTTATTATTTTCAAATGTGAGTTTAGATCAGTTGCTTTTTAATTTATATTTGTTTAATATTTTTTTATGGGGGAGGGTGGGGGTGGGGGGGTGTTTAGGGATTTTTATCTGCATTGTATTTTAATTTTTGTAAGCCGCCCCGATTGTTTTAACAGAGGGGCAGGGTATAAATAAATTTTATTATTATTATTATTCGCAGATTTCCCCGTACTTTTTCACAAACCCTGAAGTGGGTGCACATTTTTGCTCGTTTGGACTATTGAAGGACAGGTTGCTTACCTGTAACCATAGATCTTCGAGTGGTCTTCTGTGAATTCACACAGTTGGGTTATTCCTGTGCCTGTGCAGAGCATGGGAACCTTCTAGAAACGCTAGGCAGAATATGCTTTGATACATTTTTGGCGGTAACTCCGCCCATCCTAACAGTCCCTTATAAGGGCATCCCACCTAAATCTCCTCAGTTCCTTGAATGACGCCGCAATATGCAGCATCAGGAACATTAAGCATGTTTATATGATGTAGTAGGACATAGAGGGGAGGATGGGTGGGTCTGTGTGAATTCACAGAAGACCACTCAAAGATCTATGGTTACAGGTAAGCAACCTGTCCATCTTCTTCATGGTCTCTGTGAATCACACAGCTGGGTGTAGACTGGCAAGCTTCACTCTTGGAGGCGGGTATGTCCTATACCAAGTATGCCTTATGTACAAACAACTGGGTTTGAAACATTAAGAGCACATTCTTAAGTAAAGTGATCAAAGCATACATAATAACAGTGGCTTGGCAACACGAACACTCACTCATTGAATAGAAGATAACAGTACAGCCTTCCCAAAGGCAGCCTCGTTCCTAGAACAAGAGTCAAGTCTGTAGTGAGAAATAAAAGTCAAAGGTGATGACCAGGTTACAGCTCTGCAAATGTCCTCCAGAGGCACTCCAGAAAGAAAGGCTGTCGAAGTGGAAACAGGTCTCGTAGAGTGTCCTCGAATCCGAGACGGCAGAGGCTTCTTTGCCAGTTCGTAGCAGAGAGCAATGGTCGAAGTCACCCACTTCGATAGTCTCTGTGAGGAAATGGGCTCTCCGAGCTTCGAGTCAGCATAAGACACAAACAGTCTGGGTGATTTCCTGTGGGACGCAGTCCATTGAATGTAGAAGACTAAAGCCCTTCTGACGTCTATGAGGTGAAGGGTGCGTTCGAATTGGTCCTGCAGGTCCTGCATCAACGCAGGAAGAGTGATGGATTGGTTGAGGTGGAAGCTGGACACCACCTTCGGAAGGAAGGAGATGTCGGGACGAAGCACCACTTTGTGCTTATGGAAAGCAGTGTATGGAGGATCAGACCTCAAGGCACAGAGTTCACCAGCCCAACACGCCAAAGTGATGGCCACAAGGAAAGCGGTCTTCCAGGATAGGAGTTGCAGATCAGCAAAAGCCACAGGTCTGAACGGTCGGCGAACCAGCTGTGAGAGGACCAGTTCGAGCCGGGGTCGGTTCGGTCATTGGAGGGTGCAGGTTGGCAAAGCCTCTCAAAAATTTCTTTACCATCACATCAACAAAGGGGGGACAGACGTCCTCTTGCCTGGAACTCGACGGAGATAGCTGCCAGGTAGCAAAGGATCGACGAAAGTGATAGGCCCGCCGAAGACAATTGGAGAAGAAACTCCAGTACAGTTGGAATGGAGAACGGTTCAGGACTTGGACCTTGGGAGGCCAGAAAGGTTTCGTACTTCTTCCACTTGTAGTGGTATGATTTTCAAGTAGACGGTCTTCGTGCAGCATCGATGACAGCCTGAACGTCTGGATGGAGAGATATAGGTTGCCTCAGTACTGAGGACGAACCTGAGAGTCTCGAACCCGAAGGTTGAATCACAGAATCAGCCTCCACACCGTCAGACGGAGGGTGTCTAGGTCGGGATGTCTTACCATGCCCTCGTGAATGGTGAGCAGATCCGGACAGGATGGCAGATGGATGAAGCGACGCTTGGACATGTGTAGCAGAGTCACAAATCATGGATGCCAAGGCCACCACGGGGCGATGAGGATGGCGTTTGCTCGATCCCGACAAAGCTTGGCAATCACTCTTGTCAGAAGTGGGAATGGAGGGAACAGGTATAGTAGTGGCCCCGACCATTGGAACAGAAATGCATCTCCCTTCGATTCCGGATCTCGTCGCCTGGAACAAAACTGGGGACACTGGGCATTCTTGGGAGATGCAAAGAGGTCTACTTGAGGAAAACCCCAGCTCTGAAACAGGTCTAAGGTGACTGATCTGTGTAGATGCCACTTGTGAATGGAGACTCGAGCGGCTGAGTCCATCTGCAAGAGTGTTCTCCTCCCCGGGAACATGGATGGATTGGAGAACCACATTCCTGTGGACGCACCAATCCCAGAGGTCCAGTGTGAGTTGTAGAACTTGGGGGGACCTCGTACCTCCCTGCTTGTTCAGGCAGTACATGACAGAGGTGTTGTCTGTCAGTACTAGTACAATCCTGCCCCTCACCATGGATTCGAAGGCTTGAAGTGCTTTCTGGACGGCGAGCAGTTCCAGGACGTTGATATGGAAACCTTGCTCTTCATTGTTCCAAGAGCCTCGAATCGCGTAGGACTAGATGTGCGCACCCCATCCCTGCAACGAAGCATCCGTTGTTAAAGATACGTTCGGCTGCGGAAGGTCGAACGGCATGCCCGAAAGGACATTGTCTGGTATCAACCACCAGTCCAGAGACCACTGAATTGCCCGCGGCATTGTAAGCATCTTGTTTGGAGAATCAAGGAGAGGGTTGATCACTTGCAGGAACCAGTGTTGGAGCGGACGGAAACGAAGTTTGGCGAGGCGGGTCACATATGTCGTGGCTGCCATGTGACCGAGAAGGACCTGAACTGAATGAGCGGGAAGCCTTCAGGACCAACGGCAGGTGTGGATCAGGGACCGAAAGGTATTGAAGCAGGCTTGAGGTAAGTATGCCGCTGCAGTCACAGAGTCTAGGCGAGCTCCAATGAATTGGATCACTTGAGCTGGCTGGAGCTGAGACTTTTCGATGTTGACAACAAGTCCCAGGTAGTCTAAGGCATCTCAGGTGAGGCCAACATCGAGTTCGAGCTGCTGTCAAGACTCCGCCACAATAAGCCAGTCGTCGATGTAGGGGAAAACCACCACGCCCTGCTGCCGAAGGAAAGCCGCCACTACTGCCATGCACTTTGTAAAGACTCGAGGAGCAGTCGAGAGGCCAAAAGGAAGCACTCTGAATTGGAAGGCCTCGGTCCTGACCTGAAATGCAAGGAAGCGCCTGTGCGCCGGATGGATCCCGATGTGAAAATAAGCGTCCTTCAGGTCTATGGAGACGAACCAGTCGTTCTGTTTCAGAAGTGGAAGGATGGAGGCCAAGGTGAACATTCTGAATTTCCTTGGGGCTATATACTTGTTCACCCCACGGAGGTCAAGAATCGGGCGTAGACTGCCGTCCTTCTTGGTAACCAGAAAGTACCTTGAGAAAAAGCAGAGGTGGTGAAGGTCATGGTCGACAGGTTTGATGGCCCCCTTCTGCAACAGGGTGTGCACCTCCTCGAGGAGAGGAGGGGAGGGGAGGGCGGCGTTGATCGAACCAGTCCCATCGGAGGTAGTGTCGAACTCGATCCAATAGCCAGTCTGGATGATTTGAAGCACCCAACGGTCTGATGTTATAGAAGACCAGGCTTCTTGGAATTTGGACAGTCGATCCCTGAAGAGAGGCATCTAAGAAAAAACAGAAACAGCATCAGCAAGGCAATCAAAACATTTTCTGGCTCTGATCCCTGGATCATTGCAGCGATGGTTGGAGGTATCTGGAATCCGAGCCCTGGCTCCTCACCGATGAGGCCGGAGAGGGGGAGGGAATGTAACGGGACCGGCGGTAGGATTGGCCAGAGTACCCTCGGCGGAAATGTTGGCCGTACGATGGGGCTTGCCAGGAATATCTGCCTCTAGGACGGTATTGAGGTGGAGGTGGAGCCCATACCATATTTCCTGGCAGTGGTCCTCATCTTTTGGGTGAACTCAAGCTTTTCGTCGGTTGACCCATTCAATAAGCCCGACTTGTCAAAGGGCAGATCTTCTATGGTGGCCGAGGCTTGAGGTGTAAGGCCCGAGGAACGCACCCATGCGTGTTGACGCAGCGCAATGGAACCAGTGATGGTTTTTGCTGCGCAGTCTGCCACATGATGGGCCGAATTCATCTGTAGTCCCGCAAGGGACTGAGCCTCAGATTGTATGGCCTCTGCCATCCTATGCCATTCCTCCGGGAGGTCCTGGATGAGATGACTCATTCTCTCCCATAGGGCCTGCTGGTAAGCTCCGATGTAAGCCGAATAATTTGCTACACAGAAGCTCAGACCAGCTGCCGAGTAAATTTTCTTCCCGACAATATCCAGTTTCCTGCCCTCTGGGTCTGGCAGAGACGACAGAGACTGGCGTTGTTTCTTGTTCTGTGCAACTTCAACAACCACAGAATTCGGCCTTGGATGGTTCTGGAGCCAATCCACATGCTCACCACCGACACGGTACAGTCGATCTATTTTCTTAGATGTCGACTGGATAGACGAGGGATTCTCCGAGGACCCCTGTGTGATCTTCAACAATGAGGGCAGTACCGGGATGGAAGCAGTCGGGGGTGCCTTCGACTGGATCCGTTGGAATATTGGGTCCACGGGATTGGTCGCTCGTTCTTCCAACTTAAGATCCAATGCGTGGGACATTTGGACCATTTGCTCTCCGAAGGCACGAACATCATCAGTTCGAGAGGCAGAATCATCCTCCATCAACTCGGGTTTTGGTGATGGGAGATATGGTCGGTACAGGTCCCAAGATGTGGCGGAAGATGAGGTTGACTCCTCTGAAGGACTACGGTCCTGCAGCGGTGTGGGAGATCGGGGCTGCGGGGTTGAAGGGGTACGAGGTAGGGGGCAATGTTCAGGAGGAGACACCTGGATTACAGCACCCCTCTTTGAAACAGGTTTCGCAACATCCAGGTCGACCAGGCGTGGGGATCGAGCAATCGAGCGGCCCGTAATGGTGGTGTCGAGTACATCACCTCTCGGTGTGAAGATCTGCGAACCCGTGGGTGACCCGAAGCCTGCCCTGCAGATGGATCGGGCAAGATCATAGGCGGAATAGGCCGGAATATCGTCACGGATTGCAGAAGGCGTACGACTTTGAGGCACTACTTCGGCCTCGACAACCTCCACCTCTTCGTCCGAAGAGTGGCGCTTCAGTAGTTGAGCCCTCGACACGACCAGAGCAGGAGATGCTTCGAGGCGCCTAGGGGGCCTCTCGGTGCCGGTGCCCGATGGGACCTTGGCCGCCACAATCTCCACCGATCCTGATGGAGTACATGACCGACGAGCCTCGGGTTCCGTTGGAGTGGAAACAGGCAAAGGTCGGACAAAGGTGCCCTCGACATCAGTTGATCGGCAAGGGGGAATGTCTGCAGCAGCAGCTTTCACGGGCTTAGATTTCTTTGAGCCCTCCTTTGTTTTAGTCTTGGACTTAGTAGAGTCATGCTTAGAGAGATGCTTCTCTTTTCTCTTCTTCTTCAAAGACTGAGAAGAGGCAGTCTCAGCACTGGGACGGGCTTCAGTGGTGGCCGGAGCCCCATCCCGAGGGACAGCCTTCGATGTCGATGGGACCGGCTGTCGAATCGGTGTCGATCCATCCCGAGCCGAATCCGAGGACGCACGCTGAAGGAAGGAATGGAGAGCCTCCAAATCAGAAGCCGTGGAACGGCGCCTCGACGGGCTTCGGGACCGACAATGTTTTTGGCTCTTCGATGGAGGAGATCAGGAGCGTCCACGGCCTCGGGGCTCAGATGGAGGAGCTGAAGCAGAAGTAGAGGCCGGGGCTGAACCCGGGAGTAAGACTTTCTCATACAGAAAAGACTTCAGGCATGAGAGCCTATGTTTGCGAGCTTGTGGTGTAAAAGCCTTACAATGAACACGTGTCGACGTTATGAGTCTCACCCAAACATATTAAACAGCGGGAATGACCATCCGCACTTGGAAGCTTCGCTTGACAAATTACGCAGTGTTTAAAGGCTCCTTTCCCTGACATTTTACTCACAATAACAACAATAATAAGCGCAGTGAAGAAAAATTGTAGTCAAGGGCAGTCCGAGGTCAGGAACGGTATCTGAGGTAATGCCAAAGCTGAGGGAGGAAGCCAAAATCGTTGTCAAGAGTCAGAAATGGGTCAAAACCAGAGCGATCAGAAGCCGAATACCAAAACCAGAGGGATAGAGCAAAACTCGTCATCAAAAAAGGGAAAGCCAAGTCAAACCAGATCGATGAGAGAGAAAAAACCTAGCAAACAGAAGTTCCTTCAAGCTGCTAGCACGGCGGAAAGAAAGGAACTGAGGGGATTTAGGCGGGAAGCCCTTATAAGGGACCGTTAGGATGGGCGGAGTTACCGACAAAAATGTATCAAAGCATATTCTGCCTAGGGTTTCTAGAAGGTTCCAATGTTCTGTGCAGGCGCAGGAGTAACCCAGCTGTGTGATTCACAGAGACCACGAAGAAGATCAATAAAAACCTCGAAGGGAAGCACTAAGCTGACTGGCCAGGTGAGAGCGAGGGTGGGGCTTGCTAGGAGGGTAAGCACCTGCTGCCACCATGTTGAATTTTTGGCTTAGCAATAGCTTGCTAAGGTGATAAAAAGGATCAATATTTTCTATTTTGCTTTCTTGTAAAGTTGGAAAATCATTCTATCGCACCAGCGTACCTTGGAATGCCTTTAAAAAAACAGCAGCAGTAAAGAACTAACGCGAGTAAACCATTTGTGGCCGCCATCAGGTATGTGAGGCTTATGGGGGCTTCTAAGGCCAGAAAAACCCTTTGGACATGTCACTGTTGCTGCAAGATACCAATACTATGAGGTATTTTGGATTTTTCCCCCTCATGTAGATGGGCCCTCAGTAAGTATGTACTCAATACATCTATGTATATAATTCTCTTGGGTATGTTGCCGTTTCCAGTGTGCTGACTGGCTGCTTAGGAAACTGACCAACCAATCACAGCTTGGCTGGGCAGCCAGTCAGCACAATGGAGGCAGGAACATGTGGAGTTTTATCTCCAGTGTAAACATGGCCACCAGCAAGGAGTGAGTAGCAGGGTGTGTGTGTGGCATGGTGTGTGCGCAGGGCTCGGGGAGGGTGGCAGGGGGTGGCAAGGGCCGCGGTGGGGGGAACACCGTGTGTGTGGGTGCGTGGGGGGCAGGGAGGATGGCAGGGGGCGGGAGGGCTGCAGTGGGGGGGCAGGTGCCACATGGGGGGAGGGAGGCGGCGGGTGGGAGCAGTGTGTGTATGTGTGTGCGCAGGGGGGCTGGGAAGGGTGGCAGGGGGTGGGAGGGCCAGGGTGGGGGGAGGGAGGGGTGGGGGAGCACCATGTGTGTGTGTGTGTGTGTGTAGAAGGCAGGAGGACCACAGTGGGGGGCAGCTGCCGCATGGGGGGAGGGAGGTGGGGTGGGGGGAGCAGTGTGTGTGTGTGTGTGCACGCAGGGGGGCCTGGGGAAGGTGGCAGGGGACAGGAGGGCTGCGGTGGGTGGGGAGGGAGGTGGCAGGTTGGGTGGGGAGGGAGCAGTGTGTGTGTATTTGGGGGGGCAGGGAGGGCAGCAGGGGGAATGGTGTATGTTACACCAGGTGTATAGCTAGTAATTCATAATTGCCATGCAAGTCAAAAGAATTATTTGAATAATATAATTGTGCTTCAAAATCTAATGCTGGTGATCTTTTGAAGCACAATTCAGTTATACTATTCAAAAAACCGAATTGTGCTTCAAAAGATCACCAATATTATATTATTGGAACCTTCTTGAAATGCCTATGGGGGGGGGAACATTCTCGGGTTGTAGTGAATTGGCTTCATTCTTTCTGTCTTCTCAGCAGTCAAATTATTCTTCTTTTGCTTGAAACAGCAAAAAAAAAAAAAAAAGGGACCATGATGGGTGGAGATGGTGGGAGGAGTTTGAAGTCCAATGCACTTGGAGAGCATCAAGTTGGGAAAGGCTGCCTTAAGCAAATACAAATTTGAACAACACTCCCAGCCCACTAATATCGTCAGAAAAGGTCCTGTGTGTATGCTTATTTTGTCTGCTGCCTGACAGGTAATAACAGGAAGCCAGATTGCAATGCAATCATTTGCAACGGGGGGGGGGAGGTGGCCACAAACTCTCCCCTGTGTATCAGTTTATCTCTAAAGCAATCCTCCCTCCACCATAATTAACTGTGCCTCAGGCAGACGTTTATCCTCCATGAGTATGGACTTCCAAAGGAAAAAGTGAGGGCAGGGAAGTGGGGAAAATGAGGAGTTGCTACTTATGTGAAGTTTCATTCTTGGATGGCCCAGAGAAATAATCCACATGATTGGGTTTTTCCCACGTGCCAGGAGTTCTCAGCTCAACATTCTTTTATCATTAAATAACTGTCACGCCTGCCTCTTCCCGTTCAGTTTCCTTCAAAACCTCTTCGTCGCTCCTTGTATGGTACCTTTTTTACTCTTAACTCACCCACTGTTTCTTAACATTTATCCACCAACTCTATGCAACTATTGACTGAAAAACTCATAACTTTTTTCTGAAATTATCATCCTACATTTCCATTAACGCCTCATACTGTTAACTATGTTTGGCTTTCTTCTGCCATATTGCGTATTTTAACCATTTTCACTTATTGAGTACTAAACTAACTCATGGAATTATGCTCAATTTAACCAAATGAACGTATTCCAACCAATACAAACATTTCTATCTCCTCACACCCATCTCATATCTTTAATTACTTCAATTTTCTAATCAGGAAGGGGTGGATTATTCCTCCGGGCCATGCAAGAATGAAACTTCACATAAGTATCAACTCCTCATTCTCTGGATGGCCCGCAGGAATAATCCACATGATTGGGATTTACCAAAGCTTCCTAGTATATAGGGTGGGACTTGTAAGTATGTCCTATTTAACTTTGATGAACTATAGCCTGTAGAACTGTAAATCCAAAGGCTGCCTTGGCTGTTCTATATTTATCTATCTTATAGTGCTAATGAACATTGTTGGCTCTTTCCGTTCAGCCACCTCACACTCACCTTCTAGCAATGTTGACATCATGTACACTGTTGATGTCACCATGGATCTTGTTGAATGCGGTCAAACATGTTGCACTCCTTTGATAAGTCATAGCAAAGAAAAATACAATCTTTTATCCAGCATGCTATAGCCAATTTTGACGCTTTACTCCCCACTGATCTCGTATTGAAAGATACAAAACATAGACTCTGTTTTGTCTAATGTCCTTAGTTCTGTCCATATATATCTTCACTGCTCGTTTAATGTCTAATTCAGTTGTTAGATTCGGACAAAAATTAGGTAAATCAATGTCCTAAAACAAACCTATATTCATTCAACATTTAGGCAAGAAAGTTGGATCTAAAGTTAGACATAACTTGTCCTGATCCTAACTGCAGAAAGCAGGGTTAACTGATAATGCCGTTAACTCCAATACTCGTCTAGCCAACATAATAGACACCAGAAATACTACTTGAAAGTTAACAGTTTTAATGATGCCTCTCTTAACAGCTCAAATGGCCATTTTGTAAGCATTTCTAATACTGAAGTTAAGTTCCAAGTAGGGAATCTATGCAGAGTTGGTGTCACTTTCAGTGTCGCTCCTCTCAGAAATCTCTTTATACTTTCATTTGCTGACAAACTACATCCTTCTGGTTTGTAAATTGTAGATAGTGCCACCACCTGTCTCTTAAGAGTATTAGGTCTTAATCCCATGTCTATACCCTGCTGCAAGAATTTTAAAATATCTTTGATCTGTACTGTATTAGTTTCAATATTTTGTGCACACACCAACTAACAAACTGCCTCCACGTCCTGTTATATATATTGTTCATTGACTCTTTGAGATGACAACATAGTCTCCACCACTGAGTCTATATATCCCATCTGTTTCAAAGTTTGCCTCTCAAATTCCACGCAGTCAACCTGAGCCACTCAGGATTTTGGTGAAGAATCAGACCCTGGTGAAGCAAGTCCTGCCTCATTGGTAGTCTCCAAGATTTGTCTATTGACAATCAGACTAACCATGGAAACCACAGGCATTTTGGGCAATATGGAGCCACCAGTACCACTGTAGCTCTATCTTCCCTTATCTTTGCTATCACTTTCTGTAATATTGGAATCAGTGGAAGGCATACAATGTTCCTTTTGGTCATTTAACCATCAATGTATTGTGTTGCTCTGCATCTCTTCCTCCATCTATGGAAAAATATCTTAGTAGTTTGAAATTCTCTGTGGAAGCAAACAAATCTACTTGCAAAGGCCCGAATTTCTTATTTATCAGATGGAAAATCTTGGTATTCAGAGACCATTCGCCTGGATGTGTTGTGTCTACTTAAGAAATCTGTCTCTATATTTAAGCAACCTCTTAAATAGCATGCCGTTAAGGAACAAACTGTTTTCTCTGCTCACTGCAGTATTTGATTGGCCTCTAAAGCTAACAGAAGAGATTTTGATCCCACCCTGCTTTGCAATGTAGCATTTTACAGACACATTGTCCATCGCTATCTGTACATATTGGTCCTTTACCATCTCGTTGAATGCCATCAAAGCTAAGCTTACAGCCTTCAGCTTTAAATAATTTGTCTGTGTAGATCTTTCCCGGGTCACCCACCCTGGGCAGTTCATCCTTGACAATGTGCTCCCCATCCTGACAGACTTGCATCTGTTGTCACAATTACTCTTGCCTATGGTAAAAAAAGATATTCCATTGTCCAGATCATTCTGTGATATCCACTATCTTAAATTCTTCTTTAAGGACTGAGACAGGAGTATTGGATAGTGCAGTGCCTTTCCTCTTGCCGACTGATGAGGAGCTAGAATGTTCTACAACCTTCTCATGTGCAGTCTCACCCATGGTACTAGTTGGATAGTAGAAATCAACAGTCCTATCACCTTTGCCAGTTGCATTAGATGTGAAGAATTCTTGCCTAACAGAGGTTTCACCTTCTTTATATTTTGTTTTCTCTCCTGAGAAAGAAACATCTGATCTAACCTTGTATTTATTCTGGCCCTAGGTGTGTTATTTCCTGTGTTGGAATTAATTGACTTTTTCCCCAATTTATTACAAAACCATACCTCTGAAGTACTTGTAAGGTCTGTGATACATTCCTTTCACTGTTACAGTGTTGCCTTAATTCCTGCTCAGCTGTATTTCCTGGCTGAACATTTTCAGTGTTGTTGTCATTTACTCTTTGAAAATTATTTAATGATGAATTACCGGTATCTTTGGTGGAGTCATTTTGTTGCAACTGTTAAACTGATTGTACATTGCTGATAATTGAGTCATATTTAAATTCACTGGTAAAATTGACTGGACTGCTTGTCTTGCAAAGAGTTTACTGATTCCATTTTCTATTGAGACATGATTTCATTTATATTTAAAGTGTTGCTGGATTGTGCACCCACCATATTATATTCAGCTGTATTGTTAATTGAAGCCTCATTATTCAAAGTGTCTGTATGTGAACATCTCATTTCAGAGAATCCCCTTAGAGGAATTCTCAGTGAGGCTTCGTTACATAAAGAGGCTTCACTTTGACTTAGCAGCAAGACATCTGCTGTTCTCTTATTTGGTATCATGCTATCAGTCAAACTAGGAACCTCCGCATCACATGGTATATGTTGCCTAGCAGCTTGTACTGAATAGAGCCCACCTTCAGCTGTGGAACGGCCAGATTCAACATGGCAGCTTGAAACGGCCACAGACATTTTCTCCTAGGATGATCCACGGCTTAATTGCTGTTCCAGGTCCCCGCAAGTAGGTAAACTCACTTTGCTTAGATTCTGTTCCATAGTTGCCCTCTTTGTGAGTTGGGGTGATGGAATAGGCATTTCTACTGCTCTTTTCTGATCGGCTTAATTTTTAATTTGTTTCACTTGATTGTGAGTCATGTCCTCCAATTCACTCTTACTTGTCGTCACAAATATTGCTTTTAAAAATTGTTATGCAACCTCTTCAAAGGTCTGCTGTTCGGCAGCCATCTGATTCTGGTTCTTATTTTCATTTCTATGTCTTCCAGCTGCAATCTGCTGGGAAGCAGTCAGTGATGCCGAGGTGCTATTGCATTTTTTCACGCCTTGCTTTTGCTATGCGTATCTCTTACTCTTATTTTCTCAGAGGTCTGTTGTTCTTCAGCCATCTGAGTTTGGTTTTTATTTTTATGGTTTTCAGCCATGATCTGCTGGATAGCAGTCAGCGATGCCAAAGTCAAATCGCCATTTTCCATGTCTGTTTTTCTCCCATATTTCTCCTGTATTTTTACTTCCTTGGGGGTCTGCTGTTTAGCAGCCATTTGGGATCATTTTAAAGTGTTTTGGTTCTTGGTCGCAATCTGCTGGTGGGCAGTCAGCAATACTGTGGACCCTCTATTTCTTTAGGATTACCACGTTTCTTTTTTTCTGTAAAGATTTCCCTTCTCTTTCCTGAGAAGCGTTGTTATCTTCCGCTGGATTCCTTCTCTTTTTCAGTTCCACCTTATTACTAACTCTAATCTGCTGTTATTACTAGTTTTATTGATATCACCTAACTGCTTAGGGGGAGATATTAAATACATGTAGCTGGTGAAGCAGGAAATTTAAAACAAGGGGAAGAGGCAGGACTGAGTGTTCTTTAACGGTTAAAGGAATGTTGAGCTGAGAAGTCCTGCTATGTGGGCTGACACATGGAACAAACCCAATCGTGTGGATTATTCCTACGGGCCATCCAGAGAATTATATACATACACTCATTCCTCTTCTGCAAATTATCCTCCCAAATATACATTGTCATGGAGCGTAACTGGCCTAACATTACATGTGGCCTAATATTACATTGTCAGGGGAAAGGTGGGATATAAATTGAAAACAATAATATTTTTTAAAAAGACTGCAACCTCATTATGGAGCTTCCACACATCAGACAAAGCTTAAAGAAGGTTACCTTTCTTATCTCACTTAATGATATGGCAAAAACATGATGAACTGTTTTAAACATAACAGGTGACTACAGCAGATTATAAGACCACAGTTTGGTCTTAAAAGCAAAACAGATGCTCACCTACCCAGCCTCTCACTGCCATCTTGAGTTAAGTATAATTCCCCATATTACTATCTGGACACGAGTGGGCTCTTCACAGACCCCCCAGTAATTTGTGCAACAAAGCATCCTGAGGGCAACTTATAACAAAAAAAATCATATAACAGAGGCAACAAGTATATTTATTGAGAAAAACATACAAACAGTACCTTCTGTTGAAGCAGCATCAATCATTACTCGTTGCATCAAAACTGGTTCAGTCCCAAAATCAAATACCACCGTTTGGCGAAATGTCCCAAAAATTTCTGTTCTAAAGGCTATGCTGATTTTGTATACAGAGTGATCTATTCCATTTTGGGCCATCATTCCTCCTATCCATTCCTGGCAGTTTGCTGGAACTTCTTGTGATACCTGGGTAGTGCTGTCTCCAGCAGATATTGCTGTGATACTGAAATGAGGACGATGGGCATCATACAGCAATGCCACCCGATACAATATTCTTGCAGGCTATGGAAGAACAAAACACTGTAAATAACTGTGTTTTTCATCCAAACTATTAGAACACAGTATCTCAACATAAAATGTGATAACTTCCAATAACTGATGGGCCAGTATTAGGATCGCTACATATGGAACAAGGATGAGAAACAGGCTTGCACAAAACAACCTTGTGAGTTCAAGATCAACGTAAAATTTGATTGTGAGTAAGGGTGAGTAATCTTGGGCACTACACTGCTGCAGGTGTCACCTCCTGCTTCCGGTCATGTCTCTGCTAATCTAAGCCCCACCATTCCACATATCTTAATTCTTCATCTACAGTTATATGTCATTCATAGCTTCAGAAAGTCAGTGAAAATTGCTTCCTCCTCTTCCACTGGCAGGAGTGTTTTGAGTGGAACTCCATTCAAGGGATGGAAACCCTGGTAGAATAGAGTACTGGAGTCAGCCAACTAAATTTGGCATATTCCATCTTTATGAATATGTAAATTCCAAAACCAGAAAATGCTGCAAATGAGAGGTTGATGCTTACTAAGAATGATCACTCTAGGAAGGCTGAAGGAACAATCCACGACCACTAGGTTGTTCCCTTGTGCCAGCTGTTCAAGGCAGGAGACCAATGTTCTGAACCGTTACTGCCGTTGCTCCTTACTCTCCCCTTTAGTTGTGTTTTATAGCCTTGCATGGTGCAGGTTAAAAAAATCACTCAGATGAAAGTGCAAAGGTAGAAATTGCCTTTTTCCTCCCCAACTCAAATGCAGCCATGGGTGGGGGATGGATCATTCCTCCAGCCTTCCTAGAATGATCATTCTCTGCAAGGATCAACCTCTCATTCTCAAGAAGGCTAAAGGAGCAATTCACAGCCCCTGGGACATGCCAAAGCCAAGTTCCTTAAGGGTGGGTATGATTGCTTGAATCCTGCACTACTGCTTGTAGAACAGTTCACCCAAAGGCTATGTGACTCATCCTAAATTTATCTACTTTATAATATCTAATAAATGTTGATGACTCTTTCCATCCTGCTGCTTTACACACATTCTCTAAGGATGATGTTGCTGCTGTAGTTGCCATTGATCTGGCTGAATGTGCCCACACTTGCTGGGGCTTCAGTGTGCAAGCATAGACATAGCACAAATAAATGCAACCTTTCAACCACCTTGAAATAGTTGACTTCGATACCTTATATCCCACTGTTCTTGAATGGAAATAAATAGATAATGTCTCTGTATATCTAATAGGTCTTGTTCTTCACATAAAAATCTTAGCCCTTCTGACAAGTGCCATCTTTTCTCTAATGGATGCGAAGGGCATAGACAAAATGTTGGTAATTCTAACACTGTAGTAAAACTTGATGCAGATTTTGATAGAAACGATGGCTCAACACTCAAGGTTAACTTATCCTTGTCATATTTACAAAGGTTTGGATCCACTAATAGTGAAGCCATTTCTGACACACACCTTGTTGAAATAACAGCTATCAGGAATGATACTTTTAAAAGCCATTAGTCTTAGTGATGCCTACCAGAATGTCTCAAAAAGAGGCCTCATCAAAGTGTTGAGCACCAAATTCAAGTCCCAAGAGGGAAATCTGTGGCTAGTTTTACATGGGGATGAGCTGACACAGGCTTCCCCTAACAGACAACATCAAAAACAAAGCTGCCACCTGTCTCTTCAAGGTGTTCAGCCTTAGCCCTTTATCAACTCCACTCTGCAAAAAGGATAAGATATCACTTATCTGTACCTAGTCCACTGACACCATATTTTGCTCACACCACTTCTGAAATGCTCTCCAAGTGGTCTCAAATATTAACTGCATCAATTGACACCTAGAAGCCAAAATGGTATTCTTCACTGGCTCTGAGTATCCTTTTTTCCTCAGAGCCTGACACTCAACCTCCATGCAATTAGACTTAACTACTGTGGGTTTGGATGACAAATTGGACCTTGAGGGAATAGATCTGGTCTTCAAGGAATACGGAATGGACTTGCCACCAACATTTTCAGCAATAGCAGAAACCATGGGTCTGTGCAGACAGTGCAGTGTAATCAATACTACCTCTGCCTTCTGCAATCTATTTCTTAATAGTACCCTCTGCACCAAACTGCCTGTCTGTACTGGAGTGAACATCCACAATGAAGTAAGAACTGCAAATCTTAACTTGAGCCAGTGCCTGAGACAACAAAACAAAAACAAACAAAAAACCTTGCACTTCAGAAGTGAGGCTTGAGTTTACAAGGGACATTTTTTCCTTTTGAGTTCCCAACGCTTCAGCTGAACTTACCTGGCTGTCTAACATCACACATGTCTATGCGTTAAACTTTGCATCCAATTCCAGGTAAAGGTGACTAGATATTGCATCCATGCAAATTTCTAGTGATCTCGCTTTCTCTCTCTGACGGGAACAGACCATTAAGTCTTTTGCTTTGCCTTTTTTCTTTATTTTTACTTTCTTCACCTTTTTTGTAACCAACATTTTAGATCTTACCACTGCTGCTGGATTGAACTCAAAACATTGTTGAAGGGATCTTCCCTCTATATCACTTCACAGGATGCCAAAAATAATTTCTGTAATACTGATTCAGCAGCCTTATCAGAAGAACACCTCTCAACACCCAACTGACTTGCAGAATCCTCCTTATTTATATTTTCTCACTCTGCATACTGCATGCCTGCAGCTAAGTGAGCAGATTTTATGGCATTCTCTTCTTCCAGCATTTTTTTCTTTTCATCTGATGAGACATGGAGCCCTTCTCCATCCTCATCTGAATCAGTATTTTTCCTTTACCTCTTAACTGAATCCCCTGGTGGTAACATAATTTGCCAACTAGTTAAGTATACCTAAGAAATTTTGAATTACTCATTTTAGCACAAGATAGAGAAAAACATTCTCGACCAGCTGGTAAGGCAGGAAAAGAAAAACAGAAGGGGAGAGTAAGGAGCAACAGCAATAACGGTTCAGAGCACTGGTCTCCTGCCTTGAACAGCTGGCATGAGAGAGTAACCCAGTGGCCATGGATTGTTCCTTTAGCCTTCCTGAGAATGTGAAATGCAAACACCTATAGTTTCACAATTCCAGCAATATAACAAATTATAACTTGTTGAAGAACAAAAACAATTCAAATAAAATAATTTAAAAAGGAATCCTACCTTACACGTGAGAGCAAATTTCCACATCTGTTGTGATTTTTTGGTAGTGACAGTAAGTGACAGTTCAGGGTTATGTTCAACTCTCACACCATCTAGGCATTCACTAAGCTAGAGAAAAAAATCAGTGTTAGTCATTCTATATAGTGAAACAGGGTTGAAGAAATAACTCAAGACTATCTATAATAAAGAACCATGTCTGAATGGGACAAATACTGGTGGGTGTTAACTTTAACTAAATCAACAAGAATGTATACAAGAGAACTAATCAAGTAAACTGTAATCATTATTACTCTGTTTATACACATAGATAACTCAGGGGGAATTAACTATATAATTAGTTACATTTATTTAGATACATGCAATATCCCAACTGCATTTTTTAATTCTGTTTATGAACAATCTGCTTTCTGCACCAATGACACTGTACAACAGCAAATATCAGCAGGATCCAGTTTAAGATGCTTTAAGCAAAATCTTGCCAGAAACCATAATACTGTACAGGTTGAGTCTCCCTTATCCAGAATTCCAAAATCCAAAATGTCCACGAGCGGAAGAGATAGTGGTGTTTTTGCTTTCTGATGGTTCAATGTACACAAACTTTGTTTCATCCACAAAACTATCAAAAATATTATGTATAAAAGTACCTTCAGGCTATGTATATAAGGTGCACATGAAACATAAATGAATTTCATGTTTAGACTTGGGTCCCATTCTCCAAGATATTTCATTATGTATATGCAAGCATTCCAAATTCCAAAATACTCTAGAATCCAGAATACCTCTGGGCCCAATCATTTCGGATAAGGGTGACTCAACCCGTAATTCTTCCAAGCATTTCTTCTTTCAAACACTCCTAGCTCATTATATAGCCAAGGCATCAGCAGACCTAGGCTAGTCTGGAAAGGGCAAAGCTCCTGGCCCTCCAGATAATCATGGCTGCGGTAGGCTGCATGTTTTGTGCTCTCCTCACTCACCCACAATTGTCCCTGCCATGGAAGGAGGAAGAGGGGAGAATTAGGAACACGGTGGTGGTATTAGCACCTTATAATCTAGCAGCTCCACTCAGATGCTGCCAAGAGAGAAGAAAATGACACAGAGTCCAGCTATTTGTTTCAGATTCGTCCTGCAACTAACGCAAAGCAGCGGGGGGGGCAGTGAAATGCCTGGTCTTCTCCAATAAAGTTGTTTGGTTTCATGAGGCATTCAAAACAACAACTGGGCTCTACATTGCTCCCACCTCCTTTTCTTTCAACAGTGTGTACACAAGTTCTTAGAACCATTATTGCCACCATCTTCCCTCTTCCTATGGCAAGCAGGCTACAGACAGTGGTAGATGTGTATATTTATGTGTGCATGTGTTTGCAGGATCTGTACCAGAGTCTAAGAGCTAATATAATGGCTGATTTTTTAAACAGTCAATCCTACTGGGGGAGATATGCTGGGGAGACCAATTCTACTATTTGTTCCTAGTCTACCAGCCCCTAAACTCTGCTACTGACTCAAGAAGTAGGTATTCTGTGAGACCCTGAGTTATTTAGTTCACTTTTAACAAGGGTTGCCAAAATCTTCCACAAAATCTTGCAGTTCTCAACTGTGTATGTAGAAGTCAGGTTTGATTGGTGAATTTCACATTTACTGGGGGGGGGGGATACTTACACATTTTAAATGGTGCTTTGGGAACAAATAATTTGACCAAATATAGTGGATAGTGCCAAAATGAGGCTTCTCTGTTAGTGTCATACACAAATGTAAGAAGTAGTTTCATATTGTCTTACCACTTTCTCAGGAGATAAGGAATTCATCCATTTTTCAATCAAGGATTCCATGTAACTTCCTAAACACTGTTTGTTTTCTTTCTGCTGTTTTAACCTTATCAAGCGGGAAGCATAACGTTTCTGCCATTCTGTTAGCTCTTCCTGGGAATGTGCTGAAGTACACTGTGCACCATACCTGCAGATTCCTTGCTCTAAAAATCTATACAACATAGGAAAGAAAATTATTGCTTAATGCTTCCAATTAAAAATATCCCCCAATCTAAACCTTTCTTTGAAGAATTTAAGCCCTGAGTTTTGAATTTTCCAACTAAAAGTAGAGATCACATTGTTGTTTCTTAAGTGCAGCTAGTTTTGTATGCCCAAAGAGGCTCTGAACTTGGGTATTCTGAACAGTACCCCTTTCCCAGTGTGGCACAGCTTTAAAAACTGATAGACTTTTCAAAGTAATTTGTGATTTGGCATGAGAAACTATATATCTAAAATAGCTCTCTGCATTATAGCTACATTATCATTTATGCCAAATATCTCTGGACATTTAAAGACAGCTGCGAAACAGGCAGATAATATGCTCAACAAAATATTTTATTTACTTTGATCTCTTTCAAAACATGCCAAGAAATGTTCACCACTATTGTATAAAAAATTAATTTTAAACAGACACATGTTAAACAGCACTACAACAAATACTGTATGTTTCACCAAAGGACTTACGTGTTCTCTCTCTCTCCCCATATATATCAACATACAATCTTTTCAAATTTGGTAGAGTGATAGTGACACCGTGTGGTCTTTTCTATTTATTTCAGGTTTCTATTAATGCAACAGAGATACCTTCCAGCACCCAAATCAGCTGTCCAGAACCATGGCATTACTGTACATATCCAATGGCTTTCTGGATTTTCTTGCATAATAAAACTAATTTTCCCACTAATAATTTTGCCAGCATAAGGATCTTTTTATAACTACTTGCTTCCTGGAAGGACATTTATCTATGCGCTATCCCTGAACCAATCACTCAGACATACTTTTCTCTTGCACAACCAAAAAAGCTCAATGTTCATCCCCCCATCCCATATGGAGAACAGTTTGTGCAACAAAACATTAGAATACCCCCTGTGAGAGCTTGGAAAACAAAGAACGGGAGCTTTAACTGAGCACAGCAGGGAAATATGCAAAATTACGAATGACTTGGATTTAAGTTGGAATGATTGTCTTGAAAATGCAGAAATTGTGATAATGTAATTTCTAGGTAGAAGGTAAAACGAGCAATTCATTTAAATCCTTGAACATTCTGTTCCTGGAGTAGTAACATATATACCATATATTCTGGCATATAACATGACTTTTTAACCTTCTCAAAATCTTTTCAAAATTAGGGGGTCGTCTTATACGCTGGAATAGGGCTCACCATCACAGCTTCGGAAGGACAGGTGGTGGCTGGATGGATGCGGAGAGGCTTGCCAGCACCAGCCCTTCTTGGAGACGGGATAGGAAGGCCTATAAGACCAAACCCTGCCCAGCCAGCCACCCCTCCGTACGCCCCCGAAGCCACGATTGGGTCCTGATCACAGCTTCAGGAAGGTCGGGTGGGGCCTGGAAAGCTCCCCCCCCCCCAGCCACCAGCCACCTGCCCTTCACGAAGCCATGACTGGGGTCCCAATCGGAGCTTCATGAAGAGCAGGTGGGGGCTGGAAAGCCCCCCCTCCACCCACCACCTACCTACCCGCCTTTCACGAAGCCACGATCAGGACCCCGATCGGGGCTTTGTGAAGGGCAGGTGGGGGCTGGAAAAAAATCCCTCCACTCACCACCTACCTACCCGCCCTTCACGAAGCCATGATCAGGACCCCGATCGGGGCTTCGTGAAGGGCGGGTGGGGGCTGGAAAACCCGCCTCCACCCACCACGCACCAGCCTTTCACAAAGCCCAGGGTCCTGATTGTGGCTTTGTGAAGGGCAGGTGGGTGGTGGGCAGGGCCGGTTTAAGGCACCCGCGGCATCAGCATTTGCGGGGGGAGCCCATCATGGGGGGGGGCTCACGCAGAGCCCCAACTTGTGGCAGCGGCGGTGATTCCGGGCTCCGTGAGCACCAGCAGGTGCTCCCACCACCACCACCACGGGAAAGGAGGAGGAGGATGGGGATGGAGCTGCCGCCAACGCCATTGCCCATAAGGCATCTCCCCTCTGGCGCCCACAAGCTTTGGCCCTCCTCTGCTGCCTCCTCTGAAGCTCCTCTCCACGGCCGGGCAGGAAAGGGAACATGCCTAGTGCTGCCGCTGCCACTGCCTCCGCCACCTCCGCCACCTCCTCTTCCTCGCCTCTCCCGCCTGCCTGGGCCACCGTGGCCCATTCAGGAAGTGCTCTTGGCCACCCTCCCCAATGCCACTGACACCGCCATTGTGGCCCAGTTCCGCAGCTGCTGCCAAGCCAAGCCAAGGGGCCCCAGGGAGGGAGGAAGGCCCACCCACCCCCAGGCAGCAAAGGGGAAGGGAAGAAAGGGGGGCCCTCCCTCCAGCGAAGGAGATGGGAAGGAAGATAGACACCCCCCTCCTCCTCTCCCAAAAGAGGGCCTCCCTCCCTCCCTCCGTCTCATGGCCACCCCAAGGTAAATCTATCATGAGGTCTTCTTGGCAAGATTTGTTCAGGGGGGCGTTTGCCTATGCCTATCTCTGAGGCTGAGAGAGTGTGGCTTGCCTAAGGTCATCAAGTGCCACCAGTGGTTTCCATGGGTGAGTGGGGATTCAAACCCTAGCCTCCAGAGTTGTAGTCCAAATGCTCAAACCACTCTTCCACCCTTAACTAGTGTAATCAGAGGTGGGAATGCTTTGATTGTGTATTCCTGCAGGGCAGGACTAGACGGCCCTAGTGGTCTCTTCCAATTCTATACTGTAATTCTATTATTTGCCAGTTTATTCATTGGTTACTGCATTACACTAGTGTTTTGGGCAGCAACTATTGGCGTATGGATGCAAAACTAAGTAGCATCATAGAATCATAGAGTTGGAGGAGACCACAAAGACCATCTAGCCCAACCCCCTGCCCTGCAGGAATACACAATCAAAGCATTCCCGACAGATGGCCTTTCAGTCTCTGTTTAAAAACCTCCAAAGAAAGAGACTCCACCACATTCAGAAGCAGCATGTTGCACTGTTGAACAGGTCTTACTGTCAGGAAGTTCTTCCTAACAATGTGTAGGTGGAATCTCTTTTCCTGGAGTTTGAATCCATTGTTCCGTGTCCTAGTCTCTGGAGCAGTAGAAAACAAGCTTGCCCCATCCTCAGTATGACATCCCTTCAAATATTTAAACATGGCTATCATGTCACCTCTCAACCTTCTCTTCTCCAGGCTAAACATACCCAGCTCCCTAAACCTCTCCTCATAGGACATGGCTTCCAGACCTCCCATCATTTTGGTCACCCTCCTCTGGACACATTCTAGCTTCTCAATATCCTTCTTGAATTGTGGTGTCCAGAACGGAACACAGTATTCTGGGTGAAGCCTGACCAAAGCAGAATAGAGTGGCACTATTACTTCCCTTGATCTAGACACCAGACTCCTATTGATGCAGCCTAGAATCGCATTGGCTTTTTTAGCTGCTGCATCACACTGCTGACTCATGTTCAGCTTGTGATCCACTCTTTCTTTTCTTTGAGGAAAACTACACCATTATGTTAATTGCTAATAAACAAAAAATATATGTTTTTAAATTGAATTATTGGTGGCAAATTATGTAATAAGCTGAACATCCTGTACTGTGAATAGGCTAGGTTACATAGACCTGAGATAACTATATGGGGGCCCCCAAATAAAGTGTTGCAGGGAGCCCCAAAATTCCTTAAACCAGCCCTGGTGTTGGGTGGAAGGAGGGAGGTTGGAGGGGGGAGTTTGGGATATACTCACTATATAAGAGAAGGAGAGGTAGTCTTATATGGCGAGTATATCCCAAACGCTATATTTTAACTTAAAAATTGGGGGGTCGGCTTATACGCCCAGTCGTCTTATATGCCGGACACCAGAATATACGGTAATAGAATAATCATTGGACTACATAATTTTACACAATTGGATTATGTGTTAAAATTCTTCTTATGTTGAAGTTTTTAACCTTAGTAGCACTTATAGATACCCATTTATCCTGGTCTGAAACTTACTGTTAGTCTCAATTAGAGTTGACCCACTAAATCAATACGATTTACCTCCATACTAACTCACCATTCATTAGGTCTACTCTAGTTTGGCCTTCCCAATAGAATTCAGGTCCTTGTCTTTTCTAGAAAATGATTGTTGTGGCAGACTGCTTAGGTAACAAGAATCTACCCAAAACTTGATTTGAAAGCACATAGCTAGCCAAATCAATTTCATGAAATCTGAAAGTATTAGCAAATAGTTTAGAAAATTAGGAAAGAACAGATTTTAAAACTTTTTCAAATAAATGAATCAATGTAATACATTCAGTAATTTCAGTTGTCTTGTTTTTCGTTTATTCAGCTAGGTAAGTACATGCCTATAGCACGAACTATAATAAATCCAGCTTCTTCCATTTTTAATAACAGACAGTTCAGATCACATGGTTTTCCTGACAAGATTTGTTCGGGGGGGGGGGTTGCCTTTACTTTCCTCTGAGGATGAGAGTGTGATTGGCCCAATGTCACCCAGTGGGTTTCTATGGCCAAGCAGGGATTTGAACCCTGGTCTCCCAGAGTTCTAGTCCAATATTCAAACCACTACACCATGCTGGCTCCCTTTCAAATATCTATAGCTAAATGCCAGGTTCTGTGCCATTTTCTCCACCCAGAACCAGACTTCCAGCACAGAAATAAAATTATATGTGAACATATTATAGTCATCTTGAAATGTCTGCTCTGGCAATAGTAAGCTGCTGGGTCATATTTCAGAGCTCGCTTTTTAAAGGCAACATATTACTAATTGAAAGTCACATTCTGTATTTTTTACTTTTGGGTTATTTTTTTAGAAAAGATGTATGTTCAGGCCTGAATCTAATTGCTGGTCCCAATTAGAGTAGCATATTTCATAGTCCCCCTGCAACAACGTGGGATGTGGTGATGGGGACTATAAGGAAGAAAGTAGAATTGATAACAATTAGGGATCACTCTCACGACAGGCTCTCGGTTAACACAAGCCACCTTGGGATCAAGTCATGTACTTCTTATGCTGATGTCTTTTATACAAACAGAAAGTCCTTTTTATATGATCGAGTCGCAAGTGCATATCTGCATCAATACACACTGATGTAGGTGTGAAATTTCCAATATGCAAGTTTTAAATTACTACAGTTTAAAGCAGGGTAGGGATTGTGCAGCCTGCCAGATGTTGTTGGACTGTAACTCCCAGCTTTCTTCACCATCAATTATACTGCTGTGATTGCTGGGGGATAAAGTCCAACAACATCCAGAGAGCTGCATGATTCCCAATCCTGGATTAATGTACAATGCACAAGATTTTAACAAATGACAAATACTAGCAATTTAAAAGACATTTATTATTTCAGTCATTCAGACTGTCCTGATTTTATCAACTTTTTTGTACTTCATGAGAAATTATTTACTTGCTTGTTATGTGTCAGGTTGCTGAGATGAAAAATATCTTGTGACAATTTCATTTTAGATACTTCCAAACAGAATATTCATATTCTCTATTACTATGTATCTCTGTTGTTCTCTCCCACATCTCCTCGCCTCTCTCTCTCTCTCTCTCACACACACACACACACACACACACGTTCTCTGAAAATACCAATCAATACTGAGAAACAAAGAAAATATAGTACTTTACCTTTTGCACAACGTGTACTCTTCACTACTTGTGACTCCCCTGGGTGGGGGGCGAAACTGCCAACCATTGTGAGATCCTGTCAGATAATTATAATGTTATTTTTCTGTTTGTCACTATCCTACAATTCCTAATAACAGGCATATATTTTATTTCAAAGTGTGAATAAAGCCAAATAGATAGCCTGATCCCTTGCCTCAACAACAGCAACATCTGTCAAGTGGGAACGAGTACAAAGTGGCTCAGAAGCTGTGTCTAAATTTAGGAAATATTATGATCCAGGACCACTTGATCACCTTTTTTCATGCTTATCAGTAACCATATACAATACACGGAAGCCGGCACGGTAGCTATACTACTAGTACCTTTCACTGTTTCAATATTTGGTTTAGATTTGGTGCCAACACCCTATGAATACAAGGAGTTGCTGTTCAGAGAAGGAAGCCTATCCTCAGAGAAGACGTTCTTTCATGAACACACTAAGCAAATTAAACATTAAAATTACACACCTGTTTTCTATCAGCAGCAAATATATTATGCTAACATCTATATTATGACATTTGGTAGATCTGTGATGGGGAATGTGCAACCCTCCAGATGTTGTTGCAACTCCCATTAGCCCCCTGCAGATAATGCTAAGGTATGATGGAAGCTGTAGGCCAGTAACATTTGGATATCCTCACTTTCCCCATCAATGACAAGCATTTATTATTAATATACTACATCAGTGAAATTTATCTCAGGAGAGATTCAAGTGCTCTGGAATGTCAACAAAATATTAGTTAGTTGAACCATTTTCATTGTATTTTATGTATTTCATGGTCCTTTTTTACTTTATTTTATAACAGAGAGTGTACATTCTTTTGCAAATAAATATAGATGAACAAACAAGTAATTAGCACATCCTGTCATTTCCCACAATTGGCAAATGGCCGAACCCAAGGTGACACTTGACAACAAATTGGGTCCTGAGAAGGGGACCCATGGAAGATAACTTTCCCATCCCTTCTTTTTCAACATAATCCCATAAATAAAGGCTCTCTTGAGAAGCAGAAAACCTCTCAAAAAAGGTGACTCCATCTGATTTTCATTGATTTCATATCCCCCTCCCTTTTACAATATGCCCCACTTAAGAAAGATGAACCAATAGGAGAAGCTTTACAGGGAGCTACAAGGAAGACGAGGGAAGGTGAATGTCTGCCAACCTTCCACTAGCATTTCTCAATATCCAGATCTCTGTGCATCATACTTCCTTCTTATTCCTAATAATCATCAAATTGTGAGTTAAATATGGCTTAGCCAGCTCCTGAAAAGCACCTAAAATCCTTTGTTCAAAATGTTTTAAAAATCAGTTTTTAAGCTTTTCAAGAACTATTTACCTTCGTCCAATTCTTCAGCATGGTATACTGAGGGTACTTTAGTGGCAGCTGCCTGCAATTATAAAGCACATCATTTGCACATCAATCAACACAGAAGTTTAAAACAAGTTTCAATATATGTAAGTGGACTCTACAGAACTGCAGGGGTTCAGTTCCATATACCCCTTGTGGATTCCAAAAAATGTGGATGGTCAAGCCCCATATTATTCAATGGCAGCAATGTTAATGTGCAAGCTTCAGTGTGTCTGCGTTCACGTCACCACATTTAATAATATGGGGCATGGCGATCCACAGACAGCCCAATCTGTGGATAGGATGCCGGCCGATGCAGAGGGCCCACTGTATTAATATAAAGGGAGAAAACACCTATTTTTATTCTTTTTAAAGACAATACATGTAAAACCTTTAACTTTATTTTAGGAACATACAATACATCCTCCACTTTCAGCACTCTTTTTCTTGGGGCAGCCAGCAAGTTTTAGAAAATTATTTTAAACAATAAAGTCTATGACAACTAATAAACTGTAAAAAGCATCAGGACAGTAAAAAAAAAAATACAATCACAATGGCAAATTTAAAAAAAATATCCTTGAGAAATAAAAGTCTTTGTCTAATAAAGTACCAAAAACATTGAAAGGGTAGTTGTCATGTGACCCACCTTGGAAAGCACATTCTGAGTGGGAGAGGGAAGAACTCCCTAGTCACCAACCACTCATTTTCATAAAGTAGGGGCATTATTGTCAATTTTTAAATTAATGGTGTTTTAATGTGATATCTTGTTTAATTGTGTTTTTTATCATCAGATTTTTAGTGCTATCTTGTATTAACCTTGTTGTGAGCTGCCTTGATTCCCATGTCATGAGAAAGGCTAGATATTAAATAAATAAATAAATAAATAAGGTGCCAAGAGCAGGTCCTGCGAGGATGATCTTAGCGCGCAATCAGGTCTACCTAGGGGGAAATAAATTTAAATAGCACTGTCTACTAGAGTTAAACTAATGGTTATTTTAAACTTGGTTGAGGATTCAGAGTTATGAATATTCCAGGAATTTTACATCAAAATCCCTGTTACCTCCCTCCCATGAAAACCCACTCCTTACAGTCAAGAATGTCTCCAAAGTAGCATTCACAGTATAGGAATATGGCAACAGGGAGGAGGGTTAAAGCAAAGGACAGGTTGCTTACCGTTAACTGTACTTCTTCAAGTGGTTGGCTGTGAAATCACACAAATGGGGTTATCCTGTGCCAGCACAGTGCATCATTCAGAACCTTCCATAGCTATTATGCAAATGTTTTGGTGGTAGCCCCACCCCTCCTCAAGCAACCTACCAGCTCGCTTCCCACCTAAGCCCTCAGTTCCATGGATGCCAAAGCGGTAGCCAAGGATCTAAGGAGAGGCAGGATACAATGAAGGGAGGATGGGCGGAGTTGTATGATTTCATAGATGACCACTTGAAGAACTAGAGTTACAAGTAAGCAATCTGTCCTTCGTGGTGTCTGTGAATCACACAAATTGGAAACTAGCAAGCTACTAACCATAGGTGGACAGAGTGTCATGCCACACAGGAGAAAAGCACAGCCCTCCCAAACGCAACCTCCATCAGTGACTCTGAGTCCAGGGGACAGCGAGATACGAAAGTAAGCAATCTGGACCATGTTGCAGTTCTGCAGATGTTATGCAGAAGAATCTCCCTTAGGAATGTAGTAAGGCTGTAATCAGAATGACTTCTGACTTGGGCAGGAGGCAGTTTGCCTACTAGCTTATATGCCAAGCACATAGTTGCTGCAAATCCCTTAGAGAGACACTGTGTAGACACAGACAGTCCCTTCTTCGGAGACATGTGATGGAGGAAAATTCTGAAAAGCTAGCACCCTACAAACATCCAGGCAGTCATGGAAGAATACTGGAGGGAAAATGTCCTGATTGAGATGGAGAGGAGAAATTATTGTTGATAAAAAGATGTGTGGCCTAACGAAAGTGAGGTTGATCCCTTTGCAAAGTGCACAGCTTTGTAGCTTTTCTGGCCATAATGATCACTAACAGCAAAGCCATCCCCCAGGTGAGTAATCTTAAGGGAGATGAAGCCTTTGGCACTAAGTGTTTCTTGGACCATTAAGAAAAGCTCCATTCCAGGAGGGTGTAAAGTTCTGTAATCGTTCCAGAACTCCCTGACCAGAAGACTGGATAAATAAGAAGGCTTTCCAAGCCAGTGGGAGTGCCCTGATATGGCTGTAAGGTACCACGTAAGGACACGGGAAAGGCCAACACATGAGCAACTGTGGCTTCTTTTAGAGGGATCCAAAGGCATTCAGAGAACTCAATCCACTTATAGGCATAACAGCACTGACTGAACGGGCTTTGAGCACCACAATAATTTGTGGGCTAACAGAAACCATCAAAGCAAATCAGACAGAGTGCTTTCATGCCATGGGCCTGATTATACAGAGGTCTAGAAAGTTCATCCTGTCAACAGAGCATTAACAGGTCTGGATTGGGTGGGAGTCTCCAATAATGACTACTGGAGTTTTGCAGAAGAGAGATAATGATGAGCACCTAGCCATCCTGGGTGATCAAAATGTACCTGGATTTGTTCTGTTGAATCATCGTGAATACCCTGGTGATAAGAAGGAAACAGCAGGAAGGAGTACACTATGTAACCTCTCTGGCAGAACAGGATATGTGTCAACAAGATAGCCCACCCTTTGGGGGCCCTTAAACAGAAAAGCATGCACTAACTGTCCTGAGGTAACACAAACAAGTAGACAGCTAGTCCATATTATATCTTGAAGAAGACCTGAAGAGTGCCCATGAGTAAGGCCGCTAGTGACACGACACAGGTGCTCAGCTCCAGGCTTCTGCAAAAATGTGTTCTACTCCAAGCAGGCAAATGGAAGACGGCAGGAACCTTGTGGGATGCACCAACTCCACAACTTTATCAAGAGATTAAGACAAGTGTCTGATCATGCACCCACCTGCTGATTCGTGTAAAGATCACAATAAAGATTCTGCAACTATCAGGATCATCTCATTTTAGACAAGTCACTCAAAAGACAGAAAGGCCTGAGAAACTGCCAAAACCAGAGATTACTGATGTGGAGAGCCCTTCCATCTCGTGACCAATGACCTCCCACAGGGAGACCAGCAGAAATCACACCCCACCATCTAATGACTCGTCGGTAACAACCATCATTGTGGGTTGGGGAAGCAAAAAAAATGGCATCCCCAACAAACACAACAAGAGCTATTGGGAGTCCTTTAGAATAAGAATCTGCTGGAGGGTCAAAACAAGATAGGAAAGAGGCCTGAAGGGACCACTTCTGAAACCTGACAAAGGATGTGAACGACATGGTGGAAACTGTAAAACCCAGTATCAGCTGAATATAAGAGACAATCCCCCGATGCATGTACAGTGGGACCCCTGTATCTACTGATTCATTATTGACTGATTCAATTGTCCACAGGACACAAAACAGCATATGTACCATAGAGTCTTCCTAGAAAATGTGTCCTCTCTAGCCATGTGTTCTCTAGATCCTCCAAGGCAACTCTATGATATTTTAAGCTGGAAGTCCCATTATTTTCAATGGGGTTCACTATTATCCACAGTTTTCGGTATCCATGCCCCCCAGAACCAATCCCCAGCGAATATGAGTGGTCCTACTGTACAGTGAAGAGTGGAACTTCAAGAGTGCAGTACATGTCATCCGGTAGAAAAAAACGGTCTGAACACAATAATCTAATATAGTCTCATTAAATATTATGATTGAGAAGGACAGAAGTAGAATTCCTCGTGATTCACACTTAACCTCAGAAATCTTTGGCACAGCTAAGTCCAGTAAATGCCTGAAAATAGTTGCTCACATGTGATAGGCACAAGGAACCATGGAAGGAAAACAAGTCATAGCTGGCAAAGTCAGGCAACTACCATGGTAATGCACTTGGTAAACATTCACAGGGAAATGCATACACTGAAGGATGGGACAATGAAGCTATATATGTGTTTTCCCACTATGGAGCAAAGGAGACTCCTATGAGATGGTCACATTGCAATGTGCAAATACATTTCTTGCAAGTCTAGCATAGCAAACCCATCACAGTTTTGCATCAGAGGGAAGATGGAACTTATAGTGACCATGCTGCAGCACCTGGGGTAGATTTAAAGCTAACATCTCAAAGATCCAGGACGAGACTCAACATCCAGCCTTCTTGAACACAATGAAGTAGCAGGAACAAACACTTGGTTTAGACAAGAGAGTGGGGTGGTTCAAGAGAGTGGCACAGGCCTTATAGTATTCCTCTAAAAAAACCAAGATCTTGCCTCATGTTAGTGCAGCCTGAGAACAAGTTGGTCTCTCCATACTGAGGGCTGATCTTTTGTACCATCTCTCATTCCATATGAAGGAAAGAGGAGAGGCTGTTTGTCTCTCCATACCGAGGGCAGATAATTGGTACCATTGTCTCACTCCATACAGAGGAAATGTAACTGGTCGGCCCCTCTATCCTGGCAGCCAATCATTGATACCATCTTATCTCTACATATGGAGGAAACACAAGAATTGCTTGGTCCCGCTATACTGAGGGCCTAATGTTGGTACCGTCATCTCGCGCCATATGGAAGAATCATAGTAGCTTAGTCCCTTCACTGACTATGATTGACTATGTGAGTAGCTTAGTCCCTTCACTGACTGGACTGACTATGTGACGAATGTTGCTGTCCTTGAGCAAGCAGGGATCACCAGCATTGAGGCCATGATATTGAGAACACAGCTGCGCTGGGCAGGGCACGTTTCTAGAATGGAGGACCATCACCTCCCAAAAATACTACTCTACGGTGAACTCGCCACGGGTCAGCGTAAGAGGGGCGCTCCAAAAAAGCGATACAAGGACTCCCTGAAACAACATCTCAGGCTCGGCCAAATTGATCACCAACAATGGTCCGCCCTGGCCTCACATTGGGAGGCATGGAGACGCACTATCCACAATGCTGCAGCCTTATTTGAGAACTCATACCGAACAAGTCTTGAAGAGAAATGACAACACAGAAAGAATCAGAACCCAGAAACATCACCCAAGGAGACCTTCTGCTGTGCTTTCTGCAACCGGACTTGTTTATCTCAGATTGGCCTTTTTAGTCATCAGCGCACTTGCAGAAAGCGCGGGATGAGTCCTTCCTGAATCTCCGTTTGCAAAGAAAAAAGCCAGAGTCCCTTCATAAGGGGGCTGATTATCGGTACCATCATTTCACTCCATTCAGAGGAAGCAGAAGAAGATCTTGGCCCCTCCATACAAGGGCTGATCGTCAGTACTTTTTTCTCACCCCATACAGATGACACAAGAAATCATTGACAGCTTTGTTCTTAGGGCTAACAATTGGTGCCATCTTCTCGCTCCATATGGAGGGAAGTTAACTCGTCTGTCCATCCAAACTAATGGCCAATTATTGGTACAATCTGGTCACTCCATATGGAGGACTCCGATGAAGACGTTACCGAGGTCTAATGGTACCGAGTTGGTACCATCTTCTTGCTCTAAATGGAGCAAACATAACAGTTTGGTCCCTCCATACTGAATGTTTATCATAGGTGCCATTTTTAATGCTTTATGGAAGGAACAGATCAAGAGGTCAGTCCTTCCACAAATAGGTATCAAAGGAGTTTCTGTCTTCTACTCCATATGGAGGAAATATGATTCTTCAATACCAAGGGCCAGGTGTTGGTCCATTCTTTCGTTCTATGCAGACCATGTTCTGCTACATGGATAGTTTCCGATGGAGAGATACAGGAGTCTCCTGACACGTTCCCTTTCTCTGTGTTGTTATTTCAGGGCTGTGAATGTGCTTCTGCTCTTCCTCTTCTTCTGTTGGTTTTTTGGCACCAGCTCTGGTTGCAGGCACCCATTGGTATCATTCACTTATAGAAAATTTGAGGGTTGATCATGGGTTGGTTGGATACTGCAGCATCCAAAACTCAATTCAATTATTGTGGATGCTGCTCAATCCAAGACCTCTCAAAATTTATTCTACTCCAGTTTAACCATGAGGGTAAGAAGATGGTTAACAGGGATGAAAGATTTTCTGTTTCCTTGTTCTCATGGATTATTGACCATAACACTTATATAGGTGCTTATCTGACCTTTCTATGGGAGAACGTTTCTCCATGAGGAAAGTTCCACAATGTTTGATAAATTGTCAATGCTTCTATCCCCAAAGGGGACCTTTGTGCTTTCTGTAGCAGTTCTCGTCCTGTTCTGGGTCTTTCTCGCAAAGGTACACATCATTGTGTTGTTGTTGCTACAGTCTTATCTCTGCCTGTTTACAACCTCCATATGCATTGCTTACCATTCTGAGAGTAAGTACTCTTTACATCTCCTCCATATGGAGCAAAAGGATGGTACCAATGTTAAGCCCTCTGTATGGAAGGAACAATCACTTGCACTGTTTCATCCATATGGAGAGAGATAGTACCAGCAATTGGTCCTTGGCGTGGAGGGACTCACTTCATATGATTCCTCCATATGCAGTGAAGAGATGGTACGAATGACAACCCCTTATTATGGAGCAACTGAGCCCATATTTCTCCTGCAACAGGAATGTCAGAACACTCTGAGACTATTGGTAATGCCAGCCTGGGTTCTACTCAATATTTCTTAGCCAGTGTAGAAATAAATGTCATGTAAGACCACCCGAGGGCCAATTAGTCTGACAAGTCGATGGGGTCGGAATTGAAGAGGATTGAAGCAGGGCAAGGAACGATAAGCCAATTATCTATGAGATGAAACTATTTCCTAACTGACCAGAAAGCCTCAGATAGGCTTTGCTCATACAGTAGAGCTGTTAACCACGCCTCTGTATTATAACTGGTGTCCAAACAATGCCTGGGCAATCAGCCAAAGGCTGATTATTACACAGCTGATAGGAGAGGTACAGCACAGTCAAGCTAATTACCGGCAAAGGAATCAAGGCAGTGTGAAGTCAGACACTTATTTATTGAATTTAATTTATATGCCACCTTTCTCCCAGAAGGAATCCAAAGGGACTTGCTTTACTAGCAAGCAAAACACAAATCCAAAAGCAAAGTCAAATATAGAAGGGTCCAGGTCCAGCAAACAAGTCCAGAGTAAACAAACACATTCCAGGTCAAACACAGCAAGCAGGAACACGACAGGTCCTCAGGTAGGTCAAATAATCTCCAACAACCCTTGGAGGGCAGTGCTGCATATTTATCAAGCAGCAGCTAACGCAGCTGGTGCTTAACTAATTGCTGCTCGCTATACAATGAGACCACCTCAAGCCCTCCTTTTGTTGTCTCTGTGCTGTGAAGTTAGGTATAGGTAGGTTGTCCTCTGTAGCTGGAGGGGCAGGACCCTCTGCCAGAGCTGGTACTGCACTATTGTCTGTATCTGAGGCCTGTGGCTCTGTAACATCCTCCTGCTCTGGTTTAACAGGTCCTGGCATGTCCACTGCTTCAGTCTCTGAGTCAGATCCATTTCCAAGTTCTGGAAAAAGGGCATGACAACTGGCCTATGTCAAGCACAAATGGCACACCAAGTGGCCATTTAACTCTGGTATTTTGCTGGAATATTTGGTATACTTTTAAAAGTTCCTGAGGCACCACAATCATCAATGAACAAAGAAATAACCACCAAAATGCAAGGCAGACTGAGCCAAAAACAGAAATCAAAGTCTGACAGAAAAAGTAAGTTTTGAAGTGTTCCTGACATGTTGCTGTTACAGCAGACAAAAAGGAACTGAGAGCTTAGGTGTGAAGCAAGCTGGTAGGCTGCTTGAAGAGTGGATGGGGCTATCACCAAAACACGTATGTAATAGCTCTAGAAGGTTCCGAATGATGCACTGTGCAGGCACAGGATCTGCATGATTCACAGAGACCACAAAGAAGAAAAAGAGAATTCAATTCTAACAGTATACAGAAACAGTTCACTTGTACACGTGGATCTCTTTGAATCTCAGTCTACTTCAGTCAAAAGTGAAGAACCATTGACATGATTAGACTGCAATTTTATATGAATAAGGCGCACAGGACCTAGTGGAATCTATTTCTAAATAATCATAGTCAAAACTGAGCAGCACAACTTATCGGGCCTTTTTTGATGTAATGCTCAAGTACAGTTCAGCATTATATGAACAAGCCTTCATAAGAACATGAGCAAGAACAAACAACTATAAGGAAGAGATAGGAAGCTTTCACTTCCACGTTTAAATTAACCAGAGTTTCCCCATTATACCTGAACATAGTGGAACTCTGGTTGGTTTCTACTATAGTTATTCTAAACAAGCTAGAACTGAACTGTGGTTAATGATCCTGGCTTGCTCCCTAGCTGTGATTGGAAATGAGTTCAAAAATGAACACTGGTTAATGTAAAAGTGAATACTTCCAATCAAAAAGGAGCTCAAACATTTTAAGCTGGTTTATTAAAATGATTAAGCATAATTACAGTCGGCCTTCCATATCCACGGATTCTGCATCTACAGATTCAACCACCCACAGCTTGAAAATATCCCCACCACCACCGGAAAAAAAAAATCCAACAAGGAAACCTTGATTTTGCCATTTTATATACTGAACATCATTTTACTATGTCATTGTATATAATGGGACTTGAGCATTCATGGATTTTGGTATCCATGGAGGGTCCTGGAACCAAATCCCAGCAGATACCAAGGACCCACTGTATATACTTCCTGGTTTTTTGTTATATTTTATATAATTTTCCCACAGCTTGGAAGTAACTTGTTAGAGGTTACTCAAAGTGAATTACTTGGTAGTTGTAGTTAGGTTTTTCCAATAAAAAGGTACAACTAAGTTATATTATGACTATAACTTAGAGATTACTTTCTTTTTTGCAGTATAAATGTACATTTTTTATTATTTTGATAATAATGGGGGGCTGGCCTCATTAAATGGTGGAGAAGGAATATCACATGGCTCAATAACTGGCTAATATTTCATCTATGCTTCTGCATTTACATGTGTATTTTTGAAACTAAAGGGAACTACAGGGGGCCTTTGGTATCTGCTGGGGTTTGATTCCAGGCCCCCCTGTGGATACAAAAATCCGTGGATGTTCAAGTCTCATTGTATACAATGGCTTAGTAAAATGGTCCCCCTTACATAAAATGGCAAAATCAAGGTTTGCTTTTGGGATTTTTATTTTTTTTTTAACATTTTCTAGCTGTGGATGGTTGAAACCGTGGATGCAGAAATCCGAGAGTACAGAAAGCTGGCTGTATTCTAATTACAGGTGAAAAGAAAAACAGTGTTTTTAAAAACTGCAGCTGTAACAGCAGCAAATGAGTTGTTCAGATCTTACAGCTACAGTATTTACTTTTTAGCGGGCTGGACAATGACTAGAGCGTACCTGGCAGAAGACTCGACTCTCATCCGACAAGACTCGTCATAGGAATTTTCTTGATTCCTATCGAGAGGCGATACGTCTTTCTCCTCTGCACGTATTGCGTCTGCAGAGTCCCGTCCAGTGGAACTTTTTAGGGTGGTGGGGGAGCTGACGCAGGTTCCATCTGCACAGAATCCCTTACTTACCCCGACAACAGCCTGCTGTGATGCATTCAACATCCACTTTGCAGATAAAATCTCTCGGATAAGAGCTGACTTAGATGCCAGTCTTATGACAGAATCTACAGACGAGGTGTCCAGCAACTCCGTTGAAATTTTATTAGATCAGCTTCAATCTGTGAGTACCGATGACATGGACAAGCTCCTTGGTAGGGTGAGGAAGACAACCTGTCCACTCAATCCTTGTCCATCTTGGCTGGCCACCCAAGGGGGCGACGCATTAAGAATACCCCTTAGGGACATTATCAATGCATCTTTCAGGGAGGGGTTTGTTCCATCCTCTCTGAAGGAAGCAGCGGTTAAGCCGCTCCTAAAAAAACCTTCCCTGGACCCCTTGGATAGGAATAACTATAGGCTAGTCTCCTTGCTCCCTTTTTTAAGCAAGGTGATTGAGAGGGCGGTCGCTTCCCAACTCCAAGCTGTCTTGGATGAAACCGATTATCTAGATCCATTTCAAACTGGCTTTAGGAAGGGATATGGAGTTGAGACTGCCATGGTTGCTCCGGCTGACGACTTTCGCCTAGGGATTGACAGGGGTAGTGTGACCCTGTTGGTACTCCTGGACCTCTCAGCGGCCTTTGATACAATAGATCATTCCATCCTCTTGGATCGCCTGAGAGGGTTAGGAATTGGAGGCACTGCCTTGCAGTGGTTCCGTTCCTTCCTCTCAGGCAGATCCCAGAGGGTGAGGCTCGGGGACAGTTGCTCTACTAGAATAGAGCTTAATTGTGGCACCCCTGTCCCTATTTAACATCTATATGAAGCCGCTGGGAGAGATCATTCGGAGGCATGGAGTGCGATGTCATCAGTATGCTGATGACACCCAAATATATTTCAACATGTCTCGGTCGTCAGCTTTGACTTCACATGGCGTCTTTCCTCTCAGTACTCTTAGGACAGTAATGGACTGGATGAGGAAAAACAAATTGAGACTGAATCCAGACAAAACGGAGGTACTAACAGTTAAGGGCCCGAAACCAGGTCTGGGAATACAACTTCAAATCCTGGATGGAATCACACTCTCCTCCAAGGACTGTGTCCGCAGTCTGAGGATGCTCCTGGACCCGTCGCTCCAGATGTCTAATCAGGTAAATGCGACGGTCAGAAGTGCTTGTTATCAACTTCAGCTGATACGCCAGCTGCGCCCTTTCCTGGAAATCAGGGGCCTCAAAACTGTGGTACATGCGCTGGTAACCTCCCGTCTCGATTCTGTAATGCGCTCTACATGGGGCTACCCTTGTGCTTGACTTGGAAACTTCACCTAGCTCAGAACATGGCAGCCAGGTTGATTTCTGGAGTTTCCAAAAGAGAGCATATAACACCTATGTTAAAAGCTCTCCACTGGCTGCCTATTAGTTTCCGGGCACAGTACAAGATGTTGGTTATGACCTTTAAAGCCCTACATGGCTTGGGTCCAACTTACCTCTGGGACCGCCTCCTCCCATACAATCCTTCCCGCGCACTTTGGTCCTCTGGGAGGAATCTGTTACAACCTATGAAAACAAGGCTGTCGGTGACCTCCCAGAGGGCCTTCTCTGCTACCGCTCCCACATTATGGAATGGCCTGCCGGACGAGATCCATCTTATTACCACCTTAGACAGCTTCAAAAACACTGTCAAGATGGATCTTTTCCGGCAGGCCTTTCCCGAATAGCTATCCCAGCCCAAAGATTCGGCTGTCTTTTCCCTTGAGCTACCATTGAATCATTCCATTTTTTCCCCTCTCCTTTTAACTATTGTAATTTTTAATCCTTTCTAATTTAATATTGTTTTAAGGTGTGGGTGGGTTAGGGTACTGATGTAATTACGGAGTTTTTATGCTGTAAGCCACCCCGATTGCGTTGCAGAGGGGCGGGGTAGAAATAAATTTTATCATCATCATCATTATTATTTAAAAAATAACTTTCTGAGCTCTCCTTCTATGGTGTAAAAAAAACCTGGAATTTTTAAATTTGTCTTGTATTATACCCCTGATACTCTACAAAGGAGGGCTATGTCAAAGAAACATATTTCTTTCAGTACATACATATTCTTACCTCTGTTTCAACAAGAAGTGTTTTGAGCCTCGTCAGATCTTTAGTTACCATCCCATTCTGCAAAGAAAGGATGTTATCACACACTGCCTGTTTATCTTCTGGTTTATTAAATAAAAACTGCAAGCTCTTTCTCCCTATCTTTTCTTTAGCAAAGTTAATAAAACTCTTGTCTTGAGAGGTACTATACCGTTCCCTGCAGTATTCTTTTTAACACAGAATTTAGCTGCAAGCTTATCTTATATATTTGATATCACAAAAAGACAATTTAAAATTGGATAAAATACAATGAAAAATGCTGCCACTCCTCCAAGCTGAGTATACTTTGCTGAGTATCATTTTCTAAATCACAAACCAAGAGATGCTTTATAGCTTAAGAATATGAGAAATTTCTGTGCACTGTATTTAGGACCTATCACTTTAATTACAGTCTATTTTGCCAGAGGTTCTTCTTTTATTCCTGATAAAATGCTTCTCTCAGACATGAAACTGTCTGCACTGAGATACTTTAGAAAAACGGATACCACAATGCTCAAGGACAGTTTAAAACTTCAAACTTGGGGCCTCTCAGGCCAGCGTTACTTGGTACAAGAAAAAAAGCTGTATTTGATACAGCCAAATATGGGCCATGGATGAGCTGCCAGACCATTTAATATCAGAGGAAATATTTCTGGCATGCAAAGATAAAATCCATCCATGTCAGTGAGGTTAAAATGAGACTTGTATAAGTTATACTGTTATCTACATAACATACATATTACAATTCAGGTAGCATTTGGCCTTACACCCTGATAACATTTGTTTATTACAGCTGAAATGTTACATGCTGACACAGGCTGAGTTTCTCTTATCCAAAATGCTTGGCTCTTTTCAATTTTGGAATATTTCGGATTTTGGAATACTTGTATATACATAATGAGATACCTTGCAGATGGGACCCCAAATCTAAAAACAAAATTCATTAATGTTTCATATACACCTTATAAGTAAAGCCTGAAGCTAATTTTATGCACAATATTTTTAATAGTTTAGTGCACGAAACAACGTTGTGTACACTGAACTATCAGAAAGCAAAGGTGTCACAATCTCAGCCACCCATGTGAACAATTTTGGATTTGGGGATATTTTGGAATTCAGAATTCTGGATAAGGGAGACTCAACCTGCATAAGTAAATCCTCTGAGTTTATATGCAATGACAATAGAATTGTACTATATATGTATATCACTTTTATGTTACTGTATATAAAAATACCATCAAGCTTTAGCATTAAAAGCAAACAAACTGTCATTATTTGGCAAGGAACACATTCTGAATCTGTTTGCAACCCTAGCATTTCTTTCATAAACATCAGCCAAAGAGCAAGAAATTTCCAATCCTTAGACTAATATATGAATTATCAAACCTAACCTACACTCTGCACTTACATATTTAATGTTTCAAATTTAAAGAATAAAACGAAGTGTATAAGGGGTTTAATTCAGATCCTGAAGTGTTTTTCAGAAGTGAGAAGTTTTCAGAAGTTTTAGGACTGTGGGTTGCTTCCAGAGGTAAGGAAGAGTGACTCCACCTGCACAAAACAACTTCCATAATTCCTTTCATAACAGACTCCTATGCCCTGTCAGCCATGCCTTAGCACAGCATGAGGCAGCATGAGGAAACCTGGAAAATTTGGCAGACCTGCCTTGCGCAAGTGTAAGTGCACAATGAGTCTTCTGTGAAACCAAATCTATGGATTTACCTTTTGGATAATTAGCTACCAAGGTAAAATAAAATAGTGGCTGCTGGTAGTTTCCATGTCCAGGTGCAGTGAATCCACTCTGGGTTTTATTATAGACTTTAAAGGAGTCATCCAAAGTATTGAACCCAATCCCCAAATTAATTCAGTACCTTCAAAATCTAGAATAAAAGCTAGAGTAGATGCACCACACTCCTGACATACAAATCTGAAAACCTTGCCTTGAACACTGACAAAGAATTAAGCCAATATGTTCAGCTCCTTGTTTGAAAAAGCAAATCACCTTTATGCTCTCCTATCATGAATTCATTTGATGGTAACTTATACTTTGCTTCACCTTTAAAAGTATTAATCCTGTATCAACACATATGCTGCTATGTAAGGAATATAAGGAACATTCCTGGAAGCCCCTATATCTGAAGAGTCAGAGAGCAGGTAGGGGCAACTCCCTCTACTGTGCCTCAAATCAAATGTAATTCAAGGGTACTGCCACTCTCTAGTCTACAGTCACCACACTAGGCGAGTGGGTCAAGCTCAAAACAGAAGAAGTAAAAGGCCTAGCAATAGGGGGGAAAGCTTTGAAAAACATCTTGAGAAAGAGGATTAGTTTGACCACTGCAAACAATACCAAAGGTGAGTGGGATGGAGTTCTATGTCACTTTCAGCAGCAGGAGTTGCTGGAGAAAGACACATCAAGTCATCTGGAATATAGGCAAGTGGAAAAAGAGACCATTCTCCAGCAGTTAACTCAAGTAATGTCTTCACATGCTATAAATATTCAACCTCGGATATGAAAAATACAGTAATAAAAATGGAAATTGAACATGTCTCTGCTCTGCTGATCTGTCCACTGCGGAAACTGCTTGGTATTCTTTGGCAACTTAGTGCAAATAAACAATTTTTGAAATCTATGCGTTTCTTATGTGAAACATCTGCCTGTCTACTGGCTCAGTCATGGATGAAGCTGGAACTCAGGTTTCTCCTTCCCTAGAAATATGTGAGTATTTTAATTTGTTCACATCTCTGAGAGCTCAGGATTCAACAAGCAGTTTAGTCCTGGAATCTGCTGATAGAGCCATCTCGTTATTAATATAAAGTATATTAACACTGAAAATCAGAGACAGAATCAATTGTGACTTACCAGTGATTCACCCATCAGTGATTTAGAAAGAGCATTCGATACAACCTGCAGCTTTCCTTTAAGATGCATGCAGCAAAGCACTGCACGGAAAGTGTCACCTTCCCTGTCCAGTCCTTCTCCCAATACTGCAAACAAAAGCAGGTTCTCTTACTTGCCACAATACAGCAAATGTTTAATTCAAGCCACCCCAGTTTGCCTCACTGTGCAGAAATAACATGAAACTTATACACATTTTTCCAGCTATAAGTCCCACTGAACTCAGTGAAGCATATTTCTTAGTGGATATACACCAGATTTATGCCACAAGTGTCCTCTCCCTTCTGCATAAAAAATACTAATTATAAAATGTCCTCTTCCAAACTCCAGTTTATTCCCACTCTCCCGATTTCTTTTCACTCCGTTTTATTATTCATATTTCATATTTCCCTTTCTATACCTGATTTCACCTATAAACATTGTCCTAAGCAGAGATTTGAACATTAGCTTTGAAAATTAATTAATTGACTGTTAAATGTCAGAAATCATGAGATTAATTAATTGCCATTGAAATTAATAATTTTAATCATTAATTCAACAATATAATGTTAAATAACACTAATCTATTATTTAAATGCTAGTTTTCCAAAGTGGAAATAACAAAGAATGGTATATAAGTTGTCACCATTCATGCTGAGAGCACATTCTTATTGGCTCCTTCAAAAGTGCTCTTTTTGTTAAAGTAGCCTTTCCTGAACCTGCCACTTTCTCCAGAGATAGAGCAAAGCCTGTAATAGAAGTGATGCCTGAGGGATGTAGGAATCCAAAGCACCTGGAAACTGTCAGATTGGGAAAGGCTGTCCTAAATCATGGATCTCATCTTATAAGGTGTTCAGTTAAGTTTTTTCACTGATCTGCATCCCTCTTCTCTTCTGTCCACTTCCTGCCAACAGCTAAATTGTTCACTCACCCTTCAAATATCTTATTTGTTAAATGTTAATAAGAAGCGGTATTAAAGGTAAAGAGTGGTGTGTTCATTTCAGCTAGAGGACCATGATCCACTGCAAACACAGTAGTAAATGACTCGATACAAAGAACAGCTTCTGAACCAAAGGTGGAGAATGCTTAATCTGAAGTGCTTTGAATGCCTCTGGACATGTGCAGAACATTGTTCTGTACAACTGAATGACTGCATCCTCTGCCTTCCACCTCACAAACAAGAAGAATGATCTACAAAGATCAACAGTACAGTCTTACATTTCACATGCAGGACTCAAAAAATCCCAAGTTCTGTCCATGACAACTTCATGACAAAATCACTCTAATAAGCCTGCTATTCTATGCGCTCCTCTTAACTTAATATGTGTTTATTTACATCTCTTGTACTTTAAGGCTAATTAGGTAAGTGATGTTTGCATTCATTCTTTTCATTTTCTGTTTCATGTGACATATGTAAAACGTTTACAGCAAAGGTTTAGGAAGGAATCAAGTTAGACCAAAAACTGATGAATGTATGATCAGTCCCTGGTCCCATCACCCTCAAAAGACTTTCCTACAGGGGAACAGACACCCCAAACCTGCTCCATCAAGATGCTTCCAGCACCCAACCAAGGTGTGAAGAAAATAAAAGAGAACACCTAACCTACAGCAATATTGTACAAGCTCCAAGCCAGAAAAGAACAATGAAAAGAACTGCTGAGGCTGACAAAAACCATACCAGGTCAAACCAATCAGCTGATAGATGAAATGCTAACCCAGTCCCATTGACTGGAGGCCAATAAGCAATCACAGCAAGCAGCTGGTAACAAAACAGGTGGGAAGGGTAGCTGGGGAAGCTGGCAAGGAAGTGAATGACCACAGCCAAATGGTTTTAAGCCCAACAACAATCAGAGCTTCAAACTTGACCATGCTCCAACTACTTCAAGGAAGCTGCCTGCTTTGCAGCTGAGCTGCTACTCACACTATAAATCAATCCAGACCTTCTTGCAGGCACAAATAGGGCACCTAGATAGTAGGGCACCATAGCTTAGCCTCAGAAAAATAAAGTGTGCTCTTTCATTCACAGTAAATTAAAATTACCCCTCACCAAGTTAAGCCTTTGTTCTTGAACTTTTAGGTGTCAGTTCATCTACCAATTAAAGGTTAATTGCTTGGTGTATCACTTAGAATGAAGTCCTGTTGAAGCAAATGAGGCCATCCATTTCAAAATCAGAATATTGTAAAATAAGCATGGCAAGTAGTTTGGCATCTGGAAGAATCACCAGAAATGTAGATTAAATCCAACTGCCGGGTCCCAAATCAGATAATTAGTTGAGGCCCATTTGGTCCCTTGTTTATGCTTCTAACATGATTTCCCAGTGCTAAAAAAACTAGTAATACAGACCTGTACTACCCTATATTTGAGAGGATATTTCTAAATATATACTTAAATTCAATTAACATCAGTCTTTTGTTATATCTGGATTGAGTTAACATTAATACTATTTACTCTTGGACCACAACAAGGAGACAAAATAGCTGAATATCCTTGGAACTACCAAGATCCTACAGTATGAAGATACTCTCAACTCAACATAAAAAGTAGAATAAATGTACTGATGCTCCCTGAACAATTATGTGATGTACTGCATGAGTGTTTTCAGAATTTCAAAGAGCTGTCACATGGCTACAAATTTATTACATAATTAAATCTGCATACCATGCCTACAGTCTTCATCTGCCTTCCCATAGTTTTTCTGCAGGGAAAAAAAAGTAATGGTTAGACACAACAGCCTCTATAAGCACAGTACATCTCTGCTTCTTAAGTGAGTAAACAGAAATTACACTGGATGAATAGAAAATGCGATGTCTTCAGCAATAAACTAATCGTAATCCTAAGTATTGCCAACTGTATGTAAACTTCACTTATTTCAATGGAACTTGAAATACACACCTTTACATGCACAGGATTACAGATGGAATTTATTTCAACCTGTGGATCCCCAGATGTTGTTGGACTATAGTTCTCAGGAGCCCTGGTGGCACAGTGGTTAAATGCCGGTAGTGCAGCCTCAGCAGTAGGCTGCAGTACCAGCATTTAACAACTGCGCCACCAGGGCTCCTGGGAACTGTAGTCCAACAATATCTGGGGACCCACAGGTTGAGAACCACTGTGAGGTTTAATCCCATTTATTAACAGTGAATTCATTGGTTTTCTGTGGGGTTTTTCCAGGCTGTGAGGCCATGTTCTGGAAGAGTTTATTCCTGACATTTTGCCTGCATCTGTGGCTGGCATCTTCAGAGAATGGGTGGGTAGGAGTGTGCAGGGGGTATATACTGTGAGCCCTTGTTGGAGATGATATGTAAATTTGTGTATTTGAATGGGTAATTACTGGGGGGAGATATGCAAGTATTAGTGTCTGTTTGGCTAATGGCCCATTATCTGCTGGAAATCCTCCTGTCCCTGGGTGGAGTTTATTTGCATGTGTTGAGTTTTGATTTCAGTGTTTTTCAAGACTGGTAACAAAACTTTGTTTACTTTAAGGGTTTCTTTGTTCCTGTTGGAAGTTGTCCAGGTGTCTGTGGATTTTAATAGCTTCTCTGTGCATTCTGACATGATAGTTGTTGGCTTGGTCCAGAATTTTTGTGTTTTTAACATTTGTGTCCAGGTTGGTTTATAATGTGTTCTGGTACTGCTGATTTTACTGGCTGGCCCAGTCTGCAGTGTCTCTCATGTTCCTTGATTTGTGTTTGCCCACTGCATACACAAATTTACATATCCTCTCCAACAGGGGCTCACAGTATATAAACCCCACACATACTCTTACCCAACAATTATCTGAAGATGCCAGCCACAGATGCAGGCGAAATATCAGGAATAAACTCTTCCAGAACATGGCCTCACAGCCTGCTCAAAACCACAGAAAACCTATGGATGCCGGCCATGAAAGCCTTCGACTTCACAGTGAATTCATTCTCCAAACATGGAGACAAGAAGAAGGTATTTGTATGCCTGAGGGAACTCCAAGATTAGCAAATACAGTACAAAGGATCTTGGGGGTGGAGGGAATAATACAAAAGCAGATCCAAAAGTCCAATGAGGTCTAAGTGTGGTCAGTGACTACATAATGCTGACAGAGTGCTGAGGGGGGCAGGTTGAATAGAATTTTGTGAGGGAAAGCACAGCTGATTGATGGTACAGTGTGCTCTAGAGTGCTATTTTGTTGCAGTCTCATCTATTTGTAACTGATTTTACTTAGCTAAAAAAAGTGCTACTACACTTTAGAAACAAAGACAAAGTAAGTCTACAATATTCAAATGAAAATGTATTGCTTGATCATCAGCATGATTTCAAATTTTCACCTGACCACTGTGCAATTTACATCACTCTGCAGCAATATAACATTACTAAGGAATTAAATTCAGAACTCAAAAAGTTACTTATTGAGACCACAATTCCCAAAATCCCATCGCCTGTATGGCTACATGAGGATTCTGGGAATTGTACTGCAAACAAGTAACTTTGACAATATCAGTATGATTCTTACCACTGACTCAAATAAAATTCTGGCATAAAAACGGATGCATGAAATCTTCATTAAGAATTTTGCATTATCAAATGTTACTGCTAAACAATCTTTTCAAGTGTTCAGTTAAGTACATGCAGTAAAAGTCTGAAGATTATCCCACCAAGAAAATATTTAGCAAAACACTTCCCAATTGCTGTTTTTGTTATAGTTCTTAAAATCCATTTTACACCATGGCACCATTTTCTGAACCGTTTCTAAAGTTATGATTCTCTCTCTCTCTCTCTCTCTCTCTCTCTCTCTCTCTGGCTTCTCTTCGCAAACAAAGATTCAGAAAAGAAAAATTCTACACAGACCTACGCCACCTCATACAAAAAGTCCCTGTAAAGTTATGATTTTATTACAATGCTAACCTATGAAGTGTATGCTTTTCAACATTTCTAAATGTTGTTAAAATTTACTGGATAGGTGTTAGAAGTTTACAATGTTTTCCTCTACAGTATTATTAGTTCAGCTCTAACCTGTACTTGGAGCAAATCTTGCAAGCTGTTCTATGCAAGCATTTGTGAAATTAATTTTGTATCACATGTACACAATCTCCTGCTATCTCCATCTGATACCTAACCAGGATGCCCACTCTGTTCTGCAACCTTCATATCCACCTGTCTCAAATACCGTAATCATTACACCAACTACAATAAAAATAAATCCACCTCAAATTACTCTCCTAAATTAGCTTTTCTCCCATGGGGACAGACACTACCACTATTTGAAATAAAGAAGACTGAGGAACAGAAATTAGAATGTCGTTTTTATTCCTGTTGCAGGGCAATATCAAATCATATATGTCCATCTTCAATAAAAATGAGCATGGGAAACAAGTATAGCATCCACCTCAACTACACAGCTAGGTAGGTAAAAATATTAACCCACAAAGAACTGCTTTCTCAGAATTACCTAACAGTGTGATGTCAAGAACTGTATTAGGTTTCCATTTTTTACTCATACAATAAAAATAAATTATTTTCACTTGATTCCACTGTAAACATCACACTCACAAGTTGTAAAGAAGATGCGATTCTATAGAGAAGACTCTCTATTTTGATGCGGTCGATTTCAGCCTGACATGCTTCTGGGAAACGAGTGGGAGGGTACTGGCTGAGGGAAAAAAGGGCCTCCGTGCAGTGCTTCACCGCCACTTCGTAATCCTGCTGTCTGAGGGATTCACATGCTTGTTCACATGACTTCTCTGGTCTTCTGTCTGCCATGACTCAGCAACAGAAATCCTAATATGAATCAGGAGGGGTTTCAAATGCAGGTTAGCTGTAACATAAAAATGGTCTTCCAAAGTACACCTACGTTTCCACATGTTGCCATCTGGTCCTCATCTATCCCATTCCTTCTGTAATTCTGCTTAAGCCTTTGTAACATGTCAAACCATTTTTGCCCTATTTTTTTCTCTCTGGGCTGTACACATACAGTATTTTTACTTTAAAATACAGCTATTTATACCAAACCTCTGAAATGAGAAAAAAATCACTCATTTCTCTTTTTGCTACAAGTATCAGCATTACTTTATCAAGACATTCCATCATTTCAGGTACAAGGGTCATTCAGAGTCAGCTAGATATTCCCTTTGCACAGGCAGAATTTTCTAGACCTAAACCATTTCAAACAGCACCCTATGGTATCACTTTTCCTTCAATACCAAAAACTCAGGTGCTTGAAATAAAATCCATGCTTTAAGTAAATGAGCATTTTATTTTATTTTTTTACTTTTACAGATCCAGGAGTTTACCTTTCAGTCTATTATCACATCCAGCGGCTGTTACAAGGTTTACAAGTATAGGGTCCACCTTGCTTTCCTGAACTAGAGGCTCTGTCACTAAGGAGAGCTGATGGTCTCCATCCTCCATTTACAGTAACATTCTCCTTTTCAGTCTGGGTTTGGGGATGTCTGACAGAAGCCTTGAAGAGACAGAGAGCAGGCCAAAGGGGGAACACAGTTTGAAATGGAGCAGGGCAGAACTAGCTTCTAGTACAGGACGGAGCTGTGCAGTACTGACAGGCTCCACAATACCAATGCATCAACAAGTTGGTTCTATCACCCTCTCACACAACATGGGAAATGGCTGGAGATATTCATCAAGTTCAACAAAGCAGAGAAATGGCACACCTAATTTTTATATTATCACTCTTTGATCAAGAATGTAAATATATTTTGTAGGCCGAAAGCCAACTTCTAATTTAATATCATCTGACACCCCCGCCCCTCCCAAAAAAAAACCATCTGCATCCATTGTAATTCAGTTTCCTCCTCTAAAATCACTCCTTGTTCTGTTACATCTACTGTATAATATGAGCACTTCATAATGGGGGGAAAACATATTGTTTAGGGCTGTGTACTTCTTAATGATAGTTGATCCAACTAAATAAACAATTACATTCAATTAAGTAAAAGTTGGTTTTCCTCAACATCTCAATGCAGGTTCCTTTTTTTGTATACCTGTAAGACTGGATACTACTTGAGTGTGTTTGTGCCTTCAAGTCACCTGTCAACTTATGGCAACTCCATGAATTTCATAGGGTTTTCCTAGGCAAAAAATACTCAGAAGTGGTTTTGCCAGTTCCTTCCTCTGAAATGTAGCCTACAGCACCTGGTATTTATTAGCAGTCTCCCATCAAGTACTAACCAGAGTTAAACCTGCTTAGTTTCCAAGATGAGATGGGATATGGTGTCTTTAAGGTATTTAGGCCATTTAATAAATCAAAGCTTTCACTCACAATATAAATAACTATTTTTAATCATTTATTTTCTTCTTTTGTTTTCTCTATTACAATAGCGTATTTTCTTTTACAGTAACACATCAGAAGCAAAGCAGGTAAACAAAGAGTGTTCATCCTTAATTCTAGCACTCGTCTATTAAAACTGGCCCCCAAGCAATTAAAGCTTTAAGTTAATTAATTTACCCACTAAACTTAGAACTTTATTTTAGTTTCTAACACTGTTAGAAATCCCCTTTATAATGTACTTCATATTAATTTTTATATGTAATCCATTTTCAATCTGGCATGTGTTTCTTTGAAATATGCCCTGAACTCTATGAAACACACTCTTAACATTTGCGTTCTCAACCAAGTCTAACAGATTACCGTAGGTCCAAGTCACAGGATCATATCTGTTCCCACCACCACTTCTCATATGTTAATTCCTCTCACCATCCCTTTCATTAAGCTAAGAATGCAAAACAGTTATTCACATTTACTCAGAGGTTACCACTATGTTCCCAGGCTAAGGTCTTATAAACAAGGGTCCCCAACTTGTTGCCCTCCAGATGCTTTGGACCTGCAATTCCCATCAGCTTTCACCATCTCAATCATGCTCCAAGTTCTAGTCTGAAATATCTAAACAGTATCAGGTGAGGGAAGAATGATATACTGTACAATATAAGACTGCAGCCTTAACTATGGTTATGACAGTTCCTCCTTAACCATCTAAAAAGATGTTACAGAGAGTTACTAAGTGTAATCATGCAGAGTAATGGGGCAAAACTGTCACCAAATCCACATGTATGCCAGCTATGGCATAAGGTGCAAGGCATTTTTTTCTCCTCCCTACCCCCTTTGGTAAAGCAGTGTGGGATTCCCTGCACCACCATCTTTCAATGGTTACCTGCTATACTAGCTCCAGGCTAGGGTAGGTGAGTGCTCCGGAGCAGCTTGGGATCCAGCACATGCAACCACCTGTTCCTGGAGTATCCCATTTTGGGGCCCTACTTACAAGTCAAAAATATGTATATGTAACAGATGCCATTTTTTCCTCAATATATCTGAAAGTTACTTTTTTACACATAGCAACAGGGTGATCATTACTCTCCTATATTTATTTATGTCAGTAGTAGTATTCTTTAATTATATCAACTATACAACTACTGTACCTTCAGCAAATGGTGCATAGAATCTTTGTTTATTTAATCAATTTTGATACAGTTTTGCCTTCTTTAAAATAATATATCTATTAAGGAAAAACATCCCTGCACATTTCATATGAAAATTTGCATATAAAAATCCTGCAGAATCTTTTTAATCACTTTAAAAGGAAGATAAATGATTTAATTACTTTTAAAAAGTAACACTATGCATATTTATGGAATTATGGCATAAATAGCTCCAAAAGTGCCTTTTTATTACAACTAAAAGGTAACTCATTCTTAATGGCTGGCAAATACACTCCTTATAGTTTTTGCAAAGCCGTGTTTTAAAACATCCGAATCTTCCATTAAGCAGATGCAAATTCTCAAAGAACCTGGTTATGTCATATATGTAAGCCCAATATCAATGCCATGCAATGCTTATTCTACAAAAAATGTAATTTATCTAAAAATGGTGGCTTCATTTTGTTACAATTCTTCTTGTTGTACAGTAATCAAGTTAATTCATAATTCGGAGTCTCTAAAACAGCTTTAAAATGACTACTTAACACTCCCATGAAAAGGTAATGAAAATTCATCTTAGAAGAAACACTGACAATCCAAAAAAACTAAAACACCTAAGCTATCATTAAACTTTCTGGATGCTGAACAAAGCACCAATATGAAAACGCTTGGAAATGAATCTCAGCAAAAGAGTACCTTCTTAGTCGCCATCACCTCAGCATGAAGGGTATCAGAGTTAGCCTCTCTGTCTGTAAGGGAACACTTATGCTCCTTCAGCAAGGACGTGGTGACTCTACACCTGGACCCGTCATTCAGACCAAAAGTTGTCTCCGAGTTCCATGTTTCGCAACCTTTGATTCTGCCCTCCTTTTGTCCTAACCCTTTGCACCCGAAGGAGAAACTTTGGCACAACCTGGACGTTAGGAGGGCCCTAAAGATCTATATTAGGCGTACAGCTCCCATCAGACGTTGCGATGCCCTGTTTGTCTCTTTTTCTCAGACAGCCCTAGGGACCAGAGCTTCACAAAAAACTATCGCTACCTGGATCAAGGCCTGTATCTTCGAGGCCTATGATTCAGCCAGGCTCCCCAGACCTTCGGGGGTCATGGCGCATTCGACTAGGTCAGCCACGACATCCGCCGTCGTCTCAACTAATGCTTCCCTAGTAGAAATTTGCAGGGCACCAACCTGGAGCACACCATCCACCTTCATTGAGCACTATAAGGTGGGTAAGTTTCGCTCCGCTGAGGCAAACTTCGGTCAGAGGGTGCTCCAGGAGGTACTCAAAGACTGATACCGCCACCTCTGCAGTCACTCCCACCTTAGTGAGTTAGCTTGGGCACGTCCCAGAGTTGAAGGACCCGTATCACCCCTCCCTCAGAGAATGCCACATTGGTTACTTACCTTGAAGGTGCATTCTTGAGGGAATGGGGTGATACGGGTCCTCCCCCCGCCCAGTGACTGCACACGGTTTCCAACATGGCGGTGCTCTTAAGACCTAGCTCTGTTTAATACAATTGTACTTGATCGATTTCCTTAGTCCTTACAGGGCTTTGCTAGTCAGTGAACTGGCCTCGTGGCTCCAGGATGGAGGAGATGAAGACAAAGAAATTTGAATATCAAGAGGCTTGATGTAACTTCCTGCTACACCTGGGCGGTGACTGACGACACCCAGAGTTGAAGGACTCGTATCACCCCTCCCTCAGAGAATCCTACTTTTACCTTCTTTATAGCTTTTTACTCTATGATGTGTTTGTTCCCATGGGGAGGAATGCTCCACCACCACCCATATATTATGTGTCACACTGTCTAGTTGCCTAGTATACTAAGTTGTATGGATAGGTAAAGAGGCAGATTGCAGAAGGCTTTTTCCTGCAAAGAGCAACCATATATAGCTATCATAGCAGTTCAGGACTAAATTTATTCTCAAGGACCATTATGGTCACTGTACAGTTGTTGTGTCTTGTTAAAAATATCTTGGAAATTAAACTCAGCAACTTTCAAGGTCTTTCCCACTTTTCAAATTGGGACTATATAAAACGTAGCCAAAAAAGCCATTTTATTTTTGTCACCCACTGCACGCAAGCTTGAGCCTTGTTGTTTCAGCTGCCCAAAGAATAAACCACATTTCACACTCAAGGAAAAGATGTCTAAATTGTAAGACATGCGTTTTTTCTTCTCATAAAGAACACTCTGAACATAATAAAAGCTGTAGCTAATACTGAATTTTATCAGGTAGTGCTAAGACATCACACAGCAATTGAGGCAGGCTGTCCTGGGTCAAGGCAGTGAGGGAAGAAAAACGCAAACGGAAACAGTCATTATTTCAATTTGGTCAGCTGGGATAATGCATTACTATTAAGCCTCTAAACACACCTTTAGGTTCCAATTTAGAAACTACGTACTTAGGGCTGATGCACACAGAGCAAAAAGTACGTACGTTTCAATAAAAAACAGTGACCAAGTATCTAAGCACCAGTGCACAAAATCCCTCTGCTGAATTTCAAGCCATTCCCCCCACGCTATACAGTACAGGCCACAGTGCTCAGAAGTGCCCACAATCTCTTAGAGAGGGTTTTCAGGAAGGTACGGGCACGGGGGTGGGGGGACAGACTGGTTGTACAACCTACTTTCAGCTGTGTAGCTACCAGACAAACTCTACTATATAGTTAATAGTTAATATTGCCTCTGTTATCATCAAATAATTGTAAAAGAACTACACTTGTGCAAGGTACTAAGAAAAATACTAGAATGGCTCTCTATAACTTGCAAGCCTTCAGAATGAACACAGTCTGCCAGATTATGTGCATCAGTCTCTTAGGAAGGTTAAAAAGACTTATTTTCCCCTCTAGAATTCGTACACACCCTTCAGGTCAATACATGGCAAGTTGTACATTCAAGATACCTCAGGGTAGCCTTCCCAACTTAGTGTTCCAACAGAGGTTTTGGACCACAACTCTCATCAGCCCTACTTGCTGGGCTGTATGAGGACTGTAGTCCAAAATGTCAGGAGGGCACCAGATTGATGAAGGCTGCCCTGAGATCTTGTATGGTACATGCAACTTGTCATATGTTAACCTAAAAGGTGCTTGTCTGTTTTCAGTGCCAAGAGTGAACTTTTTCAATCCCCCAAAAAGAGTATAATACATAACTAGGTTATGCTCTACAGCTGATTTTGCAAAAAGCTGATCAGTGGCAGTAGGATGACTCCTTCTCTTTTTCTCCCGCAACCCAAGTCATTGAGGTCCCAGTAAAAACTCTTCAAACAGAAGCTGGAAGAAGAAGCCCTGACAAATGAATACTCCAGGACCTGAGCTGGTCCTGAGAAACACAAATTCAGGCTTTCAATTGTATTCAAGGTTTCAATTTTATGGCATACAACTGAAGCAAGACAAACAAACAAAAATAGTCTGGAAGCAATCAAGGCCACAAGCATCCAGTAATAAAGTCATTTTTGTCACTTCTCAAAAGCCACAGAGATAGGAGGAATGAAGGGAGTTGTTAGCTGAAGATGAAGAGGCACAAACACAACAAAAGCATCTAGCTCACTTAGTATAATATAAACATCAACTCTTCTTGACACACAAGCTGCTGTGAAAAAATCATTTCATGGTTGGATAAACAGGCTCAGCAAGCAGCCAAAAATAACCGTACAAAAGGGAATGTGTGTAGAGTGGAACAAAAATGAAAGTTTATCATTTGGGAAGCAGTCCATGATGATGCCCTACTACAACATATTACAGTAATGGTTTATTTGATGCATTCACAAACCCCATTTACAAGTGAAACATGTCAAGTGAAACGCAAAGCCACTGAAGCAACCAGTTTCATATACAGTTTCCAATTCATGGTAACCAATCAAGCTAGAAGAGAAATGTACCATTAAAGACCTGAGTCTGGCCCACCACCTGGGACATGTTCACATGAAGAGTTCTTTCAGTTTTTTAAATATATATTTATATCACAGTTTGATTCCTCTACTGCTCTTCTTTGAGAATGGAAGCATGGGACACCCATCTTATGTTGTCCGCACAGAAATACTGGCTGCCTCAGATGTTTTCTGTAGCACTATACCTTACCAGGGGTATTGAAAACTTCCAAGAATACAATCCCATGCACACCTACGAAGGAGTGTGTCCTAATAAACTCAGTGGTGTTACCACCCTTTCTCTTCATCTTAGTCCCTAAGTATAAAATAAGGATAATTATACTGATCTTAGTTTCAGAGTCAGCAGCAATCTGTCCTGCTGTTATGTATCAAAATATACTACAGACAGCTCACAAAGATTTGCAATACAACAAAACAAGTTTCAGCAATAGAATTACAAGAATAATTTAGCTGTTCTAAGAATTACTTGGATGACATATGTCAAGTACATTGTGCCAATATAAATTATATCAATGTGCTATTTAAATGATAAATGATTAATAATATACCATACAGTTTGTCTCATCCTGTTATGCCGTCACTTAAAATACAGCAGGGCATATTTTCACCCTCTTATATTTTCTAATGTGATGTTTGCAGGGAAATACTGTTCTGTTTTTCTTTCTCAACAGAAAATGACACAACGAACATCACAATATACTCACAAATCCTCTCTCTCTGCATATGTACAACCTGTTTGATGATCTTTCTTCCTGCAGCTTCTTACTGACACCACAGATTGTTCTTGGGTGTAATAAGGTAAAAAGAAAGGGGTCTTCTTTACTGCCCGTTACTATTTCCAGTCTATGGGAACTCCAGAAAGGATTATGGGTGAAGACTGACTAGCTTCATCTGAAACTAAGGAAATCAATATTGATCCTGACCCTTTTCAAAATATTTTTTTGATTTCTTTGGATGAGACAGCTGGGTACCAATTGGTGCACGATATGGTCCAGAGATAGGTTCTTAACACTTTTGAAGACAGGTGAAGATGGCTCTTGGACACTCATTTTAGAAAACTCAACAACACGTCCCTTTTTAATTTTAAAGCCCTCACAATAATTTAAGTAATTACAGGTAAAAGATAACAGCAATAAATCACTACCCAAAATCATGAAAGTTCTTTCAAAGTGTAAGTGTTCAAACCAAATTGTATGAACAAATTACTTCAATATACTTTATACTAACAAATAATTTGAAAGAAACTGCTCTCTGGAATATGAAACACACTTTCAAAATCAAACACTTGATCAAAATCAAACATAATGAACAGTCCCAAATTTTTAAAATACTGTCTAAAAAAAGTTATGGCCAAATAAATACCAAAGGAACCCATGGAATTTGATTCTTAGTGGGGGGGAGAAATCAGCTGGTTCAATTTTTATCTTGTCCCCTCATGGTCTCTGGTGGATAATAAAAGTTCAAGAGAAATATATTATAAACAGAATAAACAATTGTTATGCATATGGGGATACAATATGATGTTTTCCACATTCACCACCATTATCACTATGTGGTTCTGTGAAAGTACTCTCTGCTGACAACCATCATGGCCTCCTTTGGAGGACAGGACATTTCAACTATATTCAGTGATAGAAACAAATTTTGAATGGGGAGAGAGCACAATATTGACCAGCTCCTCAGAATGTCAGTGGCCACTGTTGTTCGGTTTTTTTAAACCTGTGTAGTGATACATCTGGAAAAACTGCCCCTCAGTAGTTAGCACTAATCACAGTTGCAATGGGGGACCACCATTACACATCCCCCGCCACATACAATTTGGAAGACACACCTTCATAACATTACACTGTATGTAGTTGTATGCTTTCAAGTCATTTCCAACTTATGGCAACCCTAAGGCAACCCTATCATGGGGTTATCTGAGGCTCAGAGTGTGTGACTTGGCCAAGCTCACCCAGTGGGTTTTCATAGCCGAGCGGGGATTCAAACCCTGTTTCAAATTGTAGTCCAACACTCAAACCATTACGCCACGCTGGCTCCTGTAGCAGGGCATTATTAGAAAATAAAAACGGCATCTAAGTGAGGAGCATCAGTTTCTCCTCACCTCCTAAATGCAGGAAAAGGAAGGCAGTTTTCCAATCTCTTCTTTTGTACTTAAACCCCTTTCTTCTCATTTCAGCTGAAGGTTCTCTACTTCTTTACCACATGAACTACAACACAAAGTCTCCTCTCACAAACATTTACATACACATGTCAGTTGCATCTGAACCTCATCTCTCATGTACTTGAAAAAAACAAGGTTCAGAGGCATGAGATATGTAAGCACTCTCTTGTTATTTACACAGGAGAAGGAGGAGTTAAAGAGCCTCTTGCTTATTTCATAAAGTAGATGAGCAGCATAAATGGGAGTAACATGCCAGACTCTATACTTTTCACACTGCAAGAACTCATGGCCTGCATTTTGGTTCACACTAGAGACAGTGTCAGGGCCAATGCTGCTAACCCATTAGCCCACCAGCCCTGAAGTCTGTTGTCAGATTGCAAGTGCAGCAGCCCTAGCCAACATAGCCAACAATATGGAACACTGGGAGATGCAATCCGACAGCATCTGGAAAGGCACATGATTCCCCACTCGTTTTAGCCCTTACACAAAATATAGTCCCTTGTTTCCTTCTCCCTTGTTCCCTCATTACAGAATTACATTTCTGTGGAAAGAGAGCATGACTGTGAGTACAGCCTAAATCATACAGTGAGGGTGATACCACCTATATTTGTTACTATTACTAGATATAAAGTCTCTCAAAGACTAGACCCTATACAGTAAATAAGTGAGAAGAAAAATATACTTTTTCTTCAGGGCTGCCATCTTAAGAAAGACAAGAGATGACCATAATGAAGGGAGAATCAGATATACAGAAGGAAAAAGAAAAAGAAATTAGAAGTGAACCGCTCAAGTGAAGAGTTATACTTTCAAATTCTTTTTTAACAGTTGAAAGAGGTTTTTAAAACAGAGGCTGGATGGCCATAAATATAATCAACAAATATCTGTGTTCCTTTATCTGTGTTCCCCGCTGAAGCACAGGGCCAAGAGGCAGGATGGGAAGCAGCGCTTGCCACAAAGCTTGCATTCCCTACCACTCCGCTCTCGAGCTGCAGGGCCACCGCTTGTTTTCTTGGCGGCACGGCCTCCTTGCCACGGGTTTTGGGGGTGTGGGAGGTGGCCGCGTGGTGAGCCAGCCAGTTGGGCCTTCAGCCATGCAACCCCCCTTCCCTTCCACTCCTGAGCGGCGAGTCCTGAAGACCCTATGACTGAGCAGCCACATGGCAGCACTGCCAAAAAAAAAAAAAAAAAAAAAAAACAGCAGCAGACTCACTGCTCAGGAGCAGGGTGGTGGGGGGATGCACCGCTTCCCAGGCCCCCAGAACCCATGGCAAGCAGGCTATGCTGCTGAGGAAACAAGCGGTGGAGGCCCCGGGGGTATGGTGGGGGTGCCGCTGACACCACCGTGTCCCCACTGCCACCACCACCACGCCATTGCTGCCATCACCATGCCCCCGCCGCTGAGCAAATCCCCGCTGCTTGCCGCAAAGCTGAGCATTCCAGGGGGGACTGGCTTTCTGCAAATAAACGAAACCGTGAATATGAAGGGATTCAAAGCCACAAACGTGAAGGGATGACTGTAATTAGTACCTGAATACAGTACATGGTATAAAACTACCATGCATCTGTGCAATTCTAAGACGAAAACACTGAAGTAAGCATGGGTAATGCTCTTACTTTTTTAAAAAAAAAATAGGCAACACAATACTGAGAAGTTACTACTCAGCAACAGCATCATGCCCTCTTTTACTTTTTCTATATTCACATGAGAACTGCAGGTTTTAACATTATTATTTACATATTAGTTATCCCCATATCAAGGATAAACACTTAACTAGGCAAATTCTTTTGTTTGATCAAATAAAAACTATCTCAGATGATACAGTCTGACCAAAGGTGAAGATCAAAGTTTGTGTTTGGAGTGGGAAGGCTATATTCTACGCTGCAAGAATGAAAGGCCTGAGTATGGTTAACCTGTTCCTTATGCATAACTTGGGAAGGAGTTGGCAATTTTGGTTAATACCCCCCCCAATTCCAACCTTAAGTGACTTGTACTCATTTCAAATTATTATTACAGTGCTTCTACAGAATACTGCTAAACCTCAGAAATTGGAAAATTAGCATCAACACTAGCATCAACACTAATAGTTGAAATCATTTCATCTGTACATTATTGTTAATTAACACATTGATTAAATAATTTAGTGTGGGACCAGAACATGTGATTTACAGAGAAAAACATAGAGGGTGTCAGTCTGAACCTTAAGGAAGCACACTTTGTTCCCAGCTCCTTCTAAAGATCTCTTCTAGTTTTTTTAAAGTTGCCTGTCTCCAACATGGACATTTTATTTTTATTTATTTATTTATTTATTTATACCCTGCTCTTCAGCCACAAGGCTATCAGAGCGGCTTACAATTTTTTTTAAGCAATAGCTATTTACACATCTACACTGCATTAAACAGTTTCCAATGTGTGTTAGCTAATTGCCCCCACAAGCCGGGTACTCATTTTACCGACCTACGAAAGGATGGAAGGCTCAGTGAACCTTGGAGCCCGCTGCAATCGAACTTGCAACATGGTGACTTGAAGTACTGGCATTTAACCACTGCACCACCAGGGCTCTAAGTTTCAAATTTCTAGACCCTGGCACTGTAGAAATACTATGAAAAAATGTGTAGGGAGTATTCTGACCATCTGTTTAGAAAGAAGCAACTTTGCTTCCACTTTCCAGCTTTGTAGCCAACAGGTGTTCCTGAAATGACTAAAAGGTAAGAACATAGAAGGGAAGCAGTAATACTCTTTTACCTCTGCTGCATGAATTGGTGAAAGAAGATAACAGAAAAATTTAAATTGCCCTACTTGTCAATTCTACAAAATGTGTTCTGTCTTTTTTAATACCCAATTGTCAGAATTTTAACTGAACTCAACACAGAGCAGCACAGTGTGCATAACTTTCAGTGTGGATAACACTGTGGATAACTTTCAGTATGGATAACTTGCTTCTAAATTATAATGTTTTCAAAATAATATGTCCTGCAAGCATTAACACAGGGAAACATTGACCATTGTGTCAGCAGATTTGCACAAGCACAACAAAAATCAACCTCCCTCCCATCTCCTGCATACTACCCAAATCGGCTTCCAAAACGAGAACAGATTTTGGGAGACATGTGGAGGAATCTGTTCCACCAATAAAACCCTTTCAACTAGAAAATGTATGCTGCTGAATTTCATCCATGATGACAAGAGAAATATACTCTATACATACTCATTTCATAAATTCAAAGACTTGGAAAGAACCATTGAGGTTACCTACTCTCTGCTCAGTGCAAGATTTGCAATATACAGTAAGATGCAACTACAGCATCCATGACACAGGGCCATCCAGCTCTGCTGAAGATGAATGCATTTCAATGAATGCATTTCCCCAGACAATCTGTTCCAATCTGTTTCTCCCAACATTTAGCTAAAGCTGCTTCTCTTCAGTCCCCACCCATTCGTTTCAATCCTGTTTTCTAGAACAGTGGTTAAGAAGTCAACATTGTTTTCTATGTAACAATCTTCAGATATCTGAAGACTGCTATTATGCTTCATTTTAATATTATTTTCTCTCTGTTAAACATATCCAATACTTTTGACCATTCCTCATAAGACTTGATTTCCCATTCTCTCACCACCATAGCTCCCCTACTCTGGACATGCTCCAATTTGCCAATAACCTTCTTAGAGATGTAAAAGTTGCAGAAATGTTGAAGCCATGGAAAAAAGGGGGTTTTGTTACAATTGAAGCTACAAGGTCCTCAACTGCAAGGAACAACTTAACTATGAGGAATCAGATTCCTCTGCCGACAGAACACATTCGTATTAAAAAAATTAGAGATCTGAATTTTATAGTATAATCCAAATAAATAAAGAACAGCAAAGATCTGGTCTACAAAAAAATCTCTCAAATTGTGACTGGTCTGGCTTGCTCTTTCTATTATTAATTTATTCATATATCATGGCCACAACAAACCAGGTCATTTATTTAAACATAAATATGCTACCTCTTGTTTCTAAACAAAGTTTGCAATGAATAATTATAGAACAATTTTTAAAATATTAAACAATCCAACTGGAAAAACATACAAGAAAAAACTAGAAATGGGTAAAATCAGGTAGTGCTCAAAAGACTTCTGAACTAAAAAAATCTACTTCTGTGTTCCAATGTATTTGTACTGGACTGAAAACCATCTGAAAGGCTTCCAAATTAAAACTCCTTTTTTGTTCTTCGTTCTATCTAGAGCATCATACAATACAACCAAAAGAACTGGCCTTCTATGCTGGCATTTTGTCTGACAAATTTCTGCACAATACACTGCTTTCTGTATATAGTCCATCTTCTTAAATTTTTTGTTGTTGTTCCTAAAGATGCACCAGCTTAGTATTACTGATCAAAACACTTCAACAGAAAATTTATTTGCAGTTAAACATTTATATACTCTTTTAGGGTAATGGCTAAAACATTTAGGAAGATATATGTTCAACTTCTGAAGCTATCAGTTTTCATTTAAGATAGCCCTCATACATCACACTTATGCCTCCAAGTTCTGAAAATGTAAATATAACATCACCAGTGTCTGAGAAACTTAAAACTAAGCCATTTCATCTCAATATACAAAATTGACATGCAAGCTGGATATAGCCAACTAATGACTGCCATCATACATCTGGTGTAAACTGTTCCGAAACTACTACCTATAAATTTCAACTTTATACTTTTGGTAGCTTCAACATATACAAGCATTTGGATTAACTATTCTTATCCCAAAGATTACATAACACTCAACTAATTCAGCCTGTCAGCAGACACAGTATTTCTGGAGACTGTACATCAGAAACAAATCATGGTAGGAATTGCAAGACTAACTTGGATCACTTTAAAAGAGCTCTTTTGCAATCTGACTAGTATTGTGATCAGAAAAAGTAATAACTACAGTTTTTTGCAGATACAGTATACTGGAAATTGCATGTAACTGCTTGGTGCTGTTCTGATTTAAATACCACTCCAGCCTTTCTCAACTTTTCTACCCTGGAGGAACTCTTAAAACAATTTCCAGGTCTCAGGGAGCCCCTCCCCATAAAAATTACTATATCTACAGCTAATTTTATTTATTTATTTCAGTAACGATCTTTTGTGGAGCCCCTAGCAACCTCTTGCAAAACCTAAGGGTTCCAGGGAACCCTGGCTGAGAAACCTTCTATTAGTCCCTACAAAGCAATCTCTGGCTTCCACACTAATCCAACCTTGATTCAGAGATAAGACCTCTGGTTCACAGGATGCTCCTACCAACAGAAGGGCAAGGTCAATGTTCACCTCTTCCTCTTTGCTCTGAAATCAGTTGTGACCCCTGAAATTCTTTGTGAAAGGTTGTTGGAAAGGCATTACTTGTGGGTGACTTCTGAGTGGTAAATGAAGCACTCTACAAATTCACCATGATAGGTGGGTGAACAATGTGTTACAAAGGGCAAGGAAGGATGGATGAAGTGGGAAGCAGTAAATACCATATGGTCTGGGCATGGAAACCCTGAATTGTTCTTAGCAGAAAAGATGCAAGAGCACAGCCGCAAATAAAGCCACAACTTCAGTGGACACCGAGGGTGCTTTTCAGAATAACAAAGAAGTGTCAAAGTATACTAGGATGTAACTGTATTGCCATCAATTTATTCAACAGAATTGTTCAGGAATGTTTTTCTAATCTAATAATAATGCTGCAGCAACTTGCTGCTGATACTTCTATGCACACGAGACACCAGAAAAGAAACTACATTTTTTCAGGATCACCAAAAAATTACAGCCTTAACACTCCTAAATAACAAGCTGACAGATTTCACTCCAGATATTAGGAAAAAACTTCCAGTGACTTTAGAGTGTTCTGACAATGGTCAAAGATAAATGCTCACCCTGTTTTACTCTCTAACATGGCCATCTGCATTTGAGTAAACATAGGGGTTTAGTTTGTTTGTTTGTTTTTAATTCTAAACTAAGTTCAATATGGAATTGTAAAATGGCATGGTCTATTTTAACCAGCTATATTTTAACTGAGAGAGGTAGACTCTGTTTTTCTAAGGCAAGACAGATTAGCTGTCAACAATAGTAAAGAATGTCAGAAACCCAAAATTGGTTCCCAGCTCTGCATTTAAACTATTTAATACATTTTGACACAAAAACCCTTATCATTACTTGGCTAGTCAAGTTTACATTCCCTCCACATACTGCATTGCCTATGAGAAGTTGTCTTTTTTCTAGCTTGTTTCTAGATCTGTGGAGCAGCTTGTCATACTTGTTCCTGAAATAACACCAAGCAATAATATCCTGGGAGAACACAGCAATTGGAAAGACATTAAAATTGGAAAGCTTCTTCGAAGGTCTTTCCCTGAATTGCCATTTCAAGGATGGACATATCATGAGTAAAACAAAACTCCTGAGCAAATTATTAATGCCTATTTATTTTAAAAGTACCGTAAGCTTCCTATATAGAAAATGCCATAGGAGTGACTAGCTGCTCACAAAAAAACTGCAGTGTCTCCTCCTCATCCGAGCCACTGTGAGAAACTGAAGAGAAAATACTTGATACACTACATCCCACCACATCTTTGTGCCAGAAAAAATAGGTGTATTACTCCTAGAAATAATAAAGAAACATATGTAAGGAGTGTTGACCAGAACACAATCTACCCAAAGAAGACCCAAGATACAGAGGTTACAGGGGCAGAAAAGCACAATACCTTGGGATATTTCGCAATTCACCATTTAAAAAAAATATGAAATTGGCAAAAATTGGCAGAGAAAGTGTGAAGATGCATAGAACACACACATTTTTTTTCTGTCAGGTAGGGAACTGGAAAGGAATGCAAGCTAGAAAGTGTGTGAAGTTTTGCAAAACTCATCCTTATGAACATTTTGATATGTGATTCACAAGTTCATTAATGGAACTAATTCCTAATTAGTTGGTGGCCAAAATGGAGCTGGGTGGCCAAAGCGGAGCTTTCGCACACCAACCGTTCTGCATGTACAGTAATATTTGCAACTGAACAACAGGTCAATCACTTAAAAGTTTCTACTACGCAAATAGCATTTTCAACTACAGGTGAACATTAGCCATGTAGCAGATATTGTATGTACACTCTAAAATTGAACTATTGACCACTCCATGTACAGTATTTTTGTATCACACACTAACAGTTATGTTTCACTTTTTTCTCATATAGACTAGAAATAACACCTCTCTGTCTTGCAGGATGATAGAAATGAACCTTGTGAACAATAACTAGCACAGAAATACAGGCATACCTCAGTTAACAAGGTCTCTGACAAAGAAGCTTCTTTTTACAAAATATTTTTGTACCCACAGGCTTACAGTGCAATCCTATGCATGTTTACTTGGAAATCCTACTGTTTTTGATAGAGCTTACTCTCACTTTACCGTACACAGGATTACAACTGCAGATACTTTATTCTCTATGGGCTCAGCTAGACAGGAGAATTAATTACAGTGCAACCATCGCAGCAGCATTCATTTGTCTCCATTGATACATTTGCAAGTTCACTGGGGTGGAAAGCTATTCATGTTTGAAGTTCACGCGGCACATACCTGTGAGTAAAAATGGTGGCCACAAGTGAATTATGTGCATTATTATTCCCCAAAAGCTCCTTCCATTTTCCTTTTTTAAGCAATTTTCAGCTTAATTAAAAAAAAAATTAAATTAAATTTTTTAAAAAAAAAATTGTTCTGCCACTCAAAAATAATACATGATCGCTCCAATCACATTTTGACTTCCTGGATGTGCCCCAATTTGAACTGGATGTTCAAACGGGCTGGAATGCACATTTCTGCATACAGTTGTCCCTTCACATTAGCTGGGGTTTGGTTCCAGGACCCCCCGTGAATACCCAAATCCGTGAATACTCAAGTCCCATTATATGCAATGGCATAGCAAAATGGTGTCCCTTGTATAAGATGGCAAAATCAAGGTTTGCAATTAGGATTATTATTTTGTTAAGAATATTTTCAAGCCGTGAATACTCAAATCCGTGAATGTCAAATCCGTGAATGTGGAGGGACAACTGTATTTAAAAAAAAAAAACTTCACAAGAAACAGTGAAGGCTATTATCACAAAGTGCTTGGAGTTTTTGGGGCCCCTCCTTTTAAATATAGTGAATCACTGCAGGAACTCATCTGGACAAAAGTTATTCCCCTCACATTCCAAGAGGATTTTTTTCACTGTGTAGATAACACCTAGGGATCCTTTGCTGCTAAGAGATATCAGATCACATTGTCCCTGTAGATGTTTAATATCAAAATACACTGGGCACGTAATAATCTTTGCTCTACCAAAATGCCTCCTACCCACTTTGAGGCCTCTCTCTCTTCTATTTTATTCTTAGATCATCTGCTGTATTCAGCCACTTATTCTTTCATTACCAAAGCAGAAAAGGTGAGGTCTGCCTAATCCTCCCATGTCTGTGGCACAGCTGGTATAATTTAGATTGTCATCATACTTTCTCACACTGAATAAAATAACAGGCAATCAAATAAATAACATTTGTAAAGCACTTGTACATGTTCAAAGAAGTTCATAGACATTATCTCACTGATCCTTACATCAATTCTGTAAAGTCGGTATTACTGTAACTACATCACAAACAGGGCACACAGGGCATGGATCAGCTAAAGCTAAGATAGCACATTGGTAAACCCACCAAGTGAATGCATGCTGAGCAGATTTTTTTAACCAGAATTTTATTATGTATTATTATGTATTTTATTGGCTACAAGCCACTTCAAGGGCCCTATAACAAAAACAAACAGCTTTTTGGTTCACAGTTCAACATCTGCTATACACACCCACTCTTAGTAATGTATTCATATATGGTGCCTTGTATTTTTTTTCTCCTACAACCCTAAACCAAGTCCACACGAAAGTTCATTGCAAATGAAGCCTTGTTTATGCAACCAACTCTGCTAGGTTTAAGGCCTTCACTCCATATAATGTTTTAGTTAACTTAGCAGCAGTACAATAATTCTGCCAAGTAGCAGGAGACATAGAAGATTTATGGAAAGGTTACTAGGTTATCAGCAACACAGATGAAGCCATTCCAGAACACAGAATTACCTAAGGGTGAGACCTGTAAGTGACTCACAAAAGAATTCCATTAGTAATCTCCTTGGTTTTATGTTTGAGTATTTCAGAGGAAGGAACTGGCAAAACCACCTCTGAGCATTCCTTGCCTAAGAAAACCGTATTAAATTCATGGGGTCGCCATAAGTGACAACAGGCATTTTGAAGACACATACACACACACCATTACAACAGTATAGTAAATTGGTCTACGACTTTTTTTAAAAAAAATACTATTGCCTATTTGAGCACATAGAATATAAAGGTTTAGAGTTTTCTGTCTCTTCTAATCTTAAAAGTACTTATTTCAAAATATTCATTTATTCTTTTGCTTTAAAAACTGAAGATTTGGGGACAGAGAGTGAGAAATTCTGTATGCACACATTTTACCATAAAGTCAATTGGATGAACTGCCACTGCTTCATTTCCCACCCCCATCTTGCAAGACACTTATGATTTTCAATTGTACTAAATAAATATATCACAGTGGTTATTTGGCTTATACATTATGTTGCCCTTCGGTCTTAACCAAAAAGGAGTATTCCACAAACCATATTTACAGTGCAGTCCTATACTTGTTTACTCATAAGACGTTCAATGGGACATTCCCACATAAGTGTGAATTGAAGGCTTATGGTAAAAAGTTTAAGTAATGTGTCTTATGCTGTTAAGACATCATGCCTAATAACAGCTAAATCAAATCTGATGTAATAATACTATTAAGTAATATGACAACTGTGCCTTCCACTTAAATTACAGAAAGGCTTGTTTTTCTCCCATTTGTACTATGCTCACAAAAATACTTCTCCTCGCTCAAATCATCCCAAGAGCATATTCTTAATTTCAAGTCACACTTGTAGTGAAGCTGCTGCTGCTGCTTATTTCTGTTTCTTAAAAGCATTTCCTTATTTCTGGTGGTAAAACTCAGCCAGTGTGGTGTAGCGATTTGAGTGTTGGGCCTACTCTGGAGATCAGGGTTTGAATCCCCACTCAGCCATGGAAACTGGCTGGGTGGCCTTCAGCAAGTTACACTCTCTCAGCTTCAGAGAAGGCAAAGGCAAAAATGCCCTCTGAACAAATCTTGCCAAGAAAATGCATGATAAGCCTTACGGTCAGAAACGACTTGAAAACATACTACAGCAACAAATCTGGATGCAAAAATCCGTGTAAGTTTGGTGCCTATTTTTTTATATCACTTTGAGGAAGAAGGCTTTTCATCCCAACTCAAGAAATTACAATCATATTTTAATCATATTTTTAACATTGTTACACTTTGTAAAAACTATCCCTCATCATAAAATAGCTGTAGGGGGAAATGTGGGTTTGCAAAATCTTCTACATGTGCTGCCAAATAGTTTACTTTGAAAGTACATCTAAAAGCTCACAAATTAAGACTGTTTAAACCATCCTCCCTTCGAAACTCATTTCCCCCATGTATTTTCATCAACATTTTCAGTTATGATCACATTTCTAGTGTGCTGGACAAGCTAAAACTCAGTTACTATTTTTTCTTCTTCACCAAGCAATTGATTTTAACAGGGCTTTCCTTTACTGGTGAGGCAATTTCTTTTAAACATTAACTTTTTAAACTGTTCTCATTCACCGCCAAAGGCACTGATTCTCTTGCAATGGTAATAATCAATCTAAGCATTGTCCCTCGCTATCCACCAATCGCTGATGAAACATGTCTGAAATGCTCGGCAGCCACTTAAAAGTCTTGTGCATTATTACTATCATTATTATTATTGTTATTAAATAACGCTTGCTCCTTTTATTATTTACTTCCAGCTTCGTTAATGGAAACAGTGCTGCTCGCTGGAGACGGCATGCAATATATTTGCAGGAGCCTGTCTGGAAAGATGAGGAGGAGGAGGAGGGCGGTCAGAGGAGTCTTCCGCTGAAATGTTGGCAGTTGTTTGCTTTCTCAGTTTCACAAAGACTTGACCCACACGATCCCTGAGGTTGCTTTTTTTAAAAACAACAACAACAACAACACAAAACCAACTATCCCCGCCTTTGGAGCAGCTTCCTCATTCCCCTGGCTTAAATTTACATACTCAAGGTTTGTATTTCAAAAACACACACACAAACACACACCCCACCCTTCAGTGGGGGTTTTGTTTCTCCACACACCCCTCGGCAACCCGTTGTAGGCATCGTCTCCTCCCCAGGCTTCAGGTCTGGGTCTCTCCCAACCTTCGCTCTCCATCCCCGAAGCCCCGGGCACCTTGGCCCCCCGCAGCCGCCCCTCGGGCCCGGATTCCGGCGGAGGCTGCGTGTAAACAGCCCCCTGCCTGCCTGCCTGCCCGGCCCGCCTGGCCCAGCCGCCTCCGCTGCTCCCTTAGGCCCCTCGGCAGACACAGGGCCCGCTCCAGCCGGCACGGCTCCACCTCCCTCAGCCCGGGCCGGAAGCCTCGGCCCAGCCTGGCCCGGGAGCCAGCTCTGCCTCGCTTGGTGGTGGTGGGGCTCCCATCCCGGAGGCTGCCCCTGACTCCAGCCGCCCCCTCCTCGCCTTGCCCTTCGCCCTCCTAGCCCGCAAACGGGGAAGTCCTGACTTACCTGTCATTACTTTCTACGCCATCTTGGATCCACTTGTCAACGGCCTCGCAAAGCATTGTGGGTAAAGAAGACGACGACGACGAAGAACCTCCCTTCGCAACTCCGCCCGGGCGAGTGGAGGAGGGATGGGCGGCTGTGAGGGAAAGGCCGGCGGGCGCTGTTCGCTGGCTGGCCCCGGTTCAGAGGCCGGGTAGATGGAAAGCCAGAGGGTGGCTGGGTGGGTGGGTTGGCAGGGTGCAGGCGCTGGGATCCTTGGCTCCAGCCCTGCACTTTCTTTTTCCTTCCTTTTTGTTTAAATATTATTTTTTTAATACTGTTCTTATCTTAATTTTAAAAACCACAAACAGCATATATACAGTATAAACATAAATAGCATATACACAACAAAGGCAATACCTAACATAAAAAAAATAAAATGACTTCATAGAATCATAGATTTGGAAGAGACCACAAGGGCCATCTAGTCCAACCTCCTGCCTTGCAGGCATTCCTAATCAAAGCACACCCATCCAGCCTCTGCTTAAAGACCTCCAAAGAAGGAGGCTTCACCACACTAGGAGGCAGTGCATTCCACTTCCAAACAGCTCTTACGGTCAGGAAGCTCTTCCTAATGTTTAGGTGGAATCTCTTTTCCTGTAGTTTGAACCCATTGCTCCGTGTCCTTGTCTCTGGAGCTGCAGAAAACAAGCTTGCTCCATTCTCAGTATGACATCCCTTCAAATATTTAAACATGGCTATCATGTCACCTCTTAACCTTCTCTTCTACAGGCTAAACATACCCAGTTCCCTAAGCTGCTCCACATGGGGCATGGCTTCCAACCTTTTACCATCCTGGTCACCCTCCTCTGGACACATTCCAGCTTCTCCATATCCTTCCTGAATTGTGGTGCCCAGAAGTGGACACAATATTCCAGGTGAGGTCTGACCAAAGCAGAAGAGAGTGGCACTATCACTTTCCTAGGTCTAGACACTACTGTATATTCCTATTAATGCAGTCTAGAATTGCATTGGCTTTTCTGGCAGCAGAATCACACTGCTAACTCATTCCATTCTCTAACCTTATTCAACTACCATTTTCTATTTTCTTTGCTCTCCTTATATTATCTTTAAAATACTTTTCCCATTATACTCTATTACCTCCTTATTTATTCCACTTATCATTACCTTATATCGAATTATCTCATATCATTTGTCCTATATTTTAAAATTGACTTTAGAATTCTATTCCTTTAATAAACGTATCACCAAGAATAATTTTAAAATAGTCTATAACTTCTTCCAAGTCTTTTTTATAAACATCTATAGATTTGTCTTTTAATAAACATGTCAGTTTGTCCATCTCCATGTGACTTGCAATATCCAGTCTATAATTTCTGGTGTCACACTTTCTTTTTCCAATAATACTTTTGTGGGCAGAAAGAGTTAAACCCACCACCAGTCGGGGTCAAAAACTAAGACTGAGAAAGCAACCTTGGTCTGTGGTGTTATAGGGAGATAAACACAAATAAAGTACATGCCCCTCAAAGCCACACATACACACACACTCAGGGGGCTTGTTTCAGTTTTTGGGAGCTCACAGACTGTCCATTTTTAAAATGCAGGTACCGTAATTGGGCAAAGATTTTGTCTGATCCTAATAAAAGTAATACCCAATAAATTAATACTATACTGTGGTTTGTGCATATGAAATATTGATATTGGATTCACCTGTGATCCACAGCACTGTTTAACTGTCTTTGTCATAACAAGTGCTATTGCTAAACAATTTGTAAAGCCGCTCTGAGAGCCTTTGTGGCTGAAGAGTGGGATATAAATACTCTAATAAATACATAAACAAACATGGCATATTATTTTAAGTAGCTGATAGCCAAGGGTGCTTAAAAGTGTTTGTACCAGTAACTGGAGAAAAATATTGAATTTTATGCCTACATTACCCAGACTTCAAGATTATACAGTACTACCCCTGAAAACCACTCTTCTTCTCTAATTTACTAAGTACAATATAAGTGATTTTTTTGTGGAAGCAGCATGTCAAATTATCATATATTGCAATGCCAGTATTCCACAAAATTTCATGCAGGTGGAATGGTGTTTATTTTGTACCTATCTAGAAGGTTGACTTCCAAGTATAAAATGTATTTTGTACTTGAAGCACAGAATATATCTACTGATAGTTGCTTTTCCCTGCACCCTCATGGTATACATATTCTTCTGTTTCTGAATAAGTTATAAAACCCTTTGATTTGCTTGTCTGCAATCATGGGTGGGTGGGTGTGCATGCAGCAGTGCCTTTCTCCTTAAACTGTCTATATTTGACCATAAGAACAGGTCAGATTTTGAATACCTTCGTGTGTATGTGCCTTCAAGTTGCCTATCAACTTATGGCAACCCCTGAATTTCATACTTAAAAACAATTTATATTGCAGCCTGTAGGATTTAGTGAGCACTATTTTGTTTATTATTACAGAGTTTTGGGATTTTTTTTAATTACCAAAAGAGTTCAATAACTGGCATTGTGTTTCACTGGGACATTTGAACTAGGACGTCAGGATTGCAATCCAGTGCATTCACTTCTAATTGAACAAAAGTGGGGTTTATTTCTGAGTAGCCATGCATAGGATCAGAATGCAGTGCTTGGTTTCAGCCTGACATTGTGGAAATAGACCAAAGGATTAAAGGGGTTTTTACTTTTCAAAGGTGAAAGGGACAAAACACGCATTCCAGAAGTCACACTGATTTTTTAATCCCATCGGTTCTGAAAACTGCATTGCTCAATTCTGCATCAACACACAAAGTTCCAGGGAAATCTTATTCACGTGTACTCAGAAGTAAATCCCTTGAAGTCCATAGGAATTACTGTCTCAGTGCATTTAGCACTGCAACTTAATGTACAGGTGAAAATGACACAGTATTGGTTGGGAAAGTCAATGATACCACCTCTCAAAAGACAACTTCAATATGATATGTCCAAAAATTTCAGTCTTCCAAGTAAATTCCTATCTCTATGTACAGTTTTCTAAATGGGGGGAGAAGTACAAGAAAATACAACTTTAAGAAATAACCAGCCCATGATGCAAAAAGACCCAAAGTCTAGATTCAGTGCTAATTTATTCTGGGATGTCTGTTAACTTTCTATTTGACCATCATTTCTTCTGCCCAGCCAGCTACTTCCAGTATACCCCACACAACCTTTTGCTACATGCCTATTGTTCCCTGCCTACTTTTATCATTCTCCTTTTCCTACAGTTTGTTGAAGTAGTAATCCTCTTTCTGCTTCTCTTGTACAGATCTTCCTCTTCCACTCTTCTCCCAAGATGTGCCCTTTTAAATAGTAGCCTTGAACCACCATTCATATTCCTTACACTGCTATGAGGAAAATAAAATAAAGGTCATGCTGATTTAGCCCACTGCATAAACATCTCCTTCAGTTCCAAAATTCAGAATCACGTTTTTAATTAAATACAGCTGCATTAAGTAGCATAAATTCAGTGCATGTACTGATTGTAATTTAGGGAAGTGAATAAGTCTAATAAACATGGACAGCAGCTCTACATGTCACTTGGAGCTACACATACACAACCCAGTTCTTACTTGGGGCCTTCCCCTTCCGTGGCAAGCCTTTAAAGTTCTATTCCCATTTCCTGTCCAGAAAGAAGAAGTCAAATGGATCACTTTACCTCAACTACAAACTCAAAAGTTTTTTTAAAAAAATGAAATGTTGGATTTGTCCTTCGAGCCTGTGCAATGGATTTTTCTGGTGGAGCGCAGCATGCACAGAACTGGCCTCAACCTTTAAACCAAAGGTTCATCTGCTGGCCTTGCAAGCATGGACGGTAGCAGTGAGGTCCTTGGGTCGTAGGTTTGATTACAGTTTCTTTCTCTTAGATGGTTGACCTTACAGGGTTGGACGAGCACCATCTGCCCGGGTTTGGGATTAGATTTTTCCTTCTCCAAGGACGGTTGCCATAGGCTAGAGAGCCCATCCTGCCCTTTGACGCTCTTTGTCAGACCCTTCAGTTTTGACCTGTCTGGCATGGAAGACCCTACCGGGGGCTATTATGCCACCGCCAGCATAGCTCAAAACATCGTTAGTGTACACAAGCCTCTCTCCCATGACAAGGGGGCGTCAATGGAGAGGGGAAAAAATGAAATAAAAGGCTGAAATCCTGAAGGACCATTTAGTCCAACTGAAATCAATATGACTTTGAACTAAATGTGTTTGGAATTGAAACATGAGCACATTTGGCCATGCACAATATTTGCCTACAATCTTCACACTGTTCCACCTCCATAAACTCTTATTGATTTACCTGGGGCCTGAGCCAGCACATTGGTTAGAGATTAAGACAAAAAATTAATTATTAAATAGGAGCATAAATAAATAATGTTGAGATTTCTATGGGTGGTAAAGTCATTCACTCTTACATGGATAGGTATTATTACCAAAAAACAAGTTATCTCTCCTGTATTCTGTTTAACAATCAGAAAGATCATCAAAAAGATATTAAAAGAAAGTGCAAGCTATGATCACAAAACTCCGTATGTAAACTTACTCACATTTTTGTGGTTTTTCACCCACAAAATTTTGTTAATTCCAAAAACATGTACCACTATTAAGGGGTACAGTAGGATTCCTTTATTCGCTGGGGATTGGTTTTGGGGGACCCGTGGATACCGAAAACCATGGATAATAGCAAATGCCATCAAAAATAATGGGACTTCCAGTTTAAAATACCATAGAGTTGCCTTGGAGAACCTAGAAAATAGCTAGAGAGGACACATTTTCTAGAAAGACTCTATGGTAGGTGTGCTGTTTTGTGTCCCATGGATAATTGAATCAGTGCATAATTAATCAGTGGATATGGGGGTCCTATTTTATTTAACTGATTCTGTGTGTAGAGAATCAGTATGATCACTAATATTTGTGTCTCCTATGAAAGAGAATGAATCTGGCTTTCTTTCTCTCTCTCCTGTAGCATTTTAAGCTTGTATAGTTCACCAATCTCGAGGGGAACTTCCCAAGTGTTGTTTGGGTCAATGTTGATTATTTTGCTTATGATTTGAATGAAAAAAAGGGTGGACTGATATCACTTACAGTTCTCAAGCTTTGTTCACACCAAGTTCAACTCAAAATCAACCAAAAATAGCCATCTTCTGGAGAGCAATTATTGGAAAGGTTTTCTCTCAGTTCTGAACTTGCACAAAAATACCCAGAATTTCATTTTTCTCATGTTCATTGTTCAATGTCTGGCCACAGTTGATTCATACAAGTCTATCTTAGAATGAAAAATACAGACATCCAAAGTGGTTGTTTGAGAGGTACCCAAAAGAGCTGATGTATTGGCTCCAAAATCCCATTAAGATCTTTGTTTTGGTTTCAGTAGATATCAAACCAAGTGTGGTGACTTTGTGATCAAGCACACTTAAGTTCCTTCCAAAATAACCAATATAAGCAATTTTATTTTATTTTTTAAAACAAAAATAAAAGATAAAAGTGTGCTGATTAGTAGTCTCAGATTAGTAGAAAGTGTTTAGAATGCCAATCTAAGTCAAGTTTGGTTCAGTCAGTTCATAAATATATGTTTGAGAGTAAACATAAAAGTAAGATCAAGAGTACGTAAATCTGAACTGTTTGTTTGTGAGGTACCCAAAGTAGTTGGTGGATTGGGTCCAAAAATTACTACTGTCTTCGCTTTGGTCCTGTTAGATAATACAAGATGTTTAGTGATTTTATGGTCAGGCAGATTTGTGTAGCATATCTGCTACACAGCAAACTTCAACTGTTGTGTTATGTTTTATTTTTACAAAAAGGAGATGGCTATATTGAACAATGCTGTGAGCTTTTTTTTCCTTGCATTAGAGATCAAATCATATTGCTGCTACTATTATGGCTTCTGTCACATTGATTGCAGCAGAAAAAAATGTGTATAATAAAAATCCAGCTTCTTAAACACTTCAGATTCTTCAATGTATGGTTTAAGGTTCCAGTTTTAGAGCAGTTGCTTATTTTACAAACAAGCAAAATCACACTAGTGAGATGTAGTGTTTGCTATTACTTTATTAAAAATGTTGAAGTCTCTAGAATTATTTAGATACAATTAAATGACTGGATGTAACTTACATTTGGAAATGCAGACCCAGATATTCATTATGTCTGTTTATATACAAATAATTATTAAAATTAAATATATCTGTGAAACTAATCTTTTTCAGTTAATATGATAGCTGAACATTAAGAATAAGCATCTTATAAATGTTATGGTCCAGCTGCAATCTAACACAAAATGAGCTTAAGAGCATTGTTATAATGGACCAAAATGCACTTAACTCTGATTTTGCTTCAGACCACTATGTTTTCAGTCACTTATGATCATGTTACACCTTTGCTTTGCCAATTACGTTGGCTCCCAGGCTGCGGTGTCACTAAGGCTGATGTCACCCCTCCCCTGACATTGTCACCTGTTGCAGTTTGGGCTCTCTGGTACCCCAGGGGCCACCACTGCTTCCAGTTAATATCTTCCCTCTACTGCCTTTGACTGTTAAGATGACAGCTTGGGACAAAGTTAGGGGACTGCCTGTCTGCCTACCTGTGCTCTATGATCTTCAGCAGAGGCTTTTTGGAGGCACCTACCTTTGGAAGCTTGGTAGATAGCTTTCTTAGTGGTAGTGCCTTGACTGAAATACTCACCCAAGGAGGCTGGAGTAATGAAATTTTACAGTTGTGGTGAAGACATTTGTATTTTCTCACAAATGACTCACAGGTAATTTGTATCTCTGCTAACTATGCTGTATCGTTTTATTTCTGCTGCCTGTTCTCATGTTAGTCTTAGGTGGCTTTAATAGATTTTTATTTGTCTTTTACATCTTTTAGCTGTAATTGTACATCCTTGAAAGCTGGCCTGGAAACATGTTGAAGGATGAGATATAAATCGCAGAAATTAAATAACACATGTTTTAAAAATTTAATTAGGGAAAAATATTCCACCTTCATATCTTCAACTTTACTCTAATAAACTTCATTAACTTTGGTACTTGATGTTTGTGAAGACACATTTCCTGATTTGTATTTACTATGAAGCAATTATTTAAAGCAAAGGGGGGGGGGACCAGTAAAGCATGATCATGAAGTGGTGAGAAAAAAACCAAAACTACAACAGGAAGCAGAGCAAGTGTTCCATCTATAGATTCTTCCTGTTGCTGTGCCCTGAATTGGCAAGACCAAGCTGTCTTCAGAAAGGTCTTTGTATAAAAAGTTGTATATGAAAAGTATGCCAATTAGTTTTACTGTAATGGCAAATGATAAACAAATGCATGAAATTATGCCTGAAGCGTCTGCTACAGAGGAAGTCTTCCTGCAGGTAACTTCAAATGCTGGTACCTTCTCAGACAAAAAAAAAGTGTCTTGGGTTTATTTTTGTTCCTGTCTACATCATAGCCCCAAATGTCTTAATTTCATAGTCCTGATTAATCCTCTACCATCCCAGTTTTTCAGCTGCTTTTAAAATGTCCTACTTTCTCTCTCTTCCTCTCACTTTCCCTCTTCATCCTCAACTTACTTCAATTGCTGGAAACTGAATTAAAAGTAGAAAAATGATTTGCTCCCAATTAATGCAGTAGTGGGGGAGACTGAATCTTATCCTTCCCAGCAGGCTCAGGAAAAAGCAAACTGCTGCAGACTCTTCTAGCTTATGTGTTCTTCCTCTTTAATAGCTTTTGCCATCTTGATTACGTACTGACATTGCTTGGCTGCACAAATCTCAGTTTTCATCTGTGAACTGATGGAGGGTATGTCCTGTGGTATCTGGTGTCACCCCTCCCCCCCAACGGTATCACTTGGTGCAGTTCGGTCTCTCCGCACCCCTAGTGCTGTCACTGGGTATGTTACATTCTGCTATTACTCCACAAAGTTCAAAATAACCTGAATATAATTAAATCCTATATGTGTAGTCAGTTATAAATTTGTGAAGTCGTTTGTGAAGTTGGTATTTTGCAAGATTCAGAATACAAAGGTAGAATATCATAAGTGATAAATAATGGCACTTCATTTACTTCAAAAATGTACCCAATTTATCCAAACCTCTGTTCAAACAAATGGTACTGTAAGATCAGCCTTTAATATATAACATGTAAATGAACCAATGGAGATGTTTTGGACTATTATCTCATCACCCCAGCCCTTGGCTAGGCTAGCTGGGGTTATGGGAGCTGCCGTTTCACACTTATGGAAGGCCCTGGGTTGGTTAAGGTTTCCCTAGACTATGCCAGTTCATATGTTACCTACCCTGACACCCCCTGCCCCACATCTATAATAATTGGGAATATTTAATAATGTGGCCAAATGTGGCCTTCCACGCAATATGGCTAGTAAACTGGAAATTCTGCAAAAAAAAAAAAGGAATTCCAAAGGACTAGCGCTGAGACTCAGTCAGTTATACACTTAAGGAGGGGCCAGCCCAAATTCCAAAGAAAGATAATGCAAGGCAATTTGTTCCCTGAATGTCTGGCTAATCTCATCAATCTAAGCTGAGATACTCAGGTTTGTAAAGATCCCTCATACCTCTACCTTCCCCCAAACAAAGAAGGTTGCTTCTTCTATTCAGTTACAAAGTATCCACACATTAAGAATTGTTACTATATCTGGAGTGTCCATTATCTCACCTTGAGAACCTCTGAGAAGCATTGTCTGTCAGTCTAAATCCCATTCCCTGAAGAAAATTCTTGGGTATAAAAACCGTTCCAAAACCCCATTCAAGTGTGCACAGTTCATCTTCCTACAAACTCCACGTCAGACTGTGTAGCCATTCCGCCTTCAGGAAGCCCACTCTGCTGGTTTATTCTGCAACCTCATCTCCTCAGATTGGTACCGTATCACTCAAAAACAACCTCCCTTCTCTATCCCTCTATCCCAATGCTTCCTACTTTATTTGCTAGCCTTGCATGAATGCTTGAAGACTGTGTGTGTGTCTGTGAATGTTGTTATTATTGCTTTCTCAAATAAAGATAAAATAATTGTACTATCTAGCTTAATGTCTCCTCCTTACTACCAGTATGCATAGGTCAAAATGTCCTGCTTTCTGTTGCCCCCTCTCACATTGCTAAGCTGAGTATATTAATTCCCTAAATTAATATCAATATTTGGAGGGAACATAAGTCTCCCAAGCATTTAGGGTAACACATACACCAGGTATTCTTCTACAACAAAGAGAACATGTAGCCTCCAGATGTTGTTGAGACCGTGCCTTAAGCAGCATAGCCAATAGTGACACTGAAGTTGAACAACACCTAAAGGGCCATGCATTTCTCACCCTGGTTCTACAAAAATAAAGTCAATTGTTCTTTTGTAATTCAACCTACTCTTCCACTGTTCGCCTCCACATTATTATATTTTCAAACAAGGGTGAAATTATTAATGGATGGATGAGACACTCTGCCCATCCCAAAAGGTTAATTAAATAAATGTTTAATAGTGCTCTCCTATCCAGTTTATGCTGTTGTCAGCCACCCTGAGTTTAATAAGACTTATTCCAACCTGAGTGTCACTTTTTAAACATATTTGGTAGGGACCCGAGATAAATCTTTCTTGGTGGATGCTCTGAGCTCTGGAATTCCCTACGGAGAGAAGCTAGGCTTGCTTCCCCCCTCTTGACTTTCCTTCAGCAGGCGAAGGACTTTTTATTCAGGTGCGCCTTTGGTAACTGATCTTGGATGCTGCAGAAGGGGCTTTTATCAAGGTCAGCACTCTGTTTTCTTTTATTCATGTGTTTTAAATTGCATTTTTAATATGTTTGGATTTGTTTTATGATTTTATTTTATTGGTTTTATTGTTAGCTATTTCAGGTCCCATCTTAGGGAGGGAGGAAAGCTATAAATCCAATAAATAAATATATGAGTATAGGATTGCGGATTGAGGCTTCAAGATTGCTTTGCTATCAATGGCGCCCAGATCAAGGGCAGTAGATTGTAAGAGACTATAAAGTGACACAGAAGAAGATTGTGGAAAGAGCAATATGTGATGTGTATTTAATATAAGGTCACAAGTGGTTAAAGGTAAAAGACAACAGGGCTATTAAACTTCAGCAGAGCCCCTGCAATTATTGTCTTTGGAGAAGCACAGCTCAGCAAGTTAGTGCTGGTACTATTCTATAGATGTCACTTAACCATTTTCATGGCAGAGGTAAACATATAAAAGAACAAGTAAAGAAAAAAATGTGGTTCTCTACAACAACACAATACAAAGAATGTCCATTACAGTTGTCTCTTCATATTCACTGGGGTTTCGTTCTAAGACACACACCCCCACCCCCGTGGATACCAAAATCCATAAATACTCAAGTCCCATTATATGCAATGGCATAGCAAAATGATGTCCCTTATATAAAATGGCAAAAATCAAGGTTTGCTTTTTGGATTATTATTTTTTAAAGAATATTTTCAAGCCATGAATATTTAAATCCGTGGATACCAAATCTGTGGATACGGAGGGACAACTGTACTTCTTACTTTAAGATGAAAATACCGTGGGGTGGAAAAGTCAGCTGGTCCTCCAGCTAAGTTGCATTTCCTTTGAAAAAAGTAAGGATCCTATTAGTAGTGCCCACTAGAGTCGATCCATTGAACTAATGCAATTTAGATAAGCATTGATTCACCATTCAGCATTTTATTTAATGTCACCACTCTGCTTGAGACTATAAATAAGATTCAGGTGCAACTTTGCGGCATAGGAGAGTGGGGTTCATCTGGAGGAAGCTCAGGTAATGGCATAGTGCTAGTAGTACCTTTTAAGCAGCTTCTGGCACACCAGCTGTGACTTTCTCTCTAGAGACAGTAGCTTGCCTCAGTTACTCATACACTGGTTATATCCAGGTTAGTCTACATCCTCTGTGCCAGGCAGTCTTTGAAAACTGTTTCGATGCTTCAGTTATGCAGAATGCGTCAAAGCCTATGGGGGCTTGGAATTCAGAACATATTACAGCTGTACCAGTTGCACTGGTGACCAATTTGCTTCTGAGACCATCTGGGAGTACTGGGATTAAGCTTCAAAGTATTACTTCATTTGGGAGCAGATTGCCTGAAAGATCATCTACACCTTTATGCACTTGTCAAGGTCATAGAATCATAGAGTTGGAAGAGACCACAAGGGCCATCTAGTCCAGCTGCATTCCATGCAGGAATACTCAATCAAAGTATTCTGGGTCCTGAGATCAAGCACAAAGGCTCTGCTCATTGTCCTGCTAGGAAGGTTATTTTGGCTGACAAGCGCAAGAGACACACCTTCAATTCCAACTGCCACTGCTGTGGCCTCTGAAGGAGAGAAAAACAGCCAGGCACAGCTCCATTATGCTTAGGCCTGGCAGTTGAGGAAAGGACTCTGAGGGAGAGAAGAGCAGCCACCATCTGCTGGATATAACCCTTCCCCCATTGCCATCCCCTTTCCCTTGTGTGTCATTCCTTTTTAGACAATAATAATAATAATAATAATAATAATAAAATTTATTTATATATCGCCCTTTGGTAATCCAATCAGGGTGGTTCACAACATTAAAAAACCATACAGTAAAACAATATATTCCCTTTCCCCCTTTAAAAAGTTATTAAATCAATTACAAATTAAAACAACAATTAAAACATTTGATAAAAACACATACCTACATTTGGCAATAAGAGTAGGTCCCCAGCGATATTCAGTTCTGTTAACAAAGGAGGCTGTGGGGACTCTCCTGAAGGAGCGGGGGTTCCCGAGGCCAGGATAATCTATTCTGGAAAGGCCTGCCAGAAGAGATCCATCTTGACAGCCTTTTTGAAGCTGTCCAAAGATGTCAATTGATGGATCTCATCGGGCAGGCCGTTCCATAGTTTGGGGACGACAACAGAAAAAGCCCTCTGGGAGGTAGCCAAAAGCCTCAACTTTTGAGGCTGTAGCAAATTCCTCCCAGAGGACCGGAGTCCGCGGGGGGGATTATAAGGGAGGAGACGGTCCATGAGATAGCTTGGACCGAAGCCATTTAGGGCTTTAAAGGTGATAACCAACACCTTATACTGGGCCCGGAAACCAATAGGCAGCCAGTGGAGGGACCTCAAAACCGGAGGGATGTGCTCCCTCCTAGATGTTCCTGAAACAAGCCTGGCCACCATATTTTGTACTAACTGTAGTTTCTGAACCAAGCACAAGGGTAGCCCCATGTAAAGCGCATTACAGAAGTCTAGGCGCGAGGTTACCAGTGCATGAATGACGGTCTCAAGGTCCCTTGCCTCTAGAAAAGGGTGCAGCTGGCGTATCAGCTGAAGCTGATAGCAGGTGCTCCTGACTGTTGTATTTACCTGATTTATCATCAGGAGTGACAAGTCAAGGAGCACACCCAGACTGCGAACACAGTCACTGGAGGAGAGTGTGACCCCATCCAGGACTGGAGATTGCAACCCAATTCTTGGTTTCGGGGCCACTACCGTGAGCACTTCTGTCTTGTCTGGATTCAGTTTCAATTTGTTTTTCCTCATCCAGCCCATTACCGCCCGAAGACATTTATTGAGAGAAGAGATGTCATTGGAATTCGAGACCGATGAACGAGATACGGAGAAATAGATCTGAGTGTCATCAGCATACTGATGACACCCAGTTCCACAACTCCAAATAATCTCACCCAGAGGCTTCATATAGATGTTAAATAACATCGGGGACAGGATAGCTCCCTGTGGAACTCCGCAGGTGACCTCTCTTTTGTTCAAACAACTGTCCCCGAGCAGCACTCTCTGGGACCTGCCCGAGAGGTAGGACCGGAACCACTGCAATGCAGTGCCTCTGATACCCAACCCCTTCAGACAGTCCAAGAGGATGCCACGATCTATCGTATCAAAAGACGCTGAGAGGTCTAAGAGCACCAACATTACCCCTGTCGATGTTCAGACGCAGATCGTCGGTCAAGGCAACCATGGCAGTCTCAACCCCAAAGCCTGTCCTGAAGCCAGTTTGAAATGGGTCTAGATAATCAGTTTCATTCAAGACAGCTTGGAGTTGAAGAGCAACCGCCCTCTCAATCACCTTGCTCAGAAATGGCAATAAAGAAACAGGCCTGTAGTTACTCATAACCAGGGGGTCCAGGGAAGGTTTTTTCAGAAGTAGCCTAACAGCCGCTTCCTTCAGACAAGATGGAACATGTCCTTCCCTGAAGGAAGCATTGATAATATCCATGAGGAATCTCCTCATGGCTGCCCCCCCCCCCCGGATGGCCAGCCATTATGGGCAAGGGTCGAGAGAGCAAATTGTTTTCCTCACCCTACCAAGCAGCTTCTCCACGTCCTCAGTACTCACAGATTGGAGCTGATCCAGAATAACTTCATCGACAGAGTCGCTGGACATCTCTTCTATGGTTTCTGTTAAAACATTGGCGTCTAAGTCGGCTCTTATCTGAGAGATTTTATCTGTGAAAAAGTTGTTAAACGCGTCACAGCAGGCCGATGTCGGGCTAAGTACGGGATTCGGCACAGGGGGTACCTGTGTTAGCTCCCTTACCACCCGAAACAGCACTGCTGGACGGGACTCTGCAGACGCAATACGTGCAGAGGATAAAGATCTCTGCGCTGCACATATTGCCTCCCGATAGGACCAAAGAAAGTTCCTATGGCGAGTTCTGTCAGATAAGAGTCGAGTTTTCCACCACATGCGCTCTAGTTGTTGTTCAAACCGCTTCGTTCTCCTAAGCCCTGGTGTGTACCATGGCTTACAGTTTGAAGCGGATTGACAAGGATGCTTGGGAGCGATCATGTCAATAGCCCTGGCAAGATCGGTGTTCCAAATATTAACCAGAGCATCGACAGGGTCACCGGCATTCCCAACCATTAAACCCTCTAAGGCTTTCTGGAATCCATTTGGTTCCATTAGCCTTCGAGGGCGGACCAATCTAATGGGTCCACCACCCCCGGTGGGGAGGATACAAACTCTAAGTTCCGCCTTAACCAGGAAATGATCCGTCCATGACAATGCGGAGGTATTTACAACCTCCGCCCACAGATATTCTTGTTCTGTACTGAAGACCGCATTGAGTGTATGACCCGCACAATGTGTGTGTGCCCGATGACCAATTGGGACAGGCCCGTGTTTGTCATGGTTGCCATGAACTCCCAAGCTGCGCCTGTTAGACTAGTCTCGAGCGGAATGTTGAAGTCTCCCAAAACTAAAAGTCTGGGCAACTCCAACAGCAGCTCCGAGACCAGTTGTGTCAGCTCAGTTAGGGAGTCTGCTAGACAACAGGGTGGTCGGTAGACTAGCAGAATCCCCAAACTATCCCTGGTCCTCAGCCTAAGGTGCATACACTCGAAGTGGACTATGTTCTGGACAGGTATCCTGGTCAAGATCAGGCTATTCTTGTGAACCAGAGCAACTCCGCCCCCCCGCCCACTTCCCCTCACCTGCTCACTGACAGAGTACCCAGCTGGGAGGGCCTGCACCCAGGTAACTGCGCTATCCTCTCCCAGCCAGGTCTCTGTGAAGCAAGCCAGGTCAGCATTCTCATCCATGAGGAGATCATGGATGATATGGGTCTTGTTCTTGACCGACCTGGCATTGCAGAGGAGCAGAGTGAGGTTCTGTGGAATGGTTGATCTGCTCTCCAAGCCATTCTGGGAAACAGCGGGAACTGAAGGTGGGATAGCTTTCAAACAGCGATCCCGTCTTCTTTTGTAACATTTGTTCGCTCTGTTCCAGCCATACCTCCCATTCCCCTGCACAACTCCTATAGCTGCCCCCACCTCATTCCTGGCCTCAAGGGAAACAGTAAAGTTTAAAGCCACTAGAAAAAAGGGGTATTTGGGGGATAAACCAACCCCAATCCCATAATCCAGTTCCTATAATGGTCAGGTGATAAGAGACTGAATGGCTTAATAATACAAGTCTTATATCAACCCACATCAACATCAGGTCCAGTATAACAATTTGTCCCCAATCACCACCTTAGATGTTTGCTGCCAGAGGTCCTGCCAATGGTTGAGCTGGAGCCGGCTTTAAATGCTCTCTAAAGGCCAGGTGTTCCGAGGGAGGGGGGGCAAGCACTCACTGTCCACTCCCAGTTTGAAGTCACACTGCTGCTGTTGAACTTGAGGGCAAGACTGTGAACTTGAGGGCAAGGAACTGTCAAACAACCAACTTGCAAGCGGCTCTGGGAGCCTTTTTGGCTAAAGGGTAAAGTATAAATACTCTAAAACAACAAACTAATTAATTGTGGTAGACCTGGCATCATGTTACTCCCCACTCCTGGGAAGCATGTTTGGCTCTTCCTTTATATGCTTTTGAGTGGGCTTTAGACATTTCTTTCTAGTCCCATCTGTGTTTGATTAGACCAGTGATTCCCAAACTTCGCTCCTTCAGATGTTTTGGACTTTATCATCCAGAATTCTTAACTGTTGGCCATGCTGGTGAGACCTTCTGGGAGTTGAAATCCAAAAACCTGGCAGACCCAAGTTTGCAAATCACTGGGTTAGAGTATGGGCTGGCTTTTAAACTGCTACTGCTCTGAACTGCAAAGTTGTGTTAACATTTAAGCTCCTTTGGGGGCATTATTTTTGCATTTAAAAAGTGGCACTGCATTGATGCTGAGAAGGCTTTTGACAATGTAATACAAAGATAGAAATTAAGGAAATTTTTTTGGGTTATTACAAATCGTTATATGCAAAATCACTGGACACAGAGGCAAAATTGGAAGCAATGGATAAATACCTAGAAGAAAATACAAAAACAAAGCTAACAGAGCAACTGAAAGGAAAGCTAGATCAGCCCTTCGAGGCTGATGAAATATTACAAGCTATTAAACAGTTAAAATCAAGAAAGGCACCAGGTCAAGATGGTTTTACTTCAGAATTTTATAAGACCTTTCATGAAGAATTGACTATACCATTTCAGCAGGTTTTGAATAGGATCTTAAAAGAAGGTATACCAGCATCATGGCAATTGGCTAATATTATTTTGATACCAAAAGAAGGAAAAGAAAAATCTAATTTGGCAAGTTATCGCCCCATTTCACTTTTAAACGTGGACTACAAAATCTTCACAATGATATTGGCGAACAGATTGAACAGTGTTATAAAGAATATAGTCCATGAAGATCAAGTAGGCTTTATAAAAGGCAGACACATGTCTAACAACATAAGAACAATGATAAATGCCATAGAATATTATGAGAGAGTCAACAATAAAAAAGCCACTCTTATTTTCATTGACGCTGAGAAGGCTTTCGACAATGTAAATTGGACATTTATAATGAAAACGTTGGCGAAACTAAATTTTGGAGAGACATTTATTCAAAACATGCAAACGATATATACAACTCAAAAAGCTTCTCTAATAATAAATGGAGAGAATACTGAAATATTTGTCATTTTTAAGGGAACGCGGCAAGGATGCCCACTCTCACCAACACTTTTCATTTTAGCTTTAGAAAGCCTGAACAACCAAATAAGAAATGATAAACAGATTCCTGGCTTAAAAATTAAAAATCAAAAACTACAAAATAAAAGCATTCGCTGATGATATCACCATAATCTTGGAAGAACCACTAGAAAACATCATAACTTTGCTCAATGTAATCAAGAAGTACGGAGAACTAGCAGGATTTAAACTCAATAAAGAAAAAACAGTTATTATAACTAAAAATTTGACTCCTAAAAAAGAAAAACAATTGAAAGAAATGTCGGATTGTAAAACTGAAAGGAGGGTTAAATACTTGGGAGTGTAGATTAATAAGAAGAATATTGACTTGTATAAAAACAATTACAATAAATTATGGAAAGAGATAAAAGCTGACTTAGCGAGATGGAGCAAACTTGATCTATCCTTACTTGGAAGGATAAATGTTATTAAGGTGAACATCCTGCCAAAGTGTCTATTTCTTTTTCAAAATTTACCCATTTTGACAAATGAAAAAATCCTACAACAATGGACAACTGACTTAAACAAATTTATATGGAAGAGTAAAAGAGTGAAGATAAAGGGAACAACTCTGACTGCAAGCAAGGAAACAGGGGGTGCCTCTTTACCAAATTTAAAGTTATATTACATAGCGTCTGGACTTAATTGGCTTTCAGACTGGATAAAATTGGAAAATACCAGAATACTAACGTTAGAAGGACACTCGCTTAGATTCGGATGGCATGCATACTTGGGATATGATAAACAACAAATAAACCAGGACTTTGAGAATCATATAATAATAAAATCTCTGCAAAGAATCTGACAAAAAATTAGAGAACAATTTTACACTAAGCTACCGATATGGATCTCACCACAAGAGGCATTTTTAGGAAGGTGGGAAAAGGAAGAATGATGGTTAAAATATGATGAGCTGATCAATCATGAGAAATGGGGGAAAGGTGGAGATATTGTTATGCATACTAGAGAAGAATTAGAGGCAAAAGGCATACACATGAATTGGTTCAAATTTCTACAAATTAAAGATAGATTTCAAGTAGATAAGTGTAAATATGGCTTTGAAATATCTAAAACAGAAATGGATAAACTGATTTGGGGAGAAAATGAACATAAAATATCTCTCTATTATAAATTACTATTAGAAAGAAATTTAGAGACTGAAATAATAACAGACGCAATGATCAAATGGGTGCAAGATTTCAGAGAAAATATAACCCTGGAAGAATGGGAGAAAGCATGGAAGGAAACTAATAAATTTACGGCTTGTTTATCCTTAAAAGAAAAACATCTTAAGATAGTAAATAGATGGTATTTAACACCTGCAAGACTCAGTAAAATTTATAAAACCCAAAATAAATGTTGGCATTGTGAAAAAGAAATGGGGACTATATATCATATGTGGTGGGGGTGCCCAATATTACAAAAATTTTGGATAAAAGTGCATAAAATAATTCAAAAAATCTTTAACGTTCAATTTGCAATGGACCCTAAACTATATCTATTGAATATAACATGGAATCTAGAGAAGGATTTTATTCGGCAATATTGGAGAGTGCTGTTGTACTTGATAACTGCGGCGAGATTGATAATAGGAGCGAACTGGAAGAAAAAGAAAAACCTTCCGATTGAAGATGGCTTTTGAAACTTCGAGAGATGTGGGAAAATGACAGACTTACACATATCATAAATAAAGGAAAGAGAACTAAAATTGAGGAAGAATGGTCTCCAATTTGTGAATATTGGAAGAAAAGATGGAACATGAAAGAGAGTGTGTAATATAAGGACTACAGTAATATAAGGTTGGACTTAAATGACATAAAGGAATAAACAATAACAAGATAACAGTCAAAGGGACACTGAAATTGGTAACAAATGCTTAAGCGAAAAATAAGCTGTAAAAATGGACGAAAATGATATATAAAAGAACAATAGGTAAAAGAGGGTAATGAGATTTGATATTGAGCAATTGGAGATAAAGAAAAAGAGGAAAGGATATCTTGAACGGGTGGGGACTAGAGGAAGTAAGAAGGTTGAATGGAAAGAAGAAGGGCATTGAAAGTGGGAAGGTACGAGTATGTGATGGGAAAGAAGTGGAAGGGATGGGTGAATGGAAGGATGGAAGATTGCGGAAGATGATGTGGGAGGTAGGGAAAAGGAGTTAAGAAAGATGGTGATAAATTGTCCATGGGGATTTTTTTTTGAATGAACGTGTATATATGTGGGGAATGTAATGTATAAGGTTATGTGTATGTTAATTTGCGTACTTAGTGAAACATTTATAAAAATAATAATAATAATAAAATAATGCAAAAAAGTGGCATAAGTATATACTGTATTTAAATTTTTAAAAATCAGCAGATTTTTATGATCTACTTCCAGCTGAGCAGAAGCAGAGTGAAATAAAGATTACCTAGACAATGCAGTTGAGAAGCTGAAAAGGTCTGGGACAGGAGACTGAAGACAGGCAAGGAATGGGGAAAGATGCTGTGGCTTTTGCAAAAATCATCATCATCATCATCCCCCCAATGTTGGTTGTTTTATACAGGACACTGACGTATCTACACTTCTGCCAATATAGGACACTTTACAGTGTTGAGTCCACAGAAGCACACTAACTTTACTAGGATCAACCCCAAAGAAAGAATGAACACACTTGAGTTTTCCAGATTAATAAAGTTCTGCATTAAACAAATGGGGGGTGTTTAATGCAGAAGGGGGGTGCCACAAATGTTAAAGCCACATCTACAACTGGAACAGTCTGCACTGTGCAGACTTGATTAGATTAGCCTCTAATACTTGTTAAACAGAATGTCTGGTAGCACTGTCACCTACAGAGACACTGAAAGAAAACAGACCAATCTTTCCCAACCCTGCCCGGACTTTTTTTTAAAGTGGCTTGGATCTATCTATATACATCCTGGATTGGAATGCACAGGTCCCTTGAAAGGCAAAGCATGGAAGTAAGTACAAACATGGTAGGCATTATTTTGGCAAAGGTGGAAATTAAAAATTTCAGACCACTGCTAGATAACAGTGAATAAATAGCATTACCTGGGAGAGCACTACTTAGTGGCTGGTGGGTATGTCACTCTTTTTCCTCACAGAGTTCAAAATGATGCCCTCCTTCGAGAAAGAAAGGTTTTCAGGTTAAGTGTTTAATCTTCTATTAGAAGCAGAGATGCCACCTCAAGTAAATGACTGCTCCACAAGGCTGTTCTGCCAAGTGACAGTAACTGTGCTGTGGTGGTAAACTTGATTACATACATCCCATTGCACAACAAAGAGGCACCATCTACACAAAAATAAACATAACAATCATAATCATTCTGAAAATAACTGACTACACAGACAACAGAATTACATTTTTTTGTTATTTCTCATGTTTACATATATATACCTTCCAATAGCCAAGTATATAATATTGGGGAGGGACTGGGCAAATTTTCCACCTCCATCCCTAGAGACTTTAAGAGGCCTTAAATTCAGATTTTAAAACAAAACAAAACATGCAAGGGCATAAGGGGAGGGGCAGCCCTAGCTGTGTGCACCCCCCTGGAACTCCAGGAATTTCCTACTTTCAGAATGGAAGAACAGGGTGCCAGTTCTGATGGGAGGAAGACTGTGTTAGCTAGAGAAGATTTGATTTGATGTATGATGACCCCATGTAAGAGTTTCCTTGGAAAGATTTGTTCAGAGGGCATTTGCTATTGCCTTCTGATTTGTTAGTAGTGAAGAAAGAAAGAAAGAAAGAAAGAAAGAAAGAAAGAAAGAAAGAAAGAAAGCCCAACTTACAAGTGTTTATGCATTGGAAAATAAAATGTGAAATAGTAAAATGACATTATTTAATGTAATCACACCTATTGCCTGATAACTATTTTCTGTGCTGGTGCCTAAGAGCATAGGAAGTGGATCCATTGGAAGCCTAGTGGCAGGGATCCCCGATGAAGTGTGCAAGGAGTTTTTGTGCAAGGATATCCACAGGTAGCAGCTAGCAGTGTGATCACCATGGTGGTATCATCACGAGGGCCACCACTAAGAAGTCACCTGCCAGGCCTCCTTTGGCTGCGATACTCTGAGAAGGGCCTTAGAATGTGGTACAGGTTAGACATTTCACTTCAGGTAAGCTGGCTCCAAGCAATTTAGGGCTTTAATGACCATGAGCAGCAGCACTTTGAATTGCATCTGGAAGCCAGTGCACAAGCTAAAGCCCTGGTGTATTGTGATCATTTGGGCCAGCCCCAATGAATGATACTGCCACCCTGTGTTGGATGACTGATGTCTCCAGGCCATTTTTAAAGGCAGAATCATATTTAATGAGTTGCAGTAATTTAAATGAGAGTTGTTATTCATGCCTCCTTCTAGAATTAAAGTACTGTGTGTTTTTAATCAATATTAACGTTCATGGTTGAATTAAAACAACTTATGATATGAACTCTAAAGAGAAGGTATCAAGTTTTGCAAATAGGTAAGAGTTGTCACACACAGTAAACATGCACTGAGGCTAGGAGAGGCCATCATGTGTGTGCCTTCACATGTCATGTTTTCTTGGAGCATGCATTTTCTTCCTTCCCTGACATTGTTGTCACACCTACACCTTGTTTGCTGCAAGAAAAAACAAAACAAAACATAGTGACAAACTTAAACCTGCCCATGTGAGAGATCTCTATCATAGCTCATTGTGCAAAGATATCCAGGCTACTGTATTCCTTTGGTGTTCTATGCATCCCAACACTATAGCTAATGAATTACTGAAAAAACATAGGTAGCATGCTTCTGATCATCGTTTACCTATTACCCTTTGATCCATTTTGAATGCCTGTCCTCCGAAGTGACTCCAAGCCCTTATTCCTTCCAACACCCTAGCTCCTTCCTCCTTGGATGGCCCACTGCCATGGCTTGTGAAACACTGTTCCGAGGATTAAAAGATTATGGAATGTGAACAGCATTATGATTAAAACTGTTTTGGCTTTCTGTTCCTCAGAGTCCTGTCTTACTTCTGTATGGCACACAGTCATTCAGTAGTCATGGCAGTGTCAGACTTAAAGCATAGTGCAAGGGTTTTCACAGCCTCAGCAATGATAGTGGGAGGAGGAAACTAAGCTATGTTTGTATCTAAACCTCATGGGAGGAGGAAACAGGCATGTTGTTTTGTCTTCCTGTGTGTTTGAAGAAATAATTTCTACCATCATTACTGTCAAGATGTTTTAGTCAACCAACCATAATGCACACAGCATAGGGAATGTGTGAGCTTCTAGAGGCTGTGGGACTGCAGCTCCCAGCATTCCTCAGTATTGGCTATGCTGGCAAAGGCTGATGAGAGTTGCAGTCCAGCAACATCTGGAAGGCTGCATGATTCCCACCCCTAATATATCAGGTCTATCTTCTGAAAGCCTTCAGGGGTTGGGGGGGACTTTGGCCTGAAAGGTGGCATATAAATACAAACAAGTCTTCTCCACACCTATCTCCTCCACACACACTGAGGGGAGAGGGGAAAAGTGACAAAAATGGTTGAAATGAACAGAGTAGACCATTTGTGTCCTTGAAGAAATGTTATATTTGATCAAACTGCTTCTGTGTTTCATTTTTGTGTGGATTAAATAATATTTATATATTGTTATTACATGTTTACCACATCCTTCTGCAAAAGGGACAAGGGTGGCAAGGTTGGGAATAAAGAAAGATTAGGAATAAGGGAATTGAAGGAGAGTAAATCTGTCAATGGTTCCTTGTCACAGTGACTATATGGAAACGTTGGGTTCAAAGGTTTACTTTTTTGGACTAGCACTCCAGGAGGGAGCCCTGGTGGCGCAGTGGCTAAATGCCAGTACTGCACGCCACCACGTTGCAAGTTCAATTCCAGAGGGCTCCAAGGTTCACTCAGCCTTCCATCCTTTTGTAGGTTGGTAAATTGAGTACCCAGCTTGTGGGGGCAATTAGCTAACACACATTGGAAACTGTTTAATGCAGTGTAGATGTGTAAATAGCTATTGCTTAAAACAATTTGTAAGCCGCTCTGATAGCCTTGTGGCTGAAGAGCGGGGTATAAATAACTAAATAAATAAAAAATTTAAAAAATTAAAAAAAGTTCCCCAGTCATTGTCTGACTGGAGGATTCTGACAGTTGTAGTCCAAAAATGTAACTTTTCCAGACTAAAATTTATATGCCATTTGCTAGGGAAATACAAGAAGAAATGGTATGTGCCTTGCAGGCCAGGCTCAATATCAGCTTCCTAGAGGAAGTAGGATGGACTCAGTCTGAGCTGTTCTAAGAGATCAGAAAATAGAAGTAGCAACAAAAGTAACAGAAAGTAAAAGCTCAAAAGGTACTCTGCAAAATGCTTTAACATGGAAATTCATGTGAGTGGAAGAAGGGAATTCTGGGAGGGAGTTAGTAAAATAAGTATGTCAGTCTTTCAAAGGAACAAAGTAACTTTTCAAAGGATTATGGAACAGGTAAATGTGCTTCAGGGTTACCTGCAATAAGCAGTGTTCTAACTTGTTTCCTATTCTTCGTATCAATTCAGGACAGTAATAGTTATCTTCATATTTGCTGGGGTTTGGTTCCAGGACCCCTGTGGATACCAAAATCCGTAAATACTCAAGTCCCATTATATGCAATGGCATAGCAAAATGGTGTCCCTTATATAAGATGGCAAAATCGAGGTTTGCTTTTTGGATTATTTTTTTTTAAAGAATATTTTCAAGCCATGAATACTTAAATCCGTGGATACCAAATCCATGGATACAAAAGGACAACTGTAATATAAATTAATGTCAAGAGCAAGGCTGATCTTGCCATCTGTTTCAATGCTTGGTTCCATTGCCAATCTACTCATGAAGTGAGAACACACATCACCTTATTTAAGGAGGTGAAAATATATATTTTTTAATTTAGATGTTATTAAAGAAACAGCTTGCAATATATCCTTTTACTGAAAGTGTAGTGTTCAACTTTAATTTCCATGTTTTTTCTACTCACATTTGCTCGCACTCAAATGAGCAAGTTCTTTAGAGTACACAGAATGTTCTTTTTCAGCTCTAATTACAGAGCAACCCATTAAGTTGAGGATAAAAGAGTGATTTCTCTCCATGCTGAGAGAGATTCATCGTTATCTAATATTAAAGCACATAGTATCTTAGGTGCAAAGATGTTCTGGATACCTGTTCAAATGGATGGGTTGTATAAGATTATTATAAGCTGTGTGTCCCAGTTTGATTTAATGCCCCAATGATCATGTTAATATTCACCATTGCCACCTTTTGGTGATCCAAACTGGATCCACAAGCAATTGATACCCAACTTCTGTAAAATACAGAAATGTAATGGCATGAAGCATAAATAGGAAAAACGATACTAAGAATTATTTTGCTTGTTAAAAAAAACTTAAAGCCCTTGAAGATCCAATATCTTTTACTCTCAGAATGACTTTTAATGAGTGTAAAATCCTTTTCCCACATTATTGTTCCAATGTGATTGAGCATTTTGATCTGATTAGGAAAATGGAACCTCAAATCCATGTGCTGAACAAACAAGTCACTCATGGCTTATAGGTAACAATTATAACAGAGCATAAAAAGACAACTAGTGATAGCAGCTGGCTGCATTGAGAGACAGATAAGAGAACACTCAGTCTAAGAATACAGTAGTGTAAATTTTGGATCTCCAACGTACACAGGGGTACATGGTTGGTGTAACTGGGAATGTAGCAATCAGCTTGATCCCTGTAATTCAGCGATTGCCAGGGGTTCTGTGAGAAAATAGTAATACATCACAGAGAAGTGGTGAGCTGAAACTTATCTCTCCCCTCCACAACAGAGAAAGCCAAGCAAGGAATATGTCTGTGTGAGTGAATGAGTTTTCACACCAACTGAGCCTCCAAAAGGGCCTCTTATGGGTCAAGGGGGGGAAGGAAGTTTACCAAATACCTTGCTCTCCCTCCCAGCTTTTGCTTTGCCTTAGATATGCTAATCAGGCTCCACATGTCAAACATTGCCTTCACCTGGCAGCTAAAGGGAAGGAGAGGAGGAATGAGTGTGTGTGCATGAGTTTTCATACCAACCAGGCACGCCTCTTGCAAGCAGCCACGGATCCTTATTGTTTGCCAGAACTGAGGACAAAAGAGGACGCTGGTTTATATAAAACTGATTTAAAGGTACAAATGCAAAATGAAGTGTTGTAATTCCCTTGTCAGTCAGCTACCCAGGTGCGAGCTGTGGATGGGAGAACTGATAAAAGTGTCTTAGGACTTTTTCTTTTAAAACCAGTTTTGGAGAGGGCGGAGCCATTATAGTAAAGGAGACATTATAGAAAAAAGTTTTAAAACTGTGGGTCTGGTAACTGAATGTGGGGGTCACGAATAGACTGACCAACTTCCATATTATTGAAAAAAGCCTTTTTTCAATAATCCATTTACCATGATGCTGGCATGGCAGGAAGCTACAGTCTCCCTCTCAACCTGAGGTTGGCTGCTTAGTTGCTGCTTTTTGCAAGCTCTGTTAGCCCAGAGCTCAATCTTTGGGTCAGACTCGGTGATGTAGCTATGTTTAAATATTTGAAGGGATGTCATACTGAGGATGGAGCAAGCTTGTTTTCTGCTGATCCAGAGACTAGGACATGGAGCAATGGGTTCAAACTACAGGAAAAGAGATTTCACCTAGATATTCGGAACTTCCTGATAGTAAGAGCTATTCGGAATTGGAATACACTGCCTTGTAATGTGGTGGAGTCTCCTTCTTTGGAGGTTTTTAAACAGAGGCTGGGTGGCCATCTGTTGGGTGTGCTTTGATTGTTTATTCCTGCATGGCAGGGGGTTGGACTGGATGGCCCTGGTGGTCTCTTCCAACTCTATGATTCTATATTGCTGCCTCAGACAGCAGATAATAGTAACTTGAACTCTCCCTAGAAGCCAAGATGATTAAACTGAGACTGTCTTACTTTGGAGAGAGATATTTATATTTATATTATAATTTATATTCTAGAAATTTCTGACCCTGCAAGTATCAAATATGTATTGCTAGCAATGTGGAATATAATAAGCATCTATTTTTTTCACTGTTTCTGTAATTTTTTAAAAACGGAGCTTTAGGTATAGTTTTTATGCAGGAGTTCCCTGAAACCTGAAAATTATTTCAAGGGTTCCTCCAGGGTAAAAATGTTGAGAAAAGCTGCTGTAATTATTAAACAATACAGAAAGAGACTCCAGAATACTTATGAATTACTCCAGATCACAGGCTCAGGCTTTGGTCAAGGCTATTTGACAACCTAGGCATACTTCAGTTAACAAAGCTTGTGACTAAGACACTTTTTTTTTAATCAAGGCTTTTTGTGCCCTCCAAGCTTCCTAATTTCTTCCTTGTTCTCTGTCTAGATGGAATTTTTTCAGCAACACTAGAACTGGGAGGATGGTGAAGGAAGGCTGGAGAAAAACAGACTTTTGGTGCTGGATTCTGACAACATGTCTGCAGTAAACAGTGCAACAAAGCTTGATCTGGGAAAGAATGGGATTCTGCTCTACCGGATCATTCTGCAGCCATGTGTGCCTGCCTGCAACAGGCAAGGTAAACAGAAGCTGCTTCCAGAATCTTTGCACATATATAAAATTCTGGCCCAGTTCAGATACCGTACTTAAAGTGCTTGGACCTGCAATGAGAGGTCAAGAAGAGGCATGTAGAATGGAATGTTATGTGACCAATCCCTGGAGAGGCTGAGAATCATCATGTGCAGGCATACAGCACAAACACATTAAGTCATTAAGTTTATGTATGATCCATGCCTTCTTCTTCTGCAAGCTGCCTAGCTTTTTGCAATTCTCCCTATGCCTTCTCAGGTTTGTGCACAAAAGAACAATCTGCCCAGACCCTTGGGAAAGAATTTCAGGGGATACATCCTATGCTCACTTCCTCTGCTTTTCTGGATTCATGCTGTTAATTGCATCTCTAGTTGTTAGCAGTTCTGGACCAGATGGTCATCTGCAAAGCTCATGCGTACACTCTAAACCCCTTACAAAATGATGGGACACTAAAAGTATCCTGCAAAATCTAATTACAAACATGTACTATGTACACTGGCAAATCTTAGAATGAATCTACAGGAAGCCCCTGCCTTCTGATGGTTCATTATCAGATGACTCACTCTTTGGACACTTGCAATTAAAAGACAAGTTCCATTCATTCAATAAGGAATTCACTTTTTTGACAGTTCTTGCCCAGAGCCTTGCTTGGGACTGACTGCGACTGTGTGCGCTGCTTGCAAAGCCAAGTTGAGAGGCGGGAAAAGTCATCAAGCCAACTGAGAGACTTTGCAAGCAGTGTGCATGTGTACAGGCACTTCCAAGCGAGCCACTGCAATTCCCTCATGTCCCCTATGTTGGTTCTGCTTTTCAATCAATTTCATTTTCTGACACTGCTGCAGTCCCTAACCTCTCGGATAATTGGGAGCTTCTGGTAAACAGTTTCTCCCACACTTCACCAAACAGCAATGGCATTAAGACTAGCATGGGTATTTTTCTGCTTTTAAAGGAGGCTGGATAGCATGCTCCCTGATCCTCGGACTCAAATTCAGTGGTAAATTAATCTGCCGAAATTCAACAGGAAACCACTAAAAGTCATTGCGAACAAAGGTACAAAACATACAAAGCCCTCTGGGGTACGGTTGGACTGCAGCTCCCACCCTTCACCATCATTCACTATGCTGGCCAGAGCTTCTGGAAGCTGTAGTATTAAGACAGCATGCCAGTGTATCAAAGACACTGGCAGGTCAATAGTGTTATCCCTACAAGTGCTATTTTGAAGGATTTTCAAACTGTAACTTGAAACAACTTGTTTTATGACCAAATATGGCTGATCTAACTTTAATGACAAATAACATATTAATCTGAAAAAATTAATAGGACCACAGCCTAGGTTATATTGCTGTTTACCAAATGTAAGCACTGAACACAAGAGTAAAACACCAGCTTGACTTATTTACATTCTGCGTTCATTTTAAAATCTTAAAATGATTGACTGAAACAGCTTAGATATTTTCTTTATCAATGTTGAGTGATTTGCAAAGCTGAACTCTACTTCTGGTAAAATGTACTTCCACTGTTACTATAAATACAAAAAATTACACATAAAAAGCAAAAATAGGCTACAACTTATTCTATGCCATCTTTGTTAGAGCACATTCTGTTATACATCTACCATACTACAGCATGAAATAACAACAATAATTCAGCTTCATGCCTGAAAATCCAAGATACTTTGCTTCGGAAAAGAGAAAATTACAGAACCACCATGTCACATTTCTTTATAAAATAATATATTACAATGTACTCATTTATCCAGACAAATGAAAATAATATCTAAGATAGACAAATGCAAAAGTTTTTGCTGGACAGGTAAAGACAAACTGAGTAAATTAAAGGCCATTTCCATTACACAGGCAATACAGTTTTATTGTTTTTCCATCAATTGCAGCAAAAATGCTATAAACCAAATGAATAATCAAAGGAACTTAATTGTCAACAATTCTTCAAAAGTGATTATGTTCTAAGTTTCACCTGGAAGGGAAAGATGAAAAAAAAAAAAAACCCAAATATACAATGGGATGAAGTCTCTTTCTATGACCATTTCAATGCCACCCTCAAAGCATTAAGGCTACTGAGGCATTTTACTGCAGGTTATGTATCATCTCTTCTTTGGCAATGAGGTGTGTAGTTTTGTTAACTAGAGCCATCAATGAATTGAGCTTGTGAGACCAGTCATTGAGTAAGTTATTAGGGTCCTTCGGTCTCTGAAAGTTGATAATTCCTGCCAGCCTATCAACTTTGGCAAAGATGGTCTTATTTACCACCAAGTTGGACAAAAACTCTTCAGATTCCTGTAAAGAAAAAAACAACAACCAGTAAATATACAAACTCCAAAGAACAAACATGATTGCTGAAAAGTTGATTTAAATTCAATTGAAATGAGCAGGACTTAAACAGTATATTTCAGACATTTCAACTCGGCCTGTTATCAGCTTGGTAGGATGTTTTTTTTTTTAGTATCTGTGCTTCCAGCACTAAAACTAGATAGGTGTTATTAAACCAGGACCTCATCAAACACATTACCACACAATTGGGTATTCGCCTGTGCATAAATAGCATTCGGAACATTCTAGAGCAGTTAGGTCAAGCTTTTTGGTGATAGCTCTGCCCACCTCCCTGTGGTATATAAATACCGAGTCCACCAAAAGTACCTCAGCTCCATGTGTTCAATATCCGCCACACAGCAGCATCGATGAAACCAAAGAACAGCAGGACACATGAAGGGGAGGATGGCAGGTTTGTGTGATTTCACAGATGACAAGAACTACGGTTACAGGTAAGTAACCTGTCCTTTATTGTGGTCTCTGTGAATCACACAGTTGGGAGATTAGCAAGCTACACTTGACAGGTGGTGGGAGTGTCATGCATCAACTAACATAGTGGCATATCACCACATCAAAGAATACACAAGACACATGGTAAGATGCAAACAAGAGATTGTGTATTGGAAGCTTCATTGCATAGGACAGAAGAAAAAGCAAGCATAAAGCAAGTCTGGCCCATAAGTGAACCAGACCCTGAGATCACAGCTGAGTTAAAAGTGCATCACTGCAAATATGATAAGCCAACCCCCCCCCCCAAAAAAAACAGGCTATGGAGACAAGTAATACAGTGGTTCAATAAGGCAGAAATCAAGGAATCAAGAGGTATTGTAATATATGCATCAGAAAAAAATAAAATAAACAAAAGAGTCACTGATCAATGGCAAGAATACATGACAACACAGCTCTGCCAAAACCAGTGTGAAACAAACTGCAGTGAAACCACACCCAGACAAATGTCAGACAAAAAAACAATAGCTCTGGTGGAATGTCTTCAAACCCAAGGAGGAGGTTCAACGCGAGCCAGTTCATCCACTTGGATAGTCTCTGGGGAGAAACAAGCAGTCCAAGTTTATTTGATTTTGAGAATAGCAAACAAAAAGTCATTGATAGTTTTTTTGTGGTTTTTTTTCCAGGCTGTGAGGCCATGTTCTGGAAGAGTCTATTCCTGATGTTTCGCCTGCATCTGTGGCTGGCATCTTCAGAGAACGGTTGCATGTAGATGTGTGGGGTTTATATACTGTGAGTCCCTCTTGAAGAGGATTAGTATGTCAATTTGTGTATCTTCCAGAGAACTGTCTGTAGTGACCACTCCCATAGGGAACAGAGAAAGGAATGGCATTCCAGCCTGGACATTTCAGGAGTCCCTCATCATCTTAGAGAATGATGCACACTCCTCGTAATTCTAAGTCTCTTGTGGGGGGATCTGCAAAAGGATCAAAGCACAACAGGCAGGAGCCTTGCAAATGGTGTCACCAAAGCTGTTGAAGCCATGAACCCTAAGAGGACCTGAACATCTCTGGCACACAGTCTTCAATTGCTAAGACACTGAAAGGTGGCTGTCTGGAGAATGAGGTTCCTGTCATCTGGAAGAAAGGCAGCCTGAGAACAGGAGTATAATAGAGCCCTTGTAAATTATACCTGCTGAGATGGGTCTAGGTGGGATTTCTTGTGATTTTGTATTAGGCCCAAAGAGTACAAAACCAAAGTGCAAGGTGGATATCTATAATTAGAGTGGATATCTATAATGAGAGTGAGCAACCAAAAGCCAATCGCCTATGTATGGAAAAAGAACAACACCTTGCTGTTGAAGCCAGATAGCCACCACTATCCTGCACTTGGTGAATACATACAGGGTAGTGCAAAGACCAAAGGGGAGGATGTAAAAATAATAGGCCTATCTTCCTACTGTGAAACACAGGGAATGCCTGTGGGACAGTCTGATTATGATATGAAAGTATGTGTCCTTTAGGTCTAGGGTAGCAAACCAGTTGCCCTTCTGCATCAGGGGGAGGATGGAGGTGATAGACCACTCTGAAACATGCAAGTTGTACGTAGCAGTTGATGCCTCAAAGGTCCAGAATGGGACACAGTCCTCCATTCTTTTTCGATACAATGAAGTAGTTGGAAAAGAAACCCCCCCAATGCAAATGAGAGATAGGGACAAGCTCTATAGCTCCTCTGAATCACAGAATCAAAGAACTGTAGAGTTGGAAGAGACCACAAGGGCCATCCAGTCCAACCCCCTGCCACGCAGGAAATCACGATCAAAGCATCCCTGACAGATGGCCATCCAGCCTGTTTAAAGACCTCCAAGGAAGGAGATCCTACCACGCTCAGAGGGAGTGTGTTCCACTGCCCAACAGCTCTTACTGTCAGAAAGTTCCTCCTAATGTTGAGGTGGAATCTCTGTTCCTGGAGCTTGCATTCATTTTTCCATGTTCTAGTCTCTGGAGCAGCAGAAAACAAGCTTGCTCCATCCTCAATGCGACACCCCTTCAAATACTTAAACAGGGCTATCATATCGCCCCTTCAGCGTCTTTTTTCTAGGCTAAACACACCCAGGTCCCCAAGTCTTTCCTCATAAGGCATGGTTTCCAGACTTTTCACCATTTTAGTCACCCTCCTCTGGACACGCTCCAATTTGTCAATATCCTTTTTGAATTGTGGTGCCCAGAACTGGACACAGTATTCTAGGTGATGCCTGAACAAGGCAGAATAGAGTGGCACTATTACTTCCCTTGATCTAGACACTATATTTCTATTGATGCGACTTTGAGCATCAGGGACTTTACCACCTCCTTTGTTGTGGGAGAGGGAGAAGTGACACAAAAAATCCCGACAGGCTGAGTCTTCCAAAACTCTGTTGCATAACCCCTCCTGCCAATGTCGAATACCCACGAGTCTGAGGTGATGGAGGCTCAGGCAAGATGGAATCTCTGGAGCCTGTCATGGAAAGGTGGAAAAATACAAGGTGAATTGCAAAGTAATTGTTCACTGGAAAGTCAAAGGCACCATTTGCTAGACTCTTGGTCTTTTGCTAAATTGCTTGGGCCTATATCTACCAAACAGAAGCAGGAAAAGCAGTGGGCCTTTGCTATTCACTGCCACCTGAACTGTACTAGCATCAGGATGCCAGCATATATCTTGACCAGGAGAATCTGGCTCTAGATGAAGACTATGTGTGAGATGAAGGCTGAATTTCCTGACTATGTGTGTGCTCCAATTTGTCATCAGTCTGGGCAATAAAGAGACCTCCTTCATTGAAGGGAAGATCCTCGATTGTAACTCTGATGTGAAGTCCAGAGGATCTTAGTCAAGCATGACAACAGAGCATGACAGCTCCAGCCAAGGCCTTCCCACTACAGTCTACAGTGTGGCAGGCTGTGGTAATCTGCTGGGCCGCTAACCTGAGCGCATCCACTTGAAGGATGGTACAGTTGGCCCTTTGTACCCACAGATTCTCCATCCATGGATTCCACCACCCATGGCTTGAAAATATTTTTTAAAAATCCAAAAAGTGCTGTGTTTGCTATTTTGAGACACTATTTTACTATACCATTGTATATAATGGGACTTGAGTATCCACAGATTTTAATATCCACAAAGGGTCCTGGAGCCAAACCCCAGCAGATACCTAGAGCCCACTGTAGTTACTCTGTGATCCTCCTCAGAATTCATCCAAATATGGGGACATATTCTCCCATAGGAACTGCTGGTATGGTCCCATACAAACTCCGTTAGCAATGTATAAAAGGAAGACAGCAGTGGAATAGAACTTGTGCCCCATAGTGTCAAGCTTCTTCGTCTCCCTATCTGTCAAGCTTCTTCGTGGAGCTTCTCCAAAGATCTTGACTGGGCAGCATCCGCAATGATGGAGTTCAGTTTCAGGACAAGCTGGACAAGCCACTCAAAAGCCCGCTTCCACCACCTTATAGAGGCCCTCTATCTTCTTACAGGTTAAAGGGATGGACGATGGGAGTTTCTGAAGACTTCCTAGTGCTCTGAAGATAAGGAAGCGAAGTACAGAGGCTGGTGCAGGAGCTTGGCTTTGAACACACTGGAAAACCGGGTCTGATACGAAGGACTCTGCTTGTTTTACATGCAGGTCCAGTACTTCAGCCATCTGGAGCACCTGGCCAGCGGAGGACTGGACATCCAAAGAAGCCAGATCACATTCACTTACCAGTGTTGGAGAGGACTCTCGAACAGGTAAATCAGAGGACTCTGAAAACAAACCAGTCTCCATCCAAACCCAAATACTCTAGTTGTATGGAGGCTCAAGATGGACAAACTGGAGAAACCAAGACTGGACAAGTACACCCTGAATCTGTCCCCGTAACTCTCACGAGTCCCAGAGATAGAGAGCATGCCCAAGTTGGAAGTGTGGGCCTCAGAGAGAATAGATGACATGACAGAGTTGGCAATGGAGAATGAGCCTGACCAGAAACTGTGGATGATGGTACCAACTGCAGTATGGAGCCTCAATGTTGATGTCGAGGACAGTGAGGATTGTGAAACCCATGAAAGTGAGGGTAGTCATAGTCCCTATAGTAACAGTAGGCAGCGCATGGAGATCTATTGTAGTGATGGTACAGGGTTTCCCACCTGAATGAATGTAGGTGCCTCTATTCATGCCACCTGTAGAATTCACGACAGTGCTTAGAGGAGTACCAAGACCGATGAACTCAATGACTGTGGGACTGAGAGCACCATGAGACTGAGGTGGCTCAGCAGGAGCACAGTCTACTCGACCGGCATGTACAGTGTGATGGGCCTGGGTGTGGTGATGGAACTGGAGGAAGAGGTCAATCCTGAGGGACCAAGGGCATAGTAGGGCCACCTCACTCTGGTGGAGAAGAAGAAGCAGGAGGCCACAGTAAAGTATCAAGGATTTCATCCTAAGAAATGGTACCAACCACGACTACTTGTGGCAATTTTTTCAGAGCCAGTGCATAGCAGAACACTCTATGAACCAGCAAATGTCTGAACTCAACAGAGGTCAGAGGATACAGCTTTCTCTCCTGCATTTGCAGAGCTGGTTTGACTCTTAACAATGCTGTGATGAGACTTGGCAGCACTGATGAGGAGCATCAGGATTCACCACCTTCTTCTTTTTCTTGTGCCTTTTATGAACAGTCTGAGGGGGCTTGGCAGATGGAATCACCTCAGTATCAAGGGATCTCCCTGATGTGGAAGGCACTTGAGACTGAGATAATGTTTTGAGCAGAAACCATTTAAGAGCCACACAGATAGAAGAGCCCAAAACAGTGGGAACCGATGCGACATGATGTGTGATGATGGGCAAGGAAAAAGAGAGACTGATTGAGGCTGTATGTAAAGGTCTGTTTTCTGCTGCTTGGTCAACTGTTTTTAAGGCATTCTCCCAAAGGAGAACCTTCAATTTTGAGGAATGTTTGTGGCAGGACTGAGGGGTGAATACCTGGCAATGCATACACAAACCCATGTTATGCCCCTCACCCAGGCAGAGGAGGCACTTGAAATGCCCATCCTTTTCTGGGATTTTGCTACCACACGCAGTACACCTCTTAAATGAAGAGGCCATAAGCCCATGAGGGCACGTACAGCCATGAGCAGCTGAACAAACACCAATGCCAATCTGTAAGCCAAGAAGAATAGTCAGCTAAGTCCAAAGTCAAATACCAGAAGAAAGAAACCAAGCCAAATCACCAAGTCAAAATGCAGAGAATGAGGGTTTATAGGCAAGTCTGTAAACCTTATCAAAGCCAGAAGTTAGTCAGAATAATGCTCAAAACATTATTCTGTTCTGTGGTGGACAAAAAGGAATTCAGGGTTTAGGTGGGAAGTGCACAGGTCACATGCACAGATGATGGGAGGGTTTACCTCCAGAACACATATTGCCTAGCTCTAGAACAGTGGTACAAAACCTGAGGCCCTCCAGATGTTTTGGCCTCAAACTCCCAGAATTCCACATCATTGGATCAGCTGGCTCAGGCTTCTGGAAGTTGGAGGCCAAAAAACCTTGAGGGCCACATGTTGTGCACCACTGCTCTAGATGGTTCTGAGAGATACACTGTGCAGGTGCAGATGACTCCATTTGTGTGAATCACAAAGACCTAGTAAAATGAAGTATATTGAGTTATTTCCTGACTATCCAAATAAGAAATCTACAGCTGATCTGACAGCTATTATAATAAGAGTATCATTCTAAAAATCAACATGCAAAATCATTATTTTTGGTTCATTATTTTTTCTATGTCATAGCTCTTCTCTTGTACAAAAGTACTGAGCAAACTTGAATATGACTTACATCAACTGATAAATCCAGAAGTTGTGCCATTCTTTTCATGGTAATTCTGGTATAATATTTTGCCATTATTCTAATATTCTAAAAAGAAGAAGAAAAAGAATAGTCTACTATTAAGAAATAACTGAAATTGTCTCCACAGATATACAGTAGATATATAAAATATAGAATTAAAAAGGTCTGTTTAAGCAGTGGCCTATGGCTATAAGCAATAAAACTGTGGATTGGACTGGGTAAATTAAGCAATTATTTCTGTTATTACATAAAGTAGTAAGCTCAATGGAAAAAAAATTACCATTATCAACATTTTACAGACGATAGCACTTCTAACTGAATCCTCATTGGAAGAAGTTTTTCTAAATATCATTGTATTTAAATATAAAGCTAAAAAAGCAACTACAAATTAAAGTTACATTTTGCTACAACTTCTTTACTTCATACTGGCTTGATCAGATATGGTGTCATACCTGACATCAATACAGTAGGACCCCTGTATCCACTGATTCATTATCTACTGATTCAATTATCCATGGGACACAAAACAGCACACCTACCATACAGTCGTCCTAGAAAATGTGTCCTCTCTAGCCATTTTCTAGATCCTCCAAGGCAACTCTATGGTATTTTAAACCAGTAGTCCCATTATTTTCAATGGTGTTCGCTATTATCCACGGTTTTCAGTATCAACGCCTCCCCCAGAACCAATCCCCAGCGCATACAGGGGTCCTACTGTAATAAAACAACCCCAAGAGACCACTTAATTTGACATACATCAATTCTCTTTATAAATCAGTTTTGTAAATTAGATGAAAATTGCCACTAATAGCATCCCTCACAATCCTAATTAATACCTAGAAAACATATTCTACTTACATGCTCCACTACTCTGTTTTTTAAATCTTTCCATCTTTTTTCACCTTCTTCTATATAACCAAATACATCTGTTGCAGGGCTTTCTAGAGATCCTTCTCTCAATTCTTTTCCATATTCCTCAACTAGAGTGGTCCAGCGCATCAATTCCATAGTAGTAAATAGTTTTAAAAGATCTCTGTTAAAAAGGAAGTCTCTGTAAATGGTCAACAGCATTATTCTCATACACCGTAAAACAATGTGCACATCTTTTAAGAATTCAGCAAGATCAGTCTACGAATGCAACAGTTTCTTTTCTGTTAATAGTTTTAGAGACTAAAGGGAGAGTATACTAACACAGTCTATTAATACTATGGAATATATACAGTTTGATCCCTGTATCTACGGATTCAGTATCCATGGTTTCACTTATCCACGTCTGGGGAAAAAAAGTTCTCTCTAGGCATTTCTAGGTTCTCCAATGTGATTCTATGGTCAACTTCCAGCGTTCATCTCATTGAAAATAATAGGATTCCCTATTATCCATGGTTTCAAGTATCCATGGGGGGAGGGGTCTTGGAACATATGCTCCGCAGATACTACGTGGGGGTTGACTTGTACTAAGTGTGCACAAGCTGCTTTAGTTTAATACATTTTAAACTACATTTAGTTTAATACATTTAATGTTTAATACAAACATTAAAAGCTGAAAATGCAAGTTCTCACTCTGTTATTATACAGAAGTATTTTTATACCATGTTTAGAAATCCCAAGGCAGTTTTTACAACACCATCATAAATAATAAAATAAATCATTGAAAACACAATTGGATGGGACGGGATATGACAGAGTTGGAACAGTTTTAGGATGGGGGAGTTTGCCAAGACTGAAATTATGCTTTCAATAAACACCTAAAACACATTAGCAATGAGATCTCGCACATAGAACAGCTACAAACTTAGGCATCTCTGCATACTGTAATAATGGTAACTCAAACATCCTATGTATCTTCCTATCTATGTATCTATGTACCAGGGAGCCCTGGTGGTGCAGTGGTTAAATGCTGGTACTGCAGCCACAATGTTGCGAGTTCGATCCTACATGGTTCCAAGGTTGATGCAGCCTTCCATCCTTTGGTAGGTCAGTAAAATGAGTTGGGAGTAATTGGCTAAACACATTGTAAACCGCTTAGAGAGTGCTTTGCACTGATAAGCAGTGTAGAAATATAAATGCTATTACTATTTAACTATCACAAAGAACACATGGTGAACATCACATTCAATGCCACAGGGACTGTTTCACAGTAACATTTAGCATACCAACTATACATACTTATACTTAGGAATGTCTTCAAGTTTTTTATCACTGCTTATTCTATGCACCAGGTCAGACTGTTCATTATCATAAGGTGAAAGGATAACATAAAGAACAACACTCTTCAGGGCCTGTTTGAAAGAAAGAGAGAAGAAACTTAATTTTGCAGAGAAACAACCAGATACATAAATGTTATAAAGTAAATACAGCTGAAATTGCTATTCAGAACAGAGAGCTAAACATATTCTTATAATTTAAATGCACATTATCACAAAATCATAACAGCAGAGACCAACAACAGACTAACACTGCTATCAAGTCCAGCCCTATGTCAGAAACAGAAATTCTAACCAAAGTGACTATAAAATTGCTATTCATCCTTCACATGTGGACACCCTTTGTTATACAGTAGGACCTCCATATCTGCAGGGGATTGGTTCTGAGGGGCCCTGTGGATACCGAAAACCGCAGATAACAGCGACTGCCACGGAAAACAGAGGGACTTCCGGTTTAAAGATACCAGAGTTGCCTTGGAGGACCTAGAAAACGCCTAGAGAGGATGCCTCTCTAGGCATTTTCTAGGAAGACTCTATGGTAGGTGTGCTGTTTTGTGTCCCACGGATCAATCAATCAATCCTTTTGCCATCCATTTTGCTTCACATTTATCTATGCTAAAGAACTCTATTCCCAAGCAAACTGGATTTAGGTCTCTCACTCTTACAGGTAGGATATTTCTTTTCCTCAACCCCTGCAGTGTATAATTTCTAAATCATACTTTGCACTCATCTCTTGTCCATGGTAGATTATCAATTGTTTTAAGAGCAGCTCTTTGTGGAACTGAAAACAAGGTAGTCTTCCCTTGTCCAAGAATACAAAACTAAATGTCTCTGATAATTCCTCTCATTCCATTCCTCAATGCTTATCTGTTTTTATCAGTGCCCTTTGGATTCTTTTAAGTTTTCGCATCTCTTTCTTCTAGTGTAACTACACAAACAATACAGCAAAGAACACACCAGTGCAGAAGAAGGGCACCTTTCTCCTAATCAAATTTAAGCGTTATCTTGGCATCTCCCTTCCATTGCTGACTCCAATTAAGCTTATCTTCAAATTATAGCCTGTCCTTTTAGTCTCTGCTACTCAGTCTACAGATCCATGTATGAACCTAGGATGCTCACACAAAATGTCAAGACTTTGTATTTATGTTATTCTTACTAATTTGAAATCTGATCTATTTATTAATGATGTGCTTCCTATTTCTCTCCCCAAAGTAAATAACGAATGTATTAGAAAGCAAAGAACCAAAGGAAAAAATGTTTGGACTTTGGCCAAAGTGATCCCAAAGCAAACAACTCCCCTTGTTTGAAAATGGAAGTATATGGGAACAGGGCTTTAGTGCAGGCTCCCAGTATGAGGTGCTGACTGAATGCTTGAAAAGATCTCAAGTTACTTTAAAGATGAAGAAAAGGTTTTATCAAGTGTAACTGAAACAAGATGAAGAATTTAGCAGATGGTGCTTTTCTGACAAAGCTGGGAAGCCACGTGAATGCAGCCTGGAAGAAGTGTGTGCTTGCCTAGCCCCTTTCCACAGACCAGGTTCTGATACTTACTGAATTGACACAACATACAGTGGGGGAGCAGAAGTGTACATCATGGAATATGATGTGCACACTCCATAAAGAGGCTTGATATGGCCATGACCACATCCTCTAACATCTATCAAATTGCAAAGTTTGGAGTTCAAGATATTGCAAGTTGCTTGAATCACATCCTGTTTTACTTGATAATTCTCCTATCTTGAATTCAAGAGAGAAGCTTCATGAATACATTTTTAACCATGGTGTGCATCTGGACAGACAAGCTATTAACAACTCTGAATTTTCAAAATGGTATAGACTTTATGAATTGGACCATCAAAGAGCGGTTTACCTAGTAAAGCTTACATGCCCAAAACTTAGGCAAGCTTTTACAGCCCTTCATTTTCAAATAATGCCTACAGTTATGATTGATGGCAGATATTCTCATATACCTTTGGCCCTCCATTTATGCATTTGTTGTGCCCCAGAAATTGAAGATTTGCCTCATTACCTGTTTTTCTGTTCATTATATTCAGAACCAAGAACCAAATTTCTGGAGCCTTTTCTGTCTCATCTACATTCTAATACTGTTTCTGAAAAGATTTTCTATCTCCTGTCTGATATTAACTCTATGGTAACTCACAAGGTTTCTCTTTTTGCCCTGGCAGTGATGAAAATTCGTGCAAGATTTATAGCTGATATTGCAGATGATAGCTATAGGGATGATCTTATTTAATTTCAGTATTGTTTTTATTCAATGTGGTTTAACTGTATTGAATTTTATCATTTTTAACACACACTATATTGATGCTAGTTATTTTATGTAGCACTTTTATAATATTGAATTTTATATTGTTCTCATTCATTATGTATGCGAATAGCCTTTGGTCTAAGCATTAATAAAACTACTACTACTACATCCTCTAACCTCATCTGGCTTGCACACAGCTGCTGGGAAGAGGAGAATCCAATCCTCCATCTGATTATAGTTCCTTATCCTGACCTATAGGTCCTAGGAGTAGAATTCTGCTCACAGGACTCTCCCACTGGAAGAACGGCAATTTTATTTATTCCTCCTCCATGTACTCTCAAAAAATGAGTTCTAGGGGATTAGAAGACACATCTGAACTGTGTGTGAGGAAGAAGATCAACAAGCCTTTCTTCACGAAGCCTCTGTTGGATTTCAGAGAGTTTCATAAATAAAAGGAAATATTTACGGAAAGGCAAGTGTACAACTAACCCATTGTTTTCAGAACAGAACAACTTTAGCAATACAGCTAGAGTCTACATAGCAAAGAACATAACAGCTGCCAACAATTGATTTTGGGGGGGTGGGGGATGTTCTCATCAACAAAACAAACTAAGCCACAAAAATAACTTCACACAGAAAATGACCCAACTGGTTTACTGAAAATTAATTGCTAGAAGGTGACAGCATTTGACTATAGCTCTCCTCAACTGAACAATGAATAGATATAGGTTCCACCAAAATATGAGATACATCTATTTTCTCATGGCAGTTGACCATACAAATAATTCTTCTAGCAGGTTGTAGTATGTATATATATTTTTACCTGTTGCCATTTTTCACCTTCTGCCTGGATACAAGGGGTATCATAAATTGCTCTGTAGTGCTTGCAAATAGAAAGGTAGGAGCCCTCATGTTGATCCAGCTGAATCATTAGATTGTAGTACTTCAGTTTTAACTTCTGAAAAGTCAAATAATCTCTGGTTAACACAAACACATTAAACTTGAAAGCTGAACATTCTCCAGTGCCTCTGAGAAATATATTTTAAACCATGTGCCTAATACCCATAAACTACCATAGGCTAAATCTGCTACCATCAAACTTACTTCTGTATTTTCTTCCTGGAAAAATTTGGTGTTAATCTTTTTGCTAATAATTTGGGTTCGGATGTAATCTTTCACAGCCAGACAAAGCCTCATCTGTTCCAAGATGAATTCCACACGCTCCTTCTTTTCCATTGATCCATATGTTTCCACCTAACATTCAGAACATATAACACATTACAGACTGTGATACATGAACGTTGAGGACAGCACACACTAACCCTTTAATAAAAACTGGACTGAAATACTGAATTGCTTATTATCATTTGTTTAAAATTCTTGGCTTCTGAGATAACTAGCTACCTAGAAAGTTAGATTAATTGTACTAACAAAGCTAAGGTATATGACAGATTCAGTATGTAAACAGAGCCTGTGCTTATAATTCATTTTGTATTTATGATTCATTATTTGTTTCAACACAGCTTGGCAGCTCAGCTAGATAAGGCTTTTGATTCTTGTCAGAATTCAGTTTGAGATAAACACTCAACCAAGTTATTAGAGGACATCATGAAAATACCACTAGGAAACTCTGCAACCATTTCTGGTAAGTAATGTGCTGCATTTTACAAACAATGGATATAAATACTGTAAAAGGTATCTTATATATAAAGATAAATAAATACTGAAATCTTCTGGATTGTACATTTTTTTTTCTATTGATCAAAACAGTAAGTCAACAGTTATGTTTTTTAAAAAAAAATCAAATAAGGTTGGAAGGACAATACTTGGTGAATTGTTACTCATTTCAAGCAAAGCACTTCTGGTCTGTTACTGGTCCGTTACCTGAAGTTCTTGCAGAATTGAAGCAGCTTCTTTTACATCTCCACTCTGTTCTTTTATTGTTGCAAGAGTATTTGTCAGCCTAGCCCTCTCAATTTCAACATAAATCTAAAAGGAGAAAGATTTTATTTTTATTTAAGGTGTCTAGCTCGCAAAGAATGTATTTAATATTAAATTCATAAGCATGACCTTTCCCTGCATACAGTGCTTGCATCTGGATGAATCCCCAGACGAAGACCAGAGGGCTATTTTCAACTCTTCCAGACACTGCCTGCTGCGCTCTGGCATTTTCAGGATCATTTAAGTTAGTTTTGGGACTGCCTTGGGGTGGAGGAACTTGAAACAGCACTAAAATACAGAATTGTCCCCCACAACTATCTTTCAGCCCAAAATTTGGGAGAGGCTGTGTGTGTGGGGGGACTGTGGAGACTGCTGGGCCACATGGTTCCCCCCCCCCCGCTTATGCCAACAGGTATGCATGTACAGTTAAGAATGTCAACCTATTGTAGGAAATGGAAAATTCATGTTCCTTGACTGTGTACAGCAGGGACAAAGGATAGAATATCTTATTCCTCGAAAATCTGGTTCGAGTGAGGGATCTGAACTATTACCAAGGCCTCATGTGGAGGCATCTCCATGCTTGCACTTCCTTTGCAGCAAACTAACAGCAGAATCATACAACCATTTGTTATTGCTTTTATGGAAGCTCCAGAATAGTTTTGTTGCAATCATTACCTCCCATTTTTATTTCTGCCAAAAGTAATGTTCCCTCTGGAAATGTTGGGCGTAAAGACTCCTATCAACAATGTGGTGTCACGCACACTTGTCTGTCAAGCACCAGTTAAAATCTTCTCACTATGTACATGCTTTCAGGGACAAAACCAGTGTTTTATTTGTCTTCTGCTGTTGTTTGTCTGCCTTACTTTCATTGCATGTTAGCAGACATTTGTAACATATTGTTTTAGGTATTTGTGGCTGGTGAACTTATCTGAGGTGTTTTTTTTTTAAATATATATAGATAAGTCCTATAAGAAATGACAGACTACTAAGCAAATAAATAAAAACAAAAACAACAGGGTCTGGAAGATTTTCTCATATTATGTCACTCTATGTCCTGGACTTATGTCTAGGCCAAATTTAGAGCTCCAGGCTTGAAACCAGGTTACTTTTAAGGACTGCCTTCTTCCACATGTACCAAGCCAGACTCTTGAGTTCTTCTTCACAGATCCTTTTCCAGTTGCCCCACTAAATGAAGTTTGATGGGTAGCAGAATAATGAGTGGTGGTACCCTGGTTAAGGAATGCCATCTCTAGAGATTCTCTCTTTCTGGGTATCACCAGGCACTGAATATACATATACATATACATATACATATACATATATATAAGCTCAGACTTTCAAATCCACTGAATTTTAGACCCATCATTTTAGGGATCCTGGGTATGCTGTTTGATTCTCTTTTGCTGATTTTTTTAAGACGAAATTTAAAAAGCTAGAATTAGTTTACTCTTCTGTGATTATTATTTTATTTCTATGTTTGATTATTTATAATCTACTCTGGAAATACTGTTATGGAGCAATATATAAATATAGTACATACATCCAGCTTGAGTCCAATTCTTGGAGAAAAGGTCTGATATAAACGAAGCAAGTAAGTAAATAAAGCTTGCAGCTCTTGAAGAGAAACAGTCTTACCTTCCCTTCCGTGACCATCCGCAATGTGTCAATTAATCGCAATTTGATTGGTAGATCTGAAATCTCTTCAACGTAAGAACAGCATTGCTGGACCATTTTAGCAACTGCCTAATGCAAATAAGGAGAAAATATTATATACAGCCTGGCTTAAATAGAACTCCAATTTATTGCAGTTGTTCAGAAATACTACCCTTTATGCAAAAAATTAATATCCATCACAACAATCTTTGCAGACAAATATCTGAATTTGCTTTATCTGAAGCAAAAAGGCAGTCACTATTAAAAGTGTAACTGTTTTTCTATTCTCATGTATAAACACATTGCTGGACAAACATAGAGAAGTAAAATGTAACAGAAATGGGTCTTCGTAATTCTTGTCATTTTAACCACTTTATTTAAAGTCACTAAAACAGGGGTTTTTTTATCAGGAAGACAAAGTACTGTGTGAAACAACATAGTGTATTTGTCACTCACAGAAATTTATTTTAGTGAGCAGATTAACATTGTAATATGTTCAAAATGGCACCCTCCATAACATACTACTGCTGTAAAAAAAACAAGAAACTTATAAAAATTGTCAGCTTCCTGAACCCCCTTTTATTATTATTTTTGTATTCTTATTTTATTATTATTATTTTCTTTTTCCAAATATGTATAATTGTAATGTGTAACTTCTAATTTTAGCATAAAGGTGTAAACATAATGCTGTACCCGACATAACATACGCTGGTGGTGCATTAAGGGTGAGTCGCTCTGTTGCCCTTCTGCCGCCCCCGCAAGTTGACTGCCTGGGTCCCACTGCAGTGGCAGCACAGGCGGTGGGGCAATGATGTGACCTCATGGGCGCTGGCGATATCAAAACCCATATCAAAAGTTGGTCTAATAATGTCTACTATTCCAAAAATCCAAATAATTAGTTGGGAGATCCATCTTCACTGACTCAGTTCTTACAAAATAAACTATCTATCTACATGAGGCTTGTGCATGTCCCCTTTCCCAGTGTGCTGATTGGCAGCTTAGGAAACATACCCAACCAATCCCCTCACTCCCTCAGCCAATCATCACCCACATGCAAATTCCCTCTCCACCTCACAATCCACTCCTGCTACTCAATCTGCATCTACACCCCAGCTTCGCAAGGGCCTCTCCCTCTTCTCACTCCCTTAGCCAAACACCATCCATACATTTTTTTAAAAAATGCAATTATTTTTTCCTAAAATAATACCATGTAGCTGAACAGTGTGAAAGGAACAGTGTTACTTCAAGCTCCATGCTGCAACCACCGCTTGAAACCCCAGCAGGGCACATAACAATGTATGTTACGCTGGGCACACGTATACTAATACTAAAACTAATACTAATACAGTTATGCCAGTGACTCTTAACCTTTTCTTTACCAGGGACACCCTTTAAATATCTTTTGTTGCCATGGGACCTCAAGATTTAAAACCCTAACAACAGTAATAACAATAATACCTGATAACAACAATAATACAATTACAACAGTGCCTCTTAACCTTTTCTTTACCCTTTAAATATATTTTGTTGCCATGGACTCCCAAGACTTTAGATTTAAAATCTTAATAATCATAATAACAACAACAACGATGACAACAACAATACAATTACACCACTCATGAAATCTTCCCTCAGAGGCACTGGAATGGGAGGGAAGACTTTTACCCTGCCTCTTCCTGCAAGTTTGTGGCTGGAGCAGATTGAATGCAATGCACAGGCCAAGCCAGCCAGCCAACCTTTGCCTTGGCTCCTGTCACATGGCCACTCCACTGCAGGCAGGAAGTAATCTTGAGCAGCTTTCAAGTCTTCATGGGCCCCTTTGAGGACACTGCGGATCCCTGGGGGTCCCTAGACCCCAGGTTAAGAAGCACTGGTTTAGATACTTGGTGAAAGTAGCATGCAAAAGCTCTGCTTCGTTTAGAGAAGAGGGGTCCAGGGACCCTTGTCTACCACTTTTTAAAACAGAAATGAATAGAAAAGGAGCAAAGCAGTCTCTCCAGCAGGAGCTGGAATGGTCACCTCTAAATTTTTTATGAGTCTTTGGGCTTGACTTTGCCCAGCCTTCCACTCTCGACACCAGCTGCCCTTTGAGGGTAACATGCTGGATTCCCGGGGGGGGGGGCATTGGAGGCAAATGAGAGTCCACTTTGCTCCATTCTATTCCCCTTTCCTCAATGGCTTTGAATCCTCCAACCAGCTGGAGGGTTATTTTTAGCAGGCGGCAGGCCATCCAGTGCAGCATTTGTAAAGAAAGTCTTTCTCCCCATGGGAAGCAGAGCCAGGGACAGCCGGAAGACCCCAAGGGGTCCCCTAAGGAAGAAAAAGAGGGCCTGGAGAACCCCAGGGCAGCCTCCCACCTCCTTCCCATTCCTTTCCAGGGCTTTTTTTTTTTTTTGCAGCCTAAGTTCCTTGAGTCAGAAGGCATCCACTCAATATAGGCTCACTGAGAGGCACTTGGCACAGTGTGGGGCCAAACTAACCCAGGAGTAGCCAAAACAGCAGAACTGCACAGAAAGGGCACAAAAACAAAGGCTTCAGCCAGCAGCTGTTCCACAGCTTTGACCCACTTTCACACACAAAAACACTTACAGACAGCAAGGTTCATCCAAAATATCTGGAAGCCCTTATCTTTAGTTTCAGTATAAACAAACAAAGTATATACACAGGAAATCTCACTAATAAACTCAACAGCAACACTCCTCTTTCTCCACAACACCAACCCACACACAATGCATTGTGTGCTTTGGCTATATAGGAGTGTTTGCTAGTCATCCCTCTGCCTAGCCACAGATGTGAACAAACCTGCTTCAGCTGTGCTAGTCTGTGGTCTGTTGCTCCAACATTTTTCCTTTTGCACTTAAAGGAATATTATCCTGAGAGAAGAATGGGGGAAAGGGCTCAAGTTTTGGGATGCATAAGGGGTGAAGAGCAGAGGAAGGGTAGGACAGGAGGAAAAAGAAGAAAGAAGAGGGTGGGGGACACATAGAAAGCAACATTATTTCCCCCCATGCATGCATATTAAGATAGCAAGGGCAGCTGGCTGAGTATTTAGTTACTGCAGCTCAATAGGCAAAGATGTGGCTGTAGGCCAAGGAGGTGGTGCTGAAAAACACCCTGAAGCTGCTGCTTGGCCAGCCAACAGAGCACTACGATTGGTTGAGTATGTTTCCTAAGTGGCCAATTAGCACACTGGGAACAGCAACATACCCAAGAGAATTATATATATAGATGTTTAGTGGAAAAGAAAAGAGAGTGATTATAGTGTATTTAGATTAAGAGGAAAAATGTATTAGTGTTAGGATAGATGGTTTTATTTTTGTGTTAGTAAGTAAAGAGATGGGGGGGATTTGTGTTATTGTTATGGCCTTTTGTGGTCGGGTGTTTTATCTTGTAGAATGGATTTATTTCAATAAAAAAATTCCTAACCCTCAAAAAAAAAAAAAAAAATCCACCAAGTTGAATGGCCTTCCCTATAAACTACTACTTTTCTAGTACGCTAAAATGATAAAACTTCTTCTGCAAGGGAGCCAAGGCAGTGTTTGGGTTTTTTAAACTAGTTTCTTAATTTTATAAGACAAAATTAAATTTTAAGAGAGCCACAGTTGCCTCCTTCATTTGGTATTACTGAAATCAATCCTACTGCAGAATGGAACAGGGCTGCATAAATCTCACAAGTTTTGTGCTCCCACACCTATGTAATTTCATCTATTTCAATTGGCTTCTTCTCTTTGACAGAATAATATTTTCATATACTGGCAGAACAGATTGCATTTAAACCCTTGATGGACAGATATTTAGTTTCTTCTTCAGAAACTCTGATAAAGGAGGTTTTATTACCTCCCTTATCTTTAAGTCCAATTGTTCAGAGAGGAGAGATGTTTTACTGTACAAGCATGCCCCTGTTAACAAAGCCTCTGACAAAAATGTTCCCTGTTACAAAGTCTTTTTTTGTGTGTGTCCGCCAGGCCCCTGCTTTTCCTCTTTGCCCTCTGTCTAGTTGGAAGGTTTTTAACAGCATTGGCATCAGGAGGATGGTGAAGGAGGGCTGGAGAAACACAGACTTTCAGTGCTGGATAGCAGCAGCATGTCTGCAGTAAACAATATAGTCAGCCCTTTGCAGGGGTTGTGGTGAAGCACCCCTGCAAAAGTAGAAAAACTGAATGTTGTAAGCTCCCCTCAACATGAATGCTACAGAGTCCTTTCCCACCAACAGCCCCAACTCGTACCTTCCTTTCTTAGCCTGCCACCAGGATCCCTCAGCCACATTCTCAATACACAATAAATTATATGCATGAAACTTTCCCACTATGTTAATCTTTCCCTTGTGTTAATCTTGACAAAAGTAATACGCACTGTGTTTCCAATCTTTCTTGATTCTTTTTAAATGCAACAAAACCATCATGACATAAGAATCTGAATTAGAACCCCTACAGGACTAACAAAGAATTAAATTCACTCATTCATTCAGGAGGATGTAAAATATACATTACTGTCTCTCTTCAGTCATCATCCTGGTCAAGATCATGAATACAGTTACTGGGATGTTAGCAGCAAACAGAAGTATGATTCCGCTGATCATCAGTAAAGCCCCCTGCATATTTAACACAGGAGCAGCAACAGTTTAAAAATTCAGCAGGACCACAGGGAAACAGAATCCCTTTCTCAAAATGAGTCTGGTCCTCATCGTACTACACTGTTATAGTGCTATTATTTCACTTTAACTGCTATGGATGCCTCCTGTGGAATTTGGGGGTTTGCAGTTTAGGGAGGCCTAAGAGCTCTCTGGCTGAGAATGCTAAACATCCCCTCCCTAAACTGCAAATCCCAGAATTCCACAGGAGGCAGCCATAGCAGTTAAAGTGAAATAATAGTGCTGTAACAGGGTAGTGTGATAAGGCCCTAAGAATGCATAATGTGAACACCACCAACATCATGCACAGGAACAGCTGCTGCAAAACGCACACATCCCAGCAACTGTGTTAACTATCTTATGAAGTAATGGATACAAAAACAAAGCATTCCCTTTAAGAGAACAGAAAGTGCTTTATATCAGAGGCTATTAAAAACAGTCATTCATCAATGTACACAGACAGTTTCAAATGTCCAGTTTTGTGTTCCCATACCTAGTGTAATCTCACCTGTTTCAACTGGCTTCTCCTCTTTGACAGAAGAATAATATTTTCATTAAGGGCGTCCCAGTCTTTAGCATCGTAACACATTTTCACTACAGCAACCAAAATCCGAGATGTAGATACCATATCAGAAGCCTAAATAGGAAAAAAATGCATAATTAAGAGACCAAAGACTGAAGTACTAGCTAGAATCCTGCCCCATAGCTCAGAATTTTTCAGACATTCCTCATGCACCCACCCACCCCACTAGACGATTTCCAAGCACAATTTTGTGCTGGTAGCAAGTGGGAGGCACCCAAGCAACATCTAGGTGCAGATATTCAGTGGGGGGGGGGGAAGCAACATTAATACTCTGTTCCAGGATGCAGATCTGTAGCTGTAGCTGCAGATCTGTAGCTAGGCACTTCCTGCATGGCCCCCAAATGGCTGCAGCCCCATGCTCCAGTGTTTGGAAATTGCTTTCTGGGAGGAGGGGAGGACACAAGTCTGGTTCCATATCATTATGCTCCACAAGTGCTGTGTTGGAACCTACTAACTGTTTCTAGAAAGTAAAAATTAAGAGAGTTTTCAAGGTATACAAAGCGTGTTTCTTATACTGGGTTGTACAGAACTAGGGCAATTTGAGTGACCTAAATACAAAGTCAGAGATCAATTCACTGAACTTCTCACTGTACTAATTACATTAAGTACATTTATCCCAGAGAAACAGTGACAGTGTGCTAAAGAACAATGGAGATCCCTTTCCCCACATTATCTTTCTTGAAAAAAGAAGTCTGACTGCTGTAATAAGACCACTAGCAACAGACAAGGTACATCCCAAATATTTTGGAGCTAGTAAGCACATCTGGGACTCTGTGTGTGTGTTGTGGGCATTCCCACAAAAAGGCTGCCATATAGGTATCTACCTATTCATAGAATGACCATCACGGTAGCCAGTAACAACACTGCCATTAGTGAGCTTAAACAGCAATTCTTAACACATATATTTATATCCACAGAAAGAAAAATAACCATACTAAATGAAACAAAAACCAGACGAAATATCAAGTTAACAGATATTCACCAAACCAAACAGATAAAATGCACACCCACACAAAAAACCAGAGGGTTCCTCTCTTCCTCTAACCCCTGAGGATGCCATCTACCACTACTTCCACCCAAGTTATTTAGGGGGACACCTTAAAATGAAGTGCTTGGCCTCAGAAACTCATCCTCGAAGAAAAGAATGTGTTTAAGACCAGTGTTTTTCTTTACAGGAAAAACTATCAGCTACCATTTTGAACTCTGTAAGAGAAACCTTAACTGCAAACACAATAGTATGGTTAGAAGGAAACAATGGGCAACCAGTTCATATCAAGAGTTCCTGGAAACACATTAGGGCTACATGGCCCTTCAAACTACTTTTTTATAAAGGAACTATTACTCAATGCATTGTACTTACAGTTCGAGTCTGTTTTTCCAAGGACAGCAAAGTTTCAATTGCTTCTTGAAGTCTTCCATCCTAAAATGCAACATATACTGTTCAAAATGAGGAAAAGCCCAAGTATTTTTAAATTACAAAGAGCCGCCAACATTACATATCAAATACGACACTTAAGAAAGCCAAGTTAAAATGTGTAATCTTTGTCATACAAGTTAGGAAACCACATTTTGAAGTGAAGGTAACAGAGCCAAATTCAACTCAGCCGTTTGTTACTAAGTGTCTCTAAAAAAATGAGATTTAAATAACTTGCAACAAACTTGTTTTGTTGGTTTTGACTGAATGAAGTCATGACTAACTGCACCTAGACAGTCATCAATGAATTTTAATTGTGTATCTTTCTTAGGCTTCATACCTCAAATTACTTCAGACAGTAGTTCTCAAACTTTGGTTCATCAGGCACCTGGGATTTCAGTTTCCAGAATTCCTGACCACAGGACATACTAGCTGAAATGTCTACAAGTTGGAGCCCAAAACATCTAGAGGATCAAAGACTGCCCTAACTTGGAGCTGTGTAATACAGGTTGCCCCCTCCATATCCACAGGGATATGTTTCCAGACTTACTGTGAATACTTGAAACTGTAGGTAATAGCAAATCCCACAGAATCACACTGGAAGACCTAGGAAATGCCTAGACAGGCTGCCTCTCCAGGCATCTTCAGCACAACTCTATGGTAACTTCTGGTGAAAGTTACCATAGAGTTGTACTGGAGGACCTAGGTAATGCTAACTGAAACCATGGTATAGCCATGTGGTGCATTCAACTATCAAAATGTTATGTTTCTCTTCCATTTAGAATCAAGTTTACTTACTCAATACAATGTCACTACTGAAACCATTTCTTCATGAATCACAACCTTTGAACAGTGTTACAAAAAAAAAAAATCTTTATTATGAGTAAGTTGCCTGACAGTCACATACATAAAGGAAACCATGGTTTATGGCTAATGGTTACAAGTAGCTAGTTACAAATCTGTTCGCTCACTGGTGACTTTCAGGCAAGCAGTGAAAACATTTCTATATTACTAGGCATTATGTTTAATTGTTTTTGTCATTCACAAAAAAAGCAACTTAAACAGAGCAAACACAAGCATTACCTTAAAGATGGACAAAAGGGTTTTTTCCTCTCACATCATACTACATGTGAAAATCAGATCATCCATGCAAGAACTCTGTGTTATTTACTTAACAACTGGCAACTGTTAATAAGGAAACACTGTACAATATCCAACAAGCATGACAGAACTTTCTTCTCCCTTCTTCCAGCAGTCTTCTGTGTCACCGAAAAACTGATTCTGGAGGGTTCAAATCCTCCAGAGCTGGTTTTGTGGATGTACGAGTCCTGCACGGGGGAATGGGATAGACTTCCCTCCAAAGTCCATTGACTTCTATTAGTGGAACCAATCAATTGGAACCTGGTCATCCTCTGTATTTTCTGCATTTCATTATACTCTGACCTCTCTGTTAACAATCCCACCTGCATGGCCATCTGCATATAGCCCTACAACTCAGGATAAAATGTCATCCATTTACTGAGGTAGATGGTTGTCTACAAATGCTTCTACCATAATAAATTTGTAAATTTTAAAGGTGTTACAGAACTCTTTGTTGGTGTTGCTTCTGTTCCTTTCAATTGTTACAAAAGGCATTTATTGTTGTAATTTTATTGTCTTTTAATTTAAAGTATTGTAAGCTATGGAGGGTTGCTGTTTGAAAGTAAGGCAGAAAGCATTTAAATAAATAATTTATTGGAAGTCATGGGTGGCATGGGTCTAGTTACAACAGAAATTGCAGGAGAAAATTCAAATCCGCTGAATGCCAACAAGAAACATTCAAATACAGCTGTACCTTCATATTCGCTGGGGTTTGGTTCCAGGACCCCTGTGGATACCAAAATCCATGAATACTCAAGTCCCATTATATGAAATAGCATAGCAAAATGGTGTCCCTTATATAAGATGTCAAAATCAAGGTTTGCTTTTTGGATTATTTTTTAAGAGTATTTTCAAGCTGAGAATACTTAAATCTGTGAATACCAGATTGGGGCGGGGGACTGTAAGTGTTTTTTAAGCATACTGCACACCTCAATTGTAGCTCCGCATATTTCACAAATAAGGTCTTTTTCAAAAAAAAAAATTCAAACAACTTGAGTGTTTTTCCTGTATTTTTTTCCTGTAATTTAAAGCAGTCTGTGGAAATACTTTATTGTAAAAAAAGAAAAAGAAAATACAACCCAATAATTATACTAGGAAAGGTGGTAGGTAAGAGTATCTGACTCTCCTGCCAATAGTCTTGGTTAACAGTAAAAAGCAGCCCAAATCCACTGCAAAGAAGTTATGCAGACAGATTCCTCCCCACAGTAAAACAGGATACTATTAAACTCCTTCCCTGTGTTTAACACTAGTAGTGTTAAAGGATTTGAGCCAACTACCTCATATAGCTTGGTGGAATCCCTTCTCGGTTACTTCTCCTAGCTTGCAAAGCAATGTACAGTACAAGTCTAATTTCAGAGGGCTGGCAGTTAGGATGTTTTCCCAGCAACTGCTTCTACATCAGTCAGGTCCCAAACATAGCACAGTAAATTCCAAATCATTTGTTTGCTGATGCAGCCCAACCTGCACACTGTTCCTTAAAAGTCCTACTCAATTCAACGGCATTCCCTTTTAAGTGAATAGATAGATACAAGACTTTAGCCTTGGTCAGAAATCCAACAACTAAACAGCACTGCGCTGTGGAGGAGCTGCCTGTTCATCGCCTCACTCTGCTTCTTTCTTTTCTTCAGCTTAGCATTCATTTTTCGGTACAAGCGGCTGCCCAACTAGCGCCTAACCCAGGATTTCTCAGCCAGGGTTGCCTAGGGTTCCCCAAAAAGTTGCTAGGGGTTCCGCGAGATATTGAGAGCTAATAATAACAATAAATTATTATTAATAGTTCTCAATATCTCGCGGAACCCCTAGCAAATTATTATTATTATTATTATTTAAGCTGTAGGCATAATAATTTTCAGGCAGGGGTTCCCTGAGACCTGAATATTGTTTCAAGGGTTCCACCAGGGTAAAAACATTGAGAAAGGTAACCATGAAAAAGAAGGCAAAAAGTGAGGAGCTTTTACCAGCGCGACCAGTACAGCCACTTAAGTGGAGATTTGGAGGCCTTCTTTTTCCCCAGATAAAAAGCAAAGGCCCGTCTCGATTTACAGCACGGATCACTCGCGAGAGGTCCTTTGTCCTCCTGAGAAGCCCGAGAGAGAGCCCCCCGTCCGCGCATTCGGCCTTGCCCTCCTCCCTCTGCTCCGCTGCGGCCTAAGCAGGGCCGCGCCATGACTCAGCCTGGTGCCTTACCCGGGCCATCTGCTCGCACTCGGGCAAGCGCTGGTCCACCGTGGCGCTGTAGTCCACTTCCATTTTCACGATGCGCCCGTCGGCCCGCTCCGCGCCGCTGTCCGCCATGGCCGGGTCCCGTCCAGCCTCCAAGTTTCCCCTTCAGTCGCCGCCTCACAAGCAAGCCAGCAAGTTGAGAGAGAGCCAGCCAGCCAGCCGCACACTGACTCACCGGAACCGGAAGCCAGCGGGGGGGGCATCCGCTCTAGGCACCCAGATGGACAGCCATTTCGGTAGGACCCTCCCCCTCTTCTCTCAGCAGGCATTGCGGTAGACACCCAATAGATGTGTGGCGGTTCTCTCTGATCCCCTGGCGGGGTCCTTCGTGAGGGGAAAGGCGGGCGGAGGGAGAACGCTTGGGGAACTGGTCGGGAGGCCGAAGCGGGGAGGAGGCGGGGAGACGTTGGAGCGGCTCAGTATTGAGCGAGGCTGAGGAGAATGGGGGCGAGGAGGGCAGAGAAAGGCAGAGGGACGCAGGACCTTAAAGTCCCCTTCCTTCGCCAAGGGAAAATTGGGTCCTTGTTGCCCAGACCACGCTTTTTAAAATTCTAGGTAGCCACTCACACTTCTCTCAGGCGCTTAATACAAAAATTTGAATAATTTTAAAAATCATTTTTCAGGTTCACAAATATTTAGAAAAAGAGAAGAAAAAAGAAAAGTAAAATATAAAAAGGAAATATAGAGAAAGGCACAGTGGCTTCAGGCTTCCTTTTTGGCAGTTATACATATGATATTCATGCCTCTCTCTAAAACTGCATGTTACACTTCTGATAACTTAATATTTAATCTTAATCCATTCACACTCCTCCCAGGCTCTTACTACGAAAATTTACAGGTGCTAAAACCAATTCCTACTTTGAACTACTGTAAATCCACTGAAAGACTCAAGTGGCACTGTTTTATAAATAAATTTTACTGATCATTTTTGAAATTTACAGATATTTAGAAAAAGAGGAAAGGAGAAGAAAAAAGAAGTAAAAAACTATCCAAAAATATAAGGAAAGGCACAGTGGCTTCTGACTTCTTTTTTGGCAGTTATACGTATGATATATTCGTACTTCTCTTTCTATATCTTACACTTCTGATAACCTTATCTAACTCAAGACCAAAGTTACCATGTTGTTTTCTTCTGTAAAAAGTCTATAAGGGTTTTCCAGTCTTTCAGAAATGTCACCAATGATTTTTCTTTAATTAAAGCAGATAGCATATCCTTTTCAGCTAAGTCAGTCAGTTTCAACAACCATTCCTCAGTTTTGAGAAATACTGAATTCTTCCATCTTTGTGCATACAACAGTCTTGTTGGCATGATCATATACGATCGAACCCTGGTATCTGCTGGGTTTTGGTTCCCAGACTTACCATGGATACTGGAAACAGTGGATAACAGCAAACCCTATTAAAACAAAGGACTTGCGGTAAAAATATACCACAGAGTTGTGTTGCAGGACCTAGAAGATGCCTAGAGAGGATGCCTCTAGGCATTTTCCAGCCAACTCTATGGTGTGTGTCCCTGTTTTGTCTCCTGCAGATAACTAAAACCGTGGGTATTGGTTCCGCAGATACAGGGATCCAGCTGTATTGAAGTAATCTCCCATGGCTCTTTTCCAACTGTTCACAAGTCCCAAAAGAAAAAGTTCTGGTTTTAATTTAATATTAACCTTTTAAATTTCAAGCTCTTTGACCAGATCTTTCCCCCATTGTTCCATCTGTGTGTTATATCTGAAGTTCTGAGCCTATTTTATCATACTTGTTCTTGCTCCATGTCAAATTTTAACGTAAGTTTATACATTTTACCAGTTGCATGCTTATCATCAGTACCTAATTGCAATTTCAAATTCTGATTTATTTTGTTTAAAACCATCAATCTTTTTGTCCATCTTAAATCTTTCAAATAATTGTAAATAAGATAACTACTGAAAACTATATACCTATGCAAGTAACTGCTCATTGGATTTAATTCTGTATTCTCCTTGGCAGTTCTCTAGAAGATCTTGGTATATTAACCATATTCTTTATCTGTTGCTTCTCTTCTATAATGAGCTTCTTGTGCTGAGAGCTATAAAGCATTTTCAGCACAACATGGATTTATATCCATTCCATATTCTTAGTAAGCATGTCTGACAAAATTATTATTAAAGTCTACATTCCTTTTACTTTATCGTACCATCAATATCCATGCCACCCAAACCTCAAGTCGTGCCCTTCCAATTCTAGTAATCTTTTATTTCTTAGTATCATCCATTCTTTTAACCAAACCACAGAACAGGCATCAAAATACAATTTCAAATCCTCTTTGCTTTGCATCGTGCAATACCTTATATTTGACTCCCCCACCCATTTCCATATAAACTTAGAAAAATCCTTTTGTTGTTACTTAAAAGATACAGCAGTTGTCAAGGCTGGTACTGTCTGGAATAAAAACAACATTCTAGGCAAAACATTCATTTTTATCATTGAAATTCTCTCCAACAATAACAAATTTAGTCTCTCCCATCTTCACATATCCTCCTTAATTTCATTGCATCTCTTAACATACTGGTAATTATTCTGAAAGAGCATACAATTTATATTTGTCATAATAATCGCTAAGTATTTAACCTTCTTCTCAATGTTAAAACCAGTTTTCTCAATCAATATTTAATCTTCCATTTTCATATTTTTAATCAGAATCTTTGTCATTTGATTATTAATCTTAAAACCTGTCAGCTCTTTTAGTTTTCTCATTAACACTTCTATACCCTCTAGAGGATTTTCTAAAACTATCACCAGGGCATTAGTAATAGTCTTTAACTTGTACAAGCAGCACCTTTTGAAACTAATTTATTTATTTTATCATGCTAAAAAATTCATGGCAGGGTGCTGGCCCTAATGGAGATTATGGACATATGTGAGGCAGGGCCATGTTATGGAACTGCTAACCTATACTGGAACATAGACTTTAGGGCTTTTGAAAGCTATTCAGTGATAGAGAAGGCTATTGTGAGGTGAGGGTTCCATGTCTTACACAGTCATATAGTTAACAAATTAGGCATTTTCCTAGTCATACATTTTTAAATTTGGTACCAGAGCCAGAAATAACATGGGAATAATAGGTTCCTACACCAGAGAGAGAGAGAAAGGGAAAGAAGGCAATTCAGCCTGTTTCAGGAAAAATAAAAATAAAACTGTGCATGTGAAATAGATCCACCAGGTCACATTACCTTCACATAAATAAACAAACACTCTGAATCTTCTAGAGACTGCTTGAAGGCTTCTTCCAAATGAATTCAGGGATGACATTTTCTTTCACCATCCCCCCCCTCCACTTTTATGATTTCCACATTGGTGCCCCTACTTACAGATCTATGTGTTTCCCCCCCCCCCACATCCTGGGGTAGATGTTGAGGCATTTAATTGCTTTCACCTGTTCTTTCAGATTTGTTGTTCACACATGCTCAGTAAGGGATCCTAGAAGCAGCTGCCTGTTGCCTTGCCTGTTGTAGGCAGGCACACATGGTTGGTGCTACTAAAAAAACTTCCTGCTAGATAGAGGATGAGGAGGAATGTGGGGGCAGGCTGGACAGATGTAAAAAGTACCCTCCCTAAACTGCAAATCATAGGATTCCGTAACATGGCATTTAAAGTGGAATGATAGTGCTATAATTGTGTAGAGCAGTGACTCTTAACCTTTTCTTTACCAGGGACCCCCTTTAAATATCTTTTGTTGCCATAGACCCCCCAAGACCTAACTCAAGATTTAAAACCCTAATAATAGCTAATAATAATAATACAATTACACCATCCATTAAACTTTCCTTCAGAGACACTGGAGGGGGAGGGAAGACTTTTCTCCTGCATCTCCCTGCAAGTTTGTGGCTAGAAAGGATTGAATGGCAATGCGCAGGCCAAGCCAGCCAGCCTTTGCCTTGGCTCCTGTCACGTGGCCACTCCATGCAGGGAGGAGGTGGGCCAAGCAGCCTTTAAGCCTTCGCAGACCCACTTTGATGACATTGTGACCCACTGGAGGTCTGCGGACCACAGGTTAAGAACCACTGGTATAGAGTGAAGGGGCTGATGATCTGTTCCAACAAGAAAGCAGCCTTGTAGCACCTTAAAGCTTAAGTTGTTTGTCATAACGCCACAATATTTTATAGTCTAATAACATCTCATGAAGTAGACCAGAGCTTATACCAAAAAATAAAAAAAATAAACATTAGTTTTTAAGGTATCACAAAACTTTTTGTTATAGATGTGCATTGAATGTCTCAGTGGTAGGGGCTGCAACTCAATGGGAGCATGCCTTTGCATACAAAATGTTCAGTTTAGTTTTGCTTCTCACTTTAAAGCAGGTTAGAAATATCTTTGCTTGAAATCCTGGGTCTCAGGTGCTAGTTATTGTTGTGGGGTGTCCCTGGACTTCTTGATCCTGTATTCATCCCCCGCTGTTTACATGATTTTTGTCTCTGAACTGGAGATCCTGGGATCATTGTTTACACAGCATCACATCCCGTGTTATGTCTCTTCTCCCACTATATACTATTCCGTGTTTTTTGTTTGTTTGTTTACACATGTTTATGATCCCGGGATATATTTTTTTTGGCTGTCAATTAAGGTTGCGATTACTTGTTTTTTCACAAATCGTACTACCTGTTTCCGGTGCTGCTTTCCACCATGGATGCAGGGATTGGCTACTTTTTCTTGGACAATACAGGACAGCATCATCTGGGTTTTTTTATTGTTTGATTCCCCAGAACGCCATTACTGGGAGCACGGAGAGGAACATTGCCACCATTTTGACTACCTCTGTACTCTTGAGGGGATATCTTGCAACGTTGAAGAGGTGGTTTCTACTCAGACACAGAAGAAGAATGATCCTTATTTTCCAGCTCCTTCTTCATTCAGACTTGATTTCATCAAATGAACTTTGTCCTGAGTCCATGCAATTCGGAGCCATCGAGTCCCCCGAGTTACGTATGTTTCTTTGGCCACACCCCCGTTTATGGCGGTGGTGGGTGTACCCGACAACGGAGGAGTGGTGGGAGAAATTTGTAATGAGCATCTGGTCCGACGAATGTTGGATACAGAACTTCAGGATGCCGCGCTTCCTTTTCACGAGACTTGTGGATATTCTCCATCCGGAGATAGCCAAAGCGGAAACCAACATGAGGAAAGCCATTCCAGTGGAGAAGTGCCTTGCAATAGCCATTTTTCTTCTGAACCATCGATGCTCTTAAGCGGCTGCTTGCCAGCTGTTTGGTGTTGGGAGAGCCACGGTGTGTAAGATCTTTGTGGAGGTCATACTCACAATGGAGAAGTTGCTTCTGAAGCCTACAGTTTTCCCGGTAGACCATAGACAGGTAATTTTTTTTTTAAAGGTACGTATATTGTGAAAATCTGAGTAGTCACATATGTTGAGCCATGGGTGCTGTTTAGAGATAACTTTGAAATAATCCTTAACTCAAATCTTTGGGATAACAGATGGATTGCAAGTGCACAGTGCAATGTATATTTTCCTTTCATTTGTAATGCACTATAATTAATGATGTGTTATTTGATTACTCGTTTTTGGCCGTGCACAAAGGAAATGTGTATGTATTTATTTTCCTGTGTTCTTTAACAGGTAATGGATGGCTTCACTGCCCTTGGTTACCCGCAAGTAATCGCATGCCTAGATGGATGTCATGTTAACATTATCTCTCCTGTGCACCAAGGAGACAAATTTATTAACAGGAAGAATAGGTACAGTGTTCTTCTTCAAGGTTCCTGTGATCACAGAGGGGTTTTTATTGACACGGAGATCAGTTGGAGTGGCAAGAATCATGACGCTCGAATGCTAAGGAATTCTGGTGTTTTTTTTTTCAAAACAATGGAGGCTGGCATATTTGTGCCAGGAAACCCCACAATAACTATAATGGGTAAGCAAATAGTTCCTCTCACCCTTGTTGATGGAGCATACCCTATCAGGGATTGGCTACTTATACCATACAGGGAGACCACAAATAATAAACAGAGACTGTACAACAAGTACCATAACCAGGTTTGTTCGACGGTGGAGAGGTGTTTTGGCCGTCTCGAGGAGCACTGGAGAGCATTAAGATACTGTATAGAAGCGGCAGAGGAAAATGTGTGTTCTGTTATATGTGCATGTGTGATTCTCCATAATATATGTGAAACCAAAGCTAAAATCCTTGATGATCCTAACAGACGGGTTCAGAGGTTTGTGCTTGACATGTTGGGAGCTCCTTTGGTTAATGACGATGCTATAAAGAGAGCTCAGGGGGAGGCTGTCCAGGACACTTTAAAAGAGTATTTTGGGCAGCTGCATCACCAAGGCAGATACTAAATGTGCACATAATACTGTGTAGAGATTGGTTTTGCCACTTAATAAAAGATATGTGTAAAATAAAGACCATTTATTCCTTTGTTTTATACTGCAGTGACTGTGTCCAGTTATTCCACTTCACACAAAAACAGGCTGTGTTCTTCAAAATGCCATGAGCAGTAACTGAAACAAAATATCAAACCTGCATATATACCTCTTGCAGTGCACTCTTACATAACTTCTAATAACTGCAACTCAAACTATTAGCAATGGCCCAGAACCAACACTATGTTTCATTTTTTGCCGTTAAAGGAATTGGCAGGTTTTTTGTTGCAGGGATTATCCTTTTTAGAAAAGGTTCCAGGCACTGCAAAATACCCAAAACGAGGTACCTCCACTAGTTAGCCAATTGATTAACACAATCAATTTAAAAGTTTAAAAATAAAACCTCATAACTTCATAGGCTTGCTTTAAAATCTAACAGTCAACAGGAAAACATATCAACTTGAGTTTCCGCATCCCGCCACATGGCATTAGGTTGTGTCCAGGCGGGACGGCACATCGTCTACTGGGGCACCAGGGAGACCAACCTGCTGTTGGGATCCCTGTCCCAGCAGGCCAGTGCACCGGAACGAGATATGTGTTCCTCGAACCGAAGGAACTGCAACTTCTTTATAGACGTGGCATGGTTCCTCTGGTCCAGGGGCTTCCAACACACAGGTCTCCAGTGCCACTCAAAATTAAAAAACCTCAAAGGTAGTTTTTTTGCAGCACTGGAGGGCAACAATGGAAGCCCCCCCCCCGAAGGTGGCTGCCTTTCTATGCCATCCTCCACGACCTGTGGGTCCGTGCAGGATGGCCCAGCTGGCAAGACAGGTTGCCAAGAGGTAAGAGGAGACGCGGCTACTGCTTGATCTTAGGTAGGGGATTGCGTTTATGATTTGTCATTTATGTAGGGTTTTTTTCCCCGATAGCTGTCTGGATCCAGAGGAGGGCTGTGGGTCAGCCAGTGTCTAAGTCTTCCTCTGATGAGGCTAGAGGGAATGAGCCCAGTCCAGGCCCAGCAGCACCGCAGCCAGGTAACATGATTTCATTTAATTCAAATACATAAACACCGTCCTTTATTGTACATTAATGGGAATAATTTTAAATATTAAAATACATTCTAAATTACTATTTCAGAAGCAGCTGCAGTGCAGGAGGCTGCTGCGCAGCTGGCCACGCTCAATATTATCGCCTGGATAGAAGAGCTAGGTAAATGAGAGGAAAATTTTACAAAAACGGGGGGGGGGATTCTTTCCACTGTGTTCACTACTGACACTTTTTTTTACTCTTGTTTCAGGGTGGACGTTGCAAGAATCTATTGCGGAACTGGCAGGGAGGGTGGGGAATATTGAGCGGGTTTTGGGGATTTAAGTTATTTTATTTAGATTTTTTCCTTTATTTATTTGTAAATAATGTATATTTTCCTCTCAATGTATTCTGTTATGTTGCCATTGTTTTCTATTTTACATTTATGTATATTGTTCCCTTTACTATTTTTTGTAATTTGAATTGTATTCTGTATCATATTACTTGTGCCATTATTCTGTCATTTCGTTTTTTAAAAAAGTAAATATGTAAATATAAATATAAATATGAAAGAAAAATAACAACTGAACTGTAAATAAATTTCTATTTTATTATTTAATAGTAGTTGCATTTCTTTTTTTTCTTAAACCAACCTCCATCTTATGTCCACACCTTTAATAGCCTACAATGTAAGTGGCACAGGTTTTTTTATTTTTCTAGCAGGCCTACTTAATCCCAACTTTACAGTACCAGAACTGGTGGATGGTGCCTGCAGTTCAGATGGCTGTGTATTTTCCTTCTCAGATTCCCCAGAAATGTTTTTGTTTTGCACTCTCCTAACTACAACCCTTCTTTGATTATTTTCAGAAGATTTTATGTGAGATACAAGATCTGCCAACAAATTAGTTTGCCTGTCTATTGCTTTGAGCATTTTTGCACTTTCTCCAACTTCATGTTCATAGAATTTTTCCAGGTATTGCTGCAAAGCTGTAGCCCTGTGGTCCTGCCTGTCAGCATTCCTGTTCATATTTGTTACAAACAGCTCAGCAATGGATCTTGAGTGAGCCATCAGTTCTGCTGACTCAGCTCTTTCTTCTAAGCATCGCAAGCCTCTCTGCCGGGGAAAGTGATGCAGTAGGATTGCTCAGGGTGGCCACTGTAAAAGAAAAACGGAAAAAAATGTCATTTGGAATGCCATATTTATAAGGGAAAATGCAAGTGCTTAAAACCTTTTCTATGATGCCTGCATCCATACCATTTTGAACGGGTAGTGTAGTCCACACTGCATCTATCTCCCCCACAACAGAAGCACTGATGTTGTCACTTTGTGTGAGAGCCAAGCTTGTCCCAGGTTCCTCGGCTAAGGTTAAAGTGATTGTTGTTTCATCAGAAGCCTGGGTAGCAGTTACTTCCGAAAAAAGCATACAAGAAAAGTACATATTAGTGCTAACGAAAACACTCAAAAGTTAATGTAAAATCTATTCCAGGAACTTCCCGATCAGAACACAGTGCTGTGGGAGGGTATAATTGGGAACAATATATCTGAGGGCCGCCATCCTTAAACTGACGAGAAGCATGTATCCTTTTATGACCGCCCAACACAAACACTGGAAACTACCACTTGGCTTTAACTGCCACTATTTGCATACCAAAGCAGCATGGAGTTTAAACACATAAACAATTTGTAGGCTTATATTACTTTTGGGAAAACACAAGTCATAAAAACTGCTGAAAACAACAAATAGAATTCATCCTGTTGTGTTTTACATTGGGAAATGGAAAGCTAAAAATTCGAGTTTTCACATAGAAGGGAACGTAGCACAGTAGGGCTTTAATAGAATAAAACATAACTAAAAACATTTTTTCTAGTGATGAAGTAGCATCATATTCTGTAATGTAGGAACATTACATAAAATAATGGAACACGGCCACTTTCCAATGATTAAAGACTGAAAACCGAACACTTATTTATTCGAGTTTTCACAAGTCGGAACCTCCCTTTTTAAAAAGAATTTATTTATCCTTACCTGGAGGAGTTGAGAAGAGTTCCTCGGAGTAACCCTGCAAGTTCTCCGGGGATGGTGGGGGCATGGCCACTTCTTCTTCGGGGATGAGAGCATGATGGGGAGTCATTGACCCATGCAGCACACAGACTATGTCGGTGGTGGTACCCAGGCGCCTCAGGTGGTAGTTGGCATCACCGCCAAGAATTGCGTGGAGTTCTTTAAAGAAGGGCATCATGGCCACATCATTTCCACTTTTTGAATTGTGGTCAATGACCTGGCGATAATTCTTACACATCAGTTTCGTCTTCGTCCTACACTCTTCTGCGGTGCGATCATGCCCTTTGCTTCTCATGTCAGCTTTAATTTTTTTCGAAAAGATCAATATTTCTATGGGACCCCTTCGGCTGTTCCTGCACCTTCTGCTCACCCCATATTGCTAAAAGGTCTACAGTCTCTGGGTAGGACCAGGAGATACTGTGGCCACTTTTCCTGGGACGAGGAGCACTTTCACCTTCCATCGCAGTGACCGCACAGGTGATGGGCAGGAGAACCATGGAGGATTGCCTCCTTAACTTTGGGAGGAATTTGAAAAAGGGGCAGGTAGCCCACTCTCTTATTGCCAAGTGCCCGCCCATACACACCACAATTTCCGGTCATCACCTAGTACCGAGATATCTTGTCCCAGACTGTTTACATGTCCAATTTTCCAAATCCTCCCGTGACTTTTTAAAAAATCGTTACAAACCGCGAGATGGAAAGTCCCGCTGGTTGAGGGATAAAACGTGGCCCCCCTTCCAGAAAGCTCGGGACTGTCACGATGTATGTGTAAACAACCAGGGATCAACACAAATTCATCCTACTACATTTTCATCCTACTACATTTCACCGTGTAAACGGTGCCCTGGAGAGCTGATGTTGGGCAGTGCTTAGTTAGATGGACCAGTAGTCTGACTCAATACTGTATAAGTCAATTTACTAAGTATGTTTGCTTAATTTATATTCCACCTTTATCCTGACATGGAACCCAAGGCAGTTCATACCATGGATTAAAACAAAGTCATTAAAAAAAAAACTAATGATAAAAAGTAAACAAAACAAAAACACACACACACCAAACTACAGCATTAAACATTAGTACTGTACTTTAAAACAATATAAAATAATTTCAAATATGACAATAACAGGAAAAGTACACCATTTACACCCATTAAAAGACCGTATGGCATAGCCAAATGGCTGTTCAAATATTTGAATATTATTTGAAATAAAAATGAAAGGGTCTTCTTGGCAGAAGGAGAACAGAAAGGGATCTAACCTTGTCTCCTTGTCTGTTTCTCTGTCTTGCCAAAAGGTAGTATTAATTTTGTGGCTGTACTGTTTTATGATTTTATTTTTGTATTAGCTTTTCCCACTGGTTTCCTCAGCTAACTCCAAGGACAAGTTTGATAACAATGGTATTTTACCATGTACTTTATTCGCCTCTTGCCCATCATACCATAAACCTGTATAACTTGTCCAGTAAAGTCACTGGAAGGTTAATAGCCTGATCTATGCAAAGATAAGCATGTTTAAGCCCACTCAATTCTATATAGGATCAAGCTGTGAGTATGTTTCTCTCTTCATACACTGTGCCATGGTCGATAAAAACAATCAGTGGCTTTTAGAAAATAATCACTTTTTGAGAAAATTTAAATTGAATCTACACTGTACTAATAATCTCTTAACATGTGGTGAGTTATCCTCTGTTAAACACAGTGAGTTAGACTGAGAGAAACTTTTCCCTTCCCCCTGTAAACCCCCACTCATGGCCTCCCTGGCAGCTGTGGGACCTGGCTGAATGGAACAGGGTGTGGGGTGTGGGATGGGTGGGCTGCTGAGGAGGAAAGGGTCCTAAAAATTCAGATGGATGGACTTCCAGGTACCATTTATAATTTAATAGGAACAAATCAGCAATAAAATATGATTAGTAGCAGAGCTGAAAGGAATAGAAGTAACTGGAAAAACCACAATAGCAAGAAAAAGAAAAAGAAAGTCTTTCTTAGCTTCTAAGATCAGACGGGATCTGGTGTTTTTAGGGTATTTGGGGTAATTCTTTAGTATTACATTGTTAATCTCCGTTGTGATTCTTTTTCTTTCAGTGACTGAAGTAATATTTCAGGAATTGTAAATACAGCAGATGACAAATATTACTATAGTCTTGGCACCCTGCTTTATTCCAGTGGGTCAACACTACCACATTCATCCAAAAAGGATGAGTTGGACCACTGATCTGAGTTGCCAGTTCTGCTTTTGAATAAAACACTCACTCACACACACACATGCACACACACACATATATATTCACAAAAGAACAGAAATAGAACTTATGTAAGACTGTTTCTAAGCTGAATTTAAGAATGTGCATGATAGATTCAAAGTCTAAAAACTGTACACTTGCACCTACACTGACCCATTTAAAATTTCTAGGTAGTGCAAGCTTAGTTTTAGATTTGAAGACCATCAATGAGGCCATTTTTCAATATTTTCCCTCAGGAAAAAAGCTGGGGGAAAAAGGAAAACTGAGAGAATAACAGTTGACCTAGAATTATAATAATCATAAGTGTATGATTAACCATGAAGTGGGTGGGGGTAGGAGTGGTAAATGACAGGAAAATCTATATTTGCTTGTTTGTAATTTGTTTCATATCACTTGTTAAGAAAATGAAATCCAGCAGCTGCAATTTTATTTTTAAAGGCCTATTGTTGTCATTGGTTTTCAGTTGTTTTTGCTCTATAGTGAACTGCAGCATACAAGAAAAAATGGCATACATGTAAAAGCAAGACAGGAAAATAGTAAGTATATATTAGCTGACTGTGTTTGTTTTCATAAATGTTTAACAAACAGTTATATAATTGTTTTAAACTGTGGTATGTACAGGATATAGTTCTCATTAAAGAAATATATGCTACATTAGATATCTAGATATATACACCTATTTGTGGTCATTTCTTCTAGAAATGGGTCACATATTGTAATAAGTCCAAAGTGCAAATCTGCCTTTTGTAGAGCAAATTTTCTAATTGCAGATTAGAGCTGTGATCTCATGGACACCCTTTCTCTAATATTATACCGTATTAAATGGGCAGTATTTAATGTGCAATATTTTAACTTTTCCAATGTTTTTAAACAGTGAGTACTCTCACTTGTCTGAGTGTAATCTCTCTAGAAAGAAAACACAGAAGGACATTTTGGCTTTTTGTAACCTTTGTTTATTTACAAATATATAGGCTGGGCAATAGTTGGAAATGCCACTTTAAACACTTGTAGAGGTATACCAGGTTTCGTTGTTCCAACACCAGTTTTCTTAGGAAGCAGCCAACATCCCCAGCATGCTTTCAGCATGCTTCAGTAAAGCATAGTCCTCTCATTTCTTTCAGAGCCTGAATCAACATGACTAATTTAACAATTTTACACATACACATAGACACACACAGAGCTGAATCAAAACGGCCAGTCTAAACTTTTGCAGACATAGCTTGTGACCTCTGAAGCAGAGGGAAGGGTGGCCAAAATACGTTTATGGCCTCGCCATAACATACAGTTCACTTATTCAGAAAGCCAGTCATAATAGCACATACCCAGGTGGCCCAGTTTTGTAGTACTGCAAATAGCCCTCTTGGAAGAAGGCATTTCTTCTCAACCTTCAATTTGAAGAGTTCTGTGTATCTCAATCTCTTTTTCTTATACCTTTGCAGGGGAGCTGCATGAGAAGAGAAGGCCTTACTTCCGTCTAGTGTACACAAGGGAACATCTATCATGCACAGACTACCCAAGGGAGGATAAAACAGATCCTTCTTGTTGTAAGTAATTGAGGTGATCTTTATCTTTCCCACATATCTTTGAGTTCAAGTAGAGGAATTCTTTAAAATAGCTGTTTGAGCTAGAAGACACCTGTACATTCTGTGGTGATTAAGCCTGTAAGGTAATTGTCTATTGTTCTCCAATATATTAAAAAGCCACAATTGCTTAAGCCTTTTTCATCAGGGAGATAAACTTTTAAAGGCTGCCCTTTCCCTATCTGCTTCTTTAGGTCTAAATTGATGTGTGTGTGTTTTTTAAACTGGAGCAATCCAACAGTGACCCAGGGTGGCATAGTGGTTCAAGCCTTGGACTACGACTATGGAGACAGGGGTTTGAATCCCCATTTGGCCATGAAAACTCACTGGGTGACCTTGGGCAGGTCATACACTTGAAGGCACACAATAACAACAGACTTGAAGGCACACAATAACAAAAATTATCTGAAAGGATAAGATGAATCTACCTTGTTGAACAAATCAAGTCTGGTTCTAATCAGTGCCTGGGTTGGAGACCACATGAGAATCCCTTTTATGTTATGAAAGAAAAGCAAGATAAAATTTAATAAAATCAGTGTCCCTGAAGCAACTTATCCTTGTAGAAAACCAATTCACAGAAATATTAGGGGGGGAAATAATTAAGTTGAAAGAGACTACACGGAATAAATAAATTTCATAATTGTGAAGATTGGTTCTAAGCATTTTTGCTTATGCTGTGTTGAATAAAGCTTATGATTGAGCTTAGAGCCCCTGGTATTGGTTTCAGCATATTTTTGTATTGGGGTCGTTTACACGGCAAAATAAATCCTCAAAGAATGTGACAAGAAGCCTGATAGTTACCATGCATTTCGAAGCAACAGCACCCTTTTCAGAAGGGGGGGTGCAAAAAACCCATAAGTTGCGCAGTATCAGCTTTCGCTAGTTTTCCACACTTTTTTGATTAAGTTCGTGAAAATGCACATAATTTGTCATGGGAACTAACCATCGTGTAAATTGGCATCTACCTTTTCAAATTACTGTGAGCAGAGCTGAATCCTGATTGGTTGGAGTGACCATTCTGCTTTATCCAAATAGACTGAGGGGTTGGAGAGAAGAAATTCACCCTCCTTCTGCTTGCAGCCCACTTTGGAAAATCTGCTCTGAGCCCTTCCTGTCTGTTTCAAAGGAAGGCTTTGGGGGTGGGGAAGATGATCGGGGACGAGACCCTGCTTCGCTGGTGTGTGTGTGTGTGTGTGCATTCGTGTGTGCAGGGAAACAGCCGATCGCATGTTCGTTCTTTTGTTTGTCGTTCCATTCACTTGCCTTTATTCAAGGCTTCGGAGTGAGGGAAAACAATCAGGAATGAGGCAAACCCTGCTTCTGCAGTGTGTGTTTGTGTGTGCATGCATGAAGGGAAGGGAAGGACATTGCTCCACCATGCTTTTGCTTGTTCATGCTTTCATTGACTCCTTTCTTTATAGAAGCCTTTCAGGGCTGGGGAAGACGGTGTGTGTGTGTGGAATTGACAGATCGCTCTTTTGATCGCTTGTTTGTTTATCCTTTTTCTTTCCTCTCATTATTTATGGTCTCCATAACCCCCTCCTTGCTCCCTCCCCGCCTCCTGCCTGGCTTTAATCATCTGGAGGCGATTCCCCCCCCCCACCTTTGCCTGTGTGAACTAAGGAAAACAGAAACTGGCTGGATCTAGCTGCATTTTCCGAAAATGCCAGGAGTTGTGTGATTTATGCACTCCTGATGCGAAAGAACGGTAATCCGGAATCTTGTGAACTTTTTCCTGTCGTGGAACCGGCCCCTTTGACTCTGGAAGCTGACCCCACCCCTTAGTGCTGCTGCTTTAGTATAAGGGGGAACAGCACAATACTCATGCAAGAGGATTTTTATAGTTCTTTCATCCTGTCCAAGAGTCTGGGAATCAGGCCTGCAGCTTCTGGTTTTTAGTGATTTAGTGATAGGAATGAGGCAAAAAAGGTTTCCATTTGCTTTCACATGAAGGGGGGATTTAAGTTATATGTATAGTAGATAGTACACTGCTAGCCTTACTTGTATCACAACTGCTGCATAACAAGAACATAGCATCAGTATCCATTTAGTAAAATTCAGCCAGGCACACTGTGGCAATATGGCTTCACATAGTAGTTACAGAGTAGCCTTTTTTAAGTGACTAGAATGATCAAACCTAATCTGAAACTATCAATTGTTGTTCTTGTGTGCCTTAAAGTCATTTCCGATTTATGCCGACCCTAAGGCAAACCTGTCATGGGGTTTTCTTGGCAAGATTTGTTCAAAGGAGCTTTGCCTTTGCCTTCTTCTGAGGCTGAGAGAGTGTGACTTGCCCAAGATCACCCAGTGGGTTTCCATGGTTTAACTGGGATTCAAACACTGGTCTCCAGAATCATAGTCCAATACTCAAACCACTATACCACAAACCACCGGCTCTAGAAATATTAGAAATACTGTCAGCTGTCACAGAACCTAAATTCTTTTGACACATATTGACTGTGCTGTATAGTACTTAATAATACTCTCCTAGATGTTCCAAGTCATACCTTTGTAAGGAATTACGAGTAGTTCCTAAGATTATTTCCCAAGAAACCTATTAATTCCTTTGAATAATTGTGTTTTACTCCTAGCTGAACAGGCACAGTTCTGTTAATTAAACAAGTGATTTACATTTTCACTAAATGGCATTTTCTCTTTGGACTAAGGGTTACTGATCCTAAGGTTGTCTGTAGGTCAGTTTCAAATCTTGAGAGTTTTGAATGTTTGTATTTTGTGAACTTGTATTTTGGTAATTGTGGTTTCAGATAGCCTCTAATAGACGGCACTATCATATATTCAATATGAAGGGAGAAAGATAATCTGGGATTCTAAGAGCCCAAATGTCCTGTGAACAGAAACAACAGATACTTTCTGGATGCATTTTGGGTTTTTGTGTAGGCTTTTTGATGTTTTTGTTAAATTAAAATGCTTTTCTTGACATTCTTGCTGGCCTAGTTTACAACTGAGAAATAATAAAAAAAAATTTACAGGCAACAATTGGAAGCAATTTGGGAATAAAAGTTGTTATATATGTTGTTAATTGCTGAGTTTTAAGTATTAATATACAAAGTATTAATATATACAAATATATTAAGTATTAATATATTTATATATTAATATAAGTATTAATATATTAATATAATATATTATAATTTTATAATATATTAATAAAATCCCTTTATTAATTGCATATTGTTCATTTCACTTCAACAGATAAGAAAAATGTCAGCTAGTGAGCTTTCATTTAATTTCTAGCTGGTATGGGAAGCTGTGGTAGCCACCTTGCAAAGTGGGAGGCTGCAATGAATTGGGCCTCTGCCACCAGCCAGATGGGTTTGGGAGTCCTTGTTAGTATCATGGATGAGTGTTGACAGCTGTCAGTGCATTTCTGACTTTAATTTCCTGGAATATCGCAGGGTGGAGATCTAGAAGTGGAGACCCCTCTTTTTTGGCTTATATCTCTTGATTCCATATAATTTTATTACAGGAGACATGGGTTGCGTAATACTTGTCTGTGGAATGGTATAAGGTAATAACTTTAGATGCTGTTCCAGAAACAGGATGCGGAAGGCTTTGTGGGAGGCTAAGTATTTTGATATCTACTTCATTTACAGGTAACCAGATTACCCTCATTAGATCAATATGCTTTGGCAGCTCTCCTCCAATTTAATATGAGTCAACTTGTTTTGATAAATGTGTATATCACACCTATCAACGGGCATTCACAGATAAAACATGTATGGGATAAATTGAATATGTATGTGGAAAATTTAATGGCAACTTTTCCTGTAGTACATACTATTATGGCCAGTGATTTTAATGCGAGGACCAGAGCTGATGCTTAATTTCACTCCCAACCCTTATCTCCCGTTTTATTGCCCCCCATTTTGCGCTGTCAGTCTAAAGACACTCGTAGTGATTATAGAGGATTGTGTTTAGTCCAAACTTTCTCAAAACTGAATTTGGTGATTCTGAATGGGGCTACAAGGGATGATTGCCCAGCAGAGTATATTAATTGGACTGGCCCTAAGCTCTCTTTGTTAGACTATGTTGGCATCTCAATGAGTTTAATACCTTATAATAATAATAATAAAAAAATCTGTCCAAGTTCACAGTTGCTAGTCATCCTGAAAGCGATCACTTTCCTGTTATGCTATGTATGAAGGCCTTTGACAGGGTCCTTTTACCTACTTGTCACACCACAGCATTGACCTATGTCCTACTCGTGCAAAATTGTCTTCACATCAATCAGAAATACTCACAGATTTTTTGGGAAAGGAACCAGCTAAGCGCATGTATACATTAATAGTAGGCTCAAAGCCAGCAGGTGCTGTATTGTCCGGCTTTTATATATTAATCAAATCAATTCAGTCTTTGCTTACTGTTCCCCAACACAATATAGTCCAACATGATCTAAGATCATGTCATGAGTGGTTTGACCAGGAATGCCAGGAAGCCTGGAACTCTCTAAAGCGGACCTTTAAACTATATAAAGAGAATCCAAATTCCTACTTAATAGCAGGCCCTTGCAACACTGGTGCTGTAGAAACCACAGCCCATGTTCTCTTGTATTGTCAGTTTTATGGAGATATTAGGCAACAGATGATTACTCCCCTGCTAATTAAATTCCCAGGCCATTCTGCTGCCTTCTCTTTGCATTATTAGCTGGATAATCAGGAGCAAACGGTTATGTTCAAAGTAGCAAAGTTTTTCTATGTTATGTGCAAGTTACGACCCCAAATGGTCAGAAATAGCGGCTGATGTGAGTCATCTAAACTCTGCTGTTGGTTTTTTTTTCTTTTATCAGTTTTTACTAAAAAATTATGATTGTATTTATTATTTTATCTTATTGGCCAATGGCCGAAATAAAGTGTCTGTCTGTCTGACAGCTGTCCAATGGCATGAAAGACTTAACTTGTATTAGTGACTTGGTTGGATACTTTTTGCATTTGCTTTCAGTTTGAGGTTGGGAAACAGTACGAAGGCTGAGAACCAACTGGAAGAGTTGATTCCGCCCCCCTTTTGCTAATCTGCTTGTACAGTTCTCAGGTATGGCTTGTGCACTTTGATTTTCTTTGTTTGCTTCTGCACCATACAACCCTTGGGAGCCTGTCTTCCATCAGCCTCGCCTTGAGGGAAAGATGCACAGCAGACCAAGGGCTCCTCATATATCCAGTGATAGGGAATTTGATTGTCTTGCTGAGGGATGACTTCAGTACAATTTGTTTGCGGGCCCAGTTCTGTGACACAGGGCTCTATCAGATGGGATAATTAATTGTGGAAAATAGCACATTATCTTACTATTACAGCAGTGTTCATTTGTCCCCATGATCCATTCACAAGATCACTGGCATAGAAAGCTATCCGAGTTTGAAGTTCACATGGAACATCCGCATGAGAAAAGATGGTGGCTGCAAGTGAATTACCTGCCTTATTATTCATCCAAAGCTCCCTCCATTTCCGCCTTTTTTTTTTTTGCCTTGTTAAATGAGGGATGCAGAAAAGCGATCTTCTGCTTTAGAAACTTTTTTTTTTTGCTCGGCCGCTCAAAAATAGCACACAATCACTTCCACAAAAAACAACAATGGCAGCTCCAGCCACTTTGTCGCCGGCAAGCCAGCCCCCACACACATCCAACCAATAATGTTTTAATTTCCTGGATGTGCCCCAATTCGAATTGGTTGCTCAAACAGGCTGCAATGAGCATTTTCACATATTTTAAAAAAAAAGATAGTGAGAAACAGTGAAAGATGTAATTGTGAACTATAGTCCTCCCTCAACATTCGCAGCCTCCACACTTGCAGTTCCGCATATTCGCAGTTTGTGAGGGGAGGCCGAGGAAAGTGGCAATGGGGCCTCTGAGGCCCTGTCGCCACTTTCAGGAAAGAGGGGGGAGGCATGGGGAGGCGACTATGGGGCCACCGGAGGCCCCATTCTGGCCTGGGGAGGTGACTATGGGGCCTCTGGATGGCCTCTGGAAGCCCCGTGGTGGCCTGGGGAGGGCATGGGGAGGCCGGTTGAGGCGACTATGGGGCCTCCGGAGGCCCCGTGGTCGCTTTGGGAGGGAGGGGGAGGGCAGTCTTTATTCGCGGAATTTTCACATTCGCGGAGGCCTATGGAACCTAACCCCCACGAATGTGAAGGGACGACTGTACTTGGAGTTTTCAGTACCCCCTCCTTCCGAACCCTGACAGAAGCTCATCTAGACAAATGGTATTCTGCCCACGTCCCTTGAGGATGTTTTTCACCATTTAGACAATGCCATAGACTATTAATGAAAACCTGAACAAAAAGGAAAATGGGTGAGGTTGTTATATCCTGTTCTTGTATATCCCATGCTGTTCTTTTACATCTATATGAAACTTGTAAGTTTCTTTTTTGAAGCATTTGTGCTTAATATTGTAAAAATGTTCTTATTTGTTTAAGATACCTTTATCATAGTTTTCTTTCAGCAGCTTACTTACAAATAATGAGTTTGACCTGCCAACAGGAATCATTTGCCAAAGACAGCTCTCTTGGGCATCATGCTAGAATGTTGTATAAGAAAAGTGAAAGCCAACCTAGAAATGTTCTTCTACTTAAAACTTTGCTCCAGAGATTGCAGAAGAATGGCTGTGTTTATTAAAGCCCCTTTTCGCCTTGCTTCTGTGCTTTTTCAGAGCAATGTTAGTGGCTATTTTCTTCCTGTGTGTGGGTCTTTGGATCTGGCCCAGTGCAAATAAGACAAATATATAAAAATCTCGCCATCTGTGTACATGGCACTTTACAAAGAACAAGTTTGTCAAGTTTCCGTCTCAGGGAATTTAATAGTCTAAAAATAGTTGCACAGGAAAAAACAAAAGAAGGTGAACAAACTGGTTGAAGTTTATATGATTATTTCATTTACAAGTGCTTTGATTTTATTACAATAGAATATTGAAATTTGGGGAGGGGATGTTCCAGAGGCCTCCCAGAAAAGGTGAATTATGAGGTCAGAGTTGTTGGAGGTAATGGAGGTAGCTCCCTCTGGGAGACAATTTCAAGTAATCGGGCATTAAGGAGGAAAGGGCAGAGTTGTTTCAAGGAACAAGAAAACTGATGGTTGAAGTTGACAAAGCTAATTGGCTGAAGGTAAGGGATATGCTGAGTGGAAAAATAAGTCAAGGAGAAAAGCCAGGGAATGATTTAAGGGTATTTTTTTTTCCCTGATGTAAATTGATACATTGAAAGGCTTCAGAAGTGCCTTAGTTGTATATTCCTACATAGCAGGGAGCTGGACTAGATGGTCTTTGTGTCCCCTTCCAACTCTATGTTTCTATGCTTCTTTGGGTTCTTTTCCTGGTGATCGGTGTGTCATTATAAGATTGTTTTTTCTTTCCATCACTTATTTGTTTTTGCTTGAGTGCTTCCAGAGATTAAGATTCCAGTATTAAATGCTCCAGGACAGTTGCAGCAGATATATGAAATATCTTACCCTGCAGGCCTGACAAACAGTTTGTAAAAATAATAGCCAGTGTCCCAATTTCTAGTGCCTGATTGGAAGGATGCAGTGTGTGGTTGGTACAATTAAAAAAAAAAAAAAGCAAAAGATGGCAATCATAAAAGTGGTTACCCTTGTAACAGTATGAACTGCTATTGAAGTGTTTTCATATTGCTAATTTCAGATGTTTAGATTGATTTCTAAATGCATCCAGTAAATGAGGTTTTCCTAGCACCCTAGGGATGCATTTCTTAACTTAGTAGCTATCATACTGTTTGGAATTATCTCTAATTTTCCATATGTCAGTTTCAATCAACAGCTTCTGTTTGGATTTTACTGAATGGCTAGAAATCACTTTCCAATAACAACATCAAAAACAGTTATATCTTTAGAGTTTTATCATGTTTGACCACAATATCTTTGCAATTTGCTTTCGCTTTGCTTGCTGGCTCTAGCAGAGACATGCTGTTTTGTTTAAAACATTCACATTCTCTGCTCTGCTTTTCCCTATTGGCCGGATGGGGCCATTCTTCCTGCTGTGGCTGCTGATGTCAGACACACTCTCACACCCTTTCTAAGGTTGCTGCTGCAGAGACTTCTCAGCACGACCACGGCTCTGATAGGGAAACCCAGCCCACAAGAATGATCAAAGGTGGGAAGAAAAGCCAAGGCACATCCTGTCTTTCCCTTACAGTGCAGTAATGCTGAAGGCACAACAGCAGCATCTCTAGTACAGTAAGGTGAAGGAAAAAAAACCTTGTTTACCAGTCTGGGAAGGAAACGTTATAAACCCTTTGTCTTGGAAATAAGCATCTCATCTTTGCTGCTGGCTGATTCAGTGTGCTGCTGCTGCTGCTGATCCAATCTGCTGCCGCTGCTGATGACATTACTGTCGTGGACTGCTTCAGCTATTTTTACTTTCTTTTTTATTGCTCTAAGAATGTCTTGATAGAATTGGGAAGAAATTTAATGTTTTAAAGCATTTCTGGTGGATTCCTTTGAATTTACAATGAAAGCATTTTATCTTTGAAGACTCCTTTGTGCTTGTGAAAAATCACATGACCACAGTTTGAAGCAGAAATATTGGAAGATAGGAGAAATTGTGTTTTTCCCCCTTTTGCTGGATCAGCTTTCTAGACAGTGGCAGTGGCAAATTCTATATACGCTATCAGGCACACATACAGGAGAGTGTTGTCTATTTTGGCAATTTTAATATTTTTAATTTTTGTTTGTTTGTTTGTTTCAGCCAGGGTGCACTGTGATCACGTTTCTCTTAAATTGCTGGTTTGCATTGAATGTGTAGGAATATGCTCATGAAGGAGTACCGGATCTGTATGCCTTTGACAGTTGAAGAGGTAAGTGCACTTCCTAATAATGCATAGTCTCTTGTTCAGTTCTTTCTTTCCTGCATGCGACTAGAGATGAGCTGATAAAATGCCATTTTCTGTTGCAGAGTCTTTTTATTATTTTTCCTGCTCTGATAAGTGAATCATAGTTTGGTTGTAACAGAAAATATGGACAAGTGAGCACAATTACATGGTAATTTACTGTGTCGTCAGAGCTTTTCTAAGGATACATATGCAAACATAAACATCTGCACTCAGTTTTGACATGACTGCTTTGGCTCAAATTAATGTAGTGAGAACATATCCAATAAAACAAAACTTGAATAGAAGAAATTACGTAAAGCTATCCTGTTCCCAAAATACGATTGTTGCATACTCTCACATTTAGATATATAATTTGTTTTAAAAGTTTCTCTTTGGCAAAGTTATATTTATAAATGGGCTTGCACTCTTCTGGTCATATTTTAATGTAATCATATTGTACTAAAGCAATGTGTCATTAACATTGTCTATGCTACACTAGTTATCTAAACTGATGTATGCCTATTAAGACCAAGTGCTGGAGAAACAGACAAGACAATATAATATGGAGTGTATTGATCATGGTATTTTTACATGCAGAACGCAACAGGTTTCAGGATGGAATTAGCTACAGTTTTAACGTCTTAATAGTTACTTTCTTGGAATAAAGTTTGGGTATTGTCCATATATAGTCAACCTCAGCCCCTGTCTTGTTTTAGGAAGTGGACAGGTTGATTGTACCTTGACTTTTGGGTACGAATCTGAAAACAAATTAGATTATAGATATTTTTTTTGTAATAGCAATGTAATCGATATCTTGAAAGTTTCTTTTCTGCATTATCTTTTGGTAATGTACAAATGCATTCAGATTCTTTTTTTTATCTTTTTAAACATACTGCCGTCCACAAGGTGGAGCTTTAGATACGTTTTTCTATCGAGCTTTGTTCCTACCTTTTCCCCTATTCTTGATGCAGAAACATATAATGGTGATTTAAGAATACCCCACAGCTGGATTGTTTTTTGCAAATGTCTTTCTAATTAGAAAGGTTAAATACATAATTGTGCTGCATATTGAACACATTGGGAATTTGTTGGACTTGAGAGAGCTTGTAATGTTTATTCTGTTACAGGAGAAGTGCTATAGTGTACTAACAGTATTGCCTTTCAATATATATTTTTCTCATTTGTACAAAATGATAAAACAGAAATGCAAATGTGAATCTTCCAAGGCATTCTGTTTTGATTTTATCTGCTTAAAGGCTGCCCATAATTCAGTGCCTCTTGAAATAATTGTGAATCTGTTGGTTGTGAACTAGGAAGTTCTTGTGTTTGAATTGTTGTACATGTGTTGGATGATGTGTTAGTTTGACTTCATAGTTCGTGTTTATCATCCTCTCCTACCTGTTAGCCAAAGCAACCCTCTAGTCTTTAAGAGGTATGCAGATAATTGCACAAAAATTGGTATTTCACAAAACAACAAGGTTATCCCATCTGCTAATGTGTGTGTCTCTCTCTGGCTTTTCTTCGCAAATGAAGATTCAGGAAGGACTCATCCCGCGCTTTCTGCAAGCGTGCTAATGATTGAAAAGGCCAATATGTTAGTCATATATGGAAAGTTGGCACACACACACGTGCACACATATACATTCTGTCTCCATGTTCAAAAGTTTTTCAGACTGTTTGCCTACACATAATATTTGATTATGATAAGCAATCAAAGAAATGGCTATTTACAAAGATTAGTTTAATACACTTCATGGTTCATTGGGAGTAAAATTTTAAAATAGGTTATATGCAAAGATCTGTGTCTCTGATTCTTCCTAAAGGACAGCTTGTCTATATTTCCAGGTTTAGTATTCCTTTAGCCCCATCAAATTGTGACAAATACAAAACTATTTGCAATTTTTGGGTTGTGTGTTGTTACAATATATACGCAGTATTGTACAATACTTTAGACTGTATATAAAGTTTCAGTCCTATATATACCTGTGAACAGGTGAGAGCCAGCATAATGTAGTGGTTTGACTGTTGTATTATGACTCTGGAGACCAGGGTTTGAATCCCCACTCAGCTGTGGAAACCTACAGGGCGGCCTTGGGCCAGTCACACTCTCCAAGCCTCAGAGGAAGGTAATGGCAAACGCCTCTGAATAAATCTTACCAAGAAAACTCTGTGGTAGGTCAATCTTGGGGTCACCATAAGTCAAAAACGACTTGAAGGCACACCGCAGCAACATAGATAAGTGAGGCTTACTTCTAAGTAGGTATGTATAGAACTGAGCTGTAAGTATACTTTTCATTGTAAAGTCGAAGGCTTTCATGGGTGGCATCCATAGGTTTTCTGTGTTTTTTTTCGGGCTGTGAGGCCATGTTTTGGAAGAGTTTCTGACATTTTGCCTGCATCTGTGGCTGGCATCTTCAGAGAATGATAGGGTAGGAGTGTGTGTGTGTGGGGGGTTATATACTGTGAGCCCCTGTTGGGGAGGATATGTACATTTGTGTATTTGAATTGCTAGTTTCTGGGTGGAGATATGCAAGGAGGATTAGTGTCTGTTTGGCTAATTGTTGGCTAATGGTCCATTGTCTGCTGGAAATCCCCCTGTCCCTGGGTGAAGTTCATTTGCATGTGTTGAGTTTTGATTTTAGTGCTTTTTAGGACTGGTAGCCAGATTTTGTTTACTTTTAGGGTTACTTCTTTTCTGTTGAAGTTGTCCAGGTGTTTGTAGATTTCAATAATAATAATAATAATAATAATATTTATTTATTTATACCCAGCCCCTCTTTTAAAAACAATTGGGGTGGCTTACAAAAATTAAAATACAAATACAGATTAAAATCTCTAAGCACCACCCACCCCCACCCTCCCCCATAAAAAGCTATTAAACCAATATAAGTTTAAAATGACTAATTTAAAATTACATTAAAAAAATAATAGCCAGCAGACTAAAAGATGCCAGGTACTCCTGAGGCCGGGATCTAATCAGGAAAGGACTGCTGAAAGAGATCCATCTTTAGTGCTTTTTTAAAGCTACTCAGGCTCGTCATCTGACAAATCTCGTTCGGCAGGCCATTCCATAATTTGGGGGTGATTACCGAAAAGGCCCTCTGGGAGGTTGCAGACAGCCTAGATTTTTGTGGCTGAAGCAAATTCCTCCCAGAGGACCAGAGTGCACGGGGAGGATTGTATGGGAGGAGGCGGTTCCGGAGATAAGTTGGACCCAAGCCATTTAGGGCTTTAAAGGTAATAACCAACACCTTATACTGGGCCCGGAAACTGATAGGCAGCCAGTGGAGAGATTTTAATACTGGAGTTATATGGTCTCTCCGAGGTGTTCCCGAGACCACTCTGGCTGCCATATTTTGTACCAACTGAAGTTTCCGGACCAAGCATGAGGGTAGCCCCATGTAGAGCGCATTGCAGAAATCTAGATGAGAGGTTACCAGCACATGCACCACAGTCTCGAGGTCCCTTACTTCCAGGAAAGGGTGCAGCTGGCATATCAGCCAAAGCTGATAACAGGCGCTCCTGACCGTCGTGTTCATCTGACTAGTCATCTGAAGCGATGAATCAAGGAGCACCCCCAGACTGCAAACACAGTCCTTAATGGAGAGCATGATCCTGTCCAGGACTGGAGGTTGCAACACAACTCCTGGTTTCGGGGCCACTACTGTGAGCACCTCCGTTTTGTCCAGATTTAATCTCAATCTGTTTTTCCTCATCCAGCCCATTACTGCTTTAAGACAATCAATAAAAGGAGAGACTCCATCGGAATTCAAGGCCAACGATTGGGACAAGGAGAAATAGATCTGGGTGTCATCAGCGTACTGATAACACCCAGCCCCATAACTCCAAACAGTCTCACCCAGCGGCTTCATATAAATCTTAAACAGCATTGGGGACAGGATGGTGCCTTGCGGAACGCCACAAGTAAGCTCCTTTCTGCTGGAGCAGCTGTCCCCAAGCAGCACCCTCTGGGACCTGCCCGAGAGGAAGGATCGGAACCACTGGAGCGCAGTGCCTCCAATTCGTAACCCACTCAGGTGATCCATAAGGATGCTATGATCTATCGTATCAAAAGCCGCTGAGAGGTCTAAAAGCACCAACAGGATCACACTACCCCTGTCGATGCTTAGACGCAGGTTGTCGGTCAAGGCTTCTCTGTGCATTCTGACATGATAGTTGTTTGCCTGGTCCAGAATTTTGGTGTTTTTAAATAACATTTTGTGTCCAGGTTGGTTTATAACATGTTCTGATACTGCTTATTTTTCTGGCTGGCCCAATCTGCAGTGTCTCTCATGTTCCTTGATTCATGTTTGCACACTGCGTTTAGTGGTCCCTATGTAAACTTGTCCACAGCTGCATGGTATGTGGTAAACTGCAGCTGTGAGAGGGTCTCTTTTGTCCTTCGCTGAGCATAGCATTTATTGGATTTTCTTGGTTGGTCTGTAGATCATTTGGAGGTTGTGTTTCCTCATCAGTTTCCTATTCTGTCTGTTACTCCCTTGATGTATAGTAAAAATACCTTCCCTTTGGGTGGCTGTTTTTCTTCTTTCCTGCATTTTTTTCTGGATCTGGCTGCTCTTGTGATGTCTGATCTGGAGTAACCATTAGCATGTAGAGCCCAGTTTAGGTGCTTCAGTTCATCCTCCAGGTAGTGGGGTTCGCAGATCCTTTTTGCGCGTTCTACCAATGTTTTTATTGTGCTTTTTTTTTGTCCTGGGTGATGATTGGAGTTCTTCTGTAGGTGTCTGTCCATGTGTGTGGGTTTTCTGTATACTTTGTGGCCTAACCGTTGGTTTGGTTTGCGGATGACTAGGACATCCAAGAATGGCAATGTTCCTTCCTTTTCTTTTTCCATCGTGCATTGGATATCCGGGTAGATGCTGTTCAAGTGGTTCAGAAATGAGACCAAATCTTAATCGTGGCTCCAAATGGTGAAAGTGTCGTCCACATATTGGAACCATGTTGTGGGCTTTTTTGGTGTTGTTTCCATTGCTTTTCAAAATGTTCCATGTAAAAGTTTGCTATCACAGGGCTCAGAGGGCTGCCCATGGCTACCCCATCCATCTGTTTGTAGAATTTGTTATCCCACTGGAAGTAGCTTGTGGTGAGGCAATGTTTGAACAGGGCTGTGATGTCCTCTGTAAATATTTGTTGGATGAATGCTGTGGTGTCCATTATGGGGACTTTGGTGAACAAGGAGATCACATCAAAGCTGACCAGTCTGTCTCCAGGTTTCAGTTCGATGTTGTTGATTTTTTCTACAAAGTGAGTTGAGTCTTCGATGTAGTGGATGGTTTATCCTATGTGGGTTTGTAATTGTGTGGCCAGAAACTTGGCCACGTCATATATGAAGGATCCAATGGCACTCACTATGGGTTGGAGTGGAATGGAATCCTTGTGGATCTTGGGAAGTCTTGGTGGGAGAGCCTCTGATCTGCATAGATTCTTGTGTATGATTGGCTGAATTGATGAATCGAATGCTACTTTATATGTGCTTTGATGGTCATATTGAACTTCAAGACACTCATGTTAGTGTGTCTTCCAGCATATGATATATTAATCCTGGAAGTTAAAATAATAGTAGAACAACAGTAACAATATCTCTATAATGTGAATGCACAGCGATGCCGCTATGAGTTTCAGTATGAGGATAACCTGGCCATGCTTGAGAGTTAAGTCCCATTGAACTCAAAGAAAGACTAAGCTGCGCTCCCCTTTTCTTTCTGTTTTGCTGTTCACACATGCTCAGTAAAGCATTCTGGAGGCAGCTCTGTTTATCTTGCCTGTTTTAGGCAGACACACACAGCCACATTAGGATCAGATGAAGTAGAATCCCATTCTTTCACTGGTCAAGCTTTATTGCATTGTTTATTGCAGACACACTGCTGCAACCCTGCACTAAAAAGGGTTTCTGTGGCCCTCCTTCACCATTTTCCCAATGCAGAAGCTGCTAAAAAAAAACTTCCAGCTAGACAGAGAGGAAAGGAGAGGTTGGATAGGTATTTTAAAAATCGCTTGTAAAAAAGGAGCTTCTTTGTCAAAGACTTTGTTAACTGAGGTATGCCTTTTCTTTCAGAGCTGAAGAGTACACTTGCCAGGTTGCAGAGAAATCAAGCATCTATGTGTGTATGCTGATACATTCACACATCTGTATATATGTGAAGTTTGAATGTATTTCTTTAAAGTTTATTATTTTAAGTGTAGTTTCAAATGATATCTAAATGTAATACAAACTAATATTAAGCCCAGCATCATAATTTCATTGAACTCAGTCCTTGACTCTTTATCAATACATAATGGGGAGTTTAGGTATAATGTCTGTGTGTATGTGTCTTCAAGTCGCCTATCAACTTATGGCGATGCCATGAATTTCATAGAGTTTTCTTAGGCAATAATGTGGTATTCTGTGTATAACCCCTTCTAGACTTTGATGGTATAACACTCCCACTTCCTGTTCTCTATCTCCTTTTCCCCAATGTTTTATTGCTCAGTTTTCTTTCCTGCTTTGAAACAAACTATAGTTCACCTTTTGTCTATACAGTATTGGCAATGTGGTTCATATGTTCTCTCTTTAGAAAAAACAAATACATAAACTAGAAACCTGACAAGTGCAAACTAGCTGTGAAGTTTGGAATAAGATGCAAACTGATTGTTTAAAGCCAAGAAAGAGATATGGAGACTTTTTTTAAGGAGCAGAGAAATGCACAAACATTGTAACACTTGGGGAAAGTTTACATGACAAAAAAAGCCTGAGAAGAATTTGTGTTGATCCCTAGTTAGTTCACACACATCACGAGCTATTCAGAAGGAGGGGTAGCAAAAAGTCCAGTTAACCTGTGACTTTCCATCCCTCTATTTTTCAGGAACTTTTTAGGAAAGTCCAAGACAACACATGCTATTGGTTGTCTGAACAACCAGGAACCATCCCAGGAAATGAGATTATTTCTGACTGACTGGACGTTGGAGGGGGCAGGCTTGCACGGGAAGCCTTGCAATTCTCCATCTGCCATTTTGGTATGCCCCTCGGTAGGGTCCCCCGCTGGCTCCAAAGCAGCCAGCTGAGAGCCAGGCAAGTTCTGTCTCCTCCCCTGCCCCTGCCTAAGCAGCTACTAAGAAACCCCCCTGCCCCACGCAGCTAGCCCCACCACTCTTGTAGCTGTGTGAGGTAGGGGGTGGCTTCTCTGTGACTGGCAGTCACGTAGAAGCCCCCCCCTGCCCTGCGCAGCTAGTCCCTCACTCCCCCGTAGCTGCATGAGGCGGGGGTGGCTTCTCTGTGACTGCAAGTCACAAAGAAGCCCCCCCTGCACAGCTAATCCCTCACTCCCTCATAACTGCGCAAGGCGGGGGTGGCTTCTATGTGACTGCCAGTCACGGAGAACCCCCCCCCCCCCGCCTCGTGCAACTAGCCTCACTGCCCTCATAGCTGTGCGAGGTGGGGGATGGCTTCTCCATGACTGGCAGTCACGGAGAAGCCACCCCCTGCCTTGCGCTGCTACAGGGGAGTGAGGGACTAGTTGTGCAGGGGAGGGGGACTTCACTGCTACGAGGGTAGAGGGGCTAGCTGTGAGGGGCAGCGGGGGGCTTCTCCATGACTGGCAGCTACAGGGGAGTGAGGGACTAGCTGCGTGGGGCGGGGGGGCTTCTTCGTGACTGGCAGTCACGGAGAAGCCACCCCCTGCCTCACGCAGCTACGTGGGAGTGAGGGACAAGCTGCGCGGAGGGGGGGGGCTTCACAGCTATGAGGGCGGAGGGGCTAGCTGTGTGGGGCGGGGGGACTTCTCCATGACTGGCGGTCATGGAGAAACCACCCCCACCTCGCGTAGCTATGGAGGAGTGAGGGACTAGCTGCGTGAGGCAGGGGGAACTTCTCCATGACTGGCAGCCATGAAGAAGCCACCCCCGCCTCACACAGCTATGGGGGAGTGAGGGGCTAGTTGCACAGGGTGGGGGGATTCTCTGTGACTGCCAGTCACAGAGAAGCCACCCCCCACCTCACACAGCTACGATGGTGGAGGGACTAGTTGTGTGGGGTGGGGTGGGGGTTTCTCCATGACTGGCAGTCACGGAGAGGTCACCCTCGCCTCACACAGCTACGGGGAAGTGAGGGACTAGCTGTGTGGGGAAGGGGGGGTTCCTCATGACTGCCAGTCACAGAGAAGCCACCCCCCACCTCACACAGCTACGATGGTGGAGGGACTAGTTGTGTGGGGCGGGGGGGGTCTCCATGACTGGCAGTCACAGAGAAGCCACCCTCTGTCTCATGCAGCTATGAGGGCGGGGGAATAGATGCGTGGGGCGTGGGGGCTTCTCCGTGAATGACACGGAGAAGCCTCCCCCGCCCTGCGCGGCGGCAAGGGAGGGAGGCAGTAGCCCCGTGGGGCAAGGGAGGGGGGTTCTCTTTAGAGGCGAGTGTAGCTGTGGCAGTGGGAGTGGGGGTGGTTCTCCGAGACTGACCATTCCAAAAATGGTGGATCCAGAATTGCCAGGCTTCCTTTCCAAGCCTGTCCCCTCCAAAGTCCGACCAATCAAAATACAGCTCTGCTGTGTGCCCCTTTCCCGGGATGGAGGCACTCAGAACAACAAATCCAAGAAACCGAGACTTATGCTACCCATGACAAATTGTGTAAACAATAAGAGACGAACTCGGGATGAAGATACCTCGCTTCTCCCCAGAATAAAAACTGCCATGTAAAAGAGCTCTTAATCATCTGAACCAGTTTGTTCAGTCAAATCAACGCTACGCAAATAATCCAGTTTGAAACTGGATTATTTGCCATGGCTCCTTCCTGTGGAATCTTGGATTTGTAGTTTGATGGGGCGCCAGCACTCTTTGGCAGAGAAGGCTAAAGATCTTGTAAAAATAGAAATCCTAGGATTAAATAGGAAGGAGCAATGGCAAATAATCCAATTTCAAACTGGATTATTTGTGTAGTGTGGATTTGGCCTTGTCTTTTTTTCTATATTAAAGAATTACCTAGGGCTTTTAAAGCTCAATTTTACAAAGAATCTCTCCCTCTCTCTCTCTCCCTCTCTCTCTCTCCCTCTCTCTCTCTCCCTCTCTCTCTCCCTCTCTCTCCACCCCCCCCCACCGCCGCCGCTTCCCCATCCCACACACTTCCCCCAGCATTAATGACAAGGACTGAGAAGATGACAGGGCTTTTTTCCACTCTACCCCCCTCCCCATTCCATGCATTTCTCTTTTTAGAAGTGAAATACATGTTGCTCAAATTCCCTACAAATTCACAGTGTACAGTTGTTATTATTATTATGTTTTATTTCTACAGCATCATCAATTTACATGGCACTTTACAAGAAAAAGAACAACAAAACAGTTCCCTGCCCTCAAGCTTACAATCTAATGAAGACATGATACAAAAAGAAAGGGGATGGCAGTAGAGAAAGGGATTAAGTCTTGCATTCTCTGCTCTCCCTCCTTGGCCAGGGGAGTGGCAGTTGGGTGGAGAGAGGGCCATTCTGCTTCTGGTCTGAGGCAAGATAGAGCTCTGCCTGACTTTCCTTCTCTCCCTCTATTAAGAGGGACCCATCCAAGGATCAGTAGAAAGTGAAGGTATGTAGCAGCAGGCTAGGGTTACACAGCCAAACCATGCTTGTCCACTCATCCCAGGCATGAACACCCATTCATTGGTCAGGAGTCATAGGCCTGGATTCCCTTCTGAATCCTTGATAGGTCAACTTATTTTATAAGATTCTATTGGCCAGGCCTGTCAGTTTTTCCTTCCCAGCCCCTGTTGTTTGTCCCCTCACCCCCACTTCTCTGTGGGTGAAGAGACCTTCGCTTCTGAAGACCTTTCAGTGATTTTAAAGGGGGTAAAGGTGCTATGTGCCTTGAGTCTTTCTAAGGAGGAACTTGTCTGCCGAATTTTGCAAAGACGAGACTGAGGGATTGACAAATGTAGAAGAGAACAGCCAGTGCTACCACTTATGTTGACTGTAATGAGGCTGGCAATGAGTGGCTTGAACCTGCAAAGAGGGAGCCATTTACCCTAACGGTACAACTTCCACTGTAATTAGCACTGTAATGCTAGTTTCTTGTGGAATATGAACTGAATACAAATATGAATATGAACTCATTGAAGACTGTAGCCCAAATAATTTTGATAACATTCTGCAATCTTTTAAAATGTTCTTCTTTTATACACAGACCAATGATAAATGTACAAATACATCATCTGGTTACAATTTTAGCAGTCATTGCTTTCCTTGAATCCACTGCTGCCCTATGCTTTCCTTTAGTTTAAAAAAATGTTTATGCGCCTATGACCTTTAAACATTTATCATCAAAAGGGACTTTTCCTTGAACAATTGAACTATTTGTTTAAAGTCTCATGTGACTTGAGTCATATTGGGGCAAAATGTCAGAATCTCAATGTTTGGCTGCCATAGTGATTTTGTGGTAGAAATTTTCAGTTAATGTTAGAAACGAAAATGTAGTGCGTGAAGTATAACACTGTTAAATTATCTTCATCAGCGTAAATAAACTTCTCAGACATAATCCAAAAAATCTCTTTGGTCTATTGATAGTGTCTTGCAAAAAATGTTCTGAGGACAATTCAGCCACCCTGGTAAGTGAACTTCAGTCATAGATGTTTCAGCAAAATGTTCATAGAGTACTGTGGTTAATGCTGAAAATATTCTGTATTGTATTCATGAAGCCTTGTCACAACCCTGCAGAGTTCTATACCTGTCCAGCTGTAACAAAACAAAACAAAACCCCTCATTACTTACTGTTTGTTTACAATGTAACAGTTCCCTGTGGCCTAATTTAGTATTGATTATTGTGGGATTTACTGAAATCTATGAGCATATATTTGCCCTAGGGCTTTGATTGTCCTGGTGCTTACATAAAGGCATGAAGTGTAGAAAAAGATGTGTTGCTTACCCCATCTTTAAGTAAATATTGTACAGTGATTATTTGTTAAGTGATATGTATCAAACACTTACTGTTTAAAAGAACCTTAAAAGCTATTAGTATGAACAAAACTATTCAGTATAAATGAAACAGTACAATAACACTTTTATGTTAAAAAACAGTGTAGTGAAAGATTAAAAATATATTTATAGGGGTCATAATAGTCAATAATCCAGTCTGAAAGCCCAGGTAATATAGAATTGTTATTAGACAATGGAATTTCATAAGAGAAGTGGCCATCCTGGCTTCTTTTGCCAGAGTTCTAAATATCATGGTGTTCGCACACAGTTCACCACTCAGATTGTGTAACTAGAATTCTAAAAACGAAATATAGTAAGGCCCCTGTATCCATGGATTCCATATCCATGGTTTCACTTATCTGCTGTTTGCAAAACAGCCTCAGGATTCGGAGGCAGAAGCAGGAAGAATCACCTCTGCTGCCATTGCTTCATCGCCAGGGAGAAGCCGCCCCTCCCCCCCTTTGTCTCCTGGGTGACAAAGAAGAGCAAGCAGAGCTCTGTTGCCGGAGCAAGGGGGGAAAAGCTGTGCCTCCTTCTCCTGGGCAATGAAGCGGAGCAAACAGAGCTTCATTGCTGGAGAGAGAGGGAGAAGCCTCCCCCTTCTCCTGGGTGACAAAACACAGCAGCATTTCATTGTCAGGGGAAGCCGCCCTGCCCCCCCCCATTTCTCCTGGGTGATGAAACTCAGCAAGCCCTTAGTCACCAGGGAGAATCTGCTCCACTGCCCTGCCTTCTCATGGTAGATGAAGAACAGCAAGCGCCCCCCCCCCCGGTGACAAAGTAGGGGAACTTCAGCTACTCTCCTCTCCACAGGGCAGCAGATGAGCAGGGGAGTGGGATAGCAAACACTTTATTTTTGCTTTGTCCATGAAAACAGTGTTTGCTATTACCCATGGTTTCACATATCCATGGGAAGTCCTGGAACGTATCCCCTCTAGATATGGGGGTCGTACTGTACTGTTAACAGGCGGCTTCGTTTTCAAGTGGGATGTTTAACCTCATTATCCAGATAGGTTTGGGGAGCATATAATCCTCAGATTCACCCACAGTATTTACGTTGCTTATGTAATCAACCACACACCCTCCAGATGCCACAATCTGACAGTGAAGGCTCCAAGATACTATGTTTCTGACTACCATTTTTTTGTTAAGCCATTATGGAAAACTGTTTTGAAGGGTAAAAAGTCTTTAAATAAATAATTATACATATGATAGTGGCTGCTAACCTTACATCTCTTAATCATTTGCTAATGCTGTGTAGTGCATCTCACGGCAAGCTAGACGACAATATGATAGCTCCTGCTCCCATGAGACAGCTCTGAGATTAATTAAACCCATTAGCTTTCAGAAATTTTGCAGCAAATGAAAGCTTTTCAGGAGAACATTCAACTAGTTGTAACAATCCGGCCAAATACAATTAGAAAAAAACTTTTAAGTCTCAGGCCAGGTGAAGCTGAGGAAACTGCCAACATGAGGATGCTTAGTGCAGTACCTCCAAATGGGTAGCATTCCAAAAACAGGGACTGTGATCCCTGGTACAGAGATGTGCTTTCAGAGATTTAGATGTGGTCCTAGGAATCCCAGAGGATTTGACTGGCTTTTAATATGGTGCTGTTTTGATGAAGCCCCCTCATTTGTTTTGTTTTGTTTTAATTCTATGGATAATTTTATTGCATTTTAATAATAACTTTGTATATATATATTTTGTGACTTTCTAGTGTTTTAGGAGAACCAGTGTGGTGTAGTGGTTTGGGTGTTGGACTAGGACTGTGGAGGCCAAATCCCCGCTTGGACATGGAAACCCACTAGGTGACTTTGGGCAAGTCACACGTTCTCAGCTTCAGAGGAGTACAAAGGCAAACCACCTCTGAACAAATCTTGCCAAGAAAACCCCATGATATGGTTACCTTAGCATCACCATAAGTCAGAAACGATTTGAGGACATGTGACAAGTGTTTTTAATTCTATTTCCTTTAACTATTGTAAGCCATCTTGAGTCCCAGTAATGAGAAAAGGTGATATATAAATTAATTAATGATAGTAATAATCCATAAAGGATTTCTACAGTAATGGCGTGCATGTTGTTTTCCAGAGTTCCCAGCTAAGATACTGCAGGTAGAGCGTTTGTCTTTTATCTTCAAAATAATGATTCCTAGGGTCTTATTACCACATTTCATTCCTTTAAAATCATTCTTCAAAGAGCAGACTGCTTGAAAAACAGAGCACCTTGACCTGAGTACCAGGTATTATGAACATAAAGCTCTGGAATGTGTGATTCTCCTTTTCCAGAACTTGCCAGTTGAAGCTGTGCCAAAGAGCCTCTTTGAGCCCTATTTCTGAAAAGCTAGATTGAAAGACAGGCTTTCACTTTCATGTACATAAAAATGAGGAAACATACTCCCACAAAGACGAGGTCTTTCTTTTAAAGGTATGGCTTCAAATATATTTGTATTGATCCTATCAACTTGCATCATTTCCCCAAAAGATTTCTCAGAGGCTGGTACCTCATTCATTATGAGAAGAGGAATGGCAAACATTACGGACAGTGAAATTTATTTCAGCAGTACCTTTTCCAGCATTGTGATACACATCTATTTCTAGATGAGCATCTCTTAACTAATGAGTAGTAACAGTATGCACTCTGCTCCCTCATGGGTGCTTCTCAGGCATCTTTACTTTTTTATGGCATTAAAAACTTTACTGGATCCAGTAGTTTTTTGTTATTTAGTTTCAGTCTTAAAATTATTTAATCTTAGTAACTTTTGTTGGAAGTATCTCAGTATAATTTTTAACAGTAGTGTTTGGCATGTTGCTTTTATTTGGTCATATCTACAGCAGAGTTTCCTAAAGATGGTACAGTGGGGGTGGAAGAAAAAGACATGATGATCTATTTTCCCACTCACCTATCTTCTTTTAAGGTCTTCCTTAAATCTTCCATTGCCAGTCATTGTTATTTCCACCTTCATTCATTCATTCATTTAAATAACTGCTTGAGCCAATCTTCTTTTCTACATAGGTTGAACTCTTTGTGTCTGTTTGCAATTTCTCTACTAGCTTTCTTTCAAGACCTCCTATCTAGGGTTGGGATGGGATGTGACCTTACAAGTTATTTAGGAAAGCAGCAGTTCTCTGCTTAATCCAAGAGGGTGATGTATTTGGATTTTGCAGAATGGCTTGTTATGTTTCTAGTCTGTTATTCAGCTATAGATAATTATGCAGATTACAGCTGTGTTGTACATGTTGGTATAGTTTCTTTTTCTTGATTGGTATAGTCAGCGTTAGAACATTCTTATGCTGCAATGTTTACTTATTAACTATTCAGATAATACCTAAAATAAACACTTTTTTCAATAGGTAAATCTGAACATATAATTCAGGTTTCGAGGAAGTTATTGCCTTGTCCTTCCTTATCTTACTGTCATTTATTGAGCTCTCCTAACCTCAGCTGTTGAAAATACATTTAGTGGCTAGAATTACCCCATTTCTTCCTTGATACCTCTTAGTGTTTGAAACTGTAGTGGCCTCACTTACTCTTTTCAGACCCCTTCGCAAAATTCATCTTTTTCTGGAGAGCTGCTGGAACTACGCTGTAGTCCCAATACATTATTGTAACTACAGTGGGCCCTTGGTATCTGCTGGTGTTTGGTTCCAGGACCCCCATGGATACCAAAATCTGTGAATGCTCAAGCCCCATTATATACAATGATGTACTAACATGGTGTCTCTTATGTAAAATGGCTTAATCAATATCTGCTTTTTGGAATGTTTGTTTTTGGAATATTTTCAAGCTGTGGATGGTTGAATCCATGGAAGCAAAATCTATGGATATAGCGAGCCGACTGTAAGATGACGTGCATGTAGCTAAAAATAACTGTTTCCCTTGTATAACACTGACTCCATTTTCCTCCTCTTCCTAATGATGTTATTGTTGTTGTGTCTCTTCAAATCATTTCTGACTTATGGCAATCCTAAGGCAAACCTATCACATGGGTTTCTTGGCAACTGTTGTTCAGAGGGGATTTACCTTTGCCTTCACCTGAGGCTGAAAGAGTATGACTTGCCCAAGGTCACCCAGTGTGTTTCCATGACCCATTCCATGACTGAGTGGGAATTAGAACCCTGGTCTCCAGACTTGTAGTCAAACATTCAGAACACTACATCACATTGGATTACTGATTCTTAATAGTAGTTTATTTAGCGCCCTTGAAACTGGACATGGGGCTCCTCAAATTCTATTTTTGTTAAAATCCAAAACTCTCCAGTGTTTTATTTGGATTGATATACTTGTCAGGGATGTCTACTTTTTGCAATAGTGGCAAACTCTTTGCAGTAGTTCTCACAGTTAATTACAGTTACAGTGTCAATGATTTATTCCCCAAAGCACAACATATTAGCATTAGCTGATATAGTACTTGGTTCTCCTTTTCCTAAAATAATATCTGGTTTAGCGAAATGTGAAACTCTCATGGGTATGCCCTTTATCTTGTGTTTATTTTAAAAATTTGTAACCTACTGTTTTCCTCAGATGAACTCAAGATGCTTCATAATACCATAAAATAATTCCAAATGGTGACAGTGTTGCCAAATCTAGTGTTCAACTACCTTTAGGGGATAGTGGAAGGGGATTATTTGAAGCTGGTGACAAAGGGTTGCCTAGTCATTAATGATGCCCCAGGATTACCCAACGCAAGATTAACAAAGTGAGTATAGTCAAACATTCTTCCTCTTCTGTTTAATTGAGGCTGGTTCCCAATTGAAGTCATGGTCCTCAGTGGTTTGCCTCTCATGGATTTTCCTTTCTGTCAACTCCTCATATTCTTTAAGTAGTGGAATATCCAGGCTTTCACATATTGCTGGTATCTGAGACGTGGAGTATGCTGTTAACATATGCCTCTTCTTATGTACAGTATTATATCTTGAAGGGAAACACCCATTGATAGTGGATTTCCTCTTTGTGAAGCTGCTCAGTGAACAGGAGGAATTTTTTACAGTGTCTGAGGGCACAGGACAGCAGAGATGTCCTGGTGCACCTGCATGGACACATCCCCAGATTGCAAATTAGGCAGTCCGCTGAGCACTTTCAAAACTTATATTTTATGGGGATATTGTGCAAATTGCATGATCATATCTCTCACTCTTTTTAGTGACTGCAGTGTGGGCTTTGCACCTGGAAAACTGTGCACACAGTCCAGGTCTTCTTCAGTCAGCCTCAAGTCAAGGCAGATTTGGGAAAGCTATGTCAAAATCAGCTGAGCAATATTGCCATTGTTCTCCTTCCCCTCAGGAATTCCACAAAAGTGGAGGTTAAGCCTGTGGCTTCCATTCTCCTGATCCTCGAGCTTATTCTTGATGAGAGCTGAACATTCAAGAAAAGTGGCAAAGCAGCAGGACTGTTCTGCCTTTCTTGCTACCTTACCGCATGGCATCGGTGTTCTTCCAGTGTTCTTTTGTTCCAGTCCCATGGGGGACCGAGGTAAAACCATGTCTTTTTGCAAACAGATATTTCTGGTTGGCAAAAAGATGTGGTTTTACCTTGGTCCCCCATGGGAGCAGAATGAAAGAATGCCAACGTAATGCAGTAAGGCAGCAGGAAAGACAACAGTTCTGGCTGCTTTGCCACTTTTCTTTGGAGTGCGTAAGACCCTGAGATCTCATGCGTCTGGCACCCTGGTTTCAATTTTAGAAATGCTGGCTGTACATTCATTAAATTTGAGATGTAAGGTATTGTTGATTTCTTTCTTAAAATCTGCCCACTGTTCTTTAAAGAGTTCGTGCAGGTGGTCATTCATTTGGGGGATCCCGTTTTCTCACTGCAGCCTTGTTGCCTCTTGCGCTGACATGCACCATATTGTCCTCCTCCAAATGCAAAGGGAACTCAGCATCAGCAGGTTCTTTGGGTGTAAAATAACTAGTAGCAGCACAGCTCCCGCTTCCAGATGCTGATTGAGACATTCCCTAGAGTGGGTCACCAGAATCGTTAAGTTTATTACTCACTCGGTGGAGTAGATTGCAAAAGAGCACTGGATGTTTGCTGGAGTGAGAGAACTAAGTGGTCATTTTGGCTCATGCCAAGCCAGCCCCCCCCCCACACATTTTGCACGCTTTTTAAAAGGAGATCAAGATAAAACACATTGCAATAATCGACAGGCCCAGGATGGTTGTGACTTGGGAGGACAATAATACAATCTGGCATCTCACAGCACATCTAAAATATCATTCAGCTAATTTTTAAAGGAAGGCAAAATTACTGTACCAAATGACTAAATGAGCAATTACACATTCATATACCTCATGACACTTAACTTTTTAAAAAGGGTTTAACTTCTATTCATCATGTTGGGGTTCCAGACAGCATTGTTGAAGTGACAGATGTGCAATGAAAACTAGTTGTTCTGTAATGTTTGCTGTTCTTTCATGTCTTCCCCTCCCATAAAAATGTAAAAGTACCCAAAGAGATCTATCTGATATCTTTTGAACACCCTTATCTGCTTACATCTCAAGGTCTTCATGAGTGCATGACCTCAAACTGACCTTGTAGTTTACAAGCTAGTAACTATCACATATCAAGAATGCAAGGCTACCTCTAGATATGACCATACAAAGCTACAGTAATAAACAATAGCTGTTTTGTTTGTAACATGATAGAATAACAGTTTGGAACTTGGAGAATTGTTGTATTTTAATATAGAAAGAGTTCATCAGGCTTATTTCTTCTTTAGATTTCTATACCTGTTTTGTTCAAGTAATGTTTAGAACTGAGTATGGGAGGGTAGTTAAATGATAGGTGTGGTATCAGCTGAATTTACTAGTAATACTAGCTAATACTGTGGAAGAAACACAAAAGGATTTGCAATTAGATTCTGTGCTTACTATTGGTGTTTGCCTCTGTGTCTCTTTCAAAGACAGACAAATCTACGCATCTGAATCTATATCTCTTGAATCTGCTTGGTGGGGGTGGAGGTAGGCAATTCCAAGCATAGGATGTAGAGAGACTGTCTAAATATGTGATGTCATTGCTATCTTTTTTTTTTAATTGAGTCCATATACGACCCAGTATTATATCCTTCTTTGCAGCAATATCTATAAAAGTTCAGGTATCTCAATACAGTCACAGTATCCACAGATTCTGTATCCACGGATTCAACCATTCACTGCTTGAAAATGTTTTTTTAAAAATAAAAAAAAATTGGTTTTTGAATTTTGAATTTGATTTTGCCATTTTATATAAGGGATACATAATATTTTACTATGCCATTGTATATAATGGCACATGAGCATCCACGGATTTTGATATCCACAGGGCAGTCCTGGATCGCAGTAGATTCCAAGGGCCCACTATTCTATAAAAGGATGTTATACCTGAGAGCTGGATAAATTTTCAAAAAGTTTGCAATACAGTTGTATTTTGTGTGCTGATCTAAATGTCTTTATTTGATTTTAAGAATGGACTAAAACCTCCATTATAGCATCTTCTGTTTTCATGTTAGCCTCTTGAGGAAAAAAAAGAACATCCTATAGCACTGTAGAGCGTCCAGTTTTATTTGGCGTAAGCCTTTATGACCTCTAGTCCAGCTTCATCATATCTGCATACAAACGTCAAACTGTAAACCAGTGGTTCTTAACCTCTGGTCCAGGGGCCCCTAGGGGTCCACAATGTCCTCACAGGGGCTCCGCGAAGGCTGAAGGCTGCTTGACCCACCTCCTTCCTGCAGTGGAGTAGCCACGTGACAGGAGCCAAAGCAAAGGCTGGCTGGCTTGGCCTGTGCATTGCCATTCAATCCACTCCAGCCACTGCAGGAAGAAGCAGGAGAAAGTCTTCACTTCCCCTCCAGTGCCTTTGAGGCAAGTCTTAATGGATGGTGTAATTGTATTGTCCTTGTCGTTGTTCTTGTTGTTGTTACTGTTTTACATCTTGAGTTAAGTCTTGGCAGGTCCATGACAATAAAAGATATTTAAAGGGGGTCCCTGGCAAAGAAAAGGTTAGGAGTCACTGCTGTGAACTATTTGGTTAGATCAAGGATGGGGAAACTTTGGCCTTCTAGATGTTTTAGACTTCAACTTCCCAAAATGCTCCAGAAATAATCAGGAAATCCTACTTAATGAGTTGCAGTGTGGCATAGTGGGCTGAGGAAGAAGAGAGAGGTCACATAAAACTAGCTGTAAGCACCTTCTATTGTACTCAGATGACATGCCTTCCTGCACTTTTTAAATGATTTCCTTGCCTCTCAGCCTCGACAGGCATGAGTGGGTCTCCAGATCCAACTTTGGAGGTTCTTAACCTTGTACAAGAAAAATGCCTGCCAGCGGGATTACTAATAGTAGTAAAGTTTGGTTTTTTTAGTTATTTTATTTATTAATTTTAAAATTAAACAACATACAATTTATACATACAACTTAACAAACACATATAACAGTGATTCCCTCCACCGAGGGACTTCCCTTTACATTCATCCCTCTTTCAAATACCATTGTTTCCAACTCAGGTTTGCTTCCTCTCCCCTTTATTAATACAAATTCTAAGAATTTACTCCATTTTTCACCAAAAACATTCTTATTTAGCCCTCCTTTTTTCCCCCCTTAACCATATTTGTTAATTTCTCATTTATAGCTATATTCCATAAATCATTATACCATTCTTCTATTTGGTATTCACCTTGTATTTTCCATTTCTTTGCTATTATTAACCTTGCTGCTGTCAGCAGATTTGTTAATAAATCCTTAACAATTTGAGATTCTTGTATTTTTTCACAATATGATAATAATGCTATTTCAGGGCATAAAGGTATATTTATCTCCAATATCTCACTTATTTCCTTCATCACCGTATATTCCGGCGTATAAGACGACTTTTGAGCACTCAAAAGTGCCCTCCAAAATCCACAGTCATCTTATATGCCGGATATACTTTGCTTCACCTGCCTGCCTATCTCCTGCCTCTTTGCAAACGGAGCGAAGAGGCAGGAGATGGGGCAGGGGGGTGAAGCAAAGTGCTCCTCCCTGCCCCCCGCCCGCCCTCCGCGCATCCACCCCCCCTCCCAAAAGCCGCGGAACCACCTCGCTTTGGAGAGGGGGGGTGGCTGCGAAGCCCCCTCCCCCCAGCCACCCCACCACCCTCCGCCCAGCCACCCCCTTCCCCAAAGCCGCGCTTTGGAGAGGGGGGGTGGCTGTGAAGCCCCCTCTGCCCAGCCACCCAGCCACCCTCCGCCCAGCCACCCCCCTTCCCCAAAGCTGCGCTTTGGAGAGGGGGGTGGCTGCGAAGCCCCCTCCCCCCAGCCACCCATCCACCCTCCGCCCAGCCACCCCCCTTCCCCAAAGCCGCGCTTTGGAGAGGGGGGGGTGGCTGCGAAGCCCCCTCCTCCCATCCACCCATTCACCCTCCGCCTACTCTCCCCCCTTCCCCAAAGCTGCGCTTTGGAGAGGGGGGTGGCTGCGAAGCCCCCTCCCTCCACCCTCCCAGCCAGCTGGCCATCCCGCATTCCCCAACCCACCAGGAGACTGGGCAGCCTCCTGTGGGTTGGGGAATCGCGGGAGGAGGGAGCCCAGAAGGAGGGATCGGGGCTGTGGAGTTAAATCCCTAGATTCGCTCCCTCTCCCTTAACGGTGGGGAGAGGGGGAGAATCCCGGGGTTTGGCTCCACGGCCCCGCGTCCTCCCTATGGAGCCAAACGGGGCATGTTCGCCCCTTCTCCCCACCTTCCTTGAAGGTGGGGAGAGGGGGCGAATCTAGGGGTTTGCCGCAGCCGCCCCCGCTTCCCCCACCTTGGTCCCCTTCGGAAGAGCCAAGACGGAGGGAAGGGGGCTGCTGAGGCAAACTGGGCATTTTCGCCCCTTTCCTCCACCTTCGAGTCCAGTTTGACTGGAAGGTTGAAGAGAGGGGCGAATGTTGCCCTGCCAGCTGATCCTGTTCGCTTTCCCAACTCACGAGGAGATCCTCATGAGTTGGGAAACAAAGAGGATCAGCTGGCAAGGCTCCCCCAGCCAGCCAAATTGGGGTGGTGGTGGTCTTATCTGGCGAATATATGCCTAGGCCTAGATTTTTGGCTGGAAATTGGGGGGGGTGGCCTTATACGCCCAGTCGCCTTATATGCCAGAATATACGGTACTATTTTCCAAAATTTCTGCACATATTTGCAATTCCACCACATATGAATATACGTTCCCAGTTCTTGGCATCCCCTCCAACACTGTGCTGAGTACTTTTTAAGTAGTAAAGTTTAAATTTGATAGTATCTGCACCCATTCATTTGCTGATATATCTATAGATATTTTTTGTAATTGTTCAGAACAAAAAGAACCTGACATCAATAATGCATTGCTTCCTTCCACCCTTCCTCCTGTGTCTTCTTGTTTTATTTCCCCTCTATTTTCTTCAAACTTTTCTGCCCAAATATTCCATATTTCAGTGATTATGGAACCAAGCAAAAGTGCTTAAAGTGGAAATGTTATGTCATAGAACAGAGGCCCTATAGGTCAGTTACTTTCAGGACCTCATAGACTGTACTTTACTATTTATAGCTTAACTTTTTCATCTGTTTATGTTACCATGGCATTACATGTCACACTTGGGGGTAAAGGCAAATGAAAATAGATACAGCAGCACCAAAATAACAACCTAACAGGTGTTTTCCTGTTGATGAACTTAGGTTCCATTCATATGAAATTGTCTGATATCATTTGGCCTTGGTTTTGTTCTATGGTATCATTACAATTTATTCAATTATTTGTTAATGTTCTCTAAATATTTTTTGCTTCAGCAAGCCTGAAATAATATTTAAGTAGTACAGTACAAATGAACAATGAATACAACTGCTGGAGTGGAATTTAATGTGCTCACTTCTGGAGGAAAGGACAATACTAATTGACTAAACCCTTCCAGAGAAGAAAAATGTTTTCTGCCTATTTCATGATACTATATACTCACATTTACAGACTATCTGCATGACCATGCTTAAATCAATGAAGTTGATATATTTATTTTATTTCATTCATACCTCAGCCTCCAAGGGGCTGCCACAGTAGCATTCAAAAAGTTAAAATTACAGTAAAACAAATTTCATAGTTTGTCACCTAAATTGTTGTTCATGTTTTTAATTGCTGTCAAGTGACTTATGGTGAATCTATGAATGAGAGATCTCCATGTCACCCTATCCTCAATAGCCCTGCTCAGGTCTTGCAGACACAGGGCTTGGCTTCCTCGGTTGAGTCTACCCATCTTGAATGCAGTTTCCCTCTTTTCCTACCCTTGCCAAACTTTGTCTTTTCTAGTGAGTCATGTCTTCTCATGATATAGTTAAAGTAAAACAGGCTGAGTTTAGTCACCTTGGCTTCTAGGGAGAGTTCAGGCTTGATTTGGTCTAGGACCCATTTATTTGTCTTTTTAGGAGGCTATGGTATCCATATCTCCAGCACGACATTTCAAATGAGTCGATTTTCTTCCTTTCAGTTTTCTTCACTGTCCAGCTTTCACATAGAAATGGAAAATACAATGGCATGGACAATCCTAACTTTAGTATTTAATGATCTATCTTGATGATTCAGAATCTTGTTTAGTTCTTTTATAGCTGCCCTTCCAAGTCCTAGTCTTCTGATTTCTTAACTGCAGTCTCCATTGTGATTAATGACTGAGCCAAGTTATGGAAAATCCTCAACTATTTCAATGTGTTCATCTGCTTTAGAGTTATGTATATCATCTGTGTCATTATATTTGTTTTCTTAAGGTTCAGCTGTAAACTTTCCTTTGCACTTTCTTCAGTAATACTTCCTAGTCTTTACTGTTTTCTGCTAGTAGTATGGTGTCATTTGCAGATCTTAAATTGTTCATGTTTTGTCCCCCAATTTTCATACCTCCTTCCTCCAAGTCTAATCCTGCTTTATGTATGATATGTTCAGCGTACTAGTTAAACAGATAGGGTGATAAAATTCAGCCTTTTCTGCGCTCCTTTCCAGTTGAAAACCATTCTGGTTCTTTGTATTCTGGCCTGATGGTAGCCTCTTATCTTGAGTACAGGTTGCATATGAGAAAAATCAGATGTTGTGGCACACCCATTTCTTTAAGAGTGAGCCATAGTTTTTCATGATCTACGCACTCAAAGGCTTTGCTATAATTTATAAAGCACAGTCTGAATTTCTTCTGAAATTCTTTGGTGTGCTCCATTACTCAACATGTGTTTGCAATATGATCCCTAGTGCCTCTTCCTTTCTTGAACCCAGCTTCGACATCTGGCTTTTCTTGCTCCATATATGGTAAAAGTTTTTGTTGTAGAATTTTGAGCCTCATTTTACTTGCGTGGGAGATTAATGCAATGGTCCTGTGGTTACTGCAATCCCTGGTGTCCCCTTTCTTGGGGATTGGAATGCATGTTGAGCATTTCCAATCTGTGGGCCATTGTTTCGTCCTCCATATTTGTTGACAGATTTTAGTTAGAACTAGAGTAGATTCTGTCTCTATAGATTGAAGCAGCTCTATGGATATGCCATCTGTTCCTGGTGATTTATTTCTCCCAAGTGCTCTGAGTGTAGCTTCTACTTCACTTTTTAAAATTGTGCGTTCATCTTCATTTGGTACTTCCTCAAATGAACCTGTCATCCTTTCATCTCTTTTATATAATCCTCCGGTGTATTTTAACATTGTCTTTTTATTTTTACTTGATCATGTAATATGTTCCCCTGCTTGTTGTAGAGATCCCCACTCCTGGTTTACATTTCCCTTTGATTTCTTGGATCTTGTGGAGGAGGACACTTACAGAATTCAAAATGACCTTAACTGATTAGAAAGCTGGGCCAAAAATAACAAAATGAATTTCAACAGGAAGAAATGTAGGATACTACTCTTGGGCAGTAAAAATGAATGCACAGATATAGGACGGGTGACACCTTGCTTGATAGCCGTGCATGCGAAAGGGATCTAGGAGTCTTAGTGGATGACAAGCTGAACATGAGTCAGCAGTGTGATGCAGCAGCCAGAAAAGCCAATGGGATTCTAGGATGCCTCAATAAGAGTACAGTGTCTAGATCAAGGTAAGTAATGGTTCCACTCTATTCTGCTTTGGTCATACCCCACCTTGAATACTATGTCCAGTTCTGGGCACCACAATTCAAGAAGGTTATTGACAAGATGAAGCATGTGAAGGAGGATGACAAAAATGGTGGGAGGTCTGGAAGCCATGCCCTATGAGGAGCGGTGTAGGGAGCTGGGTACATTTAGCCTGGGGAAGAGATGATTAAGAGGTGACATGATAGCCATGTTTAAATATTGGAAGGGATGTCATATTAAAGATGGAACAAGCTTGTTTTCTGCTGCACTAGAGACTAGGACATGGAGCAATGGATTCAGTCTACAGGAAAAGAGATTCCACCTAAGCATTAGGAAGAACTTCCTGATGGTAAGAGTTGTTCAACAGTGGAACACGCTGCCTCGGAGTGTGATTGAGTCTCCTTCTTTTGGAGGTTTTTAAACAGAGGCTGGATGGGTGTGCTTTGATTGTGTGTTTCTGCATGGCAGAGGGTTGGACTAGATAGCCCTTGTGGTCTCTTCCAACTCTATGATTCCAGGTCTCTTGTTCTTCTTCTTCTTCTTCTTCTTCTTTTTTTTTTTTTTGGTCACCTTCTATTCCTCTGCATAGATTATTATAGTAATTTTCTTTGTTCCTGTGCACAAGTCATTGAACAGTATTCAGTGGGGTCTCACTCTATTTCTGTCACCTTTTAGTTTTGCTTCTTGTTTGTCCTTAACCGCTTCTAAGAATCATAGAATCATAGAGTTGGAAGAGACCACAAGGGCCATCCAGTCCAACCCCCTGCCATACAGGAATACACAATCAAATCATTCCCGACAGATGGCCATCCAGCCTCTTTTTAAAAACCTCCAAAGAAGGAGACTCCACCACACTGTGAGGCAGTGTATTCCAGTGCTTAACAGTTCTTACTGTCAGGAGGTTCTTCCTAATGTATAGGTGGAATCTCTTTTCCTGTAGTTTGAACCCATTGCTCCGTTTCCTAGTCTCTAGAGCAGCAGAAAACAAGCTTGCTCCATCTTTAATATGACATCCCTTCAAATATTTAAATATGGCTATCATGTCACCTCTCAATCGTCTCTTCTCCAGACTAAACATGCCCAACTCCCTAAGCCGCTTCTCATAGGGCATGGCTTCCAGAGCTCCCACCATCCTGGTCGCCCTCCTCTGGACACATTCCAGCTTCTCAATATCCTTCCTGAATTGTGGTGCCCAGAACTGGACACAGTGTTCCAGGTGAGGTCTGCCCAAAGCAGAATAGAATGGCACTGTTACTTTCCTTGATCTAGATTATACTCCTATTAATGCAGCCTAGAATCACATTGGCTTTTTTAGCTTCTGCATCACACTCCTGACTCATGTTCAGCTTGTGGGGCACCAAGACTCCTAGATCCCTTTCACATGTATTGCCATCAAGCCAAGTGTCACCCATCCTATATCTGTGCATTTCATTTTTACTGCTCAGGTGTAGCATCCTACGTTTCTCCCTGTTGAAATTCATTTTGTTAATTTTGGCCTAGTTTTCTAATCCGGTAAAGTCATTTTGGATTCTGATCCTTTCCTCTGGGGTGTTAGCTACCCCTTCTAATTTGGTGTCATCTGCAGACTTGATAAGCATACCCTCTATCCCCTCATCCAAGTCATTGATAAACCCTGGAAAGAACCCTGTGGTACCACACTAGTCACTTCTCTCCAGGATGAAGAGGAGCCATCGGTGACTACCCTTTGGGTTTAGTCAATCAATCATGTCACCTCTTAACGTTCTTTTCTGCAGACTAAATATATCCATTCCCTAAGCCTCCTCATAGGGCATGGCTTCCAGACCTCCCACAATCCTGGTCACCCTCCTCTGGACATGTTCTAGTTTCATCTGTCATCTATTGAGGCTTCTCTTTCTTTTTGGCTATAGATAGTGTCTTTTTGCATTCCTCCCTGACAATATCTCTGGCTTCAGTCGAGTTCTTTTGGCTCTTGGTCAATTAGGCTTAGTTGTGCATATTTTTTTTCACATTATCTTTAAATTCTACAGGGATACTCTTCAGGTGGTATTTTGGCATGATGGTTGCTGCTCTTCTTTAGCTTTACTCTCATTTATTATATTAGTAGCTCCTGGTCTTGTTTTTGCACAGAAAATGGAGCTTCTCCTTCTTCTGTTTCCAGTTTTTATATTGGCAGTTGCTTCTTGGATTGCTTGAAGAATTTGTTTGTGACAAATAAAGTGTTGGCCTTGCAGAATTCAGTCAGTCTCCTGCTTCATTTCTTGATCCTAGGCCAAATTTTCCTGCAATCTTTGATTCTGCTCTGGGGTTGTCTAAACGGTGAAAATACTCCTGATAGATTTCAAGGAGAATTTGCGTTGTCTAAATGGGATTCCACATCAATCTGCCGTATTCAGAAGGATGGGGGCCAAAAATGCCAAATTCTCCACGATAAAAGCCTTCATGGCTTTCCCCATATTTTTTAAAAAACTGTTTCTGTTTAAGTGTAATATCGCACTTCTGCACCTTGGATATGCTTTTTTAAAAAAATACTGTTTGGCAGTGGCAACTGGTGATAATAAAAATGTGAACAATTCACTCGTGCCTGCAATCTTGTCAAAAAAGGATGGAGACAAATTAAATCTGCTGCAAATTGGAGTTAGTGTGCATAAATCCATATTTTATAGCCTCATATAACAAGCCCTGTGTTTCCTATTTTTGCATTTCAGTTGCCTATGATTAAGAAGTCCTATTTTGGTGTGTGATCAATTTCATCCTGGACTCCAGCATAGAATCTTTCAATTTCTTCTTCTTCTGCCTCTGTAGTTGGAGCATAAACTTGGATTATGGTTATATTCATGGGTTTCCCCTAAAGTCTTATTTATATGATTCAATCAGACTTTGTATTGTATCCTTTGACTGCTTTTTCTATGTCTCTCCTCACTATTAATGCCACTCCACTCTTCTTAGAGTTTCATTTTCTGAGTAAAACACTGTGCAATTATCTGACTCAAAATGTTCTATTCCTATCCACTTCAGCACTTTCACCCCAAGTATTGCAGTGTTTATACATTCTATTTCTTGATTTACATTGTCTAGCTTCCCCTGATTCACGCTTCGCCCATTCCATGTTCCAATGATATATGTTGTGCAGCTTCTGGCTTTCCTTTTGTATCTGAGCACGTCAACAGCTGAATGTCCTTTTGTCTTGAGTCCAGTTGCATCATTAGCCACAGCACTATTTGTAGTTGTCCTCTGCTATATACTAGTAGCTCGTTGAGTGCCATCCAACCTGGGAGTTTCATCTTCTGGCACTATCTCTTGTTTTGTTTTGTTTTGGATTGTCCCATCATAGGATTTTCGTGGTAAAAGATCTATAAAAGGAGATTTACCATTCCTCCCTCCATGCAGTACTAACAAGCATTAGCTATGTTCCCACTGCTGTTGTCTCTGAGAGACCCTCTGCCAGTGTCACCCTTCACTACTGCTGCCTAGTTGTTACCTTGTTGTTACCAAATCGGAAAGACTAATCTGAACAAAAGAACAATTTATTCAGTGCATCTGATGAAGTGGATTGATACCCATGAAAGCTCATGATGAAATAAACCAGTTAGTCTCAAAGTTCCTGCTGGATTCCTTCACACACACATCGTTTCCATTTTATAGTAAAACAAATAATAACATAAACACCTGTTTTCTACATCAGAGTAAAATATGATTTTGAGAAATAATCTCTTCAGCAGTCAGTTGAATGCTTATATGTGATCTAAACTGTGATATTCTTAATCAACAGTATGTACACAAAATCTGGTTTAATTCTATTGAAATAAAACAAGCTGCATTTTTTAAACTAAAGATTTCAGTTTAACAGGTTTTGTATTTCCTCAACAATCTGATCAAAACCTAGTGATTTATAACTTATTTGCATAAAGGTCAAGCATAGCAAATAAAACTTTCCCCATAAAGTCTATTAATGAAAATATGTTTTTATTTCATAGATCAGACCATTTTGACTGTTTTATTATCTGGTTCCAATATTTTGCTTTCCTGCCTTGGTTTGTATCTCTTACTGTCTTATAGTTGTTGCAGACTGGAAAAGACTAATTTAAAGAAAACAGTTATAAGGATAACCTTGTAAAATCTTGAAAAAAACCTTTAAAATAGAAAAGTAGATCAGATTGGGGAAAGCTGCCAATTAATAATAATAATAATAATAATAATAATAATAAAAATTATTTATATCCCACCCCTCTATGAAACGCAATCGGGGCAGCTTACAACAATTAAAATATACATCTAAAACTCTTAATTCCACCCCGCCTTAAAATACAATAGTTTTAAATCTCTGAAATAGGAATTTGTGTTCATTTATTTTTCTTTGTTGTAGCACCAAGATTATGAAATCTTGGCATAGATATTGAGGGGAGCCAAAGGATGTGTGTGTTGATCAGGTTTATTTTGTTTTTAAAGTTTGTTAATTAATTTTTGTTCCTTAAAATCTGTTCGTAGCCTGCTAGTGAATCTTCATGTGCTAGGGTTAGGGTTTCCATTGCAGAGCTTTGTACAGGGTTAGGCTTATAATTATGGAAAGTTACAGCAGGGCCGGTTTAAGGGCCCTGCAGCACCTGCAACCACAGGGGGCCCTGTCATTGTGAGGGGGGGCTGTCATAACCCTCCTCCTGCAAAAACATTATTAGTAATAATCTGAATATCCTGTACTGTGAGTAGGTTAGGTTAGGTTACATTGACCGGAGATAAACATATGGGGCCCTCCAAATAAATTGTTGCAGGGGCCCCCCAAATTTCTTAAACCTTCCCTGAGTTACAGTTACAAATGACACTCTGTGCACAAAGATTTGGTAAGTGGCTGGCTGTGCAACAATGTTTATAGGTGGGGTTTATGTACGCACCCAGTCTTGCCCCCAGTTTTTCCCTACATGTGAGCAGGCTAATGCTTGCATAGATCCCCTCATGATCTGGTACTGTTGTACCTGGGTTTATCTTAGTCTTTTTAACTTTGTGTGTCTACTGACTTATTCCCCCCATGCCCTACAAGATATTTAGGATTTCAATTTCATATCTCACATTGACATGCGTATAGGTGGAGGAATAATTTTATCTGGGAAAGAGGTTACAATTATAAGAGAGGACAAGAAGGCTGTGTATTGTTAATTATGATGGGCGCTACATAGACCACTGTAAAATAAACTGGAGAGGGAGGATATGTGGAAAGTATGCAGTAAATAAGTATTCAATTTATTGTAAAAACAGTACAAAGTCCCTAAATGCAAATTTTTCTTCCTTCATCATGCATGCACCATCCTACATATTAACTATTGGTAGTTAGCACTCAGTGTGTAATTATTACATTTTAAACCTCTGAGTATTTCAAAATAAGTTGATTTGTTTATTAATTAAAATATTTATTTATCACCTCTGACCCTGATAGGGCTCCCAAGGTGATGCACAACAGAGAAAAACATTATTTTAAAAACAAATAAAAACAGTGTTTTTAAAAGAAGATTTTAAAAGAACATTGAAAATGTTGAAGAGTTAATCTTGATTTAAGGGACCAAAGGCCATACAGTGTAGTCTTGACTGTCCTCTGGAAGCTGTAAAGGGAAGGTTTTCTCCCTTGGCTCTGAATCTTTTCCCTTCTCTTTTTTACTTACTAAAATGATGCTGTGCTATTCAATCATGTTTTTGCTTGTTTGCATCTCATCTCATATATAGATTTGTGAAGCCCTTTGAATTCCCTTGAGATTTTAGTGGATTAGAATCTGGTCTGTAGAATCTATTTGTGAAACCATTTGTTGACACACAATTACAGTTGTCCCTTCACATTTGCGGATGTTAAGGGCCAATGACCTCCGTAAATTTGAAAAAACTGCGAATAAAATATGCCTCCCCCTGCCCACAACCCCCACCCTTCCCAAAGCCGCAACAGGGCTTACCTCCCCTCCTCAAAGTTTCCTCCACCACCCTCCTCCTCAAAGTGGCGACAGGGCTTCTAAAGCCCCATCACCACTTTCCTCCACCCCCACCCCCTCCTCAAAGTGGCAATCCGCGAATATGCGGAACCGTGAATGTTAAAGCCGCGAATGTGGAGGGACAATTGTACCACAAGTAATTTTGAAAATAAGTTACTGCAGACAACACATTCATCAAGATTTTATTGTATTCTAGTCAATTCTTGCTTCATTTACATAAAGCTGTACGTTGTTTTTATGTTTTGTAGAACTGAAGCTGGTCAAAGGCATATCCTCTTAATTATCTCAGTTTGGCAGGGACAGTCCTGAATAATCCTCTGCCAACCCAATTTTTCAACTCCTTTTATAATGTTCCAATTTCTCTCTCCTCCTCCCACTTTCCCACTTTGTCCTCAGCATACTTCAGTTGCTGCAAACTAAGTTCAAAGTGCAAATGTAGTTGGTGCTCAGTTAACTCAGAAGGGAGAGAGAAGAGGGATGGGTGGAATCTTGCCCTTCCCAGTAGGCTTAGACAAAAGCAAACCGCTGCAGCCTCTCCTAGTTTATGTGGTTATCCCCAGTAATAACTTTTACTGTCTTGACCACATTCTGATGTTGCTTGCCCACGCGTGTCCCAGTTTTCATCTGAAATGTCCAAGGGTTTGCAAATGTAGTTTGACTTTAGAATGCAATACTACTGATGTTTAAAGTTACTGTAAGAATTGGGCAGAAATCTAGATGTGGCAAATTTGTGACTGATTAATCATTATCCTAATAATTATGAATAATACTGAAAAACAACAGAATCTTAGTGAAAGAATTGGTGTAGATTTTATTTTATTTTTTTAAAAAATAAAAACTATTCCATAAAGCTGTTTTTAAAATGCCAGTTTGGTGGGACACCTTGGCTACTTGGCAAATGTTAGGATCTTGTGTTTAAAAAGCCAAAGACACTTTGACTTGCAGTAATAGACAGCTCACGATATGTGTATCTAAATCCTATGTGCATCTAATCAGGACACTGGAGAAGGGGACAGTCTCTCCCTTTTATCTTAGAGCAGGAATGTAGGCAACATCTAACAAGATAAAATGGATTGCCACTCATCCTGCATCTGTGCTTGGTGGCAAAGGCCAGATGACATATATTTTGGTATCTCTACCAAAGAGTTTATTAGTAATTTGATCTGATGGGAGAGCATCTCGTTCTAGCAGCTTTTTATATTCCTTTTAATTCAAATTAGTCAAGACTAAATTAGGTATAATTGATTTCTTTGGGCCTTCCCAAAGCATGATTAAGTTTAAATCAAACTGAGAATGTTAAAGCATTGAAAGTAAAAAAATAAAAATAAAAATTTGAAGTTTTGTTCATGTGAACTGGTTCAGTTGTAATAGAGAGTCATGGGGGTCAGCTAGATGGGAGAATTAAATCTGGAAAACACTGTATTACCTCCCTTTCGCTCCAGTGCCCATTTGTGCCCACAATGCATATACAAGATCATTGATGGGAAAACCACCTTAGTTTGTAGTGCACATGGAGCATGCCCCCCGAGAATAGATGATGGTCATGAGTGAATTGCCAGTGGAAAATCTCCCTCAGGTTCCCCCCTTTTTTTAGTTTCTGGAAGAGAGGGAGGTGATGGGGAGACACACAGATGGAGCTGGAGAGAGTTGGCGGAAGAGAGAGGGAGGCAATGGAGGGAGGAGGAGGGGGGAGACACACATATGCACACACAGAGAGACGGAGAGAGGTGGTGGAAGAGAGAGGGAGGCAATGGAGGGAGAGGGAGAGACACACACACATGCATATACACAGAGACAGAGATGGAGAGAGGCAGTGGAAGAGAGAGGGAGGTGATGGAGGGAGGGGGAGACACACACACGGAGATGGAGGAGCACTTGGAGAGCTCTGGGTTCCCCATATATCGTAATCACGGTGCGCAACGTAGGCCAGGTACTCATAATCCCCATTGAGAGGGAAGGGGGGACGGAGGGAAAGAACAACAATGGTGGCTCCCTCATTGCAATCCTTCCCTTTTGAGCCCACCCCCTCCGAGGTCTGCCCAATCAGATTTAAGCTCTGCTGTGTGCCCCCTTTCTAATTGGTCAGACAACCAATTGTGCGCTTCTTCGCGCAGTTTTTAAAAAAGGACTGCTAGAAACAGCGAAAGGTGTTATAGCGATCCATTTGGAGTTTTGAACCCCCCTCCTTCTGAATATGGTGAATGTGGGCCATCGTCTGTGAGGTCAGGTCTAATGGCATTCTGTTCTAATTCTTCCAGGATTTTTTTCATTGTGTAGTCAATCCTCTGGATCTTCTTCGTGGTCTCTGTGAATTACACAGTTGGGTTATTCCTGTGCCTGCGCAGAGCATACAGAAACTTCTGGTGTCGCTAGGCAGAATGTGCATTGATACATTTTTGGCAGTAACCCCGCCCACACTAATGGTCCCTTAAAAGGCGCTCCCGCCTAATTCCCCTCAGTTCCTTTTTTTCTACCGTGTTAGCAGCTTGAAGGAACCTTTGCTCGCTAGTTTTCGCTTTTGGTTTTGACTTGGACTGGATTTTTTTTGATGACGATGCTATCTCTTCCCTTTGACTCTTGGCTGTACAGTTATTTTCTTGGCTTGACTTGGATTTCTGATGACGATTTTCACACTCCTTTGTCTCTGGTTCTGATCTCTGATCTTTGGCTTGACCTGGACTGTTCTGACTACGACTTGATATACTGTCTGCCATGACAACTAAAACGGGCTTCAAATGGTGCGTCATCTGCCAGGCGAAATTGCCCAGCTATGATGGTCACTCTTGCTGCTTGATCTGCTTGGGTGGGTCCCATAATGTCGATGCATGTGTGCACTGCAAGTCCTTCATGCCTCAGGCATGAAAACACCGCTCTTCTTGCCTCAAGTCTTTTCTTTATGAAAAGGCCTTGATCCTATCTGCCTCCTCAACCCTCGTCGTGGAACAAGGGCCATCACCGCAGCAGCGGGGATGATCCCCCTCATCTTTAAGCGCCGCCGCTCCCGTAGCCCTTCTCGACGCCATTCAGTGGCATCTGACCTGGAGGCTGTGCTCCATTCGCACAAGCATGCCACCTGGCTGGCCCTGGCTCGGGACCGAGCCTCCTCGGATTCATTGGCCATTGGATCCAAGGACAAGCCTCAGGATCGATCGGGTTCCAAGGATGTTGGTCAGGACCGGGAGTCTTCTGCATCTTCCAAGGGCAAAGCCCCTAAAAAGAAAAAGGAGAAGCGCACCCGCACTGAGGAGAGGCTAAAGGAACCGACACAGGCCCTAGAGGCCACATTGTCTGTTGCTCCAACTATTCCACCTGTGCAGCAGTCTGTACCACGGCCTCAGCCATCGCCTCAGGACCGAGACGTTGGTACCGAGCAACCCCGCTCCAGAGATACCACTCCAACTCGCTCCTTGGAGAGCATAGAGGTTGAGGTGGGGTCTGCTGAGGAAGCAGAGGTCTTGCCACGGGCTCATGGCCCCTCACCCGCCCTGCTCATCTCCCGATCGGAGCTGCTTCAGGACTCCTCAACTGCTATCAGAGGGCCTGACGATGAGCCCCAACTGTCTACCTCTAGGATCCAAGAGGATGAACCGGCGTATGGAGCCTATGACCTGGCCAAGTCTGTCTTCATTATGCCACTGGCCATGCCATTGGGCGCTGATGTAGCTGGAGAAGGTGTGTTCCAGCTGACTACTGAGGCAGCGACTCGTCATGCCTTGACACTGTCTCCACCCCATCTGTGCTTCCAAGGGCTGGACAAGGGCTCCCTTCTCACCAAAGAACCATCGAAGCCAATGGTGAAGGACACGGGCTGCCAGGTGTTGCCGTTCCCTCCACTGCCTCCGACTCCACCACCTCATACATCATCCCTGCAAGGCTGCCGAAGCAGCCCATTTCTGTCGTTGGATTCGTCCATCTCCTCTGAATCCTCTGAAGAGTATCTCACTTATCTGCCGTCCCCTCAGCCGGAGCTACTGGACGAAGACTCTTCTTCTCTGACGGATGATGTTCGCTCCTTTGAGGAGTAGGTGGTGCGCATGTCGCATGCCTTGGAGCTCAAAGTCACTGAGAAACAGTCTGAGCCTGTCAATCCCATATACCAATGGATCAAATCGAAGCCTCCCCCGGCTGCCCACATCCCGGTCCTACCACCCCTCCTGAAGTTGACACAGAGCTCATGGGAGAATCCATCTTCAATCCCTTCAACTTCAAAGAGGATTGACCGGCTATACCGAGTGGCTGGAGACGGCATCGAGTGGTTACAAGAACATCCGAGACCCAACTCAGTTGTCGTGGAAGCTGCATAGCCTAGGAGGCAGCGACGGGCACAGTCCACTCCTTCTGACCCTGAAGGAAGGAAGTTGGACATTATCAGAAAGAATCTTTATTCCGCTGCTGGGCTCAGCTTCCAAATTGCAAATTATTTGGCCTGTATGGGTGCCTACCAGCAGGTGTTATGGGAGAGGATGCTGCCCCTTATACAAGACCTGCCTGCCAGATGAGAGACGACGACTCACTGAGGCTATCCAGGCAGAGGTCCAATTGCTGGCAGGGCAGCAAATGAACTCAGCAAGGCACGTCACTGACTGTGCAGCTAAGACAGTGGCGGGCTCTATTGCTCTGCGGTGACATGCCTGGCTTCGGTCGTCTGGACTCTCCACACAAGCCGCTGCGACCATTGAGGACATGCCTTTCGACAGCTCTGGCTTCTTCAATGGATCGACAGATGAGAAACTGGAGTTCACGCAGAAGATGAGGACCACCGCATGGAAGTACGGTATGCCATCGTCCTCATCTTCTGCTTACTGTCCCAGGCACCGTTCAGGCTGGCATGCCTCCTCCTACAGCCAGTATTTTAGGCAAGGCAACACGCCTCAGTCATCCAGGCGCTCTAGGTTTCAGCAGCCGATGTCCTCTGCCTCATCAGTGAGGAGCCAAGCATCCACTTCCCGATACCGCCTACCCTCCAAACAAAAAGCCAAGGATCAAGGCAGGAGGAGGTTCTGAGTTGTCCTATCCTCATTCTGACGTTTACCTTTTCTTTTAGACCCCCCTGTTTGGAGACCGCCTATCATCGTTCCAGGATGCCTGGTCCTCGATAACATCAGACTGCTGGGTACTTCAGATTGTACGACACAGCAACTGGATCGAGTTTGACGAACTGCCTCCTACAGGTCGGGTCTGTTCCATGCCCCCCTCCCCTCATCGCGGAGGTCCAGACATTGCTTCGAAAAGGGGCCATCGAACCCGTGAACGCCGACCATCATAATCAGTGCTTCTTCTCCAGACATTGCCTTGTTGTGAAGAAGGACGGAGGCCTCCGTCCCATCCTCGACCTCAGGGGAGTGAACTGGTACATCACCTCGAAGAGGTTCAGGATGATCACCATTGCTACCATCCTCCCTCTCCTTCAACAAGCTGACTGGTTTGCATCCATAAATCTCAAGGATGTCTACTTCCACATCGGGATCCATCCTTCCCACAAGAGGTTTCTAGCGTTCCAGATTGGGGACGAAGCCTACCAGTTCTGTGTCCTTTCGTTTGGACTCTCCACGGCCCCGAGGGTGTTCACGAAATGTATGGCGGCAGCGGTGGCCTTCCTACGACAGCATGGGGTAATAGTCTTCCCATACATAGACGATTGGCTAATTGTGGCAGATTCCAAGCACCAGCTCAAGAGGGAGTTGCCTTCACCATAGATGTTTTACATACCCTGGGACTTGTTGTCAACATGGAGAAGTCGCAGCTGAGCCCTACTCAGTCGATCCAGTTCATAGGAGCTTGGCTGGATTTGACCTCGGCAGCAGCGTACCTTCCCGAGGACCGGTTCGACACCCTTCGATCCCTGATTCACGAGTGCTGATGGTCCCGTCGGGTTCGAGCGCACGTCATCCAAGTCCTCCTCGGACACATGGCAGCCACTACTTCGGTCACTAACCTGGCCAGACTTCAATTCTGGCCACTTCAACACTGGTTCGTGGAAGTCTTCGATCATCTACGGGACTCCCCTGGGACACTCCTAACGATGCCCCATTCCGTCCACCGTTCCCTGGATTGGTGGTTGGTACCGACCAATGTTCTCCCCAGTCTCCCCTTCGACCCTCCTCAACCAGATGTCTCCCTCACGACGGACGCATCCCTTCAAGGTTGGGGAGCCCATCAAGGGCGCTACGAGATCCAAAGTTCCTGGAGTACCGAAGAACAGGAGCTGTACATCAATGTCTTGGAGCTCCTTGTGGTCCAGAAGGCGCTTTGGGCCTTCGAGGTGTTGGTCCGAGGTAGGACGGTACTTCTCCTCATGGACAACACTTCAGTAATGTATTACCTGAACAAGCAAGGAGGTACCAGATCCCCTCAGCTCCTGCAGGTCACTCTTCAGATCTGGGACTGGTGCATCGAAAGGAACATCCTGCTTCAATCCATCCATCTCCCTGGAGAGGAGAATATTCTTGCAGACGGACTGAGCCATTCCAACTCCAGCGTCCATGAGTGGATGCTCAATCGACGCGTGGTGGCGGACCTTTTCCATCGATGGGGGACTCTACTGATAGACCTCTTCGCGACCACTCAGAACAAGCAGTGCGACCAGTTCTCCTCCAGAGCACGCGACAAGGGGTCCAGAGAGGACGCTTTCCTGTTTCAATGGAACAGACCGTTCCTATATCTCTTTCCTCCGATCCCGTTACTGACAAGGGTCGTCGCAAAGCTCCGTCAGGACCGGTCGGATGTGATCCTCATCACTCCGTGGTGGTGCCCACAGCCATGGTTCGCACTGCTGCTGCTCCTGTCCAGACGGTGCTTCCTCCACCTGCCAGACTGAGCCGACCTTCTCACCATTCAGTAAGGGAAAGTCAGGCACCCCGACCTCCACATGCTTCGCCTGACTGCTTGGAGGATCCGGCCGTGAGCCCCTGTTCATCTCATGCCGTCTCTCCTCTCCCTCTGCCTCAAGAAGTCCAGGTGTTAATCGATGCTGCTAGGAGGCCCTCCACTCGGAAAGCCTACTTCTATAAGTGGAACCGGTTTGAAAAGTTCCTAGCAGACCAAGGATTGGACTCTCAATCCTGCTTGGTACCGATGATCCTCCAATTCCTCCTCCATTTGTTGGACACAGGGCTCTCAGTTTCATCTCTCAGAGGCTATCTGGCAGCTATCTCTCTTGAATTCCAAGCTCGGGGTCAATCGTCTCCCTTCCAGGACCCGATGGTGAAGAAATTCCTGAAGGGATATGTCAACCTCCATCCTCCAGTACTCGACCCCACTCCAACCTGGAGCCTCGAACTTTTCCTCTCCCAACTGGTGAGATGACCCTTAGAACCCATGGCCTCTACCGACCTCAGGCTACTAACTTGGAAGACTGCCTTTCTGGTTGCCATCGCCTCTGCTCGTCGAGCTGGAGAACTGTGTGCCTTACGACTGGACTCTCCATATACCTGCTTCCACAAGCATAAGGTGGTGTTGAGACCGGACATTTCCTTTCTTCCCAAAGTGGTCTCCAGTTTCCACCTTAGCCAACCCATCGTCCTGCCTGCCCTGATGCAGGACCCGAAGAACGAATTCGAGCATACCCTCCATTCCATGGATGTGCGGAGGGTGCTCGCATTCTACATACAACGGACTGCTCCATTCCGACAATCACCTCAGCTCTTCGTCTCCTATGCTGACTCGAAGCGAGGTACACTGATCTCGTCGCAGCGTCTTTTGAAGTGGGTGATGTCGACCATTGCTCTCTGCTATGAACTGGCCAAGAAGCCCCTGCCTCCACAGGTTCATGGACATTCTACAACAGCTGTCTCCACTTCGACTGCTTTCCTCTTTGGGGTGCCCCTAGAGGATGTCTGCTGTGCTGCGACCTGGTCTTCACCATTGACATTCATTTCACATTACAGACTGGACACTTGTTCTAGGAACGAGGCTGCATTTGGGAGGGCAGTGCTTCTGTCCTCCATCCAATAAGTGAGTGTATTGTATGGTTGAACTATTGATTCTTAATGCATTGCTGAATTGCTTAATATTAAAGAATGTGCTGTCAAGAAATCTCTTTTCTTAGTTGTTTGTGAGGTGGTCCTCGTCTACTGATGTACAGGACAGACCCTCCTCCAGTGGGGAAGCTTGCTAGTCTACTCAACTGTGTGATTCACACAGACCACGAAGAAGATGGACAGGTTGCTTACCTGTAACCATAGATCTTCGAGTGGTCTTCTGTGAATTCACACAGACCCGACCATCCTCCCCTCTATGTCCTGCTACAGCATATGTGCTTAATGTTCCTGATGCTGCTGATTGCGGCATCATTCAAGGGACTGAGGGGAATTAGGTGGGAGTGCCTTTTAAGGGACCGTTAGTGTGGGCGGGGTTACTGCCAAAAATGTATCAATGCACATTCTGCCTAGCGATACCAGAGGTTCTGTATGCTCTGCACAGGCGCAGGAATAACCCAACTGTGTGAATTCACAGAAGACCACTCAAAGATCTATGGTTACAGGTAAGCAACCTGTCCTTTCTTGCTGTGTAGCCTACACTAGCTTTGGATGTGTGTGCTCCCTCTTCACCCCACTGTATTCCCATGAAGAGGTCAAAAGTTTTCATCTGTTAAAAAAAAGTTGTTCCCCATTATGTCCAGACTAAAATATGGTTTGTTTAAATGCTTCAGTGATCAAATCAGGATCGAAAATCAAGGTTTGATTTTGGGTTGTTCTAATAAGCCAATAGATGACATTGATATGGGGCATGACACAGCAGTTATTATATTTTATATGTAATAAAAATTGTGGTTTTGTTAACATTAGGAATGAACTTTTTCAGTCCCCACAACCACACCAGAATTTGTTGCATGCTTGTTCATAGCACAGCAAACATGGTTTTTCCCTGTCTGAACCAGCCTCTATATAAGAATTAAGGTTTATCTATGTAATACAGCAATCTTGCTTTTCTGATGCATATTCTTAATTATGCTTTCCTTTAAAAGCAACACATTTAGTATACTCAAAGATAAACAGTAATCTTGTATCATTCCTTCTTCCCTGTGGCGTGAGGCAGGTTTGTTGTTCATGTCAAAATCACATTCCTGTTATCTTAGTAATGGATTTATGACCAATACATATGTAAGGTAAAGTTGTTTATTTAACATTTGTTGAGAGAAACCTGTAACTGATAGAGATCAGGTAAGATCTGGAAACAGGATATGCGTGTCCCAAGTCTACGGTTCTATCCATAATTTTTAATATACATAGTAACATCTCATATTAGCGCTAGAACAAGTACTAAACATACCTCTGTAGTAGCAGCTGAGTGACTGTTTATCAGATGACTAAATTAGAATTGTGCATGTTTTATTTTCATGCTGATAGGTCATAATGTGTGCGGTATGGGACCGATTTTGAAACAGCAAGATATTTTTTATCTTTAGTGCTCAGCAAACTGGTGAGTTTGAGTCAAGCACTGGTGTTTGAAGTATTCATATATGTTTCAAGATAGCAGGAAAAATGATTCAAACTATCCAAGCTTTGTCAAGATGAAAACCAATGCAAAAAAGGTGATTTGAGTCTCCAAATCATTTCTTGCTAACTATATTTGTTGTAGTTGTAGCTGTAGCTGACAGTGATGGACTACATGTGGCAGTGTTTCTGTTGGAGCAGTGGCTGTTAGTCTGAACTGTCAGTTTTCAGCAAGTCAATTTAATGCACAGTAGTACACTGCCATGTTTTGGCTATGGCTCTGTGATAGTGTTTGTCCTCATTGAAATAACCTGATATATGAAACATGAGTGGTTATCTGTTTCAGACAACAAGGTAATAGTAAGGATCAGGAAAGTAATCTTAAGCGAGCAGATCAGCTGAAAAACTGGCATAGCAATCTGACACTATCTTAGCCTTCACTCAGAAAGCTAGTTTCTCAGGTTGAGGTGTGAAAACCAGATGAAGTCCCACTGGCCCCTTTAGCAGTAGTATATTTTTAACATTTGTATTAATTCATAAGTGCAGTGATTAGGAGGCCACTGGTGCACTTAGAACCTTCCAAAGCAGCACAGAGATAAAGGTACTTGGGTTTAGCAGCTACTTTGAGAATCCACTGCATCTATGGAAGCAGTCCTGCACAAAGCAACAGAACCACCAGGCCCCCCATTTCATAAAGCTGCTTCAGGATAATACCATGATCAAGATGTGCAAGACAATGTTGAACTCCTCTTGTCTTTCTCATAGTACAGATGATTCATCCAGGTAACTAATGAGGCTTTTATATAAAACATAGGCCTAAAACCAGAAAACCCATTTCATCTAAGCACACGAGAAGATGTTTGTCCAACTTAGGCTTCACAAAACAGGATGTAGTTAGCCAAAACTACAGAATCCAGGATCTCTCCTGATAAGGGGGCACATCAACACCCCTCTCAAGATGATCTGTCCCATCCATGCTTGCAGAGCAGCATCTGCCATCCTCTGGACCCAGCCAACTGGCTCTCTTTTGTTAGTTTTAATTGCCCAAGATAGGGAAGGATCAAAAGCACAAGTAATGGAATGTTTTCTAGAGAGCCTCAGGCTGCACCAATTCCAATTGGAATTGATCCCATACAATAGGATTCCTACAATTGAAACTAGGTCCCTGGACACCTCAGAGACATGTTGTTTCGAGTAAATTTTAATGATTTAACCCTCAAAGGCCCTAGCTAATTTGTTACAACTACTGCTAGTGAAGTATCCAACTCCCTCAAAATCCCAATTGGACAGCTATTTGAAGATGCAGTGTGGCAACTCCCAGTGTGCTGATTGGCTGCTCAAGAAACACACCCAACCAATCACCACCCACATGCAAATTCCCTCCCCACTCACAATCCACTCCTGCCACTCAACCTGCATCTACACCCCCAGTCTCATAAGGGCCTCTCCCTCCTCTCACTCCCTCAGATACTCACCAACCACATATAAAACAATGCAATATTTTTTCCTAAAATAATACCAGGTAGCTGAACCATGTGAAAGGATTCTGGAAAAAAACACATAAAACAATTTATTACTTTTTTAAAAATTGTAAAAATGGGTGAATATGTGAAAGAACTCTAAGAAACCGTAGAAGAAATCATAATGAAACATTAGAGGACAGATCAAATACAGTCGTCCCTTCACATTCGCGGGGGTTACGTTCCACGGACCCCCGCAAATGTGAAAAATCCGCGAATATTGTTTGCCCCCCCTCCCCTGCCATAGCGACCATGGGGCCTCCGGAGGCCCCATAGTCGCTTTCCCCTGCCTCCCCACTCCCTTCCTAGGCCTTCCCGGGGCCTCCGGAGACCCTCCCGAGGCCCCGTGGATGCCTCCCCAGCCCTCCCCCCTCCCACCCAAGCCCTCAACGGGGCCTCCGGAGAGTCTCCAGAGGCCCCGCGGAGGCCTTCCCCGCCCTCCCCACTCCCCCCACAGGGCCTTTGCGGGGCCTCTGGAGGGTCTCCGGAGGCCCCGCGGAGGCCTTCCCTGCCTTCCCCACTCCCCCCGCAGGGTCTTCACGGGGCCTCCGGAGGGTCTTCGGAGGCCCCGCGGAGGCCTTCCCTGCCCTCCCCACTGCCACACCAGGGCCTTCGTGGGGCCTCCGGAGGGTCTCCGGAGTCCCCACGGAGGCCTTCCCCGCCCTCCCCACTGCCACACCAGGGCCTTCGCGGGGCCTCCGGAACCCTCATGGAGGCCTTCCCCGCCCTCCCCACTGCCCCCACAGGGCCTTCGCGGGGGCTCCGGAGGGTCTCCAGAGGCCCCGCGGAGGCCTTCCCTGCCCTCCCCACTCCCCCTGCAGGGTCTTCGCGGGGCCTCCGGAGGGTCTCCGGAGGCCCCGCGGAGGCCTTCCCCGCCCTCCCCACTGCCACCCCAGGGCCTTCGCGGGGCCTCCGGAGCCCCCGTGGAGGCCTTCCCCGCCCTCCCCACTGCCCCACAGGGCCTTCGCGGGGGCTCCGGAGGGTCTCCGGAGGCCCCACGGAGGCCTTCCCCGCCCTCCCCACTGCCCCCCACAGGGCCTTCGCGGAGGCTCCGGAGGGTCTCCGGAGGCCCTGCGGAGGCCTTCCCCGCCCTCCCCACTCCCCACACAGGGCCTTCGCGGGGCCTCCGGAGGGTCTCCGGAGGCCCCGCAGAGGCCTTCCCGGCCCTCCCCACTGCCACCACAGGGCCTTCGCAGGGCCTCCGGAGGGTCTCCGGAGGCCCCGCGGAGGCCTTCCCGGCCCTCCCCACTCCCTCCACAGGGCCTTCGCGGGGCCTCCGGAGGCCCCGTGTCACGGTTTGGGGGGGCCTGGGGGGCCCTCCCAAAACCGCGAATAATCAAAACCGCAAATGTCGAGTTCACGAATGTGGAGGGACAACTGTAGACTGAAGACATCGAAATGAAACATTACGATGAAAAAGACAGAGAACATTACAGAAAGAAAAGAGCAATTAGAAGTGAAAAGGCAGGCAAAACTCTGTAGGAATACAGAAATACAGGTATCAGATATGAGTAATCAAGAAGCTATACTTAACGTAGAAGAACATTACATAGGAAATATGTCTTACAACTGTGAGTACTGTAATCTACCGCATGTTGAAATGGTAACACCAGCTCTGCATTTACAGTCATTAGACCTATTGGAAGAAAAAATTAAAGCCATCATGAATATAGAAAAATGAAACAACGAACAACAACAAAAAAGGCTTTTGACACTATTATTACTGTCTATCCTCCTTTATGGATCTGAAACATGGGTCACCTATCGCCACCACCTACGACTCCTCGAGCGCTTTCATCAGCGCTGTCTACGCACAATCCTAAATATACACTGGACTGACTATGTGACGAATGTTGCTGTCCTTGAACAAGCAGGGATCACCAGCATTGAGGCCATGATATTGAGAACACAGCTGCGCTGGGCAGGGCACGTTTCTAGGATGGAGGACCATCGCCTCCCAAAAATACTACTCTACGGTGAACTCGCCACAGGTCAGCGTAAGAGGGGCGCTCCAAAAAAGCGATACAAAGACTCCCTGAAACAACATCTCAGGCTTGGCCAAATTGATCACCAACAGTGGTCCGCCCTGGCCTCACATCGGGAGGCATGGAGACGCAACATCCACAATGCTGCAGCCTTATTTGAGAACTCACGACGAACAAGTCTTGAAGAGAAACGACAACGCAGAAAGAATCACAACCCAAAAACATCAGCCAAGGAGACCTTCTGCTGCGCTTTTTGCAACCGGACTTGTTTATCTCGGATTGGCCTTTTTAGTCATCAGCGCGCTTGCAGAAGGCGCGGGATGAGTCCTTCCTGAATCTTCGTTTGCGAAGAAAAGCCAGAGAGGTGATGCCGTTTACAATAACTCGGGCACTAATCAACATTGTTTCTTCCTTGATGGTCCTTCTGGAACTGGAAAGACATTTCTTTATTCAACTCTACTACATTCCATATGCAGCAATGGAGATAGTGTTACTCCTGTTGCACCCACAGTTGTCCATATTTGCTGGGGTTTGGTTCCAGGACCACCACCACCCCCGTGGATACCAAAATCCATGAATACTCAAGTCCCATTATATGTAATGGCATAGCAAAAGGGTGTCCCTTATATAAGATGGCAAAATCAAGGTTTGCTTATTGGATTATTATTTTTTTAAAGAATATTTTCAAGTCGTGAATACTTAAATCCATGAATACCAAATCTGTGGATATGGAGGGACAACTGTACAGGTATTGCATCAAGTCTGTTAGCAGGAGGCAGAACTGCTCATTCTACATCCAAAATACCTCTACTGCTGAATGCAACTTCAACATGCAATTTAAAGCTGAACTCAGAGGAAGCTAAGGCATTTATCAAGTTTAAATTAATCGTGTGGGACAAAGCACCAATGATACACGTGCACACCTTTCAAGCAGTAGACAGACTACTGTGCAATTTGACAGGACTAGACAAGTATTTTAGTGGTAAAGTTATACTATTAGGCGGAGACTTCAGGCAAGTTCTACCGGTGATACTACGAGGCTCAAGATCTTTACCCGTTGCCAGTTGTATAGACTATGTACTGAATTCCAGGTACTGAAACTTGCATGTAACATGCAAACAATACCAAATTAAAGGGAATTTGCAGATTGCCTATTAGCTGTAGGTGATGGAAGAAGTGATGAAACTATAAAGTTACCTCCATCCTGTTTGTTAAGCACAAAAGATCCTGTAGAATTACTTTATGGTGACATTGATTTCAAGACTGTTACACCTCAGAAACTCAAAGGCAGAGCAATACTAACTGTTACAAATGAGCATTCTTTGGAACTGAACAACAAAGTGTTAAACTGTTTAATAGGAGAAGAGTATGTTTATAAAAGTATGGATACTGTAGTAACTGATGAAGCAAGCGATTATTTAGCATACCCTCAACAGCTTAGTGCCAACAGGAATGCCTCCTCATGAGCTAAAAATGAAAGTAGGTGCAGTAATTATGCTACTATGGAATCTTGTGCCATCATGGGGACTATACACAGGTTAAGAACCATTGCAGTAACAAGACTGACAATTACACGTCTACAAAGACACATTATAGAGGCCCGTGTAATTGATGTATTAAACTTAGAAACTGTTCTTATACTTCGCATCAATCTCATTCCATCTGATACAATATCCCTTTCAAATTCAGGAGAAGACAGTTTCCTATATATTTAGCCTTTTCAATTACTATTTAAGTCACAAGGACAGACTTTTGACAAAATATGTTTATACCTTTCTAACTCTGTATTCATTCACAGCCAACTATATATGTTGATGTCTCAAGAGTTTGATCATTTGCTGTATTAAGTGTTTTATTGGGAAGAATGAGATTGTTAATTGTGTTTACACTGAAATATATGAATAAATACATAAAATGAGTTATTGATTTATAACTTTTAGAATGTCCTATAACGGTGTATGTTAGGCCAGGTACAGTTAGTTTTCACATATAGGTGTATGAGACTCAATCTTACCCCCCTTCCCACAATGGGATATCATAGGCATGTTGATGATGTATGCACTAGTTAACTGTGGTAATGTCAGGCCATAGCATGCCATAGTAGGACTGCAGACAGGTGATGTATGAGGAAGACGCAGCCTAAATCTCATCTCCTATAACAGTCCCAATCTGGCAGGGGCAGTCTCAATTGATCTTCTTTTGTCTCACTTTTTCAGATGCTTTTAGAATGTCCCAGTTTCTCTTTCCTCTTCCCAGTTCCCCCTTTGTCCTGAATTTTCTTCAATTGCTCCAGAGTCCAAAATGTAAAAATAGTTTGCACTGATTTAGAAGGGCGGAGAGGAGAGGAGGAGGTGGGCTCTTGTCTTTCCTTGTTGGCTCAGGCACAAGCAAACTGCTGCAGTCTGACCAAGCTTGTCTGTTTTTCCTTTTGCCCTCTTAACCACACTCTGATATCTCTTGGCTACACATGTTCCAGTTTTTATCTGTGAAATTTTGCAGTGAAGTAGAGGAGTAGATCTCACTAACTTCATCTGTGCATACAATTATAGCCTTTGTATGTCTTACTCATTTATGTGAAGTAATAGATGAGACACCTATTCATCAATTTGTCAGGTGACCCCCAGTAGAATCATAGAATTGTAGAGTTGGAAGAGACCACAAGGGCCATCCAGTCCAACCTCCTGCAGTCCAATTAGCTTCTGTCCTGCAGGAACACACAATCAAACCCCTCACGACAGATGGCCATCCAGCCTCTCTTAAAAACCTCTGAAGAAGGAGACTCCACCACACTCCCAGGCACTGCATTCCACTAGCATCAGGAAGTTCTTCCTAATGTTTAGGTGGGATCTCTTTTCCTGGACTCTGAACCCTTTGCTCCATGTCCTAGTTTCTGGAGCAGCAGAAAACAAGCTTGCTCCTTCCTCAGTATGTCATCCCTTCAAATATTTAAACATGGCTCTCATGTCACCTCTCAACCTTCTCTTCTCCAGACTAAACATACCCAGTTTCCTAAGTTGCTCCTCATAGGGCACAATGGCTTCCAGACCTCCCACCATTTTGGTTGCCCTCCTCTGGACACATTCCAGCTTCTCAATACCCTTCCTGAACTGTGGTGCCCAGAACTGGACACAGTCTTCCAGGTGAGGTCTGACCAAAGCAGAATACAGTAGCACTATTATTTCCCTTGATCTAGATACTATACTCCTATTAATGCAGCCTAGAATCGCATTGGCATTTTTTGCTGCTGCATCACACTGCTAACTCATGTTTAGCATGTAGTCTACTTTCTTTTTTTTAAGGAAATCTATACCATTAAGTTAATTGCTAATTAAGAAAAATATTTTGTTAGTGCCTATAATTTAGTTTTTAAACTAAATTATTGGTGGCAAATTATGTAATACAGTAGGCCCCCCTTATCCACTGGGGATTGGTTCTGTGTGGGCATGGATTCTGAAAACTGTGGATAATAGTGAACACCATTGAAAATAGTTTTGGCTATCTTCTAATAAGCCATTTGTTGTTTGTGCTGCAGCTGCCAAGGTAACTTCTGCAAGGTGGTTTGTAGGAGGATGACAAATTGTTCATCTTGCATGCCTATATACACACACCAGTGAGTAACTTTTTATAATGAAAAATTATTTTGATGCTAAAGCAGCACTAGGAAAATTGAATGAAATGTAGGCCCCCTATAGGTTACTTGGAGGAGGTAACCTATGATTTGGGGGCCTTTCTCAGTAGCATACGGTGGGAGTATGGGTGCCTTCCCTCCCTCACATAATTCTCAGTTGTTTGGTGATTATTGCCTAAAAAACTCACAAATTTATCTACTAACCATTAGGAACACAATGAATTTATAGATTTCAAGATATGTGTTCTAGTATGATAAAATTGTATTTCTGTTTCCGCACCATCTATTCAAACTGTCATAGTCTGACAGAAATTAATTTTGCTAACTATCTGTTCTGTACACCTTTAGGTTGGAATTTTGTCCTTAGGCTTTGAACTTCTAGCATTAATTTTGAACCATTTTAATTCCCTACGTTAAAGGAAATTCCATAGCAGCTAAGTGACAGCTTTCTGTCTTAATTGTATTTCTGCTGAATCTTCAGCACTTCTCATAAAATATATTGTCAGTTGTTGTTTTTGTTGTTTTGTGCCTTCAAGTTGTTTCTGACTTATGGCAACCCTAAGGCAAACCTATCATGGAGGTTTATTGGCAAGAGTTGTTCAGAGTGGGTTTGCCATACTCTGAAGTTGAGAGAGTGTTACTTGCCCAAGGACACCCAGTGGGTTTCCATGTCTGAGCAGAGATTCAGACCCTAGTCTCAAGAGTCATAGTCCAACACTCAAACCACTACACCATGCTGGCTCATATTGTCAGTATTCCTCATTAAATATATGATCAGTCGTTCCATGAGTAGGTTCTTCCAGAGTAACAAGGGCATAATTTGTTTATTGTTGTTGTTTTTCTTCATTAGGTTGTTCAGAATGGTCTGAAGGAAACTGATGCATACATTGCATGAACACTTGGCGGGAATATAAGTATGGTGGTGGTTTGACTTTTAAGGTTGTTCCAATATACTTTTGTTGTTGTTGTTGTTAATTGCCTTCGAATCAACTTCAACTCATGGCATCCTGTGAATGAGACACCTCCCCAAGACCCCCTGTCCTCAACCACTCTGCTTAGATCCTGCAGGCTCAGTGCCATGGTCTACTTGACTGAGTCTATCCATCCGGTATGCGGTCTCCCAATCTTCTACTGCCCTTCACCTTTCCTAGCATTATTGTCTCTTCTAGGGAGGCATGCCTTCTCATGATGCTGAAATATGACAGCCTCAATTTAGTCATTGTGGCTTCCAGGGAAAGTTCAAGCTTGATCTGTTCTAGGACCCGTTTATCTTTTTGTCCATCCATAGTATCCTCAGCACTCTTCTCCAGTACCACCTCTCAAATGAGTTGATTTTTTTCCTAGCAACTTTCTGCACTATCCAGCTTTCACATCCATACATGGTGATGGGAAATACGATGGCTTGGATGATCCTAACTTTAGTGTTCAGTTTTATATCTTTGCTCTTCAGGACCTTGTCTAGCTCTTTCATAGCTGCCCTTCCCTGTCCTAGTCTTCTAATTTCTTGACTGCAATCTCCATTCTGATCAATGATTGATCCAAGCAAGGTATGGGAAATTGTTAATTATTTCAATTTCCTAGCACTTTTGAAAACATTCTTTAATTTAAAAAAATATGCTGTTAATATGCTGCCTCATTCCACTCATGCTACCTAAGTAGCACCACCCAAATAACATCTGAGATTGTTTATAAATATTAAGGGGTGGTGGTTTGTTGGTTTTTCCATTTCTTGCTAATACAAATAAATCTTTGTATTTCTAAGAGACAATCATGGTCTTTTTAGAGACACTTAACATAGCTAATAAAATGAACAAATAGTAACAAATGGATGGAGCAGGCTTGTTTTCTGTTGCTCCAGAGACTGGAACACGGAGCAATGGGTGCAAGCTCCAGGAACAGAGATTCCACCTCAACATTAGGAGGAACTTTTTGACCGTAAGAGCTGTTCGGCAGTGGAACGCACTCCCTCGGAGTGTGGTGGGGTCTCCTTCCTTGGAGGTCTTTAAACAGAGGCTGGATGGCCATCTGTCGGGGATGCTTTGATCGTGATTTCCTGCATGGCAGGGGGTTGGACTGGATGGCCCTCGTGGTCTCTTCCAACTCTGCAATTCTATGATTCTATGATTCTATGAAATTCTATGGGGAATTTAATTTCCTTTTAATAACTTTTTGTATGGTTTTTTTCATGACCTTCATCTTATCTGACCTTGGAAGCTAAGCAGGCTTAGTCCTAGTTAGTAATTGGATGGAGACTCCCAACAAATACCAGGTGGTATAGGCTATATTTCAGAACAAGGAACTGGCAAAACCACCTCTCAGTATTCCTTGCTTAAGAAAGCCCTGTGAAACTCATGTGGTCACTGTAGGTCGACAGGCAACTTGAAGGTATTTGTGTACACATACACACACATTTTTAACTGTATTTGTTTTAATTTGTTCCTATATTCGGTAAAAGGCAGGCTATAAATAAATCCTTCTTCTTCTTCCTTCTCTTCATTATCATTTTCATCATTATCATCAAACGGGTAGACATGGCTTCAACATGATACACTGATAAGTGGAATGGGATTTTTCCCCCCACTAAAAAAATATTTGAGAACAAGGAAGCTTTGGATGTTACCCAGAAGCAGCAGCAATGTCAGGTGTTAGCAGGCCTTGGTCATCCAGTTTTTTGTTTCTGGCACAATAATCAAAGTACCAATTCGCACATCTCTCCTTTTGGTCCAGTGCATGAGATGGCCGTTCAGTTGGAACTCACAAATCTCCAGTAGGTAGGCACAGAACTGGTTTTTCATGCATAAAATGAAATTGCTAGGTTTTAAATTCTGTTTGCTAATTCCAACTAGGGTATCCTTCAAGACAACTGCTGAATGCTAAGTCACTTGCATAAATCCCATTGATTTAAAAGTCCTATTCCAGCTAACACTAGCAGTTGAATAATTGTGAAATGTTTAGGTTTATCCATGTGAATAAAAAGATGTGCATTGGGTGAATTCTGGGGTATTTTTGGACCTCATGAGATATATTTTCTGACCTCATGGAAATTCTAGTGTATCCAAGGGGCTAAAAATGCTCTATGGCCAAAGGGTTTTAGTAGATACAGAATGAAGGATATTTTACAGTACCCAAACACCCAGAGCCAGAAAACACATGCCCACACAGGGTGGAACATATGTTTCAAGCAACTGCCAGACATCTTTTTCTGTGAAAAATGTAACCAAAATAATTTCTGTGTCCTAATAATTATTACCACTGTTATTTCCAAATGGAAAATATGTGTTATAAACCCCCCCAAAATTATGAAACAGATGTAAAGCCTGAAGGAAAATAGCTTTTCCTAATTAACTGGAGGCAAACTAGCATTAACGGCATTGTGGGATATTTTCCTACCCCAATAATAAAGTAGTCTCTGCTAGGGATATGTTGCCTAATGAAGAGCCATTCTTCATTGGGCCATGGAAAATATAACTTGGGTGCTGCAGAAGTCCTGCAAACCAATTTCTCATATATTGGTACTGTCTGGGCTTTCTTATCCTCTACCCTGCTGCAGAAGCAAGATGGAAAGAAGGGGAGTGTATATGGTTTATTCTGTTGATTTCTGCAAATGTAGATTAGTTAGTGTACATTCTGCTAATGCTAAGCTGGTAAAAAAATTGTCTGTCCCACATTGCATCCAGCATGGAATTTGGTTCAAACCATCTTGTCACCATACTGTAACCAATCTGGATTTCCTGTGATGTACCGAGCTGTCTGCCTAGGCAAATGTCTCCTTTCAGAAACTATATAATCACAACCAAACTTTAATGCCATCTTTTCCTTGTTCATTTGCCATATACTGCCACAGTGGGCATTTATTCTGAACTTAACACAGTTGTCTTTCAGTGATTAGATTCATCCTTGATATGTACCATATTTGAAGCTTCTCAATAAATTTAGTCCACACTTGCGGACCCAGACCATACAGCCCCTCCTCCCTCCTAAATAACACGCACACACTGTGGCTTTTGTAACAAATGTATTGATTTACATATTCAGAAACATTGGTTAAGTACAGGTTAGTAATGACATAGTTGGCAATAAATGGCCATAACTTGCATGCTAAATGGTTGGCAATAATGCATGGGTCATAATCTCCTCATTGACCCCACCAATGTGGGTCAATGGCTATATGTTGGTCAATCCCGACTCCCACGGAGGAGAGAGACGATGGCCGACCCAACCGCCCGACTCTCTCTCCTTCCCTGTAAACAAGGAACTGTTAACAACTAGAGGAGGGGTCTCCTTTGAACTTGGACTTGATGGAGACCCCTTTACCTCATGCCCTTATCATGACCCATGACATCTGCCACCAAGGCGTTCCCCATGGGAGCCGCCTTCCGCCAACCATTATCCACATCAACAGGCAGGTTTGTGGTGGCCCCAGGCTGGGCAGACAGCGTTCTCTCAGGCCATATGTACACTTTATAGGCCCCAGACCGCCAACACCCCAACTTCATGATGGTCTCTGCTGACAGGCCCCCTTGCACTGCCATAGTGGCCCCTCCTATCCGGAACGAGTGGCTGCCAAACTCTTCTGCCAGCAGCCCCATCTAATATAAAGCCATCTTCAGCACACTCCCAAACTGAAACCTAGTGAACGGGAGCCTATCCAGATGCCTGAACAGGGGTCCACTAGCAGAGCTTCTAGCCCGTATAAAGTCCCACATGCAGGCCACCGGGCATGGGGAGGAGTCTTCCACCTTCCTCAAATGCAGAGTGGCCCCACCAACCGTGCCAGCATTGCATACGACACCAGCCACATTGTATCTGCTACTATTGGCGTCGCTCTCCTCCAACCTTCCATGGCTTTCTTCACCATGAAGGTGTCACAGGGATCGCCATGACCTTTGCTGAAGAAGGAGATGCCAGCCGCCTGTCCAGCGATGGTCTTGGATGCCAAACCTCATTCCTTCAATGAAGCTAGGTAATGTAGTACCTCTCTTTCTGATGCTGGCCATGCTGCCCCATAGCCATACTGCTGCCAGAATGTCAAAAACTGGGATGCTTCTCTCTTGTAGCTAGCCCATGTTGAAGGTGCCAAGGAGTCAGCTACACCCAGGATCACTGTCCACTCCCAAGCCTCCAGAGGTTTGCCGGAAATGGGACCGCTTTCGCGTCGGCGTCCAGGGCCAGCGAGCAGAACCGGTCATCCTGAAATCAAGACAAGGCATCCGCTATCTTGTTATCCACACCCAGAATGTGCTGCGCATGGAAACTAGCACGAATCTGCACACCAGTCTCATAACCCTCTCAGACCTGGAGGACTGCCTGTTGATGATCCTAACCACGGCCTGATTGTCATACCAGAAACAGACCTTCTTATCCCTGAATTCTCTCTTTCACAATGTGACAGCCACCAGGATGGGAAAAAATTCCAGGAATGTGAGGTCCCTGGAGAGTCCTGACCCAGCCCACTCCTGAGGCCATGGCTGTGCACACCAGTGGCCATTGTAGTAGACCCCGAAACCCAGGTTACCTGCTGCATTGGAATGCACTTGAAGGTCACCCCTCACCTCCAATCGTCCGTGCTACGTGGTGACCCCATTGTAATGATCAAGGAAGGTGAGCCACACCCTCATGTCTTCCTTGACCTCCTTGGTCAAACGAATGCGATGATGCGGCACTCTGACCCCACCGGTGAGGCGCGCAATATGCGCGGAGAATGCCCTCCCCGGGGAAACCACCCTGCATGCAAAGTTCAGATGACCCAATAGCGATTGCAGCATGGCTTTCTCCTTCCCCAGGAGCCTCGCCAGTGTCGCCCTCAATCCTGCTATTTTGTCATTGGGCAATCTTGACACTCCTGTGACTGAATCCAGCTGTATACTCAGATACACCAGGGACATTGCAGGACCAACCATCTTGTCAGGTGCCAAAGGGACCCCAATATCAGCCGCCAGGGCCTGGAAGGAAGAAAGTAAGAACCCACATTCCGCCCCCCCAGCCGGTCCCATCATTAAGAAATCATCCAAATAGTGCATGACAAATGGGGATCCTGCCCTGTACTAGAGGGCCCACTCTAGGAATGTGCTGAAGGCCTCGAAAGCTGCGCAGCTGATGGAGCAACCCATGGGCAGTACCATGTTGTAATACCATTTATCTTGGAATTTGAAGCCCAGCAGGCAGTGATCATCCAGATGTTCTGGCAACAATCTGAATGTTGATTGTATATTGCATTTCGCCATGAGTGTGCTGCACCCACAAGTCTGGAGGAGCCATACCGCATGATTCAATGAGGCGTATCTTACTGTGCACAGTTCTGGTAGGATAGCGTCATTGACGGACAACCCTTTTGGGTACTGTAAGTGGTGAATGAGCCAGTATTCCCCTGGTGCTTTTTTAGGCACCACCCCCAGTGGTGATATGTGCAAATTGGGCATAGGCGGCTGGACGAAGGGGCCAGCAATGTGGCCCACCTCCCGCTTCTTCTCTATCTTGCGAGCAAGCACCTCCAGCAGCTGCGCTGCAGATTTTAGGTTGCCCGACATGGAAGCCTCTCTGGGACCCTGGAAAGGGATGTGGAAGCCAAATTCAAAACCAGCAGCCAAATAGGCTGCTGACTCCTTATTGGGGTAGGCTACCAGGAGTGACCGCATGGCCTCCAACTTGACCATCGTGAAAGCCATACGACCCCTCACCCCCACCCCGGCGCTCACCTCACTTTGTGTTGCTGTTGTTGGCACTGTTGCCAGACCCTGCCTCCTTCCTGGCGCCAGATGAGGCAGGACGACTGCTCCGAAAGAACTCCCCTCCCCCACTCTGATGGGAGCAGTTCACCTTCGGGTGCCTGCCCCCATAGCTGTCACATGAGTGATCAAACCGGCATTTGTAGCTGGTGCACTTAACTCCGTTGTATACCCAATATACCTGTTTCTTCTTATCCTTCTTCCTAGGTGCCTTGGAGGCCTCTCCCTTCTCTCATCTGCCTGAACCACACTTTTTAAAAATAGACACCCACCCACCCAGTAGTCTAGTACCAAGGAGTTCCAGGCCCCCTGTGCTCTAGAACAGTGGTTCTTAACCTTTTTCTTTTACCAGGGACCACCTTTAAATATCTTTTGTTACTATGGACCCCCAAGACTTAACTCAAGATTTAAAACCCAAATAATAATAATAATAATAATGATAATGATGATGATGATAATACACCATCCATTATACCTTCCCTCAGAGTCATCAGAGGGAGAGGGAAGACGTTTCTCCTGCTTCTTCGTGCCAGTTTGTGCCTGGAGTGGATTGAACAGCAATGCATAGGCCCAGCCAGCCAGCCTTTGCCTTGGCTCCTGTCATGTGGCCACTCCACTGTGGGGAGTTAGCTGAACAGCCTTCAAGCCTTTGCAGACCCCCTGTGAGGACATCACAATCCCCCTGGGGGTCCATGGACCACAGGTTAAGAACCACTGCTCTAGAAGTTCTGTTACTTCAGAGCATTGTGTAGTGAAAAGATTATTGCCACCACAAACACATGATGACTGCCACGTCTTCTTGATAGTGGACATCTTTTTCCCTACATTAAATACCTGAAATAACATAACTTTGGTGACATGAGGAGCAAATTCAAAATGATGTCCAGAAACTGCTAAGTATAAGAGTTCAATTTTTCTTTCTTTCCTTTATTTTTGTTTAATCACAAGTATCAGAGGCAGACATGCCCAAGGTGCTTAAAGCAGGGCAGCTAGGTGAAGATGCCATATAGCTGTGCCAGACCTGGGTCTAGTTGTGATTTTGGAGTATTTTTGATCCTTTCTGGAAGGTCAGTTATAGCAATTATGTTGCAGAACTGCTGTTTGGCAACCTTGCTCACAGGCTTATGATGTCTCATAGGATTTTTCTCTTGCTCCTCATGCTATTTATGTGAATCCGCTGGGAGAGGTCATCTGAGGATTTGAAGTACAGTGTCATCAGTGCATTGATGTCACCCAACTCTCTTCCCTTTCAGTAGCAACGCAGACAAGCTTTTGATGTCTTGAATTGAAGTAATAATGAACTAGATGGGATGAATAAAACAGAAGCTTAATCCATATAAGATAGGTGCTGCTAGTTAGTTGAGTTGCCAGTCTGGAAATAAGAATTCAGCATTGTATTTATCTGGTCTTATTGTTAATTCATTACATGATATTTAATTTGTTTTTAAACGTTTGTATCATCAAGTTTTAACCTTGTTTTAACCTTGTTGAAAATTGCTCTGGGTCCTCTGTTGGGAGAAGTTTGTATATAAATTGAATAAACAAATAAATGTATCCATTCTCATTTCTTAATTGCCCCAAGGCCCTAAATGGGCTGCCTTATGGGGAAGAAATGCATAAATAAACTTTTTGTTGCACTCCCACTGAAAACTCAGGTTTGCAACTCAATAGCTGCTGGATAAAGCTTTGATCCTGGGTGGTCAGATGGCAACAGTGCTTCTGCCCAACTTTGGCTTGCATCTTGTTTCAGTGTTGAAACCAAAGTTCTGATTGCAGAACTAAAAGCCTTAAAATCAGGATACCCCAAACACTGTGTAACTGTGAGCACAGGTAAACATATTTGGACAGCTTTTGAAGTTCGAATGCCACTGACAACAGAAGGCACCAGCCATCATTGCCTGAAAGGCATTGGCTGTCTCATTTTCAGCATTTCAGCTCTCTTTCCTTCATCCTTGCTTCCACTTAGCTTCATGTTGCTGCTGCTGTTCTTAAGTGCCCTCAAGTTGCCGTTGACTGATGATGACCCCATGGATGAGACATCTCCAAGACCCCCTGTCCTTAACCACCCTACTTAGGTCCTGCAGGTTCAGGCCTGTGTCTCTATCCACCTAGTGTGTGGTCTTCTCTTTCTTTTTCCCTCTACCTTTCCTAGCATTATTGACTTTTCTAGTGAGCCGTTTCTGCTCATGATGTGTCTGAAGTACAATAGTCTCAGTTTGGTCATCTTGGTTCAAATGAGAGTTCAGGCTTGATCTGTTCTAAGACCCATTTGTTTGTCTCTTTGGCTGTCCACAGGATCCTCAGCACTCTTCTCCAACACCATAACTCAAATGAATTGATTTTCTTCCTATCAGCTTTCTTCACTGTCCAGCTCTCACATCCCTACATGGTGATGGGAAATACAATAGTTTGAAAGATCCTGACTTTAGTACTCAGTTCTAGATCTTTACATTTTATGATCTTATCCAGTTCTTTCATAGCTGCCCTTCCCAGTCCCAGTCTTCTTCTGATTTCCTGGCTGCAGTCGCCATTCTGGGCTATGATGGATCCAAGCAATAGGAATTCTTTCACTATTTAAATTTCTTCATTGTCTATTTTGAATTTGTGTAGGTCCTCTGTGGTCATTATTTTTGTTTTCTTTGTGTTCAGCATTAAGCCTGCTTTTGCACTTTCTTCTTTGACTTTCCTTAGTAGTTACTTTGTTGTTTTCTGCTAGTAGTGTATGTCATCTGCATATTTTAGATCTTTTGGCTGATCTTCACTCCTCCTTCCTCTGAATCTAAGCCTGCTCTACATATGATATATTCTGTATACAAGTTGAGCAAGTACGGTGATAGAATGTAGCCTAGTCTGACTCCCTTACCTATTGGGAACCATTATGTTTCTCCATATTATGTTCTTGTGGTAACCTCCTGTACTAACTACAAGTTACATATCAGGACAATCAAGTGTATTGGTATACCCATTTCTTTAAGAGTTATCCATAGTTTCTTGTGATTTATGCAGTCAAATGCTTTGCTGTAGCTCTCAAGAATGACTCTACTGCCTGTCAGTCACCCTCCAGACAGGCCAGATTAAGTTACGTTAAAGTTACGCTATTAAGTTACGGTATTTACATCAAAGTAATTAGAAGATTACTTTAGGCTAGGCTGAGAAATGACCAACCCAGATTTCAAAGCAATAGAGTGTAGCTCTAAACTTAGTTCTATTGTATTTTGGTTTAACCTATACCGTAAGCCACCCTGGGTCCCAGACAAGGAGAAAGGTGGGATAAAAATTAAATAAATACATATTTCTTCCTCCCCCCCCCCTCGTTGTATCTTTTCCCCTGCTTTTGCTACTTCCTTCTTTAAGGCTGTCTCCTCTTTGATGGTGTACTATCATCTAGTGAAGCATTTCCTTTTCAGTTGATGTTTGGGCTGTCTAGTTAATGAATGTTACCCTGGGGAATGAATGTTACATCGTTTTTATCTGTTGTCCCCCTATGTGTTTTAACATGTTTAATTTTTTTTCCACATTTATCATTAGCCCCCTTGGGCCTTTCCATTTTAATAAATGCAAGTACAAAAGAATCAGCAGGGTAGTGAGTGATAGCAGGGACCAAAATGGAATTATGGCTGAAATTACATTTCAGATGAGAAACTGCATTAAAGCTGGGAAGTGGAAGTTAGTGAAAGGGCAGAGAAAGCTGCTTGAATTTGGATGGGTGAGGTAATGAGAGAGAATAGTTTGCCAGAGATGAAGTGAGCTAAATTAGCAAGAAGACAGGTAATAGTGAGATATTAGCATTAGAGGCAGAGCCTGGACCCTCTAGCAGGGATCCATTTTCCCTTCAGGAGCAAGGAAGTCTGATGCTGAACCTCTCCACCCTAGAGACAGGTACTGGCAAAAGCCACACTTTAAGAAATGTGCTAAGCTTCAGGAGAATCTGAATTGTCAGAAGCTGTCCTAATTTGTATTAGTTTCTCTCCTCCATACAGTTAGGTATTTAAAAAAAAACAGACTGGAGACAAGAGATAGTTGGTTTGAATGTCCTTCTTCCTATCTGTGTTGTTTTGCTTATGCCGCTTAAATTCCTTGGCTTTTTGATCCTGACACACTCATTCACTGGATTCTTTACTTACTCAGAAACCAGTAGGGCTGCTCTTGGGCTGCCCCTTGACAAATCTGTCTGCTCCTTTAACTTGATGCCTCACAAATGCTTGTGCTTGACCCCAGACTGAAGCTTGCCTAAACGAGAAGACAATCGCAGCAGCATTCATTTGTCTCCATGGTTTTTGGGGAGGATTGCTGATATGCGAAGTTATCCGTGCTTGAAGTTGACATGGAGGCATGCCTGTGAATAAAGATGGTGACCGTGAGTGAATTACTCACATTATTATTCTCCAAAAGTGCCCGCCAAAGCACAGGGTTGTTTTTTCACATTAAATCCAAGTTACAGAAGTGCCATCTTCCACTTAAGCTGTGTTGTTGCCCTACCACTCCAAAAAAATGTGCACAATTGCTATCACAAAACTCAAAAATGGTGGTTCTGGCCACTTTATTGCCAGCAAGCCCACCGTGCAGTCCAACCAATCACCTTTCGACTTCTGGAATGGTGGTTCTGGCCACTTTATTGCCAGCAAGCCCACCGTGCAGTCCAACCAATCACCTTTCGACTTCTGGAATGCACTCCACTGCGAATTGGTTGTCCAAACAAGCGGGAATGCACATTTTAACATACTTTTAAAAAAAACTTCAGGAAAAGCTGTGAATGTTTTTCTTGTGTAGTTTTTGGCCCCTTTCCTTCCAAATATGGTGAATCACTGTGGAATCTCATTAGGACAAAAGGTATTCTCATATTCCATGAAAAGTTTTTTCACCATCTAAACAACACCTGACTTTGACACATCCTCTGGCTGTTCTTGCTGCTTGGATTGAGCACTTGCCCACTTAAACAGGACAGCAAACATGTTGTCCTGTTCACCAGAATAGATTGCCTTGCACTAAGCCTATGGCTAATTGTCCTTTGTATTTCCAAGCACTGGTAGAAGCCAGTGATTTCCATACTGGTGGCAGGAGGAGTAACTCCACTCTGTATTTTAGTCCAAACTTTAAAGTGACTATCCAAGATGCTGAACTCTACCAGTAAAATAGGTTTGGTACCTTGGATACCAAACCTATTTTGGTCTTTTAAGATTCAGACTAAAACAAAGAGTAGATTTGCCACCACTGCTGAGCACTCTAAAAAGACTTCAGACTTGTTCTATGCACAGCTGGGTGTGTATATATTGTAACAAATAGCTTAGATGCAATGAATTCTCCACCAGTCAATAACAATATTTAGCTCTTCCTATGAGTTCAAACCATTGATGTGTGGCCAATTGCTTTTTGAAATATTCAGTCAGTCATAGTCCTTTGGTGGAAAGGGCATTATAAATCGTCATCATCACAGTGTGGGCCCCATTAAACAGAATCCAGAGAGATGGAGGTTGAAGTCTGCCAGACTAAGCTATTCTAAACACAGCTCTCATCATTCCATTTTTCAAGATGAAGGAGAAATGTATGCATATAGTTGACATCTCTTGAGACTTATATGTACATCAAGCTGTATTTTGAGTGCAGGCCAGTGACTGGAAGGGCAGGAAGGGGAAAATGGGAAGCAGTTGCTTTGCATCCAATGAAATTAAATCATCAGTGGAAGTAATATGAAATGGTAGCATGCTATCCAAACAATCATGGTTGGGGGTAGGGGACAGGATTACCATGTATATCATTTTGTTTTGTTGTGTTGTGTTTTGTTTAAACTGTTTGCTCCCATTTCTTCTGGCCTAAAACTGTGTTTGCAAACCCACATTCCTTTAAATAGATTTTAGTCCCATGTAGCTATTTAAGCCATGTGCTCTGTAGATCAGTCCTGTCTAAGATGCCTTATATTTGAGTTAATGTCTAAAACAGTGGTTCTTAACCTGTGGTCTGAGGAACCCCCAAGGGGTCCACACAGACTTGGCCCACCTCCTCCCTGCAGTGGAGTGGCCATGTGACAGCAGTCAAAGCAAAGCCTGGATGGCTGACTTGGCCTGTGTGTTGCCATTCCATCACCTCCAGCCGCAAACCTGTAGGAAGAAGCAGGAGAAAAATCTTCCCTCCCCCTCCAGTGCCTCTGAGGGAAGGTTTAATGGATGGTGTAATTGTATTACTGTATTATTATTGACGATTGTTGTTGGTGTTATTTTAAATCTTGAGTTAAGTCTTGAGGGTCCACAGCAACAAAAGACATTTAAAGGGGGTCCCAGATAAAGAAAAGGTTAAGAGCCACTGGTCTAAGAGGAATGAATAAGAAACATTTTTTCTTTCAATTACCCATTGGTTTGCCCCTTCTCAGATGGTTATATCCAGCTAGAACTCTAAGGGACTATTTCTGGAGTTAATCAGAAAAATAGCAAAGTAAAAGCATGGGAGAACACTCATTTCTTTTTCTAAAAGAAGGCAAGCTTGAGGCAATTTATATTTAGGCCTTGATCATTAGTGTTTTAGATAAATGCAGTACTGTATGTTATTTACTGTACCATGCATCTTATAAAATTGTTAAGACTAATCTACTTAAACAGGCAAAACAGGCAAAACAGACAAAGTTAGCCATGAGTCAGAGCACTTGTTTCCACCCATTTCCTGCATTTGAGACATGTCATAAATTAACTGAAACAGATCATCTGTGCCTGCCTTTGCCACAAACGGAGAGAAGAAAAATGACTGTACTGTTAGGGCATCTACCTCAGAACTTGGAAAGTTCTTCTCTGCTTCCCATGGCATGGCTATAAATGAACAGCCATGCAAGATACAAGTATTCCTCTCCTTCTCTTCCTCCTTCTCCATTCACTTAACATCCTGCCTTTGCCCAAAAACTGGTACCCAACGGAGCTTACAAGAATGAAAATAAAATCCTATGTGTTTTAAAATTGAACTGACACCACAGGCCAAATCTCTTCTGCAGGATTGGGGGACACTCTGGAGCAGATTTAAGGATATGGGGAGATGGGGGAGGAGGCCAGCTGTGAAGGCAACATTTAGTACAGTATTTAATTGATCTATATGCTTCCTTTCTCCCAGCATTGGGTTGCAGGTGGCTTACAACTTAACAAGGTTCCAATAAAATTACAATAAATACAATACACTAAATACATAGAGTTTTAAAATATAAATTGAACTATGCATATTATTTAAAAACCATTTAAAATGGTTTTCAAATACCATACTAATAGTATTTTACTATTTATTTATTTATTTATTTTATATGCTGCCTTTCTCCCAAAATGGGACCTAAGGTGGCAGAAAAATATTAAAGTTCAGTACATCCCTTTAAAAAAGTCAGACTGTTTCAGAGAGTGAGTTGCTGAAGTCCTGCCTAAATAGAAAAGTCCTTCCTTACCTGCCAGCAAAATAGCAACAGGGAGGGACTTCACCCAGCCTAACCTCCTTTGGAAGGCAGTTTCATAGAATCAGATACTGGGACCAGCCTTCTCTTCTGTCTTTACCAAATGTCCCAATCTGAAGACAGTGGGATCGAGAGAATGCTTTTTTCCTGTAGATTTCAAAGATTGGGCAGGGGATATGAGATAATACAGTACATTCTATCATATTTATTTATTTAAAGTATTTCTGTATTGCCTCCCAACCCACAAGGGCTCCCGAGGCAATAAACAATTAAAAACTGGTTAAAACAATACAAAGGGTTTTTTTTAATTTAAAAACACATCAAAATACTCTTTAAAAACACCTAAAAGCAGTCTAAAACCAAATACTAGAATCCAGTTTTGAAACTGCTAAAACAGCATTGAATGCCATGTGGAACAGCACTGTTTTGGCTGCCTGCCAGAAGCTTAAAAGAGTTGGGGCCAGCCCAACTTTCCTGGGTACAGAGTTTCACCTGGGTAAGCCATGTAAGACTTTACAGGTCACAACCAGCACTTTTAAGTGTGCCTGGAAATTGAGGTGTCCAGTTTCAAAACCAGGAACAATCCATAAGCTTGCACACACTCTCCTGTCTCACACCTGATCTTGGCAAACTGATTAAATTTCCTATCATATTTCTCAAAGGAAACCATGGTTTAATTCCTGCTTGCTAACAAGAAGGAATTACATTGCATTTTCTTCATTAACATCGTTGGTTTACAGATGATTTATATACTGACACAAGCAGTTGATGTCAAAAAGCTGTATCAGCTTTCATTGAAGCATTTATTTTGAAGAAAAGTAAGGTTTGTTCAACATAATTTTCATTGATATCATTGAGGGTAAAGATTTGTCAGCATGCAACATTAATGTGTATCCTTTAAAAATATGAGCAATTAAGTTCACAAAATACATACAATAGCTAACGTGGTTTCCTGTATGAGGGTTTTATTTTTGAACTTACCTTTTAATTTTACTTACTGTTACCTAACAGCATTTTAATTTAATTTTATTTATTTATGTTATATAGTTTAATTATTCAATTACTGTCTCCCACGATTCACTCTTCTTGCCTCATGAAGATAATCTACCCTGTTTTTGTGAATAATTAGAACAGAGTTTAGCATAAAATAAACTCTTTCCTATATGCTATTTCCATATGTTGAAATTGTACATTTTAATCCTATGAACATCCCCTCCAGTGGAGATTTAAATATTGGAGACTTAAATATTTAACTTATGATTAAGTATCTTAAGTGAAACAATTATATTTCCCCCCTTCTCCAGCATAGCTAGCATTGCTGTCTTCTTTCTATTACCACCCTACACAAACACACATTTTGATTATGTTGTACAATGAATTTGAGGTTTCTTGAGAACTGAGTTGGCTTCTGCTCTTATTTTCCATAAGTCATCTGAAGGTAATAGATTTCCATCCACTGTTGTTCTTGTGTTTATTAAAGGCTTGGTGCATTTCCAACAGGCTGCAGTATTAAGAGACATTGCCATGGTCTTGGCAAAACTTATGATCACTTGTTTGAACCACTTACTTAACTTTAATTTTTCCCCATGAAGTCTATGGAGTAGTAGATTTGCTGAATTAGGTAGTTTCTGGTTTGTAGGTTTATGTTTTAATTTATCCTTGTTTTCTGTTTATGTTGAAGTAATTTGGGCTTTACTAACATGTCTTCTCCAGTTTCAAAATATTCTACAGTATTTGCTCACATGATGATTTACATAGTTCCCTCAAAGTTGCCAGCAAATATGCATTAGCAGTTATTGCCATCTGTGGAGCTGCAGGCATAAAACCGGAGATCAGTCAGTATATGAAATTAAAAAGAAAATCAGACTCTTGGTCTGTTTCATTTTATTAGATTTGTTAGCAGCACATATTAAGTGTCTAGGATATAATCTGATTGTTACTGAACATCCAAATATGTATGATTTCATTGCTGCCTTTTTTTTTTTTTTTTGGAGCTTTGTCCTTTGGTGGAATTTGACAGTAGCAAAAAATGCTCATAATGGGCTTATTAAAATTTAAAAAGTCAAGCTGAATTAATTTTAGTATGTGAATCAATGGATTCCTGGGACATAAATCTAAGAGTGTGTATTTATTTATTGATTTATTTGAATGTGCATGGCTTTTTGATTCTTGTGAATTCCCCGCTTCATCTGTGGAATCTTCTATATAATCACATCAAACATACTGCTTCAAGGGAGGTGATAGTCTTATTTATGATAGATGTGTCATGCTGATTAAAAAATAGCTGGAAGCAAATCAGAGCTTGTGGATGACCACCTAATTTTGGTTAGTCACAAAGCTTAGAAAAATCATCTCTTACTAATGGTAATAAACATATTTTTGTCTGTGAGGTAAAGTTGTTGTGTGCCTTCAAGACATTTCTGACCTCAAGTGACTCTAAGGCAACCCTATCAGGGTTTTCTGAGGGCTGAGAGTGTGTGACTTGCCCAAGGTCACCTGTTGGGCTTTCATGGTCATTCATCCCCTGCTCTCTAGAGTGGTAGTCCAAGACTCAAACAGAAATCCTGTAGATTCAAAGACATAGCTGTGTTAGTGTGGAATATCAGTAAGCAATGAAATCTTGTAGCACCTTTGAAACTAAGTGAGAGAGAAAAAATTGTAGCATAAGCTTTCATAGACTTTGTGTACTTCCTCCAGCATCTGAGGACGTAGACTAAGTCAATTAAGCATATGATACAATTTTATTTCTCTCACTTAGTAGATTTTCAGAGGGGGGAAAAAAAACCCACAGAGGTCGGGAGAGAAATGGGGCTGTTCCGCTTCCAGCGCTCCATTTCACATGCCCCCGTCTTTCTCCCAACCTCTATTTGTTCTCCCTCCGTCCTGCTTTCATTTTCCTTCCGCTATTTTCTGCTATTTTTTACTAACAGAAACTTCCGTTAGTAAAAAATAGCAGAAGGAAAATGAAAGCAGGATGGAGGGAGAACAAATAGAGGTGGGGAGAAGGACAGGGGCATGTGAAACGGAGTGCTGGAAGCAGAACAACCCTGTTTCTCTCCCGACCTCTGCGGGGGTTTTCCCCCCGTCTGAAAATCTCCTTAGACTCAAAGGTGCTACAAGATCCCTTTGCTTACAGAAATACATTCAAATATACTCAAATTGGGCTTCCTAGCAGGAGCTGCATCAGAAATAATGTAAACAGAAAAGCTGTGGGCCTGAGATATCCACTCTGCCTATGGAAAGGGACTACAAGGTTGTTTTGTGGATTATGGCTTGGGTCCCATTTCTGTGTAATTAGAGGTATTTGTCAGTGGACTTCCAGTTAGAAAATACCTAAAATATTTTAAAAGTGATTTTTCTTTTAAAGTTATGTCTATATTTTTTGTTTTGTTTTGGTGTTTCATAGGCCTAACTGTAGTTGATTCAAATGTGATAAACAGTTCATGAAATCCGGAAACCGTGAAGTTAATAAACTCCTAAGCTGTTAATAACCAGATATTGTAGCCATTTAACTTAATAAGGCTGTCATGTCATTCAGTGCTAAAACATGCTAGCACTTGGATTTGGGTGGGTGTTCAGGGCTCTTTATGTGCACTAATATGGGAAAAACTGTCTGTGCCGAATGTAACTTTCCACTTCAAGAAAAATATGTTGTTGTGTCAAATTTAGCAAAAGGTTCGCAAACTTTCCCAGCCATAGTTTTCATGAACTGACTGAGAAGGATGTTGTGTTATAAGACATCCAGAAACATAAGCAACTGTTTCATAAATAGTTGTGAACACAACATCAGATCACAGGTGTCCCAAAAGAGTTCTCTGCTGCATTCTGTTTCTTCACTGTGAAGACTGTCAATGTATTTCATTCCTGGTTTTCCTGTTCTCCAATCAGTTATTTATTCATAAAAATACCTGGTTTCTTATCTCTTTACTTTTATGTTTAGTAGGATCTTTGATGAGGGGTTGTCAATAACCTTTTGAAAATTCTAAGCAGTTCTGGATCCAAGAAACCATGCAAGCTAGTATGCACTCCCAGAGGGTCTTTGGGTGTGTGCTTCTTTAGCTTCAACAGTTCAAGGCACATACACACATTGAATGCTTTTCAAAAATACAAGTTTTAAAGCACTTTGTGATAGAGGATGGGAACTTGCCTGACAAAGTAAAACAGCACCTAAAATAGTTTTTTGGAACTCAGCCCAAGTATATGATGTGCTCCAGATGATCCCTATTCCCAGGTTTTCCTGACAAATGCAAAGAATTATAAAAAGCTACATGATGCAAAAATTTCCCTCAACAAGGCTTTGTTCTTCTATGTGGGATCATTAATGTTTGCAACTCAATTCCATTCTGTTTAAGGCAGCTGACACAATGCACTGTTCGTAAATAAAATTCTTTCAAGTTTTAAAAAGTCCTAGGGATGTAGCATAAACTGCATACAGCTGTTCTTTTTATATGTATAGGCATACATATGTATAACTTTTCTTAGTATAACATACCAGTCTGTTATTAGACTGAAGTATCTGCACTCCCTGTACTAGAAAACAAGATCTATTAAAAAATCTTTTGGATGAATGGATGGATAGAATGGCATTAGTTCATATTTGCTGGGGTTGGTTCCAGGACTCCCCGTGGATACCAAAATCCATGAATATTCAAGTCCCATTATATGCAATAGCATAGCAAAATGGTATCCCTTATATAAGATGGCAAAATCAAGCATTGCTTTTTGGATTATTATTTTTTTAAGAATATTTTCAAGCCATGAATACTTAAATCCGTGGATAGCAAATCCATGGATACAGAGGGACAACTGTAATTAGATAATCTTTACACCTTGAGCCCTGAATATCATGTAGATCAGTGCTTCTTGGGCTATCTGTTTTAGGGGATGAGCACTTACTGTTTTCCAGTGTGGCAGGGACTGGCACTAAATTTGTGCCCATTGGCTCAAATTGCTCCTTTCTTTTCTGGAAGCTTGCCAGGGACCAGCAGACAATGCATCAAGGACCAGCACCAGTCTGGGGACCAGCACTTTGAGTGGCACTGATGTAGACAACCTCCTTTTGTTTTTTTTCTACCACGGTCTCTATAACATAACTCAACTCAAAGACAACTATCCATAATACTTTAAGTATCACTTAAGATTCATTAAGAAACTGTATAAAATGTAACAATGATAAATAGGATGGAGAGATCTGATATGTAATTAAGGTTGGTAGTGAATTTACAACAGCATATCTCCTTTAGAATCCATAATATCATCAGAATTTCAGGAAATGTGCTTCTGATTATTTTTTGGAACTGATCAATCTAGATTGCTCACTTGCTTGCCTGTTTATTTATAGAATATTTCTTTAAGGTGAAAGCTTCCCAAGGTGGTTTACCAAATAAGATCAAATATAATGATAAACTTAAATTAATAAAATTGTTAACTTGTAGCCATAAGAACAAACATCCAGCCCAGACAGTATTGAAATCTAAGTCACAGTTGCAGCAAAAATCAAGAAGAGGCCAATAAAACAAGGAGAGGCCAAAGAGAAAAGGTATGTCTTCAGAGCTTTCCTGAAAACATTTTTCTCTTTTTAGAAAATATTTTTATATCAGAAAAAGGTTTGCTTGTTTCCTTGGAAAGTGATTGTTTTTGATAGAGGTACTTTCCTCATTTTGTTATTCCATGGATGGCGGATTTGTGGCCCTCCAGATGTTGCTAGACTACAACTCCTGTTATCCCTTGCCAGCCAATATGAGAGTTGCAGTCCCACAACATTTGGAAAGCCATAAAATGAATGCAAACAGCACCACATATTTTGTTCACTTCCCACTGTAAAATTGTCAAAAATGGGAGACAACTATGTTTATTTACAGGTCGACCCCCATATCCATGGATTCAGTACCCTCAGTTTCACTTATCCATGTCCAAAAAACACGTTCTCACTAGGCATTTCTAGATCCACCAGTGTGATCCTGTGGTCAACTTCCGGTGTTCATCCCATTGAAAATAATAGGCTTCCCTATTGTCCACAGTTTCAGGTATCCATGGAGAGTCTTGAAACATATCCCCCATGGATATGGGGGTCAACCTGTAATGCCGTATTATCCTGTTCTTCATCCCAAAAGGCTTCTGGATCCCCTTATTGGACATACAGGCATATAGTAAAGATGGCCCCTGCCTGCAAGCTTATAACACACACAGCACAAATGAAAAGAAAAGAAAAAGAAGGGGAGGAAAGAGGAGGGGAATGCAAGTGGTTTCTCAGCAGAGCTGTTGGAATAGCTGTGCTTCCCATCCTATTTCCCTCTGCTGTAGCCTTCTGGAATGGCTACTTGATGGAAAAGCCGTCATGCCAGTGCCCTACCTCATTCATTGAATTTTATGCCTTTAGACCACATTGTCCTCCACCCAGAACCCTCCTGTGTTTTTCTACTTCTCTGTCTTTTCCTTTGCCACAGAAAATAATACGTTAAGAAGAGAAAATCAGAAGCATTCTACACTGCCTCCTAGTTGCTAATCCTAGGTCTCCTTCAAGAAGGAAGGGCAAAGTCTTGGCTGTGACATCACCTTCAGCTTCTGGTTGTATTGAGTCTCAGAGATACTCAGAAAAGCATCTAGTCAGCGGTTCTGAGCTATAGAGCATTAAATTGTCACAAGGCCAACTTGACTGATCAGACTTTTTGATGATTCAGAACATAACAAGTATGACAAATACTTTAAAAAATTTAATTGAGGCAAGACGGAAGGCTTGATGTTAAATGAAGTGTGAGACTATAGGACAGGTTGTAATGGCTTACATATCCTAGGTTTGCAGTTTGAGAGTATCCTTGAACCACTGTTGCTGTTTGTTTCTCATGTGATAGCCATGCTGAAAATACACACACACACACACACACACACACACATACATATATATTTATCAGCTTAGTCTGGTCAGCCAGTTGCAACTGCTTCTTTCAGATAGTGCTTTGGCTACAGTCAGTATCTTTACAAGGATGGGAGATACTAGAACTGTCTCTCCTGTCATATTTACCGTACCTTGTGGACTATTACAGTTTCCTCTCTGTGTGGCTGTCTTTGAAGAAACAGCAGAACGCTGCAGCTTGTTTCCTTCTGGAGCATATCACTGGATTTTTATTTGATTCCAGACCCTTTCGTAGTACTGATGATAGCTTTTAAAGCTTCAAATGCTTTAGAAAGTACTTTAGGAAGTACCTTCTCCTACATGTATTTATATATATATATGAATGTGGTTTTCCTGATGGTGTTGAGCTGCAACTTTCAGCAGCCCTAACCACCATAACTAATGATGAGGGATACAGGGAGTTGTAGTCCAACAACATCTGAAGAAGCATATGATTCCCACACTTGCTGTAAAAGCAGAGAGGTTGCTATGTTTCTTCTGTCAGAGCACACACAAAGTAGAATGTTATTTCCACTCAGGTATATGTAGATGAATTACAGCCTTGTAGTTTGTCTCCTACAGCAATGACCCCAGGGGAACTCAGTCCCTAGGGTGGAAGCATGATTAAGGCCAGAGTAAACATGACATTCACATGATTGGCCCTTGCTTTTTGTTTACAAAATAGAATGTAATGGGGGGAGGGAAGAGGTAACCCAAATCATCACAATGGCAGGAGCAACACATGCAACCCCCCCCCCCCTTTAACCATGCAGGATTGGGATGGAAAGGAAAGTGACTGTTTAGTAAACAAAAGCCAAGAACACAGTAGTTAGGCCTGTGCTTAACATTGTGTCTCCTTTGGCTCTTCTAGGGGGTGTGGGGTGGGGTAGAGATTACAGAAAAAAAGAAACTGGGAGCTTTAGACCTGCAGCAGGACACTGAGCAGATCTATAGACAAATCAAATAATTTTCTGTGAATAATGGAGCCTTAAATATCAACACATTGCTAGTCCTAAAGCCATTTTAGAAATGTGAAGAATGACAAAAAGGCAGTTGGCTCTGTATTGACCCTTGGGGGAAAAGAAGTCCAAAGTGTACTTTCCCACTGCATGTACTATCCAGTCAAACCTATATCCCACTCCAATCCCTCCCTGTCAAGGCAGAAGGCAGGAGAAGAAAGGTGCCTTTTGAGATGGGACAGGATTACCTAAAGAGACTACACCTGGAGAGTTGGGAAGCTGGCGTCAGGGAGGATCTAGATTCACATCCCAGCAAGGCCTAGCTGCTGCTCTCAGTAGGGACAGACCTCCCTGCCAAGAGCCTAGGATAAGTGTGGGGTGGTGGCAGCCTCTGTTAATCTTGGCCTAGAACTGGCTGGCTGAGAGTGAGGATGGGGTATGGATTGCTTGGCCTGAAGAAGCACAAGTGGAAGGACTCTGGAGAAAAGGGGGATAGAAGACAAGATCCTCTTTTGTAAAGGGAAAGGTACCCAGCTTTATTAATACTTACCTGAAGGATGTACTTACCTCCCATGGGGTTGGTAACTGTTTACATTATTTACCTGTACTGAGCATTGGTCTTCCTTAAAGTTGTTCCTTAAAACCAGCAGCAGGAGCCAGTGTCAATAGTGGGCCTCCATTTCGCTGATTAGAGCACTCAAGTGTCTAAGGGCTCGTCTATACGAGGGGGGAAATACAAACATGTCCAAAAAAGCAGGCATTCACAGTGATGCAAACTGTCTTCATGGTAAAAAGAGCCCCCCTAAACTCTGCATGACCCCTAGCTAAGATGGTGGCTGCGAGTGATTTACTTGTGATTTTAAATCTGCCACCACCAATTAAAAAAAAAAAGTTTCCCATGGTGCTTACGTGTGATATTTCATATTTTAAAAAATAAAAGAAGAAAATAAGAGTATAAGATTGCATTTGATCGACTTACCGAACCCTTGCTTAGCTAGAACCCCAACATGGTGGCAGCAGGCACTTTCCCTGTTTGCTAGCCCTGCCCCCATGCTCATCCACCCAATCAGATTATGCTTCCTGTTCATATCTGCGCAAATGCAAACGTTCAAATGATCGCACATTCGCATGTTGTACGGAGCTTTTTAAAAAATCCGGACAAAGCACCGGACGCTACGCACACAGACTTTGTGGTGGATTTGGCTGCCTCCCTTCCTAATGACACATATTTATGTGAATGTCCATATGAATGGACCGCCTTCCATTTGCATTCTGTTAGGATTATTTTCACTGTATAGACAAGCCCTAAAAACCTTATTTGGGGAATGGAGCAATGGGCAAGAGGCAGGGATCCTTAGGCCAGGTCGAAGGGCAGCTACAATAAGATATACTAATTCCCAATGTACTAAGCCATGTTGAACTCCCAACTGTGTAAGCATAAGCTTGCACCCCACTTCCATGGCACCCCACATCTGGAATGTTATCATTGCCCTACACCCCATTTTCACAGGCCTCAGAGACTGGCCAAGTTTGGTTCATTAATGTGACATTTTACAAAGGGAAAAAAACAGGATGGTCTCAGAAAAAGGTCATTTTTGTTTTTCCCTGGAAAGCTTAAGGCCTGGGGCTGAAGGGCTAAAAGAAGACACATTCCACATAATTGGGAGGTTAATGGATGGAAAAACTCTTTTGTATTTGCTGATTGTGAAATTTCCTCTCCTCAGCTCCCAACCTTAAAGAAGTGGCTCAAAGCTGTTAAAATCCAATCACTGGACATTAAGAAACACATTTAGCATCTTTCTCACCTTTTGTTAAGACCAGGAAACTCATTGTGCAATCCATGAAGGCTCGTGGAATTCATTGTTTCAACCCATGAAGCAACCAATCCCCTCAGGTGTATTTGGAGATATAAATATCACCCCCAAAATATGCCTCTTTGCGCACAGTTGTAATGGGGGGAAACTCTGTTACTCTGTGTTAGCCAACCCAGTTTCCTCCATCCACTCTGCCAGACTGACTACAGGACAGGTTGTTATTACCTCTGCAGAACCCTCTTGTAACCCTCTGTCCAAAGCTTTCCTACTGTTTCTTTCTATAGCCTTGTGTGGATGCTTTCTTTGGGTGAATGGGTGTGTGTTTGGTGTTATTTTTGAACTCATTAATTAAAAACCATACTTAATTTTAAATGTGTATGTATTCCATCCAGACTAGTACTGGTATAATAGGTTTAAAAGATTCCCTGGTTACCCCCTCTTGCATAGCTAAAATCGAATTGCTGCTAATTTCCCCAAATATTAGAAACTCGATGTTTTCTTGGAATTTTCCAAGGAGCATTTTGGGTAACAACTGTAGTGTATTGTCTACTACAATGTTTTACTTTTATATGTGAAAAACATATAGAACCAAAGATGTGTTGGGATAAAAGTAATATCTGAAAAACAGAATAGCCACCAATGTAAATAGAGCACATAATAAGATAGGTGAAAATGACCTTAGTTACCTACTTCCCAGACAAAGTTAAATCAATATTTACAAGAACTTGTTTCTTTTGCCTTATTTTTTGTTTTGATTTCTGTTTTCTAAGCTCAATGTTCTTGCCAAGAACTGGAATCAATTGAGCCATAAGAGATAATTGTTTCAAGATTGTTGTTGTTGTTGCTACAGTCAATGGAATCTAGCACAGCAGACTGTCTCTCCCTCCAATAATGGATAAAACTTCTGTCCTGTTCTTCCCAATACCTTTTCTATTGTAAAAAAAAAAAAAAAATTATTTGAAGTATTATGTTGGCCTGTAGCACAAGATTGCATAGGGACCTGGGGAATATATAGAGGAACTGAAAACAGTGTCATAACTCACACTGAGTATTTTGATTCAGAGGAGTCATATTTGGAGGGCCCTCTGCCTCCATATTATGACTCTTGCTGAGAACCTGTGCAGCTACAGGCCCTCTGCAGGAAAAGAGCATGCCTCAGCCAGAGCAGATGAATGCCAAGGAGAGGGCACCTTTATTTGCAGAAGGATGCCAAGACAAACAGAAGCACAGAAAGAGCCAGTGCTTCTTGCAAAGGCTTAAATAGAAAATGTTGAGCAATTATCCACCTGGTATGCCAAAGTCAAGCAGCTGTAAATCCCCCAGCAGCTGAGCAGGGCTGATCTTGTTGTAGACAACTGTCCATCAAATAGATGTTTGCTCTTGTTTGCTCTTGGATGGCTTGGATTCCTGACCCCTGGACTGGATTTAAGTTGTACAACTCGTTGCCTTTTTCTTTGGCTTTTGGTGGATTCTATTAATTGATTTTGTAATGGTTGAGAATTTGCTACTGTACTTCCACTCATTTTTGTTGAATCCTCTAAACCAGTGGTTCTTAACCTGTGGTCCAGGGACCCCCAGGGGTCTGTAATGTCCTCACAGGAGGTCCACAAAGGCTTGAAGGCTGTTTGGCCTACCTCCTCCATGCAGTGGAGTGGCCATGTGACAGGAACCATGGCAAAGGCTGGCTGGCTTGGCCTGCTGTGATGATTCTCTCATGTGGTGGGTCCCTTCCTCCTGCTTCTGCTGAGCAGAATGGGCCCTCCAGAGTCCATTTATACTAGCTGCCACCACGCATTGACTTCAACCCTTCCACTGTAAACCCAGTGGGAAGTTACAGGGTTCAGTTTGTACTCTCACTCTGACGCTGCAGAGCTTTACCTCCCCCCATCCCTGTGGGAAGAAAGCCGAGTAAGCCACATGAAAAAGAAGTGTGCAGAAAGGGGACATTTAAAGGAAGTTTATTCTAAGCAGATTACAAAACTTAGCAGAGATACTTTTCCATGGAAGGCTCCTTCCTTCCAGGTACACTTAACAGTTACAAGTTACAGATAACTCTAGTCATTCTAGCCAAGCTTGTAAAATAAACACAAGCCCTAAAGTGACTAAACTAGACAGTTCCTTAATCTACTTACAAAGGTGCAATCCAGAAGCGCTGGATGTTCATGGGGCTGGAAGTCTGGGCCTTTCTGCTCAGCCTCTTCCAAGCATCCCCCATAGCTAGTACTAGAGTCCCCCTAGCTCAGGCCTCTCTTTTATCTTCTCTTTTGTTCTTCTCTCTGCCTTTTGGCCCTGAAGCAATGTTTATCACCTCCTCACAGAAACATCTTGAAGTTTGCTTCTGCTGGGCATCTTCATTAGTCAGCTATCCCTCATGACCTGTGACTTCTTCATGATGCTGACCATCCCAATAAACTCTAACTTTACTCTCAACACCTAGTTATCCCTTTGTTTATCTGGTTGGCTGTGCTGCACAGATAATGGGAGAGCCCATAATCACACCTGCACATTGCCATTCAATCCGCTTCAACCACAAACTTGCAGGAAGAAGCAGAAGAAAAGTCTTCTCTCCCCCTCTAGTGCCTCTTAGGGAAGGTTTAATGGCTGGTGTAATTATGTCATTTTGATTATCAGGTGTTGTTGTTGCTGCTGTTGTTAATAGGGTTTTAAATCTTCAGTTAAGTCTTGCCGGTCCATGGCAACAAAAGATATTTAAAGGGGGTCCCTGGTAAAGAAAATGTTAAGACCAGGCATATATAACCTGGCTTGCCTCACTATGACTGATTCACTCTACTAGAGTTTGACTTCCTGGCACTTGTTGCCTTTAAATACAAGACAAATAGAAGGATCTAGAACCGAACAAGGCTAGAAGCCATGTCTTCAAACTCTGGCCTGTTAGAGGAGAGAGGAGGAAAGAGTCTGTGTTCAGATGCAATGCTTTCTATTGCTGTTGCTCCTGCTTGCAGAGGAGCAAAGCAGGAGTGATATCACCTCATGCGAGAGCAAATATATATTGAGGACAAGGGGGTTGGGAAGGGTTAAAATGGTTTCTGGCACTTTCTGCAATTGCTCACCTCTCCTTCCATCACCAAACAGCAAGGAAAAATAGGAACATCTGAAGTGGTGCACCCAATGCAGTGCAGTAGCTTTCCATTTAAAGGTAACTCTGAAAGGAAATCAAAGCAGATAGACTAAGAGAAGGTGCTGTGTGTTCATTCCCTTCCCAGTGGTTCCCAGTATAGCATTGTTCTGCAGCAAGACTGTCAGGAACTTAAACAAATGGCTCCTTTGCTTGCTACAGCCACTGGAAGCTCTTTTCAGTGATGGAAATGAAAAGAAAACAATATGGGAGGGGGGGAGGCTGCCAAGCCCAATGCTGGCAGCTGCAGTGACTCACATAAACTCCTGTAAGAATGTCTAATTCTTGTTTGAAGAAGTGTGTGAGTGGCTTCCGAGCAAAGAAGCCTCTGGTTTAATCCTTTCCCAATGTTGACCAGAGAGTTAAAGTACCATTTCCCTCGCTGCAGCCAAAGTGCCCTGTGCCAGTGAGGCAGTGAATGTACTCCTGGTTTAATTGGACCATTACAAGAGCTATCCAAGGTATTGAACCCTGTCCCCAAATTAGGTTCAGAACATTGGACAGCTTCTTTAAAATTTGGACTAAGATCAAAGTGGATTCCTCACCCTGCTGAAAGCCTGCACCTCCCACACTGTGACAGCTGTACTGTGATTCTCACCTGGTAAATCCTCTGGGGACATGGGCATTTGAGAAGCCCAGCAAAGGCATTTTGTCATGTGCCCCCTCAAGCCTGGAGCCAACCTTTATGCAAGGACATGGGTGGAAGCTATAAGGAGATCTTCACAGTACTGGGCCAGTTCTGCAAGGAAGATCTGGAGTAGGGAACCACCCATGTGCCTCTGTCACTGAAATTCCCAGCCACATGAAAGTATGAGAAAGTGTTAGCCACAAAAATGAGTGTATAGAAATGCAGTACATACTAATCTCCTGATTATTTATTTATTTATTTATTTCAAAGTAGCCATAGTAAGAGACTGGGTGTCTGTTTATTATTTACCTTAGGGACTCCTGACAGCTTTTTAATATCTCTGTGTGCATCACAACTTTTTAAATGAAGACAGTTTCCATTTCTGTAGTAGTAGTTTATTAACTAATCATCACACGCAATATCTTCTTGTTCAGAATATTATTTGTAAATGTATAGGTGGGGGAGGGTGAGAATAACATGTGAAAGCCAAAAGTACCTTTTCCTCTAAAACTAATTATCCTCCTATGGAATTATGCACACTACAGCTACTCACCAGAAATAGCAGCCAGCTCTTTTTCAAACTCAGATTCACACTTGTCACAAACAGAAGCCGTTTCCCCACATTTCCATGCAGGGAACTAGAACATGATCATCCGAAGCATCAGTAATTTCAAAGGGTGGCAGTTTATAACTACTTTATAATATTAATATTGAAATTGTGTTGGCACAATTGACACAGTTTGTCCCTGAAAAAAATGGTGGAAGAAGAAACATGCAAACATTATTGGTGTACTGTACTGAGTTTACAGAGTGGGAGCAAGGCACAGTGGGGAGAATGGGATTGGTTTGCTGGCCCTCAGCACTCAGACATTTTTAATATCAGTGCTATTCAGTGTAAGAACTGCTCAGTAAAGACCTCTTGGAATCTAGCACTTAGACCTGGGTGGACAACTGCTGCAGGGACAGAAATCAATGCTCATCCCTTCACTAGTGATGTCAAGAAATCACAACTGAAAGTGAATTCCAGTTGCAGTGCTTGGATTTGTTTGGCTTCTTTGGGGCCTTGGGACGTTGCAGGGGTACAGTTGATCTACTGTTCTTGGAAGCCTCCAGGAGCAACACTTGGAACTATTTTTTTGTAATTTCTTCAATCCTCCCCCCGCCCCACACCCCATATGTATCAGCTTTGGGGAGTTGAAGGGTTGGGCTAGAGAAACAATTTCTTCACTGCTGTCTAATATGAAAAGTGTCAGTTCTCCTAACTTGATTAATAGATTTCCCTTGGATTTTTTCCAGGCTGTGAGGCCATGTTCTGGAAGAGTTTACTTCTGACGTTTCTCCTGCATCTGTAGCTGGCATCTTCAGAGAATGGTTGGGTAGAAGTGTGTGTGTGGGAGGGTTATATACTGTGAACCCCTGTTGGGGAGTATGTGTAAATTTGTGTATTTGAATGATTAGTACACACATTTACATATACTCCCCAACAGGGGTTCACAGTATATAAACCCCACACACAGTCCTACCCAACCATTCTCTGAAGATGGCAGCCACAGATGCAGGCGAAACATCAGAAGTAAACTCTTCCAGAGCATGGCCTCACAGCCTGGAAAAAAAAACAAGGAAAATCTATGGATGCTGGCTGTGAAAGCCTTCGACTTCACATTGATTAATAGATTTCTAATATTTTAGAAGTATTGAAATGTAGAGGGTTTTTTTTTAAGTCTACGCTCCATACAGATACATTATGTTTTTTGTCAAAAGTGGATTTTCCTGCATTAGATTTTCACACCAGTGAATCCAATCCAGTCTCTTTATTAGTCAGTGTTCCAGTTTGTCTTGAAAATGTCTGTTGCAGCTATAGGTACATTTAATCAGTATTAGATTGCACATGTGAGAGCCCTTTGACTGTTGTTGTTGTCAGCCACAATTAAAATCAAAACATCTTATACATATAAGAAAACATGTAATGGCGGGGGGGGGGGAACGGGACTGAATAACGCCATAAGGTATCAGTAGAAGTCAGGCTGATTGAAAGCCTTATTTAAAACAAAGCAAAAAAAAAAAATCCCTACAAAATCATACTGACTTACTTCCAGATAGCACTGAGCATTGGAAGGCTACTTTTAAGAAAGTCCCACATGAATAAGCACACTGCTGGGGCAGTCTTGCTTCTAGTTTCCCCGCTCCATCCCCAGCCCATGTTATTTGGCAGGGAGAGAGGGGACATGGATGGAGGACCAGAGAGGACAGCAGGCCTTCAACTAAGGACCAGATTAGACATGATGATGTTCACACTGTTTAGTGCTATGTGCTTATTTTAAAAAACAAATATGTGAGGAGGGAGATGAATCAGGAATATGGCATGGAGAGACTTTAACCCTTTGAGCCTAACTTTGCTGCAGCTATCTATTTGGTTTTTTAAAAAATCAATTACACAAGATGAAATGACATGAATAATGTCAGGTCTTATTTGGCCTTAAGATGTACAATAATGTGTATATGGTATATGGATAAGAGTGCTGTTAAAATGTATGCTCACTGATTCTGACTAATTAATATACCATGAAAGAATATTTGCTATACACTTGGTAATTCCCCCCTCTTTTGTGTGTGTGTGATGATTTATTCATTTATTTAAATATTTATATTCTGCCCTGGATCATACGATCTCAAGACCTCATACAATAAAATCATTTAAACCAATTTAAAATATAAGCAGTAAGAAATAATGTTAAACTATGTAAAAGCATATTTAAAATGTGAGAAGTTAAAACAAGACAATTACAACCAGTTAAAGCAATTTAAAACACTATAACAATGTTATAAACAGACACCTCTTCTGTTTCCTTCACAATCCTTCATGTTCTCCTCTGAACTCCCACAGAGCAAAACTAATTTCTCCCAAAGCCAAAGAGATAAGAATTTAATCTGCTCTTCTATGATTTAAAGTTCACCATTAAAATAATGCATTGTGGGTTTGGCTATACTGTATAATGTTAATAGATCCTGTACCTGAACCAAAGAAGCTTTTGTCTAACATATTTAGGCATGTTTTTTAAATTTTGATTCTCTGGTCAGTTAGCTATGGACAAAATACACTAGCACTTATTGTTATGTTGTTGGTTTTAGATATGATACACAATTGTGAGACTCAATCTAAACAAATATTGATGGAAAACAAATGATGATACAATGTTGGTAGAACATATGTTTTATTATTTGTTGACACTTCTGGTCCATCACATAGTTACACCATCCAAATTGAATTTGCTTGCTCATTGTCACTGCTGAACTAGTGAAAAGCAATGGTGGAGGGGCCAGAGCAGAAGTGATGGTGTGGGGTTAGTTAAGCACTCCCCTCCCAATTGGCATTTCTGTATAGCAAATCACATTCGCCACCTACAGTTTTGAAACTGTGAGCAGCATCCTGGGTTCCTGGACCTTGGACCGATACTTTACATCCAGGTCTGTATAACAAAATTCTACGGATGTGTGATTTGACAGCTGTTTGAGAGATACTATTTTTCTGTGTAAATATATCTAAGTTATTCACAATGATCATTATCCAAAGCTAGAGGTAAGGGATTCAGCAGAGGTAAGGTGCTAGAAATTGGCTAATGGGGAGCCTGATTCAAAAATCCTCCTCTAGCACCTTGCAGTTGTCAAGGTCCAGGCATTGAGGTATAGTGGGTATAAGAAGAGCTTTGCTATATTTCAATTTGGAAAACAAGATACTGGCCCAGTTCACATAACATGATAAGCAATGGTTCCAAGGGAACCCTAGGTTACCATTTACAAACTGTGCATGGTGCCTGATCCCTCCTGCTGTAAGCAGGAGCAGTTAAATAACAGCAGACCTTCTGCTTTTGGTTTGTATATTGTTACCTGCAAATGAAGAACTCTGGTTTCTTTCTCCTGTGACAAGCCAGAGTCATAAGCCAAGAATAAACTCAGTTCCTGGTTCACACATCACACTGAACAAAGAGCAGACAAAAGGTCTGCAGTTTGTTTAGTTGCTCACATTATAGAACAAGCAGAGTGGGAGTGCTTGGGCAGCATGTGCCAGCATACTGATCAAGCACTGTAAGGAGATTTTCAGGGGCGTTAAAAGTGGTGTAACACGAATGCCAGGAGATCACAAAAGGGCTCCCTTTTCAGACAACGTCATTCCCCCCTCGTTATGCACCTGTTCTGCTGTCGTTATTGGATAAGCTGTCAATAGATCTCCCATTCTGTTTCTGTCATGGGTGTTCCTGTGAGCGAAAAGGTGCCCTCTTGCTCGCCAGGTGCTAGCAAGATCCTAGTGTCAATGGGAGGTCCCTGTCAAAACACTTCTGGGTAAAATCGGGACATCCAGGTAAGTGACACACTTTTATGACCCTCCCTGGGTTACTTCTACCTTTTAAAGTGTGTTTGTGCTTGGTGTCATTTTTATGTTATTTTTATTTTTATTTTTATTTTTGAATTTCCCACACTCACATCTTCTCGCAAGAATCCGTGGGATTTCGATCCAGGAAGCGAATGGAGCTCCGTTAGAGCTCCGTTCACTCCTGGGTTACCAGAACGATGGGAGAAGAGGTAAGTGCAGTCGGGAGGGTGATTGTGGCGGGACAGGGGTGGGAGTGGAGCTTCTGGGACAGGAACTCTTTTTTCATTCCTGTCTGAAAATCTCCTAAAACAGAATTCTTTAGAAATCTGGATTATTGAAACATTCAAATGAACCCATGTTTTGTATAGCATGGAGAAATCCCTTGGTAGTTAGTGTTCATTAGCAAAACAAGCACTTAATGAAGGAATTTCATTAATTCAAAGAGGTCAAGGCATAGATCATCCAGTTTTCTGTTGTTGTAGTTTTCCATAGATCTTAGAACAGCTCTGTCTTATCTTTCAGTTTCCTTATTTTGTTGTCGTTGACAAATCTCAAAAGCAACTAGCTGTACCCGACGTAACATATGCCAGTGGTGCATTAAGGGTAAATTGCTCTGTTGTCCTTCCACCGCTGCTGCCACTGCCACCAATTGACTGCCTGGGTTCTGTCGCAGCGGCAGCAGGGGTGGCAGGTTGGTGATGTGCCCGGGTGATATCAAAACCCATATCAAAAGTTGGTCTAGTTCTATAACAGAGTAAATAATGTCTACTATTCAAAAAATCCAATTAATTAGTTGGGAGGTCCATCTTCACTAACTGAATTCTTACAAAATAAACCATATGTGTGTGTGTGTGTGTGTGTGATTTGGGTATGCTTCCTTTCCCAGTGTGCTGACTAGTGGCTTAGGAAACATACCCAACCAATCCCCTCACTTACTCAGCCAATCCCCACCCACAATAAAAACCCTAACAATAATAACAATAATACCTGATCACAACAATACTAATACAATTACAACAATGCCTCTTAACCTTTTCTTTACCAGTGGCCCTTTTAAATATCTTTTGTTGCCATGGACCCCAAGTCTTTGTTGCCAAGACTTTAGATTTAAAACTCTAATCATCATCACAACAACAACAACAATACAATTATACCATCCATGAAATCTTCCCTCAAAGGCACTGGTGTGGGAGGGAAGACTTTTCTCCTGGTTCTTCCTGCAAGATTGTGGCTGAAGTGGATTGAATAGCAACGTGCACCCCAAGCCAGCCACCCAGACTTTGCCTTGGCTCCTGTCACATGGCCACTCCACTAGAGGTTGGAGGTGGTCTGAGCAGCCTTCAAACCTTCACAGACTCCCTGTGAGGACATCGAGGACCCCTGGGAGTCCCCAGACCCCAGGTTAAGAACTGGTCGAGATACTTGGCGAAAGTAGCATGCAAAAGTTACTCATTTAGAGAAGATGGGGTCCAGGGACCCTTGACTACCACTTGTTAAAATAGAAATGAATAGAAAAGGGAGCAAAGTAGTCTCTCCAGCAAGGGGTGGAATGGTCACCCCTAACTTTTTTGTGAGTCTTTGCACTCACCTTTGCCCCACCCACAGTTTGCAGAGCCTCAGCCTTCCGTTCTAACACCAGCTGCCCTTTGAAACTAACCCAGGAGTAGCCAAAATAGCAGAACTGCACAGCAGAAAGGGCACAAAAACAAAGGCTTCAGCTAGCAGCTGTTCCACAGCTTTGACCGACTTTCACACACAAAAACACTTACAGACAGCAAGGTTCATCCAAAAATATCTGGAGGTCTTTATCTTCAGTTTCAGTATAAACAAACACAGTATATACACAGCAAACCTCATTAACAAACTCAACAGCAACATTCCTCATCCTCCATGACACCAACCCACACACAATTTATCTTGTGCTTCAGCTGTATAGGAGTGCTTGCTAGTCATCCTTCTGCCTAGTCACAGCTGTGAACAAACCCACTTCAGCTGTGCTAGTCTGTGGTCTGTTGCTCCAGCATTTTTCCTTTTGCACTTAAAGCAATATTACCCTGACAGAAGGAGGGGGAAAAGGGATCCAGTTTTTGGGTGCAGAAGGAGTGAAGAGCAGAGGAAGGGGAAAAACCCTACTCTGCAAGGTAGGACAGGAAGAAAAAGAAAAAAGAGAGTGGGGGGATGCATAGAAAGCAACATTATTTTTCCCCATGCATACATTATTTATTATTATTATTTATTTATTTTATTTTTAGTTATTTATACCCCGCTCTTCAGCCACAAGGCTATCAGAGCGGCTTACAAATTGTTTTAAGCAATAGCTATTTACACATCTACACTGCATTAAACAGTTTCCAATGTGTGTTAGCTAATTGCCCCCACAAGCTGGGTACTCATTTTACCGACCTACGAAAGGATGGAAGGCTGAGTGAACCTTGGAGCCCGCTGGAATCGAACTTGCAATGTGGTGACTTGCAGTACTGGCATTTAACCACTGCGCCACCAGGGCTCCTTATCACCGGGCTCCTTATCACCAGGGCTACATATTAAGACAACAAGGGGAGCTGGCTGAGTATTTAGTTACGGCAGCTCAACAGGCAAAGATGTGGCTGTAGGCCAAGGAGATGGTGCTGAAAAACACCCTCAAGCTGCTGCTTGGCCAGCCAATGGAGCACTACGATTGGTTGGGTATGTTTCCTGAGCGGCTAATCAGCACACTGGGAACGGCAACATACCCAACAGAATTATATATATAGATTTATACCCATTGATATGCCCCAGTTCTATTATTTCTGTCAAGTTCTTGGTCCTCTTGGAATTTTCACTGTTTGTGATTTCAAATATGCATGTCACAAGTATGTTTGGAATTTCAAATATGCATTGGTATCATATTTTTGTTTTATTGACTCAAAGGATGGTAATATATTATCCGTTTGAGTGCATGCCAAGCTATGGCAATATGTGGTTTTGCATAAACTATTCAGATTCTGAGCAATTGAGAGACTTTATGTTTGAACTTTCTCTGGAAAGTATGCATACATCTGAAATATCTACATAGTGCTGTTGTTTTATATTTTTATTATATCTGTATCCTTTAATGCAGCCTTTCTCAACCTTTTCATTCTGGAGGAACCCTTGAAATAATTTTCAGGTCTCAGGGAACCCCTGCATAAACATTATTCTATATACTGCTGTTGCTTTCCCCACACAATCACAATCTCTTGAAGAACCCTTAGTAACCTCTTGGGAAACCTTAGGGTTCCAGGGAACCCTGGTTGAGAAACGCTGCTTTAATGCTTTATTTATTTATTTTTACAATGTACAGTTGTCTTTGTTCCTACTTGTTATGTATGCACGATTATGAGGCTGTGTAAACAAATATTGGCATAATGGTATATGTGTTTGTGATGTCTGTTACTTTTTCTGCAAAGCAACACCCACATCAATGGTACCTTAGAAATTTTATGTAGTAGTGGTGACAGCTATGAGTGACTGTGTCTTGGGCTGATTAGGTAAGAGAATGGTACAAACTTTTAAAAGTCTACTTTACATTCCTAATGGTGTCCTAAAAATTGAAAAAGTAATGTGAAAACATTATTTTTAATACAAAAAATTAATGTTGCTCCCATGTGTTACATTGTTTTTGAAATATTTTGTTATTTCCCTGTTACCAAAGAGTAATGAGCTACACTAAACAACATTAGCTGTAATACATTGTTTTGAAGCTCTGGCTTGAAGGTACCTAATACTGCAACCTTGCTAAACCTGCCTGAGAAGGGGGCTTGTGGCTTCGCAAAGGGACAGAGACACTCTGGACCCCAAAAGGGGTTATTTTAACTGCTGCTGATGTAATTTAAATTTTATTGTCCTTTGTCTTGGTCCCCACATGGCCAAGAAGGACTCTGCCTGCATTGAGATCCCTCCATGCCAACTGAATGAAAATAGACATCTAATACAAGATGTAGGACTATGACTCCAACACTTGTCACCTTTTTTTCCTTTCTCCTGTATGATTTTTTAAAACAACTTTTGCCTGATGAAGATGCCCATGGGGCTTCAAAAGCTTGCATAATATGTTTTGTGCATCTCAGTTGATCAGTAAAGGTATCACTGTTTTGTGGATTGTTTTATCTTGCTAAAGCTGATCAAATTAGTTCATGCCTGAGAGTCATCTTGGGAGTATTATGATCCAGTTCACATGTCCCCATAAACTAGAGTTCTGGGTGAACCCTGGCTTTTCATTTGTGAATAGCATACTGGTGTGTGCCACCTAGTTACTTCCGCTACAAGCAGAAGCAGGTAAATAAACAATAGACCTTCCAACTGTGGTTTGTTTATCATGATGTTGAAATCTAGCTGCACCAGACAAAGCAGAAAATTAAAGCTAGAACAAATCATGGATTATTTCGTGGTGGAGAGACAAGCCAGGTTCAGATGTCGCAATAAACAAAACATGAATAGAAGTTATGTGATTTCAGGCAGCAGGAAATAACATATTTTCTCATTCACAAAACCAGAATTTTTTGGAATTCTAACATGTTCTTTAAATTTTTGTATGGTGGGGAAAATACAGGCTATAAATGTAAAAAGTAAATTTTGTGTATTTTTAGTTCTATTGACACAAGTTACAATTTAACCCTGACCTCTAAAATGAATCTGTGTCTAGGAGAAGTTGAAGAAAGGAGACACCAACTTCCCCATTTAAAACTGCTGAAGATTCCAAAGCCTCTTGCAGTAGTCTTCCCTTCATTTTAAAGTAATTAATGAGTAATCTAGCTGCAATTACTGTAGTCACCTCCTGAAAGACAGGCTCTATCTGAGAAATCTACCGTAATTGTGCACCAGATCTGTGGCTATGATGTGTGTAATTCTTCTTACAATAACTTACAATGCTGTTGTAAGACATAACTTTTATATTTTCCCTATATTATTCATTCTTTTCATTCTGCTTTGTTTTGTGATAGAATTGCTATTTACCTTCCACAGTAACTGCAAGAACTTATAAAGAATTTCAAAGGTCGGTCTGTCATTAATTATCTCCATTCAGCTCTTCATAGATTAAGGTACTGCAGTTCAGCCATATGTGCTAATCTACCAGCCTAATCAGAAAGTTATTTTCTTTAAGGAGACCGTTGAGATCAGATTGATTAGTTTTTTTCCATAGCATAGTAATACCTAATTAAGTTGCTGCAGAGAGAAAATACACTGGTACACAGAGGAACAATGGTGTCTATACACAGTATTTTGAAAGTATATTCTAAAGATGCTCTGAGTATTGCTGTTTTAAAAAATGTGTTCTTTAATCATTTAGACCCATATTTAAAACATTCAATATTTACTCCTTTCACTTTCAAAAAACACAATGAGAGTAATTGCGCAATTGCTTTCTTTTGGTCTGGCTGTGTTGTGACAATGCATTGCCCTCTGTTTTATTGGACACTGTTTTTTTTTATGAATCAGTAATAAAGTATATTTTTATGAATAAATAATAAAGTGTAGTATAGTGGTTTGAGTGTTGGACTATGATACTGAGAGACCAGGGTTTGACCAGGATGACCTTAGGAAAATCACACTCTCTCAACCTCAGAGGAAGGCAAAGGCAAACCCCCTCTGAACAAATTTTGCTAAGAAAAGTCCATGAAAGGTTCACCTTAGGGTAGCCAGAAGTCAGAAATGATATGAACGCACACAACAACGATAAAGTATATACGTATAGTATTGATGGCATCATTCTTTGTTCTCAAAGGGCTGGATTGGCAGTTGTTTGGAAATAATTCTGAGTTGCAGGTTAAAATCCTGAGATGAAAGGGCAAAGGACCTTGTGGCTCCTGGAAGGAATGGAAATAGAATATCCAGCTGGGAATGAGCTTCCTTATGCTTAGAACATTTTGAACAACACATCAGGGAATGGGAGAAACCATGTCCATAAAAGATTTAGAGGAGTGAGTGCAATGACATGCTAAAGCCATCCTTAGCTGAGCACTGGCAGGATGATGCTCTGGGATGCAAAGTATCATCCTACCCATACTCAGTTATGGGTGGTTTAAGCATGTCTGTTATATTATTTTTCTTTCTTGAATGTAGCTCTTGGAAGGTAGTATGGATCTGCTTCTCCCTCTCTTTTACTCCACCTAAATCCAGACTTTGGGCTGTACTGTAGCTTGGGCTGCTTACTGTTTGTCCTGTGGACCACTATGCAGCCAGCTCCAGTTGAAGAACCCCTTGTGAGTTGAGACTGCAAGGACTGGAAGCAGGGAAGATTATATGACGCTGCACATCAGCTTTCTCAAAATATTAGCAATCTGATTTGTAAAGACATATTTTCAATAGTAAAGATTTGTGTTTAAGTTCTAAAGCTTTCTTATGGACTTCAGTGAAATTTTGCATGTCTGTGTGGGGTTTCTGCACACAAGAAATACCAACAGAGAAGTGTCATTAGCCAGAAGTCTTAGTTGCTGCTGCCTTGACTTCTGTATTGCCGTATCTATACATACTGGTATAACGTCAAGCAGAAGCATTGAGAAACCTTAACTGAAGCTCTTATTTCATGCTACATACATTCGAGCTGGACAAACAAACTAATGACCTCCCACTAACAAAGTTACTTCTACACAACATGATGGATGAGATTATAAGAACAGCTTAAACTGTTCAGTGATCTGGAGGGGACAAGGGCAGGAAGTGTAGGTACTTCCACTCATGTTTGCTGTTCCTTATCTTCTTTCACTCATGGTTGAAACAAAATGTTCACATGTCTGCCTGTTGTGGGATGCACACGTTCCCTTTGCTTTAGGAGTGTTTGTATTGAATAAGGCACACTAGCAACAAACATAGGTTGCTTAATAACAAACAGACAGTGTAACCAACACTTACAAGTTGACATAGAAATAATATATAAGTAGTCAATGAGTGTTAAGGTCAGATAATGGTGTTTGTTGCTTAACTGGATACTTCTTCCTTCATGGTCAAAGTGTGAAATAATTTACATTTGGTGTAGTGAACTCAAATGAAAATGAGAGAATATGGCTCACAGTTGCAAAAGAGTATTTTATGGATTAAATATTCATGTGGTGGGAGAGTAAACCATGTTATCCTTAACTCTTCACTGACTCCAGCCCCACCGAGTTATGGATCATTATAAACTTGAATCCTACAAAGAATACTGCAGCAGTTGGATTTTAATCTGTCATTAAATTATGGTATATTTGATACATAGCAGAACTAATGCTGAGGGGAAAAAATCAAAGAATGAAAGCACTTGAACTCGTAAACTCTCAGATGAAATTGGCACTGGCTTGTCTATCAGGTTAAGTATTTGCTGACAAAGACATTTATAAGGAGAAGGTTAATTAATATCCTGAAAGAACTTCTTTCAGTTGGAGCTAATTGGCAAGAGAAAAGAAACTGCAGCTGTGAGTGAAATGTTATTTACTTGGATCTATCATCAGAATGCATAAAACTGTACATGCACTGCATTGTTGCTTTCAAGAAATTATGAAAAATAAACTAGGCTAACTTATTAAAAACAACTATCTCTTACTCTCTGAATTAGCCAGGGTTAAATACTCTAGAACGGGGGTGTTTTCAATAATATGTCCTTATTCACCTCCACCAATTGCACTTGTACAACCACTAGAACCCATTAAAATGCACATACCTACCTTAGTATACCTTATTGGTCTGATAATTTGCATTTGTGTTTTAAATTTAGTTTAATGTTTCTGTTTATATGAAATATGTTTTCCCCCTTCTATGTATATGTAGATACAGATATCTTCCTGGGCAGTGAGGCTGAAAACTGTCATCCTTGTTCAAGTCCAGATTTATGGTCAGTTAAAAATAGAGTTACAAAAGAGAAATAAAATGAGGCAGATGCATCATCTGCCTTAGGATTTTGTCATAAGATCAATCAATCACTGTATATCTGTCACCTATGTGAACCTTTCTGCAAATGTTTGTCCCTCTATTGCTCCCATCTCTGTACTTTCCTTCTGTCTCAGGTTTAACTGGGCCTAAGCTCTATAAGAATGAATTGTATGTTATCATGCCACTTTGGAGTATCTTATTGTAAGAACAAAACAATGCTGTAGTTGTAGTAATTATACACATTTATCAGTGCTTTTAAAGGAGAAAGAAAGAAATACAAGCAAATTTAAATGTGCTGTGAGTAGCACAACTGCAGCCAGTAAAAAAATTTAATCAAATCTTTTCGCTCAGATAATACCACAATATCACAATATTCCAAAAAACCTGTTACAAGATTGGTGGAGAAAACTGTATAAGTTAGTAGCAGAAAAGAAAAATCCAAAGTTAACTTCAAACTTAGCTAGATGACCAAATGTGAATGGAGGGCTGAGGGGCATGGTATTTGCAGCTGAATCACAACATTTCCCTTCTGAAAAAATAGGCTTGAAAGCTTTAGTTAAGATCAATCAGTTTCTATGGAAGACAGGCATGTGGAAGGTCTTCTTCCATAGGAGATCATTTCGGTGAAGCATAAGGACAACCTCAATCAATCAATTTATTCATACAGTCCATAGACCCATCAAATAACATTTATGATGTACATTAATAGATAAAACCATAATACAAACCAATAAAATTAGGATACTTGTTCATAGACTTTTGGGAGCTCAATCAACTTATTCACCTATTAACTTCCCTCTCACTGGTCTTAATGACCACAGATAAGAACTTAGCAATTGACAAGGTAATATTAGGACATTTATCCTCTAGTAAGAATTTGACATAGAACCTCTCCGAATGGCCAGGTAGATGGCATAGTAAGGGAGAAATCAGTTGTTTATGACTCTGAGAATAAAGGACACAAGATAGTAGGATATGAGAGAAGGTTTCCACCTCCTACGACCCACATGGACAAAGCCTTGTTGCAAATGGCAGCCCTGCATATCTACCATACAACATGGCTGAAGGAAAAACATTACATCTGGCCTTCATAAATAATATGCGATAGATTGGCACAGTCAAGTTCTTTATATAATCAACCAGAGCAAATGAACCTGAATATGGTATATGCAATGCACTAGGTGAGCATGACAGAAAGGATTTAGCCTGCAAATTGCAAAAGGTAATGTCCTGAAGTTGTTGTTTAACTGTTGTCAAGGCTATGTCATAACCCAGGTTTAGAAGGAAGGATGGTGAAAACCCAATTGTGGTTGCTTTTGGGGCAATATACTTGGACCATCTGCTTTCATAAGTGTCTGTTGCATGATGGCTAAGTAGACCCTTACCAGAGTATGAGTATGACTCTAAGCCAAAGTTTCATGGCTGTCTGCCACACCCTCATAGAGGGAGGGCTTTCCCCCGTTTCAAGCATTAAAACTGGGTTAGCAACACATCTTGGGATATGAAGGAGGGCCCTTAAAAATCTGGCATAAAAATTATCTAGCTCAGAATTAAACCCCTCAATCCAAATTGCAGCTGCAAATAGCAATTTAGCCATAATCTTAGCATTGTAGGCCTTAACAGCAGCAGGTACATAATGATTCCCTTTGGTGTGAAATTTTTTTAAGATGGCTGAGTTGCAACCTAGGGCTTTGCTGATTGCTGCTGATCTTTGAAAGGACCATAAGATTTTATGATGAAAAACAAGCCCAAGGTATTGAAAGCTTCTGACCTGTTCCAGGGGACAGCCATTTAAATTCCATCTAGATTCTGTAAATTTCCTTTCAAAAATAAGAATTTTAGATTTTGCAGTATTTATCTTCAGCTCATTCTCAGAGCAATAATCTGAATATTTCCCTAATAAGAGTTTAAGCCCCTTTCTAGATCTTGAAAGAATTGCAGTGTCATCAGCATAAAGCATAACAGGGATTTTCTTATTACCTAATTTAGGTAAGTGGCCATTCTCATCCATCATGGTATCCACTAGATCGTTTAAATAGATGTTAAATAAGGTTGGTGCGAGAATACATCCCTGTCTTACACCTCTTACCATGGGTATAACTCTGGAAAGCTGGCCTTGGTTATCACACCTTATACGAAGTTGATTACAGTCATCCCTTCACATTCGCGGGGGTTAGGGGCAGCCAACTCCCACGAATGTGAAAAAAACGCAAATAAGAAATGAGCAGGTGGGTGGGAGGCTTTTCACTCCCCCTTCCCAAGGCAGCGATCTGCCTTGGGAAGGGAGGGGATGGGTGGCAGGGAGGTTTTCACCGCCCCTTCCCAAGGCAGTGATCTGCCTTAGGAAGGGAGGGGATGGGTGGGAGGGAGGCTTTCCACCCCCCACCCCTGCTTCCCAAGGTAGTGATCTGCCTTGGGAAGGGAGGGGATGGGTAGGAGGGAGGCTTTTCACACCCCCTTCCCAAGGCAGCTGTCAGGGAAAGTAGCCAAAGCAAGCAGTTGATAGAAGGCAAGGCTACAATAACAACAACAAATCCGAAACACAGTACCGAAAGCATTGTCGGTAGCAGGCCAGAGGTTCAGGAGTCCAGAGAGATAGAAGATCGATGAAAGCAGTCCAGGGTCAAGGGTTCCAGCAGATGGGTCAGCGAATACAGTCCAAGGTCGAGAGTTCCAAGTAATCCAAATCCAAGAAGCAAGGGTTCTGGTAGCCAAGGGAGTCAGAGGCAGAAGCTTTCTCCAGGGAACGCAGATAGCCTTTGATGAAGAGCTCAGCATCTCACAGCCGCTTATGTTGGCCCAACTCCCAATCACAGCTGCTCAGTGATTGCTGAGCGTCTCTCTTAATCTCCAGGAGCACCACAGCCTGGCTCTTTCTGCTCTTCTCTGGCTTGAAGGTAGGTACCTCCTCATCTTGCTCTTGCTGTACTATGTCTCCCCGGCCAGGACCTTGTGCTGGGGGGAGGCTAGGCTGCTGAGACATGGGCTCTGCTGTAATTGGCAAAGCAGGGCTAAGAGTCTGACTCAGTCAGCTCTGCTGAATCTGGCTCAGCCTCCTCCTCATCCCCTGAGTCCTCTGATTCCTCAGCCTGGCTGGCCCTGACATCAGCGATCTGCCTTGGGAAGGGAGGGGATGGGTGGGAGGGAGGCTTTTCACACACACCCTTCCCAAGGCAGTGGTGGGCTTCACAAGAAGCCCATGGCTGCTTTGGGAAGGGCAGGGAGTGGCTGAAAAGGGCCTCTGCCTCAAACTCCCCACTCTCTCGGGGCTTGGCTCTCCACCCCAAACAGAGCCAAGCCCCAGGAGAACGGGGAGTTAGGCAGCACGGTTTGGTCAGGCAGCACTCCATTTAAATCGGCTCCTCTCCCTTGTGTGCAAAGGAGAGAAGCTGATTTAAATGAGGTGCTTCCTGAGCAAACCGTGAATAGTTGAAACCATGAATGTGAAAGCCATGAAAGTGGGATTCAACTGTATTATTATATAGTTCCTTAATTAGGCTATAGAGTCTGGTATCTGTTAGTATAGATTCCAACTTGGTCTACAGCTTGGATCTGGGAATAGAATCAAATGCGGGCTTCAGATCCATAAAAGCTACAAAGAATTTACCATGCATAGGTCTTGAATATTTTTCTGCAGGTTGTGCAAGAACCAAGCAGTGGTCAGAAGTGGAATAACCTTCTCCAAAGGCTGATTGGGCCTCAGAGAGAATGTTGTTATCGTTTAGGAAAGAGGTCAGTCTGTTATTAAGATAACGAGCATAAAGTTTACCCATAATGGATAATAATCTTATTGGCCGATAATTTCCAGGGTCATTAGCTTGGCCTTTCTTATAGATTGGTACTACTATTGCTACTTTCCAGCTGGAACCAATCCAGAGATATTTATCTGGGTAAACAGAGCCGCAAGTAGAGGAGCCCACCAGTGGCTATTCAGCAGGAGTATTGCCATTTCCAGGGGCCTTTCCATTTTTGAGATGTAAAATTAAGTCATTGACTCCAGCTATGGAAACCGGCTCCCAAGGAGGTGTCATAGATATCATTATTTCATTAGAAACAGCTGAAATATTTTCTTTTTCATTACCCCCAGGGAAAATTTCTCTGAAGTGGTTTTCCCAGACATCAGCTGGAATCTCCCATCTAGGGGCTTGAGAGTGGAAGCATAAAACTCCAGAAACAGGTTGCCAGAAGCTTTTTGTGCATAAGGGCAACCTTCAAATAATAAAGAGCAATTTGTCTTTGCATTTAACTTTAAAACTATGGGATAAGTGGAGAAGTCCCCATACCAGCATAATTACTGTTTCCTCTGTCATTGGGTGGACTTTTGGAAAAACAGCCAACTTGTTTGGTAACATATGTGGAAGATACACCTATAATAAAGAATTAGTAACATTAGTTGGAGGCAGCACAATCACAGCTTAAGTTTACTCAGTTGTGGCACCTATTTTGTAAAACAGTGGTTCTTAACCTGTGGTTCGGGGACCCCCAGGGCCGCAATGTTCTTACAGGGGGGTCCGCAAAGGCTTGAAGGCTGCTTGTCCCACCTCTACCCTGCAGTAGAGTGGCTATGTGACAGGAGCCAAGGCAAAGCCTGGCTGGCTGGCTTGACCTGCACATTGCCAGTCAATCCACTCCATCCACAAACTTGCAGGAAGATGCGAAAAAAAAGTCTTCCCTCCCCCTCCAGTGCCTCTGAGGGAAGGTTTAATGGATGGTGTAATTGTATTATTATTATCAGATATTGTTGTTGTTTTAAATCTCAAGTTAAGTCTTGGGGGTCTGCAGCAACAAAAGACATTTAAAGGGGGGGGGGTCCCTGGTCAAGAAAAGATTAAGAGCCACTGTTATAGAACACCTTGTTTAGGGAGGTTTACTTATCCACAGGCAATGAACATTATGTTATTCCAGCACATTTCCTTCTAATCTGGCTTCTCTGATGTTTTAACTATTTATTTTTTTATCTGATATCATTGGCTTGCATCTGTTATTTTGGACTATAACATGGTGGCTGGTGGCTTCCATGTCTGTGGAGCAATGAATATACCCTGGGTTTTAGTCTGAACTTTAAAAGAGCTATCGAAGTAGCTAAATCTGTTTTGACCATAGGTTTGAACACCCTAGACAGCTCCTTTTAGAGTGAGACCCACGATGGACTCATCACCACATTGACATGACAGCAACCAGCCACTGCTGGAATTGTATGATGCCATTTCTATTGTAAGACACCTCCTATATGTTTTGGGCAGATAAATAAATAATCAGTAGTCACATACTGTGAGCACCTATAAGCATAATATTTGCTAACTCTCAATACATAAAAAAGCTGCTGCTCTATCCTATGGCTATTCAATCAGTCCAGCATCAGCATGCTTCTTCCACCCATCCATCATGACATACCAACTTCCCTGGATCATAGTGTGGCTAGTTCCCTGGATTGTATTAGTTCTCTGTATGTTTTCTAGTAACAATGCAGCAAATATTACATGGCTATTGTGTTAATTGGGTGCTGTTTCCATCTTTTGGGATTCAGTTTAGAGGGTTCCTTTTAAAGATAATTAGTTACAATTGCTGTTTCATGGCCCCAACAGGCAGTTAGATTGTTAAAAATTAACTTTGAAGTGCAGTTCCTAGCATCCTTCAACATTAGTTATGCTGGCTAGGTGGGAACTACAGTTCAACATCTGGAAGGCCACACTGTTCTCATCCCTGGTATCTAGATCTTGGATTTCCAGTGCTTGGGTTATGGTGTTTTACCCTGTTAATAAAATGAATAGGTTCTCTCCCTGACTACTTTGACATTATGCAAGAAAAGTACAGTGTCTCCTTGTTTGAGCCAGTATTTTATGGAAAGAGGAATATAAATACAGCATACCCAATAAATTATAATGCTTACTAGTTCACTGTATACTGAATACTGAATGTGCCTTAGTACTTCACTGTATAAAATATTTAGTAATGGTAGATTCTGTTGATCATCAGGCAGCGAGAAAACTGCTCATCCTCTTTCTGAATGGTGCTTCTGTTTCTCTTTGTATTGGTTATTTTAGAAAATATAATCCAGAAGATGGAGAAATAACAGGTCTTAATATCTACAGTATGTTTTGGCTTAATTGTGTGGATGTCAAAGTCAAACTCAAGATGGGCACTTCAAACACTTTATCTCTGGCTTGGCACCAAGTAGAATAATCTGTGAGAGGCATACAGTGGCAGACTGAATTTAATATATGGGGATGTGACTTCTAATTGTGTATTCTTTTTGTGTCAGAGGGAAACACAGGGCTAGCAAAAGTAACCTTTAAACAGCAGGGATGGAACAGCTGCATAAATTGTTAAATGTCACATAAAGCGTTGTCAAAGCAAAGCACAGCCAGTTCTTTTCTTTAATCTGAATTTATTTATAACATAAAAATGAAGATAAAACAAGATTCTATTCCCAGTTACAAGCAAGTGGGGGAGGCGAAATCACATTCATCAGCAATGGAAACAGATCTCAATTATCTTTCATGTACCACCCCCAATACACATATGCATAATTGCCTGTAGGAAAGGGGCTTTATCCATAACCATGAACAGGAAGGAATCGGGAGAATAGCCACACATCGATATATCTGTGTCAGGACATGTAGGGTGTAAATTCAGATAGCCTGCAGGAAGAGTTGTACAAGACCTGTGCAGGCCCATTCCCCATAAACCAGCGATTTGACATATCTGAATTTCTCTGGCATCTAGATTGTATTTAGGCTAAATTATAGCAGCAAGAGAGATGGGAGCAGTGGCAGTTACAGCATTGTGTGAACATACTGTAGGGCTCAGATTTTTAATTATATGCCTAGATGATAATAAATAACTTCCATTTACCCAATTTTCCCACAATTTTCCTCACTCAATACCACTGTATTAGGGGAGGGGATTATAGAGGGGGGCATAAAATATCGGGGTCAATATGTAAATGAAAATCACTGCTTCAGTTAACAGAGGCTGAATCCTTCAGAAGCTCATTGTGACCTTTTTACTCAGCACTTTGAGGTTCGAAATTATTTACTTCCACAGTGAGCTTGATGATGCTTCAGTGGCAGACCCAACTGAGTTGTCTAGAGCTGTATGTAGCTCAGTTGTCTGGGATCAGATTCAGTTGATATGTCCTGAAGATTAGGCAGAGTGCATACAGTATTGCATCCAGCCAGGCGCTCCCATTCCTTTCCTCTGTGGCTGCTTAAAGCTACCCAAAGTGGTATAGCTAGGTGGATCCAACATATGGCAAACTTCTTTACGCAGTTGAATGAAGTCAGTTGTCCTTAAGGAAGGTGTGGTGCTGTCATGCCCTGCCTCTCAGAGGACCGTGAAGATGAATTTGAGCTAGAGATACAGGGACAGAATGACCATCAGCCTGAGAAACAAAGTGTTCAACAGACACAAATGGCTGAGGAACAGAGCACCAAGCAGGCTCACTCATCTGAGCAACAGGATATTCCACAGCCACAAACACCAGAAGAAAAGAATATAAACTTACCTACTGTCTTGCAGCATCAACAAGAAAAGGAAAGACGTAGGAGGTCAGAGAGAATAAATAGAAAGCAGGAAGTAATCAAGCAACACTTGAGGGACACTGCTGGCTCATAAATTAGGCAGCACCTTCTCTGGAATAGCATGGGTAAAAACCTACCTCCTTGGGTGTAAGCCACGATGGACTCTAACTCTTGACTGCCTGCCTGTGATCTTGAACCTTGCCTTTGTGACCCCATCTTTGGATTTCCCCGTAGGACTGTTGATTTGGCTTGCTGTTTCTCCATGTTTGATTCTTAAGACTGGGCTGTGTTTACTCTTTGTGTCTGGTTCCTAGAGTGACTTTGCATACTGGTAAGCAGACTAAAACACAGCTACTCCCTTTGAACTGTGGAAGCTGATTTATTTGTTCTCGGCAGCCTGCTTTGAGCAGTATAGGACAGATGCAGCTGCTCCTAATGAAAATTGCCCTTGACCCAATAGTACAGTACTTACAAGCACTACTTGGTGTCTGGGACAGGGGAGGATGTTCTCAACATAATTGTGGCAGTGCAAGTGCTTTTAGAAAATACGTATTATTTTGGTTTCAATTTGGATTCAAGCCTGATTTGGGGACCAATTTGGATTTGTGATATTCCTGGTGGATTACTGATTGAAAGAGGTAGAAGTGGATGCATTCCTCACTTGCTCATTCTCTCACTGGCTTTTGATACCATCAATTATGGTATAATTCTAGACAAGCTCAGTTGTTTAGAGGTTGGGAAATTGTGCTTCAGCAGTTTAGTGTCCCTGTAGTTTAGTAGTATAGTGTCTCTGTACTGCAGGGTTTGTTCCAGAGAGGGGCATAGAGAAACTGTTTCTTTGCCACTTGGCAAGTGTATTATGGGATGCATTAGAGTGCCATGTTATCTCTAGTGTTCTTAAACATCTATATGAAACCACTGAGAGTAATCATGAAGAGATGTGGAACAAAGTGTAATACTGTACTGTAATTACTCTGATGACACCCAGCTCTGTTTCTCTGTCAGATCTAAATCTGGTGCAGCTGTGAAGTTCCTGGATCATTTCCTGGATGTGGTGGAGAAGCTGAATCCCACCAAAACCCCTGGATCCATCTTTGTCTCTGATAGCACAGAGATCTCAGTTGGCCTTAGTGACTTGGTGTGCTTTTCACTAGCTTTGGCTGGGATACTAACTTTGGCTGGTACACCAGCTGCTGTTATTCTTGGACAAATATAATTTTGCAACAGTGATCTGAACAATGGCAAACTTTGGTGGATTTCATCCCCTTAGAATGCCATTTTTTTTGCTGACAAAAGTGTAGTGCTGATAGCAGCTGTTTATTTCCCAGCAATAGTCAATGGGGAAGCATAAAGCTTCTGGTTTTCCCAAATGTGGTTTTGATTTACACCCAAGTGAAACTGGGCAGCTTCTGAAGCAATCAGAGCCAAATGGGACTACTTTTCAAATTACTGTATATGTACATGTGTGTCCCCAAATGTAGGTGGTCAGTGAACGCCCCTACTTGGTCAGGAGTTTAACACTCCTGTTATCATGAGTGCTGGAGAAAGAGAGTTTAATAAGAAGTAGGTGGTTGCAAAGTGGTGGTAGTTGTGGGAGACTTTTAGGTCTACTGTGCAACTGCATTGATGCCTACAGGGACCATACAGTCCCCTTGTTGCAACAGCTCTAGTGGCTGCCAGTTCATTTTCAGGCACAATTCAAAGTGCTGGTTTAGACCTTTAAAGCCCTATATGGCTCAGGTTCAGGATATCTGAAGGATTATATGTCCCATATGAGCCTGACCATGTTTTGAGATCCTCTGCAGAGAGCCTTTTCTCCATCTGTCTACCTGGACAGATATGTATAGTGGGAACATGGGAGAGGGGCTTCTCAGTGGATGCTCCCGGGCCCTGGAACTCTCTTCCAAGAAAGATTAAACTGGCACCCTCCTTGCTGTCTTTCTGCAGACAGGTTAAGACTTTTTTAAAAAATTTCTCTGGCGTCTGAAGACTAATTGCTCAAAGGGACTGGACTTTGCGGGACTATGCTATACTGTCTGTTTTTGTTTTGTTATTTGTTGCTTTTGATAGCTGTGTTTTTAAACTGGTTTTAATTTATGGGTAGCTTAATTATATTCTAACTCAGTGATTCTTAACCTGTGGTCCACGGATCCCCAGGGGGTTGTGATGTCCTCACAGGGGGTCCATGAAGACTTGAAGGTTGCTTGGCTCACCTCCTCCTTGCAGTGGAGTGGCCACCTGACAGGAGCCAAGGCAAAGGCTGGCTGGCTGGGCCTGCACATTGCTGTTCAATTGGTTTCAGCCACAAACTTGCAGGAAGAAGTAGAAGAAAAGTCTTCCCTCTCCCTCTGGTGACTCTGAGGGAAGGTTTAATGGATGGTGTATTATTATTATTATTATTGTTATTATTGGGGTTTTAAATCTTGAGTTAAGTCTTGGGGGCACTTGGCAACAAAACATATTTAAAGGGAATCCCTGGTAAAGAAAAAGTTAAGAGCCACTATTCTAACTTTTCTATTTTATATATTTTTAGCTATGTTTCTTTTAACTGTGAAGGCTTTCACGGCTAGCATCCATAGATTTTCCTTGGTTTTTTTCTGGGCTGTGAGGCCGTGTTCTGGAAGAGTTTCTTTCTGACGTTTTGCCTGCATCTGTGGCTGGCATGATTGGGTAGGAGTGTATGTGGAGTTTATATGCTATGCTATGCTATGCTATGAAGCCCTGTTGGGGAGTGTATGTAAATTTGTGTAATTGAATGGTTAGTTTCTGGGTATAGAAATGCAAGGCTTGTTAGTGTCTGACTGGCTAATGGTTGGTTGATGGGCCATTATCTGCTGGGAATCCCCCTGTCCCTGGGTGGAATTCCTTTGTAAGTGTTGAGTTTTTAATTCTATTGTATTTCAAAACTGGGAGCCAGATTTTGTTTACTTTTAAGGTTTCTTCTTTTCTGTTGAAGTTGTCCAGGTGTTTGTGGAATTCAGTAGCTTCTCTGTGCATTCTGACATGATAGTTGTTGGCCTGGCCCAGAATTTATGTGTTTTAAAATAGCATTTTGTGTCCAGGTTGGTTTATCACATGTTCTGCTACTGCTGATTTTTCTGGCTAGCCCAGTCTGCAGTGTCTCTCATGTTCCTTGACAAGTTTACGTAGGGACCACTAAACGCAATGTGCAAACACGAATCAAGGAACATGAGAGACACTGCAGACTTGGCCAGACAGAAAAATCAGCAGTAGTAGAACATGTTATAAACCAACCTGGACACAAAATGCTATTTTAAAACACAGACATTCTGGACCAGGCCAACAACTATCATGTCAGAATGCACAGAGAAGCTATTGAAATCCACAAACACCTGGACAACTTCAACAGGAAAGAAGAAACCTTAAAAGTAAACAATATCTGGCTCCCAGTTTTGAAATACAATAGAATAAAAAGTCAACACTTACAAAGGAATTCCACCCAGGGACAGGGGGAGTCCTAGCAGATAATGGCCCATCAACCAACCATTAGCCAGTCAGACACTAATGAGACTTGCATTTCTATACCCAGAAACTAACCATTCAATTACACAAATGTACATATACTCCCCAACAGGGGTTCACAGCATATAAACTCCACATACACTCCTACCCAACCATTCTCTGAAGATGCTAGCCACAGATGCAGGCAAAACATCAGAAAGAAACTCTTCCAGAAAAAAACCAAGGAAAATCTATTTCTTTTAACTGTTGTAAGCCACCTTGATTCCCAGGCTGGGAACAAGGCAGGAGATTTTACACACATACATGCACACACCTACTACTACTGCTATATACAAAGAACAAAGGTGTGTTTGGAATAAAGCAGGCCACGTGTTTTATTAACAATACAATATAACATCCTATAATAAAGAAAGGAAAGCAGTACTGTAAGGCTGATCCAACTTCTCTCATGTTATCAAAATGTATGCTGGATCAGCCTGCTCTGTTTCAAGGATGAGCCATGTATGCTCTGTGTTTGTGAGAACGGAAATGGGGCTAGCCTCCAAGCAGCCAAACATCCCAGTTCCTTGGTAAGCATTCCTTCCCACTTCTGAGCCCTTATTGCCACCAAATTTATTTCACTCGTCTTCCCTCTCTCACCTTAATACACACCATATGGAAGAATTAATGGATTGACCCTTGGTTATGTTTTTTTACTATAACCCACAGAAATCCTCAACTAGTGACCTTGCTAGTTGAGGCATTCTGGGGGCTGTAGTCCAAAAAGTTATCTTTTCCTAGCTCTGCTATTTATATGACATACCTGGAGATACAAATGCATGGATAGTGAGACAGTGTAGAATTGTGGGTGACTGCTGCCCCACTTCTTACCTTCCACATGTTATGCCAATGGCCTAAGCAGGCTCTGAATACCATGTCAGGGAACCCTGCAATATGCTGAGCCACACCCCTGCCTCAAAACTGGTTATAGATAGGTCCATAGAAAGTGTGTGTGCATTGTGACTATATGGCAGTTGAAGGCCTAGGCCAGTAGACACTATCCTACTCAACCCCCACCCCTAATATTATCCTGCTATGGTCATCTCCCTGGTTTGTTATGGAAACAGAGCTCATTAAAAATGTTACTGTAGGGAAAGGGAAAGTAGTCAAAATGGATAAAATAAGACATAATATGCACACAAATAAGAAAATCCAAACTATTATGGAAGATTTGCGAATAAATAAATAAATAAATCCCGTGAATTTTACAGATACATTGAAAACAACTTGTGTTATTTTTTCTTTTTTGTGTAATTATCCTCACACTGAAATTAGAGGATCCTTTTGTGACCTTGAAATGATGTTGCACAACTATGATTTGTTTCTTTTTCACCAGTAAGTATTTTGCTGTTCGCTCAGAGGATAACTGAGCTTCAGTAAACATGTTTTTAAGTATAATTATTTTAAATTGATTACCTGCAGCACGATTCATAACAATAGATTGCAAAATTGGCTCGTTGAAAGCTAACACAAAGTAAATCTTACTTTTTGCTTTTTAGGTTATATAAAAGAAGCTTTTGTTCTTTTCAGAGCAGATGGTGTTTCTCTTTTCCCTTGAGCAGAAAAGACCAAATGTTATAGATATAGTTCAAAGCAGAGGCAAATACAGTTACTACATGAGACCATAAACTTAATTCTGGGGATCAGCAGAGAAAGCTTTTAGCATACTCCATCAGACATCAGAATCCCATTTTGGGAGAAAGGCGGGATATAAATCAAATAAATAAATAAATAAAATATTTTAAAAGGTGTCAGCAACAAAGGTAGAAAAGGAATACCTCTTTCAAATTGATGTCAGGCTTTCAGGCTCAGTGTCACAAGTTAGGTTGGAGGAGTTATGCTACAAGCATATTCACCATCCAATGGCAAACTTATTCACAACAAGCTAAGTACCCTCACACACATTCACCATACATATAAACACATATATCATGTTTACTGAATGTGCTACAGAATCCTATGGGGCCTCTTAAACCTAATATAGTTTATGGCCTCATCTGGTCTTAATCTGGCCCTGTCACTCAGGGTGAGGAGCAGTAGAAGAGGAGAAAGTTTTATTTTTGTATGTGAGGTGGCTTGAAAGGCTGGGAGCCCATCTTCACTCATTCCCAACTGGTGCCAGGTCTCGGCTCAGTACAAAGGTTTTTGTAGATGTATTGTCCTTTGGAATCACTGGTGCAACGAAAAGCCAGAGTAATCGATGGGAAATGTGGAGAGTCTGATGGGTGTGTGCACTTTAGGCCAATATGCCATTTGTAGAAGGGCAGAGAGTGGAGTGCCTCCACAGTAGCTTATGGGTCATCTTATTGTACAAACTGTAATAGCAACAGTGCAAGGCCTGATGGTAGTGAGACTTCTACATGCCCCAGCAGCAATATAAGACCTTAAAAATGGCCCATGTCATGTGTGCTGTAGGTAGCGCCACATGGGATGTAAGACCTAGATGAAATGGGAGCAAATTCTGAAGCTAATGGGTATATTTTGCTGCTTGCCCAGCTACCCAAAATGCTTTTATTTTCCCACCCTCATCCCAAATTCCAGGTTGCCATATGGCTTGGTTAGCTGGGTTTTGCTCAAATTCTGGACTCTTTTATCTAGTTTGCCCTTGTGCTTATTTCCACAATCAGCTGACTAAGGAGCAGTTCTAGTCCATCTGCCAATCCTTGCCTGCCCCATCCCTGAAACATCACAAGGACCCACCTCCTTGGTCTCAGCTTTTGGCCCTGAATTCCAAGGAAATGGGATGTTATTGTCTTACCAACTGCTCTTCCGCTGGGGGGGGGGGATACCTTAATGGGCAACAGGTACATAAGGACACATTTTATTTTGTCTCTGTGAAGCAGGAAGTGAGAAGGCCTCAGTTTACCAGCTACTAAAAGCACAGATTGGTTAGCAAGACCAGGGGAAAGAGTCTGAAAGAAAAGGTCTTATTTTGATACTATATATTAATACAGTAAATGTTTGAAACGCAATGACATTTGCAAAAGGCTCTGTTTGCAGGGTATATTGCTAGACTCTTACTTACAGTAAAGTCTTCTTTTTGCATACAGTGTATGTATGTGGAGTACTTTAATTACACATGGCGAGTTTAACTTTGGGCTAATTCCATTGCATACCCTCCAACCGTCTCAATTTGGCAGGGACAGTCCGAATCGTCTGTTGTGCCACATTTTCAGCTGCTGTTAAAATGTCCCAGTTTCTTCCTCCTCTTCCCATTTTCCCTTTTGTCCTCGGCTTACTTTGGTTTCTGCAAGCTGAGTTCAAAGTGCCAAAGTAACTTGTACTCAATTAACTCAGCAAGGGAAGAGGAAGGGTGAAGAATATTGCCCTTCCCTGTAGGCCCAGGCAAAAACACACTGCTGAAGCCTCTCCTAGATTGTATGCTCTTCCTCATTAATAACTTTTACCATCTTGACCATATTGTGATGTTGCTTGGCCACATGCACCCCTAGTTTCCTCTGTGAAATATTGGAGGGTATACCAATGTTACGTGAATGATGTCCACTCACACAATGAGAGCTTCCCTTGTCCTTTCCTCTCCCCTCTTCTGCCTTCACTCCATAGGTACCCTAAATCTATATTGTAGCAGGTACCAAAAAAGACTCATTTGTTTTGCCTCTGTGGAGCAGGAAGCGGAAAAACACAACAGAAATAAATTATAAGAATTTATTACTCCTACATGTCATCCCAAATCAGCTCTTTCAGTAGAAACTGACTTGCTCTGCCTAATTATTGTGCTGGCCCCAAGGATAGGAACAACATGGTATGCGTTACGACAGCTAATTTTATAAAATTTTATAAAAAAATTAACCTGACTGCTGCAACCCATGATACCAAAATTTTCTGATTTTTCTTCACAAGTATAAAGGTCAAAAACTGGTTGATTAAAAAAAATAATTAAATTGATTAGTTTCCATTTCAGCAAACCATAGTCCATGTTATTCTGAACAAACTGCACCCATATATTATCTTTGTTCATATACTGGAATGAAGAGGGGTTTTGGAAAGTGAGCCTTTGGAATAACTGATTAGCATTAGCAATCCCATTTTAATACTTAAAAAGATATGAGAGTAGTGTTCTGTTTAATTCCAGCTATAAATAATACTGTCACCTTGAAATGTGTAGAGATCATATAGTTGGTGAAAAGGAGACCTAAAAATCTCCTTTTGCCTTTTTCTTATTTGTGTTGTATGTTTAAGGAGATTTCAATACATGACCAAATTTCAAAAAGTTTCTTTCTCTCCTCCTTCCATCCTGAAATGGCACAGTGTTGTTGAGAACTGGCCATATGTGCCTGAATTTCAAACCTGTTCCAACTTCTGTCTGTTTAATGCAGGGACTGAGAAACTGCCAGGCCCTTTCAATCCAATTTATCAGCCTTTCCTCCCAAGCCCTGCCCCTGTTCCTTAGCCATACATCACACCCACCTATTGAATCCTTGCTCCACAGGGCAGTTCTTCTCATGAGCACTGGAAGGGGAAAGTTTAAATCTGCCTGAGCACTATGATTCAAGTGAGACTTTTGCCCTATATCACAATTGGGTTGGGTGAGGGGAGCCACCACCGGCATCAATGGGAGATGCTCTTCTAAATCTAATTAAAATATCACAGCTAAAGAAGCACTTTTTAAATGAGAGAAAGAAGTTAAAGGATGGGTTTGGCTGATCCAGCAAAAGGAGACCTGAGAGTTTCTGATAGCACTGTAAATACATCAGGGGAATTAATCCAGTAGAAACAGGGTTATGTAGATTAAAGATTATCTAGTGTGGTGATTAGAGAAATATTCCTATACACAAGAATGCCATATTTCATAAATAGTTATGAGTATATATAATTGTATTCTTTTTAAAGTAAAGATTAATATTTTTATGAGAGACAAGGGGCAAAAGCAACTCCAGCCTTACAAAGAAAGACATGAGCCTCAAGGGAACCATGTATGTTGCCTCCATTATAATTGTTTATAATAATTAAGTACGATTAAGGGTACTGAAATTTTAAAATTTGGTGGGTGTTTTTCTGGAAGAACATAAACAAGAAACAGGTTTATCTTTTCCTCTGTGGTCTGTGAAAAATAAGCCTTGCTGAGAGAACCTTGAATATGTAAAATGTAATAATCGGTTACTTTATGTTGCTTTGTGACATAAGTATTATTAAACGTAGAAGGAAGTATTAATAAACATTTTTAAAATGAACTCTGTTCTAGAGTGTGAGTGTGTGGTAATAGATGTGCTGCATCACACCCTCCAAAACTTCACAGAAGAAAACTGGGAGGGTCAGTTACACGACCACTTTTAATGTGGAAAATGCTGGCTTACCTCCATTTCGATTCTGAGCAGAGCAGTTTAGATGATTTTGGCCATTCTGATGAACTCTGAGAAGTATGCGATTTTGCAGTTCACATGGGGGAGGTCTCCTTCCTTGGAGGTCTTTAAATAGAGGCTGGATGGCCATCTGTCAAGGATGCTTTGATCATGATTTCCTGCATGGCAGGAGGTTGGACTGGATGGCCCTCGTGGTCTCTTCCAACTCTACAATTCTATGATTCTATGAGGAAGAACATAAAAGCTAAGAGAGTCTTCAGCAGGTTTTTTCTTTTCTTTTTTTAGCTTGCTGAGGAGGGAAAGATTCTATCCCCTCCTTTCCTCTGCCCTGGCTGATTGGATTGCAAATTACTTTTGCACTTTGAATGCTGTTTGCAGCAATTGAAGTAAACTAAAGACAAAAGGGGAAGTAGGGGAGGAGAGAGAAACTGGGACGTTTTAAAAACAGCTGAAAACGTACTATGATAGAGAATTATTCAGGACTGTCCCTGCCAAATTGGGACTGTTGGAGGGTATGTTGTTTACATATACACATGTGTTTATGTACCTGCAACATAGGGGTGCATTATCACTTTTCTTTTTGATGTTTAAAGATAATAGTGTAAATAGTACTGTACTGGCAATAATGTTGACTTTTAATCATTAGATTGCATAGTAAGTAGGAAAAAAAACTTATGTAGAAAAGATTGGGGGAGAAAAAATTAAAACTATGGTGCAAATTTCCTTTAATGTCTTTGTAAATGCCTTCTACTACATATCTCCTTATATCAGGTACAACATGCTGAATCAGGCATCCATGCAACAAATTTACTATTTTCTGTGCAACCACTTCAGAGACATCATTGCCTGCATCAAACAATGTAATTGTACCAGCACAAGGCCCATTGCATTAATGGTTATTTTTAGGGTTAGCACAAGGGTAGTATCCAATACAGTTCCAGCTTTCACTCAGAAGACATAGCAAAATTCATTGCCTACAGATATGCTCTAAAGTAGAGGCACATCTGTTCAAGGATTTACATCGGGTATTTCTCAGCATACAATGGTCACCCAGGGATAATCTACTGCATGCCAGACACATAATAAAAAACAACAGAACTCCATATATAGTTCTGAGTTAAAACTATTCTGACTTAACAGTGATCTATATAGCCTTATCTGGACAATGACACTTCCTTCTAATTGCCAGGGCAGGGCAGTATGCCTATACTTGCTTATGGATAGCCACCAGACTTTAAAATGTTATTCTTTGTAGTCTCTTTGCCTCACACAAATGGGTCTTGTGCCTGTGCAGATCCATTCATGGAATGTTCTAGAGCTGAGTAGCTTTTGGCAGTAAAACTGCCCCTTTTTATGTGCTAGCATAAATAGTGTCAAGAGCCACTCCCCTCAGTTCTTTTTTGTCTATTGTGCAATTCACTTCAATTATATATTTTCAATTCCTTCTTCCAACCTTTGGGTTGGGACTATTTTTCTTTCTGTTGTATGGCCGCCAAGGCCCTGTTTAAGAACTACAGCTCATGCGGGGGGAAGATTCCTCATGTGGACACTCAAGAGCAGTGCCTTTTTTTCTGGGAAAAGAGTACAAGGTAAACTCGTGCTCTATTTGTTGTGGTTTACCAACTAGGCCCTGAAAAACCAACTCTCCAGACTCTGTCCTTATCTCTGGGAACATTTGCTGAAAGTGGCTGAGGAGGCCATTAAGAACCTCCCCTTACATACAGCTTCCAAGTCCATTTGTAAGTGATGCTCACTTCTGACTGTCTCTGAGGGCCTTACGACTTCTTCCAGGCCCATGGCCTCCCCTCCTATTTTAATGTCCCAACCACCTTCATCTTCACCATAGACAGACATAGCAACCCTGAGATATTTGCTGCCCCCCTTTTTTTTTCTCTGGGAAGGTCAGGGCATTGGTGAAAGACACAAAAGATCAGCAGCCGACTCTACTACTCTAGACATGAAGAAGTTGAAGAAAATTGTTCAGTCAGTTCATGAATACTCAGTCCCTTGGTTGGCCTCATTGCTGGTTCCAACACCAATATGTCACTCAGATTCAACAAGTTCTTCTTCATTGTTTGCCATCAATGATATGGCCATGGCCGAAGATCTACAGGTTCTACAGTTCAGTTTCACACATTGCTTCAAGGGATTTCCCTGCCAGATGTCTGCTGAACAGCGACCTAGTCTCAGCCGTCGACATTTATCTGGCACGATCACCTTGACTGCAGAGCATGGGCAGATGCAGATTTTGGCCAGGTAGTCCTATCATCTATCCCTGGTTGACCTACCCCACCTCCATTTGGTAAGCTAGCTAATCACCCATTTGTGTGAGCCGCAGAGACCACGAAGAAGGACAGGTTGCTTACCTGTAACTAGTTCTTTGAGTGTTCATCTGTGCCCTCACACAAACCCACCTCCTTCCCACCTTTCTTGCAGGTCCCCCAAATCACACGAGAGACATTGGAAATGAGGGGAGTAGCTCTTGGCACTATTTATGCTGGTGCTTAAAGGGGCAGGTTTACTGCCAAAAACTACTCAGTTTTGGAACATTCCATGGATGGATCTGCACAGGTGCAAGACCCATTTGTGTGAGGGCAGAGATGACCACTCAAAGAACTACAGTTACAGATAAGCAACCTTTCTTTACCACCAAGAAAAGACCTCATACAGAGATGCAGACAGAGGGAGCAGGTTGAGATAGACCTAGATGCTGACAAGATCTGTTTGCCTACACTGGAAAAGCTGTTACATGACCTGATAAGGTTACACACAGCGTGAGAAATTCAATGTGATATATTCCATCCTTTGCCAAAAATACATTACTCTGTTCTACAGTCCCTGTGGCCAGTTTCCATGCAAAAGAATACATGGACCAAATCTGACATCAGAAAATGCAGTACTGAAAAAAAAACAGTTGTGAGAGGGGAATACCTTAGTCTCCCATGATGCTCCGTGTCTGACTTCAGAAAAACTTAAATGACAGATAATAGTGCAAAACACCCAAACAAGAATTCATCAGTAAGTTCAGCTCTCATCTTCTCTGGCTTTTTCCCCCACCACACTCTGGAGGTTTTCACACTGGGGCCAAAAGCCACATTTCTGTCCCGCAAGCCCCTCTCCCGTTCCTGCAATGAAATGCAGGTAAACGTTCACACACTTACCTCCATTCTGCTGCAGGAATGGGCTCCCACACTCCTTGCTGGCCAGCCATAAATGCAGCCGTCGTAAGTCTACCTTTACGACTGGCCGGCTGAAATCCCACTCATTCTTGCGAGAGAATGGGTGGGAGGGAAATTTAAAAACAACAACAACCCAGCTGTAAAAGCAAGAAAGTAAATGTTAAAATATATTTTTTTAAAAAAGTAAACCGGAGAGGGGGGGGAATGTTGCCACTTACCTGGATATCCCGTTCATGGCCAGAAGTGCTCGGCACAGACCTCCCTGCTGCAGCTGTCATTCCAGAACAGGAACGGAGCTCCTGTTCACACACCCAGTGATTCCATTACAGAATTGGAACAGGTGGTTAATAACGACTTCTCTCTGTGAATACTATATCACGGGGAGATAACAGAACAGTCACAGTCAGGGCACAGAACAGGGTGACTGTCATCTGAAAGAAAAATCTTTCAGCGACCCTGTTCCATGCCTGTAATGGAACAGAATGTCTGTGTGAAAATCTCCATGTGTCGGTAGGCTCATCAATGCAAGGATATTTATATTATTACCCAAGTACTTTTTCATTCATGATTACTATTAAGGTAATTGTAACTGTTCATACTATTTGCATCTGAATTCCCTCTTATAACCAACCACCCAAGCATGTGTGTAATCATCTACTAATTGAGGTAACACTTCATGCATCTGTTGAAGCATGCTATGCCTCACAAGAATTTGTGCCATAACAAAATGTCTTAGTCATTAAAGCACCACAAGACTCTCCGTTGTTTTAGATGTAATATAATTCTTTTTATACTGGTGGCATCATACTCTAGCGGTCCCCACGAGGACAAAAAACTGAGGAACAGGTCCCAGCTGTGAGACTCTGTATTGGAACCTGAGCTCTCAGCTGACAGTCCTCTGAGGTTTCTGCAGGTGGAGGATTGAGCCTGAGATGTTCTTCAGGGTCTCTGTGACTCAGACAAATGGGTAATACTGCTCCTACACAGTGCATATTTTGGAATCTTCTAGAGCAGTTGCTCTTAGCCTTTTCTTTAGACGGGATTCCCTTTAAATATCCTTTGTTGCCATGGACCCCCAAGACTTAACTCAAGATTTAAAACCCTAACAACTGTCAGGAATTAGAAACTGAACTCCATTATTATAAAATGGCTGAACAACTGCAGAATCAAGTATGCAAATATACTGATTCACCCGAGCCTAAGGAAGCCTGGGCAGCCTAAAACCAGGAGGCTGTCTTTCCCTTGGCTATGAGGGTAATAGGTACGTGTTTTCTCTCCATCCTGGAAAGGTGGTGTTCTCCAGGAATGCAAATTTTGAAATGCACTCAGGGTGGGATAGATTGCACTACAATCAGGAAGTTTTTGTTCCCTTGGGGAGGGACGTGGCAACTTCAACTATCCTGATATTTGCTGTAAATCTAACTCAGCCAAAACTTCAAGGTCTAGCAAATTCCTTAGTTGCCTAGAAGACAATTTCATTGTCCAAAAGGTGGAAGAGGCAACAAGGGGGCCAGATATTTTGGATCTGATCCTAACCAACAGGAATGACCTGGTTAATGGGGTGCAAGTGGTGGGATCTTTAGGTGAGAGTGATCATGTTCTCCGTGAGTTTGTTATACAATGGAAAGGAGAAGCCAGGCATAGGCAGACACACATTTTAGACTTCTAGACTTTAGAAGAGCTGATTTTGATACACTCAGCAAAATACTGAGGGTGATCCCATGGTCAGGAATACTAAAAGAGAAGGGACTTCAAGATGGATGGGACTTTCTCAAAAGGGAGATACTGAAGGCACAATTTCAAACAGTACCAATGAGGAAGAAAAATGGGAGGTGTCTCAAGAAACCAGGATGAATAACTAAAGAACTTTTGACAGAGCTAAGTTTTAAACGGAACACATATAGGAAATGGAAAAAGGGAGAATTCACCAAAGAAGAATTCAAACAGATAGCGAACACGTTTAGGAGTAAAGTCAGAAAAACTAAAGCACAGAATGAGCTCAGGCTCGCCAGAGAGGTTAAGAACAATAAAAAGGTTTTTTTGGGGGTATGTCCGCAGCAAAAGGAGGAAGAAGGAAATGGTAGGGCCACTACATGGAGAAGATGGCAAAATGCTAACAGGGACAGAGAAAAGACAGAATTACTCAACACCTTCTTTGCCTCAGTAGCGGTTAATATAAACAACAAGAAAACATTAGGAATTGGGATATATGCGTCGAATAAGGAAAAATATACTTTCTATAAGGAGCTAAAAAACAAATTAACACAGCTAAATTGTGAGAATTGGATAGTACTGGGAGATTTTAATGGAGTTGTGGAACCACGACTAGAAAGATATTCAGAAACAAAAAAGATAAAGAAAAATCAAGGTAAATTGTCAAAAGAATTCTTTGAATTAATAGAAGAACTACAATTAGTAGATACCTGGAGATATAAAGAGGGGAACAAAAAAGAATATACTTTTTATTCAGACACCCATAATTCTACATCCAGAATAGACATGATCTGGATTTCAAATAATATAATTAGCAATGTTAAAAAAGTAGAAATATTAGCAAAACCAATCTCAGATCATAACCCAGTGTTAGTGATATTCAAAACTAATAATTATGAAAGAAGATGGAGATTGAATGAATTGCTGTTAGAAAGAGAAGAAATAATAATGAAAAGTAAAAAAAATTAAAGGAATACTTTGAGATGAACTTTAATGGAGAAGTAGAAAGTAATATGGTATGGGATGCTAGCAAAGCTGTTATTAGAGGTCTGTTTATTAAGATGAATAATATATGGAAAAAGAAGGGAGCGGAAACAACAAAAAGACTTATGGAAGAAATTAAACGAGAGGAACAAAAATTAGCAGAAACTCCAACGGATAAAAAAAATTAAAAATCAAATAAATTTATTACAAAAGCAGTTAGAAATGGTAATGATGGAGGAAATGAAAAGAAAATTAGACTTTGTAAAACAATTTTTTTAAAAAAAATGCGAACAAGCCAGGGAGGTGGTTGGCTTACAAAATAAGGAAAGAAAGAGCAAAAAGGATGATATTGAAATTAAAAGTGAGTGATAGAGAGGTGACCAATGAAATTGAAATTCAAAAGGTATTTAGAAATTACTTTGAAGCAGTATATATAAAAAAATATATACCCCAGGATTTAATGAAAGAATACTTACAAAACTGTAAAATTAAGAAGCTGACAGAAATGCAAAAGGAAATATTAAATAAGAATATATTAGAAGATGAAATAAGGGAAGTAATTAAAAATTTGAAGCGTGGAAAAGCTCCAGGATCTGATGGATTAACAGCAATATATTACAAGAAATTTGAAATGGAATTGATAAAACCCCTAAAGAAAGTAATGAATGATATATTACAAAAGAAACAGATACGAAATAGCTGGAAAGAAGCAAATATAGTATTAATCCATAAAGAAAATAAAGGCCCAAATTTATTAGAAAATTATAGACTGATCTCCCTTCTGAATGAAGACTATAAAATATTTGCAACAATATTGGCAAATAGACTTAAATTAATATTACAAAACAATATACATAAAGATCAGAATGGCTTCTTGCCAAAAAGGCAAATAAGAGATAATACTACGGTGGTTTTGAATGTGTTAGAATATCTAAATTATCACAATGAAATTAAGGGAGCACTATTTTTTTAGATGTGGAGAAAGCATTTGATAAGTTAAATTGGCAGTTTTTACTAGAAGTAATGAATGAGATAGAATCAGGAGAGAATTTTGGTAAATGGATACAGACAATATATTCGAATCAAAAGGCTAAAATAATAATAAATGGCAGCTCCACGGAAATAATCAAAATAGAAAAAGGTACAAGACAGGGATGCCCATTATCTCCATTATTATTTATATTAGCATTAGAAATTTTAAATACAAATATAATCAAAGAGGAGAGAATTAGGGGAATTAAAATTAGAAAAGAAGAACATAAATTGAAAGCTTTTGCTGATGATGTAGTTATAACATTAGAAGACCCCTTAAAAAGTATTGACCCTCTGATAGAAAAAAATGGAAGAATTTGGAAAATTTGCAGGATTCAAAATAAATAAAGAAAAAACAAAAATTTTAATAAAGAATATGGATAAAATAGAGAAAGAGGAACTAAATCGAAAAATAGGTTTTGAAATTGTGAAGATGGTTAGCTATTTGGGCATAAACATCACGGATAAAACACAACAGTTATTTGCTAACAACTATGAAAGAGTATGGAAAGACATTAGTTGAGATTTAATTAAATGGAAAGATATAAACCTGTCTTTGATGGGAAACATCTCTGTGATGAAAATGAATGTTTTACCAAGATTAATGTATTTATTTCAAACCACACCAATTGTAACGTCAATGAAGTATTTACAAAATGGCAAAAGGAAATATCAAAATTTATATGGAATGGGAAAAAAACTAGGATTAAATGGAAATTATTGATTGATATAAGAGAAAGGGGTGGCCTAGGTTTACCAGACCTAAAGACCTACTACGAGGCAACATGCTTAACATGGATAAGGCAATGGATAACTTTGGAAAATAGAAGAGATTTAGATTTAGAAGGACATGAGATAAGGATGGGATGGCATGGACACCTCTGGTATGAAAAACTCAAAATCAATGTAGAATTTAAGAATCATATTGTTAGAAAATCGTTAATCAGGATTTGGAATAAATATAAAAAGAGGTTATGTATAAATATGCCAGGCTGGTTGTCACCACAAGAAGCTTTCTGCAAAAAGGAATTAAGGACAGAGAAATGGCTGAGATATAGAGATATATTGGGGGGAAAAGAAGGAAATTGGGTAATTAAAGATAAGCAACAATTAGAAGAGGAAGGAATAAAGTTACCATGGTTAAATTATTACCAATTACGAGAAAGAACTAGAGAAGATCTGAGACAATTTCAATATGAGGGAGAGAAATCAGAATTTGAAAATTTATTATGTTCTGAGGAAAACTATTTGATTAGTAAAATGTATAAATTACTATTAAGATTCAATACTGAGGAAGAACAGGTAAAGCAATGCATGATAGATTGGGTACAGAATTTTGGATACCATATACAATTAGAACGATGGGAAGAAATATGGAAGAGAGGATTGAAATTTACAAGTTCATATAATATTAAAGAAAATTTTTACAAAATGATGTTCAAATGGTATTTAACCCCACAAAAATTAGCAAAAATATATAATGGAAACTCAAATAAATGTTGGAAATGTCAAAATCAGATAGGAACATTTTATCACATATGGTGGAAATGCAGAAAAGCTTAAAAATATTCTGGTTCAAAATCAATAAATGGATTGGAAAAATACTAAAATTCAGATTGGAACAGAAACCCGAATTATATTTATTGGATATGATAAATCTGGAAAATAAGAGAGAGAGAAAATATAGAATTCTAATTTGCTATTTAGTAACAGCTGCCAGACTAGTCTACGCAAGGAAATGGAAAATGAATGATTTGCCAACGTATGCTGAATGGATGGGAAAAGTAATAGAATTTGCATCTATGGATAAACTCACAAACTTAATGAAAAACAAGTCAAATGAGAAATTTATTAAGAATTGGGAGCCTTTTATAGAATTTATAAGGCAAAATAATTGAAATATTGGAAGTTTAGGATTTGTATTATAAGGATTATAGTGTAGATAACAAAAAGTGAAAGAAATGTTTTTGATTATTATTAGTTTATAAAGAATGTTTTACTTAGTTAGTTATTGATAAAAGAGAGGGTGAATAATTTAAAATGTATAAAAGAATCTGAGAGAAGAGGGAAGTCAACTTTATGTATGTAGCTGTTTTGTCTCTGTCTAACTTTAGTTCAGTTTTTGTTTGCTTTGTTTTTTATGTCTGTGTAATATGTTAGCTTGTCTATTTTAATAATAAAAATATTAATTTTCAAAAGAACAATAAAAAGGGGTTTTGGGGGGTATGTTCGCAGCAAAAGGAAGAAGAAGGAAATGGTAGGGCGACTACGTGGAGAAGATGGCAAAATGCTAACAGGGACAGAGAAAAGGCAGAATTACTCAACACCTTCTTTGCCTCAGTGTTTTCAGAAAAGAAAAAGGGTGATCAACCTGAGGATAATGGAACAAAGGACACAATAGGGGAAATCTAGCACAGAATAATTAAAGAGACAGTACAGGAATACCTTCTTAATATAAATGAATTTAAATCTCCAGGACCAGATGAACTACATCCAACAGTATTAAAAGAGCTGGCAAATGTAATCTCAGAGCCATTGGCAATAATCTTTGAGAACTCCTGGAGAACAGGAGAAGTCCCAGCAGACTGGAGGAGGGCAAACGTTGTTCCCATCTTCAAAAAGGGGAAAAAAGAGGATCCCAACAATTATCATCCAGTTAGTCTGATATCAATACCAGGGAAGATTCTAGAGCAGATCATTAAACAGAGAGTCTGTGAACATTTAGAAGGCAATGCCATAATCATAATAAGTCAATATGGGTTTCAGAGAAACAAGTCATGCCAGACTAATCTAATCTCTTTTTTTGATAAAATTATCAGCTTGGTAGATGAAGGGAACGATGTAGATATCGCATACCTTGATTTCAGTAAGGCCTTTGACAAGGTTTCCCATGACATTCTTGCAAACGAACTTGTAAAACCTAAAGGGTGTTCCTCAGTGGCCCCTCTTTGTCATGGAAAGATGTGACCAATAGGGTGCCACAGGGTTCTGTCCTGGGCCCAGTGCTGTTCAACATCTTTATCAATGACCTGGATGACAGAATTAGGAGCATACTTATCAAATTTGCAGATGACACCAAATTAGGAGGAGTAGCTAATACCCTAGAGGACAGGATCAAAATTCAAAATGACCTGAATAGACTAGAAAGCTGGGCCAAAGCTAACAAAATGAAATTCAATACAGAGAAATGTAAGGTACTTCACTTAGGGTGGAAAAAGGAAATGCATAGATATAGGACGGGGGAGACCTGGCTGAACAAGACTACATGTGGAAGGGATCTAGGAGTCCTAGTAGACCACAAGTTGAACGTGAGTCAACAGTGTGATGCGGCAGCTAAAAAGGCCAATGCGATTTCTGGCTGCATCAATAGAAGTATAGTGTCTAGATCAAGGGAAGTAATAGTGCCACTCTATTCTGCCTTGGTCAGGCCTCACCTAGAATACTGTGTCCAGTTCTGGGAACCACAGTTCAAAAAAGATATTGAGAAATTGGAGCGTGTCCAGAGAAGGGCGACTAAAATGGTGAAAGGTCTGGAAACCATGCCTTATGAGGAGGGACTTAGGGAGTTGGGTATGTTTAGTCTGGAAAAAAGACAGTTAAGGGGCGATATGATAGCCCTGTTTAAGTATTTGAAGGGGTGTCATGTTGAGGATGGAGCAGGCTTGTTTTCTGCTGCTCCGGAGACTGGAACACGGAACAATGGATGCAAGCTCCAGGAACAGAGGTTCCACCTCAACATTAAGAGGAACTTTCTGACAGAAAGAGCTGTTCGGCAGTGGGACACAGTCCCTCGGAATATGGTAGGGCCTCCTTCCTAGAAGGTCTTTAAACAGAGGCTGGATGGCCATCTGTCAGGGATGCTTTGATCGTGATTCCCTGAATAATAATAATAATAATAATAATAATATTCTATCCCGCCCCTCTGTAATGCAATCAGGGCGGCTTACAGCATAAAAACTCCATAATTACATCAGTACCCTAACCCACCCATCCCTTAAAACAATATTGAATTAGAAAGGATTAAAAGCATACAATAATTAAAAGGAGAGAGAGGAAAAAAATGGAATGATTCAATGGCAGCTGAAGGGAAAAGACAGCCGAATCTACCGGCCAGGATAGCTATTCAGGAAAAGCCTGCTGGAAAAAATCCGTCTTGACAGCTGGAAAAAAATCCGTCTTGTCCCGATGTGAGGCCAGGGCAGACCATTGTTGGTGATCAATTTGGTCGAGCCTGAGATGTTGTTTCAGGAAGTCTTTGTATTGCTTTTTTGGAGCGCCCCTCTTATGCTGACCCATGGCGAGTTCACCGTAGAGTACTATTTTTGGAGGCGATGGTCCTCCATCCTAGAAACATGCCCTGCCCAGTGCATCTGCCCGTAGGCAAATCTGTGCTCAAGTCCATTCAGCAGTTCACCTACTTGGGAAGCATCATCTCCTCAGATGCCAAGATTGACAAAGAGATCGATCACAGATTAGCAAAGGCATATAGCGCATTTGGGAGACTTCACAAAAGAGTCTGGAGCAATAAACACCTGAGGCAAAAGACAAAAATCAGTCTGTATAGAGCCATTGTACTGTCTATCCTCCTTTATGGATCTGAAACATGGGTCACCTATCGCCACCACATACGACTCCTAGAGCGCTTTCATCAGCGCTGTCTACGCACAATCCTAAATATTGCTACACGAGGGCCAGCGTGGTCAAGTCAGATATGGTGATGCTCTTTCAGAGCCCTTTCTAATAACTAATGGAGTGAAGCAAGGTTGTGTTCTTGCACCAACTTTATTTACAATCTTCTTTGGCATGATGCTCCAAAGGGCTATGGCAGAGCTTGAAGAAGACGACGGCAACACCTTGTACTGTGCCCGGAAACTAATAGGCAGCCAGTGGAGAGCTTTTAACACAGGTGTTATATGCTGTCTTCTGGAAACGCCAGAAATCAACCTGGCTGCCGTGTTCTGAACTAGTTGAAGTTTCCGAGTCAAGGATAGTCCCATGTAGAGTGCATTACAGAAGTCAAGACGGGAGGTTACCAGCGTATGGCAGGAGGTTGGACTGGATGCCCCTTGTGGTCTCTTCCAACTGTACAGTTCTATGATTCTATTGTTCTATAATTTCCAAAAGTCCCAGAAATGGAGGGGTGGTTGATGATGAATGGGAGATAGAGGAAGAAAAGCCTGCCACTTCTCATGCCACTTCAACACACACACCACCACAAACAAGTATTGAGCCTGACACAGGGAGAGATAGCAGCAGTGCAAGCAAAGATGAGTCAGGCAGAACTAGGGTGCTCATTCCCAGAAGGTCAAGGAGGGTTAGAAAGGCTCCTCACAGATTTGTTGTTGAGGAAGCCAGGCTATGCAATGTCACAGCAGAGGAGCCTGCAAGTTTTCAGGATCTCCTAAAACTTCCCCAGGAAGAGCAGGAGAAGTGGAACTCAACCGTGGACTCTGAGTTCGAGTCACTAGTTGAGAGGAAAGTGTTCCAGGTAGTAGAGAGGCCCAAAGACCAAAAGGTTGTACAGGTGGGTGTACAAGTTTAAGGACATGCCTGATCGGACACAAAAGTGTAAGGTACGCTTAGTTGCGAAAGGCTTTTCGCGGGAGCACTACAGCAATTTTGACAAAACCCTTTCGCCCACAACAAAGACAGAAAGTCACAGCCAAGAGGCAGATGGTTGTGAAACACTTTGACTTTGAAACAGCATACCTGAATGCTGATTTTGAAGAGACAGTGTTAATGGAACAGGCCCCAGGGTATGACAGTGCAGGTGAGAGCAAGGGGTACTTGTTACGCAAAGCACTCTACGTTTTGAAACAATTTGCACGTTGCTGGAACATGTGCATACACCAAGTTTTGGTGGCACTAGGTTACACAAGGAGCATCGCAGACGCCTGTGTGTACACCAAGGGGGCAGGTGATAGTGCTTTAATGCTAGTTATCTATGTAGACGATCTTTGTGTGGCAGCAAAGAGTGCCAGTGATGTCAAGAAAGTGCAGGTGGAGTTAAAAAGCTGGTTCAAGTTAAAGGACTTAGGCAACCTGAGATGTTATGTAGGTGTAGAAGTAGAAAGAACTGGTCTTGGAGAATTTTTCTTAAACCAGAAAAAGAAGATTGACAGTCTTGTGGCCAAGTGTGGGCTTAGTGAGGCAAAAGTGGTCAGGACACCAGTGACCACTGATTTGTGAACTTAGAGGCAGAACAGGAGTTTGAAGGGCCAGATCTGTACCACTCAGTGGTAGGCAGTCTGTTGTTTATTGCAAACAAAGGCCTGACATCAGTTTTGCAGAAGAGTCTCCAAGCCAAGGAGGGTGGATTAGGAAGCCCTGAAGAGGGTAGTTAGATTTCTCAAAGGGACCAGGGACATGCATTTGAAGCTGACAAGAGTCAGGTGACCCTTGAGTGCTATGTGGACAGCCCTTCTGCAGCTGAGATTTCAGATAGGAAGTCAGTAACCGGGATGGTGGTCGGATATGCAGAGAGCCCCATAGTGTGGAGATCAAGAAAGCAGAACTGTGTGGCCATTAGTACCACTGAAGCTGAATTCGCATCCTTGTCTGAAATGGCACATGAGGTACAATGGGTAAGGCAGATGCTTGCTGACCTTGGGGAGCCATGCCAAATGCCTGTTGAGGTGCATGAGGACTCACAAGCCTGCATAGCGATGGCAGAAGCAGAAAACCTGAAATGTAGGACCAAGTACATTGCGGTATGCTAATAAAATGTGAGGCAGTTAATACAAGAAGGTGTCTTGTGTCTGAGGTACTGTCCATCTGAGGACAATATTGCAGACCTGCTCACAAAAGCCTTTCCAGCAGGTAGCCATGAGGAGACGGCAAAGAGGCTGGGCTTGTCACTAGTGTGTATAGTAAAAGGTGTCAAAAGGGACATTGATTTCCAACAATGTATGTTAATGAAGTTATATTGTGATGATAACGTGTCCTGCGCAATAGGTATAAATAAATAAATAAATAAATAAATAAATAAATTTAAAAATACATAAATTGACTATTTTGGAGGGGATTGTGAGGAGTTAGAGACTGAACTCCATTGTAAAATGGCGAAACAACTGCAGAGTCATGCTGAGTCATATTGGCTGACTCCATGAACTACCAAGTCATGCCTAGTCAGGCCACTAGAGGACAATGTCCTGGAGAGATATGTGTGTGTGTGTGTGTGTGAGAGAGAGAGTGAGACAGAGAGAGAGAGAGAGCTAGCTCTTCTTGTGAATGCTGATACCTGGTGAATCAGTTTCGCCTTCAATTGTAAATATTTGTATATATATTGCAACTGTTTGACTTTGAAGATAAAAATGCCTCCTGCTTATTTGGACGTCAAACACTCTGTGTGTGAGTATTCTTGGAAACGGGTTGCTACTAAGTCTGCTGAGATAGTTTTTGGCTTCTGCTGGGGTTTGAGTGTCCTAGCATCCCCTGACAACAACAACAACAATAATACCTGATAATAAAAATAATACAATTATACTATCCATTAAACCACAAATGTGCAAGTTTGTGGCTGGAGCAGATTGAATGGAAATGTGTAGGTCAAGCCAAACAGCCTTTGCCTTGGCTCCTGTCATGTGGCCACTCCACTGCAGGGAGGAGGTGGGCCAAGCAGCCTTCAAGCCTTCACGGACCACCTGTGAGGACATTGTGGCCCCCGGGGGGTCCCCAGGTCACAGATTAAGAACAGGTTAAAGTGTTGCATTAGCTTTTTGTTGGTAGCCCCACCCAACTCCAGTGCCACTATATAAAGGCCTTCTCACTGAAACCAGTTCCTTTTCACCTACTGGAGCAGCATCAATAGGAACTGTGTCTCTTTGGTTTGGCCTCATGTGGTTGACTCTTGTGCCCACTGTAGAGCTTTCACTCCTCAGGTGAGACAGGGCAGAGAATTGCATTTGAAAGCACTCTTGTCTGAGCCATCTTTGAGGCCTCATGGCATTCCCTTGGTGTTCTGCTTCTGTTGGGATGGATCTGAAAGATAGAGCTTCTTCCTCGAAGTTCGTAACAGCTTCAGGCCCCTCAAAATCCATACCGATCTCAGACTCATCTTCTTCAATGTCTGTACAGGCCTCAACCTCCTCTGCCATCCTCCAGTTAACTGTTCTCTGTCTGGTTTGGACTACTTAATTGCCTGAATCTGACACTTAACCTCATGCCAACATCCTCCTACTCCTGACCTCCTACTCTGGAGGTCAAGATGGAATAATTGGCCCAGCAGTGCAAACACAAGAAAAAGAAGCACAATAAGGAGAAGGATTCCAGTAGCTTCTACTGTACAAGTTGTCTCTGATGATACTTCTTGGCCTACACTGGTTTCTCAACCAGTCCCAGCCACGATTCAGTTGGCAATGTTCCCTACTCAAAGTGGTCTTCCTCTTCAAGAGTTGGGAGCACCTCTGAAGAGATCAAAGTGGTTTCCATTAGACAACAGCCCCAAGTCATTTTAGAAAATGTGTCTGAAGATGAGATCCTGGAGTCCTCCCCTATTGTGAGGGTGTCTGTTATACCTCCCCCTGCCCATTCTTCTACTTTAGGGGCCCTGTCACAAGTTTGTTTCTGCCTGTTCCCTCTCCTCTGTGTTAGCAATCTTGTCAAGCTCGTTCTAGGTTGTGGTCTTCCTCTTCCCAGTCCAGTTCCTCCTCTAATTCGAGGAACCACTCTTGCACTTGCAGGTCTCATTGTTCTTGAGATTCATGGTACCATGATTGGTGTCAACATCATCAGTGTGGTCATCACAGCTTGTTACAGCAAGTAACAAGGAAGCATCATGAAAGATGAGTAAACTGCTACACAGATTTATTCAGGGTTCCAAGGCTTGCACAGAAACATTAGCTGAAGACCATGGACACTGCATCTCAGACAAAGCAATGCAGGCAGGCAGGTAGTTACAGCAAGCAACAGAGAGGCATGATGAAAAATGAGCAGAATGCTAAACCTTTGTTCAGCAGTCAAAGTTTATATAGGCTATATGTCACCTACGCACAGTTAACCATTTGCTAACCATCTGTCTGTGATACACTCAATCACTGGGATCAAAGGGTGCACCTAGAAATCACATCAAGGCAAGCTACCATGTGAAACTACCAATAGCAGGATAACACTGGGTTGTGAAAACTTAAGCTAATTTCCTGAGCCTTCCTGAGAGCTTACTTTGAATGGGTTTTATTATCTAATTAGTAAAGGCAGGAATGAAGAAAGCATGAAGTTTCCATGAAATATCTAGTGTGCTGGAGATGAGAATTTCAGGCTCTCTACAACAGCTGGTGGTGCTCCATATTGAGCTCCACCTATTCTTCCTATTGTCAGTATAGAAACTCCCTGTCATTTTGTGGATGATATTTGTTGGATTATGCATCTCCTCATACTTACCACTATAGAAACGAGGCTAGAACCAGATATCATTCGGGCCGTAAGTGTTGCCACGCTGTCAAAGAGCACCCACTGCTGTTGCCTCTGCCCCTCCAGTAATTCAACCTCATGCTGGAGCCCAATCTGGAGTTACCATCCCAGCACTTTCCACCACAGCTCATCAGGAGCCTGTCACTTTTGTTCAAGCACTTCCCTCCACAACTCTTCAAGATCCTGGTCTCTCAAGGGCCCAACCTCTTCAATCTGGCTCAGCGCATTTACTGAGTGGTGGTCAGAACTCCATCTTTGTGTCTTCACTGTCCCTCTTCAACCAAGCCCTTCAGCCATTGTCTTCTGCTACCTGAACATTTTCTGGTTCTGAATCTGATTCTGAGTCAGTCATCATCCCACTTAGAAAGTCCTCACAAGTGCTGTTGGGAGAAACTGACCCTTCTTCACCCACAGATGATGTAAGGGCATTCATGGATCAGGTTTTCATGAACCCCCTGGCTGAGGACTCAGAGGAGGAGGAGGAGGAGGAGGAGGAGGAGGAGGAGGAGGAGGAGGAGGAAGCAGAGAACACTGGCAAGGCAGAGAGGGAAAGTACAGCTGAGTCTGAAGAAGTAGAGACTGCTCTGGCTCCCTCTGAGAGGGCAGCCAAACCAGAGAAAGAAAACATACTTCACTCTGCAGAACAGTCGGTCAGTCCGTGATAGATGATCAAGACAACATGCCGCCTTCCTTCTCTGAACGCAGGAGGGAGAAACACTATGGCCAGTGTCACTTAAATACCAAACGCTGGCCGGCTTCCTTTCTAATTAGCTCCACCCGACCTTGGAACTCTAGTTATAAATCTGGAAGATGTTTCCCTTTGAATTCCAGTGCTGACAACTGCTTATCTTGAGCTGTTGCACTCCTCCTGGATTCTTGCTTGTCTTGACTTAGGGTGGACTTCTGGACTGTTGCAGTTATCCCTTGCTGACCCTGGAATTGGACCTCAGACCTGACTCTACAGAACTCTGGACTGGCTACTGGTTTTCCTGGCATCTGGTATGGACATTTGGTAACTAAACACTATGGGCTGGCTTTTGACTACTCTTGCATCTTGTATGGTCTATTGGTGACTGACTTCTGGACTGGCTCTTCACTTCTTTTGCTTCTTTTGTGGACAATTGGCAACTGGCTAGAACTGTACCCCTTACCCTATTGTTCCTGCATTCCTCCCCTGTTGCTCCTCGGGCTCTTGCTACTGTGAGTTCAGGACACAGGTGATGAGAATGGCCAAGGTATTGGACTTAAGGGTTACACAACTGTAAATGATCCTGTTTTCCACTGGCTCTAGTGTCAGGCTCCAGTCCCAGCTACCTTGCCCATGCTTCCTTACCTTCTTCATGTCATTTGCAAACCATGGGCAATCCCTTCCTCCATACCTTCCACATCCAAGATAGAAGCTCTGTACAAGATTCTTATATTGCTTGGCTAGGAAAACATCCTAAGCCGAACTCAATTATGGTTGACGTGGCTCAATCTCATGCATCCCAGATGTTGCACTCGATGTCTGCAGATAAAGAGGGTGAAAAGTTGAACTCAATCAGAAGGGAGTTCTGTTCTTCATCTGCCTTCATGTATAAACTCTCAAACTTCCTTGCATATATGGGCGTATATCAACAGCTGCTCAGGGAGAAGTTGACTCCCATTCTGAATAAGCTGGATGAGGAAGACCATAGAGTGATAGTGTTATTCCAGTCTGAGGCCCATAAGATTGTGCATCATGTGAAGATTATGGTGGGAAGGCCCTGGCTGGCAGTGTATCCCTCCATTGATATGCCTGGCTCTGGTCTTTGGGACTGTTTGATCAATTACACCCAGTGATGGAGGACCTGCCTTTCGATGATGCAGGTCCTTTCAACAGTGAGAGCAATACCAAACTGAAGCACACTCAGAAGATGCAGTCCATCATGAAGAAGTATGGTTTCAATTTCTTCCTCCAGTATGTGTTGAAAGCTTGGTCTACCTGGTACCGATACAGTTCAACATTGAAACAGGCATACAGCTCATCCAGGGCACAGTCCGATTGTGCTCTTCCACCTCCCTCTACTACATCTGTCCAAGATGCTTCAGGATGGTGACTCCCAATTCCATCCTTCCCTGACGCAGGAGGGAGATTGGTTTGCCATTCTGGATTTCAAGGATGCCTATTTCCACATTTTGATTTGTCCATCTCATCAAAAGTTTCTGTACTTCACAGTAGGAAAGTGAACCTATCGGTTTTGAGTTCTGCCCTTCAGTCTCAGCACCAGGACAGGTTGCATACATGTAACTGTAGCTCTTTGAGTAGTCATCTGTGAACTCACACAACCCTACCCATCCTCCTTTCATCATGTCTTACCTGTCCTTTGGATTGCTGCCTTGGCATCCATGGAACTGGCGGTATCAGTGGGAAGGCCATTATATAGTGGCACTGAAGGTGTGTGGGGCTACCACCAAAAAGCTTAAGTAACTCTTTAGAACATTCCAAAAGATTCACTGCATAGGGGCAGGACAAACCAATTGTGTGAATTCATAGATGATAACTTGAAGAACTACAGTTGCAGGTATGAAACCTGTCCTTCCCAAGTCCTAGAGAGAGATGGTGTCTGAAGAGGACTGATGATAAAGTTCACCTGTGGCAAATCACCTGGCTTTGTCAAAGAATGATGCAGTAATAATCTAGCTACATTAAATGCAGCTGGCTGCTACAATTGCAATATAAATAGGTTTGCTTCTAGCCAGCAGTTGCTGCATTTCAGTGTCTGTCTTTGCCTGCCATGATCCCAGTTTCTAGCATTCCTCCCTGTTATTGGGCCTCCTTGATTCTCTGTCCTTTGACATGTTTCCTGGACTTCTCTCTGGACTGCACCCTGCCTTGTATTACAAAACACTGCCTTGTTTATTGATGACTCTCTTTCTTTCCTTCCAATGATGACACCCTCGGGAATCTCTGTAAACCAACCCAGGGCTGACTCTGACTCCTGTTTTCCCTTATACTGGTCATTTGCTCAGTGAACTCTCCAGCCCTGTCAGGCATTTGCAACCACAGAACAGGACAATAGGAAAACTTCAATAGATGGTACACAGAGCTAATGAGAGTATCCCATTCTAGTTATTTCTGTTTTGTGTCATATTTTTATAGACTGTACCTCATTGGAAGTACTTGCCTTAAAAATATGGCAAAACACCAAGTGTTATACTGACTGTGTTACACACATAAATACATTTAATATTGACATTCCCTACAGGGATTCCTGTAGCAATTTGTTTCCTGAGTTTGATATTTAAACCTGGGTGGCTAAAAGGGGAAAGAGAGAGAGAAGGCAGGCACATACACCATCACAGACTTAATTAAATATACTGTACTTTGATATTTGTTATTATTTTCAAAATATAATACCAATTCAGAAAATGGCAAACATTACAAAATGAAGATATAAAAGATCATAAAGTTTGATTAAGGACACCAGGCTTGGAGATTTGAGTAACAAAGTATTCATCAGAATCACAAAGCACTTTCAGCCCCACCTGTCTTTTAAAATCTTCATTTCAAAGGCACATCTGTGCCACATTTGTGAATGCAGAGCTCAGCAACCTGTAGTTCAAAGGCAACTTGCATCTACCACCACAGAGCAGCCTTACCTTTGCCACAGGTACAAAAACACGTTAAAAAAATAACACTATGCAGTATTAATAAGGTGTACACATCTGAACAGTAGCATTCACATCAGCCAGTCACCTTTGCAAAGTACAGAAGAGGGGTGCTAAATAAAAAGGTACTTTGATTTAATAACATTTTGTAGTGTCACATAGGACTCAAAAGACAATGAGTGAAAATCACTTGTGTTCCTGACATATTTCAATCATGATGGGGTGGTATCAGGTCTGTTTATTTATAGGATCTGCATTATAGTCTGCATTTTGGCTCTAAAAAGGTCTTCATAGTATAACAAAACCTAACTTGAATGCATCAAATTGTATTAGGACTACAAGAGCCATGCTGGCAGTATGATATTACTTTAAGGACTAGCTTTAGAATTTGCCATCAGATTATTTTTAACAAGCACACAGCTGGGAACCCTGGTTAGCAATTAGGATAGGATTGTAATGTGGGGATGGTGGTGTTCGTCCTGTGGTGCAGGCTGGTAAAGAACTTCTGTTTTCTTCAGGTTGACTTCCAGCCCAAACAGCTCTGCAGCTGTTGCAAAGCAGGATGTTAGGTGCTGCAGAGCTGCTTCTGTGTGGGCAACAAGGGCAGCATCATCGGCGAAGAGCAGCTCACGGACTAGATAGTTTAGAGTCTTAGTGTGAGCCCTCAGACGGCTTAAGTTAAACAAGCTACCATCAGTACGGTAACGTATATAGATGCCGTCGTCTTCTTCAAGCTCTGCCATAGCCCTTTGGAGCATTGTGCTAAAGAAGATTGTAAATAAAGTTGGTGCAAGAACACAACCTTACTTCACTCCATTAGTTATTAGAAAGGGCTCTGAAAGAGCATCGCCATATCTGACTTGACCACGCTGGCCCTCGTGTAGCATGATAATCATTTTAAGGAACTTGGGGGGACATCCTAGTCTTTCCAGGATCTGCCACAGACCTTTTCTACTCACAGTGTCGAAGGCTTTGCTGAGGTCAACAAATGTTACATAGAGACCCTTGTTCTGTTCTCTACATTTCTCTTGCAGTTGTCTAAGGGCAAATACCATATCTGTAGTACTCCTATTGGCTCTGAAGCCACATTGGCTTTCAGGAAGAAGTTCTTCTGCAATGGCAGGAACTAATCTGTTCAGGAGTATCCTTGCAAGGATTTTTCCAGCAATAGAGAGCAGTGTTATGCCTCGATAGTTTGAGCAATCGGATTTTGCTCCTTTTTTCTTGTACAGGGTGATGATGACTGCATCTCGGAGATCTGATGGCAGTTCCCCCTTTTCCCAGCAATTCACAAGGAGTTTGTGGAATTTATCATGGAGAACATGACCTCCGTGTTTCCAAACTTCAGGTGGGATTCCATCAATCCCAGCTGCCTTGCCGTTTTTTATCTGCTGTATGGCCTTAAGGGTCTCTTCCAAAGTGGGAGCTATGTCCAATTCATTTTTCACCGGTTTTTGTATCATATGTTGGATAGCTGAGCCTTGGACTACTCGGTTGGCACTAACGAGACTTTGAAAGTGTTCAGCCCATCGACTCAGGATGGAGGCTTTATCAGTAATTAATATTTGACCATCTGTACTGTATAAGGAGCTTTGGACTTGATAAGTAGGTCCAAACACTGCCTTAAGAACTTCATAAAATCCTCTAGAATCACCCAGATCTGCACAGCATTGTGTCTTTTCTGCTATATTGATCCACCACTTGTTCTGTATGTCTTGGAGTTTTTCTTGAAGTTTACTACACGTGAGACGGAAAGCTGCTTTTCTTACATGGCAACTTGGCTGGGCAAGGTATGCCTGGTGAGCAGTTCTCTTCTTTGCCAACAGCTCCTGGATCTCTTGGTTGTTTTCATCAAACCAGTCTTGATTTTTCTTGTGGGAGAACCCGAGGGATTCTTCCACAGACTGCAGGATACTGTTTTTGATACGCTGCCAAAGCACTGTAGGAGAAGGATCTGTAGGATGGTCTTCAAGTTTTGTTTGCAGGTTTACCTGGAAGTTGTCTCTCGTGGTAGCTTGTTGAAGATTGTTGACTTGGAGTCTGTTCTTTAAGATGCCACCCCTCTTAGGTTTGAACTTAAGATGAAGGTTTAGTTTACATTTTACGAGGTGATGATCTGTCTGGCATTCTGCACTGGGCATCACTCAAGTATGATGGACATTGCGGATGTTTCTCTGGCGGACTAGAACATAGTCAATGAGGTGCCAATGTTTGGATTGGGGATGCATCCAGGTTGTCTTCAAGCTGTCTTTCTGCTGAAAGATAGTGTTTGTAATAGTCAGCTGTTGTTCTGCACAGAACTCTAGCAGGAGGCGTCCATTATCATTGCAATTTCCAACACCATGCTTGCCTAAGACACCTTTCCAGGCTTCGGAGTTCTTTCCTACTCTGGCATTGAAGTCACCAAGGATAATAATTTTATCTTCTACAGGGACTTTTTGTATGAGGTGGCGTAGGTCTGTGTAGAATTTGTCTTTCTCTACAGGGTCGGCTTGCATAGTTGGGGCATATATACTAAAGAGAACAACATGTGGGAGGCGTAAGGAAATAATGCGATCGGAGTGTCCTGTTGGCAAGGTTTCAAGTTTGGGAAGCAATGGAGTTTTTAATCATAAAGCCTACTCCTGAAAGATGTTTTTTGGTTTGGGGTTTGCCAGACCAGTAAAGTGTGTAGTTGGCACCATGTTCTTTAAGGCTGCCTTCCTCATGGAGACGAACTTCACTAAGAGCAGCGAGGTCAATATTAAGCTGTGATAGTTCATGAGCTATTAGAGCAGAATGACGCTCAGGCCATCCACTATCTACAGAGTCTCGTATGGTTCTGATGTTCCAGCATGCAAGCATCAGTTTATTTACACCTTTGGAGGCCGGTGTGTGCCTTTGTTTCTTTGCCTTGGTTTGACCGCATCAGAAGATCCCCGTTGGCCATGGCTAGCCAACCAGGTAGTTGGGGATGAGCTTTTGTTAGGCCTCCTTTTCTTGGCCCCTCTCCATATGGAGCAAGCAGTGCTTTCCTTAAAAAATGCTGCTTGGTCGTTCAGGATGCTGCCAAACAAGACTGTCATCTCCCGGATCAGCCTCGAGCGACCAAAGTCCTGAACTGCCTGCATGCAGGGTTGGGTCTGCGGCTTCCAGTACATCTTTACACCTGCCGTTTCGTCCCTCGCCTATCGCTACAGGGCTTTTTCGGAATTGGATTTGTCCTTCGAGCCTGTGCAATGGATTTTTCTGGTGGAGCGCAGCGTGCACAGAACTGGCCTCACCTTTAAACCGAAGGTTCATCTTCTGGCCTTGCAAGCATGGACGGTAGCAGCAAGGTCCTCGGGTTGTAGGTTTGATTACAGTTTCCTTCTCTTAGATGGTTGACCTTACAGGGTTGGACGAGCACCATCTGCCCGGGTTTGGGATTAGAGTGTTCTTTCTCCTAGGATGGTTGCCATAAGGCTAGTGAGCCCATCCTGCCCTTTGACGCTCTTTGTCAGACCCTTCGGTTATGACCTGTCTGGCATGGGAGACCCTACTGGTGGCTATTATGCCACCGCCAGCATAGCTCAAAACATCATTAGGGTATGCAAGCCTCTCTGCCATGACAAGTGGGCGTCAATGGAAAGGAAGATAAAACAGCAACTAAACATAAACACTGTAGCATTCCCACCTTCTGTTATTCATTTTATTGAGGTCTTCACACAGCCCTTTCCCTATCTGAATGAGTGGCATCAAAGCTGATAAAGGCATGAACTTGGTAGATATACTTGTTTGGATATTTGACCGGCTTTTGTGTAAGTTGTAAATATAGACATTTTTAATGTGATTTTTGCAAAATAAAAAAGAGATAAGAGCCACTATAACTAAATAAATAAATAAATAAATAAATGCAATAAATAAAACAGGGAGCAATGCCCAGAAGAATAAATACAGAAAATACCACCTGGTACCAAAAATGCATTATACAGATGAACCTGTCTGCAGAGGATATTCCACAGATGGGGTGCCACCACTGCACAGACCACCTTTCTTATAGCCACCTGCCATCTGTGTTGCCTTATGGGGCACCTAGAAGAGAGCCTTGGATTGTGTCCTTAGTGTTCTGCTAGGTAAAAGTAGGATGCAGCACTCCTTCACGTAGTCTGGGCCCAAACCATTTATGGCTTTAGAAATTGTAATCCCAGCACTATCGTATTAATGCCAGTACTTTACTAGCTTCTAGTACTGCACTGGCTTCTTGTCCATTTCTAGGCCTAATTCAAAGTACTGGCATTTAATATGATTGTGTTGTCCAGTCCCTGTGAACAGTCTAGCTGCCTTGTGCTGGACTAACTACAGTTTCTAGATGTCATTTAAAAACATAGTTCAGTTGGTTTCACGTCATGGTGTTCCTGCTGTAACGTTTCCGATTATGAATCTTTTGAACCACTGAGGAACCACTGTTTACAAATACCTTCAAAGGCATTTTCAGTGTCCTTTCAAGATGCCTTTATAATAATTTAGTCGTTTCATTCTTTCTTTAAAAAACAAGTATGTTTTATGTAGGTTGCAATGCCAGCTTCTGGGATATATCCGTTTAACACTTAAGGTTTTCTTATAATCAAGAAATATTCTGAATGTTGACTGACCTAAGATATTGTAGAGAGTACCTTATGGAGAGTGGCCCAGGGGGACACAGTTGCACATAGAAGGAAGTGTCAGATCTGGCTCGTCCAAAGATGCAGCTGTGCACAGCTACAAGCAGTTTGCGTGATCATGGTGGCACATTTTATGCCACCACACTTATCCCCTGTACATGGAGCTGCCGCATGCTGAGCAATTTAAAGTGTCTGAACCCACTCTATAATTCTAAAGCTCTGGGTATAACTATAAATACTTTTCAAAGGCTTTGTGTAAAAAAAAGTTTTATAAACACATCTTGATTATTGCTTACCATAATCTCAGGGCAGTTAGTAATTTTCCACATTAATTGCTTCCAGTTATTCTGACTACTATCAGAATGACTTTGGACACTTAGTTTAGCAGAAAGCTAATTCTTCTGCTTCTCTTTTGCATTGCAGTACAGAATTGGACAGCTGTATATGATCAGTAAGCACAGCCATGAGCAAAGTGATCGTGGAGAAGGTGTAGAAGTGGTGCAGAATGAACCCTATGAAGATCCGAATTATGGTAATGGTCAACTGACAGAAAAAAGAGTTTATCTGAACAGGCAAGTATTTCTGCAGCCATCCTGCCTTACATCATTGTGAAATGCATATATTGTAGGTATTTTGGAAATAAAACATTCTTCTACAGTTTCGCAAGCAAGGTAGAAATGGAAGACAAGTGTCACTTAAAAATCAAATGTAGGGTTTAGTGCCCAATATTGGCCAATGGAAATTGTGGTACAGAAAAAGAACAGTATATTTAAAAATGACAAATTTTCCTTCTCCTTTTCCATTTATCATTCAGACAATATTTATTGGTTGCATTTAACATATACATATTAATTTGAGCTTCTGAAACTCATAGTCTTAATTCAGCAACTTGCCTGTGAGGCACAGGTCAGCAAGAATAAACTATCTCATAGCCTGAATACCTTGAAGATCCCATGATTTCATTAGGGTAGTCCCTCCAATGCAGCAGATCGCAGATCTTCTTCGTGGTCTCTGTAAATCACACAGCTGGGTTATTCCTGTGCCTGTGCAGAGCATTCGGAACCTTCTGGAATCACTAGGCAGAATGTGCATTTATACATTTTGGGCAGTAACTCCGCCCACCCTAATGGTCCCTTAAAAGGTGCTCCCACTTAATTCCCCTCAGTTCCTTTAGCAGCTTGAAGGAACCTTCGTTCGCTAGTTTTTTCCTCACTTTTGATTTGATTGGATTTTTGACTTGGCTTGGATTTTTGACTACGATTTCTCTCACTCCTCTGGATTTGGCATTCTCTCCGTGATTTTTTGGTATTGACTTGGACTGTTTCTCTCTACTCTTACGATTTGCCCCTTGGATTTGACAACCTCATGAGTACAATGGCTTCAAGAGCTGCCTTTAAAAGATGTGCCATCTGCCAGGCCAAATTCCTGAGTTCTGATGGCCATTCTCGCTGCCTTATTTGTCTAGGTGAGTCCCACAATGTGGAGTCTTGTGTGCACTGTAGGGCATTTACACCTCAGGCCTGTAAGCACAGTATGTCCCGCCTGAAATCGTTCTTATACAAAAAGGCTCTGATTCCGGTAGCAGCTTCAACTCCGACTTCTGCTCCGGTGCCCACACCATCTAAATGGGGCCACTCGCCATCTCCAAAGTCAGAAGCTCAAAAACGACATTGGTCCTGTAGTCCGTCCTGACGCCACTTGGTTGCTTCGGACCTAGAGGTGGTGTGAGGTTCTCACAAACATGCTGGTCCTTCCGACCCATGTCAAGACCAAGCACAATCAACAGCGTCAGCAAGGGACCAGGACCCCTTGACATCGAAGTCTGTCCCTCCAGACCAAGCAGACAGACCACTGGTCAGGACCGAGCTTTGTCGGACTCCTCGAAATCCTTAAAAAAGAAGAGGAAGGAGAAGCATTCCTCTCGGCATGAGGATAGCTCCAAGTCTAAGAGCAAGCTGAAGGATGAACCCAAAAAGTCAAAACCGACGACTGTTGCATCGGTGGTACTGACTGTTACTGCCACTGTGGCTGTTGGGAGTGCAGAAGCCCCACCTGCCGGGGATCCCAAAGCCACTACCGCTTGGCCGTCCCCCGCAAGGGCTGCTGAGGACAAGCCTCCATCCCGTGCCCCAACTCCTGCCGCTTCAGTGGAAATTGTCGTGGTTGAAGTACCCTCGGGGCTGATACGGATGTGTCACCTCAACGTAGAGGCCAGTTGCCGGCCCTTGTTATTTCAAGAGCTCAGCTTCTTGGACACTCTGCCTCTGATGTCTAAGTTGATGTCATTCAGTCTGAAGATGTAACTCGGATCCGTGCTTCTTCGCCCATGATCCATTACGATGAGCCTGCTTACTCAGCCTACAATCTGGCACGCTCCATCTACCATGCCCAGTTTACTTCTCCGACAGAATCCCAGGTCCTGACCACCTGGGCTTTTGATTTAACAGGAACATGTACGGGTCGGAGTTCTCCGTGCGTCATTCTCTGCCATGTCTGGGGTTTGATGGCTCTTTGGCTCCAACAAAAAAAGATGCGGAGAGTCAGGTATCTCCATGTCCTGACCAACATCCTCTGCCACCTACTCCACCAGCTCGAACCACTTCGCTTCTCCATGGAGGCCGAACCCCATCGCCCTTGGGTTCGACCTCCACTTCATCGGATTCATGGGATTCATACTTACCTTATCTGCCGTCTCTGCAACCTGATTTAGTGGACGAGGATTCTGCTTCACCCACGGATCATGTCCGTGCCTTTTCCGAACAAGTGGTTCGTATGTCCCATGCTTTGGACCTCAAGGTTGTGGAAAAGGAGTCAGAACCGAGGGATGCAATATTCCATCATATACAGTCTAAGGCACCTCCTACCGCCAGTCTTTCAGTCTTGCCTTCTCTGTTAAAACTAACTCAGATCTCAGGGGAGAATCCTTCCTCGATCCAGTCAACGCCATAGAAGATTGACAGACTATATCGGGTTGGCGGTGAACACATCGAATGGCTGCAGACTCATCCTCACCCCAATTCTGTGGTAGTTGAGGCCTCCCAGAGCCAAAGGCAGCGGCGCCAGCAATTGACACTACCTGACCCAGAGGGACGGAAGCTAGACATAATTGGGAAAAAGATCTATTCTGCCGCAGGTCTGAGCTTCCGTATTGCTAATTATTCTGCCTTTATGGGGGCATATCAACAGGTTCTCTGGGAGAGGATGATGCCCCTCATTCAGGATCTGCCGGATGAGAGATGAAGATTAGCAGAGGCAATCCAGTCGGAGGCACAACTGTTGGCCAGACAACAAATGAATTGTGTCCGACATGTCGCAGATTGTGCCGCCAAGAAGATAGCTGGATCCATCGCCCTGCATCGTCATGCATGGCTCCGGTCCTCGGGCCTCCGCAAGCTTCAGCCACCATCTAAGATATGCCATTTGATGAGTCGGGCCTGTTCAACGGCTCCACCGACGAGAAATTAGAGTTCACTCAGAAGATGAGGACCACCGCCAGAAAGTACGGTATGGCTACTTCCTCATCTTCTGCATATCGCTCCAGAAGCCATACCAACTGGCAGGCCTCTACACCTGGCCATCAGTTTAGAAGGGGGTTCACTGGTCAATCCTATAGATGCTCCTGCTATCTGCCACCCTCCTCGTCAGCCTCATCGGTGAGGAGCCAAGGGTCAACATCTTGATACTGCCCCCCCGCAAAGCAGAGGTCCAAGGACCAAACCAGGAGAAAGTTTTGAATCTCCACTTCTTCATTCTCTTCTCTTTCTCTCTAGACTCCAGTGTTCGGAGATCGACTGTCGAGCTTTCAAGGAGCCTGGTCTTCAATAACATCAGACTGCTGGGTACTTCACATCATCCAGAATGGCTATTGGATCGAATTCGACTCACTGCCTCCAACAGGTCAGGTTCAACCAACACCGCCCTCCCCTCCTCGAGGAAGTGCAGACGCTGCTGCAGAAGGGGGCCATCGAACCTGTGGACTCCGAACTTCATCACCTCTGTTTCTTCTCGAGTTACTTCCTAGTCACGAAGAAAGATGGCGGTCTCCGTCCCATTCTCGACCTTCATGGAGTGAACTGGCATATTGCACCAAAGAAGTTCAGGATGGTTACCCTGGCTTCCATCATACCGCTCCTACAACAGGGAGATTGGTTTGCTTCCATAGACCTCAAGGACGCCTACTTCCACATTGGGATTCACCCATCCCACAGATGGTTCCTGGCATTCCAGATTGGGACCGAGGTATTCCAACAGGGTGCTGCTGTTCGGACTCTCAACTGCTCCAAGAGTCTTCACGAAGTGCATGGCGGTTGTAGCGGCCTTCCTGCATCAGTGTGGAGTAGTGGTCTTCCCCTACATCGACGACTAGCTGTAGCAAACTCTCGATGTCAGCTTGAACTGGACATCGTTCTCACCCTAGATATGTTAGACAGCCTTGGACTTGTTGTCAATATGGAGAAGTCACAACTTCAACTGTCCCAGTCTATCCAATTCATCGGGGCTCAGTTGGATTCATTGACAGCTGCAGCCTACCTCCCTCGGGACCGATTCGACACCCTTCATTTTTTGATCCACGCCTGCCGCCAGTCCTGAAGACTCTCAGCCCATGCAGTTCAAGTACTTCTCAGGCACATGGCAGCTACTACCTATATGACCCATCTCGCCAGACTCCGGTTCTGCCCACTTCAACATTGGCTTCTATAGATGTTCTACCCTCTGCACAACTCCCCAAAGAAACTGCTCACGATGCCACGCGCAATCCAACGTTTGCTGGAATGGGGGTTGGCCCCAGAAAATGTTTTGTTGGGGATGCCCTTCAACCCACCTCAACCAGACACTTCTCTAACAATGGACGCCTCTATGCTCGGCTGGGGAGCCCATCTCGAATCCTACGAGATCCAGGGCACTTGGGATGCCAATGAACAGACGTCCCATATCAACGTCTTAGAGCTCCTCGGCATCCAGAAAGCACTACGGGCCTTTGAGACTCTGGTGATGGGCAAGACCGTTCTAGTGGTGACAGACAACACATCGGTTATGTACTATTTGAACAAGCAAGGAGGAATGAGATCCCCCCAGCTTCTTCAGCTCACATTAGACATCTGGAATTGGTGGGCACTCAGGAACATTCACCTCCAATTTATCCACTTGCCGGGAGAAGAGAACATTCTTGCAGACGGACTCAGCCATTCCAGCCTCTCCATCCACGAGTGAATGTTGCACAGGTCAGTGACATCAGACCTGTTTTGGCAGTGGGAAACTCCTCAGGTAGACCTCTTTGCACACCAGAGAACAGGCAGTGTCACCAGTTCTGTTCCAGGGGTCGCGCTCCGGGTTCGAGAGGCAACGCGTTGCTCTTCCGCTGGACGGGACCTCTTCTCTACCTCTTTCCTCTGTTCCCACTATTGACAAAGTAATCGCCAAACTACATTGAGATTGAGTGGATGCCATCCTCATCACTCCATGGTGGCCCTATCAGCCTTGATTTGCAACCCTCCTGTGTCTGGCCAGGCATCGATTCATCTGCCTTTTGAACTGTCCCAAGCTTCTCACCATTCAGAAAGGGATGGTCAGACACCCAGATGTGGAGGCTCTGCAGCTGACGGCATGGAGACTACGCCCTTGAATTCATTCTCGGTTTCGAAGGGCAAGGTCCCTCCATCCCTTCCTCTAGAGGTACAGGCTGTCATCAACGATGCCTGATGACCTGCAACCCATAGGTCATATCACTACAAGCAGAAGAAGTTTGAAGCCTTCCTAGATGACCGGGGACTGTCCACGGAACCGTACTCCATCCCGACAGTCCTGAAATTCCTCCTTCACCTGTCTGCAACGGAACTTTCAGTTTCGTCGCTCCAGTGCTACTTGGCAGCCGTCTCTGTTGAGTTCCAGGTTAGAGGCTGACCGTCCCCTTTCACGGACCCAACAGTCAAGAAGTTCTTAAGAGGCTACGTCAACCTGCATCCGCAAGTGCTCGAGCCTACTCCGACCTGGAGCCTTGAACTGGTCCTTTGTCAACTGGTTCGATGTCCTTTCAAACCCATGGCATCTACTGACTTGAGACTCCTGTCTTGGAAAACTGCTTTCCTTGTTGCTATTACTTCAGCGTGTCAAGCTGGAGAAATGTGTGCTGTACGCTCGGACCTGCCGTACACTGCTTTCCACAAGCACAAAGTGGTGCTGCATCCTGACATCTCCTTCCTTCCGAAGGTGGTGTCTAGCTTTCATCTGAATCAACCTATCAACCTCCCTGCTCTGATGCAGGATCCAAAGGATGAATTCGAGTGCACCCTCCATTCCATGGATGTCAGGAGGGCGCTCGCCTTTTACATCCAGAGATGTAAAAGGCGACTTCCTGCTCCATTCAGGAAGTCGCCTAGATTGTTTGCTCCTATGCCCACTCGAGACTGGGAGAACCAATTTCGGCACAGTGCCTGTCAAAATGGGTGACATCGACTATATCTCTTTGCTATGAACTGGCTAAGACGACGTTGCTGGCATGGGTTCAAGGACACTCGACAAGGGCTGTCTCTACCTCGACAGCTTTCCTCTCTGGGATGCCTCTAGAGGCAGTTTGAAGAGCGGCAACTTTGGTCATCACCTTTTACCTTCAACTCTTATTATAGACTTGACACTCGTTCTAAGAACAAGGCTGCCTTTGGGAAAGCTGTGCTTTTGTCTTCTATTCAATGAGTGAGTGTTAATGTCTTGCCAGGTTGCTTGATTGATATCCTTGATATGCTAAGTCTATATATTTGATCAGTTTTCTCATGCTTAAGAATGTGCTGTCAATAAATCCAACTGCTGTTTGACTGTGCAGCATGGTCCTAGTGTCAGTATGTTTAGGACATACCCCCCTCCGGGCATGAACCTTGCCAGTCTACCCAGCTGTGTGATTCACAGAGACCACAAAGAAGATGGACAGGTTGCTTGCCTGTAACCATAGATCTTCGAGTGGTCTTCTGTGAATTCACACAGACCCGCCCATCCTTCCCTCTATGTCCTACTATATCATATAAACATGCTTAATGTTCCTGATGCTGCTGGTTGCGGCATCATTCAAGGAACTGAGGGGAATTAGGCAGGAGCACCTTTTAAGGGACCGTTAGGGTGGGTGGAGTTACCACCAAAAATGTATCAATGCACATTCTGCCTAGCAATTCCAGAAGGTTCCGAATGCTCTGCGCAAACACAGGAATAACCCAGCTGTGTGAATTCACAGACCACTCGAAGATCTATGGTTACAGGAAGCAACCTGTCCTTATTCCACACCATTGTGTTTACACAACTGTGACCAATTCATCACCTTGTGGCCAATTTTCTGGTGGTAAGCAGCTTTGTACTTAGGTCCTCAGATGCTGAACATACAGTGTGCAACTAGGGTTGTACTCAAAGCCTAGCCCCCTGGTAGAATCTACCAAAGCTTGCACTCTACTGTCATAGCCTTTCAGAGCCTGAGGTCTCCTCCATGCCACAGTGAGGTGGCAGAGTAGGACAGTGTCAACAAAACTTTCCATGTATGTTAATTAATTTATTATAGAATGACAGCTGTGAAAAATCAATTATATAAAGACCAGCTGGGACTCCAGATATACAGATTCCTTGAAGTGACTTTAAGATAGAAATCATTTGTAAGCAAGTCTCCACAAATCCAATTGCCAGGGGAACTGCATTCAGTAATAGTCTGTACCATGAAAAGCACATCTTACAGCTTGCAGATACCCATCACTCCCAGACTTGTCAGGGAACTGCTGCCATTAGTCCTTCCCAGGATTTGGTAGTACATTCCTGGTGCAGAAGGCTGGGTGCATTGGTAGGTGATCTCCCTTGTGCTGGAATCTGGAACTGGCAAGAGAAGCACATAAAAGTCCTCCTTTTTCTGCCTGGTCTAAAGTTCATCACTAAATAAGCCACATGTATGTAGATTAATTGTTTCTATACTACTCACTTTAAAACATCCAAAGGCAGTGTACAAAAAGAGAAACATGAAACAAATATACTACCTAAAATACACAACACTGATATCATAAAAATATTAAAATAATAAAATAAAGCCACCAGCTTGGCAAGTTAGTGTAATATAAAAACTAGGACAGTCGAACACCAGCAGATTTCTGGGCTACATCATTGAGTTATCAGAGGTGCCAAGAGGTTGACAATGTTGACATCCCCCTGAGTTCTGACTCACATCTCATGGGTGGGTGTAGGTTTAACACACACACACACACGAGACATGAGTCAGAACTCAGGGGCATATATACCAGGAGCACTCTGGAAAGGGCAAGGAAAACTGATGAGCACAAAGAATGGTTTACAGGCCCTGCTGCTTATTCAATCATAAGGGCCAGGAATGTTTGGAATGCATAGTACAGGAACCAAAAGACTTTTGGTTCCTGTACTATGCATTCCAAATATTCCTGGCCCTTATGATTTCATACAGTTACAGATAATTATGGGTTTGTATATAGACAAGGGTTCTGGGTGACCTTGGGCAAGTCACACACCTCAGCCCACAGAAAACCCTGTGCTAGGTTTGTCTTAGGGTTGCCATAAATCGGAAATCACTTGAATGCTCACAACAACAAGAACAAACATATTCTTGTGCTCATTTAGTGGAAAGGCAACTGAGAAATATAACACAAATACAAGTATGTGTTCATGTGAACGAATAGTCTGTGTAAGTGCAGCAATCAGTGATAATTACTATCAACCTGTGAATGTCCACTTCACACACTGTGGTGAGTATTTGTTAGTGATGTGCATACGCACCATAGCACAACACACACATTCGTCTACCAATAGTAGAAGCAAATTTGCACATACAACAATATAGCACATTATATTTATGCACTGCACATTGCAAATGCAGTTGTGCATTGTACAACATCAGCCATTCATTGACACATTTTGCATAATGCTACTACGGTATTTTGCCATGAAGGTTGTGTTGTGCTGGTGCAGTCTATCTCAGCAGGCAGATATTTACACTATGCTGAAAGGCTGTTGGATTGCTACCATTATTCGTCCACATCAGTGCATAGCTGGGATGATGTGGATTTGTTGCCGGGGGGAAAGGCTCTTTCTATATTGAAGCCTCAAGTCAGGATTACACTTGCTTTCAGCTCCTAATGAAATCCTCAGATAAACATACAATGAAGGATCTCTGCACAAGCTGAGGAAGATCGTTCTCAACTTTCAGCTCAAAAGATGTAGTAGAGCTAATTAATTCATGTTATTCACAGTCTTTCAGGTTCCCTGATGTGTATGGTATAATAGAAGAAAAAGGTGTCATCTTTAAAACCAAATTACTTCCTTAAAAAGAACGGAATCTCTAAAGCAGATTTATTTGCCTCAAACTCCCAAACTAGTAGCTGCTGCATTTTTAGTGAGAAAAGTTTGCTTTTGGGCAGTCCAGTGGTATCCACAGAACTCTCACCCAGCACCACATTTCAAATGAGATGTTGTTGTTTTTCCCTATCAGCTTTCTTCAATATCATTTGATATATTCTTAAAAGTGACCTTTTCGGCCTAGAGAGGTCTTTTATAAACAGGAAGTCTCCCTGGTGGCGCAGTGGTTAAATGCCAGTACTGCAAGCCACCACGTCGCAAGTTCGATTCCAGCTGGCTCCAAGGTTCACTCAGCCTTCCATCCTTTCGTAGGTCGGTAAAATGAGTACCCAGCTTGTGGGGGCAATTAGCTAACACACATTGGATGCTGTTTAATGCAGTTAGATGTGTAAATAGCTATTGCTTAAAACAATTTGTAAGCTGCTCTGATAGCCTTGTGGCTGAAGAGCGGGATATAAATAAATAAATAAATAAATAAATAAATAAAAATAATAAAGCCTGTCTGACACAAGGGTCATATTTGTTTCCATTTGCTCAACATCCACTGTGTGTGCATCAATTCAACCTGGCTTACAACATAGAGAGATTATGAATGACAACTGCTTCTGCAGCAGTATGGTTAAGATTCCACTCCCTTGTTGCTCCATCCTTTGTTAAACCATAGGATATGTATCTTCCAGGAGTGACTTGGTGACATATGTGGACTGATGTATCTGATTGGTTTGGTTTGTAGTGGCTGTATTGCTTTCCCCAAAAAATATTGCTTCAACTGTTGCAGGGGTGGACAAAGTGTGACCTTTGAATGCTGTTTTTATGGTTCTTGTCCTTTCAACATTCCCTGAACAACCCTTTTTCTGGCCAAAAAAGGGCGAGGAGTTCACCTTTTAAATAGGCTATATGGGGCCTCTGCATTCTTTAACATCAAAAAAATACCCACTTTCATGTTTTTTTTTCTTTTTTCTTTTGCTTTGGGCTTTCTTACAGTGCATGCAACCCCCAGAGGATCCAAGGGGCAATAACCTACCATACCCTCTGGTCTATTAGAATCATTTTATTACTGACAGTCTACCTTAGGAGTGGAGAAAGTGCACCCCCAAAGTTAAAGTGCCTGGGGGAAGTGGGGCAATTTTCAACCCAGAATCAGCTCAACCAGAAAATTATTCAGAAGTCAATTTTTGGGAGACTTCCTGTTTATAAAAGACCTCTCTAGGCCGAAAAGGTCACTTTTAAGAATATATCAAATGATATTGAAGAAAGCTGATAGGGAAAAACAACAACATCTCATTTGAAATGTGGTGCTGGGTGAGAGTTCTGTGGATACCACTGGACTGCCCAAAAGACAAATAAATGGGTTGAAGGGAAAATCAAGTTTGAATTCTTCCTAGAAGCCAAGATGACTCGGCTGAAACTATCATACTTTGGACATGAGAAGACATGACTCACTAGAAGAGGCAATAATGTTTGGCAAGGTAGAAGGCAGTAGGAAGAAAGGAAGACTGCATTACAGGTGGATAGACTCAATCAAGGAATGCATAACCTTGAGTTTGGAAGACCTGAGCAGACCTGTGGTGGCTTGGAAGTCTCTTATTCATAGGGTCACCATAAGTCGAAATTGACTTGATGCAATTAACAACAAAGTCTAAAATGGCCCAGGAAGGGCCCACAACATGGCAGTATTTCCCCCATACCCTCTAGGCAGCATTGCAGGCATTAGGAGGCAAAATAATCTTTTGAAAAAATAATTAGAGGCGGGGGGGGGTACAAGTTCCCCTGCGGGTTCAATACATCCCCTGAAGCCCCCACTCCCATTAACTGTTATGGAGCTCCATTGTGCCCATGACCCTTGGAAGTAAGCACAGCAGTAATGTGTCCATTATATCACTGCAATGCAGTGTCTTTAGAATCCTGATAGCTCTGAGTGTTTTCTCTCCTATCAATAGAATTACTGTCCATGTTCCAGCTGAAAATTCTGCTAAGCCAGAGGATCTGCAGTGGTTGATTTCGAAAAGATAAGAGCTGGAACACACCTCATTCCAAGTCTCTGTCACCACTTGACTGCATATTTATGTCCAGGAAGATATACCTACCTGGAGCATAATATTAAGCCCTTTAAAGTTCCACTGGAGTCAGAGAAAAAAGTTTAGAATTCTGCAATATTCAGCAGAATTAGGCATGCTGAAACTAATTGATTTTTAATGGGCCATCTTTCATTGATCTGGTGCTCCTCTCCACTGTACTGTACTTAACCCCCATTATCCCCAAAGCTACATAGCCAAACATATCTAGCGGTTACTAAGGCAGGGAAGGGCTGTTTCAGTGTTTCTCTAAATCTGGAAAATGTTGGGCTCCATATGGGCCCCCTCTGCTATCAGCAAGATTTAACTGTGTTTGAATAAAGACCCTGCAAGTATAAATTAAGTATGACACTCTTAAAATTAATTTTGGTGTCCCACAGGCCTGACATCACAAAAATGACTTTACCTTGATTGTGAGAAATATCAAAATCAATAGACAACCTTCATGTACAGATTTTTCTCTTAAGCCAACATTGCATGATGGCATATATGGTATATATTCAGTCATGTAAGCATATAAAGATATAAACATATTTTATATGGATTGGCATACCATTATAAGCCTTGAAGCTGTCTGTTTAGTTCTTTAAACATTCTGAAAGGAGATATGTATTTAAAATATTTTGGAATACAAATGTATGCTGACAAAAAGTAATTAAGTGGCTCTATCTTCCCTTTGTAGTGGAGAAATATCTATATAGATAATATTTCTAAAGCACAAGATGCACATATTTTTAATAACTGGGATTAAATAAATGGCAAATGCATAATGCTGGACTTATATCTCACAGAAATGTATACCTTGAATGTGGTTGAAATATGCGTGTGTGTTTGTGTATTCTCCGTGTGCCTGCACAAAATGAACCCAGAGAACACATTTAAACCCTGTGAAATCCAATATACATGTTCCAGCTGGCATAAGACTGCAGACCAGAAATGCCTTTGCGGTCAGCTTTATCTTAATCCTGTTCAAGGAAAGAATGTTTCCTTTGCTCTGGAAAGAAGAAATGGTACCTGCATGTAGAATTTGAAGATAACCGCAAGAGTTTTCCCAATCTGTTTCTTTCTTGTTTGCCCTTAGGTTGCATTTAGTAAAAAGGAGGAAGTATTCCCTATTGCAGTTTTTCTGTCTCTCTTACAGTGTTCATGATCATAGCAACAAAACTATTCTGGTATCACATTTGTTTTCTTTTTGCAGGGCATTGCCCTTGGGCAAGTGACAGTTTTTTAACTATGCATGATGCCCAGGGCAAATCTGCTTGTGAAGTAAAACGTATTGACTTCCTCATTTTTATCTTTCTTTGGAGTAAATTGTTGCATTATTTTTTTTAAAAAAAAATGTTTTTTCCTGTGCTGAATTACAAGAACTCTGTCTATAATGTAATACAGTACTTCATGCTTGCAAGCTTCCTGTACATTGTGAAGTTGAAGGCTTTCACGGCCAACATCCATAGGTTTTCTGTGTTTTGTTTTTTCTGGGCTGTGAGGCCGTGTTCTAGAAGAGTTTATTTCTGACATTTCATCTGCATCTGTGGCTGGCATCTTAAGAGAATGGTTGGGTAGGAGTGAGGGGGAGTTATATACTGTATATATACTATATACTCGCAGTATATAAACCCCACAAACACTCCTACCCAACCATTCTCTGAAGATGCCAGTCACAGATGCAGGTGAAACGTCAGAAATAAACTCTTCCAGAACACAGCCTCACAGCCCGGGCGGGGGTGGGGGGAACACACAGATAATTAGTGGGTAGATTTTAACAAAAGTGTTAAGAAAAACCCTCACTTATTGTTTCTCTTTCAGGGCAATCCTTTCCAAGGTCCTCATGATTTGGCCCAATATGAATGTCGATATGATACTTTTGCTAAAAATGCAAAATCCATATGTACATGTAGTATTCATCTGCACATAGAGCAGCTTCAAAAATTCATTTTAAAAAATGATGATAAAAATTCCACTGGCTAAAAATTTCACATCAGAGTGATCCCATGACCAATGACTCATTATTAGGAAATCCAAGCTATTTAAAACTATCTCCTGCAGAACACTCATTCTTTGCCCTCCTTTCCATCCTTTCTGATGCTTGTAGGGGTGCTAATTATCTTTCACCATAAAGTACAGTTTCAGTTGCAAGTTGATATTGAAAGCATTGTGCTAAATGCACTGTTCTCTTTCAATCAATGATATTGTTTAATGTGTGAGTTAGCACTAAAAGTGTCCCATTGTGTTCTGCAGATAGACTCTGTCTTCTAATTTCACAGCTAAACACTTGAGTTCTATTCAGTGTATCCAGAGGAGGGGAAACCTTTCCCTGAGGTTTGTTTCATTCTACCTTTGGGTGAACTCCAGCAGCTATCACACTTTATTATTGTGTGTGGCTTCAACGCAAGTAGAATTCAAGTTCGTACTATTTCTGAGAAACTTGATATATTTCTTTATGAGCTGAAAGCCATTCTAGGTCCAACTGGATCATTATTATGCAATTCGTTCTTAGTCTTCAGTTAAACCTTTTAGAGCAGTAATTTCAACTTGTTCAGGGGGATTTATTTTCTCTAGACAGTTATAAGGTTTCCCACAAGTTTAATAATGGTATAGTGGACACAGTTCTCTGAAAGTCAGCTTGCCCAAAATTTGACTACCTCTGACATCATTGGAGTTACAACCTGAATCCTGATTGGCTGGAGCCACAGTCCCAGGAGCCAGGAGAGGCTCTGGAGATGAATAATCAATGGAGGCAAAGCTAGGGTGGTTTGGGCAGGGGAGAATGACATTCTGAAAGCACCCCTTCCCCTTTTGTGCTGAAAATATACTCTGGGGAATATTCAGGGCTTGTCTACATGTGGGGCAAAAACTCCAAATGGAGTCTTGCCCCTCATGCGCCTGCATTCACCTCAAAGCCCTGCACAGTATTTATTCTTTGCAGGAACATCAGGTACTTGTCTTCCCTACCTGACTGTCCCTATGGAGTTTCGTCCACCACCACGACCATTTTAAAGCTCAGGAGCCAGTTCCCAGCTGAAGGGACAGGTTTTCTCTCTTTGCCTGGCTTGGCAGTGCTGCCTCCGCCCACTCACCCATTGCGGGAAGAGGAGTTTGAGGCAAGCGCTGCCAAGCCAGGGGAAGGAAGAAAACCTCTCCCTTTAGCCAGGAACAAAGCAAGTGATGAACAAGCAGAGGGTATGTGGAAGCAGCGCTGCCGATCCAGGGAAAGGGAAAAAAACCTCTCCCTTCAGCTAGGAACTGGCCTCTTGAGCTTTAAAATGGTCATGCCAATGGTGGTGGAAGCAGACAAAAATGCGTAGAAAACCCCAAACCCGACATACTCTGCATCAAGGTAAAATGCCCCGAATCTGAGCTGTGCGTTGTGTTCCTGATCTCCCCAGATTCAGGGAAAAGGACCTACACTTTCCATATTCAGAAGGGCCCTGTACTCTTCACTCCTGTGAAAGTGGGGGGCCACCTGTACTTGACAAAAACCAATTATTAAGATTTGCATCAATGAAAATAGGAGCATGAATTGTTCTTGGAACATCAGTCTTTGCCATGGAGAGGGCTCATTGAGAACCAGTGTGGTATATTGCCTAGTATAGCTTGGGATCTAGAAGATATGAATTCAAATTTGTGTTTAAGCATGTATGTTAATAAGTGACCAGTATCATCAACCTAGATCACTATTTCCCAGCCTAACTTAGAGTTGTTGAAATAACAGAGGGAAGAGCTCTTTTCATTGCCTTTTCAGACAAAGAGTGGAATAAAAATGTAATAATGGCATGGACTACTATGTGAAACAGATTTCCCAGAATGAACTTGAAGCGCCAGATCCATGCACAAAACACACAGACTTAGGTGGAACAGACGTGCGAAAGGGATCTAGGAGTCCTAGTAGACCACAAGTTGAACATGAGTCAACAGTGTGATGCGGCAGCTAAAAAAGCCAATGCGATTTTGGACTGTATCAATAGAAGTATAGTGTCTAGATCAAGGGAAGTAATAGTGCCACTCTATTCTGCCTTGGTCAGACCTCACCTAGAATACAGTGTCCAGTTCTGGGCACCACAATTCAAAAAGGATATTGACAAATTGGAGCATGTCCAGAGAAGGCTGCTCCAGAGACTGGAACACAGAGCAATGGATGCAAGCTCCATTAACAGAGATTCCACTTCAACATTAGGAGGAACTTTTTGACAGTAAGAGCGGTTCGGCAGTGGAACACACTCCCTCTGAGCATGGTGGGGTCTCCTTCCTTGGAGGTCTTTAAACAGAGGCTGGATTGCCATCTGTCGGGGATGCTTTGATCGTGATTTCCTGCGTGGCAGGGGGTTGGACTGGATGGCCCTCGTGGTCTCTTCCAACTCTACAATTCTATGATTCTATGATTCTATGTGGATGTTGATTAACTGACAAAATGAAAGCTAATCTGTTGGTAGAAGCTGGTGTATCCAGAATTGTGTGGTGTTAGAATTAAAACAGATATCAAAACAAGCAGAATTGCCTACACTCTGTAAAATATAGATATGGTTTTAAATTCTTAGAAAAAGAGATTGAACAATGGTTTTTTATCAATCATCTTTCATTTTCAGTAATGTCACATGTCCTTCTTTGTGGTCTCTGTGAATCCACACAGCTGGGTTATTCCTGCATCTGTGCAGTGCACTCAGAACCTTCTGGAATAGTTAAATAACAGATTTTTGGTGGTAGCTCCTCCCACTCCAACACCCTCTCTCAGCCGTTCCTTCTCATTTACCTCAGTTCCTTTTCATCCGCCGCACTAGCAGCACGTAGGGAACCTTCGCCCTTGTCTTGGCTTGCTTTCTCTTTCGGTTTCTCAGCTTTGACTCTGACTGACTGACCTCTTCTTGCATTCGCTCTTCATTCGACTTTGGACTGATCTGACTTCATTCTTTGGTTTCCCCTCTGGCTTGGTTGTTGTGTCCTTCCCCTCACCTTGACTACCCTTTTGCTTGCTTCTTCGGCTTTGGCTTTGCTCGCCCCGTTACTGACTTTGGACTGTCTGGTGATCTATTTGATCACTTCTGCTGAAAATGGTCTTTAAATCAGCCACTTTCAAGTGCTTTATGGTGTGTGGGGTGAAATTGCCCAGCTCCAACCGGCACTCGAAGTGTCTTATTTGCCTGGGCAACACCCATAACATTGACACCTGTGCCTATTGCAAGGCTGTTACGCCTCAGGCCCAGAAGCACTGCCTGTCACGTCTCAAGTCTTTCCTCTATGAGAAGGTGTTGCTGCTGCAGGCCCAGCCATCAGCAATAGTTTTGGTGGCTCTGAGATCCCCGACCACATTGGCTGCCTTGCTGTCTCCAACCTGTAAGAGGGCCTGTACCGAATTGCTAAGTCCCTCTAAGAGGCGTGGGGCCAGATCCGTGAGTCTGTTCAAGCAACATCGGGCCCGCTCAGTCTCGGATACTGAAGCCTCAAAGCCATCTGCTTCGAGCCGGAGCTGTGCTACGACCTCCTCCAAGTCCACTGGGAAGAAACACAACAAGAAGAAGAAGACCAGACACTCTTCTCCTCACGTTCCGCATCATCCCGCATCTGTTTTGGTGGCCTCGATGGTACGGGTTGCTACCTCATTTCAAGAACCAATTCATGTTCCCACTCCATTCAAGAACCAACTCCAGTTCGGGACCTGACACCGACCCTCTGTGTGGAAGTCATCAACATGGAGACTGTCCAGCTTTCTGAGGGAGAAATTACATCTTCGGCACCTGGATGGACTCTCTCTCCATCTCTCATCATCTCCCGTGAGGAGCTGTTGGGTGTTGCTATGGTGCAGACAGGCACTCGCAGACGAAATCTTATCCAGTACACTCCGTCTCGGTCCAAGTCTCCTGCACAGACCCCTCCGACCGCAGCAATGTGTCAGGCTGACACGGTACGCACCTATGGAGTTTTCAATGTGGCACAAAGTTCTTTCCTCGACTTTCCATCTTTGCCCCTTCGAGCCCAAACTACCACCTTTGGCCAATGGCAAGACCTCTACTTTCTGCATGAGGACACTGGAGAACATTCACGCTACTACTCTCCCCCACGTCTTTCATACCATGCTGTCAAACCCATCCGTCATGTAGACCTTCCCTGTGACAAACCTTCCATGAAGCATGTTGGGAGCCAAGTTACTCTGGGACGTTCCTTTCTGGCACCTCAGGAAGAACTGTTTGACTGTGTGGGGCCTGCGGATTGTCCTTTGCCTCCCGTGCCAGTGGAGCTCCCACCTCCTCCATCGCACCAGACCACCTCTCTGCACCACCATCCTTCACAGAGTCTCTCCACCTTGAGCTCTTCATCCAGCTCGTCCAGCCACTCCCAGTCACCTTATGTGCTGTGCATCCCATCTCCTCCTCCCAATCTGATTGATGATGACTCTTCGTCCCCCACTGATGATATTCGGGCCTTCTCCGAACAGATGGTCCATATGTCTCATGCACTTGATCTAAACATTCTGGAGAAGAAGTCCTACCCTATGGACTTCATCTATCACAGGATCAAGTTGAAAGCTCCACCTGTGCCAGTCATCCTGGTCCTGCCTTCTCTCCTTAAACTCACCCAGGGGTTTTGGGAGAATCCGATAACATCCACCTCGAAGTGGATTGACAGACTCTACCGAATGGGCGGGGATGACATCTCATGGCTCCGTGAACACCCAAAGCCAAATTTGGTAGTAGTTGAGGCTTCTCAGCAGAGGAGTCAGTGCCGTTCGCAGGCCACCCGTTCTGACCCAGAGGGTCGAAAGCTGGAATATTGGGTAAAAAGCTCTATTCTTCGGTTTTGTATATCTAACTACTCCACCTGCATGGATGCCTACCAGCAGATTCTCTGGGAAAGGATGACCCCTTTCTACAAGACTCCTACAAGACCTTCCAGAAGAGCAGAGACGGGTGGCACACTCAATTCAATTGGAAGCCCAATTCCTAGTGGGGCAGCAAATGAATTCGACTCGACACGTTGCAGACTGTGTGGCTAAGTTGGTGGCTGGCTCTATTTCCCTTTGGCGCCATGCCTGGTTGAGATCCTCTGGACTGACGCCCCAGGCATTTGCGACCATAGAGGACATGCCTTTCGATCATTCCGGGCTTTTCAACCTGTCCACTGAATAGAAGCTCAAGTTAATGCAAAATATGAGGAATACTGTGCGCAAATATAGTATGCCCTCTTCTTCCTGTTCCAGAGACTGATCAGGGTGGCAGGGTCCCCAGTACCCATATAATCAACGCAGAGGCTACCAACCCCAGTCCTCTCACCAATCTTGATTTCCATCTCAATCGTCCTCTGTTGCATTGGTGAGGAGCCAGGCCACCACCTCTCGCTATAGGCCTCCTTCTAAACAACAACCCAAGGATCAATCTAAATGTCAATTCTGATCACCTTTCTGCTCCTTTTTACCCTCTTTTTCCAGACATTACTATTTGGAGATCGTCTGGCACATTTCCAGTCAGCCTGGGTGTCCATAACATTGGACCGCTGGGTGCTCCGGATCATCACAGATTGCTACTGGATGGAATTTGACAAGTACCGTATATTCTGGCATATAAGAAGACTTTAACCTAGGAAAATATCTTCAAAAGTTGGAAGTTGGGGGTTGTCTTATACGCCGGGTATACCGAACCACGATGGGGCTGCCAGCCTCATCTCGGACTTGGGAAGGACAGGCGGTGGTTAGCAAGCTTACCCCCACCCCAGCCAGCCACCCCTCTGCCTTTCCCCAACCCTGTACATTCACCCCTCTCCTCAGCCTTTCCTCCTTTGGGGAGGAAGTGGAGGAGAGGGGCGAATGTAGCGGTTTGCCTCACACACTGCCCATCTCCTGCATCTTTGCTCCCTTCGCGGAGAGGGGCAAATGTAGTGGTTTGCCTCACACACTGCCCATCTCCTGCATCTTTGCTCCCTTCGCAAACGGAGTGAAGTCGCAGGAGATGGGTGGTGGGTGAGGCAAAGTGGGTACATTCACCTATCACCGGAGAGGTTAGCCAAAATTTATAAAAACATGAAAAATCAGTGTTGGAAGTGTCAGAAAGCCATTGGGACATACTATCACAGCTGGTGGAAATGTGAGAAAATACAGAAATATTGGAAGAAAATTCACCAAATAATCACAAAATTATTAGATGTAGATTTTCCGTGTGACCCAGAGATATTTTTACTAAATATGTTGGAAAAAATAGATGTACAAGTACAAAAAAAGTATTGGAAAGTTTTATTGTATATGTTCTCAGCCGCAAGAATAGTCTACGCAAAATATTGGAAGACTCAGAAAATACCATTGATAGAGGAATGGGTATTAAAACTTAAAGATATGTATGAGATGGAAAGATTAACAATTATGTTAGATGACAAAAAAACATTTAAAGATTTGGAAGCCTGGGTGATTCTAAACCCACTCTTGAAAGAAAGATGCGGAGAAGAGGCAAAAATAGATATAGAAGAATCAATTTAAGGAATAAACAAATAAAATAAAATCATAAACGGCAAAAGTAACAGAAAACAGAAAGAATAAAGAAAGGGAATTTCTGAAGGGGGTAGCGAAGTATGGAAAAAAACCAAAATGGAATAGAAGGGGAAAAAAGGAAGTTTTAGAGATACAGAATGGAAGAGAAAGAGAGTAAATGTAGGGTGTTTAATAGGTGAGAGTAAATGTGGGGAATTAAGGGGATGGGGGGGTGGGGAGGGTGAGGGGTATATGTAAATTTGGAATATGTGAATGTATGGCGATCGGTGAATATGGGAATGTGATGTTTTGTGTTGTTTTAGGATTTAATGGTGTAAGATAACCTCTAATAAAAATTATTTAAAAAAAAAAAAAAGTTGGAAGTTGGGGGTTGTCTTATACGCCGGGTATACCGAACCACGATGGGGCTGCCAGCCTCATCTCGGACTTGGGAAGGACAGGCGGTGGTTAGCAAGCTTACCCCCACCCCAGCCAGCCACCCCTCTGCCTTTCCCCAACCCTGTACATTCACCCCTCTCCTCAGCCTTTCCTCCTTTGGGGAGGAAGTGGAGGAGAGGGGCGAATGTAGCGGTTTGCCTCACACACTGCCCATCTCCTGCATCTTTGCTCCCTTCGCGGAGAGGGGCAAATGTAGTGGTTTGCCTCACACACTGCCCATCTCCTGCATCTTTGCTCCCTTCGCAAACGGAGTGAAGTCGCAGGAGATGGGTGGTGGGTGAGGCAAAGTGGGTACATTCACCCCTCTTCTCTGCCTTATCCACTTTGCAGAGGAATTGAAGGCGGAGTATAGGGGCAAATGTAGCGGTTAGCCTCACACACCGCCCATCTCCTGCGTCTTCGCTCCCTTCGCAAAGAGAGTGAAGACTCAGGAGATGGGCGGGGGTGAGGCAAAGCCGGTACATTCATCCCTCTCCTCCGCCTTCGCCCCCTTTGGGGAGGAATCAAAGGTGGAGGAGAGGGGCAAATGTAGTGGTTTGCCTCACATGCTGCCCGGTCTCCTGCAAGGCAAATTGGGTACATCTCTGACTCGGGAAGGATAGGAGCTGGCTAGGAAGCTTCCTAGCCACATCAGAGGGGTGGCTGGCTGAGGGGGAAGCTTCCTAGTCAGCTCCTGTCCTTCCAACCCATCATGGGATGGGGAGGTGCGGGAGGTGGCTGGGAGACTGGGGAATCGCAGAACTGAGGAATCTCCCCAGCCAGCCAGCCATCTCCCGTGATTCCCCAACCAGCATGCGGGTTCCTGATTGCGGCTTCGGGGAGGGTGGAAGGGTGGCTGGCTGGAGGGGGGAGGCTTTCCAGCCACCACCCACCTTCCCCAAAGCTGCGATTGGGAGCCCAATCGCGACTTCGGGGAGGGCGGGTGGTGGGGATAGTGGGGGTAGTCTTATACGGCGAGTATATCCTGAACGCTATATTTTAACTCAAAAATTGGGGGGGGTCGTCTTATACACCCAGTCGTCTTATACTCCAGAATATACGGTACTCCCTGACATGTTGGGTTCGAATAACTTCTCCATCCCCTCCCCTCCTCGAGGAGGAGCAAACATTGATCCAGAAAGGGGCCATCAAACCAGTGGACCCAGACCAGTGCCACTTTTGCTTCTTCTCAAGATACTTCCTTGTGAACAAGAAGGACAGCAGACTGCAGCCCATCCTCAACCTCTGCAGGGTGAACGACATCCTCCTGAAGAGGTTTTGTGTGATCGATCCTCCCTCTCCTTCAATGGGTGAACTAGTTTGCAACCATCAATCTGAAAGATGCTTACTTCCATATCGGGATCCATTCTGCCCACCAGCTTTCTGACCTTCCAGATCGGGGCTGATGCTTTCCAGTTTCGGCTCCTTCCCTTTGGCCTGGCTACAGCCCCCAGAGTCTTCCTGACATGTATGGCAGTGGTAACAACGTTTCTTTGGCAGCAGGGGGTAATTGTCTTCCCGTACATCGACAACTAGCTCCTTGTGACGGATTCCTGTCCTCGGCTGCTCCAGAACATTGAGCTAATGTTGGACTAACTGGATTCTCTTGGCCTGGTGGTCAATGTGGAGAAATTGCACCTAACCCCCTCCCAGTCTGTCCAGTTCATAGGGGCCTACCTGGACTCTATGACTGCTGCTGCATATCTGCACATTGTGTGGGTTGAACAGACACAATGGTTTCCTGGCACATTACACATATTATAACACTAGTTAACACCTAGTCTCATGAGGGTACTCTTGGCGAGTTTATCACATCTCCTTTCTGGTTCCCAACCAGCATCACATTACATCCTAGTACTCCCTCCACCGTTTATATTGTCATCCACCTGCCCTGGCCTTAGGAAACATCTTTCCTCCTGCCTTTGTCCTTCAATGATAATTGTTAAACTGAACTTGTCACCTCATCACCACACCCACACGTTTTGTATTTCTATGGCTATTCAATAGTCTCCTTATAAGGTCTGTTTCTACATACCAGTTTACTCCATGCATCTGAGAAAGTAGACCAAGTCTACGAAACCTCATGCTACAACTTCTTCTTCTCAGTTAGTCTTAAAGGTGCTACAAGATCCCCATGCTGTGTATTCATCTGATTGAGAATGTCCCATTCCTGTCAACTTTAGCACAGTAACCCCAAGTATTGCAGTGTTTATATATTCAATTTCTTGTTTTACATTGTCTAGCTTCCTGTGATTCATGCTTCTCTCATTCCATATTCTTTTAATATGTGTTGTGCATCTTTAGACTTTCCTTTCACCTCTGAGCATGTCAGCAGCTGAACATCCTTCCAACTTGAGTCCAGTTTTGTTATCAACCACAGTGCTACTTGTACTTGTCCTCTGCTCTTTCCCCAGTACCTCCTTGAATGCCTTTGGACCTGGAACTCTAATCTTCTGGCACTGTCTCTTGTTTCATTTTGGATTGTCTCATCTTAGGGTTTTCAAGGTAAAAGTCTTCAGGAGTTTTACCATTGCCTTCTTGTGTGTAGCACTAACAAGTGTTAGCTATGGTGCCACTGCCGTTATCTCTGAGACATCCTCTGCCAGTGTCACCTCCCGCTGCTGCTGCTGCTGCTGCCCAGTAGCTGTTTGGCACATTCAGTATGGCTCCTCAGCAAAAGCATGTTTGACATGGGAGACACTACTGGCAGCATAGCCTCTTGCCTCATAGCAGCAGGCAATCCCACCACCAGGGAAAGGTAGTACCATGATGGGCTAAAGGGAATTACTCCAAAATAATTATAAGATGCCAGTGTTTTTTTACAAGAGACAGATAATAAAAGGTCAAAACTGTGCTTGCTAAATAAAATGGGAGAGCCAAAGACTGTACCAAAATAGGGAAAAAATTATATTATCCAAAATAACTCCAATTTATTTAAGTAGATGGTGAAAACATTGAAATAGTTAAAGATTTTCTTGGTCTTGGTTCAGTCAATTAGAATGTCAAGAAATCAGAAGAAGACTAGGTCTTGCAAGGGCAGCTACGCAGGAACTAGGCAAGATCCTCAAATGTCAACATATATCACTGAGTACTAAAGTTAGAATTGTCCATGCAATCATATTTTCTATTTCTGTGTATGGTTGTAAAAGCTGGACAGTGAAGAAAGCTGTTAGGAAGAAAATCAACTAATTTGAAATGTATGGAGAAGAGATCTATGGATACCCTGGACTGCTAAAAAGACAAATAAATGGGCCTTAGAGCAAATCAAGCCTGAATTCTCCATAGAAGTTAATATAAATAAATTGAAACTGTCGTACATTGGCCATATCTTTAGGACACATGACAATAATGCTTGGGAAGGCAGGAGGCATTAGGAAAAGAGGAAGACCACATTCCAGATGGATAGTCTCAATCAAGGAAGCCAGGACCCTGAGTCTGCAAGACCTGATGTCATGAAGGCAGTCCCATCATCCTGCAAAGGTGATGGCACTCCCATAATCCTCCAAAGTACTACATCTCCCATTATCTGCAAACAGCAATTGTCTTGCGAGCAGGACATCAGGTAAACAAAGGGAAGGTTAAAGGAACCAAAGGTGGGAGGTGAAGGGCATCTCCTGATTCAGCATCATCATGATGTCAGATCACCAGAGGTAGACCTCACCAATCAGGAATGCCAGAGTGGCAATCCCAAATAAGGTATAAATGCTTTGTGTGAGCACATGGCAAGGAGAGACACAAAGGAACACCTTGTGTCTCTTGAAAAGATGAGAGGACAAAGGACTTAACAATGGAAGATGCTGTTGAGCCAGCCTGGAACATCTATTGGCTACAAACTTCCATCTGAATCCAACAGAGACTGCATATTGTGAGTAGAATCTTAGGGACTGTATTAGATGTTGCGTCAGGGCATTTACATGTTATTTTCTTAAACTTTGGCTGAATGTAGCTGAATGCTTTGACTTTAATACTTCACTATTTCTGTAACTCTAATGTTTACCTGGGGGCATGGAAGGTGCCTGCCCTCATGAGAGATTTGTGTGACTTGAACTTGCTTGAATAAAATAAGCTTTTCTCATCTTCCTACATGCTGATGCTCGTGCGCCTTTAACTCTTGGTCATTGGTACATTTTTTTTCTCTCTGGGGTAGGAGGGAAGAATTGGTTAGTTCTACAGTGGTGAGTAGTCACTGGTTATTCAGAGACCCTGCACAGCTTCTCGCTGAGCTGTGTAGAAAGGGGAAGAACTCAGTGAGTGGTGGCAGCGTTTTTGGCCTCTAGAGAGCACCCTTGAGTGAGAGCACTCAGGATTGCCTTTAGAGGGAAGCTAACTCTAGGGGTACCAAGATGAGAGCCCCCAGACTAGTCTGACACCTGAGCAGGGCTGTTGAGGATAGAGTGACTTGGAGGTCTCTCATTCACGGGGTCATCCTAAGTCAAAGTCAACTTGATGACAGTTTAAAACAACAAAGCCATGTTGGTCAAGGTGCAAAATATAACAAAATCTAAACATGGATGTTACAATAATACCTTTGTTAGACCAACCGAAAGGTATGTTTCATTTAAAAGCATTTTGGTTGGCCAAATAAAGGTATTACTGTAATAGTGTAATTTTTTAAAAAAATTGTTATATTTTGCACTGGCAAAGTATCTATTTTCTAGCAGTCTTGCTGAACAACTCTCCAGATTGTCATCCCAACCTTTTTGTGTAAGGATGTTGCAAACTTCATTTGGTGGATAAGTAATTTATCTTCTCTTCCTTATTGAAAAGTTGGCTGAATTTATTTGTCAAAACAACATAGTAAAGTTTGGCATAAACAAGCCAGAATTATCCACAGCAAGGCTTGGAATCACATGCTTCCCCTCCCCTCCCCTCCCCTCACTTTTTTTTTTTTGGCTTGCAGGTAGATAACTTTTGCTTCAAGTTTTAGTGAACCACAACTTCCTGTGTCATCAGTGTGGATAACTACACACCATGATTTTGCAAAAGTGGATGTTTCTGACCCCTTCAGAAAGGGCAAAGGGGAAAGGAAAGGAAGGGGGAGAGCACAAGCCTAAGGCTTGTACTCATTCCAGCTCATTCACACCACACAAAACAATTGCATATTCACTGATTTAGAGTGAAAGGACTTCATGCAAATGTCTGGAATTTGCTTGCCATGTGTCCTGTGACCTTCAAACAGAAATCACATCTCCATAATGGCAGGGGGAGCTGTTCACTTATAAATGCCGATTTTGATTACTTGAAGTATTTGTAACACCTTTTTAAAAAATCCTCAAAGGTCTAAAAATGTTTTTAAAAGGATCCTTGATTCACAGTTTTAATCAGTAATTAGGGGACAAATTAAACATCTAAAATCCAGCAGTCATAGTTTTATTTGAGCAATAGGAAAGTCAAATGCCATCAAACACTCTGTAGAAGAAAATCACTTGGGTTGTATAGTCACAGGACTGAAAGCAGTGCAGTAGATAATTTGTCCAACCTCTGGTCCAAAGACGGCATGTGCTATATCTGAAGCATCCCTAAGAAATGCCTGGCAAGCATTTACATCAAAATCCATCACTAAGGAGTTTGCACAACATCCTCAGGCAGCATATTCTGTTGCTACGCTAGTACAAGTACCACTGCCTATTTTGTGTACAGTACTTTGTCTTCATCTTAAATTTACCTACTTATTATTTTTTTTAAGTACTACTTCTTTTCTTAGTTTCATTACATGCAAGAACAGATGGTCACCATTTTATATATTTGAAAAGTATCAGTACAGGTTGCCACCCCACCCCCAATATGTGTGTGACTGGTACACATGAGCTATGGCAGAGCTTGAAGAAGACGACGGCATCTATATACGTTACCGTACTGATGGTAGCTTGTTTAACTTAAGCCGTCTGAGGGCTCACACTAAGACTCTAAACTATCTAGTCCGTGAGCTGCTCTTCGCCGATGATGCTGCCCTTGTTGCCCACACAGAAGCAGCTCTGCAACGCCTAACGTCCTGTTTCACAACAGCTGCAGAGCTGTTTGGGTTAGAAGTCAACCTGAAGAAAACAGAAGTTCTTTACCAGCCTGCACCACAGGACGAACACCACCATTCCCACATTGCCGTCGGCAAATCTGTGCTCAATTCCATTCAGCAGTTCACCTACCTGGGAAGCATCATCTCTTCAGATGCCAAGATTGATAAAGAGATCGATCACAGATTAGCAAAGGCATATAGTGCATTTGGAAGACTTCACAAAAGAGTCTGGAGCAATAAACACCTGAGGCAAAGCACAAAAATCATTGTGTATAGAGCCATCGTACTGTCTATCCTCCTTTATGGATCTGAAACATGGGTCACCTATCGCCACCACCTACGACTCCTCGAGCGCTTTCATCAGTGCTGTCTACGCACAATCCTAAATATACACTGGACTGACTATGTGACAAATGTTGCTGTACTTGAGCAAGCAGGGATCACCAGCATTGAGGCCATGATATTGAAAACGCAGCTGCTCTGGGCAGGGCACGTTTCTAGGATGGAGGACCATCGCCTCCCAAAAATACTACTCTACGGTGAACTCGCCACGGGTCAGCGTAAGGGGCGCTCCAAAAAAGCGATACAAAGACTCCCTGAAACAACATCTCAGGCTTGGCCAAATTGATCACCAACAGTAGTCTGCCCTGGCCTCACATCGGGAGGCATGGAGACGCACTATCCACAATGCTGCAGCCTTATTTGAGAACTCACGCTGAACAAGTCTTGAAGAGAAACGACAACGCAGAAAGAATCACAACCCAAAAACATCACCCAAGGAGACCTTCTGCTGTGCTTTTTGCAACCGGACTTGTTTATCTCGGATTGGCCTTTTTAGTCATCAGTGCGCTTGCAGAAAGCGCGGGATGAGTCCTTCCTGAATCTTTGTTTGCGAAGAAAAGCCAGAGAGAGGGGGGGGGTACACATGGTTTTAATTATCCATCGTCCAAAAATGTATGGAAGATTTTCAGACAACACTGTTATAGTGTTTCTATTCCACTTTATTTGCTATGGCTGCCTCCTCTTGAATCCTGGGATTTGCAGTTTAAGGGAGTGGCATTTACAACTCTCAGCCAGAGATATCTTAGGCCTCACTAAACTACAAACCCCAGAATTCCACAGGAGGAAGCCAGAGAAGTTCAAGTGGAATAGTAACACTATAACAGTGTAGTCTGAAAATCTCCTAAGTCTCTCCAGGCATTTCCTAGGTCATCCAGCATGACTCTATGGTAACTTCCAGTGGAAATTACCATAGAGTTGTGCTAGAGCTGCCCAGAGAGACATCCTGTCTAGGCATTTTCTAGGTCGTCTAGCATGACTCTGTGGTAACTTCTGCTGGAAGTTACCATATAGTCACACTGAAGATGCTGAGAAAGGCAGACTCTCTAGGCATTTACTAGCTCCTCCAGCACAATTCTATGGGTTTTGCTATTACCTGTGGATTCAAGTATGTGCAGTAAGTTTGGGAATGTCTCCTCCATTGATATGGTGGGTGACCTGTATGTCCGTCCCCCCATTGTGGAAAGTGTTTCTGCAAGGTTAACTGTTTTGACAAGACATATTCAAGGGTAGCTGTGTTGGCCATGCAGCAAAACAAAATCCACAAAAAAGTGATACCTTTATTGACCAACCAAAATTCAAAACACACGATGCAAGCTTTCAGAGCTCTACTAGCTTCTTCATCACACAAAAGATGTTAAAAAAGAAAGAAAGTGATGATGTTGGAGTCATAGGCCTACATGCTGTTTCAGATGTTACTAGTGTTGTTGTTCAAGTGAGGGATCTCATGCAGGCAGAGGCCACTCCTAGAAGCCAGTTGAGCTTTGAAAGCTTGCCTTATGTGTTTTGACAAGAACCACTCTTGAACGGGCCTTTAATACCCTTCACTTTAAGGTAATCATACCCAATTCCTGCAGCATTTTGCCACACAGCCCTTTATAATTTTGTAGCTCTCCAATGAATCCTTTCTAGCATAAAGGGAGGACTTATGCTTGTGTGCTCACAAGTCAAGCAGCAGTTTCCCACATAGTGGTATTTTAGTTTTGCTATTTAAACATTTATGTGGAGGAGGCAAAAGAAAACAATGGTAGAACTGAGGGAATGAGGGAGACATTAAGAATATACATTACAATGTGAATCTTGTATTTTGGATCTATAACAGAGAGATACTATAAAAATATAGTGTTATTATAATTCATTATTTAGGATTTATCCCACCTCTCAAGGTTCATTAGGCACTAGAAATACTGGTATGGCAGTTAGACTCATTAAATTGAGACATGGGACTGGGTTCTATCATTTCCAGGTAACTTCTTAAAACATTTATTTTGAAGATCACTTTCATAGTACAGACAATTTTGTACTTTTTTCTACATTATAATAAATCATTGATGTCTGAATATAAAATTATTGATGCCTGGCTACTAAGTGTGGGGAAATAATTCCACGTTGTGATTCTTGACAGATTTATTCTTGAGAAATATAAGAAAAGTGTGCTCCTTGGAGCAGTCACGTGCAGTAATTTTGTTAATCTAAACTAAAATTATCTTTCTTCATAAAAGTGTATGATACGAATATTAAATTGGTTCTAAAACATGGGCATGTGGGAGTTTAGAGAAATCTGCTGCAACTAAAATAGGTTGTGACTGTCTGCATAATCCTTAATGGTAGTTAACTTTTCTAAGTGCTGTTTAGGAAGTTCTTTTCACCAAATTTTCCTAATGAGAGCAACAGGACTTAAAAGTGCTTAACTTTAATTTGATTACACCCACAGTAAATTGTTAACTTTTAGTGTGGGGAACATCTTTGGATATCAACAAGGTACTGCATTAAGCTTGCAGTGTGAGTCACATTCAGTGACAGCTGTTAGTTTCCATGTCAGTGGTATAGTGAATCCACTCTGGGTTTCAGTGTGAACTTTAAAGGAGCTATCCAAGGTGCTGGGCTTTATCCCCAATCAGTTTAGCACCTTGGAGAGCTTGTTTAAAATCCAGCGTAAAGCGCAGAATGGAATCACTGCTCTTCTGACATGGAAGCCACCAGCCATCACTGATCATACTTCTGCATCAGAGGATATAAAGGACTGAGTAGCAGATGGAGTGAAGGGCATGCCACTCCTTGACGTCCATCACTTTGTGGCTTTGAATAATATAAAATATGCAAAGCATGTTACAGCACAAGCTGTTGCTACACAGGCAACATATGAATTCCCAAAGCTATGTTTGGCCATTTGAACATAAAAATTTATCTTCTCTTACTCATACCCTGCTGCAAAGTCACTGTATCTTCCATCTGTTTTTCGTATGGGGAAATTTAAGTTTCTTTGTTTCTTTTTACAGCAAACTTCCAAGCTGGGCAAGAGCTGTTGTGCCCAAAATATTTTATGTTACAGAGAAGGCATGGAATTACTACCCATACACAATTACAGGTATGTGGGGCTGGGGTTTTTAGGTCAAAGCAGCTGCTCCTAGTGATTTCAGTTTTAAAGGCTTATTTTATCTTAAAGACATAAATTGGCATAAGCTTTTGTGGATCTGAGTCTACATCATCTGATGTATGAAGTGTGATCCTCATCAAGAGGCATACATCATATGTTTAAGTTGGATAGAGTGCAGAATTGTAAGTGGTGAGATCAGAGGGAATTCAATGGACAAAAGAGTATGAATGCATGTAAAATAAAAGCACAGACCTTTTGCAGAGATAGGCGATAACCCAGTCGGTTTAGTAATACTGTGTTAAATAATTTCTGCAGTGGGAAAGGAAGCATTGTCTCTATTTGGACCCAGATGAGGAGAATTTAATTTAATTTAATTTAATTTTTAATTCAGTGATTTTAAGTAAGAGCCTCCCTTTGAGATTCCTTTGTACAGGGATGACCACTTTTAGACCGGGAATAAAGGCTGATATTATTATTATTATTATTATTATTATTATTTACAGGGAACAACGTATTAAAATACAGCAATAAACACATAACAGGTAAAAACATGAACAGTAATTAAAAATATATAATCAGTTAAAAGAGCATAACATCAGTTAAAAAAACATGCATATTAAAAGTAATCAATTCATAATTCAAAAACTCATATTTAAAAACCGTCTGGATAGGCCTGTTGGAAGAGATTGGTTTTCAATGCTGTTTTAAACACAGACAAGCATATCCAGATGTTGGATCTCTTCTGGCAGATTATTCCACAATTTTGGCTGGGAGGCTGATGAAAAAGTCCTCTGGTTAACAGTTGTCAGCCTAGACACGGCTGACTGAAGTAAATGCCCACCAGAAAACTTGAGTGTATGTGGTAGATTATACAGAACAAGGTGATCCCAATCGATAACCTGGACTCAAACCATGTATGACTTTAAAGGTAACAAGCAACACTTTGTACCTTGCCGAAAAATTAATTGGCAGCCAGTGGAGTGATTTTAATGTAGATGTAATATGATCATTCCTAGGTGCACCAGGAGCCAGTCTGGTAGCTACATTTTGCTCTAATTGAAGTTTCTGAACTTAGTATAGATGTAGTCCAATGTACAGCACATTGCAGAAGTCCAGCCTCGAGGTTACCAACACAGGCACTACCACCTTTAAGTCCTCCAGCTCTAGGAAAGTGTGCAGCTGATAGTAAGCACTCCTGGTTGCTGTATCTATCTGAACTGTCATTTGGAGTGATGGATCTAGAAGCACCCCCAAGCTGCAAACGCAGTCTTTCAGGGGGAGTGCAGCCCCATCCAGAATTGGTTGAAACACCTCCAACCCCAGGTTAGGACCCTTAACAGTAAGCACCTCCATCTTGTCTGGATTCAGTTTCAGTTTGTTTTTCCTCATCCAGCCCATTACCTCCTCCACTCATTAATTCAGAGGAGAAACACTATCCTTAGCTGATGCTCTTTTAGAAGGCATAGAGAAGTATATTTGAGTGACATCAGCATACTGATGGCACCCTGCCCCATGCCTCTTGATGATCTTTTCCAGTGGTTTCATATACATGTTAAAGAGCATTGTGGATAAAATCACACCTTGTGGTAAGTCATATAATAGCTCCTTTTTTGAGGAGCAGCTATCTCCACCACCATCTGGAACCTACCCAAGAGATAGGACCAGAACCACTGAGGCACAGTGCCCTTGATTCCCAAATCCCTCAGGTGTTCCAGAAGTATACCATGATCAATAGTGTCAAATGCTGCTGAGAGATCCAAAAGCACCGACAGGGACATACTCTCCCTGTCAATGCTCAGGCGAAGGTCATCCACTAAAGTGACCATGGGAATCTCAACTCTGGTCTTGTCTGTAGGAGGGGAAAATACAAACATGTTCGGAAAGGCAGGCATTCACAACAATGCAACCTGCCTACATGGCCAAAAGAGCCCCCCAAACTCTGCATGACTCCCTAGCCAGATCATGGCCATGAGTGATTTACTCATGATTTTAAATCTGCACTACCAATTAAAAAAAAAACCCAGTTTCCCAGGTTCTGCACAAGCAGCACTTCATATTTACAAAGAAATAAAAGGAGGGAGAGTATAAGATCACCATTTGATCTGCTGCCTTTGTGTTTTAGTCACCCTGTTCTCTTAACTTCCATCTTGCACCAACTATTTTTAAAAAATAGAAATTTTGATCTTCTGCACTGTGTCCTGTGCCAAATAATCCACAGGGACTGCTTTATTATTACTAGTCAGCTCAATTATGAAAGTATATTTGTATTTTAAATAAAGCAATATGAACAACAAAATAATTATGCCATTTTTTTTCTTTTTCTTCTCTTTCCACTGGGCAAACTGGGATCAGAATACACGGTAAGTTTTTCTTACTCTTTGTCATCTTAGGGTGAGGCTATACGATCATAAAAAAATCCGTATGGGGGGTAAAAAACACGAACAGCCTGTCGTTCATATGCATACGAACTGGCTATACGATTTTTAAGCCCCCTAAGCTCCGTATGACTCCCTCTTCCCGAAGCTGGCTGGAGCAAGCAAGCCAAGCGGCAGTTTTAAATCTCCCGCCGCTTTTTTTTTTTAAAGGTTCCTGGTTTGCGGACAGTCGGTTTTCCATATTTACAATATAAAATAAAAATAAACATATAAATTCACGGACTTACCGGACGCTCGCTAGCTGGGAAACCAACATGGCGGCCGCTCCCAATTCCCCTCCATGCTAGCCCCGCCCCCTCTACTCAGCCAGCCAATCAGATTACCCTGCCTGTTCGTATGTGTGCGAACGGACCGTACAGACCCGTCAGCCATCCAAACGGTGTACGGATTTCTCTTTGCGATCCGCTTTCCCTCCCGAATGCCGCGTGTGCGTATTTCAGGGTGGAAAACCGCCCCCCCTCTTTTGCATTCGTGTGCATCCGAACGGCCGTTTGTACCGAAGCGCGAACTTCCGCACACCGTACGTATTATTTAAATCGTGTAGACGGGACCTTAGTTAATTTTGAGGGAATTTGTAGTAAAACTATACAGGAGATTCCAAAGTAGCTCAATAGATTTTTCAGTCGAAGATTGATGGATATTGCAGCTAATATTAGGAGGATCTTATCAATTATTTATCTTAATATTATGATAATTTCAAAACCCTGAAGTATTTTGCCACCCACTAGCAGTAATAGAATAAATGTATAAAAATAAAAAAGAACAAGGAGTTTAAAGTGCTGGTAATTGCTGGTAGTCAAGTTTCAGGCCGTCAATCTAGCTACAATGTCTGGAAGACTCTGCAGTCTCCAAACAAAATTAAAAATTTGGGCACAGTGCCCAGAACTGTGCATAAGAAATTGGTAGAAGAATGTCAGGAATAAGATATACAGATATAGTTATGGGTGTACAATACTGAACAGAATATATTTCTCCCAGAATCGGTTGCTGGGGACACGGAAGAGAGCCTTCTCAGTAGCTGTTGCTAGGCTTTGGGACTTTGGAATCCTGGGATTGGTAGTTTGGTGAAGCACCAACAGTCTTTGGCAGAGAAGGCTAAAGGCTTGTAAAACTACAGACCCCAGTATCCATAGGAAGGAGCTGTGGCAAATAATCCAGTTTCAAACTGGAGTACATGTATTTGTGTAGTGTGGATTTGGCCTAAATTGTTTTTTCACCAGCAGGCAAAGACCTTGTTTAAACTTAAATTGGCTGATCAGTGTGGAGTGATGTGTAACTGGGTGTGCTGTTTTAATATACATTGTGTGTTTTAAGTGTTTTAACTGTTAATGTTTTAAAAATAGTGTTTTAATTGAACGTACTGTTAAATGCTTTTTAAATGTTTGTATTTCATATTGTTTTAACTGCTCTGTTTGAATTTATACTGTAAGCCCCTTTGGATCCCATTCAGGAGAAAAGTGGGATAGATGATGATGATGATGATGATGCTCAGCTTTTATCGATTATGAAGACAGAAATGGTTCTATAATGGGCAGGGAAACTGGTGACCTCAGGGGCCAACTTTCTGCCCTGGAATCCTCCAGGGGCCACATGGATGGCCAGAAATCCGCCCCCCATCAAAAGCAGCATTTCCAGTTCCTAGAAATCCACTCTTGTTTTAAAATGCCCATTTTTCAGTGACAGTTAACAGTGACAGAGGGGCTGCAGATGAAGGGCAGTCTAGAGAGTCTGAGGAGTTGTGGGCCACAAAACAGCCTTGGGAACTGCATGCAGATCCATTTTGAAAAGGCAATGGGAGGCAGCAGGGAAAGTACTTTCAGTGAGTACAATCTCTAGTCCAGCAACAGGGATACCAGTTTTTGCTGTGTTTGCATCTCCTTGAAGAATGAGATACCCAACTTTGGATGCAGCTTTGCTATTGGATGTTTGGGTGGAGGCCAGGACTGCCTTTGCCCATCTCACTTCGGTATACTAGCTGTGTCTGTTGCTAATTATTCTATGGGACCTAGTGCTGTGGTTATGTGGAATCTAGTGGCATCAGAATTAGTTTATTATAATGCACTTTTCTTGGGGCTGCCTCTAAAAAGTATTTAGAATGCTGGTGCCTAATGTTTCCAGCTAGTTATCAGGAGCATGTGACTCCTTTGTAACAACATCTACACTTGACTGTTTCTGGACTCAGTTCAAAGTGCTAGTTATTACCTTTGAAGTCCTAAATGGCTATGGATCCAGATACTGGAAGGACCACCTCCTACTGTATAGACCTGCTCCCTGAGGTCATTAGGGAGGTCATTGTATTTAATTTTATGTTATTCTTAATTTTTTTAGATTTTAATCAGTTCTGCTCTTAACAGAGTGCTATAAAATACATTACTAACAGGGAAACAGTCAAGTTCTCTGAATTAATGTATTCAATAGAGTTATCTTGAGTGGGAGGATAGTAGAGAGAAGGGAGATAAATATGACTATATCTTAAAATCCAGTGTTGAAATAGAGTAATGAAAAATGGTAATTTGACACATTCCCAGAGGAACCAATGTTGAAGGTGTTGAATAGGTACAGTGAGAAATCTGTTCATCTTACATCTAAAAATTATATGCCTCAGGTTAACTGTGAACTTAATCCTTTGGTGATTTGGTGTCTTATTTTGTAGACACTGTTATGAAAATATGTATTAATATAGAAGAGAAATGACATAATAATAATTTATATCCCGCCCCTCTGCGAGCAATCGGGGCGGCTTACAACAATAAAATAGTACACAGTATAAAACAACTCAAAATCCCTTCCCCCCCTTAAAACATTATTAAATTAATACAAATTAAAATCAGTATATAATACAATTTATTAAAAACCCTTTCGAGCAAGCAGCATCAGTTTGGAGGTCCAGAAGCAACCTCCAGAGGGGGTTCCTGAGGCCAGGGTTAGCTATTCCAGAAAAGCCTGCCTGAAGAGAACCATCTTGACAGCCTTTTTAAAGCTGTCTAATGATGTCAATAGGCGGATCTCATCCGGCAGGCCGTTCCACAATTTGGGGGCAACAGCCGAGAAAGCCCTCTGGAAGGTGGTGGCCAGCCTAGGTCTTTGTGGCTGCAACAAATTCCTCCCAGAGGAACGGAGAGCGCGGGGGAGGATTATAAGGAAGAAGGCGGTCCCTGAGATAGCTTGGGCCCAAAAGAACTGAAACCAGTTGAATTCACTTAAGTGTTTTGTTTTCAAGTTGCAAAGATGCAAATGATAATGGAAGTCTTAGCTTCCAAATTAAGCCAGTTGTCTCTAAACATAGAGTTAATTGTGTTAATGAAACATGCAATTACATCAACTGGTAGTATTTTCCTAGATTATATCTCCTCAACAAGGTGTTAATTGGTGCCATTTACTTGTTCTATAGCTAATCAGACTTTTTAGTGATGATATTGTTTTGGAATTAGGTGGTGATGTGGTCCTTTTGTTGGTACTGTAATTGGTAATTTCTTTGATAACTCAGGAAATACAGCCCTAGCATCCATTTCCCAAAGGTGTTACTGTGATTGATGTCAGCTTTTGTTTTAAGCAGTTAGAAGTTCAGCCTGTCCTATTAAGTGCCATGCTGTTTGCAAGGAGGAGGGAGGGGGGAGACAGGCTTGTATCAGATCACAGGCAAAATGGTGGATAATCACAAAAAAGATCTTTGTGTTCTTGTCAGCAATAAAAGCAGCTATCCTCTGAAAGCACAGTTCACAGATCAAATGCACTGGGTCTGGGCCAAACTATTTAACCTAGGGTTCCTCTTAATAGTGTGTGTGTGTGTGTGTGTGTGTGTGTACACGCACAAATGGGCCTGTGTGTATGAGAGAGAAAAAGAGAGAGAAAGTGAAAACAGCTCTCAGGATTGGTATAACCTTTAGGGTATGTTTGGCCAGGCCAGGTCAGTATGATGAAAGGGCCAAGAGAGTTTGTTCCCCATCCTAGAATAAAAACACTGTCACAGAGAAACAGTCCAGCAGCGTTGTTTATTTTGAGTAGAATGCCCCAACAGGAATAGGGACATAGCATCATGATATAGTACTGATCTTTAGGGTAACTTATTTCTCCTGAGGATACCCCTGAGAGCATTGTCCTTCCTGTTGGACCCTTCTATTCAAAATGAAGATGGAATGCTACCAGGCTATACTGCCACCAATTGAACTGATAGCAGTGTTTGTAATGTTGGGTGTGGGGAGAGAATACTTGGCACCCCATCAGAATTGTAAGCATGCCCTGCAAAGTCTATGAGTTCTACCAAACAAAAATAAGTCATTGAAACTCCCCATGTGCATGTAAGCATATTTTTGCAGAGGGATGAATGACCACAAAAAATGTGGGGGAGATTCAGCCTTGCTCCAGTCCAATGGTTTTTTGCCTTTGGTCCTCCAGATGTTTTGGACTTCAACTTCTAGAAGCTCCAGCCAGCATGGCCAATGGCCAGGGATTCTTGGGAGTTGAAGTCCAAAAGATCTGGAGGACCAGGGTTTGTGAACAGCTGCTCTAGTGTATTTGGAATGCCTTATCCAGCACCTTAGGGTTTCATCTAATTTTATTTCATTTGGATTCTGATGATTTGCAGGAACTTCACAACACTTTTCCATAGGACAGTGTAGAATATTTGCATCTTTATCTCAGGGTATCTTTTGACGATTTTCCCTTCTAAGTCATTAAATATGCATTTAGAGATGAATACATTATCTCATGGTAGAAAACATGGATGGAAACAACTGGTAGTATTTACATTCAATTAAGTGTTATGTTCAGCATGCAACTTTGTAGACTGGGAAGGAAATGTACAGTGGGGTCAATTTGAAGGAAGCAAATGGGGTTGTTACGTGCTTCTGTTGGTGTATGCTCCATTTGAGGGGTGTTTCTAGGATGGCTCCCTCCTTGCCCTCTTTCCGGTAGCAGGTGAAAACTTTTTTATTCTGACAGTCTTTTAGGAATTGGCTGCAATGGGCTTTTAACTGTGCACTGCCTTGTTTATTTTTATCATCCATTTCTAACAGAATTTTAATTCAATACATTGTTTAAAACAACTTTTATATAATTTATATAAATCATAATATCTCTTGATTAAACAACAGAAGAGATCCAAGGGCTTTTTAAAATTCCAAAGAAGTATTAGAATCCTTTGAATTTATCTATCTATCTAGCTGCCTTAAACAGACTTTTCATGAGCCTAAACAAATACTTTCAGGACTGGTAGCAGTTCTCCTAAGTCATTTCCGAAACAGAGCTCATTTCCAAGTGGAAGGCTCCTCACACAAGCACTCAGATGGCACTGTGCAACTATTCCATCTTTTTCTCCTTAGCAGATTTTCTGCAGTAAGAAAAAAAGTTGGAAGTGAAGCCCCTGTAAAATTCAATGAATGAGGTAGGGAACCATTCTGAACATCAGGAACAATTCTTAGTTACTGGAAGTGCCAGAGATTGAACTTGAGATGATGCAGAGTGTTTCCTTTGTCCCAAGTAAGTTTTTCTGATCTGCCTTTCATTTTATTTGGTATATGAATGGGGCTTTGAATACAGCTCTCTGCCCATATGGCTTACCCTAGAACTGAGGGCAGAAAGCTCTGTCATCTTCTGTATTAACCATCTGCAATTGATTAGATTTTGGCATAATCAAAATAGATTTTATACACAGTGACTTGTTTTCAGTCAGCATGAATAATGATGGTGAAGAAGGATGTTTTGAAAGGATCTGCATTAGCTAGTTTTTAGACCAAAATATTCTATCTCTGCTGTGTTGTTGGTGTAAAGGAAGTAATGTCAAACTTTTATTTACTTCGCTAATACTCAATCAAGCCTACACTATGACATGATTACATGTTTTCAGTTACAGGCACCAAAGCTATTATCATTTTTATTCAGTGTGTAAAATGGACAAATGATACATTTTAAGGAAGGATTCAGGCTCCATGGCAATAATATTTTTTCACTACATGTGTTTTTGATTGTGATAACAGCCAGAGTGGCTGCATCAGAAATTCCACTCTGTCACAAGCCAGCAGCTTCTAAGTTTTGTCTAAAATAGATTTGTTTACTTTTGAAGTGTTGAAAAGCTTGAGATGTGTACAACAGTAAATATCAAACATACCCTCTCTCTACCAGTTCTCTTTCTCGCTCTCTCTTTCTCAGGAAATGGTGTGCATTTCCTTGCTTTCTTTCCTGAGGGTTAATGCTTATTCATTTCCTGCCCTGTTAAAGAAACTCACCCACTTCATTACCAACACTTTCCAGTGAACTAGGTTACCATGGCACATTGGACATCCCAAAATAATAGACTGCAGAAGTTTCATTTTGGTTGTTTACTTCCATTGGTTGTAACCATTTTGCCAATATCAGTGGGAGTAACAGGGGCTGAAGCTTGCCTTATACAACTTTGACATGCCTCCACCCACCTAGCAACTTGCAAATGTAGTCAAGAAAAACTGGGTGCTTTGAAAAACCATTGCTTCCTACTTGCGTCCCAGGATGCAAGGTAGATGACAAGAACTGTAGTTATACTGGAGTGGAGTGAAAAGGGCAGGAAAGAGAACTAGGCCCATGTTACATGTTTGTCTGTGTTGCAAACCAAATTATTTGTTTGTACAATAGCACCAAAGATCTATTACATCAAAAGTATCATTCTGGTTTTGCCCCAAAGCATCATGCCCATTTTTCATTGGCAGAGCAGTGATAACTTAAAACTAGATAAGGACTTCGGGTGGGGGGGACAAGTTGTGTCCCCAGTGTCAGCATGAGCACATAGCATCCCTATTTCTCATGTATATGGGTAAGGGAATGTACTTTAGCAGCTAATGGAGGTTCAACTCCAAACTTCTGTAGATGATGCAGATTATTTAGAACCCTTCCAATGTACATTCAGACCTTGGTTTGAGGACTGTAATATCTTTGATTGCCTTGGTGAACAATCGATATCAGGAAATGGACAAGCGGAGTGGATCACTCTTGGTGCTGCTTGACTTCTCTGTGGGTTTTGAGACCACATTAACCATAGCAACATTCTCGGGCATCCTGTGGGGATTGGACTTGGCAGGCATCATTTTAAAATGGTTCTTGTCTGACCTGATTGCACCCCAAGGCCTTTGGTTCACAGTGGGTCTGTAGACCACATTTTTGCATTAGCCCCTGGGGTCCCTGTGATCCCATGCCCAAAAACAATTGTGGGAGTACTGTTTGTTTGTTTGTTTGTTGTTTGTTTTGGCCTCCAAGCCATTTTGTGGCACTCCTTCCTCCTTGCTGAACTCAGAGCATTCACTTACCATCTCTTTGGATGAAAGGCCCATCTAGGCCTGAAATGGGTTCAGGGTTTCAAAAAGCCCCCAAATGCAGTGAAGTGGCCAGTAGCACTCCCCCAGGCTTGGAAGAGGGCTCTGTTGGTCATTGGTCAGTCCCAACTATAGTAGACCCATTCAATCCATTGTTGAATGGTAGTCAGCATGTAGAAACATAAAATCATAGAGTTGGAAGTGACCACAAGGGCCATCCAGTCCAACCCCATGCCACGCAGGAATACACAATCAAATCATTCCCGACAGATGGTCATCCAGCCTCTGTTTAAAAACCTCCAAAGTAGGAGACTTCACCACACTACGAGGTAGTGTATTCCACTTCCAAACAGCTCTTACTGTCAGGAAGTTCTTCCTAATGTTTAGGTGGAATCTTTTTCCTGTAGCTTGAACCCATTGTCAGCAGAAAACAAACTTGCACCATCCTCAGTATGACATCCCTTCAAATATTTAAATGTGGCTATCATGTCCCCTCTCAACCTTCTCTTCTCCAAACTAAACATGCCCAGCTCCCTAAGCCACTCCTCATAGGGCATGGCTTCCAGTCCTCCCACCATCCTGGTCGCCCTCCTCTACACACATTCCAGCTTGTCCATATCCTTCCGGAATTGTAGTGCCGAGAACTTGACATAGTATTCCAGGTGAGGTCTGACCAAAGCAGAATAGAGTGGCACTATTACTTCCCTTGATCTAGACATGACATTCCTATTAATGCAGCCTAGAATCACATTGGCTTTTTTCGCTGCCGCATCACACAAAATCTTACTGCTCTCTCTGCATTTGGACAGACTTAATGTAAGTACTGATTTCATAGAATCATAGAATTGCAGAGTTGGAAGAGACCACGAGGGCCATCCAGTCCAACCACCTGCCATGCAGGAAACCACGATCAAAGCATCCCTGACAGATGGCCATCCAGCCTCTGTTTAAAGACCTTCTAGGAAGGAGGCCCTACCATGCTCCGAGGGAGTGTGTTCCACTGCCGAACAGCTCTTACTGTCAGAAAGTTCCTCTTAATGTTGAGGTGGAATCTCTGTTCCTGGAGCTTGCATCCATTGTTCCGTGTTCCAGTCTCCAGAGCAGCAGAAAACAAGCCTGCTCCATCCTCAACGTGACACCCCTTCAAATACTTAAACAGGGCTATCATATCGCCTCTTAACCGTCTTTTTTCCAGGCGAAACAGACCCAGCTCCCTAAATCTTTCCTCATAAGGCATGGTTTCTAGACCTTTCTTCATTTTAGTCGCCCTTCTCTGGACATGCTCCAATTTGTCAATATCCTTTTTGAACTGTGGTTCCCAGAACTGGACACAGTATTCTAGGTAAGGCCTGACCAAGGCAGAATAGAGTGGCACTATTACTTCCCTTGATCTAGACACTATACTTCTATTGATGCAGCCTAAAATCGTATTGGCCGTTTTAGCTGCCGCATCACGCTGTTGACTCATGTTCAACTTGTGGTCTACTAGGACTCCTAGATCCCTTTCGCATGTAGTCTCATTCAGCCAGGTCTCTCCCATCCTATATCGATGCATTTCATTTTTTCACCCTAAGTACAGTACCTTACACTTCTCCGTATTGAATTTCATTTTGTTAGCTTTGGCCCAGCTCTCCAGCCTATCCAGGTCATTTTGAATTTTGATCCTGTCCTCTAGGATATTAGCTACTCCTCCCAATTTGGTGTCATCTGCAAATTTGATAAGTATGGCCCTAATTCCCTCATCCAAGTCATTGATAAAGATGTTGAATAGCACTGGGCCCAAGACGGAACCTTGTGGCACCCCACTGGTCACATATTTCCAAGATGAAGAGGGGCCACTGCTGAGCACCCTTTGGGTTCGGCCGCTCAACCAATTACAAATCCATTGAACAGTTAACTTGTCTAGCCCACATTTTCCAAGCTTGTTTGCAAGAATATCATGGGGAACCTTGTCAAAGGCCTTACTGAGATCAAGGTATATGATATCCACAGCATTCCCTTCATCTACCAAGCTGGTCATTTTATCAAAAAAAGAGATCAGATTAGTCTGGCATGACTTGTTTCTCTGAAACCCATGTTGACTTTTTGTGATTATGGCATTGTCTTCTAATTGTTCACAGATTCTCTGTTTAATGATCCAGAATCTTCCCTGGTATTGATGTCAGACTAACTGGACGATAATTGTTGGGATCCTCTTTTTTCCCCTTTTTGAAGATCGGGACAACATTTGCCCTCCTCCAGTCTGCTGGGACTTCTCCTGTTCTCCAGGAGTTCTTAAAGATTATTGCCAATGGCTCTGAGATTACATTTGCCAGCTCTTTTAATACCCTTGGATGTAGTTCATCTGGTTCTGGAGATTTAAATTCATTTAGATTAAGAAGGTATTCCTGTACTACCTCTTTGCTTATTCTGTGCTGAATTTCCCCTATTGTGTCCTCTGTTCCTTTATCCTCAGGTTGGTCACCCTTTTCCTTTTCTGAAAACACTGAGGCAAAGAAGGTGTTGAGTAATCCAGCCCACCCCCCGGGGAATCACAAGGGGATCACTAGCCTCCGGGGAGCCACCAATCTTCCTTTTCCCCTCCTACCACCTGCACCACCTGCTGTGCTGCCCTGCGTGGTATACAACACAAAGGAGTCCCCGATCTCATCCCCCCGCCCTCCCCCACCAAAGTCCGCACAAATCACCAGGGATACCCGCAGCAGCCTTGGCTATCTCCCCCCCCCCCGCGCTGAACCTACGTGAGCCTCTCTGCAGCGGAACTTAGTTCCACAGGCAGGGGAAGAGGACACTAGGGATGGCGACCAGTCCGCCAAGGCGGCTGGGCAGACCACGGAGAGGCGCAGCGCAACCAACACCCAACTGGGAAGCAGTCGCTGCCGCATTTCATTCAGGGAGCTCGGGGGCTCGATTCGAGCAGGAAGCGCTGACTTCTTCATGAGCAATCCTCCAATTTTGGAGGCGTCTCGTTGAGGAGGCCGAGATCACAGATAAGGGGGAATCTGTGGGCAGTCACATGACCGAGGCCCACATGGTCGGGGGGGACAGTGTTTGCGAACGCAGTTCCCTCTTAACCTCTCTGGATTCCCACAGGAGGGCTTTAGTCCTGCAGCGATAAGGCTGGTCTTTTTCAGGCCTTGACGAACCTCTTTAGGACTGGGACCCCTTTGAATGGGCTAAACCCTATATCAATCCTATTTTTTCCCAGCAGAGATGGGGGATACCCCCCTCAGGCAGGACTCTCCATATGGGGGGTCCACTCGCCTTTCCGCATTCATGGGGGGGGCGTCAGCACCTTTTATTCTTCGGGTACTGTACCCCCTCCTCTCCATTGATGCCCCCTTGTCGTGGGAGAGAGGCTTGCGTACCCTAATGATGTTTTGAGCTATGCTGGCGGTGGCATAAAGCCACCGGTAGGGTCTCCCATGCCAGACAGGTCAAAACCGAAGGGTCTGACAAAAAGCGTCAAAGGGCAGGATGGGCTCTCTAGCCTTGTGGCAACCATCCTAGGAGAAGGAAAACTCTAATCCCAAACCCGGGCAGATGGTGCTCGTCCAACCCTGTAAGGTCAACCATCTAAGAGAAGGAAACTCTAATCAAACCTACGGCCCGAGGACCTTGCTGCCACGTCCATGCTTGCAAGGCCACGGCAGATGAATCTCTGGTTTAAAGGGTGAGGCCAGTTCTGTGCACGCTGCGCTCCACCAGAAAATCCATTGCACAGGCTCGAAGGACTGTACCCCCTGGAGACCAGGGCCTTTTTCAGGTGGAACCAGGGAGTGGTGCAGGTCCCAGCAGCAGTGGGACAAGCCACCAGATTAAGAGGAAGACTGTGTCTCTCTGAGTCCTGGCATGATGAGTACTCAGCTTGTGAGTGCAATTAACTGACACACATTGAAAACTGGTTTATGCAGTGTTAAGTGTAAACTGCAATGGCTTAAAATGGTTTGGGGGCTGCTCTGTTGGCCTGGTGGCTGAGGAGCAAGGTGTGGTCCCCCCTGGGGGACTACTCTACCTTCCAGAATGCATGTATTCTCGTCTGGATATTCCTGGGGCACCGACTTTGTCTGTGCTTGGTGTACAGCAACCGTCACTCCAATTACAAGTATTTCCATTGGTCTCTCTTCAGTTCCCAGGGTGTTTTTGCCAAGATTAGGGCGACCTTTGTAACACAATGTAGGGGTTCAGGTCTGCATAGTCATCATTACTTGGACAGCCTGCTAATCTGCTCTCCATCCAGGCTAAGGACAGAGAGGGATTTGCTTCGGGTTCTCAACTCACTTAAAGCCCACAGGATCCAAGTGTGTCTTGCAAAGAGCTCGCTGTTCTCAAGGTAATAGATGCAACAGTTCGGCGCTACCCTGGGCCCAGTGGGGATTCTGATCTCTCCCCTTTAGGAGAGAATCGATTCCTTACAGGGCAATTCAGGAAGTGAGACACATCCCAACCGGCTATTATGCAGCTGACGGGGTTGCAGAGTCGCAAAACGACCGCAAGAGACTCTCTGCTGTGGGCGAGATCTCACCCCAGGACGTTGCAGTGGATTCTTGCCTCCAGTCCAAGAAGACTGACCTTTTCGACGGCACAGGCACCTCAGAGTGCATAGGGAACTCTCACGGTGACTCCAGTGGGGGTCCTCATCAATTCTTCACAGAAGTCCTCTTTCGGTAGACGGATGAGATACAGATCATCCCAGATGCAGCCCTACGAGGCTGGGGAGCAGACTACGGCCCCCAGCTGGCGCAGGGCAGATGGGCGCTGGTGGGATGCGAGCGCAATAGCAGCTGGCATGAACTTGGGGGGGGGCAGTCTGGCCCTGGTAGCGTCTCAGAACCTGGTTTGTCACACAGTGGTCCTACACTGCACGGGCCTTGTCTCGATGGAGGCTTAAATAGATTGACAGGAAGGTACGAGGTCCTGCACAATCCTGGCAGAAGCAACTCATAGGCGGAGGGATACCTCACATCCCTGAAGGTGGAACATCTACAGGGATCCCTCAGACTCAAGGCCGATTCGCTCAGCTACACTGACATGGACCAGAGGGGCATTGGGCCACTCCCAGACTGATCCACACCTTCAATGACCACCAAGTTTCCCCAGTTCCTTTCCCCGTTCTTTCTGACGGAGGGAGCAGAGGCCATAAATGTGCTGTCGGGACCTTGGCCACGAAGTCTGGTATGCCCTTCCAACAAATCAGCAGATTTCTAAAGTCCCTGCTGGAACCAGGTCCGAAAGGGCAGATCTGATTCTACTGACCCCGGCGTGAGCCAGGCGGCAGTGGTTCTCAGACATCCCTTGACTTGGCGATTGACCTAATCCAAGTCCTGGACTTTTCCTCTCTTGTCCTAGGCCAAGTTCAGCGTCCGGTCCTGAATTGGATGCAGCTCCACACCTGGAGGTTAAGCGGAGGATGCTAAGTTCAAGGGGATACGCCCAGACAGTTGTGCTTACCATCCTGGTGTCCTGGTGAGAGTTAGCACAGAGCATCTACGAATCCACAGTCAAAGTGCCTTGGAGATGGTGTAAATGCAGAGGCTGTGTTTTTTCTGGGGGTCACCCTTCTGTCTCCTTCGTTATTTCCCTGCAGGATAGTGTGAAGGTGGGTCTACGACCCAAAGCCATTCGAATTGTCGCAGGCGGTCGCTCACCCACACGTACCAAGAGCTCTGTGGGGGTTGGGTGATTCTGCATCCCCACCAGGGCATAGAACCCTCCTTTGGGACCGTCATACAATCCTGAAGGCTTTGACAGGAGCACCATTTGAACCTCTCAGTGGTCCATCTAAATTTTTTTATCTTGGAAAGCCGTTTTCTTGGTGGTGAGTGCACTTCCTAGTAGGAGGTCAGAAATAGCACCAGTATCTGTTCGGAGGGATCTCTGTATTAGTAGACCTGATTCAGTAAGTCCTCATCTGCGTCCAGATTTTAGTCTGAAGGCCAATCCCCTGTGCTGCTGGAAGAGACATGATCCGGATATAATTTTTTGAAAAATGAACAAGTTCGAGCAGGTGCTCAGAGGCGTTGGCCATTGGAGGCCATGTCAAGCCCCTAGGCCGGAGGTTTTCACCACCAACACTGGGGCGTTGGATCCGAGCATGTATTGTGGCGTACTACAAGCACATGGGCATGCTAGTGCCAGATCTTATTGTGGCACACTCTACATGAACTGCGGCACCAACGGCAACCTGGAATAAGGACGCCTTCTTAGAGGATATTTGCAGGGCCATCTCCTGAAATCTTCATCAATTTTTCATCAGACACTGTAAACTTGACAAGTTGCAGTCTGCTTGAGCAGCATTTTGGTGGAAGAGTCCTCTAGCATGTCGTCAGTCCCTGAGGGATTAAGCCACCGCCAGGCCCACCCACAGGGTCATTGCTTTTGTATGTCCCAAGCAAGCTGGATGCTCTGAAGTCCTCCCCACTGGGAAAAGGAACGTTGGTCTTACCTGTGATACGTTCTTTTCCAGTGGAGAGACGAAGAGCATCCAGACCCACCCGAGGCGCTGGCGATAGTGGAACAGGCTGTGGGTCATTTGAACAGAGACTCAGTTTCATTTCTTTGAGTGGAACTTTAACTTTTCAAAATGTTTGTTGTCTCCTCCTGTTTTTTCTCCCACGACAGAGGGCAGGTAGCGAGGCTGTGACATTGACTGGCTAGCCGGGGGTCGTCCCTCCCAGATGACCTCATCGGTAGGCAGTCCTAAAAAAGTTGTTCCCTGCCTACTAGGAGCAAATGGGGAGGAACTACCCAAGCAAGCTGGATGCTCTTCGTCTCTCCACTGGAAAAGAACGTATCACAGGTAAGACCAACGTTCCTTTCTGCCTTTTCTCTGTCCCCTGTTATCATTTTGCCATCTTCTCCGCATAGTGGCCCTACCATTTCCTTCTTCCTCCTTTTGCTGCGGACATACCCATAAAAACTCTTTTTATTGTTCTTAACCTCTCTAGGAAGCCTGAGCTCATTCTGCGCTTTAGCTTTTCTGACTTTACTCCTACACGTGTTCACTATCTGTTTGAATTCTTCTTTGGTGATTTCCCCCTTTTTCCATTTCCTATACATGTTCCGTTTAAAACTTAGCTCCGTTGAAAGTTCTTTAGTCATCCATCCTGGTTTCTTGAGACACCTCCCATTTTTCTTCCTCAATGGTACTGTTTGAAATTGTGCCTTCAGTATCTCCCTTTTGAGAAAGTCCCATCCGTCTTGAGGTCTCTTCTCTTTTAGTATTCCTGACCATGGGATCACCCCCAGTATTTCCCTGAGTTTATTGAAATCAGCTCTCCTAAAGTCGAGAATGCGTGTCTGACTATGCCTGGCTTCTCCTTTTCATTGTATAACAAACTCTCGGAGAACATGATCACTCTCACCTAAGGATCCCACCACTTGCACCCCATTAACTAGGTCATCCCTGTTGGTTAGGATCAGATCTATAATAGCTGATCTCCTTGTTGCCTCTTCCACCTTTTGGACCATGAAATTGTCTTCCAGGCAAGTAAGGAATTTGCTAGACCTTGAAGTTTTGGTTGAGTTAGATTGCCAGCAAATTTCAGGATAGTTGAAGTCACCCATCACTACTACATCTCTCCTTTCTGCGTGTGTGGTCATCTGTTCTAGAAAGGCATCATCCAATTCCTCCGTCTGACTTGGGGGTCTGTAGTAGAGTCCCACAATAACATCCCTGTTGTTTCCCTCCCCTTAATTTTTATCCAGATGCTCTCCACCTGGCTTCCAGTATTGATGTCATGGATCTCTTCGCTGGTGTAAATATCCCTGATATATAATGCTATTCCTCTTCCTTTCCTGTTTGGCCTGTTTCTCTTATAAAGGTTATACCCCTCTAATCCTACATTCCAATCATGAGACTCATCCCACCAGGTTTCAGTAATGCCTATTATATCATACTTGCTTTGTAGTGCTAGGAGTTCAAGTTCATCTTGTTTATTTCCCATGCTCTGTGCATTAGTGTAGAGACATCTAAGACCGTGTGTTCCCTTTACTTGCTGCCTGTGCAAGTTTTTTTTTTTTTTGCCTCCCACTGTTGGGTCCTTGCGCTGTTTGCTTTGTTCCCTCTATGACAGTTTGACTATTTTCTCCAGCCCTTTTGCCTTCCAGAATACTGTCTCCTTCTCCCATGTGACTCAGTTTAAAACTCTCCTGATCAAATTCTTGAGCCTGTAGGCAAAAATGTTTCTGCCAACTGTCGTGAGATGCACCCCATCTCTTGCCAGAAGTCCCCCCTCATGGAAGCGCAGCCCATGATCCAAGAATCCAAATTGTTCTCGGCGACACCATCTACGGAGCTAGTTGTTTACGTCGGCTATTTTCCTCTCCCTTTCTGGACCATGCCCTTCACCTGGCAGAAGAGACGAGATAACAACCTGTGCATCCATTTCTTTCCATTTACAATATTCTATTTGCAAAGAACCTCCACCCAGTAGCATTCATTTTGCAAAATATATTAAACCGATTCTTTTTCATTTTCACCTGCTTACAATTTTATTTTAAAAAAAAAACAGTCTTGAAAATACATTGTCTAAAGGATCTCCTTCTCCTGCATGAACCTGCTTGTGCCTTGCATTCAATATATGATTCCCTGCTCCATGTCTTATCACTTTTAGAGGTGAAATAAGAACAGGTCTTCATGGGAGCAACACTGTGAGTGGATTTCTCCTTTCTTACAAAGGTTGGATTGACCCCCTCACTTCTGAGTTTTAGGAAGGCTCCAAAGACTTTATTATGTTCTTGTTTGCCATTAAATCAGCTTTGACTTGTGGTGACTCTGAATGAGACACCTCCCAGCACCTTGGCTTCTATTCTACTTTAGTCTCTTCCAGACTCTTGCCACAGCAGTGTGTTTTTAGCCAGGCTCAGTTATGTAATGCCTGTCTTATGCTTCTCTTTTAATGATTTGATTGATACACTGTATCTGTTTTTACTGTATAATTTTAATTGTACAGTCAGCCCTCTGTATCCATGGATTTGGCATCCATGGATTCCACCATTTGTGGCTTGAATTTTTTTTTTTTTTTTAATCCAAGAAGCAAACCTTGATTTTGCCATTTTATATATGGGCTACCATTTTACCATGCCATTGGATATAATGGGACTTGAGCATCCATGGATTTTGGCATCCATGGGGGGCCCTGGAACCAATCTCTAGTGGATACTTAAGGGCCCACTGTATTTATCTGGGTTTAATCTGGGAGGCCTTTTGAGGGGTGTGAAAGGTGGGGCAGAAATTTCCTGAAATACATTAATAAATATGGGCAATACGCTTCAAGCAGTGGTGGTAGATAACACTCTCCAAAGCAGCAGCAGCAGCTACCAGTGACAGTCTGCTACTCCTGGAGATGGCAGCAAGGGTTCAGCTCCTCCTAACAGTAACACCTTCAGATTGTTCCAGAAGAGTATGACTTGACAGAATGCTGGGGATGCTTTTCATTTATTTTAACTTAATTAAAATTAATAACTTTAAGCGGTTATTTAGATGACAAAACAAATCTTGCAGCTCTGAAGGTCAGCCATGAAGTCTTGAAGATTTTATATATTTGAGATCAAATTAACTGTCTCTGCTGACAATAATATATTCCACTGGTTGTAGGGTGGCTGCAGACAGGAGCAAAGTAGATGGGCCAAGATGACGCCTGTGTAGCCCAGACAAATAGCCAAACCCAATGACATTGATCCTGTGGTTGAAGAGCACGACAGGACAGGACTGTTCAGAGAACCAACAGGCAGGAAGCCAGGCAGTCAGGCAAGTAAGAGAGGCACATAGCAGGAGGGAAGTCAGCAGAGGAACAGACTGAAAGCAGAGTGGGGTGGCCTAGTGGGTACTTTCACTGTGGACTTGCCTAAATCGAGAAACTTTGGCAAGCATCGCTAATATATAGCAATCAGTGGCCAGAACTGGATCTTTTTGATCGTTTGACTCTCAGAATCTAACATATTCTGGCTCATGGTTCATATACTTGCTTGAATTTTTTCCAGTGTCTCCTTGAATTTGCAGACCTGGTGCTTCAAGGAATAAAAAAACAGGTGTAGCACAAGTGCACAGGAAATGACTAATTGCATGGCAGAAGCCTTTCTTTAAAAAAAAAAGGACAAAAGGGAAGTTACTAATTCAAAGGACAGTAATTCACACTAGACTTCAGTGTGTATAGAGCCATTGTACTGTCTATTCTCCTTTATGAATCTGAAACATGGGTCACCTATTGCCACCACTTATGACTCCTTGAACGCTTTCATCAGCGCTGTATAGGCACAATCCTAAATATACACTGGACTGACTATGTGACGAATGTTGCTGTCCTTGAGCAAGCAGGGGTCACCAGCATTGAGGCCATGATATTGAGAACACAGCTGCACTGGGCAGGGCACGTTTCTAGGATGGAGGACCATCGCCTCCCAAAAATAGTACTCTACGGTGAACTCACCACGGGTCAGCGTAAAAGGGGTGCTCCAAAAAACCCTGAACTCCCTGAAGCAACCTCTCAGGCTTGGCCAAATTGATCACCAACAATGGTCCGCCCTGGCCTCACATTGGGAGGCATGGAGACGCACTATTCACAACGCTGCAGCCTTATTTGAGAACTCACGCCGAACAAGTCTTGAAGAGAAACGACAACGCAGAAAGAATCAGAACCCAGAAAAATCACCCAAGGAGACCTTCTTCTGTGCTTTCTGCAACCGGACTTGTTTATCTCGGATTGGCCTTTTTAGTCATCAGCGCGCTTGCAGAAAGCACGGGATGGGTCTTTCCTGAATCTTCGTTTGCGAAGAAAAGCCAGAGAGAGAGAGAGAGAGAATTCACACTAGACAAGGTAGTGCTACCATTGAGTTTTAAGAGCAAAAGCTTTGCCACAAATCAGGTTTGGAAAATAACAGAACAACAAAGAACACCCTGGAATTCATCAATTTGGCATCAACACTGTCTAAATTATCCACAGAAAATGAATAAATAAATGCTGTACTTTCTGGACAAAGCAGCTGGTGTGAAAGTAAATCGAGCTTTCTCTTTTGTATCAATGTGCCATCCCTACTCTGGAAAATAATTGTATTTATTATTTGAGAGACCTGAACTAATTTCAAGTGATTCAAAATTAATGTTTTTAAAGGACAGAGAAATTATGGAGGTCTTCAGCACCTGTGGATTTTCTGTAAAAAGCTCACTAGACGTTGAAACAAAATGAAATATTATTTTGCTTGATTGTGGATCGCAGGTTTGACTTAGATGAAAGAATGGCACAATATAATCTGGTTTAATCTCCAATATTTTATTTCAGAACATAGTAATCCTTTCAATTACTTCAGATGCCATTGCTATGACAAGACTGATTTCATAGCAGTCACCATAGGCTGACTGAGTAACACCATTTGTTTTATCTTCTGTGCCTTCTCATTCTTTGGCACGTGTTTTGGTTTACATATACAGTCAGACCCCTGTGGAACCAATATCTGTAATTTCAGTTATCTGTGGGACACAAAGTAGGGACATATACCATAGAGTCGTGCTGGAAAATACCTAGAGAGATGTCATCTCTAGGTATCTTCTAGCTCCTCCAATAACTCTATGGCGTGTGTTTACCAGATGTCTTGTATTTTAATAGGGTCTGCGGTTATCCACAGTTTCCAGTATCTAGGGTAAGTCCAGAAACTCAACCCCTGTGGATATGGGGATCCGACTGTATTATTATATTGTACTATGTTTATACTGTTACTGCTTATTGGTATGGTAAAATTAACCAATATCAATTAAAATAGCCTTTAATTTGTTTTTAAAAGGGTGCCTGTAATGAATTGAAAGCCTAACTATGGTTCTATGTTTTCTTTAGCTGCTTTTTTCTTCTCCTTCTATCAAGGGGGTACAAACTGACAAGGGCTGTGCTTGTAAGACTGTGCAGTGCAGTTTTTTAAGATTGTGAAGGATCTTTTATACAGTTTTGAATGCATTTTAATATTTTTTCCATTTAATGTTTTTAACTTATAAATTATTTACTTTTTTTAAATTTTATATGTAGAAAGTAATTTTTACTTTTGTATTGTTTTTAAGTTGTATTGTTTTAAAGCTGTTTTAGCTGCCTTGGGTCCCACTGGTGGGGAAAAGGTGGGATATAACAGAATAATAACAATAACAATACTCAGAAAGATGTCTTGGCAATTAAACTAGTTCTCTTCTGCTCTAATTCCTTATCCTCCAAGACTACGCAGATGAAAAAAGTGATGCCCATGCATTCTTGTTATGCTTTTGTTCTCATCATGCCCATGATCATTGCTTTTCCACTACTACCACACTGCTGAAAGCTTTTCTCTACCTCCTGTGTGTGGTAAACTATCCATGGCTAGGCAGTTACAGACAGTGTCAGCTCATGGTTTCCATATCATTGGGGGCAGTGCCTCCACTCTTAAGTATTTGTCTGAACTTGAAAGCAGCTATCTAGGGTGCTGAACTCATTGAATTGTACTTGTTTCTTTCAAAATGGAATGCATGGGATACCTAAAGAAAGACAACAAAGGTCCAGGTAAAAGGTAAAATCCCAAAACAACTAGACTCTTCCCTGGCAGGGGCAGCCCTACTATTAGGCTAAGCTGAGGCAGCCATCTCACATAGCAGCAGAGTTGGTGTGTCAAAAAAAAGTGTTGCAAATGCTTAGTTATTCGTTCTTTGTTATTCGTACTTTTCTCCTGCCAAGGATCAAGTGAGGTGCTTTGGGGTCTTTTTGCCTCATGTACTAAGATGACCTGCTCTCCAAGAGTCCTGCACACTTGCCTATGGAACAAATTGATCTGGGGTGGAGCTGCAAGGTAGCGTGATCCCAGAAAGTTGGGGAGGGAAGTTCCAGAGATAAACTGCTTTACATACATTTGTTAGTGTTTAAGGGATTTAGATGTAGTTTTCTCAATAATATAATAAGACTTCAGTCTTATGATGGAAAGCTAGCTGTTTTCTGTACACATTTATTGTCCAGTATTGTAAATATTTTAAAACTGTTGTGTTAATATGAGAGTCTCATATAATAGTATTCTTTGCTTAGAAGAAGACCACCTCGCAATTTCTTCCTTTCTAATAGAAAATTTAAAAGTTCACCCTTTTGTATTTCTTTATGTGCTTCATGTACTGATAAACTGACAGATTTGTACTGGGAGGAACATATGCACAAGGGAGATGGGTGGGGGGAACAGTATGCACACAAACACAGTTTCCTGTATTTGTACCCTGCATCTCAAAAACTGAATCCCTGCATAAGTGAACTTGATGTCACTTAAGAGAGAACAAAAACCTTCTTGGTCTATAATAAACAGCCCAGCATGTGTTGCATACATAGTTACCTAGCTCTTACAAAGCACGATGCCAATTGCTGCATGCATGTAATAAATCTCAAAACATAGCCTGAACTTGCACTGAAATCTAGATTTAGATCAATACAGTTGGAAGATTATTGGATTTTAGCCTATAAAGTATATCACACAGTATGGGTAGTAAAAACATGGCAAAGGGAGGTATTAGCCATTGCCAGCGTGGTGTAGTGGTCTGAGTGTTGGACTATGACTCTGGAGACCTGAGTTTGAGTCCCTGCTTAGCCATGGGAACCCACTGGGTGACCTTGGGCACACTCTGTCAGCCTCAGAGGAAGGCAATGGGAAACCTCCTCTGGACAAATCTTGCCAAGAAAACCCCATGATAGCCTTAGGGCCGCTGTAAGTCGAAAATGACTTGAAGGCATACAACAATAACAACAGCAACAACAATTTTAAAATTAGTGTAATTAAATACCAAAGTCAGAATCATCCACACCATAGTAGTTTAGATTTTTATGTATGGTTATGAAAGCTGGGCAGTAAAGACAGGAAGAAAATCAATTAGTTTGAAAAATGTGGCACTGGAACAGATACCTCTGACTGCCAAAAAGAGAAATAAATTTGTTCCAGAGCAAATGAAGCCTGAACTCTCCCTAGAAGTCATGCTGTCATACCTTTAACATATCATGAGATGATATTACTAACTGGAAAAGACAATAATACCAAGAAAAGTGAGAGACAGTATTTATTTTATTTTTTATTTAGGGTATTTATACCGCACTCTTCAACCACAAGGGCTCTCAGAGTGGCTTACTAACTGTAAAGCAACAGCATTTTACACATCTACACCACTTTATAATGCACTAGGCACTAAGCGGTTTCCAATATGTGTTAACTAATTAAGAATTAGGCAGGAGGAAAAGAAGACCGCATTACAGGTGAATTGATTGTGATGGTCTGGCACTGTTGGAAGGAGAGGCTATTGAGAGGAGGATTCAGAGGAAGAAGAGTGGGGCTGGGAGGTCGATGGGCTGGGTAGGGGTTTAAAATCTGGCTGAGGCATCATGCTGATGACACCCAGGCTGATGACACCCAGATCTATTTCTCCTTGTCCCGATCGTCGGCCTCGAATTCCGATGGCGTCTCTCCTCTTAATGACTGTCTTAAAGCAGTAATCGGCTGGATGAGGAAAAACAGATTGAGATTAAATCCAGACAAAACAGAGGTGCTCACGGTAGCAGCCCCAAAACCAGGAGTTGGGTTGCAACCTCCAGTCCTGGACGGGGTCACGCTCTCCGTTAAGGACTGTGTTCGCAGTCTGGGGGTGCTCCTTGATTCATCGCTTCAGATGACTAGTCAGGTGAATGCAACAGTCAGGAGCGCCTGTTATCAGCTTCAGCTGATACGCCAGCTGTGCCATTTCCTGGAAGTAAGGGACCTCGAGACTGTGGTGCACGCGCTGGTAACCTCTCGTCTAGATTTCTGCAATGCGCTGTACATGGGGCTGCCCTCATGCTTGGTCTGGAAACGTCAGTTGGTACAAAATATGGCAGCCAGAGTGGTCTCGAGAACATCTCGGAGAGACCATATAACTCCAGTACTAAAATCTCTCCACTGGCTGCCTATCAGTTTCCGGGCCCAGTATAAGGTATTGGTTATTACCTTTAAAGCCCTAAACGGCTTGGGTCCAACTTATCTTCAGAACCGCCTCCTCCCATAGAATCCTCCCCGTGCACTCCGGCCCTCTGGGAGGAATTTGCTTCAGCCACAAAAATCTAGGCTGTCTGCAACCTCCCAGAGGGCCTTTTCGGTAATCGCCCCCAAATTGTGGAATGACCTGCCGAATGAGATCCGTCAGATGACAAGCCTGAGTGGCTTTAAAAAAGCACTAAAGACAGATCTCTTTCGGCAGGCCTTTCCTAATTAGATCCTGGCCTCAGGGGATCCTGGCCTCTTTTAGTCCGCTGGCTATTTATTGTATTTATTGTTTTTAAATGTGATTTTAGACAGTTGCTTTTAATTTATATTTGTTTAATATTTTTATGGGGGAGGGTGGGGGTGGGGGTGTTTAGGGATTTTTATCTGTATTGTATTTTAATTTTTGTAAGCCGCCCCGATTGTTTTAACAGAGGGGCGGGGTATAAATTATTATTATTATTATTATTATTATTATTACTATTATGGCAAGGTGGGAGAGGGAGTGACAAACTTGGGGGCCCATCTACATGAGGGGGAAAAAATCCCAAATACCTTGTACCATTGGCATCTCACAGCAGCAGTGACCAAACCAAAAGGTTTTTCTGGCCTCAGAAGCCCCCATAAACCTCACATTCCTGATGGCGGCCATAAGTGATTTACTCATGTTAGTTCTTTACTGCCAGCAGGTTGGGTTTTTTTAAAAAATCATCCCAAGGTGCACTGGTGTGATAGAGATATTCTCCAAAGCAAAACAGAAAATATTGATCCTTTTTTTATCGCATTAGCGAGTGATCGCTAAAGTGAAAATCCAACATGGCGGCAGTGGGTGCTTGCCCTCCTAGCAAGCCCCATCCCCTCTCTTGCCCGGCCAATCAGCGTTGTGCTTCCCTTCACATTTTTTATTGTTGAGTAGTCCAAAAGAGCAAAAATGTGCACCAGCCTCACAGTTTGTGAAAAAGTATGGGGAAATCTGCGAAGGCTTTTACCCTGTTGTTTTTGTCATACTGCCCCCCTCTCCTTCCAAACAGTGTGAATTGGCACTGGATCCTGTTTAGACAGGTAGGATTCCCAGCGAATTCCATGAGGGGTATTTTCACCATTTCGACAGGCCCTGGCACTGTTGAAAGGACAGGAGACTGAAAGGAAGATTGGGAGAATGAGGAGTGCGAGGGGAGGACGAGCTAGTTAAGCAGTAGCTACAAACCCACAAATAATCAAATCTGCAAAAGTGAAACCTGTTAATGTGGAGAACCAACTGTAAATGGTTTCCAGAACAAATCAGGTCTGCGCTCTCCATAGAAGCAAAGATTACTAAATTGAGATTGATATACTGTACTTTGAATGTATCATGAGAAAACAAGACTCACTAGAAAAGACAGTAATACTTGATAAGGTTGAAGGCACAAGAATCCTGCCCCAATTAAATTTTTCTTCAGTTCCCAAATTTTTTAGCATTGCACAAACTTAAAACCTTAGTTGAGCGTTTACAATATAGTTTAGGCATCCAGTGAAAAGGTACAGGCAAATTTAATAGGGGAATGTGAGCCCTGTAGTATAAGAGTTCTAAGTGTGAATGGTTTTCAGTGTCTCACTCTCTGCAATGCTAGGAATTTGGGGCCTTGAAGAAAAATTCAATGGGGGTAGAATTCTTACTCAGGGGCAATGCCCTCTTTTTGGTTGTGTTGTAGCTACAGCCCTGATTTTATAGTATGTTGCATACTATAAACCACTTTACCCTGACAAGGAGGCCAAAAATAAATCAATTAATAAAGTGTCATTTATTAACTATAAAGCAGCATGTGGCTGACTAAAAGTTTAGATTAATACAAAAATCTCTAGAACTCTGGGAGAGAAAGAGGATGATTTGGAGTAGAGAGCTAGAGGCTGGCAAAAGGATTAGATGTCATTTTTCTTCTGTTCCTTTGCCTTCTGTTCTCCAAGGCCTGAATTGTTAGTCTTAACTAGAGCAGACACACTGAATCAATGGAATATGTATAAATGGTGATCTAGCAAGTTACCATTGATTCATTGGGTCTGCTTCAAATTTTGCATCTAAAAATGTGACACCTGTTTCACATTTGACCCCCCCATAATGTGAAACAGGTGTCTAGAAATGTTATCTGCTTTTCTAGCCTTGGTTGTTCTGCTTTTGAGGCACCTATTCTTATTCCAAAGCACGTATTCCATACTGCTTTGAGAGGGTTGGTCCAAAAATTCAACTTCTCTTGATACACAGATGAAAGCTGAGAATTACTTATTATTATATGCTAAAAATATTAAAGCTTATAGATTATAATAGGTATATGAACTAGCAGAATCATTAATGGTTGCAGTTGTTCTGATAAGTTTCATTTTCTTTGCAGTGTTCATTTTTGCCTAAATTCTCCATTCACATAGAAACAAAATATGAGGACAACAAAGGAAGCAATGATAATGTAAGTATTATCTTTTCTTCTAGATTAAATATAAACTATGCTTTAAAATATTATATTATAGTTCAGAACAAGCATATTATTTCTCATTAATTTCTTACAGCCAGTTTGACAATGTATATGTAGTATAGGTATAGCACCTTAAACCCCATTCCTTTATAGGCTGATAGTAGAGTGATGAGTAGCCACACCATAGTCTACTTTTGGTGACAGCGCTCACCAATATTGTTAATTGGCTACTGATATCTGTTATCCAAAGAAAGGCATACCTAATTTTGTGGTGTAATTTAACTGTCTGGCTTCAGGCTTGTAGAAATGCCCAGGAAAGTGTTAAGATCTAAATATATATATATATATATTTAATAACAACTCTTTAGGCAAAACAGCAAGGAGACGTGTGGCACCTTAAGGACTAACAGGTAGAATATGGTATATGTTTTCTTAGGCCAGAGTCCCCCTAGAATAGGGTAGGAAATGTGTGGCCCACCAGTTATTGTTGAATTGCAACTCCCAGCCTTTGTCACTGTTTAACTAGCTGATGGGACTTGCAGTTTAACAACATCTGGAGAGCCTTATGATTTCCATCCCTGACCTACCTAGATTAGATGTTGACCTAGGTACATATGGTAGGTAGGCCGTGAATACAGATAGAGGAAAGAAACTGGGTATTCCCCATTGTCCACAAAACAACAAAAAATCTAAGTACTGTAATACAGGAGTTAGTAGTAGATTACTATGCTGAGCACAACCAAATAGGAGATTGCTTCAAATTAATACAGAATCTAATCATAATGGAATTGGACCTACCTCAAGTAGCAGCCACCAGGGGTGATGAATTGGCACTGCAAAGGTAAATAAACATGGATGGAAATAAAAAGATGGTAAAGTTTTTGTTACTGCATTGATTTGAATATATGTATGCATTGCATTCTAACTTTATGGATTAAAGCCATAGCTTTTTGTTACTGCATTGATTTGAAATATATGTATGCATTGCATTCTAACTTTATGGATTAAAGCCATAGCTTTTTGTGAACTGCTTACACTTCTAACTAACACCGTGCCTTAAAAGGCCTGTAATCTAGGATTGTAGGAAAAGAAAGAATTTGCTTTATTTTTAGCTAATAGCCGGTTTGTCAGGCTTTAGTTGCTATGGTTCTTCTTTTTTTAGCTCAAATTATAACAGCTGTGAACCATAGCTGCAGTTTACCTATGAACACATTTCTTGATAACCTGATAATCTCTTATTAGCAACTGAGAAGTTTTAGAGAACACTAGAGGATACTGGAAATATGATAATACACTAAAGCTAGAAAAACAGAAATGTATAGTTATAAATATGAATGATTGTCACTAGATTTGCAAACTTCCTCAATTATTTTTCCAGTGAAGTATACATATTGTGTCATGGAAAACCACTGGGTAACCTTGGGTAAGTCACACTATCTTAGCCTCAGAAGAAGGTAATAGTAAACTTCCTCTGAATAAATCTTGCTAAGAAAACACTGCTCACCTTAGGGTCCCCATAAGTCAGAATCAATTTGAAGGCTCACAGCACATGCATGTATATTGTACTCTGATATGTTGGACAGCATCAAAGTATAAGTCAAAGATTGGAGGACTGCTCCTGAATAGTCTGCATCAAGCTTTAACCTCCATATTTCTAAAGTCAAAAATGGATTGAGTGGTGTCCAGAACTTAAAACAATATCTGCCTGGGAGCTTTGAAAAGAAACTTGGAGCTAGGGATGAGTTTGGAGATGATGATGATGATCATCTGACAGGGTTGTTTAAAATAAAATTGAAGTCATACATTGTTACAAATTGCATACCATTACATTAACATCACTTATGGCCAGGGCCACTGATAGCTAGGCCTGGGTAAGGGGCAAAATATATGATCAAGCCCACTTCCCTAAATCTTTCTAACAACTAAATGTTACTACTTTCTTTAAACAAGTTTTCAAATGAGTTGGGTTTAGTCATAGCTGGGGTCTACTGCTAGGGCCTAGAAGTTCTGCTCTCCAAGTGTATGTTGAACTTTGTCCTGTCTAAATTATATTAATACATGTGGGCACTAATAAAAGACTTGGATATGCTGAGATTTAACTGAGATACTCAGAACAGTGTTCATGGAGTTATCCAGATTTATTCCTGCAACAATCCTGTGAGCTAGGCTAGGCTGAGATACAATGACTTGCCTGAGGTTGTTGTCCAGTGAGTTCTATGGTTGAAACCAAAATCCATACAATCAATTCTGTCCACCATTCTGTCTCTCTGCTATTCAAGTACATCATCTTCTTCATTCTACATAACCTTGGATGGAATTACAACTTTGCAAGTATTATACATCTAATCTAAACAGATCTTTGATAGCTTTCTATAAGGAGTGTTAAATATGGTTTATGTTGGTATGTTGGTCACAAAGCAGTTAGGGTAGTAAGCAACAAAATCAATAAAAGTATAAACTGATCCATCAGCTAAGGACTTGCCTACACTATTAAAATCCCCAAACCTGCCTGCAAATTCCTCCAGATCTTCAGCAATCAGGCCACACATCGCATGACCCTTTCCCCAAATGTGGGGCAGCCTGGCCACATGTAACATGGCCCAGATTTGGGGAATTCGGGGGTATTTTACTCAGATGCAGAGTATGATGGATTTGGGGTTTTCTCTGCATTTTTGTCCGCTGCCGCCAATGCTTCCACCACCAACACTGACTGTTTTAAAGTTGAGGAAGCAGTTCCTGGCTGAAGGGAGAGGTTTTCTCCCTTTCCCTGGCTCAGCAGCCCTGCCTCCACCCGCTCTCCACTCTTCCAGCACTTTCTTCAGGTGCCTCAGCGCTGCCAAGCCGGGGAAGGGAGAAAAACTCTCCTCTTCAGCCAGGAACTGCCTCCTGAGCTTTAAATTATGGTGGTGGTGGTGGTGGTGGTGGCGGCTGCAGCAGAAGAAACTCCACAGGGACAGTGAAGACAAGGTACCCCTTATCCCTATGGAGAATAATAATGTGCAGTGCTTCAGGATGAAAGCAGGGGCATTCAGAGTTTTTGCCCCACGTGTAGAGAAGCCCTCATTTTAATCAGGAAAGCCTTTTAGACTTTTAGGTTGTTTTGTTGTACTACGTTATAGTAACAAAAAATGGAAAACAGATATTAATCTTGGCAAAATATAGCAGTGGTCTGACACTGTGTGAACCAGCTTTGTATCTTCTGTGGGTACCATGTGGCAAAAAGAACCAGAGGCTTATGACATCATAAAGATTATCAGGTTTATTATGGCATTTTACAAGCTAATGTTTATTGCGATATAAGTTTTTGTGATAAACTAAGCTTTCGTCCATGAAACCTTATGCCAGAGTAAATGTCAGCCTATAAAACCGCACATGACTCTTCTTTTTAAAATAAATAAACAAATAAAAAATAGATAATAATATACTAAATTTTTACCCGAGTCAATGCTGTCATAAAGACCACCTTATTTAGAGAGATTGGGCTGTCATCAGTAAGGCTAAACAATATTCTTAAAAGCCATCCTTTTAGAAGCAATTGGCAAAAGCCATTTCTGTCTTAAAAGTGCAGATTATATGCTTCTACAGTCAGATGGAATTTAGATAAATAATGCTAAATATGCTGAGCCATTGGAAGTAACATATAAAACCTCTACAGATAATGAAAACAATATACATTAATGCACTTCTTGGCCTCACTGTAGGAGAGATTTTTTTTTTAAATGGGTGTTTCAGAACTGACCATTTATCAAATGGAAACTGGGAGGCAATTTTCTAGTGTATGCATCCTTGAAGGTAATGAATAATGACAATGGCATTTGACAAATTAATAGCCAAAGAATACAAAAGCCAGCTGGATAATAGCAGATGTCTTTTGTCATTATACAGTATATTAAATTGCATTCAATTGGAGAGATCACCTAAAAGTAGGGAATCCTTTTTTTATGTAGAAATGTGTATTCTGCAAAATGCTGTTATTATGTAGATATGGCCTGTGTCTGAATGTATCAGTGGCTTATGTTAAAATATATCATCACTGGGTTTTTCTACATTCTTAATGTGCCAGAATATAACAAAAACAAGTAAGAAAAAAATCATTGTCATTTCAGATTACACGCACAACAGTTCTGAGTATAAATGTAGCCAGGCTAAGGAAGTAATTACCAAGGATAGTAAGATAGATATTTATAATACTTTGCATGATGGAGAAAACATTTATGTGTAGTTCCAAGGAAAACATCCAGTCATGCCAGAATATCTTTCTAGAAGATTGCTAACTGAACCAGCCAAGTCCTTGGCCTAAATCTAACTGCTAGTTCCAACTAAAGTAGACCTATTAAATCAATGGGATTTACCTAGGTGTTGGTTTAGCATTCAGTAATTTATACTCATTCAGAAAGAGGGGAAATGGACCCTAGTTTTCATTAACATTGCCAACCAGCTTTGCTGTGTAAAATCTCATTGAAGATTACAACCCAGCATCTTTGTATATCCACTCCAGTGGCATTGCACAACATCATGAGTGATGATGGCACATATCTCTTAATGTATCAGCTGTTCTTTCCCATTTCCTGGCTTTGTGGAGCTTGAGGAGATAGCCTTAATTCTGGTTTTAAGCCACCAGGTTTTTGTTAATTGAATTGACCTGGTACTTCCCCATAGCTCAACATTAACAACATGTACACAGAGATCAGCTTATTTGGGAAGAATATAAGGAAAGCCGTATCATGTGGGAATATGTCAGTTACATTCCTTTTCCCATTGGTGTTGACTCCTTTAATGGAAGCAGTGTTGTTTTGTTTTTGTTCAATAATGGGAAAAACAGAAGCAGAAAAACGGGATGGCCTTGTTTCATCTTCCTGTATGCAGGGCCGGTTTAAAGAATTTTGGGGCCCCCTGCATGCTTTATTTTTGGGCCCCCATATGTTTATCTCAGGTCAATGTAACCTAACCTATTCACCGTACAGGATGTTCAGATTACAGTAGGACCCCCGTATCCACAGATTCATTATTCATGGGACACAAAACAGCACACCTACCATAGAGTCTTCCTAGAAAATATGTCATCCCCTGCTGTTTTCTAGGCCCTCCAAGGCAACTCTATGGTATTTTAAACCAAAAATCCCATTATTTTCAATGGTGTTCACTATTATTCATGGTTCTCAGAATCCACCCCCCCCGAACCACTCCCCAGTATTACATAATTTGCCACCAATAATTTAGCTTAAAAGCTATATTATAGGCACTAACATAATATTTTTTGTTAGCAATTAACATAATGATGTAGATTTCCTCAAAGAAAAGAAAGAATGGACTACAAGCTGAACATGAGTTAGCAGTGTGATGCAGCAGCAAAAAATTCCAATGCGATTCTAGGTTGCATTAATAGAAGTAGTGTCTAGATCAAGTGAAGTAATAGTATCACTCTATTCTGCTTTGGTCAGACCTCACCTGGAATACTGTTTTCAATTCTGGGCACAACAATTCAAGAAAGATGCTGAGAAGGATAGTGGGAGGTCTGGAAGCCACTACGCCCTATGAGGTGCAGCTTAGGGAGCTGGTTATGCTTAGTCTGGAGAAGAGAAGGTTGAGAGGTGACATGATAGCCATGTTTAAATATTTGAAGGGATGTCATACTGAGGAAGGAGCAAGCTTGTTTTCTGCTGCTCCAAAGACTAGGACACGGAGCCATGGGTTCAAACTACAGGAAAAGAGATTCCACCTGAATATTGGGAAGAACCTCCTGACAGTAAGAGTTGTTTGGAAGTGGAATATACTGCCTTGGAGTGTGGTGGAGTCTCCTTCTTTGGTTTTTTTAAACATAGGTTGGATGGCCATCTATCAGGAATGCTTGGATTGTGTATTCCTGCAAGGCAGAAGCCGATTGGATGGGATGGCTGTTGGGGTCCCTTCCACCCTATGATTCTATGATTCTAGGCTGCATTCAGAGCCTGGGAAAGTTACTCTTTGATTACATGTCCCAGAATGCCCCTGCCAGCACTCTTCTCAAGGTCTGGTTGCATTGTTCCTTTTCCAGCATTCTCTAGCCCAGTGGTTCTTAACTTGGGGTCTGCAATGTCCTCACAGGGGGTCCATAAAGGCTTGAAGGCTGCTTGGCCCACCTCCTCCCTGTAGTGGAGCAGCCACGTGATAGGAACCAAGGCAAAGGCTAGTTGGCTTGGCCTGTATATTGCCATTCAATCCACTCCAGTCACAAACTTGCAGGAAGAAGCAAGAGTGCCTCTGAGGGAAAGTTTAATGGATGGTGTAATTGTATTCTTATTGTTGTTAGCTATTATTATTAACTATTATTGTTAATATTATTAGGGTTTTAAATCTTGAGTTAAGTCTTGGGGCAACAAAAGATATTTAAAGGGGCTCCCTGGTAAAGAAAAGGTTAAGAACCACTGCTCTACCCAAAGGCTCTCACATAACACTAATGGGATACTGGTGTGTTTTAGTGACTACAATAAAACCATTGTTCCCAGTAATATTACTCCAAATTTATATTTATATTTTTATATTCATTTGTTAAAAGAGCTAGAGTGTTGTAGAAGTTTCAGCATTGCACTATGACTGTGGAGACCAGAGTTTGAATCCTTACTCAGCCATGAATACCCACTGGGTGACCTTGGGCAAGTCACACTCTCTCAGCCTCAAAGGAAAACAAAGGCACATCCCCTTTGGACAAACCTTGCCTAGAAAACCCCATGGTAGGTTCGCCTTAGTCAGAAATGACTTGAAGGCACATAGGCAAACACACACAAATTCCTTTTGCAGGTTGAACTCAGTTGGCAGCAAGGGGAGGAAGCTGAAGAGAAAGGGGGAAAGGGAGGGAGTGGAGAGAAACCAAGACATCTAAGAGCAGCTGGAAAGATGGGGTGGGGGGGAACTATAGGGAAGGGAAGGGAAGGGAAGGGAAGGGAGAAAGAAAGAAGCCCTTTCTTAGGGAAAGAGAGGACCCTCACACTTCCCCCTATCTCTCTCTCTCACACACACACACACTCACCCCTCTCCGACACATGACTGGCTGGCTTGCATTTTGCAGCAGCAAACTCCCTGCAGCTTCTGCCATGGAGGCCTGCTGCTTCTTTCTCTTTCTCTTTGTAGTTTGGAAATCGCTGGGTTTTTTGTTTTTTTGTTTTTAAAAAAAAAGGCAGCAGGAGGTTTTTGGAGGAGACGGGTGAATGCCCCCCCTGGCTGGATGGGTGGGGCCCCCTGGCTGTGAGGCCCCCCCCTGGCTGTGAGGCCCCCCGCAGATGCTGATTTGGCGGTATGGTTAAGCCAGCCCTGCCTGTATGAGGAAAAGTGGGCTGAGGCCTTCTGACCTAGGCATCGGCTACAGGAGTGATCCTGCAGCTGGCACTTGGGGCAGTGTATGTGGCCATATGGGTTTTCCCATCCCGTGGAAACACAGAGAAGCCAAGGCAGGGGGGACCAAATAGCAACAGGGAGCATGGCTGCATATGCAAGCCGAAATGCAACCCACAGACAGCTTGGTGGTGGATTATCTGCCTTCATTCCATTCCAAAAGTAGGCTCTCCACATCTAGTATAGATCTAAACTGAGCAGATTAATTCATCATACTTACTTTGCTTAAGTTGACTGCTGAAGCAAACAGACATAATGGAGTTGTACTCTGCACTTCCAGAAACTCAAAGAGATCAATCACAGATTAGCAAAGGCATATAGTGCATTTGGAAGCCTTTACAAAAGAGTCTGGAGTAATAAACACCTGAGGCGAAGCACAAAAATCAGTGTGCATAGAGCCATTGTACTGTCTATTCTCCTTTATGGGTCTGAAACATGGGTCACCTATTGCCAACACTTACGATTCCTGGAATGCTTTCATCAGCACTGTATACGCATAATCCTAAATATACACTGGACTGACTATGTGACGAATGTTGCTGTCCTTGAGCAAGCAAGGATCATCAGCATTGAGGCAATGATATTGAGAATATAGCTGCACTGGGCAGGGCATGTTTCTAGGATGGAGGACCATTGCCTCCCAAAAATAGTACTCTACGGTGAACTCACCACAGGTCAGTGTAAGAGGGGTGCTCCAAAAAAAGCGATACAAGGACTCCCTGAAGCAACCTCTCAGGCTTGGCCAAATTGATCACCAACAATGGTCCGCCCTGGCCTCACATTGGGAGGCATGGAGACGCACTATCCACAATGCTGCAGCCTTATTTGAGAACTCAGTCTTGAACGAGTCTTGAAGAGAAACGACAACGCAGAAAAAATCACAACCCGGAAACATCACCCAAGGAGACCTCCTGCTGTGCTTTCTGCAACCGGACTTGTTTATCTCGGATTGGCCTTTTTAGTCATCAGCGCGCTTGCAGAAAGCTCAGGATGAGTCCTTCCTGAATCTTCGTTTGCAAAGAAAAGCCAGAGACAGAGAGAGAGGTGACAAATTCAGTTTGCATATGTAAATTATACACTGTATCCCAATGCTGTCTATTTACCAGCACAACTGGAACTGGTGGTGAAATGGATTTCCCATCTCCCAGGAACTCCACTCCCCAACACAGCATATCTGGAAGTGTTGTAGAGGTTTGGGGGAAAGTGAAGGAAAGAGTCACCCCATTGCATGAGCAAAAGCACACTTGCATGGCATTGTATGTAGCACAATGGTTGGTTATTTTCCACCAGGAAGCATTGGTTTCTCCTATATGAAACAATTTTGAACCACAGAATAAGCCAAGTTCCTGATCTTTTTTTCCCTCTTGAAGAAAAGTGTCATTTCATTAATCAGAATTTTTCTATATTTGATTTTTTTAAAAAACTAAATTGCATTGAGTTGGTTGAATTGAAAATGCCAAAGAGCTGAGGCTTTGCCATGGAAATGCTGATACAAGGATACTGTTGTTGGAGGCTTCTATATTACATTGAATACAGCATAATAGTTCTGGGTTAACACCAGTTTGTAAAGATTAGAATCACAAGTTGCAGCTCACTGGCCCCCTGCCATATACATATTTTCTCTTGTTTTTGCTTTTTGCGAATAGCTAAGAAGTAAAAATTACTACTTGCACGAAAATGCACACCATATACAAGCTAGTGGCTTATGACTCAAGAACATAATAACCTCCAGTAACCTTAGGTTCTAGGTTTTTTTAAGGAAGTGTAAACATAATTGTCTTTTTGCCTTTGTAGTTCTTCTGTGGTGCTGAGTTGTTCAGCAGCATGGCCCTTGTACTTTTCCATAATTGCCTTCTACCTACCAGACTAAGTATAATTCTAGACAAAAAGCATACATACTTAATGAATAGAAACATTTACATCCTTTTCTGTGTAGATCTGCTTGGAAGAAACTGAATTCAATAGGATTTCTGTGGAATGGATATACTTAGAATTGACAGACAGAAAGAAAAATATTATTTCATTAAAAGAAAAAGATTGTAAACAGCATTTCTGTTTCTAATATATAGTGTAGATTGGTTCTTATTAATCCTTTCAGCATTGTGTTACTCACTATAGTGCTATTTACTAAAAATGGCTACACATTTAATTTGTGATCTGTGATATAATTTTAACAAAATATTATTCACATATATGAACCACCTACGACTCCTCGAGCGCTTTCATCAGCGCTGTCTACGCACAATCCTAAATATACACTGGACTGACTATGTGACAAATGTTGCTGTCCTTGAGCAAGCAGGGATCACCAGTATTGAGGCCATGATATTGAGAACGCAGCTGCGCTGGGCAGGGCACATTTCTAGAATGGAGGACCATCGCCTCCCAAAAATACTACTCTACGGTGAACTCGCCACGGGTCAGCGTAAGAGGGGCACTCCAAAAAAGCGACACAAGGACTCCCTGAAACAACATCTTAGGCTCGGCCAAATTGATCACCAACAGTGGTCCGCCCTGGCCTCACTTCGGGAGGCATGGAGACGCACTATCCACAATGCTGCAGCCTTATTTGAGAACTCACGCCGAACAAGTCTTGAAGAGAAACGACAACGCAGAAAGAATCACAACCCAAAAACATCACCCAAGGAGATCTTCTGCTGTGCTTTTTGCAACCGGACTTGTTTATCTCGGATTGGCCTTTTTAGTCATCAGCGTGCTTGCAGAAAGCGTGGGATGAGTCCTTCCTGAATCTTCGTTTGCGAAGAAAAGCCAGAGATATGAATAACTAGTAAGGCCCACTTTGTCAGAGACAATATTTTCTTGATTTACTCAATGTGCATAGAGCAATTAATTGCAGGATTTTCCAACTATTTGGAATGAAGTTGTATTTATGGGATAATTGTGTTCTGAACACAAAGACTGATGCAATAATCTGTGATGGTAAAATCTATGTCCTTAGTTTCTCTATTTATCCCATCTGTCTTCAATTGCCTCTTTCAAATAATACAAACTTGGTTTCCCCACAGACATATAAATGCAGGTGAATAAATATCAGTCTATCTGCTGATGGGCCACTTTAGCTTAATACACATCACCACCACTCTCTTCCCATCCCAGCTCAAGCAAAGATGCATGGAGGACTTTGGAAGCTTTCACTTCTATTTTAGATTCAATGCAGTCTGCCATGTCACCCAAATCCAGATAAATTGTATTTCATCGTAGATATGATTAGTTGAAGCAAGACAGCTTTACACCTTAATTTGTGATGCTGTATTGTTTCACCTAACCATAGTTAAGATTTAGGGCCTGGATGACATAGTAAATTGTGGTTAAAAACTGGCTAGAATTATGCATGCTTCCTATTCCTCAGCCAACCAGAGAAGAAGGAAGGGAGAACGCAGGAACCCAGTGCTTGCAGGGGTCATTCCAGAATGCAGTCAAATTAAACCACGTAGACAATAGATATGTGTTTCCTATGCAAAATTTGGATTTTCTTATGCAATTATGTTTTAAACAGTGGCTAAGTTTAGCTTAATTGGGGGGGGGGGGGAACGTACAAAGGCTGTAGTGTAATTATTCAGTTTATATACCAGTTTATCCATTAATTCATGAAGTGCTTCACAAAGTACAGTTGCCCCTTCATATTTGCTGGGGTTTGGTTCCAGGACCCCCTGTGAATACCCAAATCCGTGAATACTCAAGTCCCATTATATGTAATGGCATAGCAAAATGGTGTCCCTTATATAAGATGCCAAAATCAAGGTTTGCTTTTTGGATTCTTTTTTTTTTTTTAAGAATATTTTCAAGCCGTGAATACTTAAATCCGTGGATACCATATCCGTGGATACGGAGGGACAACTGTAGTACTTTCCACAACTTGTTTCTCTGTAGTCCAGTCTTCTCCAGTGTGGTGCTTTCCCAATGTTTTGGACTATAAATCCCATGAGTCTTCTCCATTATGGTCAATGGTCCTCAGTGTTGTCAGCTGTAGTCTAAACTTTGAGAGGGGCTAAAATTCTGGAAGAGGATACTGGTATAGTCTTGTACCAGCTAGAGAGGTAATAGGAAGGAGGTTAGGGTAAAGTTAGATATCAAATGTACAGTTGGGTGGAGAAAAAAAATCATATAGTTGGAATGCTGCTAGATGTAAAATTGGAGAAATTAAGGGAAATGACACACAGATTATGTATTGGAGATCAGTCATAGGAATGGAAATGTACGATAGTATAAGCATACAGAAAACCTTTCAGAAGTACTTTCAAGATATAGAATCTTAGAGCTGGAAGAGACCAGAAGAGCCACCCTGTCCAACCTCCTGCCATGCAGAAACACAAAATCAAAGGTTTCTGAACCTCCCCCCACCCCCCCCAAAAAAACCCCAACTGTCAGGACAAGTTTGATAAAGCAGTAGGAATAGAAAGATAATCACATTACTGAACTGAAGCAACTTCATAAATGAATCATGGCTGATCATCAGCTACTGAGTCCTGTGGAGGAACTGCTACTGATCACAGAGTGTAAGCAAGGAGCAAATTGTGCTTTCTGTTTGGGGTGGGAGGATTGTGACAAGACATATGTGCATGTGGAAAATCTACTTTAAAAATCCAGTGAAATGATGTTTCCAAGCTTCTGTTAATAAATGAAGACTGCTATTTAAAAACACACCAATATAATAGCATTTTGGAGAAGCAATCCAGGATTTTACAACTGAAAGACACACACACACACAGAGAGAGAGAGAGAGAGAGAGAGAGAGTTCTTCCATTAGAGCCTTCCAAATAAGTTTGCTTTACTTCTTGTACATATTGATCGGTACAGTACTTTGAATCCATCTGTCAAGCTAATATGGTGCAAAGTGTAAAGGACCATTCAATTTGTTTTATGTTATCAGAGCTATTCCAAAAACTATTGTTTCATTTCAGAACTACTTCTGTCATGTTTGCTATTGCTAGAGGCATTTGCAAATGATCTTGAACTGGTGCTGGTCTTTCTTATAAAGGATGGCACTGATCCACTCCAAGAAGCAAAAGGAGAAAATCTGTCTCTGCTCTCTCCTTGCTCCCCCATCCATTTTCCCAAAGAAATATGGCCCAACTTCACTTTAACTCAAGGAAGTTAAGGTGTTCAGGAGTTTCAAAGGTGGCTTGTGAACTGGGCTGGCTCTCATTCGCTCTCTGTCTCTCTTTTTTAACAAAGACCATCCTGTTGAGTTCTAATGCATGTACCATTCATTATTTGTGGCCAAACTGCGTGTGTGTATGGCACAAAGGTTATAATAATATATATGAGAGGCATGTTCATCCTAGGAATGCCGAAGTGAAGGAAAGGCAACATAGAAATCTCTTTTATAGGCAAAAATAGAGCCTCTTTGAAGTCTTTAACAGAAATGCCAACAGTAACTTCTTAATTCTAGTAAATGAAATATTATTTCAGAGAGCTAGTGTGGTGTTGTTGTTTGAGTGCTGGACAAGGACTCTGGGAGATCAGGGCGATTATCAGACACGGTAAAAACCATGTCAGAAGATTGTGACAAGAACAGGATCGGGGGATATTATCAGACGATGACATACTTCAGCATCCTGGGGGCATAGTGCGGGCATGAGTAAGGCATCTCTTTTTATTGGCATCTTGTCCCCATCAATGAAAAAGGGAAGTCTTGTCCGCAGCAGTGCTACACCACAGGAAAGGGTGAGGATGTGGGCAACTGCTAATGTTGCCCTTTCTGTTCTCTTTGTGCTCTTCTGATGCAGTTGGGGATGTGATAATCTCACAGGGTTCAAATCTCCACTCAGCCATGGAAGCCCACTGGATGATATCCCTCATTACACTCTCTAAGCTGACAAACTCCCCCTGAACAAATCTTGGCAAGAAAACCCTGTGATAGGTTCGCCTTAGAGTCACCATAAATCAGAAATAATTTGAAAGCGTGCAACAACAGATACAAAAACAACGTTATATCCTCATTACCCGATAAAGTCACATTTAAGCATCAATGCAGTGTGTTGAAATGTGTTGGTTGTACTTACAGAGGACAGTTTTCAAGCATTAAGGCAGCAAATGATATTGTTAGGCTTAATTGATATATACATCTGAAATTTAAATTTATTTTAAATTTTATTCATACAAAAGTTAAAAGACAATTAAATGACAGTTCAGTTAAAAAAATCTAGATTAAAACAATATAAAACCCAACCAAAATACAGTAAGAAGGATAAAAAGCCCATTTTTAATTCAATTTCTGGTATGTTTTGGAGGAGCCTCATTCCTATGGTGGACAGGGCCAAAGGCAGTTTAATTTTTTTGAAATATATATATATATATATATATATATATATACACATACTGCCTTTTGAAATGAAGTCTCCCTAAAATGGGTCACAGAAGTGGATTATGCTATTTCATGACAGAGCGCTTCATAACTGACTATTAAGTGAATTAGGATTAGCCTCATTTGCAGCAACATTTTATCCAAGGCCACAAAGTGTCTGAAATTGATGGCACTGTCAAATAGTATTCAGAACATTTATTGACTAAAACAGTGTTTCAGTTCATTCATATTCATTCATAGTATGAGCAGACAAATTTTCCTTAGTGTCAGTTTGTATGTAGCAATAATGGCTCTATCCATACACAAGAAGAGAAAAGTGTCAGCAGGCTTGGAGATGTCCCAGTGCTTCCAGTTGTGCAAGAAAACAGTAGGGAGAATCTACACTGAGATGAATCCCAAACAGATTAATGTAGACTGAGTATGCTCAGTGGCTAAAGAGTATCATCCTGTTCTCTGCCTGTTAAAGGATAAAGAATTTGGTGAGCAGAGGGAAAGTCTGGTTCCAGACCTTAAAAGAAACACTCCATAGTGCAACATTTTGTTACACATCTCATTTTTATATAACAATGGTGAGAAACCTCTTTCACCCCAAGGACTAAATTCAATTTCAGACACATTCATGGGAGCCACATTCATTGGTGGGTGGCACCATAGGCAAAAGATTGCGAACAAAAGTACCAGCGTATTTTAATTTAAAGGTCTTGATGCCAAGAACAAAGACTTCTAGGAAGTATTTATTTGTGGAAAGATGATAGAAGGAAAGCTGGTGTCGTGGAGAAGTTGAGCATGGCCATCTGGGGAATCCTACGAGGACCAGATGAAGACACCAGGAGGGCCAGATTCAGTCCCAGGGCCTAAGATTACCTACCCCATGCCTGGCATATACTAACAGTGTATATTATCCCAGTCCTGTTTCTTACATAGTTAAAATGTCTCCATCCAAACACAAAGAAGGGAAGCATCAGTATTTTCAAGGAATCACAATGCTTGGAAAAGCTTTGGACCAACAATAGTAGTAATATTCATGTTATCTGCTACTTTTGCTTATCATAGGAAGAGGGACTGATAACAAGGTGGAGACCTGGTTGCTAGTTCTAACTAGAATAGACCCATTTAATCATTTAGACTTACCTAAGTGATGTTGGCAATGCCTAAATACTCTAAAGGCACCAGATGCTGTCTCATCTTGGAAGCTAAGCAGGATCAGCCCTGGTTAGTACTTGGATGGGAAACTGCCAACTAATACCAGGTGTTGTAGGCTATATTTCAGATGAAGGAACTAGCAAAACCACCTCTGAGTATTTCTTGCCTAAGAAAGCCCCATGAAATTCATAGGGTCACTGTAAGCTGACAGGGAACTTGTAGGCACATACACACACACAAGTGTTGAATATTTTAAGCTTATACTTCCATTAATTCCATCCAAATGCAGAGACAGTAGTACGTTTATAGGGTTGTTGTTTTTTTGTTTACCTTTGGTCCCAGCAGTGTTACTGGACCCCCCTAAAAACATAAGTCTCTCATATATTAACAGAGTAAGTTGCTCTGTCCCATGGGACCCTGAAGGGCTGCACCCCCATTTTTACCTGCCAGCAAATGTTGACCTAAATCCTCTTTTAATTTGGAACAGAGTAGATCCATTGAATCCATTAGATTTATCTACATGTTGACTCAACACTCAACAATTGATTGAATGGATCTAGTCTTTTGTGCCTATAAAAGAGAGTACCATCGTTCATAGCATAATAAGCAGTTTTTGTGGTCTGTTGTTGGCAATGCTGCATTCTATCTCCATACACACGTGCTAAACAAAGTAGATTTGAGGGTGCTGCAAAATATATGCAAACTCTCATCAATATCACCAGGCATATTTAAAAAAACTTCGGGAAATTCCAGGAAAACAGCTTACATTTCTTCATCAGATATCTTTTTGAAGCATACATTTTAAGTCAGTTTGATTTTAGTTAGTAAATAAATTATAGTTCTTCCTGTAATCCACAGTGAAGAAACTGTGGGGGCCCAGAAAAAGGGAACAAAATTCTTCTAGACTCAAGAAGAGCCAATATGAACTTTAGTCTTACCTGTCTTTTTCCCCTTCACCCCCCATTCTAGAGCAGTGGTTGCCCAGTGTGTGAGTCCCCAGATGTCATTGGATTAGGTGGAGAACCACTTTTATAGAAGACCAGCAAAGATACACTGCTGTGCAACTCTAGGAGCATTTCATCAGAATTGCAAATATAAAGCAAGTCTTTAGAGAAGCTATAGCAAATTATTTATTAATCAAGCAAAAGAGTAATTATTAGACTGAATCATTCACTCTCGTTTGCAGTTTGTTGATGTGAATGTTCATGTCTTCACTTGAGTCTAAAAAAATTTCCCATTACTTCAGATAATCCTGTTTTTCTCAGTCATTCCATTATATTTTAACATATATTAAAAGCTTGATCCGGGTGACACTGACTCTTCTTAAGAACATGGTGATGCTAATTGTTATTGAGTGTCAGTTTTTTTCTGTGTAGAATGTTAATTAAAATAACAAAAAATGTTTGGGTCCCACCCCCACACTCCATGTTCTGCTGGCATGTTTTTACTGGTAGCAGTACATCTGGCATTCTCTTGGCATGATGGTTTTTCTGCTGCATGCTACAGACTGCCAGCCAAGCTCTACTAAAGGACTGTACTCAGTTGAAATTAATTTAAACTAGATTTAGACTCCAACTCTAAAAACATTAAAATTAGGCTGCAACCCTCAAAACATTTAGTAAATAAACATGGTGAACATGGTGAGATTTACTTCCATGTAAACATGCATAGGATTGTATGCTGTCTTGAGCACTAGACATGCCATTTTAAAAGGAAAATATTGCAAGCCTTTAAGAAAATGCTTAGCTTGTTATCTCATGCAGTGTTGCAGCAACTCTTTGGGAGGGGGGAACAGAATAGACACCAATGATGCAGACAGGAATATAAGGTACTAATGAATGATTACTCATGTTTAAAGCACATATCTCTAACTTCAGCTGATGTTTCTTCACTTGGCATAACAGGTTCTGTACTTGAATGATATTGATTATAGTTCCTAGATCCAGGCCCCTTGCCTAGATTGTTCTACTATGTAAAGAAATGGCACTTTTCCAAATAAAAAAAAATCAGTAGAACTTACAGAAGCTCACAAATACAATCAGCCCATACTTGCTTCCAGAGATGAAGGTGAAGGATGTAAGAAGTCGACTGGGCGTATAATATGAACCCCCCCCCCAATTTTTAAGTTAAAATATAGAGTTTGGGATATACTCGCCGTATAAGACGACACCCCCATCACCCGCCCTCCCCGAAGCCTCGATCGGACTCCCGATCGCGGTTTCGGGGAGGGCGGTTGATGGCTGGAAAGCTTCCCCCCTCCAGCCAGCCACCCTTCCCGAAGTGTCCCTGAAGCTGGCTGACGAATAGCGGGGGATGGCTGCGTGGCTGGGGAGAGGCTCAGCCGCTCCCACCCAGCGAGGCTCTCTCCCTCCCATTTAGCCTTGCTGGGTGGGGAGGGGGCCTTCTTCATGACTTAGTCATGGATAAGACCCCCTCCCCCACCCAGCGAGGCTCTCCCCCGCGTGCAGCCTCACTGGACGGGGGGATCTTCTCCGTGACTTAGTTATGGAGAAGACCCCCTCCCCACCCAGCAAGGCTCTCCCTGCCCCCTGCATCCTCACTGGGCAGGAGGGATCTTCTCCGTGACTTAGTCACGGAGAAGACCCCCTCCCCATCCAGCGAGGCTCTCCCCACCTCGTGCGAATGGCTGGGAGCTGGAGGGGGGGCTTTCCAGCCACTACCCGCCCTTCCCGAAGCCGCGATTGCAGGGTCCCGATCGTGGCTTTGGAGGATACGGGGGGTGAATAGGGCTCCCCATCGCAGCTTTGGGAAGGGCGGGTGCTGGCAAGCCTCCCCCTAGCCAGCCAGACACCGCCCATGCTTCTGAAGCTATGATGGGGGAGCCCTATTCCGGCGTATAAGATGACCCCCTACTTTTCAAAAGATTTTGAGAAGGTTTAAAAGTCGTCTTATATGCTGGAATATATAGTATAAATATAGTGCATGTGATCCAAGCCAGATCTTTTCTATATAGTGACTCATGGAGGGTAAAACTATTGAACATCACACAAGCAGTTAAAGACATGATGGCAGCATTTGATTCTATCTAGGAATGGAAATCTCTTCACTGGAAATCCCAGTGAGATGAAGTAGGAAGGCCTCTCTTACCAGTTCTTCCCTCTGTAGCCCCTTGTGCATCCCCAAAAAGCTGTTCTGGGTCAGGTGATACTCCAGAACAGGAGATGGTGCTGTGATAAAAGAGTGGCGGAATTTGCAAAAAGTAGCTTTTCCCTTGTTTTCTGTGTGGAGAGCCTATGCTAGAGTTCAGAACCATTCCCTGAAGGGCAGTCTGGATTCAGCCATCATATTTATTTGGGCACCAGCTTATTTTCATTAATGTTAGACAGATATTTTGGAAGTTGTAAATATAATAACTGGCCTCAATACTGGTGATCCCTGCTTGTTCAAGGACAGCAACATTCGTCATGTAGTCAGTCCAGTGTATATTTAGGATTGTGCGTAGACAGCGCTGATGAAAGCATTCATTTGCCGACGGCAATGTAGGGATGGTAGTGAGAACGCAGCTGCGCTGGGCAGGGCACGTTTCTAGGATGGAGGACCATCGCCTCCCAAAAATACTACTCTACGGTGAACTCGCCACGGGTCAGCGTAAGAGGGGCGCTCCAAAAAAGCGATACAAAGACTCCCTGAAACAACATCTCAGGCTTGGCCAAATTGATCACCAACAGTGGTCCGCCCTGGCCTCACATCAGGAGGCATGGAGACGCACTATCCACAATGCTGCAGCCTTATTTGAGAACTCACGCCGAACAAGTCATGAAGAGAAATGACAATGCAGAAAGAATCACAACCCAAAAACATCACCCAAGGAGACCTTCTGCTGTGCTTTTTGCAACCGGACTTGTTTATCTCGGATTGGCCTTTTTAGTCATCAGCGCACTTGCAGAAAGCGCGGGATGAGTCCTTCCTGAATCTTCGTTTGCGAAGAAAAGCCAGAGAGAGAGAGAGAGAGAGAGAGAAAGAGAGAGAAATATAATAAATACTTTTTGTACAAAGGATTTAAAATGTATGCTTTCCATACTTACTTGCTTTCAGAGGAATCCCTTACTCTTCCTTGAAAATCCTTGAATTGGTTGTATGCATTTTACATTGATTGGGGAAAAAACCACCAACCACCACCAAGTCTCCCTAATTTCTCTTTAATATCATAATATTTATTAGCCCTTTTTACAATCCCAGCATTGTTAAGAACACAAAATGTTCTTGCCATTTGCTTCTTGCTCTTTGCCAATCTAGAGACACAGATTGGGAACCTTATGTTTTTTCTCCCATGGGCTTTAACTGCCTAAAAAAACCTTTTAAAAATATCCCTAGCCTGATTGCAAAACCAATCAAATTATCTCCCCTGCAGACTCTAAGAGTATTTCAGGGTATTTGGCTGGAATAAGCATAGGAAAATTGGTCCTGAAAAAGAAATCAATCTTGTAATGTTAATAGCTTTTTACTTTCCACGTGCAATAAATCTGTCTTATTTATTCTATATCTTCATATTATTTATCTCAGAGACTTCCCTTCCTCAAAAGAGATGGGTAGTATACAAAGAAGACCAAAATTATCATATATCATAACCCCCCACCAAAAAAAAGGACAATCAGAAAACAGTTTGAAAGGTAGTAGAATACAGAACAGATTAATCAGACTAAAAAAGTCCTGGGGTGCTTGTCACAGCAGGCCTCCAAGGGTGATTAAACCTAAGGAGATTCATCCTCCATCTGTGATATGGTACAGGAAAGAAGCACACAGAAAACTAAAGTTCAGAGTGCCCAAGGATTTCCTTATTAAGAGAGCCAGCATGGTGTAGTGGTTTGAGTGTTGGAGACCAGGGTTTGAATTCCCACTCAAACATGAAAACCCACTGAGTGACCATGGGCAAGTCACGCACTCTCAGCCTCAGAGGAACACAATGGCAAACCTCTTCTGAACAAACCTTGCCAAGAAAACTATGTGATAGGTTCACCTTAGGGTCACCAGAAGTCAGAAACTACTTGAAGGCACACAACAACAACAACAACAACAACAACAACTTTTTAAAAAATGAGTGCCATTAAATACCAAAGTCAGAATCATCCACACAATAGTATTTCAGATTTCTGTGTATGGTTGTGAAAGCTGGACAGTGAAGAAAGCTGACAGGAAGAAAATTGACTAATTTGAATATGTGGCACTAGATGGCCATAGGGAAGACACTTTTCCTCAGTCTCAGAACATAATCCTACCCTTCTGAAACATCAGGATAACAATACTGCCATGCCTTACAATGTCTTTGTGAGGTATACATTAGCTGAACTGCTTCTGTAGCATGTTTTGAGGCCTTGAAATGCCATGGAGCTTGCAATAGGTAGCATACATAAATAAAAGTGGGACAGATAGCAGAGGGTTAACTCCTTTCTTACAGAGGAAGGCAATTGACAAATGGGGAGAATGCCTCTCATGGAGCCCGGCCCCCATCTCCATACTTGACTATGGCTTTTGGAGGAAAGGAGAGCTACTTGACTGCTCCTAAGTTCCCTTTGGGAGTAGTGATTATTCTACTACCACCATCACCATGAAACTTAATAGGCCAGAATGGTTAATTGATAGAGGCTAATGGGTCAGAGATAGTTGTGAACCTTTCCCTTGTGGATGAATGAGAGCTTGGGCAAGTTAATATCATGAACCTGAGCTAAAGGTAGGAAGGCAGGAATTTGTTGGTGGGTGGGAGGGATGTACAATTGTTGTTCAGAAAAGGAAGAGAGAGGAGAGGTGACTGAAGGCAACTACACCATGTGGTACAGGGCCTCTCTGGGTATCTAATGTTAAGTAGATGTGGCTTGATCCAAGAGCCTCCTCTTCCTTGGAGAAGCACCTCTCTGCTTCTATGCAATCTCTGATTTTCTCCATATTAAAAACAAAAAACCCAAGTGCTACAAGGACCTCTTAAGTGCCTAGTGATCACTCTTCCAAAGGAACCCTTAACCCAAGAAGTGCTACTCTGGGGACTTCTTATGACTCAGGGAAGTGCGACATGTGCCAACAACTGAAAAACACAGATTTCTGTTTTTTCAAGGATGGTATGTAGCACAAGGGTACCTGAGAGAAAGAGCTACAGTGGGAAGAAATGGCTATTTCCCTTCTGAGCTTTTTAGGTTATTCAGCTTATATCACATTTTTGACTGAGCCTTGCAAGAACAAGAACTGGAAAACTTGCCAAGGACACAAAATGAAATGTTTCCAGAATTTTGCTCCATGTTCTAAAGTTATTGTTTGCATCTGCACAATGTGCATCCAGCCAGCCTACAACTTGGAAATACTGCCAAGAACATACTCTGCTGCTTTTGGAAGCAGAATTTTGATCCTTAAGCAGTTTCCTTCCCATCAGAATATTAAAGTGTTTGTTTAAAATCTTGCAGATATTCGATAATGAAGCCAAAGATCTCGACAGAGAAGTCTGCTTTATTGATATTGCCTGTGATGAAATTCCAGAGCGCTATTACAAAGAGTCAGAGGTAAGTAAAAAAAGTTGTCCTTTTGGATGGTGTAGATTTGCATCATGCCCCAACATTCAGCTTCATTAATTGGCCTTAATCGCTAAGCCTAGGCTTTAGTATTATGACACAGAGAGGAAAATGGTTCCCTTTCTACTTTCCGTACACCAAACATAATTTTATAAACCTTAATCATTTATTCCTTTTTTTCTAACCTAAAAACATCCAGATGATGTTACTTTTCCTCATTTGCTCAAGCTCTTAATTATCTTGATTGCCCTTTTTTGCACCTCTTCCAGCCAGACAATGTCCATCTTGATGTATGGTGATCAGAACCTTACACAGTTTACTGAGTGTGGCTGCAATAAATTTGTATAAAGACTGTACAATACTGCATTTTTGTTCCATTGTCTATGATGATGATGATATTATCATCATCCTGCCTGTTCCTGCCAATGGGACTCAATGTCCTGCCTTTCTTCCACCAGCGGGATTCAATGATTACTCCACTCCCATGTGGTTACTGACTATGGGTGATGGATGTTCTAGTCCAATACATCTAGAAGGTGCCAGGTCAGGAAAAGTTGCCATTTCATAACTGCCAAGGGGCACAGCAATAATCCCCCAGTACCCCAAATGACAATCTGAGTGGGAGCAGAACCAATGCCATGCATCATCTCCAACACCCAGTTAAGGTATCCAATCCAACGGATAACATTGTTGATGGTACTGAAAGCTGCTGAGATACTTAATAAAGCTATCTTACCATTTACCTAGAATAATCAAGTGAATAGGCTTATTATTATCTGGGTCTCCTGGAACCCTTAAGATCTCTGATTTCATTTCTGAATTTTCTTTTCAAAGGATTGGATGATAGAATAAGGTCATGCTTATCAAATCTGCAGTTAACACCAAAGTAGCTAATATCCCAGAGGACAAGATCAGAATTCAAAATGGCCTTAACAGATTAGAGAGTTGGGCCAAAACTAACAAAATGAATTCCAACAGAGAGAAATGTAAGGTACTACACTTAGGCAGAAAAAATGAAATGCACAAATATGGAATGGATGACACCTGGCTTGACAACAGTGCATGTGAAAGGGATCAAGCAGTCTTAGTAGATCACAAAATGAACATGAGTCAGGAGTGTGATGTGGCAGGTAAAAATGCCAATGGGATTCTAGGCTGCATTAATAGGAGTATAGTGTCTAGATGAAAGGAAGTAATAGTACCACTCTGTTCTGCTTTGGTTAGACCTCACCTGGAATACTGTGTCCAGTTCTGGGCACCACAATTCAAAAAAGGATATTGACAAATTGGAGCATGTCCAGAGAAGGGCAACTAAAATGGTTAAAGGTCTGGAAGTCATGCCCTATGAGGAGCGGCTTAGGGAGCTAGGTATGTTTAGTCTGGAGAAAAGAAGGTTGAGTGGTGACATGATAACCATGTTTAAATATTTGAAAGGATGTCATATTGAAGATGGAGTAAGCTTGTTTTCTTCTGCTCCAGAGACTTGGACAGAGCAATGGACACAAACTACAGGAAAAGAGATTCCACCTAAATATTAGAAAGAACTTCCTGACAGTAAGAGCTGTTCGGCACTGGAATGCAGTGCCTCAGAGTGTGGTGGAGTCTCCTTCTTTAGGGGATTTTAAACAGAAGCTGGATGGCCATCTGTTGGGAGTGCCTTGATTATGTGTTCCTGCAAGGAAGGGAGTTGACTTAGATAGCCCTTGTGGTCTCTTCCAACTCTATGATTCTATGACTCTGATATAGATACCATCTGGATTCAGTGCTTTTCAGATAATCAGTATGGTTTAGAGGCTTTTCTCAACCTTTTTATCCTGGAGGAACCCTTGAAATAATTTTCCGGTCTCAGGGAATCCCTGCATAAATATTATTCTGTATACTGCTATTCCTTTTCCTCCCATAATCACAATCTCTTGGGGAACCCCTAGCAACCTCTTGGGGAACCCGAGGTTTCCAGGGAACCCTGGGGCTCAGTTACACAACAGTTTTTATCCCGGGGAGAAGCGAGATACCCTCATCCTGAGTTCGTCTCTTATTGTTTACATGATTTGTCCCTGGATGAACAATATCCCGGGATTGTTATTTACACTACACCCTTTTCCATGACAAAAGTAAGATCCCAAGACATAATATCCCGTGTTCCTTTTTGTTTACACAGGAAAAGGTTCCGGGATATCTATTTTTTAGCTGTCAGTCAAGAATGCGATTATTTGTTTTTTCATAACCTCAGTGATGTATTTCCTGTGGAGTTTCCCACCACGAGCAATGCTATTGGCTGCTACAAATATTTGTTCAAGCTTCTGCATTGGTCAGAGAAGGAAGGTGAAGGCAACCCCCTCTGAAAAATTCCTGTTAAAAAAATCCCCTGATGGGTTTGCCTTAGGGTCTCCAGCTCTGTTTACATGGCTGTAAATCCACAGAGGTTAATGCAAAATAAAACTTGTTTGTTTTTAAGAACCCACAAGAATCACTCTTGATAACCAGGAACTATAGGCTATATTTCAGAGGAAAGAACTTGCAAAGCCACCTGGGCAGCTTGAAAAGGGTGACTGAGGTGCGCATGCACACACATACGCATGCACGTGCGTGCCTGCTTTGCTTTCACCCAAGAGGGGAGAGGTTGGCAATCTACTGAAGTGCACGTGCACACACACACACACACACACGTGCTTTGCTTTCACTGACCCCTCCTTGTCTGAACTCTGAGCCCACCCCTGCCCACCTCAATTTTGGCCATCACCTACTCCCAAGATATTTTGTCCCGACTTGTTTACATATCCAATTTTCTGCAACCTCCCGAGACTTTTTTAAAAACACGGGACAAACTGAGGGATGGAAAGTCACGCTCCTTGGAGGATATAGGGTGGCCCCCCCTTCCTTATGCAAAGCTTGAGATTGTCACGATGAACATGTGAACAACCAGGGTTCATCATGAGTTCATCTCACAAAATTTTGTCATGTTAAAGGCCCCCTGGTTGAGAAACGCTCGTCTAGAATATAATTTGCCTATGTTTTCCTAGCCACTTCCTAAAAAAGTATTTTCAGACCCAGGTGTCTGTCTCGTTTTATAATTCCTGCAATCTCCTTATCTTCCTTTGGTATTTTTACAGCTCATTTGTCAGCAGATATATTGTCTACCTGTATGCATGGCAAAATCTAGAATGGCAATTTGTCTCACAAACTTGCAAAATCTCTGCCTAAGAAAATTCAAAATAGTAGTACTTTTGGTATTCTATATGCAGTAGTCTTTGTATTTGCTATAAAAACACCCACTGAACAAAACATGGCAATCAATTATTCATCACTTAATTAAAAAAATATTGCTAAAGATGAATATATTTTTATGCCCAGCCCTGTAGCTAATAAAATATCATTCATGTGGAATTTTTTAAATTCTGAATTGAGTTCTGAAAGGCATGGGAGAAACCCTTCCATCATTCTGTGACTGGATGCAATGCGACATGATGCTGAGAGGCATACAGGGGTGCTAAGGCCAGTTGAAGCACTGAAGGAAAACATCCTATGGATCTTGACACTACCCACTCATGGAACTGTGCTCTGCAGGCTCAGGAAGTATAGATGCATGTAGCTAAACCTCAGCAGTGGGGCAGGCAACAGCTTTTCAGCAGACCCAGCCTAAGACATGATTGTGTCCCCTCCTCAGTCCCATACCCTCCAGCTGCCCCAGTTTGGCAGGGGCAGTCCCAATTATTGATCTGCCAGTCCCTGTTTTTCAGCTGCTTTTAACATGTCCCAGTTTTTTTTCTCCCCCCCCCCTTACCCCCTTCCTACTGAGCTTACTTCAGTGGCTGGAAACTGAGTTCAAAATGCAAAATTAGTTTGCACTCAATTAACTCAGCTGTGGAGAGACAAGAGGAGGGGGCGGAATCTCCACAGTAGGCTCAGGCAAAAGCAAGCTGCTGCAGCCTCAGCTAGCTTGTGTGTTCTTCCTCATTAACAGCTTTTGCCACACTCTAAGATTGCTTGGCCACACATGTCCTGGTTTTCAATTGTGAAATGATGGAGGGTATGCAGTCCAGGTATAGTAGCTTGCTTGAATGGTAATTGAATCATACTTTTAACAGTAACAAAGGGTTAGTATTCTGCAGTACACCTGATGCTGCAGGCCAGTGACAGGAACAAGAAACTACATATCTGTCCACTCGACATCTTATGCAGCAACCTCTTTGGTGTCGCTCAAAAAAAGTCTGCACTCACCTCAACTATACTAAACCAGAATACCAGAGCAATGGAGTAACAGCAAAATAACAATATACAACAATAACCAGTGTGTTGTATGCTGCATTGTTGTAACTATACAGTACTTACATGTACAATGCAATGCTTATACAGTGAACCCTTGGTATCCACTGGGGTTTGGTTCCAGGACGCCCCGTGGATACCAAAATCTGTGAATGCTCAAGTCCCATTATATGCAATGGCATAGTAAAATGATGTCCCTTATATAAGATGGCAAAATCAAGGTTGGCTTCTTGGATTTTTTTTATATATATATTTTCAATCTGTGGATGGTTGAATCCGTGGATGCCAAATCCGTGGATACAGAGGGCTGACTGTACATATACAATGCAAAACTTCATCAGAAAAATCCTTCACGGTACATCAATATAAAAGCAAATTAGAAAAAAAAAAACAGAAATGCAATGCTGAAAATGCTGCTCAATTTCTTCACTGTACAACATACTGTAAGTACTGTATAGTAACCTCTTTGGTGTCCACAGCTTTATCTGTTCTTGCCCAGACACTTTCAAGTCTGTCTCTGGAGCCTTAAGAATGAATAGAAACTTGCTGTTGAAAGGACACAGGCTGAGATTCTTGGGGAAGCTGTTTTCTGCCCCCAAGATCACATTCTACTTTGCCTGCCAGTTGCACAGAATCATAGAGGGAACACCATCTTGCCTATGGACAAATAACAGCTATAGTTACATTGCCAACTAGAGCACAGGAAACGGAAACCATCCTCTGCTTATTGCACTAGTGAAACTGACACAATACTGCCTCATATTCAGAGTCAACCAATGCTCATCTGAAAACACAACACCGAACACCATATGAGTCAATCAGATTCAGAATGGAAGCCAAACATACTAATAATAACTAGGCCGGTTATGCAGAAGCTGTTAACTCCAGGTCTGGGCATCTGTTTGTATAGGTAATGAATGGAAACATTTGAAGTGTGCAGGAAATTATTATTCCAGGGGAGAATACCATTATAACAGTTATGTAGCATACAACTGTTCTCTGCACTTCATTGATGGTGACAGGCTGTTCATTACATTTTGTGGAGGAACACATTTGTTATGTCCTTGAGCAAGTATAGTACATCACCCAGGGAAATGACTCAGCTGCTTATTATCTTAACTTCACCCAGTACATCTCTTGTTCCATAGGAATGGTAGCTATGGGGAATGTACATTTAATTAAACTTGCCAAGCTTTGGGTGTGTTTGTATAACAGATTAAGTTGCATATGTTAATGTCCATTGCAATATGTTAGCAATGTAAATATGACACATTCCTTTTCTAATTAAACACTTCTAATCACACATTTCTGATTATACACAATTAAATTTCATGTTGACATGATTCATTTTGCAGCAAAAAAAATTAAATATATTTTGGAAGAAGTCAATCAAGGTTTATTTGTCATACTTCATGAGCAAAGTTACTGGATATATCATATACTATTAGAGAGCAGAGGAATTATTCCATTGCTAATATTTATTTGAGTACAAGACCACAATTTCTGCCTAACAGCTGCCAGTCTTCTGGAATGGACAAAATGCTAGTTTAATCATTTTATGCAAAGACATTCTTAGTCCATAACAAGACATAAAGCAGTATAAAATTACAAAGGTACGTGACACTACTTCTTCTGACTTGGGGCATTATCACACCAGCCTCATGTCTTGCGGCAATCACATTATTAAAGGAAACAGGAATATACCGGTTGTAAAATGTCTATTATCACACCTCTCTTAATTCGTGTAACTGTGTTCCTTTAGCAACCCTTTGATGCAGTAAGTCCCCTTTCTTCAGTTCTGGAATGACTGCAGTCATATGGCATGAGGGGACCTGATTCTCCTCCTCTGTCCCCCCTCCCCCTCACTATTCCAAAGCAGGCTGACTCTGTGCTGCGTTGGAATAGTGAATGGGAGGGGGAGAGAGGAGGAGAATCAGGCCCACTCATGCCATGTGACTACAGTCATCCTGGAACTGAAGAAAGGGGACCTATCTCACAAGGCATAGCAGTGGAACAATAGTGATGTGGGCAGGTATTGATGGGATTCTATCATCAGTTGAAAGGGGTGCGATAGTAACAACTAGAATGAGAAGCAGCAACAGGATAGCCATGACATCATCTGACAAGTACTGGCCAAATTCATTACTATCCCACTTTAGCAGTCTTGGGTAATAAAGTCTTGGTTCTCCTTATCTTTAAACTCCTCTGCTTCCTTGACCCATTTCTCATTCAGCTCTCTTACCTTGCCAGCAAAATCCCTCAGGGCTCCCATGAGTCATGGTATGGTTTTAGATTCCTCCCCACTGATCTCTCTCTTCCTTCAGGAAAGAATGATTCTGAACATTCTGTGTTGCGAGTCACATTAGTCAGTTCTAGGAATGTTCATATATATTAAGTTACTACATGAATTCAGCTATTCCATCCCTAAGGCCTTCTGGTGTTATTGCTACTAAGAAAACCCCCAAACTTCACATGTTATAATGTCAGTTTTGCTAGCAATGCTATGCAGATTCACTGCCCCTTTTTCTTGCCTAGAGTTCTGTGTTTCCGTGCTCTGTGGCTATGTGTGTGAAGTTCATCAATCTATCCATCACTTTATTTGTATCTCACCTCCTCTTAGGCTGGGTCTCAAGTTTACAAAAAGGCAGAGAATACAATAAAACATATATAGTTAAAAACATACAAAACAGAATTAAAACAAATTAAAATATTTCTTTAAAACAAATTTAAAAACGTGTGTGTAGGTGCCTTCAAGTTACCTTTCAGCTTATGGTGACCCCATTAATTTCATAGGGTTTTCTTAGGCAAGGAGTACTCTAAGGTGGTTTTGCTAGTTCCTTCCTCTGGTATTTGTACAGCAACATAAGAGCCCTGGGTGCCAGTTACACGACAGAAATTGTCGCGTTGCCTACCGTGACAAAGTGATCATGAATCCGTCCCTCGCTGTTTATACGATTTATGTCTCTGATCTGGATATCCCGTGTGGTCCCATGACTGATATTTACACGTCCATAGTTCCGGTTTTGTTTAGGTTTTAATTTTTTTTTTTTTTGGCTGTCAATCAAAGATGCGATTACTCGTGTTTTCACAACCTCGGTGACGCACTTCCTTTAGAGTTCCGCGCCACGAGCGATGCTATTGGCTGGCTGGGGGGGGAGAGAGGGGGGCAGAGGTTTGTTATTCCCCCTTTGCTTCTTGAACATTTTAACCCCTTCAGAAGAGGCAGAAAGCATTTTTAAAGATCCAGACTGAGATCTTTCGCTCAGACGCAGGAACGAAAGAATGCTTTCCATTTGAAATCAAGCCGAGTGAGGGGGATGGGAGGGGAGGGGAGGCATCGTATTCCCCTTGCCTCTGTAAAATGTTAACCCTTACAACACAGATTAGCTGCAGAGTTCATGCTTCAAACCAGCTACAAACAGGCTGTTTTGAAACACACAGACACAGAGAGGGGGAATTTAAGGGATGTTCATTCGCTCAGAGGCTGGAATATTTTACTGTGCCTGTCCACCACGATCTCTCTGTTCAGAACCAGGGAGGATCTGCCCACCACGATCTCTCTGTAGCATGCAGTGTAGAAATCCATTTAAAAAGGTGATTGAGTACATTCACGCGCGCACACACACACACACATCAACCTTCATGCAGCTGGAAGGGATGCCTTTGTTTTCGGCTGGTGAGGCTGGATCTGTTGAACGGGTGACTGACCCCTCCTTTTCTGGTCCCTGAGCTCTAAGCCCGCCCCCAGTCACCATTTCCGGTCATCCCAGTACCGAGACTTTTTGTCCCACGCTGTTTACATTTCCGATTTTCCGAATCCTCCAGTGACTTTTTTAAAAACCGGCACAACCTGCGGGACTGGAAGTCCCGCAGGTTGAGGGATAAAAGGTGGCCCCCCTTCCGAAAATCACGTACCCGACCCGATGTACGTGTAAACTGCCAGGGATCGACACGAATTCTTCCCAGGACATTTTCATCGTGTAAACGGCCCCCTGATCTTAACCTGCCACCAAAAGGAAACAAGCCTTCCTAACTTCCTAGGGAGGGAATTCCAAATTGTGGGAGCAGCCACAGAAAAGGCAGTCTCTCGTGTTCCCACCAAATTTGCCTGTGAATTTGCCCACCTGCAGATTTTAAAATTCAGGCAGGATCATATGAAAAGATAAGGATCAAAAGAAAAGATAATTTCTACTCTAACTCGCAGTTAGAGTAGCCCCATTGAATCAATGTGGTTTACATAAATATTGACTTGCCATTCAGCAATTGATTCATTAGGTTTACTACAGTTGGGACTAGCAATTGGATTTAGGCCTTTAAAAACCACAGGAATATAATCCTCCTGATTAATAGATGTCTATTAATGCTTTTGTTCGGAATCTTTAAGGTTTTATATCCCTCCTTCCTTTCTTGAGAAGGTTTTAAATAATAAAGTTAAACTTGTTACTGCCTACTTAAACACTTGTCCCAGGTTCATTTTGCAATGATGGTTTTCCTCCTCCAGCTTCGCTGTTTATTAAGAGGGTGTGGGATGTATCTCATTTTATCAAGTCTCGATTTCACAGATTTCTGTTTCAAGCCCTCTTTGTTCTGGTGTTATATGCAAGAAAAAAGAAGTGGAGTTCTTTATCTCTTCTGTGTCTAGTCAAAACATAAGGAAAAATGCAAGTGACCTTGACTTGTGTCTTGTGTTTAAGGTTTTAGAGCAAATTGTGTTAGAAACTGAAGAATACCTTCCTGTAAGATTCCAGATAATCTTTACTAAACTCTAGATCAGTGGTTCTTAGCCTGTGGCCCCGGGAAACCCCAGGCGGCCATGATGTTCTCATAGGGGGGTCCATGAAGACTTGAAGGCTGCTCAGCCCACCTCCTTCCTACAGTGGAGTGGACATGTGACAGGATTGACAGGATTCAAGTCAAAGGCTGTCTGGCTTGGCCTGTGTATTGCCATTCAATCTGCTCCTGCCACAAAGAAGAAGCAGGAGAAAAGTCTTTCCTCCCCCTCCAGTGCTTCTGAGGGAAGATTTAATGGATGGTGTAATTGGATGATGGTGGTGGTGGTGGTGGTTTTAAATCTTGAGTTAAGACTTGGGGGTCTGTGGCAACAAAAGACATTTAAAGGGGGTCCCTGGTAAAGAAAAAGTTAAGAACCACTGCTCTAGATCATACTTATTCTGAACTACTATTATTTAGGAGTATGATGCAGTCACATGTCATCCCCCCCCCCCGCTTTTTTTATGCAAGACCATGTTCCATAGCCAGTCACCTCTGAGTTTGGGAGACAAAGGTGCAGGTTGTGGTTGTTGCTTTGAGTTTGAAGATTGTGGGTTCAAATGCCTGCATGGTAATCCTGTGCAAGCTAAGAACATACATTATTCTCTCTCTTTCTTTTGCCACATAATCAGAATGTGCACTGAATGCTCAAGAATACAGAAGATGATTGCTCAAGGATAAGAGAGAGAGAGGCAGGCTTCATGAGGATTCCCTGTTCCTGTAGATTCATGCAGCTCCTGCCCTCCTGGTTCAAGACAGTATCAGATGCTGTCATTTTCTTATTCCCCAGATTTAATTCCCACCCAAAGGAAACACAGAAGGATTATCTTTTCCTTGTTGTCTGGGCCACAACTGCATTCTATCATCTACCACTTCTATTTATTAGAAACCTCAAGTTGGAGTCTAAAATCTGTGACCAGGGATATGAATGTGAGTGATGAAACATTCACAGGCAGCTGGAATGGAGCGAGGCAGGGAGGTCCAAAACAACCCATGTAATTTCATTTACTTTTTCTTTTGTATGTGAAATACAGCTGTGTTATAATAGATCCCAACTGCTGCTGGTCAGATGCTTTCAGCATAACAAAGCTTCTGTTATTTCTCAGGTTAAAAAAAGGCTGGCTGCAAGTTTCAGGGAAGTGTGAGCTCTTGGCAAAGTATGTTTCTCCTCTTGACAGGAGTGGCCCTGGCACTTACCTGGTAGTGTGGACCATGGCTGCAGTATGATTCGTCCAGCTATGGGTTGGAGGTGTTATTATAATTTCCCATAATTCTGTTCCCATCCTGTTTTTCTAAGACAGTGAACATTTTCAGCTGGGCTTGGGACTTTGGGGTCTGCCATGCCAGCAGTAACAAGCTTCTTCTTAGCACCAAAGTAGGTAGTGCCACTACTTGTTCAAGGAGGGGGCATTATCTCTCCCTCGCTCCCTATTCCTCCCCCCTCTCTCTCACACACACAGAGTTATTTACCTCATTCACACATACACAAACACCCATCCCTTCTCTGCTTACCATTAACATACACAGTCATTTACCTTATTCAGACATATATAAACACAATCCTTTCCCTGTCTCTCTCTCTCTCTCTCTTTCTCTCTCTCTCATACACAGTTTAACACATACACACACCTGCTCACCCCATCCACTTACACACACATTCTTCCAGGCGTCTCTTACATCCCTAGCTGATCCATTGTGGCACACTGTGAAGGAAAGTGCTCTCACCCCTGGGCATGCCACAAGGTGGATTCAGATCTATCCCCCTACCCCAGCTCCTCAGCTAAACAAGCTTTGTTCCCTCATTGTCTTTCTTGGCATTGGCAAGTAAAGGCAAAGGGGGAGTGAAGTAAGTATACATACATGGCTACTCAAAATAATGGATCAGTCAGTAGCTGCTTTTCTACTTTCTCTCCAGTCTCCAAGTGAGGGCTTCACATTAGAGTAAGCAACCAGAATTAGAGTGGGGCTTGCTGGAGGTCCTTGCAGACACTATGGGGAGGTTCTACAGGCTGGAGTTTCCTTGTTCCGTGCTCTAAGCCATTATGGAAAATTTAAATAGCAGTTCGAAACTACCAAGAAATCTCAGGATAGATGCCAGCAGAGCAGCTGGACCTGCTAAGATACAAGGAAGTTGTCCAAACACTGTCTGGGCAATCAGCCAAAGGCTGATTACTACACAGTTGATATCAGAGGCACAGCACAGTCAAGCTAATTACAGGCAAAGGAACCAAGGCAGCATGAAGTCAGGCACTTATTTTACTAGCAAGCAAATAACTACAGTAGTAAGCAAAATCCAAATAACAAGGCATAAGTCCGGCAAACAGAGTTCGGGTATTCTAGCAGAATCAAAGTCAGGCAAACAGAGTCCAGAGTAACAAACAGAGTCCAGGTCAAACACAGCAAGCAAAAACATGATGGGTCATCAGGTAGGTCAGATAATCTTTGACAACACTTGGAGGTCAGGGCTGTATATTTATAGCTCAGCAGCTTAACACAGCTGCTGCTTAGCTAATTGCTGCTTGCTACAAGTATATTGAGACTGCCTCAGGCCCTCCTTGTGTTATCTCTGTGCTGAGAAGGTGGGTATAGGTAAGTTGTCCTCTATATCTGAAGAGGCATGACCCTCTGCAGAGCTGCTACTGCACTGTTGTCTGTGTCTGAGGCCTGTGGCTCTGGAACATCCTCCTGCTCTGGTTCAGCAGGTCCTGGCATGTCCACTACTTCAGTTTCTGATTCAGAATCCATTTCCAAGTTCTGGAAGCAGTGCATGACAGAAGTAAACCATAGTGGAAGGATGCCACACACTTGTCCCGGGATCAGAAATATGTATGCAATCAGAATGCACAGATTCCATATGAAAACGCCATTGTAGTAGTTTGCCCCAAGATAAAGCCTCTGTTTAGTAACACTGCATGGGAAGTAATATTGCATATGCTACAGGTTTTTAAATAATGTCCCTCTTATGTGGATTTAACTGCATTCCAATTAATTGGTAAACTTCATTTGGATGACTTTTGAAAAGTTCTATGCAGAAGAAAGTTATAGTGAGCTAGATATTTACAGAAATTATTAAATATAGCAGTGGAAGATTTTGACTATAACACTGCTTGGTATACTGGTAACTACCTAATCTCAAATTTGCATAGTTCCATACCAGTCAGACTGGAAGGCAAACTTACCCGCAATATAAGATAGTAGTTTCTACATACATGGGAGATTCTTTATGTTTGTGTAATAGTTTGTAAATTAAGCATATTAGTTTGTAAGTTAAAATTAAATTAGCACCCCTATCTCCACCTCCCATTCTTGCCAAAAGCAAATCTTAACACTGGTCACAATGATGACAATGACACTTGATAGATAAGTAGCCAAAGTAAGTTGCAAAAAACTTGGGGGTTTTTCCATTTCATTTTTAAGATCTTTATTTGCAACATATGTCAAACATAGAATATACCACACAAAGTGATTAAATAAATAATTGTACACTAGTATAAAGAAAAACTTAATTTTCTTCCTATACTCTGTGCAAATGGACAGTCTACAAACCATCTGCCCTCAGGTTTATGGGCAAACAAAGATAATTGGCTGGCCCAGATCTAGGGGGAGAAAAGGGTTTCTCCACTTTCCCTCTGAACTATGCCTTTTGAAACAGTATTATAATTTATGAGGTCAGGCTTCCTGAAATAAACCAAGTAACAACAATAATGGAAAATATATAGATAGAGGAGCAAGAAAAAGTACATTTTTCCTGGGGTAAACTTTAGGGACAATATGGTGATGTTGGCCACATAAGCCCAGAGCTTCCATTCTTGAATACTATCATAAGGAAGTATCTGAACAAGAAATATATACCCATATGCTGGCATCTTGCAGGCTAATACCATCTGGAGCATGATTCCCTCCCCTACTTTAAGATAGACAGACAGCAGATATTTCTAATGACAACTCCTAACTGATTCAAGTAGTTGTCAAATACCACTGGATACAAGATAGTGCAGCATATAGCTGCCAGAACATTGACCTACAGGTATCCAGTGCTATTCTCTGGAACAAAAAGTAAAAGTAAAGCCACAGTACTGTAATACAGTTGGCTGCCATACCAACTCCCACAGAGACTGGCAAGGAGGAGATGGTGCTTGATGTTATTATCAAAGGAGAGATCAGACAGGAGCAACAGGGTTATACTTCCTCATCCCTGCCCCAAAGAAGCTCATTCATAAGGGCTACCAAAGCCAATACCCTCTCAAAATCAAGCCTTAAACCAGACTGCGGTGGGTTGAGACAAACACACTAGACACATCACTTAGTACTCTGCTAGCAACAACAGTTACCATAAGTTAGCATGAAGTGAAACAAATGTATCCCCAACTGATTGCTACTAAAAAGAAGAAATCCTGTAATGACATTACATTTATCTAGTTCAATATTTCATTATAAATTGTGCCCCAAGGAAACAGTAGCTAATATTAAGATCAAATTAGGAGATGAGAGTTTTGTCAAAAGGTATTAAAATAAAATGTTGAATCATCTAGAGCTGGAAGTAAAGTCAGAGACCGGGATCCAAAGAGATGTTGCTAACCAATCTACCAACCCATCACCCCTATCTGCCATATTACAAATGAGGACAGAAACTCCATTCACTTTCCAAAAGCTTTGTAGAGTACCATGGAGTATGTGTATGTGTGTGCACTGTTGAAGATAAATAAATTTAAACTCCCTTTGGGCTCATGGAATTATGTTCTAGATGCCAGCTGTACAGTTTTATATTCGTCAGCCTTCAGGCCAAATGTAAATTCACTTTTTAAAAATTAGAAATGTGGTTTGTGCTCTTTCCAGATCATCACAAATACTTGATGAAAGAAATGGGGGCTCACTCATGTTTAACAGTCATAGGGTTGCAGCCAGCCAGCATCAGTCTGGTCCAGCACATAATCTTTCTGCTATTAAGAATCTATTTTAACCACTTGGTTTAAAATATCTCTCCCCTCCTCTCTGTCCTTCTGTCAAATATAATTTGCAAGGCAAACTCATTTTGATGGAATAATTTTGCTAGCAAATCATACAAATTGCTCCATATTTTCAGTACATTGTAATGACAAGTGCAGAATGTTTTAAAAATAGCATTTTCAGTATTGGGTCCTAACAAGGCAGAAATGCTGCGGCCTCAGACTTGATTTGCTGTTGGAGCCAAAGAGGGGAGAATAAAAGCAAATGTAATTATTGTTTTTGAGGGAGGGAGGAATTGTGGCCATTTTCAGTCTGGTTTACATAAAGATATTTTCCAGCTACATAAAAGGTCTTTTGATTTAACATGATTATGATTGAAATGTATGCTTATTTGGAAAAAAGAAAACTACAAATAACTATCTGGTACCATCTCTGAAAAACTACCTGAATTATAAAATCCAAAATGTATAATTTGCTGTAATAATCCTGGCAATTATTCTCCAAGGCTGTATTTTAGGGGACTACTTTAAGAAAGGGTGAAACCTATTAATTAAAAACATATTTATAACTCAATCTACAGCCAGACACATTTTAAACCACATTTCAGGCAGAAGTTAATCATGTCATAGATAAGTTGCAAAGCTTAAAGTTACTTTTTAAAAGTCATTTATTCCTGTTGTCCAGCAATACTTTACTGTTTTTCTTTACAAAATTTAAAAAGTAACCTGTGTTGCTCATTTGTTTTTTGTTTTTTAATATTATTTTTGGGAGAGAAACCTTATAACTGATAAGGGAGTAGCTTAAAACTTGAAGAATTCCCAAATGTCTACAAATACCCTTCAAAAGTAACTTTGCAAAGTAACTAAAATAGTATCTATTCAATCAATAGAGTAACTTCCTTTCCACTCATTATATCACTTTTTTGGAATGTGATTTGGTTACACCCTCGTTACCAAAAATCAGGGAGTCATAAAAACCACAACTATGATCTTTTTACCAAAGTAACTCTCAGTTTATTATTATTTATCCTTTGAATCCAAAATCCATAAAAACATATTTCATTTTAAGAATAAAAGTGGTTGCAATGTTGGAACACCACTGGAGGATCTATCCAGATACTTCCTCCTAATTCTTCATTAGCCTTGGGTGATTGCTTGTGAACATGAGTACATGTGTGAATGCTTCCATGATTATTTTTCAATAAAAAACAGTTTAATTTAATTTTCGCTTGGAGTCTCCTCAGAACTGGTACACACTGGTCCCAAAGTTACCCAACCTCTTGCAGTCATAACTTTGAGCTAATTAAAATTCCCCAATATAATATCACAACTCAGAGGTCACAAGTGGGTCCTATAGACTCCATGTAATTTGGGTAACACTCCCAAATAAAATCAGTTTGTGCAGAAACAAAATGTGGGACTTTCAGAGATTTTTTTCTCATCTGGAGGTGCTCTTAAACATACAGAGTGAACTTACTGGAAATCTCTAGGGAGAAAATCCCGCAATCTTGGATGCCATCACAAAAAGGGCCCTGCTTCATCCACAAAACTTCTCTCCTTGTAGTTTAATGACTTCAATATTGCAAGCTGCATTATGTATATGCTGAGTGAGAAGGCAAGATCTAAGTAAAGTAAAGAATAGAAAGATCTGAAACACACACAGAAGTTACCAAATTTCCAGACTGGCTGGTAAAATATTTTTTTAGAAGTCAGCATTATAAACGTACCAGCAATGCATATCATTATCCACAATGCGTGCCTTAATTTTCTTGACCCCTTATGGTTTGTGGTCAATATTTTCCTGCAAACTTCTTTAGTACTACAGCTAAAAGCTAGGTAAAGCTAAAATTAGTGCTCAGCAGTAATAACACTGTTGAACTATATAGGCATATATTGTCTGAATCGAATTGGTAGCCCCATTTAATCAATTGTTGAATGTCAAATTTTATATAAATCCCACTGGGTCCATTCCAGTTGCAACAGCCAATACAGTTCCAGTTGCAAGGACTGATAACAGTTCGGGCATATATTCTACAAGCACTAACATATTTGTCTGCTTTCCCCCATTCTCAAAGTGAATTTGGATCATTTTTTCAAAAGTAAAAGTGTCTTTTATAAACACATTAAATGATTAACTGCTTGCAGCTGGCTCTAGTTATTTTTACTACTTCACATAACTATGCAGAACTAGAAGTGTGGCAATTACAAATTTGGTCCTTGGTAAGGTGGAAGGCAGTATGAAAAGAGGAAGACGGCACTACAGGTGGATAGATTCAATCAAGCTCTGAGTTTGGAAGACCTGAACAGGGCTGTTGATAATGGAGTGACTTGAGGCTTGTCTACCCTGGGCAGAATACTCCACATTCCTGCCAGAGTATTCCAGCCCCAGGCCCACCCTGTGACCCATGCATGAACTGGAACTTCTCCTCCCTGCACTGGTCACATCTTCTGAGGCCAGGAACAAGGCACCTGGCCATGGTGACATGGCTGGGTGCCTCACAGTGACCTCAGCAGATGTGATGTGTGCAACCTCCCCATTTTCTCCAGAAAAACCACAATAAACTGAGTTTTTTTTAACCATGTGGCTGCTCCGTTTTAAGGGGTATTTGCCCTAATTCTCATTGAAACTACTCTGACGTAGTCGAGACAGTTCGGACTAGAAACAGGCAAAAACCCTGCATCATCTGGACTGCTGGGCATGGTAACAAGGGCAGGCCATTTCATTTGGCCCATCTAGACATAGCCTTGGAGATCTCTCATGTATAGTGCCACCACAAAGTGAAATTGACTTAACAGCAGCTGACAAGACATGATGATAGGAATTTAGTAGCATTTTCCTCTACAGTGTTGCTCCTTCTATTGTGTTTGTATAATTTTCCAGCTACCAGTCTGAATATTAATAACTGGGATAAAATATAACATGAATTGAAAAGGCTTTTCTAACGCATTTATTAATAATTGTGTGTTAGCTGCTAAGGGCATTCCAGCACAAATGTTTTTGTCACAGAAGGACTTTGTTGGTTGGATACCTTCAACTAAAGGAATCTTTTTTTCTTTCTTCCCACCCACCCTCTATTTTTTATAGGATCCTAAATACTTCAAATCAGAGAAGACTGGGAGAGGCCTATTAAAAGAAGGCTGGAGGGACACTCAAGAACCCATCATGTGTTCCTACAAATTGGTGTCAGTTAAATTTGAAGTGTGGGGACTTCAAACTCGAGTAGAGCAATTTGTTCACAAGGTGGGTGAAGGATTATGCTTCTCACTCTTTGATCATCTTGTCCCTTGGATGAACAGAAGCAACAGTGTGCACAAGTCAGTAAGTTGGGGTGTGGATCTGGTTTCAGAGTTTCCAGGTACATGCTCTGCACATATATTTTTCTGCCAGAGTTGAATGTGTAAACCACCAGAGAATATGAAGCAGAGTTTGTGTGCCTGTCACCAGTTTTGTAATGTGTTGATCTCAATACAGCCAATACAAGAAGAGCCCCAAACTTCTACAGAGGAGACCTGATAAAAACCAGTGCTGTGAATAATTTACAGTACAAGGCAGAAAAGAAAGTATTGATTTATTCTGAAGATAGATAGCATTCCTCTTTCACAATTGGCATACAAAACTAAAGTCTTTGCTCAGTTAAGAGTATATTTGCATATATCCTTGTACACCTGAAGAGCATTTGTACATACATCTGGTACACCTGAATACACATTAAAAAAATCTATAGGCCACCACAAATTGCACTTTTTCCAGGATTGCACACTGGTGGCAAAGGACTACCACTTTAGGGCAGACCAAAGCTGCAGGCTCTGCTGTTCCTCTTATGCTTTACTTCCTTTGCAGCTGCTGCACCTATGGCTTTTTTCCTCCTATCTCTACTGCCTACATTGGTGTCATTACATTCATTGCCTAGTTCCAGGGAGCCCTGGTGGCTCAGTGGTTAAATGCCAGTACTGCAAGTCACCACGTTGCAAGTTCGATTGCAGCGGGCTCCAAGGTTCACTCAGCCTTCCATCCTTTTGTAGGTTGGTAAACTGAGTACCCAGCTTGTGGGGGGCAATTAGCTAACACACATTGCAAACTGCTTAATGCAGTGTAGATGTATAAATTGCTATTACTTAAAAACACTCTGCCACTCTGATAGCCTTGTGGCTGAAGAGTGGGGTATAAATAACTAAATTTTAAAAAATAGTTCTACCCCATTTCCATTTTGATGGTCAGAAACATTTTCAGTGGGATGATTCATTCCAACAGAACCCTCCCTGATACCTGTCAGCTTTCCTTTGGTGATCAGGTTGAAAATCTACTCTCTGTCTTCTTTAAAATAAAGTGACAGTAGGCTGCTTTCATGTTGGTTAGTGTGGATCTTGGGTCTTTTCTACAACTTACCCCAAAAGAATCCCCAACACATAACCAAAATGTCTAAAAAAAACCTTTTTCCTGACATCATCATCTCATTCACACATTCATAACCACCCAGCTCCATCTATGTAGTTGCCCTGGAATGTGGGACAAGGAACAATTCAGAGAATGCTTCTGTGGGTGCTCTGGATATCCATTTTCTCCCTAAGAAAAAACAAAAACATTTTTTTTCTAGGATTGCATGATATGATCACTGACTGTTCCTAGCACTATCTACTAGGCTATCTAGACAGAAACCTACCAACAAGAATGTAACTATCCTACATTCTTCTTTTTGATATCTTTTTACATGAAATACATTTCACTTGTATGTAAAGTCTGCTTATAATTTATGTGCTGAAAAGTCTGCACAGTTATGCTTATCTTAGGTTCAAGGTCTGAACAGGCAAAAGAGGAACAGAGTGAGGAAGGATATGCAGCAGAGGACACTATATGATGAGAAATATCTCACAGGAGTATTAGAATGTGAACGTTGCTCATTTTCATTGCAGGCATGTTTCCTTCTTCTGCTGCCTGGTGCCCTGGTGCATGCTCAAAGGGTCCAGATAAAATAAGATATAGTTGTGATGAATATTCTCCCATTTTTCAAAGAACTTGGAATTCATTTCCCTTGAACTATGGCTGAATTCTTTATTTAAAAAAAACTGACCTGCTTCTCAGAAAGAGCTTTCCATGGGTCTCCAATCTAGGCTAGAAGTAATACTCTTTCAAAAATAAATTAAAAGTAGAAATAAGTCGTCGTCAGCAAGCATTATGTAGTTTTTCTTTTAAGCAGAAACATGTAACTTTAAAAAGTGGGGTGGGTGGGTTGTTTACTACTGCCCTGACTAGTAGCCTCCTGATTTGGCTAAACTTAATCCTTGGGAGACAACCAGTACATGAAAGCTAGGAAGTAGGCCAGTAGTAAAAGTTCACTTCTAGCCACAACCACATCTTTGGAAGTCTCTTTATGACTCTTACCAAGGTTGTGAGTTTCCACTTAGAAGAAGGGAAGAAATGATAAGGATGAGGATCTGTTCTACCCTTTCTCTCAGAAGCCCAAGACTGTATATCTAGTGTTCTTCCTGCTTATTTTATCCCCCCTGCTTGATTTTCATAGTGCTAAGAAATAGTGACTGCCCCCACCCCGGGCTTCATGGCTCTTGGGTATATTTTAGCATGAGTCACAAGGGATCATATTGCAAACATACGTTGGATAATGGGGCACACCAAGGGATTTCGGAAGAAAATCAGCCTGTGCTTTATAGATTATAGCAAGGCCTTTGATTGTGTAGATCATGAAAAACTATGGATCACTCTTAAAGAAATGGGTGTGCCACAATATTTCATTGTCCTGATGTGTAACCTGTACTCAGGACAAGAGGCTACCGTCTGGACAGAATATGGAGAAATAGAATGGTTTCCGATTGGCAAGAGGGTCAGGCAAGGCTGCATTTCACCCAATCTGTTTAATTTGTATGCTGAATATATCATATGTAAAGCCAGATTAGATTTTAAGGAAGGAGGTGTGAAAATAGGAGGAAGAAACATCAATAATTTAAGATACGTAGATGACACCATACTTCTAGCAGAAAATAGAAAAGACTTGGAATGATTGCTGAAGAAAGTCAAGGAAAAAAGTGCAAAGGCAGGTTTACAGTTGAATATTAAGAAAAGAAAAATATTGTCAACAGATGATTTACATAACTTTAAAGTAGATGATGAAGACATTAAGGTAGTCAAAGATTTTCTTCCTGTACCTTGGCTCAGTCATTAATCAAAATGGGGACTTCACTCAAGAAATCAGAAGAAGACTTAGGACTTGAAAGGGCAGCTATGAAGGAACTAGACAAGATCCTCAAGTGTAAAGATATCCTTGAATACCAAAGTGAGGTCTGTCCATGCCATTGTATTTTCAGTTTCTATGCATGTCTGTGAAAGCTATACAGTGAAGAAAACTGATAGCAAGAAAATTAACTCCTCTGAAATGTGGTGCTGGAGGACACTTCTGCAGATATCCTGGACTTCCAAAAAAATAATTGGGTCCTAGAGCTCTCCCTAGAAGCTCTCCCTAGAAGATTGATGTACTTTGGACATACCATGAGAAGATATGACTCACCAGAAAAGACAATAGTGCTTGGTAATGTAGAAGGCAGTAGGAAAAGAGGAAGACGGCATTACAGATGGATAGTCTATGGGTGCGGCTATACGATCATTTAAAAATCTGTATGGGGGGCAAAAAATACGAACAGCCTGTCATTCGTATGCATACGAACCAGCTATACGATTTTTTAAACCCCCTAAAGTCTGTATGACTCCCTCTTCCCGAAGCTGGCTGGAGCGAGCAAGCCAAGCGGTAGTTTTAAATCTCCCACAGCTTTTTTTTTTTAAAGGTTCCTGGTTTGCGGATAATCGGTTTTCCGTATTTACAATATAAAATAAAAATAAATAAACATATAAATTCAGGGACTTACCAGACGCTCGCTAGCCAGGAAACCAACAAGTCGGCCGCTCCCAATTCCCCTCCGTGCTAGCCCCGCCCCCTCTACTCGGCCAGCCAATCGGATTACCCTGCCTGTTCGTATGTGTGTGAACGGACCGTACAGACCCGTCAGCCATCCGAACGGCGTATGGATTTCTCTTTGCGATCCGTTTTCCCTCCCGAACGCCGCATGTGCATATTTCAGGGTGGAAAACCGGTCCCTCCCTCTTTTGCATTCGTGTGCATCCGAACGGCCGTTTGTACCGAAGCGCGAACTTTTGCACGCCGTACGTATTATTTAAATCGTGTAGACGGGACCTATGTATATTAAGGAAACCATGGCCCTGAGTCTGCAAGACCTGAGCAGAGCTGCTGATGATAAAGTGACTCGGAGAGCTCTCATTCATAGGGTTGCCACAAGTCAAAGTTGCCACTGATAGCTAGTCTGATTTTCACACCACCACATTGAATCTTTAGATATGCACTAGATTATGTACCCATGCTAGCCTTTAATATTTTTACATGTCAGGTCCTAATTTTCAATCTTTTGAAGAGCATTGGCTCTTCATACATGAAACGTACACATGAAGTTTTAGACATGAAAGCCATATATTAGTAAACCGAAAATCTAGATTTTCTTCACAACTGTATGTATAGTAGTCACTATCAGTTTCTGTTGCTGAAACTGTTTTAAACTGGGCTGTTTGTACAGCTTTCAGCAAATGAAGATGTAAATATTAAATAATTCCTGTTTGATAGTTTTTCTTTTTCTTTTTGGTCAAAGGAATATGGAATCCTTCTAATTGTGTTGCTGTGGAGTCTTTGGAGCTAACAGTGCTAAGTCTAGTGTATCTTTCAGTTGTACTTACTGTTTTCTCAGTGAAGCCTTTATCCTTGTTACAGGTGGTCAGAGATATATTGCTGATTGGTCACCGACAGGCTTTTGCATGGGTGGATGAGTGGTACGGTAAGTCATGTTTCCAAATGAATACACATTATGGAGACAAGAAACGTCTGAGGCCATACTCACTGTATGCCACCCTTTTCTGTGTTCCAGTTTCTTTTGTTAAGATAGTTATCGCTGGAGGATGGTTTTTGTATTTCTTGCTTCCTGTAAAGATCTCATTTGTCACATATCTTCTTTATAGCCAAAGGTGTAGAGAGAATTTTAGGCTAAGGCTCTAAAGAACAATATATATTGTTGATCCATGTTAAAAGTTATGGTTTTAACTATTCTGATTATAACACTTTTTTTTAGTAACTGAGAATGAATGTAAGAATTTATAGACCTGGCTACAATCCTGCAGCAGTGCTTGACATCATAATATTTGTATACATGCTTCTTACCATCTGAAGTTCTTAGAATTTCCCTTTTGGCTCACATTATTTTAAACTGAAACCAAATTCAGTATAAAAGGAGGAACATGGTTTTGGAATGGGTAGCGAGCTGTGGGATTTTGAAATTTAAACCAATTGGCACTTAGGAGAATCATTACCTAGTGTTTGCAATGGTTCCATGTAAGGCTGACTCACAGATAGAAGTAGATCAGCAGAAATCTGCACATTGGCCATGATGGAAGGGATTGAACAGCCAACCTTGCAGCCTCTTCCCAAAATTTAAAACATATTTTTAGGTTATGTTTATTTTGGTCCCTAATTGAAACTTAAGTTAAAACTAAGTTATTGTGACTGGCATTAAAAGATTAGCAAACAAAAGCCAGCAATTTGAGAACATGTTTTTTAAAAAAGAAAAAGCTCATTTAAAAGATACAATTTAGAACCCCTGGTTCTAATGTAGTCCCTGAGATTAATACATGCTAGGCAATAATGCTAATAATTCAATACTGTATGGGTAATGGTGAGGCTAATAATGTTCTGACTATTAATAGGTAATTCCAAACATTAATACCATTAATATTTCCATCTTGAATCCTTGAATCCCATCTTGGGAGAAAGCCGGAATATAAATCCAATAAACAAACAAACAAATAAATATTGTACTATAAATATGCAGGTTTTTGTTTTATACTAGGAAAGTTAAAACTGTCCATTATGATAAATCTGGATGAATCAGTCACAACCATTTCTCAAATGCCTAATTGTAGCTTAGAAAAAATAGGAGGGTGGGAAGACAGTCAGATAAGACTCTGCCACCAGGCATGTAGTTATGTTCCATTAAATCTTCTGTGACCAACTCCAAGTATTATGCAGCTACTGCAGTCATATGATGAAACTATTACTTCCCTTCCTGAGTTCTTCAAATGCCCCTAAGAAAATCCATCAGAAACCTTCTGCCACGCAGTCTAGTAATGTTAACTCAACAGTCAATTAGCCCTGAAAATGGAACTATTGCTCCACAGACTTTAGTAACTTTATATGGATTTCCCTGCTTTATAGTTTTATATGGAAATCTAGGAATGTTTTATAAATAAAATTTCTTATGAAATTAATTTCTTTCAGAAATGTAAGAAATCATCAAAAAGCAGTTTGCTAAGGATCATGGGAACATGAATTTCTCTATTCTCATGGAGTTTTGTAATTTATGGGTAGTCATAGACCAGGCAAGTTGGCTGGGCGAGCTGCTTTTCTTACATGGCAAGTTGGCAGGGTGACTTGCCATGTAAGAAAATGGCAAGTTTTCTTGCCCAGCCAACTTGCCATGTAAGAAAAGCAGCTTTCCGCCTCACATGTAGTAAACTTCAACAAAAACTCTGAGACATGCAGAACAAGTGGTGGATCAATATAGCAGAAAAGACACAACACTGTGCAGATCTGGGTGATCTTAGAGGATTTTATGAAGCTCTTAAGGCAGTGTTTGGACCTACTTATCAGGTCCAAAGCTCCTTATACAGTACAGATGGTCAAACATTAATTACTGATAAAGCCTCGATCCTGAATCAATGGGCTGAACACTTTTCAAGGTCTCTTCAGTGCCAACCGAGTAGTCCAAGGCTCAGCTATCCAACATAAGATACAAAAACTGATAAAAAATGAATTGGACATAGCTCCCACTTTGGAAGAGACCCTTAAGGCCATACAGCAGATGAAAAATGGCAAGGCAGCTGGGATTGATGGAATCCCACCTGAAGTTTGGAAACACGGAGGTCATGCACTCCACGATAAATTCCACGAACTCCTTGTGAATTCCTGGGAAAAAGGGGAACTGCCATCAGATCTCCGAGATGCAGTCATCATCACCCTGTACAAGAAAAAAGGAGCAAAATCCGAATGCTCAAACTATCGAGGCATAACACTGCTCTCTATTGCTAGAAAAATCCTTGCAAGGATACTCCTGAACAGATTAGTTCCAGCTATTTCAGAAGAACTTCTCCCTGAAAGCCAATGTGGCTTCAGAGCCAATAGGAGTACTACAGATATGGTATTTGCCCTTAGACAACTGCAAGAAAAATGTAGGGAGAAGAACAAGAGTCTCTATGTAACATTTGTCGACCTCACCAAAGCCTTCGACACTGTGAGTAGAAAAGGTCTGTGGCACATCCTGGAAAGACTAGGATATCCCCCTAAATTCCTTAAAACAATTATCTTGCTACACGACGGCCAGCGCGATCAAGTCAGATATGGCAATGCTCTTTCAGAGCCCTTTCTAATAACTAATGGAGTGAAGCAAGGTTGTGTTCTTGCTCCAACTTTATTTACAATCTTCTTCAGCATGATACTCCAAAGGGCTACGGCAGAGCTTGAAGAAACGACAGCATCTATATACGTTACCGTACTGATATTAGCTTGTTTAAGTTAAGCCACCTGGGGCTCACACTAAGACTCTAAACTATCTAGTTCGTGAGCTGCTCTTCGCTGCTGCTGCTGCCCTTGTGGCCCACACAGAAGCAGCTCTGCAGCGCCTAACATCCTGCTTCGCAACAGCTGCAGAGCTGTTTGGGCTGGAAGTCAACCTGAAGAAAACAGAAGTTCTTTACCAGCCTGCACCACAGGACGAACAGCACCATCCTCACATTGCCGTCGGTAAATCTGTGCTCAAGTCTGTTCAGAAGTTCACCTACCTGGGAAGCACCATCTCCTCAGATGCCAAGATTGACAAAGAGATCGATCACAGATTAGCAAAGGCATATAGCGCATTCGGAAAACTTTACAAAAATGACTTGGATGATGGAATTAGGGGCATACTTATTAAATTTGCAGATGACACCAAACTCCTACTAGCTAGGAGGAGTAGCTAATACCCGAGAAGACAGGATCAAAATTCAAAATGATCTGGATAGACTGGAGAGCTGGGCCAAAGCTAACAAAATGAAATTCAATATGGAGAAACATAAAGTACTGCAGTTAGGGTGGAAAAATGAAATGCATAGATATAGGATGGGGGAGACCTGGCTGAACGAGACTACATGCGAAAGGGATCTAGGAGTCCTAGTAGACCACATGTTGAACATGAGTCAACAGTGTGATGCAGCAGCTAAAAAGACCAATGCAATTTTGGGCTGCATCAATAGAAGTATAGTGTCTACATCAAGACAAGTGATAGTGCTGCTCTATTCTGCCTTGGTCAGACCTCACCTAGAATACTGTGTCCAGTTCTGGACACCACAATTCAAAAAGGATATTGACAAATTGGAGCGTGTCCAAAGAAGGGCGACTAAAATGGTGAAAGGTCTGGAAACGATGCCTTATGAGGAGAGACTTAGGGAGCTGGGTATGTTTAGCCTGGAAAGAAGATGGTTAAGAGGCGATATGATAGCCCTGTTTAAGTATTTGAAGGGGTGTCACGTTGAGGATGGAGCAGGCTTGTTTTCTGCTGCTCCAGAGACTGGAACACGGAGCAATGGATGCAAGCTCCAGGAACAGAGATTGCACCTCAACATTAGGAGGAACTTTTTGACAGTAAGAGCTGTTCGGCAGTGGAACACACTCCCTCGGAGCATGGTAGCATCTCCTTCCTTGGAGGTCTTTAAACAGAGGCCGGATGGCCATCTATCGAGGATGCTTTGATTGTGATTTCCTGCGTGGCAGGGGGTTGGACTGGATGGCCCGCGTGGTCTCTTCCACCTCTACAATTCTATGATTGTATGAGTCTAGAGTAATAAACACCTGAGGTGAAGCAGAAAAATCAGTGTGTATAGAGCCATTGTACTGTCTATTCTCCTTTATGGGTCTGAAACATGGGTCACCTATCACCAACACTTACGACTCCTCGAACGCTTTCATCAGTGCTGTATATGCACAATCCTAAATATACACTGGACTGACTGTGTGACGAATGTTGCTGTCCTTGAGCAAGCAGGGATCACGAGCATTGAGGCCATGATATTGAGAACACAGCTGCATTGGGCAGGGCACATTTCTAGGATGGAGGACCATCACCTCCCAAAAATAGTACTCTATGGTGAATTCGCCATGGGTCAGCGTAAGAGGGCGCTCCAAGAAAGCGATACAAGGACTCCCTGAAGCAACCTCTCAGGCTCGGCCAAACTGATCACCAACAATAGTCCGCCCTAGCCTCACATCGGGAGGCATAGGGACACACTATCCACAATGCTGCAGCCTTATTTGAGAACTCACGCCGAACAAGTCTTGAAGAGAAATGACAATGCAGAAAGAATCACAACCCGGAAACATCACCCAAGGAGACCTTCTGCTGTGCTTTTTGCAACCGGACTTGTTTATCTCGGATTGGCCTTTTTAGTCATCAGCACGCTTGCAGAAAGCGTGGGATGAGTCCTTCCTGAATCTTTGTTTGCGAAGAAAAGCCAGAGAGAGAGTAGTAGGAAGCTTTGGCTGGTGATGCATGTCCACCACTTGTACTTCCACTAAACATTTAAATGAAAGTATTCTATCACATGCTATAGTGCATGTATAGTATGCAGATGGTGTTCCTGCACAGTTCCCCCCCCCCCATAATAAAACAGTCTTGGGTGAAGCTATCCTATTATGTTCCCTTCCTGGTTTATCTGAGGAAATACTAGTAAACCTAAAGAGTTCAGGCTAGAAAAAAATGCTGAGTAGGGCACAGAATAATAAAAATAAAAATGGAGTCACACAACAAAGGAAATTGCCTCATACTGCTTCGAATAATATAATAGCTGCAAGGAGAAAATTTAGAAGGGCTTGGGCAACAATAGAGCTTAACATTTTTAATCTTCAAAGTATAGTTGACACATTAATCGCCCAGCACCCTGTGAAATGAGGATTATTATCTCCATTTTGCAGATGAAAAAGTGAAAGGGAATGATTAGGTGATTCCATTAAGAGGAGAGTAAGTGTCTGCTATCCTGAGGAAAATTAACCAAAATATAGTAAGGTGAAGAGCTCTTATTTGCTCAGAACTAACTGCCCCTGACTGCCCATCTGAAGCTTTGAGTACATTCTGTCTAGGGGGAAATGCATCCTTAACAAATAAAAAGTGAAAAGAGGAGAAAGTTACTTTTTTAAAGCTCTGTGTGATTGTTTACTGTTCCATCTGGGCTATCAGTTTTGGAGTAAATCTAAACTCCACAGGGCAAGACTCCTATTCCCCAGTACAAGGAGCATCTGGTAGTTCAGCCACTTTCATTACCCATATGCCATATAAGTTAGGTGTAGAAAACAGAAAGTGAAAGCCACAATTGTACCATAGGTTTACATGAAGGATATATTTGTCCCATTATTATCTCTTAGTGCTTATGTTGTTGTTAAGTGCTGTAAAGTCAACTTTGACTTATGGCGAACCTATGAATGAGAAACCTCCATGTCACCCTACCATCAGTAGCCCTGCTCAGCTCTTGTAGTCTCAGGGCTGTGGCTTCTTTAATTCAGTCTACCCATCTGGAATGCAGTCATCCCCTTTTCCTACACCAGTGTGATGCTAGTTGTTCTCTGGCGTACCCCAGTAGCTTACTGAATACTTTCCAACCTGGGAGTGTCATCTTCTGGCATTATCACTTGTTTCATTTTGGATTGTCTCATCATACAGTTGTCAAGGTAAAAGACCTTTAAAAGGGGTTTACTGTGCCTCCTAACAAGTGTTAGTGATGGTTTCACTGCCTTTGCCTCTAAGAGATCCTTCACCAGTGTAAACCCTCCCCCTCACCATTACTGCTGCTGCCCAGCAGGTACCGGTATTTGGCACATTTAATTTGGCTCCTCAGCAAAAGCCTGTCTAACATGGGAGACCCTACCAGCAGTACTGCTACTATCAGCATAGCCTTATGCCTCACAGGCACACACAGTCCCGCCACTTTGGAAAGGTAGTGCCATAGTGAACTTACTCTGACTCAAAATTGAATTATCGTTTGTCCCTATATGCACCTAATCTTTCAAAATCCTGACAACAGTAACAAGTTGAATGTCAGGTACTGGCTCTACATGAGTGCCTGGACTGGGTCCAGAGCATCAAGGCTGTTTCCTTTCACAATTCCCTGCCCCCATGTATAAAAGTTATTAATGTAGCAAAGGAATATAATGCATCTTCTAGCCAAGTTAAACAGTGCTAGGGGGTGAACTGATTGTATGACATAAATCTCACGTGTGAAAACCTCTTAAAAATAAGCTCATATGCTAAACCACTCTCTGCCCAGGTACTTCTTTCTCTTCTCTCTGCAGTGTACCTTTATTAAAGTGAGTTAGGATTATTCAGTCAATAAATACTGAGGATCTTCTCCAAGACTGATGAACTGTGTTACTAGATTGTGCAATTCTTAGCTAAGTAAAACAGCCCTAGGGGTGATTTTTCACAGCAATAAATCAACATTCTTCATTTTGCCACAGTCTAGCCTGCAGTCTCTGCAGACATACCTGTGCATGGAATTGTAGCTGATGGGCATTATACGTTCTTTCACGGCTATAAAAGATTTAACATGAAATGGAGTTTTAAGATTAATAATTGCCTGGAAAGGACAGGAAAGAACCAGGATAAAACACTATCCATGTATTTTTCTCAATTAAATATTCATTAAGATGGGGGCAATTAATGCAAGAATAACCAATCTTTCAACATTAGATCTATTGTACATTTGATAGTGTAGATTTAGAGTTGGGAACCTTTGGCCTCCCAGATCTTGGTGAACTACTGCTCCCATCATGCTACATGAATAGCTAGGGTTGATGGGAAATGGAGTTCCAAAACATCCAGCAAGCCAGAGGCTCCCAAGCCCTAGTATAGATAAAGACATGTGTTCATTTAAATATGTGGAGACATAATAGACTATTTCCATTAACAAATTAGAAAAGAGCACTATAGCAGTTCAGGAAAAACATGAATTTCCTTAATGAGAAGCACATAGATGACCCATTCTATACTCATGGTTTTGGAAAGAAAGAAGAGCAGCAGAAATATCATAACAGGTATACATAAAGTAAATACCCATTTTAAAAGAAGAGAACAAAACTTACTTTAAAATTTTTTGGATTAAAATTATCTTCCCCACTGCACTCCAGACACTTGCAGTCTCATACTCATAGTACAAATGTTTATAGCTATCCCAAGTCAGCAATACCATCCAATTATTATAAAAGAGAGAGGGTACAATTCAATCATATTTTGACTCTTCTAGCTTCCACTGATTTCAGCCGGACAGATAATTGTGTACTTGGAACCCTCCTGTTGAAATGCACAGGACTTAAATGTGTTTATCTTGGCTAGTTCATGCCCTAAATATTTTTCAAAGCATAACATTAAAACATAAACGTAGGCAAAGACAATCCCAGAACAGTTTCATGTCTCTCCAGTATTTCCTAAAAGAATTGTAAGACATTGTTGGGAACATGAGAATCCAGAGAATGATACAACTTGATTTATCCAAAAAGGTGTGTTAGAGGGGAGACGGCTAAAATATTTTGAGTGATCATGTAACAAGAGGCTCTTTAGAGAAGTGCATTGTTATTGGGCTAGGTACTTCTTGTGTGGAGGAGACATACATGCTTATAACCATGACCAGAGATGGAGCAGAGCAGAGCAATAATATTCTCTGCTGAGCACAGAAAATTCTGAAAGCCCCATAAGAGCTGGAGGCCAAAAGCCCCTTATACCTTCCATCCTCATCTCTCAGGCAGAATAGGAATGTGGGAAGAGATAACTTGGGGTAATAAGACACCTTCACAGACATATCATATGAGGCCATTATAGGGAGAGGGAATTCTTATGCAGCATTAATCATTAGAAGGGTGAGGGATAATACAGTCTCCTCACATACATAAGGACTCTCCACCCTACATGGTACTGGAAAGAGGTTTATGCAGAACTCAGAAACTGTGTACAGCTAATCAGTTTTCCAGCACTTGGTAATATGTTTTGGAGCTGTCGTTGCCTGTGGGACACACACTCAATTTGTAGTTTTTTATGTAGTGCTTTGTGCTGTACCCTGGCAGACAAAACGAGGCCCCAGAAGAGCAGTCAGAGCTGCTGCAATAGATTTGTGCAATGTAATTTGACTGTTGTAGGCATCTATTGGATAATGAATGTGAATCAGCCCCTCTCCACTCCCCGCTTTGAGTGTTAAAGGATTAAAAAGAAATAAACAATAGCTTTAGCACATGAAAGGATGAGTGCACATTCATATAAGAACACACAGCCTTTTCAAAAGATATGTGTGCAGATATATTTTGGGTTCCATCCAGTATTATGCGATCAGGTTTCTGCTCTTCTGATGGAGTTTCCCACCTCTTCTCCTATAACCCTCTAGAGAAGATTGGCAGCACAGCAACCATTCCTCTAACCATGTCTGTTCTCTTGATTGATGGCCACTGTACAGAGACAGGTAGGTAGGTAGGTAGGTAGAGAGAGAGAGAGAGAGAGAGATGCATTGCAAAGCTCTCATACCCTCCAACACCATTAAAAAGAACACATTGGCTAGGAAAGGATGCAGCTGTTTGCTTTTAGCTGAGTCCACAGGGAAGGCAAATTTCCACCTCTTTCTCTCCTTCCCCCCCTCCCCGCCTGCTGTATCAATTGAGTGTAAACTACATTTGCACTTTGAACTCAATTTACAGAAACTGAAGTAAGCCAAGGGCAAAGGGGGGAGATAGGAGGTGGAGAGAGAAACTGGGACATTTTATAAACAGCTGAAAATTATGATGACAGAGAATTAATTGGGAGTGTTCTTGCCAATTCAGGACAATTAAGGAGTATGAGCTCTCTATTCTCTGCATAATTGTCTCATTTTATATACATTTTCTTGAAGCTTTACTCCTGAACAAACATATTTTGCTTTATGTTAGTGAATAAGCCAACACGTGTCCATTCCCACCACAACCCCTAAAGCTAGTCTCTTCCTCACCCTCATGATGGTAGTATAATTATCAAGCTAATAAAGTAGGATTGTGGACTGGATGCTTAAGGCACCCTGGAAGCAAGGCATAGTTGTCCCAGAAAAACAACTACCATATGTATAAACACACATTGAGAAGCATGAGCACTGTAGTGGGTCTGTAGCCTTTCTTTGCAACAGCACACCTGATCTCTGGAAAACCTGGATTGCTACCACAGGTTAATGGCAAATTACGATAAGTAATTCAGATTTGTGAATATTCAGGACCTCAATGTTTGTTACAGTAGTAATAAAAGACAGAGGATTATTTCAAATATATCCTAATTAAATGCTCACCTTTCCTCAATATTCGTTATACAACAGCAGTTAATGGTATCAGATAAACTAACTGGAATATTATATAACACAGGATTTGGCTTATTCCATAAATGTGAATTTTGTTGACCCAAGTGTTTTATCCCTCTGAATGCACACTAATCCCTGATGCTAAACTTGTTTACTCAGAAGTATTTCTGTTCTTTCTGTGGGTCTTACTTCCAGGTAGATATGTGTGGGAATGCACTCTAATATGCAGTAACCTTTGTCATAAAGACAGCATTATTTCTTTATTAACTCAAGAGTTAAAAATATAGAGCATGTATTTTGCTTGGCAAAAGTGCTTCTGGTCATGCATTTCCCATTGCTTCTAAGCTTCTTTGATCAATGCTGTAATGCTCCTTCATTTGAAGTGGTGGGGAGAGAAACACACTAATATTAATATATGGTAATCCACATTTTATGTCAGTGGAGACAGAAAATATTGGGGTAATAGCGTGTTGTGCTAAATCTTAGCCATGCTTCAGTGGAATATATGGTAATGTAAGAACACTTTCTTCTGTAAAAGAGAATAGGTAACTCCTGCATAGTGAAACTGCTTGTATGGACTTTATCACACTACACTGTTAGAGTGCTATTGTTCCACTTTAAATGCTGTGGCTGCCTCCTATGGAGTTCTGGGGTTCGTAGTTTAGTAAGGCCTAAGAACCATCCAGCTGACAGTTCTAGATGCCCCTCCCTAAACTACAAATCCCAGGATTCTACAGGAGGCAGCCAGAGCAATTAAAGTGGAATAATAGCACTATAACAGTGTAGTGTGCATGTTTCTGCAGAGTTTGGAACATGCTGAAAGAATATGCTGAATGTACCACCTAGTGCGTTGGAGCGGGACAGCATGTGGCATTATTGAACAGCTCCAGAATGCAACCTGCAGATGTAGCCATATGTATCTGGCCTTTTCTTTCAAAAGTTTAAATGGAATTAGTCTGTTATTCACTAGTACTCCACAGTAACCCCACATACTTTCTGACTTGCCTAGTAAAGTCTGAGCTGTGTACTGTTAAAATAATAAAGATATATTGTTCCTGTAAAGCATAATGTGTCATTAAACATAAATTGTAGACTCTTGTTGGAGGGTTCCTGATAAGGTAAGTAAATCCCTGAGCTGCTCCTTAATCCTTCCTATTTTTTCCAGGAAATCTTCTAAAAGCATTTTAGAAGATGTTTGCCTCTAGCAAAGCCTGCACCCTTCACCTTCTTGCCTAGCTCACTTCACAAAAATATCCCAGCTTCCAAGCATCCCTGTACAACCATTTCCTCCAACTTAACCTTCTTATACCTTCCTTGGCTGGTTTAACTTAAACTGTCTTAATCAGTGATTCCCCATAAAGCTTCCTGCTTTTTGGCTTTTGCTAGAAAGGTATTTTCCCCCAAGCCTTCTCCTTTTTATTAAAATCTAGATTGAATTAATAGAAAATCCCATCATCTTGAACTTTTTTCAGATATGACTATGGAGGATGTTCGAGAATATGAGAAAAATATGCATGAAAAAACGAACATTAAAGTTTGCAACCAACATTCATCTCCTGTGGATGAAATAGACAGCCATTCCAAAGGAAGTGTATGTAGTGTCTTGAAAACTACCGGCCACTCTCTCCCAGGGCAAAGAAAGGACAGAAACATTGGGTTTTTAAGTGAGATTATGCATAACAATGATTCCAGTGGAAAGACCAAACTCAGGGCAAATCCATTCTTCCTATCTGGAGCCAGCTGTGTAGAGTGCTGATTGGGTGATTCCCTGAGATGTCACAATGCCACTTCCTCCTCCCTGTCAAAGCAGTTTTTCATTTTTTCAAAAACACTGGACTGTATCTGTGGATTTTTGTTTTAATTTGTAAAACAAGGAACAAATATTTAGTTGAATGAACATATCTGCTGCACTTTTCAAATAGCAGACATGACAAACTGAATGAGCTTTTAATTTGATGATTACATCTGTCCCTTGTAATCCAGCTTCAAAATGAAATCAGTACTTACTGGAGAATGATGTGTCAATTTTTTTGGTTGGTTAGGTTTTTTGGGGGGTACATCTGTATAGAACTTTAAAGATACTAACCTATCTCCCACTGAAAACAAAGTGAGGCTATAGTTAAATTTGATGCACCAGGTGGCAATTTTATATTCCCATTTACCATACCAATTAGCACAGAAAGCTGTGCTACTACAGTCCTTTCCATCAAGGTCTATGGTCTGTTAGATCACAATAAGGCAATGTACACTCTGATCCAGCAGTTTTCTCTAGGAACAGACTGCACATTCTTTTATGTGCAAGATACTCTCCAATTAAAGTATTTGGTGTTTCAGAGCACAAGAGATCAATGCAGGCGAGATCTGTGTCTGATGTCCTGTGCTGGTAACTTCAAGGCCCTAATAGTTCAGGTTGCATTAATCCAAAAACAGATGGAACAGAGCAGAGCTGTTGTGATTATTGCACAAGAGAACATTAATTTTGATAAGCAGCAGTGAATGCCTCTGTTTCCAGTGGTCAGGTTCAGTAGGAATACATGTGTAGGATGAATCTTTAGTTTCTGTACTTTCCCCCCTCCCAGCTACTATACTAGTACATTGCTTGAGCTTCAGTTTCCTTTGCATGAGGCCCTAGTCACTGAAGGAGAGCTAAAAATGAAACCAAACTGGGATGGGATTTTTGCCTTGGGAAATTCCCCCCCCCCCCGCATTCAAAACACCAACCTGGGTTTGAGATGAGGTGTGCAAATCTCAGATGACCTTTTGCTGAACCCATCTTTAATTTTGAATTGATAGAAGGAAATAGTGGAGAAGAATTAAGCTTTGGAATTTTCTAGGGGAGAGTTGACTTTGTTATAGTAAAGTAACTCTGCCCTCTGGTGGAATCATATAATATTGTCTAACTGATATTTTGTTCTATTTCTGAATGAAAACCCAAAGCCCCTCACTCTTAAAATAAGGAAATTATTTGGCCTAATTGCACCTGGGTCTTTTGTAACAGCATTGCAGCTTCTTCAGGTTTACAATATAAGCCAGCTGAGTTCTAAAAAGTTCATTACTTTTGTTGGTATATCAAAAAACAACATTGGGATATTTTTTTCAACTACCAAAGCTTCCAATTTTTAGTGAGTTTCTGCTATCACTAGTTCTTTGCAGTATTAAACAGTTGGACCTGATGAGTTTTGACTTTCTTTAGACCTCTGTACTTAGGTTAATTTGAATGTTAAATACTCTATGAAAGTACAGGTATACCTCTGTTAGCAAAATCGATGTGTTACTGGGCTTTATTTCTTTAACAGAAACTTTAGTCCCAAAGGCAGAAATAACATGGAAATAATAGGGATAGGTTGCTACAGAACAAAAAAGAAGAGCAGCTTGAACATGTTTCAATAGACTTTTTATTCAGAACTAAAGATATGCACATATGTAATGAAAAAACCAGGTCAGGCAAGCCTTGCATATGTAAAAACATTTTGAATCTTCTAGAGTGCACTTGAAAGCTTCTGCCAAAATGCATCCTGGCATGATTTTTTTTTCTTTCAAGAGCCTTCACTCTTCATATGATTTCCATTTTGGTGGCAAAACTTACAGACCTAGGCTTTTTCAACATGCAAGGGTAGCAAGTGAGGTAGGCTGATCTGTTTTCCCCTTTTCTTTCTGTTTAGCTCTCCACATGTGCTGAGTAAGTGGTTCTAGAGACAGCTACATACCTTGCCTGTTGTACAGAAGCACACAGCTGTAGTAGGGTCAGCTAAGTAGAGCAGAATCCCATTCTTTCCTAGGTCAAGCTTCATTGCATTGTTTACTGCAGATACTCTGTTACAACCCAACAACAAAAGTCTCTCCAGCCATCCTTTACCATCCTCCCAATGCTAATGCTGAAAAAAAAAATGTAAAAAGGGACGTTCAAAGAATGTGGGGGGGATCCAAAATGCTGTTTGATTCATAATCATCTCAGCTTCTTTTCTTAAGTAGTTGATATAATATACTGCATGGGCATCCAACAGTATACAGCATAGGATGGGGAAACCCATGTCTCCCTGGATGTTGTAGGTCTCCAGATCCATCATCCCTCCATGGTGGTTGGGGCTGATGTTTATTGAAGTCTGATTACTTCAACTCCCATGATCTCCAGCTTAGCATAGCCAATGATGGAGAGACGATGGAGCTGAGTCCAGCTACATTTATGAAGACATATGTTTCCCCACTTCTATGCTTTATACTGGTCTTTTGGAGAGGAAAACATTTAAATGTCACTTGAAAACATATGTCTTTGAATATTATTATTTAGTGCAACTAACACTTTTGCTGTTGTTTTATACACACGCACGCACGCGCACACACACAGTTGTTGATTGTAATGTGTCATGTGTCCAGGCTAGTGGGCAGATCACATGATACAGTCCTCTTGTAGAAAAAAGCCTACACATAGAAAAGTAGGTTGTCAGGAAGAGGATTATGCTAAAATAGTTCTCCCTGCCATTTGGAGGATTTTTTGTTTCCTTGTTTTAATGTGGAGGGATTTTTTTAAAAGTATTAAAATTCAACCACTTCCAGTCTGAAGTGGTATAGTCCAGACCCAGGCAGAACAATAATGTGATAATAATGCCTGCCTGTTTGAAACCATGAGTAGCTTGGCTTTATTTGGTAAATATTTAATTAGAAAAATACATGTTATTGTCTCAAAAGGAGATGTGTTATTTGGAAGGAATTCAGTCAATGCAGTGTTCACACAAATAAGAATGGTTCAGTGACGATGTTTTGAATAATATGCGAGTTTTAAATTAACTGACATTCCAATCCTAACCATTAGTCCAACCCTAACCATTAGAGTATTAGTCTGCAGTCCTGTCATAACATATCTGTAACAATGCTCACGTCGGTTGGTTAGTAAAATTGTTAGAAGAGCCTGTCTTCTGCCTCTATCTGGGGAAGTAAAAAACTTCAGCATCAGTCCACTAGAGGTTACTAAGGAAAGCAAAGAAGTAATTAATGGTTTGCCTGTTCTGCACTATGTAATTTTAAGCTTGATGCAGCTTCCATTTTAATCTAAAATCTACCCTAGTTTGAGCAAGGACAGAGAAGAGTAAAAGCGTTGACAGAAGCTTTCAACAGAAACAGACATCCTACGTTTTTGCCAGTCTGAGAAATTGTTAATTTTTCAGACCCAATCATTAATTATATCTTAGGTGATTGGCGACTCTAAGAATGAGATAGATGAATGATGCCTAAAATGTGGTTTCTAAAATGTCAGTCACTTGTTCTGAAAATACTGGCTCAAGCATCCCTTAACTTTGAGTTCTAATGCCCAATTATCCATGCTGGGAGGAGAACTAGCACCTAATCAAAGCTTTGTGATTTCAAGAAACTTATGTAGTGTTTCTAACATTAATTCATCTGTTTTTGTTTTCTTCTTGAAGACATGACTATGGATGAAGTCCGAGAGTTTGAACGAGCAACTCAGGAAGCTACCAACAAGAAAATTGGGATCTTCCCTCCTGCAATATCAATCTCTGACATCTCCCTCCCCTCTTCAATCCGCAGCACTCCTTCTAGTGCACCATCTACACCTCTCTCCACAGATGCACCTGAATTCCTAGCAGTTCCCAAAGACCGGCCACGGAAAAAATCTGCCCCAGAAACTCTCACGCTGCCAGATCCTGACAAAGAGTCTCTCTAAACCCAGCATGTTTTCGTAAAAGAAGCCATGACTGACATAATAGCATTTGCACAGCTCATGGTAGTTGTTTTATTTTAAAGAAATTTTACTGATCTGGAAGTATGCCTCCCCCTCCGCCCTTGCTTATCCCTTCAACTAGTTAGCTAAATGCATGCAAGAACATAGTTCATGTGCTCTGGTTCAAAAACTAAAGCTCTAAGCCATATGACAGATGTTGCTATCAACACAAAATGAAATAGCTTGCAAAAGCAATCTCTTTGTAGCAATGTAGTAAACAAAAGAGATTTTCATATGTTAGAGCAACAGTATTTATTACTGGAGATGTTACAGGAATTTAATCAAGTTTGCAAAGGCAACTTGAGAGAATGAGGTCCTATTTAGGGACAGCTTAAAAAGACAACATTTCCCATTTCAAGCCATTATAGCTCAGTTTCTAAAATCCTCTTTACTCTCAGACAAAGTGCACCTTAAAGTAAACCTTTGAACTGATATTCACTGACAAAAACTTGAATACCAACAGTAATTATTCAGATTCTTCTTTTACTGAATAAAACTCAGGCTTTGGGATATAGCTAATGCACACTTCAAGCTTTTCAAAATTAAAGAACCAATGTGCTCCAACTCTGGTTGTAAGTCATTATATTTATTTTGAGACCCTTGAATTATTTGTACCTTGCACAAAATTTGTATCATGTGCTGTCGTATAGCTTTTCAGTGTTGGTATTTGGGAGTCTTATTGCAGGGAGAAAAATAGGATCACAAGCAATGAAATAGCCTCCATTTCCCAAGTGAAATGGAACTGCCATTATTAATTCACAATTAAAGTTGTCAGAATTCCTATGAAAATGTGAAGAGAGTCCAGGCCCAAAACCCATTTCATGTCAAAGGAAATGTTTGCTCTGTTTTCAGCAAGATTGTGAGTAGGCATCCAGCTAATCTAGGCTATGAAGCAGGAGTCGGCAACTTTCTGTCCTGTGGTAGTTTCCCATGGCACCATGGTAAATGAAGGTGTGTTGGCACCCCTCCTCCACCACAGAGAGCTTCCACAGTTGCTGCCAACAGTCAGGGGCAATTGCAGGAGGAGGGAGGGCATTGTGCCACCCCAAACTTGGGAAGTTGCCCATTCCTGTTATCACGTTTCTGATTCTGATATTGATACAGAAAAATGCTCAGCAGATAATCTGAATGTTCTTAGAAGAGTAGCCATGTTAATTTGTTGCTGGGGGTGAATACAGCCTTTGGGGTACCTTAACTACTGAAGACGTTTTGTTATTACATTCAGCTTTCCCACATCCTTCCATCTTTTATAGCATGAATACTCCCTTTATGGATACCCTAGGACCTCTTGTGTCATTATGTCCCCTACCTTTGCCATAAACTGATGGGAGGAGGAAGAGGGAAGGAAGTTAGGGGACGGGTCAGCTGTGGTCAGGGTGAGAGAAGTTGGAAAGGCTTGTAGGACATCTGCTTTGAGGAGGCAGTGAGACAGGCCAGGCCAAGTTCCCCTTCCACTTCAAAAGAGTAGGATGGCAAAACTAACTGCTGACCAAGGAGTTAGGATAACATATGGTCTATGGTCAGCATTCTGTAGATTAGTGACAGCTGCATGACTGTACTGTGGTTTGTTTTATGAGACTTGAGACAATTAAGCAATGTTGTAGGCAAGTGTCCTCAAGCAGTGTGGCAGTGGTCTTCCTCATGGCTAGACAACAACAACAGATTGTTTTAAGTGGGAGTTTCCAGATCAGAACTTGGAAATAATATTACAAAAGCTAACACGTTAGCATTAACAACTGCTTTTTAAGTGATTGGTCATTCATTGCTCACAGGCACCAAGTGTTACTAATGTGCTACTCTTTAGTTGTGTTATATATGTGTGTGCGCGCATGCATGTGCATGCATATGCACACACACACACAGAATCAAAACTGGCCCAAATTCCTGAAAATAACATTTTGAACTAATGAGTAGAAGTTATTTGTACCACCCAAAATCTTCTGGTGTTAGTAGTGATTGCAAATAATTTGTTGTCCCTTCATTACCATGAAAATTACTACATTGTTGTATCGGAGCTCTGGCTTAGATTGTTTCATTCTGGCACCAGAGGTAGGCAGTATAATGGAAAAAAATAGATGAGCAATGTCACATTGATTATCTTTTTAAAGATGTCAAGAAGCAAAAATCCTATAGAAAGTTTTTCCATTGATTAATAACCCTCTGGAATCTTGCAGTGCATAATTTTGTGAGGTATTTAGCTTTCTCTGCCAGAGAGCTGTAAGAACACATCATAGTACAAACCCCATGATTCCATAGGCTGCAGCCATGGCACTTACATTGGCATCAAAGTGCTGTAATTTTGTGGTGTGAAAGAGAAAAGGGCAAAGAAGCACACCACGGTGACAGCTATCCATGTTAAACTAAAGTTAGCTGACGAAGTAAATCAGTATACGCACAACTATATCAGAGATAGAAAGAAATCTCTAACAAAGCATACTACGTCCACCAATACTGGAAAAAAACAAAACCTTTATCCTGATGAAGTGCATGAGTGAGCCAACAATCTTATTGCAGTTTTGTTAATTAAATTGGGAGAAAGGAAACCTCATTGCAATTTGGCTTCCTACATTTAACAAAATGACAAATAAGTCCCCATTCACTCTTTGCTTTACAGGGCATAAAATAAACAAAACTCTCACTTCCTGTGTTGCTTCACTCATGTCAAGTGTTCTTTCCAACAGGAAGAGAGAATTTAAGAGTTTGCTCTTGTCAATGGTAATAGGCCTAAATACCCTACAGGCACCAGATCCTGTCTGATCTTGGAAGCTAAGCAGAGTCAGTCTTGGTTAGTACTTGGATGGGAAATCATCAACAAATACTAGGTGCTATAGGAAGGAACTAGCAAAATCACCTCTGAGTATTCCTTGCCTAAGAAAACCCTATGAAGTTCATGGGGTAGCCATAAGTTGACAGGCAACTTGAAGTCACATACATGCATACAGCCAAAAAGAATGGCAGTTATCAATTGAAACCTGACGTAAGGAAAGATCTCACTGGCCTGTTAGTAACATTACCCTTGATTCTCAGGAAGTCATTTCCCCATATCAACCTTTAAAATTATGATTTTTCCCCCTTTCCTGGCATTCCACTTCTGTCCAGCTATTGGGGACAGAATTGGTTCAAAACTGTTGAGTCCTCAACCATTTTCTTTATTTCTCTGTCAAAGGTATATCAGCCCTTGATGAGTGGTGAATGTCTCATAAACTTGTATTGAAATGAGACCCTTGTAGTCTTAGAAGCATGTAGATATTGAAATGCAAACCTCAGGGTAATGGGAAATAAATCAGTGGATACATTTCTAGCAAGTATAGTAGCAGATCCCGTGTGTGAAAAAATGTAGGTGACTTAAATTCCACACCAACTTTCAAGTAAGTAGCTTCTTGTTAAAGAGTAGTACTATGTTGAATGTTTAGAGGGCTATTTTTAGTCATAGAAGGGTGGGAGAATAAAATGTACTGTGTGGGGCTCAAAGATTAAAAATCCCAGTTGTTCTAATCCAGTACTTTATATATTTACCACTTATCTTCGAACCTCTGTTATTCATTACTTTTTTTCTCTCTCAAACATCCTGATATATTATGTGGTTGTTGTAATCTTTCTTTTTTAAATTAGCACAATTTATTTTTTGCATATAAATCTATCGTGAATCAGCACATGGCTGTAGCTGGCATATGTACTCCTATCTATTTAATTGTGATAATTTTTGTAGCATAAAAAAGTCGCTTTCCTTGTATCTCTTTTAGAATATTTTGTGCAAATCAATAGCTTTATTCAAAAGCTTTATTTTGTTAGTTTACTTTAAACTGTCTCATTTCCTACCATATTATTGTGTCACTTTGACTTGGGAATAAGATCTGGCGTTGTGTAAATGAATAACATATCTTAAGATGCTAGTTAAAAGGCTGCTTAGTGCAGACCTGAAACAAAGAGAAAGGCATAAATGGAAAAAGAAAATGGACTTTTCTATAATACTGTACCTCCTTTACAGGCAGCACTGGGGGGTGCAGAGAGTCCAGATTACACAAGGTGACACAGTTGGGGGAAGGGGTGACACCAGCCTTAGTAACACCACCATGTTCAGCTAGATGTGCTATCAGAATTGGTGCTTCATAAATAGACACAAACAGTTTGGTTCCATTACACGTCTAAATGATGGCTAGCATAACCCATACCTGCCTGCTGCTCTCTGAAGGGAGCTAAGAAAAATAAACGTGCTGTTCCTGGAGAAAATGCATAATGATACATCCCATCCTTTTCGTGGACTGCACTATTTTAGCCCTCCTATTCAGTCAACCCACCTTCTTCCATTGGGTTTGCCATCAGACTATCAATTATTTAATGATTTATCCTTTGGGGTTTTGTCATGCTTTTTAAAAAGCCAACACAGAAAGGAAAAACTACACTTCTAGCATATTTTTGTTGCACTGATATATCTTTTATTTAAAAAAATGGCTGTGTTGGGTTTTACTGCAGATTTCTCTGAAGTAATTTGTACAAAATCTCTATATTTTTAGGTGTGCTTATGAGAAATGGGGCAAGCCTATGGATGTTTATATTTGCTTTCTGGAACAGCATGGTACTCTCTTTAAACTGTGATGGAGAAAAGTAAAACCGGAGTATTGGTGCTGCAGTCTCTTTTCCTGACTGGCAAATTATATGTATTGAAGCACTGCTACAGGGGGGAAATAACCCAGGATGTGCATGTTCTGAAGCCAATATACTCTTGTTACTAAATTAATCTTTCCTACTCATAAAACAGAATCCCAAATTTGTCTTAAAACTCTTTTAAAACTTGCAACGCCCAATTCTGACATCATATCAAGGCAAAATAAGCAAGAAGCCCCTTTTTAGAGCTGTACTATCAGAGTAAAGGTTGCTTAACATTTACTATAGCAAAAACTGGCATGTCTGCATCTGCTGCATTTGCCATGTAACTTGTGGGCAATGGAAGACACAACATCTCTCAAAATGTATTTATTGAGCCCACAGGGTTTTAAAGACCATACTATCAACATTTCACGTGTTTGCTATAGGAAATGCCATTGTAAACATACCAGTTGTGTTTGTTGCATTACAAGTCAAGTTGTCATAAGATAAAGTTGAGCCCTGCTACTTTTCACACATGACTAAACATAATCTCTGCCAGTTTTTACTACTGACTTTATGCTTGCATATCTGACTAACTTTACAGAAATAAATAGCTTCATCATCTTCCAGACTGTGATTCTCAGACAATTTACTACAAAACAGCTTGGTGCTGCTCTAGGAAGAGATGGTTCTGGAAAGGCATCATCAGTTTCCTAATCCAAACCTCTTTTAGTAGACAATGTTATTTCATTTCAAATCTTTCTTAGCAAGAATAGAAAACAAATGTTCTGTTGTTTGCATCTGAATAGTAGTAAGATGTAGTAACACCTTGGCTTAGCTCCAGGGGTGCTGATTGAGCACACATTTTTTTTCACTGATTTTCCCCACTCACTATAATCTCTCACACCATATCCCATATTGTTCTAAAGGTCCTCCCCTCTCCAACTTGCAAAAGCAGATTTTCTATGTTAAAAGAGGGGGGGGGGGCAGTGAAATGGAGAGGAAGGAATGAGAAGTCCCCATTGGGAAGTTGAATTCCACTCATCCCAGTTACGATCCTGGCTGCCTGTTTGCTGTACCAAGGTTTTACAACATGTTGCCACTTAACAATACATCCTACTTATGCACTTCACATTAGGCTGTAAATGCAACTGGGAGGATACATGAACTTGTTAGCAGGAACTTGCCAACTGCTATTATTCCAGTGTAGTGTAGATGTCTTCTGTTTCATAAAGGCTTGAAGTTGAGCTATTCTTGACTGTTTTCCCACCCTGTGTGGACAGCATGGTCTTTGAATTACAGCTGTCTCTGATTTTTGAATGTTACTTGTAGAAATTAGTTTTTGTTTCATTTTTGTGGCAATCCTTGTGACTTCAAATGTTGTGTATAGATGATGATGATGATGATGATTTTTGCTGATAGGGGTAGTATTGTGTTAATTAGATGAGCTAGTTCCATACAAGAAGGACCAAGAATTAAATAACTTGAGGCTAAGTAGAAGGATTCAAGTTGCATAGTTATCATAGCCACCAAAATGGTTGCTTTTTTTCAATTATTTATTGTTTATAAAAGCTGCATTTTCTTACATTCTGTTGTAAATAAACTACCAAGCTATCTTCTTTCCAAGTCTCTGTCTTCTTTCTACACATTCATGCATCAAGGTAGAGATGTATCTATGATTTTTTCTTCTTCAGAACTGTGTGGAAATCTGAAATATGTAAGAACACCATCAAACATTACAAAACATCCAGTGAAGGTTTCTGACTAATTTTCACAGATACTTAGATGCCACTCAGTTATGGCTGTGTTGTTACTATAGGATTTAGACAGGGCTAAGAATAAAGTGGTCTTAGAGATGTTATTGGATTGTAACTCCTAGCAGCCCCAGGGCACTATAGCCAATGGTAAGGGAATGCTGGGAGTTACAGTTCAGCAACACCTGGAGGACTGTACTATCCCTACACTTGATTTAGATTACAATTACCTCTCTGATAAATACACCACTCGATTGCAGTCTGAGTGTTAAGAAAACACTGTGTGATTTCTCTGTGTAAGGTGTGGAAACCCAGAAGGCTTCCTACAGTATTTTGTATGTATAATCAATAAAGTCTGAGGAGTCCTTTGGGATGGAGACAGAAGCTAATTGCTGCTGAGGGTAAGTCACAGCCAAAGACCTTGCATGGGATTCTTCTCCATTGACTGTATTCCATCTGCTCCCTTGTAAAGAAATTCAGATAGGTGAGAATGTTTCAACTGTTTAAAACTGTTGAACTTAGTATTATGAAACTGGCTTACACTAAATCAGGCCATTTAATCTAGCTGAGCACTGTTTGCTTCTCAAATCAGAGACTGCTCTTCAGGGTCCCAGGCAGAAGGATGTTTCCATGCTACTTAATCCTTTTTAAACTAGAGATGCCATGGATTGAACTGGAGATCTTCTGTATGCAAAACATGTGCTCTAAGCTCTGCTATTTTTCAGGCGAAAACCTTTTGTTTGGTTGATCATTTACATAGCTTCGATTTCAGTTTGCTTTTTAAAATATAAAATACACGAATTATGTAAAGTGGAGTAGTATATCATAAAAGTGCCTAAATGGAGATGACATACTTTATTGTCGCCATTTTTACTACCACTATTAGTAAACATATTCACATTCCTATGCTGCTTTTAGACAGTGGTTCACAAATCATTAAAAATCAAAATCTTAATTTTAAAAGCTGTCAGCCAATAAAAATACAATAACAGGAGTCAACATTAATACAACTGTAGAAAACTACTGGTACTTATCATAGAAGACCCAGAAGAAAAGGATAGTCTTTGCAAAATAAGAACAGGAGAAGCCAGAGAGATCTTCCTGGGGAATTTCAGGATCTACCGTAGGTTTCACTACTAAGAAGGCTGTCCTGCATACTTTCCAGTCTAACCTCTGACACTGGTGCAATGTGGAACAGATCTGCCTCTGAAGATCTTGATGCAATAGTCTAACCCGGACGTGGACAATATGTCAACTGTAAGTGCACTGAAGAGTGCTGCACAACAGTGTTCATGTGTGAAACTTTCTGTAGACTATGAAGATCTCTGCATTTCAATCAATAAAGCAAAATGTTACAAGTATTTGACCGAAACCCTGACAGAAAAACCCTTATGATGACACAATTAGAATGCCAGCATAGTGTAATTGCACAACACTACCATTATCTTTTTGCCTTTGTACTGAAACAACAAGAGCTTCGAAAATATTCATATAAAAAAATATTAAGCTTGTATGTCAGATGATGAGAGCACTTGAACTTGTTTTGCTATGTGCGTATGCAAGCTCCAGTGGGCTGCAGTTTTCCAGGATGCAACAAAATATACATGGGTTCAAATACCACATGCACTATCTGTCTGTATGTAGCCTGTCTACCTTTTTTGCAAATTTCAGTGCTGTTTTCATTGCAAAACGACCATATCTAAAGCAGCCCTAATTTTAGGTGTCAGTGTCTTGCATCAATAACAGCAACTGGCAAAACAAGGTTAGAAAACAAGATTCAGCCACAACTGTTCATTATATTAATTTGAAAGAGAAAGTGATGTTCTGTAATCAAAATACAGGCAGAAATACTTGTATTTTACATTGAAATGCCCAATAACATGAAGAGTGTTCTGGGTCCTTCTAAAGGGAGTGATGTGCGCCCTTGCAAACAATAAATAATACATTTTTAATGAAACTCACAAACAGCCTGTTTTATATGATAAAGCAGCAAGGTTTTTCATTTGAAAATATTTCTGAAATAACAGAAAAGCATGTGGGCTCATAATTTCTGAAATCTTTTCTTTTATCAGATGCAATAAACTCATCTACATATAAATGAAACATCTTTGGCATGATCAGCCATCCATATGACTGTTTGAAGAGCTGTGGAGATGTCCTCATTAATATACATGGGAATATACATAATGGATACCATCAACAAAGAAAATTCTAAAGTCTGTAGTCCCAAACATACCAGTTCAGAAATATGTAGGGGCAGCCCCACCATGAGGAAGAGTGAAGCAGCCACCTTGGGTATCAGGCTTTGAATGAAAGTGAAGAGGAGACTGGATTCTCTGGCAGCCTACAAACACACACAACCAATAACAACAAAAACTGGAAACCACACATAATAACAGAATAAAAACAGCAGCAGTTTACTTTTTGGTATCTGTATATGGAGACAGCACTTCCAATTCATAATGCATATAGGGCAAATGTGCAAATATTTGTCTCATCTTTGCAAATTAACAGTTTCTGAGATGAATTTTAATTTGCCAGTCTGATATTTAAATTCTGCAAGGTGTTCAACTTTTACTTACTTTTACATTTATTAATGCAGCTTTTCTGCCGTTTACCAGTGCTTAAGGCACTGTATTGCTAAACATCAGTATCAACAACCCTAGTTGCAAATAACTAACATCTCTGCAATAGCACGATTAAAAATAGTAGATTTTTAAAGAAATATTTAAAACTTGCAGTTTCAAAGGCCAGATACTAACTTATTCTGAGCAGAATTTGAGCCAGGGCTTAACTCTACACCTGTTTCCAACACAAGGGCTCAGCATGGAATAGATGACATAGATGTTGTTTTCTCTTGCTGCTATGAAACCATGACTAGACTCCTGCACCAAAAATTGGGGGTGGCGGGACTTGGGCATGGATGCCATTAGTTATACAATTTTCATTTTTTTAAAAAAAAAAGTCTTTTAACACTTCTCAAAAGTAATTCAATAAATTTTGGGTACTTCAAAAACCTCACCTATTAATGCTACAAGCTGCTGGCTTGTGGTACAAAACACATTATCCTCTAACTGCAAAGTACAGCTTGAGCCAGCTCCATACCATACGACATGACTCCTGCACTATTTAGTGAAGCTACATTCCCATGGCTATAAACATTACAAAATATTACAGTTACATCACAAAAGGAGTGATGTTATCCCTCATCTGCAGCTACATTGAACGTAGTGGGCTGCAGTCTAGGAAAGTTTATGCCAAATAAAATGTGTTAGCCTTTAAGGTGTTAAAGACTTTTTATTGTTTCAGTACTTTGAAGCTCTGGGCTCAGGGCCGGTTTAACCAGTCTGCCAAATCAGCATTGGCAGGGGGGCCCAAGGTCAAGGGGCCACCCCTGCTGACCTCCTTATCTGACAAAGGAGACAGCCAGGAAACAGCTGGGAGGCGCCGCTGCTTTGTAGCCCCCTCCTACCCTCCTCCTCCAAAAACCTCCTGCTGGCGTTTTAAAAAAAACAAAAAAAAAGAGTCTCCCAAACTAGAAAGAGAAAGAGAAAGAAGAAGCAGCCCTCCGTGGCAGAAGCTGGAGGGAGTTTGCTGCTGCAAAAGGAAGCCAATCAGGCATGTTGGAGAGGGGTGAGTGTCTGTGTGTGAGAGAGGGGGAATTTGAGGGTTGTCTTTTTCCCTCAGAAAGGGCTTCTTTCTTTCTTTCTTTCTTTCTTTCTTTCTTTCCTTCCTTCCTTCCTTCCTTCCTTCCTTCCTTCCTTCCTTCCTTCCACATAGATCCCCTCCAGCTCATCTTTCCAGCTGCTCTTAACATGGTTTCCTGGGGGCTCTGCCCTCCCTCCCTTCCCCCCTTGGTCTTCTTCAGCTTCCTCCCCATGCTGCCAACTGAGTTCAACCTGCAAAAGGAATTTGTGTGTGTTTGCCTATGTGCCTTCAAGCCATTTCTGACTAAGGCGAACCTACCATGGGGATTTCTAGGCAAGGTTTGTTCAAAGGGGGTGTGCCTTTGCCTTCCTTTGAGGCTGAGAGAGTGTGACTTGCCCAAGGTCACCCAGTGGGTATTCATGGCTGAGTAAAGATTCAAACCCTGGTCTCCACAGTCATAGGGCAATGCTGAAACTTCTACAACACTCTAGCTCTTTTAACAGAAGAATATAAACAATATACATTAAAATTTGGAGTAATATTACTGGGAACAATGGTTTTATTGTTGTCACTAAAACACCAGTATCCCATTAGTGTTATGTGAGAGCCTTTGGGTAGAGCAGTGGTTCTTAACCTTTTCTTTACCAGGGACCCCCTTTAAATATCTTTTGTTGCCCCAAGACTTAACTCAATATTTAAAACCCTAATAATAATAGTTAATAATAATTTAAAACCCTAATAATAATAGCTAACAATAATAGCTAACAACAACAACAATACAATTACATCATCCATTAAACTTTCCCTCAGAGGCACTCTTGCTTCTTCCTGCAAGTTTGTGGCTGTAGCAGATTGAATGGCAATGTGCAGGCCAAGCCAGCCAGCCTTTGCCTTGGTTCCTGTCACGTGGCTACTCCACTACAGGGAAGAGGTGGGCCAAGAAGCCTTCAAGCCTTTGTGGACCCCCTGTGAGGACATTGCGAACCCCAAGTTAAGAACCACTGGGCTAAAGAATGCTGGAAAAGAAACAATGCAACCAGACCTTGAGAAGGGTGCTGGCAGGGGGATTCTGGGAGGTGTAATCCAAGAGTAAGGCTCTGAATGCAGCCTAGAATCATAGAATCATAGGGCTGGAAGGGATCCCAACAGCCATCCCATCCGATCGGCTTCTGCCCTGTAGGAACACACAATCAAAGCATTCCTGACAGATGACCATCCAACCCGTTTTTAAAAACTCAAAGAAGGAGACTCCACCACACTCCAAGGCAGTGTATTCCACTTCCAAACAGCTCTTACTGTCAGGAGGTTCTTCCAAATATTCAGATAGAATCTCTTTTCCTGTAGTTTGAACCCATGGCTCCGTGTCCTAGTCTTTGGAGCAGCAGAAAACAAGCTTGCTCCTTCCTCAGTATGACATCCCTTCAAATATTTAAACATGGCTATCATGTCACCTCTCAACCTTCTCTTCACCAGGCTAAGCATACCCAGCTCCCTAAGCCATTCCTCATAGGGCATAATGGCTTCCAGACCTCCCACCATCATTCTCAGTATCTTTCTTGAATTGTTGTACTCAGAACTGGAAACAGTATTCCAGGTGAGGTCTGATCAAAGCAGAATGGAGTGATACTATTATTTTCCTTGATCTTTCTAGACACTACTCCTATCAATGCAGCCTAGAATTGCATTGGCATTTTTTTGTTGCTGCATCACACTGCTAACTCATGTTCAGCTTGTAGTCCACTCTTTCTTTTCTTTGAGGAAATCTACACCATTACGTTAATTACTAATAAACAAAAAATATTATGTTACTGCCTATAATATCATTTTTAAACTAAATTATTGGTGGCAAATTATGTAATACAGTAGGCCCCTCTTATCCTCTGGGGATTGGTTCGGGGGATGGCGTGGATTCTGAGAACCATGAATAATAGTGAACACCATTGAAAATTATGGGACTTCTGGTTTAAAATACCATAGAGTTGCCTTGGAGGGCCTAGAAAACGGCTAGGGAAGACACATTTTCTAGGAAGACTCTATGGTAGGTGTGCTGTTTTGTGTCCCATGGATAATGAATCCATGGATACAGGGGTTCTACTGTAATCTGAACATCCTGTACGGTGAATAGGTTAGGTTACATTGATCTGAGATAAACATATGGGGCCCCCAAAATAAAGCATTGCAGGGGCCCCCAAAACTCATTAAACCGGCCCTGTCTGGGCTCTTAATCTTTCCAGGAATTTTGGAGTAAACTATAACTAAAAATTATATGTGCTTTTACATGAGAGGTGGTCGTACAGTGGAATACTTGAGAAAACATGCATCAGTTAGCCTGGTAGGACATGTAAAGTTGCAGTTCACAAAGTGTTCTGCTACTATCAGTCCATAGTTAGACAAAAACCAGCCAGCGCTTTGGTGTTTGAGTTGAAAATCCATTTAGCCTGCAACGTATATTTCATACACACACACACACACACACACACATACGCTGTTTAATTTTGCATGTATATCCCTGTTTTCCCCCCAACAGGACCAAAGGATTCTGCATAATCTTTGTGAAAGTCCTGATGTGCTATAGTAGCTAAGCATTAGCTACAAATCGAGGAAGCTCTCAGATTGAATCTAATATTTGACATGAATCTGTAGGTAGCATTAAACAAACTAGCACTTATCAGTCCTGCTCCTCCTTCTGCGACATGGTGATAAGAAATACTGACCTAATTTGTAAGGCTCACAAAATGACCTAGGGAAGCACCTTTGAGAATGCCTCCTGTGCTTTGCAAATGCCAAGTATCATCAGTCCTTCTAATACTGAACTCTTAGCAGAGTTAAGAGGACAACCACAATAAGGCCACTAAGAAGCAAGAGAGAGGTAACAGTGTGCCTGGAGAACTTTGAGATTTACAGAAGTACTAAATACTTCCTAAAGAACTGCAAAGGGTTTTTTTTTTTTAATTACAACAGGCATTTCTCAAACTACGATACCCACCTAAGGAGGTGAAGAAACAAACCGTCAAGGCAAGATTAATACCTAGGAACCATCTACTACAAGACAGACCAAAAACACAAAATGGGAGAACATCCCTAGTGGTCACCTACAGTCCCCAGCTGACACCACTCAAATGCAAAATCAACCATCTACAACCAGTTCAGGGAAATAACACAGCCCTCGCACAAGCTCTGGGAGGCAGGTCTTTATTGGCCTACAGATAGCCTCCAAATCTTAAACAAATACAGTACAACAGGTTGCATAACACGGTGTTTGTCTGAATGGCAAAAATACTCCCCTAGGAATGCGAGGAGAAGATGACGTGTCTTAATGGCCACCCATGTTATTTTGCCTTATTGTGAAGGAGGGGGGTCAAAACTGGCAAAAACTCTGCAGGAAAAGCCTTTGCGGCTTTTCCCAGAGTTTTTAAACTCTGGAAAAAGTTTTAAAAACTTTGAGGGAAATGCATACCCCCAACCATCAAGACAGCTGTGCGAATTGTTCCACAGTCTGGAGAGGGAAGAACAGATTTTCTGATTGGTCAGGGGTGTGCAGGAATGATCCTGCTCTTTACCCCCCCCCTTTTTTTTTTGACAGAAGGGACTCACGGAGGGCAGCCACAGGGAGGGGGAGAATGGCTCTCTCCTCTCCCCTCCCACAGAAACCTTCCTGCTGCCGCTGCTGGGACCAGGGAGGAGGAGGAGGATGGCTCTCTTCTTCCCACGGGTGCCCTCCATACCACCCAATATCACTCAGTATTGCATCTGAAGAAGTGGGTTTATATTCATGAAAGCTCATTCTAAAATAATTAAAAAAAAACAGTCTTAAAGGTGCTGCCACATTTCCTTTCTTTCTCCCCTTTCCTTCCTCTTTTTTATGTGGCAAGAGGCTAACACCACTATTTCTTTTTTTAAAAAAGCCAAAAAAGTACAATGAAGACTCAGAAGTTCTCTAGCCACAAAATATATAGTGATAGCAGGAAAATTAAAACAAAACTGGGAATGAAGAACATAGAATGCAAACTGCCCTACTTGGAAGGAAGGCCTGGCTAGAAGTTATAAAAGGAACAGAAGACATTTAGAGACCACTACAAGATTTCTATGAAGGCAAATAAGGGTGGGCTGAGTGCTACCACTATACACAAAAGAGGGCCACTTCAAAAGGTAGTCCCTCCCCTATAGTCATGAAATGCCCACTAGGTTTTTAAAGTATCATTGTGAAATAAAATGACATTTTGAAAAAGAAAGAAAAATGCTTAAAAGTAACCTAATGTTCTTATATAATTCTAAACTTCAGAAAAAGATGGTGAGGGGTTATACTAAGAAACCAGAAGCTGAGCAGAGACACATATGTAAAAAATCCAGCTTTTCCTAAAACTGCAGAGTAAAATGTGAGCTTTTAAAAATCGCATTAGTGTCTAAATGAAGCACTTCATTGTGAAACCAGCTGTATGTTATGTGTTCCTATAGCACTAGAAACAAGGTGGATACAACTTTTTTTTTTGCCTATATGGACAAGCGACCATGCTACACTTGAGTAAGGACTTTATAACACTACACTGTTATAGCACTATTATTCCACTTTAACTGCTATGGCTGCTTCCTGTGGAATTCTGGGGTTTGTAGTTTAGTGAAGCCTAAGAACTCCCTGACTAAGAAAGCTAAGTGCCCCTCCCTAAACTGCAAATCCCAGGATTCCACAGGAGGCAGCCAGAGCAGTTAAAGTGGAATAATAGCGCTATAACAGTGTGAGACAAGAGGCTATGCTGATGCTAGCAGTGCTGCTGGTAGGGTCTCCCATATCAGACAGACTTTTGCTGTGGGATTCTAAATATGCCATACAGCTACTGAGCAGCAACAGTAGTGTGTGTGTGTGATGGGAGAGTTTGATACTGGTGGAGAATCTCTCAAAGACAATGGCATCATAGCTAACACTTGTTAGTACTGAACAGAAGAGTACAATGGTAAACCACTCCTGAAGCCTTCTACTTTGAAAACCCTTTGATTAGACAATCAATAAGAGATAGTGTCAGAAGATGACACTCCCAGGTCAGAAAGCACTCAACAAGCTACTGGGATACAGCAGAAGACAACTGCGAGTAGCACTGCGGCTAATGATGCAACTGGACTCAAGCCGAAGGGACATTCAGTGATTGACATGCTCAGAGGTGAAAGGAAAGCCTGAAGCTAAACAATACATGTTATAGGAATATGGAATGTGAAAGGCATGAATCAGGGGAAGCTAGACATTGCAAAACTAACAATGGAACATATAAACACTGCAATACTTGGGGTGAGAGAGCTAAAGTGGACAGGAATTGGACATTTTGAGTCAAATACCTACACAATGTTTTACTCAGGAAATGAAAATCTAAGAAGAAATAGGGTGGCATTAATAGCGAGGAGAGATGTAGCAAAAGCAGGCCAAAAAAAAAAAAAAGATAAAAGCCTCTGTAGATGACAGATGAAACTCTTCAAGCAGTTAAGGACAGACAAGAAGCAAACATAAAAGCAGATAGAAATAGGGCCAGAGCCCTGAACACAACTGTTCAGCAGCTTGCATGCAGGAACAAAGAGAACTACTAAAATAATCAATACAGAAAAGGTAGAACAAGAGACCTGTGCTACAAGAGCTGAGAAATCAAAAGGAAATTTAAACGGAGAGTGGGGATGCGGGGAACACCCTGCATGATCAAGGGATAAAAAGTGAGATGAAAGGATGGCACATTTATTCAAGTTAGAAGCATTTGAAGATTAAGGAGATTTTCAAACTACATTGTTATAGTGTTACTATTCCACTTTAACTGCTCTGGCTTCCTCCTGTGGAATTCTGGGGTTTGTAGTTTAGCGAGGCCTAAGAGCTCTCTGGCTGAGAGTTGTAAATGCCCCTCCCTAAACTGCAAATCCCAGGATTCAACAGGAGCCAGCCATAGCAAATAAAGTGGAATAGTAACACTGTAACAGTGTTGTCTGAAAATCTCCGAACCCACAATATAGAAAGTGAAGTGGAAGCTGTTCTCAGAACACCTGGGAGAAATAAATCACCAGGAACAGATGGCACACCAATAGAGCTATATTTCAAGCAACAGGAACAGAATCCACTAAAATTCTCACTAAAATCTGTCAACAAATATGGAAAACAAAAGAATGATCTCAGACTGGAGATGCTCAATATATATTCCAATCCCTAAGGAAGGAACACCAGGGATTGAAGTAACCATAGGACCATTGCATTAATCTTGCTTCAAGCAAAGTGATGCTCAAAATTCTACAACAAAAACTTACCATATACAGTATATGCCATATATGAAGCAAGAAATGCCAGATGTCCAAGCTAGGTTTGGAAGAGGAAGAGGCACAAAGGATCATATTGCAAGTGTGCATTGGGTAATGGAGTGCATCAAAGAATTTCATAAGAAAATCAGCATGTGCTTTATAGATTATAGCATATAGCACAATTATATATTGTGTACATCATGAAAAACTATGGATAGCTCTTAAAGAAATGGGTGTATCACAACATATGATTATCCTAATGCATAATCTGTACTCAAGATAAGAGACCACTGCTAGGACAGAATATGAAGAAACAGAATGCTTTCCAATGGCAAGGGGGTCAGGCAAGACTGCTATTTAACTTGTACACTGAACATATCATATGCAAAACTGGATTAGACTAAGAGGAAGGAGGCATGAACATTGGAGAAAGGAACATAAATGATTAAAGATATGCAGATGACACCATACTATTAGTAGAAAATAGCAAAGACTAGGAACAATTACTGAAGGAAGTCAAGGAAGAAAGTGGAAAGTTGAACATTAAGAAAACAAAAATAATGACCACAGATGATTTATATAACTTTAAAGCAGATGATGAAGACATTGAGATAGTCAAAGATTTCCTACACCATGGCTCAGTCATTAATCAAAACGGGGACTGCAGACAAGAAATCAGAAAACTAGGACTTAGAAGGGCAGCTATGCAGGAACTAGACAAGTGTAAAAATATATCATTGAATACCGAAGTCAAGATTGTGCATTCCACAGTATTTCCCATTTCTATGTATGGTTGTGAAAGGTGGTCAGTGGAGAAAGCTGATAGGAAAAAATCCCAACTCATTTGAAAGATGGTGCTGGAGAAGAGTTCTGAAGATACTGTGGACTGCTACAAAGCCTGAACTCTCCCTAGAAGCCAAGGTGACTAAACTGAGACCGTCCTACTTTGACTACATTGTAAGACATGACTCGCTAGAAAAGGCAAGACAGCAATGCTTGGTAAGGTGGAGGGCAGTAGGGAAAGAGGAAAACCTCATTGCAGATGGATAAACTCAATCAAGAACGCCAGGGCCCAGAGTTTGCAAGACCTGAGTAGGGCTGATGATGACAGCATGACTTGGATGTCTCTCATTCATAGGGTCGCCATAAGTTGAAGTCGACTGTAAATACATCCATATTAGTCTATGCTACATGCCTCCTTCTGCTGCTTCTACTCTATCTAGTTCCTTCCATACAAAAAACATCCCCACCTAACATGTAACTTCCAACCCACACAGCCACTCAAGCTGTCCAATACTACTACAAGCAACCTCAGGACCATTTTTAAAAAAATTAAGTCAATCATCCTTGAAATGCGGCCAAGAACCCCTGATAAAAGAGGTATATTTGAATACAAGCACTGACATGGGAGAAGCAGAGCTATCCCATGAAAAACAGGTCAGCTTTCATACAACAACTACAGGTTCAGGAGGTCCTCTTTTTCATGTGGCCTCTCCACAGGGAAGCCGGTTTACCCAGGGCAGTTCCTGCAAGTCTTCGCAAATACAGTAGCAGCAACACAGATTGAAATCCTATCTTCGTAGTAGAGCCATCCAAGTCAAAACGAGGCAACCTTTGCCACCACCTTCCTTCAGGGGGCTCCCTAACGCGGCCTAGGCTTGCATCACCACGCCCACCACTAGATGGCGCCCAAGACTTTACACGCCGTTCTTTCCCCCCAGCCTCACTTCCTCGAAATCCCGCCCCTTCCTTTCAAAAACGCGTGCGCGGGCCTCTTTTCCTGGCGCAGGCGCACCACGTTTTTTCCTGTCTCTCGGGGCTTTTTTTTTTTTTTAGCAGACACGCCCCTCCCCGTTTTCCCGCAGATGTTCTCGCGAGGCTTCCAAGATGGCGGCCTTCTGTGAGGAGTTCACGTTGTGTGGCTTGGCTGGGGCTCCTCCGCAGGCGCCCTTGGGACTAGAGCCCCACGCCGACCGGGTGCTGCTCACGGACCGAGGCCGCGCGGTGACGCTCTATAAGGTAGGAAAAGGCGGCAGCTCCGCCGGCCGTTGCTTGGCAACGGAGCGCCCAACGCCCGCGGCCGCGGCTCCAACAGCGCAGGGAGGGAGAAGAAGAAGGAGAAGGAGAAGGGGGTGCTTTTTCCTCCTCCTCTCCGGGAGTAATTCGTGTCTGAGAGGGCTCGTGGGATGAGCTGAGCGAAAAGTGGAGGCAGCTCCCTCGGCCTTTAAGGGCGGTGTAGAAGAGGGGGGTTCAGCACGGGTGGTGGGGTGGTTGCTTTTATTATTATTATTATTATTATTATCTTCATTTGTACCCCGTTTACCCCCCCTCCCCAATTCTGGGACCCACAGTGGCTCACAGTTTTAAAAACACACAATCAAAATACAGTAGAACTCCCGTATCCACTGATTCATGATCCACTGGACACAAAACCACACACCTACCATAGAGTCTTCCTAGTAAACGTGTCTTCTAGCCATTTTCTAGGTCCTCCAAGGCAACTCTATGGTATTTTAAACCAGGAATCCTATTATTTTCACTGGTGTTTCCTATTATCCACGGTTTTCAGTATCCATGCCCCCCCCGAAACCAATCCCCAGTGGATATAGGAATTTTTAATAATAATAATGATAATGATAAGATTTATTTATACCCCGCCCCTCTGTTAAAACAATCGGGGCGGCTTACAAAAATTAAAATACAATACAGATAAAAATCCCTAAACACCACCCACCCCCACCCTCCCCCACGAAAAGATATTAAACAAATATAAATTAAAAAGCAACTACTCTAAAATCACATTTAAAAACAATAAATACAATAAATGGCCAGCAGACTAAAAGAGGCCAGGAGCTCCTGAGGCCGGGATCTAATTAGGAAAGGCCTGCCGAAATTTTGGGGGGGATTAGGAATTTTTTATTGGAATAAGACCATTCTGCTGAAAAATACACCCAACTGCAAAAGGCCATAACAATAATGCAATAATAATAATAATTGTTTTCCTCTTTTCTTACTAATACAAAAATAAAACTATCCTAACACTAATATATTTTCCTCTTAATCTAAACACACTATAATCACATTATCCTACTGTATACAAAAAGTGGACATTAAAATAAAATTAAACCACTTGCATCATTCGTTATTTTTGTTACTTGCTTACACGGCTAGCAGCTCCTACTAAAATTCTCTCTTCTAGACCAGGGCTTCTTAAACATTTCCCACTCGTAACCCCTTTTTGCCTGAGAAATTTTTACATGACCCCAGGGTATATGGGTATATAAAATAGGTGTACAAATCAAATTTACTGGTGCCAAATTTTTCACGACCCCAACCTTCAGTTACACGTCCCCATATGGGGTTTAAGAAGCTTTGTTCTAATCAACCATTAAGGGTAGAGGCACCCTCTCCAATTTTCACTCTGGCAACCTTAGTGGAGTGGAGCCTGGTTGGGGTGAAGGATATGGTCACACCTCTATTTTTTAATTTGTGAGACTCTTAACACCTCAAAACAGCAGATTTTGCTTACTTTTTTTGATTCATTCAGCACATGGGTGCCATTCACCATAATGTTTGTTGCCAAGCAAACTCTTGAAAGTTTTCTCCTTCTCGTCCATGTTGTGGATATGTTCATCTTCCTGACCTAATAAGGTACACTGAAGCACAGAGCTGAAAAATGTGCCCCTGAGTGTGGGCTACCATTACATTCCTGATCCCTGGTCAGACTGCTGGTTATCCTTTTAAAGTGCCAGTTGCCCAGGTTATTTGAAGGACTGCCTCCACATGTATGATCTTGGCACTACCTTAAAATCTGTGGGGTGGGGGAAGTTCTTGAGTTTCTGCTGTCAAGATTTATCATGTTGGTACATGCAAGAGTTTACATTCCCATGGAGCTCCCTTTTTGTTGCCTTGTGCCTTTATCTTTCTGTCCAGATGTTCTGGTGCAGCTGTATTCTTCAGTCTCCTGTCAACCTTAGACTGTAATTAGTTTATGTATCTAAAAACAGCTCTTCCAAGTTTGAACCTAGTAGAAAATCATATTTCAGGGCTGTCTATGTCCATGGGCAAGAGGAAGCCCATGTTGAACACCAGGCACACATATTCCCCCTCCTTTGTCCTTCAGCTAAATAAAACAAGCTTTTAGCAGATTTCTAGTTTATCTTTAAACATACACCAGAAATTATATTATGAAATAAAACATGGTTTGCTAAAGAAATCACAACAGCAGTTTTTATATGTTCCTGACCTTTCCTTTGCATCGTCACTTTTGGAGGGTATAGCCTTAAAGTTACAGAAAGTCTAAATACATATTAGCACAGATTGTTATGTACTTTCTTCTAAACTCACATCATTCCTTAATATTAAAGGTAAAATTCTGGTGCACATGATGGACCAGATTATCCATGGCCAGAAAAATGAATGTGCCCCTTCTTTTGTGCTCTTTAAAAAAAGTCTTAAGTTTAGGAATTTAAAGGCAAGTACAGTATATGAACATATGGAGGAGTGTGTATACTAGACTGGAAATCCCTGCTACAGGAACAACTCAGTTATATATTTTTGCTTTGTTTATTTATATTTTATAAGTATTTGTGAGTATGAGCTCACATCAAGCTTCAAAGATAATGAACAGACTAAAATCTTCTTTATAAAGAGTTTAAAGCAGCATTTAGAGTTAGTTTTTTTAAAGCCAGATATGATTTGAAAATAGATTAAAAGAATCCCTAAAAATTGGTTTTAAGGACCAAAGAGCATGCAGAACAGTACCGTCTACTGGCAGCTCAGTAGGGATAGAACCAACCTGACTTGACAAGTTTCTATACTCTTGATAAAACTATAGTTTGTGTACTCGCAATATACATCAGTATGGTTCCAGATTTTTTTACTTCACAAGTAGAATTTACTATGCGGCTTACTAAATTACTTTATGCTGATATGTTGATGTCATAATAATTGATAATTTTGACTTTTTTAAAGGTTTCTGATCAAAAACCATTGGGTCGCTGGTCTGTCAAACAAGGCCAAACAATTACATGTCCAGCTGTGTGCAATTATGAAACAGGAGAATTTGTTATGGTTCATGATGACAAGGTATGATTTGTTAACTACATGAGAAGCTAACTGGAATTGTGTGGGAATGCTGTAGAAAATGGAGAAGTTTTCAGAAAATTGTATATTTGTTATAGTCCTCTCATGGATCTGACTGTTTTACCAAGTGTTATTGAATCTTTTTAGGAAGATAGTGGTTGTTTTTCTAGGAAGATGATGGGGAGGGGTCTGTTCTCCCTGACACCAGTGGCAGTAGCTAAAAATTTAATGATTAAACCATCTGTTGTTCAACTAAATGCTGGTGTGGATTAGATGAGATCTTGTTCATGTTCTCAGAAGGTAAATAATTTGACCTTGGTCCAAGTAATGAACCCTCAGAAATAAAGATTGGGTTCCTAAATATATGTTCATTGAAATCAGTTTATTAAATTTAATAACAGATCAACTGAAATAAACATAATTTAGTACTGTACTAGATTGTATATTTTCTTTCTTACTGAAAATGAGGTTTGTGCACAAAGATCAGTGCAAGAGCAAAAGCTAAAGAGGGAAAACCTAAAGAGGGAAATGCAGAGCTCCCCTTCCCTCCCCCCATTTCTTTTTGAGGATATATTCAATTTATAGTGCCAGAAGCTTAAGGATCTGGTTTTTTTCTGAATATACTGTGTACATTACATATGGATTAAGAGAATCTGTTAATGGTGGAGGGGCGGGATATAAATACATTTTATTATTACTATTATTGTTGTTATTATTATTATTAATTTGCAATATGTAAATTTGTGGCATCACTAAGGCTGGTGTCACCACTCCCCCAATGGTGTCACCTGATGCAGTTCAGCCTCTCCGTGTCCCTCTAGTGCTACCACTGATGTAAATGTATGTGCACAACAACACAGTTGTTTTGGATACTCATTCTCTCTTTCTCTACTAGACCAGCACTATTCAAAGTGATGGTCCACAAGCTGCTGTTCCATGGTGAATTTCCACAACAGAAAGAAACCATTGTATCCATTGAGCATAAATATGGCACTGGTCCCTGACACATTGAGAGGGGGGGAAACTGCTGGTCCCCCACATTAGATGGCTTGAGAAGCATAGTGCTAGGCTCCTGTTAGACTATCATCCCAAATCATCTCTGTCTGTCCAGGCTTTGAGAGTAATATTTAGCAAATAGAGAAATTCCACTTTCTAAAATGACTCTTTTTGTTTTTAAGGTTTTACAGATATGGAAGGAAGATAACGCCAACTTGGACGATGCTTTTAAAGCCACAGTAAGTGTTGATAATTCATTTAAATTAAGGTAACTTTCTGTATAACCTTTAGTTAAAGACAAGCCTTATGTATTAGTTGCTGGCATTAGTTCTCAGTATGCTTATATCAGTCTTGCAAGAAGAGATTGGGTTCAGACATCCCTTTCTGCAAACAGAATTGCTTCACCCTTTCATAGAAGTGACTTCCATTCAGCAGAAGATGTGGGCAAGGAAGGAGAAAAGGGAGGAATCCTCCCCACCTCCCAGTTTCTCCTGGTGTCCCATGAAATACAGCTCTGGAGAGCCCAGAATCCTCTGGAATACCCAGAGAGGGTTAAAGTTATTAGGAAGGTAGAGGAAGCAGTAAAAATTATCTCTTCAAGTGCAGCAATCCCGTTCATGGGAAGTTTAGACCATGTACAAAAATAATGGTATCGTATTCCAGTTTCTGCACAATCAAAACACTTAATTGAGCAATGGCCATCTGCCAGGAAGAAAAAAAAATCTTTTATTTGCTGAAGGAGATTTCTATTACCATTGTTGGTGGTAGTCAGAATTGTAATATAGATCTTTTCGCCAGGTGAGATCCAGTAGAGTTCTATCTATTTTAAGTGTTACTTTTTTAAGGTTGGAGGAGAAAATGGCACAAGGTTTATGTAAACCTAGTTAGCCTTACAGTTGGAATTGAGTTGCAACTTATTCAGGCACCCCTACCAGCACTCAGCGCAGTTGTCCTTGTGAAAAGTTATTACACTGTTTATTAGGATATAGTACAAAGATACTTGGGCTTTATTACCCTTCCTTGTACATTTTGCCTTTGATAATAAATAATACAACTGGGTTTTTTTTTCAGTTGTCAGCAGATGTTTATCGGATACATTCTCTGCCTCATACTGAACCCATGGTTCTGTTCAAGTGTGGTGCTGTGAAGAGTTTGGATGCTTTGCTAGCTGCACCTCAGCAAGAAGTTGAAAATATTATTTCAGATGAAGTTATTAGGTGAGTACAGCAACTCACACTAGCTTAATAATTCAAATCTTATTCAGGAGGCTTTGTGATACTTAATCTCTCCAAATTCCCTCCCCCTCATCCCACTCTAGTTCCAGAATTATCTCCTGAGAATGGAGGAGTTATTACTGTTGATCACCTGTGACCTTGTAGCTTTATAATCCCACGTTCACTTCCTTACTTTGTTTCTCCAGTGAACACAATTGTTCCTTAGTTAGATGTGATACTGCTAAGGAATACCATGGATAAAGATTGCTTGCTTATCAGAGAATATCAAAGACACACAGGAATATTTATTTGATATGTTTGAATTTGTTTCAGTTCTTCTGCTGATAGTTGTGTTGCAGAGGATGGACATTTAGTACTTGAGATATTGTATTCAGTATTTTATTTTCAAAAGTTTTCAGTTGTGTAGTAATAATCATTTAACTTTTTAGATGGAGTAATGCATTCATGGGAGTTGAAGAGCCTGTTCTTGCATTTATTACTGAGCAGGTGAGTATTAGAATTGTAGAACTAAAGTAGTCATAATATAAGTGTATATTAAAGAAATGAAGTCTAATTTACAAATACTAATTCACAGATGCAGGTTTTTAATACCTCCTGTATCCATTTATAATTGATACACCATCGTTCTAGTAGTTGAATATAAGTGTGCTGCTTTATCTTATTAAAAGCTTAATCTTAGGTAGAATGCTAGATGCTGATAGTATCTGCATACTCCAGACTTTATTTCTGATACTTCTTTTATCTTTCTGACCAGGATAAGTGCTCCAGTAGATTTCCCAAGGTGTTCAGATTGCTTTATAGTAGTCAGATTTTTTCTTTTACTATGATTTGCTGGTTTTCTTATTGTATATTCTTTGCTTTTTCAGTATGAGTGTCTCCTCTCCCTGCTTCATGTGTATTAATATTAAGCCTAGGCCCTCCAAAACGAAGTTAATGCCTTCCATCTAACTGTGATGCCTTTTTAAGGGGACTAGTTATCTGGGAAATAAAAACAAAAGCATTTTTTTCTTTAGAATGGGAATTACTTCATATACATTCAGCAGTGTAATACGTGTGTCCTTCAGAAGTTTAAACTTGAACCAGGGAGTGAGTCATCAATACCACTGAGCTTTGCAGGATGCTTGAACAACAAAGTGGTTACACTTCTTTGTTTGTGTAAGTATTTAAGTAAATTTAATTGTATAATTAATGGCCCTGCTTTGATAGAAATGAAGAACATGCTACAGTTGTCCTTCTGCATTCATGGGGGTTAGGGTCGCAAGACCCCTGTGAATGTTAAAAAAAAACTGAATAAGGGCGGGGGGCCGGGCAAGTGACGGAAGGGCTGGAAAAGCCCCTCCGCCGCTTCGGAAGGGCTGAGCGGGTGGCGAGTGGGTGGAGGAGGGGCTGGAAAAGCCCCTCTGCCGCTTCGGAAGGGCTGGGAGGGTGGGCGGGTGTCGAAGTGCCAGGGGCGTGGCGGGCAAGCCTATCGGGTCTTAAGCGAGGGGGAAAGGGGTGGACAGGCAGAGCCTCTCCACCCTGTTTCCCCTTCGCCCAACACCCGATTTGCCACAGCACCCATGGGGTCTTGAGTGAGGGGGAAAGGGGTGGACAGGCAAAGTCTCTTCGCCCCCGCCCCCAGTGCCTTTAAAACGAGGCTTCTTGGCTGCGATAGTGGTGGCTTTCGTCGGCTTTGGCTCCCCCCTCCCCCTGGGAACGGAGGCTGTGCATTCCTGGGAGGGAGAGGAAGAAATTCAGCAAATAAATGGAACAGCCAAAGTCAAAGCTGCAAATATGGAGGGGCAACTGTATTTCTTTCTACCAGTCTTTCTGAATTAAAATTTGTATAAATGATGGGTATAGCAGTAGTCTGTAGATTTTAATTGTATAGTTTTATGTAGATTCTAATTGTATTGTTTCTGTCAGGGAAGCATAAATAAGCAAACAAAATGACGTACTGTAATTCAGATCTAGTATAAGAACATAACTCAGGCTCATACACTGCCTCTTTCCCTTCCTCCTGTTCCCTTCAAATGCAAGAGGGGAAGATGATCAGTATACAGTCATCCCTTCACATTCGTGGGGGTTAGGTTCCACAGACCCCCGCGAATCTGAAAATTCTGCAAATAATGACTACCCTCCTGCTCCCCTGCCAAAGCAACCACGGGGCCTCCGGAGGCCCCAGTTGCTTCCCCCCGCCTCCCCCCTCCCTCCCCACGCCACCACGGTGGCCTCCCCAGCCCTCCCCCCTTTCTCCCCAGGCCAGAGGCCCCGTGGTGGCCTCCCCAGGCCTCCCCCCTCCCTTCCAAGGCCCCCTCGCCGCCTCTTCTACCCCCCACCCGGCCTCCTAAGGTGGCAAGGGGCCCTTGCTGCCTCTTCCACCCCCTGCCTGGCCTGCTTCTCTCACCCCCCCCAGAAGCGGCCACAGGGCTTCTAAAACCCTGTCACTGCTTTTGGGAGGGCGGGGGAAGGCCTTCCGAAAACCGCGAATATTCAAAATCGTGAATGCTAAATTCGCGAATGTGGAGGGGCAAGTGTATATCCATGCTTATACAGATGCATTAGATTTTACAATGGCATTGTTGCCTATTTCATCCACACGCAACATATCAGGATTGCATCCTGGTTTGTGGTTCAGCTGTGGTTTAGAAGTTTCTACTCTGCTGTCATGGTTTATGCCTACCTCTATAAAGCTTGTTTATACTTGTAACGCAAGAGTACAGGTTTCTTCAAGTTGATGGTGGGCATGCAGAAGGTTGCAACCTTAAAAATTGAAAGCTGAACCCTTCTCAGTTACTTTATATTCAGGAAAGTGAAAAGTATTAGTTGAGAGTTGTGTTTCAGAATTGAGCAGCTAGGGTATCTACCGCCAATAGAGTTTCTAGCTGAGAGCAAAAGCAGCATGGAAATCTTCTAGTGGGGAGTGTGTGTGAGTTAGCCTCAGCTCTCTGGGAATCTTTAAACAGTGGTGGTTACTGTGCCTGTACTAGATGGAGCCTCCAAGGAAGCAGCTGATAGAGAGGAGGAAATAAACCATACTTCAGCTTCCCAACTATATCTCTTTGCTTTGTGCCCCAGTAATATTTTGTGGATCCCAACTTGTATTTCACATTCTTGTTACCCAATATGTAACTTGATTCTTTTCAATAGGTTCAAATGGGTGTGTGTTTAAGGTTCTGGTGCCAATACCACAGAGTGGCTCTGAGGAAGAACAAGTTCTAACAAAGTCACTTCTGGTCAGGCTTGTAATATCTGGCAGTATTCTAAAAGGAACTTCGATTGTCATTCTTGATAAAGATCATATTGCTGTAACAGGATGCCTGGATTCCCCAGATAGTAATGTTAAAGGTAAGGTAATTCAACTGTTACACTAAAATAGCTTGGAGGAACTTATTGGCTCTAAAGCAGGGAGGAGGGGAATCTAAGAAGGTTTTCAAAAAATACAGTAATATTGATTAAGCACCTAAAGTCTGATATTTTACAATATAAAATGTGAGCAACAGCACTGGCTGAGGGTTCATAAACTAATGGGTTGTTTATGGGCTCCTGCTCATGCACTTTTTTACTTGTTTTATTTTTTTAAATGTCCAAAAAAAAAGGCAGAGCCTGGAGACAACAAGGTTTTGCACGGTGAGGGGGGGCAATTGGGGCAATCAGAGGAGGCACTGAAGGCGGGAACCTGATAGTGCCCAGAGACAATGGGCGGCCACGGCGAGAAAGAGGATGAGAGAGCCGTTAGCCCTTTGTTTATCTTAGCGGCAGCAGTGGGAGAAGGGAGAGGTCAGTTCATCCTGTCCCTTTGCAGCTGGAATCAGGCCACTGCTGGGATGGGCAAATGGCTGGTGGCTCTCTCCTCCTCTTCCTCGCAGTGACTGCCCGTTGTCTCCAGGCACTGCTGGGTTCTTGCCTTCAATGTCTCCTCTGATTGACCTGATCACCCCCCTCCCAACACAAAACATCATGGGAACATATTGATGCTGCTGGAAGTTGAAAATACTGCGCAGTAAGTGGATTATTTTTTCTCATTTAGATGAGCCCTGAATAACAAAGGAATAGAACAGAAGGCCTAATGAAAGTCAAAAACAAGAGACTGATTGATCGAAATGAATCAAACATAGTGAGAGTGATCAATTTGTCTTTACTTAGGCTTCACTGTTTAGAAAAGACTTGTTGATTAATAGTTAAATTAAAATATCAAATGTGAATTAAAGCAATAATTGCCAGTATTTAAAAGAAAAGCTTTCATGTATTAATTACTTTGTTGGTATATTATCAAAGTTCTGTAAGTATATTTCCATGTGACATTTGTAATTTAAGAGTATGCACAAAAAATAAGATTGTATTTTATGTCTCTCTTTTGCTCAGATTGCTTTTCCATATGGAACATAAAGTTTCAAACATTGCAGACGTCAAAAGACTTGCCACAAGGAACCACTGGACAAGTAAGCTATGTTCTTTCATTTTAGCAGACATGTTGATAGTTCACAGTAAAGTTTGTGCATAAAACATATGAGATGTATGAAAATATTCTGTTAAAACAACTACAGTACTCAGATTTTAGATAGTTACCATATATACTAATGTATAAGTCAAGAGCAGGTTTGGGGTCCAAAATTAAGGAATTTGCTATGACCCATGGATGCATTGAGGGCCCAATCTGGGGCAATCGCTCTGGATGGTTTTTCAGGGACCTGAGGAGCCCGTGCTGCTGGGGGCAGGGGCAGGGGAGCGGGTCATCAAAAAGCAACTCATCAAACTCCTCCTGGCTTCAGAAGCCAGCCCACTCAGCTGGGGAAAGAAGGAAAGAGAATGAATGAATGTTGCCGTTTCCAGTGTGTTGATTGGCTGCTTAGGGACCTGACCAGCCAATCACAGGTCTGTTGGGCAGCCAATCAACAAGCCGGGGGCGGGACCATGTAGATTCCAAACATGGTCACTGGAGAGGGAGTGTGAGTACCATAGGGTGGATGTAGCCTGTGCTGAAGTGCAGGGGGTGGGGTCCAAGGGACAAAACAAACAGAGGGGGGGTGGCAGGGGGCAAAACAAACGGAGGGGGGTGGCAAGGGGCAGAACAAACAGAGGGGGGTGACAAGGGGCCCTGAGCAGCACCCTCAGACCTGCCTGAGAGGAAGGACCAGAACCACTGGAGCACAGTGCCTTCGGTTCCTAACCCACTCAGGCGATCCAAGAGGATGCTATGATCTATCGTACCAAAACCGCTGAGAGGTCTAGAAGCACCAACAGGGACACATTACCCCTGTCGATGCTTAGATGCAGATCATCGGTCAAGGCAACCTTGGCAGTCTCAACTCTAGATCCTGTCCTGAAGCCAGTTTGAAATGTGTCTAGATAATCAGTTTCATTCAAGATCACTTGGAGTTGAAGAGCAACTGTCCTCTCGATCACTTTGCTCAAGAATGGTAACATAGAAACCGGCCTATAGTTGTTCATGTCCAGGGGGTCCAGGGAAGGTTTTTTCAGGTACGGCCTAACCCCCACTTCCTTTAAACAGGATGGAACACACCCTTCCCTGAGGGTTGCATTGATGATGTCCTTAAGGAACACCATCAAGGCACACACACACCCCGGATGGCCAGCCATGAAGGGCAAGGATCAAGAGGGCAGGTCGTCTTTTTCACTCTACCAAGTAGCTTGTCCACATCCTCGGTACTCATGGATTGAAATTGATCCAGTAAACTTACATCAACGGAGTTGCTGGACACCTCATCAGTTGTTTTTGTTAAAATACTGGCATCTAAGTCAGCTCTTATCCGAGAGATTTTATCTGCAGAAAAGTTGTTAAACACGTCACAGCAGGCCGTTGGAAGCAACAGGTTCTGCGCAGGTATAACCTGCGTTATCTTCCTTACCATCCTAAACAGCTCAGCTGGACAGGACTCTGCAGACGCAATACATGCAGGGGAGAAGGATCTCTGCGCTGCACGTATTGCCTCTCGATAGGACCAAAGCAAATTCCTATGACGAGTCCTGTCAGATAAGAGTCGAGTTTTCTGCCACTTGCGCTCTAGTGGTTGTCCAACCCGCTTCATTTTCCTAAGCTCTGATGTATACCATGACTTATGGTTTGGAGAGGATTGGAAAGGACGCTTGGGAGCGATTGTGTCGATAGCCTTGGTAAGGTCCGTGTTCCAGGTATTAACCAAAGCTTCAACATGTTTGTAGCTCCCAGGGCCCCCCAGAAGTAAATATATATATATTGAAGAAGAAGGTTGAAAATGTTCGAAATATGTAATTCAGTAGTGGCAAAGTGTGGCCCATGGGCTGCGTGCAGCCTTCTAGGACCATGTTTGTAGCCCCCAGGGGCCCCCAGAAGTAAAAGACATTTTTTTTACAAAATAATTTTTGTTTCAAAATGTCCCCCAAAGCCCTCTGGGAGTGTGGAGGCCATTTCCTCCATGTTTAGAGGCCCTGTGGATCCCCCGGAGGCAAAAAAAATTGTTTGCCCCAAGTGCTCTCTAGGGTGTGTGGGGGCGCATTTCCGCCATGTTTTCGGCTCACCATGGCCAATTGAGGCCCAAGAGGCCTTTTTTGAGACAGGAAGTGAATAGAAGTGGCTTCCACTCACTTCCAGTTGTTTTAAAAAAAGGTGTCTCCTGGGCCTGAATCACCCAGAAAGTCCCCAAACATGGTGGAAATGCCTCCTTTGTTGAGCATTTGGAGGCAAAAAAAAAATTATTTATTTTCACAAACAGGTACAACAGAGGGGTACAGCCCTCTGAAGTTTCAGGGGGGGGGCTAATGCAGTTCCCTACCCTTCCACACTTGCCTATCCCTGAAATAATCAGACCCAAATGTGACCAAAAAAGTTGGATTAGTGTGTCAACGTAGGGGTGATTTCTTATGTTGCATTCAAGTAACTGCATGATTGTATGCCAACTGGTGGCTGTTGCCTGATGTGAATCCAGCACTCATAGAGATGTGACTGCTCCAGAGCATGTACAGAACTCACACAGCAGTCACACAAACCTCATTTTAGACTCCTTTGCTCCCTCATAGAACTTAATGAGAATGAATTATCCAAGTCAGGTATGCAGAATCTACATCATGGCGACCACATCCAATCCTTGACTTTTCTCTCTGCAGCATTCAAAAGCAGCAGAACCCTGGCTTATTTTGTTTTGCAGCCCACTTCATCATTTAGGTTATGGAGGGGAAAGCATACTTTCTTAACTATTCTCTAACTACGGATACTGTGGACTGCTAAAAAGACAAAAAATGGGTCCTAGAGCAAATCAAACTTGAACTCTCACTAGAAGCCAAGATGACTAAACTGAGACTGCCATACTTTGTACATATCATGAGAAAATATGACTTACTAGAAAAGAAAATAATGCTTGGTAAGATAGAAGGCAATAGGAAAAGAGGAAGACGGCGTTGCAGATGGATAGACTTAATCAAGGAAGCCTGGACCCTGAGTCTGCAAGACCTGAGCAGGGCTGTTGATGATAGGTGACTTGGAGGTTTTTCACTCATAGGGTCACCATAAGTCAAAGTCGACTTGACAGCAGTTAACAACACCAGTACTCTTGAGATGGTTGCTTACCCACTGCTAGTAGTAAGGGTAAACAGCAATAGTGGAAACTTCTGGAAAAGAATGGGGGCATGTTTAGATGGGGGGGTGTATGTGCATTTGTGTATGCAGTCCTCAGTCAACATCAGATGCTGTTCTCAGCACCCAAAAGATTCTGCACCCCTTGGAGATGCCTGGATGCTTCTATCAGATCTCTTTATTAGGGCAGTAGTTGTTTGAATTAACCTAGAGCCATATTTAAATAGCCATTCACCATCCCCACATCTAATAGGAGTTTTGAAAAGTGTGTCTCTGTTCAGGGTGGGGGTATTCAAAATACTTCATTGATCAGTTGTAGTGAGACTGCATTTGGAGATGAGAAAAAGGACTGTGGAAGTGAGAAGTCTCAAAAGTTCTGTAGCAGCCTAGACGCTGTTTAGTTGTAGCATGAATCCACTTCATTAAATCACTGCCTGCTCACTAACCATGTATTTATTTGTTTATTTAGTGCTGGTGTTATGGAGACAAACTCTTTGTAACACATGGTAAGGAGTTAAAAGTGATTCTGTACAAGTGTGAAACCTCCTCCTTAGCTGCTGCTGTTGGGAAAATCAAAGATACACAAACTTCAGGTAGGAACTAAATACAAAGCTTGATGTTTCCTTCCACGCTGACATCCATTTGACTTATACACTTCTGGAAAATTGCTCCACTTAAACCCAAAAGTTATCTCAAACTTCATTGAGTTATTTGAATCAATCCATGTTAACCTCTAGTTGGCCAACAGGGAATTATTGCACTTGGCTGGAGGGAGGAGGGCAGGAAACCAGCAGGGGAAAAAAAATCATTTGTCACTCCATCTTTTTCTGTGTTTCTTTCTGAGAAACAACTACAATTGAGAGAAAAATATTCCTACATCTATATATATAATTCTGTTGGGTACGTTTCCATATGCAGTGTACTGATTGGCTGCTTAGGGACCTGACCAACCAATCACAGGTCTGTTGGGCAGCCAGTCAGCACACTGAGGGCAGGACCATGTAGATCTCAAACATGGCTGGAGAGGGAGAATGAGTAGCATGGGGGGCAGGACGAGTGGCGTGGGAGGAGGCAGGATGAGCAGTGGGAGGGGTAGGACAAGCGGCATGGAAGGGGGCAGACAAGTGGTGTGAAAGGGGGGGTGGACGAGCGGCGTGGGGGGGTCGACTTAAGTCCACCAGCCTACCTCAAAGGGTTGTAATGAGGTCTCCTGGACATTTTGGGGGGGAGTGTTTTAATGTACGGTACGCCGGGTCCAGCTAGTATTATATATATAGAATCTTTAAGACAAGGGGCTCTTTAATATGTAATATACAGAAATGCTTTCCCCTCAGTTTTACTTGTTTCTAGCTAACTTTCTGTTTTAAATAGTGACATAAAAAACACACCCAAAAGGGTGAGAAATCCTTTTCTTCCTGCTTACTTCTTGCCTTCCATCTTGCCAAGTGCAGTGTTTCCTTGTCAGCAGATGGAAAGTATGGATCAATTCAGACAACCCAATAAACTATTTTCCTTGAATTACAGGCACACCTCAATTAACAAAGTCTCTGAGAAAGAAACTTCTTTTTACAAAGTCTTTTTATGCCTGCCCCCTTTCCTCCTCTTCAGTCTAACTAGAGGTCTTTTAGCAAGATCAGCATTGGGAGGATGGTGAAAAAGGACTGGAGAAACACAAACTTTTGGTGTTGGATTGCAGAAGCTTTCTGTAGTAAGTAATACAGTAAAGCTTGAGCAGTGAAAGAGCAGGATTCTACCCTGTGTGTTCCAGCTGTAGCCAAGTGTGCCTCCATACAATGTCAAGGTAAACAGCCTCCGCCCTTGGAGTCTCTTACTGAGCAAGTGTGCGCAGCACACAACAGAGAGACAAAGAGAGCAGATAAGACTCACCAGCTGTCGCCAGCATGTTAAAAAAAACATAGATCTGTAAGTTTGGCCACCAAACTGGAAATTATTAGAAAAGTGGAGGGTGGAGAAAGAGGAAAAAATCATCCCACGATGCATTTTGGAAGACACCTTGAAGTGGTCTATAGAAGATTCCAAATGTTTTGTTTACTCATGCAATATTTTACCTGACATGAATGTTTAATTTCACATGTGCATATCTTTAGTTCTGAATAAAAAGTCTGCTGAAACATGTTCAAGCTGCTCTTCTTTTTTGTAGTGTAGGAACCTATCTCTGTTCTTTCTGTGTTATTTCTGCTACTGGTACCAACATTTCTGTTAAAGAAATAATGCCCAGGAATACATTGACGTTTTTAACTGAGGTATATCTGCATTTAGTGTTAGCAATGTTTACAGAGTAAACAAAAGGCAAGTCCTTGGCCAGAGGAGTTCTCAATTTGAATGTAGATTGGGGCAGGCGCTGGAAGAGGGTGAGAAGGAGGTAAGAGGAAAGATGACAGAGGTGGTAAGGGATATACGTGAAGTAAGGGGTGGATAAACATAGCAATTAAACATTCTTGAACTTGATTCAGTTGTCTATGGGGAAGCGGAGCCAAAGAAGACTTGGAAGGGGTGGTGTACCTAGGAAACGCTTTCTCTTGCAATTCATATAAATATTGCTCTGCCGTATTGTTTCTGTTAATAAAATGGATTGTTATCTTTTGCTTTGTACATACTAAATGAAATAATTAGGACTGTCCATATAAGAGCTGAGAGTTTACATAAGGTAAGAGGATGAAATTGTGTGTGTGCTTTCAAGTTACCTATTGACTTATGGCAACCCCATGAATTTCACAGGGTTTTCTTAGCCAAGGAACTCAGAGGTGGTTTGCTATTGCCTTCCTCTAGGCTATAGCCTACAGCACCTGTTATTCCTTGGCAGTTCCCCATCCAGATACTAACCAGTCCTGGCCCTGCTTAGTTTCCAAGATCAGACTGGATCTGCTGCTTCAGGGTTGTTTTTTAAACATTACTGGATTTACTGAATTACTCTTCAGATAGTCCTGTTTCTCTTGCAGCTGTACTCATGTCAAGCCCATGAATATATTACATGGCTTAGTAATGTGTACAGTGCTTTATTTTAGCTGTCAAGAACTGCTGTTTATGTAGAAGAGCAGCTTCCAATTCTACACACTTGATGAAGGATTATGGTTTTAGTTTAACTGTAAACCTGGCCTCAGTTTGTGTTCAATTTTCAGATTTCATTCAAATCAGGATAAATTTGCCATATGTTTAGAAATACAATTCAGATTAGAACTATATATGGTGAGTATTTAAAAGATCAAGTTTGATCCAGCAGATGTAAATTCAACAGATACACACATAAGTAAAAACTTTCTAAAATACATGATCAAGACTCATGCTGCCCTCTAATATAATTCTGGAACAGGAGAGGAACACTTTATCAGGGAAAACATAAATACCCTAAAGGCACCAGATGCTGTCTCATCTTGGAAGCTAAGCAGGGTCAGCTGTGGTTGGTACTTGGATGGAGGACTGCCAAGGAATACCTGCTGCTGTAGCTATATTTTAAAGGAAGGAACTGGCAAAACCACCTCTGAGGATTCTTTGCCTAATTCATGGGGTCAGCATAAGTTGACAGGTGACTTGAAGACACACATACATACACACTAGTGAGACTGGACAGCTTAGGTTCCATGTCCAGATTTACATAATGACAACTCATAGAAATCTCCTTTTTGAGGACATACATATGTCAAGTACACTTTACCCCTTTTCAGTTAATATTTTCTTTTGTATGTTTTTGCTTCCAGGAATGAAGCCTGTCTCTGTGGATTGGAATGTGCTTCAGGAAGATGATGTGATAGGTGTACAGACAGAACAACCTGTACATGCTAAGAGACAGGTATGTATGTTCTGTGCCTATTTTTTTTTCTGTTTCTATTCCAGAAGAGAACAAATCTGAAAATTCTTCCATTATCTATCACATTCACACACACAAAAATTTGATCCTGCACAGGGATCCCTAACTTCTTTGGTAATAAACAAATGAATAAATAAAAATTCTTAATTTGCTGTTTTAAGCACACTGGGAACTGATTTGGTGCCAGTGTGAGCCTTTATGTTTTAGTATGAAGTGGGACTGAACACATCTCACCTGTAACCTCTCTTGTATGAACACTGGTGAGATTAGGAACAGAAATGTGCATCTTCATAAATATGTGCTGTTCATGTAATTCCAGTCTCTTTTTGGAAGATTAAATTGCAACTGGCATGACATAGTAAATTTATAATGTTCCCTGTACATTTGTAATATACCCTGTTAATCTCTGTATCACTTTTCTGTTTACTTTTCAAATACTTTTCTGTAAACTAAGTGTGTGAGTAGATCTCAGAATTTGTCCAAATGGCTCAATTAACTCCTTGATGCTAAGAAATTATTTTACCAGTTAAGACAACTAAGCACAACATACCAGTCTTGATAGCGGATGTTCCTCAAAGAGGAATAAGAGTCAGGAAAGAATGTCACAGGAGGGAGAAAGAGGGTGATTTTTCCTCGTTCCTCTTATACCTCCCCCCTATTTCTTACGTTCTGGATGATCCCTCAGCCCTCCAGAACAAATGTTCTTTCGGTGGAATGACTCCTCCCAGTTCAACAGGAAAATTATTTTAAAAAATACTTTTAAAGAACTTTTTCTTGTATGGGCTGAAGTCAGTCTTACAGTTTGCTGATTAGCCTAAATGGTTTACGTTATATAGGTAAACCCCAATTAACAAACTAGGTGGGTTTCTGGACACAGATGAAAAATGGCAAGGCAGCTGGGATTGATGGAATCCCACCTGAAGTTTGGAAACACGGAGGTCATACACTCCACGATAAATTCAACGAACTCCTTGTGAATTGCTGGGAAAAAAGGGAACTGCCATCAGATCTCCGAGATGGTCATCATCACCCTGTACAAGAAAAAAAGGAGCAAAATCCGATTGCTCAAACTATCGAGGCATAACACTGCTCTCTATTGCTGGAAAAATCCTTGCAAGGATACTCCTGAACAGATTAGTTCCTGCTATTGCAGAAGAACTTCTTCCTGAAAGCCAGTGTGGCTTCAGAGCCAATAGGAGTACTACAGACATGGTATTTGCCCTTTGGCAACTGCAAGAAAAATGTAGGGAGCAGAACAAGGGTCTCTATGTAACATTTGTCAACCTCCCCAAAGCCTTCGACACTGTAAGTAGAAAAGGTCTGTGGCACATCCTGGAAAGACTAGGATGTCCCCCCAAATTCCTTAAAATGATTATCTTGCTACACGAGGGCCAGCACGGTCAAGTCAGATATGACGATGCTCTTTCAGAGCCCTTTCTAATAACTAATGGAGTGAAGCAAGGTTGTGTTCTTGCTCCAAGTTTATTTTCAGTCTTCTTCAGCATGATGCTCCAAAGGGCTTCGGCAGGGCTTGAAGAAGACGGCATCTATATACGTTACCGTACTGATGGTAGCTTGTTTAACTTAAGCGGTCTGTGGGCTCACACTAAGACTCTAAATTATCTAGTCCATGAGCTGCTCTTCGCTGATGCTGCTGCCCTTGTTGCCACACAGAAGCAGCTCTGCAGCGCCTAACATCCTGCTTTGCAACAGCTGCAAAGCTATTTGGGCTGGAAGTCAACCTTAAGAAAACTGAAGTTCTTTACCAGCCTGCACCACAGGATGAATTTTATTTATTTTATTTTTATTTATTTATTTATTTATTTATACCCCGCTCTTCAGCCACAAGGCTATCAGAGCGGCTTACAAATTGTTTTAAGCAATAGCTATTTACACATCTAACTACATTAAACAGTTTCCAATGTGTGTTAGCTAATTGCCCCCCACAAGCTGGGTACAAGCTATCTGCACCACCATCCCCACATTGCCGTTGGCAAATCTGTGCTCAAGTCTGTTCAGCAGTTCACCTACCTGGGAAGCATCATCTCCTCAGATGCCAAGATTGACAAAGAAAGGCATATAGTGCATTTGGAAGACTTTACAAAAGAGTCTGGAGTAATAAACACCTAAGGCAAAGCACAAAAATCAGTGTGTATAGAGCCATTGTACTGTCTATTTTTCTTTATGGGTCTGAAACATGGGTTACCTATCGCCAACACTTACGACTCCTTGAACGCTTTCATCAGCGCTGTATACGCACAATCCTAAATATACATTGGACTGATTATGTGATGAATGTTGCCGTCCTTGAGCAAGCAGGGATCACCAGCATTGAGGCCATGATATTGAGGACACAGCTGCTCTGGGCAGGGCACGTTTCTAGAATGGAGGACCATCACCTCCCAAAAATAGTACTCTATGGTGAACTTGCCATGGGTCAGCATAAGAGGGGTGCTCCAAAAAAGCGATACAAGGACTCCCTGAAACAACATCTCAGGCTCGGCCAAATTGATCACCAACAGTGGTCCGCCCTGGCCTCACATCAGGAGGCATGGAGACGCACTATCCACAATGCTGCAGCCTTATTTGAGAACTCACGCCGAACAAGTCATGAAGAGAAATGACAATGCAGAAAGAATCACAACCCAAAAACATCACCCAAGGAGACCTTCTGCTGTGCTTTCTGCAACCAGACTTGTCTATCTCGGATTGGCCTTTTTAGTCATCAGCGTGCTTGCAGAAAGCGTGGGATGAGTCTTTCCTGAATCTTCATTTGTGAAGAAGAACCATAGAGAGAGTTATGCTATGTAGGTAAACCCCAATTAACAAAGGAGATGTGTTTCTGGGCATTGCTTCTTTAACAGAAACTTTGGTATCAGAAACAGAAATAACACAGAATATGAATAGCACAAAGAAATAAGAGCAGTTCAACATGTTTCAGCAAGCTTTTTATTCAAAACTAACATTATACACATATAAAATGAGGCAACCAGGTCAAATAATCCTTGCCTAAATAAAAGCATTTTGATTCTTCCAGAGCCCTCTTGAAAGCTTCTGCTAAAATGTGTTTGGCATGATTTTTTTTCTTTCAACAGCCTACACTTTTCATATGATTTCCATTTTGGTAGCAAAACTTACAGATCTAGCCGTTTTTGACACGCAAGGGTAGCAGGTGAGGTAGGCTGATCTGCTTTCCCCTTTTCTTTCTGTTTAGCTCTCCACACGTGCCGAGTAATTGGTTCTGGAGGCAGCTGTATGCTTTGCCTATTGTACAGAAGCACACACAGCTGTAGTAGGATCAGCTAGAGCAGAATCCCATTCTTAACCAAGGCCAAGCTTCATTGCATTGCTATTCTGTCCCCGATGTTATTTAACATCTATATGAAGCTGCTGGGTGAGATCATTTGGAGTTACGGAGCTGGGTGTTATCAGTACGCTGATGACACTCAGATCTATTTCTCCGTATCTCGTTCGTTGGCCTCGAATTCTGACGGCATCTCTCCTCTCAATGAATGTCTTCGGGCAGTAATGGGCTGGATGAGGAAAAACAGATTGAGACTGAATCCAGACAAGATGGAGGTGGTCATGGTAGCGGCCCCAAAACCAAGAATTGAGTTGCAACCTCCAGTCCTGGATAGGGTCACACTCTCCTCCAGTGACTGTGTTCGCAGTCTGGGGGTGCTCCTTGACTCGTCGCTCCTGATGACAAATCAGGTAAATGCGACAGTCAGGAAGGCTTGTTATCAGCTTTGGCTGATACGCCAGCTGCGCCCTTTTCTGGAAGTAAGGGATCTTGAGACCGTTGTCCATGCGCTGGTAACCTCACATCTTGATTTCTGTAATGCACTCTACATGGGGCTACCCTTGTGCTTGGTTCAGAAATTACAGCTGATACAAAATATGGCAGTCAGGCTTGTCTCTGGAACATCTAGGAGGGACCACATTACTCCGGTTTTGAGGTCCCTCCACTGGCTGCCTATCAGCTTCCGGGCCCAGTACAAGGTGTTGGTTATCACCTTTAAAGCCCTAAATGGCTTGGGCCCAAGCTATCTCAGGGACCGCCTTCTCCCTTATAATCCTTCCCGTGCTCTCCAGTCCTATGGGAGGAATTTGTTGCAGCCACAAAGATCTAGGCTGGCGACCACCTTCCAGAGGGCTTTCTCGGCTGTCGCCCCCAAATTGTGGAACAGCCTGCCAGATGAGGTCTGCCTATTGACATCGTTAGACAGCTTTAAAAAGGCTGTCAAGAAGGATCTCTTCAGGCAGGCTTTTCCGGAATAGCTAATCCCGGCCTCAGGAACCCCCTTTGGAAGTTGATTCTGGAGCTCCTAACTGTTGCTGCTCGCTAGGAAGGGTTTTTAATAACAATTGTATTATATGTTGATTTTAATTTGTACTTATTTAATAATGTTTTAAGGGGGGGAAAGGGATTTTGAGTTGTTTTATATTATGTATTATTTTACTGTTGTAAGCCGCCCCGATTGTTCGCAGAGGGGCGGGATATAAATATTATTATTATTATTATTATTATTATTACTGCAGACACACTGCTGCAACCCAACATAAAAGTCTGTCTTTCTCCAGTGCTCCTTCACCATCCACCCAATGCCAGTGCTGCAAAACAAACAAACACTTCCCCTCCCAGCTAGATAGAAGACCAGAAAATGAGGAGGGGGCGGGCTGAACTGGGCTCCTATAAAAAGACATTGTGGAAAGGAGCTTCTTTCTCAGAGGCTTTGTTAACTGAGGCACGTCTATACTAAAATCCTCAGAATCTAGTTTTTCTCTCACTGCACCCAAGACTGAGCTACCATCTCAATTGACCAAATCTGATGCATTAATATATGTTCCCTGTTTTGTACATCAGCACTTTCAGCTGAATGCAAAAAACAGAATGGTAAATTGAATGCAGCTTTCCATTGAACTGCATCTACAGTTGCCCCTCCGCATTCACGGCTTTCACTTTTGCGGTTCCGATTATGCACATTTGTTCAGCTCCATCGTTGCTTTGGGAAGCTGGGGTGGTGGTGGCGGACAAGCCTCCCTCTTGCCCAGCCAGCCACTCCTCCGCCCTTCCTGAAGCTGCATTGGGGCTCCCCAGCATCATCCTGGCTTAGGGAAGCTGTTGGGGGTGGCTGACAAGCCTCCCCCCATCCAGCCAGCCACCCCTCCACCCTTCCCAAAGCCGCAATGGGGCTCTCCAACCCCATTGCGGCTTCGGGAAGCTGGGGGTGTGTGGCTGGCAAGCCTCCCCCCTGTCCAGCCAGCCACCCCGCCACCCTTCCTGAAGCCACAATGGGGCTCTCTAGCCACATCACGGCTTTGGGAAGTGTGGGGGGTGGCTGGCAAGCCTCGTCCAGCCAGCCCCGTTGCAGTTTGGGAAGGATGGAGGAGTGGCTGGCCGGGTGAGCGGGAGGCTTGCCAGCCACCCCCTGCACTTCCCAAACCAGCAAATGTGGTTGAAAAGCCCCGTTGCCACCTTGGAAGGGCCGGGGGGGGGGTTTGCAGGCAGAGGGAGGCGTATTTTTATTTGCGTTTTTTTCACATTCACAGGGGTCTTGCGCCCCTAACCCCCACTAATGTGGAGGGACGACTGTACTAGCAAAAATTCTAAAATTATTTCTAATCTTGAATGTGAATATCTGAGGATACCAGTTACCTGCAGTTGCTTTTTTAACACCTCCATAGACATAAATACAATTACTGGTCTGCAACTAGAGCAAAATCCTTGAATGAACTGCTGAACAGCAAGTTGCTACTTATGTAAATTCTATTGATTCAATGGCTTTACTCTAATTGGAGCTAGTAATTGCATTAGGTCAACAAATGTTAATTATATTTCTCAATGAATCTTTGTATGTTAACTTTTACAGTTAAGGTCAAGAAAGACAAATCAGCTGGAGACCCTCACAGTTGAACAACTTCTTATAATTATCAAGGTAAATATATTTTGAAAACCTTAGTAAAGGCAAGGGGATGATGATCTGGTTAATTGGAAAGGTGGTATTTTCATTTCTTTTTAAAATTTTTATATTTCCTTTTTAAAAACAATCAGCAAAACAAGTTAGACTTAAGACAGAAGCATCATACCAGTTTTATTGTCCAATGTGTCGTGGTTGAATTGGTTAGAACAGACATCTTTGAGGAGGCCACAGGGGGCATCAAAATAGACTTCTCCCCCCATTCTGCTAGATAGATTCCTCCAATAGATCAGAAGCTTTCTGTGGGTGGAACACACCCTGATACACACTCTAGATCTAGCCCGTTGTTTGCACATATAAGTGATATCCTTTTTTCAAAATGAAAAGCAGTTGCCAGATACGTTTTGGCAATGCAGTCTTCAGTAACACCCAGAAAATGGAAGTTTGCCTCTTGTCATCACACAACAGAGTGAGAAAAAATCAGTGTCTTGAAAATCCTAGAAGATTGAAAAAAGAAGCCAACATGGAACAAGAGCCAATTTTCAGTCAAGGGAATGGGCAAACAAAGAAAAGATGGTAGAAATGATAGCTTTATATCTTTTAAATTGTTTTAAAGAATGCTTGTAGCCTGATTTCTAACTTGCTTAAATTTTATAATGTGACTTTTAAGGGACTCTAGTGAAATTTTGGTGTTTTTTTTTTAACAATTGTCAGTGTAACTTTAAAAAAAGAACAAACAGCTGTTATTCTTTAGAGATCACTTGAAATTTCCATCTTGGAATAATGCTTGGGTTAGTTTTACTGAGTTAACAAAAATGTTATTTAATGTTATGCATGAATTTTAAAACTTGGAGTTATTTTTGAATAGTGGACAGTGAAATCAAAATTTGGTTAGGGAATGTCAGGGAACTGAATAATAAAATTAAAGTATACAGTTAAGGTATATAACTATTAACCCTTAGTGTAAATTCTCCTCCCTCTCCAGTCACCTGCCTGTTCTCATGATGCTTTGATTCAGATGTAGAGCATTTGGGGAGATGAGAAACTTGTAGAGTTAAATACAGCATATTTGAATGTTTACATCTGCAGTCCATTTGCTGTTTAAACTAAAAATTTGCCATGAAATCCAATGTTGTGGTATGTGTTGCAGTCTAAGACAACATTGCAAAACAAACATACCTAAGCAAGGCCGGGCATCCTGATAATGCTGAATGGAAGGAAGCTCAGGGAAGGGTGTGTTACTCTTCCCACCACAACACAGTCAACTGTGTGCAGGTGCAGATATGGAAAAGCCTCTCTGCATGTTCAGGACCCTCCTGAGCAGCATGTGATAAGGCTGCAGGAAGAGAGAGGAGATTGAGCAAAATTGAAAGAAGCACTTTGTTTAGGGAAGTGTACTAGTAACCTGGTATTATATATATTAGTAGTAGAACTGTGACATTTTGTTGGTTGGATTAATGGGTTTTAAATAGCTCCTGAAGAGGCAACCCATTTAAAAAAAATTCTTTAAAAGTTGTTAATGTAAATGCTTCAGAAAACTTGCAGGTGGAAGCTGTGGTGTTCACACACGTGTGTGTGTGCCTTCAAGTCTCCTATCAACTTAAGATGAACCCATGAATTTCATAGGGTTTCCTCGGGCAAGGAATACTCAGAGGTAGTTTTGCCAGTTCCTTCCTCTGAAATACAGCCTACAGCACCTGGTATTCAATGGTAGTCTTCCATTCAATACTAGCCTGCTTAGCTTACAAGATCAGACAGAATGTGGTGCTGTTACAGGTGTCTAAAAAACAGTGCATATTTAATGTATTACCATGCATATGACATCTAAGGCCCCATTTACATGGCGAAATATTCCTTTGAATAAATCGCAAAGATTCCTAATTGTTCCCACACATTGCGCCACAGTATCGCCTCATTCAGAAGGGGAGAGCTCAAAAACTCAAAAGTAGCGTGATTGGGGATTTTGCTAGTTTTCTTGACTTTTTTGAAAAGTAGCACAACTTAGCGCACTTTTGATTGTGTGAACTACCATTTCACTAAGGGCTATGTGAACTACCAGCAATCTTTCTAATACATGTTAGTAATACTAATACAGTCACAGCAGAGCTGAGCCATGGTTGGCTAGAGTGACCAGGAAGGGGATTGGACTGACCAGGACGGGAATGGAGGGGCCTGAAATGAAAAGATCCAGCCTCTGTTGTTTCCAGCCATGGAAAAGACCGAGCCAGTGCTATACCCATCCCAATCACTCAGCTGTCTGCCTCCTGTCTTGCTTGGCTGCTGCCAGCTGAAGAATCCCCAGTTAGCCTTTTCCCGTCTGTGTGTATGTTCATTCCCTTGCCCTGCTGAGATCCTGTTTCTGTGTGTTAGAAGAGAGAGAGAGCAGGACAGTGGGTGAGGGGAAGGGGGGCTTGATGGGCTTACACTCCCTGCTAAAGGAATAAAAAATAGCAAGCATTCGTCTGGTAATCAGAGGAGGGAAAGGTGCCAGCACTTTCTCTCTCTCCCTCCCTCGCAGCTCCTCAGCATCTTCCTCCAGATGTGCTTGGGAGGCCATGCCCCCCACCTCAGTCTGTGTGTCAATTAGAAAATGGAAAACTAAACCGATCAACCGATTTAGCAGTAAATCATGTGAACTTTGCAGCACTGGTGCGAAACTGCGATAAAGTGCAAACTACCACAATAAAAACTGCCATGTAACTGAGCCCTTAGAATTATGTAACTGGATAACAAGCCAAATAAGTAATTTGAGTGATTTAATAATATTGACTAATTAAAATTAATTATGAAATTACTGAATAAAATACTCTTCTTCAGGATTCCTCTCAGCATATAGTAGAAGATAAGGTGATGGCATTTTTGTCCAGTACTCAGACCCTCGACTTTCAAGCATCAATTGGATATATAGTATCTGCTCTTGTAAACAGGTGTAAAGCAGAGTCATCGTTTTTTCCTCGTGATTGCCTGGTACAGCTGGTCCAAACCCAAGGCCTCTCTTACAGGTGACAAATGTCTCATCTTTTCTAATAAAGAATAAAGAAATGGGGGAAATGTTTGGAAGTGATGGCTATCAGAACTTAGTTTCTCTTTCAGTCTGTGGTGCTCCCAGTAATTTCTGTAAGATTTTTGTGAGGCAAAGAGTTATTTAGAGAATAACTTAATATCTGTCTTGGGATTAATCACTTACTTTGCATCCTAGTTTGTGTCCTGACTTAATGGCAGTTGCCTTGGAAAAAACAGATGTGCACTTGTTACAACTATGCCTACAACAGTTTCCTGACATCCCTGAAGCAGTTACTTGTGCTTGCCTGAGGACTTTCCTGAGGTGAGGATAAAGCAGTTCTACCTCCAATTCTAACTGGTTGTTATTTGAAGGATTATCTCTGAACTACTACTAAAATATTCTTGAAAATACTTTGTTTAATGAAAAGTCTTGAAAGATGCCACTTTGTACTGAACTTAGATGACCACTTTGGCAAGTAAAGGAAAGGCTTTTATCTTACTGTTCATAACTAACTTTTGCCTTACTGTTCATAACTGACACTGTTCCAGCTAACAGATAGTATCTCCATTTCAGTGACCATGTCATTCACAAAGTTACTCCTTTGTCCACATAATATTTTACATATCTCCAGTGATTTCTCATTTTACCATGTTCGAATTGCAGATTATTCTTAGAATAGACAAGGCTGACTTTATGAGATCAAGAAGGGTAGATTAACTGCATTAATTTCAGGATGGCTTTCAGCATACTCAAAATGCTCTGTCATCCCTAGAATGCAGACTTGCTTTGCTACCGTGAAAGGTTTATCAACACGTTAAATAGTAAGACCTTTTCAGTAGACCCAAAGGAAGCCACGTTTTTCTATCTGTCTTGCTGTCAAACAATTTTTATAACTAGTTAAAATTCCATCTACAGGATTAATTTTTAAACTATCATCTAATTAAAAGTAAGTACATTACTAGTTGTTACCTTTCCCCCCAGCATTGGTGATGACCGCCTTGAAGCAACAAATGTCAACCTAGATTCTCTAGCATGTTCTGTTCATACTGTGCACAACAATAAAGAGGACAAACAATCTAAAATTGTACAAAATGGCTTCAATTCTGAGCCCATGGAAGAAGATGGCTGTGATGCACAGTTAATACAGAAATCTTGTGAAGTTGAAACAAAGGAAATGTGCCCTGTGGGACCACAGAAAGCAACTTTACTGTATCCTTTGTCAAGCAAAGAAAAAATGGTGAAATATTACTGATTTGAATTATAAAAGGAAAAGGAAACTAGGATTTTAATTTTTATTTGCATATACTGTGCAAGTTGTCCTTAAATCTCTTCCATACTTTGAGTGAAAAGGACAACCTTCAAATGTGTTCTCTGGTGCCTATGTCTCTCTCTCTCTCTGTCCGAGCCTGTGCAATGGATTTTTCTGGTGGAGCGCAGCGTGCACAGAACTGGCCTCACCCTTTAAACCAGAGATTCATCTGCCGTGGCCTTGCAAGCATGGACGCGGCAGCAAGGTCCTCGGGCCGTAGGTTTGATTAGAGTTTCCTTCTCTTAGATGGTTGACCTTACAGGGTTGGATGAGCACCATCTGCCCGGGTTTGGGATTAGAGTTTTCTTTCTCCTAGGACGGTTGCCACAAGGCTAGAGAGCCCATCCTGCCCTTTGACGCTCTTTGTCAGACCCTTCGGTTTTGACCTGTCTGGCATGGGAGACCCTACCAGTGGCTATTATGCCACCGCCAGCGTAGCTCAAAACATCATTAGGGTACGCGAGCCTCTCTCCCATGACAAGGGGGTGTCAATGGAGAGGGCCTATGTCTATAGCCTATGTCTATAGTGCTGCATATCCATAGCACTTCCCTGTGACTTATCCGTATGAGTATTGCAGCTCAGATGTGCTCCACATGAGACTGAACCAAGCTTTTCTGCAGTGGAACAGCTACAGTTATGCAAGTGTCCTGCCCGCTTTGACAATTAGTTGGTGTCCCTATTTGTATATAGCATGGCAATTTTGAGCAACACTAGTACTATTCCTTGGTATAGGATGGTAATCTTACCTCTAGAAACAGGTGTGGGGCCTTTCAAATTTTGGAACTCCTAACTCCCATCAGTCCCTACTGGCATGGCCAGTGGTCAGGCATTATGGGAGTTACAGCCCAAGAACATCTAGGGTTGCACAGCCCTACCATGGAAGGAATGTTATGCTGGAGAAGTGTTTTCGGGAAAATATTCCTCCTTCCTTGTCTCTTGTGGTGAATGTCCTCTAACAGAACCATCTGTTCCTTCAGAGTCAGAGAGCAATTCATAGATTTTGTATTTTAGTTCAACTGGCTGCAGGGAGCTTTGTTGCAACAGCTTTGCTGGCTGCTCATCCATTTCTGAGTAGAATTCAAGGTGCTGGCAATTACCTATGAAGCCCTAAATGGTTATGGTTCAGGTAATTTGAAGGATTGTGTTCTCCCATTTGAACCTATCCTTGTTTTGGGATCTTCTGCGGAGGCTCTTCTCTCTGCCCCACCACCCTCGCAGGCACATTAGGTGGGAATGCAGGAGAGGGCCTTCTCAGTGGCTGTTCCCAGGCTCTGGAACTCCCTTCCCAGAGAGGCTCAACTGGTACCCTCCTCACTATCTTTCTGCAAGCAGGTAAAACCTTCATTTATTCTGGCAGAGAATTGAGAATAGATTTTTCAGTGGGGAAAGGCCTGGTATAATGTGCTGGGTTTTATTTGTTGTTGTTTTCAAAGGTGGGATATAAATAAATATAATAACACCACCAACAACTTGCTTGCAGTCTACACCTAGTCTTAAGGTTTTAATGTATCCAGTGTTCATGTGTTGTCTTCTTCCTGATTGGTATCTTGTCTGACTGGATGTTTGTAAATGTATATCAAGAGCTAGCATGTTCCCCAGGACTCGTGTCATACAGAACTTTGGAACATTGCTTCTTGAAGTATTATTCCTCACTGCCAGAAATCTGGCAGACTGAAACAAAATTGAATATAGTGGCTAGGGTCCTGTGTTCCACAGAAGGAAGTCAGTTCATCAAGTGCTCCTGGTGGAGGCAGGACATTATATGATTTTCTTCTTGTTTTTTTAACAAATGTCTTCTCCTCCCCTTGTACTCTCTAAAAAGCTGACATGGGGGGTTGTTAGGGTACAAGGGAATCTGAAAATCACACACCCAGCTGCTGGATTTGTTTCCTCTATAACAAGAAGGAATACTGTTTATGAAATGGAAAATCAGCATCCAGCCTGTTATATTAATGTTTTTAAAATATGGTACTTTAATTTTACAGATGTTGCCTTTGGGGAATCTTTTGGGGTAGAATAGAATATAGCTCTTAACACGTACGGATCCTTGACAGTTGTACCCTAAATGTTATGCAGAAACACCATCCTTTGTTCAGCATACAGTGAAACATTTCTTTTGCCTCATTTGAAAGACCTCTCTGCTGAACAAGTCATTGTAAGTATTGATTTTTTTTTCTGTAGAACTCAGTGTCTCTTTCTGAGTACCGTGACTGTTGAACCAAGTATTTGGTGAAGCTTGAACATATTGGGGATTTTAAATCATTAAGTTACAGAAATTCTCACCCATGTATTTTAGCAGAAAAGACATGTGATGGCCTTTATCAGGTGTGATTGTATTAAATGGCTAAATCCATACTATATATTGCTATGAAAAGGGAACATAGAAGTTACCCAGTGGACAGTATTTCATCTCTCACAGGTTCTGTAGAGTCTTTTTGGTCTCTAATGGTGGTAAATATTAAAAACCTTCAAATATAATTTCAGTTTTAGCCTGTGTTTATAAGAAAATTAAACAGGTGAAGTTCCCCTCTATTGCCCTTATGCAGATACTGAGACAGATTCTATATACATAAGAAATAGCGTATAATTACTGTGACCTTAGCCTGTTAAGATTGAGGATCTTCAGAGGTTTCACTTCTGTGCAAGGAGCTTCAGACCAAATGTAGATTTGTTGATCTGTGAATCTGAAATCAGTGCTGCAAGACAGGCTCTTTATATTAGAATTTTTCTTTGTCTGTAAAGCAGTCAACATTATGTAATGCTTGTGAGTGTTAGGACTAAGTGTAAGGGAAATAAGAGAAAAGTAATTGTAAGTACCATAACTGAATGTTTGTTTGCAGATACAAATATATTTCAAAAGAATCAGCATGCCGTTGGCCCTTCACATTTGTGGAGGTTGGGGGTACAGAACCCCTGTGAGAGTGGAAAAACCATGAATATCATAACCCCCTCCAACATGCATGCTACGGACTCCTGCCAGCAGCACCAGCCTGTCACTCCCCTTCCAACCTTGCCACCAGGATACCTCAGCCAGATTTTAAACTCCTTCTCGCCTCACTCCTCTTCCTACCAATCCTCCTCTTAATATCCTGTCCTGCCAGCAGTGCCAACAGTGGAGTGACACCCTTTCCAGTCTTGCCACCATGATGCTTCAGCCAGGTTTTAACCTCCTCCCCACCCCACTGGGGCTGAGGCATCATAGTGGCAAGATTGGAAAAAGGGAGTGACAGGCTGGTGCTGTTGGAAGGAGAGGAGATTGAGAGGATGGAGTGGGGCAGAGAAGGGGTTTAAAATCAGGCTGAGGTGTCTTGGTGGCAGGGTTGGAGAGGGAGTGACAGGCTGGCACTGTTGGAAGGAGAGGGGATTGAGAAGAGGATTAGGACAAAGAGGAGTGGGGCAGGAAGGTCAAGGTGGTTAAACAGCAGCAACAAACTCATGAATAATCAAATCCATGAAAGACAAACCTGCAAATGTGGAGGGCCAACTATTTTTAAGGACCTCATTTTAAAATATTGATTTGATTCTTTCTTCCTAGTTGTTTCTCCAATATTTGCAGTACCTGTATATGAAATGCAGTGTAGATGCTACTACAGACTTTTCTGGCATATCTTCTGTGACCATAAATCAGGTAAAAGAGAACATTGATTTGTTTCTTCTTGGATGTGCCCATGGGAATCTACTCCTCATTATTCTCACTGAGAGGAACTGATCTCTGTGTGTGTTCTTCTATATCAGAGTTGGGCAGCTGTCTGATTGGAGGGCCAAACCTCCCATCCTCAGATTTTTAAAAGAAAAAAACCCTCAAAATGTCCCCCATGCCCTCTATGGAGTTGGTGGGAGGGGAGGTAATTTTGCCATGTTCCCCCACCACATCTGTTTTAGACCGGGGGGAGGGTTTTATGTATTTTTTAAACAAAAAATGGCATCAGGTGAAGGGACAAATGTGATCCACTCTTTATCCATCTGTGCTCAGAAATTAAATCAAGATGGGCAGTGTCATCGAATTGAGGGTACTCCCCCCATACGATATGGCTGCACACCTGCTGAAAATGTGCAAGGGGATGTCACTTTTTTTATCCTAGACTTTTAAGAAGCCTGGAAAAAACTCCACATTTTCGCTAAGGCAGGGCAATTTTCACACTTCCTATTGATTTCTTTGCACTTCTTTCAAACTTCCTGTAAATTTTTTTGTTTGTACAAAAAGGCTAGCCTTTATTCTTGTGAATAAAGTCCCTGGGTTCTAAGGAAAGAATGTAGTCTCTGGACCACATGTTGCCCACCCCAGATTAGACAGTTTTTAAAGTAAATTGTAAGACTACTCTTTACTGAGCTATAAGTATTTGCTTGATCTGGGTATTTTAGACATGCACTGCAGACTGGTGAAATCCTAAAAACATTGCTAAAATACGCTAAGCAATTTCAATTAATTTTCAGCAGCCATGGTTGATTTTGCTTGTGTTCAATCTAAATTTGCTACTCTTATAACTGCCAGACACATTACACATTTTTCTTACAAAATGGTAGCAACCAGCCGCGAACCAAAATGGCCACTTCATTTTCTTGCTCCAGGAAACAACCAGTGCTTTTTTGCAGTGTTCTCTGCAGACCGAGTATTAAACTTAATGATTTCTGGTGGTCAATTCCAGGAAATGCCTCAACCAGCATATGTAAGTGGGAGCTGTGCCCTTGCTAGTTATTGTACACCCAAAGAGCTAGCTGATGCCGAGTCTCCTTTATATTTGGAGGAGGACAGTATGTCACATGGCAGCACAAGAGGCAACAAGGCCATGGTGGGAAGACTAGATCCCAAAATGGATGGCCATGTGTGTGAACTCTTTAAAGAAGAGTGGGCAGATTTTTTAAAAAGAAAGAAATGATTCTTTATATCTCAGTTTTACCAAACTCGCAGCCAGCATTTCTAAAATCTAAACCACAGCATTTGATCTCAGTTTAAAACATGAACATTTACTTAGTTAGCTCTGTGAATACTCAGCTCTTCTTGAGAGTAAACTCAACAATGAAGAATCCACAGGCTTAACCTCCACTTTTGCAAAATTCCTGAGGGGAAGGAGAACAATGCTAATGTTGCTCAGTTAATTGTGGCGTGGCTTTCCCAAATCTGCCCTGACTTGAGGCTGATGGAAGAAGAACTGGAGCTTGCACGCAGCTTTCAGTGCAAAGTCCAAGTTGTAGGTGCTAGAGTGAAAGATGTGAATGTGCAATTTGCATAATAATCCCATAAAATGCAACTCATGAGTGCTCGAACTGTCTGCCTAATTTGTAATATCGGGATGTGGATGTCCAGGTGTAGCAGGATATCTCCACTGACACCCTCAGATGCTGCAAAGAATTCCTCATGTTCACTGAGCATCTTCTCAAAGAGGGATTCTGCTATTAGTGGGGGTTTCCCTTTAAGATATATAAGAATGGGCATATGTTAACAATGTCCTCTACATCTCAGATACTAGAAATATGCAAAAGCCTGGATAGTCCACAGCTTAAAGAGTATGAACAGCTGACAACAATCTGCAAGAGGAAGGCCACCGAGGACTGACTTCACTTGGGAACTAGCCTCAATGATAAAGAAGAAGGATGTTTGATTGCTTTCACTTGCGTTGGACAATCCTGAGGCACTGTTAATGACTGCAACTCTTTATCGACAGCTTCAAATAACCTTCCCCCCGCTGTCCCCTAAGGATAGTGGACTGCTAGGTTTGGCAACAGGTCTCCTAACAAGCGGGTAGTCTCTATAATCTGGGGTTGAACAATATGTTTATCGTTCGCTGGCTAATATTAGTGTCATCAGGAGTAAGCTCTGCATGCCATTCATGATATTGATGTATGTTGTGACTTTAGGTACTGGAGAAGAAGGGTGCAGCAATCTGTTATTCTTGACCTGATAATATTATCATTAAATATCAATGGCCTGGGTTCCCCAGTGAAGAGAGAAAGTATCACAGCTAATTAAATCCAACCACCCAGATATTATCCTATTGCAGGATACCCACAGGGCAAAATCAATCAGAATATATTATCTCAGGCACGGCTAGCTGCTGTCAATGGTGGATGCACAGTGATCAAGCTGGCAAGAGCCTCACAAATATAGACAGAATTGGGACCATTGAACTATAAGATCATGTAGATAAAGCATACCTTTTGATGCAAGGGGTTGAAAGACCCATGGTCCAGTTCATAAAGGATTTCTACCCGGTGGTAAAAGAATCTAAATCACCTGCATCAGGTGAGAAAGATGAAGCAGACCCGAACATGGCGCACAGTCCTGGTAAAATAGGAAAGGGAGGGAAAAGCAACGCTCAAACAATGATGGACTTGCAGTTGTTAAATCTATTGGAAAAATGGAGAGAGAACCTCATCAAGGATCTCCAGAGGGGATGGTACTCAAGAGTGCTGTCCAAGTGTTCCAGGACTGTCAGCCAAAACCCTCAGAAGAAGATGGGCCTTTAAATCCCTCACTGCCCTGCTCCAGAAGGTGGGAATCCATTACTGTTGGGGCTTCCCTTTCAAGCTTATCGTTATGAAAGATGCTACTAACATGTCAACTACCACCTGCTCACAACTTCTGGACATTTTAGTTTTCCAGGATACCTTTGTCCCTAGGGAAACTGAAGAAGACATTCAAAAGGAAGATCCCTGCCTCACCAGAGCTAGTTCGGATACTCGCCTGCCAGAATGGAAATTTGTTAAATAGAAAAAAACCCAGAAAAATTAACTTTACCTTACTTAAGTAATAGCACTGTCTTTATCTAAACTCTGGTCCTTCTCAGTTGACAAGTTATGAGCATCACCCACAGAGCAAAACGTAATAGTCCGATAATTAAAGAGGACATCAAAATGGCTATTAAAACTTTAAAACCAGGAAAATCACCAGGCCCCAGTGGTTTTACAGGGCAATTCTATAAACTCCTTTCTGACAACTTGATTCCCCACCTGTTAAATCTATACAACAAATTTCTCTATCAGCCCCCCCGCCAATCAGCTGGCAAACGTCAAGAATCATCTCCCCCCCAAAACCTCCAAAGTCAACCCCACAATAAAAGTCTTTAGGCTAGGCACATTGCCGTCATTAAACAGGACACAAAAATTTTGTCCTCCATTCTCACGCATATGATCAACTCCTTTTATTACAGAATACATTCACACAAACCATGTCAGCTTCATTACTCTTGCTGGATGCCCTTAAGGCATTTGATAGGCCAGAACAGAAATAATTCTTTGGCATCCTTGAAGACATGGACTTCGGAAACAGTTCACAGGTATCATTAAAAACCTTTATGCAGAATCATATAGGCAAACATCAATAAATAAGACTCCTCTCCAATCCAGCTTGAAAGAGGCACCAAACAAGGTTGTCCCTTTCAGCACTCCTATTTGTTGTATCAGTAGAACCCCTAGCTGAATCCATCAGAAACAACCCACACCTTAAAGGGCTAACTATCCAAAACAAAGAATGCACAATTAATCTGTATGCCAACGATGTCCTGTTATTCCTCTGGAACGTGGAAGCCTCCTTTCCAGAACTGAATTGGGTCCTCCACTCCTTTGATGCACATGCAGGTTTCAGGGTAAACCTGCAGAAGTCAAAATTGCCTGAACACACGCCTAGATCTTCACTTAAAATGGCAGAAGTTAACCAATCTCCACCTCCTCCCATCAGGTTTTATTTATTTGGGTATTCATATCACAAAAGACCTGTCCAAGATGATTATACACCACTACAAACCATTATTAAAACAAATGAAATATAAACTGATGCATTGGGAAAAGTTCAAATTGTCACTGCTAGGCAGAATAGCACTACTAAAAATGTTCTTACTACCTTGATTCTGATTTTCATTCCAAACCATACCCTTAAACTCCCCCGCAAGGTCTTACTTTCATCTGTGGGACACATTAATCCATAATTTTATCTCCTATGGCAAAATTCTTCACTTTCCCCCGAACAGTTGATACATGGGATCGAAATACAGAGGTCTAGCCATGCCAAACCTAGAACTATACTTTGATGCATTTCAACTCACTCAGATTGTTCAAATGATAAAGAACATGACTATAAAACCTGCAAATCCTATAATCATCAGTCTCTTGTTTTCAAGTATACCAAACAAACAAATGTCTGAATTACACCTTTTTTATGATTTTCCCTTTCTGTTTGGAGAAGATGACAGCACTTAATTGGTCCGCAATCCTTCCCCGATCAGGTCATCCAATTCCAAAAGAAAGGCTTTTACAGTGTCCAACATCTATTAAACAAAACAAGACTCTAAACTAAATTAACCCAAGCCCTAATGCCCATAGGTGCCCACTTGGCTTCAATTGCAACAGATCTCATCATTTACATTTAATCTAGTACACTTAGGTGAAACTCCTCATCCCTTGACTCAATTCTAACATACAGTATGTGCACAACAGATCCAGCTACCAAAGGGTTGTCAGTAACACTATATAATTGGATGACTGAGGAAAAGTATAGAAGAGGCCTTAATTACAGAGCAGGTTGGGAGGCCAAATTGCAAATGGTGATTTCAGAAACAGATTGGCAACATATCTGGACCTTACCTCCATACAAATCTAAAGTGATTGCTCTTAGGGAAAACATTCTGAAACTGATATATAAAGGGTACTTGACCCCAGTGAAACTAGCACAGATTAAAAAAAAACCCTAAACATCTCCAACCTGTTGGAGAGGATGTGGCTTAAAGGGGACTTACTTACACATGTGGTTAGAATGCCCCCATAGTTGAGCAATATTGAGCCAAGCTCATACATTTGATTTCTAACATTACGAAACAACATATAAAAATCTGCCCCAAATTGTTACTATTTTCATTTTTCCTAGAGTAGAATAAATCATTGCAGCATAAGGACCTTGTAGCTTTTTTTGATCACAATAGCTAGATTGGACATCGCTAGGAATTAGAAGATAGGAAATCGTCTGTAGAAAAATGGTGGCGGAAACTGGCATACGGTTATCAGAAAATCTCACTGATAATAGGAGTTCAGAGGGAAGGGGAGGTCAGACCACATTAATCAACAAATGGTTTCACCTCATTAACTGTGTAAATACCGTATATTCCGGCGTATAAGACGACTGGGCGCATAAGACGACCCCCCAATTTTTAAGTTAAAATATAGAGTGTCCCCCCCCCCCAGCCAGCCACCTGGCTGGAAAGCCTGTCCCCCACCAGCCAGCCAGCTCAGTGGCTATAGATGATGGAATAGTCTGTGAAATTAAAGGACTGAGAACAGCTAAAAAAGCATGGGATACTTTGAAAAATCTCTGTGGTGTTCAATCTTTGGAAAGTAAGGTTGCATTAATACTGTAAGTTGGTTAATATGAAGCTATCAAATCCCAAATTTTTGAATGAGCACATTAATGAATGAGCACATTAATGACTTTAGAGCCACAGTGGTAGACAAGAGAATTTCACCATAGACAAAACTTGATGCAGAATGATAAGTCTGAATCCAGAAATTCTAATTTTAGGCTAACTTGTCCTGAAAAGAAACATCATTTTGACTCTCCTGAGCTAAATGGAGGGCCATTTAACTCCTCAAAGGGAAAGCAGTCATTCTCACAGCAGGAGGAAGGATCTGCTGGGAAAACTGCCCAGGCCATTTTACACTTCAATCATTCTCACAGCAGGGGAGTATGATTACTGGGGTATAAGACCACCACCCCACTTTTGAGGAGATTTTCAAGTGTTAAAAAGTAGTCTTGTATGCAAGAATATACGGTACCAATATCCAACAGATCACACCAGTGCCACAGCATATGGGTTTATGGAAAGATATGCTAGCTGAATCGCCAATGAATGCTACCCAGTGAATAACAAGAGACACATCAACTGTTTGAATTGGTATCTTTATTGTTTTATAATAGTCACATCCTTGTCTTGTTTGTTTTACTGTTTTTTCATCGAACTATGTTAATGTATATTCCTGAAATCCTTAATTAAAAAATATTATTTCACAGCTGCTTAGGTAAACAGTTCTGTGCAGGGGGGTGTTAAGCAAGAGGAACAGCATCCTATATGTGGGCTGCACTTTCAAAGACACTGGGATCCTTTGGAACCCAAACAGGTGATTTGTATGTGTAAAGGCCACCCTGGCAGGCAAGATGCTCACATTTTGGTTTTATTATGCTCCCATGCAGGGTCAAAAATATTTTTTACTCATGTTTTTCAAGTTAGCAGGCTTTGCTGAGGGGGAACTGTTACTGGGGTGTGTGTGACTCAAATATGGTGATGAACCCTAGCCAAGACAGAATGCCAACATGTATCTTCTTCGTGGTCTCTGTGAATCACACAGTTGGGTTATTCCTGCGCCTGCGCAGAGTGTTCAGAACCTTCTTGAATTGCTAGGCAGAATGTGTATTGATGCGTTTTTGGCGGTAACTCCGCCCACCCTAACGGTCCCTTATAAGGCGCTCTCACCTAATTCCCCTCGGTTCCTTTCTTTCCGCCACGTTAGCAGCTTGAAGGAACCTTCATTCGCTAGTTTTTTCTCTTTCACTTTCGACTTGACTGGATCTTGACTTGGCTTGGATTTTGACTATGATTTTTCCTCACTCCTCTGGATTTGGCATTCTCTCTTTGAATTTGATGTTGACTCGGATTGGTTTTCTCTACTCTTCACGTTTTTCCCTTTGGATTTGGCGACTCTGTGAGTAAAATGTCTGCGAGAGGGGCCTTTAAGAGATGTGTCATCTGTCAGGCTAAACTCCCGAGCACAGATGGCCATTCCCACTGCCTGGTTTATCTTGGGGAGATCCATAATGTTGACTCATGTGTGCACTGTAGGGCCTTCACACCTCAGGCACGCAAGCACAGGATGTCCCGTTTGAAGTCCTTCCTATACGAGAGGGCTCTAATTCTGGCCTCTACCTCGACTCCAGCCTCTACATTGGTGTCCATACCGCCCAAACCCGGCCGTTCGCCATCTCCAAAGACCACAACCCAAAAGCGTCATTGGTCCCGTAGCCCTTCCCGACGCCGTTTGGTCACCTCAGATCCGGAAGCAGTGCATGGTTCGCACAAACATGCCTCTTTCTCGGATTCAGCTCGGGATCAAGCACACTCGACGCCTTCAACATCGGCTCAGGACCAGGAACCTTCCACCTCGACGGCTGTCCCTCGGGACCAGGCGCCTTCTGAAACCACCAGTCGGCTTTGTGCTTCTGGAGAGACTGTACAGTCCGAAATGTTGCGGATTGCACCGCTAAAGCAATTGCTGGATCCATTGCCTTGTGTCGCCATGCGTGGCTCCGTTCCTTGTGCCTCACTCCCCAGGCCTCCGCCACCATCGAGGACCTGCCCTTTGATGAATCACGGCTTTTTTAACGGCTCCACGGATGAAAAGCTGGAGTTCACCCAGAAGATGAGGACCACTGCCAAAAAGGATGGTCATCTTCTCAATAGCGCTCCAGCAGCCATACCAACTGGCAGACCGCTACATCTGGCAACCAGTTTAGACGGGGGTTTACTGGTCAGTCTTATAGATGCTCCTGATACTTGTCGTCTCCTTCGCCAGTCTCATTGGTGAGGAGTCAGGGGTCCACATCGCGATACCGACCCCCTGCAAGGCAGCGGTCTAAGGATCAAGCCAGGAGAAAATTCTGAATATCCACTCACTCGGTTTCTCTCTTCTCTTTAGACCCCACCGTTTGGAGATTGGCTGTTGAACTTCCAAGAAGCCTGGTCCTTAATAACATCAGACCGGTGGGTACTTCAAATCATCCAGAATGGCTATTGGATCGAATTCGATTCACTACCTCCAACAGGCCGGGTTTGATCAATACCGCCCTCCCCTCCCCTCCTCGAGGAGGTGCAGATGCTGCTGCAGAAGGGGGCCATCGAACCCGTGGACTCCACACTTCATTACCTCTGCTTCTTGAGGTACTTCCTGGTCACGGAGGACGGTGGTCTCCGTCCTGTTCTCAACTTTAGCAGAGCGAACAGATACATAGAACCAAAGAGATTCAGGATGGTTAACTTGGCCTCCATCCTTCCACTTCTGCAACAGTACGACTGGTTGGCTTCCATAGACCTCAAAGATGCCTACTTCCACATCGAGATTCATCCATCCCACAGACGGTTCCTGGCGTTCCAGATCGGGACCGAGGTATTCCAATTCCAGGTCCTGCCATTTGGACTCTTGACCACTCCAAGAGTCTTCACGAAGTGCATGGCGGTGGTAGCAGCCTTTCTGCATCAGCGCAGAGTGGTGATCTTCCCCTACATCGACCACTGGCTGATTGTGGTGAACTCTCAACATCAGCTCGAACTCGATATCGATCTCACCTTAGATGTATTAGGCGGCCTGGGACCCGTTGTCAGCATAGAGAAGTCACAACTCCAACCATCGCAATCCATCCAGTTCATCGGAGCTCGGCTGGATTCGTGTACAGCTGCAGCTTACCTGCCTCGAGACCGATTTGTTACTAATCCACTAATCCACTAATCCTTCGGTCACTAATCCATGCCTGCCACCGATCCCGGAGACTTCCCACCCATGCGGTCCAGGTACTTCTTGGTCACATGGCAGCTGCTACCTATGTGACCCGCTTCGCTAGACTCCGGTTCCGTCCGCTCCAACACTGGTTCCTACAGGTGTTCAACCGCCTACGCGACTCCCCAAACAAACTGCTCACGATGCCACAGGCAGTTCAACGGTCGCTGGAATGGTGGTTGGTAACGGACAACGTCCTGTTGGGTATGCCATTCGATCCTCCTCAACCAGACATCTCTCTGACAACAGACGTCTCAATGTTTGGATGGGGAGCCCATCTCCAGTCCTACAAAATCCAGGGCACTTGGGATGCCAATGAACGGACATGCCATATCAACGTCTTAGAGCTTCTCGGTGTCCAGAAGGCACTGTGGGCCTTCGAGACCCTGGTGACGGGAAAGACTGTTCTGGTGGTAACAGACAACACATCGGTGATGTACTACCTGAACAAGCAAGGAGGAACCAGATCCCCTCAACTTCTTCAACTAACACTGGCTATCTGGGATTGATGCGTGTGCAGGAATATTTACCTCCAATCCATCCATCTGCCGGGGGAGAACACTCTTGCAGACGGACTCAGCCGTTCCAGCCTCTCCACTCACGAATGGATGCTACACAGGTCAGTAACATCAGACCTCTTTTGACAATGGGGAACTCCTCACGTCGACCTCTTTGCATCTCCAGAAAACAGTCAGTGCCACCAATTCTGCTCCAGACGACGCACCCCGGGCTCGAGGGGCGACACATTCCTCTTCCATTGGACAGGACCCCTTCTTTGCCTCTTCCCTCCGTTTCCACTGCTGACAAGGGTAATTGCCAAACTGTATCGGGACCGAGTGGATGCCATCCTCATCATCCCGTGGTGGCCTCGCAAACCTTGGTTTGCAACCCTCCTGCGTCTAGCCAGGAACTGGTTCATCTGACTTCCGATTCATCCTGATCTTCTCACGATTTGGGATGGGAAAGTCAGACACACAGACGTAGACGCTCTATGACAGACAGCATGGAGACTGCGGCCTTGAATCCATCCTCTGTTCAGAGGACCACTGTCATTATGGCCTCTGGTTCATCCTCGGCTTCGATAGGCCAGATCTCTCCATCTTTCCCTCCTGAGGTTCAGACTGTCATGGACGCTGCCTGACGACCTGCTACCCGTAAATCATATAACTACAAGTGGAAAAAGTTCAAGGCCTTTCTGGCTGATCAGGGACTGACTACGGAACCATACTCCATCCCGACAGTATTGGAATTCCTTCTCCTCCTGTCTGCCACAAGGCTTTCGCTCTTGTCGATCAGGTGCTACTTGGCAACCGTCTGTCGAATTCCAGGCTAGAGGTCACCAGTCTCTTTTTACGGATCCGACGATGAAGAAGTTCATAAGAGGCTATGCCATCCTTCATCCTCCGGTACTCGAGCGACTCCGACTTGGAGCCTCGAACTGGTCCTCTCAACTGGTTCAATGTCCCTTTGAACCCATGGCATCTACTGATTTGAGACTCCTGACTTGGAAAACTGTTTTTCTTGTTGCTATTACTTCGGCGTGTCAAGCTGGAGAACTCTACCTTGAGCCTGGACCCACCATACACGGCCTTCCACAAACATAAGGTGGTGCTTCAGCCCGACATCTCCTTCCTTCCGAAGGTGGTGTCGAGCTTCCATCTGAATCAGTCTATCACTTCCTGCTCTGATGCAGGACCCAAAGGACGAATTCAAGCGTACCCTACACTCCATGGACGTCAGGAGGGTGCTCGCCTTCTACATCCAGAGAACTGCTCCCTTCAGGAAGTCACCTAAGCTGTTTGTTTCCTATGCCGACTCGAAACTTGGAAAACCTATTTCTCCACAACGTCTGTCTAAGTGGGTGACATTGACCATTGCTCTCTGCTATGAACTGGTGAAAAAGCCATTGCCTCCACGGATTTGAGGACACTCAAGGGCTGTCGCCACCCCGACAGCTTTCCTCTCTGGGGCGCCTCTAGAGGACGTTTGCAGAGAAGCAACTTGGTCATCACCTTTGACTTTCATCTCCCATTACAGACTTGACACTCGTTCCAGGAACGAGGCTGCCTTTGGGAAAGCTGTACTTTTGTCTTCTACTCAATGAGTGAGTGTTAATGTGTTGCCAAGTCACTTTATTGATATCCTTGATATGCTGAATATATATGTTTGATCTATTTTTCTCATGCTTAAGAATGTGCTTTCAAAAAATCTAATTGCTGATGTGACTGTGCAGCTTGGTCCTGGTGTCAACATGTATAGGACATACCCTCCTCCTGGAGTGAAGCTTGCCAATCTACCCAACTGTGTGATTCACAGAGACCACAAAGAAGATGGACAGGTTGCTTACCTGTAACCATAGATCTTCAAGTGGTCTTCTGTGAATTCACACAGACCCACCCATCCTCCCCTCTATGTCCTACTACATCATATAAACATGCTTAATGTTCCTGATGCTGCATATTGCGGCGTCATTCAAAGAACCGAGGGGAATTAGGCGGGAGCGCCTTATAAGGGACCGTTAGGGTGGGTGGAGTTACCACTAAAAATGTATCAATGCACATTCTGCCTAGCGATTCCAGAAGGTTCCGAATGCCCTGCGCAGGAATAACCCAACTGTGTGAATTCACAGAAGACCACTCAAAGATCTATGGTTACAGGTAAGCAACCTGTCCTTCACACAAGTTAAATAGCAGTTTGATCTGTCTAGGATGGTCTCTTACCTTTTGGTTGATGTTTGAAGGGATAAGCATCCTCTAGAGAGGGACTATACTTATTTCTCTGCAAGATTCAATTCATATTCCCGGATAGATCATATTTTGGCTTCCTCCCTGATATAAACAAAAGTGGAAAAAAAACTTGTACAGGAACTCCTTGGTTGTTCTACCACGCCCCTCTCTTACTAAACTGTAGGTGGAAAATGGTGGAATATAGGACCCATCTGCGGAGACTGAAAACAAGCTTGCTGGCAAATCAAACATTTGTTTCCAAAATCAATATGAATATTGATAATTGTTTTGTAGTTAATGCACAACTAGGGATAAGTAATGCTGTTAAAAGGGGCGCCTTAAATGCTATCCTCAGAGGCAGCTTTATAAGTGAATCAGCATATATCAATAAGCAAAAAAAAGAGATGAGAATTAATAACTCAAATTGATAATTTATCTAAATAACAAAAGAACAGTAGTAGCACCAAGTTAGCCTCTGAACTTTCTGCTGGAAAAACTGAACTTGATGGCATTAGATACAGATAAAATCCATACATCATTGGTCTATCTCAAAAGGAACTATTATGATTTTGGAAACAAATAATATAAAATACTTGCTAGTCTTGTAAATAAAAGGAAGAGAAGGAATAATGTTCCAACTATAAGACAGAGCAATGGAAGCATTACAGTTGATTTCAAAGCAATCCTAAATATGTTTAGGGAGTTCTCTGAAAAACTATATATTTCTGAGCTAAGCGGGGAGGACCTTAAGTGCTATGTGTGTTCTTTACCAATCAAATCCGTCATCAGTGAACATAGAGAATTGAAAGTTATTCCAGAAGAGGTTAAAAAACAGCAGGTCCCCAAGGTCAGATTGTGTACACCATAGTTATAATGTAACCAATCAGGCAGAGATTACTAATCACCAGTTGTCATTATTATCCCTAGACACCATGTAAGCATTCGATAGGTTGGAATCATGCTTTTTGCTCAGACTGCTATATAAACAAGGATTTGGAGGAAAATTTGTTAATCTAATTCAAAATTAATACACTGAAGCAAGGGCACTTGTTCATATCAATAATTTAGACTCGCTACCAATTCACTTCTCCAGTGGCACCCATCAGGATTGCCCTTTATCACCATTCTTGTTCATAAACACAGTGGAACCACTAGCCGAGCTTATCAGAAACATTTCAGAGACTTCAAATTGTGTGTGGGGGGGCACAGTTTATTAGCATGTATGCAGATGACATATTGCTATTCCTAACAAACACAGATATTTCTTTGCCATCTTTGAAACAGATTCTCAACACTTGTGGGCTACAATCCAGTTTTAGGGTTATGTATAGCAAATCAGATTACTCTTTGTTAATTTCTCTTTAGAGGCACAGCACCAAGTATAAAAACAGTCTTAATTTATTATTGTCATTTTCTTGCCTTAAATATCTTGGAATACTCATAAGTAAAGAGTGGTTGCAATTGGCAATGAGACATTAAAAGCCCCTTGATAGATGTCTAAAGACAAATCTCATTCAGTGGAAGTGCCTGAATTTATCTTTTATTAGGCAAATTAGCTGTGTTTAGAATTTTTGTTGTCCCAAAATTCATTTGTTTTTTGTTTCCTTTGGCCCCCAGATTAAAAAAACAAACAAACAACTAAATCTTTGGCAGAAGCAAATGGGAAACTTCATAGGCAACCGAAAGAAGTTAAGATTTATTAATTTGATAAAATACAACTATTTTGAAGCATTTCAGTTAAAACAGGTAGCTCTTCTCATTAAATCAGAGGACTATCCTCAGTATGGCACTGGGCTCTGAGCATGGATTAAACAAGATCGCTTTAAGCAGAAGAGGGAATCCCTTATTGAAAGAAACCCTGGCTGTCTGGCAACAGCAGGTGAAATATTGAATAGGCCTACTGTTTTCTACGCAACCATTTTCTTTTCACCGTCTGTTCCCTCATAATTTCACACATAACCACCTTGGGGCCCTTAGAAAATCCAGTCTTTGGATGATTAGTGATTTAATTGATAATGGTGAGCCCATGCATCTCAATGATATTCAAACTAATAGAGTTGCAACTTTCATGGATACAGTGATGCAAATAAGCTCGTTTGCCAGCACATAAGTTAGCATCATGGGCTTGCACAGTTAAACCAGTTCAAACAGATTTGTGTTAAATACAGTGGTTGCATTAAGGGCATAGCTTCTCTGCTTTACAAGCTTATAACTGACATAAAGTTTGGCAACCCAACTGGTACAAAATATGCCTGTGAAAAGAGATTTTGGTATCGAAATCACAGATGAACATTGGTTTAAAATCTGGTCCTCGCTCCCCTACTGCTCCATCTCCTCCAGCAGCAAGCAATGTGCACTGAAATTAGCCTACAGGTGGCCTTGGGCCCAAGACAAGTTTACTCACTCTTGATGTCTTTCCTTTGAGCTGGATGGGATGTGGCAACAGAGGTACCCTGAAACGTTCTTGGCTGGAGTGCCCAAAGGCATATTTTAGAATGAGGTCATGGAGGTAATTGCTGATGTAATCAATCAGAATGTCAAGTGGTGTAGTGCTTTATTCCCATTATCTATCTTTTGGGGTGAAAACACAAACTTGCACCAAAAGGGGCAAATACCCTTTTTGCTTTTGGTGATATGCATGGAAATAACCCAATGCCGGAAGATGCTCATCAACTTGTCTACACATTCCTGGTGGGACAGAGTCAAGACAATTGCAATGGACAAAAAACTTACTTACAATTTGAGATGAGTCAGAGGCATGAAGGCAAAGGATTATTTTGAACGTATTTGTTTTAGCTTTATTATATATGCTAACCAAGAGGCCTTTCCATGGGATTCCCCACCTTCCCGGATGAAATTTTGGATAAATTCTTTTTGAATGGTGTGTGTAATGCTTTGTTGTTGTAATATGAGATCAGGTGATGCTAAATGTTGTTTTTCTTTGGTTGTTACATTATGATACCTTGGTTAGTGTTGATGAAAACAACTATCCCTTTTTGTATTGTGAATCAGAAGAGAAAATTTAATAAAGAAAAATTCTAACAAAATGTTCAGTGGACAATATATCTGCTTGCACACTCATTTGAATGTGTCTCTAGTGAAAACAGGACCTATAGACTATCTTGAAGGGAGCAGGGTGGTTGCAAATTAGAGATACATTGATCTGTCCAGTTGTAAGCCTGGAATCCTAAGCATACTTAGAACAAAATGCTATCTAATTGTTGGGATGGGCTTGCATTTAGAAATGCAGAACACTGGGATGTCACATTGTTGAGCTTCACTGAACTTAAGCAGTGCTGGTTTAATTTTTCAGATCATGGACTGGATATACCTTCTTCTGGATGCTCACTTTACAGTTGTTGTGATGCTGCCAGAAACAAGAAGACTGCTTTCTACATTACACAAGTTTGTAAGAGCCCAAGTAAGTTCTCTTCCTCTTGATATTGCAGCTATATCAGAGGTGGGCAAACTGCAAGCCATGGGCTGCATGTGGCCTCTCAGGGCTGTTTTTGTGACCAGGGATCAAAAAAAAAATAATTGCAAAATATTTTTCAGTCCCAAATGCCCTCTAGGAGATAGAGGGTTGTCACATTTTTTGCCCCTCCCAGCCAATTTGGGCCCAGGAAAGGCTTTTTTTTTTTTAAGCCAAGTGACTTTCACTCACTCCCCATTCTTGAAAAGTCTAAAATGGCCAGAGGGGGGCTAAAAATATGGTAAACATGCCCCCTAGATGTTGTTTGGAGAAAAAGGATTTTTAGGGGGTGTGGCCCTCCCAAGTTCTCCTGGGAGGCTAATGCAGACTCCTTGTTGTCTTGCACATTTGCCCTCCCCTGAGCTACATGTGCAGATGGATCCTTGTCCTTTTAGATGGTGCTACCAAATCTTCCTTCCCCCTACAAAAAGCTTAACTTTTTCCTTAGCTACTGTGCACTATCCCTTTTCTACTGCAGTGGTGGAAGTAGTAGCTTTTGTTTCCACAAGTTTTGCCATTACTTGCAGCCCAACCCTTGACTCTTTATTTTTCTTGTCAGGCACGTTTCTACTCTGATCTGAACAAGATTGAAGGAACCCTGAAAGAGTTACAGAGGATACATCGACCAAAAGATGTGGGCTTATATTCAATTGAAGTTCTAAAACTTGTTTGAAATTGATACATTTGTCATAAAATTGTTATAAACCCATTGTGGAACTTTTTTTCTCTATCTATATAAGTGCTAATGCTGCATTTCATATTTAATTGGTGAACAATTATGATAAGAAACACATTCAGGGATAGCCGTGGTGCCAATTATGATAAGTGTTGGCATCTGTGGTCTTCCAGAAGTTTTTGGACTACAGCTGCCATTATCCAACACAATTTGCTGTGCTGCCAAATGTTGACGAGAGCTGTAGTCAAGCAACATCAGGATGTGTGCAAGTCTCCCAGCCCTAGATTATGGTATCACTGTAAGTCATGTTATGACTGTATTATTATAGTTGAGGACCCTGTATATAGAACATAACTGACTTTCTTAAAATACAGAAAATATATAGAAGAGCATGCTCAAGAGCACTTTAGACAAGAATAGCCAGTTCTCATGTACAATTATAGCTTGCCAGTCCTTGCAGAGACTTGAATAGTTTGCAAACACAAACAGCAAAAGTAATTTCCAGCTCCCAGCAAAATTGTAGTTGTACTATTAAAATGGTTTGTAACAGCTGTTAAGAACTTAATGACATCATGTAGATGTAATTTAATTAATGTATTAATTTATTTTAAACCTTATTCTTTGAAACCTTACTCAGAAAAGGTCCTACCATTATACTTATCCCTACAGCTTCAGACAAGGTAGATTTGCCTTCCATAGAGAGAGCACAAAATCTCTAGAAAACCTAACTGTTCTAAGTCTAACTGATCCCTCTCTCTCCCTTGACTTTCATACATGCCAGATTTTTTTTACATCCCTTCAAACATGGAGACAACCACTAGTCATCCTCAGCCTTCCATGCTTTTAGCCCCTCCCAACAGATCACTTACCTCATCCCATTGTTGGTGTGTGTGTGCCTTCAAGTCATTTCTGTCTTACAGTGGCCCTCAGGCAAACCTGTCACAGGGTTTTCTTGTGAAGATTTATTCAGAGGGGGTCTGCCTTTGCTGTCCTCTGAGGCTGAGAGAGTATGACTTGCCCAAGGTCACCCAGTGGGTTTCGTTGTCTGAGTAGGGATTTGAACCCTGGCTTCGTAGAGTCATAGTCCAACACTCAAATCACTACACCACCCTGGCTCTCATACATTCCGTACATAACCATATTTTACCTTAATTTTTCTAGTAAGTACAAGTTTTTAAAACAAAAGTCTGTAACATCACAACCTCCCTAAACTACTCTGGATTTTTTAGGTTCTAAAGACTTAAAACATCATGGAATAGAATGTAATTTTACAACCAGATCTCAAATGAAATATGCCAGTGCTTTCTCATAATATTAAAAGTACTGTGTGTGCGTGTGCCTTCAAGTCACCTGTCAACTTATGGTGACACCATTAATTTCATAGGGTTTTTTAAGGCAAGAAATACACAGAGGTGGTTTTGCCAGTTCCTGCCTCTGAAATATACCCCACACTACCTGGTATTCATTGGCAGTCTCCCATCCATGTATTAACCAGGGCTGATTTTACTTCGTTTCCAAAATCAGATCGGATTTGGCATCTTTAGGGTATTTAAGCAGCTGTAACATCATAGAGATCATTTGTTCATCTACCCCCCTGTCATCAAGCACAGTGACAGTCATCTGCCAGGTTTAGCAGAGCAATGATGTGGCAGTGGCATCATCATCATCATCATGTACCTCTCTCCAGAAAATTTAACTTAGTTAAGAAGCTTGCCTGCATTAGGCAATAATGGTTCAAGGATGGTATGTTACATATAGGCATCTATGTATAATTAACTGCAACATTATGGGATATTTGTAAATTGGGTGGAGCTAAATTTTGTCCTACCCACCTGCTGCAGGCCACATGAGACCTGAAAACAGCAAATAAAATGAGAAGTAAAACAATGTCCACTTCAGATTTTGATTTTGTTTGGGGGGTCTCTTTTGGCTTGAGAGTCTTTGCCATTCTTACAGGCCTCTAGGAGTGGGAAAATGCAGTTTTCACTCACACCCAGTTCAGCACACCCAATTCAAGGTGAGAGCTCTTTAAAAAGGCTTGGGAAGGATTCTTGCCCCCATCTGCTGTAGGTTGTCTTACATTTGACAATAGACATACTTGCATTTAAGCACAACCCTCCAAAACCACATTTATACCCACATTTATTTACAAACGGATTATATTCAAGTTAGATTACCATATTCCAGGTGCTGCATCAAAGCCCTAATGTGTCCCAAATCCAAGCCAAACCTGGGGGGAAATGAATGGTACAGTGTTCATAATTTAGATGAGGTTTAATTGTTTGGGAATTTGGAACATCAGGCACATGACACATTCTTTGGATCTTCAATAGATTATGGTTACATGAGTGTTTTGAAAAAGCTTTTTTTTACCTTTACCAAAAAAATAACCAGCTCTGGTTTACAAAAACCATTCTGATGAACTAAAAAAACCTTTAGAGGACTCTGGTCATCGGAACAATACTTACATCCTGATTTTAACCTTACACAATTTGTAGATGGTGCCCTTCTAGAGACCTTCTGAATTTAAAGTGCCCTCCCCCTGAATTTCAACCAAGAAGCTTAAATTGCTATGTAAATTGCCAAATAACTCCATGATTTAGACTCTACTGCATACTATCCCACTTCCACAACTATATAACTATGCTTAGTAACCTGAGGCTTTAATGTCACTCTGTATTGCATCTGAAGAAGTGGACTGATATACACAAAAACTCATACTAAAGTACAAATATTAAAGGTGCTGCTAGAGTTTTTTATCTCCCCTTTTCCACTTTTTAATGAGGATGGAAATTTTGGTGACTCATATACCATTTGAAACGTGTCTCTGGTTCATAGAAAAACGTAAAGTGTCTGAAGAGCCATTTATAATCTTTCCTGGAGAAGGTAATGTTCACCTTGAAATGACTGTCATTACTGAAACAGCAAATGAGCAAGTGAAATTTCTGTGGTATGTGTGTGCCCTCAAGTCGCCTGTCATTTTATGGCGACATCAGGAATATCAGAGTTTTCTTAGTCAAGGAATACTCAGAGATGGTTTGCCAGTTCCTTCCTCTGGAATATAGCCCACAGCACCTGGTGTTTGTTGGTAGTCTCCGATCCAAGTACTAACCAGGGCTGACCTTGCTTAGCTCCCAAGATCAGATAGGATCTGGTAACTTCCATAATATATTTGCACCGTTGTTCAAAAAGAAGCACCATCCCAATTTGGAAAAAGATCCAAAATGGAATTAAATTGATGAGTGAACTAAATTGCTTTAATGATAGCTACCATAATTCTCAGTTTTTCCAGGAACAAAAGAATAGTACATTTTGGGTTCTTGTAGTGCCGTGTTCTGGGACAGATGGAATGAAGTGATGCCATTCTTGGCTGTATACGCAGCAAGAAAAAGTCAAGAGCTATGATAAATCACTGCTTGGAAATATTAAAGCTGGGAACATGTGCTGAAGTATGCTCCCTTAACCACCAACCACATATACTGTAACCATTTTGATCTGGGTCATTCACACAAGAGCTTTCAGTCCAGAAGAAGCTTCAATGCACAGATGGTGTGGGGGCAATTTTGGCTATTTAGTCTTGTCATCTCCAATTCTGTTTTAGAGGCTCTCCAATCCTCTAAAGCAGGTTTTCAAAGAAGGGAAGTAGTTCAGGTAGTGGGAGTCCCCACATAGTGGATGTCTTGGGATCCAACCCATTCTGTTTGAACCATGATGCTGAAAAACCTCTGATGAATGTTCTGCGCTAGAGATGGGAATTGTGGGGCTTTCCAGATGTTGAACAGCACCTTCCAGCTTTCTTCACCATTAACTGCTGGAAGATGCAGTCCAACAATATCTGGAGGGTTGTACACTTCCCAGCCTTGATCTGTACTGAAGAACATTTTGAAAGATCTATATATATATAATTCTCTTGGGTATGTTGCCATTTCCAGTGTGCTGAATGGCTGTTTAGGGACCTGACCAACCAATCACAGGTCTGTTGGACAGGCAGTCAGCACACTGGGGCAGGACCATGTAGATCTCAAACATGGCTGGAGAGGCAGAGTGAGTAGCATGGGGGGCAGGATGAGTGGTGTGGGAGGGGGCAGGATGAGCAGCATGGGGGGGGAGGAAGGGGAGCAGAACGAGTGCCGTGTGAGCTGCATGAAGCCCCCTGGACCGTTTTGCTCCAGAATGCCCCAAATGCACTATAGCATCTATAGAAGGCATTTCCATCACATTTGGAGCACCCCTGGGCCTCCCAGAGTTCAAAAACATTTTTTTGCAAAAAAAATTCAAAATTGTTTTTGCCTCATAATGCTTCAAACTGGCCACTAGGGGGCGTTTCCATCACATTTTGCAGGGTCCCTGGTCCAAATTAGGCCCAAGATAAGGCTTTTTTGAATCCCAAAACAAATTGTCCCCATAGCCCCTAGCAGTTTTTTTTTTTGTTTTTTTGTTTTTTTGGTAGGAGCAAGTGCACCTCTCCAGGTTCTTAGGGCTGGGGGGGGGGGCTAATACAGCCTCCTAGCCTTCCACAATTGCTCATTCCACGTCTACACAATAGCTGATGGCAACAGAACTATAGATGTGGCCCCTTTAGGTATTTAGTGCTTATATTCATTGCCTGGATGAAATCAGTTTCAATACACCAGTATAGAAAAGGAGGAAAGTATCATTAAGGAGCAGATAGTGTGGCAAGTTTTTGCATCCCAAGGCACTTGAGAGGCTTGTTCACTAAAACACTGCTAGATCACCCTTTTCATATAGCAGCTATGTTGTGAGACTGAGCAACCACTAAGGTGCAATTATGGATTGCAATGGAACAGAATCAAAGAATTCCTGACTTTTACAAGGCTACCTGTGTCGGGCACAGGGACAGCAAGCCGCTGCAAGAAAGTACTAGCAGGATAAACAATATGCGATATTTTGTATACGTGAATCAAAAGGGAAATCTCACACAGCAAAATTGCCAAAGTGGGAACATTCTTTTCACCAGCCCCACCTCCAAATTCTGAACAACCAGATCACATATGAGATTAAAAGATCAAGAATCACTATAAAGAGAATTTAAATGGTCTTCTTTCCAGATTTTCCATTGTTCAGCCACTGCTCATGGCCATTTGGGGTGCCCAAGATAGGAACAGAAGGAAAGGGATGGAACAAATATGCAGAGTGTGAGGGAAGGTAATAATTTCAACATCAGGCCTGTGTGCAAATGCATTTTCTACTCCATGGTTTGAATGAGAGAGCCTAGTTCTTTGTACTACATATCATACGTGACAAATTCAGATGCTGCTGTGTTAAAAGAGAGAGCCAAATGCTTTGTTATGTATTTGCCTGCTATTTTGTGGTAAAAACTGTCTGTGAAGGCTTTGTACACCAAGAAAGCTTTTGTGGCAAGCTACTAGTATTCCTTTGGCTTTCAAACCACAATTCTGATGACTGAGACACCTCTATGGGCTGCCACGAAATGAAATGCGATTTGTGGAAGGGATGGATTCCATCCTGTCTCTTGTTTTTAATTGCATTAGTTTAAATTGCCTAAATTATTACTTGTTTGGTTAGAGTGGAAGTACTGCACTGGAAAGCAAGCCACCTACCTCCCCAAAGCCTATAAAATACATTGAACAATACAGGGAAGTGGACAGTGAACAGGTCAATGACCCACCCTCCCAAAAAAACAGAAACAAAGAATCAAATACTAACAAAATTTTAAAATAAGCAAGCAGAACTATAGCAACTAGGATAGGGTGAAATAGAACAATATTTTAATCTTTTAAAGAAACAGATCTCTTTGAGAGAAATGTGGAAATTATGTTTACTGAGACAGAAAAGTCTATAAAGTAAAAGGAAAATGTAAAGCAAAACCCTGAAAGTACATCCAAGTTCATGGGGTCACCATAAGTCAACAGGTCACTTGAAGGTACACACACACACACACTTCATAAATGTATAAACTCAGTGCTATTACATACATTTTATAAACATTTATGAAATGGCACCCATGTAAGAGCAAAGGTACATTAAATATGGCAGCCATTTTCCAACATCTTAATTCAAATGGAATCAACTATACCTGTAACAGTCTTTCTTATTGTCAGGCATTTGTAAACAATATATCTATTTGATCTGCTGTTCTATAATTATATTCCTAATTTCTTATGTGTGCTAAATTTAAGAATGAAATCACTTTGTTTTAAGAATATAGATAAAGAACTTGTAGTGGTAACACTGAAGGCAAACACAAAGATAATGATAAAATTATAACTATGTCTCTGGTTAGTACAAGTATTTGGATGGGAGACCGCCAGTTGATACCAGATGCTGTAGGCTATGTTTCAGATAAAGAAACTGGCAAAACCACCTCTTGAGTATTCCTTGCCTAACTATTATGAAATTCATGGGGTCACCATAAGAACAGATGAGTTGAAGGCACATACACACACACATCATACAATTATCTATCAATAGCAATGATTAAATGCCAAATCAAACATAAACAATGCAATCCTATACACATAGGGTTGCCATAAGTCCTGGAAAACAGGGAAAATCCCAGATTAGAGGGACAGAAAGTTGTCCCATCTGGCTGGGCTACTTCAAGCAGCAGATCCTGGATTCAAACTCCAGGCTTTCTGTCAGCAGGCTCTCTGCTCTGGGTCATGAAGGCGGGAGAGTGAAGTTTAGGCTAGGTGGAAGAGTACCGTGTACAAAAGGCGGGAGTCAGAGTATGCAGAGCAGACAGCAGCAGCAGAGAGAGAGAAGGAAAATCAAAACAGGAAAGAAGGCCAGCAATGTACTTGTGTAGGTGTGTGGTGAGTCTGGCCTCCAAGGTCACTGCCTGTGTAGAAGCTTGGGGAGGGGGCTAAGTACACCCCCTCCTCTTGGACAAGGGGACGGTGTGCCTTTTGGTCATTGCCGGGAGGTGAGATGGTCTGGTGGGGCAGCGGGTCTTCTTCCCTGCTCATCAGGTTGGCAGCAGCAGCTAGAAACCCAGTTTTATAATAATAATAATAATAATAATAATAATAATAATAATAATTTATTTCTATCCCGCCCCTCTGCAACGCAATCGGGGCAGCTTACAATATAAAACTCCATAGACCTAGTACCCTAGCCCACCCACCCCTTAAAATAATATTAAATTATAAAAGATTAAAAACATACAGTAATTAAAATATATAAATTAGAAGGAAAAAAATTAAAACATACAATAGTTAAAAAAATCTAATTGCAGCTCAGAAGGACAGACGAGTCTTGGGCCGGGATAGTTATTCAGGAAAGGCCTGCCGGAAAAGATCCGTCTTGACAGCTTTTTTAAAGCTGTCTAAGGTGGTAATAAGACGGATCTCATCCGGCAGTCCATTCCATAATCTGGGAGTGGCAGCAGAGAAGGCCCTCTGGGAAGTCACCAACAGCCTTATTTTCATAGGCTGTAACAGATTCCTCCCAGAGGACCGAAGTGCGCGGGGAGGGTCGTACGGAAGGAGGCGGTCGCGGAGATAAGTTGGACCCAAGCCATGTAGAGCTTTAAAGGTTATAACCAACACCTTGTACTATGCCCAGAAACTAATAGGCAGCCAGTGGAGAGCTTTCAGCACAGGTGTTATATGCTCTCTTCTGGAAACACCAGAAATCAACTTGGCTGCCATGTTTTGAACTAGTTGAAGTTTCCGAGTCAAGCACAAGGGTAGCCCCATGTAGAGCACATTACAGAAATCCAGACGGGAGGTTACCAGTGCATGTACCACAGTTTTGAGGTCCCTGGTTTCCAGGAAAGGGCGCAGCTGGCGTATCAGCCGAAGTTGATAACAGGCACTCCTGACCGTCGCATTTACCTGATTAGACATCTGGAGCGTCGGGCCCAGGAGCACCCCCAGACTGCGAACACAGTCCTTGGAGGAGAGTGTAGTTCCATCCAGGATTGGAAGTTGTATTCCCAGACCTGGTTTTGGGCCTGTAACTGTTAGTACCTCCGTTTTGTCTGGATTCAGTCTCAATTTGTTTTTCCTCATCCAGTCCATTACTGCTTTAAGACAATCATTGAGAGGAGAGACACCATCTAAGTCAAAGCTGATGACCGAGACATGGAGAAGTATATCTGGGTGTCATCAGCATACTGATGACACCGCACTCCATGCCTCCGAATGATCTCTCCCAGCGGCTTCATATAGATGTTAAATAGCATTGGGGACAGGATGGCACCCTGAGGAACACCACAGCTAAGCTCTATTCTGGTAGAGCAACTGTCCCTGAGCCTCACCCTCTGGGATCTGCCCGAAAGGAAGGAACGGAACCACTGCAAAGCAGTGCCTCCAATTCCTAACCCCCTCAGGCGATCCAGGAGGATGGAATGATCTATTGTATCAAAGGCCGCTGAGAGGTCCAAGAGCACCAACAGGGTCACACTACCCCTGTCAATACCCAAACGGAGGTCGTCAGTCAGAGCAACCATGGCAGTCTCCACTCCATATCCCGTCCTAAAGCCAGTTTGAAATGGATCTAGATAATCGGTTTCATCCAAGACAGCTTGGAGTTGGGAAGCAACCTCCCTCTCAATCACCTCACTTAGAAAAGGCAGCAAGGAGACTGGCCTATAGTTGTTCCTGTCCAAGGGGTCCAGGGAAGGCTTTTTCAGGAGCAGCTTAACCGCCACTTCCTTCAGACAGGGTGGAACGGACCCCTCCCTGAAGGACGCATTGATAATATCTCTAAGGAGTACTCTTGATGCGTCGCCCCCTTGGGTGGCCAGCCAAGATGGACAGGGATCGAGGGGACAGGTCGTCTTCCTCACTCTCCCAAGGAGCTTGTCCACGTCATCGGTACTCACAGATTGAAGCTGATCCAATAAAATTTCATCAACAGAGTTGCTGGACACCTCGTCTATAGATTCTGTCATAACACTGGCATCTAAGTCGGCTCTTATCCGAGAGATTTTATCTGCAAAGTGGATGTTAAACGCATCACAGCAGGCCATTGTCGGGTTGAGTAAGGGGTTCTCCGCAGGTGGAATCTGCATCAGCTCCCCCACCACCCTAAACAGGTCTGCTGGACGGGACTCTGCAGATGCAATACGTGCAGAGGAGAAAGACTTCTGTGCTGCACGTATCGCCTCTCGATAAGAATCAAGGAAATTCCTATGACGAGTCTTGTCGGATAAGAGTCGAGTCTTCTGCCAGGTGCGCTCTAGTCGTTGTCCAGCCCGCTTCATCTTCCTAAGCTCCTCTGAATACCAGGGCTTACGGTTAGGAGCAGGCTGGAAAGGACGTTTGGGAGCGATTGTGTCGATAGCCTTGGTGAGGTCGGTGTTCCAAATATTAACCAAAGCTTCAACAGAATCACCGGCGTTACCAACCATTAAATCCTCCAAGGCTTTCTGGAATCCAGTTAGTTCCATTAGCCTTCGAGGGTGGACCATTCTAATAGGTCCACCACCCCCGGTTAGGCAGACAGTGGCTCTTAGCTCCATCTTGACCAGGAAATGATCCGTCCATGACAATGCAGAGGTTTTAATAACCTCCGTCCACGGATATTCCTGTTCCGTACTAAAGGCCGCATCGAGGGTATGACCTGCACAGTGAGTAGGCCCGACAACCAATTGGGATAGGCCCATGTTTGTCATGGATTCCATGAACTCCCAAGCTGCGCCAGTTAGATTTAGCAAGCTGGTCTCGAGTGGGATGTTGAAGTCGCCAAGAACTAAAAGTTGGGCAACTCCAGCAGCAACTCTGAGACCAGCTGTGTTAGCTCGGTTAGGGAGTCTGTTAGACAACGGGGTGGCCGGTACACTAACAGAATCCCTAAGCTATCCCTGGACCTCAGGCTTAGGTACATACACTCGATGTGGACTGTGTTCCGGATAGGCTTCCTGGTCAAGGTTAGATTGTTTTTATGAACCAGAGCCACTCCATCCCCCCGCCCACTTTTCCTTACCTGCTCACTAACTGAGTACCCGGCCAGGAGTGCCTGCGCCCAAGTCTCAGCATTGGCCTCTCCCAGCCAGGTCTCCGTAAAGCATGCCAGGTCGGCAGCCTCATCCAATAAAAGGTCATGGATAATATGTGTCTTGTTTTTAACCGACCTGGCATTGCAAAGGAGCAGAGTAAGGGTCTGTGGAATGGTTGGTGTGCTCTCCAATTTATTCTGAGAAACAGAGTGAACTGAAGGCAGGGTAGATATTAAACATCGATCCTGCCTTCTTTTGTAACAATTTTTCACTCTGTTGCTGCCATACCTTCCTTTCCCCCACACAACCTCAATTCCCACTCCCAGATCATTCCCGGCCCCTGGTAGGTGTTCCTGGGGTGGGGTGTTGGAGTTACTTTTAAGGCCAGCCACTCCTGGCCGCACCCCAACTCCCTGCTGCCTCAGCTGCCTTTACCCCGGTGTAATGGGGAAGGAAGGAAGGCTTCCTCACAGTCCTCCAGAGTCTTCTTCTTCTGGCTGGCTGGCTGGCTGGTAGGTGTTTTGCTTATTTAAATCACAGGAATCTGCTGCACACTCCCTCCCCAAACTCCCTCCCCCGTGGTCTGGCAGGACAGCGGGTCCTCTTCCCTGCTGGGATCGCTCATCAGATCAGCAGTGGCAGCTGCACACTCCTTTCCCCCCAACCCCCCCAATCCTGTCCGGCTCCCACTTGACCAGTAGGGCTTCACCTTCCTATCAAAGCTCACAGGCTTGCTGGACGAAGGCAGCTGGATGGGTCTCTTCCTGCCCATCCATATACCCTGGAAGAAATCGGCAGTGGTGGCAGGAAGGCTTCCATGTGGGGGAGGGAGGATAAAGCCTTCCTCCCCCTCCCCACTCAAAATGTGGGTACTTTTGTCCCAGTTTTGTGGCAGAGAATTATGGCAAACCTATATGCACATCTACTTATAAGTCCCATCAAATTTAATGTAGTAGGCTCCTAAGGTAGAAAATGTACAGTTGGTTGCCAAGAAAAGTATAAAGGGTTTACTTTGTATAGACAGGATGGTAATATTGGTGCCATGTTTGCCTCCAGAGAAATGGAATTCCAAAAGTGGATTTCTCCCAATCACCACTCATCTTATTTTAGGTGGTGGCAGCACTCAAAGGATGCTTCTGAAAGTGATCTCAGCATGTGGGCAGGTTAATATGGCATTAAGTGTTTCTTCACATACCTGGGGCTCAAACTATGCAGGCTTCCAAACATAAAACAGCAATAATTTGCATTGGTCTTCATCCAATACTGAACTGGCAGGGTCCCTTCCCTTCTCTTCTTCTCTGCAGCCTTCTATGCCACTGGAAAAACAAAGGGTGTTTCCTAGGTCTGGGCTGGGGGATGTAATGAGGGAGGCAGAGATGTAGGTTTGACTGCAGTTCCATCAGCAGAATCACCCCTCCGGATACTGGCCATTATTTTGAGCAAGTAGGAAGCAATGAAGTTCAAGCGCTATCACAATGATTTCCCAGTATCCAGTCTCTATTAGAAACCTAGCTATTGCGTTTTGCCCTAACCACAGGGCAAATGTACACAGCAAAGGAGACCATGATGGGAGAGGACACATAGGGACAATCATGACAATCACCATGAAAATCTCCCCAGCAGTCCTCGGATCCATCAGGAGTGGAATAGCTGCTGCTAGTCAAAATCTCACCAGTAATTTGCCCATGACCAGTAAATGAAAAGAAATTCCTCCACACTGTTATTTTTTCAGCCTAGTCAAGAAGAACCAAGTCAAGATTGTGACTTGTCATGTGTGGAAGTGATGACAGTTCGGGGCAGCTCCTATGGTTGTTCTGAAGGTTGTGAAGTTCTGAGATACACCAGACAACAAGGTAACCTTGGCATAAAGGTTGAGGTCACCCAGGAAAACAAACCCCAACGTCCTCAATTTTGAAGCCAAAACCACTTCTGGCAAACCAGGCCTATCTCACCTTTGCGTAACACTTGTCCCTTTGTAAAGTTTGAAGGGGGAGAATATTACTGTGATGCTAAACCCCATTTTAAAATGACACAAGCAATTGATTCTCATACTGGAATACAGAATCCTGCTGAAAGCTAAACTCAGGCTCCAAAGAAACTTAGCAAGGTTATTCCTTTAACTTTAATATGCTGGATAGTAATTGATCAGTATTCTGCCTACTTCCCTGAATGCATGTAAACACATATAATTTTATAGACTAGCCTCTTATTTATAGGCCTTTAAAAACTTTATTTATATCCATTATGACTTATGTCCAGAACAGAGAGATGTTTCAAGGCTCAGTATAACAACTTGCTTCTGTCTAACCTGCACACAAAGTCAGAGTTAAAGCCTAACTGTTTTCGTTGTTCCCCCCACCCCGATTTTTGTTTTAGTCTAATTAATTCTAGCACAACAACACCCACCTATCCCCAAACAGTGGGAGTTCTAAAGCCTTGAAACCCAATTATTGAATCCACTTATTTTGAAATACAAAAGTGACATGGGAATATTTTTGATACAGATTGTGAGAAACATCTGTCATAGGTTTGGGCCTTCTCTAGAAAACCAAATCTTTTTTGCCTATGGATTTAATGTAATGTTTAAGTGGTACTTAAGTAAAGAGATCAAGAGTATTTTTAAAGATTTTTTTCTGGCTTTCACACAGTTGGGATTCAGATCCAGCTTGAGAGATGCTCCCTTTCAATCTAAGCAGGATTTGTGACCTATGTATATGTTGCAGGGCAAGTGGCCCTCGAGATGCTACTGGACTACAACTCCCATAACACAACCATTTGAGTTGGGGAGATAACAACTGGAAGGCGGCCATGGTTTTGTGGGATGTGAGGCATCATGTGCATGTTTGTTATGATGGCAGTATGGTCATTCTGACCTGGGGATTCTGGGAGTTGTAGTTTTAGAGCTACTTTGAAGAGAACAGTACAGTAACATACTTTCCCCTCTCATCTTCAGGATACTGTTATGGCTACAGAATGATTAATCTTTTTAGGTAGATTGCTGGTTGTTTAGTTGGCGGATATGGTTAGAAAACCTTTCTTTTATATTTAGATGGGAGGCACATCAGAGCATGAGGAATGTGACCTTCCTATTGTTAATAAGGGGTGATATTTGTGTGTGTTTACAAGTGAGGGTGGAGAGGGAATAGAAAGAAGAAAGTGTTGTAGTATAGGCCTGATAGTATGAGGTAAGCCCAAAGTGTATCACTTGTTTTTTTTAATTACTAGTTTTATGTCTGTGGAATTATACAAATCACTGGAGATAATTTCTGATGTAGCTGGATGGGGTATAGGGAAGGTACATTTCCCAAAATGGCCCTAGAATGTGCATATGGAAGTCAGGATATAACATAATCTAAAATACTGCTTTGCGTGCTAACATGTCCCTTTGTGCCTCCTAAACAGCTTCCAATATAGATTTTAAAAATTCAGTTTACCATGCTCGATTTTCAACACTCTTCATATGCTACAAAAAGACAATGCCTATTGCCTATACAGTTGGGGATTGGTTTTGGGGGGCTCCGTAGATACTGAAAACTGTGGATAATAGCGAGCACCATTGAAAATAATGGGACTTCCAGTTTAAAATACCATAGGTGCCTTGGAAGATCTAGAAAATGGCTAAAGAGGACATGTTTTCTAGGAAGACTCTATGGTAGGTGTGCTGTTTTGTGTCCCATGGATAATTTAATCAGTGGATAATGAATCAGTGGATATGGGGGTCCTACTGTAATGCAATGCTTATAATGCCTAAACAGTGCAGATGAGCCAGATGTCCCACTCTTTGACATCTCTCAAAATGCTTAAAATGGATGGCCCTCCAGATGTTGAACTGCAACTCCCATCATCCATCACAATTGGCTCCGCTGGTTAGGGTTCCTGAGAACTGCTCTCCAGCAACAAGAGGAGAACCATCCTTGTCTGTTCCAGTTTTAAAAAAGATACCTTCAAAATTCAAATATATGTTAGGCCTATCTGACATCTTACTTTTTATGGTATGCATAGCTTGACACAATGTGGCAGATACTCAGTGAGACTGGGCAAGTAATCACTGATTAGTTTAAGAGAAAAAAAATCTTCCTTCCCCCATTTATATATTTGTAGTGAAATGCACCTATTTTAAATGAGTAGTGTTCTATTATTTTTAATAACTTCAAAATTATTAGTAGTGTTTTTTCAGTTAACACAAAGGGTATCTGTGTGAATGTTAATGTTATCCAGAAAGACTGATGTGTTTAGCCATCACTAATTTTCTGCACCCAATTATATTAATTCTAGAAATGAAGTTTGCTGGCCATGTAGTTTCTCCAGATTGCAAAGCAGCCTGTTTTCATCTTGATACCTATGTCTGATGCTGAAGATTTTTTTTCTGTGGTCCGTCTCTGTCATATATATAGGATTTGCTGGCAACCATTGACATATCCTGTCCTGCTAGCAAGATAACTGCGTATCACACTACATTCCTGAATTAAAGTAAATATGGGTATTCTGCTGGGATCTGGACCATTATTGGAAAGCAGAATCAAGAGCTCAAAATGGCACAGTTTACTTTTTTGTCTTTTGTTCAGTTGGCCTGTATGGATGGCATCTGTATTTCCTCTTATGACAACCAGGAAGGAGGGAAGCTGGTCAGGAAGGTGTGGATGTGTAACATGTTGATATATAGATATTGCAACTAGCTCCAACATAAAAATTCCTGTCTAGACTTAGAATGTGTGCAAACCCCAAGGGTACCACAGAACTATAATCAAAGTCCCCCCAGCATACATCAGAAGCTGTAGATTTGATTTCTCATGGTATGAAGGCACCTGAAGTTAGGGCTGGCTTTTGGCAGGGCCTCAGGATGAGTGGAGGGGCCACACACACACCCCATAGAGCCATAACTTCCACTTTGGGCAGAATATTCTAGAAGAGCATAAGCATCTGAAGTCAATTCCTAGTTTGTGTACCCTACTTTTCTTCCAGGCTGAGAGGGTTTCACCCTCAAGGATCCCCCAGATCCTAGTGCCAGCACTGTATGGAAGTAATGTGCCTGGATACACTGTATGGAAGTAATGGGCCTGGATACAGAATGGCTGCTATACAGTTCAGTTCTTCTCCAAGAGGCTGCAAAGTGATCATTATGCTTTAACTGAAGGACTTAACCATTAATGTATTCATTGTGTTTATTTGTTTATTTATTTTAAATCCTGCCTTTCTCCCAACAAGGTTTCAAGGCAGTGTACAACATTTTTTTTAAAAAACAAACAAACCCACAATACAGTTAAAACACAATTAAGCTAACATTGTTTAAAAGCTGAATAGCTTTAAAAAGACATTCAAAACACGATAAAACACTACACATACACCATTAAAAGCTCTATAAGCTGCAAGATACTAAAAAAACTACATGCCACCTTAAATAAAAATGTCTCCTGACAGGAGAGAGGGTCAACTGGATTTCTGGGGAGCAGCACTGAGAAGGTTCTCTCGTGTGTCCTCTGTGTTATGACAGAACCCAGAGATTCTGTGTTTACAGAATCTAAGACTGAAATGGTTAGGTTAATACATACTTTAAATGCCCTCAATTAATCATGTAGAAAAATGTAAAATATAAAATATGATTTATATCTGTCTACCTCCTGGAATTCCTCTTCCAACAAGCAAATCATTTCTCTCTCACATGCACATGTTTAGATAAATATATTTTTAAGTGCTCTCAATCAGGTAGAAAAATAGTTGTGGAAAAAAAAGGTAACTTACAACTAATTTCTAGCTGATACCTCAACATTTGGGAAGTGAATACACTGATAAATGAACTATTTGAATTTTATGAATTATATAAACAATGTCAATTTGTATGTTTATATGTAATGTGAACAGGAAGGGGGGAAGGGGGAGAATTGATGTTAATGCTTCTTGTTTGTCTATCTGGTTTGTTTGTTTGTTTGTTTGTTATGTTTAAATGTATGTGTATTTCTGTGACAAACTAATAAAAATAATTTTTAAAAAATCAGGTAGAAAAATGTAAAATATGATAGGTAGATATCAATCGTATATTACACTTTTCTTGTGTGTATACCATACTAGAAAAATGTAAAATACAGTCTGTCTTCCAGAATTCTTCTTCCAACAAGGACATTTTTAAATATATATATATATATATATATATATATCAATCCTATATTACACTTTTCTTGTGTGTATAACATACTAGAAAAATGTAAAATACGGTCTGTCTTCCGGAATTCCTCTTCCAACAAGGACTTTTTAAAATATATATATCTATTGTATATTACACTTTTCTTGTGTGTATACCATACTAGAAAAATGTAAAATACAGTCTGTCTTCCGGAATTCCTCTTCCAACAAGGACTTTTTAAAATATATATATATATATATCAATTGTATATTACACTTTTCTTGTGTGTATAACATACTAGGAAAATGTGTGTGTCTATATATATGTGTGTGTGTGTAAATCTATATATAAATAATTTACACACACACACACACACGTGTGTGTCTCTGTGTATAAATATAAATAACGTTTTGCTTGTTGGGAGAGGAATTCCAGAGTCTCTCTCTACTATATTTTTAATGATTTGCCTGTTGGCAAAGGAAGTTCCTATACATAATGATTTGTTTGTTGGAAGAGGAATTTCCAGGCTCTGAAGAGAAACCTGAAGGTTAACGAGCCTGTTGGACCAAAGTCAGCTGGCATCAGCGTGGCGGTGCTTCCCCCAGAGTCAGGGTGGGAACCCCGGTCGACTCCCATGGGTGACTTGAGGGGCAGGAGGTCCTGCTTAGGGCTGCGGGTGAAGTGCCAAGCTGGCCATTTTGAAAGCAGCTCCACTCTTTTCCGCACAGCCATTTAACGCAACCAGAAACACCGCACTCTCGCCCTGAAACGGGAGGAATAGCGTTCAACGTGTTAATGTCGATAAACGAACGGGGTAGTACACAAGCAAAGGAGCCCCGGATTTATTTATTTATTTATTTATTCGCCTCAGGTATCGGGAAAAAACGCCCGCTGAGGCTACAAAGGGGGTTGTGACATAAGGCTGCGGGTGTACCGGAAGGGAGCGGGAATGGGGAGAAATAACAGGAGCTTTTCTCTCTCTCTCTCTCTGTGAGACTTGTTTGGGTGGGATGCTTTCTGAGGGGAGGGAAGCGCAGCTCTCCTGGGCGCTCCCCACACGCCCAACACGGCTCTGGCGCCTCAGAGAGAGAGGGAGGGGGGCTCAGGCAGGCAAGCGAGCTTTCGAGCGAGGAGCAGCAGCAGCGCCTCCCGCAGCCCTCCAGCGCCCCCTGGCGGCCCTCCGCGGGCCCGGTCACGTGACCCACTCAGGGCCTGCCGCCGCCGCCGCCGCTTCCCCCAGTCAGAGCGGAGCGATCCGAGGCAGAGACGAAGAAACAAGATGGCGGCCGGTGGCGATCCGGAGCGGGACGCCGGCGATTCGGATTGAGCCCTCGGCCTTCGCAGCTCGTCGGCGCCCCCTCCCTGGCCCACATCGCTCACCGCGGGGAGGAGCTCCAGCCACCCGCCCGGAGCCCCAGCGCCCTCAGCGGCGGCGGCGGCGGCGGCGGCCTCTCCCCCCAGTCCCCAGCCCCTCCTCGGCCAGCCAGCCAGCGCCCAGCGATGCGGGGCCGGCGAGGCAGGCCGCCCAAGCACCAGCAGCCCGCGGCGGCCCCGGCCCGGGCCAGCGCCCCGCCCGCTTCCCCCGCCCCTCCCGGCCCTATCGGGGGGCTGAGGTCCCGGCTCCGGGGGAGCAGCCGGGGCAGGTGGGCGGCCTCGGGCCAGGCGGCGGGGGCGTCCGGGCCCAGGCCGAGGGGGGTGTCCGGGGCTGCCCAGGCCTCGGCGGCGCCCTCCGCAGTCGCTTCCAGCCCCCGGGGGGCCGGCAGGAGGAAGGGAGGCGGCAGCAGCGGCAGCAGCAGCACCCCTGGCGGGGGAGGCAGTAGCGGCAGGGGCAGGGGCAGGGCGGCCGGAGGCGGCGGCGGCGGCGGCGGGCGAAGCAGCAGCCAAGGCAAGGCGGCGAATGGAGGTGCTGGTGCCGCCGGTGGTGGGGCTTCTGCGTCTGCTTCCCGGAGGAGCAGCAGCAAAGTGGTGTACGACGACCATGAGAGCGAGGAGGAGGAGGAGGAAGAGAGCGTGCTCTCCGACGAGGAGGAGGAGGAGGAAGAAGAAGAAGAAGCCGACCCGGCGGAGAAGCCCGATTCGGACGACAACGAGGAGGCAGTCATGGAAGAGGAAGACGAGGAGGAGGAGGAGGAGGAAGAAGACGGGGAGCAGCAGCCCGACGACTCGGACTACCCCGAAGAGATGGAGGACGAGGACGACGCCAGCTACTGCACCGAGAGCAGCTTCCGAAGCCACAGCACCTACAGCAGCACCCCGGGTGAGGGGCGGCCGAGGGGAGGGGGCTTTGGGGAGGGGGCGAGAGGGAGGGAGGGAGGGAGGGAGGGAGTCTCTGGCGGGTTGTCCGAGGGGGAGAGGGGGTCCCCTGGCTGGGGGAGGGAAGGGAAGGGGGGGATAGTCGGTCGGGCGAGGCTGATCTGAAGAGGAGGCGGGAGGTGGGCATCCTGGGCGAAGGAAGGAGGCACGAAGCCGGGGTGGGGTGGGGTGGGGTGGGTGGCACAAGGAAGGGCCCCCTGCAGAAATGGGGACAAGGTGCCCTCCATGCCGATGGAGAAAGGGTGGCAGAGCTTTCGATTTAGTTATTTATTTATTTATTTTAAATTAAAATCGTCTGGAGTACTTGGGAGGAAGAAGGATGCTTTTGTAAACATTGCCTAGCCAAGAAAGATGCCTGTAGCATCCCTTTGTTGGGGAGGAGGTGCATGCAGGATGCCTATGACTTCTGTGCAAGGGAAAGTATTTTGGCAGAAACTTGGCTGTAGACATGTAGGCTTGTTGATGGAAAGATGAAAAGCAGGTGCATTTAGACTGGAAATGGGGTTGGTAAGTAGCAATGAGAGTACTTGTGGCTGAATTAAATGACATTCAGCAAACACTTGTATGTTTGATTTTTTTAAAAAGTTACATATATTTATTAGGGTTGGATAAGTTTTCCATTTATTTCCATTTTAACAGTTTTGGTTATAAGACAGTGTTACTTTATTGAACAAGTGGCATTGCTCTTTTTAATTTTCTCTGGTGTTCTTACTTGATGATTGCAAAAACTAAAAACTCAACTTTTGTTGTCAATGATATTACAGTTGTTCCTCCATATCCACGGATTTAAGTATTCACAGCTTGAAAATATTCTTTAAAAAATAATAATCCAAAAAGCAACCCTTGATTTTGCCATCTTATATAAGGGACACCGTTTTGCTATGCCACTGTATATAATGGGACTTGAGTATTCACAGATTTTGGTATCCACGGGGGTCCTGGAACCAAACCCCAGTGAATATGAAGGGACAACTGTATACTAAAATGAGTGTGGATCGTACTCTTACTTCCAACACTTAACAGAATGTGCTTTTAAGTTGTAAATATGTTTAGGGAAAATGTTATTTCATAACATCTTGCCTGTCTAACTCATGAGTAGGGAAGAGAAAACATTTTCAAACTATCTCATCTAGTCATATTTGCTTTTAGAAAATATGTAGGAATGAGGACTAGGACTTACATAGTGCAGGGTGAGATGTTGAAAAGGTAATTCAGTGCTTAACATTTTGAGGAAAACAAGGTGTATTATAGTGAAATCCTTCACTTTACTGAATATACTTAATAGAGTAGTTTCGTGAAATTATATGAAAGTAGCTTTAGTGGGTGTTTTTTGTGTCACAGCATCAAATATTTTCTGATAGTTTTATATACAGATCACCTCCAGTATCCACAGGGGATGTATATCTTCCCAGGCTTATTTCAGATACATGAAACCACGTATATTAGGGATCCGCCATAGAATACCATAGAATTGTGCTGGAGGACCTAGAAAATACCTAGAGAGGATGACTCTAGGCTCCTGGCACCACTCTGTGGTTAACACCTGGCAGAAGTTGATCATAGCATTACACTGGATGCCTCCAGATGCCTAGAGAGACCACCTGTAGTGTGACTCTATGGTCCTCCAGGGGCCTAGCGATAGTCCCCCCGTCCCCCCCAGACCATGATTAAGGGAAACTGTGGATACCGATCTCATATAAATAGGGGGCCACCTGTATTAAGACTTTGAATTTTGTAAGATGTACTGACATACATTTATTAGAATGCATTATAAAGACAAACTTTCTTCTAAATTTATTACATGAGAAAGTTTTAAGCTTTGTTAAGGGTTTTTTTAAAACTTGTCCATTTTTGCTGTTCCCTTCATTTTGTCCATTTGATGGCAAGAAAATTGATATATAGCACTGTTAATATTTAGCTATATATGGATATTTATTATTCAGCTTTTGTTCAAGAAAGTTTTAATAATTACACGCTGATTGGATAACAGATGTCTCTGATTAGTGATATTGTACGTATTTTCAATGTAAATACAGTTTATGAATGGATTTCAATACATTCCTAACATTTTAGTGTTTAATCTGATTTGCATGCAATTGAACATTGTCATGGTGACATTCTAATTGTACAGGTGTTTTTTTTTTGTCCTAAAATATAAAGTGGTTCTTGTATCAGTCAAGTTTTGTTAGTAAAGATTACATCAGTATGACTTACTGTTAAACAGAACAACCAATTTTAGTGTTATATGATGATTTCTCCTTGTTTCCAGCAATTGGTAGCAAGTTTTAATTATTCTTCCTGTTGACCACTGATGATGCATCACACTATATTATATAGTTATTTATATTTTTGTTCTTTCCAGAGGCTTCTGGGCTTCCTATGCCACCATTATCTTTCTGAGACAATTATGCTATGAATTTCCAAGCCACCAAATCTATTGGTTGTGACATAGAGGGTGGCAAATATTGCTGCCACCTGTTGACTTGTATCATGTATAGACTTAACTTGGTACCTTAGAATATGAATCAAATTATAGTGCTGAAGATCTTACAAAATAATATAAAATAATTCTCATTTTGAATGGTAACTTGTAATTCAGAGTGGAGGGTTTGTGCAGTCTTTTGTTTGGTAAAGTTCACCATCATTTTGGTAAGGCCTAAAAGATGCAACAAGTTTCTTTAATTGGTTACATGGTGTGGCCAGTAGGCTTTCATGCTCCTTCCTTCAGTCCTGCATGCTTTCTCTCATTCAGCTCATTGGAGCTGAATATGTGAAGCCTTAAGACTGATCAAGACATTATAATTGTGGTTAGAAACAGTTGCAAACTGTTGTTCATGTTAACCATGGTTAATGAAAATGCTGCTTTGCCAAGAAAAGTATTCATATACAAGGAAAATAAAGAAGGAGCGTGTGAACGTGATGGATGCTCCCTGTTTCCTGACACGGGTTTGGAAATTGGGTCTGTTGTATTTGAAAATGCAAGAGAACAATTACTTACCAGAAGATTTTTGTACAGGTGCCCCCCCCCCCATATGCATAGGGGATACATTCTCAGATTTACCATGAGTGCTTAAACCAGGGGTAATAGCAAACCCCATAGAAACATGCTGGAGGACTTAGGAAATGGTTACAATGGCAGCCTGTCTAAGCAGCTCCAGTGTGACTCTGTATTAACTTCTGACATAAGTTACCTTAGAGTCATGCTGGAGGATCTAGGAAATGCTTAGAGGTGGCATCTCTAGTGTGACTATGGTAACATCTGGCAGAAGTTGCCATAGAGTTGTGCTGGAGGATCTAGGAAATACCCAGAGAGGCCACCTCTCCTGGCATCTCCTGCACAACTCTGTAGTAACTTCCAGCAGAAGTTCCCTTAGTGTCACACTTGATGACCTAGGAAATGCCTAGAGATGAATTTTTATTTTTTATTTTTTGGATGACAGACAATTGAAACTGGTCCCGTGCATACGGGTTGTGTGTGTGTGACCATATAGAACTGCAGTTTGTTCTAAAAGATCAATTTAGTGTCTTCTACTTACAGTAAGTAACCCATTATGGGTTGTTTGGTACAAATGAACAAGACTGGAAGAGTATAACAACATTTAGAGCATATGTAGTTCTAAACTAGGTATAGGAAATCTTTCCTTCTCCAGATGAACACATATCAGTAGTAGGTTGGATCAAAATGCAAAATGTGGGACCAGGCTATACTTACATACTCACCCATTCACAAACAAACATGCATATGTTTGTTTACACACATATTACTATATACAGGTATGCAGAGAGAGCTTGGTCTGTTAAAGTGCCAAAAAAGGGAACCTCCCTCCTTTCCGTGCATAGCAGGGAACAGTGTAAGGTGCCTATGGAGAGAGACTCTTTTCCTCCCTGTGGAGCTTGCTTTACTTTCCTTCCACATACCTAGAAAGGGGCTTTCTTTGTCAGTGTGCAGCCTGTTCCTCCTGCCTCCTGCCCCCCCCCAATAATTTTTGTCAGCCTCCCATTTTTCAGTCTGAAAACCCCATGAGGCCAGATTCTAGCTTATAATGTTGTTTTGGGACCCCCATCCACAAGAAGCGGGGGAACAGATGCCTCCCACGAGGGACTGGGAATAATAGAACATCACATCACCCAAAATGGTAGCCACAGTGGCAAGGTATAGACTTCATGGGTCTCAGAGGAGCCAAAAATAGCCTTCTGAGCCCTGAAGTGTGCCTCAGCCTGCTCTAGAGTTTCTCCAACCCTTCTCCAAACCTTTCTTCATTGTAACTCTGTAAAATTAGTAGTCCATACCAGGGTAAAAAAAGTTATTGTTCACATTGTAGAATGGTACAGTTGGCCCTTTATCCATGGATTCTGCATCCACGGATTCAACCAGCAATGGTTCGAAAATATTCCCTAAAAATACATTCAAAAAAGCAAACATTGATTTTGCCATTTTATATAAGGGATGCCATTTTACTGCACCATTGTATATAATGGGACTTGAGTGTCTACGGATTTTGGTATCCACAGCGTGTTCTGGAACCAAACCCTAGCAGATACCAAGGGCCCACTGTATAAGGCTCGAGGTATATATCAGTTACCTCCCATAGTGACTGTTGCTGGCACTTTATCCAGAGTGATGTGTTACAGTTGCCAGTAGCTTGGTAAAATAAATGGACATTGTTGTGCAGACTGGAAAGTTGCACCCACATTGTCATGTGCAGCCACCCTATCAGAGAGAAATGATGGTGTTTCAGCCAGAAACAACCAGGATATGGCTTATGGTGCATGGTTAACTTTGTATGTGTTGCATGACAGTCATACACATCAATATGGCTGGAGCTAAGGACAGGGGTACAATTCAGTGTGTGAGCTCTACATTTTCTCAGACCCTCTTATGAGACCCATTGAACTTCCCCTATAATCAGTCTCCCTTATGGACACGAAAAAGCTCTACACTGTGCACAAGCTCGATAGATTCCCACCTCCACCCCCCAGATTTAAACAATTACACAGAAGTTGGCACAAAGCATCACTGCCAGTGTAAATATCCCCAACTCCTATTTACTGTTCTATTTTACCTCTTGGGTAGCCATACAAACAATTATTTGTTCTATAAGCCTCTTTGTTGGCTAGTCGTTTTCATTAATGTCCAGCTGTTTGTCTAGGATCCTTCAGTGATGGCATGTGCAACATTTAAAGTAAATACACTTTGAAAATTGTAAGCCCCCAAGTTAGCTAATAGAAGACCAACACTTGAAGTGCAACAATAAACACAAAGCAGTGGCAGCAGCAAAAATAGATTTTTTTTGTGTTTTTTTAAATGGCAGGATAACAGCAATCAGATCAGCAAAATACAACAGTCATGGTAGCCCAATGAAAGACCTGCAGTATGGAGGCTCCAGAAGCCTTTATAGAAGGGAATTCCACAATCTGGCCATTGCTTTGAAGAGACCTTTGCCCAGCACCTTTGGACCCAGCTGTTTTAGAAAAATAATGAAAGCTACCAGATTTTTGTTCATCAGTGTACTTTATTAATACATTTTTATATTATAAAAGTAATATTACATAATACAATATAATACAGCTGTTCCTCCATATCTACAGCTTTGGTATCCACGGATTTAAGTATTTATGGCTTGACAATATTCTTAAAAAAATAATAATCCAAAAAGCAAACCATGATTTTGCCATCTTATATAAGGGACATCATTTTGCTATGCCATTGCATATAATGGGACTTTAAGTATTCACAGATTTTGGTATCCACGGGGGGTCCTGGAACCAAGCCCCCGTGAATATGAAGGGACAACTGTATTACAATATTATATTCATCCCAAACCATGAAATACCATAAAATAAAGTAGTAAAACAGTTATTAAAAATAAAATAATTAAACATTATTTTTTAAAAAAATAATTATTAAAATATTAAAATTATTGGCACAACTGACAAGATTAGTGATCAGGAAGACGCCTGGTCATCATTCCACAGGTTGGATGCTGCAGCATAAAACGTTCTCTGCTCCATGATGATGACGATGATAATAATAATAATGTTAATACCACCACTGTTTTGGTGGTGTTCAGTGATAAAACACAAGAAGAAACCGTACAATTCAATTTACCTGTTTTATTTTATAGCATGTTTTTATATGCAGTGTATCATATCAGGTATCATTTTAGGGAACACAGAGAAATGCTGGGTAAGATCCTGGGGATAGAAATACTGAAGGAGGAGAGTTCAAGAGATATAGGAGAATCTGAAAAGATAACTACAGAAAATGCAATAGCAATTTATTCCAATGAGAAGAAAAACAAAAAGAGATTCAAAAAGACCAAAACCACAGGAAGCTGCTTGATAAAGTGAACCTGAGGAAGGAGGTGGAGGAGGAAGTGGTAGGTTAACTTCTTATGTAAGATGGTGAAGTGTTAACAGGTGACTGATAAAAGAGCAATGTACTTAATTTCTGTTTTGCTCTAGTCTTCTCCCAGCAGCAGAGTTGTGTTGACCTGGGGAAAATTGGATAAACTATGTAAGGAGGTACTTGTTTCTCAGGGTAGGTAAGAGATAGTTAAATGACACTTTACTTAAATGAGTTTATGTCTCCAGGGCCAGATGAATTGCATCACAGCGTTCTCCAGGATCCCACTGATATTATTTTAGATCTTCGGACTGATAATGAGACTATGTGAGGTACATGAGGAGTGAAGCAAATTTTGTTCTTATCAAGAAAGGGGAAATGGGAGATTTGGGAAACTATAGAGCTGTTAGCTTGATTTTAGAACAGGAAAATTTGAGAACAGGTTATGAAGTTGTCATCATGTGAGCTTCCAGAAAGGAATGCATGAATTGCCAGGAAAGAACACAGATAAATTGTACCAAAGCAACTTTACCTTAAACTTTTAAATAAGAATTACTAGTTTGGTAGATTTGGGGTATATTGTTGATGTAAGATATCTTGTCTTCAGCAAAGCAACATGCTTTGCTACCTTGCACACAAAGTGTTAAAGTGTATGTTGGATGATACTGTTAGATGGGTTGATGATTGATAGAACAATAAGCAGTAAGGGCTCATTAATGGTTTTGTATCAATCTGAGAAAGCCTTGAGTTGGAGTGTCATAGTGCCCTGTCTTTGGTTTGATTCTGTTTAAATGAGGTATAACCAGTATGCTAATATATACATGATAATGAAGCTGGTAGGGATAACTTAATGCTACAGAAGACAGAATCAAGATTCACAGGGCTCTCTTGACAGGGAAGATTGAAATCAACAGGATGAAATTCAGTAAAGATCAATGTAATCCTGTATTTACAAGCATAAGATGATGGAGACCTGGCTGGGTTGTTCATAAGAATCTTAATTGGTCACAAATGGCAGATGATCGTGCAGTGTGATGTGGTTTCTATAGAAGTGAATGCAATTTTAGATTAATGGAAGCATACTCTGATCCCCCGGACCATCTTCTCAGGATGCTGCAGGAAAACTGCAAAGATTGCTCCCTCCCTTTCTCCATAAGCAGAACTCCACTGCATCCAAGCCATTAAAAGTTGAAAACTAGAGAAATTGCTGTTTGGTGTATTTTAACTATAATATTGTTCCATGCTCCTACCAACAGGCCGTGTAAAGAGAAAAATCATGAAAAGGCAGCAAATTATCAATCTCTATCATCCTTGTATTTACAGTGATGTGCAAAATAAATGACACTTATTTATTTATATAAGACTATCTTTACACAACTTTTCACTTTAAAAAATCCCAGAGTTGTACTCAACCCCATTTGCTAAAAGCATAAGTCAGGGATAATAAAATTATTAATGAAAAATTACTTGGGCCCCTATAACCTTAACTTCTCATGTGCAGAACCATTTGCTGATCTGCTTTAGGCAACAAACTGTTATAAGATGGCCTTCTACAATATTTCTGTGAAGTGCTCCAAAATAACCTTTAATTAGTTTCATGATATGAACTGAAATGATAGTGAACCGTGAAATTTCTTAATGTTGGTTGGGTACACGAAAAATACATGCTGCTAATGGTAATTCTCATCTTACCTGCATTTTTATTTAGATGTGTTGTATTCATTTCAGAGCTTTAAAAATATATGTTGCCTCTTACATAACTTCTTCAAACATTGTTTTCATGGCAGGGACCTTGACAGTACAAATATTCTATTGTTTTATGGAATTCAGTGAAGGATTGAAAATAAAATTGCAGGGATGTTTTAAGATGGAATTTATTACTAACGAGCAAAAATTGATCAGTTTTTGCATGGGCTAGAATGCCCTTTGTTTGTTACACAGAAGCCCTCTAGCAAAGCAGCTGTCAGAGTTGAACCTGCTGCATCTGCCCATCTGAGTGTTGCCTTGGCTGCTGGAGTTCCTAGGCAATGCTGCTTCTATGATGCACCAATGCAGCCCCTTAAGGAAGCATCCACCCATTCCAGGGCTGTGAGGGGTGCCTTGATTCATCAGATCACTTGCCCAGAAGTGGTGATCAGTCCATCAGACTACTCCCTTCCTTTCAAACTAGAGTGATTGCAAATGTATGCACTGGTTAGGGAAGTCTGCCACTGAGTGAAGATGGTACCACACCCTTCATACATGTCCATCTGACAAATTAACATTAGTTAATGTGATAAAAATACCAATTGCCAACCCCAAAGGTCTCCTTTTGATGTATGCCAAGGTTGAAATTAACCAGGGAACTGTTGACAGGGGGTCGGCAAATTGATTTAAATTAGGTAGTAACAGAGGAAGGAATAAAAGTGGCGAGTAAACATGGGAAGGCCCCTGAGATTGATAGCTTTACAGGGATAGTTTTATGAAACATTCTGTAATGTCCTCATATGATGGCTAAAATCCTGTTGGTGACATAAGCTAATATACCATGGTTTGTAGGGTGGGGTATAATCCCACTCCATATTTGTGGCTGGGAAAAGGGATGAACTGTTGCCCTCCCAGACCTTCTGTGTATTCGCTAGTGGTCAGGAAGGCTGATGTTTGTTTTTTCACCTGGCTGCAGAACTGCAGCTGAATGGTGCCCAGGATCTGAGATAACAAAATGAGTCTTTGAAAACAACTGTAAAGGTTTGGAGTCATTGAAGTAAGATACCACACCTTGCCACATCAACACTTGTCCCGTTTGAATGTGGGTATGACCCTTAAAACCACACAGATACTAAAGTCATAAAGAAAGAAGTAGTTCACATAAGAAATCTGATAGTTGAGAGAAACCTACCTCAGCTGCTAGGATAAAAGAAGTGCCACTTGATCCATAGATACTGAGGCTGCATATTCTTCTAATACAAAGTTTTGATTGCACATTGATTCTTAAAAATAAGGGAACCAGAGCATTAATGAATGTCTGAAGTCAAAAGATAATCTTAAGAACATGGGTCTGGACCCTTTGGACCCTTGAGGCCTTAGAACAGTAGAGCAAGAGATTGGGGAGGGAGGGAGGGAGGGAGGGGGAGAGATGGAGATCAGGTCCAGCTTAAAAAACATGATGGAAAGCCATTGGTGTAAACAGTCAATAAAAACTTTATCAGTGACATTACTTCAACAATGAGAAAAGCACACCTAAACCTTACACATAGATAACACTTAACCCAAATAAGCTAAATGACAAACAACAAATGACAAATAAATATATCTGTCTTGCTTATGTTGGAAGTGCTGTGCCGTCAGGGGATTACTGATCCATATGTATTGGAATGACTCCCCTGTTCAGACTTTTTGGAAGTCTGTGTTTGAAATTACTTGAAATATGTCTCATCACTTTGTACAACAAACACATTTAAAAGCACTGATGAAATTTATAATATATTTTCTTCATAAAGATCTTAGGCGATACCTAATGGTAGCAGCTAGACAAGAGATTTCCAGATGCTGGAAAATAGCTACAGGATATACCAGAAGTGAATGACTATTAAGAATGTGGAAAATAGTGTTGTCAAGACACTGACATTAAAATAGATTAAACAGAGGGATAACAGAAAATGATCTATTTATAGAAATTTGGCTTCCCTTTCTTAGGTGAACAAGGGGTCTTCAAGCATATGTGCGCCTGTGCTCCCTGATTCTTTTTGTAGGGGTGTTATCAATTGCAAAAAGGAAAAAAAAAGATGGGGGAACTTGAGTTACTGAATGGCAACAGGTTCTTTCTGATAGTTGAGTAAAAGGGTACATTTGTGTCTTAATTTTGTTATCACTTTTTAGTATATTTAGACCAGATAGTTATTGTTGTCCTTTGTTTTGTTACATATTTAGTAATACACTTGTTTTAATTAATTAAAATTAATCAGATAAAAAACCAAGTAATCCATAGATACAAGCCTCTAGGGTCTCTGGGACAAGTTTACATAGGGACCACAAAACGCAGTGTGCAAACAAGAATCAAGGAACATGAGAGACACTGCAGACTGGGCCAGCCAGAAAAATCAGCAGTAGCAGAACATGTTATAAACCAACTTGGACACAAAATGTTATTTAAAAATACAGAATTTCTGGACCAGGCCAATAACTATGATGCCAGAATGCATAGAGAAGCTATTGAAATCCACAAACACCTGGGCAAATTCAACAGGAAAGAAGAAACCTTAAAAGTAAACAAAATCTGGCTCCTAGTTTTGAAATACAATAGAATTAAAACTCAACACTTACAAAGGAATTTCACCTAGGGACATGGGGATTCTCAGCAGATAATGGCCCATCAACCAACCATCAGCCAAACAGACACTAACGAGCCTTGCATTTCTATACCCAGAAATTAACCATTCAATTACACAAATTTACATATGCTCCCCTACAGGGTTTCACAGCATATAAACCCTGGACACACTCCTACCCAACCATTCTCTGAAGATGCCAGCCACAGATGCAGGCAAAACGTCAGAGAGAAACTATTCCAGAACACGGCCTCACAGCCCAGAAGAAACCCAAGGCAAATCTAGTTTGTGAGAGTTTGACATAACAAATCTTTAAAAACAAAATAGCACTCCTGTAAACTTGGCTTATCTAGAACTGTTGAGTTTAAAAACAAAGTGGTTGTAGACTTTTTGAGAAAGAAACTCTCACAAATCAAGGGTAGGCGAGGTCTGAATTTTTAGAAGTATTGAGGCTCTTAAGTTTTGTTAAAATACTATTTGAATTAAGTTTTCATAGATGCTTTTGGATGTTAATGGAATCTGGTGTTTTCTTTATGTGTAAATGTTTTGCACATCCCATTATAGCATGTGCTATAATGCTTGAAGGCACATTTTTATAGAACCTATTCAAAGATTTGGATGTATGTGTTGCTTGAAGAGCTTTCCTGAACTTCTGTGTGCTTTCCTTTGGATATTCTAGCAGCAGAAGTAGAACAAATGAAAGAAGATATCACATACACTTACTCATATTTAGGTGGGTATCATATTATCTTCCCCAGCTTGGTTCTCTCCAGATGTTTTAGGCCACAGTTCACATCAGTTACCAGCATGGCCAATAGTCAAAACTGAGGAGTGTTGTAATCTAAAACATCTTGACAACATCAAGTTGAAGGAGACTCCAGCATTAGGGGTACTCTTAAATGAGGTAGTGTGTTGATATTTCATCATCAGAGAAGAATAACACACTTAATAGAAAGCAAGGAGATCTTTTAGCACTTTTGCGACTGAGAGGAAAAAATTGTAGCATAAGCTTTTGAAGACTTGGTCTACTTCCTCAAATGTATGGAGGAAGGATAAGGAAGTAGATCAAGTCTACGAAAGCTTATGCTACAATTTCTTTATCTCACTTAGTCTCAAAGGTGTTACAAGATCCCCTTGCTTACTTATATCCCAGACTAACACAGATGTCTTTGAATTCTACACTCACTAGACTCATCCTGCCTAGAGTAGACCCATTTGAATTTAATAGGATTTCCATTTGTTTTGACTAAGAAGCCCATTCATCTTGGTGGATGTTCTCTAGGTCAGTGCTTCTTAAGCTATCCAATATGGCAGACTAGCAGAGGTTTTTCCTCAATGTATCAGGGACTTGCACCATATTTGTGTCCATTCGCAAAAACTGTTTCTTTCCTTTCTTACTGTGGTCCAGCAGTCAGTGACTTGCAAAGTGGGATTTGTCCATAGACGACCACTTTGAATAGCACTGTTCTAGGTAAACTAGCATTGGATTTATCCTGATATCTACAGGTAGGGTTGGCAAAAGATAGAAGTAATCGAAACAAGTGTCACAATCTAGGATAAATGTATACTTCTGGACATAACTTTGACACTGTGCCTTCAGAATGTAACAGTGTTTAGTAAAATATTTATTGGTAGTGTGACGGCTTCTATTTACAGGAGGGGTGGGAATTGTGTAGCCCTCAGGACACATGCAGCCTGCGAGGAATTTGTGTGCAGTCCTCAGACATGACCCCATCCTCCAATTGCTGGAAGAAAATTTAGCCCAAAATAGAGAAGTGTGTCTCTAGGAGCACGCACTTCTCAATTTAAAATCATTATGTGGGGAAGCCCTCTCCTCAATTAGTTCCCAAATAGCATGTTTTTAAAACAAGGGGGAGAAAATGGATACAACCCGCAAAAGTCTGTGGTGTGTGCAAAATGGGAAAGCCGTGGAATATTTCGTGTTGCAGCCCCATGTCTGTGATTGCCTGTCCCTGATTTACAGTAAGCGGTATAGTTCTACCCACTGTCTAGTTTAGTGCTTCCTAAGCCATTTGATGTGAGGGGGCTGGCTTCCCTTCCCCTAGTATGCTAGTTCTGCTACCATTGTCTCTTTCATTCCTGGAATCTTGCCAGGAACTGGCAGCCAATGACTCATGGACTGGCACTGGTCCAAGGAGCAACACATTGAGTAACACTGGTCTAGATGGCGGAGTTGGAAGTTTAGGAAGACTTTGGTGGTTGAGAGCTGATTTCTTACAGCCATTCATATTGCTGGGCAAGCAACCAAGTTTTCTTTTGATTATTGTTTTTATTTTGATATTTACGGAACAGTTTAAGTCTTATTTTGATTATTGGATAAAAGATACCTCCTCTTTGAAGTGAGATGAGGCAGTGTTCTTCTCACTTCAAAGAGCAAGTTGTCTCATGCTTTGGAAATTTCAGTGAGAACAGAAGAAAGCCCAACCTGCATGTCAGGAGTGATTCTGTAACAACAACAACAACAATAATATATAATTTATTTATATTCCACCTTTTCCCTAGGGAATCAACCAATTAATCTTGGCCGTTAATGAGGAGCACTGAAAAATATCTCATTTACACTTATTTTTATTTGATTCCTGAATTCCCAGTTTCTTTAATATTCTCATTGACAGTGAGGAGTAAATGCATTGTCTCAATACAGCAACAGACTATCAATTAATATTGATATGAGAAGGGAAAAGGCAGGTGGGGATTGTGATGGCAGTGGAGGCGTTAGTTCTAAATAATGTCTGTGGGTAAATCTTATTGAACCCAGTAGAGATTTCTTCTGAATAAACTTGTATAAGAATGCAGTGTAAGCCTATTTCATTCAGTGGTTAAGTATTTGGTCACAATTTAAAGGATGAAAATTGGGTTTGTTTTTGTTGTTGTTGTGAGCTAAGAATAGTTAAGGCACTTGCTCCATTCTCCTCGCACACCAATTACTAGAAGAGCCTTGGAGTGAAAAGTCTGAATGCAAAATGGTAGTTAATCAGTGTCTTTGCTTTTTTGAATCCAAAGTATTGGTTCTTATTGTCTTTGTGCCTGTATGTGGAAAATATTGCACAATTATGCCACAGTGTGAAATAACAAATGCATAATTTGAGAGGAAAACTGTTCTTCCCAACATAATGTATTCTTGTAGGTAAGTATCCTGAAATGTGACAGAAATATCCATAGAAATAAATACATTTTGTACATCCCTAATATTAATGGCTTACACATCTCAGGCTTGGCCAAATTGATCACCAACAGTGGTCCGCCCTGGCCTCACATCGGGAGGCATGGAGACGCACTATCCACAATGCTGCAGCCTTATTTGAGAACTCACGACGAACAAGTCTTGAAGAGAAACGACAACGCAGAAAGAATCACAACCCAAAAACATCACCCAAGGAGACCTTCTGCTGTGCTTTTTGCAACCGGACCTGTTTATCTCGGATTGGCCTTTTTAGTCATCAGCGTGCTTGCAGAAAGCGCGGGATGAGTCCTTCCTGAATCTTCGTTTGCGAAGAAAAGCCAGAGAAGCCAGAGAGACATTGTTAGTAAGATTTTTGTATCCCCACCTCTTTTCAGTTCTGTAAACCTCCCCATTAAAACAAATAGCCATTCTCAGGCTGGCTGAAGAAGCAATCCATACAAGTGTTGTATTTTCTCGAACCAGAGATCAAGGCAGGAGACTTAAAAATTCCAAATCTGTTAAGTCCGTTCAATCTCTACTCTTCCTCAGTTTCATTTTTCCTGCCTTGCCAGCCAATCAACAATATTTTCTCTCTCCCATTTTCATTCTTTCCAAATTTAATTAAATTTAATTCTACACTCTGTAAAAGAGGAAGTAAACAGTGGCTGCCAGTTTATCAAAAAAGAAGAGAAAAGCTCAAGATGAGGGCAACAGGGAGGACTCCCTGTCCTAGTGGAAGAAGAATTAAAATCAAAAGCCTCTCCCATGACTACAGATATGCTGGTCAAAGAGGGTAAAAGGGCTGTAAATGATTTGGAGCATGTTAAGCTGGTCGCATGTAAGCATGTTGCTGAAGCAGAGGCGGAAATATTTGGTGCTCAAGAAAGTTTTCATTTCTTCAAGTGATAGCGATTCAGAAGGGTGTGCTCAAACTCTGTTTTGGGGTCAGGTGAGACCCAAAGCAATAGAGGAGTTAAAAAGGGAAATAAAGTTATAAAAATTAAAGAAGAATCAAAAGCAACGGACTCACCAGAAAAGGCTTGGAAAGCAGTGAATGGATGCACTGAGCTAATCAGCTCAGATGTGACTCCTGGATGCCATTTTGGGAAGAAGTGTTCCAAGTATGGGTGCAGGGCTCAGGCAGGTCAGCTGACAGCCCAATCAGATGAGGCCAGTCCTGCCATTGACGCGCAGGTTGCTGCAGCCAATCACACAAGAGGATATTTTGTGAGCTGCCTTTTGTCCCTTCTGGGAAAAAGACGTCATATAAATTATATAAATAAATAAAAATAAAATAAGCCTGCAAGAGGAAAAAAGAGGCTTTTTAAATCCCAAGCTGCAAAATGCAGTATAGGGTGCAATTAATAACCTTTTTATTCATTAATGTGTGCAGGCAAGCAACTCCAAGCACAGGGAGTTAGAGCCTGTCAGGCAGAAACCATGACAACACAAGTCCGTCAAATTAATTCCTCTACATTGCAATCAATAGTGAAAGATGTGGTAAATAGTGAGGTGCAAGTCCTGATGCAACCATTTATTTTGAGTCAAACTTCAGCAGTTCCAGTAAATTACAACAGCTTAGTTCATGCAGGAAATTTACCTCATACTCTTAATACATAGGTAGGATTCTGTATTAAGAAAGGAGAAACAGAGCAAAATCTATTACTTGGCGCTCAGGTGCGAATAAGGATGGGATAGGCTCATCAAATCAAGGAAACTTGGGGAAATGTACAAGCAAGACAAAGCATTTTTTAAATACACACAAGGTATCAGATCCAAGTTCTGATTACAAGGAAGATTCAGCAATGTCAGATGCGGGCAGCGATGTTTCCTCAGATTCTTCAGGAATAAAAGGGAATGACAAGACTAGTTTTTTTAAAATATGGATCAATTTAAGGGCCTTCTTTAAAAAGTTTTGTTAACATTAGATTTAGATGCAGATGCAAATCTAGCAGAAGTAGAAGGATTTTTCTAGAAAAATCCACAAAAGAAATCTAGATTGACAACACTAATTTTAAAAAAAACACCTCTCAATCCACACAGGTGCCAGTTCAAGAAATGTTTAAGGATTTGATTGAAAATGAATGGGAGACATCTCTACATTCTAAGAGGTTTATTGTACGTATACAGTAAGAATCTATACACATGTGACAAAAGACTTCATGGATCAGTTAGTGCCACTGGTTGATGGCCCTGTTTCTGCCTTAGTTTCTCAGGCTGTTTTGCCTCAGGAAGGAGACACAACTTTGAAGGATGTTGATGAAGAGGATAGATGCTGCATGTAGAAAAGCATGAGGCAGCTGTGTTATCCATCAAAACATCAATGACTGCATCTCTGCAAGAGCTGGAATGTTATGGGTGCAGCAGATATTTTATCTGCAAATACTCTGCAGTGTGCTTTAAGGAACTTAGATAAAGTGTTGTAGTTTGTAGCAGACTCTGGAGATTATGTTTCAGTGTTTGCGGCCAGGGCAGTTATGGCGACAACTATAGGAAGGAGATCTTATGTTTAAAGCATTAGGAGGCAGATCAAAAATCAAGGGCAAATCTGATAAATATTCTTTTCAAAGGGAAGAAGCCTTAAAATGTTTTGATAGAAGGGAAAGATTAAAAAAAAAAGTATTGCCAACAATACAGAAAAGATAGAAGACGTTTTAGGAATCAGAACTATTACTTTCAAGGAGGGAGAAGTTCTTAAGTGCACAGAGACTTTAGAAAATACAGATCACAATGGAATGATTCACATTTCAGTTTTAAATAACAAGGTTAGCAGCAAGCACAGGTCACTCTAACAGGGGTGGAAAAGCATAATTTTGACAGGGTAGAAGTACCAATAGGTAGAAAATTCATACTCGGTCCTGTATGGCCTCTAACTAGATCAGACAAATGGGTTCAGTTTTAAAAAAAACTGAAAGGAAGATATCTTCCATCTCCAGTTCCAAAAAATGCAATAAAAAGAGAAATAGTAGAAAAGGAAATTCATCATTTGCTGCAAATGGGAGCCATCAAGTATGTTCCTGGGCATTGATTCAATATTCTTCATAGTGCCCAAGTACAATGGGGGTACAAAACAGTTCAAGACTTGGAGTACCTCAATGGTTTTGTGCAATATCACAAGTTCAAAATAGAAACTCTGCAGACTATACTAGGAAGTTTGGAAATGGGAGACTATCTCTTGTTTATAGATTTTAAAGAGGCATATTTGCATCTGCTGATGAGTCCAATTTGCAAGAAATATCTAGGATTTGAATTCAGTAACCAGTATTTTCAGTTCAGGGCTCTACTATTTGGGTCGGCATTGGCTCTCATGGTATCACCAAAATGTTGATTCCATTAATAGCATAGCTGAGACAGCAGGAAATACATCTACAGTTGTCTCTCCATATCCACCGATTTGGTATTTACAGATGTAAATATTCACGGCTTGAAAATATTCTTAAAAACATAATAATTCAAAAAGCAAACCTTGATTTTGCCATCTTATATAAGGGGACACCATTTTGCTATGCCATTGCATATAATGGGACTTGAGTATTCATGTTTTTTTGGTATCCATGGGGGGTTCTGGAACCAAATCCCAGCAAATATGAAGGGACAACTGTATTTCCATATTTGGATGACATTTTGGTGAAGGCTGGGAGCAAAAGCAAAGCAGAGTCAGATCTTTTGACAACATTGAATTGTCTGGAGAGTCACTTTCAGGCAACAACTCATTTAGGAACAGAGATAAACACAGAAGAAGGTTGCATATGCCTTTCAAAGAAAGAAGGGAGAAAATAACAGTGGCAGTGACACAACTGCTTCAGGAAGGTGCAGCAGATTCAGTGTATCTAGCACAAATATTAGGAATGTTAATTTCAGCAGTTCAAATAGTGCCTTGGGCTTGCTTTCATGCCAGATGGTTACAGATATTTTTGAGACCTTATTAGAGGAAGATATTAAGGAAATATCATTATATACTGAATTTGCCAGACATGGTAAAGACAGATTTGAGATGGTGGATAACCAAGAATGCTTTTGAGAAGGGCAGTTCATTTCTACTACAAGAGAGAATAGCAGTCATAATGGATGTGAGTTTGTTAGAATGGGGTTCTCATTCTTGTGGCCAGACTACTCACGGGGAATAGTCGGAGTCAGAGAAAGAGGTAAACATCAATCTATTAGAAAAGAGAGCAGTGAGGTTAGCTTTATTTCACTTTGTCCCATTGATAGAGCTTCACAATGTTTGGATCAAAACAGACAATATGTCAATGAAAGCTTATCTAGTGAACCAGGGAGCTTTGAGATCTCAGCACTTGATAAAGGAGTCTGGCAAGATTTTGACATGGGCTGAGAAAAAAATTAAGTTTATTAACTACAGTTCGTTTCAGACTATGCTGGAATAAAAAAAAAACACCCATATTTTCTAAGCAGGCACGATATCATGCTTGGGGAGTGGAGCCTGAATCAAGAAATTGTCAATCTGTTGCAAGACCGTTATGGAAAAATTTTGATAGACTTATTTGTCTCTGGAGAAGGTTCCAAATTACAAAGCTTTATTTCAAGAGATGGAGATGTAAAAGCAGAAAGGCACATGGCCAAAAGGTCTATTATACATCTTTCCTCCAATGACGATGATCCAAAAATTTCTCAAGAAGATAAAGAGAGGTCTTAAGTTGTGTTGGTGGCTCCACATTGGCCTCGAAGATGATGGTTTCCCTCTTGTGAGGAGTATGACAGTGGACAGACCATGGCATCTTCCTCAAAGCTCAGATCTGTTGTTGCAAGGTCTGATTTATCATCCCAATCTTCATTGGTTGCAGCTAACCACTTAGAGAATTGTGTGGAGGGGCCTATTGCCGCAAGGTTATTCAAAGATGGTAGCCAAGATGATTTTAGCATCAAGGAGACACTCAACTCAGTGCATTCATGAGACCATGTGGAAAGAAATTTGGAAGTGGTGCTCACAGAATTCACTACCACCATACAATGCACAAGTGCATGAGGTTTTGGTCTTTACTCAACATGGTATTTCTAAAGGGTTGAGGCCAAACACACTTCAAAGGCAGGTAGAGTCTCTCTCATTGGTGTTATCAATGGAAGGTAAACCTCTTTCAGCACATCAGCATGTAAAGAGGTTCCTAAGAGGGGCAGCCTTACAAACACCACCAGCAGTTCATAGAGTCCCATCTTGGGATCTTGATTTGGTATTGAACGCCTTGACAAGACCACCATTTGAATCACATAAGGATTCCTTTCAACATAGTATTTTTGGTGGCTATTACTTCAGCAAGAATATATTTGGAGCAGTTGTTATCTTTGAATCCGACTTTCTGCAAATTTGAGGAAAACATGTTGATGTTAACTGTACATCTATCTTTTGTTCCAAATCTCTGGCTGCAAAGTCACATTTACAGTTGCCAACGTTTTGCCTGAATCCAGTTCATTCTCTCAAAAAGAAGTGGCATTCTTTGGAAGTTAGGAGGAGTGTCAAGGTGTACATACAGAGAAAGCCTTTTGTCGAACTGAGGCATTGTTTGTGGCCTTTCACCCAAGTATATTGGGTTACAGGGCATTGAAACAATTGATATTGAGATAGATTAAAAGTTGTATATATTTGTGCTATGATTATGCAAGTCTTTCCAAGACCTTAGCAATTCTTTGCTCATTCAACAAGATCTTTGGTGACAACAATGGTGTTTAGAGTAATGTCATCATTGGAGGAGATATGTAAAGCTTCTAGATGGAACGAGCCATCCACTTTCATCAGACACTACAAAACAGACAAGTTTCTTTTGGGAGATCTGTTCCTCAAGGAGTAGTGAAGGAGGTAGCAGCACTTCCTGCCTTTGAGGTGGAGCTTGGGTATGTCCCACTTGTGTATTACTTTGTCACCCAGCCTGAGAATGAGAGGTTGACAGTTACCATGAATGGTCATTCTAGAAATGCTGAAGATGCAATCCACCCCCACCTAGGGCCTGCAAAAAACCAAGCAACAAGCAAGCAGTCAAACACACCTGTACACCAATCCTTTTCTTCTCTGCTATCTCCTAGTGAACAAGGCTATTTAATTAAATTGAGGGAGAGTGGAGACTGAATAGACTTAACAGATTTGGAGTTCTTAAGTCTCCTACCTGAATTGCTGGCATGAGGAAATAACCCACTTGTGTGTATTTCTTCTTCAGCCTTCCTAGAATGGCCATTCACAGTAAGTATCAACCTCTCATTTCATACTTTTCCTATGTTCCTGAGTTTAATATTATTACTGGTTGTCTTAGTTAGAAAAACAATTTTTTTCACATGATGAATATGAAATGAAAGATCCTTAAGTGTAATCTTAAAAGTTTTTGAAATTGACAACTGAAGTACTTGAATGTAACTTTTTTGCGAAAGGTTCACAAAGCAAGCAGTATAATAAAGAATTTTGTTTTACTTTTATCCTTGATTTGGCAGTTAAAGATGTAGACGTCCTAATTCTATTCAGTGTATTTTTTTAAAAAACCTCTTCATCTTGAAATCCTCTCTTTCATTCTTGTTTTCAAGCTTCCTTATGTTTTATAATGTTTTGTGTGAACTATTGGGAGCCAAAATGTTTTTCCTCAGTCCCATTATGATTAGGTTATTAGTCATTTTGTAATACCGTTTCTTAGAAAATGAGGGTTATTGTAAAGATTTTAAATGTCTCTTGCTTCCACGTATGTTACTTTTAAAAAGTAAGCATATTTCTTTATTTATTGGAGAAACTTAACATGGTAGAAATGGGGTAAAAGAATTGTATTTGTATCATAAATTTAAATCAAAACTATAAATATGGTTTATAACTGGAAGTTTAATCCAGACAAGACAGAGGTGCCCCTGATCGGTTGAAAGGCTGATCAGGGAGAAGGGGTTTGGCCTATGGTCGACTATGTTACATTTCTTTTACATGTCTATTTATTGTACCCTGCTTTGAGTCCTAAATTGGGAAAACGGTGGGATAGAAATGAAGATGATGACAATGATGATGATAATACATTTCCCATGAAGATGCAGGTTTGCAAGTTGAGTGTACTGGTTGATTCAGCCTTGTGGCTGGAGACGCAGGTTTCTGCAATGAGCAGGAAAGGCTTTGCACACTTAAAGCTAGTGTGACAACTGTGCCTGATCTTGGAATCACCTGATCTGGCCAAGGTGGCATATGTCTTAATTACATTTGGGCTTCTGTAACGTGCTCTATGTGGGGCTGCCCTTGAAGAGTGTTTTGAAACATCAGTTTTTACAAAGAACTGCAGCCAGAGTGTTAACTGGGGACTATATAACTGCCTTGCTACAACATTTCACCTGGTTGTCAGTCTGTTATTAGGCAAGATTCAAGGCATTTCTTATAACCTGTAAAACCCTGTACAGATTAGGACCAGGTTGTCTGACTGACCATATTTCCACATACGAGCTTTTCCAGGCCCTGTGTTCCTCTAGAGAGGTCCTTCTCTCAATCCCACCACCTTCTAGGCACAGCTTGTGGAATGCAAGTTAGGACCTTCTTTGTGGCTGCTCTAAGCTCTGGAACTTCCTTCCTAGGGAGGCTAAAGTGACTCCTTCCTTGCTGTCCTCCTCTTAATAGACAAAGACTTCTTACACCAACAATACTTGAAGGCTGTTTTAAAAAGAAAAAGAAAAAAAAGAATTTGAGATGATTCTGTACTGTTTTTTAAAAACAGCGTTTTGAATTGTATGTTTTTTAAATAAATTTTATTACAAAATATACATAAACTCCTACATTCTCATTGAACATAAATTAGCAGTTACCACAGCACAAGACAACACAACAAAGAACATAGCACATAACACATAACATAATATCAAACTAACAAATAACCAACAATCACACAAATGGACAATGAAATAAATGGAAAAAAAAATTAAACTTCCTTCCGTTTCTTCCGTTTCTTCTTCTTCAAGTGTGTTATTTCACGCTTCGTTCTCTTCCCTATTCTTGAATGCTTTGTTAAGTTTCTGTTTCCTTTCTTTGATTGTCACTATAATTTGTTATTCTGTGTTTACTGTCATTTTTTCTCCCCCTATTCTTTTCCATAGGGGTATCAGGTTCTTCCAAACCTCACAGTCTTTTAAAGTTTTTCTTTCATCCAAAATTATTGTTAGTCTGTCCATTTCATACATCTCTAATAATTTATATTTCCACTCTTCCAGTTGTGGGGCTTCCGCACTTTTCTAATTCTTCGCCAGTACTATTCTGGCCGCCGTAATCATATATAGTATAATCTTGCTATAAATTTTTAAATCTTGTTTGCTTATACCTTGTAATATATTTAACAAATAAATCTCTGGTTTACACGAAAATTCAATGTTCAGGTGTTTACAAATATTCTTATGAACTCCTTTCCAAAAACCCCTGACTCGTTTACAATTCCACCATACATGAAAGTATGTGCCCACAGGTTTGCCACACTTCCAACATATATTTGATGACTTTTTATATATTTTTGTAATTTTATTTGGTGTAAGGTACCATCTGTAGATTGACTTATAAAAATTTTCCTTTAACCCATTACTTCTTGTAAATGTAATATTTTTGGTCCATGCAGTCTCCCAGTCTTCTAGTGGTATCTGATTTTTACAGTCTCGGGCCCATGCAATCATTATTTCATGCTCCAGATTCAGTTTCAAGATTTCTTTATACAGTTGTCCCTCCACATTCGCGAACTTGACATTCGCGGTTTCGGTTATTCGCGGTTTTGGGAGGGCCCCCCGGGCCCCCCAAAACCGCGACACGGGGCCTCCGTAGGCCCCGCGAAAGACCTGGGGAGGGGTGGGGAGGCCTTCGCGGGACGCCCGGAGGCCCTCCGTAGGCCCCGCGAAGGCCTGGGGAGGGGTGGGGAGGCCTTCGCGGGACCCCCAGAGGCCCTCCGGAGGCCCCGCGAAGGCCTGGGGAGGGGTGGGGAGGCCTTCGCGGGACCCCCGGAGGCCCTCCGGAGGCCCCGCGAAGGCCTGGGGAGGGGTGGGGAGGCCTTCGCGGGACCCCCGGAGGCCCTCCGGAGGCCCCGCGAAGGCCTGGGGAGGGAGGGAGGGCCGGGGAGACCTCCGCGGGGCCTAGCAAGGCCCCGCGAAGGCCTGGGGAGGGAGGGAGGGAGGGCCAGGGAGACCTCCGTGGGGCCTACCAAGGCCCCGCGAAGGCCTGGGCAGGGAGGGAGGGAGGGCCGGGGAGGGAGGGAGGGCTGGGGAGACCTCCGCGGGGCCTAGCAAGGCCCCGTGAAGGCCTGGGGAGGGAGGGAGGGAGGGCCGGGGAGGCCTCCTCGGGGCCTAGGAAGGCCCCGCGAAGGCCTGGGCAGGGAGGGAGGGAGGGCCGGGGAGGCCTCCGCGGGGCCTAGCAAGGCCCCGCGAAGGCCTGGGCAGGGAGGGAGGAAGGGCCGGGGAGACCTCCGCGGGGCCTAGCAAGGCCCCGCGAAGGCCTGGGCAGGGAGGGAGGGAGGGCCGGGGAGACCTCCGCGGGGCCTAGCAAGGCCCCGCGAAGGTCTGGGGAGGGAGGGAGGAAGGGCCAGGGAGACCTCTGCGGGGCCTAGCAAGGCCCCGCGAAGGCCTGGGGAGGGAGGGGGAGGGGTGTTTGTTATTCGCGGATTTTTCACATTCGCGGGGGTCCGCGGAACGGAACCCCCGCGAATGTGAAGGGACGACTGTACATTTTTGACATAAATTTCCCTTTCTTTTCCCATATTATGTTATCCACTTCATTCATTTCTTCTTCTATTCCCTCCCCAGCTATATCTCTCTTAAATTTTTCTGTTATCTGGCTGAGGAGAAACCAATGACAGTGAATATTTTCTTTCTTCAACTCTTCCTCAGATTTCATTTTGTAAATTCCTTTATCTTTCTTTAGAATCTCTCTATACCTTAACCATCTATCTTTAACCAGATTTTCTCTTTTATAAAACACTTTGTGGGTTGATACCCAAATGGGTATCTTCCAGTATAATTTTTCTTTGTACTTTAACCAAGTTTTTAATAATGCACGTCGGATGACATGATGAGTAAAATCTTTATGTACCATATTCTTTTTTTACCAGAAATAAGCATGCCACCCAAAGCGCAAGTTAAAGCCCTCTAATTGCAAAAGTCTCGTATTCTCCAACCGTATCCATTCTTTAATCCATAGGAAGCAACTTGCTTTGTAATAGCTTCTGATATCTGGAAAACCTAGACCTCCCCTTTCTTTGGCATCATATAGTACCTTCCTCCTAATCCATGGTTTCTTATTAGCTCACACAAATCCAAATATATCTTTGTTTACCATTTTAAAGACGTTCTCATTGTATAGTATCGGGTATAAGAACAATATTCACTTTCCTCCACGTATCTGGTATGTCTGTTTGATTAATCTCATTTAGAAGTTTATGTAAAGGGTCTGTTAGTTCTTCTAGGAATGTTTTGTATTATAATGCGGAGAAACCATCGAGTCCCGGTGCTTTACCGTTTTTTAATTTACCTATTGCCTCCCTGATTTCTTTGATAGTTATAGGGTCATTTAAACCTTGTCTTTGGGTTTCCATTAGTTGCGGAATGTTTTCTTTCTCAAGATAGTTTCTAGTTTTCCCCTGTGTTTCACTTGGACTTCTATGTTCCTTGTAGATTTCACAGAAATATTTGTAGAAACCCTCCATGATCTCTTTTTGTTTTGTTAATCTTTCATTATTAATCCTAATCTCTGTTATTACTTTTTTTTCTCTCTCTTTTCTCTTGAATTGTATGTTTTACGTTGTTTTTAATGTTCTTGATAGCTTAATTTTATGTTTAATGCTGATCACTGGTATGTTTTTATTTGCATTATATTTCTTCTAATTTGTAGGCTTCCTTGAGTCCTGGTTTTGGGAACGGGCAGGTTGGTGGTGGTAGTGGCGATAATGACGTTGGTAACGGTACTCTGTCTGCTACCTATTATCAAGACCTTACTTATTGTTCTCCATTTGTAGGTAGGAGAAGACAAAGAATACATCGTCCACGCTCACCAATTTTGGAAGAAAAAGACATCCCTTCTCTTGACTTGCCTAAATCCTCAGAGGACTTAATGGTGCCTAACGAACATATAATGAATGTTATTGCCATTTATGAGGTACTGCGGAACTTTGGCACTGTCTTGCGCTTGTCCCCTTTTCGTTTTGAGGACTTCTGTGCTGCTCTAGTAAGCCAGGAGCAGTGTACACTTATGGCAGAGATGCACATAGTGCTTTTAAAAGCTGTTTTACGTGAAGAAGACACTTCAAATACTACCTTTGGTCCTGCTGACCTCAAAGATAGCGTTAATTCCACGTTGTATTTCATAGATGGGATGACGTGGCCCGAGGTTTTGCGGGTATATTGTGAGAGCGATAAGGAATATCATCATGTTCTTCCTTTTCAAGAGGCAGAGGATTACCCTTACGGACCAGTTGAGAATAAAATTAAAGTTCTGCAATTTTTAGTGGATCAGTTTCTTACTACAAACATTGCACGTGAGGAATTACTGTCAGAGGGTGTGATACAATATGATGACCATTGTAGAGTTTGCCACAAACTGGGAGACTTGCTTTGCTGTGAAACTTGCTCAGCTGTGTATCACTTGGAGTGTGTAAAACCACCTCTTGAAGAGGTGCCAGAGGATGAATGGCAGTGTGAAGTTTGTGTAGCGCATAAGGTGCCTGGTGTAACAGACTGTATTGCTGAAATCCAAAAAAACAAACCCTACATTCGACATGAACCTATTGGATATGACAGAAACAGGAGGAAGTACTGGTTCCTGAACAGGAGGATTGTTATGTAAGTAAACATTCTGAATACATACACATATTGGCATCTGTCTTCTAAACCTGCTTTTCACTGATCTTTTAACATTACTCTTGGGCCTAAATCCAGCTGCTAGTTCCTACTAGAGTAGATCCATCAACAGTTGGCTCAATTTACTCAAATTTGGATTTTGGCCTTGATGTTTTGTGTTTAGAAAAAGGAGTTCAATTTTTTGTTGTAGCAGGGACACATTTCTGATATTTGTAAAATTTGGAGTGGGATTGTATTTGTTTGAGGGAGTGGGTATGTTCTGGATTTTTTAAAAATTGATGTATGACATACAACTGTATTACTTCTCATTTTCCCAAAATACTGATTAGCTTCTCCCTGCTAATACTGCTGTGTTCTTAGTTAAAATGTTTTTTGTTAAAATGTTCTTTTGTTCTTATCTTGCATGCAGCCGGTGAATTAAAGCTGAAACAGTGGCTTCATACAATTCCAAATACAGGAGGGCTATTATGGGGGTCGTGGTGCAAAATAATAGAGCTACACTTTTTTCCTATCCATATGGTTACAGAAAATTAAAAGTAGAAATGGCATCAGAAAATACACTAAATGGCCAGAAGTGGTTTCCATGTTTTAAGAAGTTGATACTCAACAAATGTCCAAACACTCACTGACTCTTCCTTTCAAAAGTGCTTAGCTTTAAGAATCTATGTTAGAAACAGGGGGGAAATGCAACTGCTTACTAGCTCAGGGTAAATAACTGACTTATGGATCAAGGCTGTTCTCACAGCCACTCATGTGCTTATAAAATAGCAATTTGAATCACAGAGAAGTTATTTCTTCTTAGTAATAAACCTTGACAGCACCATTTTCTAATTTTATATATGGTGCTGGACACCTTGGGCATTGGTTAGTTTCTGGTGTTGTATAGTCATTAATATATTTTTCTTAAGTGGTAGCAGGAAACTTGAAGGTCTTTTTTCTAAATTTCCCTAATTTTCGTAATTGCCTCAGTTGCTGGTTTGTAGAGGCCCTTTAAGTCAAAATGATACAATCATCCTTGTTAGTGGTGGTATTCCCTCTACTTAGGAAGAAAGGTAACTCGAGACATAAGGTAGAGGCTTCTATTCCAATAATTTTAGCCACAGTTCACCAGATTAAATTATCAGGGTTCTTGATATACATGAGAGGTACTATGGAATTTGAAAAGAATTAAATACAGTGTTAGATTGAAAGATTCCCTACCATTGATGTGGCACAGTGGTTCTACTTTGAAAGCTGGGCCTACACTAATGGCTAGGACTGGAGGCACAAGAATTATGCTGAAGTCATGTGTGATGTTTTCAAACTAGCAGGTTTGTGCCAAAGGATTTGTTTTCCTTTCTGAAGAGTAACAGTATATGATGAAATAATTTTATTGGCATGTGAAAATTCCACTAGTAAGTGATTAAGAGATCAGCATTTCCTTGCAGGAGTATCAAAATGAGGATCCAGTGATGGTATTCCAGTGCAACATTACATCTTACAGTACAGTGGCTGGATCCAGCATGTGTACATTAAGCATGCATAGTATACTGTGGGATAGTCAGATCGATGCACTCCTGATGCTTTTGACCACAACTCTCATCAGTCCCATCGTCTTGGCCAGAGGTAAACAATGATGAGAGCTGTAGCCCAGAATATCTGGAGGGCACAAGATTTCTCACCCTTGGTTGCTATTAACTGTCATCAAATTGACTTCAACTTATGGCGACTCATGTATGACAGACCTCCAAGTCACCCTGTCATCAACAGCCCTAGCCCTGTTCATGCCTTGCAAACTTAGGGCTGTGACTTCCTTGATTTAATCTATCTACCTGTAACTTTGAAGAAAGAGCAAGCATCAAATACGTTGTTCTCCAGGAAAGAAAATATGTAGGTGGGGTAGAATTGAACCTGCCAGTTAAAAATACATAGTCCTACATCTCAGGCTCATTCTCTTAGGTTAATAACCTATCCAGCTCTCCCCTTTGTGTTTTTCCTATTTTATACAATGCTGATTTTGCACTATAGGAGAAAGATAAGGACATTGGTTTCCTTATCATACTTTTAAAAAATCTTACTCTAGGTTTCTGGGATTTGAGTAGGCATTGCCCACTCAGTTTCAATAATATCTTTATAGCTATGCAGGTTGAAACTGGATTTTTAACAGAAGCTGAAATTCTTTAGAACCTGAATTCTCTGCCCGCCCAGTGAAGGCTTTTTCTGTGGAATCAGGCCGTACATTTGTGGAGGTAAAGATTTAGCTGCCTGTATAACTGAGACTTGCATAATCTCCCAAATATCACTAGAAACAATTTATCTGAATTTAATGTATGAGATTGCTGCATCCAGTGTGGTCAGTCTTCTTCATTGGTCAAGAGGTACATGACACTCTGTATTAGATGGCAGCTTTTCAGTATATTTTAAACATTAAAAACTCATGTCTAAGGAGATCTGGCGTGGATCTCAATCTGCATGTTAATTTAAAACTAAACTAGTTGGAACTGTAGTTTAAACTAAACTGTGGTGTTATGACTAATACATCTGCTTGCTTATGGATAGCTAACTAGCATCAAGGATAGTAAAGTTTTACAAAATTAAAAGATGGCATTCCTCATAAAGCTCTTGAATTTTGATCATTTGATTGGTTACTTTCTATTTCCAGAATAATTTCATTTACCAGGCAGGCAAGCAAAACCACTGTTTTGTTGATTCCTTTCAGTTTCAGTACTGGCTTGCAAACTGCTGTAAAAGCAGAAGGGACTAGAAACAGCCAATGAATCTGATGTAAAAAAGAGCTGGGAGTCTCAGGATGTGTAAAAGAAGTCCCCCCCCCAAAAAAAAATATCTCTGTCAACTGATCATTTATAAGCTTTGGAGATACTTTTTTGTGATCCTTGTAATTTTCTTTTTAATTTGTTTTTCCTTGAAGAGTGCCACACAGATGTATTGGGCTATTCTGAGAAATAAAATCTTCTTTTACACACCCTGATTCATTCTCTCTCTCTCTCTCTCTCTGCTCACTCTTTCTTTTACACTGTAAACAACTATGACAAGTAATGGTTTGCAGGCAGTGAGGCAAATAATTATTGCAAAATGAGAGAATTCTTTCAGACTCAATGATTTACATTGTTATCTGAGAATAGGAATCTTTTTTTAAAAAAATGGAGTTAAGATTTTGAACCAGAGGTTAGTTAGGCAAATGGGCTAGTCTTTCATATGCATTTTATTGATAGGGTGGTTATAGGGCTTTTTAGCACTCTGTTATTGAACATAGGGATTTATGATTTTAGACAGTGCCGGATTTCATGGTTTCTACCATTATGAGTGTCAAAGTGCTGGTAGAATATGCGCAGAAGAGACAGAAGAGAAAAATTGCATTTGAGAAGTTAATTAATATGGCTCTAATGTCAGATAGAGAATTTCCTAAGGAACTTTCTTTGGTTGCAGTTCAGTTTTAGTTTATACCAATGCCCTGTGCCCCCCCCCCCACAAAACCATTTGGGATCAATACACCTGTTTTGGAAGAAGTTATGGCTACACAAAATGGTTGCCAAAGTGGGTATGGAAAGTCATTAAATGGTGACAAGGGAAATGTTGAATCTAGTAAATGAAAAAAGAATCAATATGAATTTATATAACTGCACACACAACTCAGACATCATTAAATTAAAGCATACTTTGGTATTTATAGATCACACAATAAAAATCACAGATCTGGTGGTTGCCAGCACAATGATGGTGCAACAACATGGATCCAAGGCACGGACCCTCCTGGTTTATATGAGGGATAATAACAAAACCACTATCAAGTTGCAGAATGCATCTATGGACACAAAGGCCTGAATGTAGTTGCTGAACCCAACTAGAATAGCCTATTATGTTAATCAGATTTACAGAAGTGTTGATTTCCTTAGCAATTGATTCAATGAGTCTACTCTAGTTGAGGCTAGACATTGGAATTTGGTCAAAGGCATGCTATGATTTGATTGTGGATTTGGAACAGTTCTTTGTAAAAATATGCATTCATTAGGATCTCTACTTTGTATCCATGTTTAATATGATAGCACTGCTATGAAGTGCTGGTTCTACAGTTTTTATTGTGCATTCTTCAAACACAACTCTAAACATTAATATAGTGAATAGGTATCTGTGTAAAAATCATGACCATTCAAGGTCTGTTTTAATTTTGCTGGATGAGACTTGTATCCGTACTCTGTGGAAAACCACAGGGCTTATGCTCTGAAGAGGTTGTGTATTTGTAACTATTTTTCTGTTTCTGACCTTGCTTTTCCTCCCTTCTCCCTTTGCTCCATCTCTGTCCTCCCTTAATTGCTTTTTCCCCCAGTCACCACCTGAGCCTATCACTATCCTATCCCTTTACTGGACAGCACCCCATTTCCTCCTTTAGGAGAGGCTAGGTGCACTGCAGGAGGAATCTGTCCTCTCTACCCATCTACCTCCTTTCTTCCATTGGAATGCCTAGAGCCATTCTAGGGAAATGAAGGCGATTTAACAATTCAGAAAAGCAGGGGGCCTCACAAGTGCTGAGGCAACACTGGCACATCTCTGCAGTTGTATATAAGTAAAAGGCAGCTTGTAGGGCTGCAGGACAATCTAGTATTGCAGGAAAAGGAATTCTAAGTGGGGAATGTGGAGATAAAAAGCCTAGCAGGCTCAACTGATAATAATTGATGCCACTAGAGGAAGCATAGGGATAATATTTGTCCATTTCATGCTCCCATCCCTCCTTCTCTGTCCTGCCATACCACATTTCACATAGTTCCTATGGCTTTCTTGTGGAACATAACAGGGTGCTGTAAATGGGAAGGGAGATTCATCTGAGATCATCCTATGAGTAGAAGTTTCCCGGTGGGGAGGGCTCCAGAGGATGCAATAGCTTTGGGTTGTCCCTCCCCACATGCTCCCAGTAGGCAGGAAACAAAAGGACTTGGCCTGCCCCCTGTGAGGTCATCCTTGAGGGACGACCCTTGGCTACCCAGTCTGTTTCCTGCCTATGCTTCTGGTAGGACATGGTTTCTTCCTCTCCCTGGTACCCTTCCTCCACGTGGCCGGTGCCATCTTGGGATACCCACCTCTGGACTTTAAAAAAAAATCCAATAATAATAATAATAATCACGACAATAATAATAATAATCACCAGAGGACGGGATTTTTTCCAGGACTGGCCTTTTGGAGGGAAGGTAGCCTAAGTGGGGAAGACCTTCCAAGATGACCACGAACGTGGACATGGACGCGGTGATCGCAGCTGTGATCTCCGGAGAGCCTGCGCCGGCTCGGGCAATCAGCTGGCAGCCCAGCTGGAGGATCCCGGTCTAGGCACATCGGCAAGCGGCAGCTGCGCGGAGGCGGCCGCTGGGAAGAGCGGCAAGAGAACAGCAGCTGGGAAGAGCGGAGGCGGCACGAAGAGGCCGAGAAAGGAGGGGAAGACCTCCGCTTCGGCCGCCGCGGACTACCCACCCGGACCCGCTCCGCCCGGAGGGGCTAGAAGCCAGCCAGGGGGAGAACGCCGCGGAGGAGCCCCGGGAGGACGAGGATGCTGCAGAGCAGCCCCGGGAGGACGAGGAGGCGCGGACCGGCTCCGAGGATGGAGTGCAGACCGCGAACCGGCGCACCTGGCACAGGAGCCCCCCAGAGCCACACAACAACCGGCTTCAGGCCCCCAGCAGCCGCTGGTGGGCAGCATGAGTGCGACCGGGACCCTGGGCACTGGGGCGGCAGGGGGGAGGTACTCCAACCCCAGTCCCAGACTGGATGAGAACGACCCTGGCCAGGGATGCAGCAGGATGGCACCCCTGGGGACCCCAAACCCCATTGGGACCCTACCAGTTGCCCCCATCCCTCACCCTCAGCCTACGCAGGAGGCTTCCCTCCAAAGCCAGCACAAAAAAGGGGGCAAGGGGAAGGGGGCAGATAAGGGAAAATCCAAAAGGCCCCCACCCAGGAAGGAGGCACCCAAAGGCACAGAGGGTCGCGGGATCCAAGTCACGCCAAACCAGGACAATCCTACCCAGGGTAGGGTGCCCCGTGAGGCCGAAGAGGAGGAGGGGTACTCCGACTCAGGCCGTGAAGACTCCCCCCCACCTAGGAAACGCCCCAGGGACTAGCAGACAGGATACCTCTCTCAGGAGTATGAGGAAGAAATCTCTGTCTATTCCTCAGATGGAGAGGCATCGGGGCATCAAGGAGGTTTGGATAGGGAAGAGGGGGAGTTATCCGAGGAAGAGGCGGCCGCAACCGCCGAGACGACCAGGCCTTCAGCTCGCCACTTCACGGCAGAGGATTTTGAAGTTTTATTAAAGAAGGCAGTCAGAACTTTGGGCCTCCAGCTCCACATGAAACAGCAGTCCCAGTTGGACCCAGAGTTACCGGAAATCTCCGGGGAGTTTTTTCCGGACTCACAGAAAATCGGAGGCCCTGTTCATGTCCCCTTACACGAAATATCTTGGTTGGAAGGTGTCCCCGTCAATGCTAGGGAGATGGATCAGGGCCTGCATCACAGCCTGCTATCAGTCCCTACACATCGAGGTCCCTGACGGAATCCTGGCACACTCGACAAGGAGTGCGATGGCATCGGCGGCCTGGCAGAAGGACGCACCACTGGAGGAGATTTGTAGAGCGGCAACATGGAAATCACACTCCACTTTCGTCCGACACTACCGGCCGGACAAGATACAGTCAGCTGAGGCAGCCTTCGGCAGAAGAGTGCTTCAACAAGTATTCCAGGCATAGGAAGGAGGGACTCGCCAGGCCCATCTGGAACAGAAGCTTTAGTACATCCCAAAGCTATCGGATGCTCTGGAGCCCTCCCCACTGGGAAAAGGAACGTTGGTCTTACCTGTGATATGTTCTTTTCCAGTGGTGAGGCGAAGAGCATCCGGACCCGCCTTCTGGCAAGTCGAAGACCGAAGGTGGCATTGAACATTCCCAACAGTCAGAACACACTCAGAGTGAAGGAAGCATATGGGACATGGTCAACACGGAACCTGAAATCTCTATATAGAGGACTACATGCGCAAAGCTTGGACACTGACTGGCTAGCCAAGGGTCGTCCCTCAAGGATGACCTCACAGGGGGCAGGCCAAGTCCTTTCCTGCCTACTGGGAGCATGTGGGGAGGGACAACCTAAAGCTATCGGATGCTCTTCGCCTCACCACTGGAAAAGAACGTATCACAGGTAAGACCAATGTTCCTTTTTGAGTTAAGCCCAAACTTAACTTACGGCAACTCTGAATGCGAGCCAGTGAGATTGCTTTTTCCTTTTTTAATGTAAAGGACTAGTGTACACTGGTGTCATTGATACATCAGATTCTGCACTAGTGCAGTTCATGTAAAGTTTGTCACAGGCTCTTCGTCTAAACTTCATTGGTAATCAAACTCTGTTTCCTAAGTAATGCGACCAGAAAAATAGGAATCAATGAGTCTTACAGAATTAAGTCTCCTACAAACTCATTCCATGGGAGTATTTTGGAATTTTTTAAAAAGTTTACATCAGATGGAGATTAATAGCATATATGTTTTAGCAAAAAAAAAAAAAAAAAAACTAGAATCTGGCAGCTTACCAGAGGAACAATTAGAACTTACAGTGTAGCTGCACCTCAAGCCAGTTTAATGGCAAAAATATGAAATCACCTACCTTAATGCAAATTTGGCTTTAGCAGTATTAACTTTATAATGCAGAGGTCCGAAGGAGCAGAAAGTTTGTCTGTCTGTGAGTTCATAACGTTAAATTAAATTTCGGCTTGCAATACTTACTGAAGCAACAAAGATGAATAGATTATCCTTATATTTCCATTGGAAAATTACACAGTCAATGAAAGAGGATCAACTTCAGAACAATTTAAAAAATGTGCATAGCCTCTGTGGTTGAAAGAGGACCAGACACAACAATTTTAAAAGAATGCTGGAAATGGAATAAATTTTAAAAATTCAACTACAGTTGCCCCTCCACATTTGCGGCTTCCACTTTCGCTTTTCCGACTATTCGAGGTTTGCTCCGGAAGCACCCCGTTTAAATCAGCTTCTCTCCCTTGCACACAAAGGAGAGGAGCCAATTTAAATGGAGTGCTCCCTGAGCAAACCGCATGCCCAACTCCCCGCTCTCCTGGGGCTTCACTCCACTTGGGGTGGAGAGCCAAGCCCCGGGAGAGCGGGGAGTTTGGGGCAGAGGTGCTTTTCACACACACACACACACACACACACTTCCCAAAGCGATGATGGGGCTTTTCCAACCTTGTTGCGGCTTTGGGAGGGTGGGGATGGCTGAAAAGCCTCTCGCTGGCCCGGCCGTAGCCCCTTCGGGAAGCACAGGAGGTGGCTGGCGAACCCCCAGCCTGCCTGGCTGCCACCCTCCCTGGCATTCTCGAAGGGGGTGTGAGGCTTCAAAGCCCCACAGCCCCGTCGGGAAGCGCAGGGGGGGGGCTGGTGTGAGCAGTGGCTGGTGAACCCCTCGCCCGGCCGGCAGCCACCATCCCCAGCCTTCCTGAAGGGGCTGTGGGGCTCGAGAATCGTTGGGCTGAACATTTTCAAAGTCTCTTTAGCGCCAACCGAGTAGTCCAAGGCTCAGCTATCCAACATATGATACAAAAACCGATGAAAAATGAATTGGACATAGCTCCCACTTTGGAAGAGACCCTTAAGGCCATACAGCAGATGAAAAATGGCAAGGCAGCTGGGATTGATGGAATCCCACCTGAAGTTTGGAAACACGGAGGTCATGCACTCCATGAAAAATTCCACGAATTCCTTGTGAATTGCTGGGAAAAAGGGGAACTGCCATCAGACCTCCGAGATGCAGCCCTCATCACCCTGTACAAGAAAAAAGGAGCAAAATCCGACTGCTCAAACTATCGAGGCATAACACTGCTCTCTATTGCTAGAAAAATCCTTGCAAGGATACTCCTGAACAGATTAGTTCCTGCTATTGCAGAAGAACTTCTTCCTGAAAGCCAATGTGGCTTCAGAGCCAATAGGAGTACTACAGATATGGTATTTGCCCTTAGGCAACTGCAAGAAAAATGTAGGGAGCAGAACAAGGGTCTCTATGTAACATTTGTCAACCTCACCAAAGCCTTCGACACTGTAAGTAGAAAAGGTCTGTGGCAGATCCTGGAAAGACTAGGATGTCCCCCCAAATTCCTTAAAATGATTATCTTGCTACATGAGGGCCAGCGTGGTCAAGTCAGATATGGTGATGCTCTTTCAGAGCCCTTTCTAATAACTAATGGAGTGAAGCAAGGTTGTGTTCTTGCACCAACTTTATTTACAATCTTCTTCAGCACGATGCTCCAAAGGGCTATGGCAGAGCTTGAAGAAGATGACGGCATCTATATACGTTACCGTACTGATGGTAGCTTGTTTAACTTAAGCCGTCTGAGGGCTCACACTAAGACTGTAAACTATCTAGTCCATGAGCTGCTCTTCGCCAATGATGCTGCCCTTGTTGCCCACACAGAAGCAGCTCTGCAGCATCTAACATCCTGCTTCGCAACAGCTGCAGAGCTGTTTGGGTTGGAAGTCAACCTGAAGAAAACAGAAGTTCTTTACCAGCCTGCACCACAGGACGAACACCACCATCCCCACATTGTCGTCGGCAAATCTGTGCTCAAGTCCGTTTAGCCACTATGATGGCTAAAGCAGCTATGCAGTGGTCCAAGAACGCCTTGGCAGACGTCCCTAAGTCACAAACCAGAATACGACAAGACCTCAACAAATGGACGAAAGCTTCCGCCCTTTTGGCAGATAGTACATTGGATTCAGTGCAGTTCTGTGCCAGGGCCCAGGCCGCTACGGTGGCGGCCAGGAGGCAAGTGTGGCTAAAATCTTGTTACGCTGACTTCAGATCCAAACAAAACCTTGTGTTGTCACCTTTCCTAGGTGAGAAGCTATTCGGGGAATCTCTGGAACCTGTCTTGGTGGAGGACAAGGACAAGAGGAAGAAGACCTTAACTTCGGCCAAGAGGCAGGAGGAGAGGAGGTCCTCCAGGCGCTACAAGCCTTTTCATTCCTCGGGGGGGGGCAACAGGGTCCTGCAACAGCGTCATCCACCAGCAGACACAGGGACATCAGGCCATCTAGGTCTCACTGGGGGGACAACCACTATCAGCGCCGCAACAATCAAGGAGATGCGGGCAAATCGGGTCAGAGCCAACCCGCCAAGGGCAGCAACAGAGGTCAGCAATGACGCCATCACCCCGGTGGGGGGACGACTACAGGCCTTCGTGGATGTATGGGAAACCTCTACATCGGACAAGTGGGTCCTTCAATCAATTCGGGAGGGCTACCGAATAGAGTTTTCTCAGCGACCTCCACATTGGTTCATCCCTACCCCACTCCAAAGAGATAGCGGAAAAACAACAACTGATGGAAGAGGCCATTCACCATCTACACCAGTTGGGGGCAATAAAGGAAGTGTTCAGAGCAGAACGAAGCACGGGATGTTACTCCATCCTCTTTCTGGTTCCGAAAAAGAAAGGGACCTGGAGAGTGGTTCTGAACCTCAAGGGAGTCAACAAGTTTGTCCGCCAGCGGAAGTTCAGGATGGAGACTCTGAAACACCTCCTGGAGGCCTTGACTGGGGGAACGTTCTGGAATCGGTGGATTTGCAGGATGCGTACCTACACATCCCAATCCATCCAGACTACCGCTGCTTCCTACAGTTCTGCTACAACAACAGACACTTCCAGTAGAAGACCCTTCCCTTTGGCCTTTCATTGGCACCAGGAGTATTCACCAAGATCATGGTTGCGCTAGTAGCAAGATTGAGGCGCTTTGGGCTGCATGTCTATCCATATCTGGACGACTTATTGATACGTTCTTCTTCACCTCTAAAGGCAAAAGGAGAAGTGCAGCTGATACTGGAATCCCTGCAAGCACACAGGTTCCAAGTCAACTTTGAAAAGATTCAGCTGGTACCAGCCCAGCGGATTCAACACCTGGGGGTGCTAATAGACATTGCAACAGGGCAGATCTCCCTACCCCAGGAGAGGATACATTCCATTCAACGAGCAGTTCAGAAGGCAAGAAGCGATACGAGAGTAGATCTCATGCACCTTGCTCGGCTCCAGGGGCTGATGATCGCGGCAATAGATTGACTACCCTGAGCATGGTTTCACACCAGAACACTGCAGTGATTCCTGCTCCCTTTCCAGAACGAAATTACCCTCAAGAGACACCAACCGGTGCACGTGTCGCAGGAGGTGCTGACATTCCTACAGTGGTGGGAGTCACCTGCAATACACACAGGGCGGCCATTATGGAAATCAGACACAGTTCAGATCATGACAGACACCAGCCTGAGGGGATGGAGAGCCCATTGCAGACCACACCTGGCCCCAGGGCAGGTGGACAAAGGCGGCGTCAACACAGAGCATCAACTAGCTGGAGCTCAGAGCGATCAGGCTCGCCTTACTAGCTTTCGCGGACCTAATCAAGGACAAGGCGGTCCTAATCCGAACAGACAATATCACCATGAAAGTGCACATAAATCGCCAGGGGGGCACCAAGTCCCATGCCCTCATGAAGGAGACAACACACCTACTGAAATGGGCGGAGGAGTACTTGATTTCGATAGAGGCGGAACATCTTCAGGGATCTCTCAACTCCAAAGCGGACTGGCTCAGCTGCTCGGACATAGATCAGAGCAAATGGAGCCTACACCAGGAGGTATTCGACACCATCACCCAGCGTCTGGGGCACCCGGAAGTCAACCTCTTCGCATCCCTGGCGAACACGAAGCTTCCCCGCTTCTTCTCCAGATACCTCACAGAGGGAGCAGAGGCGATGGATGCTCTGACAAGTCCATGGCCATGATCCTTGCTATACGCATTCCCCCCTCTTCAGCTGATACTGAGAGTGCTAAACAAAATCCAGTCAGAAGGGGTAGAAGTGATTCTAGTCGCGCCAGAGTGGCCGCGATGAGCTTGGTTCCCGGACATTCTGGAGCTGGCATTGGAATCATTCCTGCTACCGGTGCGACCGGACCTACTAACACAGGGACAGGTGCATTACACAGACCCGAACTGGCTTCGGGTCCACGCGTTGAGGTTGAGAGGCAGATGCTAGCAGCAAGGGGATACTCTCAGACAATAGTAGGCACTATCCTAGCCTCCAGAAGGGAGTCTACACAGGGGATTTATGAGTACACCTTCAGAGTGTTCCGTCAATGGTGTAACCGCAAGGGAATAGACTTCAGACAGGTCTCAGTTCCAGCACTGCTAGAGTTCTTACAAGATGGAGTAGAGGCGGGGCTGAGACCAAATACCATTAAGAGACAAATAGTGGCAGTTACATCGTTTCTGCCACCAGAGAAGGCAACTCAAGTGGCCAACCACCCGCACCTACGACGGTTTATCAAGGGACTGTCGAATTTGGCACCACCAACAGTACATAAGTTTCCAATGTGGGATCTTCACACGGTCCTCAAGGCACTGACGGTGCGGCCGTTTGAATGTCTGAGGGAGACTTCATTAAAGTTCCTGACCTGGAAGGTGATGTTCCTGTTAGCCATCACATCCGTATGCAGGATTTCAGAATTGGCAGTGCTCTCGATCAGGCAAGACCTATGCATTTTTAGGCCGGATAATTCGGCATTCCATAGGACACAAGAAGTAATGCTACCTTCATTCTGTCCAAAACCAGAAAGGGAACTGGAAAGAATTTGGCACACCTTCTTGGATGTGCGCAGGGTCCTGCGCATCTACATCAACAGGACAAGATCCTTCATGGTTTCAGAAGCATTATTCATGTCACCACACGCAAAATACCTAGGAAGAAAGGTTTCACCATCCACACTGGGTCGCTGGATCCGTAACTGCATCGCGACAAGTTATCAGACCTTACACCTGGAAGTAACTGAAGGAATACTGGCACATTCAACACGGAGCGCGGCGACCTCGGTGGCTTGGGAGAAGGATGCGCCACTGGAGGAGATATGCAGAGCAGCTACCTGCAAATCATCTTCCACCTTTGTGCGACATTACAGGTTGGCCAGGATACAGTCTGCTGAAGCGGCATTTGGCAGACAAGTCCTACAACAAGTAGTACAGGCCCAGACGGTCTTCAATCGCCAGACCCACCCTGGAACGGAGCTTCTGTACATCCGAAAGCTGACGGATGCTCTGGAGCCCTCCCCACTGGGAAAAGGAACGTTGGTCTTACCTGTGATACGTTCTTTTCTAGTGGTGAGGCAAAGAGCATCCGGACCCGCCCTCTGGTGAGAAGAAAGAAGAGTACATGGGTGGCATACAGTGGTCAACAGAGCAACCAGGGTGAATGAAGAAAAGATGTTCAGTCACGAACTAGGATAGATATTCTGAACTTTGCATTTACCGGCGTGAGTCAAGTATGCAAGGAGGTGCACGAGGCTTTTCAACAGACTGGCCAGCCGGGGATCGTCCCTTAGGGATGACCTCACCGGGGGCAGTCCCAAAAACTTTGTTTCCTGCCTACCGGGAGCTATGGTGAGGGACAACCCAAAGCTGACGGATGCTCTTCGCCTCACCACTAGAAAAGAACATATCACAGGTAAAACCAACATTCCTTTCTCTACTAATAATCCATTATGGAATCCCTGGACTTTGCTCTGAAATAGAGGAAAGTGCTCATATTGGGAAATAAGAAGGTGGTTCCTTAATTCATAGAACTTGATTCTTTGCTGCTATACAAGTCCCATGCTGTGCTAAATTTTAAATATAGTTTTGAGTACCTCAGTAGTATTGAAACAGTTGCTTACAATAGTACGATCTATATTCAAAGCATAACATCTTCAAAAAGGGGAAAAAAGAGGATCCCAACAATTATCGTCCAGTTAGTCTGACATCAATACCAGGGAAGATTCTAGAGCAGATCATTAAACAGAGAGTCTGTGAACATTTAGAAGGCAATGCCATAACCACAAAAAGTCAACATGGGTTTCAGAGAAACAAGTCATGCCAGACTAATCTGATCTCTTTTTTTGATAAAGTTACCAGCTTGGTAGGTGAAGGGAATGCTGTGGACATCGCATACCTTGATTTCAGTAAGGCCTTTGACAAGGTTCCCCATGACATTCTTGCAAACAAGCTTGTAAAATGTGGGCTAGACAAGTTAACTGTTCAATGGATTTGTAATTGGTTGACCGGCCGAACCCAAAGGGTGCTCAGCAGTGGCTCCTCTTTGTCTTGGAAAGATGTGACCAGTGGGGTGCCACAGGGTTCTGTCCTGGGCCCAGTGCTATTCAACATCTTTATCAATGACTTGGATGAGGGAATTAGGGGCATACTTATCAAATTTGCAGATGACACCAAATTGGGAGGAGTAGCTAATACCCTAGAGGACAGGATCAAAATTCAGAATGACCTGGATAGACTGGAGAGCTGGGCCAAAGCTAACAAAATGAAATTCAATACGGAGAAATGTAAAGTACTGCATTTAGAGTAGAAAAATGAAATGCATAAATATAGGATGGGAGAGACCTGGCTGAATGAGACTACGTGCGAAAGGGATCTAGGAGTCCTAGTAGACCACAAATTGAACATGAGCCAACAGTGCGATGCGGCAGCTAAAAAGGCCAATGCGATTTTGGGCTGTATCAATAGAAGTATAGTGGCTAGATCAAGGGAAGTAATAGTGCCACTCTATTCTGCCTTGGTCAGACCTCACTTAGAATACTGTGTCCAGTTCTGGGCACCACAATTAAAAAAGGATATTGACAAATTGGAGCGTGTCCAGAGAAGGGCAACTAAAATGGTGAAAGGTCTGGAAATGATGCCTTATGAGGAGAGACTTAGGGAGCTGGGTATGTTTAGCCTGGAAAAAAGACGGTTAAGAGGCGATATGATAGCCCTGTTTAAGTATTTGAAGGGATGTCACGCTGAGGATGGAGCAGGCTTGTTTTCTGCTGCTCCAGAGACTGGAACACGGAGCAATGGGTGCAAGCTCCAGGAACAGAGATTCCACCTCAACATGAGGAGGAACTTTTTGACAGTAAGAGCTGTTTGGCAGTGGAACGCACTCCTTCGGAGTGTGGTGGGGTCTCCTTCCTTGGAGGTCTTTAATCAGAGGCTGGATGGCCATCTGTCAGGGATGCTTTGATTGTGATTTCCTGCATGGCAGGTGGTTGGACTGGATGGCCCTCGTGGTCTCTTCCAACTCTGCAATTCTAAGACAGGATTTGTTTCTTTAAGATGTTTCTGTTAACTCTTGCTGCAACCCTACCTGAACAAATTTGTTCCCACATTTGATGTTTGGATATAGGACATATCTGCTCTTGCACTCAGAGAAAAAAGTCTGTGACTACACACTTACTTTTCATTTGGAAAAAAATATGCAGAGTGACCCTTATTTGTGCTGCTGTTTGCAAACATTGGAATATTCATTTTCATTTTTAAAGTAAATTATTCACTTAGGGGCTAATAGAAATATGCTAAAGCTCCACAGCATTATTTTTTCAGACTTCATCTTTAGTTTTCACAGGCACATTAGGGGCACATTTCTTAACCCAGAGTAAAAGTGTATTTCTTTCTGAGTGCCTCCAGAGCTCAGCATGGTATCAGAGGCAAAAGCCTGTGCCACTCCCCAAATGAGCAAAGAAGCAAAATCCTTTCTGGCTGCCAAGTTTGGTCAATAATTGTGGGTTCCTGATGTAATAATGTAACTCAATGTGTTCATATTTTCTTCTCATCTCCTCTGCCCCTTCAGTGAGCCAGGTGTTTGGGTGCAAAACTGAAAAATCCATTTAGATATGAGCCTTAGATTGCTAAGTGCTCCTATATACAGTGCTCTTGGTAAACCATTGATTCATTGGAGCAATTTCCTTGAAATTTCATTTAGTATTGTAACACACTAATACTGTATTGGAATACATAGCATGGTATAGGAAAACTTAAATTAAAAAAAATTAAATTAAATTAAAACACAATTTGAATATAGGGAAGCATTTTTGTGTTGTGGTAATACAATTCTTAAGAAATGTAGCAAATTACGTTGTTATACAAATCAAATTTGGAAGCTATATTATAATTCATTTTAGCAGAAAGTCATCATGCAAGTTTAGTAACAGCTAATGGATGAATTGGGGCAGGGGGGGCAACAACCCATAATGGTCTAAAGTGAACCTTGGCTATGTGTAGATATTCTCCTTCCTGTTTTCCTTGCCAACTTATGAACAATTATTCTAATACTGTCACAGAGAGGAAGATTCAGAGTGTGAGAAAGATAAGAAAATCTGGTACTATAGCACAAAAGTCCAGCTGGCAGAGTTAATTGAATGCCTTGACAAAGATTACTGGGAAGCTGATCTTTGCAAAACTCTGGAAGAAGTGCGTGAAGAAATTCATCGGCATATGGATATAACAGAAGACCTTACTAACAAAGCTCGGGGTAGCAACAAATCATTTCTTGCTGCAGCAAATGGTAAGAATCTATTGAACCATTCTGAATTGCTAATTAACATGTGATGTATTGTCAAACATGCTTTGAGTTTCTCTTTGACTTGTATCCCATTGACAAAAGGACTGTGAGAGAGAAAGGACATATCTGTTAAAATAAAATCAGGAAGCCAAGTTAGATTGGGTTAATATTGTGAAATGACGTTCTCTAAAAAGAACTTTTAATGACCCTAGAATGCATGGATTTGTCCGGTGCATCTATCAATCCTGTTTGCACTTCCAGTTATCTGAAAATTGTCATGCCCTAGGCCAGGGCTCTTTCTGTAGTTGATCCAGAAAAATTACTAACCTATGTGTTTTAAACCCTGTGTTCTATTAGGGTAAAAAGACAGTAAAAACTCCATATTGTTGTTCTGATAGCCCACCATTGCAGGATAATGCAAAGTTCAGATGTTGCATATTCATTCTTTCAGGTAGCGTGATGCTTGTATTTAGCAAATGAATTCAACCAAAATAGCTGTTCCAGATCCTTATTAAACTATATATGATTCTGCATTTGTTTTTCGTAATCTCTAGGAATAAAAATCAACCAAGAGAAGTAATTAAATTAGAACTGTAGTTCTGTTTGCTGCTTAGCTCACATACACTATTCAAGCCATTGGGCACATTTGGAAAACCAAATCCTAGGTTAACAAGTCAGTTTATATACAAATTCAGTGCTTCTACACACATTTCCTTTGTTGCTGTTTTGTCCTGCCTCCCCTGGACATGTATAAGAAAGAAGCCAGAAAACCACAGTTGAACATAGTTTACCAGTGTTTGCAAACTGGTAGCTATGGTTTATGGCTACCAGTGAAGTCAAACTTTATAAACTAACTTTAAGCCATGGCTTCATATCTTATCCTTTTTTCTTTGGAAAACCGTAGCTGTCATTTCCCAGATCAAGTGTAATAGAAAACAAAGGTAAACTCTGAATTCCTGCCTTTTTTCTCACTCGTGGAGCAAAATAGTAGTCCAGGAGTAACTTTCAGGTGCAACAGATCTTATTAAGTATTTATCAAAGTGTAGACAGTATGTGTGGATTGTTCAAATACAGTTGTTTTCTGTGAAATAATTGAGAGGAGGGCACTTAAAACCTTGATATGTATTTAGGTATGGTATGTGTTGGAATTAGCATTCATTGGAAAATGTGCACATATGTTAGTATTAGGAAGATTGGATTGTGCACTTTCTTCAGTCACTGTGCATCTCTAAGAGGTTTCATTCCTCGGCCAATCTTATTCCTCAATCAGTAAGAGTGTTTTTGTGTCACTGTGTATAATCTCCAAATGCCACCAGAAAACTTGCATCTGCTTGCAGCATAAGCAGGTAATTTTATGCATTGATATCACTTGAGGCCATGTATATTGCCCATGTAGATAATGTGAATTTATCTCAAGGACTTCAGACATCACTCAGTCAATGTGGCTGTATTTTTGATAAGCTGAAATCATTTTCATTTTAAAACAGAAAAGGAGACAGAAATAGGGCTTGGATCCAAAGATCCAAGGCATTTTCTTCTCTCTCTCTCTCTCTCTCTCTCTGCCTCCCCCTGCCCCGCTTTTCTGTGTATATGTGCATAGGGAGTTGCTTATTTTCCCTACCTTTTTCTTCTCCACTCCTAACAGTGGGTTGGAAACTATCCATAGAGGCCTCTGGGGAGCAGGAACTGCATATGGTGGAGCTGCATATGGGTTGCCTCCATGCACACAGGCAAATAAATGTGTTTTCTGCTTTTGTAGTGGTCCTGTTAGATGCAAGCCTATGAACTTTTATAGCTTAGCTCTCTAAACAGAACATGAAACTGAGAAATATCCACTTTTTAAAAGTTATTTGCTCTCAGAAAACATGTTTTAAGCTATTATTTCAGTTCTGAAATGATACAGTATCATTTAGCCTCTTACAATTTTTCAGTTTAGCCTCATCAAAATATAACTGAGCATAGTAATCTGTACTAAATTACACAAATACTCATCACAATTTGTGAGATATAGTCTTCAGGCACGTATCTTAATGAAGCAATTGAGTGTTAAGGTCACACAAGTAGACTTCCATTCAAGCAAAGGGACTTTTCCCTCTGCTCCCTGGCCCCTGGTCCTATCCCCAGTCTTTCTAGGGTGTCTCCCAACTCTGACAGAAGCCATTCGTCAATAGGAGGACTAATACTTATTCACTTGATGTACACTTTCTGGACTACCAACTTGAATTAACTCAATTCTGAAATGAAGATCTCTTTATCATTAAGAAACAATGGTAAAGTATTTAACAGTGTAATGACAAGGCACAGTTTAAAGCTCATCTCTAAAACTGCATGACTCAGGACAGACTCCATATATGTATATGCTAGTAAATATGTCTCTCTTAGTGCAACCTTCAACTTCTTTATGATGAGTATTCACCATAGGTCTGACTCACAGGATGTGCTCCTATTCTTGAACTCTTATTTGAGGAGCACTTTGCTTTACATTAACTGCTGCCATTCCTTGCCCCTGATTATAATGATGAGAGCTTTGTTGTTTCCCTCAGCCTTGCCTGCTAAAAACTGCACACTTAGCTTTAATATATTTTGCAGGACCCAATTGAAAACTTGTTTCAAGTGAAAAGCTGTCTCATTTTCCAATTTGATACTTCATTGTTAGCATTGTTCATCTTCACCTGACATGATGGCATTATTTCTGTCCTAATTAACAGCTGGCATATTTAGCTATCCTGCATCCCTAGTGTTACCTAGAAGAAATGCATTTTCTGCAGTGAGCATCTTTTTTTGCCTGCTCATCCAAGGCCTTACACACTGAAATTCTATTTTGGATAACATTTGTCTTTTTAATACATGGTACTGTGCCCTTCTTCTGGGTCCCAGGTTCACTACAGAGAGCATGTTTGACCAGTTGTAGTTCCTCTCTGAACAGTGGCAAACATTTTCATATTCCTTGTAATAAATAGCATTTTTACTGCCACTTCATTCATATGTGCAACAACCATTTCTTTCATCTTTGACATTTTTCCTGTGTGTTTGTCATGTTCTGATTCATCTGGTTCCTTTTCTTTAGTTATTCTTTCTATTTTTTTTTTTTTTAAATTTGGTCTTAACCAACAGTCTGGAAGTTTCAAACCAGATTTGTCCTCTTGCCAAACAGCCTTATGTGGGCTCTGTTTGATTCCCAAATAGTGAGCACAAGGTTTTATTGATTATATAAATGTCAGTCACTCTGGCCAGTTTTTTAAAATTGGCTTGTGGCCAGGTGTGTGTTTAGTGCTTTCATTTGTGCTCTCAAGAGACTTAGCTTGGACTGTGGCAGAGTTTGCCATGAACTATTTTCAGGTCATTCTACACTATCCTCAATTTCCTTTTAGCACTAAACTCATTGTCACTCCACAGGACACTGTCAACTTGTTAAGTGATCAGGATATGTAAGGTTAGATGTATATTCTCCATTATGCGCATTTTACATGTTTTCAGAGTGTCCCTACCAGAAATTTCTTGAGAGCTGAGGTATTTTGGGTGTCGTGGAATGACACTTTTAACAGCAATACTTGGGGCGGAAGTGGTATTACATAGAAGGCTAGTACACAATTGTTTGTTGTATGTGTACACTCTGGTTGTTGTTGTTGTTTTTCATTAGCCAGCCATTTTCCCAAATGACAGCTTCATTTGCCTTGCTCTAACTTAGCCCTCTCACATTAGCCAAAGCCAAACCCTAACTGCCCAAACAGAGGTCTCTGCTATTTTATCATACTACTTCTTTCACCATGGCCATTATTTGAATGTATTTTATGTATTACATCAAATAAACTAAATGTATTTACAAAGCTAAGTATGTCTGTGCTGCCTGCAGACGGTACTGGAGATTATGTGTTTCTGCTTTTTTCATATAGATAAGATGTGGTACTTCTTCAAACATCTGTAGTCCCCATGGTTTTCTGACATCATTTAACTTGTGCTTCTAGTTTTCTTTAATATACATTTGAAATAAAGTCACTGGTATAGTGTTTTACCACTGTGGGATTGTTTATGTTTGGCAGCATTTACAGCTTTCATTGCTTGATGAAAGAAAAAAATACTTAAGTGTAAGTGGATCAGAGCGGGTAAGGCCAGCTGCCCCTATTCTTTCTAAACAATTAGTACTTTTGGCTGTGCTGTGTTTTGTAAGAGCCCAGTGTTTCTTTACAATTTAGTCAGGTATGGCTGCATCTATAGCATCAGATACTGCAGTGGCTCAAGGCATAAGCTGAGGGCAAAACAGAGTAAAACTATCTGGTCCCTACTTTGGTGTGCCCATTATTACCTTTTGAGGACATGGCTATGGTATGTTTTAGAAGAATGTGATTGCCTCCTCCAGCCTGTTCTTGTACCAAAACGTAATACTTCTTTGGTGACACACTGGGAGTAACATCCAATTCTGGAGCTCTTTCAGTGGTTAAATAATTTAATTCTAGGAGTAGGTCAGGTTTCTTACCCTCCCTCTTAGGTGCATTCTTGGTTAGTTTTCTGTAATCCCATGGGTCACATTGCTTTCTGTAGAAGCCTTTTTCAGCCAGACTAAGATGAAGAGGGCACCAACCTGTAGAATACTGTTGAATATGCCTTCTTCCATATCCTGCCCTATCACTGAGGTCTCCTTACTGAGGAGACACTCCTGATGGCTCCACATGAGCCTGAATATTTGCTTCTTTTAATCTATTGTATAATCCATTCATAAATCTCCATCTTACAAATTCAACAAATAAATAGTACTTGCATCTGATATAATTTCTAGACAATTCATATTGACTGAACTGTGTACAAAATCCCCTGGTTACGCTGTCAGTTTCTGTGACATTTCTTGGACATTGCATATTGACTGCTAAATTTGCCCCTTCAAAAACAGATCAGATTTACATGTGCAAGTAGTACTGCACAGAGTGATGTTGCATTTAGTCTACTCCATTGATCTGTCAGTAGTACATTGGGATGCTTTGGGAAAAGGAGAGAGACAAAAGCTCCACAAGCTGTACCTGAGATCTTTCAGAGCTGTACTCTCTAACTTAACATTGATCCAGATTTGCCCATTTTTCTTTTAGAAGAAATTCTTGACGCAATCAGAGTGAGAAAGGGTGAAACATTGGAGGATAAAACCTCAGTAGCTGATGACACAGAAAAGGAGAAAGCTAGTTTTGAGAATAACGACAGCACAGATGCAGATAATGGCAAAGAAGAGCTTTCAAATCAACAGCCAGGTGTAAGCAAAGAAGTGCCACCTGAGGAAAGTTTTGAAAAAGGAAGCAAGGAAGGTAAAGACAATGTTTTAGTTAATATATTTGTTGGAATCCTGTTCACCCTGATTTTTTAAAAAAACTTAGCAATTCATATTTGCATCTTTAATCTGTTAATGTTTTCTGATTTATACAGACATTTTCTCAATGAACAATTACCCATTTTTCTCTAACCATGCTACAGAATGTACCTAGCACAAGCAGTTTTCATGAACTTACTTTCTGTATGTGTGCCATTAGCTATATTTATAAGCCAGTTTTAAAGAAATATATCTATGAAGCTTTCTTATGCATTTTCCAGTAGAGCCAACAGATGTGGATAAAAGTAACTCTGTGACATCGCCTGTTGAAGGCAGTATCACAAACTCTTCTGCAGGGGAAGCTAATGCTTCTGAAGGGAAGAACATAGTGGGATGTGAGCCGGAAACCCTTGATAATAATGAGGCGGACAAGAATTTGACGTCAGACCCTCCCAAGGATGGCACAGGTACAGAGGGCAGTACATAAATGTCTCTATAATTTAGAGAATAGTAATATACTTGTTAACTATGGTGAAGTAAATTAATTTACAGTTTATGCTATTCCTGCTGATTCTTTGCTGGACCATCTCTCACTGTGTGTGGTGCTTGTTTTGTTTTCAGTTAGTAGTGTTCCACGTTGACTGTGAGGGTGCTCATGTAGGTTTGTCCTTCAGATATTTGGAATTGGATTAAATTCATTTTAGGTTTTCATTGTGTGTTTTTCTTTCCTTTTTGACTTTATTTGCCATAAACCCTAAGTGTATGTTGCATAGGTTTAGTGAAGACCCTTCAAACATATGTGATCACAAAGACCACATTTGCACGTAATGTTAATCCATGGCTTGGCACAGTATGTACATGCTACAGAGAGCCTAGACTTAAGTGCTTCCATCGTCTCAAAGGCTTTGCTTTTACATTTTAGTTAACTGAAATTGCTTGCGTTGTCTGGCACATTAAATTATAGGTAACATTACTTATGGTCAAATTTAAACAAACTAAACCTAGGTTGTTGACTTCTGGATCTGTATTGTTGAAATAAATTACTGGCAATTGCAATTTTGGATCTGGACGACACAGCAAACTATCTTAAAGTGGAAGTAAAAGTTGGGATCCATTGGGGTACTCTCTGTGGATTTCTCTGCTTCTTCTGCCAGGAGAATTAGGTCTTCCCCTCCTGTTCCTCCTTGAAGGTCTCTGTGGTGTCAAACATGCTCAGGTGGAGAATTTTACAGCCACCCAGAGCAGGTTTTTAGGGCTCTGGGATGCTTCAGAAAGAGGTGGTGGTGCCACCCCTCCTAATTCGTCTAGTGGAAGAATTTCTGCTTCAACAGCAGTTGAAATAAACAGTTAAATCCTACACAAACGTTTTAGCCTCATCTTTCTAGCTCTGTGGAATATGGAGAGAGAAGGTGCATATCAAGTTAAACTTATAGCTATTGTCATGTTCCCAAAGTTGGTTCCTCCGGAAGAGGAGCACCATGTGATTTGGTGGGTATTTTGGTCTATAATCACACTTGTGGAAGTGCTTGAATAAAATCCTTAACTATTAAAACTAAACTCAAAACAGAGCTGTTCTTCCTACAGAAGAGGCATGTGTTTGTGTAAAATTACATATATTGCACCACTATTTGTTAATTTCTTCAGTTAAATGATCAACTTGTGCATTACTGAATGTATCATTTCACATTATTGACATTTCAGTGCCTTCTGACTTCAGGATTTTCATCTTGCATTTTGAGGTATTCTTAAGATAAGTGCTAAGTACCTAAAATAATTGTCTTTCATAGATGAAACAACTAAGCCAGTTCCTAGCCTGCGTGTTGGTTTATCTGCTGAAACAATCTTGTGTGAACCAGAAAACAGCAGTAGCAGCGAACTAAATTCTATGCAGAGTGAATCTGTGAAGACTTCGGATGACGTGGAAAATATCGAAGGAGGATCCCAGAGCTCAGAGGACCTAGGTAAATATAAAGTAGTCTGTCACTAGGATATGCTTATTGATTGCTAGTCTTTATTTTTAAATTGCATAATTTTCATGTTTTAAAATAATAATAATAATAATAATAATAATAATAATAAATTTTTATTTTTAACCCGCCCCTCTGCTCAGCAACCGGGGCGGCGTACAACAAGATTAAAACATCAAGTTAAAACAATCCCTCCCCATCCTAACCCTCCCACCCCTTAAAACTAAATTAAACTAATGAAGAGTTAAAACAAGAATAAAATATGATAAATAAATAAATAAATAACGGCAACGATGGCAAGGGGGTGGGTAGCAATCAGTCCACTGGAACCGGGAAGTTATTCCGGGAAGGCCTGCCGGAAGAGATCCGTCTTTAGCACTTTCTTGAAGCTATCAAGAGTAGTGATAAGACGGATCTCATCCGGCAGGCCATTCCAAAGTCTGGGAGCTGTAATAGCAGCTTTATTACTAAACCAGTGTCTGTTGCCACCAATGGACTGGATGAGGGCAAACAAATTAAAGCTTATTCCAAATAAGACAGAGATGCTTCTGGTCAGTTGGAAGGCAGGTCAAGGAATAGGCATTCAGCCTGTGGGAGATGGGGTTACACTTCTCCTGAAAACTCTGGTTCCTAGCTTTGGTGTACTCTAAATCTTATTCCTGAATCTCAAGGCCCAGATTTCAGCAGTTACCAGAATGCATCTGCACAGTTAAAACTACAGGTGACCCATCATATTCACTGGGGTTTGGTTCCAGGACCCCCCGTGGATACCAAAATCCATGAATACTCAAGTCCCATTATATGCAATGGCATAGCAAAATGGTGTCCTTTACATATAAGATGGCAAAATCAAGGTTTGCTTTTTGGATTATTATTTTTTAAAGAATATTTTCAAGCCATGAATACTTAAATCCGTGGATACCAAATCCGTGGATATGGAGGGACAACTGTAGTGCACCAGCTACTTCCTCAAGTGGTCAGATACAGGCATGGTAGCACGTGCCTTGATTACATCCCATCTGGATTACTGTAACACAATATCCATGGGGCTGCCTTTGGAAACTGGAAACATCAGCATGTCCAAAATGCTGTGGCTAGACTGCTGACCAGGGCTGGTTTTAGAGACCATATAACTCCTTTGTTGAAACAGCTTCATTGGTTATGGATCTGTTTCTGGGCATAATTCATAATGCTGATTATGACCTATAAAGCCATATGCAGCTTAGCTCCAGACTCTGAAAACCTGTTTCTTCCTTGTGGTCTCTGTGACTCACACATGGGTTATCTGTGCCTGCACAGTAGATCTTCAGAACCTTATAGAGCTATTATGCAAGTTTTTTGGCAGTAGCCCAGACCCCACCATATAAGTCTAACTCGCAAGGTTCCCGCCCCTAGCTTCCATTCCTTTTTGTCAGCTGCACTAGCAGCAGCACCAGGGAACCTCTCTTCTGAGCGACTTTCGTTTTCCCATCTATACGACTAACAGACTGGTTTTTGGACTCTTTCTCTTGGATTTTCCTCTCAACAAACTTCAACGACTTCCTTAACAGTAAAAACGCAGACTCCTTCACAGCTATGGCGGCTGCCATGCTTTCATCATCTGCAAGCACCTTTAAACGGTGTATGATCTGAAGTGCCAAAATGCTAGTCCGCGCTGGTCATTCGCGCTGCCTCCTTTGCCTCAGAGAAGGGCATAATGTGGGTACATGCTCTCACTGCAAAGCATTCACACCACAGGCGCACAAAAACTGGGACTCCAGACTTAAGGCACTTCTCTACGGGCAGGCCCTAAAGCCCCCAGCTCCCCCCCAGCCACCATTTTGGCACCTCTGAAATCACCTTCAGGCCATACTATTGTTGGCTCCTCAGTATGCATTGCGACGAAATGTTCTCTGCTTGAGGACTTGCCGACTACTTCTGAACTGACCAATAAGCATTCGAGGCCTTCACCCACGCAGATGGTTGAGCTGGTGCGACTCTCGAATTCAAGACGATCCCCACAGCGGGAACTCAAAAAGAGGCATAAAAAAAGAAACCATGCCAACATAAGGAGGTTTCTGTAGCAACATACTCACACCCCTCAAGAGAGGATCGAATGGGTTGCACCACAGAATCAAACGTTCCAGATCAAGAGGACCAAGATCCACCCCTAGTGGGGGCCCAGATCCATGCAGAAACATCCCCAGCTAAATCCCAGATTATCCAGATTCGTGTGGATTCCCTCTCCGAAGGAAAAATAGGGGACTTTGAATAAGAGATCCCAGTAGGTCAGCAGGACCCTGTTTTCACAGGAGACCTCAAGACACAGGCCATGGCCAACGACCACCTGGCTGGCCGAACTACACACTACATCAATGAAGACACCCACTCGAGATCCAGATCACACTTGTCCCATCACTCTGTCCTCACAATCAGCTCCTGAACTGGCCAACACTTGGAGGATTGTGATACTGGACCCTGACGGTCACCCCATGGGAACTCAGGATGGACATTCTCAGCAACATCCTTGCTCCAGATCCAAGGGCTGCCACGGTCGTGAAGGCTCCAAGGAGCGACAACCCGATAGCTGTTCTCCTCGCCACCCATCACCTCACAAACAGTGCCATGCCAGAACCACTGTACAGGACCTCCCCTTCGACAAGGATGGCTTCTTTAACAAGCAAACGGACGGTACCCTCAAAACAATATACAAGGTGCACCTCACAGCAAAAAAGTTTGGCCTTCCTCCTCAGACCCCCTCCTTCAAATCGTGAACATCCTGGCACAAGCCTTCTTTTCAACAAAGCTGATCCTATAGTCCATCATCCTTCACAGAAACGAGGGAAACCAGCCAATCCAACTTACCAAGGAGAAACCAGCCAAACCAATTCAGACCTTCCTGTAAGAAAAAAGGCCCAACTCAACCCAAACGTAAGTTTTGACTCCGCAGTCCTCCCCATTGATCTCTCCCCTTTCTTCAGTAGCAGGTTAGCACCCTACATATGCACCTGGTCTCACATTACTATAGACAGGTGGGTCCTAAACATTGGTTTGAGGGGGCACTTCATCGAATTCGACTCACTTCTACTTGTTGACATCCTTCGGTGTACCAAAACATCCACATCTCTTCTGGAGGAGGTAAACTTCTTGCTCCAGAAGGGTGCCATCGAACCTCTTCATGTATTGGATGCACACACTTCCTTCTTCTCCTGGTACTTCACCGTATAAAAGAAAGATGGAGGCCTTCACCCCATTTTAGACCTCAGGGCACTCAACGCATATATTACACCAAAATGCTTCCGTATGGTATCTGTAACCACTATCCCTTCGCTGCTGAAAAAAGGAGACTGGGTTTACCATGATCGACTTGCAGGATGCCTACTTTCACATTGGCATCCACCGCTGCCACAGAAAGTTTCTGGCGTTCGTGATAGGGAGAAACATGTACAGATTTCAAGTCCTGCCGTTCGGCCTTGCCATTGTCCCAAGGGTTTTCACAAAGTGCATGGCTGTTGCTGTAGTGTGGCTTCGTCAACAGGGAATTGTCATCTTCCCATACATAGACGATTGGCTTCTAGTCTTGCACTCAGACACCCAACTGCTCCAAGACATAGACACGACGCTCTCCCTCCTTGTTGACCTAGGACTTGCACTGCACCTATACAAGTCCTCCCTCACACTGAGAACATCTGCTCAATTCATAGGGGCTATACTAGACTCTATGGCAGCCAAAGCCTTCCTCCCATATGACAGGTTTCAACATCTACAGGACCTAACCAAGCATTGCAACGCCACAAGATGTTGCTCAGCTAAGGCCATTCAAACTCTGCAGGGCCACGTGTAAGCGACCACAGCTGTCACACCATTTGCGAGGCTCAGGATGCAGGTGCTACAGTACTGGTTCCTCACCAAGTTTGACCCAGCGTGGGATCCTCATACTGTCCCCATACCATCCCAAAGTCAGTTCAAAGATCTCTCATCTAGTGGTTGAACTTGGACAACCTCCTTTCAGGGATACCATTTCAGCCTCGAATTTCTATCACTATTAACACATCCCTTCAGGGTTGGGGTGCACATGGTCTAGGACTTACAGTGCAAGTAAAGTGGTCAAGGGACAAATCATCATACCACATAAATGTTCTGGAACTTGACGGTAGAAAAAGCACCTTGAGCCTTCGTACTCCTTATATGGGGCAAAGCAGTACAAATCATCATGGACAACACCACAGTAATGTTTTACATATACAAATAGGGAGGAAAAAGATCCTGCACACTGCTAACTCTCACTGTACGGATTTGGGACTGGTGCATCATCCTCACATCCACAACATCCTCATATCAACCATTCACCTCCCAGGAGAAGAAAACACACTGGCAGATGCCCTCAGCAGGGCCTCAACCTCCCCCAACAAGTGGAGACTTTGTCCAGAGGTGTTCAAACAAATTTCCACACTCTTTTTGCCTCAGAGACAAACATGCACTGCCAAACATTTTGCTTCAGGACACAGACAATGCAATCCAAGGGGGATGCATTTCTCTACACATGGATGGGACCTCTCCTATATGTGTTCCCTCCATTCCCACTGATCACGTGGATGATGTGCAAGTCAGGGATTGCTCTTAATGAATACTCATCACCCCATAGTAGCCCAGGAAACTCTGGTTCTCGCCACTGCCTCTGGTCTTTCACTGGACTTATCTTCATCTTCCCCTTCGTGGGAACCTTCTGTCCATGCATGGGGTCGAATATGACATCCAGATGTTGACACCCTACACTTGACAGCGTGGGGAATCCTCCAGTAGACCCCCTTTCCCAGGAAGTCTGGAAAGTGCTCTTGGCATCACATAAACCATCCAGAAGGAAGTCCTATGCCTGTAAGTGGGCAAAGTTTCTCTGATTTCTTACACAGATATCGGTCATGCCCAAGGATGCTCATGTTGGTCACATTTTGGACTTCCTTCTGTCACTTGCTAATAACAGGATTTTTTCTTTCATCACTGAAGGGATACCTCGCAGCAATTACCTTCCGTCTCCACTCTGTGGGACTTCCATCCTTCTTTTGACACCCCACTGTGAAATGGTTTTCCAGCGGCATCCGGAATACCCTCTAGTGGTGGGACCCACTCCTCACTGGAAGCTGGACCTTGTCCTTTCCCAGCTCACCCAACCACCCTTTGAACCTATAGCTTCATCAGATCTTAGACTTCTCACGTGGAAAGACGGCCTTTCTCATGGCCTTCACTTCGGCAAGAAGAGCAAGTGAACTCTGTGCTCTGCTCTGAACCATCATAACCTCCGTTTCCACACACACTGTGCGGTCCTCCAACTGGGCATTACTTTTCTTCCCAAGGTTGTCTCCGCATTCCACCTCAATCAGGATATCGCCATCCCATTTATGCCAAACCCATCTTCTGTAGAGGAACTCAACCTGCACTCTTTGGATGCCCATCAGGCTGTGGCCTTTTATGTCCACAGGACCGCACTATTCCGAAGGTCTCCCAAATTTTTTGTGTGCTACTCCAAAAACAAGCGTGTCATTCCCATATCTGCCCAAAGATTTTCCAAGTGGGTGGTGTCCACCATCCACCTTACCTATCAGATGGCAAGAAAGGACCCCTCCATGAAGGGTGAGAGCACATTTCACGAGGGCCCTCTCTGCATCAATGGCCTTTCTTTCGGGCATTCCTTTGAAGACATCTGCAACACTGGGTATGTTTTCAGCCATTGACTTTTGTCTCTAACTACTAGCTGGATTCACAAGCCCAGGCAGATGGACCCTTCGGCAGAGCTGTGCTGTCATCATTGCTCACTCGCTGAGTATTTACCAGAGACTCTCGCAGGATGCTCCCTCCATCTTCGGTGAGTAGCTTGCTAATCTCCCATGTGTGTGAGTCACAGAGACCATGAAGAAGGAGGACAGGTTGCTTACCTGTAACTGTGGTTCTTTGAGTGGTTGTCTGTGAACTCACACGAACCTGCCCATCTTCCCCACTGTGTATCCTGCCTTCCTCATTACCTGTAGGCTGTGATTGTGGCAGACACAGAACTGAAGCTAGGGGCAGGAACCTTGGGGGTTAGACTGTCAGGGGATGATAGGACATACAGTCCCCAGAAGAAGCCAAAAACTGTCTCTGCAGACTAGGTAGCAACGCTTTCCCAATAATACTCACACACAGAGTGTTTGGTGTCCAGAAAACAGGAGGTGCTTTTAATCTTCAGTAGTTTCAGTATGTACAGAGACAAAGTGCTACGCCAGGCACCAGAGGATCGTAGGAAGAGAATGAACACTGATCTGGCTTTCTTATATACAGCTCAGCACAGCATTGGCTTACCCAAGCACATGGTTACATTGCATCAGATTTCCATGCTACATGGATTTGTACTCTAGTAACCCTTCTTCTGATGCAATCTTTCTCATGCAGCTGTAGCATGATTAGCATCATGGAGTCAGTCATCATGACTCAGCATGATTTCTGCTGTTGTTTGGCCATTTTAAAACTTAGGGTTCAGTAACCAATTCCTGACAATCCCCTCCAAAATGGTCAAACTACTGCTCAGGACACATGTTACCATCACAACATAACATTAACGTACATTGTTGGACACCAATTGTCTGTTGATTGACACCTTTCCCTTTTGACACCTTTCACTTTACACACTAGTGACAAGGCCGAGCCTCTTTGCCATCTCCTCATGGCTTCCTGCTGGAAGGGCTTTTGTGAGCAGGTCTGCAACATTGTCCTCTGATGGACAGTACTTCAGACACAGGACACCTTCCTGTATTAACTGCCTCACATTTTGGTAATGTACCACAATGTATTTTGTCCTACATTTCAGATTTTCTGCTTCTGCCATCGCTATGCAGGCTTGTGAGTCCTTGTGCACCTCAACAGGCATTTGACACGTCTCACCAAGATCTGCAAGCATTTGCCTTACCCACTGTACCTCACTTGCCATCTCAGACAAGGCAGCGAATTCAGCTTCAGTGGTACTAATGGCTACACAGTTCTACTTTCTTGATCTCCACACTATGGGACTTTCTGCATACCTGACCACCAACCTGCTCACTGACTTCCTGTCTAAAGTCTCTGCAGCAAATGAACTGTCCACATAGCACTCTAGGGTCACCTGACTTGCTGTCAGCTTCAAGCTCATGCCCCTGGTTCCCTTGAGAAATCGAACTACTCTCTTCAGGGCTTCCCAATCTGCCCTCCTTGGCTTAGAGACTCTTCTGCTGAGCACCCCAACTGCAAAGCTGATGTCAGGCCTTGTGTTGTTTGCAATAAGCAACAGACTGCCTACCACTGAGTGGTACAGATCTGGCCTCTCAAACTCCTGTTCTGCCTCTTAAGTTCACAAAATCAGTGGTCATTGGGGTCCTGACCACTTTGGCCTCACTTAACCCACACTTGGCCACCAAATTGTCAATCTTCTTCTTCTGACTGAGGAAAATTTCTCCATTACTAGTTCTCTTTACCTCTACGCCTGAATAACACCTCAGGTTGCCTAAATCTTTTAAATTGAACCGGTTTTCTAACTCCACTTGTACCTTCTTGACATCTTTAGCACTCTTTGCTGCCACACAGAGGTTGTCCACATAGATGACTAGCATGACAGCACTATCTCCTGCCCCCTTGGTTTACACACAGGCGTCTGCAACGCTCCTTGTGTACCCTAATGACACCAACACTTGGTGTATGCACTTGTTCCAGCACCTGGCACTTTGCTTCAAGCCGTAGAGTGCTTTGTGCAACAAGTACACCTTATTCTCACCTGCGCTGTCATACCCAGGGGCCTGTTCCATGGATACTGTCTCTTCAAGATCAGCATTCAGGTATGCTATCTCAAAGTCAAAGTGTTGCACAACCATATTCCTCTTGGTTGTACAGCTAATACTAATCTAAAACTTTCTGGCTTTGCTGTGGGCAAAAATGTTTTGTCAAAATTTGTGTACCTCTCCTACGAAAAACCATTCACAACCAAGCATGTCCCATCAGGCATGTCCTTCAGCTTGTATACCCACCTGCAACCAACAACCTTCTGGTCTTTGGGTCTCTCTACTGTCTGGAACACTTTCCTTTCCACCAGTGACTCGAACTCAGAGTCCATGGCTGAGTTCCACCTCTCCTGATCTTCTTGGGGAAGTTTTAGGAGATCCTGAAAACTTGCAGGCTACTCTGCTATGACATTGCATAGGCTGGCTTCCTGAACAACAAATAAGTCAGGAGCCTTTCTGACCCTCTTTGACCTTCTGGGGATGATCACCCTAGATCTCCCTGACTCATCCTCACTTGCACTACTGCTGGTTTCTCTCCTTGTGTCAGGTTCCCTCTTCAAAAACATTTTGGGCTCAATGTGTGTTTGGGTGTGTGTTGAAGTACTAGGCTTTTCTTCCTCAGTCTCCCCTTCATCCTCATCAGTTTCAACCACTCCTACATTTGTGGGACTTTTGGGAGTTGTTGACACATCCCTCCCTAAGGGAACAAAAACCTCCTGATTGCAGTGCAATCTATCCCACCCTGAGTGCATTTCAAAATTTGCACTCCTGGAATATGTCACCATACCAGGAGAGAGGGAAAATATGTCCTTATTACCCTCATAGCCAAGAAAACCCAGTCTCCTGGTCTTAGGCTGCCCAGGCTTCCTTAGGCTAGGGTGAATAAATACATTTGCAAATTCCCCAAAAATCCTGAGGTGCATGAGGTTTGGTGCTCTACCATACAATAGACAATATGGGGTCTGATTGACACTAGACGTCCACAGTCTATTCATATGGTAAGCAGCAGTTCTCACTGCGTCCCCCCACAGCCCAGCTGGGGCTTGTGCATCTTCCATCATACTCTTTAACATCCCAATTTTTCTTTCAGCAAGCCCATCCTCCCCTGGGGACGCTGGGTTCATGGTCTTGTGCCTGATGCCCCTCCTATGCAGCCAATTTTGCAGATAGTTAGATAAGAATTCCCCTCCTCTACCAGACACTAGACTGGAAACCTTAAGAGAAGGAAATTTGTGTTCCACCATGTTCACCCAATCACAGAATTTCTCTGCAGCCTGACTTTTCTCCTTTAGTAAATACATGTAGGTGTACCTAGTGTGTCTGTCCAGAATTACAAACAAATATCGATTACCCCCTACAGTGGGTTTATAGGGGCCAGCTAAGTCGGCATGGACAACCTCAAAGGGTCTTTGGGTGACACACTTGATCTTTTTGGCAACTGGGAAAGCCTTCACCTTAACTTTCCTACACATGGCACATTCTAAAAACCTTGGGCAGTGTTTCATATTTAGACTAGGGCAAACCTTTGCTAGCTCCTTGAACTCTTTGTAACTAACATGGCCCATTAGTCTATGGTAATAATGAACACATATGTCATGTAGAGGCACATTGTCTGCAGGATTCACATTTGCCACCTTCACTTTAGGTAACATGTAATACAACCTATGTTTCTTTATCTCTTGCACAGACATTATTCATGTTATGTCTTTCTGTTATTGTACATTGATCCCCTTCAAATAGCACCTTATAACCGTCTGTGGTAATTTGGGACACACTCAATATGCAGTTTTCCAGTTTGTTAACACATAACACATCATCAAAATCTTTGTCAAAAGATGGGACATATGCAGTGCCCATTTTCTGCACCTTGCTGGGAGCACCATCTGCAAGTGTAATATTGGTTATAGAAGCATTTTTATCATTCATTAACATTTTCACATCATTTATCATATTGTGAGTTGCCCCACTATCTAATAACCAAGTTTCCCCCTCATTACCATCAGGATACTGCTTTCTATTAAGACATGGCTTCCAGCCTGAGAGGATGCACCCCTCCTTTTCACTTTATCTCTGTTACCCCTCATGACCTCATGTGCAGGCATTTTACAGTCCTTTTGCAAATGTGCAGGCCGTTTACATCTGAAGCAGCATCTGACATAGCTGCAGGCTCCTTCCTCCACAATCTCTTCTGTCCTGAAATTTTGCTTGCGCTGGGCCTCTTCCAGTATACACCCAGCCACAAGGTCTACAGATAAATCATGCTCTCTGATGCTTTACAGACTGTAGATCAGGAAATCCCATTCCTTTGACAAACTGCCCAGCAATATGAAACACTTGTGGGCTTCTGGAATCTCAACCCCTCTGTTGGCTACCTATTGGAAAAGCCGTCTCATCTCCTCCAAATGTGTTTTCACACAGCTTCCAGGGCACAGCTTTGTGTTATACAGTCTCTTAGACCAAATCATCTTTGAGAGGCAAGAGGAGCTCTGATGAACACGTTCTAATGCCATCCAGAGATGAAAAGCTGTAACTTTTTCTGCAGCATGAATCATTTGGGAGGGACTTAGACATAGAAGAATCTCAGCCCTGGGTTTTTGATCAGCCAGTCTGAATGCTGCAATCAGCCAGTCTGAATGCTGCAATCAGCCAGTCTGAATGCTGCTTATGTAATATGTGTTTTTACTGACAGATCACCCCTGTTTATGCGGGATCGGCACCTGAGTTTCACTGACCCACAGTCAGGCGAAAAAGGTTGCTCCAGGCATCTGAATGACCATAGATTCGCACAGGAGATCGTATCCCTAGGCATTGGGCGGTCCTTCAGCACAACTGTATGGTCAACGTCTGCTAGAAGTTGACCATAGGGTTGTGCCATATGTCTAGAGAGGTGTCCTCTGGGCATTTTCTAGGCCCTCCGGCACAATTCTATGGTATTCTATGGCATATCATATGTGGTTTTGTGTATCTGTGGCAAGTCCAGGAACATCTCCCCCATGGATCCAGGAAGCAACCTGTATTTTAGATTAATGTCTTAAAAGTAATGTTTTAATTAGATCAATGGTTTGAGTCTGCTTTAACTTTTGTGTCACATATTGTTTTTGCTGTTTTGTTTTAACTTATATTGAGAGCTGCCTTTGAGTTCCATTTTAGAAGAAAGATGGGATACAAATCTAATTAGTTAATTAAATGTATCTGTAATAATTTGCCTTTCTATATAAACTGTTTAAATGTTTGTGTGTTTTTATAGGAGAGAAGTCTAATGGTGAAAGAAGTGAATCTCCAAGCACTGGAAGAAGTACTCCCGGTTCAACACGAATGGTCACCAGGTTACGAAATCCAGATAGCAAACTAAGCCAGCTGAAAAGTCAGCAGGTTGCTGCTGCAGCACATGAAGCAAATAAGCTATTTAAAGAAGGCAAAGAGGTCTGTGCTGCTTTTGAGAATTATTAATTAAAGTACTTTTGGTGTAGGCATGCCAAATTAAGGTTGTTAATAAGTAATTTTTATTATGAAACAAAGGCTTGAATCCTATTTTTTGTTCCACCAAGAGGAGCCCGATCAAATCAGTTGAATATACCTAAATGTTGATTCACCATTAAAGAATTGATATGATGGGTCTACTCAAGTTGGAACTAATCAATTCTAGTCAAATACTAACAGTGCAGTTTTATTATATGTACCCAGAAGGACTTTGCTTTGAATTCAATAGATACCTCTTTGTGCGTGCTTGCACCTTCAAGTTGCCTATGGACTTAAGGCAATCCCTATTTATTCCATAGGGTTTTCTTAGGCAAGGAATTCTAAGAGGCGATTTGTCATTGCCTTCCTCTGGAATACAACCTACAGCATCTGGCATTCTTTGGCAATCTACCATGGAAGTACTAAGTAGGTCTGACCCTGCTTAGCTTCCAAGACCGAACAGGATCTGGTGCCGTCAGGGTATTTAGGCCTCAGCAGACACCTACTTCCAGATAAATGTGTATAAGATTACATCTAATCATATCCACACTTACACCAGAATTCATTTTGTTAACAATGCTATTTCAGGGTTTTTTGCTCCAGAGTTCCTGTTGTCAGTCATCTTGAATCCACTTGCATTGCTTTGGCCAACAAGGAGTTTGTGGAAGCATAATACTTGCCTAAATTTATCATTGAAGATTGTTAGCATAACATGGGAAAATGAAAGGCAGCATACAAAAAATCGTTTCATGTAGCAAAAGCAACAGAATTTTGTTGAAGGCTAACATTCATGATGGGTTGTGTTCTTATCCCACGAGGCTATTTCACCAGACGTAGTTTAATAGCTGTATATGTTAGTTTCAATGTTACAGTTCCTAAAAAACAACCAGCCTTCAGCCATTCAGATAAAAGGTGAAGTCTAAATCCAAAGAGGTGCGTTTTTTTTAAAAAAAATCAATGTGTGTTCCTTTTTTTAAAAAAAAAACTTCATAAAGGTCCTCGTGGTTAATTCCCAAGGGGAAGTTTCCCGACTGAACACCAAGAAAGAAATCGTGATGAAAGGAAACATCAACAATTATTTCAAGTTGGGTCAAGAAGGGAAGTACCGTGTCTACCATAATCAGTATGCCACCAATTCTTTTGCTTTGAACAAACATCAGCACCGGGAAGACCATGACAAGAGACGGCACCTTTCTCATAAGTTTTGTTTGAGTCCTGCTGGAGAGTTCAAATGGAATGGCTCTGTCCATGGGTCAAAGATTCTTACAATATCCACTCTGAGGCTAACAATCATTCAACTGGAGAACAACATCCCATCTTCATTCCTTCACCCCAATTGGGCTTCACACAGGTGAAGATGTTTGTACTTTTCATAACATAGTTATATAGTGCCATCAGTGTGCATGGTGCTTTGCAGGGTCCCTGCCATAAGGAGCTAACATTCAAAAAAATTAACATGGGAATCAAACAGGGAGAAGGTAGGAAAGAAAAGTGAAGGCATAAATAGCCAGGGAAGTGCTATGTAGTTCTTTGTGTTTACAGGTTGTCTCTCCCTTATCTGGAATTCCAAAATCCAAAATAATTCAAAATTTTCGACATGAGTGGCTGAGATAGTGATACCTTTGCTTTCTGATTGTTCAGTGTACACAAATTTGGTTTCGTGCACAAAATTATTAAAAGTATTGTGTATAGAATTACCTTTGGCCTATGTGTATAAGGTATATATGGAATATAAATGAATTTCTTGTTTAGATTTTGGTCCCATCTCCAAGATATCTCGTTACATATATGCAATTATTACAAAATCCAAAATACCACTGCTCCCAAGCATTTCGGATAAGAGAGACTCAATCTGTAGTTTCACGTGTTTAGCAGTACAGTTGTCCCTTCATATTTGCTGGGGTTTGGTTCCAGGACCCCCCATGGATACCAAAATCCGTGAATACTCAAGTCCCATTATGTGCAGTGGCATAGCAAAATGGTGTCCCTTATATATAAGATGGCAAAATCAAGGTTTGCTTTCTGGATTATTATTTTTTTAAGATTATTGTCAAGCCATGAATACTTAAACCCGTGGATACCAAATCCATGGTTATGGAGGGACAATTGTATACTTAGTTGTAGGCTAAATGGCAGGAAAAATGGGAACAAGGGTTTTGTGCCAGAGGCTTCAGAGAAAAGGTGAGTTTTGAGAAGGGCGATTTAAATGAAGAGAACTGGTATTTTATATTTAACTTGATTAGGCTTTTGGCATGATCACTTTAATATTGCTGAGGTAATTTCCATCACCGGCAGTTCAGTATATTTTGCAATTTCTAGACAGATGTTACTGCATACACTGAACTTAAAACTTCTCATATTTTTGCCAAATGCAGGTCTAACTGGATCAAAGCTGTTCAAATGTGTAGCAAACCTAGAGAATTTGCGTTGGCTTTGGCAATATTAGAATGTGCAATTAAACCAGTTGTCATGTTGCCAATCTGGAGGGAATCCTTGGGACATACCAGGTAAGATGTCTGAATGTGTGTGAAACATAATTTGGTAGCTCAGCTATATGTCAGTGCTGAGGAGTTTAGCAATGACCATTCTAAAATTTCAATGAGACATGCTTAAACTTTGTTGGTACTATTTTTGTTTGCAGCTATGACTTCTTCATGAAGGTTAAACATCCTACTCTCTTCTTCCAAACAAAGTACATTGAAAATGTCTAGGAGAGCCATATGGCTTAAATGTTCTTGTTTGTTTGTCTGAAGAGTGGCTGACCAGAAGAAATAATATGTGTCATTATATGTGTTAGGTTACGCAGAATGACAGCTATCGAAAGAGAAGAAAAGGAGAAGGTTAAAAAAAAAGAGAGAAAGCAAGAGGAGGAAGAGACCATGCAACAAGCAACATGGGTGAAGTACACGTTTCCTATAAAACATCAGGTACTGTTTCCACATAGAAATGTTTTGAAAAGAGAAGAAAACCATTTATTAACACTCTGGTTGAGCTTAAAAGGTTTCTTGTCTTTAACATTTTGATTAAATTGTACAGTAATGGGATAGATGAGAGTTCTTGTGTCTTGATCCAGTTCTTGTAACTGGATTCCATTCTAAAGTAAACTGTAATCTTGCTCAGCTGATGGGAAATGGATTTGCACCAAATGTATTTAATACTGACGAGTGTAGAATGTTTTTATCAATCCCAGTTTTACTGTCAAGAAAAATCTGAGAAGATGGAGATCCCATAGTTCTCTACCTCAATGAAAACAATTTTCTTTGCTTAGCCCACTTCTTGACCAAAAATTGCCATTCAACTAATAGCATTTGCTCATTGCTGTCAGAAGAAATCTGAGAAGGTTCCCTGGATAAAATTTGAGTATACTCTGATTAGAGCTGAGGTTTCTAGGACTCTAGCTGGGCTCAGAAAATCTGCATGCTAAAAGTGTTTTCTTTCCCATATGTGCTCTGGTCAGCACAGAACTAGATGGCTATTTAATTGGTAGCTGAAAGGAGCACTAAGCAAGTAGTCTAGAATTTTGGAAAGGATAACGTGGTCCATGAAAATACAACCAAAAGAATAATTAAGACATATTCTTCTATTTGCAGCCTGTAAACACGAGGGGAGATGATGGAATAAATCCATTCTCCTTCCCCTTGTTCTTTGCACGTCTTAAGATGGAAAAGGGCAGACACAAATCCATGTATCCCATTTGTCCTTGGAGCAAGTTGCTCACTATCCAAAATGGAGAGTTTATCTGTCCTTGTGTTTCTCTGTTCTTACCAGACCTTTTACTTGCAGTCAGATTGCTAATTTACCAGGAGATTTTTCTAAATTCAGTTACTGGGACCTTTGGAATCCTTTCCAGCCTAGGTGGATGTACCACTCTAGCACCTTTTCTCTTCCAGACAAAGATTTTGATTAACAATAGATTTGAAATGATTTGCATATGAACAAATTGTTATCTTGCTCTGAGCTGATTTCAGAGTGTTGTGGCCAAACCTGAAACACTGGTTCCAGCTAATTTCAAGAGATAAGCAGAGTAAGAATTGGAAATTTTCAAAAGATTTTATAGAGTACATTGGTCAAAGACACAGAATGAGAATGATACAATACTAAAATCCAATAGAGAAAGGAATAATGGTGTCCATGCTTCAGAAGGCACTTGGCTCATCCAGTGATGAATGGTCCCCAGTAAATCATTTCATATACAGGCACACTTCAGTTAACAAAGCCACCAAAAAAAAAAAAAAAACGCTCCTTTTTACAAAACCTTTTTATGTGCCCTAGGCCCTTCTTTTCTTCTTTGTTCTTTCTCATTGGATGTTTTTTAGTAGCATTGGCATTGGGAGGATGGTGAAGACTGGAGAAGCACAGACTTTCAGTGTCAGGTTACGTCAGCATGTCTGCAGTAAGCAATGCAGGGAAAGCTTGAGCTAGGAAAGAATGGGATTCTGCTCTAACACATCCTGCTGTAGCTGTGTCTGCCTGTGTCCAACAAGCAAGGTAAACAGCAGCTATTTCTAGAATCCCTTACTGAGCATGTGTGAATAGTAAAGCAGAGTGAAAAGAGGGAAGCAGATAAGCCTGCCTCACCAGCCACCCCCAGGCTGTTAAGCACAGGTCTAGAAGTTTTGCCCTGGATGCATTTTGTAAGAAGCTTTCAGGTAGTTTTCAAAAGGTTGAAGGTATTTTTGTATACTTATGCAAGGTTTACCTGACCTGGTTGTTTCATTGCACATGTGCATATTGTTTATAGATAAAAGATTTACTGAAATATGTTAAACTGCTCTTCTGTTTTGTGGTGTAGAAACCTAGCCTATTCTTTCCATGTTATTTCTGCTTCGGATACCATGTTTATTAAAGAAGTAAGGCCCAAGAACACATCTACTTTGTTAGCTGAGGTATAGCCGTAATAAGGCTTCCCTGAAAATTTCTCAGTTGTCCCTCAGCCTCTCAGCACATTGAAACAGAGATGGTTTGATCAGGCCAACCATACTCGCAGCCTGTTTTTTTTTTTTGTTTGTTTTTTTTTTGCCTACAGAAGCAGCGTCTGAGGCTCTTAAACAAAGGCTATCCCATGTGAAGTTAAAGGCTTTCACAGCCGGCATCCATAGGTTTTCTGTGGGGTTTTTCTGGGCTGGGAGGCCGTGTTCTGGAAGAGTTTATTTCTGATGTTTTGCCTGCATCTGTGGCTGGCATCTTCAGAGTATGGTTTGGTAGGAATGTGTGGAGGGTTATATAGTGTGAGCCCTGTTGGAGAGGATATGTAAATTTGTGTATTTGAATGGCTATCACCTGGGTGGAGATATGCAAGGAGGATTAGTGTCTGTTTGGCTAATGGTCCATTGTCTGTTGTAAATCCCACCCCCGTCCTTGGATGGAGTTCATTTGCATGTGTTGAGCTTTGATTTTAGTGTTTTTCAAGACTGGTAGCCAGGTTTTGTTTACTTTTAGGGTTTCTTCTTTCCTGTTGAAGTTGTCCATGTGTTTGTGTATTTCAATAGCTTCTCTGTGCATTCTGACATGATAGTTGTTGGCCTGGTCCAGAATTTTGGTGTTTTTAGTCTGCAGTGTCTTCTCATGTTCCTTGATTCGTGTTTGCACACTGCATTTAGTGGGTCCCTATGTAAACTTGTCCACAGCTGATAAATACCTAATTTTTAAAAAAATGGTATGCAGTAAACTCCTGCGGCTGTGAGAGGGTCTCTTTTGTCCTTCGCTGAGCGTAGCATTTCTTAGATTTTCTCAGTTGGTCTGTAGATCATTTGGAGGTGGTTTTTCCTCATCAGTTTCCCTATTCTGTCTGTGACTCCTGGATCTGGAATAATCATTAGCCTATAGAGCCCAGTTTAGGTGGTACTGTCATCCAGGTAGTGGGGTTCACAGATCCTTTTTGCGTGTCTACCAATGTTTTTATTGTGCTTCTTTTTTGTCCTGGGTGATGACTGGGGTTCTTGTGTAGGTATCTGTCCATATGTGTGGGTTTTCTGTATCTCCTAAACTGGGTTCTACAGGCTAATGTTTGCTCCAGATCATACATCACAAGAGCAGCCAGACCAAGAAAAAACCACAGGAGTGAAGAAAAACATCCACCCAAAGGAAAGGTATTTTTACCATACATCAAAGGAATCACAGACAGAATAGGGAAACTGATGAGGAAACACAACCTCCAAATGATCTACAGACCAACCAAGAAAATTCAAGAAATGCTACGCTCAGCGAAGGACAAAAGAGACCCTCTCACAGCTGCAGGAATTTACCACATACCATGCAGTTGTAAACAAGTTTACATAAGGATCACTAAATGCAGTGTGGAAACAAGAACCAAGGGACATGAGATACACTGCAGACTGGGCCAGCCAGTAAAATCAGCAGTAGCAGAACATGTTATAAACCAACCTGGACACAAAATGTTATTTAAAAACACCAAAATTCTGGACCAGGCCAACAACTACCATGTCAGAATGCACAGAGAAGCTATTGAAATACACAAACACATGGACAATTTCAACAGGAAAGAAGAAACCCTAAAAGTAAACAAAAACTGGCTATCAGTCTTGAAAAACACTAAAATCAAAACACAACACATGCAGATGAACTCCACTGAGGGATGGGGATTTCCAGCAGACAATGGACCATTTTAATGTGTCTTTTCTACCTAAAATATCTCATCTTTTCAATCTAAGCATTTCCCCTTAATCCCAATTAGTCTTGTAGGTCAAGGTATGTCTTCAGTCTTGTTGTCAAAGAGAGAAAATAATTCTACCTGCATGCAAGTTGATTTTTAATCTATCTCCAGTAGCTTGGAATTCCAAAAGTTATGGCATCCTGTACGTAACAAGCCAACCATTCTTCTAATAGCTAACTTATGGTAGATAATGATAGACTGAATATAGCTATACTGTTCAGTTGACAACAGCCTGTTGGATATATACCACCCCCTTATTAAGGAGCCTCACTGGCTGCCAGTATGCTACCAAACCAGATTTATGGTCTTTGTATTAATTTATAAAGTTTTAAACAACTTCAGAGCAGTTTACCCAAAGGAGCATCTTCACCATGTTGGCCTCCTGTTCCACTGAAATCAGCAGATGATGCCCTAAAGGTGCTGCTACAACCATCAGTTATCCATTTGGCAACTACTTGAAAGATTGCCTTCCCACTGGTAGTACCCACTCTTTGGGACAGCTTCTCTTCAAATGCAAGGCAAGCACCAGTAATGCTATTGTTTCACCGTAGGTGTTTCCTGACCATCGTTACTACCCTGCCACTGACACATCTCTCTCTTTCTCTGGCTTTTCTTTGCAAATGAAGATTCAGGAAGGATTCATCCTGCACTTTCTGCAAGCGTGCTGATGATTAAAAAGGCCAATCCGAGATAAACAAGTCCGGTTGCAGAAAGCACAGCAGAAGGTCTCCTTGGGTGATGTTTCCGGATTCTGATTCTTCTGTGTTGTCGTTTCTCTTCAAGACTTGTTCAGCGTGAGTTCTCAAATAAGGCTGCAGCATTGTGGATAGTGCATCTCCATGCCTCCCGATGTGAGGCCAGGGCGGACCATTGTTGGTGATCAATTTGGCCGAGCCTGAGATGTTGTTTCAGGGAGTCCTTGTATCGCTTTTTTTGGAGCACCCCTCTTACGCTGACCTGTGGCGAGTTCACTGTAGAGTAGTATTTTTGGGAGGCGATGGTCCTCCATCCTAGAAACATGCCCTGCCCAGCGCAGCTGTGTTCTCAATATCATGGCCTCAATGCTGGTGATCCCTGCTTGCTCAAGGACAGCAACATTCCTTACATAGTCAGTCCAGTGTATATTTAGGATTGTGCGTATACAGCGCTGATGAAAGCTTTCGAGGAGTCATAAGTGGTGGTGATAGGTGACCCATGTTTCAGACCCATAAAGGAGAATAGACAGTACAGTGGCTCTATACACACAGATTTTTGTGCTTTACTTCAGGTGTTTGTTATTCCAGACTCTTTTGTAAAGTCGTCCAAATGCGCTATATGCCTTTGCTAATCTTTGATCGATCTCTTTGTCAGTCTTGGCATCTTAGGAGATGATGCTTCCCAGGTAGGTGAACCGCTGAACAGAGTTAAGCACAGATTTGCCGACGGCAATGTGGGGATGATGGTGTTCATCCTGTGGTGCAGGCTGGTAAAGAACTTCCGTTTTCTTCAGGTTGACTTCTAGCCCAAGCAGCTCTGCAGCTGTTGTGAAGCAGGATGTTAGGCACTGCAGAGCTGCTTCTGTGTGGGCAACTAGGGCAGCATCATCAGCGAAGAGCAATTCACAAACTAGATAGATTAGAGTCTTAGTGCGTACCATCAGTACGGTAACATATATAGATGCCGTCTCCTTCTTCAAGCTCTGCCGTAGCCCTTTGGAGCATCATGCTGAAGAAGATTGTAAATAAAGTTGGAGCAAGAACACAACCTTGCTTCACTCCATTAGTTATTAGAAAGGGCTCTGAAAGAGCATCACCATATCTGACTTGACCATGCTTGTCCTTGTGTAGCAAGATAATCTTTTTAAGGAATTTGGGGGGACATCCTAATCTTTCCAGGACCTGTCACAGACCTTTTCTACTCACAGTGTCGAAGGCTTTGGTGAGGTCAATACAAGTTACATATACTCTTGTTCTGCTCTTTACATTTCTCTTGCAGTTGTCTATGGGAAAATACCATATCTGTAGTACTCCTATTGGCTCTGAAGCCACATTGGCTTTCAGGAAGAAGTTCTTCTGCAATAGCAGGAACTAATCTGTTCAGGAGTATCCTTGCAAGGATTTTTCCAGCAATAGAGAGCAGTGTTATGCCTTGATAGTTTGAGCAATTGGATTTTGCTCCTTTTTTCTTGTACAGGGTGATGGTGACTGCATCTCGGCGATCTGATGGCAGTTTCCCTTTTTCCCAGCAATTCACAAGGAGTTCATGGAATTTTTCGTGGAGTACATGACCTCCATGTTTCGAAACTTCAGGTGGGATTCCATCAATCCCAGCTGCCTTGCCGTTTTTCATCTGCTGTATGGCCTTAAGGGTCTGTTCCAAAGTGGGAACTATGTCCAATTCATTTTTCATCGGGTTTTGTATCTCATGTTGGATAGCTGAGCCATGGACTACTCGGTTGGCACTTTGAAAGTGTTCAGCCCATCGGTTCGGGATGGAGGCTTTATCAGTAATTAATGTTTGACCATCTGTACTGTATAAGGAGCTTTGGACCTGATATGTAGGTCCAAACACTGCCTTAAGTGCTTCATAAAATCCTCTAAGATCACCCAGATCTGCACAGCGTTGTGTCTTTTTCTGCTATATTGATCCACCACTTGTTCTGCATGTCTCAGAGTTTTTCTTGAAGTTTACTACATGTGAGACGGAAAACTGTTTTTCTTACATGGCAAGTTGGCTGGACGAGGAATACCTGGTGAGCAGTTCTCTTCTTTGCCAACAGCTCCTGGATCTCTTGGTTGTTTTCATCAAACCAGTCTTGATTTTTCTTGTGGGAGAACCCGAGAGATTCTTCCGCAGACTGGAGGATACTGTTTTTGATATGTTGCCAAAGCACTGTAGGAGAAGGATCTGTAGGATGGTCTTCAAGTTTTGTTTGCAGGTTTGCCTGGAAGTTGTCTCTCATGGTAGCTTGTTGAAGATTGTTGACTTGGAGTCTCTTCTTTAAGATGCCACCCCTCTTAGGTTTGAACTTAAGATGAAGATTTAGTTTACATCTTACGAGGCGATGATCTGTTTGGCATTCTGCACTGGGCATCACTTGAGTATGATGGACATCGCGAATGTTTCTCTGGCGGACTAGAACATAGTCAATGGGGTGCCAATGTTTGGATCGAGGATGCATCCAGGTTGTCTTCAAGCTATCTTTCTGCTGAAAGATAGTGTTTGTAATAAATAGTCAGCGGTTGTTTTGCATAGAACTCTAGCAAGAAGCATCCGTTATCATTGCAGTTTCCAACACCATGCTTGCCTAAGACACCCTTCCAGGCTTCGGAGTTATTTCTGACTCTGGCATTGAAGTCACCAAGAATAAAATTGTATCTTCTACAGTGACTTTTTGTATGAGGTGGCATAGGTCTGTGTAGAATTTGTCTTTCTCTACAGGGTCGGCTTGCATAGTTGGGCATATATACTAAAGAGAATAACATGTGGGAGGCGTAAGGAAATAATGCGATCAGAGTGTCCTGTTGGCAAGGTTTCAAGTTTCGAGGCAGTGGCATTTTTAATCATAAAACCTACTCCTGAAAGATGTTTTTTGGTTTTGGGTTTACCAGACCAGTAAAGTGTGTAGCCGGCGATGTTCCAGCATGCAAGCGTCAGTTTATTTACACCTTTGGAGGCCGGTGTGTGCCTTTGTTTCTTTGCCTTGGTTTGACCGCATCAGAAGATGTCCGTTGGCCATGGCTAGCCAACCAGGTAGTTGGGGATGAGCTTTTGTTAGGCCACCTTTTCTAGGCCGCTCTCCATATGGAGCAAGCAGTGCTTTCCTTTAAAAAGGCTGCTTGGTTGTTCAGGATGCTGCCAAACAAGACTGTCATCTCCCGGGTCAGCCTCAAGCGACCAAATTCCTGAACTGCCTGCATGCAGGGTTGGGTCTGCGGCTTCCAGTGCATCTTTACTCCTGCCACTTCGTCCCTCGCCTATCGGTACAGGGCTTTTTCGGAACTGGATTTGTCCTTTGAGCCTGTGCAATGGATTTTTCTGGTGGAGCGCAGCGTGCACAGAACTGGCCTCACCCTTTAAATCAGAGGTTCATCTGCTGTGGCCTTGCAAGCATGGACAGTAGCAGTGAGGTCCTCGGGTTGTAGGTTTGATTAGAGTTTCCTTCTCTTAGATGGTTGACCTTACAGGGTTGGATGAGCCCCATCTGCCCAGGGTTGGGATTAGAGTTTTCCTTCTCCTAGGATGGTTGTCATAAGGCTAGAGAACCCATCGTGCCCTTTGATACTCTTTGTCAGACCCTTTGGTTTTGACCTGTCTGGCATGGGAGACCCTACCGGTGGCTATTATGCCACTACCAGCATAGCTCAAAACATCATTAGGGTACGCAAGCCTCTCTCCCACGACAAGGGGGCATCAATGGAGAGGGCCACCGGCAGGTAGGGTAGTGAGTTCATAATAGGATTTTATCTTGTTAATTTTCAGGTTTCCTCTTGTTTCATTATTTTTGATATTTACAGTCAGCCCCCCACTTTCATGGGGGTTAGGCCGACGTCCGTGAAAGTATAAAAACCATGAATATAAATAAAGATTGTAAAAAGCTTTTTTTTAACCTGAGAAAACACTTCTCTAGGAATCACTAGGTTCTCCATTGCAGTTCTATGGCCCACGTCTGGTGGAAGTGAACCGTAGAATTGTGCCGGAGGACCTACAAATGCCTAGAGAGAGCATACTGAAGTAATAAAGTAAGGGGAGTGGTGAATGCCTCACTGCAGCAACAGAAGCTTCCAATCTGCCTAAAAGAGGCTATGGTGAGGCCATGACTGGGGAATGCCATTGACCATGGTATCCTTCTGAGGGTTCATCTAGGTGGGCTGTTTACCCCTGTCTTGGAGCCCAGCAGTCCAAACAATACAGGGCTCTTGCCTTGTTTTTCCCCAGGCAGTCCAGATGACACCCTGGGGTGGAGAAATGGGGTAAAGCTTGATAAACTGTTTCATCAAAATACCCTCAATTTCCCCATTTGAGGAAAGAAATGAATCAGGCACTGTGGGATCACAGGAGTCCATATTGGCCCACCAGCCTGTCTCTCTATAGCCATTGCTGCCTGTGTGGCACTCTCTGAATGCTGGTCACATACAGAGGGTCTTGATCACGTGCTGCAGACCTCCTGCCTGGCTTCAGAGAGTGTGACACAGACAGCCATTTCATACCGGTAATGGCGGGGCAACAGGCTTGATCTCGGGCCAAAATGCACTGGTGGGAAGCCGGTGTGTTCTGGCCAGTGTAGACGAGCCCAGAGTCTGGGATGAGATTTGGAGGTGCTGTTCTGCAGTGGCTCTGTTCCTTCTTAGAGGGACAAACACAGCAGTTAATGCTGGAGGATTCCTGTTCAGCGTCCTGGCTGTTGACCTGTGGAGTCCCTCAGGGTACCCTTTTTGTCATTCATGCTGTTTTAACATCTACATTGAACAGCCAGGAGAGGTCATCTGAAGTTTTGGGATTTGGTGTCACCAATGTGCTTATGACAGCCAACTCTGTCTCTCCTTTCCATCTGAGTCCAAGAAAGCTGTCTCAGTACTGAACCAATGTCTGTTGTCAGTAATGGACTGTATGAGGGCAAACACATTTAAACTTAATCTAGACAAGACAGAGGTGCTCCTAGTCAGTCAAAAGGCAGATCAGGGAATAGGGGCCCTACCTGTGCAGGGTAGGGTTATACTCCCCCTAAAATTTCAGGCCCACGGCTTGGGTGTTCTCCTAATCAACTCTGAGTCTGGATGCCCAGGTTTCAGCAGTGACCAGGAGTGACTTTGCCCAGCTAAAGCCAGAGCACCAGCTGAACTTGTTCCTTGATATGTCAAATCTGGCTACGGTGATGCATGCCTCGATTCATACATCCCGTTTGGACTACACACTCCACGTTGGGGGCTGCCTGTGGAAACTGTTCAGAAACTTCAGCATGTCCAAAATGCTGCAACCTTAATAGTAACCAGGGCCAGTTACAAGGGGTATGTAACATCTTTGTTAAAACAGTTTCATGGGCTACTGGTGAATTTCTGAGCACAATTCAAAGGTCTGATCATGACCTATAAAGCCCTATATAGGTCCAGACTATCTGAAAGACCGTATTACCCCTCCCACAACCTGCTAGAGTTTTAAGATCGACTGGAGGGCTTTCTCTCGGTCCCACCACCATCATGAACTTACTTGGTGAGGATACAAGAGAGAGTCTTCTCAGTGGCTGCTCCTACCCTCTGGAATTCCCTTCCATGGAAGGCTAGGCGGGGCCCCTTCCTACTCATTTTGCCAGCAGGCAAAGACCTTTTTGTTTAAGAATGCTTTTATTGTTTTAGCAGGGAGGCTTCTTGTTGGGATGTGTATGTGTTTTTTAATTTGCTATGTCTTTTAAATTATTTTATATCTTTTGGTGTGGTGATATAAATTGTTTTTAAAATTTATTCTCTTTAGGAACCGCTTTAGATCCCACTCTGGGAGACAGGTGGCATTCAAATGAAATAAATATATAAGTTGTTGTTTGTTATGTGCTTTCAAGTTATTTCCAATTTATGGCATCCCTACAGTGAGATGTGGGGTTTTCTTGGCAAGATTTGTTCAGAGAGGGTTTGCCGTTTTTTAAAAAAAGATCTGACAACACCCCTATATATGATCACTAAGTATAGAGGTATGCACCTTAGAGACAGACATCAGGAGAATGGGAAAGGGAAAAAGAATCTTTTTACGTTTTTCCTCTTGAACATTTCTTCACCACCACCACTACCAAGGAACTTGAACTCGAGTGCAGGCTGTCTGGAGTTCTAGACACACGCATTTGTATTAGGCAGAGGATCTGAAAAATTCACCAGCCTGCCCCATTTTACATTCTGTGGATCTCTGTAGGCCACTCCATCTCCTAGTTCAGTGATGGCGAACCTATGACGCATGTCAGCACTGAAACGCGTAGCCTTTTGGGTTGACACGCGGCCGTAGGCTTCCTCCCACCCCCGCCCGCAACCTCACCACCCTCCCTAAAGTGGCGTTCAGTTGCCACTTTAGGGAGGGTGGAGGAAAGTGATGGGTGGGGCTACGAAGCTTCAATCGCCACTTTAGGGAGGTGGGGGTGAAGCCTCCCTCCCACATGATCACCCCTCCGAGGCCTGCTGTGCTTCCCTGGAGCTGCCTTGGAAAGGCTGCGTAAGGCAGCAGGTGGGCACGAGTCTGCCCGTCCTCTCCCCGGCCTTCCCGAGGGGGCTCCAGAGTCACCTCGGAGAGACCGGGGAAGGCAGCGGGAGGGAGGAAGGGACTCTGCCCGGCCTCTCCCTGGCCTTCCCGAGGGGGCTCCAAGGCTTCGAAGCCCCGGAGCCCCCTGGGAAAGGCCAGGGAAGGCGATGGGAGGGAGGGAGGGAGGGACTCTCCCTGGCCTTCCAGAGGGTGCTCTGAGGCTTTGAAGCCATGAAGCCGCCTCGGAAAAACCGGGGAAGGCGGCGGGCAGGTGGGAGGGACTCTGCTCGGCCTCTCACCGGCCTTCCCAAGGGGGCTCCGAGGCTTCAGAGCCCAGGAACCGCCTCGGAAAGGCCGGGGAAGGCAGCGGACAGGAGTCTCCCCGGCCTTCCTGAGAGGCTCCAGGGCTTTGAAACCCTGGAGCCGCCTCAGGAAGGCCGGAGGAGGCAGCTGGTGGGAGGGCGAGAGTCTGCCCGGCCTTTCCCCGGCCTTCCCGAGGGGGCTTCAGGGCTTTGAAACCCCAGAGCCACCTCAGGAAAGCCGGAGAAGGCGACAGGAGAGCGGGAGGGAGTCTGTCCAGCTTCTCCCCGGGCTTCCCGAAGGGGCTCTGGGGATTGAGAGCCCCATATAGCCTCTTCAGGAAGGTTGGGAGGGGTGGAGGGAGCACGGCGTAGGGGCTTTTCAGCCACCCCTACCCTTCCAAAGCAGCAAGAAGGCTTAGAAAGCTCAATTGCAGCTTTGGGAAGGGTGGGTTGGGGCTAAAAAGCACCTTTCCAGCCAACTCCCTGCTCTTCTGGGGCTTGGATCTCCCCCCTCCCAAATGGAGCCAAGCCCCAGGAGAGCGGGGAGTTGAGCGCCTGGCTTGGTCAGCAAGCACTCCGTTTAAATCAGTTCCTCTCCCTTTAGTGAGAGGGAAGAAAAGCTAATTTAAATGGGGTGTTTGCTGAGCAAACTGTGAATAATCAAAACCGCGAGAGTGAAAGCTGCGAATGTGGAGGGGCAACTGTATACATTTATGTTATTTAATATCGCGAAATAATGTTTTTCCCCAAAGTGACACACCACCTGAGTTATGCTCATTTTTTTTGGCAACGTTTTACGCACCAAGCTCAAAAGGTTGCCCATCACTGTCCTAGTTGAAAGTCAGAAGTGACATGGTTTTGGGAAGGAGAGGCTATGTAAGGGTTCCCAAAAGGTGTGTGTAGGCAGTGGGATAGAGAATGCCAGTACTGCAAGCCACCACGTCGCAAGTTCGATTCCAGCGGGCTCCAAGGTTCACTCAGCCTTCCATCCTTTCGTAGGTCGGTAAATTGAGTACCCAGCTTGTGGGGGGCAATTAGCTAACACACATTGGAAACTGTTTAATGCAGTGTAGATGTGTAAATAGCTATTGCTTAAAACAATTTGTAAGCCGCTCTGATAGCCTTGTGGCTGAAGAGCGGGGTATAAATAAATAAATAAATAAATAAAGAATACTGGTCCTGCAAGGTTCTGAAGTTGCACTTGTCTGTGTTTGAGCCAAATACTTCTTTCCAGCTGTAGTGGGCAATTAAGATAGAACAGAAAATCACCATTGTCCCAGAGTCTTTCAGGAGGCTCAATTAATGCTTTTAGGCCAAATAGTTTTCTGTTGGTTGGAGGGGTCTCTGTGGTGATCTCTGGGATGGGGACTGGCCAGGATTAGCAGAATGCACAAATCCCATCCCTGTTTTACGAAGGCAGAGATACATGCAACATTTTGCTACAAATTCTCCTTGATTGAATTACAGTCATCCCTTCACATTCTGCGGGGGTTAGGGGCAGCCCATCCTCGCGAATGTGAAAAAAATGCGAATAATAAATGAACTGGGGGTGGGAGGGTTTCCCCCCCCCTTCCCAAGGCAGCGATCTGCCTTGGGAAGGGAAGGGAGGGAGGGAGGGTTCCCCCCCCTTCCTAAGGCAGCGATCTGCCAAGGGAAGGGAGGAAGGGGAGGGAAGGATACTTCCCCCACCCTTCCTAAGGCAGCGATCTGCCTTGGGAAGGAAAGGGAGGGGTGGGAGGGAGGGAGGCTTTTCACCCACCCTTCCTAAGGCAGGATGGGCTTCAGGAGAAGCCCATCGCTGCTTTGGGAAGGGCGGTGTGTGTTTGAAAATCGCCTCTGCCGTGAACTCCCCGTTCTCCTGGGACTTGGCTCTCCACCCCAAATGGAGCCAAGCCCCAGGAGAGCAGGGAGTTAGGAAGCAGGGTTTGTTCAGGGAGCACTCCGTTTAAATTGGCTCCTCTCCCTTGTGTGCAAGGGAATGAAGCTGATTTCAATGAGGTGCTTCGTGAGCAAACCGCGAATAGTCAAAACCGCGAATGTGAAAGCCGCGAAAGTGGAGGGGCAACTGTAGTTGTAAACTTACCAATTTAACCTCTGTGTTTGACACGTGACATCTTCAGTGAAAGTCACTTTTTATGCTTCAGTTTTAAGTTGGCCTTATGCACAAGTGTCTTACATGCTATCCAAATAGTAACAGATTTGTACCTGGAGTTTTGGTTCATATTACTACTTCAATAGAGAATGCAAAACTAATGGCTCAATCCCAGATATCATGCCAAAAGAGCCCTGATGGTGCAGTGGTTAAATGTCAATACTGCAAATCACCACGTTGCAAGTTCAATCCCAGAGGGCTCCAAGGTTCACTCAGCCTTCCATCCTTCCGTAGGTCTGTAAAATGAGTACCCGGCTTGTGGGGGCAATTAGCTAACACACATTGGAAACTTCATAATGCAGTGCAGATGTGTAAATTGCTATTGCTTAAAACAATTTGTAAGCCGCTCTGATAGCCTTGTGGCTGAAGAGCGGGCTACAAATAAATAAATAAATAAATAAATGTGGTTTGAGCTTTCAAATAATACAGTGGAAAAGCCATTGTGTAGATCAGCTTTTCTCAACTCATGCCTTCCAGATGTGTGACAGAATGACTACAGCTTTCCACACTCTTTCATGACTGTCCTTGGTCACTGAAGATCATAGTGACTGTAGTCCAACATATATGAATGGCACTAGTTAAGGCACTTAGCTCTGCTTGTTATCTCCACTCCAACCTGGGTATCATAAATTTACTTTCATCTCCATGATGAAGTAGCCCTGGGTGATGAGCGGTGGTGGTAACTAGGTTAGTTAATTTAGATGTCACATCAAATGATAATGTTTTTTTTTCATAGCCATTGCTTGATATGATATCTGAATTGGGCCAGTGGGTTCATGATTCTTTTATTAATGACCTGATTTCCAGATTTTCTAATTTACCAGTCAGATTTTCTGTGCCGCGGAAACCAGAAAGGAACTTGCAGTTGTGCACTTGTAAATATAGGTTCAGTGTGGTTATAATGGTTAGATTTAGGTTCAGGTCTCCAGTGGATCGTGAAGTTTGCAAGGCAAACTGGGACCACTGGGTCTCTCAGCCCACCCTGCTTCACAGAGCTGTGGTAAAGATGAAGTTTGAAAGAAGAGAGGCTTGTATATTCCTTCATTCCATTGAAGGAAAGATGGGATATAAATATATCTAATAAAGTGTTGAAGAGTCACCTGTGGCTGATGGAATTCAGTTACAGATATTTTTTATTTAGGAAAAATATGTATGTTCAAAATGCACTGGGTACTTTAGAGATTTTGGTAATCTGTCCTGTTCTCATTGTTTTTGCTCCTTCTTTTCCTCTGTTTAGGGTTGTTCCCATTTTGAGTACATCACTGGTTTTGGCCCTGGCAGTTATTCGAGTGGTCATTCTTCATGCATGTTTATCATTTGGATTAGAGTTTAAGGGTTAAATTGTGTTTTGTAGTATTTGTTTAGAAGGCATACTTTATTTGTGGAAACTAGTGTGTGTTTATATAAGCATTATAACTCAGTGTATTTTAAAACACTTAACAGGTTTGGAAACAAAAAGGAGAAGAATATAGAGTAACAGGATACGGTGGTTGGATATGGATTAGTAAAACACATATCCATAGATTTGTGCCCAGATTACCAGGAAATACTAATGTCAATTATCGAAAGTTGCTACCAGGTAAGTATTTTAAATATTCGATTAAGCAGTTAGAAATAATATAAAAATGCTTTCATATGGATTTCTGAAACGTTTGAATACTTGAGTTTTTATTAGTTGGCTCTAAATTTAATTTAAAGAGGAAAATTACTCTGAATTTGTAATTCATTATACATGCTGGGTTGAACCAAATGGATTAGAAAATCTGCTCCAGTTAAATTAGAGGGACCCTCTGGAATTGTTTTGGGTGGTGGCACTGGGCATTGTGCAGCATAAGCGAAATTGGCCAGAATCGTCCCCTTTTCTTCTCATGGGAACCTTCACTGCATCAGCATCCTTTCTGCAAATGGAAGAAATATTTCAATTCATGGAACATGGATTATGTCTGGGCTCAACTCAGTGTGCTGAAAATGTTCCCTTGTGTTTCCTCTCACTGATACATAACTAACCGCCTAGTTTTTCTTAAAAAAAGAACAGAGATACAAAATATCTGGTTGGTACTTTGATAGTCAGGTGGATTGAATTGTTAGTGTAATTATTATTGGGAAAATGACAAATTCTGTTTAAGGAAGTGGCATTTCAGAAATAAGGAAACAGGATGCTCAAATCATTCTGATATGTTTCACATAGTAATCTTAAATTCTAAAATTTCAGAAGGGCATGTCAGCTTTGAATTTCAATAATAGTGGTTATATTTCTGAGTACTGAGCTGAGTAGAATACTGTGTTTATGTGTGAAAAATAATGTTTGAACACTCTTGATACATTGTACTTATATTGCACCCTGAGAGTTTGATACTCTTAGCTAGCTTTAAAATGCTGTAAATAAATGCATACTTTCTTACTAGCAAAGAATGATACTGCTGCCATCGCAGAAAAACATTGTGAACTGGATAAAAGGAAAAATCTAGCAAAAGTAAAAATAGAACATGGTTCTTTGAAAGACAAAATAAAAAACTTCCGTGAGCCACACAAAAAGGACCAAAAAGAAACAGAAAGTTCTGAGGCCACAAAAAAAGGTCGCACTAAGCAGGAACTTGAATTGAATGAGCAAAAAGCAGAAATTAACAAACATTTGGAAAAATCAGATCATGCAAAAGAAGGTAATAAGCATTTTATCCATTTTGGTGGGTGGTTTTTAGCCTACTTTGAATTAATACTGCTTGGTAGAATGTGTGTATTTAATGTAAAATGTATGTACGGTCGCTCTTCTGTATCCACATATTCTGTATCCACAGATTCAGCTATCCATGGCTTGCAAATATTTCCCCCCCACACCCAAAAACATAAATGAATCCAAAAAGTAAACCTTGATTTTGCCGTTTTATATAAGGGAATCCATTTTACTACACCATTGTATATAAAGTGACTTGAGCATCCACGGATTTTGGTAACTGGGTGTGTGTGTGTGGCTGGAATCAAACCCCAGCAGATTCCAAGGGCCCACTAGATAGTAGAAGATTTACCCAGTGTTGCTTAGGTTGATACTTAAGATTTTACTTTTGGTTTAAATGAAACAAGTGTGTGACCAGTAGCCCTCAAAATTTGTTTCACATAAAGTTCCATGCAACATGGACAAATGCGTGGAATACCAACCAAAGTCTAAATAGCTAGTTTGGTCAAAATCAGTTCATAAGTATGAATACAGAAATCCCAAATGCTTGTTCAGGATGTAGCCACATTATTTGATGGATCAGATCCAAAACCTTTGGTCTTTATTTTAGTCCTGTTCAGCAACACACCAGATTTGGTGACTCTTTGATTCAGCATGTAGGGTTGTGTTGTGTAACAAACATTTTAAATTGTTGTGTAGACATAAATCTGAAAACAATCCAAAAGATTAAAAAAAACTTGTAGAATTTATAGATACAAGGCATGTTAAGTTCTGTTGTCCTACATAAACCTGTATATGTTAACTCCTCTTAATGCGATTCCAAGCAGTTATGTGTTCATATTGCATTCCATCGAGTGGGAAAGATCCATAAAACATTAATTTTTTTTCATGCAGTGGTGCAATGTTCAAACATGCAAAAGAATATTTAATCAGCCACAGTTTATATTATATTAAGTACCAAAATATCTTACTGATTAAAAATTATTCTTCACAGAGGAAAAAGAAGTTGGTGAAAATGATAAAAGCATCAAGGAAGAACCTATGGAGGTAGATGAAATGAAAATGGATACCTCCACAAAATGTGAAGAAACTCCAATCAGTGCAGATTTAATCAATGTTAGTGAGGGTTTTCACTTAAGGACATGTTACAAAAGGAAAGTAAAAACTTCAAAACTGGATGGACTGCTTGAAAGAAGAATAAAGCAGTTTACACTGGAGGAAAAGCAGCGACTAGAAAAAATAAAGCTTAAAACTAATGCTAACTCTTCCAATTGTAAATCTCCAAGTCCACAGAGGAGTGTGGATGACCTACAAAAAGCTATGGCAGGGGAAGGAAAACAAATGGATGTTGATATTTCAGGTATAAATCAAACTGAAGATTCTGTCAAAGAACGCTTGTCACCTGGCAGTCTGCACTTTACTAAAACCATTGGAGCAGTCCAATCTTTGCCTTGCTTAAACAAACTTTTAGAAGGAGAAACAAATGAAACCTCAGTTCAGTGCCCAGATACTCAAAGACCGCAAGCAAAAGATACTAATGAGAGTGTTTGTGAAGCAATGGATACAGATAAAATTCAAATACAGAGCAAGGAGAGGGACAGTTCTGATACCAATGACTCTAAACCAGTAGAAAACAAAGAAACAAGTAAGTGTGACAACTTAGAGGACAATGCAAAATGTTCAGAGCGAACAAATGCCCCCTTGTCTCAGAGTGATAACATTCAGCCAGTGGTCACTGAAAGTAGCTGTGAAGGAGCTGCTTCATATTCAACTAAGAGAGGACATGAAACATTAAAACCTGAAAAAGAGGACTGTGATTTTGTAGAACCATGTAGTTTGAAAGATAGCCCTGGAGTGGTATCCATACAACCAAACGATGTAAAAGAGAGTCCTCTGAAAAACAGTGAAGATGCATCTGAACCGAAGATTGCAGTAAATCCCAAACAGACCCTTGGATGCCTAAAATCACTACATACGGAGCTCATTTCAGAAAAGGCATTTGAAGCTCAAATTCCTGACATGAAAGAAGAAAATATTATGGGTGAGGTGGTGAAGTCTAAAATTGCTGAAACAAATGGTGAAAAGCAAGACCAAGAGAAATGTATCCCACCAAGTTCCATAAACAAATGCCTTGACCAAATTAAAAGTATTGCAGACAAAAATAATAATAAAAATGGAGAAGTGGGTTCCCAAACAGAGAGAGATAAGCCAGCAGCATTTCAGATTAATGGGAAAGATCCAGATTTTAAAGTATTATCCAGTGAAGAATGTTTAAAAAGAGATACACTTGCACAAACAGAAATCAGTGTCGACTCTAAAGTCAATAATATTAACATAAGTAATCCTCTAGTTAAGCCATTTTCCTCCACTGAACCTGTGAAACCACTTATGAATGGTGATATTGCTGTCGAAGATACACATGAGAGAAGAAATTTGGACAGTGAATTGTTACAGAGTTCTGTGGGTGCAGATGGTGATTCTAAAGCAAATAACACCTCTCAAGATAATACATCTGACTTGGCTCAATGTACTGGAAAGAAGCAGTGCTCTGAAGGATCTAGTCCTCTTGATGATGCGTCAATCCCACCCCTCCATTCCTGTAACGAGAACAGTATATATAGGGAAATGGAATGTATGGAAATTGAATCGCCTTGCATTAACAAACCTGCCCTGTCTCCTATAACTTCATGTGAGGAATCCAGCTTGAGTAATGATTTTGCTGATCAGAATGGATTGCAGACACATGACAGAGTTGAAAACATCAATGGTGAACCCTCAGTAAAAGCTGTTGTTACAGAAGTGACTACTACATCAACTGTTTCTACTGAATCCAAAACTGTTTATAAAGTATCAGAGTTGTTGGGTATCAAAGATGACAAAGAACATGTGGTGTCATCTACTGAAAACTGTTCTGTGTCCACTGTAACTACCACCACTACTACTACCACTGTAACAACACTTACCACTCCCAGTACGGATAGCAATACTGATGTCATTTCTGTAAAGGAGCATAGTAAAACTGTGGTGACAACAACAGTGACTGATTCCTTGACTACTACAGGAGGAACCTTGATGACTTCTATGACAGTCAGCAAGGAATATTCTACAAGGGACAAAGTGAAGCTAATGAAATTTTCAAGACCTAAAAAGACTCGTTCTGGAACAGCATTGCCATCTTACAGGAAGTTTGTCACTAAAAGCAGTAAAAAGAGCATATTTGTTTTGCCCAATGATGACCTAAAGAAGCTGGCAAGAAGAGGAGGGATCAGAGAAGTTCCATGTTTCAACTACACTGCTAAGCCTGCTTTGGACATTTGGCCATATCCATCCCCTAGACCGACTTTTGGTATCACTTGGAGGTACAATAACCTTTTAAGTAACTGAAGTGGCAGAGGATTTCATTGAATGAACTGGAGGGGGGATTATAAACTAGCCTGAAAGCTTAGTGTTTCAGTATTCACCCCTTTTAAATCTCAACCCCACTTTCTTTTGGGTCCCTTGTATTTAAGCTATATTCATTTAATGCAAGCTTTCTTTTTATGTGTGGGTTCAAGTAGAAAGCTTCTCCAGTTCCCATACACTGAATTTAGTGTACCATCATGAGTATACATGAGTAGTATTGGGCAGAGGGAGGAAACACTTTTTTGCAACATATGCATTTCAGGGCATCTGCAGTGTTGTCTCAAATGCGCTGAATAAGTGTCCCTTGAGACACCAAAGCTTGGTGTATGAAAGTACCCTGAAATTCAGTGCTGTCTGTTTTGATTGTAGGGGTAGAATTCAAAGACATAGCTGTGTTACTCTGGAATATCAGTAAGCAAGGGGATCTTGTATTACCTTTGACACTAAGTCAGAGAAAGAAATTATAGCATAAGCTTTTGTAGACTTGTTCTACTTCCTTAGATGCATGGCACAAATCATTTGAAAACTGTAAAAGCATAATATCCATCTGGGGTTATTGCAGTGACTTCTGGAGACTTTATTTAAGTTTGCCTTGATCTATATTGGAAAATGCATTTCTGTTTGGCAAAACTTATCTTGTCAGTGTTCCCCATGGTTCAAGGGGCTGTAGGTCTATGTGGAATTTTGTAATAAATAAATAAATGCCCTAGACACTCCTTCAAATTGGCTGTTTTCAGGGTGGATTTTTTTTAATGGAATGGTGTGGCAGATCCCAATAATGAATCACACCATTCACTTGACTATGGATGGTGGGGGTAAGCCTTGCCTTTGGAAAACACTTGTTTGAGGGCCCATGAGAGGAGGATGGTTTTTCTTTCTGCCATCCTATTTTTGGCAAAGAATGTTTGGCACTAGTCACTTGCATAGGGAGCAAAACGTTGTCCCTCTTCACAGTTGGGGGAAGCCCCACATTTGCCAAGGACCCTGGAGACAATAGATCCTTGTTGGTAGGAGAGTTCCTCCCTCTCCCCTAGCAAAACAGCTTTATTCCCTTTATGCACATGAATTTTATATATTTTGCTTGAAGTGGACCCTGCATGTGACATGTTAAGAACTCCAGATATTCGATGAAAAAGCTTTCAGAATGAGTAGCCTTGGTGTTCTAACAATATGCCACTGGCCACGTTTGGAGCTTCCCAGTATTAGAAACTTAAAACATTCAAAGCTGTCCAGTTTGTTATGCCTAGGGAGGAGGAGGAGGAGATGGTTGTTTATTTTGTTATTGTTGTTATTTTGGGAGAAACTTGCTTTCATGTACTATTTCTTCTGTTGGCTTAGCTTCCTTTCTCAGATCAGAATTCTACACCTTTCATCAGAGTACCTATTGGTTTGGTTGTGGTATCCAGTGAAGCTGTAGATGACAGTTGTAGTTAGCATATGTGGGTGTTTATCGCCTTGTAGGGAAAAGTCAGCCCTTTGTTTTGTAATATTGTGTACTAAATTTAGGTTCTAATTCTTGATCTTAGAATAGTAAGATTCAATATATATTAGTTACAGGCACAGATAATGTAAATTGTTTATATATATATGATTATACACTCTGCCTTGAAATGTGAGATAGAAAATCTTTATGTTATTTGTAAGACATGTGGCATTTATATTAACTACTATATGGAGGTATGTAGTATATGATTTCCTTTATAAATTTTCCCAGATATCGACTTCAAACTGTAAAATCCTTGGCAGGGGTTAGCCTTATGTTGAGGTTACTCTGGGCATGTCTGAAGTGGGATGACATGGCTGCCAAAGCCCCACCTGGTGGAGGAACTACGCGCACAGGTAGCGTTTTAAAGGAGCACTCAGTTTCGTTAATTTCCAAATATATTGGTGGTGCTTAAATATTCTTGAAAAACTTGCAATATGTTATGTCACTCTAATAATTTTAAACAAAAAAAAATCTATAGTTTGAAGACTGTTCATATCATGGATGGATCCATGTGAATATGGATAAAATTGATTCTTTAGACTCGTTTCAGTCTGGCTTCCTCACACAATTTTAAACTAAATCATGTTTATCCTACTAAGCATCCTTTGCTAGCAGAGTCATTTCTATGTGTGTGCTGGGGAGGGCATTCTGACCAGGGAGGATAGTATCAGAGGGATCCACCTTTAACCAACTTCACTTCTTATGTCAGCCTTCCTTGAAAAATGTGAGTACTTACCTGCTTTTGTTAACAGGTTCAGTTCAGGTACAGGTGTTCGCTTAGTATTAGTGATTTTTATGGAGGCTGCCCATGAAAGTTGTTGAAATGTCAGCTGATCTAGAATGCAGCTGTAAGACTATTAATTAGGATGCATAGTGATAACACATATCACACCAGTGACTACTTCTCATTTGTTTCCAGACACAACTGAAAAGTGCAGATTTTTTACTTTAAGGCTAAATCCATTTATTAGTCCCAACTACAGTAAACTAATTGAATCAGTGCAGTGTTGTGTGTTGACTTACAAGTTCCCATTGTTTCAGTGGGTCTGTTCCACTTGGGAATAAGAATTGTATGTAGAACAGTATGTTCTGTGACAAGGTGTAGCGTGATCTCATAGGAATCTACATGGGTAGGAAGATCATCACTGGAAAACCATCCTTGGGTGCTGCGTTTTCTGAAGTGAGGTATGTAACTACCAGGGAAAGAGCCTTTGCAATGGTGACAGCTCTGCTCTAGAATTGTTTTCCTCTTCTCTGTTCTCCTGGCACCAGATTGGATTTTATCATAGCCTCAACTAGAAACATTCTTGTTTTTCCCAGTTTTTAATGGTTTGTAGATTGGTGTATGGCTCCTGAAACCACTTAAGCTGTTTTAAAACCCAGTTAGAAATGTTGCTGCTTTAATTTTCATATGTAAAGTGGGAAAAATGTTTAAATAAATACACCATGTATTTGGTGCAAGCTGGTTGTCTTTGTCACCATCATTTATCTTTAGGTTTCTTTAGTTTTTTGACATCTGCTATCTTTTTAAGGGATCTCCCTATAGGAACTAGTAGGTATGTATTTCTCTATGACATTTGAGCTGGGAAATTGTTTAAAGCCCTCCCTACAGATCAGGGTACAGGCCAAGATCAAATTGTGGATTGTAATTGTGGTCGCTCCACCTGCTTGCCCCAAGCAGCCTCTCTGTGCAGTTCTGGTCCTCCAGGTGGGTCCTCAGATACAGGGTGTCCTGCAAAGGCTGGTTTAGAAAAACACAAGTCATGTGGCACAGGCATTTCTCCAAGCCAGCCTTCCTAGAATGCCCTGGCATTGAGGATTGAGGGGGAGACCAGACATGAAAGAAACAGGCTGCTTAGCTCCAGCAGGCTTCCACTCGCAATGGCATAGTGACAGCTTTTCTTTCCTGTGCTGCTGCACCCACAGCGATTTACCTCCTGCTGCTGCCTACAATGGCATATTGCACCAGCATTCCAGCGTTTAGTTTAGTTTAAATCTGACTTCTATTTTTTATCCAAAACACCAATATTTGTGGCTAAGACTTTAACTAATTAATTTGTGCCTTTCTGAAATAACCTTTTGGAATTTTTTTTGGTAGAAACATCAGAAACAGAAATTACAACGACTGAAATTATCAAACGAAGAGATGTTGGACCATATGGAATTCGATCGGAATACTGTATACGAAAAATAATTTGTCCTATTGGTGTTCCAGAGGCTCCAAAAGGTAAACTGATGTATAAGATCCCAAACTTGTTTAAAGAGCAATGTGTTTTTGAACCCAGAGTGTTATGATTGAAATTTAAGCTTCATATTTATATAATGTCTTGTACAGAAACTCCTACACCTCAAAGGAAAGGTCTTCGATCAAGTGCATTGAGGCCTAAAAGGCCAGAAACTCCAAAGCAAACAGGCCCTGTTATAATTGAAACCTGGGTGGCAGAGGAGGAGTTGGAACTATGGGAGATAAAAGCATTTTCTGAAAGGTAACCTGACAGTATGAAGCTCATTGAGTTGCTTGTATCATATTTAGGTGCATAAATATTGCATTATCATTACAGTAACGGATCACATCTAAAACAACATGCTTCAGCTCAAAAATAACATTGAAGTATATGTGCAGTCTAATAAGTAGAAAGTGAACAAAACTACTTTACAGCATTAAATAAAAATTCCTTCCATTGACATTCTCTCCTGTCAATTAATTTGGGTGGGGGCTGTAGGCATGAAGCCAAGTATTTGGTTATTTTACTCCAATCTGTATGTGAAGTTGAGAAACCAAAACTTTAACTTTGCACTCTCTTTTTTTGTTCCCAATCTTAGTCTCTCGGGCACTTTTTATCTAGCTATACTGGTTCCCTTTGTCATTTCTGTATCGGTGTTCCTCGATTCATTCTTTTTTACCCTTTCCCTAACCTTCTGTCTACACTTATGCTTGTTCAAGAGTTTTCACTTGCTTACATGGTCTGTCTAGCTGCTTTTTTATATATACCTTTGCACTCAGCTCTTCACACATCAGTTTCTTTGCTCTTACTTTTGACTCATCAAGGCAACAACATTTAGTTTCTTTACATCCTATGTTTTTCTTGGTCTCCATGTGACATTGGCCCTCATTCCACCACTTTATCATTTATTAATTGGTTTACTCTGTGGTCCATTCCTCAGACACCATTCACCTGTGCATTTTCCTCCTCCTTCCTGGACTTTCTTCCTACCTGTCATCCTTCCTCCTTTTTTTTACACACAGTTTTAACTATGACTTCTTACTAGAATTGCAACGTGTTGGTACTAAAACATTTCAGGAATTTAGGTATCATTTACAAATAATTTGAAAGATTGGTTCATAAGATATTAGAAACACTTTTTGGTAATTACTGTATGGTATCTAGTGTTAATTTTTGGTTCATCTCTTTGGCAGAGTGGAGAAGGAAAAGGCACAAGCAGTTGAGCAACAGGCTAAGGTTAGTGAACAGAAGAAGGCTGAGGAATTCAAGGCCCAAATGGAGGCTCAACTAAAACAACAGCGATTGGCTGCCCAGCAGGTGGGATAGCCTCTTAGTAGTCCCGCCTGATGAAGTTTGCATTGCTTGCATTTGTCCCTCGTAAAGTAAACATGGAAGTGTCTCTTACCTAATTTTTTCCTATCATTTTCATGTGAGTAAAAACATGTCCATGCATCCCCACTGGAAAACCTACATTGCTGTACTAAATTTTACCGTTCGTTATGTATGGATGTTCCCACTTGTATAGTGCAGAATTAGACTGTTTCCTTTCAACATTATGTTGTGCAAATTCTCCTGTAAAATGATTGGATATAGGCTATGGTGATCCCTAATTTACCGAGGTTTTGAGGAAATAATTTTGGGCATCCTGCCAAGTATGGAATTAAAGATGCTTCCATGTTGGAATGGAAAGTAATTTATTTGATCTGCTCATATAGACACAGATTAGAAAATTAATTTACTCATTGTCATACAAGCATGCAGACACAAAATTTATAGCATCTTCTGTTTGTCCACTAAAGAACTGTGTTGTGGGTTTTTAGAGTTGTCTTCTCTTTTTGCATGGTGTTCATTCAGCATTTAGATCTTTTTTTCTAGACACAGGGCCCATTTCAGGCAGCTTGCAAAGCATTTGTAAAACAATGCAACAAGTGCAATAAAGAATAACAGCAGAAACAAGTATATTTTTTCAGGAATGTTAACTTTAAAATGGCCTCCAAAATAATGAACATCTCAATACCTGCTTTAAATGTCCTGCCAGTAGATCTGAGATAACATGGTAAAGCCAGTACAAAGTTTCCGGTAGAAGATTCAGCCCACAGTTCTCTGGCAGTGAATTTTTCATACCAAATCATTTGGTTGTATGGCACAGTACAACAGAGTTGTAATGCAACCAGGCTGAAGAGTTAAGCTGTCAAAATCTCTTATTTGGGGGAATGAATGGATCTAGGTATATTCAGAAACGGGGCAAACTTACATAATACATTTTAAATATTTAATATTTAAATACTCCAAACCAGTCAGCATTTTTTAGGCTGTTTAAACTGGGGTTGTGTGGAGTGGACTTCCATATATTGAATAGTTCTGTGGAGGGTGGGGATTTTGGCTGATGCCTCCACTTCTGCATCCCTTGACACTTTTGACAGTCTGCTCTGGAGGGGCCCCCAGCCCTCCAGAATAGTGCACTGGATTATACTGGGGGGCTGCAGGTGGGAAGAAGAAATCAACAGAAATCCCCCCTGGATCCTTGTTTTCTTTGACGGCAGAAGGTGCTCTTCCTTTTGCAAGGTGATGGAGGGAGGGCTAGTCTGCATCTCACTCATTATCTTGATATTCTGAGGCAGGTCAGTATTATCATCTGCAGACCGAAGATTTGGGCTCCACTATGAGAGTCTTTCTAGTGGCCACCTAGTAAGTAATGTCAAAGGAGAGAATCCAAGGCGATGCATCCTGCTTTGCAGCTCATCCTCTTGGCTGCTGTGACACATTGGTTCTAATCTGTACAGAGCTTCAGCACATAATAGCTTGTCTCTTATGAACTCTCGTTCTTTTGGAGCTTTCAGATTGCTATATCTGTGATGACACTTTAAAACAAAATCTTTTGAAAGTAATTTAGCGTTATGAGCCCTGAAGCATGCATTCTAATCCTTTCCATGTTTGCTCCCAGAGTAGGTTTAGGGATGATGTGCAAGATTGCAGCTTTGATGTATTTGTCACCATGTGGTGAGAGAGCTGACATTGTTGAGTGGCCTAATGATGGCTGTTCTTTGTTGTATTATGATTTTTAATTTTTAGAAGCGACTGGAACAACAGAAGCAGTTACCTGCAGTGTGTGGTGCCACTACAGCTACAACAACAAGCAGTACTGCATCCACAACCTCCACTCCTCAGAAAGTTGTAGTAGGCCCCTTACCACGCCCTGTGCCCAGTGGAACCAAGGTGGTACTTGCTACTAAAGTGGGATCTCCAGCCACAGTAACATTCCAGCAGAACAAGAACTTCCACCAGACTTTTGCTACCTGGGTTAAGCAAGGCCAGCCTTCAACAGGTAAAGGATTGAAGTAGTAAAAGGAAACTATTTCTTAAAATCTTCCCACCTGGTTTGTATCATGTCCGATTTTTATTTTTAGTACTGGAGCCAATTCATGTACCTTGTAGCAGTCATCTCAGAGAGTGGAGGGGGCCACTGCTAAACTTGCCTAGTGTGGCGTAGAGTTTTTGTTTGCATAATAACCAGACACCTCTGTTATAAGAACAACAGCTAAAGAGTGTCCTTTGCAATTGCACAAATTTATAAGGAACAACTTCCACTTGGAGGTTATCAGTTCATAAAGAGAAACCTTAATATTAGTCCCTTATGGCCAGAAACTTCACACTGTTAAGAGGTCACTTTTGTTGAGGTGATTGTATGAGGGGGTGCTAGGAGTTGCCTTGCCGAGTAAAGGCATGGCCCCAATAATGATGTGAGCAAGGAGAGGGGACTCTGTCTAGCCTAATGCTTTGGATCCTCCAAGGAATCACTAAGTTTGCCAGGAAGCTCAAGCAATGGCAGCTGGTGATAAAGAGAGTGTTTTTTGCAGGTTGGGGAACTTTGAAATATATGCTACCTTTGAACATAAGAACTCCCAGTTAAGTGTCCTGGCTAATAATATACATTGGGAGTGGCAGTGTGTGTTAATAGCACACAATAGGAATGGGAACTTCACACAATGGTCAGGATACTCTGTTCTGTGTCCCAGCCCAACCTTTTGTTCTCTCATTTTCTAGGAGGAGGAGTGAACTGGAATTCTGAATTCTGGGTAACGCCCACTACTGCCCAGCTGGAAGCAGGAAGTCGACCATGGTCACATGGCCTATTTTCAAACTTCTTTGTTCTCCTTCTCGGCCATGCGGCCAGTTCTACTTCCTGCTTTCGCCCAGCTCAGATGCAGTGATTTCTCCTCCAGAAATTCCTCTTCGCTTCCTCAACCTTCCTTATCTTCTTTATTCATTCAATCCCTTAATTCCTTTTCCGCTCGTCTCCGCTTCCTCGTGCTTCCCCTCCTTTAAAAAAAAAACCTTCCCATCCCTCCTTCCCCCCTGCCTCTGAGCATGGCCAAAGGATCTGGGAAGAGCAGTGGGAGTGGAGGAAAAGGGAAGACCCCCGCCAAGAGCAGGCTGGCAGCCACAACCAACCTGGAGGCCGACCCCACAGGGGAAGCCCTCCAGAACGCTGCTACCTCGCAGGCAGGCCGTTCCTTGAGCGCGTTGAGCCCGGCGCTCCACAAGGCGGAGGAAAAGTCCGCCCTCAGCCGCTCTGGGAGCATGTGAGGTGTGTTGACTGCCGCAAGGCACAGCCCCGAGCCGGAGCTCGATGAGCAGCCGGCAGCCGAGCTCCAGCGCTCCCAGCCCGCAGAAACAACCGGCATGGAGGGGGAAGACTGTCGGGGGCCCTGATTTGCCCCAGGAGGTACCGGGGCGCCAAGGCAGGGGGGGAAACCGCTCTCCCCACTGGATCCGGGAAGGGGCCCCCTCTTTCCCCCGCCCTCCCTTGTCGGAGCTTCCTCCATGGACTTCACTTTACTTGAGGAATGGCTCACGAACCGCCCCTTAGCGGCCCCAAGCAGCAGCGAGGCGAGCACTATTTTACCTGCCGAGGGTGAAACAGGAGCACCGTCGGGCATAGCCCCCATGCAGACCTTATCCCCCAGGCCAGTTGAAACGGGGAGGGAAGACATCCTTCGGATGGCTTCACCTCCTGTCCTCCGCCCTTCTTCCGGGGGGCGCGGCAAGGTCTCCAGTCCTATGGACTCTACCGCGCAGGGAGGAGTTGCTTCCCCCCGCCGTGGGGGGGGGTCCGCCCCCGATCACCCTGCGCCAACTCGTCACTGTATGGGGAAAGATCGGGGCACCTCCGACCAGGGGCCCATTCAGTGCGGCACACGGGCCCTGCGGCCGCCGGGGAGGAACCTGGAGCCAGCCAAGGGGGCACCAGCTTACCGCCACCCCTCCGGTTTTTCCCGCCAACGCACCACCATGGGAGAGGAAACCTTCCCCCCCCTCACTGCTGCTGCAGCGATACACACAGAGCCCCCTCTACCACTTCAGGGGAACCAGGGGGGGAGGGTGAACCAGGCCACCCAGTCCTCCCACGTTTCCACAGCGGTCCAGGCATCGCTTCCCACTCCACCCCCGCTGCCCAGCCCGTCTCGGACAGGCTGTTCCAAGGCAAAGGGTACCAAACATTACTTACCAGAATGATAGCAGCCTTAGAGTTGGGCTCTGAAGAGCCTCAGGCTGGAGCAACACAACCTCAGAAACAAAAGAGGAGTCAAAAAGTGGAAGCGGTCTTCAGGTCACTAATGGTTCAGAAGACAGACCTCCCCTTTCCCAGACACCTTCCACTACATTCTGACTGAGGAGTGGGACAAGCTTGCCCTTGGCAAACGAGGAACCTTAATGGCGCAGAAGTTTTACGCGCCAAGCAAGCATGTTTTAGATAAGCTGAAGGTACCTGTTGTTGACAAGCCGGTAGCCTCGCTGGTCTCCAATTTTCTGGCTCCTAAAGAGGGGGAGCCCTTCTTAAGGACCCGGATGAGAAGAGAGCTGACGGTGCTCTGAAGAAAGTTCACGAGGCTTCAGCACTAGGAGTGAGAGTCACAGCGACCGCGTCATTGTCAGAGCCGCAATTCTCTGGTTAACCAAAATTCAGCAAGCACCCAACCTGGACCCAAGGACATTAGAAAGAGCCATCAACAGGGTGATGCCCACCCTCCAATTGCTAGCAGACGCCCTTGCCTTTGCAGCCAGGTCCATAGGTGCAGCTGCACTGGCCCGCTGCTCCATCTGGCTGAAGCACTGGAATGAGGACACACACTCAAGGACATTCCTTTGTACAGCCCCTTTCAAAGGCACTAAGCTGTTCAGGGAGGAGGCGTTAAAAGACATTCTGATGGAAACTAAAGAAAAGAAGCAAGCCATGCCTTCTCTGTCACGATGTTCAGACAAGTCAGGGTCCAAAAGATCCTCCCAATCATCCTATTCCTTTCGGTCCTCCAGGGGGTACGGAAGACAAAAGGACTATCCTCCCTTTTGCCCAGCCTGGGCCAGAACCAATCAAGTCATCAGACAAGCACCTACATCCCAGTCGAGCACCAACCGCAGAGGAGGCTCTGGCACCCAAAAGGGGACCTCCAGGCAACAATTCTGAGTCGCCCCCACAGCCAGTGGGGGGCCGCCTGAGCCTGTTTCACGAGGTCTGGAGCAACTCCACGATGGACAAGTGGGTTCTCCAAATGATCAAACGGGTATAAGCTGGAATTCGACATCAGACCAAGAGACAGGTTCATCCCGGGCCCAGTTCCAGTGGGTGCTCAAGAAGGCCTCGGAATTACGCGAAGCCATTCAACATCTACTGGACATCGACGCGATAGAAAAAGTCCCAGATGGTCAAAGATTCTCGGGGGTCTTTATGGTACCCGAAAAGCGAGGAGATTCCCGATCAATCTTAAACCTCAAGTACACAAACTCATGTCTCTCCCACAAGCGCTTCCAGATGGAAATGCTATCATCAATCTGGGGGGCTCTGCAAGAAGGGGACTTCTTGGCCTCTCTGGATTTGTCGGAGGCCTACCTCCACATTCAGATTCACGAGGACAGCAGGCGCTATCTGCACTTTGCCTTCGGGGAGAGTCACTTCCAGTTCAGAGCCTTGCCCTTCGGGCTGGCCTCGGCTCCCCGAGTCTTCACAAAGGTCCTGATCATCTTAGTGGCACATCTGCGCACCAGGCGGATCCATCTTTACCCCTACCTCGACGACATTCTCTTGAGAGCCTCATTGCGGGAGAAGGCACTCGGGGACCTCCAGATAACCACCCAGACTCTTCAGCTACACAGGTTCCTGGTGAACTTCAGGAAAAGCACCTTGAACCCCTCACAGTCCATAGTCCACCTGGGCACCGTTCTGGACACAAAACGTTTCCAGATATCCTTGTCCCAGGAGAGGCGCCTAACGATGCGAACAGAAGTATGTCGCCTATCTACCCTGCGGTCGGTCTTACTGATGTCCCTGGCCAGACTTCTGGGGCTCATGATTTCAGCCACCCAAATTGTGCCATGGGCGCGGTTCCATTCACGGCCACTGCAGGCGCTGTTGATGCCTTTCCAGAACCAAATAGCCTCGAAGAACGACATGCTACTGGAGATTCCTGCCCAAGTGAAGGAATCTCTCAAGTGGTGGTCCCGAGAACATAACCTAGCAAGAGGCTCCCCGATCACGCTGCCCTCTCAGCAGGTGGTGACTTCCGACACAAGTCTCAGAGGCTGGGGCGCCCATTATTAGTCGAAAACAGCACAAGGTCTGTGGACCAAGGAAGAACAGGCACACAGTATCAACTGGTTAGAACTCAGAGCAGTGCGCCTAGCCCTCAGGAGGTTTGCCAGAGACCTCAGGGGCTCTCACGTCCTAGTGCTGACGGACAACACCACAGCCCGCTCATACATCGCGAGACAAGTGGGGTCCAAATCCAGGTCCCTGCACCTGGAGGCAGTCGTCCTCCTTACGTGTGCGGAGCAGCAGCTTGCCTCTCTCTGCCCAGTATCTACAGGGGTCCACCAACGTCCAGGTGGACTACCTCAGCGGACACTCAATCTCCCCAACGGAATGGGAGTTGGACCAGGAAACGTTCCGCCTCATCCGGGACCGTTACGGACCACTAGAGGTGGACCTCTTCGCGTCACAAAACAACAGGAAACTTCCTCGTTTCTTCTCCAGGTTTCCGTCCCCACAAGCGGAGGGGACGGACACCCTAAGGACACTGTGGCCAAGGGGCATCCTATATGCCTTCCCTCCCCTGCCTCTTCAGGGCAAGGTGTGCAAGAAGATTCAACAGGAGGGGGCACAGGTCCTCCTAATGGTGCCGTACTGGCCTCGACGTCCCTGGTTCTTCGAAATAGTGAACATGTCAGTAGCTGATCCATGGAGACTTCCTCTGAAGGAAGGGCTCCTGCATCAGGGGCCCGTCAACTACTAGGACATCGCCTGGCTGCAGTTAACTGCCTGGAGATTAGGAGGCGGGCCCTAAGAGACTTCGGCTATGAAGAGTCAGTGGTGAATACGCTCCTGTCCTCGAGGAGACACTAACAGAATATACGAAGCGACCTGGCAGGCCTTTACCCGGTGGTGCAGGTCTAAATCGATAGCAGGGGATGCCCCTTTGCTGAAGCACGTTCTGGCCTTCTTACAAGTTGGGTTAGAGATGGGACTCCGGCCAAATACTCTGAAGAGGCAGGCAGCGGCCTTGGCCTCGATCTTTTCTCTCTAGCAGGGGCGGTCCCTGTCTCCCACCCACATGTGAGGTGTTTCCTACGAGGAGCAACCCTGCTCCCTCCTCCAGTCAGGCACAGGTTTCCTTCTTGGAATCTACCCCTGGTGCTCAGGCAATTGATGCACCCGCCCTTTGAGCCTCTCAGGAGGGTTTCCTTGCAATCCCTAACCTTAAAGGTAGCCTTTTTAGTGGCCATCACATCAGCTAGAAGGGTATCAGAGCTTGAGGCCGTCTCGATAAGGGAGCACCTTTGCTCATTCACAGATGACTTCGTCACCTTATGCCTCAATCCCTCATTTCTACCTAAGGTCCTTTCGGAATTCCATGTCTCGCAGGAGGTGGTCCTCCCCTCATTCTGTCCTAATCCAGGTCACCCGTGGGAAAGGCAATGGCACAAGCTGGATGTCAGGAGGGCACTCTGAATATACATAAAAAGGACCAGTTTCTTTAGGCGGTGCGACTCTCTCTTTGTGGCCTTCAATCCGGCTTCCATGGGATCGAAGGCGTCTCGCAGAATGATTGCTACCTGGATCAAGGCATGTATCCTAATGGCATATGATGTTGCAAGAGTTCCTAGGCCATCTGCGGTAATGGCCCACTCCACAAGGTCGGCGGCTACCACAGTGGTCTCCACCAACGCCCCTTTAGAGGAGATTTGTAAAGCCGCAACTTGGAGCTCTCCTTCCACCTTCATACGTCACTACAAGGTGGACAAGTTCAGGTCTTCGGAGGCCACCTTCAGCAGAAGGGTCCTCCAGGAGGTCCTGAGGGCCTAACTCTCTGTATCATGTGCAGACACCCCACCCATTCAGTCTTCCAGCTTGGGCACATCCCAGAATTCAGAATTCCTGTTCGCTCCTCCTCCTAGAGAATGCCACATTGGTTCACTTACTGTGAATGTGCATTCTTGATGAGGAGTGAACAGGAATTCTCCTACCCAGTGTCTGCAACTGTTTGTATATAGTCATAGCTTGTAGTCTTTCTTGTTTTCTTCACAGGTCTTCGGGGCTTTGCTAGTCAGTGAACTGGCTGCATGGCCGAGGAGGAGAACAAAGAAGTTTGAAAATAGGCCATGTGACCATGGTTGACTTCCTGCTTCCAGCTGGGCAGTAGTGGGCGTTACCCAGAATTCAGAATTCCTGTTCGCTCCTCATCAAGAATGCACATTCACAGTAAGTGAACCAATGTGGCATTTTCCTCCAACAGTTAGTTACTGTTTCATGGCCACTAAATCTTCAGTGTTCTCAGTCTACACTGGGATGTTTCAGAGGTTTTTCCTTTCTTTGACACCAAGCGCTCCTCCAGGGAAGCTGGCCTTTTTTGGCTCGATTCAGAATGACCTTTCCCCATCTTCTCCCCATGGGCTGACTGAGAATCCCTCACTATTGGTACTGCAGTAGGTTGTGGGGTAATAGATGTCTTCATGGTGGCTGATACTAATGGCACAGATTATGTCAACACCCTTGGAACCAATGAATCTGTCAGTAAAATGTTGACCCTGACATTGGTTACGTTTTTTGGGACCTTGATGCCATCGTTGAGACTGAGAATAAGAGCTGCTCCTGTGCCGCCCAGTCTGCCACCTGAAGGGACTTCTCCCAGCAGTACAGATTTAGTAGCTGGGCCTGGTTCTTCAAAGCCTGAGACATGAAGACTTTACAGACGGCACATTTTTCAACTATGTGCCCTTCCCCCAAGCAGAAAAGGCATTCACAGCATCTCTTAGAAAGAAACACTTTCTGATTACAGGAGGAGCACAACTTAAAAATGAAGAAGAGGCCATGCGACAGTAAGGCACAAAGAAGTGGGGAGGGGAAACAGGGAAAATTACAAGACAGAATGGGTGGAAGTACAGTGAAAGTTTTTTTGGGGGGAGTAGAAGCAGGAAGACAAAAGAGAGAAGAAATAATATTGAATTTAAAAGAGAGGAGGGAAACTACCAGACAGGAGAATGCTGAATGAAGCTAAGTTGTCCCTTCATATTCGCTGGGGTTTGGTTCCAGGATGCCCGTGAATACTCAAGTCTCATTATATGCAGTGGCATAGAAAAATGGTGTCCCTTATATAAGATAGCAAAATCAAGGTTTACTTTTTGGATTATTTTTTAAAAAATATTTTCAAGCCGTGAATACTTAAATCCGTGGATACCAAATCCGTGGATACAGAGGGATAACTGTACTCTGTCAGTGGATGGAGAAAAACTGAAGGGACAATAACTTGGCGGGCTGGGACATGCACAGTAAGTGATGAGAGTGAGGATCTAGAGCATTCAAAATGAAGTCTGCACAGGTGCAATTCAATACGGAGAAATGTAAGGTACTGCACTTAGGGCGGAAAAACGAAATGCATAGATACAGGATGGGGGAGACCTGGCTGAATGAGACTACGTACGAAAGGGATGTAGGAGTCCTAGTAGACCACAAGTTGAACATGAGTCAACAGAGTGATGCAACAGCTAAAAAGGCCAATGCGATTTTGGGCTGCATCAATAGAAGTATAGTGTCTAGATCAAAGGGAAGTCATAGTGCCACTCTATTCTGCCTTGGTCAGGCCTCACCTAGAATACTGTGTCCAGTTCTTGGCACCACAATTCAAAAAAAGGATATTGACAAATTGGAGCGTGTCCAGAAAAGGGCGACTAAAATGATGAAAGGTCTGGAAACCATGCCTTATGAGGAAAGACTTGGGGAGCTGGGTATGTTTAGCCTGGAAAAAAGACAGTTAAGAGGCAATATGATAGCCCTGTTTTAAGTATTTGAAGGGGTGTCACGTTGAAGATGGAGCAGGCTTGTTTTCTGTTGCTCAAGAGACTGGAACACGGAACAATGGATGCAAGCTCCAGGAACAGAGATTCCACCTCAACATTAGGAGGAACTTTCTGACTGTAAGAGCTGTTCGGCAGTGGAACACACTCCCTCGGAGCGTGGTGGGGTCTCCTTCCTTGGAGGTCTTTAAACAGAGGCTGGATGGCCATCTGTCAGGGATGCTTTGATTGTGATTTCCTGCATGGCAGGGGGTTGGACTGGGATGGCCCTCGTGGTCTCTTCCAACTCTATAATTCTATGATTCTATGATTCTAAAACCAATTTGTGTAAGGTACAGAGGCCGTGATGAAGAACAGCAAAATTATCTGAGGGCTGGGGTCTTAGAATAAGGGGGAATGAAGCCTTGAGGGAGAAAAAGAGATGAAATCACAAGCATAGCTTGGTACCAACATCAGAGTCACCAGCGACTACAACTCTTATTGGCTTTGCTACCTGCTGATCCTTCAGAGACACTGTAATAATGGGACTGTCTATGTTCATGAAGGGCATCTTCCCTTCAGGCACACTTACAGAGTTACAAAGTTACAGATACTTACACTTACAGAGTTAACAAAGTTGCGGAGAATGGGACTCTCCCATTATCTGGGCAACACAGCCAAGCAGGCAACCAAAGGTTTAATCAGGTGTGGAGAGTAGAGTTTCACATTTTATGGGAGTCAGCGTCAGAAGATAGCTGACCAATGCAGATACCTGGAGGGAGTTTCAAGATGCTTCTGTGAAGAGATTATAAATAATGCCATAGGGACCACAAGACGGATAGAAGAAGAAAGTTAACAGCCGAGGGACTCAAGTCCCAGCTAACAGAGTACTTGGCTCCCAACCCCCATGGAAATCCAGACTCAGAACTGCAGCTCCTTTTGAGTAACCAGGAAAAATTTAACCAGTCGCGTCAGGGAGCATCTTTTTTGTTCACTTATCCACCTCTGAACTCTGTTAAGGCTTCCCAATCAAGACCTAAGGAGCCCTGGTGGTGCAATGGTTAAATGCCAGTACTGCAAGCTACAGTGTTGCAAGTTTGATTCCAAGGTTCACTCAGCCTTCCATCCTTTCATAAGTTGGTAAAATGAGTACCTGGCTTGTGGGAGCAATTAGCTAACACACATTGGAAACCACTTGGAGAATGCCTAGTGCGCTATAAAAGTGGTGTAGATATGTAGGTGCTTAACATTGTTTAACAATGTGTAAGCCACTCTGAGAGCCTTCATGGCAGAAGAGGGGGGTATAAATACCTAAAAAATAAAAAGAAGATTCATTCTACACCTGTGGACAAGGAGGTAACGAGGTTGGACATCTTCATTCACCACTTTTACTCCTTGGCAGCCTTAGTTGTGAAGAGTTGGTAACATGCACGCATGCATTTTGGCCTACCAGAGGTTTTTATGGGATAAAATGTTATCCTTTATCACACATTTACCAGAAGAACATTGCAGTGCAACCTTACATTTCCATCAGGAGTCACATTCCTTGACCACATAGCAAATCCAATCATCCAGTCATACAATTTACTGTGTGGCCAAGGTTATATCCGGGGTGATTTTCCTTCGAAGATATTCATGGCTGAGATTTGTGGACCTTCAGAAGACACTCGCTGAAAAGTGAAGGATCTACCATTTATCAGTGAAGGCCTGTTTAACAGTAAGACTGACGAGCTGTTGGATCACCTCTGTAAAGCTAGACTCACCACAAAAAGGATAGGAGTGCATCACCATTATGATGCCAGCCGTCTTCATTTACCAGATCAAAATAGCAATTTCGAACATTGCACACTACATCTCAACAATCTTCATCTCACCAGAGATGCCAATACAAGCAGCAGTGATTCCAAGCTTCTACATCTAAAAAGTCTTCAACCTCCTCCAAATCTCAGTTTTGACTCTTCTCTCTGGACATTACCACAGCCACTATTCTATCTAGCAAGCTCAATTCCATCCCAAGCTCCCAGAGTATTCTGCCATTACTCCACCTGGCGGAACATCACCACAGACTCTTGGGTACTCACCATCATTCATTTGAGTTAGGCCATAGTGTTCTCAAGTATTCCACCCATTGGTGTATTTTGCAGTACTCCTCCATCCAAAGCCCTATTGGAAGAGATCATTGTTTTGTTACAGAAGAGTGCTATAGAGAATCTTCCAGATCGTTGTAGGAGAGATGGTTATTTCTGATGGTATTTCACTGTTCTGAAGAGAGACAGTAGCCTTCAGCCAATTTTGGTCCTTCTTAGCATTAACCAATACATCAAACCACACAAGTTCAAGATGGTGACTCTTCACTCCATCCTGCCATTCCCCCACAAAAGGGATTAGTTCACATCAGGATAAGGCTACAACATCGCAGGTTCCTCAGGTTTGTGATTGCCAAGGAGCTTTACCAATACGAAGTTCTGCCTTTCAGTCTCTCTGCAGCCCCAAAAGTGTTCACCCAAGTGCATAGCAGCAATGAGCTCCTTTCTCAGGACTCAGGTATAGATTTACCTCTACCTGGATAATTGGCTGTTGGTGTCCTCCTGGAGCAGACTGCTCCAGGACATTCATCTCACCCTTGTTTTCTTCAAGACTTTAGTCTCAACATCAATCCAAAGAAGTCAGTTATGGAGCCAGCAAGAGTCATTGACTTCATTGGGGCAACATTGGGATCTTACACAGGCAGAGCTTATCTTCCCATACCCAGGGCAGAGAATTTCAGGAGCAAAGTAGACACTCTTATTCATCAACTTCACTGTTCTGCACTCACCATTCAGAGGCTTCTGAGTCTTATGGCTACCACCACAGCTGTTACTTACCTGGCACACTGAAGCTTCTCCCCTCTGCAAAGCTTGTTCCTCAAACATTTCACACATACCCCCTCAGAATCCTCTATCCATGGGACTGACAGTACCTTGGCAGATGTGTCGATCTCTACTTTGGTGGATGAGATTGTGCAACCTTCTCTCTGGAATGCCATTTTGTCTACCCGATCTATCATGCATGGTGGCAACAGATGCATCTCTTAATTGGCTGGGGAGCCCAATGCAGTGACATGATAGCACAAAGTCACTGGTCTTACCAGGAGTCCAAGTTCCACATCAATGCCTTGGAGCTTCTAGCAGTCACCAAAGCCTTTCAGGCAATCAAAAAGAAGGTGTTGGGCAAGGTGGTGCAAGCGACATCAGACAGCACCACTGTTGTCTGCTACATAAACAAGCAAGGAGGCACTCATGCAACATTGCTCCTCAGTATGGACATTATTCTGGGACTGGTGCAGTAAGATAAATGTTCTGTCTGTGGCTGTGCTTTTGGCAGGCAGAGAAAATGTGTTAGCAAACTCTCTCAGCCATGTCTGGGTTCTGCAGCACTAATGGTTTCTGTCCAAGAACATTGTTTGCACGGTGACCAACAGATGGGGGATGCCTCACATCAACCTCTTTGCATCTCCTGCCAACTCAGCTTCTTTTCCAAGACAGGGAAAGGGCTAGGATCTCTCAGGGATGCCTTTCTACTCAGATGGTCAGGCTATCTGATGTATCTATTTTCCTCCTTTTCTGTTGTTGGCAAAAGTAGAGTTAAACTCACCAGGGACAGGTCCAACGCAATTCTCGTTGCACCATACTGGCTCAGACAACCATTGGACTGGATGGCCCTCATAATCTCTTCCAACTCTGTGTTTTTATTGTTCTTCCTTGGGTGCCAGATCCACTGTCACACCCCCAAGGGAAAGTCCTCTATCCAGATCTCAAAATGCTACAGCTCTTGGAGTGGGGGATAACACCATAGCATCACCTCATCTCAGCACCCCTTTCAGCATCCAGGAAAAACGCCACTAAAAGATTCTGCCAATAAAAGTGGAAACATTTCTGCTCCTTCACATCTCTGTAATCAGAGATTGCTTCTCCTGCTATAGTTTCTACTGTTCTCCATTTTCTACTGCATCTTCGAGAGCAGGGTTTGGCTTTTACATTAGTAAAGGTCTGTTTAGTGGCTATAGTTGCCCACCAACCAGCCATTCTGACATTGGTTTCCCTTTTCTCCAACCTGTTTTTGAAAAAATTTCTCAAGGGACTAGCACACCTTTATCCACCAGTCACCAGGATCGACAGTACCATGCTCGCTGTCCTTAGTCCTCCCTCAACTTATGCACAAGCCCTTCAAACCACTTGCGACAATTGATGAGAGGCTACTTACCTGGAAGGTAGCATTCCTGGTGGCTGTCACCTCAGCGAGGAGGGCAAGTGTGCTTGTGGTGCTCCAGTCCAATGAACCACTTCTTGGCTTTCACTGAGATAAATTGGTTCTAAGACCAGATATAGCATTTCTCCCAAAAATTGTCTTGCAATTCCATTTCAACCATTTATGCTCAACCGACTTAACCTCTGAAATGATTTTTGCATCGCCAAGATGTCAGATGAGCGCTGGCCTTCTACATTCAATGTACAGTGGCATTTTGGCATTTCAGTAGGCTATTTTTCTCCTCTGGAGGGCCCAAGAGAGGGCAGGAGGTTTCTTCACAACAACTGTCTAAATAGGTTGCCTACACAATTCAGCTTGCCTATGAACTTGCTAAGCAACCTGTAGCAGTTGGTTTGAGAGCACGTTCAACCAGAGCAGGGCTAGAGTGGATGTCAGTTTTGGACATGCTGTGCTTTCTTCTGTTAAGCAGTGATCTGACCCACCATCCTATGGTAAGCTTCACAGACACCCATATGTGTGAGGCAGAGACCACAAAGAAGTACAGGTTGTTCACCTATAACTGTCGTTCTTTGAGTGGTCATCTGTGAACTCAAACAAACCTGCCCTATCTCCCCCTTTCAGGTCCCTGTATACTTCACAACGGACTATGAAACTGAGGCAACAGTCACTTGGTGGGCTGGGACATGCATGGTAGGTGTGAGGAGGGCAGGGACTCGCACCAAGCTACTCAGCTGTAGAATATTCTGAATGGAGTCTCTGTACAGGCCACAAACCCATTTGTGTGAGGGCACAGAAGACCACTCAAAGAACCACAGCTACAAGTAAGCAGTCTGTTCTGTCTCTGCCAACTATGGGGAGGTAGCCTGCTGATACCTCCCTCCTGCACAGATGCTGCTACTTTGGCTATGTAACAACCAGTAGACAGAACACAGAATGTTTAATATAAATCAAGTGGGACCTACACCAGAAGTAGCAGTGTGGAATGCTCCCTGTTCTGGACTCAAGCCACTTTTATTCTATTCTCTTTGTTTTAAGTTAGTGGCTGTACAACATCTTGTGGTGATGAATTGATAACACCATTTCATTTTTTCCATCCTGAAAATTGGATGAAATGTGTGCTGGTGGAAGAGGAGGAAGATAATTAAAAATTATTATTTTTATTATTTATTTATATCTCACCTTTATCCCTTTGGTGTGACTCAAAGTGGCTCACAATATTTAAAAACAACAACAAAAAAGCATTTCTTTATTCACTGTCAGCCATTCATTATTTCATAAACTTTGGTCTCCTCCCTCCCTCATCCCTCCTTCCCCAAAAAACTTTTACATGTGGAGGAAGGTCTCAGAAATACCCAGAATGTTGAATGTAGCCACACCATACATTTTTAATATATCAGTATTGCAGTGCTTTCTAGTCCTGTCTCAAGAAAAGAGAAATAAGTCTCACTCAAGTTTTTTTTTTAAAAAAAAAATATTAGTTCATTAATCTCTGAAACTGACCACCATTTTGGTTTTGTTAGCCACAAGCACAGCTGCTACATCAGCAACAACCATTTCCAGCAGTGGTCAAACTTTCCAGATTGCAAGTAGTCCAGTAACTATGGCAGGCAAAGTGATCACAAAGCTGCCTCTACCTGCAAACAGCAAGATTGTTGCTGTTAACGTACCAGCCACTCAAGGAGGTAGGAAAACAGCATGAAAACATGGGTGTTTCTTTGTTTGAATATTTTACTACTAAAATAAATTGAGATATTTTAAAACAGGAAGATGCTGTATTATTACTACTACTGCTACTACTATTATTTGCAGTAGAAATTCATTCTCATGTAAAATTCCAGATTTTTTCGTGTGTCTTTATTAACCCCCATAACTTTACACATTATTGTCTTTTGCAGTCTGTTGTGTAAAAGCTACTCTTAACAGAAAAGCTACAAATACTTTTCAATATGTTGGGAACCAGCCATATTAATGTTGGTCAGCAGTTGATCTCTGATCCTTTCATTTGTATTAATCTTCTTTTGTCCTCTTGTTCAGGAGAAGTCTGACTTCTTGGGGCAGTATACCTGTAACCTCTAGGTTTTCTTAATAGTGGTTAAGAAATCAAGAGCAAGGCATGGAATTTGTGTGCTTTCCTCTCTCTAGAATAAATTCCTCTCCTCCATCTTAACAATAACAAGGACTAAACATGGTTAGATTTAATACTGGAGCTACTGTATGGTGCTGTATGGCTTTAATATTGGCACTACAGGTGAGGGTCCAAGGCGGTGTCAGTCAGGTGAGGAAGGCTGCTTCTGATTCTTGACTGTTAAGGGCCCTGGCATTATGTTTGCAAGCATCTTTCATGATGTATCTGATAGATATTTTTTTGGCCAAAATGAGACTACTTAACTATCCTGTTTGGTTTCAAAATTTCAGCCAGTCTTAGTCACTTTGTTGTGTTCTTCTATTATGCAGACATTTGGGGTAAGGTGCTATTATTCTTTCAATGGACAATTGAAAATGCAGGCTAATACAAAACTTCCTGGAAAAGTTTAATCTGAAAGACTGAGGTTGCTGCCACAGTGCAGAAAGAATGCAGTTTGACACCGCTTTAACTACCATAGCTCAATGCTCTGAAATTCTGGGATTTGTAGTTTTGTGAGATATTTAGCCTTCTTTCTCACGAGAGCTCTGATACAAAGCCCAGGACTCCATAGAATGGAGCCATAATTAAAGCAGTGTCAAACTGTATTATTTCTGCAGTGTAACAGCAGCCTAAATCTCCCCATATGAACCTGCCTGAGTTCTAAGATCCTCAGGAGGGAGCTTTTCTCACCGTCCCAGGCATATTTGCTGAGGACATGAAAGAGGGTCTCACTGGTGGCTGCTCCCAGACTGTGGGAGCCTGGGCTGGCCCTGTCTTACGTCTTCAGTTTCCATGGGCGAAGACCTTTTTATTTAGACAGGCTTTTGGACTTAAAGTGGAAACTTCAAACTGTTTTAATTCAGTGCTAGCTTTTAATATCATAGCTTATGTAATTGTCCTGTGTGACTTTTACTGTGTAACTTTGTTTTTAGCTTTATTGTTGTAATTGATGAGATAAGGGGTCTTGCATCCTGCATTGGGAAGAAAGGCATGAAATAAAGAACACTTTTATTTTTCTCAAAATTTGTTCTACAAACTGAATAAAGTTTCATAAAGAATATGAAGGTGTTCACTTGTGACTTCATAACACTTTTAAATTGATGAATTATTTTCCCAACAGGTGTAGTTCAAGTACAGCAGAAAGTGTTGGGTATCATTCCATCAACAACTGGAGGAAACCAACAGACATTTACTTCATTCCAGCCAAGGACAGCAACTGTAACTATTCGGCCAAATAACACAGGGACAGTCTGTACAACAAGTGCTTCACAAGTAAGATTGTTAACATTTATTGTTAAGATTTTATAGCGCTCCCGTGAACCACTTGGGGCTGAGTCAGAATTTTCTGGTTTTGTTAAGAATGCTGCATTTGTGAAGTACAAGTACACTGTTGCTGAAGACTGTGTTTTTAGAAGATTATGGAGTTTCAAGACACTGCACAATGCAGTTGTCAGGCTTTGAACAGTGCAGTTGTGCTAAGAGAGGGTCTCACTGGATTGATATTCTCCATAAATTATGTTTACTATGAGGGACAATGTGTCTCTGGAGACCTGTAGTTTTGTAATAAGGTTTCTCTGGGGCTTCATGTGAAATGAGACTTAATCCCTTGGAGCCATTTGCAATGCCAGAAATGTGTGAATAAAGAACTTTAGGAACATAGAAATCACCTTTTTTTTCAGCTTAGAGTTATCACAGCTTCCAGTCACTCATCTAAAATTTAACAGAAATTCTTTCCCAGATCAAATGGGCTGAGGCTTGCTGTGGATGGTACAGATGAAAAGACTCTAGATTAGAGGATATAATTTCTAAGTGTCATCTCTAATTTTGGAATTTAAAGTCTGCTAACATGCAGTGATCTGTTACTCAGCTACCTGAGCAAAACTAATTGTATATCTTTTCAGTATATGTTTCCTGGGTGGGTGGTGGTGGGGAGTCTACCATAAGTCATTATGTGATATTTTCTTGGCTGTGGCAAGCCAAACAAAAGTGCCCAAAGAACTTGTAAATAGCAACCCATCCCACCCCCTGTAGCCCTCAACACCTTGCTGCTCCCAAAGAAATTGACAGCACAGCTTCCACCGAGAACAGCCTACAAGTAGCCAGGTGCTTTTATGACTCCCAGTATTTTGTATATGAGTAGAAAGGAAGGTGATGGATATATGGATGTTTTGACAGAATGAAAGAGTATGGGTGTATAATGGCTGACTGAGTGGAGTTATGGAGAGCTGTCCCAGTCTCTTTTTGGCTTTTAACCCTACCCACTGCCATCAACATGCACCCTTTTGAGAAACTGAGGAAAACTTTAAGGATCCTCCCATGACTTTTAAAATATTTGTTTCCTGTTGTCCCCTTTTCTCTTCCAGAGTGCTTAGATATTTTTATGTGATGTTTTTATGAAAGCGGTGCAAGGATATTATTATAGTACTGCTTTTTATTATTATTATTATTGTACAGTAGTTTGAGAGTCAGCTGGTAAGGATGGAGGTGACATTGAATGGGGATGTTGAAAAGTGCCAAGGCACAATTAGAGAAAAAAGAATGCATTTGGCACTTTAAATAAGTAGGAACTTTGCAGCTCTTCAGAGGAGTTCTGTTTTTATATCCCTGTTTCCATTTCTGTAGATGAGTCTCTGTTTGTATTCCTGCTTTCTTTCTCAGTGTAAGAAAAGGCTGACTCTTTTTCAATGCAACTCATATAGGTAATACCTGGGACACCACTTCGGCCTGGAATGACAGTCATAAGGGCACCACTTCAGCAGTCAGCATTAGGAAAGACCATCATTCGAACACCTGTAGTGGTACAGCAAGGTATTCTTCCAGCCAGTAGGTTAATTTTGATTATTAAACTTGCAGTGTTATGAAAACCATGGTTTGTTTCTCCATTTTTGTTTCATCTACCCTAAGTGAAACGTGTCTACCAGAAGGCTTCACATTAAACTACTGAATAAAAGAAACCTTTAATTTTAAAGACCTTGAAACCATTAGTTGAGCCATACTAAAAAGAAAACAGCACGCTGTATTTTACAGCATTTAGTCAGGGTTCCCCCTGCCCTCTATTTGAATCATAAACATACGATAAATATTGGGCTGGGGTCGTCTTGGCTATTTTAGTAACCAGTCTTCTTTAGTGGGTACTAAACCACTTTTTCTGTTTCTGAGCATATAATATTATTGCAGCTGTTGTCGTATATTGAAGTATTCTCCCATGCCTCCTTTCTAGTTTATCATCCATCACCCGCCCCTGCAAAAGTTCAGCTTTTAATTGAACATTAATCTTTAAAATTTTTGTATCATACTATGTATACTACATATACTATGTATGCTGTACTATGTATTTAAACCCACTGTTTTTTAGCTTTTTCGCAAGTTCACCACATAGGATAAAAAGACCCTTCTTGCTTATTACATGTCCAGCATCCATTCGATGTTCCTTTATAAGTCTTAGACAATTTCTCTGGTGTCATATACCAACAAAATAGCATTTTATAGAAATTCTCCTTAAAATCATAACATGAAGTAAATTTCAAACCTTTTGACCACATCCTTTCCCAGTGCTCCACATGTATATTATATCCAAAATTTCTTGCTCATTTTATCATACAATCCTTCACTTGTTCATCCTCTGTCTCAAATCTCAATAAAAGCTTGTACATTTTGCCAATTATATGTTAATCATTCATGCATAATTGAACTTCATATTCAGTCTTAGACAGTTCAATACCATATGTTTTTTATTTAGTTTAAATCTCTCAAACAACTATACGGTATATAAGAAACTGGTTGGAATTCATATCCTTCCCTTAATAGCAGTTCTTTTGTTTGCATGTTTTCATGGGAGCCCTGGTGGTGCAGTGGTTAAAATGCCGGTACTGCAGCCACAACATCGTGAGTTCCAGCCTGCAGGGCTCCAGGTTAACTCAGCCTTCCATCCTTCTGTAGGTCAGTGAAATGAGTACCCAGCTTGTGGGGGCAATCAGCTAACACATTATAAACTGTTTAGAGAATGCTTAGCACTATAAAAATGTAACTGCTAAGTGCTATTGCTATGTTGTACAGTTGCAATCAAAATTATTGAACCCCCATTGCAAATCAAGTTTATTGTCAAAAATTTACAGATTTTAAGCTGTTTGGGCTGAAACACATGAAATGTCTTTCGTGTGGTGCTAAGTTCCCAGAGAAGGAGGGACATCTGAAGTGCTTTTTCTACCTCAGACAAGTTCACATGGTTGTTCACAATAGAGCTTTCATGCCTCAAGCAAGACACAATAGAGGGTTATGCTTGAAAGCACTCTTGTATGAACACTCTCTGAGGCCTCAAATGCCATCTCCTCAAATACCACAAATATCAGTGCCATCCAGACCTTAGGTCATGTCTATTTCTAAACGTCTTTATTTCTCAACAATACCCATTCCTTTAACCATACTATACAACATGCAGAAAATATAATCTCAAATTTGGTAACCTCATTGTTTTGCATCTTGCAATATTACTCTCGCCTTCTTCCTTTGCCAAATAAATCTCGATGAGTCTTTCTGTAATGGACTAAAAGTATATAGCTTTTGAAATACAGTTGGCCCTCCTTATCCACAGAGTCTGCATCCACAGATTCAAACATCCACGGCTTGAAAATATTCCTTAAATAAATCCAAAAAGCAAACCTTGCTGTTTGCCATTTTATATAAGGGGCGCTATTTTACTACTCCATTGTACAGTTGCCCCTCCACATTTGCAGCTTTCACTTTCATGGTTTCGAATATTCGTGGTTTGCTCAGGAAGCACCTCATTTAAATCAGCTTCTCTTCCTCATACACAAGGGAGAGGAGCCGATTTAAATGAAGTGCTCACTGAGCAAACCAGCCGCCTAACTCCCCTCTCTCCTTGGACTTGGCTATGTTTGGGGTACACAGCCAAGCACTGGGAGTTCAGGGCAAACGCACTTTTCAGCCACCCCCCACCCTTCCCAAAGCAGCAATGTGGCTTTTCCAGGCTTGTTGGGAGGGTGGGGGTGGCTGAAAAGCCTCTTGGCCGCCCTCCTTCCACCCCCTCCACGGCTTCCCCGAAGTGGCTGCGGGGCTTCAAAGCCCCCCAGCCACTTTGGGAAGCATGGGGAGAAGCTGGCCATCCTCCTGCCTGCCCTGCCACCTCCCTCCCAGGCCTCCCCGAAGTGGCTGGGGAGCCTTGCGCCTGGCTGGCCGCTTCCCTCCCCGGCCTCCCCGAAGTAGCTGAGGGGCTTCAAAGCCCCCCAGCCACTTCGGGAAGGGCTGGGAGAGGCTCACCACCCTCCCGCCCAGCTGGCCGCTTCCGTCCCTGGCCTCCCCAAAGTGTCTGAGGGACGTGAAATCCCCCAGCCCCTTCAGAACGGGCAGAGAGAGGCTCCCCACCCTCCCACCCGGATGACCGCTTCCCTCCCTGGCCTCCCTGAAGTGGCTGAGGGGCTTCAAAGCCCCCAAGCCACTTCAGGAAGAGCAGGGAGAGACTCCCCACCCTCCCACACAGCTGGCCGCTTCCCTCCCCGGCCTCCCCGAAGTGGCTGAGAGGCTTCAAAGCCCCCATGCCACTTCGGGAAGGGTGGGGAGAGGCTCCCCACCCTCCCGCCTGTCTGTCCACCTCCTTCCCTAGCCTTCCCAAAGCGGATATGGGACTTGAGACCCCATAGCTGCTTCAGGAAGCGTGGCAGGGAGCAGGGGATGGCGGCCAGGTGGGCGGGAGGCTTTTTAGCCATCCCCCCCCCACATTTCCCAAAGTGGCGATGGGGCTCGAAAAGACCCCTCGCCACTTTGGAAGAGTGGTGGGGTTGCAGGCAGGCGGGGGAGGCCTTTTTTATCCACGGTTTTTCCACATTTGTGGGGGTTTGAGCCCCTAACCCCCATGAATGTGGAGGGGCGACTGTATATAATGGGACTTGAGCATCCCTTAATTTTGGTATCCACGGGGTCCTAGCATTGAGAATTAACCGTTAAAGAATTTTTTTAAAAACTCATTCTCCTTTTTAAAATTTCATCCAAAATCAGTTGGGTCTTCTCTTGCCTCCTTTTTAAAATAGCACTACCACATTGAATAAAACATTCTCACATGAATACTTTAATCGCATCCCAGGCCATTCTAATCTCAGTTTCTTTTCAATGTTATCCTGAAAAATTCAACTTTTTCTTACATTTCTCCACAACCACTTAATTTTGGAAGATTGTCTTGTTTAATTTCCACCTAAAAGTGTCCCTTGTTCTTTTAAGAACCAATAACACAGGGTTGTGGTCTGAAAACATCTTTGGTAATATCTCAATCTTTTTTGCTCTAGAAGCTACAGATTTTGAAACCCAAATCATCTCAATTCTTGTAAAGGGTCTATGTCTTTCAGAGAAGTAATTATATTCCTTAATCTCACCATTTTTAAATCTCCATGAATCCACAAATTCAGATTTGTCCATTAACTCAAAACACACCTTTGGTAATTTACCCTAAGAAATTTTAATCCTTTTATCTGAGGTCCTGTCCTTGTCAGGGGATATAACCCTGTTCTTGTTCCCCAATAAACACCAACTATTATATGACAAACCCAGTAATTTACCCCTAAGATTTGTGGGGGAGGGAAGTCACTCTACCTTCAGATGGAGCATAAACTCCCACCATTAAAGTTTTAACCCCTTGCAAATTAATCTGGACTCCACATACCAACCTTTCTCATCGGCCAACACCAGTTCTGGGCCCAAAATAGGATAGGATTACTATACAGTACCAATTCCTCCTCCTCCTTCTGATGATGATGATGATGAAGAAGATGATGATGATTACCCTCCTCACCCCTCAGGATTGGATTGGGGTACAAGCATCAGAATACAGAATGCAAATATAAATGATCTGCAGAAACAAATTCTTCTTCGTTTTTATGTGTCAAATGTTTCATCTCCTTCTTTCTATGCATCCCTAGACAATATCCAAATTAAGTCTTCTTAGGTAATGAAAGATTTTTCTTCTTTTCTGTGGAGCATTAGCTCCATTATATTCCAGGAAAGGCATTTGGCATGTGGCACAAACATGGCATTCAAAGCATCTGATTAAGAAACACAAGTCCAGAGCACCCTTGAACTGTTCCAACCAATGACATTTATTTCTTTTATTTGTATTCCACCTTCCTCCCAAAATTGGCGATGTCTGTACATCTTGGTCCCTGTTGTCATTTCTGTACATATTAGTCTCGATTATAATCATAGTTCAGTGTGTTAGATAAAAAGAATAATGCAACCTAATACCAGGCTGTTGCATGAATGCTGTTTCACGATAAAACATTGGCACTGATCTGGAGAAATGAAGACACACAGTTCTGTTTCTCTTGGTTAGTGCACTCTTGATTTTAATAGTTAATGGATTTGCTAGCTGGAAGGAATAACTGATAGTGGTTGTCTTTTCAGCAAGGCTTTTTGTGTTGAGAATAGCTTCTTAATATTATAAATGGTTATGTCTATACAGGCCAGACCCAGCAAGTAGTCACCCAGATTATCAGAGGGCAGCCCGTCTCAACAGCCGTGTCTAGTGCTACCACAGCCTCTACAAGTCAGAAGGTAGTAACAGCTCCAGCAACACCTTCACAGCACATGCAGCCACAAGCCACACCTCCACACCCTCCTCGTCCACAACAGGGTCAAGTGAAACTTACAATGGCACAGCTCACACAGCTCACTCAAGGCCAGGTAAGCAAACATGATTTGGACCATGATGAATCATTTTCCAGCAGCATGGGGAGGGACTCCTTTTCCTGTTCTGTTCTGCCTCTCGCAACAGCAGGTGGTGTTTCCTTTGTGTTCCAGAGCTAAACCGGGAGAACAGAGAAGCCAAGATGGCGGCCCCCATGCACAAGAATGTGCAAGGGGGAATTTGTCCGCAGAGGAGGAGGATTCAGCCCTGGACCATCTAGGGGCAGCCCCTCCTCCCAAAGACAAGGAGCTCCATGTTCCTTTTTGGGGGCGCACGTTGAGCAATTCATTGGCAGCCACGGATGGAGAGGAGTATGATGGGCCCTCGGCCAGGGGGTGTACCACACATCCATGCTGGGCTCAACGCCACACGGAACCTCTGATGAGGGCTCCGTGCCTGGTGGAGTCGAGGAGGACAGCACCTTCCCCAAGGACCTCCCCCTGCCCAACTGGCTGCCTGGATCGCATTGATCACTAGGCAGACGCTGGAGGTGGGTGCGAGGCTTTGGGGAGACCAGGAGGGTGGCGGCCCGAAGGTCCAGGGAGGATTCTGTTTCCCTCCCCTCCACGAGCAAGACGGCAGGCCCCAAAGACAGGGCCACAAAGCGCAAGGCCGGGGAGGAGGCACACGGCCGGGGTTTGCCTCAGCCAAGCTGCAGCGGAACCACGGGGGGAGGCCCTTCCCCACCACACAAGAGGGCTCGTAAGGAGCACCATACTGGTGACTCCAATGAGGAGAGGGTTCCTGAGGAGGATGAGGCCTTCAATGGCAGGGAGGAGGGAGAACTCTCCTCTGAGGGAGAGGGGGATAGCTTGGAGGAACGAGCTTCTCCTTGCCTCTTCAACGCATCCACCTTTGGACTCCTTTTGAAGAAGACCCTGAGGGCACTGGATCTGGCACCAGCAGAACCAGTCAATGGGGGCCCAGCCAAGGGGTCCCAGAACTTAGGACCTTTGGGAAAGGGGCTGTCAGTGTGCTTCCTTTTCCAGATATACTTAAGGATACTATGGTGGGGGAATGGGACCAGCCAGGGGCGGCAAGGACCCAGCCCGCCTATGTCAAGCAGCTGTATTCCTTCCCCAATGAGATTTTGGACTTCCTAAAGCTACCAGCAATTGATGTGTCAGTGGCCGGGCTCGTTTCAGGCTCGCTTTTTCCTAGGGATGGCGACAAACACCTCAAGGCACCTGATGATAAAAGGGTTGAAACCTTTTTACACAGGTGCCATGAGGCTACCGCCCTAGACATAAGGGCAGCAGGGGCAGCCTCTATTTTTGCCAGAACCACAATCAGGTGGTCCAACGATTTGTTGACCAATATCCCTGAGGATGAAACGAAGTTTCGCCAGGGGATGAATAAGATTGCCAAGACCTCGGCTTTTGTGGCCGATGCGAGTCTGGATGCACTGCGTTTCTCTTCCAGGTCAATGGGCGCAAATGTGGCGCCCAGGCATCAACTATAAGTAAGGAACTGGCACGCTGACAACAAGGCCAAGGCGAACTTATCTGGCTACGCTTTCAAAGGAGGAAAGCTGTTTGGTGAGACCTTGGATGAGGTCCTGGTGGAGACGAAAGATAAAAAGAAGGCACTGCCATCTTTACTGAAGAAGGAGGATTAGAAACCTTTTCGTGCCAACTTTCAAGGGTTCAGGAGCTTTAGTTACAACAACCAGAGGGATTTTAGGTCAAGCAAGAACAACTGGAGCATCACTAAGTCCTTTCAGAGGTCCAGGACAGCTCAGCCTTCCAAGGTGTCAGGCACCCAACCCTCCAAACAGGGGGGCAAGGGTGGACAGTCTCTCTGACTATACAATCCTGCCAGTGGGGGACAGGCAGACTGGCCAACTTCGTGTGGATCTGGGAGGGTTCCTTCTCAGATGCCTGGGTCAACAGAACGGTCCGTCAAGGATACACCATAGATTTCATAGCAAAGCTGCCCCCCCATATTCGTACAATCATGCAGGACCAGTTGCTTGGAAATGCATTTACAAATGGAGAAGGCAATAGACCATCTGCTGCAGATTCAAGCAATAGAACCAATCCCAGAAGAGGAGAGGTTTTCAGGAACCTATTTGCTTCTGTTTCTGGTTCCAAAGAAGAACGGAGATTGGAGAGCCATTCTGAACTTGTGGGGAGTCAACCTCTGGGTAGCGAAACACAAGTTCCGGATGGAAACGTTGCATTTGATTCTGGAGGGGATACAGGAGGGGGATTATCTCGCTTCCTTGGACTTACAGGATGTGTATTTCCACATAATGATACACCCAGCGCACACATGTTTTCTGAGATTTGCGTAAAAGGAAAGGCATTTTCAGTACAGAGCTCTCCTCTTCAGTCTGTCCTCGTCTCCCAGGGTGTTTACCAAGGTGTTGGTAGCCCTAGTGTCTCATTTAAGGACACAAGAGGTCCATTTATTCCCATATCTGGACTATCTTCTGATCAGGGCCCCATCTCAGATCAAGGTGTCACAGGATATGGACAAGACTATTCAGTGTCTGGAAGCTCATGGGTTCCTGGTGAACAGGGAAAAGAGTCACTTGGAACCAGTTCAGAGACTTCAGCATTTAGGAAATGTACTGGACACCAGACTCCACCGGGTGTTCCTGACAAAGGACAGGAGACAAAAAATCCAGGACCTGGTGAGAATGGTAATGGATGAACCCAAGACCCCCTTGATGACTTTAGCAAGATTGTTGGGGTTGATGATTGCGTGCATAGACTCGGTCGACTGGGCAAGGTTCCATCTCAGGGGACTTCAGTGGTTTCTTCTTCTGTTCCAGGACTTGGTAGTGTGGAAGGCTTGCAGGTTCCTGAAGGTTCCAGCGGAGGTGAAATCATCTCTAGTTTTGTGGCTTTTGGATCAGCTGACGACGGGTCGCCCAATAATGGAGCCAAGGCGTGTGGTTGTAACCACAGACACCTTCCTGTCGGGATGGGGGACTCATTGCGAGGACCAGATGATTCAGGGACTATGGTCGGCTCAGGAACAGAAGTGCAGCATCAATGTGCTGGAGTTGCGGGCAGCGAGGCTGGCCTTAATGGAGTTCCTTCCGTTGTTGAATGGGAAGCATGTTTTGATTCAGACGGACAACGTATCATCCAGAGCCCACATAAACAAGCAGAGAGGGACACATTCGTGGGCCCTCATGAAGGAGGCAGACTCCTGTTCCTCTGGGCAGAGGATCATGTGCTTTCTATAAGAGCAGAATACCTACAGGGGAATTAAATTCACAGGCCAATTGGCTGAGCAGAAACACACTGGTGCACAGCGAGTGGAGCCTCAACAATCTAGTGTTCCAGATGGTGGTCTTTCAGTTTGGAGAGCCGGAACTGAATCTGTTTGCGTCAGATGAGAATCACAAGCTGCCACAATATGTATCCAGGTTTTGGACTCGGGGCATTAGCCTTCGATGCTCTGACAATAGCATGGCCAAGGGTGTTGTGCTACACCTTTTCTCCGACAGCACTGATAGGGAGAGTTCTATGGAAGATAAGGAAGGAGAGGGCTGAGGCAATCTTGATCGCACCTCGATAGCCACAGAGACCATGGTTTCCAGGGCTGATTCATCTGCAGATCCGGGATCCGTGGCCTCTACCGCTGTGGCTGGACTTATTGGCGCAAAACAGTCTGTTACACCCGGATCCAGGCTGGTTACAACTTGACGCGTGGAGGTTGAGCGGAAAAGCTGATGAAAAAGGGATATGACAAAGAGGTCATCGACACCATACTGAAGGCCAAACGTCCATCTACAATTCGCCTATATGAAGTCACCTGGAGAGCCTTTTGTAGGTGGTGTAAAGGGAAAGGTATCAGTCCCTTAAAGGCATCTGCAGGTTCAGTGCTGAGTTTCTTGCAAGCAGGTTTGAAGAAAGGTTTGGCACTGAGTACCCTGAAGCGACACATAGTGGCCCTAGGTTCTTTTTTGAAGACAGTTGGAGTAAGCCTCTGACTTCTCATCCACACATACGTAGTTTCCTCAAGGGGGTTGCTTTCCTGTGGCCACCCATGGCGCATAGGTTCCCTTCTTGGAAACAATGTGGTGTTGAAGGCACTCACGCAGTCTCCATTTGAGCCTATTAAGTCAGTGGATCTTAGCTTTCTTACATGGAAGATAGCCTTCCTGGTGGCTATCACATCGGCCAGACAGGTCTCAGAGCTGAGCACGTTGTCGGTACAGAAAAAGTTGTGTATTTTTCAGAAGGATTCGGTCACTTTGAGGCTGGATCCATCCTTTGTTCCGAAGGTAAATTCACTTTTTCATAGGGGTCAGGAGATAGTGTTACCTTCCTTCTGTCCTAGGCCGGTTACAGACTTGGAAAAGATGTGGCACATGCTGGACGTCAGAAGATCTCTGAAGATGTACTTGAAGAGAACAGAGAGCTTTCGCAAGCCTGTTGCCTTGTTTGTGGCATATGCTGGTTATGTCAAGGGGAAAAAAGTTTCCTCCACAACGATCGCAAGATGGTTACAGCGGTGTATTGAACAAGCCTATGTTTCCAGTGCCTTACCTGTTCCGGTTGGCATTCAGGTGCATTCTACTCATAGTGCAGCGACATCTGCGGCTCTGGGTCCATCTCTATCTATAGTAGACATCTGTAGAGCTGCGACATGGGCTACGTCCTCTACTTTTACTAGGCATTGCCGTATTGATGCATATGCTTCGATAGATGCGGCTTTCGGTAGAGGAGTTCTTCAGCATGTCATCCAATAGGTATATGTAAAAAAAAAAATCCCACCCTAGTTGGACCACTTTTTCGTGTCCCAGGAAAAGGAGCCCCTTCCCACGCTGCTGGAAAACGGAACATTGGTATTCACCGTGAAGGTTCCTTTTCAGCAGCCATGGGGAGGGAGTCCTTACCCTCCCTATAATATTTAAGAAACAAATATAGGTTTAAGATGCGAACATTGTTAGTAAATACAGAGGGAGTTGGTATTTTCTACATATTTTCTCTTAGTGGATTGTATGTTTTTTGTTTTGTTTTTTATGTTTGTTTTTTCAGGAGCTGCTGAACTATCCTGGGGAGGTTAGGGGTTGGCTCCACCTCCTGGAGGGAGTGTTCTTGTGATTTAAATTTTTTAGGTTACCCTGCCTGTGATTGATTGGAGGCAGAGCCAATACCCATCACACTCCGCTCTGTCCGTGGCCACCAATGGATTGCTCAATGTGCGTCCCAAAAAGGGGGCACGGACCTCCTTGTCCTTGGGAGGAGGGGCTGCCCCCTAGATGGTCCAGGGCTGAATCCTCCTCCTCTGAGGACAAATCACCCCCTCTCACATGTTTGTGCATGGGGGCCACCATCTTGGCTTCTTTGTTCTCCCGGTTTAGCTCTGGAGCACAAAGGAAACCCTGCCTGCCATTGCGAGAGGCAGAACAGAACAGGAAAAGGACTCCCTCCCCACGGCTGCTGAAAAGGAACCTTCACGGTGAGTACCAATGTTCCGATATGCATTTGCTTCCATGTTTTCCTTGGCTTGATCTGCTGTTTTGTGTAATCAACAAAAGCTTATAGTATAGAACAAAGATTTTCTGAAGTAATGTTTGAATCTTCAGAAGTTTAAGATGCTAAAAAAGGAACATTAATAATACAGTCAGCCTTCTGTATCTACAGGTTCTGTGTCCATGGCTTCAACCATGGCGCGAAAATATTGGGTGGCGGGGGTTATTCCAAAAAGCAAACCTTGCTGTTCTCCATTTCATATAAGGGATGCCATTGTATATATTAGGGCTTGAGCATCCATGGATTTTCGTATCTAAGCAGGGTTCTGGAACCAACCCCCAGTGGATACTGAGGGCCCACAATAATCTTTTTTTTTAACTACTAAGGGATCTGGAAAATATTCAAAATAAGTGCTGAGATTCTTTTTATCTCTGCATCTAAATGAGTTGAACCTACTATCTGTATGCAGTTCAATCCTGTTATTGCAAAAAATAAAACCTCACCACAAAATGCATCATTTTTATTAGAATGATTCCCTTGAAATGATTCCTACATGACTGTCAAAATTCACATGCATTTGGGCCAATCTTCAATAAAATGCATGCCTCTCTTTTGTTTCTTGAACAAAGGCATATTATTACACTTATTTATTATTTCTGCCCCTAAAAATACTATTTATAAAGTGGACATGTGTACATTTTTGCTTTATTGAAAATTGGGCCAAATGCTCTCCATTCTTTCATCATTTTAAATTCTCCCTGGTTGGTGATACAGGCGGATTTTTCAGGAAAGCATGTTTGGTATCTAAACTGTCCACATAAACAAAGCCCCTGTTAAGTCTCATCCCTTTTGTTGTTCATAAAAGAATGCAGCACTTCTGTTGCCTTTTGAACATTTATTGGTATTAATGTTTTTTTTTTCTTTGACTTCCTCCCTTTTTAGGGTAGTCAGGGTTTGACTGTGGTAATTCAGGGGCAGGGTCAAACAACTGGCCAGTTGCAGTTGATCCCACAAGGTGTAACAGTAATACCAGGACCAGGGCAACAGCTAATGCAAGCAGCTATGCCAAATGGCACAATTCAGCGATTTCTCTTCACACCATTACCCACAGCAGCTACTGCAACTAGCACAACTACTACAACAGTTTCCACTTCAACATCAGGTAGGATTCTTGTATTAAATAGGGGGGGGGGGCGTTTCAGTGGTAAAATAAAATAACTGTAGAGGGGTGAGGCACTATATTTGTTGGGTTTTTGCTCCCCCGAGGGCTATCCAAAATTGTGTACAAGCAGTGATCTTCATCAGTCTAGGTGGTGTAAAGAACAGGGGATAGAGGAAGAAACATCAGAAAATGTTTTCTAGGCTTAGAATCACTGAGTAAGATGTTGTAAAGCATTGTGGTGGTTTCTTAAACAGAGGCAGTGAGGAATTCTGTAGATTGTTTTTATCATGGCTCTGAGAGTAAGGCGTGTATTTTATCTCCCCAGCTGCAGGAGAGCAGAAACAGACCTCCTTAGCCCAGACCCAAACACAGCCAGTGCCAGCGCTTCCATCTGCTGAACCCCAGCTGCCTCAAAGTCAGCTCCAAGCCCAGCCACAAGGGCAGCCCCAGACTAGCCAGCCTCAGGCTTTGACTCCAGCACACACACAACCTACACAGTCTCCTGTCCAGGCTGAAACCCCGACTCCCACTTCTCTTCCATGTCCAACCGTTACCTCTGAAGCACAGCCATCAGTAGTGCAGTCCACTGGAACCCCAGCTGTAACTCAGGCTCCACCCCAAAGCCTTGTGCAAGGGCAGCCTTTAGCTCAAGTTCAGAGCCAGCCCCCAACAGTCGTACCTCCCCAGACTCCACCCAAAGTCCAGACTGTTCAGCCACCAGCTCAGGTACAGACCACAACCCAACAGCAGGTTCCGATGCAGCCACACCCCTCAGTGCAAATCCAATCTCAGCAGTCCCAGATTCCAACCTCAGTTCAGACTTTGCCTGCTGCACAAACTGTTAGTCAAGTTACGGTGCAGTCACCGCGTCCACATCTGCAGATACAGCCACCGCAAACTAAGGTTATTACTGTGCCTCAGCTTCAGCAGCAAGTCCAGGTGTTCTCCCAGCTTCCGTCCCATGTTGTGGCACAGATACAGGCCCAGCAAGGGGGGCTGCCTCAGCAGATTAAGCTTCAGTTGCCTATTCAGATCCAGCAAGGTGGCCCAGTGCAAGCTCATCAGATCCAGAATGTTGTAACTGTCCAAGCAGCCAGTGTTCAAGAGCAGCTGCAAAGAGTTCAGCAACTCAGAGAACAGCAACAGAAGAAAAAACAGCAGCATAATGAAATTAAACGTGAACACTCCCTTCAGGCCTCCAATCAGAGTGATATTATCCAGAAACAGGTAAATCACTTCTCCATTTCCATTCTGTATCTGTGAAATTTTGGTTGTTACAGTCTCACAGGTATGTGTGTGTTAAATCATATTGCTTAGCTCTCTTTTGGAATGTAACTGATGTCCTAAAACATATAACATTGTTCGACCATGTGTGCTGTCATCTCCTCCTACTTTGTGATCTGCTCCATCCATGTCTCTTGCAACAATGCCTTCAGTTCTTTTTTTTTTTAATATTTATTTTTTAAATAAGACTCTCTATATAAACATATATGCATCATTACATTTTACAAATAAAGTAAAAGTATTAACTTATAATCAAACAAATAAATTCAATATATACTTTTTTTGCAACAATGCCTTCAGTTCTGAAGGGAAAAGACTTGGATAGAATTGCTTTTGCAGTATTTTTACAGTATGTTACTGGAAGAGAGGCTTCACAAGGCAGAAGGATCATGCTGTAGAATATTGGTGGTTCGTTTTAACGTAGAAGTTCTTTACAGTTTTGCCATAAAATGGCACGTATATGAAATGTTTTGCAGAAACTGGCAAACATCCTATAGTATTTGTATATACAAATCATTCTGGAGCAAAGTAAAGTAAGAGCTCAAAAGGAAAGATGGCAGGTTAAATAAAAGGAGAGTGGTTAGGCCCCTCCGTTTTTCTTTCCTAACCTCTGAACACTTACACTAAACTGACTGTTTTTAGGGAAAACTGTGCTACTTGAAGCCTTCTCACGCATTTTGCTACTGTCAGGTAGAACTCCCAGAGCTTGGAAATATTGCTGGAAAAGCTAATGCCTTCATTTTGTCAGTTTTCTTTTTCTTTTTTAAAAAATTAATTATTTGGTCATTATTCACAGGTAGTGTTACTCAGTAGTAAGGCCTTTTTAATTTATTTTTGAAAATAGAAATTATTTTTTAAATGGCCAAAACTGCCCCCCCCACTTTTATTACTTCAACCTTAAAAAGAATGGCTTGAAATAAGAAACAACTTGTATTTGTTTGGCAAGACAACTAACATTTAGCTTGTTCAGCTCTTACAGAGTAACTACATTGGTTCTCATTTCTTTAAAAAAAATATGGAGATACCATTACTTATAATGCATTACATCCCAGCTCTCTGGAATCCTTAGTTCGAGAGCTTCTACAAAGTGCTCCTTGAAAGCTTTTTTAAAAAAAGCTTTTCTTATTTTTCCAGAGCTGAAACAGTTCCTGTCTACAGTCTTCCTTGCCCAGCTCTTTCTCTGCCACCAGTATTCCACTTCTCTTTTCTCCCTTGGAGTATCCAGCAAAGGAAAGCAAGGGCACCTCCTTTGCTTTGTCAGAATTGCATTGGTAACTCCAGAACAAGTCTGAACCATGTTCACTTTTTCAGAGATATCATGTCTAATCTCTGTGGCACTTGGGTTTCACATTGATTGCAGGCTGGAAAGTACCCCAGATTCCCTGTGTTGTTGTTCCTCGCTCTCTAATTGGTTGTTTTTGTGTGTGTGTGTTTTGTTTTGCCTGTCTTGAAGGTTGTAATGAAGCATAATGCTGTGATAGAACACTTAAAGCAGAAAAAGACATTGACGCCTGCTGAACGTGAAGAGAATCAACGGTAAGGGAGATTATATTTTTATTGGAGAGACATGAAGTAAGGGGTGGTGGTATCTTCCAATAATTTCTGCTGTTGAAGAGTATATACTGGAGCAGACATTAACACAGCTACCACTCACAGAAGTAAATTGCTCTTGTGATGTTTTTTTTTAATTATTATTTTTATTTTATTTTATTTTATTTTATTGCAGAAGCAATTTTTGTCAAATAAGAGCAACTATATGCATAGTCAGTTGCATTGTGTGAGGCCTAAATCCAGTGGAGTCTTGTCTTCTAACTGCAGCCCTTCATGCACCCCAAAAACCTGCTCTGCAAGGCTGGAATTGAAAGGGGAAGGCTTTGTGTTAAAGTTCTCATCTCCTGAATTCTTTGAACTAATGTCTCTCAGCCCACACCTCTAGTTTTCTACAAAAGTTATTAGCTTGATGATGTTTTCAGGGCCTAAAACACACTACAAGTTTTTAGCTATGATTTTTAAGCTATTTCATTTTCAAATCCAGTCAGCATAGTTTATCCTCCCCCCGCATATTAATTGCTTCTTACTAGTGTCCTTTGTATTTCTTCCCTAGAATGATAGTGTGTAACCAGGTAATGAAATATATTCTCGATAAGATAGATAAAGAGGAAAAACAGGCAGCTAAGAAACGAAAGCGAGAAGAGAGTGTGGAACAAAAACGTAGCAAGCAGAATGCAACCAAACTCTCAGCTCTGCTTTTCAAACACAAGGAGCAACTAAAAGCTGAAATATTGAAGAAAAGGGCACTTTTGGACAAAGATCTACAAATTGAAGTGCAGGTACAATTCTCATCCTTGGTTGGAGTTTGTTCACAGTTTTTTTAATTTGTTGCTTTGACTCTGTCAGATAACAGAGTTCAAGTTTAACTATTTACACATATTTACACTGGCTTACTGTATGCTTTGTAATTTACACACTTTTTCTCCCTTAAATTGTATTTCCCTAACCTTCAATTTGGATTAAAAATCCAAATACCTTGATAGCCTGTTTCACATAGCTGTAATCTTAATTGGGCTACACCAGGTGGATTTAATAAAGTGACAAGTCCATGCTGTCTTGCACAAAACATGATAGCAATTAGATGAGGATAAATGTTTCACATCCTTGTGAAGTGCATCACCCTTTTGATTAACATGTTGCAGGTTGCTACTTGATCAGGAACATAATTGAGCTTTAACTACAGTTGTCCCTTCGTATTCACGGATTTGGTATCCATGGATTTCAGTATTCTTGGCTTGAAAATATTCTTTAAAAAATAATAGAATCATAGAATCATAGAATTGCAGAGTTGGAAGAGACCACGAGGGCCATCCAGTCCAACCCCCTGCCACGCAGGAAATCACAATCAAAGCATCCCCGACAGATGGCCATCCAGCCTCTGTTTAAAGACCTCCAAGGAAGGAGACCCCACCACGCTCCGAGGGAGTGTGTTCCACTGCCGAACAGCTCTGACTGTCAAAAAGTTCCTCCTCTTGTTGAGGTGGAATCTCTGTTCCTGGAGCTTGCACCCATTGCTCCGTGTTCCAGTCTCTGGAGCAGCAGAAAACAAGCCTGCTCCATCCTCAGCGTGACATCCCTTCAAATACTTAAACAGGGCTATCATATCGCCTCTAAACCGTCTTTTTTCCAGGCTAAACATACCCAGCTCCCTAAGTCTCTCCTCATAAGGCATCGTTTCCAGACCTTTCACCATTTTAGTTGCCCTTCTCTGGACACGCTCCAATTTGTCAATATCCTTTCTGAATTGTGGTGCCCAGAACTGGACACAGTATTCTAAGTGAGGTCTGACCAAGGCAGAATAGAGTGGCACTATTACTTCCCTTGATCTAGACACTATACTTCTATTGATACAGCCCAAAATTGCATTGGCCTTTTTAGCTGCCGCATCACACTGTTGGCTCATGTTCAACTTGTGGTCTACTAGGACTCCTAGATCCCTTTCGCACATAGTCTCATTCAGCCAGGTCTCTCCCATCCTATATTTATGCATTTCATTTTTCCGCCCTAAATGCAGTACTTTACATTTCTCCGTATTGAATTTCATTTTGTTAGCTTTGGCCCAGCTCTCCAGTCTATCCAGGTCATTCTGAATTTTGATCCTGTCCTCTAGGGTATTAGCTACTCCTCCCAATTTGGTGTCATCTGCAAATTTGATAAGTATGCCCCTAATTCCCTCATCTAAGTCATTGATAAAGATGTTGAATAGCACTGGGCCCAGGACAGAACCCTGTGGCACCCCACTGGTCACATCTTTCCAAGACGAAGAGGAGCCACTGCTGAGCACCCTTTGGGTTCGGCCAGTCAACCAATTACAAATCCATTGAACAGTTAACTTGTCTAGCTAATAATCCAGAAAACAAACCTTGATTTTGCCATCTTATATAAAGGACACCATTTTGCTAGGCCATTGCATATAATGGGACTTGGGTATTCACGGATTTTGGTATCCACGGGGGGTTCTGGAACCAAACCCAAGTGAATATGAAGGGACAACTTTATATACTAAGTACTTGTTAGTCCCCCAAGCCAGATCCTGTATTCTTACTTTATGCTGGATGGAAATTGTCAATAATTTTAAAATCCTACATACTATTTTCTTCCTTTTTAGAGCTTGCAAAATAAAATGGTGTGAATAAAGCTCAAATAAGGGGGGTTGGCAATTGACTAAATATTCAGATTTGTCTGTATGGCTCTTCATAGCCTAATGTTTTCCCGTTTGTGTTTTCATGAGATCTACTTTGTTAGGCTTCAGATGGAAATGCCAAGTTGATATGAAATTATACACATGAAGAAGACAATGCAGTTTGTTATTTCTAAGGGAATGTTAGCATATTGCTAAAGCTGACTCTGTTCTCTTTTTGAATGTCAAAAGATTCTGTATTAAATCAATTGTATTTTCATTTTTGCTGATGGCAAATCTACGCTGTTAATGTACACCTTATCAAACCAGAAACCTTCCTCTTTCCTATCACTTGTATGTTATAGAATGTCAGTATGTAGCTTATTCTTGTCATTTGTACAAAGCTGATCTCTGATGTCTTGACAGACATTGACTTTCCACTGTGGTCCAAGAAATCCTACTTAGGGAGACTCAGCATATTGGAAGGGTGTTTTTTTTAAATGCACTTACAACAGAATTGATGAGATCGATCTCCTGTACACTGTTTGTTTTTATATAGAAGTTTGACATTTAATGGTGCAAATTAAAATTGACTTCATTAGTAAGTGTCCATGTTGGTAGCTTTTCTGCTTTTATTTTAGGAGGAGCTAAAGAAAGACCTCGCTAAAATTAAGAGAGAGAAAGAAAAGGCACAGGCAGCTGCTATTGCAGCTGCTGCAGCTGCTGCAGCAGCACCACCTCCTCCACCACCACCGCCACCACCGCCTCCACCTCCTCCACCTCCACCCCCACCTCCACCACCACACACTAGTAGTGTTGAATCAACGACCACTGTCACAACATCTGTTTCATCCCATAAGAGAAAGCGAGAGGAAGAGAAAGAATCCTCATCTTCAAAATCCAAGAAAAAGAAAATGATTTCTACTACCTCAAAGGAGACCAAGAAGGACACAAAGCTTTACTGCATCTGCAAGACGCCTTATGATGAATCAAAGTGAGTAGTGGTTGTCACATGGTTGTGTCATACATAGCTTAGTTTTAGTGCTTAGTTAGTAGATGCGAAGGTTATAAAAATGGAGTTGGAGATTAGATACAAATTAATGAGAAGTGACTTATAATTTAAGCACTCAGAATGATATTTTGTAACTACCAGTCTGTTAACTTTTTGTAATTCATATTTTATCTATTTGCATGTTTCCATTGTATGATCTGTCTCACATTGCCCATCCTTTATTTTGCTTTTATTATTTCCTTTGTCTTGTTGCCTCTGCTTCAGAAGCAAGGGATTATAGGCCAGTTTCCTTCTTTTCAACAGGTTTTGGCTATATTTGTGGGTTGTATTTCCCCTTCAGAAAGGGAGGAAAGCCTTGTTGAAGGTCAGGATGTAAATTTTATAATTTTAAAAAAAATCTCCAGATAGGAGATAAACATTTATTCCCTAATGTACAACAGAGAGAGACTACATTAATGTGTTACAGTACTTTTTGTTCAGTGTTCCAAGTGATTTCATTTTCAATTCCTAAATACTTTTAAATATCCTTTTCTTTTAAAACTGACTATTTGACAACATTTGGAGACTTGACAAAATCAAAACATTTCTGTATAATAAAGAGGAAAATTGAAATTATAAAAATCAACAGTGGAAACATTGGGCTGTGATGGACAGGAAAACTTAATGATTGGAAATGCTTTTCACTTGTAGCCTACTGTGGTTTAAGAACCAGCACAGCAGACATCATTACCATCCAGAAGGTCCTTTTAGAGAAATCGTACTCTATTCACAGAACTCATTCTTACTAAATAAAATTAAAATTGGCACCTTGGCTCTGATTGTGGTATCAAGGCAAAGTATTCATTTCTCTTTCTTAGATTATTTTTTTCTGCTCTAGCATTCATTGACTGATATGTTTAGAAAGCTGTTGTGGCTAGTCCTTGTTTGTTGGAGACAGGAGTCTTCAGAGAGTTTGTTGTTTCTTAAATTAGCCTTTTAGAGAGAAGCTTTATGAATGTTCATATGAAGACTTCTGAGTTAGAAAATTGAGTTTTCTAGTCTTGTTGTGTAGGACAAAGTACAAGTTTCAATCTGGATTGTAGCAATATACTTTTCTGGACTACAGGAAGTAAAAGAATGAAATAATTAGAAGTGCATTCTCATAAAATGAACCAGTGAACTTTTTATTGAGACGTAAAGATTTGCTACTTCACAAATTACACTTGGGTTGTTACTTTGTATCCTGTTTCTTGGAAATAAACTTTATTGAATTTGATAAGTCTTATTCTGAGTAGACCAGTATAAAATGACACTGTTAGAAGTGCCTCAAATGTGGCATATACCAGTGTGATACTGCCAACTGCCTCTTTATTAGAACATATTATAAGCTTACAATATAGAGAAAGTATGTAGTTGAGGTAGTACATTGGGTACATATTTTAGAATTCAGCTAATTGAAATCAATTGGACAATTTTGTTGTTTTTCAATCCCCTTGATTTCAATAGATCTACTTTTTTGATCTAGCCGATTTGAAATCTATGCACTTGATACGCACATAATCCACAAAATTCTGATCTCATAAGTCTGCTACTTATTTTAATGAGACCTGCCTTAAAAGCAAATTTAGTGTTGAAAGTAAATACACATTAATAAATATGTTTCCCTGAAAATTTCATAAGATAGAAGAGCATTTTTCACCTCTGAGCCTATTCTGAGAGAGTTTGTAAGAGGGTCACTTAATTTACAAATTAAAGGACATTAAGAATTACTCAAGCCATTCAAGCCTTGGGTTATTGTTGGTTTCATTGATGAGATGGAAAATAATTGATGATGCTTGCTGCATTCTGTATATAGTTTTATGCTATAGTTATACTGCCACTAAAACATTAAATGGAAATAACCTAAGGGTGAGACATGTTGCAATTCAGATCTATAAGACTTAACACTATGATAGTGATATATGCATAGTATTTAAGAAGTTGGTAGAAGTAAGGTGGGTGAATCAACCTTGAGCCATAGTGTTGGATCCAAAGTAACATGGGCAAAACTTCCATTCATGTAATGGGACTTTACCCAGCACACCCTTCCTATTCCTACTCCTGAGCATTAGGGACCTCCTCCCCTCTACCAGAATAGTGTGGGATAAGATTCAGGCAGTTGCATTGGGGATGGGGAAAGAAAACCCCACTGTGTGAGCAGAGGCTCCACTCATGCTACCCTTGATCCAAGTTTAACATGTTTCCATTGAGCAATCACTATTTTGCTTAGCCTTCCTATAGCAAATCTGCTCATTTAGGCTAAATAGTTATTTGTTGTGACTACAGCAAAAGACAAGGAAGAAAAATATGGTAGTTCAGTTTCTTGAAAGTTCTATATTAGAGGAAGTTCTTCAGTAAAGTAAAGAGTGTTTGTGTATTGAATGGAGGCCATAGGAAATGTAATTTTAAGATACTACGGGGGGGGGGAATTCCATTGTTTGGGAGTAAGAGCAGGTGGGAAGCCTACGCATCTTGGTGCAGGATTTTTTGAATTTAAGAACCAAATGTTAACATAGCGCACAAGAAAAATCAATAAACTACAGACATTTAGGATAGCAGCTGAACTCAGACATAATAAAGTACTAGATTTGGTGGTACATGAACAAACCTGGAATGAGTCTCTGACTCATATAGTTCTTTCTTCCCATCTCCTCTCTCTCCTTTACTTATTTGTGGCAAACTGTGCCTCTGAACCAACCACCTCCTTTTACCATTGTGGCTTGTAGCATAAGTGCAGACTTGTCTGTTCGGAGGTACTGTGTGCTCCAAACAGATAGAGAATTGTAAGAGTCAAGGGGAACCCAGGGGTGGGGGATTGCTTGAGACTGAGGGTCTTTCACGTGCCATCAAACATTAGCCTGGCATTGTATGTATTGAGCCACACATTTATATAGAAAACCTCCCTTTCCCCCTATAATTTTAGTTGTTTCATTTTAGAATTTATATACCATGCAATGGTAGTTTCAAACTTACCATTATGAGGTTCTTGATAGCGTTGCATGTTTTTTTTTATCCTCATGTCTTACCATGGCATATCTGATCAGTCACATATTGTTGTCTGATAACAGATGATCTTGAAGGATCGGCATGCATTTTTCAGTTTGAGGAATCAGTCTATTGATTTCAGGCAGTTTGTTGGAAATGTAAAAGTTACATCCACTTGTCCCATTTTTCTTCATGTCATGTTATACCAATATGTATTTTACACATGGCTGGTATGCATGCTTCTTTTAGTGTATTTGTAACTTCTAGTTGTGTCTGTGCTTTGCTTTGTTTTAAAATCAACTTCTACATTTTCAAATCGTAAGAATTGCCACTATCTTTGAGTGGCTTCTTAGCTATAGTTTTGAAAGTGTAGATCTTCTTTGGCCTTGTCTTTGTGCATTCACAGTTGAGACTTTCACATTTTTTAGAATTCAGTGCATATCAATTGACCTATTTTTTTTAAAGATAAACTGTGTATTGAAATAGGTCATAAAGAACTGTGTACACTGCATCAGCTTTAGATACTAGATTTTGGAAGAGTAGATGAATGTGGTTAGGGAAATTAAGTCAGAAAATTCAAAGAATCTGGTTAGCAAGTGCCATGCCATTTGAAATGACAATTACATTGTCATTTTCATTGTAAATACTTTTAGGTTCTATATTGGCTGTGATCTTTGTACTAACTGGTATCATGGAGAATGTGTTGGCATCACAGAAAAGGAGGCTAAGAAAATGGATGTGTACATCTGTAATGAGTGTAAACGGGCACAAGAGGGCAGCAGTGAGGAATTATACTGTATCTGCAGAACACCTTATGATGAGTCACAGTGAGTTCTGACAAGAACCTCTTATTTAATATTTAGGTAGCAAACTGCCTAATGTGTTTCTTGAACAAAAAAGAATTATTATTCCACCTATGTTGTATACAGTGATGTGACTTTTAAAACATCTCTGAAATGTCTTTCCAAATCTTATATGATTCAACATGCAGATAAAATGAGGTTTCCAATATTGTCAATAAGATATGGTATTCAAAGCAGTCTTAATTTTACTGATTTGTTGCAGCAGATTTCCTACAAGATATAATAGTTGGTAGGAGTCCATAACCTGTTGAATTAATGTATTTAGTTTAGAATGGAGTTGTGATTATATTAATGGAATCTGGGTGGTCTTACATTACGTTTTATCTCTTTCATATTATAATGTAGGTCTCTGAATGTCAGTGCTTTACCAGAATGTTAATACTGTATTGCAGAAATAATTGATCAGTAGGAAAAGTAAAACGTTGATAACAGTTGTGTATGCAGATTTGGGGCTTTATTCATTTTTTTCAGCTTTAAAAATAATGATCTGTGGATATTTCACTTGCTTGAGACTGAACATTGTTGATAATGGTGACATTGGCAATTTTATTTTATAAGTTAGAACAAATTTGGGGAGTAGAAGTCCTCATTTAGTTTGTTTTTTAACTTTCATCTTTCAATGAAAGATTTTCATGTCAGAACAAAAGGATGGTAACCACTTTCTTTGGGATCTTGCAGATTTTACATTGGTTGTGACCGATGTCAGAATTGGTATCATGGACGCTGCGTTGGGATCTTGCAGAGTGAAGCAGATCTCATTGATGAGTACGTCTGTCCACAGTGTCAGTCGACTGAAGATGCCATGACAGTACTTAGTCCTTTGACAGATAAAGATTATGAGGGGCTGAAGAGAGTGCTACGTTCATTACAGGTAAACAAAAGACTTGTACTAGACAAGGTATTTTATTTCGCCAGCATATTTAAATATGGTTGCAAATAAATCTTCTTTGTGATGGAATTGTGAAATGAAGATCCTCTGAAGGCAGACCAAGTTTTCTCACAAAACCAAGTTCAGTCTATATGCAGCAACTTCTCATCGTTCTCTAACGACTTTCCTCCTGTTTGTTCCTGGACTGAACAACTCACACTCTAGGCTGAAATAAGGCTCAAATTAACAAATAAAATAGTGCCTGTTGAAATGGATGATCATCTCTTTTTCCTAACAGGCTCACAAAATGGCGTGGCCCTTCTTAGAACCAGTAGATCCAAATGATGCTCCAGACTATTACGCTGTTATCAAAGAACCTATGGGTAAGTATGTTCCCAATCACCTTGAATTCATTATCATTAATGAAATACTTGATGCACATATGCCCTCTTTCTTTCATAAGTCTTTTGCCAAGATAATGCTCAACCTGCCACATGGGTAAAGCCAAGATGTGTGGCACAGTAACTTGCATGTATACTTGGAAGTGAATCCTACTGAATTAAGTGGGCTTCGCTGTCAAGTGTGCACAGAATTGCAGTCTATGAAATTTCCCTATAGAACTGTGGCTCCATATTTTATATTTTGAAAATTCATATTCCAACGTCTTGGCAAAAAGAGCCCCTGAGACAGCTTCTGACTTAGATTAAGAACAAATTTAAACATTTTATTATATAATATATTACTCTAAGATCACAATAAAATATAAAAGAACTGAAAGTTTCAGAAAACAGAAGAGTACTTTAAAAACTCTGTAGCAGCAGGGTACAACGTTGAAGTTAATCAAAAGATCTGGCAGAATGAGAATGTCTCAAGCAGTTGCCTAAAAGCTAAAAGAGAGGGAGCCAGCCAGCCTTCCTGAGAGAGGCCACGCTAGAAATGGCTCAATCCCTTGTCCCAAACGGTTGTGGTGCACCTAAAAGCAAAGGGAGATTCAGTGAGTATAATAAACAATGGGCACTCACATGGGAAAAGACAACCCTTCAAATTAAGTACTTATTTAAAACTTGGTTGACTAAGGGGTCAGTCCTCCTTGGCATACTGAATAATATAGTATCTTCTTTATTATGTTGCTAAATTTACACCTGTGTTCACTGTGAATGTTCAAGTTCTGATGTTTGACAGATTGTCCCCTGAATCAGTACAGATGTTAAGTTAATGTACTATTATCACCAAACTCATTGAACAGCTGTCTTCCAGATTTTGAATAACAGTCTTGAAAGACCAGGTTTTAATCTGAATCCAATGTCTTTGCCCCTTCACCTTGCAGTTTCACTTGAGAGTACTGCCCTTGTCAAAGATTGTTTGCTTTTTTCATTCTTCTGTCTCTTCTTTGATGGCTTTTGTCTTAAACTTACTCTTTTCCCTTCTTAACCTATCTTTGTTGTATCTTACCCTCTTTTGTCTTTCTGATCAGAACTCTGCAAAGGCTTTTTTAAAACTACCTGTTCCATAAATATAGCCCTTTCTTGGAACTTTTGCCCTTGGTTTTTACATCACCTCTCTTCCCCTGTTATGAAGATTAACTGTTATATGTATGTATGTATTTAATTCTTCACTTTTTTCTGTTTAAATTCTTGTAGCATCTGGTACTTTGTTCTTGCCTGTTTTTCAATACTATAGATCATTGTTTATTTCTACTTTACCCCACTTTGGCTTTTGTGATGCTGTGCTCTTCTGGTTTTGTGGCAATGAAGGCAATCACATTTTTCACCATACTTTTTTTTTCTGTTTCAGTTTCTGATTCCTTTCCTGCTTCTTTTGATATTGTGGAAGCCCCAAAGTTTCATTCTTGATCCAATTCAGGGTTCAGTCTTTCTTTCTCCTTGAGCCTTTTGTATAACCAAGTTAGCTGTTATTTTTATACAGGCCATCTGCAGCCTTGTGTTTCTGTTCAGAGCTTTCATCACTTCCTTTCTTGCCTTTTTCAGGATTCCTGCTGTTTCTTCTTGGGCCTGATCTCATTTTATTAAACAAAATGTTACTGTAATTGAGGCCTTTCTTTGAGGTCTTTCTTCTCTCTCTTTTATTCATTCTGTTCAAACTGTTGATTCTTTTCACTTAATTTCAACATTGTGATCTCTCTGAGTGGTACTCTTCTGCCTTTTTGTATGAAAATGAATTGATGATTTCACATCTTTACTATTGTAGTGTTCTTCCCATGTTCAGTCTGTTCCCCCTCATCCTTTACTCTGTCATTCTCATTTTTTTCTGCTTCTTACATCATTTCATTATTTTTCATTAGTTTTCTAGCTCCTCCTCCTCCTTGTTGTTTTTGTCGGTAAGATAGTTTGTATCCTGCAGTTTGCTCCAAAACTAGGACTCTTGACACTTTCTTTCCCACCCTTACTCTTTTCCTTTTTTTGTTCCTGTGCTTTGGAATTTTTCCCATTGTGACATCCAGAAATCTAAAAGCACTTAGAAATATACTAGACTTCATGTTCTAGCCATCTCCCCCTTTTACTTAATTTTATTTTTTGAGTGTTCTAGATTTTTGTGTGTGTTTGCTCTTGTATATAGCTTGATAATGTGTTTTGATGATTAGATATTGTTTTTATGCTTTTGTATTTTGTAAACCAAATCAGCTTTATTTATTGTTTAAGGTTTTTGTGTGTGTTTGTCCTTGGTTTTGTTTAATAATCTGTTTTGGTTATAAGATACTATTTTTATGCTTTTTTTTTTTTTTTTTGAGCAACTCCCTTTTTTGGAGGGAAAAAGCACAGTAAAAATTCCTTGAACCAGAAATGGGGTATTGGGCGTGAATTTATCAGTTAAGTTGTTGGTTGAGAGGTGCTGAAATTTGGAATGCTGCACAGTTAGCAGGGAGGAGAAATAGATGGGAAGGGGTTAGGAGAGTTATTGTGCTGGGGCCACTAACAACTTACAGTAAATCTCTAAAGGGGCAAATGTGTCACATTTGAGATCATGTGGTGAGTTTAAAAGACTTCTTTCCCTATAGCAGGATGTTCTAGGAGGAAAGAAAAAGGGGAAGACATCTTTTCCCTTGCCTAATCCTTGTAACCTTCCCCATTTCTAAGAGAGCAATGAAACATTCAATATGGATCAGTGGTCATTTCCAACGTGAGGCCTGTAGCATTACATTGGGAAAGCCTGGCTTGAAGAGTGTTCTTCTCTTGTCTTTGGCTTCCAGCTTCGCAAGTGACAGTTGTATGTATGTGTGGGATTTTATGATATACAGGTTGCACACACACACCTGGTGTCTACAGGGGATACATTCCCGGACATACCGCAGATACATGAAACCGTGTCTAATAGCAAACTGCCATAGAATCACAATAGAGGATCTAGAAAATGCATAGAGAGGATGCCTCTCTAGGCATCTTGTGCAACTCTGTGGTCAACTTCCAGCAGATGTTTACCATAGAATCATGCTGGAGGACTTCCTAGTGCCTAGAGAGACTGCCTCCAGTGCAGTTCTGTGGTCTTCCAGATACCTAGAGAAACCTTTTCCCCTGACCATGAGTAAGTGAAATCTCAGGTACCAATCCTGCATAAATGGGGGGTGAGCTGTAGCCTGTATTTCTTCACTTAAAGACATGAGACTGAGGGAAGTCAGAGGAGGACTTTCTTAATACTTGGGCTTCTTTATGGAGCTGCCTTCCTCAGGAAGCTTGCTAGGTAGCAATAACTAAAGGCCTAGAACTTTCAAGAGTCCCTCCTTGAAAATTTAAAGATGCTACCTTTATTACACAATTTTACTATATAAAATTCTTAAAGCTGGACCTTTCAGACTGTTAGCGGAGCCCTGTGTTGACAATTTCATACTTATTGTCCATGTTAGAGTAAATTCTTTATTAGGTCAACTCTGAGCTCCCAAAATATTGTTTGAGCTTTGGGGTTTTACAGACTCTTAATCAGGAAATGAGGCAGAAGTGAGCAGGATAGGGAGGGGACACATGACTAAATGTTCAAGCCCTGGAGTCTGCAGCTGAGTACAGTCCTAAAATGGAAAACAAGAGAAGACTATAGGCTTTCTGAGTTCTACCAGCTACTGAGATGGTATCAGGTTGCACCTGGGTTTGTCCAAAGAGTTATTAGGATAGAGAAAACAGCTTGATTCCTCCATGTCTGGAGACATAAAAAGCCATTGTTACTCAGAAATATCTCTTTAGAAGAAACCCTTTAAATTCGTTTTTATAGAAACATGTAAGTTGCAAATGGACACTGTTCACTTAGGTATAAGAAAATATTCTACTTCCTGACAGTTAAATTACTAGTATTTCGTGAGATAAGATGGTGTACATTTTCCCCTCTTATCCTTTTAGTTGCTTTTTCTTTTCATGCTCAGTGATCACTGTGGCAGTTACAAAACTGGGTCTTTTTTCACAGTCTCTTCTTTGTATAATTGTATGTGTATTTCAGTGGCAGCTAATTGAAGCATTCAGACAAGGTTTTGAATTAAGAGCAAATAAGGAGTAATCAGTAGGAGCAGATGAGTTGCTAATTCAGCATGCTTATGTGCACTGATTGCTGTGAGTAATAAAAGAAAGTAAGGAAAACAAAAGGAGAAAATTAAGGATAGAAAATCCCAAGATATCTCAAATAATTTTAAAAAATTATTCACACCCTTGGAAAATTATTCACATTTTAACATAATAGTTATTTCTTTTTTAAAAAAAAAATGTATCATCAGGTTTTCACTTGTATCTCATTTTACCCTTGTTGAGAGAAAAGGGGGATATGAATAAAATAAGTAAACTGGAATGTTAATGATCTTATTTAATTCTCCATGGTGAATCTCTATTTCATAATGCTGTGGGAGATTGTGTCTTCAAAAAAAAATGCACATTTGTAGCAAAGGGTGCTGCCCTCTTGTGATTTAATATACTTCTTAAATGGGTCAAGTCACTGCTGTCACCCCTGTTTCCCAAGCCTTGATATTATAGATTATCCCAGTGCAGGGGTGAGGAGCATGTGGACTTCCAGAAGGTATTTTGTTGCTCTTTCCAACAACCCTAGCCTGCATGATCTATGATGAAGAATTAGGGTAGTAGCAGTCCAACAAAATGTGGATGACTACACATTCTCCATTCCTGTGTTAAAGCAAGCTACTCATATTTTAGTCAAGCACATGTTTCTTTCCTGTGTGTTGGGTTATGTTTAGCTTGGAGAAGAGAAAACCAAGAGGGGACATGATAGCTTTCTTTAAATATCTGAAGGGATGTCGTATAGAAAATTTGTTTTCTGATGCTCCAGAGACTAGAACCCGAACCAGTGGACTCAAATTACAAGAGAATAGATCCCACCTAAATAGGTCTTTAAACAGAGGTTGGATGACCATCTTTGAAGAGTGCTTTAGTTGTGTATATCTGCAAGGCAGGTGGTTGGACTAGAAGGCTATTGCGGTCCTTTCCAGCTGTTAAGATCCTCTAATTCTATATTTTCAGAATATAGGGTTGATTGTATGGGTTACTGATATCTTGTTCTGAATTAACTTTTGCTTATTTTTAAGACCTTTCTACCATGGAAGAAAGAATACTGAAGCGTTACTACAAAAAGGTGACAGAGTTTGTGGCCGACATGACCAAAATATTTGATAACTGTCGTTACTACAATCCAAATGACTCTCCTTTTTATCAGTGTGCAGAGGTCCTTGAGTCATTCTTTGTGCAGAAACTTAAAGGATTCAAAGCAAGCAGGTATGTAGACTTTCTCTGTCATTCATCTTTCTGTTAGCATGTCATTTATTTTAGCACTAGAAACCACTAGGTTTTGTTTATTTATTTGTTGATGCTTGGAACTCTCTTCACACATTGTCCTTAAGCTTATCTTAAGTCTAACTCACTCCACACCTTTGAAGATTTATTAGATTAAAGATGTGGGCCTTGTGAAATAAGAAGGCAGTTTTGTTTAACTCACAAATTATGTACAGTATTATTGAATATTGAAGTGATAGGTAGTTCAGATTCTGGAACATGTGCCCCAGATGTCCTTAGAATGTAGTTCTGAGCATGTTTATTTACTTTTACTCGTGTGTGTGTGTGCGCGCGCTTTCAAGTCACCTGTTGACTTACGGCAACCCTATGAATTACATAGGGTTTTCTTAGCAAAGGTGTGCTCAGAAGTGATTTTCCCAGTTCCTTCCTCTGAAATATAGCCTACAGCACCTGGTATTCATTGGTGCTCTCCCATCCAAATACTAGCTGGGGCTGGCCCTGCTTAGCTTCCAAGATTAGATGGGATCTGATGCCTTTAGGGTACCTGGGCCCTGTTTACTTACTTACACTCTAGTAAATGTGTTCAAGAGATCAGTTTAGATTACAAATGTGTCAAGATGCAGATAACATTTGTAATTGTAATTTCCAATTATTTTGAGGAGAGAATTAAGCACTTAGTTAATCATTTCCCTTGTAATCAATAAAAACCACAGAGAGTCTTGTTGCACCTTAAAGACAAGCAAATTTTGTTTGGCATAAGCTTTCATGGAATGCATCTGACTTCATTATATACATTTTATGAAGTTAGAGACAGTTTACAGAATCTTACACCAAGTAAAACTTGCTAATTCTTTTGCGCCGCAGGCTTTTTGTTGATTTTTTTTTTCTGCAAGAGACTAACACAGCAGCTTCCTTGGGAATTGTTGTCCATGTGATTGAAATTGTCAGTGTCAACTGAATTGGGCACTTGGTTTCCCCTTAGTGAAGAAAAACCAAGTATGTTTTTAGAGAGCATGGGGCACTGCTTGTTTCTGTCTGTCCCAGCTCTTCATACCCAGAACAGTCAATTCCATAGTTTCAAAAACAAAGGTTGAGAGGGTTCAGGATTCCTTAGTGTAGCCCCACAAACTGCTGCTGCTCTTGGCTGTTCCCGCAGCTGAAGATGCACTTTTCCTTTGGGGATGAAAGGAAAAATAAATAATGTGCAGAGAAAATGGCAGCTCAGCTTGTTCCTTTCTCATATTTTATTTCATTGTCTACATTTATTGTTTGGCTGCAGCTTCCATTATTGTTTCATTTACACCACCCATGTTTTTTTTTCCCTTACAGATTGTGTTAACTTTAGTCTGACTTTTTAACTGGAATCAGAACTGAATGTTTTGCTTACTCTTGGTGATGTGTTATTATCATGTTTAGAAAATTCATACTTGTTACCTAGTTTTAAACTGCTTTAATGTGAAAGCGATCACATGCTAGAAGCTATGTTGGAAAATGCAATGATCCACTCTTTGAATACTGTATCAAAACCAAGTCCAGTAATAGCAATGGAAGCGATGTCTGTAATAACTATTATTTCCTTTTAATAAACACTTCCAAAAAAAGAACTGGGTATAAATTGGGTGTACGCTAATTATATGTACTTTCCTCCAAGTTATTATGTTTCTGGATTGTTGAACGTCATGTGTTTGTACAGAACTGAAGTCATTTACATAGTGAAATGTCAAAAGGTGGCTTCTCTATCTGGTGTTGGTCTCTAAAAGGACAACAGAATGGCTGCATTCTCAGCAGAGTGACAGGTCGTTGGCTTCACCTGCACGCCCTTAAATGAAAGGTGCTTAATTGTTCCCCTTTTCTGCATTCTGCAGGTCTCATAACAACAAACTGCAGTCTACAGCTTCTTAAAGTTCCACGTGTTACTCTAATATACAAACAGCAAGGATCTGGTTGTCTGAAACTTTTTAAACTGAGAAGCCAGAGGTTTTTAGTCAGGATGTCCTGACAAATCTTGATGTAAACTGCATTTTTATCAGTCACATCAGATTATATTCTTGGCTGATTTTGTCCAAAGGACAAAAGAATGAACATCAGCAGCATCGTTTTCTTGTCAAGATCACATTGTGCTATTGTGGCAGAAACAGGAAAACGTTTTGTTGAAGGACACAGGAGAAAACAAGATACAGTAAAATGGGGTCAAGTTCTTACTCCATGGAAATGCCACATCTGTTCTTCAGTGAAGAAGCTGGTTTAAAGTCCACACAGAGAACTTTTGACTGTATTTATTTATTGTTGCAAAAGGACGCTTTTTTATTGCTGCCCTCATTTGTCAGCTAATTTTTTTTTCTTATAATCCCCCTCCAGCCCTGGTTATATGTAACCCATTCTGTATCTTACCATAATTCCTGTAGGTAAAAGTACAAGAGGACCTCTAGATGTCTTTTCTTTCTATGAAAGGAGCTGCTATGTACACATGTGCACAAACCAACTGGGAATCAACAATGACTTTATCATTCATGGTAGATGAAATCAATTAAGCTTGCATAAAAGTTGGGCTAAGTGGTCAGTGGACTACAGACTTTGTTGCCTTGAATATAACAGTACAATGTCATTTACTCTGCACCGGACTGATATAGTAAAATCTATTTGAAGGTATCTTGTTTGTAAACATTTGTCAGATTCTAATTTTTTTCTTTTTGTATTAAAAATTCAAAATATGGATGTATATGAAACAAAATAAATGGAGATCATTGTTCTCTCCACAGATGTAGGTGTCTTTTGAATGTTCGCTAACATGTTTGTAAGGTTTTGGAGATTTACTCTGAAGTGTAAGGATCCCAAGATAGTGTGCGATTAAGATGATGAGAAGGGGAAAGGATGGATAAGCCCCAAGCGTGATTCTGCTTGCTTTTAATCAAATACAATAAAAATCTACTCTGTGGTGTCACAACTTTTGCATTGATGATAAAGAATTGTGTGAGGATTGTCATTGCCCATTGCTAAACGCAGTAGTAATGAGCAAATGACTGTGTGAGGTTAAAATGTTTTAATTTGTACTTTTTCTATTAGGAAAGGTATATAAAAAGATGAAGCCAACAGAGAGTCTTCACAGGTTTTTTTAATTGCTCTCCAACCAGTCATGTATGCTGTTGCTGAGAGTTTTGTATGTGCATCATAAACCAGCAGCAGTTGGTTTCTGTAGCTCTACGCCCGTTTTAACTAGATTTTGCACTAATTCACAGTTCTGCTCTTCAGTAATCCAGAATTTATCTGATTATGGATAAGCTTTCCTTGGGTTTAACCTCACCCTGCTATGCAAGAACCTTTTTCTGTTACTTTCTTAGACACTGCTATTGACCACAATTTTCTTAAGTACAGGCTCAGGTGTACAGATATTTTGGGGTTAATCTAAGAAAGCCTATGCTTTTTGTACATAGATGCTGCCATTTAACCAATGTGAAATCAAAAGAAAGTCAATTGTTCATTGTCAGAAAGGCACCCATTTATGCTTTTTAGAAAGTAGGAAGACAAGTATTTGTGTGTTAGGGTGTATTGTCTTAGGACTTTTTAGAAAGAAATGCTACATATTGTATGCATTATGTTTATAAAGAAGGAGAAGTTTTCAACCTTAATCCTACAAATATTGTCTCTTCACAATATTTCTGTATAATTCATACATATTGCTGACATTGAAAAACCATGTTGAGAAAAGAACTTTCCTACCCGTAGGCAATAGATTACTGTTTTTAAATGAATTGTGACAAACTGAAGAATAACTTTTTTTGTACATAATAGGACATTTCATCTTAGACTAATAAAGTAATGTTGTTGGACATCAGATTTGGTGGAGTTCCTAATGAAACATCAGTTGTTTATAGAGTAACATATGTAGCACTTGGCATTGCCATACTGTGCAGAAATTCTTGGGAATTTTTCATATAAATAATTATGAAATGAGGAAAATGCTACTTTCATACACTTTTTACCAAGCCTCATCATATTTCCTACTGCTTTGTAATATATGAAGACAATTCTTAGCTGTATCAACTATGGTAATTTTTAGGTTTTTTTGAAAAGTTTTATTTATGAGCCAGTGTAATGTGTGTACATTTTAAATACCACTTCTGTAAAAGGAATAAAGAAAATTATACTTTAATCAGTTTTTTAAACAAAACAATGTGCAGAATATTTTATTTTTTTCCTAATACCTCAATGTATTATTAAAAATTCAGAAAGTTTGTTCACTTACCGAAATATGTCTAATGAGAGTATGATGTATCATGAGCCAGCTGAGGTCACTTTTTAACTGTTGCTCCTCAGTCAAATGGACAGATTTGGTGTTCCATGTCTAAATAGGGTTCAAACACTCCTAAATGCTCATCAGACACTTTGTGTTTTTTGACGGAGTTGATTCTATTTGTGGACACCCAAATTGGATTGTTATTAACTTGAACAGCTGCAGAATGTTTGTATCACTAGGGGCAAACACAACAGTGGGTGAATTTTTATGAATGGTCATTCTAAAGTAAGAAAAGCCTTAAAATGGGCTATTCTAGCTGCTCTTTTTGAAATGTCTGTAAGCAGAAGTACATGTGTTTATGTAACATTGTCAAGGGTTTGTTATTTCCCTGCTAGAGATAAGTTAATTCATTTTGGAATGCATTACTTACTTTTGATTTCACATAGACAGCAATTCTAAATTTTATTTTAATTTAACTAGTGTGGTTATCTTCATTCATAATTAAATGTGAAGAGGGACATTTAAAATGGATATCTCCCAGGGTTTTATTAATAGAATTTTGCTCTGCTTGTTGAGATAATTATTTACAGTCTTCACTCAGAATGATAAGCCATGATTATCCAGAATCCTGGCTTATCATGAATGAGTTGCATGCAGCTTGTTCACTGCCATTTGGTTCATCCTGCAAGCACAGCCTGGCTAAACAGGAGTCAGCAATAGTTTGTTTAGTGTTAATCCAAGCTGGTAATCCTAGCTTGTCACTTCCTTTACAAGCCAAGAACAACAACTGGAATTTGTTCTTGGCTTATGAATCCTGACCATTTTGAGAGTGGCAATGCATTTCATACAATGGACTAAACAAATGGTTTCCAATTTGTTTTAACTGCTTTGCAGAAACAGGATGAACAGCAGTACACCAGGATGCAGGTCATTCACAAAAAGCCAAGGCTTTCTAGAATCCAAGTTTATCATTCTATGCAAATGCAACCATTGTTTTCCAAACTTTGGTAGTATGTCACTTTTAGCTATAACATTTTCTCAGTGGAAAGTCTGCCAGCATTTTAGACATTATTACATCTTAAAGGTGAAAATATTATGTGAACCATGACCAAATAGTTCTGGTGGAAACAAAAACAGAATCTTGATAATCTCAAGGGAAAAAAGCTAAATCAAAATTGTGATTTTCAGAGGGAAAGACAGTGGACTGAAAATCTGAAATGCAAATAGTATTTTTAAATATTGGTCATGTGGCACTACTGTATTCAAAGACTGAAAAAACGTACTACACCATAGTTTTTAACAGCTGTCTTCATCTCTGCTCAGACTTCAAGGAAACTAATGCCTTTAAAATACTGAGTGTACATCTCCAAAGAAAATTACTGGTGTTGAAAATATGCAGAGCAATTGCTTTTCTTTTTCTGACTCAACAGGAATCAAGCAGCAGAAATTGAGAGGAAATATATCTAGTCATATTACATTGCACAATGCATGATGCAAGTATTTTCAGAACAGGTGAAAAGAGGCAGCTTTTTAATAGCATCTTGACAAGTTTGCATAGCAGAATATTATGATCGGGAATCTAAAGGTCATGATTCAACAACAGCAACATACTTAGCCCAACTTTTCAGTGTCAGGCCCCTGACAGAAAAAGGTAGGAAAAATAATTAGTTCATTGCCAATTACCAGTGCACAGGGAGGGAGTGTGTTTTGTTCTTATTCCTAAACAAGTAGAAAGGTTACTTTTGCCCATCCTCAGTAACTATAGTACAGAATTCACTAAAATGTCCCAAGTAAATATATTCAGGATTGTTCTGAACACGTGCAACGTAGTGACCAAGACAAGCATGAAATGTTCTGATCAAATCTCACCACAGTCATGAGGTCACCATGGAAGAATGAGGAAACCCACCATCAGATACTCATGCATGCAAGTACGCACAATATATTTACTATAAATAATATTGGCCTACCCTACAAGGCTATGTGCCTGGTGTATGCATGAGCAATAGTAAGCCTTGTGTTCCCTTTACAATAATTTCTTACAGGAGATTAGCAACTTCTATTTGTTGATTCCTGTCTTTCTGTATGAAGGACAGTGGGAGTGTGCAAAGGTTGCTGCAGTTTCTGTGCACAATAACAAGCCATGGTTTATCGTTATGTCTTAACTGGACTGGTATATGTGTAGCACTTTGAACAATGCCCTACAGGGTGAGGCAAAGTTCACATGACACATATTTATTGATATAAATAATACAAATCTGTAATTTATTAACAAAAAAACCTATTAACAAAATCAATTACAAATCAATTAACATATAAATAGGTTATCCCAACCATTTCTATAGATGTTCAGCAGGGTTACTGTCAAGTGACTTTTGCCTTGCCCTGTATATAGGCTTAGAACCAAACATTCTGTGATCCCTGATTTCTGCAAATTCCCACTTATCTGGACACCTAGAAAATCTTAGGGTTAGAAGACCTTCTCAAGCTGCATGGGATGCAGGCTCTGGGGAGAGGGGAAGGCAAGAAAACTGCAGAAGATTAGGACCTAGACTGTTGTTCCTACAGTAGCCAGTTTGGCAGCATGGGACTTCTCTGGATGCTGCAGAGAAGACATCCACAATCACATGGGCTATACCCCTTGTATGCCAGCATCAAAGGCAAGAGTCCAAAGTTCTTTTTCAATTATGGCCATTGATTCCTCAGTTTTTATCTTCCTGCCTTGCTAGCTAGCAGAGTTTAGTATCTCTCCCTTCATTTATCCACTTGTTTACTCTTGTACATCTAGTGTTAATTTACAGTCATCTTATTGGAACTAAAATGTGTACATCAAATTAAGGTCTCAAACTCAACCAACATAGTCTCTAAAACCTGTCTTGGTTATTTGTTTAATTCTAATAGAGCTCCCTCTGTTAGAATGATGTACTTCATGATGATACAACTTGATGTTGGTTTCTTCTGGGAAGCAAAATTATGAAAACACAGTGCTGCTACAACAGCCTGTTCTCTTTGCTCGTAATGGAAGAATCTACTATCTTGGGCATTCAGATCTGAGTTAAATATAGGACGTAATTTGGAGAAATAAATGTGGGGAAGAGTTGTATGCAAGCTGCCCTCCCATCCTCCTATTGGACTGAGCTGCTGCCAGAAAGTCCCCTTTTGACAAAATGCCTTCATTCAAAATATCTTGGAAAATGTTCAACTCTGACATCTTCATTGTAAGTGTGCCATTTCTCCACACAAGTCTTGAACAACTCCCTTACATCCATTAGAACATATGTGAAGCTATTAGATTCCACAAAAGCCCTAGCAGAGATATTTCTGAATAATGTGTTGCCACTAAAAATTTACAGTTTGCTGCAAGATTCCAGCCATGGGTTGTATATGGGTGTTTAATAGACTTTTAGATGTCAGGACATGCTAATGAATTCTTCCATTCCCTCTCCATGTCTCATTAAGCAAACTCTTTCCATGGTCTTATTATTCTTGTCCAAAATTAAACTTTGGTTGCACATCCATTCATTTGCTTTGAGCTGAGGCACTGCATTTTTTTTCATTATATATATTTGCCCTGTTACCATAAGTGGCCATCCTGATAACAATAACCGCTATTAATGCTTTATTTTCTGTGACTAGTAAGAACATCATTTGAGACACTGCCATCACACAAAATGAACATTTAATATTAATTAACCTATTTAAACTAGTGCTTTAGCCAAATGCCCAATGATTAGGTCTTAAAGCACTCCCAAGAAAAGCTGTTCTATATATTATGGATTTCTGTGTAAGGTAGTTGTATTTATGCAGTTCAATACTCAAACCGAACTACAGCACAAGTAAATAATCATTTGATTTTATATGTAAGTGTACTATTTGTTTGATAAACAACAGAGAAAAGACTTCATAATCAAAGAGGCTTACCTTTTGGAGAGCTATAATATTCACATATTTTGCTAAACTCAGGAGTATTTGAAATAGAGGGTGTGATTTGAGTGCATCTGACGTTAGCAGAAAGCTCCAACATAAATGGCTTCTGTAGAGAAGTAAAGGTAAATGATGATATGGTTTGTGCAAGACCCCTAACATTTGTGAATTCTCCTTCCCAGTTCTGCCCCCCTGTGCCATATCCCACACCTCCTGCACCTTCCCCAGTAGAACAGGGGAGCTTTCTGAAAGGAGGGATCACAGTGAGAGGAAAGAATGGGGAAGGCCTAATTTCATAAACAGAAGTCTTTTTGTGTTCTTTTGTATCCAGTGTATCTTTGTTTTTTTTCCCCCAAACAGTTTGTTCCTGGAGGATAAGGCTATCAAAGTTGTGCAACTATGGAATCCAGTTTAACTATGCTGGCATATATTGATGCTATGCTAAAAGCAAATAGCAAACAGAACAGCACCTGTGTGGCTTGAAACACAAACTGTTTTATTGTTGCTTTTGTGTGGGCATCATCTGGTAGGCAATTGAAACCAATGGCAGCTCATGTGTCAATAACTGGGTGCCACAGCATCCTCTCCCCCTACCCCCATCCCACTGGAAGTGAGACCAGGAGAACTGTTCTTCTGAGCCTGTGGCAAAAGCCAAGGCTTCTCTTTGTCCAGCAGCAGCCCAACTTGCTTGTGCCCCAGAGGAGCTGTGTCCATGCTGCATCCTCATCCACATTTGATGTGGGCTGCCCTTTGAACTTTCTGGTTCCGCCTTCGGTTGAACCTTTTCACATAGCTCCTGCCCCTCCAAAGCAGGCCATCTCCTGGCCTCAAGCGGCCTCTCACGTGCTCTTGTAGAACTGCAGGTAGTTGTCGCCTCCTGTGGTAGAGCTGACCCATCACAATGTATCGGCTGCCTGCAAAATAGCAAACACTACATGGTCACGAGTGCCTTTTGGACTTAACCTTCTGGGACATGGTGGTTTCTATTGGCAAACCGGCTGCAGTGCATAGTTTTGGACTTAATGTGCTTTCACTCTGCAAAGCAGTTTGAGGATCTGCACCAGACCTTTGCTATTGACCCAGGCCTGTAGAGTTAAAAGTGTAAATCAAGGATGGGTAATTGTGAGCCTCCATTTGTTTCTTGATTGTAGCATCCATAATTCCTAACTGTTGGATATACTGGCTAGGGATGATGGGAGCTGTAGACCAAAAACATCTGGAGGACCACTATTGCAAATAAAGGCTTCTACTAACAGTTATTGATCAAATATGATATGCTATACGAAAAGTATATAGTAACCAAATAGTACAGTGAGCCCTCCCAATATCTGCACTTCTGATCCATGGTTTCAACCACCCATGGATCGTTGCATCCCATACCTAAAATGGTAGCAATGTGTATGCGGACACATTGGTGCAGACAAATGCACATCGCTTCCATTTAATTATATGGGGCGTGACCATTTGTGCTTTTTGCCATCTGTGGGGGATCCTAGAAACAAACCCCTGTGGATCCAGGGGGGCCACTGTAACTAACCAAATCTCTGGCAGTGTTCAGGTTTCCTCTCCAACTTCAGTGCTCAGAGCCCATGGTAATAACACTCCTGTTTATCTCAGCTATCCCAGACTGGATTACTAAATTGTATTAGCTACATAGGAGTTGAGGCTGATGTACTAGATCCACTGAGGAGATTTGCTCAATGCTACACCTGCCATTTCCCCTTCATTACACAATCATAACTGCCACTTTGTGTGCACTAAATTCTCTTTGATTGGCATGAGGAGAATTGGGGAAAATAGAAATCTCCTCTTCATATAACCAATCTAAATTACATAAAACCCTTAATGGCTTGAGAATGTTATCTTGATATCAGGGCCAGTATTGCAGATTTTAAACATACAGTATACAGACACCAGAAATATTTCTTTTACACTACTGTCCTTCCTGGTGCCATTTGTCACTGCTGAGACCATTAGAGGAAGAGGAAGCAACAGACAGTCCTTCCGTTGTGCTTACAGCTAGAGCGGTGGCCTGGAGCACTTTGTAGCAATGACTCTGTTACTCGAGTTTGCTTTTTCCTTTTCCTCCCTCCTAATCTTTTTCTTCTGTGCTGCGTCTTTTAGACTGTAAGCTTAGTTTCATTTCTCAGTATTTGAAGCTGCTTTTTGTGGCTGAAGAGCTAGGTACAAATGTTAATACTGTAACAATAACAGAGCCAGAAAAGCTTTCTTCTGTAAAATTTAACCCACAGTATCTATCTATGCTCTCACCATGTTAATTCCTCCTCTTAGGTGACCTGGCTGCATTATAGAGAGAAAAGGCTCTGATTCTTTACCCAGTCTGAAGCCTGGACAGGGTGTATTGCAGTTCAGGGTATCCACAACTAGCATGTGAATTCGGAAGAAGAAGCCATCAGGGTGGAGGTACAGGCGATTCATCTTGTACAGTCCGTTACTGTTTACCAACAGAGTCACCAAATGTGTTCCTTTATGTATCGTGGCAATATCATGAACGATCCCATTCACCACTTTTGAAAAAAAGAGAGGGGATAATTTATGCCCAGTGTTTGCATACTTGATACTCATTTTTCAGTGACGTGAAACTATATCTAACAATATAGCTTTTTGAACTCATGTCGAAAGGTGGTATTTAGCTATAGTGCTATAAATAGTTTCAGTGTACACAATGATACATATACCACTCTATCCTGCCAGAGCAATAAATTTGCTATTGTGTGCCTTCAAGTCATTTTTGACTTACTGCGACCCTAAGCCAAACCTATCATGGGTTTTCTTGGCAAGATTTATTCAGAAAGGGTTTGCCAATAAGTATAAAACTAATAAAAATAGTAAAATGGGCAACAGAAGTTCACTGATTTTACCAACCACTGGTTTTCACTGGAGAATGAACAGTAAAAAAATTACCTGACCTGAAATAAGCTTGCATTTTAAGTAAGAGAATATCTGTCAGTGCATCTATACTACACAAATAATCCAGTTTGAAACTGAGTTATTTGCCATGGCTCCTTCCTATGGAATCCTGGGACTTGTAGTTTTACAAGGTCTTTAGCCTTCTCTGCCAAATAGTGCTGGTTCGTCACCAAACTACAAATCTCAGGATTCCATAGGAAGGAGCCATGGCAAATAATCCAGTTTCAAACTGGATTATTTGTGTAATGTGGGTTAAGCTAGTGTCAAAATCCAAGAATTTATGAACTGCAGTCTTTGCAAACCACATGGACAAGGGATTATTTTTCCATCAATGTGGTCTTACTAGCAACTGAAAAATGCAAACATTTCACAGGCATAGATGTGGCTGGGGCTTAAAGCTTTTAGAGCAACATGGAACATGTAGCCCTCCAGCTTTCAGACTGCACTTCCCATCATCAATGCTGGTTAGGACTTATAGGAGATGTGTCTCTCTCTGGCTTTTCTTCCCAAACAAAGATTCAGGAAGGACTCATCCCGCGCTTTCTGCAAGCGCGCTGATGACTAAAACGGCCAATCCGAAATAAACAAGTCCGGTTGCAGAAAGCACAGCAGAAGGTCTCCTTGGGTGATATTTCCGGGTTGTGATTCTTTCTGTGTTGTTATTTCTCTTCAAGACTTGTTCGGCATGAGTTCTCAAATAAGGCTGCAGCATTGTGGATAGTGCATCTCCATGCCTCCCGATGTGAGGCCAGGGCAGACCATTGTTGGTGATCAATTTGGCCGAGCCTGAGATGTTGTTTCAGGGAGTCCTTGTATTGCTTCTTTGGAGCACCCCTCTTTACGCTGACCCATGGCAAGTTCACCGTAGAGTACTATTTTTGGGAGGCGATGGTCCTCCATCCTAGAAACGTGCCCTGCCCAGCTCAATATCATGGCCTCAATGCTGGTGATCCCTGCTTGTTCAAGGACAGCAACATTCGTCACATAGTCCAGTGTATATTAGGATTGTGCGTATACAGCGCTGATGAAAGCATTCGAGGAGTCGTAAGTGGTGGCAACCGGTGACCCATGTTTCAGACCCATAAAGGAGAATAGACAGTACAATGGCTCTATACACACTGATTTTTGTGCTTCACCTCAGGTGTTTATTACTCCAGACTCTTTTGTAAAGTCTTCCAAATGCGCTATATGCCTTTGCTAATCTGTGATCGATCTCTTTGTCAATCCTGGCATCTGAGGAGATGATGCTTCCCAGGTAGGTGAACCGTTGAACAGACTTAAGCACAGATTTGCCGATGGCAATGTTTGAATGATGGTGTTCATCCTGTGGTGCAGGCTGGTAAAGAACTTCCGTTTTCTTCAGGTTGAGGAGGTGTAGCCCAGCAACAACCGGAGGATTATACATCAGGTTTTAAAATATGGTTTAGCAGTTCTCCTGCCTCGAGGTTGTTGCTTAATTCCAGCTAGAGTTAGGCCTATTGAATCGAAAGAAACTTGCAAAGTCAACGTAAGTGCCTTTGAGTCAGTGGGTCTATTCTGGTTGGGAATGCTTATTTTTCATCCTCTCTTTATCTTGGTGATTCAGAGCAGGAGTGGGAAGTCTTGTGATCTTTCAGATGTTATTAGACTGCAACTCCCAGTGACAACATACCAATGGTGAAGAACACTGGGAATTGCAATCCAGCATCTGGAGGGTTGCACAATTCCCATCCCTGGTTCAGAGTAACTGATACTTTAAAATGCATTTTTAGAAAATCACAAAAGTGAAATTGAATAGAATAAACAGTGAACTTAAAGTTTTAAAATGGTGTATTACAATATATGTTTCTGATATACTCCAGAGAATTAGGGGCTACTCAAATCCAACAAATCTACTGGAAAACAAGCACTACTTAAAATGTTCTAGAGCAGAGATAGGCATTCGTATCAGCCTAATATCAGGGACTCCGGGAGTTACAGTTCAAAACTCCTGGTAAGCTGCCCCTCTCTGGCCCAGAGGTTACCTGGCCCACAATGCCATGGGTCAGTGATTCCCAGCTTGATGTTCTTCGGATCTGTTTCACTACTCTCATAATTCCCAGCCTTTGAGGCCATGTAAAAAATAAAATAAAATAGTGTACAGCATTTGCAAGATGCATGACCCAACAAACAAACAATTTCTAGGTGAAATTTGTTTCTGTTTATTCTTATCTTAACACTAACTGCTCCTTGGCTCTCAGGATGGTTCACAGTAAGGTAGTGATAGCAATAATAACCCTAAAGCAATTGGAATTCACATTAGTCTAAGAGAACACGAAGCTTGGAGGTAGGATCTATATGCCAGTAAGGTGAGCATGGAAACCACTGAAGTCCTATACCTGACCAGCTTGATGAGGCTGGATGATCTTACCAAATTCACTGCTACAGTAGGCCTCTACCTCCTCACGCTCCCTCCTGCAGTCATTCAGGCACACTTCAGTGCTGTCAGCATCTAGAACAAGAACAAAAGGGTTGAATTCAGGAGTTGCACTGATTCAATTCAGGAACTGAAGTGGCAAAGACACTTTACCAAGATGAGAAATCAAGCAGTGGAGCAGGTCAATAGCTCCCAAAGATGTTTACGGTGCAATCCTGTACATTGTCTAATCAGAAGCAAGCCCCATTTTTTTCAACGGGACTTGTTCCCAGGTAGTGTGGAAAGGATACAGTCTCGGTCACTTTCCAGTTTCTCCTACTGCAGTTGCGCTGTCAGAGGATGTCATCCCAATATCCCTCTCAAGCACATTTCAGGATCATCCTCCCCGCCTCCCTTGTGTCCAACACCTCCTGTTGTGGGAGAATAAGCTCTCAGGCTCCTCTTTAAAATCCCAGCTTCCATTACGCATTGCCCCGTACAGGAGTTTCAGGTAAGTCTCCTGTTTGCTAGAGAATAAGCAGCTGGAATGAGATGATGATTTTCTACATGCTTCTCTGTTATCCTAACAAAACAAAACAAAAATCCTCTAAAACCATGATCTCTGCTGTCTTTACTAATATGGAGAGAAGGAAGAGATGTATCTGCTATATCTATATTTCATCCTAAAGCTTCAGCTGTGTCCTATCTTGGTCTGGAGGATTGTAACATTAGCACAGAAATACATATTAGTGGTTCTGCCACTTCCTCTATGTGACATGCTTGATTTTGGTTCCACGCTGGTTCATGTGGATACTGCCCCTTTTGGTCAGACCTGACTTGTCTCAAAATCCTTTAAAATGCTTAGCAAATCTAAACCCAACATCATACCCACTGTCTGAGAGCCGTCTCCTTTACCTGTCTAGCCAGCCATATTCATGGTAGCATTTCGGAGAGGGCTAGCAGGAGGTGGGGGTGGGGTCTGGCTTTCAATCTCCCACCTAGCAACCTAAATTTGGTTTCCAGGGCCTAACTGACATTTCCCTGCATGTCATGGGTGCTGATGTGCAGCACAACCACTCTCTCCATCCCATCACTGCTGAGATGATGCCCAGTATCTCTTTACCTTTGCACCAGGCACAGCAGTCACCAAAAGATGGGCTGTCTTTGTCTTTAATCATCCAGTCCCTCACTACCACAGTCCTCTCCCCAGAAGCATATCTTCAACATGAGAAGATGGATTTTGTCCAAGAGATAGGCCCTTCCTTATAGTTATTCATTCCTCCTTCTCAGCTGCAGAGGAACTGTCACCTTGAAACTGGGATGCTACTGTTCCAGCCCAAAGGTCTTGCCCAGCAACCTCTATGTTTCTCTGGGCCGACAACAATTTTTGTTTTGTTTGGGGTTTGGTTTTTGGGTTTTATTGCACCTGAGAGTCACTTGTTTGGGTTTTATTGTCTGCTGAGAGTCACTTGTAGGACATAGAAGGTTGACTTTGCTCTACAGGACTCCTCCTCCATGCTTTCACAATCCCAACCATGAGCAGTGACCAGAATTCATAGGGGGATACAGAAGAACCAGTGCCACAAGCTGTGGGAGTACTGGACCAAGGCCATACCACAGAGGCATGAGTCTCAGGAGATCTTCAAGCTGGCAATCTCTACAAAGTACTATCTCCTGACACAAAAACTTCCCTAGGCATATTATCATGAGAAACTGGCACCTTGAAAAACATGGCCTTGTACTCCACAGAGGATGGAGAGCCAGGCTCCAGGCCAGATCTCAAGAAATCTGGGAGGCGTAACTAAGAGGTTATTGAGAGAGGGCAAGGGCTCATCTCTAAGAACCATTCCAAAGCTGCTTATGATGTGCCCTGAATACAGAAAACTTGTCTCTGATTCTCTGTTACTGGGCTCCTGATCATCAGACACTCCTTGGCAAACACTCTTCCTTTTCTCACCACTGAAGAGTAGTTCACATTTATATGACATTTATATGAGTTCAGTGACATGCCTAAACAAGCATAGGATTGTAGTCCAAAATCATGACTGTATAATAAATGGACTCAGGCATAACACAGCACTGGCACTGATGTGACTACGATCACAGAGACATCCATTCTGCATCCTTACCATTCTTTAAGAAACTGAAGTGAGGCAGCCAGCTCGATGTCTGTCGGTTTGTAAGCCAGGAGGGTTTAGTGGCGTTTCTGAAGGAATGGCTGAGTTTGTAGTTAAGGTTTACCTTGCCAGGCCGGTTGAGCTGATCCAAGCCACCAGACTTTTGCCCAGTGCCAAGCTCAACATTTTTGAATGTTGGTGCTTCTGCCAGCAGTCTGTTGTGATGGTGGAGATATACTGGTGGGTGAAAGTAGGCAGAGATGCTATTGGTGGCTTCCAGCCTATTGGTGTGCATTCGGTTGGTCTGACTGAAGGAAGACGTGGAAGGAGTGCCCCCCTCGTGGCTGCTGGAAGGACGGGCTTTGCCTTGCAGAACAAGCTGCTTCCTCAGCCCAGTGTTGTTCTCTACTGAACTTTTGATCTTCTTTTTGTCCAAGGGCTGCAAGTGTGTGTTGGCTTCTTTCACTTTTTGACTGGCCACTGGAGGCAAGGGCTGGCCTTCCCTGGTGATCCTGTTGCCATCGCTGAAGAGAGACTTACTCTGGCTAGCCGGGGAGTCCACTGATCCATAAGTGTCTTTGCTGAATGACTGGGTGGATTTTCCAGAGTAGGGCACTGGGTTAAAAACAAAAACAGAGAAATTGAAGGGAAGGGGGGGGAGGAGGAGAGGCAGTGAGAACAGTAATCTCAGCTGTGGCCTCCATATCTGTGGTGTTTTCACCACTGAACTCTCTCCTTCTCTTTAAGCCAGACCTTCCTATATTTATCTATTTATCTTGGCTATCCATTCAAGCCTTGCTTTTCCAGGCCAAGTTAAATTGAACTGGCTGGAAAAGTGATGAAGAGTCACTTTCACACTACACAATTATAGCCCTATGGATTCCACGTTAACTTGCATGGCTGCCTCCTATGAAATCCTGGGGTTTGTAGTTTGGTCAGAAGCACCAGAGGAGCTCCTTCAACAAAGGCCCCTCCCTCAACAACCAATCCCAGGATTCTGCAGGATAAAACCATGGCTGTTAGAGTGAAATCAAAGTGCCAAAACTGCATAATGTCAAGCAACCAAAGATTCATGGACACTGAGACTTGCTTGCTCTTTTTCATTTGTTAACTGTGTCAAGCCTTTGGTTCAGCACAACCAGTGAACGTATACAATGCAGCTGACTGTTGTGCTCATTTCTGTGCCTTGGATAGATGTGGAAAATCCTGTAAATGCCATGCAAATAGCAAACAAACCAGAACAAATTGGCCCCTTCCTCCTCCTGCCCTTCCCTTGTCCTCTTTGCCTGGCACATCTAGGTCAGGGCCACCAGTGGAACAGCAGTCCTGAGTGGTAGCTGATGTTGTGTTATCCAAGTTGGCGTTGAGTCCCAGCAGTCCCCTGAAGTGGTCAGTGTTGACTTTCTACTGGCCTCTGGTTCCTAAAACCCAAATTCCTTAAGAAATGTCAGTAGAACTATTCATAGGATTAAACAACTACAATAAGCTATATTCTCCCATCTAGGGTAGAAGTGTGCAACTTTGGTTGATGTGTGTGTGTGTGTGAGAGAGAGAGAGAGAGAGAGAAAGAGAGAGAGATTTCTCAGGTTCCCAGAACTTGCCACAGGCTGCAAAACACACACACATATACAGGGGAAACCCTCCCCACTTGCACCTTATAAGACAGTGCAGAGGGAACACATGCCTTGTTTCAATGCAGAAGTGGAGAATTCTCTGGATCACTATTTTCCTTTGAAATTTGCCTTGTTTTAAAACAAACATAGGCCAAATCCACACTACACAAATAATACAGTTTGAAACTGGATTATGTGCCATGGCACCTTCTTATGCAACCCTAGGATTTTTAGTTTTACAAGGTCTCTGCCAATGAATGCTGGTGCCTCACCAAACTACAAATCCCAGGATTCCATAGGTAGAAGCCATGGCAAATCATCCAATTTAAAATTGGATTATTTGTGTAGTGTGGGTTTGGCCGTATTTTTGTACTTCATCACTGCCAAATTTGGCAGTGGTGGTGGTGAGGCTGTTGGCTGCAGAAATGAATCAGGTACCTCAAATGGCACACAAGCTATAGATTCCCCACCTGTGATGTAAGGCCACTCCCAGACTGTTGCCCTCTTGTGGCTGGGAGGGCACCACACTGGGGGAGGCTGACCTTAACCAAGCAATGAGCTACAAGCTGCTCTGATAATGGAAGTGCTAGGCTGTGGGAAGTGCTCTAAGCATCTTCCAGATGAAACTTGAACACTGTTCTCTTTTCCCCCCCCCCCTTTTTTTAAGGACAAGGAAAAAGGAGCCCACACAGCAGTGTGGAGGCAGAACCATGGAGATGTAACATTTTTCCTGGTTTTGTTACAAATTAAAAGCACAATTTATAAACAATTTCTTCTCTAAAAAAAGAATACTGGCTGTCCAGGAAGCATCCGGGGAGCAAGGTTCACACTGCATCCTGGTCTGATTGTTTAAAAGTCTCTTACAAACACAGCTATTTGGCTTTCCCATCCACAGGCAGCCTTGTTGACAGTGTCATCTGGCCTGTTTAAAGCCCATCACCAGCTCAGTGTATTGAGGAATGATTGTTTTGCCTAAGACTGAGATCCCCAGATATACACAGCAGATGCCTGAGAGCCCTGAAAAGAAGCCTCATGGGTCCATCTCCTTGTCTTGCTATTATCCTCATCGTGTTTACCCAGTAGTTTCACTCCTTTGCTTCCTTTGATTTCAAAGCAAGAATGCTTAAGATTGCATTTTTTTTATTAATTTGAGTTTGTAGAGCACACTGTAGTATTTCCAGTGTCTAAAACCTCTATCTAGATATCCCTTTTCAGCTTGCAAACAAACTGCAAGACCAAGTTTTGCTAATGGTCTCTTCTCAGCCAATTTTTGTTGAGAGCTGTCCTCTCAGACATATTAACTACCTTGACTTCAATTACATCTTGTGAATTAAACTGACCAACATTCTCTTCCAGATACATTACAACTCATTATAATAGCAGCCTTTTGTTGGTGGTAAAGGCGATAAGAAGGGAAGTGTGCAAGAGGTCTGAATTTGACAAAGAAAAGCTAAAATAATTATTGTAAAAGACTGATTGCATTTTGCTATTTCCTTAAACATGGGTCACCTATCGCCACCACTTACAACTCCTCGAACACTTTCATCAGCGCTGTATACGCACAATCCTAAATATACACTGGACTGACTATGTGATGAATTTTGCTGTCCTTGAGCAAGCAGGGATCACCAGCATTGAGGCCATGATATTGAGAACACAGCTGCGCTGGGCAGGGCATGTTTCTAGGATGGAGGACCATCACCTCCCAAAAATAGTACTCTATGGTGAACTCGCCACGGGTCAGCGTAAGAGGGGCACTCCAAAAAAGCGACACAAGGACTCCCTGAAACAACATCTCAGGCTCGGCCAAATTGATCACCAACAATGGTCTGCCCTGACCGCACATCGGAAAGTATGGAGACGCACTATCCACAAAGCTGCACGCCGAACAAGTCTTGAAGAGAAACAACACAGAAAGAATCACAACCCGGAAACATCACCCAAGGACACCTTCTGCTGTGCTTTCTGCAACTAGACTTGTTTATCTTGGATTGGCCTTTTTAGTCATCAGCGCGTTTGCAGAAAGTGCAGGATGAGTCCTTCCTGAATCTTCGTTTGCAAAGAAAAGCCAGAGAGAGACCAACTTGGCAAAGCCTAAGTGAGTGACTTTTTTGACCCGATTTTACACCTTCATTACATGAGGACTGAGTTTTTCTGGGGCAAGGCCATTTGTGGGTGGATGTTTATTTTATTCCAACCCTTCTTTCCCATCTTGGATTTAAAGTGTAAATATGCAGAGTATTCAAAAATATATACTGTATGGTTTAAACAAACACATCTATATACACAAACAGAACCCTCTATACAGTTGATCTTTGCTTCCCATTGTTGATTCTGACTGCTGGTTTAGCTCTAGTTCTCAAGTCTCTCGCCTGTTGACTTCATCTTTTACTTGTCTCTTTCCCATGACAACAGCTGGTGAGAGTAAAGATTGTCTGATACGCCTACAAAGGCAGAACATTGCCATGAAGGGAGGAAAAATCCATGTGAAGAAGCTGAGAGCACAGCACAGCCGCGGCCCACTTTTCCACTCTTCTCCCTCCCCCTCACCCCGTTATTCTACTTTGATTGAATAGACGTCATGTTTGGTTTTTCTCAGAGACCATCACTCTCATTATGGAATTCAAAGGGATAGGTTCCTCTGTAATAAAATGTTCATCACATGACATGCTCCCTTTGTGTAAATGTTTCTGGAGGAGAAGCTCTTATCCTTGAATTCTCAGGAGTCTAACTTACTCCAAAGGAAGTATATACTCATATATAAACACTGGATCAGGATCAACTGCATTTGCAGATGAGGTTAAATGGGCTAATCACAAGGTGACACTGGATCAGATTCCTTCTCTCTCAACCTGCCTCACAGGGTAGTTGTGAGGAGAAAATGGGTGAGTGGGAGAGAACCATACATGTTTTTATGGAGTTTTTAAAATGTTTTATTAATTATGTGGAATTTTAATGATAGAATCATAGAATTGGAATAAAGGTTTGGTCACTTTTAATTCTTATTTATTGTAACGTGTGTGTGTGTTTAGCTAGTGTTGTTTCTAAAGGTTGTGTGAGCTGCCTTGGGTCCTGCCATAGGGGGAAAGGTGGGATATAAAATAAATAAATAAATGTTGTGCGAGATGTATTTAGAGGAAAGCTGAGACAAAGGATTAATTGAGGCAACACCAATGTTTCTCATGATAATTATTCCCATTTCCTGCAAAGTTATGCTTTGCTAATTGCTTCCGGTCAAGAAGAAAGAAAGAAGTGTATCCTCTTTTACAAGATGTGGATGCTGTGGTGCATAGGAATGTCTCTTGTGGCAGCTCTTGGCTAAGGCTGCCATGAGTCCACCAGGTATACACCAGGTATACAATGTGTAGTCTTCCCGTATTTTTTGATCACATGTATAGAGCAGGGGTGGGGTGGGGGGTTAGAGAGAAAGTCTGGCTTTGTGGATGAGCATAATTTAATAAAACACACCCACGTGACTTGCACATACAGTATTTATTTACTCAGAGGTCCCCAGTAGCTATTCCTCGGATTGTACGTTCCCAAACTCAAACAGGAATGGTAAAAAAGTTTCCACCTGCCATCTAGCCTGAAACAGATATTTTCTCCCTTCCTCCCTTCCTCTCCTCCTGTCAAAACAAAAACCCTTGTGCCATAGAAAGTTATTTTGTCACATGATATAACAATGGAAACGCAGGATTTAAAGCCAGGCACGGGAACCTTGGAAGTTTAACCAAGCAAGCTTTCAGGATGCAAGAAACTCCTTTGCAAGCGCCCCCCCTTTTTTGGGGGGCTTCCTTTTCTCTGGGGCTTAGGGCGAATCCCATTCTCTCTTCAGCAAATCCACAGGAGGGGGAGACGCCACAAAAATCTTGCCGTCTCCCAAAAGCTGACGGGCAGAAGTCAACTGCCCTTCTTCTCCCGCCAAAGTTATACCTTCCCCACAAACTATTCCTGACTGATAGACGCCACCCGTTTGTCCATGGCCCCCACAAGAGGGGGGCTGACAGGGCTCTAGCTTGGGGGCCCGCCGGGATTGGGAGGTGGGCCCGGTGTGATTTTATTGTCAGTTTTTATTATGTCAATCCATTTAGGTTTTTAAAATAAATAAATAAATAAATATAAATATTACTTTGGCGTCATCCTTTAAACTGACTTATTTTAATGTTTACCCTAAGCCCTGTAGAGAGCATCTGGCTGCCCTTAACCTTAGCAGTAGGTGGGGGGGGGCACCAAAGAGCCTGGCCTGGGGGGGCGCTTCAGGGTGTGGGGGGCATGACTTTCTTGACGGAGACCCCCACCCACCCCTCCCCTCCCCTCCCCTCGCGGGCCTAGTCTGCCCCCCCCGATACGGGTGGCTCCGCTTGTGTGGGGAGGCAAGGGGCGCCCCCTCCCTATTCCTTTGGCCCCTGCCTGCCTGCCTCCCCGTCCTCGGCCACCCAGTTCCTCTGCCGCTGGGAGCAGGTGGGGCGGCTCTAGGCGAAGCCCCCACACCTGAGGCTCGGCCGGTCAGGGCTGGGGAGGCAGAGCCAGGAAACAGGACCCCCCCTCAACACACACGCACAGGCGAAAGAGACGGGGAGCAAAGGAAGGCTTCTGAGGGGAGGCGGCGGGAGGAAAGGCGCTGGCCAGGGAGCCCCCGCATCCGCCTCGGAGCCGCTTTTGTGGCCCCTGAGGACATCCACTCACCCACCCACCCACCCACTCCCCTCATGCCACCGCTGCTGAGTTGGGAAGGCAGGCGAGCCCGGGAGCGGCTTCTGCAGCTGCTGCCGGCGGGGAAAAGCAAGCAAGCAAGCAGGCGGGGAGAGGGAGAGCTTTGAGGCGGCTGTCAGCCACCCACCCATCCATCCCTCCAGCTCGGGCTCCTACAGCTCTTCTCTCGCCCTCCCTCCGGGCAACTTACCTGAGGCGGCGGCGAAGGAGGAGGAGGAGGAGGAGGAGGAGGCGCCCAAGGCGAGGCACAGCAGGACCCAGAGGGTTGGGGGCGTCATCCTTGCCGAGGAGGAAACCCCTTTCCCAACCAGAAGGGAGCCCGGGAGCCACTCCGTCCCCCCTTCTCTCTCTCTCTCTCGGTCTCTCTCCTCTCTCTTTCTGTGCCCTCCCCCCTTGGTCATGCTAATGAGAGGCAGCCTTTGGGGAAACGACTGGAGCAAGACCAAGCCCCGAGCCCGCTCTGGCCCGTCGGAAAAGGGGGGCTGAGACTGGTACCCCCCCCCTGTTTTTCTCTCTTTCTCTTTCTCTCTGCTGGCATCCAGAGCCCGGACCCCCTCCGCGCCTTGTCTGGGTTCCCCTCAGGCAACAGGTGGGGAGAGACTGACGCGCCCTTTTCTCCCACAAGTGCTGCGCAGGCGAGACACCTGCTAAGACCTTCATGAAAGGTACCCTACATTTCTGGCCTCATAAAACATACGTTTCCGCTCACCGCTGGTGGGAATGGAGGACACGCTTCCCAGTCGGTTGCTCTTCGACCTGTATTGCGTGATGGAAATGGTCGTCACCTTATACACGGCTGTTGGTAAATGAATGGAGCCTCCCGGTCTGGAAGCAGTATACCGCTGAAAACCAAAGGATGCAAACCAACAAGGAGTCGTGTTAACTTCCCTGTGGCTTCCAGCTTAAAAAATAATAATAATGTCAGAAATAATATTCAGGCAGCCTAGCTGGCCCCTGGGTCTGATCCAGCAGGCTTTTTAATTATTTATTTATTTGTTTATATTTCATTCTAAATGCAACATTCATGGGTGCAGAAATAACAAAATGAACATATTCAATCCTTTTTACCTTTACATTACTAAAAACTAAATTTCCCACCTTCCCTTTTCTATTCTATTAGCTCTTCAGTGATCCAGCAGGCTTTACGGGGTGAGTGGTGCTCTCTTATTTCAAGTTGTACCACAAACATCATAGGACTTGTAGTGCTTTCACATGCTAACGTCACTTCTGATTAGAAAGCTGGCTTGGGAAATTTGTGGCCCTCTTGGCGTTGGCCTATAAATCCCATCATCTCAGACTAAGGATGTAATGCTTATGGGTGCTGGAGCATATGGTGGGAGGGATGTAGGTTGCCAAATCTTGTTTTAGGGAAAGGATAATTATACAGTACTTTTGGGAGCTGATGAAAAAAGTGGTTGAGGGTTTTGAGATGCAGATCTCTTACTCCTCAATGCCTTTCAACCACCCAGACTCCACCAAACTCATTGTCCCTGGTGGTGCAGTGGTTAAATGCCAGTACTGCAAGTCACCATGTTGCAAGTTCAATTCCAGCGGGCTCCAAGGTTCACTCAGCCTTCCATCCTTTCGTAGGTCGGTAAAATGAGGACCCGGCTTGTGGGGGCAATTAGCTAACACACCTTGGAAACTGCTTAATGCAGTGTAGATGTGTAAGTTGCTATTGCTTAAAACCATTTGTAAGCCGCTCTGGTAGCCTTTGTGGCTGAAGAGCGGGGTATAAATAAATAAATAAATACAATTGTCAGTTTAGATCTACAAATGCAGCAGGGTAGTTGCAGCTGGTATGTATGTGTTGGGGTTGTATTAGAATAGATAATCCTAGATTGATAACCTTTTAACTGAAAAGTGGTTGAAACTTTTTGATTCCCATCACTTTAATTTCCCTTCATTGCGAATTGAGTTGTCATGCCACCAGACTCCAGAGTGAGACAACTCCTGAAGAAAAAGTATAAGGATTAATTCTTAGATAGCCACATGGCTCAAAATTTAATGACTCCCTCTATTACAAGAAAATACCTCTGAAGGAAAACATTTTATTGGGAGGCAGGCAATTACGTATCACTTCATTTTCACTTAATATTCTAAAAGAATATACAGTTGTCCCTCCACATTCACGGATTTGACATTCACGGATTTGAGTATTCACGGCTTGAAAAATATTCTTAAAAAAATAACAATCCTAATAGCAAACCTTGATTTTGCCATCTTATATAAGGGACACCATTTTGCTCTGCCATTGCATATAATGGGACTTGAGTATTCACGGATTTGGGTATTCACGGGGGGTCCTGGAACCAAACCCCAGCGAATGTGAAGGGACAACTGTAGTTTGAGCTAGGTAAACTGTGTATTATGCTCATCTGTTACTCAGCTTAATGTGGTCTCATCATCCGCTGAAACATCCCTTTTAAACGCTTTGTTCCAAAATGTTATTTTTAAAGGAGTGCCATGAAGCCACTGAAATGAAAATCTTATCTCCAAACTGAATGGTGGAGATAGATTCAGCAACAGGAATAAATTTGAACTATTCCAATTTAAGCCTTCTGATTCAGATTAAACATTCCTGTTCACCTTTTTTTTCTGGAGGAAAGTGCAAGGGGGGTTGGGGGGATGGAGAACACTTATTAAAAGAACTGTGGAAATGCTTGAAATTTACCGGAAATATGGTTAAGGCTCCTGAGAGCTGGTCTATTTAATTCTGTAGCACTGTGATTGTTAAAGAACTCTGAAAACTGATCTGTTTCTCAAAATTGTTCTCAAGAGTTGAAGGAGGACATGAACTGTATACCAGCTTAGATAACCTGCTTTTGCACAGCCCAAATATTTGTAATTTGAAGCATGGTTTGCCCAAAATGCACTGATTACAAAAGAATAGCATGCAGTGTCTTCCCAATAATTAAAACGAGTCCCCAATACTTACTAGAGAGCTTACTACAGTGCCAAGCAGCAGCTCCTGATGCATTTAGGAAACAGGTGGGAATCACGTAGAATATGGGGGCCTTTTATGCAGAGACCCCCATTGCCCATCATCATCACAATCATCATCTCACCACCACCACCTGTTCAAGGCAGCTTGCAACAGTTAAAGCAAACATGATGGGGATAATAGAACATCCAGTTAGTAAATTTATGCTGTGGAAGAGCCTGTTTGCAGGCTGCAAACTCAAGAGTGTTAAAAGTTCAGTTAAATTACCTTGAATGCTGACAGTTACCGTATGACTTGGTAGATTAATGACTGTAGCCAAGATGTCTGGCTGACTTCATTTGCCTGGGAGATGGCTTGATAGTATTTGTCTTTTTAAACTTAAATAAATTGATATTTAGCTCACTTTGCTTTTCAATCTCTGTATAGCAAGTTGTATTTAGCTTATGCTTAAGTAAAAAAAATCATTCTTTAGCAGAAGACTGTGTTGTTTCTTTATTCTGATGGCTGGAATGAGAAGACTCTGCTGCATTCCTTTTGCTGCCTAAATCCTCTGTATATGCTCAGAGGTTTAGTGTGCCTATCGTGACAAAGCATAGCTAAAAACCAACACCATACAAAAGTTTAAAATGTAATTAAACTATCAAAGAATTAAAAGCAGTTAAAAACAAACATAATTGAAAGAAAACAACAAATAGAAGATCCAGCACATTATGTAAGGCCTGTTCCCCCTAAGCAATCAGTCCTCAAAGGCCTTCAAAACAAAAAGGTCTTCACCTGCTTAAAGAAAAATAGCATAATAATAATAATAGTAATAATAATAATATTTATTTTTACCCGACTCCTCTGTTAAAAACAATCGGGGCGGCTTACAGGAATTAAAATGCAACAATACTGACTAAAATCCCTAAGCCCCACCCACCTCCACAAAATTATATTAAACTAATATCAGATTAAAATCCACGTAAACTAAAATCACATAAATAAACAAATACAAAATCAACAGCCAGCGAGACTAAAAGAGGCCAGGAGACGCAGCTCCTGAGGCTGGGATGTAATCAGGAAAGGCCTGCCAAAAGAGATCCGTCTTTAGTGCTTTTTAAAAGCTACTCAAGCTCGTCATCTGACGGATCTCGTTCGGCAGGCCATTCCATAATTTGGGAGTGATTACTGAAAAGGCCCTCTGGGAGGTTGCAGACAGCCTAGATTTTTGTGGCTGAAGCAAATTCCTCCCAGAGGGCCGGAGTGCGCAGGGAGGATTGTATGGAAGGAGGCGGTTCCGAAGATAAGTTGGACCCAAGCCATTTAGGGCTTTAAAGGTAAATACCAACACCTTATACTGGGCCCAGAAATTGATAGGCATCCAGTGGAGAGATTTCAATACTGGAGTTATATGGTCTCTCCGAGATGTTCCCGAGACCACTCTGGCTGCCATATTTTGTACCAGCTGAAGTTTCCGGACCAAGCACGAGGGTAGCCCCATGTAGAGCGCATTGCAAAAATCTAGACAACAGGTTACCAGCGCATGCACCACAGTCTCGAGGTCCCTTACTTCCAGGAAAGGGCACAGCTGGCATATCAGGCAAAGCTGATAACAGGCGCTCCTGACCGTCGCATTCACCTGACTAGTCATCTGAAACGATGAATCAAGGAGCACCCCCAGACTGCGAACACAGTCCTTAACGGAGAGCGTGACCCCGTCCAGGACTGGAGGTTGCAACCCAACTCCTGGTTTCGGGGCCGCTACCGTGAGCACCTCCCTTTTGTCTGGATTTGGAATTCGAGGCCAACGACTGAGATAAGGAGAAATAGATCTGGGTGTCATCAGCGTACTGATAACACCCAGCCGCACAACCCCGAATAATCTCACCCAGCGGCTTCATATAGATGTTAAACAGCATTGGGGACAGGATGGCACTTTGCGGAATGCCACAAGTAAGCTCCTTTCTGCTGGAGCAACTGTCCCCGAGCAACACCCTCTGGGACCTGCCCGAGAGGAAGGACCAGAACCACTGGAGCGCAGTGCCCTGATTGGATGCTACGATAGATCATAGCATCCAAGAGGATGCTATGATCTATCGTATCGAAAACCGCTGAGAGGTCTAGAAGCACCAACAGGGTCACACTACCCCTGTCGATGCTTAGACGCAGGTCATCGATCAAGGCAACCTCTATCAGCAAACAATCTTATTTTAAACTTTTACATCATTATTGAATCCTACATCTTCAAACCCCACTGTTAATAATTGTCCCTGTTGTTTCTGTAAAAAGACCATAACCAATTCCCAATCCTTCTTAAAACTATTCAATTACTTTTCTCTAATTAAAGTAGTTAATTTATCCAGCAAGGTCAAGCAGTCTCATAAATTAATCCTCTTGAGTTGGAGTAATCGCTACTTCCCATTTCTGCATATACTGTACAGTATATCAGCCTGGCAGCTGTAGTCATATATTGCATGATTCTCCCATTTTCTTTCTCAATTTGCTCCTCCAACAGTCTAGTAGAAAAATTCTGGTTTTAGGCAGTTTTTAAAAGCACAATCAACCATGAAAGCATTCTTAAAACACAGTAGTATTAACTTGATCCTTTTTGTTTTCATTTTCAAAGCTTAAAAAAAAGCAGGAGGAAGGAAAACCAAGCATCTGCCCTTCCAAAGTCTTAAAGTCTAAGCTGTCTCTGGGTCCAGAGTCCATATCAAGAATAGCTGGGTGTCTGCCTTGGATGTGTAGGTAGCTCACTGCTGTGCCAAATCTCCAGACATTTCCCCCATGTCCCAGCAGAGGGTACCTACCAGTGATAAGAGAAAAAGAGTGAGGGAGCCAGGATCTGCCATGAGATACTTTTCGTATTGAGAGCTCACCCTCAGTCCCTTGGAATGGCAAGACACCACTGGTGTTGAGATTCCCACAACTTCTCTGTAAACCAGCATGGTCCACACACGGATATCAGAAGTTCAGGGAAGGGCCTAAAGGTCCAGCTCTGCTCTCCCTTCAGTTGCAGGGTAAAACCCTTTATGCATATACTGTCCAAACAGGACTGTAGTATTAATACCCAGCCATTTTTTAAAGGCAGCCCTACATAGAGGAGAATTGCAGTAGCACATGAGACAAATCTTGGCAAGAAGGACAGGCTAAGTAGACAGAATGACTTCTGCTCATATGCAACCTCACAGGGAGACCAAAAACAGAACTGAGCTGCTGATTCTTTAGAGCCAGCTGAAAGGGAGGAGGAGAGGTGGGGCACCTGCGCCACCTTTCTTCTTGAGTCTTTAGGCCATTCCCATTTGCTGGAGGGCAGAGTTCTGTGTGTATGACACATGGCTTGTCCCTATACCCCCTAAACTAGCCTGCTGCTCCTCAGGGTCACAATGTCCCATCACCAGCAGTAAATAGGATCCAGCTGCTGGTTCACATTGCTTTTGTATGTAGACTGTAGCAGAGGGAACGCAGGAGACATCTTTTTCTTCTTCTTTTGGCTCAGGCAGCAAAGTGTAATGGGTCAGGGCCATTGCTGCTATTGACCAGTAAAGGACAAGCAGCTTAGCCAAGTGAAGAATTCCTGCTCCTTGTGGCTCCCTGAAGTTCAGAGTAAGTTTGGGAGTCTATGTGCCTTCAAGTCACCTGTTAATTTATGGCCACCCCATAAGGCTAAGTGTTTTCTTAACAAGGAAGACTCAGAGGTGGTTTTACCAGTTCCTTCCTCTGAAATATATGGCTTAAAGCACCTGGTATTCATTGGTGGTCTCCCATCCAAGTACTAACCAGAGTTGACCCTGCTTAGCTTCCAAGAACAGATGGGACCTGATGCTTTTAGGGTATTTAGGCCTTAAGCAATGTAATGTAATTATATCTTTGTTATTGGCAAATGCATAAAAATGACATTAAATGCACTTGTTGTGTGTATGTGCCTTCAAGTCACGTTTCAACTTATGGCAACCCCATTAATTTCACAGGGTTTTCTTGGGCAAGGAATACTCAAGAGGTGATTTTTGTCAGTTCCTTACTCTGAAACATAGCCTACAGCACCTGATATTTGTTGGTGGTCTCCCATCAAAGCCCTAACCAGGGCTGACCCTGTATAGCCCCCAGCTTGTGGGGGGCAATTAGCTAACACACATTGGAAACTGTTTAATGCAGTGTAGATGAGTAAATAGCTATTGCTTAAAACAATTTGTAAGCCGCTCTGATAGCCTTGTGGCTGAAGAGCGGGGTATAAATAAATAAATAAATAAAAAATAAATAAGATTAGACAGAATCTGATGCCTTTAGGGTATTTAAATGCCAGTACTGCAAGCCACCACATTGCAAGTTCAATTCCAGAGGGCTCCAAGGTTCACTCAGCCTTCCATCCTTTCGTAGGTTGGTAAAATTAGTACGTGGCTTGTGGGGCTATTAGCCAATACACATTGGAAACTGCTTAATGCAGTGTAGATGTGCAAATTGCTGTTGCTTAAAACAATTTGTAAGCTGCTCTGATAGCCATTGTGGCTGAAGGGTGGGGTATAAATACCTACTTTATTTATTATTGTTGTTATTTATTTAAATGTGTTCAGAGGCCTGTTTGGTTTACAGATGAGGCAAAGATGAAGATAAAATTTGGGAAATGTTTTTCTCCTTGCTGTGAAAAAGCCTCCCAGGCTAATTTCTATGGGTCAAATGTGGTTATTTGCAAAACACAACAGCAACTCAGATTGGGGTGGATGGGTGGTGGGTTCTTTTTAGTTGAAGGTTAGCACCATTATGAGAGCCAGTATGGTACAATGGATTGAGCACTGGATTAAGACTCTGGAAGACCAGGGTTCAAATCTCCACTCAGCCATGGAAACCCAGGGTTGACCTTGGGCAAGTCACACTCTCTCAGCCTCAGGGGAAGGCAAAGGCAAGCTCTGTCTGAACAAATCTTGCCAAGGAGATCCTGCAATAGGTTCACCTTAGGGTTGCCATAATTTGGAAATGACTTGAAGGCACACAACAACAATATACCACCATTTTAGCAGGGTTGAAAATAGCTTTTCACTAACAACAATGTCAAACATTTAGTATGTTTCGTATTTGTTGTAAGCCCATAGAAAACACACAGGGGAAGAAACTACTTTGATTTGTTCATAGTACAGCTAAGATGGAATGGAGTATTTGTGTTAGATCTCACTGCTTCCTCCAGAACTGGCAAAGATCATAGCCAAAACTGGTAGATACTAGCCTTAAATACAAAATAGACAGAGGGATAAAATTAATGAGAGCCAGCCTGGAGTGCTGGACTAGGAGTCTGGAGGATCAGGGTTTGACTCCCTGCTCAGCCATGGAAACTGACTGGGTGACCTTGGGTAAGCCACACTCTCTCCGCCTCAGAGGAAGGCAAAGGCAACCCCCCCTGAACAAATCTTCCCAAGAAATCCCTGTGATATGGTCACCTTAGGGTCATCATAAGTCAGAAATGACTTGAAGGTCATTTAACAAATAAACAACAAATAAAATCAATACTTAAACATAACTATTAGTACTAATTGATATAAATGCTTTTATTTGTTGCTCCAAAGAGTTAGGAGCTGTAAATGCATCCTAAATTGAGATGTGTTTTGTGTAGTGCCCAGTTTTACATGTTTACTCAGAAGTTTTAATGTAGTGTTTTGAATTATTTACTTTTTAAAATGTTGGAATCAAATACATTTTAGCTGTACAGTATTGTATTTCAATTTTATGTAAGCTGCCTTGAGTCGCCTACTGGGAGAAAAGTGTGGTTTCATTAAAATAAATAAGTAAGTATTGGTATTGGTGTTAGTCCTTTTCTTCCCACATCTTTCCTCCCCCTTTTACTAAACTGTACACCTTTGTCATAGCCTAAATACCCTAAAGTCATGTTCCTTCAAGTTGCTTCTGACCTATGGTGACCCTAAGGCAAAACTTATTTTGGTAATCGCCCCCAATTTATGGAATGGCCTGCCGAATGAGATCCGTCAGTTGACAAGCTTGAGTAGCTTTAAAAAAGCACTAAAGACGGATCTCTTTCGCCAGGCCTTTCCTGATTACATCCCGGCCTCAGGATCTCAGTCTCCTGGCTTTTTAAAATTATGTATATATTTGTTTTTAATGTGTTTTTAGTTAGAAGGTTTTAATTTTATAGTGTTTAATGTCTTTTTATGGGGGAGGGTGGTGGTGGTGGTGCTTTTAGTCATTATTATAATGTTTTAATTGTTGGAAGCCACCCCAATTGTTTTTAGCAGAGGGGTGGGGTATAAATAAATTTTATTATTATTATTTATTATTATCTCAGGGACACGCCTAAATATCCTAAAGGCACCAGATCCTGCCTGAGCTTAGAAGCTAGGCAGGGTTGGCTTTGGTTAGTACTTGTAATGGAGACCACCAATGAATACCAAATGTCGTAGGCTATATTTCAGAGGAAAATAACTAGCAAAATCACCTGTGAGTATTCTTTGCCTAAGAAAACCATATGGAAATTATGCGGTTGCCATAAGCGGAAAGGTGATTTATAGGTACAAACACACACCTTTGTCAGGGATGTGTTTTTATTTATATTGCTTGACCAATACAGAGCCATCAAATACTCAGACAATAACAATAGGAAGTCTGTGTTCAGTGATTAATTGCACTAAGTGCATAGTGTTGCTGCCAAGCAGTAGCAGCCACAGTTTCGGTTAAGACCATGTTCAAAATCTATTCCTCCCCATCTTCAAAATAGTTTTGATACACTAGTATTCAGCCACATACCACCTGACTGACGATGAGCATTTTCCAAATTTTCCATTCCCATTTCAAAAGGTTTGCCTCTTGCTTTGAGCTGACCAGATGTATCAGTGATTTTTTAGAACATTTAGCGAATTCACTTGTGTATTCTCCGTTTTTAAGAATAGCTAATCCTGATGGTCTGTCTTGAAGTAGAGAAATCACTGATTAACTTTGGTTTTGAACATGATTTTTGAATGTGGCAACAGTGGCAGGTATAGTAAGAAAGAGCATTAAAGTGCCACAGTTATCCTCTTTGAAGGAGGTTAGAAAAAGAAAAAGCAACCAGTGCTAAAAAAAAACCTATGAAAATGCACGCTGAAGTCTCAGCTTGGAAAAAACAAAAACAAGCATTCTTGGGAGAAAAGGAATGGATACCATACCTTAAAAGGGTTCAGAAAAGGAAGGGGAGATGGCAAAATGTTGTGGGAAATTCGCACCTCCTCTCTCCACCCCTTTATATCTGTCCCTGCTGCCAAGTTGCAATCCTGGATTCACTACCTGAACTGAAGGAGTCTCGCTTCTGAGGGGACACATAGCAGATTCAGACACTTTGCTGCCTGAGCCTCACACTCACACTAGTCAAGGTTCATAACCTCTGAAGCCAGCCATGATTTTTAGCACATGAGGCAGAAAAATCCCACAATCACCTCTCTCTGGCAGTGTTCGCATCCATGGGCTGTTTAATTCAGGGCCAGTCCAGGATCGACCACGCACAGGAGGCTGCATGCACGGGGCCAAAACAGTGCGGCAGTGTGTTGTCTGCACAGGCCAGCTGGGCTGACACTGCACCAGCCCTGCTGGTCCATTCTCTTGTCCCCGGTGCTACTGCTGCCTCACCAGCCAAGCTGCTCCCTGCAACAGCCTGGCTGGCAGTGTTGCCTCTGCTAAGGCCAGAAACAGGCACCTCAACATGCGATCAGTGAGGAGGGGGTAGAGTGACCCCCTCCTTGTTGATTGCATGTTGAGGTGCCCGTTTCTGGGCACAGCAGAGGAGGCGGCACACCGGGCAGGACTTCCATGGAGCTCCTGCTTGTGAGGAGGTGACGGCAGTGGCTCTGAAGGCAGGCCATCCTCTTTCCCTGCATTGCTCAGCACAGGGAAGGGGGATGGCACAGGCTTTGATGTGTGGACAACTGGATTAGACAAACTGGACATGATCCAGCTGTCCACACACCAAGAGAACCCAAAACCATTCTGGGACTTCCAGAAGACATCAGGCTTTCCCCCAACTTTGTTTAGTGCGGGGCAAGGTCAGGTTATGGGCTAAAAATTGCATGACCTTCCTGGAAGTAGGCATGTTGTGAGGAGTGCCAGCACCAGGTTCGAGATGAGTATGGTGTTTTTTGGCATGTGTGGACACAGCCTCTGTCTCTGGCAGTAAATACACAACCATAACTAACAAAATCCCACTTGGCACTACTTTTCCATGGTGGTGGGATTGCATGATCCTGTGAGGTAAAAGGCTATGCTGATCAGGCACCCTGGAACTGGTTTTAAGGTGGGGGGGGGTCAACATGGGCAGGCAGGTTGTTATTAATTTTGCTTACTTGCAGGTGTTTGTAAGGGGGAGGGCAAATTACTTTCCCCATCCAGCAGCACTGAAACATCCTTGAATGGGACTCTTACAAGCAGAATGCATATTTAGAAGTACCTTCCATGTGTTCAGTGCAGCTTACTCCCAAGTAAGCGTGCTTAGGATAGATTGCAGGCATCCTCAAACTACAGGAAAAGAGATTCCATCTAAACATTAGGAAGAACTTCCTGACAGTAAGAGCTGTTTGAAAGTGGAATGCACTGCCTGGGAGTGTGGTGGAGTCTCCTTCTTTGGAGGTTTTTAAACGGAGACTGGATGGCCATCTGTCAGGAATGATTTGATTGTGTATTCCTGCATGCCAGGGGGTTGGACTGGATGGCCCTTGTGGTCTCTTCCAACTCTATGATTCTATGATTAATTCCTGGGAGGGCTCAATGACAGCCACTGACTTTATATTTCTTAGTGTGTGATGACTTAGTACACTTCTGGTTAATATTTCCTGAGGAGGCTCAACTATATAGGAGTCTTGGTGGTCCAATTTTGTCAGATCACTTCAGGGCCCTCAATCCCCACCCAAGCCTAGTCTTAGGGGGTTTTTGAGGGAGGGCTTCTCCCGCCCAGTTTCTGGGTCTCTGATGCTGATGGTAGCATTGCTACTACTGCTGCTGGGCCTCCCAGCTCAGACAGGCCCTTGATTAGGAGCCAGACTAAATGGGCCAAACTGATGAAACAGCCCACAATTTAGTGCTCTGCCACGATAACCCCAGATTCATGTCTGAAGCATCCCCCTCCCACTGCCTACGGGCTGGGCCGACCCTGCTAGGTCTGCTGCCTCTCCCGGACCCACAGGTGCATGTCGCGCTGGCGTGTAACCCATGGAGAATTTTAGGTTGCATTCAAAGTTCCCAGCTTTCTGCTAGAGGGGCAGATTGGAGTATATTTTGCACCTTAAATCCGGGAGCAAAACTCTACTGAAAAAGGATGGGATTTACTTTTGATTGCTTAGATACCTATGAGGAATTTTTTTTGGGGGGGGGGAATTAGGATTCTTTTTTTATTGGAATAAGACCATTCTACTGAAAAATACACCCAACCACAAAGGTGTGTGTTTGTACCTATAAATCACCTTTCCGCTTATGGCAACCGCATAATTTCCATATGGTTTTCTTAGGCAAAGAATACTCACAGGTGGTTTTGCTAGTTATTTTCCTCTGAAATATAGCCTACGACATTTGTAATAATAATGCAAAAAATTAATAATGTTTTCCTCTTTTCTTACTAATACAAAACTATATCTATCCTAACACTAATACCTTTTCCCTCTTAATCTAAACACACTATAATCACCCTTTTTTCTTTTCCAATGAACATTATATTTACACATTACAATGATACATATTTGGAAAAGAACAAATTAATAAAACATTAATACAATTATAATACACCTATAAGGGTTGCTCTATTAGTCTGGCCCTGGTGTGTGGTGGCTGCTGGCAAAGCAAACACAAGAGGAGGTGGCAAATCCAGGAGATATCTCATTGCACTACTCTGAAGAGTATCTTCCTTTCTCAAACTTATTTTCCGGAGCTGGCTGTTGCGAGGAGGGAAATACATGTACACATGCAGGAAATGCCCTTTAACTTTATTATTTTGGGTACAAGAGGGGTTTAGAAAGAACCCCAATTTTCCAGCCCCCTGCTTTCCTGTTCCTCCCCAGCCCCTTTCACAGAAGAACCCTCTTGTTCAGCATTATCCAAAGACTTCGTATAAACATATGGACAGTCCTTGCATCTTGACAGAGCCCTTGTTCTATAGCGTAGTGTGTGTGTGTGGAAGTTAAATAAGATTTGCATAATTAATTCAAAACCTTATCGGAACGGCCGGGTGCGAAGGGTTAAGGGCTCAGAAGTCTGCCATCAAAATGGGGAAAGCGCTGGGTGAATTTGGGTCTTCCTGCAAAACGACAAGGCACGACCCAGATGGGACTCGAACCCACAATCCCCAGCTCCGGAGGCTGATGCCTTATCCATTAGGCCACTGGGTCACCCGGCAAAAACTGCAGAGCGCCACACTCTAAGCGCCCCGCCTGGCTATTCTTGGCTCCGCCCATTTTCCGTCCGTCGCTCTTTGCCTGACTTATCTTCAGCCCCGCTCTCGAAATAAGCCACGCCTCCCCTCGACATCCTGTCTGCCTCGCGCTCCGAGAGAGACCGCCCCCTCGCCTCCCCCGCTCCACTGAGCTTTGGCTTCGGCAACATCTGACGTTCTAGCCCCGCCGGTCTGCGCATGTCAGGCTGCTCACCGCAGTTGCCTGTAGAATGCTGGAGGGGGGAGGACCCTGGATGCGCGCGCACCCGGAGCCCAGTTTCCCGCACGTGCTGCTCTTGTGCTTCTCCACTGACCTTGGGGGCTAGTTCATCTGTCACGTGTGAACCGAGATGTGTGCTTTTGTTCTGTGTCCTTGCTTTGGATGTGGTGGTGTTTTCCCTTGGAAGGTTTGCAAGCCCAAACCAACCAGGAGTAGCATAAATGTCGTTTGGCTGAGAGGTTTCATTGCACTTCTCCCACCCTTATCATAGAATTGCAGAGTTGGAAGAGACCACGAGGGCCATCCAGTCCAACCCCCTGCCACGCAGGAAATCTTGATCAAAGCATCCCCGACAGATGGCAATCCAGCCTCTGTTTAAAGACCTCCAAGGAAGGAGACCCCACCACGCTCCGAGGGAGTGTGTTCCCCTGCCCAACAGCTCTTACTCTCAAAAAGTTCCTCCTAATGTTGAGGTGGAATCTCTGTTCCTTGAGCTTGCATCCATTGCTCCGTGTTCCAGTCTCTGGAGCAGCAGAAAACAAGCCTGCTCCATCCTCAGCGTGACATCCCTTCAAATACTTAAACAGGGCTATCATATCGCCTCTTAACCGTCTTTTTTCCAGGCTAAACATACCCAGCTCCCTAAGTCTCTCCTCATAAGGCATCGTTTCCAGACCTTTCACCATTTTAGTTGCCCTTCTCTGGACACGCTCCAATTTGTCAATATCCTTTCTGAATTGTGGTGCCCAGAACTGGACACAGTATTCTAAGTGAGGTCTGACCAAGGCAGAATAGAGTGGCACTATTACTTCCCTTGATCTAGACACTATACTTCTATTGGTACAGCCCAAAATCGCATTGGCCTTTTTAGCTGCCGCATCACACTGTTGGCTCATGTTCAACTTGTGGTCTACTAGGACTCCTAGATCCCTTTCGCACGTAGTCTCATTCAGCCAGGTCTCTCCCATCCTATATTTATGCATTTCATTTTTCCGCTCTAAATGCAGTACTTTACATTTCTCCGTATTGAATTTCATTTTGTTAGCTTTGGCCCAGCTCTCCAGTCTATCCAGGTCATTCTGAATTTTGATCCTGTCCTCTAGGGTATTAGCTACTCCTCCCAATTTGGTGTCATCTGCAAATTTAATAAGTATGCCCCTAATTCCCTCATCCAAGTCATTGATAAAGATGTTGAATAGCACTGGGCCCAGGACAGAACCCTGTGGCACCCCACTGGTCACATCTTTCCAAGACAAAGAGGAGCCACTGCTGAGCACCCTTTGGGTTCGGCCGGTCAACCAATTACAAATCCATTGAACAGTTAACTTGTCTAGCCCACATTTTATAAGCTTGTTTGTAAGAATGTCATGGGGAACCTTGTCAAAGGCCTTACTGAAATCAAGGTATGCGATGTCCACAGCATTCCCTTCATCTACCAAGCTGGTAACTTTATAAAAAAAAAGAGATCAGATTAGTCTGGCATGACTTGTTTCTCTGAAACCCATGTTGACTTTTTGTGATTATGGCATTGCCTTCTAAATGTTCACAGACTCTCTGTTTAATGATCTGCTCTAGAATCTCCCCTGGTATTGATGTCAGACTAACTGGACGATAATTGTTGGGATCCTCTTTTTTCCCCTTTTTGAAGATGGGAACTACGTTTGCCCTCCTCCAGTCTGCTGGGACTTCTCCTGTTCTCCAGGAGTTCTCAAATATTATTGCCAATGGCTCTGAGATTATATTTGCCAGCTCTTTTAATACTCTTGGATGTAGTTCATCTGGTCCTGGAGATTTAAATTCATTTAGATTAAGAAGGTATTCCTGTACTACCTCTTTACTTATTCTGAGCTGGATTTCCCCTATTGTGTCCTCTGTTCCATTCTCCTCAGGTTGGTCCTCCTTTTCCTTTTCTGAAAACACTGAGGCAAAGAAGGTGTTGAGTAATTCTGCCTTTTCTCTGTCCCCTGTTAGCATTTTGCCATCTTCTCCACGTAGCAGCCCTATCATTTCCTTCTTCCTCCTTTTGCTGCGGACATACCCCAAAAAACCCTTTTTATTGTTCTTAACCTCCCTAGAAAGCCTGAGCTCATTCTGCGCTTTAGCTTTTCTGACTTTACTCCTACACATGTTCGCTATCTGTTTGAATTCTTCTTTGGTGATTTTCCCCCCTTTCCATTTCCTATACATGTTCCATTTAAAACTTAGCTCCATTGAAAGTTCTTTAGTCATCCATCCTGGTTTCTTGAGACACCTCCCATTTTTCTTCCTCAATGGTACTGTTTGAAATTGTGCCTTCAGTATCTCCTTATTGAGAAAGTCCCATCCGTCTTGAGGTTTCTTCTCTTTTAGTATTCCTGACCATGGGATCACCCCCAGTATTTCCCTGAGTTTATTGAAATCAGCTCTCCTAAAGTCAAGAACGCGTGTCTGACTATGCCTGGCTTCTCCTTTCCATTGTATAACAAACTCCAGGAGAACATGATCACTCTCACCTAAGGATCCCACCACTTGCACCCCATTAACCAGGTCATCTCTGTTGGTTAGGATCAGATCTAAAATAGCTGACCCCCTTGTTGCCTCTTCCACCTTTTGGACCATGAAATTGTCTTCCAGGCATGTAAGGAATTTGCTAGACCTTGTAGTTTTGGCTGAGTTAGATTGCCAGCAAATATCAGGATAGTTGAAGTCCCCCATCACTACTACATCTCTCCTTTCTGCATGTGTGTTCATCTGTTCTAGAAAGGCAACATCCAATTCCTCCATCTGATTTGGGGGTCTGTAGTAGAGTCCCACAATAACATCCCTGTTGTTTCCCTCCCCTTTAATTTTTATCCATACGCTCTCCACCTGGCTTCCAGTATTGATGTCGTGGATCACTTCACTGGTGTAAATATCCCTGACATATAATGCTATTCCTCCTCCTTTCCTGTGTGGCCTGTTTCTCCTATAAAGGTTATACCCCTCTATTCCTACATTCCAATCATGAGACTCGTCCCACCAGGTTTCAGTAATGCCTATTATATCATATTTGTTTTGTAGTGCGAGGAGTTCAAGTTCATCTTGCTTATTTCCCATGCTCTGTGCATTAGTGTAGAGACATCTGCGACCATGTGTTCCCTTTACTTGCTTCCTGTGCAAGTTTTTTTGCCTCCCACTGTTGGGTCCTTGCGCTGTTTGCCTTGTTCCCTCTATGACAGTTTGACTATTTTCTCCAGCTCTTTTGCCTTCCAGAATACTGTCTCCCTCCCCCATTTGACTCAGTTTAAAGCCCTCCTGATCAAATTCTTGAGACTGAATGGATTCCAGGGAGTCTCCATCCAATTTCTCACTCAGTTTACAAACAATGGCTTATTCCACACTACACAAATAATCCAGTTTGAAACTGGATGATTTGCCATGGTTCCTTCCTATTGAATCTTGGGATTTGTAGTTTCACTAAGCGTTTAGCCTTTTCTGCCAGAGTGCTGCTGCGTCACTAAACTACAAATCCCAGGATTCCATAGGATGGAGCCATAGCAAACAATCCAGTTCCAAACTGGATTATTGGTACAATGTGGATGCAGCCCAGATATAATTCTTGACCACATTATGCATCTCCCTTTGAATTGGCATCTGACAAAAAACCCAAGAAAACAGGATTGAAGGAGTTAACTGAAATGGGCTTTTAATGGTGTGTTTTCTTGATTTTTATATTTTCTGTCTGTTCAAGAATTTTTTGAGTGGTGCTAATTCTGCATGTTGTTTAATTCTGTTTTAAAGTAACTTACATATTTTATTGATGTTGTATTTTTGAAATCTGTATTGGTTTTAATGTTTTGTAGGCTGATAGGAAGCAAATGGCCTGATATAAATGAATAAAATATTGTGGTAATAATAATACAATTCTTCCTATAAAAGTTTACTGGGGACAAAATCCCGTCAAGGTACTCCCCGGTAGGGTTACAGTATTAGTAATAATACAGTAATACATTAGTATTGCTATTAGTATTTCTTAGCTGCCTCTGAAGTAGGGAACAACAACAGATTAAAATACAACACATAACATTAAAACACATAAACTAATTAAAGACACATAAACCAGTTAAAACAGTATTGTAGCCTTAGAAAACTATAGTCATATTTACTCAAATGTAACCCTACTGAGTTTTGTGAATCTTAACCCCTGTTTTTGGATAAATATGTCGGCCCTGAATAGATCTATAGATTTAAAAAGTACAAAACGCTTGTTCAACACATTGTTCTAGGCTATGTGTTGACGAATAATGCTCTACATTGATTATCAAATTTCTTAAAAATTCTTTTAGGTTCCCCTCTAAGTATTAATATCCATACCATTTTTATTTGGTATGGTGTCTAATCCCCTAACATTATGGACTTTTTTTGACGTCTAAAATGTAACGGAAGCAGCCTCGCCACGTTGCGAGGCTGCTGCGCTGCAGGGCGTCCCTTTCGCATGACGCCCATCCCTGCCGGTACTGTTGCAGTACCGCAGGGACATTTGAGTGTTATATTTCGGCGATTTTTACTCACGAAAGTTGATCGTGAGTAAAAATCACTGAAATATAACACTCAAATGTCCCTGCGGTACCGCAACAGTACTGGCAGCGACAGGTGTCATGCGAAAGGGGCGCCCTGCAGCGCAGCAGCCTCGCAACATGGCGAGGCTGCTTCCGTTACATTTTAGACGTCCGAAAAAGTCCTATAATTCTATCAATTCCTGTGTGTATGCGCTTTCAAGTCACCTGTTGATTTATGGTGATCCCATGAATTTCATAGGATTTTCTAAGGCGAGGGATACTCAGACATGGTTTTGCCAGTTTTCTCTGAAATATAGCCTACAGCAACTGGTATTTACTCAAAGCTGACCCTACTTGGCTTCCAAGATCAGACAGGATCTGGTGCCTTTAGGTATTCCAAACAAAGTCCGTTAGAATTCACAGGACTCTAACCTTAAATATCTGGGATGAGACCATAGGCCCATCTACACGAGGGGGAAAAAATCCCAAATACGTTGTACTATTGGCATCTCACAGCAGCAGCGACATGTTCAAATAGTTTTTCTGGCCTTGGAAGCTCCCATAAGCCTCGCATTCCTGATGGCCCAAATTGCACTGGTGCGATAGAGCGATTCTCCAAAGCAAAACAGAAAATATTGCCTTAGCGAATGATTGCTAAGGTGAAAATCCAACATGCAGCAGTGGGCACTTGCCCTCTTAATGAGTCCTGCCACTGTTCTCACCTGGCCAATCAGCTTTGTGCTTCCCTTCAAGTTTTATATTGTTCCATAGTCCAAACAAGCAAAAATGTGCACCCGTCTCACAGTTTGTGAAAAAGTACGGGGAAATCTGCAAAAGCTTTTAGTGCACTGTTTTTGCCATTTTGCCCCCCCCCCCCACCACTACTTCCAAATACAGTAGTGTGAATTGGTGCTGGATCTTGTTTAGATTGGTAGGATTCCCTGTGAATTCCATGAGGGCTATTTTTTTTGTTTTGTTTTAATTTTATTTTTGATTAAGTTTTAACATATATAACAGATTATAGTATAGTATAGTAAATAGTGAACAAACATACCATTTTTTTCTCTAAATCCTTTGCATAACATAGTCAATGTAACATCTTTTTTCTAAATTCTCTTCTGTCCTGAACTTCCTTTATTTAGACCTATAGCTAAATCCGTATCTTATTTGTAATTTTATTTTAACTCCTGATATCCACAAAATAATAGTGAGAATAATAGATACTTAATTATCCAAGTATTGTTAAAATTATTATATCTTCCCTCTAACCCATTATACGAAAACACCCCAACTCAATAATGTCCAAATTCTTTACAATCTCAGTTCTTCTTATGTCACTTGTTATTATGCACCCTTTTATGTATTGAATTTAAATGTCATATTTCAGATTTCTTGTCTTATGTATTTATCTATCTTGTAACTCAGTTCATCTCTTTAATTGTAATTCCCCATTACTTCCTTTATATTTTTATATGGGTCTCCTGTATTCTCCCAGTATGCTACTACTGGTGCCCAAGCCTTGATCATATTTTCCCCACTTTTATTCCTTAATCTATTAGTTAGCTCATCCATTTCTAAAATGTCTAGCAATTTTACTTTCCACTTTTCAATTGTGGGTTTTTCTTTTGATTTCCATTTTCTTGCAACAATTACTCTAGCTATGGTTGTCATATATAATAGAATCCTCCAATGTTGGTTTTCTTTTTTGTTTATTCCTTTTATCATATTCAACAAATAAAGTTCCGGGCTGAACTCCACATGAATGAAGGCTATTTTCACCGTTTAGACAGGCCCTATGTGCATGTGTATATGAATGGATACAAAATTCACAATTTTGACAGATTTTTGCTAAGTATAAATAACCATTAACCAAGTTTGTATTCTGAAGAAAGGAAAACAGTTTTTACTAAACAGATTTATTATCAAACATATCCTGCTCTGACATTTAGCATCTCAAGGTTTTTCATCCAAGCTGCAGCTCATTCTGAGCCATGCTGCTATACAAGATATTTTCAGATTGTTCACTACACATTTCAAGAACTAACAGCAATCTTAATGGTTTCATTCAGACTTAATGGTGAAAGGGTGATTCATACTCTTGTAGGCTTGCATGGTTCCCTCATTCCTTTGGCACCTGCAGGGAGAAGATGGGAAACTTGCCCCACCCCATTTTATTAAATAAAACAAAGCACGAGGAACAGTTAACATGTATACAATTACATAGAACAGAATGAATGAAAATACCAATGTTAAGTCCATATTAATCTAACTGTATTTTCAAGGAGTTATCAACTAAGCAATCCATCTCTAAGGAGAGGATGAGAAATTATTGCTACCGTTTCTAACTGGACTGGTCTTATTGATTAACTGAAACAAGCTGGTTTTAAATCATAACTGAGATTAACTACAGTTTAATTCTTCTGTGAGCCGCCTTGGGTCCCACTTTGGGAGAAAGGTGGCATAGAAATTGCATACATACGTACATACATACAGTTTAGGATATTGTAATTTTGGGTAAACTGAAGGTTTTTTTTTCTGATTTCCTAGGAGGAGAGGATGAATGAGACCAAGGCTAACTCTAATGTTAAACCAGTTTATATCTAAATGTAGCCATTATATTAATGTTAGGTGCTTCTGGCTTGACTTTATGCTTTAGTTCTTTTAACAATGGGATGGATCCAGATTTAGGCATGTGCAGTGGTCTGGTGGAAGCATATCTTTCTATCCCTTCCCCTTATAGTAACCTCCCCACCCACCCCTCAGCAAAATACTGGATATCCTGTTGAATGGGATAGGCTGTGATGTGGAGTAAAAGAAAAGAAGAATCTTGAAAATCAAAGTTTTTCTCTATGTTGCTGATCCCTCATTGTTGCTTTTTTACAATTCAAATTTTTAGTTCACATTTAAGATTCGGGCCTACAGCAATTAAATGAAAATTAAAAAATTACATTTTCAATACCTGAGCTGTTTGAATCCTAAATGTAAATACCTGAGTTGCTGTCTAGAACTCACTTATGTCAGAGGGGTGTTTTTAATACCTATGGACTTAAGCTTACAGACTGTAATTTAGCAATTCAGTTCTTGGCAAATCCCACTTTATTTGCTCTGGCTGCCTCCTGTTGAATCCTGGGATTTGCAGTTTAGGGAGGGGCATTTACAACTCTCAGCCAGAGAGCTCTTAGACCTCACTAAATTACAAACCCCAGAATTCCACAGGAGGAAGCCAGAGCAGTTAAAGTGGAATAGTAAAGCTATAACAGTGTAGTATGAAAATCTCGTAGTTGTTAAACCAAGCACATTTCAATAGATGGCACTGAAAGCAGCATATTTTAGTTTCTCTTGCTTTTTATGTGCATGTGTGTTTTAAACTGAATTGCATTGTATTTGTTTGTATTGGTTTTGTAGGCACTGGAAATTATAAAAGCAGTGCAATAATATTCCACTACTGTGTCTGCAACATGAGGGAATTTATTTTACACATGGGTACAAAATCCACTATCATTTTAAGGTTAATTTATTTGGAGGGCAGGTTCTCAACCTGAAAGTTTGAAGGTTTTGTTGAAGATCAGGGCAGACATGATGCCTTAAAAAAATCTGCCCTTTTGTTCTACTCAAAAATAAGTTTTACTAAATTCTTATTATTTTACATAGTATTTAAACAATTTGAACTCCTTTGAATTTTACAGTTGAAGGTGACAATGCAGTATAAAGTATTGATAGAATTTTACTTAATGCTTTATCCCTTTTATCTTGTGTTTTCTCCTTTAAATTTGGAGCGAAAAGAACTAAAAGCTACAGTTATCGCCTGTCATCTTTCTTCCTGCTCGCTTGTATCAGTGACAGATGGCCTCTCACATTTTCATTCTTTTAATTCTTAATTGGCCAAAGGTTTTACAGATCTTTTGGATTTAGTTTGCCTAGATGTGCATAGAAGAGGGGGTTGAAACACCTGAAGGGGCCCTCTCATTAACTGTATCTACACTGCAGAAATAATCCAGTTTGACACCACTTTAACTGTCATGGCTCAATGCTATGGAATTCTGGGATCTGTAGTTTTGTGAGGTATTTGGCCCTTCTCTGTCGGAGAGCTCTGGTGCCACAACAAACTACAAATCCCAGGATTCCATAGGATGGAGCCATGATAGTTAAAGTGGTGTCAAACTGGACTATTTCTGCAGTGCAGATGCAGCCCTTGGGGCTATTGTTAAACCCAGTTTTCCTTCACCATCCAACACTCCAGGGTATATGAGGCTTAGGGGGAATCCACAGGGCACAATAGTTTGATACGGGATTCTTAGCATAGTATCCTATGGAATCCTGGAATTGGTAGTTTTACAAGGTCTTTAGTAAGCTTGAGGGCAGGGAACTGTTTTGTTGTTCTTTTTGTTGTAAAGCACCATGTTCGTTGATCCCACTATAAAAACAAAATATAATAATAATAATAATGAGTGCTAGTGCCTCACCAAACTACAAGTCCCAGGATTCCATAAGAAGGAGCCATACAAATAATCCAAATTCAAACTGGGTTATTTCTCTAGTGTGGAGGTGTGCATTAAAACATTGGACGTTGGGACATGTAGTCTTAGTACCACAGTGGGCCCTGAAACGGCCATGTGTTCTGGGAAATGAAGTCCTGAAGGGGCTTGTCGGCGTTACTCAGAAGTATCGCGAGACCTCGAAGAAACGCCCCGCCTCCCTCGGCAGCGTGAGAAGAGAGTTTCCACACTCCCCTTTTTTTCAAACTGGCCAATGAGGGTTTTGCTTTGACTCGAATTGACCAATGAGAGCTTGAGGGCGCTGGAAGTTTAAATCGGGGCGGAGGGGGGAACAGCTTGGCATTGCTGCCGCCGTGACAGACTGTGCTGCGGCTTCTGGTTCTTCGGTCGCAACGTGTCGTGTCGGTTCTGACGCCGGGTTGGGCTCCGCGTGTGGCGCCTGAGAGGCACAAGGCGGCTTACAACAATTAAAAAATAAAAATACAGGTAAAATAGCACAATTTACAAAAAGAAAAGAAAAAAAGGCGGGGTATACATTAATTAATATATTTTCATTCTCTTCCCTTAATTAATTAATGAATTCATCAGTCTCCTTAATTAAAGCTAGTTAGTTCAGTGGTCTCTGGTGTCTGCGGGGTGGGGTGGTGGTGGGGAGAGCTGGCCATAATAATTAACTTTAAATGTATTTTAACGTTTTATTTTATTAAATGATTTTAAAGTTCGGGCATTTCCAACCCAAGCCGAGCCAGGGATAGGCACTCACTGTATTTGTGGTGCCCATTTTTGGGGGTGGGACACCCACACACGCAGAGGAGGGCTTTCTGCTTTACTCTCTGGAAAATGCCACACGGGAAGCCTTTGGAAACTGTTCCCCCCCTCCGCCGACCTCTGACTTCCCCCCTTGTGTAGCTGGCTCTCAAAACGGTGGTGGTGGGGAAATGCCCCCCCAAAAAACGGAACGAGTCCCGTTTGCCGTTGGCCCCCGGCACGTTAGGTAACGTTTTTTGTAACGGGACGTCGCGGGGCGGGTTAAAGCCCCCCAGTGTGTGTGAAGGGGATCCAGGCTCCTTTCACAGCCGTTTTCCTTTAAAGAATGGTGGAGGGTGGCTAACGGAAATAACGCGGCTCGTTCCATTACCGTTCCCCGCCCTCCCTGGAGTAACAACGCCTTCACTGGTCATTGCTCCGCATCTTCTCTTGGTCGGACTCCTTTGTAACTCAGCGAGTTGATTAAGGCTTCTCGGAAATTTGCTGTGATTACATGTACGGTTTCGGATCACAGTACAGTTGTCCCTCCGTATCCACGGATTTGGGATCCACGGTTTTAAATATTCACAGCTTGACAATATTCTTTAAAACTAATAATCCAAAAAGCAAACCTTGATTTTGCCATCTTATATAAGGGCAAACCTTGATTTTGCCATCTACATGTCCCAGCGTCCAATCTTATATATAAGGAACACCATTTTGCTATGCCACTGCATATATTCACGGATTGAGTATTCACGGATTGAATATTGAATTCACGGATTGAATATTGAGTATTCACGGATTTTGGTATCCATGGGGGTCCTGGAACCAAACCCAGCGAATATGGAGGGACAACTGTACACCCAAAAGTTGTAAGGGGATTCTTGAGTCAGCCCCTCCAAAGGGAGCATTGTTATAAGAAGGGATGAACCTTTCTGAAACAAAATTTTAAAAATGACCCCCCTCCCCTGCCCTTTGATGTGCTTTTAGGGTTTGCAAGACTCCTATAGCTTGCTTCCCTTGGCGATAATCCCAAAGACATCTTTAAAAGCATTGGACGGAACTTCTGAGCTGATGAGTGTAAATGCCTAGGATTGGCATTTTTTTGGTTCCTCCCCCCCCCCCATTTTTACATCCTTATTTTTGGTAGAGTTACGCGGGCAGTGTAAAAGAAGTCATATAGAACCCTCCTCCCAAAGGCAGGAAAGTAATATAAAAATATTTCAACATTAGAGCTGTTCACAATTTAAAGGCCAAATATTTTAAATTTAGCATTTATTCTCTCTTGTTAGATTTGGTTTCAAAGCTAGTTCAGATTCTTGCAGTGTATTGTCAAAATTTTAACATCTAAAATGAGGTTTTTGTTTTAGATTTAAAAATAACTAGTCTACATCAAGATCAAGATGTCTACCAATGAGAATGCTGCCGGAACGGCTGTTCGCCTGAACAGATTCAAGAATAAGGGAAAGGATTCCAACGTGAGTAACTTTATAGTTAACTGTAATTATAGGTTTTCTTTGTGATTTAAAGATACAGTGTGGTTCTAAAATGCTGTGTTTACACCAGGAAATGAGACGGCGGCGAATGGAAATAAATGTGGAGCTGAGGAAAGCCAAAAAAGATGATCAGATGTTGAAACGAAGAAATGTTGGTAGATTTCCTGTTGATGCCACTTCACCTCTGCAGGAAAGCAATCAGGTAGATCCCTTGCTCAGAGGAGTTCAGAGGCTATTTCTAGCTCTCTCTTTGTTTATTTAGAAGCTATTAAAACTTAGGCTGCTGGCCTTTACTGAGTCATTTATTTATTATTTACTATAGTTTACCTGTTAACTGGAGTTCTCTGGGCAGTATTTTGGTAAATTAAAAACATAAAATGTTATGCAATAACACAATAAAGCAAATAGTAAAAGTGAACTGTAGTGTAGAAGAAAAACTGAAGAGTGAAGAAAAAATTGGAAAAGAAACAAATGCAAAATCCAAAAGCACTGAAATAAGTTCTTGAAATACCTGAGAGAATAAAAAGGTAGTGAAGAGACTATAGTACGGGTGCTGTCTTTGGGGAAAGTATTCCATAAGCAGGGTGCCACCATAGAAGAGATCTTGCCTCATTTGTCAGGGATATCTGGAGGAACGCCTTGAGCAACGGAAGAGGCAGGTCCTTCGGCTTCTTGGAAGTAAGGCATTCAAAATATCTTGTCCTTGATTTGTTTTTATTAATTTTAATATTCAAGGACATAATCAAAATGCCTTTAATGTTAAGGATCTTGGGTACTTACAATTTGCATGTCATAGAATCATAGAATTGGAAGAGACCACAAGGGCCTTCTAGTCCAACCCCCTGCCATGCAGAAATACACAATCAAAGCACTCCTGACAGATGACCATCCAGCCTCTGTTTAAAGACCTCCAAAGAAGGAGATTCCACCACACTCCGGCAGCTCATTCCACTGCTGAACAGCTCTTACTGTCAGGAAATTCTTCCTAATGTTTAGGTGGAATCCCTTTTCCTGTAGTTTGAGTCCATTGCTCTGTGCCCTAGTCTCTGGAGCAGCAGAAAACAAGCTTGCTCCATTCTCGATATGACATCCCTTCAAATATTTAAATATTCAAATATTTTCTTATCTAGGCTAAACATGCCTAGCTCCCTAAGCCACTCCCCATAGAGCATGCTTTCCAGACCTTTCACCATTTTTGTTGCCATTTTGGTGTTAATGTGTGTAATTAGTAGTACGTACTACTTCAGATTTTCTGGGGGATATTTGAGGCCATGAGAGCCAGCATGGTATAGTGGTTTGAGCCTTGGACTGCAACTTTAAAGACCAGGGTTCAAATCCCTGCTCAGCCATAGAAACCCATTAGGTGACCTTGGGCAAGCCTCAGGAAGGCAAAGGTAAACTCCCCTCTAAACAAATCTTCCAAGAAAACCCTGTGATATAATTGCCATAAATCATAATTGATTTGAAGGCACACAACAACAACCATTTGAGGCCATTCTTAAATCTTACTGTGTGGGGCATAGGGACAGGGCTGTATGGTTACCTTGTCTATGTGCAAAGTAGTCAGTGGTGTGTTATTCCCTCACCCCTTTAACGTTCTAAAACACTGTGCATGGTCAGATTGGTCCAGGGGTCTTCTGATCCAGCTGTGCAATCTGCAGTTCCAGGACTTCAGTCAGGAGTCTTTCTCATTTCTGTATGAACTAACTCAGGACTTTTTGCATGTGAAGCATGAATTCTACCACTGAGCCAAAGCTCTTCATTACTTATGTTGCATAGAGAAGTGGATAGTATAACAGTATTGGAGTATGGAGTAGCATACACTTCTTTGACTTTTAAAGCCAAACATTGTACATATTGGAAATCAACTTAAACACTGGAAGTACTGTCATGGTGGTATCTTCCAGTGAAGGCTCATCACACCTCTTATACAGCACATATTTCAGTGCTGTTTGAGTATGTTTTTTAATTGTCTAGTTCTGGTGTTAAAGTTTAATTTGTTTTTGTTCTGTGCTATTGTTTACTGCCTACAGTTCTTTTAAATTCTGAATATGCAATTTGTAGATCACATTGGTGAGGGTTTTTGGTACTTGTCAAAGAAGCTTAATGTAAATACAAAATTTTGATTGTTTTATAGGCTGCTGTCAACTGGTCTGTTGAAGACATTGTTAAAGGCGTCAACAGCAATAATGTGGAATTGCAGCTGCAAGCTACACAGGCCGCTAGGTAACAATGTAGAGTCAATACTTTTCCACAGAATGTGCATATGGCAAGCTAGTGACTAAGGGTAAATGCAAGACACTGAATCTGATTTGAGGCTTCATACAGACTAGCATATAAAGTGGACTGCAAAGATTTTTACATAGTTCTCTTAATGCTGAGGAAAACGAACCATTTCTATGCAAACATATTTCAGTATTAGAGAAACGTCTAGTTATCTGCTATTATGTATCCTAAACTATAGTTGAGTGTATTATTCCACATAGAACATAACTATATAGCTCAGGTATAGCATAAGGCTGAGCTTATCTGGAGGATAACTATGAATTTCAACTCAGTCTGTCTATCCCAAAGGGCAAAAATTTGTACCTAGATAGTTGCAGGTAAACATCCTGGTCTGCTACGATGTGAGACACACTTTCACCAAAAGCCTAATAATTTCTGATTATTAATTCTGAATTATCAGATGCTAGTTGATGACAAGACAGTTATGGATTCATTCATATGTAGCTGCTTCAAAACTTCAGTAATGTATAAACTAAAAGTAAAACTACGCTTTCACCTCATTTATGAGTATTGTCATAAAGACTGTTTCCCTGTGTTAGAGGGGCAGAATATCCTACATGAGGGTTGTTTTGCCCATTTCTCCAAAAGGCAGGAAACACGCATTGCTTTTGAGGTTATCTGGTAGGAGGAACAACCCTCCTCACAATCTTTATAGTTTTGTTCCTGCCTTCTCTCTGTAGGCATGCAATTCATATCAGCTCTGCTCCGTTCACCATTTTTTTTCCTCCCTGGCTTTTCTTCTTCTCTTCTTGCCCCAAGAAAAAGAACTTGCCTTTACTTTCCTCTGTCTGAGTTTTCCCTCCAGTAACTAGCTTTCCTTGCCTCCCTCCCAACTTATCCTTCCCCCTCCAGAGCAGTCACCTGTGTGAGGAAAACAAAGCAAGTAAGCTAGAGACTGGAAGGATGAAGTAGACATTGCAGATCAGTGAAGGGAGATTTGGCCCCACCACTGAAACGTTGGACTTTGTCAGACCCCAGCCACTGCCCCAACCTGGTGGATCTGGAAAGTCATGCAGGAGGCAAGGAAAGCTGGCAGAAGCCTATGAGACCAGCGAATGAGGGAGCTTCCCTCTACAACACAGCTCAGGTTGTGCTCTGCACACCCAGCCTTGAGCAGGCCAGGGTTGGAGCTACAGCAGCAGTCAGCTTCACTAATAAAGAACGTGTCCAGACTCAGGCTTTGGTATTCCCACAGTTGGTTGTGAGGGAGGGAGCAATTCATTCTGAGCTCTTTCAGATGAGGCAGGGCAGTAAATTAAACAGAGTTACTGGAGACAAACTTGCCTTGGGGTGTTTGCTTGCCAGGGAACCCACAGGAGGGAAATCAAAACCAGTCCAAAAGCCAGACAGGATCAGAGTTTCAGGGTTCTGAAGCAGAATCACAGGAACTTGCACCAAAACTGGAGAATGGTCAGATTATTCCCACAGATAACGTGGGTCAGAGCTGTTTCTTAAATTGGATGCAGGCAGCTGACCTTGATTAAGAGAACTTCTGCTTGGCAAGAAGCCTCAGTGAACATCTTTGCTCTGCTCTCTTTTCCACACATCAAGACTGCGTGCTTGGGTGCTGAGCCTCCTCATCTGACTATTTTAGCTGTCCTGGTGACACCAGTGTTTGATCAATCTCAGGTGTCCTTAGGCTGCCATTTCACAGGTTGAGCTGTAGAATTTTCCACAACGTCTTGAGTCCTGGGCCATGACAAAGTGTGAGTAATGCGCCCCCGAATGGACATGGAACACCCCCCCCCGGACTTTATGAATTGTCTGAGGGCTTAGTCTCCTGGTAGGCAACAAACAGCATGTTTCTGACTTGTCAGAGACCAGGGCAACTTTGTCACACCAGTACCAATTTCTAAGAGACACAAAGAGAGGGATACTTCAGTGCTTTCCTACCTTGAAGAGCAGGCACATGGTTTTGAGGGGAACTACAGGGAAGAGGACCTCCAGAACCACTACATAGACTCAAGAGGAGGGGGAGCTGTTTTCAGACGAAGACCAGGGCTGTTATTCCACATACCCCTTAATCAGACTATTTCAGTGGGAGAGCTTCAGTGTGTTTTAAAGAAGGCCATTAAAGCCGTGGGAGTCAGTATGCCAGCCCAGACTCCTGAATGTCAGGACCCTGACCTACCCCAGTGTGGTGGTGAATGCTTCCCAAAAGCTAGCGAATCCAGTAGTACCTGATTAGAGAGGAGTGGACTAAGCCGTTGCCACTAGGCCAAGCCCAGCCTGCACCAAGATATGCTACACTCTTTCTAGGCCTGTCCTAGATTCTCCCTTGGTAAGCTGAGGACAGGAAGACAGAGAGCACTCAAGAGGACTCACGAGGCTACCTCCATGGCATTAAGGGACTCCACTTCCCATCTTGTTAAGGGCAGTGCTCCTTTGGGCTAAGGATCTTGTTAAAACCATTCCCCTTGAGCAGGTTAAAGTTAGACTGGGAATCAATAAGCCACTCATGGTCACTGCCTTTTTGGCTGATGCCAGCCTGGATGTGATCCAAGTTAGCACCAGGACACTGGCCACTGCTATGACAATAAGGTACCAGATCTGGCTAAAGAACTAGAGCATAGTCGCCAGAGCCAAGTGTAATACTGTTTTCACCCCCTACCTGGGGATCAAGCTCTTTCGAGAGTCTCTCAATCTATTGCTTGTGGAAACCAAATACAAGAAGAAAGCCCTGATTCACAGGAGGAGGAAAGAGCACTGAAGACAGCATCACCTAGGTTAGTTTTCCTTTCATCCTTCAAGGAGCAGCTTTAGCTCCCAGTTCACCATGTCCCCGAAGCCAAGATACTTCAGAGGATATAAGCCTGGGAGCAGAGATCCCAGACCAGGCAGCACCTGTGCCAGACCTCAGGCAAGTCCAGTCATCAAAGACCAGCGCAAGCACCAGTAGGCATGATGACAACCCCCCAGTAGGGGGCAGGCTCCAGGGATTCATCTCAGCATGGGAGCAAATGATCTCAGACCAGTGGGTCTGAGGCTACACCATCAGTCAGGACTATCGGATCAAATTCACCCAACCCCGGACGCATGTATTCCCTCCAGTATCCAAGAACACTCGCAAACACAGGCTACTTCTGGAGGTCATCAGTCACCTGCTCCAGATTGGGGTGATAGAAGAGGTCCCTCATCTGCAGTATTGCAAAGGATGTTATTTAATTATCTTGGTCCCTAAGAAGAATGGATTGTGGCATGTGATCCTGAGCCTGTGAAGGGTGAATGGGTTCATCAGAAAACTGTGTTTCGGGATGGAGATACCTAAGAGCATCCTTCAGGTGATCTAACTGGTCAATTTCTTTGCATCCCTCTATTTAACTGAAATGTATTTGCATATTTTGATTTATTCAGTGCACCTCAGATTTCTCAGCTTTGCTTACACTGGGAGGCACTTCCAGTACTGGGCATTACCTTTCCGTTTAACCACAGCACCTAGGGCGTTCATGAAAGTCATAGTGGCAGCCTGGAGGAGGGGCCACATCCATGTTTACTTGTATTTGGACAAACTGCTCCTGCATTTGGAGTCCCGGTAGCAGGGATGAGGAAGATATGTGATGTGTGCTGCAATCCTTACATCGCCATGGTTTTCTGGTCAATCATTGGAAGAGCAACCTCAATCACAAGAGATTCTGTACTTGGGTGCTGTGATCAACACAAGATCTGGTGGGCCTTCCACTAGAAAGATCCCAGCGCATAAGGGAGACCACGGTCAAAATACTGTATTTCTAGAGAGTGGACGTAACCCTCCTGTCATGCCTACAGGCTGTAATGATCTCCCATGCATGACAGCATGGATTGCCTGCCATATGCACAATTCGAGGCCAGGCCACTGCGGTGGCTACTTCTACCTCACCAGAGAGCCATCGCATCCAAGATTCACCTCAAAATCGGAGTTCCCCCAAGAGTGTTGTTCCCTGAAGTGGTGGCTTTCCCCAATGATACTCAAGGGGGGATGTTTCTGGAAGGTGGACACAGACAACCAGTCTCTTGGACTGGGGGCCCACTGTGGGCCACATCTAGCACAGGAGACTTAGGAGGTGCACGAAACCCAGCACGGCATAAACTGGCTGAAACTCACTGCCATCCAGTTAGCCCAGTTAGCATTCAAGCCAATGATTAGAGGATGGGCGATCCTCATAAGAACCAAATCGAAGCCAAAACCTACATCTGTCATGAGGGGAGGAACCAGATCCCTCCTCTTATAGAGGAAACATGACTCTTAATGGAATGGGCAGAAATCCACTTCATAGCCCTCAAAGTGGATCACCTTCAAGGAGTGCTCAGCTCCAGAGCGGAGTGCTTCAGCCACACAGACCTGGACCAGGTCGAGTGGAGCCTCCATCCAGAGATGGATATTTTAGCAGATAGCAAGTTGATTTGGGCTTCTGGGGGTGGACCTGTCTGCATCACTGGTCAACCACAAGGTTTGTACATTTCTATAAAGATATTGGACAGGCTGCAGAGGGCCTGGATGTGCTGACTTCACCTTGGCCGAAGAGGCTGCTTTATGCATTCCCCCCCATTGCCCTACTTGTCCTAAGAAAGGCAAGGCCAGAAAGCACCATGCTGATACTAGCGGTACCAGTGTGGCCATGGTGAGATAGCCACCATGGCGGTGGACTGCCTTCAACCGACTGGTGAGACCCAAGCTTGTTTCCTTGTTTGCAAGACTTCCCTCGGGTGGATAATTGGTTATAGAGAGATATTTTTTCCCCTCCTCTTGGTCACAGTAGTGTTAACTGTTACTTAACTATTTCTTCCAGTTTATGTTCTACTGTATTCTTTGTTTCTTTGGCATACTGGTCTTCTATCCCTAAATAAAGAATAAGAACATAATCACATAGAGAAAAAAAATCTCTATAGCTTTCTTCTTTTCTCAGTAAAGAAGTTTAAAAACATTGTGTGTTTCCTGCCTTTTGGAGAAGTGGGTGGAACAACTACATGTAAGATGTTCAGGCCCTCTACATAGAAACTGGCTGTCTCACATGTAAGACAAACAGTTCTTTTCAGTTCATTGCAGAACATTGGATTGATAACAGCCACTATTTCTTAATGAAACATGGTATTGCTCAAAGCTGATGCCTATCACAAAATGAGCTAATTAAACTGAGCAGTACATTATTATAATGGAGCTGAGAATCCTGTATGTAAACTGTTAATAAACTAACTTCCCTGATCCTTTGTAGGAAACTACTGTCACGGGAGAAGCAGCCTCCTATAGACCAGATAATCAAAGCTGGCCTGATCTCAAAGTTTGTGTCATTCTTGGGAAGAACAGATTGTAGTCCTATTCAATTTGAATCTGCTTGGGCACTGACCAACATTGCCTCTGGCACATCAGAACAGACAAAAGCTGTAGTAGATGGAGGAGCAATCCCAGCCTTTATTTGTCTTCTAGCTTCTCCTCATACTCACATCAGTGAGCAAGCTGTATGGGCTTTAGGAAATATTGCAGGTATGTTAACATAATGAATATGTCAGAGGAGTTCCTGTTTTGTTCTTTCAAGAAATGCGTATGCAAAATAACAGAATATTTTGTTGGAAATTGGATGAAGTATTCATTTTCCTGTAGAGGTTATGTCAGCACATAGCTGCACTTCGGAAACTTAAGAATATGAAAAATAGCCTCAACCTGCCATGGCATCAACTTTGGGATCTGAGTACAGTACAATCGTCCCTTCCCATTCGCGGGGGTTAGGGGTGGAGCACCACCCCGAAAGTGAAATTAAGCCCCACCCCAAACATGCTGTACACTCCTCTCCTGCCAACAGCACTGCCAGAACCTCCCTTTCCTGCCTTTACATGATACCTCAGCCAATTTGCAAAGGTTTGCATGTGTGCTCAAGAGTGGTGGATGTGGTTTTCTCTTGGGCTTGAGGAGAGACAGGGTTGAAACCAAATTTTAAAGAGGTAATTTGGTTTGGAATCCAGTTGGGAATGAGAGGTATAGGCACTGTTGTTGAGACACAGGGATGGTGGAGGCAATGCAGAGAGAGGTTTGCGTGCACGTTTAAGAGCGGCGGTTATGCTTTTCTCTTGGGCTTGAGGAGAGATTGGGTGGAATCTGAGTTTTAAAGAGGCAATTCAGTTTGGAATCCAGCTGGGAATGAGAGGTGGGGTGGTTTTTTGTCAGGATGAGAGGATTGAGAGAAGAGGACGAGGATTGGGTGAAGAGAATGAGGATGGGGTGGGGGGTAGGGGTGGAGGTGGGGGTGGAGCCCGAGCCCGTCTTCCCACCAGAGTGGAGGAAGGTGGAGGGACTTCGAATCATGGTGGTGTGGAGATTGTGGTTTTTCCAGACAGGAGAAGGGGAAGGGGAAGGAGTACAAGGTCTTGGAATAACAATACTGTTGACGTATTCCAGCAGTAGCTGGAAACTGCAAATAAACAAAACTGAGAATCAGAAAGATGCAAATAGGAAGGGACGACTATATATTTAGATGTGAATACAGTACTGTATATTATATTGTGAATTGCCATGGATCTCATAGTAAGAAAAGGCAGGAAAATAAATAAGGAGTATTAAAAATAGAACTTTGCTTAATAGCGTAATCCTGTGAGAATCTTTCATTGCACTCAGAGCTCATTGGCAAGAATTAAGGTGGTGGGAAAAGAGGGGGAGAATACTGTGCGAATGAATCCCTTGAAGGCCAGGAATATCAACTACAGATACATTCTAGAAGCTGGAGTTGGCAGGTTGTCATCCTTGACACCCTCCGGCATAGGGTGATTGATGTATAAATTCTGAAAATCTATTGATGTTAATAACTTCCTTGTGACCATATCTGCTTATTAACATCTTTAAGAGCTATGTGGCTTGGCTGATGGGTGCCAATAGGCATTTTTGGTATACCATTCAGTTGACCTGCATTGGAAGTGTATCTAACACTGGTTGCAAGTAAACTTCCCATGTCCCTGTCCCTCATCACACTCAAATTATCTCCAAGCTGTCCTGTGGTGGCTCTCTTATTTGAAAAAGAAATAATTTGATGAGTGCTTCATTGTCTACATCTGACAGTCTTGCCTCAATTTCAGGTGACGGTTCTGCTTACAGAGACTTAGTCATTAAATATGGTGCACTTGACCCACTTTTGGCACTCCTTGCTGTTCCTGATCTCTCATCTATAGCTGTAAGTTATTGATTACTGTTGTAACCATTTTGATGCTAGAACTGTGTTGTGTTTTAGTAGCAGTGTTACTAATTCAATTTTGTGATTTCTTTTCAGCTTGGCTACTTGCGCAACGTAACCTGGACCCTTTCAAACCTCTGCCGTAACAAGAGCCCTGCACCACCTATAGAAGCTATTCAGCAAATCCTTCCTACTCTTGTTCGGTTATTGCACCACAGTGACCGTGAAGTTTTGGCAGACTCATGCTGGGCTATTTCTTACTTGACTGATGGTTCAAATGACAGAATTGAAATAGTTGTAAAAACTGGACTGGTGCCACAACTAGTGAAGCTCCTGGCATGTGGAGAAATTCCAATAGTGGTACGATACCTGCAAACACAGATTAGTTGAGGTTATGCTGTAGGTCCTTTGTCTGAACTGTTCAGGGCAGATCCTAAATATAGATAACTGTCTATTAAAACATCAGGTTTCTGAGAAGCATAGCTTTGGGCACTGGGTTTTGCTGCAATAGGCATTTTGCTATCCATAGAAATGTAATGAGATTGTTTATTTAAAAGTACAAATTTCCTACTTTGTCAGTCTATCCAGTGTTTTCTGTCCTTATTGGCAGCTGCTTTCTAGAGTTTCAGGTAGAGATCTTTACTTCGATCTGTTGCCTGGTTCTTCCCCCCCATCCTTATGTCTGAATACATGTAAGCCACTAGCGTGTTTTCTGAGATGCACAAGAAAGGAATTTGAACACTGCAAACTAATGTTAATACAATGGGTCCCTCAATAGAATAGTAAAGGATGAGTTTGAAGCCAAGAGTCTTTATAGGAGTTTGATTGCGCTCACTAGAAAGGGATATGCTTTCATTGCGAGCACATTGTTTTGGTCTAATGTCTTTTTCAATGGATGTAATGGAGAAGGAAGCTTGGTCATTAGGAGTTGTGATTTCATCTTTAGAGATGACCAGGTATATGAGAAATGTAGAGTGATCTACCTGTAACACTCCTATGATAATCTTTTAATGGTACAGTAGTAGAATTCAGCCTTGATGGGTAGCTTCACATGCGTTTCCTATAAAGATGCCACAAAGGCTCATTCTGCTGCATCTTATTGAATAAATTGTCACATTGTATTGAGTAAAATGAATATCTTCTGATAGTAACCGTTTACCAAATTATACTAATTAAATAGCCTGCATTTTTTTTTCAGACTCCTTCATTAAGAGCCATAGGAAACATTGTAACGGGGACTGATGAACAGACACAGATTGTAATAGATTCTGGAGCACTTGCTGTCTTCCCCAGTTTGCTTACTCACCACAAAAATAACATCCAGAAAGAAGCAGCATGGACTATGTCTAACATCACTGCTGGCCGGCAGGATCAGATTCAGCAGGTTGTGGACCATGGGCTCATCCCATATCTTGTTGGAATTTTAGAAAAGGTAATTAAAAAAAAAAGACTTTTGGCTCTCAGATGAATGTTAGATATAAAAACCTTTGGGTCTGTGGAAACAAAAAGAAGCAAGATGCTTTTCATGTTTCTGTAGCTCATGTTCTCCCAGAGAGATGAGGTAATACAGGCAATCTCAAAAATTGGTTGAAGGTGAAATTCTGATTATCTGTATGTGCAAGGGTATTTACATTTAAAAGTTAATGTGCTAATATTCCATATTGCTCATTTTGTGTCTAGGAGATTTGTTTGCATCCCTGTGATATGTAAAATCCAGGTATTTTAAAATTTCAGATCATCTTTTCAGTTTTGGAGAAGGTGTGGAGTTATCAAATATAATCTCTCTGCTGCTACTTAGTTCTCTTTTGTTGAAGAATACAAAACTAAACAGCTTTCATAAATGTTTTCTTCTCTAAGAACATGAAATGCAATGCGTTGGATCCAGTGTTTCATTCTGCACAGGGATTCCTCTCACAACATTCTTGCTAGTAGAAAAAGAGTATGAGGCAATATCTTGGAGGGTTTAAGGCTCAGTAGTTCTTTCTGCATAAAACAAATATATTTGTTACATATTTGCTTATTGTTTGATTATTAGAAAGTCTTTTGAAGGGATGAACAGAAACTGGCATGATGTAAAATCATTTTAAACTTTCATGCTTTGCTATGTTAAGCCTAAGTGTCCAAACTTTCCTTGGGCTTCTTTCAGACTATCTTTACTCTTACTCCATAATCCTTTATATGTTTTAAAACAGGGGGATTTCAAATCACAAAAGGAAGCTGTATGGGCTGTGACCAACTACACAAGCGGTGGTACAATTGGCCAGATCATATATCTTGTTCAGGCTGGTGTAGTTGAACCATTGTTGAATCTACTGACAGTCAAAGACAGCAAAATTGTCCTAGTGATTCTGGATGCTATTAGTAACATCTTTGCGGTAAGTTGGCAAAAGAAGCAGCAACTGAGGTACCTGTTCCAAATGGGCCTTCAGCACATGTTTTTACTTTAACAGCACTGAAGATTGGACAGCAGAAGCTATGAGATTCAGCTTACTTCATCTGAATGAAATTTGCCTACTAAATGAACTGTTTCAAACTAACAGTATTCCAGAATGTTTGAGTAATCAACTTTTCACAGTTGCTACAGCAGAGAATTTAGTACAGAAATAGACTCACAACTATGTCAGTTGAGGTCACAGACAAGTACTTCTGATACTTCATAAGATGTTCTTGCAAAAACAATTGCTGGTCAGGCATCATATATGCATAGGTGGAACCTTTCCCATCATAAATTATCACTTACCTTTTGGACCTGTTTACTACTTGTTTTTTTGCAATATAAGTTATAAATGACAGAGAGGTCTATAATGATCTCTTGTATAGTTGACAGCTACTGCTTGTCCTTCCTGTCATAGATGTAGCCAAGAAATTGTGGCTATCAGTGCAATTTTATACTTGTCTGTTCAAAAATAGGGCTTATATCAAGTTCAAGAAGGCTCAGTAGGTAAGTGTGGCCTAAGGTTTGAACTAAGAGTGGTATATAGCAGGATCTCTTGATATGCTTTTGCAATGTTTAACTAGGGCTAGTTAATCAACATTTTAATCTTTTATCTATACTTTTTGTCCATAGGCAGCCGAAAAGATAGGGGAGACTGAAAAGCTTTGCATCTTGATTGAAGAGTGTGGCGGCTTAGACAAAATTGAAGCTCTGCAATCCCATGAAAATGAGCAAGTATACAAGGCTGCTGCAAGTCTTATTGAGAAATATTTTTCTGGAGATGTGAGTAAACTCTGTTAGCAAGATAGCAGTTGTAGTGTTGTGTAACAGCTGTAATTCAGCCAGATAAAGATAATGTGCCATTATGCTTGTCTGGGTTTAACATAGGTACCTCTCCTCCACTGGCCTCCCCCTCCACAGGCATTGCTCAGTTTTATCTGACTGGCTCTTAAATGGAGCACTATTTTAAAAAAAAGCTTTTGGATAACAAAGATGAAAGATGGTTATGACAGATGAGTAAACCCCACGCTTCACATCCTTTAAAGTCGAATTCAAGCTTGTAGTTAATAATGTGGCAAAAACACGACATGTTAATACGGTTGTAGATGACAGGCACTGCCTGTTTGGGCCTAGCTTTCCTTAAGGTTGTTATAGGTGCACAGTTTTAATATTGTGATTTTTAAAAAAGCCTTCCTATCTTTACAGGAGGAAGAAGATGAGACTGTTGTTCCAGAGGCTACAACTGATGCATATGCTTTCCAGATTCAAGACAATACTGATGCCTTTAATTTCTAGATTATTTGTATGACCCATCATTAGACTACCCATCTGTCTTGTCTGTCTGCTCCACTTTTTGTACTGCCTTTTTTTCTATGTGAAATGTGAAGTAGCACTTTGTTACAACTGAAACTACTTGAACAAATTCACAGCAAGGGTGCATGCCCTGTGTGAATTAGCCATCTTCTTCCACCTGTGTGTTCTTTTTGTGTGTGTATTCCTATAAATTTCCCCTTTGCATCTTTAAACTGTCCTTCAGTGATTGGGTTTACCTAGATTTAGTCTGTCCGTGTTGTATTTGGGAGATGGAAACAGCATGTAGGCCTTGAAACTTCTCAGAACTGCCAACTTGAACATTCACACTGCCTGGCAGAACTGAAGCAATCTGCAGTCTTTGTTTTGTTTTTTAAAGGCCTTCTCAGAGGATACGAAACTTGCCAGAATACGAGGTTACTCTGCTTTCAAGATGAAACTTGATTTTAAGATTACTTGTTCAAATGTAATAAACTGATTATACCTGACACTAAAACATCTTTACCTTGAAGATGCAAAATAGCATATGGTACTGTTCTTGCTAATTAGAAAAAACTGGGTTTTCCAAATTATAATGTGTTGCCATAGTTATATCATGCAGTATGATGTAATTTGAAGAAATTCTACTTGCCACCTGCTGATAGCTTCTTCAAACCTCTATAACAATTAAAGAGTTCCTTTACGTAAAGGAGGATGGGAAATAAGCTGCTGGCACTGTAAATGCCTTATTTTCACCATGTGAATTTTCACCAATGTGAATAGTGTGTTTGAATCCTTTGGGCAGGAGACCAAAGTGTGGTGGTGAATGAATCAGAGTTGGAAGAGACCACAAGGGCCATCCAGTCCAACCCCCTGCCCTGCAGGAATACACAATCAAATCATTCCTAACAGATGGCCATCCAGCCTCTGTTTAAAAACTTGCAAAGAAGGAGATTCCACCACACTCCCAGGCAGTGTATTCCACTTCCAAACAGCTCTTACTGTCAGGAGGTTCTTCCTAATGTATAGGTGGAATCTCGTTTCCTGTAGTTTGAACTCATTGCTCCATGTCCTAGCCTCTGGAGCAGCAGAAAACAAGCTTGCTCCATCCTCAGTATGACATCCCTTCAAATATTTAAACATGGCTTTCATGTCCCCTCTCAACCTTCTCTTCTCTAGACTAAACATACCTAGCTCCCTAAGCCGCTCCTCATAGGGCATGGCTTCCAGACCTTCCACCATCCTGGTTGCCCTCAGGACACATTCCAGCTTCTCAATATCCTTCCTGAATTGTGGTGCCCAGAACTGGACGCAGTAAGAGTCCTGTGGTATCAGACTTTATGAGTGTTTAATCAATGGTTTAATCAGTTGACTTCAGGCTTGTTCTAGGTAGAACTCCCTGCATGCTAAAGAATAAACTGGGAGAATTAATGTTCGTTATGTTGGCACATGGTTCTAAAGGAAAAAGTGAAATTTATGTTTGAGAAATGCTCTTAAGTTATAGATTTAGACTTAACAGTTGTGGCTAATCTTCTGGCTAGTGCTTAGCATCAGCAATTCCAGAAAGTTTGGTTAAGCTTTTCATAGTTGAGAGCTGGATTTTCTTGTGGGGAATTGGTGGACAGGCTAAAGATGGATGGGAAAAAATTCCCTCCCCTGTATATATGGGCATCCATCAGGTCATTCCCATTCTCAGTGAGGCTGACAAGCAATCCACTACGCATGGTTTAAATTCATCGTGCCAAACCTGGTCAAGGCAGAAGCTTCAAAGTTCTAAATTGTTATATCTGTTGGTCTCCACTCTCCCTCTCATGTTTTTAAATCCCTACCTTGCCTACTGTTTGCACTTTTTGTTTCTCCTATCTGAATTATAATTCAAAAAGTGCTTACTGATACTCATGGTGTCTGATATAATTAATAAGAAAGCAGAATGAACTAGAAAATAGCTCAAAATCAAGCAAAATGGCAACAATAATGCAACAGATACCAGCACAAGACACGGAATTTCCTTGACCAGAAATGTTTAGAACAGTGATGGGCAACCTTTTGAGCTTCGTGTGTCAAACTTCGCCAAAAAACTGAGCATAACTCAGGTGGTTTGTCACTTTGGGAAAAAACATTATTTCGTGATATTTATTGTTTAAATAACATAAATGTATACAGTTGCCCCTCCACATTCGCAGCTTTCACTCTTGCGGTTTTGATTATTCAGTTTGCTCAGCAAACACCCCATTTAAATTAGCTTTTCTTCCCTCTCACTCAAGGGAGAGGAACTGATTTAAACGGAGTGCTTGCTGACCAAGCCAGGCGCTCAACTCCCTGCTCTCCTGGGGCTTGGCTCCATTAGGGAGGGGGGAGAGCCAAGCCCCAGAAGAGTGGGGAGTTGGCAGGAAAGGTGCTTTTTAGCCCCAACCCACCCTTCCCAAAGCTGCAATTGAGCTTTCTAAGCCTTCTTGCTGCTTTGGAAGGGTAGGGGTGGCTGAAAAGTCCCTACGCTGCGCTCCCTCCACCCCTCCCAACCTTCCTGAAGAGGCTATATGGGGCTCTCAATCCCCAGAGCCCCTTCGGGAAGCCCGGGGAGAGGCCAGACAGACTCCCTCCTGCCCTCCTGTCGCCTTCTCCGGCTTTCCTGAAGCTCTGGAGCCCCCTCTGAAAGGCCGGGCAGACTCGCCCACCCACCAGCTGCCTCCTTCGGCCTTCCTGAGGCGGCTCCAGGGTTTCAAAGCCCTGGAGCCCCTCGGGAAAGCCAGGGAGACTCCTGTCCGCCACCTTCCCGGCCTTTCTGAGATGGCTCCGGGGCTTTGAAGCCTCGGAGCCCCCTTGGGAACGCCAGTGAGAAGCTGGGCAGAGTCCCTTCCACCTGCCCGCCGCCTTCCCCGACTTTTCCCAGGTAGCTTTGTGGCTTCAAAGCCTCAGAGCCCCATTGGGAAGGCTGGGGAGAGGCCAGGCAGGGTCCCTCCCGCTGCCTTTCCGAGGGGGCTCCTGGGATTCCAAGCCTCAGAGCCCCCTCAGGAAGGCCAGGGAGAGGCTGGGCAGAGTCCCACCTGCCGCCTTCCCCGGCCTTTCCAAGGCAGCTCCGGGGCTTCAAAGCCTCAGAGCACTCTCTGGAAGGTCAGGGAGAGTCCCTCCCATCACCTTCCCTGGCCTTTCCGAGGGGGCTCCGGAGCCCCCTCGGGAAGGCCAGGGAGAGGTCGGGCAGAGTCCCTCCCCTCCCTCCCGCTGCCTTCCCCGGTCTCTCTGAGGCGGCTCTGGAGCCCCCTCAGGAAGGCTGGGGAGAGGCCGGGCAGACTCCCGCCCACCCACTGCCTTACGTGGCCTTTCCAAGGCAGCTCCGGGGAAGCACAGCAGGCCTGGGGGGGGGTTATGTGGGAGAGGCGCCACCCCCGCCTCCCTAAAGTGAGGGTGGTGAGGTTGCAGGCGGGGGTGGGAGGAGGCCTACGGCCGCGTGTCAGTGCTAACACGTGTCACAGGTTCACCATCACTGGTTTTGAAAGTAGAGTTTGAGTGGGTGAACCATATAAGAATGAAAAGTTTTGCTGATTTTGGCAAGAAATTTTATCTTTTTTAGAAGGAATGGAGCAATTAGCGGTTCCATTGACATGAAACTGCCAGCTTTGGTCTCAGACTCAGCACTTCCAAGAGAAGGAGACACATCCCTTAATGATGCAGATGAGAAGAGAATTGACTTGGCATTAAAGAAATCTCATGAGGCTTTAACTTTGGCAATTAAGGCACCAATAGCAACATCAATGTTTGCAAGAGCAGGCATGTTACAGATGCAGAAAGTTTTAGAAACAGAAGGAATTTCTGCCCGCACTTTGCAAAAGATTCTTCATATGTTGCATAGGGTATTAGAATATATAGCAGACATAAGTTATGATACATTAGGGCAATTTTGGCTGCAGCAGTAGGTAGGAGATTCTTGTGACTTAAAACACTGGGAGGTACATTACAGGGCTAGGACCAACTTAGTATAAATCCACCATTCCTAGGTAAACTATTATTTGGTGAAAAGACCTTGAGTAAGATTTTGGTGGAAGGTAAAGATAAAAAACAGGTTTTACCAACCATTCAAAAGAAAAAAATGGGAGAGGAGGGTTTTTTTAGAGATGAATCTTGCTCCTTTAGAGGAGGAAGGAATCTTCAAAGACAAAAGATTTCATATCATTCAAGCCACAGTGGAATATGAGGTCTGTCTTTTAAATAAGGAGACTGATACAATAATTCATCTTTATATATATTACAATTCTAATGTTTGTCCCCTTGAATATACTCACCATTTACACTCGCACACTAATGGAGTCTTTTCCACTGGTCGAAGATGTGGAGCAGATCAGTTTCTGTCAGCTGTTTCAACAAATCTGCCATTTTCTTTACTGCATTAATTGACTCAAAACATGTTCCTTTAACCACCAATTTCACTTTAGGGGAAAGAAAAATGCATGATGCCAAATTTGGTGAATATGGAGGATATTTAAGTGTAGTAATTAGTTCATTGGCCAAAAACTGCTTCGCAGAAAATGCTGTGTGAGTAGGCGCATTGTCTTGAGCGAAACCCATTTTTCCACAGTTCTGGCCTCCCCACCCCACCCCAGCCGGCTGTTTCAGCTTTGTGGAAATTTCCTTATAATAATGCTGGTTCACTGTTCTGCCTTCTGGAACCCATTCTGCCAAAATTATGCCCTTGATGTAAAAAAAACCAACGAACATGGCTTTGAATGTGGACTTGCTTTGAGGTGCTTTTTTCATTCTTGGTGATGGTGTTTTCCAGTGCATTGACTGTTGTTTTGTCTCAGGATCATACTGGAAAATCCACGTTTCATTACAAGTGATGATTTTTTAAAAAAAGGTTTGGGTCTGTCTCAAATTGTTGCATAATGTCAGGCAAATTTCCGTGTGGCACTCTTGCTCTGGTATGAGAACCCTAAGGACCATCTTGGCACAAACTTTTCTCAAGTTGAGCTCCTCGTGCAAAATTTTCCATGCAGTGTCTTTGGTCACAGCTACAGCTATCATTTGGACACTAAGCTGGCAGTATCCTCTAACATTCTGGCTGATTTTTTCCACAATTTCTTTAATTCTTGTGGAGGGTCGTCTAGGGTGTTCATCGTCTTCCACATTCTCACATTCTTCCCTGAATGTTTTGTGCCACTCAAAACACACCCGCATGAGACATGCAATCTTCCCTGTAGGCCTCAGTAAACATTTGAAAAGATTCTGTTGGTGTTTTGTTCAGTTTTGCTAACAATTTCAAATTGACATGTTGCTTGACTTCTAAACTTAGCATTTTTCCTGTACACAACAGACAACACAGCTGCTTTAAACGATGACTGACAATTGAATGGCCAAGTGTGTTAATGTTTGTCATGCAGGTTCAGACATATTCAAGGTCACCACTGAAGTGTTCACAATCAGTTCTCCCTGGTTTGTCTGAAAGGTAGAAACACAGTCTTGTTATTTAATAGAGCTAGATTTCAGGTAATTCAGTACAGTAGGAAAGGTGCCAGTCACTCCAGTGGGGTGGAAGGGCACAATAGTGACTGAAGCATAATACTGGTGGGAGGAAGATTTCATCATTTTGGTTGTCTGTGGAATCTGTGGAATTATTTAACATGAGATAAGTGGGTACTCAAGGTTGTGTCAATGGGTTACAGCATTCAGTTTCAGAGAAGGCCAGTAGGAAGATTTCTTCCATCACTGATATCAAGAAATGTAGCAAGGTGGGTAACTGTACAGAAGGAAATCAATAATCTAATATAGATAGAGGCAATAGAACAGGTGTTGTTTCCCTCTTTTGTATAGTGCTGAAATAATGCGGACCTAAAGTATTTCAATGGGTTTGTGCAATAAAAAAGCTTCAAATAGGAAAAATAACAATTTTGGACAATCTGGAGTTAAGCAACTATACTACCTATAGACTTGAAAGACATATTTGGATGTACCCATAAATCCAACCTACAGGCATTTTGTCCATTTCAAGTACAACTGTCGTCACTACCAATAAAAAGCACTACCATTTGGCCTAGTATCGGCCCCTCAGATATTTACCAAACTGCTGCATCAACAAGAGGTATACCTATTCCTTTATTTGGATAACATATTGATAAAGACAGTCAGAAGGGGGCAGAGGCAGATCTGTAAGATGACATTAAATTGTCTGGAGAAGCATGGAATCTTGGTAAATTACAAGAAGAGTGATCTGGAGGCAACAAGGAAATTAACTCATTTAGGTGCCCAAATAAATATGGAGATAAATCGTGCTTTTCTGTCAAGAGGAAAAGAAAATAAATATAATGAGTACGATATCAGAATTAATTAAATCATTGAATGTAATGCAATTAGCAAGAGTGCTGGGTATATTAACATCAACAATTCACTTGATTCCTTGGGTAAGGTTTCATACGAGACCCCTCCAAAATTTTCTAAGATTATGTCAGTTGACGAGTCAAACAACAAAGGAAACAAATTCCTCGAGGGAAAGTGGTGATAATTATGGATGCCAACCTTTATTGTTGGGGGGCGGGCGGTCCACTGCGGAGATTTTTATGCACAGGGCCAGTGGAAGGCCTCAGAAATGACTCAAAATATAAACCTTTTGGAAATGAGCAGTCAGATTGGTGTTGCTACATTTCACAGAAACAAGGAACCAAAATATACTAATTTGTACAGACGATGTATCAGTTAAGATGTATTTAAGCAACCAGGGAGGTTCTGATGAACAAGTTGAACAAGATTCCTCACTTGCCTTGCAGATAATTTCATTGTCTAGAATGTGGAAGAGGCAACAAGGAGATCAGCTATTTTAGATCTGATCCTAACCAACAAAAATGATCTGGTTAATGGAGTGGAAGAGGCAGGATCCTTAGGGGGGAATGATCATGTTCTAGAGTTTGTTATGCAGAGGAAAGGGGAAGCCAAGCATAGTTAGACATGCATGCTAGACTAAGAAAGTTGATTTCAGAAAAGTTAGGGAATTACTGGAGGTGATCCCATGGTCAGGAATACTAAAAGAGATGAGGGATGGGAGTTTCTTAAAAGTGAGATATTGAAGGCGCAACTTCAGATAGTTCCAATGAGGAGGAAAATGGCAGGTGTCTGAAGAAACCAGGATTGATGTCGAAAGAACTCTCAACTGAGCTTAAAACTTAAAAAGGACATGTACAAGAAATGAAAAAAGGGAGAAAGCACCAAAGAAGAATTCAAACAAATAGCCAGCTCATGTAAGGCGGAAGTCAGAAAAGCTAAGGCACAGACGGAGCTCAGGCTTGCAAGAGAGGTTAAACAGAACAAAAAGGGTTTTTTGTTGTTATTGCTGTTATGTCCATAGCAAAAGGAAGAACAAGGAAATGGTAGGGCTGCTGCGTGGTGAAGTTGGTGAAAGGCTAACAGGGGACAGGGAAAGGGCAGAACGACTTAACACCTTCTTTGCTTCAGTCTTCTTTCAAAGGGGGAACAGTGCTCAATGTGGGGAAAATGGAGCAGATGATACAGTAGGGTGAATACAGCACAGAATTGGTAAAGAGGTAGTTCAGGAATACCTAGCCAGTATAAATGAGTTCAAGTCTCCAGAGCCAGATGCACTTCATCCAAGGGTATTAGAACTGGCAGAAGTAATCTCAGAAGCACTCCCAGTAATCTTTGAGAATTCCTGGAGAACAGGAGAGGTCCCAGCAGACTAGAGGAGGGCAAATGTTGTCCCCATCTTTAAAAAGGGGAGGAAAGAAGAAACAAATAATTACTGCCCAGTCAGCCTGACATCAATACTAGGAAAGATTCTAGAGCAGATCATTAAACAGATAGTCTGTAAGCACTTAGAAAGGAATGCCATGATCACTAAAAGTCAACATGGATTTCTCAAAAACAAGTCATGTCAGACTAATCTTACATCTTTTTTTGATAGAGTTACCAACTTGATAGATGAAGGGAATGCTGTGGATGTAGTGTATCTTAATTTCAGTAAGGCTTTTGACAAGGTCCCCTATGATATTCTTGCAGAAAAATTAGTAACCTGGTGGCTAGACAATGCAACTGTTAGGTGGATTTGTAATTGGTTGACTGACCGAACCCAAAGGGTAGTCACCAATGGCTCCTCTTCATCCTGGAGATAGTGAACAGTGGGATGCCACAGGGTTCTGTCCTGGGTCCAGTGCTATTCAACATCTTCATCAATGACTTGGATGAGGGAATAGAAGTCATGCTTATCAAGTTTGCAGATGATACCAAATAGGGAGGGGTAGCTAATAAGATCTTAAAATAGGCTGAAAGATGTTTGCAGATGTTGTCAGCAGTTCACTTAAAAGGATCCTTGAACTTAACAGCAGATTTCCTGAGCAGAAAAAAGGTAAGGCCAGGAGAATGAAGCTTAATGCAGTCAATAGATGGAAGTCCAAATGCAGGACAGGATGCTTTCTTGGTGTCATGGCCAAAGGGACTGTTACATGTTTACCCTTTCTACGGATAATTCAAAGAGTCTTGATGGAAATAAAACAAGTGCATGTAGTTCTCATTGCTCCATATTGGCCATGCAGACTGTGGTTCCCATGGCTGCTGAGAATGTCAACACAACCTCCATTTCTGCTGCCAAAGTTGCAAGATTTACTGATGCAGGGCAAGTATCACATCCAGATCTGAGTTGGCTAAAATTAGCTACATGGAGTTTGAATGGAGAAGTTTAATTAGTCAAGGTTATTCTGATTCTGTAACAAGTATCATACTGAATTCAAGGAGAGAACACAATATATGAGGAACATGGAGTACATCTGTAAAATGATATACAGAGAAATCAATTTTACAAGGGGAGGCTACAGTAAAGGATGTTTTAACTTTCCTACAAGATGGTTTAAAGGAAGATTTAAGGCCTAACACTCTTAAAATACAAGTGTCAGCATTGTCTTCAATATTATCAGATTCTGGAAAACTAAGAGGTTTCTTAGAGGGGATACCTTACAGTCTCCCCAAAAGTACATAGGTTTCCATCTTGGCACCTGAATTTAGTGTTACACACTTTGATAGAGAGTCAATTAGACCTTTTAAGGGAAGTTTCCTTGAGGTTCCTTTCATTTAAGGTGCTTATGGTGGCTATTGCATCTTCTTGAAGAGTATCAGAACTGAGTATCAGAACTGTCTACCCATCCAAACTTTTGCAGGTTTGATGATGACAAGTTATCATTATAGATCTGAGTAGTAAGAGCAGTCAAGTGTTGGATTTGCCCATCATCTGTCTGAATCCAAGATATCCACATGAGAAAAAGTGGCATTCATTGGATGTCAGAAGAGCAGTTACTTAAGGAAAACAAAACAGGTTAGAAGAACAGAGGCATTACAGTATTTGTGTCTTTTAATCCAAGGACTTTAGGACACAAAGCCTCTAACCAGATGCTTTCAAGATGGTTGAAAGGATGCATTTATCAATATTATGACTTGGCAAAAGTTCCCAGACCTATGTGTATGTGCTCATTCCATCAGATCTATAGCAACAACAGCAGCCTTTAGAATGGCAGCTTCAGTTGAGGATGTTTGCAAAGCAGCTGGGTAGAAAGAGCCATACCGGTAGATAAATTCAAATCTAGTCAAGTTGCTTTTGGAAGGATAGTTCTTCAAGCTGTGGTAAATAAGGATGGTAGTCAGGCCTGCCCTGGAGATGGTGGCTTGGGTACATAGCATGCGTAGTGGATTGCTCCTTCAGCCTCACTGAGAATGAGAGGTTGATACTTCCGTAAATGGTTATTGGAGGGATGCTGAAGGAGCAATCCACCCTTACCCTGTGTGTGCACGTGTGTGTGTGTGTGTGTAGATCTATCTTTCTCTGTATCTGAGCTTTATTTTGGTGGTCAGAAAGGTTATTTAAACTGAGGAGAGGTGGTAGTAGGGAGCAATGGATATAACGATTTAGAACTTTGAACATCTGCCTTGACCAGGTTGGCGCGAGGGATTAACCGATGTGTACTGGATAGCTCCTTCAGCCTCCCTCCAATGACCATTTATGGTGAGTATCAACTTCTCAGTCCTCTGACAGGGTTTTTTTTTGGGGGGGGTGGAATAAACTAGCAATGGAAATAGTTGTGGAGGGTAGCTGGTGCATATGTTGGGCTGCATGCAGAAGCCCCAGATGTGTTTAAGATGTCATGAGTGTAGGCCTATAATTATATAGGGAAGCAATTTTTAGAGTGTGTGTGTGTATTTACAGATGCATAGCAAAGGCTTATTGCATAGATTTATTTAAACCTACAGCCTTACTTTTTTTTCTTCCTGCAGCAACTTGATGTAGGACAGTATTGCAGAATGCTTGTATGTTTCTAACAGACATCAGCTGTCCAGGAAATATTCTGAATAGCTGTGCACCCTAGGGAATGCATTTTTACTCTTTGCTTTTCATTAAGAAAAAGAAATCTGGTGCAGATTCCAGGGCTTACTATGGCAACCATGTATATTTTCCCTGCTGTCTTTTTCCAAGGGGAGCCCTCCCTTTCTAAAAAAGCAGCTTTGCTAGTATTTAATGCTACATAAATTTCTTGTGATAAAAGATCTTTGTTGCTATTAATCAGTCAGTGTAAACCAAACCCTGCATAGAGACCTAGGGAAAAAGATCTGCTTAACTCTCAGCATTCCATGTGCAGTTCCAGAGTGGTGGGTAGAAACATAAGACTTAATCTGAGCCTAGTTCCTGACTTCCATGCGCTAGTTGCATCTTTTGAGGGCTCTAACCAACAATGACCTAAATACCACTGATAGTCCCTATTAAAGGTGACCAACTTGAATCAGTGTGATTTACATATGTGGTGTTCTGCCACCGAACAGTTGATTAAATTAGTCTCTCCTATTTGGGATTAGCAATTTAGGCCAAGCTGGACTTCAGTTAAATTAATACATTTACATACTTCAGAATCTTGAAGAACTACTTACAGATTTGGAAAGATGGGATCAATTTCTGTTAATGCTCTCCTAAGCTTGCCATAAATCAAAGTCAACTTGCCGACAGTTAACAACAACATGTACATTTAGAACCATAACTACTAGTTGCCACAGTACTCCCAATATTTTGTCATACTTCATCACCACGTTAAAATACAAATCCTAATGGCAAATAAAGGCATGATTGCGCAGCCAAGATCTTGAAGGTGCAGCTTGAACAATGCTGAAGTCACGGTATAATTTCTACATGTTTAAGCAAAGGTAAACCTTGGGTTCCTGTCTTCAAACCGTTTTAGAGTGTGGCTGCGGAAGCTGAAGCCATTTTTTTCTCAGAACCAATAGGATTGCTATGGGCCAAAATCCAAGGGCACCCACTTTTGAGAGCATGAAAAAACCCACACTCAGACTGATTCATTGAAGGGGACAATCATTGTTTCCTCAAGTACAATGGCATGGATGTTGCATATTAATACCGATGCTTAATTCAGTAAAAATATCTCTTTTATATATCTCACATATATAGTATTTTATATGTGATTTATATATCAAATCCATTGGTTTTTGTTTGTTTTAGTTAGAATGGACTTCAAGCAAAAAGAATGGGAACCAAAATGAGATTGCCCCTTTCTAGCTCATGATCAATAAATAGCAGACAAGCAGAAGTTCTGTAGATAGTTTCCCCCTTTTACTGCTCAGAAAGTATGGGAGGATTTTATACTTATTTTAGGAACTGTTAAATGTACATTTTAAGGTCCCTACTGGGACTAAAAGAAATTGAGGACTGCTAGTTTAATTTTATTTAAATTAAATGAATACTAATGGAATTCTTAAGACTCCTATTTTCCTGTCCCTGGAACCTAGGCTTTGACCTCATAAGAAGCAGTAGACATCAAGGTTCCTATATAGCTGTCAGACTTGTGAACTATTATTGGGGAAAATGATGCTCACCATGTGACAATGAAAATTTCTACCAGGATACCCTTTGCTATAGGGCTTCTAAAAACAGAGGGACCTTTTTTCCTTTTGATGATGGCATGATTAACTGCCAACACGTGAGCCTTGGCAGCCAAATGAACATTGGTTGTTGATTTCTTGAGAACCATCGCCTCCCAAAAATACTACTCTATGGTGAACTCGCCACGGGTCAGCATAAGAGGGACGCTACAAAAAAAGCGATACAAGCACTCCCTGAAACAGTACCTCAGGCTCGGCCAAATTGATCACCAACAGTGGTCCGCCCTGGCCTCACATCGGGAGGCATGGAGATGCACTATCCACAATGCTGCAGCCTTATTTGAGAACTCACGCCGAACAAGTCTTGAAGAGAAACGACAATGCAGAAAGAATCACAACCCAAAAACATCACCCAAGGAGTCCTTCTGCTGTGCTTTTTGCAACCGGACTTGTTTATCTCAGATTGGCCTTTTCAGTCATCAGCGCGCTTGCAGAAAGCGCGGGATGAGTCCTTCCTGAATCTTCGTTTGCAAAGAAAAGCCAGAGAGAGAGAAATGTCAAAGGATTTCATTTCTTAGACTCCTGCAGCAACCACCTCTTAGGAAGCTGTAATATATAGATTAGATGTGTGTCATGATCTCTGTGCTTCTTAATAGCCATGTATTATGTGTTTGTTCCACCAGAGGGTGCTAATAACCAACCCTATGTATCCTGGAATTATCCAGCCCCAGGCTCTCTGTAAAGGTGGATAAGGTGGAATGTAAGGCGACTCAGCCAGAACAGAATTAATGCCCAGGTTAACATAAAAAATAAAAATGGCACGCTTAAAACAAGCCAGTAAGCTCATAATTAAACTGCAACTCAAACTGTTCAGACTTTCAGCCACCATAGTGCCTTAGCAATGCCACTGAGCAGCAAAAAACCAAAAGTAAAACTTCTGGTGGGGGAAATTAACATAAATATCAAACTAAATTGGTTTGCTAGGATATTAAAACTTCACTCCAGGCTTCCTCTAAGCTTTGACACATAGTTGGTAAGCTTCTATTTATTTATAAGTTACTGTGAACACAGCCATTGCTCTATAATGCTGCAACACAAAATTTGGACAACGCCTTTTCAGTAGAATATTCAAACCAAATTTGATGGAAGATTAATTCCATTTCATTCAAGTGATTTCCGCCCAGCCATAGAAGAATAAAGGCCAAGTCCCTCCCATTTTTCATCAGTTGTTATGCTCATTTTCAGAGCTGATGTATGCATGCACCTAATCAAATGGAGCACACTTTTTCTAAATTATATTTCAGGTTGTGGTGCAGGGAAATATTTCATTTTTGAGCATTTTTCTTTAATTCTTTTAAATAGTACAGTAGTCACTTTCTTTCAGGAAAATATCCCACAGAAAAAAGCTAGCATGTCTGAGTAAAGAGTTCTGAGTCACCCGCTGCCATTAAACGCCCGTTGCTTGTGTTTAGATATTTTTGTTGGTGGTGGGGGTGGCATTTGAATCTGAGATGCCTCATTTGCAGTCAGGAGGAACTATTTAAGATTCTGAAAGGAAGGAATATCATTGTGGAAATACAATTTATAGCTGAGTTTGAAGATCTAGTCTTTGATCTATTAAATTGACAAAAAATAGTAAGTCTAAAATCTGAACCTTCTGTCTGCATTTTTAATATTTTATGATATCACATAATATTTGATATTTTATGATATCATATAAAATCATAGCAATCTTGTCCATTTAATTTAAAGCAGTCTGTAAACCTATGAGTTAGCCAGAGATCTTACCAAAGAATCATCACATGTGGTCTTTAACATGGAGCCTGAGACAGGATAGTAGATATGAGTAAATGTGTTTAGCCAATAATTAATAAGCTTAAAAACATAATTCAGTTAGGTTTACACTAGAAGAGTAAAGAAAAAAACTATTACATTATTTTTAATTGCCATTTAAGTTTAAATTTACAGCCTGTAGTGAAAGCCTTATCATCCATTACTCCCCACTCTTGTTTTTGTGCTGAGGGATGATGGTCTTTATTTCACATAGGTTACAAATGGTTCTACAACTTTTTGAAGTTCTTTGGATTTGAAAGATATAAATAATTGTCTGTTTTCAGTAATATGGATCATTTATGCTTAGACATGGGGTGGCAGAGTGGGAGATCAGCAATTGAGAATGCTAACTTCAAAAGTCCTTAACACTGTCCATCCTATTAGCGCTACCTTTGAGTAAGCAGTTTGAATTGTGACCTAAACATTGTACAGTAATTCCCCAATCTGGACAAAGAGACAAAAACCAAGATTTCCCTTCCCCAATCCAACAAAACTAGATTTGCGGTAGAGAACCAGATGGGAAATGTACAGTTTGTTGACTTAATTTGGAATTAAGTTAAGGCTGAAATTCCTATTTAAGTCAATCTGGTTAAAAAAAAAAATAACTAACTTGCCCCCTTTCCATTAGATAATTTCAAAGGGGCTGTCTAAATGGCAAAAATACTCCCCACAGAATGTGAAGAGAAGACGACCTGTCCTTATGGCAATCCATGTTGTTTCACCATATTGTGAAGGAAGGGGGCCAAAAATGACAAAAACCCTGGAGCTTTTAAAAAACAGCAAGGGGAATGTGCATTCCTGCTTGTTGGGTCAAGTGAGTCAATATGAATTGCTTTCCCATATGAGAGGAAGTGCAACCTGATTGGATGGATGAGCACGGGAGCTGGGCTTGCTAACTGGGCAAGCACCCACTACCACCATGCTGGATTTTCACCTTAGCGAGCGATCGCTAAGTTGATAAAATTGAATTTTTTAATCTCCTTTTTTCTCTATTTTTGAAAAGGTGAAATATTGCTTATGTGCATTGTGGAAATAGGTTTTTTTTAAAAAAAAAAGTTGGGTGGAAGCAGATTTAAAAACATGAGTAATTGACTCACGACTCCCATCTTGACTAGAGGGCATGCAAAGTTTATGGGGGTTGTAAATCATTAAGACAAGTTGCAGCTGCTGCAAATTGCTATTATAGTAGGACCCCCGCATCCGTTTACCATTGCCTAAAAAAGAGACTCCCAGATTTGCGGAAATTTAGTCAGGACAAGATATGGGCCTGCCTGGAGAAAGCTTTGAGAATGCTGGAGAAAATCTTGTCTGGTCTAAAGATACCCAACTCTGAAGAACAACAAGCTTTCGCAAAGGCTTTGGCTTTAGGAGCTATACACAGGTTGCTCCTGAGGAAAAACTGAGAACGTCGACTAGGGGGTTTCCTGATTGGTTAAGAGAACTTCAGTTGATTAAAAGGTTTCAAAAGATCCACAGAGTATGGGAAGTCTTACCAGATGGACAGCAACCCATGATCGTGGAGAAGATAGAGAATACAAAAAAGAAAGTATCCAAGGAAACTGTTTTGGAATGGTTTTCTATGATTATCTCAGACCTGCGGCACAGACTCAAGATTATGAAGCAGAAGGAGGAGTCTCGACTGCCTGGGAGGGCTTTGGTGGTGGAAGGGGAGGCCGATCCAGTGGTGCGTCCTAGGAAGACCACAACCAGGGCAAGGAGAGAGAAGATTGGGAAAGATGTCCCTTACCATCTGGAAGGATGTTCGGCTCTGTCTGCTGTGTCAGGGGTGAGCGCTACGGTGCCACCCCCGTCAACTGGTGAGGCCCAAAGAAGGGGAGAACAAACTAAAAAGTGGGAGGAGGGAATGGAAAATGGAGTGATTGGGAAAGAAAGATCAGAAACCTTAAGTGATATAAGTGGTTCTGATCTAAAAAGAGAGGCTCCAAACATGGTAAAGAAAAGACTGAGGTGGAGTGACTTGGTGGGGATGGATGCTGATGAAAGGGTGGAGGGGCAGTTGTGGGACAAGGAATCGGGAGGGGCAAGAGGAGGGGATTATTTGCCTCCAGAAGTAGATACTGCTTTTTCTGGTTCTTCTTATCTGTTAAGGCAACAGCGAGCATTCGCACCGAGGATGGGAGTGATCTCCTCCAACCTGAAAGAAAGACAGGAGAAACTTATAAGGGACTTGAAGGAGGATCAGCAAATGAGACTGGTGACAAGTGAAGATGTGGCCTCGTCCTATGGACATCCTTTGAAACATACATTGGAGAAGGAAAGGCAAAATAAGAATCAGACTTACGCAGGGGTGACGAGGGAGGGAAACTCAGCAGGGCAATCGCTTTTGGGAGAGGAGAGGGATTGGAGGGCTAGGAGGGAAGAAGAGGAGGAGGAAGCTTACCTTGATAGGATTTTTGAAAACTTGTCCAATGAAAGAGATCCCAGACAGCGGTACGTGGCCCGGTTCAGGTATAAAGGAGAGATCCTGAAAGGGAGGCTAGTTGATACAGAAAAGGTGCTCAGAGATGCGTTAGGCTACAGAGGGAAGGAGGCGGAAGACGTGGTGGCCGTTATACAGTTACTGGGGTCAAAAGAGACAGATGTCTGTTTAGCTTCGGAACTAGCGCATCACAATTTTGGGGCTAACTGCAAGCGAGTAAAACAGCAGGACCCTAATTTGTTGAAAGCCTATGAGGTAGTCCCTTTGTTCTGAAATGATACCAAAGTTCTTACCATTAGTTTTAGAACAACCACAATACCCAAAGAGGATGTGGCTCAGTGGGTTTCAAAATATGGCACCATCCTTTCAGGACCTGAAAAGATAAGAGATACTGCTGGTTTCTGGAATGGAGAGTACTGCTGTATTGTATCTTTCAAGAATG